>CM060941.1:535152793-540152793 GCA_030765085.1 Allium cepa | reverse complement strand
TTAATGAATGTAATTAAGTAAAAGGCTAAATTATTAAATGAATTTAATAATAATTAACTTATGAAAGTAATTTGAGGATCATTAATTAATGTAATTAATGAAGTAATCAATCTTGCTTATTAATGATTAAATGATTATGAGTGCCTTGAGGAAGTTAATTTATGATTTTGATCAATCTTGATTAATGAATGTAATTAAGTTAAAGGTTAAATTATTAAATGAATTTAATAATAATTAACTTATGAAAGTAATTTGAGGATCATTGATTAATGTAATTAATGAAGTAATCAATCTTGCTTATTAATGATTAAATGATTATGAGTGCTTGGGACTGGATGATATTCCTGATATGAATTGTTTTGTGATATGATATGTTGGATGAATGGTGATAACGTGATTATCTACCAATTATGAATTTCTATGTAAAAGGGATATATGAATTGCTAAGTAAAAGGGATATCCGATAATTAAAGTTGAGTAGTATTTAATTGAATAACTTGAATTTAGATGGAATTGAATTCGAAGAGACCGGAGTCGGGTATTAGTAAATACCCGAAACCACTTCGATTCTTTATAAATTGATATGTTAAATCAATTGGCTGAAATGGGATGACTTAAGTAAATTGGATCATTTAATCTTTTGGGTACTTAGAGATTGATGTGTGATATAGGTGATGTTTATAACAGCTTGTTAAGTTGTAAATTGATAAGTTACCCCGGGTTTATATAAGTTGTATGTTTTGGGATATTCCTTGTTAGATGAGTTTACTCACGCTGGTTTCCAGCCTGACCTGGGTGTTACTTTGATGTAATGCTCGGGTCAGACCGAGTATTACAGATTTTCAGGTAAGGACGTTCTGGAGCTCAGGAGGCGAGCTGGATGGCAGGAACGTATGAGGTGTTTTGCTATATTTATCTGGGACAAGTTAGTTTTAATTGTCCGGTATTTGTGTAATAATGTAACTCTGATATATAAAGATATAAGTGTAATGATATAGTTCTTTTTGTAAAACCATTATTTATGTGATATTATATGTTATCTGCTGCGAATGTGAGATTGTGTGTTTCTTTTCTGTTTTTCTTCTATCTCTTTCTTCTTTCCACTAACTATCTGGAAATTTCGGGATCGAAATTTTCGGGTCGTTACAAATATTATGTGGGACATACACTATATAATTTTGTTATAATATAAACTTTAGGAAAAGAAAAGAACATCAACCACAACATATCATATTCAATTGACAGTTGCTCATTATTGTCTTTGCTATCATTTCCACTAAGAACAAAATGAACAATACAATTGAAATTACTAGTCATAATCAATCGACAGTTGCTCATTATTCAAACTATCTGTGTTTTTGCATTATAATATTTCATACACACTTCTATACATCATTGTATACCTTTTATATTTAATTTAATTTGATTCATTAAAAAAATGTTTAAAAATATTATCTCTTAATTCCATAAACATTTAGTTCAGAAATAAACAGTCACTATAGGAAGAAAACCGATACCTACATAAAGGACACTAATACCTACAGAAACAAAACTGATACCTACATAACAGAAACCGATACCTGCAAAAACAGAACTAATACCTACATAAAATAAACTGATACCTACAGTAACAAAACTAACACGTACAAAAAAAAGATACCCACATAACCAAAAATAAAGCAAAATATGTAGCAAAAATATCTTAAAGTAACAACAACAAATGCAAAAATTCATACATAAATTAATACTAAATGTGTTAGTAAAACTATTTAATATTTTAATTCAAAGCATATCATGTGCTTGTACCATTATCTCTGAAATTCAATGTTTTGTATTAATTACAAACCTGACAATACAACTGATGCAAACTGATACTAACATTACGTTTTGGTTCCAACAGGCCTGACCGTGGAATATTTGTAATGATATTCATCATTTCACTGTCAAAAAATTCAATGTATTTTTTCTGGGATTACTTCTACAATTAGTTTCAAGCATGTAATCTTATGATATCAGTTTTTGATACTATTAATATTAGTTTCAAGCAAGTAACAAAACGCAATGATAGAAGAGGAAAACCTACCTCTAGTGAAAATGATAGCAAAGATAATAAAGTGAAACAGCAACAAGTTAAAACTTAGAAAACATACATCAGTAGAAGAGGAAAAATAAAATAGAGAAAAAATAACAAAAGGAAGACATGAAAGAAAATATAGCAATTGAAAGCAGACTAGAAATAAGAGAAAGTATACCAAAGAAGGTAACTGATACTATAAAATCAAGTATAACAAAGTTAGTATAGTTTTACTATAGTAAACAAAGAAGAGAATTTGCAGCAACAAATAGCTGCAGAGAAGACAGTTGAAGAAAATATGCTAAAAAAAGAACAAAGAACAAAAGGAGAAATGGAAAAAATGATTCAAATGAAAATACAAACAGAAACAGAGGTAACTGAAATTGCAAAATTATAAAACTAATACTAACAATTTCATACTGTTAAATGTATTCTAATATTATCAAAATTGTTAAATAGGAAAAATCTCAGAAAGAAGAAGAGAAAAAAGTTGCAAATGAAGAATCAGAAGAAGAACAACTCAATTCGGTAAAATTAGAAACATTATAACTCTATAACATGATAAATATTGCAAAAATAATACCTATAAATCATTTGGTAAAAGAAAAAGCGGATAATTACAACCAACTGATACCTACTTACAAAAAATAATAGTCAGTACCATTTAGTGTAAATCATTTGGTAAAATAATAGTCAATATCATTTAGCCGAAATCTGGTACTTCTAAAATACTGATACCTACTTACAAAAAACCAATACCTACTTTCAAAAAACTAATATCTACATGAAAAAACGATACCTACTTATAGAAAACTGATACCTACTTAGCACAAACTGATACCTAGTTACTGCAAACTGATATCTACTTACTACAAACTTGAAATTGTTACATATATGACTGAAGATAATTCACTGCAGCTAATACCCAACCTATTGTTATGTTTCAACAAAATTTGTTTGACAAATAACTTATTGTCTTATTTTTAAATAATAGGATGACGATGATTTTGTTAATCCACATCCAAAATGCATAAAAGGAAGATCACAAAAAGAACAACAGAAAGTATCAAAATTTGAAGATAAAAAGCATGAAACTGCTTATAGATGTGGATTGCAAGCAGTATTCAAAACAGTGAAAATGATAAAACAAAAAAAATTCTCTATCCAAAAAGCAGATGGACATATTGAAGAGCACTCCTTTCTACAATTTCTTTACAGTTTTATATGAACAGAAAATTGTGATGAAAGAATGTAAAAAGCATCAACACAATTTGGATGTTTTATACCAATGCTACTCAGTTAAGAAAGATGCATTCTTATTTGCTAAAGAAAGAATGAATGTTACAACAAGAGATACAAGTTTGATTTTTGGCCTACCATTAAAAGGAATTAACATTGAGCCAACTTAGAAAATGACAAACAGAGCAGTTCCAATGCAGTGCAGAGAATTTGCAAAGAGAAACTTTGGCAATTGCACTTACAAAAAAAGGAATGTTATGGAAAAAAGGATAAAGCAAGAAGTGGCAAAGAAGAAGGAGTACGAAGAATATTTGCCACTGTTAATAGTAATCGAAATACTGTTAACATTCTTCTTTCCAAACAACCGGCAAAAGTTAAGATGGGGAATTCTACCATACTTAATTAATGTAGAGACAATGCAATTGGTTTCTTGGCTACTAACGATAGAAAAGAATTTCAGTAAATTTGTCAAGAAGTTCATCCATAAGCCAAGAAATATGTCGGCATGCTCCATGCTTCCATTGGTAAGATAAATTAACAAAAATATTATTATTTGAATTTTTTTTAACTAACATATCTAATAATTTCTTTTTATGTTAACAGTATTTCATTTGTGAGAAATTGCATCTCATTCAACAAAGACAACATTATATTGCAGCTTTACCAAGATTTCCAAAGTGGGACTAAAGGAAACTAAAGGACAAAGAAATCAATGAAGTTTTTGATAATGTGAAAGAGGATGATGTAAGTTAAAATTCCATTTAATTTTTGTTAATCAATATGCTTTAACTCTTATGTGGAATAAAGTTTAATTGTATATTCTTTCTTCTATAACATAAAACTGATAATACAGTGAGCAAAAACTGATACCACATCATTACATACTAATAGTATCAGAAACAGAAAATAGAATGCAAAAACTGATACCAATGTTTACTTGCTTGAAAATAATACTAATAGTATCAAAAACTAATACTAGAATGCAAAAATTGATACCATATGATTACATGCTTGAAATTAATTGTAGAAGTATCAAAAAATAATATTACAATGCAAAAATTGATACCATATAATTCATGATTGAAACCGATACTAGAAGTATAATAAATTGATACTACAATGCAATAACTGATACCATAGTTCTACATCCTTGAAATTGATACTAATATTATAAGAAACTGATACTAACATTATAAGAAACTGATACTAGAATTCAAAAATTGATACCGTAGTTTTACATGATTGAAGCTGATACTAATAGTATCAGAAATTAAATAATTAGCTATTTGTTTTATCGCAGAGTATTTCCTCTTTTCGTTACAATAAAAATTCAATTATCATTGTAAATTGAAATCATAGCTTAAAACTAAAACAAAATTTCCAATACTAATTTTATAGGTGGAAGAAATTACAAATCTCACCCCATATGAAGAATGTTTACTTCAAAAAGTAACTATTGAACAAAATTTGTCCAAAATTCAAAAAGAAAAGCATGGAAAAAAAAGAAAGTTTGACGAAACCGAATAGAATGCACATTCGTTTGAGGTAGACATAAGCATAAGGATCTTCCAAACGCATATAAAAGATTTGAAAGAAGAAGCAAAGAAAAAACAAGAACCGGAAGTAGAAAAAAAAGTAGAATTAAAGCAGAGCAAGAAGTTTTGAGTTTGAAAGAAGAGTTGAAAGAAATTAAGTTGAAGTTGAAAGAAAATGAAGAGAAAAGATCGCAGGCCGAAGACAACACCAAGAAATTTGTAACTGATTTGAATGATAGTGAAGAAAACAATTGAAAAGAAAAATGAAAGTTTCAAATGTACAAAGCGACAGTTTATAAAGTGAACTAAACGCAGACACTTTTGCAGAAATGGAAATAGAAAGAAATGAAGACAGAAACAAAAGCTAAAGAGTGTGTAAGCAAATCAGCAAATAAAACAGAAGCAGTGGAGAAACATATACCCAACGAAACAGAAAGTGAATTGGATAAAAAACTGAAAAATGAAGAAATACAATGTGAACATGAAGAAAAAAAACAGACACCAACTGAAGTGCATCAAAAAGAAGAGTTGGAAAACGAAAGTCAAGTTTATGTAAGCGTACAAGTATGTATATTAATATTAAATATGAAATTAAGTCTTAAGTTTATCTAACACATGCAAACTTTTTTTGTTAAAATAGTGTAGTGGCATGGAAAGATAAGCACACAATCAAAGGAGGTTATGTCATAACAAAAAATGCACTAAAACGCGTGAAAATAGAATCTTTATTCGATGCATTTCTTATGTTTGTTGTAATTATCAGCCTTTTCTTTTACCAAATGATTTATAGGTATTATTTTTACAATCTCTATCATGTTATAAAGTTATAATGTTTCTAATTTTACCAAATTGAGATGTTCTTCTAATTCTTCATCTACAACTTTTTTCTCTTCTTTTTTCTGATATTTTTCCTTTCTAACATTTTTGATAATATTAGAATACGTTTAACAGTATGAAATTGTTAATATTAATTTTACAATTTTGCAATTTCAATTACCTCAATTTCTGTTTGTATTTTCTTTTGAATCATTTTTTCATTTCTTATTTTTGTTCTTTGTTCTCTTTTTTTGCATATTTTCTTTAACTGTTTTCTCTGTAGCTATTTGTTGCTGCATGTTCTCTTCTTTGTTCTGTGCAAAAAATTCAATGTTATTATAATAAAACTATACTAACTTTTTTATACTTGATTTTATTGTATCAGTTACCTTCTCTGGTATACTTTCTCTTATTTCTGGTCTACTTTCAATTGCTGTATTTTTTTCATGTCTTCTTTTTGTTCTTGTTTCTCTATTTTGTTTTTCCTCTTCTACTGATGTAGGTTTTCTAAGTTTTAACTTGTTGCTTTTTCCCTTTATTGTCTTTGCTATCATTTCCAATAGAGGTGGGTTTTCCTCTTCTATCATTTCAACATGTTTACTTGCTTGAAACTAATACTAATAATATCAGAAACTGATACTAGAATGCCAAAACTTATACTATATGCTTACATGCTTGAAATTAATTGTAGAAGTACCAAAAACTAATATTAGAATGCAAAAACTGATATTATTATTGCTTGGAATGCTAGAGGAATGAATTCCACTGCAAAACAAATATTATATGATATAAGTGTTGCATTTGGCTTACTGTGTATATTAATTGATAGCTAATTAGTGCCTTTGAATCATGTTACTTTTTGTACCAAAACTTATTTGATCTTGTTGACTTACACCCGGTCATTTTGTTAATTATGGTCAAATTTATATGAAACAACAATTAATTGATATGCTTTCTGTCTTCCAAGATATTAACTTTTGCCAGTAACTTTTTTATCTTAGCAAATCAAAGTTTTTATTCTCTCACCTTATAACCGTGATGTATATATTTAGAAAGGTTTTAATTTTACATACTCTTTTTGAATAAACATTCACCTAAAAATATATGTCATGTAATTGAATAATAGTATTAGTTGTGGAAGGTTTTAATATTATGTGCCTTTTGAATAATAAGCATGTGAAAACAAATGTTAATTGAACCACATATGTGCATTAACCTATAACGACCCGGAATTTTGGGCAATATAAATTTAATAATCTGTATTAATAATTTAATTGGTTTGACGATTTTTCTTTATAATTTTAATTTAAAATTGGTAAATTTAATCTTTTAAAGGTTAATAAATATATAATCTGACAATAAAATAGATGAGATTTATTTTTTTCAAAGCTAATAAAATTTTATTCTATTTATAATATACATTTGATATATTGTGAATAGAAGAGCTTTAGTTTTAAATTAAAGATTGAATTTGCAAATTGTAATATATATGTACGTATATGTCATAATTTGATTTTGCTTTGAATTTAATTTAATCTATTGATAATTAGGAATAAATGAATGTTGTAATTGAAGCTTTGTTTTAAAACTTAATATTTCTCAAAAGTTAATATAAAGATTAATTTGTTTGTCTTCAAAATATAAGATTTGTTATTTATTTTAAATATGATAGTTTAAACAAAGTTTTATTTTGTTTTCTTTAAAATGCTTAAATTAAAATGGTTATAGATAAATATATATATATATATATATATAAGTTATAAATAAACTTTCTTTTAAAATATCTCTTGAACTAGAATTGTTAGTAAAACATAAGATATTTATAAATAAAAGTTTATAAAGATTTCACACTTGTATATTTATTTAAAATTCAAAAGCTTATTATCATAAAAACATTTCATATGCATATATATAACTTAAAATGATTTAATTAAAAGAAAAGAACACTTGTAAATCCAAGATGAAACATTTTAACACTTGTAAATTTAGAAATGCATGCAAATGACATTTGTTCAATTTATGAACAAGTGGCAATTTATTCATTTTAATTTTTACTAAACATTTTTAAGAAGAAAATTAGTTTTCTTTCTCATTTCTTTTGCCTCCTTCTTTCAAAATTAATGGCAACCTGAAACTTGAATCTAAAAGCAAAATTAAAACCTGCAACCGAAATCAAATCTGAAGTTTAAAACCATAAAGCAAAAGCAGATCTACAACAATCAACTGCAAAACTTCAACCTAAAAAAAGGGAAGTCTGCATTTCTAAAATCTGCAATCAACCTGCATTTGCAAATCTTCTGAAATTCAAATGGAAGATCAACTGAAGCTTCAACACTTTTAAGCAATAGCAAGTTTAGATCATTAAATTTGAAGGTTGCATTTCAAATGTTCAACAACAAGATTCAACTTTTAAAACATTAATTTGAAGCATGCAAAGTATTTCTTCGGCAAACAAAAGCATCATTTTCCAGATTTAAATTTCAATGCCTGGAATTAACCATAAGCCTGCTCTGCTCTGCAATAATACAAGTGAGTAAATTTCTTTCAAAAACAGGTTGATATTGGTTGTTACTACATGCATGTGTTATCTGTAAACTGTTATTGGTGATTGCATGAAATTCTTTTAGTATTTGTATTGTTGAAAACATAAGATCTGTGTATATATGTGTATAGGTCTGGGTACACATGAACCCTGTTTTCTGTTTTTTTTAGACAGATATCACTTCAAAATTCCAAACCTTCCAATAACACCCTTACTTAAGCTTGATGATTTAATAAAAGTTGTTAGTTATTGTTAGATGGAAATTTTAAAAATAGTTTTTCGTAGGTTTAAATATATATAATAGTATCTAAAAGGGAAATTACAGTAGGATTTTGATTTCTGTCTGAATAAAAACCTTGATTCTTTGTTTGAATTATATAGTTGGGTTAGTTGTTAAAAATGATGATTTTTAGCATGCATTGCAAAATTTTTAAATGGATATTCAAAATGGAATTTGGGTATGAACAGTTTTAGCATTATGGTGAATTGCCACTGATCAAGTTGATGGTTTGAATTGTAATTCTGGTCGAAGCTTGCGTGTGAGTTGGTGATTTAGGGAAAATTATTCAAGAATTTTTCCAATGTTTAATTTGTTCGTAATCGATCAAACTAGGGCTTATGAGTGTGTTTTGATTGTCTTGGTTACTGAGATATTCGCGACATGGACAAGGGTTTGAGTTCGTTCATTTTTGGTGAAGATGAAGTTCGTGCTCGTGACGTCCCGATGGTGGGGTCGGCAAGGTTGAACGGCGACGTGGTGATCGGCCGTGGGTGGCTTTTGGGTGGTTCGAGATTCTGCAGTTTCGAGCATGTGCTCGAATTTCGACTCGATTGTTCTTTGTACGATCTGGGTTTACAGTTGTGCTCGCATATGATATTGTGACCGTCGACGATAGTCGCGACGATCGTGGGTGGCCGGAAGTGGTTGGGCACGTGCACCGTGTACGGGTTGGGTACGGGGGAGTTTTGTTTTTGAGAAGAAGGATGACCCGGAGTGACGTTCGCGTTTTCATCGTTTCGACTCGAAGCTTTTTAGTGGGGTTGGCAGTTGAGAAGAAGGCTGGGTTTGTCTCGAGGCTGGCTCGAACTTTTGAGTGTTTAACTCGGGTTTTAGGGGCAGTCATCTCGAGTTAGTGTTCTGTATAATGTTAAACTGCAAAAGTTAACTTGATGTTGAATAAATAAATACAAGCCTAAGTTTTTATAAAAGGGGAAATAAATTTATAGGTTATAACTTGTTCTTTGAAGTAAATATAAATCAAATTATTAAAAGTGATAATTGAATTTAATTTCAAATTTAAATTGTTTAAGATGATTGCTTTTGAAAGTAATTAACTTGATTTAATTTTGAATTTTAATTCAAAGGGGTGTTTTCAAATTTAAAGTATTAAATCAAAGTTTAAGTAAAGTTTAAAATCAAGGTTTTCAAATTATATGGAAAACAAATAAGTTTAAATTTGATGATTGGATTGTTTTAAATTTCAAATTGATTTCTAAATGCTTTATTTTCAAATAAAGTTAAAGTTATAATTTTGTAAACCAAATAGAATAATTTGTTTTTAAGTTATATAAAAATTTGATTAATTCAAATAATTCATTTATGAAGATTAACAAGGTTAAATTATTTTGATATAAACTTGAGAATACTTAATTAACTATGACTTATTTATAAGTAAAAGATTAATTAAGATTTATGGTTTTCTTAATTAATTAAAGAATTTGAAATATTATAAGTTAGTTAACTAATTGTTTAATTAATTTTAAATAATTAGTTAATCATTTATTTAATTTTTAAATAATCACTTAATTATGGATTAATTAAGTGTAATTACTTAATGAAGTAATTAATGTTTAAAAGTTGAATGTAATTAAGAATGATAATTACTTATAGAAGTAATTAGAGGAAATTACTCATGGGGTAATTCAGTTGAAGTGATTAAGGGTTAATCACATGATGTTATCAATTAAGGAATTGATTAATTTAATTGTTTTAAAATTAATTAATTTTGGAGTAATTAATTAATTAAAGCATTAAGGATTTAATGATGGAGTTAATTATTTGTTAAGTAATTAATTAAGAGATTAATTAAGATTTATTATTAAAAGTAATTAGAAGATAATTACTTATGTAAGTAATTAAGGGTTAATTACTTAATTAATTTAGTTAATTAATGAATGTGATTAATTAATTAAGGAATGCGATTAATTTAAGATTAATTACTAAGGGTAATCAATTAAAATATAATTAATTAATAAAGTAATTAATTAAGGATTCATTAATTTAATTAAATAATAATTACTTAATGAAGTAATTTAAGATTAATTAGATTAATTAATCAAGGGTTAAGATAATTAATTAAGATGTTAATTAATTAAGATAAGTAATTACAAATTGTTAATTACTGAGATGATTAATTACAAGGTTAATTATTTAATTAATTAAAAGGTTAATGAATTAATAAGGATTAGATAATTAATGAAATTAATCAAGGTTGATTAATAAAAATAAATAGTTGAAGTGTGGTTAATTAATTGTAATTAATTAAGGTTTAATATAATTAATTATAGTTAATTAATTAATGAAGGATCATTAATTATTGTAATTAATGATAGTAATTAAAGGATATTTACTGAATATGGTTAAGGATAATTACTTGAATATAATTAAAGATAATTAATCAAGGAAGGTTAATTAAAGGAGATCATTTGTGATGATCAATTTATTTTATTTGAAATAAATAAATAATAAGAATTTAAGTAATCAAATTGATTAAGAGATAATCAATTATGTGTATGGATGATTGGTTAATTGGATGATTGGTTTATATTGGATGTTGAATGATATGGCGTGATTGGTTGATACTGGATGATTTGGATATCTATGAGTTATGTGATATGCTGCTATGTGAGATGAATGTTGATATGAATTATCTATTGTGATAATATGATTCATCTATCTGTTTATATATCATCCTGAAATATAAGTTCTAACTGTTTAACATCCTTAAGTATAACTTGGACATTAAAAATGGCGTTTGGTTTCGGTGAGACCGGGATCGGATTTTCATAATTGGGATCCGAAAACCACATCGATTCCAATTAAACGTTAGGTCGTTAATCCAAGTGGAGCAAGTGAAGACTCGAGGTGTAAGGGCTATACGTCAGTATAACTCTGTGGGTGATTCCGTAATGAGTTTGACAGAATAGTGCTTATAGATTCGAGATGGCGAATCGGAGTGCAAGGGCTATGGTCGTTGACTATGAGGGTGATTCCAATAATGAGTGCAACGAGATAGTGCCTTCGGTTTCGTTCGAACCCGGAACGAACTTGTATGGATTGAATGCTTTCATAACATCGTCAGGTGGACGATGAGCGTTCTAAGATATATGTGTTCTATAAAGGTAATCGTAACCTCAAGCCTCATCAACCAGGAAATGGCTAAAACAGGGGAGGTGCAGCAAGGCTTCGTGAGTAGCTCCCACTGGAGAGCAAGATTTTCCCCTGTCTAGAAGTCCCTTTTTATTCGGCTGTGTGGGCAGTTGGGTCGCGACCAACTGCGGGGTGGTCTTGTTAGGGACTGTCCAGTAAGGAATGGTTCCGGCCTTGTGTTGCAGGGGAGTGGGAGTACTCCTCGGTACGTTGATCTAGGCCACGTACTGTGACGGGTGGTACCCCAGTAGCCCTGCCATTGATGGAAACCCATTCTTCCTACGAGACCCTACGGTTTTGATTGTATTACCCACTTTTGTGGCTAGTAGCTGGAATTTAATAGATGTAACAATTTCGGCTATTTCTTATTTACTTGAAAACCCTAGACACTATTATAATATCACTGGATTTCCTATCAAATGTTTTGGTTAGCGTAAGGTAAAAACTTTTCCATGTTTATGTGTGGGAAGTCTTACGTGATACCTTTTCTTTTCAAAGGTTTTTCTAAAGTTAAGCAATTTTAACCCGTTTACTCACACCAAACCCATGTCTGACCCGAGTGTTTATTTTATGTTTTATTAAACTCTTGGGTACTCATATTATGTATGAGTAGTCAAGTTGATCAGGTTAGCTTGACGAATTTTGGAGGAGATATGGAGCAGGAGGCTTCGACGTGTAGATATATATTGATTCCGCTGTGTATGTTGTGTCTGTATCTTGTATACTTGAGTTGTATAGTTAGACAGAAGTTTATAACTGTCTATTATCTGTTGTTTAAGTTGTGTACTCTGATGTAATGAGATACTATGCAATATTATGTGTGATATATTATATTTTATTCGTTCCGCTGTGAGTTCTCTTATGTTGTTTGTATTTTTCTTTCTCTTTCTTTTCTTCTTCTATCCCTTTCTTTCTTCAAGATGATGCGATTTTCTGGGAGTTGAAAGTCGGGTCGTCGCATTTGGTATCAGAGCATTAGGCTCTGAAGTGTGTCTTTCTTTAGGGAGCATTAGGTTGAGTGAATACCTAGGCTCTGTAGTGGTGTCTTTCTTGAGAGAGCGTACTTGTAATTTTTATATATAATTATATCTATCTATATATATATATATACCTAATCTGTTGGGCTATCTATTTAGATTTTCCAACATAAGTTTTATAGGTAGATGTAGTAGTGGTGTGTGTGTGTGTGTGTGTAACATGACTACCACTAATGGAAGAGGTTCCATATATTTAAGTTTGGAAGTATTTGTCGGGACTGTAGACCTAATACCGTCTCAAGTAAGATTTGTAGTTTGGAGTAAGGGTCTCTCTGATATCTGAAGGAAATCTTTTTAAAGATTCGGAGTTTATCTTTGGAGTGTAAGTTTGGATTTCGCTCGGGTAAGCGAATTTTTCTTAAGTTTGAATTTGATGGAAGTGCAGAAATAAGTGATGATATCCTGATAACTGCATGATGAGATGTAGTATCCTTGGATATTTTCTGAAGGTGTTTTCTCTTGAAGCAGTTTTAGAAATAGCCGAGGAGCAGTTTTACCTGCCTTAGAGAAGATTCGTATGTGTATAAGTTGTTTGGATCTTTAGCATGGAGTTTGGCTGTTTTGGAATATGTGACTAAGGTCTATAAGTTATTTACTTTGGCATGGTCTCATCTGTCATTCCCTAAGGAAAGCGAGATATTGATGCTTAGTTTGGAGTCCGAGTTTCTTAAGAAGTTGTCTGCCATCTCGGAAGTCAGTTGTGTGGTTTGTTGACGTTTTTGGTTTTGGAGAAGCCTTTGGATTAGAGGTCTTGGTTAGCTGTGGTAACAGTGCATCTCGAAGTGTTCGGTGTGCTGTCGAGAAGATCTTTCGGCTTCACAGTATCATCGAGGTAGAGTTTGGAAGCAGCAGTATTGGTTGTTTCTCCGATGGTTGGGAAAATCTTTGTGGTTCTCTTTCAGCAGTTCGGGCTGAAGGTGGTGATGTTTTCTTGAAAGGTTAACCTTTGTTTGGAAAAGCTTTAGGATGTTCTAATTGGTAAAGAGGGGACAGTTGTTTGGAATCCGAACTGGGATTGGATCACAAAAGTGACTTGCGATTAGTTGGGAATTTTCTTAGGCTATCTTTGGTTTGAGGCTGAGGATTCTCATGTGGAAGTAGGAGCTACTGAGGTAATCAGAAGTTGTCTGCATCTGGAGTTGAGTTCCATATCGATTTGGTTTCCAAAAGTGATTTTGGTAGTTAGCCTGGTAGTTGGATGGTTCTTGGAGAAAGGAGAGTTGGTGTAGCAGCTCAGAATTATTTTCTGGAATTGGAATTGGACTCATGTAGTTTTTGAATTGGATTCTGTTATAAGGTTGTGTGCCTGAGTCAGATGAGTCACTCAGATTTTTTTATGGATTTGATGAACAAAGTTTTTCGGATATAGTGGATAAGTTTGTATTCGTGTTCATCAGCAGTATTCTTATCTATTTTGGAATCAGAGTTGTGCAGCTGAAGCGAGGTAGCTGCTGTGCAAGGAAGGAAGTAAGTTATGTCTGCTATTGCTTTGGAGTAGAGTTTGTGTTCTGGATTTCGACAGATTTTGGAAGACTTTTCTGTTAATAGGATCCAAAAACTGGTTTGCTTTGGTCTACTTGTTTCTGGAAGTATCAGCATAGGCTGAGCTGATCAGGAAGAATATTAGCAGCCTTGGATCGTCTGTTGAGTTATTTAGATAAGAAATAAGGAGTTTGGTATTCGAAGTTGGAGACTTCAGAGTGGTTAAAATTCTCTGGTTAAGAGAGCTGAAATTGGATAAGATTGGTTGGTTATTGTTGAGGCATTTGAGATTTCTTATCTGTGTTTTGATAGGATAAGATTGAATTGCCAGTTTGGATAGCTGGAATTCATTTTGTAACACGTGTCTCTGAGAGAGTACGTGTATGCTTCATCAATTGGTTGTTGAATCTGTAGTTCAGTTGGAATTGGATGTTGAGCTGGATTTGAGAGTAATCTGATGTTCTTTTTAGATTGATGGATCTAGAGACGAGTGGAGCTCTGGATTTTGGTTGTGTAGTCTGTTTATTGGCTTTTGTAGAGCGATTATCCCGGTGATTTATACTTGGGAAACTCGAGATAGTATTAGAGATTTATTCTGATTAGTGTCAGAATAATTAGTTAAGTTTGTTTGTTTATTTGATTGCTATGGATGTTAGTTACTGGTCGTTAAGTATGCTTTGTTGTTTGAAATTAAAATCTATACTGGGTTATTAAATTACCTTTGCTTTTAAATTTCGGGGACGAAATTCGTTTAAGGGGAAAGGATTGTAACGACCCGGAATTTTGGGCAATATAAATTTAATAATCTGTATTAATAATTTAATTGGTTTGATGATTTTTCTTTATAATTTTAATTTAAAATTGGTAAATTTAATCTTTTAAAGGTTAATAAATATATAATCTGACAATAAAATAGATGAGATTTTTTTTCAAAGCTAATAAAATTTTATTCTATTTATAATATACATTTGATATATTGTGAATAGAAGAGCTATAGTTTTAAATTAAAGATTAAATTTGCAAATTGTAATATATATGTACGTATATGTTATAATTTGATGCTTTGAATTTAATTTAATCTATTGATAATTTAGGAATAAATGAATGTTATAATTGAAGCTTTGTTTTAAAACTTAATATTTCTCAAAAGTTAATATAAAGATTAATTTATTTGTCTTCAAAATATAAGATTTGTTATTTATTTTAAATATGATAGTTTAAACAAAGTTTTATTTTGTTTTCTTTTAAATGCTTAAATTAAAATGGTTATAGATAAATATATATATATATATATATATATATAAGTTATAAATAAACTTTCTTTTAAAATATCTCTTAAACTAGAATTGTTAGTAAAACATAAGATATTTATAAAATAAAAGTTTATAAAGATTTCACACTTGTATATTTATTTAAAATTCAAAAGCTTATTATCATAAAAACATTTCATATGCATATATATAACTTAAAATGATTTAATTAAAAGAAAAGAACACTTGTAAATCCAAGATGAAACATTTTAACATTTGTGAATTTAGAAATGCATGCAAATGACATTTGTTCAATTTATGAACAAGTGGCAATTTATTCATTTTAATTTTTACTAAACATTTTTAAGAAGAAAATTAGTTTTCTTTCTCATTTCTTTTGCTTCCTTCTTTCAAAATTAATGGCAACCTGAAACTTGAATCTAAAAGCAAAATTAAAACCTGAACCGAAATCAAATCTGAAGTTTAAAACCATAAAGCAAAAGCAGATCTACAACAATCAACTGCAAAACTTCAACCTAAAAACAGGGAAGTCTGCATTTCTAAAATCTGCAATCAACCTGCATTTGTAAATCTTCTGAAATTCAAATGGAAGATCAACTGAAGCTTCAACACTTTTAAGCAACAGCAAGTTTAGATCATCAAATTTGAAGGCTGCGTTTCAAATGTTCAACAGCAAGATTCAACTTTTAAAACATTAATTTGAAGCATGCAAAGTATTTCTTCTGCAAACAAAAGCATCATTTTCCAGATTTAAATTTCAATGCCTGGAATTAACCATAAGCCTGCTCTGCTCTGCAATAATACAAGTGAGTAAATTTCTTTCAAAAACAGGTTGATATTGGTTGTTACTACATGCATGTGTTATCTGTAAACTGTTATTGGTGATTGCATGAAATTCTTTTAGTATTGGTATTGTTGAAAACATAAGATCTGTGTATATATGTGTATAGGTCTGGGTACACATGAACCCTGTTTTCTGTTTTTTTTAGACAGATATCACTTCAAAATTCCAAACCTTCCAATAACACCCTTACTTAAGCTTGTTGATTTAATAAAAGTTGTTAGTTATTGTTAGATGGAAATTTTAAAAATAGTTTTTCGTAGGTTTAAATATATATAATAGTATCTAAAAGGGAAATTACAGTAGGATTTTGATTTCTGTCTGAAATTAAAAACCTTGATTCTTTGTTTGAATTATATAGTTGGGTTAGTTGTTAAAAATGATGATTTTTAACATGCATTGCAAAAATTTTAAATGGATATTCAAAATGGAATTTGGGTATGAACAGTTTTAGCATTATGGTGAATTGCCACTGATCAAGTTGATGGTTTGAATTGTAATTCTGGTCGAAGCTTACGTGTGAGTTGGTGATTTAGGGAAAATTATTCAAGAATTTTTCCAATGTTTAATTTGTTCGTAATCGATCAAACTAGGGCTTATGAGTGTGTTTTGATTGTCTTGGTTACTGAGATATTCGCGACATGGACAAGGGTTCGAGTTCGTTCATTTTTGGTGAAGATGAAGTTCGTGCTCGTGACGTCTCGATGGTGGGGTCGGCAAGGTTGAACGGCGACATGGTGATCGGCCGTGGGTGGCTTTTGGGTGGTTCAAGATTCTGCAGTTTCGAGCATGTGCTCGAATTTCGACTCGATTGTTCTTTGTACGATCTGGGTTTACAGTTGTGCTCGCATATGATATTGTGACCGTCGACGATAGTCGCGATGATCGTGGGTGGCCGGAAGTGGTTGGGCACGTGCACCATGCACGGGTTGGGTACGGGGGAGTTTTGTTTTTAAGAAGAAGGATGACCCGGAGTGACGTTCGCGTTTTCATCATTTCGACTCGAAGCTTTTTAGTGGGGTTGGCAGTTGAGAAGAAGGCTGGGTTTGTCTCGAGGCTGGCTCGAACTTTTGAGTGTTTAACTCGGGTTTTAGGGGCAGTCATCTCGAGTTAGTATTCTGTATAATGTTAAACTGCAAAAGTTAACTTGATGTTGAATAAATAAATACAAGCCTAAGTTTTTATAAAAGGGGAAATAAATTTATAGGTTATAACTTATTCTTTGAGGTAAATATAAATCAAATTATTAAAAGTGATAATTGAATTTAATTTCAAATTTAAATTGTTTAAGATGATTTCTTTTGAAAGTAATTAACTTGATTTAATTTTGAATTTTAATTCAAAGGGGTGTTTTCAAATTTAAAGTATTAAATCAAAGTTTAAGTAAAGTTTAAAATCAAGGTTTTCAAATTATATGGAAAACAAATAAGTTTAAATTTGATGATTGGATTGTTTTAAATTTCAAATTGATTTCTAAATGCTTTATTTTCAAATAAAGTTAAAGTTATAATTTTGTAAACCAAATAGAATAGTTTGTTTTTAAGTTATATAAAAATTTGATTAATTCAAATAATTCATTTATGAAGATTAACAAGGTTAAATTATTTTGATATAAACTTGAGAATACTTAATTAACTATGACTTATTTATAAGTAAAAGATTAATTAAGATTTATGGTTTTCTTAATTAATTAAAGAATTTGAAATATAATAAGTTAGTTAACTAATTGTTTAATTAATTTTAAATAATTAGTTAATTATTTATTTAATTTTTAAATAATCACTTAATTATGGATTAATTAAGTGTAATTACTTAATGAAGTAATTAATGTTTAAAAGTTGAATGTAATTAAGAATGATAATTACTTATAGAAGTAATCAGAGGAAATTACTCATGGGGTAATTCAGTTGAAGTGATTAAGGGTTAATCACATGATGTTATCAATTAAGGAATTGATTAATTTAATTGTTTTAAAATTAATTAATTATGGAGTAATTAATTAATTAAAGCATTAAGGATTTAATGATGGAGTTAATTATTTGTTAAGTAATTAATTAAGAGATTAATTAAGATTTATTAATAAAAGTAATTAGAAGATAATTACTTATGTAAGTAATTAAGGGTTAATTACTTAATTAATTTAGTTAATTAATGAATGTGATTAATTAAATAAGGAATGTGATTAATTTAAGATTAATTACTAAGGGTAATTAATTAAAATATAATTAATTAATAAAGTAATTAATTAAGGATTCATTAATTTAATTGAATAATAATTACTTAATGAAGTAATTTAAGATTAATTAGATTAATTAATCAAGGGTTAAGATAATTAATTAAGATGTTAATTAATTAAGATAAGTAATTACAAATTGTTAATTACTGTTTATGATTAATGAGATGATCAATTACAAGGTTAATTATTTAATTAATTAAAAGGTTAATTAATTAATAAGGATTAGATAATTAATGAAATTAATCAAGGTTGATTAATAAAAATAAATAGTTGAAGTGTGGTTAATTAATTGTAATTAATTAAGGTTTAATATAATTAATTATAATTAATTAATTAATGAAGGATCATTAATTATTGTAATTAATGATAGTAATTAAAGGATAATTACTGAGTATGGTTAAGGATAATTACTTGAATATAATTAAAGATAATTAATCAAGGAAGGTTAATTAACGGAGATCATTTGAGATGATCAATTTATTTTATTTGAAATAAATAAATAAGAAGAATTTAAGTAATCAAATTGATTAAGAGATAATCAATTATGTGTATGGATGATTGGTTAATTGGATGATTGGTTTTTATTGGATGTTGAATGATATGGCGTGACTGGTTGATACTGGATGATTTGGATATCTATGAGTTATGTGATATGCTGCTTTGTGAGATGAATGTTGATATGAATTATCTATTGTGATAATATGATTCATCTATCTGTTTATATATCATCCTGAAATATAAGTTTTAACTGTTTAACACCCTTAAGTATAACTTGGACATTAAAAATGGCGTTTGGTTTCGGTGAGACCGGGATCGGATTTTCATAATTGGGATCCGAAAACCACATCGATTCCAATTAAACGTTAGGTCGTTAATCCAAGTGGAGCAAGTGAAGACTCGAGGTGTAAGGGCTATACGTCAGTATAACTCTGTGGGTGATTCCGTAATGAGTTTGACAGAATAGTGCTTATAGATTCGAGATGGCGAATCGGAGTGCAAGGGCTATGGTCGTTGACTCTGAGGGTGATTCCAATAATGAGTGCAACGAGATAGTGCCTTCGATTTCGTTCGAACCCGGAACGAACTTGTATGGATTGAATGCTTTCATAACATCGTCAGGTGGACGATGAGCGTTCTAAGATATATGTGTTCTATAAAGGTAATCATAACCTCAAGCCTCATCAACCAGGAAATGGCTAAAACAGGGGAGGTGCAGCAAGGCTTCGTGGGTAGCTCCCACTGGAGAGCAAGATTTTCCCCTGTCTAGAAGTCCCTTTTTATTCGGCTGTGTGGGCAGTTGGGTCGCGACCAACTGCGGGGTGGTCTTGTTAGGGACTGTCCAGTAAGGGATGGTTCCGGCCTTGTGTTGCAGGGGAGTGGGAGTACTCCTCGGTACGTTGATCTAGGCCACGTATTGTGACGGGTGTTACCCCAGTAGCCCTGCCATTGATGGAAACCCATTCTTCATACGAGACCCTACGGTTTTGATTGTATTACCCACTTTTGTGGCTAGTAGCTGGAATTTAATAGATGTAACAATTTCGGCTATTTCTTATTTACTTGAAAACCCTAGACACTATTATAATATCACTGGATTTCCTATCAAATGTTTTGGTTAGCGTAAGGTAAAAACTTTTCCATGTTTATGTGTGGGAAGTCTTACGTGATACCTTTTCTTTTCAAAGGTTTTCCTAAAGTTAAGCAATTTTAACCCGTTTGCTCACACCAGACCCCTGTCTGACCCGAGTGTTTATTTTCTGTTTTATTAAACTCTTGGGTACTCATATTATGTATGAGTAGTCAAGTTGGTCAGGTTAGCTTGACGAATTTTGGAGGAGATATGGAGCAGGAGGCTTCGACGTGTAGATATATATTGATTCCGCTGTGTATGTTGTGTCTGTATCTTGTATACTTGAGTTGTATAGTTAAACAGAAGTTTATAACTGTCTATTATCTGTTGTTTAAGTTGTGTACTCTGATGTAATGAGATACTATGTAATATTATAAGTGATATATTATATTTTATTCATTCCGCTGTGAGTTCTCTGATGTTGTTTGTGTTTTTCTTTCTCTTTCTTTTCTTCTTCTATCCCTTTCTTTCTTCAAGATGATGCGATTTTCTGGGAGTAGAAAGTCGGGTCGTCGCATAACCGACAAGTTTTAATTTTCTATGTTTCTTATATATACGAAGAAGTATTGAACCATGTGTACACCAACTTTAATGGATAGCTATGTTGAATTTTTGACTTTATTAATGTAGTGGGACCTACTCTAACATTTTTTCATGTAACATGTGCAATTATTATATTATATACTATTATTAAAGAACATGACAGCATCAAAATTCAACGCAATTATTGTATGGATCAAAAGTTTTATGTGCATCATTTCATTGAACCTAAGAGTTAAGCATCATCATTTCACTGAACATAATCATAGAAATCTAAATAATACAGATAAACCGGTAAATATCCCATTAACATGTAATATAGAAAACCTAAAACTGTTAAGAATCTTGGAAAAAATAAATATTAAGGGAATAGAAGTCCAAGTATTCGCCTTCATAGATACAGGAGCCACTAGTTCAACTATCTGTTCTGGTTTAGTACCTCCAAATTTTATAACAAAGGTTGACAAACCTAAACAAAGTATACAATTTGATGGTACCACTAACATAATCACTGACATAACAAAAAATGTACAAATCTAATTCAGCACTACTTGTGATGAATGATCACCACAATAAAACTCCAAACAAATATGGGTTCTAAAATTAGACTTAGAATGCATTAAATTAATCCTAGAATTAGATTTTTTATTGAATGACAATGGACAATTTTCATTTAACAAAGATTACCTACAAATCTCCAAAAAGACAATACTAACCCCAATCCTATAAGAGTTTGCTCTTGAGAAGCGTGGTGGGACTAAAGAACACCTTATGCATAATCCTAACAAAAATTGTAACTGCCCAATTCCAGGACAATGCAAAATGATACGCCAAGAAAAATTAGAAAATAACAATTCCATTACAGAAGATTGTGAGAAATGCGGTTTATGAATCTTAAGGCTAGAATAACATTAGAGGGGGGGGGGTGAATAGTGCTTTGTGATTTTATAAATCTTTTTGAAACTTATGTAATTTAATCATCAACAGATGAAATACACGGACACAGATATAATCACAGATTCAGGCATAGATGCAAATAATAAATAAAAGCAGTAAAGGAAAGAACACACCAGGATTTTATACTGGTTTGGAGTTACCCTACATCCAGTCCCGCACAATTGTACGAATTTCTTATCAAACTAATTTTCCAGATTAAACCCTCAATTTTAAGGCCACGAGGTACACTCTCCTGTATTCGAGTTCGGGGCAAACTCTCTTGATTTACCAGGCCACAAGATCACCTAATCGATTTCCAGGGTAACAATCACACCCAATTGATTTCAAGGCTCAACCGCACCTTTTACTCAATAGTTTGATTTACAAATAATCCTATAACTCTGAATAGCACTGAGACCTTATGGAGATAGTGGTAGAGAATCAAATAAGAGATAATCAAGTTTGATTCACTTGGTATTTCGGCAGAGTATAGTTTGGGATTCTTTAGAATAAACGTGGAAGATGAAGAGAAGAGAAAACAAGTGAAATCTAATTAAAAATTTGTTTAGAACTACTAGTATTTATAGAAGATCAACAACCATATCTCTTCGTAAAAGGAAACGACGAATAGACACTTCTTTTGAAAATTTGAATTTTGAATTTTAACGGGCACTATGTCGACATGAGGGGGTAGGAGTATGTCGACATGCTCTAGGAAAAAATGGTGATTTTGATTTTTTTTATTAAAATTGTTTTCTATAATCTTTCAAAACAATTTTTGAACTTTTATAAATATATTTGAATATAGTTTAAACATATAAAAGTAATCTTTAATATATATAATCTTAATTTATAAAGTGATTTAAAATCTGAGTATATTTTAAAAGCTAAATAATTAAAACAAGAGAAAGTTTAAAATCGAGGACAATTTTAAAATCATAATATTAAAAATGATAAAGATAATTTTAAGGCTAAAATATTTCAAACAAGAGAGATGTCTTTTTGAAAAGAAGGTTTTGAAAACATTTAAAATAAGAAACATATTTTTGAAAAGCATTTCCATAAAATTAGTGGATATCAAAATAGGACCACTATATGTTCCACTAGATATTGTCATGGATTACATCCTACTAGGGTTCCATCCCTTTAACAGGTTTGAAGTGTATTCCATTCCACGAATAAATTTTGAACAAAGATGTAAGTGCTTTCAAGAAGTTTTAACATAATTTAGACTCAATACTTATCTTGTACTTTGAAATCTTGAACTCTTGATATCTTGATACTCATGAGTGTTCAATCTTGATATCTTCAATCTTGAATCTCTATACTATATAGTCTTCATTCTTGGTACCTGTATGGTTAAATCCTGCATATACATATACATCTAAACTATAATGTTAGTATTTATATTTTATAACAAGTTCTAATATTGTTGTCATCAAAACCATCATCTCAAGGACTAACAATCTCTCCTTTTTTGATGATGACAACCTATGTTTATAAATATACTTCATCCTCACAATAACTCGCCCTAAAACTAAAAACTCCCCCTTAATCTAAGCCTAACTACTCTATTTTATATTTATCCCCCTTTGACATCAACAAAAACTAATCCTGTGCTTATATATGTAACTCCCCCTTAATCTTATATTATCTAAACTAAATACTAATGAGGAAATATAATAAGAGAAACAAAAATTTATTATATACGATGTTATATTTACATACATACATATATATATATACGGATTACAGACACACGAATATATTTAAGTACATTAATTATGGAATTACACTTCTAACGAGAGTTTTTGATAATTAGAGATTTGTGAATTGAACAATTTGGATAATGAAAACAAAAGTTTCCACGTTGTTCAACCAAATTCCCATCTTTTTCAAACACACTTCGCCTATGCAGACCACCTTGTCGTCTTCTTCCATAAGTGCTTCTTCCTCTTCTTCTTCTTCTTTGCTGTGCAATAAAGGGTTATGCACTTGAATGTTGGGAGAATCTTCTTAAATCAGAATAGGATTTTCATGATTATCCATTAGGAATTTTTGCAAATTCCGAAGAATTTTTCCTTGCTTTTCTTGTTCTTTTGCCATCTTTATTTGCACAACTTGAAGTTCAGTCAACATTTGTATGACATCCTTCAAAGATTCTTCAATCTTTATTACGCGTGCCAGTTTAGTGCATTGAAATGTACCAGAATAAGGAGAATGAAAAGAAATTGTGTCATTTTGGTTTGATTTAGTGGAGGAGGCCATTAGTTTTAATTTTCAGAAGTTTGATACAGAGAAAGAGAAGTGAGAAGATAGAAAAATTCGAAATACATAGGTTTATATAACTACCAAATTATTTTTAGAGGGAAAATCAAATTTTCTGAATTTTCCATTGTATGTCGACATGGGGGTAGGGGCATGTCGACATACATATGAAAAAATTTGGTTTTCTTTTATACCTTTGTTTACATGTTAGTATGTCTATATTCTATAATTTAGTTATTGAACAAATGCCTAGTTTCTTCTTAATTTATTAAATATAGATTGATTGAAGGGTTTGGTTAAAATATCAGCAATTTGATTTTCGGAGTTGATAAATTCAAGAGAAATAATCTCTTTACTTATATTATCTCTGAGAAAATGATGTCTAATATCAATATGTTTAGTCCTAGCATGATGAGTAGGATTTGTAGATAAATTTATTGCACTAGTATTATCACAATAAATTGGTGATTTTAGAATTGTTAATCCAAAATCTTTTAAGGTTTGTTGCATATAAATGACTTGAGAGCAAGCCAAAGCAGCGGAGATATATTCTGCTTCAGTTATTGACAAAGAAACAGTATTTTTATTTTTACTAAACCATGAAACCAGAGAATGCCCCAAAAAGTGACACGTTCCACTTGTACTTTTCGAGTCAGATTTGCAACCAGCATAGTCAGCATCACAATAAGAGATTAAATCTAATGAATCATTTTTAGGGTAAAATAAACCATAGTCAAAATTATGCTTAACATATCTTATGATACGTTTCACAGTTTTTAAGCGAGTATTTTTGGGTTGAGATTGATATCTTGCACAGAGACAAACACTATGCATGATATCAGGTCTACTCGCTGTGATGTAGAGTAGTGATCCAATCATTCCCCTATATAGTTTTTGATTTACATCTTTTGAAAGATCTTCTTTATTTAAATCTTCATTGGTTGCCATGGGAGTGGGTTTTCCACTTGCAGTAGTCATACCAAATTTACTATCTAGATCCCTAGCATATTTTTCTTGACTAATAAAAATACCATTATCTAACTTTTTATTTGTAAACCTAAGAAGAAAGTAAGTTCACCCCATATGACTCATCTCCATATCTTTTATCATTGTTTCAGAAAATTCTTTATTCATTAAATGATTAGTTGATCCAAAAATAATATCATCTACATAAATTTGTACTAGGTGGATATCATTTTTATTTCTTTTAATGAAAAGAGTACCAATTTCAAAATTTGATTGTAATAAAAAAGATCTTAGTCTGTCATACCATGCTCTAGGAGCTTGTTTCAAACCATATAGAGCTTTCTTAAGTTTGAAAACATGGTTTGGAAATTTTTCATCTTCAAATATTAGAGGTTGTTCAACATAAACTTCCTTTTTAACAAATCCATTTAGAGAAGCAATTTTAACATCCATTTGAAATAATTTGAAATTATTATAATTTGCGAAAGCATGTATAATTCTAATTGCTTCTAATCTTACTTCGGGTGCAAAGGTTTCATCAAAATCTATTCCTTCTTCTTGACAATAATGTTGTGCGACTAATCGAGCTTTATTTCTAACGACCTCACCTTGTTCATTCATTTTATTTTTATAAACCCATTTAGTTCCTATTATAGTTTAATCCTCTAGTCTAGGAACAAGTTCCCAAACATCATTTGTGGTGAATTGATTCAGTTCTTCTTGCATAGCCAGTATCCATGAATCATCAAACGATGCTTCCTTTGGACTTTTAGGTTTAATAGAGGATATGAAAGCTACATTACTCATGTTATTTAGTTGATTTCTAGTTCTGACAACAAATTCAATATTTCCTAATATATTTTCTAGAGGATGATCTTTTAAAAGCTTAACCTTTTTATTTGGATGAATGAGTTTATTATCTGTTTCAATTGATTCATATTTAGGGCAGCAAAAGCTTCTTCATCATTAATTTGTTCAACATCTTTGAAATTTTCATCAAACGAAACATGCATCGTTTCTTCAATGGTATTAGTTTTTGAATTGAAAAACTCTGTATGATTTACTTCTATTAGAATATCCGATAAAGATTCCTTTGTTGAATTTACGATCAAATTTATCTAAATTATCTTCTGTATTTAGAATAAAAAATTTACTTCCAAAGATTCTAAAATAAAATAACTTTGGTTTCTTCATGTAACAAAATTTTATAGGGTGTTTTATCAGTTAACAGTCTAATTAATATTCTATTCAAAATATAGCAAGTTGTAGCGGCTGCTTCAGCCCAAAAATGTTTTGGTAAATTACTATCTGAAAGCATTGTTCTAGCACACTGTTGAATCATCCTATTTTTACGTTCTACTACTCCGTTTTGTTGAGGAGTCTTGGAAAAGAGAAATTATGAGTAATTCTCTTTTTATTGCAGAATCTCCCAAAACTTTCATTCTCAAATTCTGCACCATGATCACTACGAATAGATGCAATTTTTAAAGAAAGTTGGTTTTGAAGTCTTTTTGTAAAAAATTTAAATGAATCAAAAGTATCACTTTTATGTTTCATAAAAATTGTCCATGTAAACCTAGAATAATCATCTACAATTACAAAGACATATTTATTGTGATTTATTGATTGAATTTGAGATGGACTAAATAAATATAAATGAAGTAACTCAAGAGGTTTTGAAATTGAAATCATATCTTTTAATTTGAAAGAACTCTTCCTAATTTTTCCTAATTAACAAGCATCACGTACACTATCTATTTTTAAAATCCATTCTAAGGAGACCTCTTACTAGATAAAGTTTAGAAAGTTTAGATAAGAGTTTAAAATTCAAATGTCCAACTCTTTTATGCCAAATCCAAGAGTCATTTGTATTAGCCAAAAGACATAGATTATCATTTGAGATTTTCATACTAAGAATATAAATATTTTTCTTCCTAATTCCTTCAAATATAATATTTGAATTATTATCTTCGATGTGACACTTTCCTTTTCCAAATTTAATTTTGTATTCTTTATCGCAAAGTTGACTAATACTAAATAGATTGTGTTTTTGATTTTTAGCTAATAAAACATAAATAGTAGGAGTTTTAGAGTTACCGACATTGCCGATGCCAATCACATACCCTTTTGAGTTGTCTCCAAAATTAACCAATCCTCCATCTTTGTAGATAATATCATTCAGCATATCTGGATTACCGGTTATGTGTCTTGAACATCCACTATCAAGTATCCACTTATTCTTCTTGATTTGTAAAATTTTTCAATTGAGAGTTGATTCTTCAAAGGCCATATAACATTTTTCTTCCTGCACGGAATACAAACTTGGTAGATAATTTGATTTTCTATAATAACTATATGCAGACCTATGAGACAATGATGATTTGAACAGATTTAAACTAGGGTTAACAAAATCCCTAAAAACAGCCATTTTTTTTGTAATTTTTCAAAATTCAGGTTATGAAAACTTTGAAAACCTCGCTCCGATACCAAATGTGAGAAATGCAGATTACAGATATTAAGGCTAGAATAACACTAGAGGGAGAGGGGTGAATAGTGTTTTATGGATTTTATAAATCTTTTTGAAACTTATGTAATTTAATCACTAGCAAATGTAATACATAGACACAGATATAATCACAGAATCAAACATAAATGCAAATAATAAATAAAAGCAGTAAAGGAAAGAACATACCAAGATTTTATACTAGTTTGGGGTTACCCTACATCCAGTCCCGCAAAATTATACGGATTTCTTTTCAGAATAATCTTCCAGATTACAACTTTGATTTCAAGGCCACGAGGTACACCCTCCTGTATTCGAGTTCGGTGCAAAATCTCTTGATTTACCAGGCCATAAGAGCACCTAATCGATTTCCTGGGCAACAATGACACCCAATTGACTTCAAGGCTCAACATCACCTTTTACTCAATAGTTTGATTACGAATATTCCAATAATTCTGAATAGCACTGAGATCTTATGGAGAGAGTGGCAAAGAATCAAACAAGAGATAATCAAGTTTGATTCACTTGGTATTTCAGCAGAGTATAGTTTGAGATTCTTTAGAATAATTGTGAAGGATGAAGAGGTGAGAAAACGAGTGAAATCTAATTAAAAATTCGTTTAGAACTACTGGTATTTATAGAAGATCAACTACCATATCTATTCGTAAAAGGATATGACGAATAGACACTTCTTTTGAAAATTTGTATTTCGAATTTTAACTGGCTCCATGTCGCCATGTGGGGGTAGGAGTATGTCGACATGCTCTAGGCAAAAATGGTGATTTTGATTTTTTTATTAAAATTGGTTTCTATAATTTTTCAGAACACTTTCTAAACTTTTATAAATATATTTGAATATAGTTTAAACATATAAAAGTAATTTTTAATATATATAGTCTTAATTTATAAAGTGATTTAAAATCTGAATATATTTTAAAAGTTAAATATTTAAAACAAGAGATAGTTTAAAATCAAGGACAATTTTGAAATCAACATATTAAAAATGATAAAGACAATTTTAAGGCTAAAATATTTCAAACAAGAGAGATGTCTTTTAGAAAAGAAGGTTTTGAAAACATTTAAAATAAGAGATATATTTTTGAAAATCATTTTCATAAAATTAGTGGATATCAAAATAGGACCACTCTATGTTCCACTAGATATTGTCATGGGTTTCATCCTACTAGGGTTCCATCCCTAACAGTCTCAAAGTGGATTCCATTCCACGAATAAATTTCGAATAAAGATGTAAGTGCTTTGAAGGAGTTTTAACATAATTCTAGACTCAATGCTTATCTTGTACTTTGAAATTTTGAACTCTTGATATCTTGATACTCATGAATCTTCAATCTTGATATCTTTAATCCTGAATCTCTATACTGTATAGTCTTTATTCTTGGTACCTGAATGGTTAAATCCTGCATATACATATATATCTAAACTATAATGTTAATATTTATATTTTATAACTAGTCCTAAGGTTGTTGTCATCAAAACCATCATCTCAAGGACTAACAAAGACAACGAAATCATTAACATTGAATCAACTATAAAAGAAAAAATTACGAATATAAAAAATGGGGTTTGCAAAAGGAATACAACTTATAAACCCAAAAGATATAAGTAGATTATTTTTATCTACAGATGATATAGGCCATATTATTTCTAAAGTAGAAAAATTAGAAATCATCGGAGAAAATCCTTTAAAATATTGGGATAGAAACCCAGTACAATGTAAGCTAAACATAATAAATCTAGATTTAACAATAAAAACAGGCTCTCCAAAATATGATAATTGGATTATGGAAGAATTCAAAATGCACATAAAAATACTAATAGATTTAAATGTTATAAGAAAAACTGATTCTAGACATAGAACAGCTGCTTTCATAATACAAAAGGAGTCAGAACGAAAAAGGTGCCAATCTAGAATGGTTATGAATTACACCAGAATAAATGACAATACCCATGAAGATGGATATTGTATGCCAAATAAAGATGCATTAATAAACAAAATACAAGAGAAAAACTGGTTTTCCAAGCTTGACTTAAAATTAGGATTTTGGCAAGTTAAAATGCACACTGAATCTATACCTTGGACTGCATTCACATGTATTGAAGGACATTATGAATGGCTAGTTATGCAATTTGGATTAAAAAATGCTCCACAAGTTTTCCAAAGAAAAATGGATAATATTTTTCAAAATTGCAAAAATTACACCTGTGTGTATATAGATGATATACTTGTTTTTTCCAAAGCAAAACAAGAACATATATCGCATTTATATACTGTATTAAAATTACTAGAAACCTATGGCTTAATTATATCTAAAAAGAAAATAGAACTTTTAAAAAATACTACAGAATTTTGAGGAACAAATATAGGCAAAGGACAAATTGAATTGCAGCCCCATATAACAAGAAAAATTCTAGAATTTCCAGATAAAATAACAGACCTAAAACAATTACAAGCATTTTTAAGACTTGTAAATTATGCCAGACAATACATAAAAGACTTAATAAAATACACTGGACCTTTATATAACAAAGCAGGCCTAAAAGGAAAAAGAGATTTAATCACGAAGATACTAAACAAATAAAACAGACAAAAGAATTAGTAGAAGAATTAAAACCCTTAGCTTTACCCTTAAGCACAGACTACCTAATTATAGAAACTGACGGATCATCCCTTGGTTAGGGAGTTATTCTAATAAACAAACCAAACAAATATGAAGCAAAATCTATAAAAAGAATTTGTAGATACGCTTCATGAATTTTCAAAGAAAAATGATATTTAACATCCTTAGACAATGAAATAATTGCGAAAATTTATATTCTGGAGGCATTTAAATTATTCATTATTTCACACAAAGAAATAACCATTAGAACAGACCATGAGGCTATAGTAAAATACTCAGAAAATAGGAAAGAAAAAGGAATTCTGAAAAATAGATGGTTAAAATTCAAGAATGCAATAGTTAATTGTGGCACAAAAATAAATTGGGAACATATAAAAGGAAAGACAAATTTCCTACCAGACAAACTATCTAGATTATTTCTAGATAAAAATTTGACAGAATATAATTGTATGTACAGAGAAGAAAATGCAGACATGACAACGCAAATCCAAGATAGTAAAAAATTCTTAAAGACGTACAAACAAAACAGATTTGTTACTAAAGCCAATATCATAGAAGATCAACAAATGATATTGGATAACATATGAAATCTTTCTACAGATCTTCAAGACAACAAACAGAAACTCAACATCTTGTATACCTCAGTAAACGATTTTCAAAAAGAAACAAAACAAAAATTTACCCATTATCATTTGTTCAATGGAGAATGTGCAGGGATATATGCTACATGGGAAGAAATGCTTCCTAAAATCAGAGAAATAGAAAGGAATCCAAGATATGGTATTTCTAAATACAAAGGCTATACAAATTTTGAAACAACCAAAATGGCAATGGAAAAACATCCTGGAAAAGATTATTACACATCGGAAGGAATAAAACAATACCTAAACATATCATCAGGTGTGTTCACCAAAGATGAAGTCCCAACTAATGAATTAAGCCTTAGACCCTTGGTCACATACAAACAGAAGGTCATGGAAAACAAAGGAAAAATGGTCCAACTTGGCTATATTCCAAATACAAAGGCAATACAATCAAAGATTGCCCAACAGAACATGATATGTTTTGTTGATTCATTTGAAAAATAAATAAATCACATACTTCTTTCAAGAGGGATGAGTGCAAAAACTTACAAAAATCTTCAATATTATTGCAAATGTTCTACTACTAATATTCCAGGTATGAAGATTACATGGAAGATAATAAGAAACACAAATATTCCACGCACACAAAAAAGTGAAGACTGCAAGAACATCAATACCCAATGCAGATGTAACATAATAGCCTCAACACCTCTTCTCACAATAAACATCCCAAAATACAGGTACATAGCACAAGACAATCTTACTCTAGACCCAAGTACACTTCTCAATTCTGGATTCCTTGAAAAAATATACTTCAACAATTAGTGTATCACAGAACTTCCAGAACCTCCATTCTCCATCTTGGACTATTATATAAAACTTTTAAGCCAAGAATTATGCATGGAAATAACCTCTACACCACCTCACTTCAGTCAAACTTCCACCTACCAGACATGTCATAAAAATAAGGGCCAAAAACTATGATCTAGATTATCAAGAATGGACAGAAAAAAGAAACCTCACACCTCCTCCTATCATAGAAACTGATCAATATACCTATGAAAAATACAAAGCATACATGATCGGAAATAACATATTTTGGAACGACAAAGAACAACTCAAATTATATGCAGAATCCCCTATCATGAATATTTACATATCAAAAAAATTCAAAGACTTTGCATGTAAACTAAGGCCATTTTAAATATTCCATCCAAATCAACATATGATAAATAATTTCAGAAGGATCAGGCAGCTAGAAGATTGTAGTAACGATAAAAAATACAAACAAGAAAAAGAAGACGAAGACAGCTGTAAAGACAAAAACAACACTAAAGTAGAAGAAGATTAAGAGATAATAATCCCAAAGACAAAAGGGATGTGACAGACTGTGACAAAACAATTCCTCTAACAAAAGGACAAATCAAATTAAAAGAAGAAAATATCTACCGACAAAAAGGTGAAGACTTTTTCTACATTGATAAAAGGAGAGAAAAAACTTTTTCACGAAAACACTCCACTATCCTCAACTTTACAGATGTAATACTTTACAAATCTTTCTCCTCATAAAAATCCTAAATTCTTGTATCATAGGCTACTTTATTACCTCCATTTGTAAGTTTGTAATGGACAGCTGTCTATAATATTGTATGATATATTTGGCAATCAAGTATGTTTGTAATCATCGAATATTATTGTATAAGCAACTATTATAAGAAATAAAAGCTTGAGTGTTTCCTTTAATGGCCGTTCTTTTCTGTTTTTACTTCCACAGAGTTATGGATAGCTAAATAATTTCAGACATAAATCAAGGGAAAGGTGAAGAGATCTAGGTATGTAATTCCTTTTTTACTTATCTTATTAGTAGAATGATAGTTTGATGAAGTTTTAAACAAGTTTTAAGTTCACTGAAATGAAACTAAACTATGGATTGATTCAAAAGACGTAAGCTCGTTAAAGATTGAAAAAGTACTACCATGACATAAGCCGCTAGGGAAAATAGTAGATCCAAAGTAATAAGGTGGGAAGAAATCCATAGCTTAGTCAATTTCATAATGTTTAAACTAAATACTAAAAGAGCAAGAGATGAGGAATAAGATAAGTAAAAGAATTTTAAATTTGATAATTTCACTAAGTATCTTTGATTTATGCCTGAATTTTCCTATTAAAAGTGATAAAAGAAAATTTAATCCACGAAAAATATACAGAAATACTTGGAAGACAAGTTTATGATGAATATAATAAATATCATAAAAAACAATAGCGACATTACAGAAAATCAAAAACATGAAATAATAACCATCTTCAAACAAAAGTATACTGCAGAACTAATCAGTATTTTCGATTGTGAAACAAATTTTATAAAGATATTTAATAATTTTAACATATTCAAAGAACCTGGAAGTATCATTATAACACCTAGATTTGCAACAGAATTTCACAAAGAATGGAAAAATTACATAAATGAAAAAAATAAAATAGAATATAAAATAATAGAAAATAATGAATGGGAAAATCAAAATGAATAATTTTCCAAAAATTGAAAATATAGAATAATTACAGAATTAGTTGGAAAAGGAATTCATGGTAAAATTATTGGTCATACTAAAACAATCAAAATTAAAAGATAACCAACAATATAATACAGTAAAAAAATTTAAAACAAATTATACTGAAAAATTTATAGAATTAACAGATGATCCAAAGCTAGATAAAAACAAAATAATTAAAAACCTAAAAAACACATTTTACATAGGAGAAAGTAAGGCAACAATACAACTTACATACAAAATGATAAACATAGTATGTGATGAATACTACAAAATACTAAGAAAACAAACACAAGAAGAAAATGATAATTACTTAAATAAATTTGAAATGTATGATGATGAAACAAATCTATATAATGAATATTACTAGCAGAGGAAATTACAAGATATTGATCATAAAATTAGCAGACTCTGAACAAACAAAAAGAACAAGGTTCCTAATTCCTAGTTCAATAATCTACTTACTGCACCCTTGGATAAAAAATCTACAAGATTCCAGTAAGGTAATTAAAAATGAATAAATATCATAAAATCTTGTTTGAAATACTAAATTATACTCTAAATTTTGTAGAAGGATTTATTTTAGGAACAAATTTTGTAAATAACATAATAGAGATATTCATTTGGTTAGACAAAGTAAAGAAAGTTTAAAACAAAACAACAACAAAAAAAACCTTAAACCTAAAGGAAGGTTTAAGGTTTTTTTTAAAACTTTCTTTACTTTGTCTAACTAAAAGGAATATGTCTAATATTATTTATAAAATTTGTTCCTAAAACAAATCCTGCTACAAAATTTAGAGTATAATTTAGTATTTCAAATAAGATTTTCTGATATTTATTCATTTTTAATTACCTTACTGGCATCTTCTAGATTTTTTATCCAAGGTGCAGTAAGTGGATTATAGAACTAGGAATTAGGAACCTTGTTCTTTTTGTTTGTTCAGAGTCTGCTAATTTTATGTTCAATATCTTGTAATTTCCTCTTCTAGTAATATTCATTATATAGATTTGTTTCATCATCGTACATTTCAAACCTAATTTAAGTAATTATCATTTTCTTCTTGTATTTGTTTCTTAGTATTTTGTACTATTCATCACATACTAAGTTTATCATTCTGTATGTGTAATAACCCTGTATTTTTTGATTTGTTTTAATTGTTTATTTTGATTATTTTATTTGAACTCTTGATTTAATTTTTTATTATATTTATTGAAATGGATAGATCTTTTTATTTTAAATATAAATGTTGATTTTTATGAGAACTATTATTTCTAACCTGAATAAATAGAATATTTTCAGAAAATGTGGATTTTGGTCTATCAAGTCAAACTTTGAATTTTAAATTTTAAATTTAATTATTTGAATTTTTGAATTTCATCTTTTATTATGAAATTATATTAATTTCAAGAACACTGCTTTTCGTCTCGTTGAAATTGAATTTATAATATGAAAGTTATGCTTTTTACAATATTATATGTAAATTGATTTATTTAATAAAATTGTCTATTTTAAATTGTATAAATAATATATTTTTTATTTGTTGAATCATGTTCTAATATGTGTTATATGACATGTTAAGTATATATTTTATTTTAAATATTTTTAAAGTGATGATAAAAAAATTTCTAAAATTTATTGCATTTATTTTCTATTTTTAAAGCCTAGTTTCCATTTTTCTGCTATTTTCTTCACTTAATTATATTTAATTAAAATTTATTTATTTATTTTTATGCATGCATTTTTATTTGTGTTCTTATCTTTATTTATAAGTTTTTTCAAGCACATAAAAATTTTCCAAAATTTGTTTCATTTATTTTCAAATTTTCTAGCCTAGTTTACATTTTGTTTGTTATTTTCTTAATTTAATTATATATAATTAATATTTATTTATTTATTTATTTATTTACTAAATTTTCGTGTTTTTATCTAAATTTATATATATTTTTCAGTTATTTAAAAATTCCAAAAGAAATATGGCGATTGAAGAGTTTTTGTGACCTTTGATTTGCTTAAGGCTTTTTGTATTCCACCTCTTCATTTTCAACCAACATCTTTTCATTTTTTCTGCCATAACTCACTACCTTCAGCCAACCACTTCTCCCTGTCATTTTCACGTGAATTTTCTTCTCAACCCATCAAAAAAGTTCGGCCATTACTTGTGAAAAAATGGTATTTTTTTTTTCACTTTTCCGTTGTTTTCATGTAAACTTGCACTTGCTCCTTCACCTCTTTGGTTCGGCCTGCCATCTCCAGCCACCTTGCCGCCTCCACCACCACCTGAACCAGTCATCACCACCTCCTCTCCAACCCCATAGCCAAGCCGAGCCATTCCTTGAGGAAGATCCACATGAAAATGCACCAAACTCCACCTATATGAACCATAGCCGAGCACACCTTGCACCACCACCCCAAACACCCCCTTGGCCGCCACCTACACCACCACCACCACCTCAAACCTTACCTGAAACCTCTGCCACGTCATCCCTAACCCACCTGAGACGTGGCTGTGCCCACAAGTGCTTTGGCCGAGCCCATTTATTTGCATGAAACCATGTTGTGTTGCTTTGTGTTGTAGTTCATGCACCCATGACTTTGCACCATCTTTTTCCCATGATAGGCCAACCATATGAACCCACATCCAGACCCAAACACACTCCTTAGCCGTGCCTTTCCAGCCTGTAACTGAAACACAAGTGGTCGAAAGCAAGTGCAAAAGCTTTTTGCTTTGTTTATGCATTTAATTCTAACATTGCTTAATTGAATTTGGGTTGAAAACTTATGTTAGTTATATTGTTTTGTTTGAATGTTTGCAAGGTTATTAGCTTTGTCTCTCCTACATTCGAATCATTGTCGTGCTATCTTGCTTTGTAGATCTCAGTTTGTGTGTTTCAGTTGTCGTCTCCAGCTTATACCAGTGAGTTATTCTCACCAGACAGTTTTATACTTATATAACTAGTAAATCGATCACATCTGAATCTGTAAAATGCATCACCATGTTATATATGCTATGTTATGATCATATGATGTTCACCCATGCTTATTTACGTGTTATATCATATATTAATGTTATTTATGTTTTTGTTATTTATATCAGTTTATCACACTGTAAGTTCCCTTTAGATTAGAATCACTATGGGTTGAAATGAAACATACCCGAACGAACTTTAGAATAGGGGAAAATCGTTATGGGCTGAAACGATAGGTCTGAACAATTTTTAATTATTTCATTTTATTTGGGACTGCGGGTTTGAAATGATAAAACCCGGATTTTCCTTGTAAATTACAGGTTGAAATGATATATTACCCGTATCACTTTACCTAGTGTAGAATATGATATACAGACCCGTGGTTAAAATATATTTTTCTAAAATTTTTGAAATATTTTAGAAATGTAAATATTATAATATTTTGATTTAAACTTAATTAAAAATTGCTTTTGTAAAGTATTTTGATTTTTCTGAGAATTTATAAGTGAAATAAATTAATGATAAAGTGGAAATTTGAAATATAAATTATTTTGGAAATGTGATTTAATTATAAATGGAATTTAAAATTAAATATAAAAATATGATAAATTTATGATATTTGAATTAAATGAATTTAAAATTATTTTATAATATACTAATGGATTTTGAATAAGTGAAAATGTGAAATAAATGAATATTGAGTTGAATTTTGAAATATAACTTAAATTGGAAAATTTTGAATTTTGTTTAAAAGTGAATTTTGAAGTTAAGTAAATAAAATGAAAAATAAGTTATGTTTTGAAATTTAAACTTAAGTGTTAAGTTAAAATTTAATTTTATGAGTTGAAATTAAATGTTGGAATTTAATAAGTGAATTATTAAATATTGATTTTTGAATGGAAATTTTATTTTATAAAATCATGAATTTAAGGAAAATTAAATGATGGTTATAAAAGTGAAAATATATGATTTTATAGGTTTTGAATGGTTTAAATAAAAAATTTAATGGTTTGTGAAAGTATAGTGAATATTTAGAATTTAATTAACAGCATTTTGAAATGCTATTATTTCCAAAGTAAAGGATATTACAGCATTTGTAAATGCTGTAGTTAATATAAATGAACTAAAGGGCTAAATTGAATTAAAGGCTATTATAGCACTTTGTAAGTGTTATAATTGTTGAATTTAACTAAGGTTTTATTTGAATTAATGAAATCCTAATACAGCCTTTTGAATGCTGTCTTTTGTTAAATTGAATTGTTTTAAAAGTAACTTTCCGTAGCATTTTTCTAAATGCGCGAAAGTTGAATTTTCAGTGTTTTAATAAATTTAAGTGAATGAATGAGTTTTGAAAGATTAAAATTTTGAAAATTTAATAATTGAATTATTTATATAATAACTTCATTTTTATGATTTAAAATGAACTAATTTGTTTTGAAATATAAACTATTTTGAAATGTGTGTTGAAATGGTATTTTAAATAAATGAATGTGGTTTGGAAGATACGATATTTGACATTTTGAAATGGATTTTGAATGATTTTGAATTTTTAAATGGTATTTGACTTTGAAGTATAAAATACCATTTTTAAAATTTAACCACGGGATGTATTTAATTTATAATTTAACTGATTCTTAAAGGATGGGTGATCCCAAGCATCCTTTAAGTTATTGTGCATTTCTACTACATTTCACTTGAGTTGGTTTACATTATAAAAGTATATATGTCCTGACTCGAGTGTTTTGTGTTTTACTTTATTCTCGGGTCAGCCTGTGTATTTACAACTTAGCTTTGGATTTCTTTTCTGGAGCTAGGAATCGTTGGAGATTCTGCTTGTCTATTTATCTATTCCCTTTCAGTTTCAGTTGTTCTATTTCAGCACTGGTATTTATAAACTTCTATGTATTTGAGATTTCTATTGTATATGGTTTTTTTCAGACTGGTATTATGTATTTTGTTTTGAGAGTTTGTTATAGTAGCTTCATGAACTACTATGGTATTTTAATTTCCGTTGCTAGTTATTTTGATATTTATGTGTCTGTGATTCTATGATTGTATTTCGTTTGCTCCAAATTTATTTATAATGCGGTATTTTGAGCAATTCAAGTCCAGCATGTGTGGATGCGAATGGTTGAAAAAGCCGGGTTGTCACAGTTGGTATCAGAGCTTTGGTTTTTAGGCAAACCGTAGCCTGCGGAGCAAAAACTCATTAGAGATAGGGTAGAAATACCCTAGAATGAGTGAAATCAATCTCAGAATCTTTTCTTTGTGAGAGAACGTATTTTCAAAGTATAAAATGATTTCCAAATAATTTTTTAAAGGATTTTCAAAGATTATTTTGGTATAAAATTTTTCTTATTTTGAAATCAAGATTTTCTAAACTTCATCCCTTCGGTAGCCACCTTGGTAGAAATCTCTTGGTTAGGATTCTTATCGATTAGGATTCCATGAACTTTGGAGCGCTCCCACTTGTTCTGAAATCCAGTTTTGTCTTCCATATTTTATCCTTTTGATTTTGGGGCATTCCGTAACTCCATTTTGGAATGACCTCTCTAAAGATCGGTGATTTCGCCAATCTTTGAATGATCCGTAAAGGGGTGGAACTCCTTTACAATTGGCATTGATTAACCAGAGATTTCTGTATCCTCGGTTCACGATGCTATCTATCTTCTGCCTACCTGGATTCTATCTCTAGCGATTGAATGTCGACTTGCCTTTGATTTCCGAATTGATTATATTCCTGAATTCACGGTTGACCCGGTAAAGATCGCCCGCGATTTATATAGGCTTATCCATCTTCTATTTGGTAATAAAATTGTCTTATCTTGGTTCGAGCTTGTCTTCGAATCAAGATTCTATTTGATTAGAGTTCCTCTAAATCCAAATTTTTGTTTGTTTTGGAATCCAACCTTGAATCATTCTTTGGAAATTTGTGTTTGATTGTATTTTGAATTTGTGCATACATGGAATTATAATTTTGATAAGGGTGACCCTATTTTGTATATAAAAGTGAAATGTTTTCGATAAGGATTATATACCTTTTAAAAAGAGAAATTTGAAGCATTGAAAAGATTTGAAATTTTGAAAATTTTATAAGAATTTGACTTATATAAAAATGATTTATAACTGAAGGGTTTTGAATTTGAATTTCGAGGAATCGAACTCCGGTGTTTTGAAATCGGTTTCAAGATTTTGGAAAATATATAATAATAATATGATTTAAAAATATTTTCTAAATAAGAAATGTTTAAAATGTATTTGAACGAATTCCAATGATTTTGAAGAGATTTCAAAGAAGTTTCAAGAAAATAAAAGTCCAGAACCCACATATGTCGTTGGAAAATAATATCGGTGATGAATGCATGCATCATCAATATTGATTTTCAAGTTTCTGAGTGGGGGAGTGGCCATTCCAATAGCTTTGCTATGCGAGTGATTTTGTGAAACCAAATTCTGGTTTCAGATTTTGAAGTATGGTTTGATATTCGAAAGATATATGTATATATATATTTGAAATGATTTAAAGTAAGTTGGTGTTCAGTCCTCGAGATTCAGATTTTGTTTTAGTATAACCCTATCTTTTGGAATTGGTTTACTGATTTGTTGGTGATTTCCAACTCTTGGATTTAAAATATGATTTCTTCGACTAGTTTGAAGGTTCGGGCACTTCCAAATCAAGGTTAACTTTTCAAAGCTAAGAAATTTTGAAAGGTATAGGGTATTTGATAAAGAATATAAGTTTAGTTTGGTTTAATTGAATTAAAGTTGGAAATTTTATATTTGGGTTTAAATTGAATAAATTTATGAAATGTAAAGAATTAAAGGAATGATTATGATTTCAAATGTATGATTTCAAAAAGTTATGATTTTCAAAGCGTATTGATTTCAAGTATTTTGGTTTCGAAAGATTTATAACTTTGAAAGTATTATGATTTTTGAAAGTGAGTATATGTTTGAAATAGAAATGAATTTGTTGACATAAATTTTGTTGATTTGGAAATTTGGATTGTTTTCTAAATCTATTGTTTTAAGAAACGTTGAAACTGAATATATGTAATTTTGAAGAAATGATTTGGCAAAACCATATATGATTGTGAAACTGAAACGTTATTGAAAGGAATTGAAATTGTGAACCTTAATTTACTAAATACTTGATTTGGGTGTTATCGAACTTATATAAAAATTGATTTGTATAAGTATGAAGTGATTTGAAACTATTGATCTATAAAGGTACTAAATTTGTAAATTGAAATCTTATATAATCGAAGTCTATATAAGTGTGATTTGATATACTATTGATTTTGAAAAGTATTTGATTTGAAATGAAATCTTATATATAATGGACTTTATATAAGTATGATATTCGAAAATGATTTGAAAGGTACTATATGATACATATTTTCGAAGTAAAGATATGGAAAGTGCCTTCTGCTTGATATCCGCTTTGTGGCCACACTGTGGATTCGTTCTATCGATATTATTCTCTCTTTGATTTGGGTTTTTCGGATATGATACTCGAGTGTCCATCGAATTCCATGGCGATGTCCGTGGTCTTACGAGCGCGACTGCATAGTGTAATTCACAGGGGCTGCGAGAGCCTACTGGTACGGATGTTTCCTGGGGGATCCAGGCGTAACCATTGTGTATATGTGATCTATTGGGTCGCCTGGTAGCGTAATCTGCAGGGGATGCGAGAGCCTAAGGGTACGGATGATTCATGGGGGATCCAGGCGTAATCATTGTGTATCTGCGGTACTACCAGTCTTCATGGCGTAATCGCAGGGCTGCGGTAGTCGGCCTACGGGTGCGGATGTTTCCTAGGGATCCAGGCGTAACCATTGTATATCCGTGATCCATGATCGACATGTTTCGAATTGGTTGTTTGTTTGGATTGTACTTTCCATATCTGTTTTTAAAAGTTTTTCTAGTATTTTCATTGGGTGTTGAAATAAGTCTATTAAGTACCTGGAGAATTCTAGCTTTGCGCCTGATCAACGCATGGCCAGAGTCTGCAGGAACGAAAGTAAACTTGTTAAGACATCAAGTTATAAAAGTATTTTAGTAAAGTATTATATAAAGGATATTTTAATCATGATTTAAATTGTTTGAAATATGGTTTACTTCGAACTATTAAAATTGAATCAAATGACTATTCATCACATTATAAAATGTTAAAAATGTTAAATATAAAATTTAAATTGAAATTTAGAAGCTTTTAAAATAATGGTTCATCCTTGTCTTTCAATCTATTTCCCCTTCTATCTATTCCTACCTTCTTCTTACTTTTCGAGGGTCTTTTTCGCATTTGTGGAAAGAGTTGGTTCTTTGGCTTATCGACTGGATTTGCCGAGAAGCTGTCTGGAGTGCATGATGTATTCCATGTCTCACATCTCCTCTATTATCTTCTTGATCCATCTCTTTTTGGTTCAGCCTTCTGCTTTTGATAGTTGGATATTTAGCCTAATCTGACTGTCAAGAGGAAGCCACTTCGTATTGTCGACAGAGGTACGAAGCAGCAAAGAAGGAAATCTGTTAATCTGGTCAAAGTACTGTGAAGTACTGATGATTGGGATTGTATCTGGGAAACAGATGAGAGCATTCGTGCTTCGAATCCGGAATTTTTTTTCCCGGTACTATTTGTAGTCTATCTTGCTTTTCTTATTTTCCTTGTTCGTTCTTTTCGAGGACGAAAAGATTTGAGTGGGAGAGAGTGTAACAACCCTGTATTTTGTGATTTATTTTAATTTTTTATTTTGATTATTTTATTTGAACTCTTGATTTAAATTTTTTATTATATTTATTAAAATGGATAAATCTTGTTATTTTAAATATAAATTTTGATTTTTATAAGAATTATAATTTCTAACCTGAATAAATAGAATATTTCCAGCAAATGTGGATTTTGGTCTATCTAGTCAAACTTTGACTTTTAAATTTAAAATTTAAATATTTGAATTTTATATTTTATTATGAAATTAGATTTAGTTTCAAGAATACTACTTTTTGTTTCGTTGAAATCGGATTTATATTATGAAAGTTATGCTTTTTACAATATTATATGTAAATTGATTTATTTAATAAAATTGTCTATTTTAAATTATATAAATAATTTTTTTGTTTGTTAAATCATGTTCTAATATGTGTTATATGGCATGTTAGATATATATTTTATTTTAAATATTTTTAAAGTGATGATAAAAAATTTCCAAAATTTATTGCATTTATTTTCTATTTTTAAAGCCTAGTTTCCATTTTTCTGCTATTTTCTTCATTTAATTATATTTAATTAACATTTATTTATTTATTTTTATGCATGCATTTTTAATTTTGTATTCTTATCTTTATTTATAAGTATTTTCAAGCACATAAAAATTTTCCAAAATTTGTTTCATTTATTTTCAAATTTTCTATCCTAGTTTACATTTTCTTTGCTACTTTCTTAATTTAATTATATATGATTAATATTTATTTATTTTTTTTTTATTTACTAAATTTTCATGTTTTTATCTGAATATATATATATATATATATATATATATATTTCAATTATTTAAAAATTTCAAAAGAAATATGGTAAATTGAAGAGTTTTTGTGACCTTTGATTTGCTTAAGGCGTTTTGTATTCCACCTCTTCATTTTCAACCAACATCTTTTCATTTTTGCTGCCATAACTCACTACCTTGAGCCAACCACTTCTCCCTATCATTTTCATGTTAATTTTCTTCTCAGCCCATCAAAACAGTTCAGCCATTACTTGTGGAAAAAAAAAATTGGTAATCTTTTTTTTCACTTTTCCATTGTTTTCATGCAAATTTGCACTTGCTCCTTCACCTCTTTGGTTCGGCCTGCCATCTCCAGCCACCTTGCCGCCTCCACCACCACCTAAACCAGTCATCACCACCTCCTCTCCAACCCCATAGCCGAGCCGATCCATCCCTTGAGGAAGATCCACATGAAAACGCACCAAACTCCACCTATATGAACCATAACCGAGCACACCTTGCACCACCACCCCAAACACCCACTTGGCCGCCACCTAAACCACCACCACCTCAAACCTGACCTGCAAACTCTGCCACGTCATCCCTGGCCCATTTTTGACCTGGCCGTGCCCATATGTGCTTCGGCCGAGCCCATTTATTTGCATGAAACCATGTTGTGTTGCTTTGTGTTATAGTTCATGCACCCATGACTTTGCACCATCTTTTTCCCATGCTAGGCCGACCATATGAACCCACAACCAGACCCAAACACACTTCTTAGCCGTGCCTTTCCATCCTATAACTGAAAACAAGTGGTCGAAAGTAAGTGCAAAAGCTTTTTGCTTTGTTTATGCATTTAATTCTAACATTGCTTAATTGAATTTGGGTTGAAAACTTATGTTAGTTATATTGTTTTGTTTGAATGTTTGCAAGGTTATTAGCTTTGTCCCTCCTACATTCGAATCATTGTCGTGCTATCGTGTTTTGTAGATCTCAGTTTGTGTGTTTCAGTTGTCGTCTCCAGCTTATACCGGTGAGTTATTCTCACCAGACAGTTTTATACTTATATAACTAGTAAATCGATCACATCTGAATCTGTAAAATGCATCACCATGTTGTATATACTATGTTATGATCATATGATGTCCACCCATGCTTATTTACCTGTTATATCATATATTACTGTTATTTATGTTGTTCTATTATTTATATCAGTTTATCACACTGCAAGCTCCTTTTATATTAGAATCACTATGGGTTGAAATGATACATACCCGAACGGAGTTTAGAATAGGAAAAAACGTTATGGGCTGAAATGATATGCCTGAACGATTTTCAATTATTTCATTTTATTTGGGACTGTGGGTTTGAAATGATAAAACCCAGATTTTCCTTGTAAATTACGGGTTGAGATGATATATTACCCGTATCACTTTACCTAGTGTAGAAAATGATATACAGACTCGTGGTTAAAATATATTTTTCTAAATTTTTTAAAATATTTTAGAAATGTAAATATTATAATATTTTGATTTAAACTTAATTAAAAATGATTTTTGTAATGTATTTTGATTTTTCTGAGAATTTATAAGTGAAATTAATTAATGATAAAGTGGAAATTTGAAATATAAGTTATTTTGGAAATTTGATTTAATTATAAATGGAATTTAAAATTAAATACGAAAATATGATAAATTTATGATATTTTGAATTAAATGAATTTAAAATGATTTTATAATATACTAATGGATTTTGAATAAGTTAAAATGTGAAATAAATGAATATTGAGTTGAATTTTTAAATACAACTTAAATTGGAAAATTTCGAATTTTATTTAAAAGTGAATTTTGAAGTTAAGTAAATAAAATGAAAAAAAGTTATATTTTGAAATTTAAACTTAAGTGTTAAGTTAAAATTTAATTATATGAATTGAAATTGAATATTGTAATTTAATAAGTGAATTATTAAATATTGATTTTTGAATGGAAATTTTACTTTATAAAATCATGAATTTAAGGAAAATTAAATGACGGTTATACAAGTGAAAATATACGATTTTATAATTTTTTAATGGTTTACATAAAAAATTTAATGGTTTGTGAAAGTATAGTGAATATTTAGAATTTTATTAACAGCATTTTGAAATGCTATTATTTCTAAAGTAAAGGATATTACAACATTTGTAAATGCTGTAGTTAATATAAATGAACTAAAGGGCTAAATTGAATTAAAGGCTATTATAGCACTTTGTAAGTGCTATAATTGTTGAATTTAACTAAGATTTTATTTGAATTAATGAAATTCTATTACAACCTTTTGAATGCTGTCTTTTGTTAAATTGAATTGTTTTAAAAGCAACTTTCCGTAGCATTTTTCTAAATGCTGCGAAAGTTGAATTTTCACTGTTTTAATAAATTTAAGTGAATGAATGAGTTTTGAAATATTAAAATTTTGAAAATTTAATAATTTACTTATTTATATAATAACTTCATTTTTATGATTTAAAATGAAGTATTTTGTTTTGAAATATAAACTGTTTTGAAATGTGTGTTGAAATGTTATTTTAAATAAATGAATGTGGTTTGGAAGATACGATATTTGATATTTTGAAATGGATTTTGAATGATTTTTAATTTTTAAATGATATTTGACTTCGAAGAATAAAATACCATTTTGAAATTTTAACCACGGGTTGCGTTTATTTTATTGTTTAATTGATTTTTAAAGGATGGGCGATCCCAAGCATCCTTTAAGTTATTGTGCATTTCTACTACAGTTCACTTGAGTTGGTTTACATTATATAAGTATATATGTCCTGACTCGAGTGTTTTGTTTTTTACTTTACGCTCGGGTCAGCCTGAGTACTTACAGCTTAGCTTTGGATTTCTTTTCTGGAGCTAGGAATCGCTGGATATTCTGCTTGTCTATTTATCTATTCCCTTTCAGTTTCAGTTGTTCTATTTCAGCTCTGGTATTTATCAACTTCTATGTATTTGAGATTTCTATTGTATATGGTTTTTTTCAGACTGATATTATGTATTATGTTTTGACAGTCTGTTATAGTAGCTTCATGAACTACTATGGCATTTTAATTTCCGCCGCGAGTTATTCTGATATTTCTGTGTCGTTAATTCCGTGATTGTATTTCGTTTGCTTTAAATTTATTGACAATGCGGTATTTTGAGCAATTTAAGTCCGACATGTGTGGATGCGAATGGCTGAAAATGCCAGGTTGTCACAGTATGTAAGTTGCACTTCTGTCTTACTTTCTACCAGGTTGAATATGTTTTTTAGGTTTTTAATTATTTAGTTTTTATCTAGCTTTGGATCATCTGTTAATTCTATAAAATTTTCAGTATAATTTATTTTAAATTTTTTTGCTATATTATATTGTTGGGTATCTTTTAATTTTGATTGTTTTAATATGACCAATAATTTTATCATGAATTCTTGTTCCAAATAATTCTATAATGATTCTATATATTCAATTTTTGGAAAACTATTCATTTTGATTTTCCCATTCATTATTTTCTATTATTTTATATTCTATTTTTTTTCATTTATGTAATTTTTCCATTCTTTGTGAAATTCTATTGCAAATCTAGGTGTTATAATGATATTTCCAGGTTCTTTGAATATGTTAAAATTATTAAATACTTTTATAAAATTTGTTTCATAATCGAAAATACTGATTAGTTATATAGTGCACTTTTGTTTGAAGATGGTTATTATTTCATGTTTTTTGTTTTTTTGTAATATCACTATTATTTTTTATGTTCATCATAAAATTGTCTTCTAAGTATTTCTGCATAATTTCCATGGATTAAATTTGTCTTTCCTTTTATATGTTCCCAATTTATTTTTGTGCCACAATTAAATATTGCATTCTTGAATTTTAACAATCTATTGTTCAGAGTTCCTTTTTATTCTTATTTTCTAAGTATTTTACTATAGCCTCACAGTTTGTTCTAATGGTTATTTCTTTGTGTGAAATAATGAATAATTTAAATGCCTCCAGAATATAAATTATCGCAAGTATTTCATACTGTAATGATGTTAAATATCCTTTTTCTTTTAAAATTCCTGAAGCTTATCTGCAAATTCTTTCCGTAGATTTTGCTTCATATTTGTTTGGTTTGTTTATTAGAGTACCTCCCCAACCAAGGGACGATCCGTCAGTTCCTATAATTAGGTAGTCTGTTCTTAAGGGTAAAGCTAAGGGTCTTAATTCTTCTGCTAATTTTTTTTTATCTATTTTATTTGTTTAGTATCTTTTTGATTAAATTCTCTTTTTTCCTTTTGGGCTTGCTTTGTTATATAAAGATCCAGTGTCTTTTGATAATTCTTTTATGTATGGCCTCGCATAATTTACAAGTCCTAAAAATGCTTGTAATTGTTTTAGTTCTGTTATTTTATCTGGAAATTCTAGAATTTTTCTTATTATATGGGGCTGTAATTTAATTTGTCCTTTGCCTATCTTTGTTCCTAAAAATTCTATAGTATTTTTTAAAGTTCTATTTTCTTTTTAGATATAATCAAGCGATGGGCTTCTATTAATTTTAATACACTATATAAATGCGATATATGTTCTTGTTTTGTTTTTGAAAAAACAGGTATATCATCTATATACACACAGGTGTAATTGTTGCAATTTTGAAAAATATTATCCATTTTTCTTTGGAAAATTTGTGGAGCATTTTTGAATCCAAATGACATAATTTGCATAATGTCCTTCAATACATGTGAATGCAGTCCAAGGTATAGATTCAGGATGCATTTTTACTTGCCAAAATCCTGATCTTAAGTCAAACTTGGAAAACCAGTTTTTCCCTTGTATTTTGTTTATTTATACATCTTTATTTGGTATACAATATCCATCTTCATGGGTATTGTCATTTAGTTTGGTGTAATTCATAACCATTCTAGATTGGCCCCTTTTTCTTTCTGACTCCTTTTGTACTATGAAAGTAGCTGTTCTATGTCTAGAATCAGTTTTTCTTATAACATAATAATTAGTATTTTTATGTGCATTTTGAATTCTTCCATAATCCAATTATCATATTTTGGAGAGCCTGTTTTTGTTAAATCTGGATTGATTATGTTTAGCTTACATTGTACTAGGTTTCTATCCCAATATTTTAAAGGTTTTTCTCCAATGATTTCTAATTTTTCTAGTTTAGAAATGATATGATCTATATCATCTATAGATAATAATAATCTACTTATGTCTTTTGGGTGTATAAATTGTATTCCTTTTGCAAACCCTTTTCTTTTATATTCATAATTTTTTTCTTTTGCAGTTGATTCAATGTTAATGATTTCGTTATCTTCTGTAATGGAATTGTTATTTTCTAATTTTCCTTGGTGTATCATTTTGCATTGTCCTGTAATTGGGCAGTTACAATTTTTGTAAGGATTATGTTTAAGGTGTTCTTTAGTCCCACCACGCTTCTCAAGAGCAAACTCTGATAGGATTGGGGTTAGTGTTGTCTTTTTAGAGATTGTAGGTAATCTTTGTTAAATGGAAATTGTAATAAAAAATCTAATCCTAAAATTTATTTAGTTCCTTCTAAGTTTAATTTTAGAACCCATATTTTTTTTAAGTTGTATTATAGTGACCATTCATCACAAGTAGTGCTGAATCAGATTTGTACTTTTTTATAATGTCTGTGATTATGTTAGTAGTACCGTCAAATTGTATACTTTGTTTAGGTTTGCTAGCCTTTATTATATACTAAACTAGAAAAAATAGTTGAACTAGTGGCTCCTGTGTCTATGAAGGCTAATACTTGGACTTCCATTCCCTTAATATTTATTCTTGCTAAGATTCTAAACTCTTTTAGGTTTTCTATATTACCTATTAATATGATATTTACCGGTTTATATGTATTATTTAGATTTCTATGATTATCTTCATATGTGGCTTTTTCTTTTGGATTAACTATAATATTTTTCCCTTTATCTATTTTTAGTATTTTTATTTTTATTTCATCTAGTTCTAATTCAAAATTGATCATCCTTTCTTCAAGGATCTTTATTCTTTATTTATTTATTTTATTTTCGTCCGCATAGATAGGTTGGTTTTCTTTAGGTTTTTTTTATTGAACTTATTTTTAGCACATATGTGGCATATTTCTATTATGCACTTTGTACATTCAAATCTTTTGTCAAAGGAAGGGTACCAAGGGCAAAATTCATGTTTTGTTGTATCAGTTCCCATTTTGTATTTAAAATTATGGGTACATAATTCTTTGTTTACCATATTGAACAAGTGGTCAGCTCTCATATTTTCTTGAAAATCTGTTAATTCATCAATTAGAGTATAATTTGATGTTTGTATATGTTCTTGTTCTTTTAATCCTTCAAAGGATATTATAGAATAAATTGTAGATTTTCCTGAAACGTCTGAAGCTAATTCTAGCAAATCTTCCTTTACTGAATAAACCAAATTTGATTCTCTTGTAAAAAGATTATGTTTCTTGGAACATGATGAACAAAGGTGCCCTTTTTCATTACATGCAAAACATGTAATTGTATTTGTATATGTTTTTTAGGATTAAATTTTCTAACATGTTTTTCTTTTTTGAGATATGGTTTCCTAGCATTTGATTTTCTTAAGTAATTTTTTTTATACCTTTTCTTATTTTTTTGTTTTTTTATCTATGTTATAAATTTTAGCTCCATACTGTTATGGAGTGTATATTTGTCCACAAAATCCATAGTTCTTCTGTTTTAATTCTCTTTGGATTTGTATATAAGTACGTTCCTTTTTGAGTTCAGAAATGATATGTGTTATTCTTATTCCAATATTATCATAGTTTATTAGTATATTTTGGTAGTTATCTATCCAAGATTTGTGTATCTCCTTTCCTAAATCTCCTGGTAATTTAGAAAAAAGTCCATTGCCTATTTCAGTACTTTAATAATTTCCTGAAATAGTTGCATAATGTAGAAATTATTTTACGAATTTTATTATGTATTCCCAATCTAAAAGTTGGATTTGTTCAAGGTCTCTCATTACTTCTTGTTGTCTTATGGTTACTCTTGTATTTACGTCTCGACCTGTTATTTTTCTATGGATAGTATACACAAAGTTATATATGTTACTTCCTTGTATAATTAGACTATTTATTTCGTCAGGAAATTTTAGTTTGTAGTCTTCTCATATAGCTTTTGCTATATCACCTAAATAGTTCTATGCTATTCGTATCATTTCTTCTCATGATGTTATATTTGTATGTCTTGCTCAATAATCTCTTACTATACCAACAGTCCATTGTTATAAATATGTATCCAATAACTGTGGATGACATTCTGTAACATTTAATTTTACTGAGTTGTTCTTAAAGAAATATGTTTCATTTGGTAATCTTCTACCTATTGTTATTAAATTTTTGTTCTCGTTTGTATATGGATTTTGTAACATCCAGCCTTTTTGCACGCTTTAATTTGACGATAAACAACATACGTCAGATTTAAACTATACAGAAGGGCGGACTGTTATGGGGTAAATAAGAAAACCAAACTGTCATAGTCCCTCCTGATCGGGAAGCCACCAGAGGATGCCACACGGGTTATTGGAGAAAACCAAACTCGTACAAGGCACGATAGGGTAGGTGACATGGCACAACGAGGCAATGCCAGGGTAGATATACCAATTGCTATTCGGACTGGTGGTGACACGTAGCAGCCACTACCGCCCGCCTCGAGCCACACCCCCAAAAAAAATCAAAGGGCCTCAATCAATCACAAAGTAATAGAATGGTATCAAAGGAGTGTGTCCGATAAGAGGGGCTACCTCACTGGCCCGAAATTGCTCCTATTTTAGCCACCTTATGCCAATTCACGGGAGTCGGGTCCACGTATATACCTTCAAGGAATGTCGCCACCATCCTACTTCATTCTGGAATCTCCACCATGTACATGATTGTTAAAGTGGTTTTCGGGGTTGACAGAGAGTATGACAACTTCTGATCCCGGTCTCCTTAACAACCAAACGTTATTATAACACCGCGGTCATTTCAAAATAATTATACTTCAAAACCAGAATATAATATCCATTTCAAAACCATATAAATACGATATCATTTCCATTTTAAAACCAAAATCAATATGATATCATTTGAAAACAACCAAATCAATATAATATCATTTTTATTTCAAATATATCATTTTTCCCAAAATCATAGCACTTTCAAAGTCATACACTTCGAAACCAAACACTTGAAATTATAACCCTTTCAAATCATAATACTTTGAAACTCATAACTTTGAAACATAACTACACCACTTAAATGGCTTAAATATTAAATTACTTCCTATAATAAAATAACTTCTCCAATTTCACAATCAATTCCAAATACAGATTTGAACCCCCAAATAATCCATTTCAATTTCCATATATTTCAAAGCTTTAAATATTCCATCATTTCAAAACTAATTCTTTGATAATTCCATATATATCAAATTCAATTACTATTATTTAGATCTGAAATGTTTACTTAATAAATCCAATATCATTTAAGTAAAACTTTTAAACTTCAAATAACTAGATATTCTTTCAATTTATTTAACTTGATTTATTCATTTAAATCCACTTGATATTCATCTAAATCACTCAAAACCAAAATCAAGTTATAAGATCATACCCTTTAAAATCTTAATTTTATTTAAATTTCAAATCGAATTTATTCGAGTATAATTCTTAAATAATTTAATTCAAATCAATTACATATTTATCTTCCAAACTTAATTTTATTTAAGTCATTATAACTATATATACAATATAATTTAAACAGATACATAACCATATTATATAAAAACAATCAAACTTTATTATTTAACTTATTTTATATATTTCAAAACAAATTTATACATTGTTAAAAATCAATAATAATATACCATTTATATAACATCTAAAATCAATATTTATATAACCCGTATATTTCTTTACAAAACCATAGAAATCATTTCAAAATATTTTTATATATAGACCACGGTGTCTGTATATAATTTTGGCCAAGTGATACAGATATTTATCATTTCAATCTGCAATTTAAAATATAAATACGGTTTTATATCATTTCAAACCGCAATCCCGAATGAAATAAAATCCATAACAACTTGTAGTTTATAACAATATAAAATACAACATCCATTCATCCAATATCAATCATCAAATATTTATCACAATCATCATCCAATTCAATCAATAATATCAATATAGAACAGATAATAAATAACTGGTATTTACTGACAGTTTATATTCAATAATAAATTAAATAACATTTATCCAATTAAATTCAGATAAACTGAGATGATGATTCAGAATATTCCAAACAGTCATAAATAAATTTCTAATCACATCATAAATCAATTTAACAAACGTAAGAAATTTTAGAAGTTGTGAGTGGGTTAAAGCACTCACCTTTTAAATTTAAATTGAATTTAAATCCAATTTAAACCCAAAAATTGAATAGCCTCAGAATCCGTCCAAACCAGCACCAAAAATGTCAGGGATTTCAAAACGAATCTAGTGGAGAAGCGCATGAAACGAACCTCGTACATGAAAGTTATGTCAATTAGAACATTTAAGTTTGAATTTAAATTAAATAAAAAGGAAATCAAGGCCATGTCACCATCTCAACTTCGAAACCCTAACAGCAATTACCATGATTTCCAACTGCTACCAGACAGCCGCCACGCATGCCGATGAATGTGCTGCCGCTAGGACCGCGCACCCCCTCCCCTGACATCGCACCACCATCCTACGGCACCCCAACCTATACCTCATCCAGCGCGTCGCCGATCGACGTCCCTGGAGCTACAGCCGCCGCTCGAAATTCGATCCCAAATCAAATTTTTTTGGTCGATCTGGCCGTCAACTCGCTGCGCAACCCATGCTGATGGTCTCCCCACTTGACTCTCCACACAACCATGCCTTCAATTTGACGATCAGTCGAGGTTCACTGATGGACGATGAACAGCTGATAATTGATCTTCGATCTCTGGCCAAATAGTGAGTTGAATAGGAAAACAAATTATAGATTTGAGATGCGCTTGTCAAGAGCTTTAGATCAATTTATAATTTGATATGTATTAAGGAGTTTGAAATTTAAAGTTGAAAATTTTGATTTGCAATTGACTGTGGAATTTAGAGTTTGTCTGCCATTGAGAAAGAGGAGAAATTGGAATTATACGTACAAAAAATGAACATAAGAAATAGGATAGGGATTATAACGAGGTATATATTGGCAAAACTGAAATTAGAACGGACCGGATTGATTTGGATCGAAAGTTGAATGATAAATGGCCCAAAAAGCCCGTTCTGACTCCGCAATGAAATTGGGTCAACCCATATATCAAAATAGATGTTTTAAAATATTTTAAACGCAATGGAACTGGTTTCAGGTCCAAATTCCATCGTATGAAGAAGCTATGTCAAAATCAATTTATTTCAAATTGATTTCAACTGATTTTAATTTCATTGATTTCTAGGCGTTTCGTGCCCGTACGATCAAACGACAAGTCCGATGGCTACAGAACTTGAAATCCTACAATAATTCATCATTACTGATCCGATGAAACTAGTTTTGTCAAAATCGGAGTCAATGGCCGAAATGGCTATTTTTCAGTTAATTAATTAAAATAATATTAAATTAAATCGCTTTTTTCAATTCCAATTTAAAGATTCACAAGTTCCATCATTTTTTATTTCTTTAACCTTCACAATAATTAGACAAGTTCAGATATCTAATTTATGTTAATTAATTTACCCATTACCGTATTAAATTTCAACTTTAAATAAATTCACTAATTATCAATTGAAATTCCAATAAATCCATTTATTTGATTTTAAATCTTGTTATTCAATCCATTATCACCAAATAGATACAATTAACATTGGTTCATGGTTTATTACATTAATATTCTCAAATTTCATCTTAATCACCATTAACGTAATATATAAATATTTGCTTTCAATTATTTGCAATTAATCCAATTATTAAATTTAAATTCCAATAAATTGATAAATCTTGATTTACCATTCTTTAAATCAACCAATTTTCATATTATAAACGGAATTGTTATTATTTTCAAATATTATCTAAATTTACCTTAATTTACATTCAATTACTATTAATCAATATATTATTTCATTGGCTAATTCAATACTTACTTTTATTTATTTATTTTCAATTTTGTACCCCAGTGCAACAATTTACACTATTTCATTATTGTGATTACACTTCAGTTGTCAATAATTAGTTTTAATAACCATTGCTACACTTCATTTTTAACATTCACTTCACTATAAATCCTAAAGTTTTTATTTCTTTCTAAATTTAAGTAAAAAAATCTTATTAAATTAACCAATTTAATATCAAAATTTATGGGTCGTTACACTCTTCCCCACTCAAAACTTTTCATCTCCGAAAACGAAAAAGAAGGGAAAAAGAAAGAATTGAGTAAAGAATATATCTTATTCAAAAATATTAACTTTATAAACAAATACATTTACAAAATTAATTAATTTAAATAAAATATACCAATTTATAACCATTAATCCTTCATACTCAGATTAATAAAGTTCGGAAAACATTTTCTAAAATTTTTCTAAGTCCAAAAATTAGAGAAAATTTCGACAGAGTCTCCTTTGTACGGAGAGGTTCGGGAGAAAATATAATATCAAATATAATAAAATATCACATATAATTTCTAAAATTAACAACGCGGGAAAACAATATAATAACGCTATAAAACCATAATCCGGGAACGTACCTATTTGTCGAGCAAACAAACGCTTAATTATGAAACCAAAAGCAGCAATTGCTTCCATAATCTGCATTTCACTTATATAATCCAAAAGAGTTAATAATTATATAAAATGAAATATTAAAGTTGTTTCAACCACCAACAACAAATCAATATCAACAACAATCACTTGCAACCAACATACAATCATCATATAAAATCAACACAAATCGATCATCCATTCATATCAAACAAACACATAGTTGTTCGGGTTCAAAACTCTAAATTGTACAGAATGGAAAATAAGCTATTAAGTGCACCATTTACTCAATAGTCTTAGATGAAACTAAATAGATTATTCATACATCCAAACAATTTTAAAGTATCCTTGCCCAAACAACCATAAACCAAACAACCATTAATTTCAAACAATAGATCAAGTTCATTCTTATTAATTTCATTTCATACATTTGTTGTTTGATTTCCTTTTCATTCATATAATAATTTATCTTTTTAATTTACATTTTATTTCTTACAGTTTCATTTACTTTTATTCATTTCTTACAAAATCTCATTTTCATTTATTCATATCATGTCAGTTTCTTTTTATTGCATCATATTCATTTATTCACTACTTAATTTCATTTATTTACTTTAATTATAAATAGTTTCAACATTATAATTAGTAACATTAAAATTTTGACTCAAGTTTATAACTACTTTCATGTCAAATTTCTTATTTATAAAGTAAATTTTATTGAACACTTTAAGTATTACTTGTACAATATTTGTTACACTTCCTTATTAACATTCCAACTTTTTACATATTTTGGTAAGTTATATATGCTTTTTAAGAATGCAACTGAAAATTATACAAGCTCATCTTATTTCTTTTAATAAATTAAACGTTCAATAATCATATCTTTTGTTTTATAGGTTACACATTTCAAATTTTCTTGTAATTTCATTCATAACCTAGCATTTAATCTCTAATTTCCTTTAGAGGTTCCAGTTATTAATTAATTACATTCTATTTCACTACAATAATTGAAACTATTAATTAACGGAAACTTAAGAACTAAATACCGGGTAAAATTTCAAGTCATTTTAAAATCAATAGATAAATGTATATACTTACAATTTTTATATCCAATTATATTTAAAACAATTTGAAATTTATATTTGTTTATCAAAATAAATTTGTAGTAAAACTACTACAGTGGCCTTCCCACTTTGAAACTCGAAAATGAATGTCGATGATGCGTGCACTCATCACCGAAATTATTTTCCAACGACGGAGAGCGAAGTACAGTACTTATTTCTTTCCAAAGTTTTCTTAAAAAAATTCTTTAAAATCATATTGAAATATTTATATTAGAAAATACTTATAACAATATTATTACATTCCAAATCCTTTGAAAGAAGTTCTCAAAATCCCGGAATTTAAGTTCTAAAATTTCCAATTTCAGTTACTTTTATTTTCAATCTTATTTTCAACCAATATTTATAAATTTCATTACCTAACAACAAATAGATTACAACCAAATATAACCTTTATAAAATTTATTACTTTATATATAGAAAATATAATAGGAAAAATTATTTCATTCACCTATATTTAAAACAAATATTGTGTCGGTCTGTCCTATTAAGTTATTAGAAATCCCTATTGATGCCATAGCGTCCTATGCACCAACCAGAATTTATAAATACAAAACGGAACAAATTAACTCAATATTAAAACCTTTTTATAACACTAACAAATACGTTCTCTCATACATATATATACACTCAATGACTCATCACAGGGTATTACTACCCTATTGATAAGGAGTTAGACCCCACAAAGCTAAGGTTTATCGCTAAACCAAAACTCTGATACCAGATGTAACATCCCGCCTTTATGCATGCTTTAAATTGACGATAAACCATACATGTCAGACTTAAACCATATAGAAGGGCGGACTATTATGGGATAAATAAGAAAAAGCAGAGAAAGAAAAACAAAACAGAATCTTGCAGCGGAACGATAAAATATAGTAATCAAATAAACAGTTCATGAAGCTGTTTTACAAAATATTTGATTATACTTATACAACACATATCAGAGTTTCACACACCAAGAATAATAAAACGCAGCGGAACAATTGAATGTAGTGGAATAATATAGTAAATAATAGTAATACAATCTTTATCTTCGTCCTCCAGAAATAAAGTATTCGAATCCTGAAATGCTCAGACTGACCCGAGGGAATTGAAAAGACAAAACACTCAAGTTAGAACTAAAAGATCTTATGTAAGTTAAATCAACAGAAATACATATGAGTGGACAACATCAGAGATGTTTACCGGATTTGACATCTCCTATCCAGTGTCAAACATGAGTGTAGTAACTTAAGAGATACTCGGGATACACATCTCCTAAGGACCCGTTAAACTATTTACTGTGTAGCTATATTTTGCTATTATAATAATGTCTACAGTAAAATAAACTTACTTTTAAATAGTGTCAAGGAGTTAGCCAATCTCCCCTTTAACATAATAATAGTCCCAATAGTCCATCCAGCATCATAGTCCCCCCTGATCGGGAAGCCACCAGAGGATGCCACACGGGCTATTGGAGAAAACCAAACTCGTACAAGGCACGATAGGGTAGGTGACATGGCACAACGAGGCAATGCCAAGGTAGATATACCAATTGCTATCTGGACTAGTGGTGACGCGTAGCAGCCACTACCGCCCGCCTCGAGCCACACCCCTAAAAAAATCAAAGGGCCCCAATCAATCACAAAGTAATAGAATGGTATCGAAGGAGTGTGTCCGATAAGAGGGCCTACCTCACTGGCCCAAAATTGCTCCTGTTTTAGCCACCTTATGCCAATTCACGGGAGTCGGGTCCACGTATATACCTCCAAGGAATGTCGCCACCATCCTACTTCATTCTGGAATCTCCACCATGTACATGATTGTTAAAATGGTTTTCGGGGTTGATAGAGAGTATGACAACTTCTGATCCCGGTCTCCTTAACAACCAAACGTTATTATAACACCGCGGTCATTTCAAAATAATTATACTTCAAAACCAGAATATAATATCCATTTCAAAACCATATAAATACGATATCATTTCCATTTTAAAACCCAAATCAATATGATATCATTTAAAAAAAACCAAATCAATATAATATCATTTTTATTTCAAATATATCATTTTTCCCAAAATCATAGCACTTTCAAAGTCATACACTTCGAAACCAAACACTTGAAATTATAACCCTTTCAAATCATAATACTTTGAAACATAACTACACCACTTAAATGGCTTAAATATTAAATTACTTCCTATAATAAAATAGCTTCTTCAATTTCACAATCAATTCCAAATACAGATTTGAACCCCTAAATAAACCATTTCAATTTCCATATATTTCAAAGCTTTAAATATTCCATCATTTGAAAACTAATTCTTTGATAATTCCATATATATAAAATTCAATTACTATTATTTAGATTTGAAATGCTTACTTAATAAATCCAATATCATTTAAGTAAATTTTTAAACTTCAAATAACTGGATATTCTTTCAATTTATTTAACTTGATTTATTCATTTAAATCCACTTGATATTCATCTAAATCACTCAAAACCAAAATCAAGTTATAAGATCATACCTTTTAAAATCTTAATTTTATTTAAATTTCAAATCGAATTTATTCGAGTATAATTCTTAAATAATTTAATTCAAATCAATTTCATATTTATCTTCCAAACTTAATTTTATTTAAGTCATTATAACTATATATACAATATAATTTAAACAGGTACTTAACCATATTGTATAAAAACAATCAAACTTTATTATTTAACTTATTTTATATATTTCAAAACAAATTTATACAGTGTTAAAAATCATTAATAATATAACATTTATATAACATCTAAAATCAATATTTATATAACCCATATATTTCTTTACAAAACCATAGAAATCATTTCAAAATATTTTTATATATAGACCACGGTGTCTATGTATAATTTTGGCCAAGTGATAAAGATATTTATCATTTCAATCTGCAATTTAAAATATAAATACGGTTTTATATCATTTCAAACCGCAATCCCGAATGAAATAAAATCCATAACAACTTGTAGTTTATAACAATATAAAATACAACATCCATTCATCCAATATCAATCATCAAACATTTATCACAATCATCATCCAATTCAATCAATAACATCAATATAGAATAGATAATAAATAACTGGTATTTACTGACAGTTTATATTCAATAATAAATTAAATAACATTTATCCAATTAAATTCAGATAAACTGAGATGATGATTCAGAATATTCCAAACAGTCATAAGTAAATTTCTAATCACATCATAAATCAATTTAACAAACGTAAGAAATTCTAGAAGTTGTGAGTGGGTTAAAGCACTCACCTTTTGAATTTAAATTGAATTTAAATCCAATTTAAACCCAAAAATTGAATAGCCTCAGAATCCGTCCAAACCAGCACCCAAAATGTTTGGGATTTCAAAACGAATCTAGTGGAGAAGCGCGTGAAACGGACCTCGTACATGAAAGTTATGTCAATTAGAACATTTAAGTTTGAATTTAAATTAAATAAAAAAGAAATCAAGGCCATGTCACCATCTCAACTTCAAAACCCTAATAGCAATTACCATGATTTCCAACTGCTACCAGACAGCCGCCACGCATGCCGATGAATGTGCTGCCGCTAGGACCGCGCACCCCCTCCCCTGACATCGCGCCACCATCCTACGGCTCCCCAACCTCTACCTCATCCAGCGCGTCGCCGATCGACGTCCCTGGAGCTGCAGCCGCCGCTCGAAATTCGAGCCCAAATCAAATTTTTTCGGTCGATCTGGCCGTCAACTCGCTGCGCAACCCATGCTGATGGTCTCCCCACTTGACTCTCCACACAACCATGCCTCCAATTTGACGATCAGTCGAGGTTCACTGACGGACGATGAACAACTGATAATTGATCTTCGATCTATGGCCAAGTAGTGACCTGAATAAGAAAACAAACTATAGATCTGAGATGCGCTTGTCAAGAGCTTTAGATCGATAGATAATTTGATATGTATTGAGGAGTTTGAATTTTAAAGTAGAAAATTTTGATTTGCAATTGACTGTGGAATTTAGAGTTTGTCTGCCATTGAGAAAGAGGAGAAATTGGAATTGTACGTACAAAAAATGAACATAAGAACTAGGATAGGGTTTATAACGAGGTATATATTGGAAAAACTGAAATTAGAATGGACCGGATTGATTTGGATCGAAAGTTGAATGATAAATGGCCCAAAAAGCCCGTTCTGACTCCGGAACGAAATTGGGTCAACCCATATATCAAAATAGATATTTTAAAATATTTTAAACGCAATGGAATTGGTTTCAGGTCCAAATTCCAACGTATGAAGAAGCTATGCCAAAATCAATTTATTTCAAATTGATTTCAATTTCATTGATTTCTAGGCGTTTCATGCCCGTACGATCAAACGACAAGTCCGATTGCTACAGAACTTGAAATCCTACAATAATTCACCGTTACGGATCCGATGAAACTAGTTTTGTCGAAATCGGAGTCAATGGCCAAAATGGCTATTTTTCAGTTAATTAATTAAAATAATATTAAATTAAATCGCTTTCTTCAATTCCAATTTAAAGATTCACAAGTTCCATCATTTTTTATTTCTTTAACCTTCACGATAATTTAGACAAGTTCAGATATCCAATTTAAGTTAATTAATTTACCCATTACCATATTAAATTTCAATTTTAAATAAATTCACTAATTATCAATTGAAATTCCAATAAATCCATTTATTTGATTTTAAATCTTGTTATTCAATCCATTATCACCAAATAGATATAATTAACATTGGTTCATGGTTTATTACATTATTATTCTCAAATTTCATCTTAATCACCATTAACGTAATATATAAATATTTGCTTTTAATTATTTTCAATTAATACAATTATTAAATTTAAATTCCAACAAATTGATAAATCTTGATTTTCCATTATTTAAATCAACCAATTTTCATATTATAAATGGAATTGTCATTATTTTCAAAAATTATCTAAATTTACCTTAATTTACATTCTATTACTATTAATCAATATATTATTTCATTGGTTAATTCAATACTTACTTTTATTTACTTATTTTCAATTTAATACCCAGTGCAACAATTTACACTATTTCATTATTGTGATTACACTTTGATTGTCAATAATTAGTTTTAATAACCATTACTACACTTCTTATCTTGGGTATGGGAATTTTCTAAAAAAATATTCTAGGTTGTGTATTTCTTTCATTCTTATATTGTTTTCATCATCAATATATATAAATGTATCTTCATTGATTTGGTTTGTTAATTTTAGATTTCGTTCTATTTAATAAAGTTTGAATGGTTTAATAACCATTCCTAATTCCTTTGGATACATTATTTTATCCATTGGTTCTTTTGTTTAATTCTTCAGCTTCATCGTCTATTTCTATTTCTTGTTGGTTTGATGGTCCATAATTTTTGAATATTATAGATAAGGATTTATTTAGATTATTGTATGTTACTACATTATTTGATTTTAATGTTGCTATATTATTTGGGTTTTCTATATTCTACTCATGACCAGCAAGAATAGCGGAACCTATCTCCATTGGTTTTATATACCTGTTGAATTTAATGCTTCTATAACTTTGTCTAGTTTTATTTTTATCTTAAGGGTATACTTAGACATACATTTTCCTAGAAATGTAATATCTAGTAAAAAAAAATTCGTGTAAAGTTTTCAAATTCTTCTGTTTATATTATGATTTTTATGTGTTTGTAAAAATCATTTAATGTCATTATAAAATTTGAGGCTATATAAACATTACCTATATTATTGTTCATATCTACTTCCTTCATTCCAAATATGGCTTTGTACATATCTTGGTATCTATCATCTATCAAGATTAATAACAATTTAGTTCCAATTTTTTGTCTTATTAATCCCCTTATAACTATGACTATCATTCTTAGGTGGATTAACTTATATTTTTGGATTTTTAGTTGTTTTATGGCTTCCTGTGACATTAGGTTTATTATTTGTTGACTTCCATCTGGGATAGAAAGGATTTTTTCCCTATAATGTCTATATAATCCTATTACTATGGTAAACAATCTCGTGCTGTATAGTTCTCTTGTATTTAATAAGTTTAATTGGATATTGGAAAAGACTTCTATATCTTCTTCCAAATTATTATATCATCTAATTGGGATTGTGTATCTGTAGTTCTTCTCATTATATGATCTATCCATCCTATAGAAGATATATTGTTAGTTTATATAGGTCTATCTATTATACTCCTAGATGTTCCTGTAAAGGACCTTCGATTATTCATAATTGTTCAAGTTTTTTATACATGAGAAAATTTATTTTGGTCGTTTTTACTTGTTATATGTGCGGTTGGATCATTTCGTCCTAAATCAATCTTTTGTATATTATCTGTGAGTTTTTTTCCAAATTCTTGTTATATATGTGGTAGGATCATTTGGAGATTAGTTAATTCTATTATTTAGAAATAGAAGAAATGCTCAAAAATGGTTGGGTTTTAGAAGAAGATTATATAGCTCTGATGGAAGATTGCATTAATTTTTCTTGAAATGGTATTAAACAGTATCAGTTTAGCATGTTTCTAAAAAAATGCTAAAAATAAACATAAAATTTGGAATAAAACTAATTTTCTAAATACAAATAAGTTGGTTATTTTGAGAAAGGAAGGGAAATTATTACAAGATCTTATTTATAAAAATCCAGAGGATGTATATATTGTTAAAAAATATATTTTACTAATCAGAAAACCTTTCCATGGAGCTTTAAATAAATACAGTCAATGCTAAAAAACGGCTAAGGTAGATTGGATTATTCTAGGTGATGACTGTAATAAATTCTTTCATGCTAAAATGAGCAGTAGAAAGCATATAAATAACATAGGCAATATAATAGACAATGTTGGTAATCGTTCTAATTTATATGATGAAGTGGCTAAAAATGTTGTTGATTTTTACGAAAAGCTATATTTTTCTAAAGCCAGTGAAAAAAATTCCCCTTAAATTGTTTGTAAAAATATTCTGAATGAGAATGCATCTGATATTTTACTTGCTGCAATAGCAATTGATGAGATTAATGTATTACTCTTAATGCGGATGATAATAAAAGCCTTGGTCCTGGTGGGTTAAATGCAAAATTTTATAAAAGTCACTAGGAAACAATTAAGGGTCAGGTCTTCAAAGTAATTAATGAATTTATGGAAAAAGGAAATTTTTTAAAAGCATTATTCATACTATTATTACTTTAATTCCCAAAAATAAAAAATTATATATGTATTGTTGACTATAGACCTATTTCTTATTAAAATATATTTAAAAATTATTGCTACTTTGTTAAGTAATAGATTAAAAGTATTTTTGCCTTCGCTCATTTTCGAGAATCAGAGTTCAGCCTATTAACCATCTTATTTGTGCAAATGATCTTATGGTTTTGGTTAAGGAAAACATAGATAATGTAGATACTGTTAAAAAAAATGAAAATTTTATAAATATGCAAGGTTATAACTTAATGAATGTAAACGTAAAGCATACGTTCAACAAGCATAGTAGGAATAAAAAGAAGTTCTAGATCCTTTAAATATTGCAAAAATTAGTCTTCCACTTAAATATTTGGGTCTACCTTTATCTATTAACTATATCAAAGACTCTGACTTTTCTATGCTTATTAATAAAAATTCAAGAGAGAATGGAAACATCATCATGCAAACTACTTTCTATTGTCGGTAGAATGGAACATATAAAAACTATTATATATTCTAACATTTTGAATTGATTACAAACACATCATATTCCAGATGCATCCATTAGCGAAATAGAAAGTAGATGTGTTGACTTTTTATAGAGGGGTAAATATCATAAAATTAGCTGGAATATTGTCTGTAAGCCTAAAAAAGAATTGGGTTTTGGCATTAGAAGCATGAAAGATCTAAGTTTAACTTGTCATTTAAAATTACTTTGGAGATTTATTAATGTTGATTCACTGTGGGCCAAGTGGATGGGTCTAAGTACATTAAAAATTGTAATTTTGGAATATATAGCTAACGAACAATCAGTCTTGTACCTGAAAGAAAATTTTAACATGCAGAAATATGGGCAAATCTTACGTGAAAGAAAATCCAAACTAGGTGGAGAAACCAGTTTATGGTTTGACCTCTGCTTTCAATTCGAATCATTCATTAATAAAGTTTGGTGGAATAATCTAGTTATTTGCAGTGGTTCTAATGCAACAATTTTGTGATCATTAAGGACATATGCCAATCACATTTACATCCAATTATTAATCCACATAAACATGATATTTGCAAAATACCTCTTGATCTTAATGTGGATTGTGACCATTGGGAATGGATAGCCGGCATTCAATGGATATTATCTTTTAGAAATAATAAACATCCCAATGTTGAATGGTATATTTGCATATGGAATAAGTGAATAGTCCTAAGATGGCATTTTGTACTTTTTTTGCTATCAATAACAAATTGTCAAATTGGGACAGAATGAATAAATAGGGCAATCTAGCAAATTCACCGTGTTCTCTATGCAATCTAACATATGAAAGTGCTAATCATTTGTTTTTTGAATGTAATTTTTCTTATTTTATTACGAATTGCATTCAAACTATATTGGGTATTTCGAATAATAGAAATATGGAGCTCAAGCAAGCAATTCAAAATATCAACAATGCATTTAAGTCTAAATCTACAAAAAGAGATTTTGCTCACATACTACTTACTACTTCAGTCTTTTATATATGTAAAGAAAGAAATTTCTGAAATCATAATAGAGCCAATATGAATAAAGAGAAAAGATGGTTACTTATCGAGACTAATAGTAGAATTATCCTCCAAAAGTCTAAGAAATTTTTTAATAATCAAACCAAGTTTGCATTTTTACCTAAAGAGTGGAGTAGAGAAGCCGATAGTAAGCACGTAGAGCAATTTCTTGCTCATTCGAAGGGATTCCAGAAAAATCAGCAAGTCACTGATGACAATATGATATATCATGACTTTCATCAAGGCTGCACTATATCACCTAGAAGTAATTAATAGATCTTAGTCACAACAACCTCAGAAATGTTAATCCTTCTCTGATTAATTTTTATTAGAAGAAGAACGACTTCAATAAGGCCATTGAAGAGAGAAGAGAAAGAGTTAATGAATGTTTATCATATTGGGAGAGATGGGAAGCTAGCGGAGCTAAGGAGGATGGATGAGATTCGTAGAAAATGGATTCGTCGCTCCGCCATATTTGAATTTTTTTCTTTTGTCTGAGAGATTGTAAAGATATGTTGGTGTAATTCCCTTCATAAGGCTTAGTTTGCATTGTATTGTATGGTATTGGGCAGGATGCATTCTTTACACGTTTTTATGTGTTTGTAAACTTTTGGGATTTGCTTGTACACCTTCTATTCAAAAATAAATACTTTACACCATGATTTTTTTAATGCTGCATTTCTAACACACTCAATGAAAAAAATCATACAACAAATCTCTATGAAACCCAAATTCTTTTGCTATCCTATTGATACTCAACACTAAATAAACACAATAAATCCAACATTTTTTTACCCACATCGAATGGAAAATAGTTGCAAAATCTTGCAACTTTTCTATTTTGGTAACATTAATCATATGATAAATGCTATAAAATATAAAAATGGATATACTTGATATTTTATGCGTCGATTAAAAAATATCATATGATAAATTGATTTGAAAAAAAATTATGCTTTTATGGTTTTTAAACTATAATACAGTTTGAAGAAAAATAAAGTATAAAAATATATTTATCATCAATCAAGTGATATGTGCACCCCACAATTTATCTCTAAATCAACCGAGCTTTTTATCACTTAGCGATCATGAATAATTTTTTATAGCAATATAGATCTAGTTTCATATAGCATAATCAAATAACTCTTTTATTCACCAAAAAGCAAAGCACAAAAACAAACCATCCACCTAAGCATACATACATACATACATACATACATTCATATATATAACAAATAACTATACCATACCCCTTTGACATTGTAAATAGTAAATACGGAAGAACCTCGGTAATGATGTAAGTTTGCATTTACATAATATGACAAAAGTAAAACTATACTATCAGTTACCTTCTCCGGTATACTTTCTCTTATTTCTGGTCTGCTTTCAATTGCTGTAATTTTCATGTCTTCTTTTTTGTTCTTTTTTCTCTATTTTGTTTTGCCTTTTCTACTGATGTAGGTTTTCTAAGTTTTAACTTATTGCTTTTTCCTTTGTTGTCTTTGCTATCATTTATACTAGAGGTAGGTTTTTCCCCTTCTATCATTGCATTTTTTTTTTGAATATCTACTATTGGAAGTGATTCGACATTTTGATTTTCACTTTGTTGCTTCACTTCTGACGTAGCTAGGTTTTCTATAACCGTCGATTGTTGTGCTCGTTATTCGCTGGCTATCGATTGTTGCAGTTGTGTTGGAAATGTAAATTTGTTTCTGGTTTGTGGTGCCATTTTTTTCGAGCAAAATTTCGTCAAATTCTGAGTGAAAGCAAGGAGGATGAAGACGAACGGAATTCTTTGTTTTGTTTTATATTGTATCAGGGCTTTGGGCTTTGTCCTTACGGTAAAAACTTTATGCACGTGTCCTTGTGAGTAATTATTTACTTTAATTCGTCCTTTAATTTTTTTTCCTATTACCCTTATTTTATATACAATTAGCTATCGGAAAATTAAAACAATTGACATTTTTTAATAGACATACAACATAAAAACATCAAATTAGTTTGGAAACGCCATTTGAATAGAAAAAGGATTAAAGATATTGATTAGGTGTTAAAAATAAAAAGTTGTAAGTTTTGTAACCTTTGATTGAGCTAAATTGATTATCTAGCCTAGTTGGCAAGTTAAAATGTTTTGACACTAAAAATATCACTGGAAGGAAGTTAGTTTATGCTAAGGCATTGATTGAGATCACCACAGACAAGCCTCTGCCACCTAAGCTAAACGTTCATCTTGCTGAAGGCTACGATGTTTTCGTTGATGTTAATTACAGTTGAAAACCTGATATTTGCATGGTTTGTCACTTCTTTGGTCACATTAAAGTTTGTATGCATGTTTTAGTTTATGCCCCTAGGTTTATTCAATTTAAGATCCCTCTTCCTCAACCTCCTGTTCGGAAGTGGCTTCCTAAGCCTTTGGTCATCATCCCTGTATCTCCGCATTAGTTTTAGAGAATGTTACTTCTCCTATTTGTACATGTTTCGAGCCCTCTTTTTTTATCACCGATCCTTCCATTGAGGATGTACCTGTTGTGGCTCCTCTTTCATACATTGTGATTAAGTGGAATTCATTTCAGCAAGATTTGAAGCATGTGAAAACTGAGATGAGATAAACTCCAAAGTAAGGTATTTATCTTATGTTTGTAGGTGTGATGGTGAGGACTGATGGTTATTTTACCTTGTTGATCGGAAAAATCTTGTTCTTGCTACACTTGGTGAGGTGGGAGACAAAAATATAATTGTTCCGGCTATTATACTTGGGATCAAAAATACTTCAACCCCTTTGACTCAGTAGATTATATTAAAATTTAACAGCTTTTTTTCCTGGCCTTACTCATATCAATAGTCCTATGTCAGACAATGAGGACAGTGGTTCCTCCTTTATGGAGGGGCCATATTGTTTTGTAGGTTATTGCATTTTAGGCATCTCTACCTAACTCATGTCCCTTTTTTTTACAGGCTGTTCTATTTCATGTGTCAAGCACCTGTTTTAAATGAGTATTAATAAATATGGACAGCCCAATCCAATGCTAGCTAGCCTTGAAAAAATAATTAAAAATATATATATAAGAAATTCGAACAAAGGATATATTAAATGTATCGGAGGCAAGTAATGTGACAAAGATAAAGCATAAACATCCACTTTGTGCTTCGGATTTCATATGCAGATTTATATATGGTAGATGAGTTAGTACTTCCAAAAATATGATGTCCTATCGACAAAAGAAGTTGAGGCAATAGTAATGAAAAAATTTCATCTTAATCCACAATTAATTTTTGGCATTTAATACACTTTGTTTGGACGTGGATTAATATCATTATTTTTATGATCAGTTGTTTTTTGTTTTTATTTTATATGTTTGGTAACTTCTTCTGTCCAATTGGAATTGGATTGAAAGTTTTTTATGATTTAATATTTATTTGCATTTTACTTTCATATCAAGTGAAAAATGATTTGATAACAACATTTTACTTAATGTAGTATTTTGATATAGATATGAATCAAAGTTTGGTGCAGTCTCTCCCGAAACCCATCAAGTGCACTTTCAAATAAAGTATCATTGTTTTAATTTCATTTAATGAAAAAAATTCTTCTATCTTGTACTGTACACATGGAAGTTTGACCTAAGAGTTAAGCATCATAGTTTTTACCATTTACTCGGTAACATTTATTTTCGGAATTATTCACATATACTGCTCCACTAATTGTTTTTAGATAAATGGTACACTAATATTGGCATCAATAAATCATAAATAATCCAACTTTTATTCTTTTCCATGATCGGTCTTGTCACTATTTCTAACCAATTTTTAAATGCAACAATTTGGTATTAACTAATAAATCAAATAAATCCTATTATGTCCTAAATTTGATGCATGGGAACAATTCTAGATAGCGCAAGCATGCACGAAATTTTTTCATTCAAAATAAATGATCAAGTATAGTTTAGAAACCTAAAAAACAGTTTGAAACGCCTTTGAAATTGCATGGAAACATAGTAGTTTGACTAAATATAAATGGAATCAAAGTAGAATTGAGCATGTAAAATAAAAACCTTTCTAAATATATACATCACGGTTATAAGGTGAAAGAATAAAAATTTTGATTGCTAAGATAAAAAAGTTACTGGCAAAAGTTAATATTTTGAAAGCTAGAAAGCACATCAATTAAATGTTGTTTCATATAAATTTGGCCATAATCAACAATATGACCAGGTGTAAGTTAACAAGATCAAATAAGTTTTTGTACAAAAAGTAACATGATTCAAAGGCACTAATTAGCTGTCAATTAATATATACAATAAGCCAAATGCAACACTTATAACATATAATATTTATATTTAGAAAACCAATAACTATTAGTCTATTATTACATATATTATAAACTTACAAAACACATGTTAACCAAATTAAAGCGTAATTAATTATATTTTTTAGGTTAATTCCGTTAATATACTATGGTCAAATATCAAACTATAATTTCTTTATTTTTAAATAAGAAAAACTAATATAATAACAATCATCGGCGATGAAATAAATATTCTTTATACCGATTATTTTATATTTAATAGTTTTCTTTTGTGCATGTCATTTGTATGTTAATTTGCGTTCGCAAATTATGTATTTTTCCATTATATATACATACATATATTCTTGCATTTCTTGAAACATATATCATTTGTTCTATTTAAATGCATGCGTGTAGCATGTGCCATTAGGACTTAAATATAATAGCTTTGGTGTAACATTTTTTTTGCTACCAGCATGAAATTCGTCAAACCTATCTCTATAGATATTGCCAAATGTTAATATCACTTAAAAATATAATCTAGTAACTATTTTATTTTACAAATTCAAAATGCTCTCTTACATATATAAATTCAAATCTGTCCGATATATTGCATTGTATAATTCAGAACCTTTCCCCCATGGAAAGCATAACCCATATTTTTGCAAGCCACAATTACGATGGAAATACCACAACTATGGCGGAGCTGAAAAAGAAATGGGAAATAATGTCAATGGAGATCAATCAGCCGCCCAAATGTGCTGACGGAGGAGAAATGAAAGGCAGCGTCGATGGCGAAGTGGAAATTGATGGCGGGGAAACGGAAGAAGCTGATGGGAGCGAAGTGGAAGGGAGCGCCGATGGAGAAGTGGAAGCTGACGATGGGGCAATGAAAGGGAGTGCCAATGGAGAAACGGAAGCCGATGGAGGAGAAATCAAAGGGGGCACAAACAGAGAAATGGATGCTGATGGAGGAGAAATGGATGCCGAGAAGGATAATGATTCTACGCTGGAAGAAATCTGAGAATGGTATGTTTTTGCTTCAAGGATATTTCTTTTTCGACCCCATTACTTTTTTGTTCTCACCCCTACTAAAGATGATATAAAAAATTAAGGAAAAATTGCTTCTTTCATCCTCCTCTCAAAACGATTAAACCACATCCTGTTTAAGGCCAACATTGATTTTCTTCGTTCACTGTTATAATTTTCACTTTCATGTTAAAGCATTAATCTTAGAATAAAAAGGGTATAACCAGTATTGAGTGGAGGGTTAAAAAGAATTTATTGGGTGTTTTTAATTTTACAAAATGAACAGGGGCGAAAGAAATTATCAGAGCTGTAAATAGAATGAGGCATTTTGTAATTTTTTTTAGTCGAATAGTGCGTTTTTCCTGAGTACTAATTTTATTTCCCTTTCCGTGTCAATTTGTGGGAAAGTGGCACAAACTTTGTTGCATGGGAGTTTTGCACCACGGTTAGATAGCATATTGAGATTGTTTGTACCAAAATAAGGCACAACACTCTCTGGAAGTATTTGAAGAGATAAAATGAAGAAAACAAATAGAAAAAGAGGATTATCTAACAAACACTTCAGAAACAGGTCAGATATACATGCAGAAACATAATGATTTAGAGTGGTTCGGTGTATAGCCTACGTCCACTATGAAATTGATGACTTTATTGACGTTTTCTTGCAGATTACAACTAATTATAGCGAACTACATTAATAATTTTCGAGTACAACAGTGGTCTTGGAGTGCAAAGATGAATCCGGCAAAGTCTGGACGTAGGAGAGCCAAAAGTCCTTTTTTTGTAGGCTCCTGGATGCTACTTATAGGCATAGGCTGCAAATATCTCGCTCAGATCTCTGGAGACCTCTTCTGGCTTATGGGCGGGCCCACGTGATCGATCACATGTGATTTGCACCCGGTCCGTGATCGATACGAACCAATTTCGTATCGATCAAGATTTATCCCAATGGGTCGAAATTGAGCAGGAACATTCCTTAGGTTGTACGTAAGCTCCTGTGAAAATTTCATAGCATTTGAACTTGTAGATTGTGAGTTATGATCGATGCAAACTTGTGTTTTCTTTAGGCTACTTTGTCCATATCCATACCCTTCGTATCGCTCTTATTCGCATTGGTCCGAGCACGTGTCTACAGGTTGAAGTGGCGCTAAATTCTAGGATCGATCTACTTTTTTGGCCGAGTGATCGAGTCTTTCCTATGGATGCACCTCGTTTGTATCGATACAGCTTCCCCTTATTCATGTCGATTCACCACCGCCTGTTTGTATCGATCACTTAGTGGGTATTTCGTATCGATAGATAGACGACTTCTTCGTATCGATCACAAAGTAGTCACTTTCGTATCGATGGGTGATTTCACATCGACTTATGGCCGATCGATACAAACTATGTGAAGCAAGATCAATATGAAATAGACTCCTGCATTATTTACTGATGGATACGAAGTAGACAATCATGGATGGATACAAATTGTTTGTTGATCAACCGATACGAACGAGATGGATATGATTGATCAATATGAAACCATGTACATCTGATGGATACGAACAAGGTCGATACGAACGAGGACGCCTTTGGATGGATACTGTAATGACCCGAAATTTTCAAACCCAAAAATTCCAGATAGTTATGAAAAAGAAGAAAGAGATAGAAGAAGAAGAAGAACAAAAACATCAACAGCTCACACTCGCAGCGGATAAAATATAATAACAAATAATAACAGTTTGCAAAATAATACTATATCTGTCGATTTACATTTTAATACATCAGAGTTACACATTTACACAGACACGGAATATACACAATTACCATGTCATAGATATATAATAATATAATATAGCGGAAGCACTCCATACGTTCTTGCCATCCAGCTCGCCTCCTGAGCTCCAAATCGTACCTACCTGAAAATCTGTAATACTCGGTCTGACCCGAGCATTACACCAAAGTAACACCCGGGTCAGGCTGGAAACCAGCGTGAGTAAACCCAACTAATATGGAATACAAAAGCAATCAACTTATATAAACCCGGGGTAACATATATCAATTTATCCAATTCACAATTCACTATAGACAATACTTATTTCACATATCAATTTAACATAGATAAAATAATCCAATTCACTTACATTCTTTTATTTCATCATATTGATTTCACAAATCAATTTATAACAATTCGAAGTGGTTTCGGGTGTTTTCCAATACCCGACCCGGCCTCTTCGTAACTCATGTTATCCTAACCCAAGTTATTCAATGAAATACACAACATTTATATCAGAGATATCAACTCATTCAAACATCCAATAATATTCAATCATCCATAAGCAATGCTTAATCACAAAGAAATTAATTCAATTGATTCTAATTGAATTTCTAACCACGTTCACTTGGATTACCTCATTCAATATTAATTAATTTCCAATAAATTATCAATCATCCCTTTATTATTTATCTTAATTAATCTCCCTGGATTAATTATCCTTAAATTTAATTTAAGTAATTAACTTTAACTAATTTCACGATATTAATTCTTCTTAACCAAAATCAGTAAGATCTTAATTATTTCATGAATTAATTAACTATTTTTAATTATATTAATCCATAATTACTTATATTAATTTACTTCTCATAAGTCACTTATTACTGATCAGTTTATCTTAATTAATCAATCTTTAATTACATCGTTGATTATATAAATTAATGATTTTCCAATTATATTTCAATTTACCCTAATCCAAATTAATTACATTAAATAATTAATCATTAAATTAAACCGCAGATATTAATCATTCTGGATTTATCTCAACATGTAATTATCTACCTTTTTATTTACTTCATTAAATAAATTAATTACTCATTTTATAATAGAAGCTTTAAGGAATTTAAAACCAAATTTATTTTTAAATTTAATTTGGTTTACAATTGCACTTTGACATTCAAGTTATTCAAAACACTTGATATTTAAAACTTATTTGTCAGATTTAACTTTGATTTAGGACTAGTTTTAAATCCCTACTTTACAATTTATCTCCAGGTTCTAAATATCATTTTTATTTCTTCCCAATTCATTTTATTCTATAATTATTTCGCTTTCAAATTTTTCACCCTTATATTTCTTTCAAAATCCAATTTTATATATTCCGATAACTTAGGGTACCGAAATATCCAAGCAACCCACAACATTCAATCTTCCAATTACTAAAAATATTCAACACGGAATATCAATTATTCCAGCATATACTTAATATCATTATATAATATAACACATCAATTCAATCCAACCATTCAATCAATCATTTAAATTTAACCACTTAAATTTAAATAAAAATCCAGAAGCGTGAGATTACTCACCTTTGATTTTCGATTTACAAATCCGATCCAATCTCGGCTTGGCTTCACGGTTTCGACCTTGTATAAACATTTTATAATTTATTAATAATTTAAACTTATTGAACAATTTCTTCTCTTTGATAATTTACTTAGCTAACTATTTATTTAAATTACTTTTCCTTTTTTAAAATATCCTTTGGTAACTAAGCAAATAAATGAGTTTTTATTAACAAGTCAATTACCATTAAATAAATAACTCGACTAATAATTTAGTTAAACTAATTTTCTTTCACAATTCTTTTAGTAACTAAAATAAATTATATAAGAAATTAAATATGTTAACCATCTTAATATTTATTTTTAAATTGAAACAGTAAGTGTAATAGTATATATTTATCGGATTAAAAGCATAAATATGTTATACTTTACTGGTAATGTGGTATTTAATAAAAACTGAAACTAGTACCTGCAGCTCACAAAAAAAATCCCAGAACCATACGAGATGCTCCACGCGACTACACCAACCCAGATCGCGATCCACCAACACATACATCTCTGAACCATCCATCGACTTCAGCATCAAATCGCCGAACTCGAGAATCGCCTTGCCCATCACAACTCAATGTGTGTGCGACACTTTCCACGCCCCCATATGGCGCCGCTACTCTCAACAACGTCGCCACCCCATCTCGTGAAACCCTAGACTTCATCGACACCCTTCTCCTCGCGTTCGATCGTGACCCATCTCCTACTGCGCTGCCACAACGCCACCAAACATCGCGTCCACCGCAACTCGAACGACCCCTCCTCCCCTCGAAATGTGTCGCGGCCTGCTTCAATCTAGAGTGAGCAACTTAGGGTTTCAGAGGCGAAGATATAGAATCTATTTGATTTAAAACGAGCACGAACGAATTCGTTCGTTCGAATCTTCAAGCTGGAGGAAGCCGCATTAACATAAAATCCCCTCTTTTCGATTTGCTTCAGATAGTCCTACCGACCCACCCCCCTTTTTTTTATACAAATGAGTTTGATTTCTACTGAGACCTAGAGAGGGACGAAGGCTAAATATCGATTGGGGAATAGCTTCCTGCGTATGCTTGTTGACTTATAAAAAAAATATCTTGTATTGTTAAAAATATATTTGCTAATTTATATTTAACTTTTTATTATCTTATATAAAACTTCCAAAATGCTTCATCGCTTGCTACTTGAAATTTCGAACTCCTCTTAAGGAATGTCACTAGGCGATTATAAGGTTTTACCCGCGTTTCAAACACAATGAAACATGTTTCGGAATCTAATTCGATTATATGCGCGAGTTACGGAAGTAAACGATCAATTTTAAATTAAATCGATTAAAATAGTTCTACGCGTTTCGAGCTGCCAGAGTCAAACGACAACTCTGATTGCTACGAAAATTGAAATCCGATAATAACTAACTATTACGGATCCAATGGAACTGGTTTCGTCGAATTCCGAGACGGTGCCTCGGAAGGCTATTTTTAAATATCGATTTAAACGATATAATTTCAAAACTGAACAAATTGTAGGATCTAGATTAACCCTAGAGGGGGGGGGGGTGAATAGGGTTATAGCAAATTTTTGCGAATTAAACACAGAAGCAAACTGCAGAAATAAATATGCTGAAAAATAAATCACACACAGAATTTACCCAGCTTCGGCAACCCCTGCCTACTGCTGCATTCCCAGATTTCTATTAGAATTAAACAGTTTCCCGCTTACAAACACTCTAACAGACTTGCAAACCCTGCTACCGCCTATTGAGTTTTGCAAACTTGCAAACCCTGCTAACTGGACTAACTCTAACTAGACAATCTGTCAACACCTAAACCCTAGGTGATAATTTATCTTGTTTTGTTTTGAAAAGAACATACAAATAAAGCAAATTATAAAAGCAAGCACTAAATTTAAAACTATTTAAATTATCTTGCCTTTATAATAAAAATAAAAATACCCTAACCCAATACAAACATAAGATATGCGGTCACTTCCCTTTATCTTATTTCACCCGGTCCATTTTCTTTTGTTTGTGAAAAAAAATGGCGGCCCTCTGTTTATTCGATCTGAATTAGGGCTTCTATTTCTTCCTCGAATTTGGGGCTTCGGCTTCTTTCTGATGTCTGATTAAGCTCTTGCTTGTCCTCTGATGATTGATGCTTGTTGCTAGCTCGTTCTCTGTTGATCGAGTTTGTTGATGGTTCGGTATGTAATTTCTTTTGTTACTTGTTTGATTGCTTGCTTTTTAACTCGATTGTTCTGCTGTCTATGATGATTTCTTGGGGTGTATTTATAGGGTTGAAACCCTAATTAACACTGTCAGATTTGATTTCTTCATGTCGTTGATTATTTTCCTGAATTTGTTCTGGATTTGGAGTATTCCTTTCTTGATTCAATTTCGATTAATTGCTGTCCATATTTGTTTTCGAATTAATTAATTCGAAAATTTCTTGCTGTATTTGTTGTCTCGGTCCTCATTTGAATTAATACTGACCATATATGAATTCGAGAAATTTGCTGCAGAGATTTCTTTCCAAATTAGAAATCTTTGACTTAATCAAAGACTTAATCAAAAGATACGAATTTGTTCTTTAACTTCGGCTTGATTTCTGCACTGCCTTGTACTTGCCACTGTCTTGTGTTCCCTACTGCACATTCACCAGTTTACTATATATGTGCATATATACATTTGTATGTGTGTATGCATATATTTTTGGGTTTGTACTTTCATTGTGACTTGATTTTTCTATGGGATTAAATCAGAACTTCATTTGATCTGCATGTAGTTGTGATCTGATTCTTGATAGCTTGCTGGTGCATGTCATTTGTTTCTAGCTCGAATTCATCTTTGAGGAACACTGTACTTGTTGTTATGATGTTTTGAACTTGATTCACTTCATGTTGCATTAGTCACTTGCATTGGTGTATTGCCTTGTACATCCATGTTCTTTACTTGGTTGTTGTCACTGGTCTGCTGCCATGTTCACGTGCACTTGAGTTTGTTTCCACTGCTTTGATACAGATGCTACACTTGTTCATGTTGCCTTTGTACACTTGTTCATATGAGCTGTTGTTCCATTGTTGTAGTTGCAGTATTTATGTTCCTTGTTTCATTTGAAAGCTGGTTCGATGTACTCAAATATTGTCTGGACACGTGTTTTATCACTTGAGTTTGCAGTCTTCATTTTTTTGTTGTGACTCTTGTGATATTCATGTTGATTGCTTCATGACTTGTTGTTGGCAAGTACATTGTTTTCACTGTTACACTTGGTGTTTGTAGCTGCATTTGTTATTTCTGAAGCTCGAGTTGCACTTGCTTACTGCTTGATGGTCTTGTGACTCTTGCTATGTCTTTGTGCATTTTAACCTGTAACTTGAACTTCACTGTCCGCTGTAGTTTGAACTGTGCATTTGGACTTGAATCTGTAACCTTCCTCATGTATACACATGCGTATGTATGTGTGTGTGTATGCTTGTGTTGGTTCACTTGCCTTGTGATTCTGTTCATTCCTAGTTGGTGCAGTAGTCATGTTTTTTTGTTGGTCTGGACATTTGTGGGATATTTGACTGTTTCTGGCTCGATGTTGTTAATGCATTCATGACCACTGTCTTGCATATTTTTGATAAAGTGTGACTGATGCTGCACTTGGTCTTTGTTCTTCTCTGTTATGTTGCTTTGAATGAAATTGTGTTTTGTTGTAGTTTGTGCACACGAGTTGGTGTGGCAGTGCACACGTATACGAATGTATACGTGTGTACTGCAGCCACTTATAATTGCCTGTCCCTGATAAAAATTACTGATATGCATAGATATTGCACAATCAAAGATGATGACAATAACCCATGTATCTGAGACACAAACAAATTTTATTTTTGCAAATTTAAATTTGTTTGTTTTCAGATTACTGTTGTAGTTGCTAATTATACAGGTACACAGGAGACAGGACGAGAAGTGGTGCTGGACAATGCAGATAGATGCAGATGAGCAGACAGAGTGAAAAACTGAGTGTTGAGTGTTGTAGTGAGAAAAGTAAGATGTATGAACTGATGTATGTATATATATAGAGAGAGCTGAAAACTTTGTATTGTTTAAGTGTTGTAATAAAATATTATATTGAATAAAAAATACTAGTTGAATTATATAGATTCTGTGCAATAGTATAATGATTCAATATGAATATAGTCCAAACTGCAAACACATATATATATTGATATATATATGTTTGTTATCATCAAACAAAAAATCACATCAAACAATCTCCCCCTTTTGATGATGACAAACATATATATTAAAGATTTTGAAATGCTAATACATGTGTTTGAACATGAAATTTTTAGCTCCCCCTATTTGAATGCTCCCCCTACAACCAAGATCACTCCCTGTTTAGAAGATAACAAAAATTACAAAAGAATAAAAGAACTAAAGAAAAATTAACTAACAACATTTAACCAAATTTGTTGAAATAGGTCACAAAATATTTACTTTCTCATCAAAATCTTGTTCTTCTCCCCCTTTTGTCATTATCAAAAGACTGACAAAAAAACAATGGAACAGTAGGAACAAAAAATAATATATCATAACGAGATAAAAACTTCCATATTGTAGAGGATGGATCGTTGATCAGTTTTAATAAGAAGAGAGATATTTTAACATTAATTTGACATTTAAGCACAAAAACAAAAAAAATAAGCACTTACTAACCACGCATAACCATAAGGACTTTTAAATGGGATTAGCAGTTACTTATTAGTCTAAGCATCCAGACTATTAAGTGAGACCAGAATACTTAGTTACCATACTCCATCCATGCATAACCATAAGGACTTTTAAATGAGAATGGAGTAATGATAAAAATAATTCACTCACATGCTCCATCCATGCATAACCATAAGGACTTTTAAATGAGAATGGATGCATGAGAGTTATTATTATTTATTATTAAATATATTTTTTTTTAATTTTTTTTTAAATTTAAAAATAATTCACTCTTCTTATTTTATCAAACCATTATGAATGATAGAAAGATGGTAGAAATAGAAATGATCGTGGAATAAGTTACCAAGTTAATTATATTATGTAATATCCAATACTGAATACCATATTCGAATCAATCTTTGGAAAATATCCAAAACTTGTTTGAATCCTAGAAATTGAAGTTGAAAGTATATATCCAAGAATATTTCAACCTAACAAAAAAATGGTTAGTCAATTTCTATAATCCCCAAATCCAAACGTAATCTAGAAAATCTGTCTTCGGGGAGGGGATTTGTGAAAATATCAGCAAGTTGAGCCTCAGTTGAAATATATTCAATGCAAATTTCTTCCTTAGCAATGTGATCTCTAAGAAAGTGGTGTCTCACATCAATGTGTTTTGTGCGTGAATGATGAACAGGATTATTTGATAAGTCTATTGCACTTTTACTGTCACATTTTAATGGAACTTGTTTATAAACTAAGCCAAAATCAGAAAGAGTTTGCATCATCCATAAAATTTGAGCACAGCAACTTCCTAAAGCAATATATTCTGCTTCAGTGGTGGATAATGCAACACAATTCTGTTTTCGACTTGACCATGAAACTAATGAATGTCCTAGCATGAAACATGTCCCACTGGTGCTTTTCCTGTCAACCAATGAACCAGCATAATCAGCATCAGAATAACCAACTAAATCAAAGTTTTCACAAGAAGGGTACCATAATCCAAATTTGTGTGTGTGTGTGAAAGATATCTCAAAATTCGTTTAGTGGCTTTCAAATGAGATTCTTTAGGATTAGATTGAAAACGTGCACACAAACACACAGAAAACATAATATCAGGTCTAGAAGCAGTAAGATAGAGAAGTGAACCAATTATCCCTCGATATTTTTTCTGATCAACAGCACTTCCTTTCTCGTCTTTGTCCAACTTTGTTGATGGGCTCATAGGAGTTCTCAATGGTTTGGAGTTCTCAACTCCAAATTTCTTCAACAGTTCCAACACATACTTGGATTGCGAAATGAAAATGCCATCACTGCTTTGCTTGATTTGAAATCCAAGAAAATATTTCAATTCTCCAACCAAGCTCATCTCGAATTTAGCCTGCATGAATTGTTCAAATTTCTCGCACAAGAGTTCATTAGTAGCACCATAAATGATATCATCCACATAAATCTGAACAATCAAAAAATCACTTCCTTTATGTAATAGAAACAGTGTCGTGTCAGCACTCCCCTTTTCAAAGCCATTTTCCAAAAGATATGTACAAAGGCAGTCATACCAAGCTCTAGGAGCTTGCTTAAGACCATATAATGCTTTTTCAAGTTTATACACATTATTTGGAAAAACATGATTTTCAAAACCGGGGGGTTGTTCAACAAAAACTTCTTCTTTCAGATCACCATTTAGAAATGCACTTTTTACATCCATTTGTTTTAGTTTGAAACCTTTATAACAAGCAAAGCTGAGCAAAATCCTAATGGCTTCTAACCTAGCAACTGGTGCAAATGTCTCATCAAAATCTATGCCTTCTATTTGGTTATATCCTTTTGCGACCAACCTAGCTTTGTTTCTAATTACATTTCCTGATTCATCAAGTTTGTTTTTGAACACCCATTTAGTTCCTACAATTGGATAGTCATTAGGCCTAGGAACTAATTTCCAAACTTTATTTCTCTCAAATTGATTAAGTTCATCTTGCATTGCTAAAACCCAACTTTCATCATTAAGAGCCATTTCAACAGAATCAGGTTCTATTTCAGAAATAAAACCACTATGACAACAAAACGCACACAAATTTTTATCAAATGCAGAGCGAGTGCGTATACCTTCCGTAGGATCTCCTATAACCAATTCAGGAGGATGATTGGATTTGAACTTCAATCTATCAGCATCAACAGTCCTACTTCCATCTTTCTCAGTAGATGTCCCTTCTTTAATGCCTTCATGATCTACCCCATCATCACCCGTTTTTTCAGTCGTCCTTTCCAGATCAGATTCATCAAATTTCACATTGACCGATTCAACAATTGTCTTTGTTCGTTTGTTGTATATCCTGTAAGCCTTGCTCCTTGTTGAATAGCCCATGAAAATTCCCTCATCGGCCTTTGATTCAAATTTTCCAAGTTGATCACCTGTGTTAAGAATGAAACAAGGGCATCCAAAAACACGAAAATAAGAGATGTTAGGTTTCCTTTCATGCCACACTTCATAAGCAGTTTTGCCAAGTATTGGTCTAATCATTACTCTATTCATTACGTAGCACGAAGTATTCACCGCCTCTGCCCAAAAAGTTAGAGGTAGTTTATACTAACTCAACATGGATCTAGCCAATTCTTGTAATGTACGATTTTTCCTTTCAACCACCCCATTTTGTTGGGGTGTTCGTGGGGCGGAAAATTCATGTTTTAAACCATTTTCTTCACAAAAGTTTTCAAATTCTGAATTTTCAAATTCGCCTCCATGATCACTTCTCAAAGTTTTAATTGAAACTCCTTCATTTTGAACAAGTTTAGCAAATTTTGAAAAATAATCAAAAGATTCAGACTTTTTGGCTAAAAAATAAACCCATGTAAATCTAGAATAATCATCAACCAATACATAACAATAACGTTTTCCATTCAAGCTTGCAATTTCATTTGGTCCAAATAAGTCCATATGAATTAATTCGAGGACCCTTGATGTGCTAACAATGTTTTTAGGGCGAAATGATGATCGACTAAGCTTGCCCAAGGAACATGCTTTACACACTTTGTTATCTTTAAATTTCTGATGTGGTAACCCTCTGACTAATTCTTTCGTTTCAAGATTTCTTAAGAGACTCATGCTAGCATGTCCAAGTCTCCTATGCCATAAAGATGCCTCTTCGTCAGTGGCTACCAAACATCTGGAAAGATTTAGATTGTCAAACGAAAGTGAGTAAACATTTCCTTTTCTTTTGCCCATAAAAACAATGTTATTAGAAGTTTTATCAATGATTTTGCAAGTATCACTATCAAAAACCACATTCATACCTTTGTCACATAGTTGGCTAATAGAAATGAGATTGTGATGCAAATTATCAACGTATAAAACATTAGTCAAGGAAAAAGTACCATTACTTACTTCACCTTTCCCAATAATCTTACACTTGCTATTGTCTCCCATGATCACATTTCCACCTCTAAACTTCTCTAGGCTAAGGAACTTAGATTTATCACCTGTCATATGTCTAGAACAACCTGAATCTAGAAACCATTCTTGTTGCTCCTTAGCCCGCCAACAGACCTACATAAAGAGAGAGGAGGATGACCTAGAGAAACTCTTAGGTCCAATGATATTAGTAACTGAAGCATTGTGAACAAACAATCCCTTTGGAACCCAAACTTGTTTTGTCCTTTTATTTTTGTTCCTATAGACATGAAATTTGTTTGTAGAATTCTTAGGAACCCAAACTTGTATAAATTTTGTGTTCTTGTTCGTATGACTACAATTTTCAACACGATGTCCAATTTCACTTCTAACAAAGACACTCTTACCTTTTGCATGATCATCAACCTGTGTTTTCCCAAAACCTAGTCCTTTTCTGTTGTTAGCAAAGAGTTGATTTCCCAATAACATGTTAAACGATTTTTCTCCTCTTGAAAAGTTATTCAGAGATTTCTCAAGATTTTGGACTTTGGTTTTTAGTGTTGTGTTTTCAGTTACAAGTGTGGTGCATCTATTTATAAAATCCTTTTTCCTAGTGTCAATGGTTTCCTTAAGACTTGAGTTTTCTTTTTCAAGATTATCGAAGCTATTCTTAAGTCTTGATATTTCTGAATCTAAAGTTTTACATTTTTTGCAGTCTAGGTTTTGAATATTCTCAAGTTCAGTTTCTAGCCTAGTATTCTCATGAACAAGTTCTCTCCTGTCAGACTTCAATTTTTCACTTTTAGTTTCAAGAGTATCAATTGTATTAGTAAGATCATAACACATCAAAACAAGTTCTTTATAAGAATAGTCACGTACCTCACTGGATTCCTCTGAACTTGTTTCTGAATCTGATTTTGCCATAAGACACAAGTTAGCCTCTTTTGAGCTATTATCCGAAACTTCTTCTCCTTCTTCATCATCCCAAGTTGCTGCAAAGGCCTTCTTCTTCTTTTTCTTTCCTTTGTTGTTCTTGAGAAGTGGACATTTTTGTTTGAAGTGGCCAGGCTTTTTGCAGTTAAAGCATGTCAATTCATTATCGGAATCATCAGAATCTTTTGACTTATTACCACTTGTTTTCTTCTTGCGTGGCCTGAATTTTGACCATTTTCTAAGATTATTGACAGCCATCGCAAGCTCTTCAATTGGATCTTCTTCTTCTTCACCGCTTTCTTCTTTGCTTTTTAAGGCAATCGTCTTCTTTTTTGATTCGGAGTTGTTACGTTCCTCCTTTGCCTTTAGCTCAAGCTCATATGTCATCAAGTTTCCGATCAACTCCTCCATGCTTAGTTCACTCAGATCTTTTGATTCTTGTATTGCAGTGACTTTTGCCTCAAAGTTCATTGGTAAGACTCGCAGTATCTTCCGTACAAGCTCTACTTCAGTGAAGACCTTCCCAAGCGCTCTAGCATTGTACACCAAAGTTGAAAATCGTCCAAACATATCTTTTATGCTCTCGCCCTTTTCCATCACAAAGTTTTCGTATTCATTGCTAAATAGAGCTAGTCGTGACTCCTTGACTTGAGAAGTTCCTTCGTGTGTCACTTCCAGAGTGTGCCAAATTTCCTGTGCTGTTGTACAATGTGAAATTCTATTAAATTCATTTTTATCAAGAGCACAGATCAAAGCGTTCATTGCTTTGGCATTTGTAGTTTTTAATTTCTTATCGTTAGCATCCCACCTATCCTTAGGTTTAGGAATCTCAGTATCACCAACAACTATAGTGGGAGATTTATAGCCAGTTTCAATAATATCCCAAACATCATAATCGACAGAACTAAGATAAATACTCATTCTAACTTTCCAATAAGCATAATCATTCCCATTAAACATGGGTGGCCTAGCAATAGATTGCCCCTCAGAAAAAGCATTATTTGGTGGATTCATGACTCTAGAGTTAAAGTAAAATACCTTGCTCTGATACCACTTGTAGGATCTAGATTAACCCTAGAGGGGGGGGGGTGAATAGGGTTATAGCAAATTTTTGCGAATTAAACACAGAAGCAAACTGCAGAAATAAATATGCTGAAAAATAAATCACACACAGAATTTACCCAGCTTCGGCAACCCCTGCCTACTGCTGCATTCCCAGATTTCTATTAGAATTAAACAGTTTCCCGCTTACAAACACTCTAACAGACTTGCAAACCCTGTTACCGCCTATAGAGTTTTGCAAACTTGCAAACCCTGCTAACTGGACTAACTCTAACTAGACAATCTGTCAACACCTAAACCCTAGGTGATAATTTATCATGTTTTGTTTTGAAAAGAACATACAAATAAAGCAAATTATAAAAGCAAGCACTAAATTTAAAACTATATAAATTATCTTGCCTTTATAATAAAAATAAAAATACCCTAACCCAATACAAACATAAGATATGCGGTCACTTCCCTTTATCTTATTTCACCCGGTCCATTTTCTTTTGTTTGTGAAAAAAAATGGCGGCCCTCTGTTTATTCGATCTGAATTAGGGCTTCTGTTTCTTCCTCGAATTTGGGGCTTCGCTTCTTTCTGATGTCTGATTAAGCTCTTGCTTGTCCTCTGATGATTGATGCTTGTTGCTAGCTCGTTCTCTGTTGATCGAGTTTGTTGATGGTTCGGTATGTAATTTCTTTTGTTGCTTGTTTGATTGCTTGCTTTTTAACTCGATTGTTCTGCTGTCTATGATGATTTCTTGGGGTGTATTTATAGGGTTGAAACCCTAATTAACACTGTCAGATTTGATTTCTTCATGTCGTTGATTATTTTCCTGAATTTGTTCTGGATTTGGAGTATTCCTTTCTTGATTCAATTTCGATTAATTGCTGTCCATATTTGTTTTCGAATTAATTAATTCGAAAATTTCTTGCTGTATTTGTTGTCTTGGTCCTCATTTGAATTAATACTGACCATATATGAATTCGAGAAATTTGCTGCAGAGATTTCTTTCCAAATTAGAAATCTTTGACTTAATCAAAGACTTAATCAAAAGATACGAATTTGTTCTTTAACTTCGGCTTGATTTCTGCACTGCCTTGTACTTGCCACTGTCTTGTGTTCCCTACTGCACATTCACCAGTTTACTATATATGTGCATATATACATTTGTATGTGTGTATGCATATATTTTTGGGTTTGTACTTTCATTGTGACTTGATTTTGCTATGGGATTAAATCAGAACTTCATTTGATCTGCATGTAGTTGTGATCTGATTCTTGATAGCTTGCTGGTGCATGTCATTTGTTTCTAGCTCGAATTCATCTTTGAGGAACACTGTACTTGTTGTTATGATGTTTTGAACTTGATTCACTTCATGTTGCATTAGTCACTTGCATTGGTGTATTGCCTTGTACATCCATGTTCTTTACTTGGTTGTTGTCACTGGTCTGCTGCCATGTTCACGTGCACTTGAGTTTGTTTCCACTGCTTTGATACAGATGCTACACTTGTTCATGTTGCCTTTGTACACTTGTTCATATGAGCTGTTGTTCCATTGTTGTAGTTGCAGTATTTATGTTCCTTGTTTCATTTGAAAGCTGGTTCGATGTACTCAAATATTGTCTGGACACATGTTTTATCACTTGAGTTTGCAGTCTTCATTTTTTTTGCTGTGACTCTTGTGATATTCATGTTGATTGCTTCATGACTTGTTGTTGGCAAGTACATTGTTTTCACTGTTGCACTTGGTGTTTGTAGCTGCATTTGTTATTTCTGAAGCTCGAGTTGCACTTGCTTACTGCTTGATGGTCTTGTGACTCTTGCTATGTCTTTGTGCATTTTAACCTGTAACTTGAACTTCACTGTCCGCTGTAGTTTGAACTGTGCATTTGGACTTGAATCTGTAACCTTCCTCATGTATACACATGCGTATGTATGTGTGTGTGTATGCTTGTGTTGGTTCACTTGCCTTGTGATTCTGTTCATTCCTAGTTGGTGCAGTATTCATGTTTTTTTGTTGGTCTGGACATTTGTGGGATATTTGACTGTTTCTGGCTCGATGTTGTTAATGCATTCATGACCACTGTCTTGCATATTTTTGATAAAGTGTGACTGATGCTGCACTTGGTCTTTGTTCTTCTCTGTTATGTTGCTTTGAATGAATTTGTGTTTTGTTGTAGTTTGTGCACACGAGTTGGTGTGGCAGTGCACACGTATACGAATGTATACGTGTGTACTGCAGCCACTTATAATTGCCTGTCCCTGATAAAAATTACTGATATGCATAGATATTGCACAATCAAAGATGATGACAATAACCCATGTATCTGAGACACAAACAAATTTTATTTTTGCAAATTTAAATTTGTTTGTTTTCAGATTACTGTTGTAGTTGCTAATTATACAGGTACACAGGAGACAGGACGAGAAGTGGTGCTGAACAATGCAGATGCAGATGTGCAGACAGAGTTTAAAACTGAGTGTTGAGTGTTGTAGTGAGAAAAGTAAGATGTATGAACTGATGTATGTATATATATAGAGAGAGCTGAAAACTTTGTATTGTTTAAGTGTTGTAATAAAATATTATATTGAATAAAAAATACTAGTTGAATTATATAGATTCTGTGCAATAGTATAATTATTCAATATGAATATAGTCCAAACTGCAAACACATATATATATATTGATATATATATGTTTGTTATCATCAAACAAAAAATCACATCAAACACAAATCACCTTTAAATAAAATTTCAACCATTCTATTATTTTCAGTATCATCATTATAGATTTTATAAGCCTTCAAATTATTTAAACAGGCTTATAAATTTCAGATTTAACAATTTACCCAATTTTCAATTATTAAATTCAATATTTAAACTATATAACTCAATAATTAAATTATCAAGTAAATATTAATATTTTGAAATTCAAATTAAAATTAACTTTTAAATATTCAAAATCAATTAATTATTTCATTTAAATTGTTAAAAATTTCGGGTCATCACATTCCTCCCCCCTTAAAGAATTTCGTCCCCGAAATTACTATTTAGGAAGAATGGATCAAAACTCGCTTACCTTTCCAAAACTCACAATTCAACATCCTACCAACTATCTTTAATTAAAGACTTACTATCACTTCAACCAATTTCCTAAAACCTTCTATCGTTTTCAAACACTAACCTTCTGCTCAATCATTTAAGTTTCAATTTAAAACCAATTTGGAATTTTCAAAATTTTCTTAAAATTTTTCTAACACTCTAAATTTCCGAAATTTTTTGCCAGCGTCTCCTTTGTGCGGCTAGCTCGGTACAACTACAAAAGGCCTCTACGGGCTCCCAAATTCCAAAATAAAACAAAAGCCAAGTGGCTACATCAAAAACCCAATCCAATTTCATACAGAAACTTAAATACATACCTTTTTGTCGGGCAATTCAAATTTAGCTTTTGGAATCACATCCAAATTTCTTTTCCCCTTTTAATACCTGCATAACTCACTTAACAATAATATCCAATCGTAACATTTCCAATCATAACTTTTCAAATCTTTTCATACATTTCCTTACATGTTTCATATCTATTTCAAATTAGTTTCCCCCTTTTTCATACGAATTTAATTTATTTTCAATTTTGAACATTGAATTTCATCTTCCATTTATAACCGATTTATATTAGTTTCATCTAATAATTTATTTTAATTTTCACTTTGAAATCGTTTTGTTGTTAACAAAAATTTTCCCAAAAATTCCCAAAAATATTCCAACTCCCAAAATTTTCAGAAAATTTCGACAGTGTCTCCTTTATACGGAGGAGCTTTTGCAATTTGACAAGAGATATAAATGTATATACATCGACCCACACGGTCGGAAAAGGCAAAAACAGTTCATACTTCCTATTTTTATTGCGTAGGCGTACCTTTATTTAGCATTTTAAGCAAGTAGCTTATTTTTTTTGGAAAATAGCGCAACCAAATCCAGCCAAACGGCCTTCAGGTACCTGTACTTACTCAACTTAAATATGTAAGTGCCATATATAGAGTATTTATCAGCATTTCATTTACTTTAATAGCAAATCACAAGCATTTCACTTATATTCAATAGTTAAACACATGTATATCATAAGCAACAAGCACCAAAACGCTTTCCAAAAGCGATTTATATAACTTTAAAGCTGATTCAATTGGTTTAAACCAATTCATATGCCATCTCATTCAATTTTAATGACTTGTAACTCAATTTCTTATATTCAATTGATTTTAATCCAAACAAGCTCATATTTACTTCAAATGATCCAGAATCAATTTTATTTAAATCTCTATCAACTCATAGAATTTTAATTACTTTTATTTACGCCGAACGACAACCATTTTATGCAATTTCGACGATATTCGTTTAATAGAGTATTCATGTAGTTTATAATTACTTAAATTAATTTCAACTCATTCTGAATTTAATTCCATTTCATTTCTAATTTATTTACCAACCGTACATAGCATTTTATCTCATTCCCACATTGGATTCATTCAAAACAATTTATTAAGCATGGCACATTCAAACTTATAAATTAATAACCATTTCCAAACTAATTTAATCCAAGCCTTTATTTAATGGCTTCCACTCTTATTCGAAGCCAAGCTTCCATAAATTTTAGACTTAAGTTAATTTACTTTAATTTATCCTAACATCAAACTTAAGTTTACTTCGATTTGATTCTCATTTAATCAAATCCCATTAAATTTAATTAGCCCATCCACTTTAATTTTTATTTTTATTTTAATTCACCTTCTCAATTTATCAAAATAATAACCAAGCACATACTTAACTCATTTGAACTTCAAATTAATAAGCCACCGAACTTAAGTTCAGTCTGATAATCTCATTCCAATCACATCTTTGATTAGTTTTTTTATTTAATCAGACTCCATCCATTTATTTCTTAAATCAATTAACCCATTTATTTACCCATTTAAAATTTTTGAATTCATCTACTTAACTCATTTCAAATTTATTTTATTAATACAGAGTCATTTTCAATTAATTTCCATTCACTTGGGTTTTGTTTTTGCAACTCAAACTATTTCTATTATAATCACTTCTTTTATATCCAATCTACTTGCAAATCTCATTAAATATTATTCAAATCACCCTTGAATTTTATTTATAATTCAAACCATCACATTTTTTTCAATCCAACACTATTTTAGTTTTACAACATCTCTTCTAATTTATTTCATTATTAAATCCAAGTCGAGTTCTATTTACAATTTGAATTCATTTCCAAACTCCATTATTAATTTACAATCCATTTATTTACCAAAGTTAAATTTTATTAACATATTCAATCAAACAATTATTTAACCAATTAGCTTATTTTCAACTTCTAAATCAATATTCGATTTTAATGACAAAGAATCACTTCTTAAAATTCTAGTTTGGATTTCCTTTTATTTCCTCAAAATTCCAACATCTTTATTTAAAAATTTTAGAAATGCTTTTAAATTCACATCATACTTAATAAAATAGCTCTTTATAAAAATACTTTTTATAGCTCGATGTCTCAACCAGTCCATCCTTGTTCTCACAGAAATTCAGTCATACGTTGATCAGGCGTAGGACTGAAAATCTATAAGTACTTGGTAAGCCCATTTTCAACATCCAGTGAAAATACCTGGAAAATAATTTTATTGAAAATATAGAAAACAGTTTTTGAAAATAGAGTAAATATCTTTGGTGACAATGCTCTGAAAATCATCACCCCCATCCATGGTCACAGTTACATAACAGGGTTACGTTGCCGTCACAGCAAAAGTCCATGCAACTGCAGGCTCTCCGCGGCCTCTCAATTACCCCATGGATCCCACACAACAGATCACAGTTACATCCAGGGTTACGTCGCCGTCACAGCAAAAGTCCATGTAACTGCAGGCTCTCTGCGGCCTCTAATTTCGCTATCGAAATGAAACTTCTCCATTCCTACATACGTCGCAGTCTACCGATATAAAATCAAACGCAGACTGTTGGCTCTCAGCGACACACACGACTTTCACTATGTTATACCATAGGTCGCAGTCTACCGATATAAAATCAAACGCAGACTGTTGGCTCTCAGCGGCACACATGACTTTCGCTATGGTATACACTACTCATAATCCTCAGGAACTAGTTTTGTCCGGACTCCTCACAGGATCAACTTTAGAACCCCCCCTTGGGGCTCAAGGCAGCACCACCCAGTGGCACTCCTGAGAAGTTCATTTCAAGGAAGCGCCTTTTTCCCTAGAGCCATCATCAAAACACTTTATACTACACACATATAGTATCTTCAAATCATACACCTAGTATGATCTCATACAAAGCTCCTTTACAAAAAATCGATTATCCCAAAATCGATAATTCACAAACTAGGCTTTCCAAATTCAATATTGATTTTACCCAAAAATCAAAATCCTTTCCTAATCCAAAGGTTCCCAAAACCCCTTCCAAAATCCTCATAATATCCTTTATATATATACAGATATATATAATTTTTAAACCTTGGATTATTTCAAATTTGTATGAAATTCCTTTTATACTTCAAACACTTTCAAAATCCTTTTTGTTCCAACAATAGATTCAACAGGGGAGAATATATAACAAAGATATAACTTTGTTTACCCAAAATCAAATATTCAAATTTGATTACTCTTTCCAATATCAATTTCCTTTCTATTCACATTCACTTAAGTTTTCATTCACTTATACACATTTGCCTTAATCCCCATTTGGATTATTACCTCAATTCTTATCCCAGTTGGGTATTTAATCAATAACAGTTTGACTCCGACCAGTTTATATTTAGGAAATAGCTCAAAAATTTGAAAATAGATAAGTAGTTGAAAAATAACGATTAGTTTGCAAAATAACTATAAAATAGTTAAATAGTTTCAAAAAAATTTAGATAATTGCAAAATAGTTGTAAATTAGTAATTAATTTGTAACATAGTTAAAATATAGTAATAAGTTTAGAAAACAGCTGAAAAATGGTTAAATAGCTCCAAAATAATTATAAAACAAGTATAAAATAATTTGGCTTTAAGAAAGAAAAGTTGTATATATTTAATAGCTTAGAAAAAATAAGCTTATATCAAAACAATTTATATTAAAACTAGTCAAGAGTCAACTGTTCACTTCCCCAACAATCCAATGTAAATTTACACTTCCATTTAATTGACTCAATTCTAACTTGAAGAACTCCAAATTCCATTGGACTTGATCTATTCCCGATTCAAGTTGAATCAATCTTGATTCCTTTCCCAATTTAAATCAAATTCCATCTGATTTTAATCCTGTTCAATTTTAATTATAATTTCATACTATTCCAATCAATTTGAGTTATTATCAATTTAATTCCAGAATCCAAATCACTTCAATTTAATCCAATCCAATTTCTCATTTAAATTTTTTGAACTTATACATCGTCAATCACCAATCCAATTACTTCTAACCAAATTCAGTTATAAACTAATTCAATTAAATCTTGAATTTAAACTATCTCGAATTATAGAAATTCGAGTTAAATTCTCAAAGGTTGGTTTAACTCTTTAAACCAAATTAACCTTTAAATCAAAGTGTTTAATCATTTTAATTTCTGAGCCCTATTTCTCAAAATTCTCATTTTAAATTATTTTTACTTATGTATTTCAAGGTTCAATACAATTTTATTTTAAAATTTTAATTTAATATTCAATCTAATTTTCCAGTTTGAAGCTAGTTCTTAACAAGTTTATTTTACAATTCAATTATTCAAACTTATTTTATTTTATTTATACAATTCCATTCTCAATTTAAAGATTTTTATTTACAATAGGAGGATATCATCCAATTTATTTTAATTTATTATCCGTTTTAAATTTTTAGATCTCAAACCCCTTCGAGATCACACAAATTCCAATTCAAATCAACCATTTAACCTTCCAAGTTAAATTCCAATTTCATCTCGAAATTTCCAATTCTGGTTGCCTTTCTACACTTGTTTAACTTTCCAAAGTTAAATTCCAATTTACTTAATCCAATCAACCTTACTCAAATTCGAATTCCCACTTCAAATTTCAAAATTCTTTCCCTCTTATAAGTTCAACTTATATCACTTTAGGTTTTTACATCACACTTGGGGAAAAATCAAATCTAAACCTCTTAGAGTTTATTTCAAATTATCTTTGATATCGTGTATATCCATACATATATACATATTTATCTCTTGGCCCCCTCAGCCATGTTTTATAATTTTAAACCACCCTTGGTTTAAAATCCAAATCAATTCCAAACAAACCATTGTTTTCAACAAGTCCCAGTTATCCAAATATACTTATTTATTACTTTTCATTACTTTGAAACAAAATTTTCAAATTCCGGGACCAGATTTCGAATTTCATTTTTAATCAATTTTAATTTGGTTGTATTTCTATTTCTACATAATTTAATTCCAATTCAAGACTTCAGTTTGGTTGTATTATATTACTTCTAAATTTTAAATTTCAATAATTAACAACCAATCACCTTAATATTTATTAGAAGAAAATATTACTTTATATATCAAAATATATATTTTATATAAAATCATTTAAAATCTTTATAAGCAAATAACAAGTACGCTCATATATATATATATATATATATATATATATATATATATATATATATATATATATACATACACTCAACTCATTCTAGAGTACTTCGAACTCTATTAAATGAGTAATCCCCACCAGAGCCAATGTTCTCGCTTAACCTTTCAGCTCTGATACCAACTGTAACGACCCAAAATTTTCAAACCCGAAAATTCCAGATAGTTATGAAAAAGAAGAAAGAGATAAAAAAAGAAGAAGAACAAAAGCATCAACAGCTCACACTCGCAGCGGATAAAATATAATAACAAATAATAACAGTTTGCAAAAGAATACTATATCTGTCGATTTACATTTTAATACATCAGAGTTACACATTTACACAGACACGGAATATACACAATTACCATGTCATAGATATATAATAATATAATATAGCGGAAGCACTCCATACGTTCTTGCCATCCAGCTCGCCTCCTAAGCTCCAGATCGTACCTACCTGAAAATCTGTAATACTCGGTCTGACCCGAGCATTACACCAAAGTAACACCCGGGTCAGGCTGGAAACCAGCGTGAGTAAACCCAACTAATATGGAATACAAAAGCAATAAACTTATATAAACCCGGGGTAACATATATCAATTTATCCAATTCACAATTCACTATAGACAATACTTATTTCACATATCAATTTAACTTAGATAAAATAATCCAATTCACTTAAATTCTTTTATTTCATCGTATTGATTTCACAAATCAATTTATAACAATTCGAAGTGGTTTCGGGTGTTTTCCAATACCCGACCCGGCCTCTTCGTAACTCATGTTATCCTAACCCAAGTTATTCAATGAAATACACAACATTTATATCAGAGATATCAACTCATTCAAACATCCAATACTATTCAATCATCCATAAGCAATGCTTAATCACAAACAAATTAATTCAATTGATTCTAATTGAATTTCTAACCACGTTCACTTGGATTCCCTCATTCAATATTAATTAATTTCCAATAAATTATCAATCATCCCTTTATTATTTATCTTAATTAATCTCCCTGGATTAATTATCCTTAAATTTAATTTAAGTAATTAACTTTAACTAATTTCACGATATTAATTCTTTTTAACCAAAATCAGTAAGATCTTAATTATTTCATGAATTAATTAACTATTTTCAATTATATTAATCCATAATTACTTATATTAATTTACTTCTCATAAGTCACTTATTGCTGATCAGTTTATCTTAATTAATCAATCTTTAATTACATCGTTGATTACATAAATTAATGATTTCCCAATTATATTTCAGTTTACCCTAATCCAAATTAATTACATTAAATAATTAATCATTAAATTAAACCGCAGATATTAATCATTCTGGATTTATCTCAACATGTAATTATCTACCTTTTTATTTACTTCATTAAATAAATTAATTACTCATTTTATAATAGAAGCTTTAAGGAATTTAAAACCAAATTTATTTTTAAATTTAATTTGGTTTACAATTGCACTTTGACATTCAAGTTATTCAAAACACTTGATATTTAAAACTTATTTGTCAGATTTAACTTTGATTTAGGACTAGTTTTAAATCCCTACTTTACAATTTATCTCCAGGTTCTAAATATCATTTTTATTTCTTCCCAATTCATTTTATTCTATAATTATTTCGCTTTCAAATTTTTCACCCTTATATTTCTTTCAAAATCCAATTTTATATATTCCGATAACTTAGGGTACCGAAATATCCAAGCAACCCACAACATTCAATCTTCCAATTACTAAAAATATTCAACACGGAATATCAATTATTCCAGCATATACTAAATATCATTATATAATATAACACATCAATTCAATCCAACCCTTCAATCAATCATTTAAATTTAACCACTTAAATTTAAATAAAAATCCAGAAGCGTGAGATTACTCACCTTTGATTTTCGATTTACAAATCCGATCCAATCTCGGCTTGGCTTCACGGTTTCGACCTTGTATAAACATTTTATAATTTATTAATAATTTAAACTTATTGAACAATTTCTTCTCTTTGATAATTTACTTAGCTAACTATTTATTTAAATTACTTTTCCTTTTTTAAAATATCCTTTGGTAACTAAGCAAATAAATGAGTTTTTATTAACAAGTCAATTACCATTAAATAAATAACTCGACTAATAATTTAGTTAAACTAATTTTCTTTCACAATTCTTTTAGTAACTAAAATAAATTATATAAGAAATTAAATATGTTAACCATCTTAATATTTATTTTTTAATTGAAACAGTAAGTGTAATAGCATATATTTATCGGATTAAAAGCATAAATTGTTATACTTTACTGGTAATATGGTATTTAATAAAAACTGAAACTAGTACCTGCAGCTCACAAAAAAAATCCCAGAACCATACGAGATGCTCCACGCGACTACACCAACCCAGATCGCGATCCACCAGCACATACATCTCTGAACCATCCATCGACTTCAGCATCAAATCGCCGAACTCGAGAATCGCCTTGCCCATCACAACTCAATGTGAGTGCGACATTTGCCACGCCCCCATCTGGCCTCGCTACTCTCAACAACGTCGCAACCCCATCTCGTGAAACCCTAGCCTTCATCGACACCCTTCTCCTCGCGTTCGATCGTGACCCATCTCCTACTGCGCCCTGCCACAACGCCACCAAACATCGCGTCCACCGCAACTCGAACGACCCCTCCTCCCCTCGAAATGTGTCGCGACCTGCTTCAATCTAGAGCGAGCAACTTAGGGTTTCAGAGGCGAAGATATAGAATCTATTTGATTTAAAACGAGAACGAACGAATTCGTTCATTCGACTCTTCATGCTGGAGGAAGCCACGATTAACATAAAATCCCCTCTTTTCGATTTGCTTCAGATAGTCCTATCGACCCTTTTTTTTTATATAAATGAGTTCGATTTCTGCTGAGATCTAGAGAGGGACGAAGGCTAAATATCGCTTGGGGAATAGCTTGCAGCGTACGCTTGTTGACTTATAAAAAAAAATATCTTGTATTGTTAAAAATATCTTTGCTAATTTATATTTAACTTTTTATTATCTTATATAAAACTTCCAAAATGCTTCATTGCTTGCTACTTGAAATTTCGAACTCCTCTTAAGGAATGCCGCTAGGTGATTATAAGGTTTTACCTGCGTTCCGAACACAATGGAATGTGTTTCGGAATCTAATTCGATCATATGCGCGAGTTACGGAAGTTAACGATCAATTTTAAATTAAATCGATTAAAATAGTTCTACGCGTTTCGAGCTGCCAGAGTCAAACGACAACTCTGATTGCTACGAAAATTGAAATCCGATAATAACTAACTATTACGGATCCAATGGAATTGGTTTCGTCGAATTCCGAGACTGTGCCTCGGAAGGCTATTTTTAAATATCGATTTAAACGGTATAATTTCAAAACTAAACGAATCACCTTTAAATTAAATTTCAACCATTCTATTATTTTCAGTATCATCATTATAGATTTTATAAGCCTTCAAATTATTTAAACAAGCTTAGAAATTTTAGGTTTAACAATTTACCCAATTTTCAATTATTAAATTCAATATTTAAACTATATAACTCAATAATTAAATTATCAAGTAAATATTAATATTTTGAAATTCAAATTAAAATTAACTTTTAAATATTCAAAATCAATTAATTATTTCATTTTAAATTGTTAAAAATTCCGGGTCATCACAGATACGAAGAGTGTAGCTGCGGATGGATAAAAACGGCGTGGTTATGGATGGATTCGAACAGATCGACTCGAACATGGCTTTTAAATGGATACAAATGGCTTGTTTACTTGAGTTGTATCGATCATATCTCAAGCATACGAACTCCGATTAATTTAAAATTTGGAACGTTGGCTTTCATAGAATTGCTTGTTATGTCTTGTCAATTGTAGCTTGATCCGGACTTGGACAAAATTTATCGATATCCATAGCGAGCCTGCGTATAACCGATCTTCGGGACGGACTGTCCTTGGTTTCTAGTAAAGTTCCTAATATCACGGCCTTGCCAAAAGGTAGGTTAACATTTGTCCCCCAAAGTACGTCTTGTGAGAACATGATGTGCTTTGAAAAGATGCAATTTTCATTCTGAAAAGTTCCATCAGACTTGTTAAGCGATTATTGTCTTTTCGTTGAAAGATGCAATCTTTGACGGACTTTTCAGTAAAACGAACCGTTGACTACTAACTGTTGTACTGTGTACTGAGTGTTGCATGATAGTGTTCTGTTGTTCGTTGTTGTAATTGTCACTAGACAAGTATTCAATTTTTGCGAATTTCAAAGATTGGATGTTAGTTCATTATACATGAATGCATGTTAGCCTGACTCCCGTTAACGTTCGTACGTTCGCGAGTCGTTGTCAGGTTTTCAATTTTATGTATCGAATTTAGTATCGATCCTCTCCTCAATCGACATGAAATTCGAGTTGTAACAACGCTTGATGGTTGTTTTAGGGTATCCCTTCATATCGATCCTCTCCTGGATCGGTTCAGGATGAACGAACGTAGAGTTCGTACCGACAAAGTTCTGGATATTATTTTATACTGATCTTTGCATCGACATTATGAATCCCTGCATTTCAAAATGATGGATGCGAATGAGTGATTTCGTATCGATAGACCAGTGAGGGATACGAACAGAGCAACTGGTCCTTCGAATATTATTCGCATCGATGTTCACGAGTCTTCATAGGTCGTGTGTTGATGGATACGAACAGTGTAGTTCATATCGATGCGTCTTATATGGGTCAAGAACATTGGGTACGAACTGGCATTTCGCGTCGATAAGACACGATTCGGTGGATACGAATATCACATTTCGTATCGACCCGGTGAGGAACCTGTTAGGATCGGTCGCAACGACAGGGAGGCGAATCATTTTTCTTCACTCCTTGGGTTCATATATAAGCGTTTCGTACTTAGAAGAATTTCTCATTTGCACTTATTCTCCTTTCTGCCTTTGTATCGATAGAGAATACGAGAACGTTGAACTATCTTTGTCTCTAAGTTGAATAGTTCATTAATCCTTTGACCCAATCATTTAATCTAGGTAATCAACCAATCAAAATCCCTAAAAAATGATGAGACTCGAGTTTTATTGTTGGCTCATCCAAAATAATCGACGATCCTCTCATTGTCGATGCCGAAATTTGGTCAAAGCAAAGTCGAGAAGGAGCAATGGTGTGTTAACTGTTTGGGGAAGAAGGAGTAAGGAGGGATACGAAGGAATTGGTGCGGGAATGGCTAAGTTCTGCTCTCGTATCGATGATGGAGTGATGGTGGTTTGATTCGAATCGATCGGGATAATTGGTCTTCGAAATGGCCAAATGGAGGTCTTCATACCGATTGATGATAGAGTCTCGTATTAGTTCGAGATAATCGACACTAAGTGTCGGATTTGCTGACCGATACGAAGAGGATGCACTTCGATCTTTACGAAACCTAATGTTCTCGATCGACACGAACTACACGTTAGGGGATCGATACGAAGGCGACTTAAACGATCGACACGAATATGCTTCTTGATGGATACGGGTAGCTTCCATGACCGATACGAACTTGAACTTTGGTGATCGATGACGAGTTATACTATGATGAATTTGAAAAACTCTTGCACATTTGAACACCTGATTCCGACGGGATTCAATCTTGCATAACTGGACTTTAACCATTTCACTGCATATTAGACTATCCTTCGAAGCTCGTCAATGGAACTGTAACTAAATAAAAAATTTAAAGAACTTTGACTCGCATCGGTCTCTAAAGTTTGGATGGCATGGTTTCAATGGTCAGCGATGACGGCCCTTCAGATTAAATCCTGGAGTCTCATCATTTGAATATTTTTTCAAACTCTGTAGGATCTTTCAAGTAATATATAGCACTGCACAACACATTCACACACTTCACACTGGGGAACACACAGGCATATTATCGTCTAATGATAGTTTTTCATAAGTTAGATAGTTATGGAGTCTACAAGTTCATAGCAACATGAGCTTCAGGGTGCATCTCTCTTAGTTATAGAGTTACTAGCCATTGCAGCCGAAACCATCTACCTTGCTCCGGATGAGCTACTAGGTGCTAGTTTCATCGGTAACCCACAAGATTCGATTCCTTCAAACGTCTCCAAAGATATGTTGGGACGGATATTCCTGTGATATGGCTTGTCGCTGGACGACGTACAATTATCGAGACCAAATGATAGACCGCACGCTCCCCAAGAGGGATTTACTGCCTTTAATCGCCATGCATGCACAATGGGAACACTTCCTCCATTTAATCAATACATTAGGGAAGTGCTATCTTTCTTCGGAACTGCTCCATTACAGCTACATCCGAACGGATATGCTTTGCTAAACAGCCTGTTCATTGTATTTATGAAGCATCTTTTTTGACCATCGACCTCAATCGAGATCAGATACTTATTTAATGTCAACTGTCAGGGAGATAGTCCTTCGTTCACATTCCTAGAATCGGTCAAGAATTGTCAGGTTGTGATCGACTCCTGGACCAGGATGAGTTATTTTGAAACGGAGTAGCTTAATGTCCGATGTCCTTCGGGATTCGCCAACTGATGGTTAGTCAGACGTAAGTGCTGCGATCTTTTCAAGTAGTTAACGAGATAATCATAGCTGAGATCAAAACTAATATCTTCTCTCCTTTACAGCCGTAATTCCATGACCCTAGGGTGCACACTTTAAAGAGATAGTTCGTATCCTTTAAGAAGTGCCGAATGAGATGAGGGAGATAGAGTTGGTGTTAACAGACCGAAACTTGAAGATTGTTGGGCTGATCGAGCGAAATCAGAGTATAAGGCTCGAAGGTACATTAAGCAGTCCCGACGAGACGGGAGAAGCGCAAAGTGCCCGAGGCCGTATGTTCCAAGGAGGGCGATGAAGAAAGTACGCCCATGAACGATGAACCCATAGCCGCGCCTTCTGGCAGCTTTTAGGATCTTAAGGGAAGGAGAAAAGGCAAGGATACAGCCCATAAGCGTTCTAAGACTGGGAGATGGAAATCAGTTATCATGTCTCTCCCTGTTTCTGGTATTAGAATTTCAGTGGCTCCTCCCTCGCAAGTGGAGAACTTTTTAGAAGGGCTTGCTGATATCCCAATTTCGAATTATGTGTCACTTCAACATGACGTCGGATTAGAGGAGCTTCAGAGCGCCTTATACTTAAGCGAGTCTCTTCCCACAAGCGTGGCCGATATTTTTGGTTGGTCGGGGGTTTGCACATACATATACACTTCACGACACTACATGATTTCCGATTGCATGTTGTTTACTTCAGGAGATTACTAACTTTGTTTCTCTTACTTTGCAGGTACAATGTCTGGATGTGGGTCGATGTTGGGAGTCTAATGTTGGGGAGTCTTCGCTCAGCTCGTCAATCTTCTACATACTATGAGTCATGTAGGAGAGAGTTAGAGAGGGATCATGATCGTGGATACTCTAGCTCGGAAAGATATGACAGGGATAAAGACAGGGACTACAGACATCGATCCCGATCCCGTTCCACCTCCTAGAATCCCTACACACCCCTCGAGCTATGGAAAACAAACTGTAGAGCCTCCCCACTTTAAAACATCTTCCTAATCGTCTAGGCTTGAATCACACCATCGTAGACACGATGCGGAAACTTCCGTTGTCGTCGAACAGGCTATCACTGAGCCCACTGGAGAAGGAGCTATTAGGATCGCACAACTGAAGAAGGATTTCCCGAATATCTACTTTGAAAGCTACATCTTCCCTCCATACTTAAAGAGAATTCCAGCAGAAGCAGAGAATGCGATGACGACTACATTCATGACATCTATACTCAGTATAAGGATTGGGCGAAAGCCACAAAGAAATCATCGAAGCTGGCCTTTGAGTGGGCGACCACCATGGAGAAATTAGAAAACAAGCTCGCTTAGAAGGATCGAATCATCCAAGTGCTTAATGATGAAGCCGAATCCTTTCCAAAGTTAGAAATAGAGGCCACTCAAAAGGCCGATGACGCGAACTTGGCTATGGAGAGGATGAGGCAGACACACTTTACCCTGGTGGAGGAGATGGACCATCGGAGCACCATTGTCACTGCCGAACGGGATGCAGCTCTCAAAGAACTTAGCGAGCTTAAAGCCAAATTCTCTAAAACTATCAAGGAAAGGGATGACGTGAATTGCGTAGCCTAGAAGGCATGTGAATAGGCCATGGTGCTCCAAGGTGAAGGGGATGCGACAACGGCTAAAGTCCGTGTGGTGGAGACTGAGGACGAGGAGAAGATCCGAATAGCAGAGTCTAGGCTAGAGGCTGACATTGAAGATCTCCAAATCACCTATAATGCCAACGTCTTGAAAAATAGGAATCTAGCCTAGCTCGATAACCATCTGAAACACTTTTACAACGCCTGGGGCCATCTAGTTGAGGATGAGAAAGCCGCCCATCAGGGCAAATCTGTCGACGAATTCGAGCTTAAGAGTCGAGTGCTGAATGAAGATAAAATGAAAATTATCCATGATGCTCTAATTTTGTATGAGAAGGAGAAGCTTGGCGCTCAGCATTCGTAGGTTGGAGATGGTTCTGGTGTCGAGGACCATGATACAAGTCCCGAAGCCCTTGTGCCGACTCAGCCTGAACCGACCTCTACGGTTGAATCTCAATCTGTTCCTGCTTACAACCCGGATCAACTGCAGATATCTCGAGCTAGTGAGCAACTTTCTGAGACCATTCAACCGACAACAAGTCAAACCTAGGAAGTTATTCTGAACATTTCGTATACTTGCTCATGATTAGAACCTTCACTTTAAATACTTAATAATAGCTTCCTTCATTTCTTTCCAGTGATTGGAGCTACATCAGCTGCGCCTCCTCCCGCCACTCAAGAATTGCATCATGCGCTGGAGGCTATTGTAACTGAAGCAGTCGCTACAACAACTACCACGTCTATTGGCGGAACATAGGGGAGCACTCTTTCCTTTGATTAACGGATGATGGAGGAACTTCTCGGTCATCATAGTGACCCTTTGCAGATCTGCCATTTGTCATGAACGGAGGCGTACCACCGACTAGTTCCTCGGGTCTACCTGTAGAAATTCCTAGCGCTGCACAAACACTTCATGAGGAAGAGATTATAGCTGAGATAAATGCCAAAATGGAAGTAGCAGCCCAGACCAGCAGCTTCGGAGGTGGAATGGCGGGATCTGGCCCGGCTCCGTTAAGGATGATATCTCTCGGTGGTACGGTTTTTGACACCAGCATACCTATCCCAGCTCCTACAGTTGATCTAATCCCCTCGACTTCGCCTTTTGGTGGCATTTCTGCACATGTGAGTTTGGAGGAGGAAGTGAACATAATGCCACCCAGTGGAGATCAGCCGCCAAAAGGAAAAAGCTCGAAGAGGAAAGTCACTAGCAGCTCCAGCGGGTCCACGTCGAAGAAGAAGCCAAGGAAGAAGAAAGAGTAGATAGGAATTTGCTTTGGTTTTTTTGTATAGGCCATGTATAGATGCGGGTTCGGCCCTCGCTACTAGGATTTTGGAAATAACTTGTAAATAAATTCCTTTTACAAATAGTTGAAATGAAATTTCTATTTTGGCTTCAACTCAGTTATAGTGTATTTGCTTAAGTGTTCCAACATTTGGATTTTGTTCGGTGCACTTGCATAGTTTCGACATTCGAGTTGAGTTTGTGTTTACTTGTCAAGTCCTGGAATTATGGACATGAGTCATAACATGAGATGAAGTTGAATTTTGATGTTGCACTGCTTCAGTTAATTTAAGTTCTGCCCCAGTTTCGGGGATGAGTTGTAAAGATCGGCCAGCAATTGCATTTTGCCTTCATTTCATTGAGCTTAACATTATTGAATCGATGCTGAAACAAGTGAAAGTCGAGTGGTCGAATCACACTCACTCATTTATCAATGATCACATCCGCACTCCGGGGATTTGCATTTGTACGTCGGCTGTCGATCGCGCTTGTTTAAGTTTTAAGCATGTGTTCATGCTGTGGGGACTTAAGTTAGTTTACGAGTGGTTATTCACACCCGAGTTATGTTTATACTCTGACCACACTCTAGGTACAGAGTTATTTGCGGTCGATACTTTGGTTCACACTTTAGGAATTCAGAGATAGTCGAAGTTTGTACTCCTGTTCGCACTCCGGGAACTTGAAGTAGATTGATGTTTATACTCCAACTCACACTCTGGAATTTATAGTCTATGTTTATGTGAGAAATGCGGAATACGGATCTTAAGGCTAGTATTAACACTAGAGGGGGGTGAATAGTGTTTTAAGGAATTACTAAATCTTTTTGAGTTTTTGTTAATTTGAACACAAATGTATGCAATATTCAGACACAGATATGATCACAGAAACAAACATAGATGCAGAAATAAAGTATAAGCAATAAAGGAAAGAACACACCGGATTTTATACTGGTTCGGAGTAACCCTACATCCAGTCCCGCACACAAGTACAGATTTCCTTTCAAAAGCAATTGTACAATTACGCCCCTCGATTTCAAGGCCATGAGGTACACCACTCCAGATTCACAATCATCTGGGTAGAGATACTTGATTTCACGGGCAACAAGTTCACCCAGTTGATTTTCAAGGCTACAATCGCACCTTTTCTCACTTGATTGATTTCATAGGCTACAATCACACCTTTTCTCGCTTAATTTATTACAAAGAAGCTTATAACTCTAAATAGCACTGAGATCTTGTTGAGATAGTGATAGAGAATCAAATCAGAGATGATCTAGTTAGATACAATATTGATTTCGGCAAAGTAATGGTAAGAATATATATAAAGAAACGTGGAAGAAGAAGAGGAGTGAAATCAGAAAAAATATGAATACAAATTCGTTCAAAACTACCCCTATTTATAGTAGAACAACAACATGTCCATTCGTGAAAGGATATGACGAATAGACACTTCTTTTGAAATTCGTATTTTTGAAATAAACTGCTACCATGTCGACATGGGATACTTGAGGATGTCGGCATGCCTAAGGTATTTTTGTTAATTTGCTTTTCTTTGAAAATAACTTCTATCTTGTATTAAAACTATTTTAAACTTTATAAATATTTTTAACTATAGTTAAAATACATAAGTAAATATAGATAATAATATTTTGGTATATATATATATATATATAAAATTTTACTATAATTTTATATTTAAATCTAAGTATAAATATTAAAAATTAAATATATTATTATTAAAATATAGTTTAAAACTAAGGATAATATGATTTTGAAAATAAAGATTATTTTGAGGCTAAAAGTATTTAAAACCAGGATAGATATTTTTGATTTTTTTTAAAAGGAGGGTTTTGAAATAATTTTGAAAACAAGATATAATTTTGTAAAAATATTTGAATATAAGGTTAGCGGATACAAAACACTGTTCCACTAAATTTTTCGTAGGTTCCGTTCTACTTAGGTTTCCATCCCTTTAACAGGCTCGAAGTGGATTCCATTCCACGAATAAATTGGATTTTAAGATGCCAGTGCTTTTCTAGGAGTTTTAACAAAATTCCTAATTAAATTACTTATTATTGAAATCTTGAACTCTTGATATTCTTCATACTCATGAGTCTTCAATCTTGATATCTTGAATCTCTATACTATACAGTCTTCATTCTTGGTACCTGCATGGTCAAATCCTGCATATACATATATATCTAAACTATAAAGTTAGTATTTATATTTTATAATCTTATTTTAGTATTTATATTTTATAATCTTATTCTAGGTTGTTGTCATCAAAACCATCATCTCAAGGACTAACAGTTTATACCCCGACTCGCACTTTGGGAATTCGGAGTTGGTGTTTATACTCCAATTCGCACTCTGGGAATTCGGAGTTGGCTGACAGATGGTTAGTCACATATGTTTAGGCTTTTAGGATTCCATTCGCACTCCGAGAACGATGGATTTATCAGGACCGTGGATGGTCGATTCACATCCACCCTAAGTTAACAAGTGAGGTCGTTAGATGGACTGGTCCATCCTCCTCGAACTTGGTTGGGATACGGTCGAAGTCGTTAGGTGGACAGATCCACCCTTTTCGAAACCGCATTCATAAGTTTATACTCCAGCTCGCACTCACTAGAGTTAGTTAAAGGATTGTCATGTGTCAATCCTTCTTTGGCTTTAGTGTGATGGCTTGCCTCCGAGCTCGGGTTTCGCTTAGCGTGTGGCCGCTCGTATCACAGTCGCTCCCTATTTGAATAAATCCCACCATATGATGTAACTTAGCTCTTCGTGCATCATGATGGTTGCATGACACATTCAATAAATCACAGCTCTGGCTCGAAGAGATGGCATTTTATTGCGAAAATGAGAAAATACGGCAAAGTCAGTTGCCTTATTATAGATTCAAATCTCGAAATGCAGAAACAAATTGCAGATGAAAAATAGGTTAAATAAATAATGCCTATCATGTGTAGTAGCGACGGAGACTCTCGCTATTCCAGGCTCTTGGCAAAGTAGGACCGTCAATGGTCGATAACTTAAATGTGCCATGTCCGAGCTTTCATTCAATCATATACCGTCCTTCCCAAGTTGGTTTCATGTGCGAAGGAATCGGGTAGATTCTTTTTTAGGACGAAGTCGCTGAGTTCAAAGGTTCGGGGTCGGACCTTGGCATTGTATAATCGAGCGACTCGACTTCGGTATGCAGCTGCCCTCAAATCAGCCTCTTCACGCTTTTCATCCAACAAATCCAAGGATTCAACAAGTAGTATGGCATTTGTCTTTGGGTCATAATAAGTCACACGATGAGAAGGTACTTCCATCTCGACTAGAATAACGGCTTTCAGACCGTAGGAAAAAGAGAATGGAGTGTGTCCAGTCGCGGACCTGTGGGTTGTTCGATAATCCCATAAAGCCATAGGAAGTTCATCAACCCATTTTCCCCTGCCTTTTCTATTGTTTATTTAGAATAGACTTAATAACCTTATTAATAGCTTCAACCTGGCCATTCGCTTGAGGGTGCGCAACTACAGAGAATTTTTTTGAATATGGAATCATTGGCAGAAATCCTTGAATTCAACACTGTCGAACTGGGTTCCGTTATCAGTAACGACGGTATGTGGGAGACCAAATCGGAAGATAATGTTGCGGACTACAAATTTGATCATCTTCTTCATCGTGATTGTAGCAAGAGGTTCAGTTTTGGCCCACTTGGTAAAGTAATCAACTGCGACGATGGCGTACTTCGCACCACCTTTAGCCAGAGGTAGAGAGCCAATGATATCGATGCTATATACCGCAAATGGCCATGGACTGACCATTTGGGTTATCTCAGTAGGTGGGGCCCAAGGAATTCGATCATGCTTCTGACATTTATCATATTTCCTGGCATATTCTGCTGCATCGTGGTTTACAGTCGGCCAATAATATCCGTATCGGAGTACTTTCTTTGTGAGAGCTTTCCACCCGGTGTGATCACCGCATTCTCCATCATGTACATCATGTAATACTCGCTTAATTTCGTCGTGAGAGATACACCGGAGCAGAGAAACAGAATATCCTCTTCTATACATGACTCCATTCTGAATAGTGAACCACGCAGCTTTTAGAAGAATATGTCTCTTTTCACTCATACGCTTTGGTAATGTTCCAAGCTCGAGATAATTTCAGAATGGGGTCATCCATGACTCCTTGTCAGAAACAACTTCCAACGCCCAATCTGTCTCCATCCGATGAATGCTCGGGCAGGATAACGTCTCCACGGGAACAAGTACAATTTGTTGTGCCTCACCTGAACTGGCCAACTTCACTAATGAATCAGCTTTTTGATTGCGCTCTCGGGGGATGCAGTAAATAGCATAATAATCGAATTGATTCAGTATCTCTTGAACCCGAGATAGGTAGGTAGCCAATCTTTGATCTTTGGCCTGGTATTCCCCACAGACTTAACACACAACCAATTACGAATCACAATAAATTTTTATAGCAATGATTCTCAAATACCGGGAGAGTCTCAATCCGACAAGCAGGGCTTCATACTCGGCTTCATTGTTGGTCACACGAAAGTCAAATTTTAGAGCATAACATATGGATTGACCTTCGGGGGTTTCAAGTACAACTCCAGCACCTGAGCACCAGTCGTTTAATGCACTATCAGTATGAAGCTTCCAGATATACTCAAAAGATTCACTGGTTTCGGGCAAGTCCTATGGGATGATAAATTTGGCTATGAAATCCGCTAGGACTTGTCCTTGAATCGCTCGCCTCGAAGTGTAAGTAATATCAAACTAGCTTAGTTCAATATTCCATTTGAGTAACCTACCAAATGTCTCAGGCCACGTAATGACCTATTGTAACGACTGATCGCAAACAGTGATAGGATGAGCCTGGAAATAGGGAAAGAGCTTCCTTGAGGAAATAACGAGACAATAAACCAACTTGTCTAGCTTCGGATAATTTCCCTCAGCTCCGGTTAGTCGTTTACTAATACAGTAGACCGATTTTTGCACTCGGTCTTCCTTCCGAACTAAGGCAGCACTGATTGCGTTTTCTGATACCGCCAAGTAAAGGTACAATTGCTCACGATCGATAGGCTTTGACAAAAAGGCGGTGTGGAGAGGTGCTGAATTAGTGCTCGGAATGCCCCCTCACATTCCATGGTCCATTCAAAATTTTGTTTCCCTTTTCGAATCAAATCAAATAAAGGAATGCATTTGTCGGTGGACTTTAAAATGAACATGCTTAGTGCTGCTACTTTCCCGTTGAGGCTCTGGACTTGCTTTATGGTTCTTGGAGTCTCAAGACTGATCACCCAGATCTTTTCGAGATTCGCTTCGATTCCTCGAGCGTTGACGATAAACATAAGGAATTTTTCGGATGCGACCCCAAAGTGACATTTCAATGGGTTGAGCTTCTCCTGTATTCTCGAAGGATACTAAACATCGATTTCAAGTCTTTAATATGATCAGCGGAGAATCACGACTGCACCAACATATCATCTACATATATTTCCATGATCTTTCCGATGTGGTTAGCTAAACATTCGATTGACTAGTCGTTGCTATGTTGCCCCGGCGTTCTTGAGTCCGAAAGGCATGACTTTGTAGCAATAGAGTCCTAGATTTGTTACGAAGCAGATGTGTTCTTGGTCGGGTAAGTGCATGGGTATCTGGTTATAACCGAAATATGCATCCATAAAGGATAATAATTCATGCCCAGCCGTTGAATATACGAGCTGATCAATCCGAGGAAGTGGAAATCTGTTATTTGGACAAGCTTTGTTCAAGTCTGAATAGTCAACGCACGTTCTCCATTTCCCATTTGGCTTTCAGAAAAGTACGCGATTGGATACCCACTACGGGTATGAGGCATCTTGAATAAACCTATTCGATTTTAACTTATCGACCTCTTCCTTCAGAGCAACAGATCTCCGTGGATCCATAACACGCCTTTTCTGCTTGATCGGGATGTACCGCGGGTCAATATTTGATGTGTGGCTCGCAATGTCCGACGAGATCCCATATATATCAGAATGAGTCCAGGAAAACACGTCGAGGTTTGCCAAGAAAAATTCAACCAATTCCCTTTGCATTGGTTGGATTAACTGAGACCCAATCCTTAACATTCTAGAAACGTCGCTACCATCAATCGGGACATCAATCTTCAGTTCCGCCAGAGAAGCTTGATTGTCTTTACTTTCGTCTTCGCTTTCGTTATCTCTCGGTCAAGACCTCTTTGGAATTGGCTGGGGTGACCGGGACTGGGCCCAAGCACCAACTGTCAATTAGCTACAAAACGAACGTAGAGAGATTCCTCTACGCCCTTTCCTCTCTCCTTTTGCTGCGCCCCATGCAGCTCAACAACATAACAGGCTCGTCTAGCAGCCTGATCTCCTTGAATGACTCCAGCTCCATTATCGGTGGGGAATTTTAGAGTCAAACACCATGGGCCAATGGCTGCCCATAACTCAGCTAGGGCCGGTCGGCCCAAGAAAGCATTATATGGCGAATCTAAGTCCAAAACAACAAAATGCAGTATTCGGACTCTCCGTCATTCTCCAACTCCCAACTCCACTCGTAGTTCTACTACCTATGTAGGTATAGTAGCGCTTCCATTGAAACCATGAATACGGGACTGGCAAGGTTTCAAATCTTTAGCCTCTATCTTCATTTGGTCATAGGCTCGCTTGAACAATATATTAACGGAACTTCCACTATCGACCAGGATCCTCTTCATCCAAGCAAGACCTATATGGGCTGATATGACAAGTAGATCAGTAGTGTGGGCTTCGACCTTGTCAGCATCTCTATTTCGAAGCACGAGGTCGTTAGTCACCGTCTTCTGTTGTTTGGCTGGATCCCCATCATCGAAACTACTACAACACTCGAAGTCCGCATGCCTAACAGAGCTGGCATACGACTCCATTTCCCTCCAGCTTCGGTCTACTGGGTGAGGACCACCACTTACAGTATTTATCACTAGCCTCCCACCGATACAAGCGAGTTCCTCTTGTCTTGCCTGATTAGGTACATTATTTTGATTCAATGGGCCCACGCTTCTTGACTTCGGCGCCCACACAAACTACTCCAACTTCCTCTCTCTAATCAACTTCTTAATGAGATCTTGCAGATGATGACACTCATTTTTATTGTGGCCGTAGCTTTCATGAAATTTACAAAATTTCCCTGTTTGGATTTGCCTCTGCGATGATGGCTTCGGGGCAGGCTTCTTGTATTGGATAGTATTACAAGTCTGTACATATACATTCTCCCGCGACGTATTCAGAGGAGTACAATTATCGAACATAGGAGCTCTACATTATGGGCCATGGTCCTGATCCTGCTTTCTATTCTGATTCCCATTGCCTTTTTGTTGAGTTTGTTTATACTGAATATTCAATTGCACTTTCCCGGAGCTCTCCCGGGACGGTTTAACCACAATATTACTTTGGATTCTTTCCATACTCGGCCCTACGTCATCCTGCTTTCTAGACTGTTTCGCATCCTCCTTTCTCAATAATTGGGCTGCCTTGGAATAGAAATGGTCCAATGACGTAGGTGGTTTTTTGGCCAAGCAGTTTCCTAATTTAGAATTAGGGTCAATCCCCTTAGTTAATGCCATAAGAATGGAGTTATCATTAGGGTTGCTGATCTCAGCACACACAGCATGGAATCTTTCTAAATAACATCGTAGTGTCTCTCCAAGGGCTTGAGTGACACTAGACAGAGTGTTAACGTCCTTCGGCCTTGCGACAGGCATCCGAAACTGCTCAACAAACTTGGTTGCCAATTAGTCAGAACAAGAAATAGATCGAGGTGGAAAACGAGTGAACCACATAGTAGCTATGCCCCCCAAAGAGATCGGGAAGCTTTGACATTTAACTGCAACGTCGGCCCATGCAGCATTCATCAACCACTCAAACTTGAGGATGTGTTGGTTGGGATCAGAATTTCCTTCATAGACCGGTAAAGTTGTCAACCTGAATCACCAAGGTGGTTCAACATAGAGTAATTCATCGGTAAAGTGAGTATGACTCCGGGAGATTCCCCAGTCGTCATTTGTGAGGCCTTGACTCTCTCGAATCATCTGATGGATCATTGTGGGGATGTCTGGCATATGTACATTTTGTGCACGCTGTGCCAAGGTGTGGTTGGGTTCCACAATGCGAGGTTGGACCGGTCGCGGTCGACGGTCTGTATCTCGCCTCCTTGGCTTGAAGTTCTCTAGAACATAGGGTTCAGGAGTATGTCTATGTTGATGATGGTTCGGATTTGACTGATTTCGGGTGTTAACTTCTGGTTCAGCGGTGATAGTGCAGTTGTTTGTGATGTAATGAGGAACAATACCTCCCCGGGAGGAGGGTCCAGTCTGGTAGTTGGTCGACGGGCCAACTCTGGGTCACCCAATGTTCAACATAGTTTGATGTCCGGTAGCTTGAGTGTAACTCCCGTCTAGCCATGGGCGCGTAGATCTTTGATGGTAATCCAAAGAGGCTGAACTCTCCATGGATGAATAGGAGGCATGATCCCTCCTGGATCTCCTATGCCTTTGGCGATTTAGCTGATTAGTCAATTCTGCATTTGCATGCAACTATTGAGTGAGTTGCTGGCGGCTTTTAGTCAGCTCTTGCATAAGCATCTAGAATTCTTCCCTGGTAACAGGGCCTGACAGATCTGATGGCCTGGCATTATTCTGATTGGGTGGAGGCAGTTGTACGAGATTCTGTCTGTCCCGTCCTTCTTGATCTGTAGCTGTAGAAGCGGTCCTTGTGCTAACCATGATGGATGATGAAGTTCTATCCAAGATCTGATGAAAATCTGAATAAGATGGAAGAAGTTTAAACTTGAGATCTGGATCTCCTTCTCAGATTTATGCAATCCAGTATCGATAGTAGATCCAAAGAGCAAGAAAACTGTGTTTTCCCAGTGAAAGCACCAAAGTGTTTGTAGAAAAATTGAGCACAACACTCTCTGAAAGTATTTGAAGAGATAAAATAAAGAAAATAAATGGAAAACGAGGATTATCTAACAAACACTTCAGAAACAGATCGGATATACACACAGAAACACAATGATTTAGAGTGGTTCGGCGTATAGCCTAGGTCCACTATGAAATTGATGACTTTATTGATGTTTTCTTATGGATTACAACTGATTACAGCGAACTACAGTAATAATTTTCGAGTACAACAGTGGTCTTGGAGTGCAAAGATGAATCCGGTAGAGTCTGGACGTAAGAGAGCCAAAAGTTCTTTTTCTGTAGGTTCTGGGATGTTATTTATAGGCATAGGCTGTACATATCTCACTCAGATCTCGAGAGACCTCTTCTGGCACGTAGGCAGGCCCACTCGATCGATCCCATGTGATTTGCACCCGGTCCGTGATCGATACGAACCAATTTCGTATCGATCAAAATTTATACCAATCGCGTCGAAATGGAGCAGGAACATTCCTTAGGTTGTACGTAAGCTCCTGTGAAAACTTCGTAGCATTCAGACTTGTAGATTGTGAGTTGTGATCGATGCAAACTTGTGTTTTCTTTAGGCTGCTTCGTTCGTATCGATACCCTTCGTATCGCACTTATTCGCATCGGTCCAAGCACGTGTCTGCAGGTTGACATGGCGCTAAATTCTTGGATCGATCCACTTTTCATGTCGAGTGATCGAGTCGTTCCTATGTATGTGCCTCATTTGTATTGATACAGCTTGGCCTTGTTTGTGTCGATCAACTTCCGCCTGTTCATATCGATCACTTAGTGGTTATTTCTTATCGATAGATAGACGACTTCTTCTTATTGATCACAATATTCACTTTCATATCGATGGGTGCTTTTGCATCGACCTGTGGCCGACCGATGCGAACTATGTGAAACTAGATCGATATGAAATAGATTACTGCATTAGTTACCGATGGATACAAAGTGGATAGTCATGGATTTATACGAATTGGATGTTGATCGACCGATACGAACAAATGGAGATGATTGATCGATACGAAACCATGTACGTCTGATGGATACGAACAAGGTCGATACGAAGGAGGCCACCTTTGGATGGATATGAAGAGTGTAGCTCTAGATGGATGCAAACGGCGTGGTTATGGATGGATTCGAACAGATCGACTCAAACATGGCTTTTTGATGGATAAGAACGACTTGTTTACTTGAGTTGTATCGATCATATCACGAGCATACGAACTCCGATTGACTTGAAATTTAGAACGTTGGCTTTTATAGCTTTACTTGTCATAGCTTGTCAATTGTAGCTTGATCCAGACTCGGATAAAATTTATCGATATCCATAGCGAGCCTGCGTATAACCGATATTCGGGACGGACTATCCTTGGTTTCCAGTCAAGTTCTTGGTATCACGGCCTTGCCAAAAAGCGGGATAACATAGATCTTCTTATGAAAACACATCATGGTGAGGAGAGTAAGGAGGGTGAGAAGGGTGAGGAGGGTCTGATACAAGGAGAAGATAGAGTGGATCTGATGGTAAAGTTTTTAGATAATTTCTACTGAAAAAATTAAAAAAGTACATATTTCATAACCTGTAATTAATGTTTTGTAGCTAAAAAAAAGTGGACTACATTAGAAGACTGATTAGTGTGCTCCACCAGAAAATCAAGATGTTGTGAATGATGATGCCGGACTACTTTGGTATTTCGGCATCGGATTGAAAAAACAAATCTCTTTTATTATTCTTCAGCCTTCGAGACAAACATTCTTCTGTTCTTTCCATTTATTTATGATTATATGTATATGATGTCACAACCATCTTTGGATCTTTTTTTTGCTCATACGCATTTCGAAGCTTTACTTTTGTCATATTATGTAAATGCAAACTTGCATCATTACCAATGTTCTTCGTTATTTACTATTTACAATGTCAAAGGGGTATGGTACATTTATTAGTGTGTGTATATATATATATATATATGTGTGTGTGTGTGTGTGCTTAGGTGGATGGTTTGTAACTCTTCGTGCTTTGCTTTTTGGTGAATAAAAGTGTTATTTGATTATGCTATATGAAACTAGATCTATGTTGCTATAAAAAATTATTCATGGTCGCTAAGTGATAAAAAGCTCGGTTGATTTAGAGATGAACTGTGAGGTACACATATCACTTAGTTGATGATAAATATATTTTTATACTTTATTTTTCTTCAAATTATATTATAGTTAAAAAACATAAAAATATTTTCAAATCAATTTATTAAATGCAATTTTTTTAATTGATGCATCACATATCAAGTATATCCATTTTTATATTTTATAGCATTTATCATATGTTTACTGTTACCAAAACAGAGAAGTTGCAAGATTTTGCAACTATTTTCCTTTTGATGTGGGTAAAAAAATGTTGGATTTATTATGTTTATTTATTGATGAGTATCTAACAAAAGAATTTAGGTTTCATAGATATTTGTTATTTGATATTTTTCATTGAGTGTGTTAGAAATGCATCATTAAAATCCAATCATAATGTAAAGTATTTATTTTGAATAGAAGGTGTACAAGCAAATCCCAAAAGTTTACAAACATGTAGAAACATGTAGAGAATGCATCCTACCCAATACCATACAATATAATGTAAACTAAGCCTTATGAAGGGAATTACGCCAACATTTCTCTACTATCTCTCAGACAAAAGAAAAAAATCAAAAATGGCGGAGCAACGAATCCATTTTCTACGAATCTAATCCATCCTCCTAAGCTCCGCTAGCTTCCCATCTCTCCCAATATGATAAGCATTCATTAAATATTCCTCTTATCCCTTCAATAGCCTTGTTGAAGTCATTCTTCTTATAATAAAAATAAATTAGAGAAGGAGTAAAATTTCTAAGGTCATCGTGACTAAGATCTATTAATTACTTCTAGGTGATAATAGCACAGCCTTGATGAAAGTCATGATCTATCATATTGTCATCAGTGACTTGCTGATTTTTCTGGGAGCCCTTCGAATGAGCAAGAAATTGCACCAAGTGCTTGCTATCAGCTTCTCTACTCCACTCTTTATATAAAAATGCAAACTTGGTTTGATCATTAAATTTTTTCTTAGACTTTTGGAGGATAATTCTACTATCAGTCTCGATAAGTAACCATCTTTTCTCCTTATTCATATTAGCTCTATTCTGATTTCGGAAATTTCTTTCTTTCCATATATAAAAGACAAAGTAGTAAGTAGTATGTGAGCAGAATCTCTTTTTGTAGATTTAGACTTAAATGCACTGTTGATATTTTGAATTTCTTGCTTGAGCTTCATATTTCCATTTTTCAAAATACACAATATAGTTTGAATGTGATTCATAATAAAATAAGAATAATTGCATTCAGAAAACAAATGATTAGCACTTTCATATGTTCGATTGCATAGGGAACACAGTGAATTTGCTAGATTGCCCTATTTATTCATTCTGTTCCAATTTGGCAATCTATTATTGATAGCTAAAAAGGTACAAAATGCCATCTTAGGACTATCCACTTTATTCCATATGCAACTATACCATTTAACATTGGGATTTTTTTATTTTTCAAAGAGAACTTCCATTTAATGCTAGCAATCCATTCCCAATAGTCACAGTCTGCATTAAGATCAAGAGGTATTTTGCAAATATCATGTTTATATGGATTAATAATTGGATGTAAATGTGGTTGGCATTGTCTATCTTAATGATCACTGAATTGTTGCATTAGAATCACCACAAATAACTAAATTATCCCACAAACTTTATTAATGAACGATTCATTTTTAAAGCAGGGGTCAAACCATAAACTAGTTTCTTCGCCTAGTTTGAATTTTCTTTCATGTACAGATTTGCCCATATTTCTGCATGTTAAAATTTTTTTCCAGGTACAAGACCGATTGTTCTTTGGCTATATATTCCAAAATTACAATTTTTAATGTATTTAGACCTCATCCACTTGGCAATTTTTAATCTCATCAATTGCTATTGCAACAAGTAAAATTTCAGATGCATTCTTATTCAAAATAGTTTCATAAACAATTTAAGTGGAATTTTTTCATTGGCTTTAGAAAAATATAGCTTTTCATAAAAATCATCTGCATCTTTAGCCACTTCATCATATGCATTAGAAAGATTACCAACATTGTCAATTATATTGCCTATGTCATTTATATGCTTTCTACTGCTCATTTTAGCATGAAAGAATTTATTACAGACATCACCTAGAGTAAGCCAATCTACCTTAACCTTTTGTTTAACATTGACTGTATTTATTTAAAGCTCCTTGGAAAGGTTTTTTTGATTAGTACAATATATTTTTTAACAATATACACATCCTCTGGATTTTTATGAGCAAGATCTTGTAATAGTTTCCCTTCCTTTCTCAAAATAACCAACTTGTTTGTATTCAGAAAATTAGTTTTATTCCAAATTTTAACTTTATTTTTAGCATTTTTCAGAAACATGCTAAACTGATACTGTTTAGTGCCATTACAAGAAAAATTAAAGCAATCTTCCATCAGAGCTATGTAATCTTCTTCTAAAACCATACCATTTTTGAATCTAAAAGAAGTAACTTTATTACCAAAGTCTACATATTGAAAAAGACCGATAAGTAAAGGAGTATGGTCACTTGTATTTTTTTCAAGTGTAGAACATATAAAATTAGGAAAATTCTTTGTTAATTATAATCCTATCTGATTTATAATGAATAATTTTTTTTCCGAACCAGATTTTCAAGTAAAATTGCTCCCACTTATATTTGGTTCTAATAAACCGGTCTCTAATAAAAATATATTTAACCCATCTAATTTTCTTTAAAGAATTTTATTACCCCCATATTTTTCAAAAGCATGCAGAACAGTATTAAAATCACCCATAATAAGCCAAGAAAAATTATAAATTATATTCAAGGGTTTAAATTTACACCACATACTATTTCTTTTACTTTCAAGATTACTACCATTAGACTAGTGATTTGCTAAGAGAAACCACCACCATTTTTAAATTGACGGTCAATATATGACTATCTTTATTAATATTCAAATTAGTCCAAACTTTGGAATAACAAATAATTATAATTTTGCCTCTATAGCCACTATCATTATTGTTAATAGATTTCCATTTGCTAGACAGTTTTAAACAAATCTTTTCAAAATTTTCATCATTCAATTTGTTTTCAATAAGGGCTTTAATAGAAAGCTTATAGAGACTTGACATATATAAAAAATCTATTTTTTTTTCCAGTGGAATTCATTCCTCTAGCATTCTAAGCAATAATGGACATTTATCAGATATAGTAAATAGAGAAGAAAATTTAGATAGTACCCAACACTGTAGTGCCCTTACCTCTTCTCTTGTTTTCAACACTTTTAACATTAAGCCTAGTAGTCATTCAACCCAATCTAGATTAATTGAAAAGTGCTTTTGTTTAAAAAAAATTCTCTTTATTACCCTTATTCTTACCAGTTTCCTTGACTTTTAGGATGTGCAGCTTTATTATATCAAATTGTTCTGATTTATTTCCAACATTCGCTACTTTGGAACTTTGATCGGTGAAATGTCAAACTAACTAGTGCGAGGAAAAGTTGAGTCAGTATCATCTTTGAATAAACGATATTTGCTTTCATGCATGTCATTTGTATTTAAAATTACTTGCATATCAATTATAAGGTTACGCATCAAACTTTGAATAAACGATACAAATATCGAAACATATACAAACACACACACATAGATTTTATTTTTTAAATTGAGTAAGAATTTTATTAAGGCATTTCAGCCTAAGAATAAGGCCCAAACCAATGGCCCAAGTCATACATACAAATGAACCAGACAAACAACATAACTCTTGATCTTTCCAAAAATAAAATCAATGAACTACTGCTCCTTCTTCTTCAGTATTCATGGCGACTGGAACTGAACAAGGTAACTGGTATTTGGGATATTTGCCAATGGATAGCGCTGATCCTCTTCTCCAGTTCGAGCTCCGCCTCGTTGCCGTGAGGTAAGTGTCCAGTTTTTTATTCTTCTTTGCACCAATCGCATGTCATTTATAGCTAGTTTACTGACCTCAATATAATTTCTTTGTTTGTTCTGAAACAAACAACGGTTTCTTTCCTTCCACACGCTCCAAACCGTTACAGTGATAGCTATGCTGCTCAATTTGGCTTCCATGTCTTCACCGTGCCCCCTCTGAATCAGGTAATTGATTTCTTCCTCTAATAAATTTGATTGAGATGATGAGCACATTTTCCACACCTCTATCGAGAATTTGCAGGAGAAGAAGAGATGGTCATGAGTTTCTTCTTCTTGATTACATAATACACATTTATTTTCTGTTATAATCCCCTATTTTAAGAGTCTATCCTTTGTGGGCAATCTTTTTAGAACTGCTTTATAAGCAGTAAAGGCCATTTTAGGGCTGTTGGCACGATTCCAAACAATTTTGCTCCATACAACTTTATTATCTCGATGTCTTACCTCATTCCAAGTTGATTTAGTAGTAAATTCACTCCCAGTAGGCTTCCACACCCTGATATCATTATCTCTACCACTAAAGATTGGTACAAATTGAATTTTTTTTCCTTGATGTCTGGATTTATTAGTAGCAAGGAGCAGTTCCATTCATTATTGTTAATTGTACCTGTCACTTTTTTATCTGGACATCCATAATCAGAAAAGGTATTAAGTCCTAGGATATCAATCAAGGATTTACCTAGTATCCAAGGGTCCCTGTAGCAATTTCTCTTACACAACATGAAGCTAGTGTTCTTCTTACCCTTATGATTGCTTTCAGTTTGCAGATGCACTGCTGTCTATTTGCATGCACCAGAAATTTCCTCTGATATATCTTTTCCTCATCCAGTTCCCCTACAGACCCTTTCCTTTAACGATTTTCCAAGCTTGCTTCAGAGTGTAAACCATCCTCATGTCTTTAAGTCTTCTAAGGCCTACACCTCCTTCCTCTTTAGGTCTGCATAAATTCCCAAATTTAATTTTATGTTGTCCACCTTTCCATATAAAGTCTGTAAAAACTTTTCTTATTTTCTGTATAGAGGCATCAGGTAACTGGAATGTTTGTAACCAGAAGTTGACCTAGGAATGAATAACCGTATGCACCAGTTCAATTCTACATGCTAGTGATAAGAGTCTGGAACTCCATCCCTACGATCTGTCCCTAATCGAAGAGATCAAAACTGCACATTCTCTATCATTAATCTTATTGGAGGATAGAGGAACACCTAGGTACTTAACAGGGAGTATGCCTTCTTTCACATTTAAGTAGTCCAAAATTACACTTCTCCTGTTGCATGTTTTATTGAAGTAACATTAGGTTTTTTGCTCATTCATTTTAAGACCTGTGAACCTCTCTACATAGCAGAAAATGTCTTTTACAGCAATAGCCGATGTATAGTTGGACTTTATACATATGAGCAGGTCATCTGCATAGAGTAAGTGGGTCACGATAGGTTGAAAATTATATATAGCTGAATTAATTTGTTGTATGTTGCCAGCTCCATCTGTGGTGAAAAATATTCCATGGCAATTGCAAACAAGTAAGGGGAAAGAGGATCACCCTGCCTGATACCTCTATTGCAACCTATAAAACCTTTTGGTATGCCATTTATCAGAATTGAGAAGGTTGGTGTAGAGATTATTCTTTTATTATGTTCACAAATTTTGAGGGGAACCCCATAGCTTTTAGCATACGGATGATAAAATTTCTATTTATTTTATCATATGCTTTGTGAAGATCCACCTTAAGACAGAATTTGTTCGCACCTGGTTTGTTGAAGTTTCTAATCAATTCATATGCCATCAATGAGTTTTCAGAAATGCTTCTGCCTTTGATGAACGCACTTTGACATTCTAATATAAGCTCAGGTAAAATGAGTTTCATTCTATTGCATAGAATCTTGCTTAGAATTTTGTATACCACATTACAACAAGCTATAGGGAGGTAATCTTTAATTTTTGTTAGGTTATCCATCTTAGGAATAAGGCATATAAATGTATGATTAATTTCTTTTACGAACTTACCACTTTGGAAAATATCCTATATTGTTGATAAGATGTCTTCTTTCAGGTCTTCCCAATGAACGAGGATAAATTTGGATCCCAGACCATCTGGCCCTGGGCTGGAGTCAATATGTATGGAGCACAAGGCTTCCCAAATCTCATTCACGGAGATGTTCTTGGACAACAACTGTTTCACTTTGGAGTTTATCAGCCTTCTGCATTGGATTTCTTGTAAGTTGTTAACTTCACCATTGAACATGTCATTATAGTATTTTATAGCTTGTTCTTCTATGACAGAGCTGCTGTTAAGAGCATTACCATCTTGGCCAATTAGATGATAAATATTATTAGTATTGTGCTGACTGCCATTTTAGTATAGAAAAATTTAGTACACTCATCCCTATCAGTTAACCATTTTTCTTTAGCTTTCTGCTTAAGTTCAATGGCTTTTATTCTAAGAGCCTCTTTTAGTTTGTTTTGATTTTGGTAATATCGTTTCCATGTTTCATCAGTAGAGTCATCATTATCAATTAAAGATAATATTTCTTTACATTGTTTTTTCAAAGTACTGATCTGGTCATCTTCTTTATTTCTTTTTTTATTCCATTCTTTTAGATTTATCTTAACAGTCTTAAGAATCTGCACAAGTTTGTAGCATTGAGTTCCCTCCTCTCGAGGAATGTCTTTGATATGAGTGGCCTCTGTATATCCTTCTAATTCATGCCATTGATTGGAGTATCTAAAAGGCTTGCCTTTCTCATTCAAGTTCTTCTCTTTTAAGCTTATAAGTATGGGACGGTGATCACTAGTGGAAAGGGGAAGTATATTAACTCTAGTGTTAGATAATTTATTTATGCATGCAACATTCGCTAGTTCTCTATCAAGTTTGCAAGATATTTTCTTACATTCCCCACTTCTCCATGTATATTTCAGACCACGGTGGATAGGTTCCAATAGTCCAACTCCAGTGATGCAGTTGTTAAACTCTTCCAATTAGGAGACTCTGATGGTAGGTCCCCCTTTTTTTCCTCGGCTTTGAGTACAGAATTAAAATCTTGCAAGACAATCCAAGGCTCATTAATCTTTTTGCTAAAATCTGTGATAGCTTTCCAGAGATGGGTACGGTAGGAGGCTAAATTACTAGCATAAACACAACTTAGAATTAGTTTAAGACCTCCTAAGTTAATGACACTTACAGTTATATGTTGATCATCTTTAGCCATAAGTTTGACATTATAGATTTTTTTGTTCCATAAAAAGAGTATTCGACCTTTACCACCAACATCATTATTATGGAAATAATCCCACTCAGAGTCTAGTGAGCCAGTAAAAAAAATAAAGATAATTGGCAGTAAGTTTATTTTCTAAGATACTCAAGATAGAAGGAGAATAATTTCTCTTAAATTTTAAGAGGTCTAAACGTCTTGTATCACTGTTCAGACCGCTTACGTTCCAACTAATTATGGACATTTCAATATAGGAGGCCGACTCCTCAATTTCATAGGAGACACCTCACGACTTATGCTCGCCTTGTCTTTTGCCTCTATTTTCTTAAATTGCATTGCATATCTTTGGTTAGACTTTGTGTAATTATTTTTGCTATCCTCCTAAGATTCAGATCTTAAGTTCATTTTGTCAAGTACAACATTATTAATTTCTTCCTCTTCCTCTAATGTTACAGATGTATTCCTTGCTATGCTCTCATCCAAGCTACGGAGCAGTGCATTTTCCTACTCCTCTTTATTCAGTGAATGGCATGCAGTCTGGACAACCTCCTCAAGCCCAACATTATTTTCCACCTGGTCTGTAGTTTTCAAATTTGCTTGTTCAGTGTGTATATTTGTATCTTCTATAATGGGATCAGTCTGTGTCTTATTATGTTTTAGAGGAGCAGTCTGATTATCTTCAGTTGTAGGTTTTTGCCTCCATACTTGTTTGATGGGGGGTGACACAATTTCACATTGGTCCAATGTATGACCAAAGCATTTGCATTTATTGCAGATAGGTGGGATGTGTTCATATTCTATTTTCTAAATGTAAATATTTCCATTTCTATCTTTAGCTCTCACCTGTTTTTTAATATGGTCACTTGCTTTGATTTCTACAAGGACTCTAGCAAACTTTAGTCTTTTAACATGTCTACTATAGTCATCCATATCTAGGGGATTACTAATTAAACTCGCAATTTTACGGATCCCATGTGCATTCCACAGAGATAAATCTAAGTTCTTCAGTTTCACCCAAACTGGGTGTGATTCTAGCATACCTCTTTCAAGTCTTAGATTTGGTTTCCATTTTTAGTGAAGATAAGTTTACTATCTATGAACCAGGGACCCCCATCTAAAACTTTCTTACAGTCTGCTTCACTACTGAATTTAATAAGATAAAAACCATTTTCCCTAGGAAAGACATCCCATTTTCCAAAGGGTTTCCATTCTCGTTTATTATATGCGTTGAGATGAATGTAATATGGTTTCTTACCAGCAACATATATGTATAAAGAAGTACCCTATATACTTTTCGCAGTATTAAAGACCTCTTTGTCCAGATCAGCATATGCTCCTTCATCATCTTCCATAAAGTCAAATTTATTGAGGCCATCATATATGCACTTGTTTCCATCAATTGCATCTGCCCAAATTCTGATGCCTCTCCTGAATTCTGGCTTATCGGTAGTAGGGTCCACCTGATTTGGAGCCCTAGACGACTTTTTAGTTCTCGGTCCCAACTGATCTGGAACCCTAGATTTTGGTCCCGCATGCGATGGAACCCTAGAGTACCGCTGTTGATTCCTAATTCGATTGAAGCTTTTATTTTTGTATCGTACCTTTGTCCAACTCGTGTCTTCTGCTTCGTTCTCCATGGTAATAGGATCACTTGGTGAGATTTCAACAGCAGCAGCTTTGTCCGCCATAACCATAAACATTAAGTTGTTTGATTTGGTAAGAAACACACACACACACACACACACACACACACACACAGATATATATATATATGAGAAACTTACTGAGTGCAAAAAAAGGTTTTAGGGAAGAGGAATAAGATGTTGAAAAGCGGAATTAATAAACATTAATTTGCACTAATTCAATAATGCTGATATTATATCAATTTACTGTACCATCAAGTATCAAAATGTGAATGATTTTACAATGTTGGACGATTTAATTAGTTAATTCCGATTAACTAGTTTGAACAAATGAATACATCTTGATTTATCATATACCATATCTAGAGATTTATGAATTTCAAGGTTATGCATTAAATTCTGAATAAATAATACAAATATCGCGACCTAAATATATTATAAGTTTAATGAGCGCAAAAATAAATTTAGGGTAAGAGGAATAAAATGTTGGAATAAATGAATGTGTCTTGATTTAATTAGTTGATTCTAATTAACTAATTTAAACAAATGAATGTACCTTGGTTTATTGTATAACATATTTGGAGATTTATGAATTTCAATATTATGCATTTAACCGTATATAAATGATACAAATATCCAAACGTGTATCTATATGAGAAACTTAGTGAGCGTAAAAATAGATTTCAGGGAAGGAATAAAATGCTGGAATGTGTAATTAATAAGAATAAATTTGTATAAATTCAATAATTCTGTTACTTTATTAATTTACTGCATTATCAAGCAAGTGGCTGATATAGGGTTGTAAAATTATAAGAATAAACACATAGTAAAATTAAGGGAAGCAAGGATATAACGTTGTACAATTATGGGCAACAACCATATAACGTTACACAATTCTATTTATAAACTGAAAAATATAACATGTTATTTATATAGCAGTAATATCACTCTATTAACCTTTTAATAAAAAAACCTATTAGAGTATTTATGACCACTGTTATCACTCGGTAGCATATATCATGTGTAATGTTACATACTATTTGACCATTTTAGTCGGTTAAGATTTAGAGGTTAATTTTAGAATGCGTCAAAAATAAAAAAGGAATTTATATTGGTACACAAATTCGAGATATAGCCGAGGATACAATGAATCTCAACCACTGGATTACCTTCTGATTTCAACTCCAAATGTCAACACAATGAGATCCAACGGGACAATATCCATTATGCCACAGTTTTGATTTATTTTATCAGGAAATTTTAATCAAGGTCAATTTTTTGGGCTTTTTTGGATGTAGGACAACCCATTAATAATTTCTCTAAAGGACAAATTATCGTATTTTCCTTCCAGCCCACTTTCGTATGCTTTTTGATCTTTTTCCTTTCGATCAATATTGTTCAGTCATTTCAATTTCGTTCTTCTGAATATTATAGTTCATCGATCATATTTTTCTCACGCACGTTTGTCGATTTCGTTTTTTTCATATTTCTACCGTGATCTCGTTTTTCTTCAAATTATATTAACTAGGTATGCTTATATTATTCTATTTTTTGTTCTTTTTCTATTTTTTGAGCGAAATGGATGTGTAGCGCGGGGCTACACAGCCGGTTATATAAAAATATTATAATAAGTCAAAAGCACGATCAACAAGCCTGATCGCTGGCCAAAAAGATAGGTAGCATCATATCGTATAGGCAACCATACAACATCAATCTGAGTAGTGAAATACAAAGAACACAGCATACATGGAAGCATAAAGAAAAAACTAAGACAACATGAACTAAAAGAACTACGAATGACTTCCATGATGCCCACGAGTAGGAGCCGCAGATGTGCTACCAGCCGATTCAGTTGGCGAGGAGTCGGGGCGAGGAAGCCGTAGCCTAAAAGGAGCTGAGAAACTATACCCTGTAAGAGAAGTATAAAAGTAAATGATACGCCTACAAGTTCCTTCGAAGTGGGATTTGGGTTTATTGAAACATGCGCGTTGCGCTCGATCCAAACACACCAACTGAAGATAATCACTAGAGGATCAGCAAGTATGTTTGGAGGGTTGAACTGCTAGTAATCGAAAAAGGAGGCGAAAGCAGGTACGAAGCCAAGAAGATGGGCTGAAGTAGCGGCCCAGACCCTAAAAGAGAAATCACATTCAAAGAAAAGGTGTTGAATACTCTCGATATCAGAAGCACAGAAGACACAACGGGGATCCAATGTGATGTTGAGACGAAAGAGCCTGTCTCGCGTGTTGACCCTACCATGGATGAGACACCACTGGAAAAATAGCATACGGGGTTGGAGCTTGCACTTCCAAAGTCTAGAGAAGTTGAAAAGACGACCCGGGTTAATCAGGTGAGCATAGCATGAGGCGACGGTAAAACCAGAAGTGGGTTTAGGAGCCCAAATAAACTTGTCAGGTGAGAGAGAGAGGTGTGTGGTTTGGAGGATGGAAACCGCCTGGTGGTATTCAGCTAAGGTGGAGAGGTCGAAATAGGAGGGTGGGAGGAGATGGGCGGGCCCCAGGCCGGATAGGGCTGAAAAGGAAGCGAGACTGGTGTCGGAAAGGGAGAAGAGGCTAGGGAGGGTGGAGGAGAGGGGAAGTTGACCGTGCCAAATATCAAGCCAGAAGAAACAATTAGTACCGTTGCCTATGATGACATGGAAGAGGGGTTTAACGCGGGGAAGGGTGGAGAGAACCCCAGACCAGAAAGGGGATGGTTTGAAACAGGGAGCGGCATGAAGGGCGAGATGTGGATTGGAGCGATAATGGAGAGAGGAGATCCAGGATTTCCAGAGGAAAGTATCGGGTGTGAGGAAGCGCCAGAGCCATTTGGTAAGAAGCGCAAGATTGAAGCATTTTAGGTTGATGATACCAAGGCCACCATTATCAATGTGTAAACAGGCGGTTCTCCAATTTACCAGCTTTTTAATTCTACCACCATTCCAGAGGAAATTGCTTCTGACCGAGTCAATTATATTAATGACCCATGAAGGGAGTTTGTAAAACGACATCCAATAGGAGGGGATGGCAGACAGAACCGACTTGACAAGAACAAGACGGCCGGCTGAAGAAAGGGAATGTGCTTTCCAGGACAGAAGTCTGTTTTTGATTCTGGTGATGAGGGGGAGCCAGTCAGCCCTGTGAAGTCTAGTAGGACGCAAGGGGATACCCAGGTAGGTGATAGGAAATTGTGAAAGGCTACAATTGAGGAGTTTAGAAAAAAAGTTGCCAAGATGGTCGGAATTCCCAAGCATAATGATGGAGCTTTTACTGAAATTAATGGAAAGGCCCAATATGAGTTCGAAAGAAAAAAGAGCAACTTTTAAGCAATGGATGTGGTCGATATTCGGAGATACAAAGAGAATGGTATCGTCCGCAAAGTGGAGGTTGGATATGGCAATGTTCGAGAATGGGAGTCTGATACCTTCGAAAAGGTTGCGTGAAGTGGCTAGTTTGATCATTCGATTGAAAACATCAGTAACAAGGACAAAAAGCAAGGGGGAGAGCGGGTCACCTTGGCGCAGGCCACGAGCTGATTTAATTAGGCCACCGGACACACCATTGATGGAGATGGAAGAAAAACTGGAGCAAAAGATGTTCTGGATCCAACTACACCATTTCGCAGAGAAACCTCTGTGTTCTAAGAGCTGCAGGATGAACTGCCACTTAACGGTGTCAAAAGCCTTTGAGAAGTCTAATTTGAGGAGGAGGCCGGGCGTTGAGAATTGATGGCAGAAAGATATAACCTCCTGTGTGGAGGCAACGCAGTCCATGATATTACGGCCGAGAATAAAAGCAGATTGCTCTAGACCGACGAGCGGGGAAATGACCGATTGAAGACGATTGGCAAGGACTTTGGTTATGATTTTAAAGGTGGTGTTCAGAAGGCTAATGGGTCGGAAGGAGGGAAGAGTAAAAGCACCAGGAGTTTTGGGAAGAAGGATGATGTTGGCATAGTTAAGGGGGGCCACGGAAGAAGGATCAGCATGAAATTCAGCACACATATCAAGAATATCAGACTTCACAGTATCCCAATAGTGTTTGAAGAAAAGCGGGCCGAAACCATCAGGGCCCGGAGCTTTATCGTCTGACATTTCATTCAGAGCGGCCCAAATCTCTGTCTCCATGAAAGGTTGGTCAAGAAGGATGGGGGCGCGGTCAGGATAAAGCAAGATCCAATCTATGTGAGGTGATGCGGATGGGGTCTGACCCAGTAAGTCTCGATAATAGGAGGTGAAAAGATTGAGGATGTCAGATTGATCGGTGAACGATGAGCCATTGTGGGTAATCTCGGAAATAAAAGTGGATCTACGTCTACAGTTGGCAGAACGGTGGAAGAAAGTAGTATTCCTGTCCCCCTCATCAATCCATTTTTCTTTGGAGCGCTGTTTCCAACCGATTTCCTCTTGAAGGGTTATTCTGTCCAAGGTTGCTTCCAGGACCCTAAGACGGACCTTGTCCGACTTGCTGAGGGGGGAAGATTCTTCCATGATGTTAAGCACCAAAATCTCGTCTTGAACTGCTGAAATGCGCGAACGAAGGGAGCCCCAAATCGATTTGGCCCAAGGTTTGATGATTTTGCGGAGGGATCTGAGCTTCGCGACTACCCGAGAGATGGCCGATGGGTGGGGGAGGGTTGGGACCAGATGAGTCTGATGAATGTGTCGAACGATGGCTCAAGAAGCCAAAGACGCTCAAAACGGAAAGGTCTAACAGGGCAAGTGGAAAAGCCAGTATCAAGGATGAGAGGACAGTGATCAGAGATGATTGAGGCCAGGCCGGAAACCACCGAGAGTGGATAAAGGTCGTCCCAGGCTGGGTTGAAAAGGAATCGGTCCAATTTGGCCAACGAGGGATCGGTTCTTCGGTTAGACCAGGTAAAGAGACGATTGCTAATAGGCGGATCGATTAAGGAGCAGTCGTTGATGAAGGAATTAAAGGATTCTGAGTCATATGATAAGTTACCCGAACTTCTTTCCACGTGGGATCTGGTGGTGTTGAAGTCCCCCCCAATTACCCATGGACCAATGATGTGAGAGACGAAGTTACGACAATTTAACCATAGATCACTACGATCACGGGAATCTGACGGACCGTAGATATTTGAGAAAAAAAAGATTGTGCCAGATTGCAAATGTCGGAGTGCAACGTGTAAGGCTGAGGGGTGATGTAGGGTTTGGCAGTGGGCCCACACAGTTTCATCCCAGGCAGTCAAGATGCCCCTACTGGAGCCTACCGCGTTCGAATGGGCCCACCCAGAAAGGAATGGCCCGCCTATTTGTCTGAGAAGGTTGGGACTTGGATCAGATAATTTGGATTCTTGCAGGAAAAGGATGCTAATTTTGTGAGGGGAAATGATAAGATTAACCGAATGTCTGTTGCTGGGGTCCCCTAACCCCCTTACGTTCCATGATAATAGCTTCATTGGGATACCGACAAACGCTCTGATTCCAGCGCTTGCATGGAAGTGTAGTGTTCATCACGCAAACTCACACCCAAGCAACGAGCCATTTTTTTATTTAGACTTTTATTTTGCGAGGAAAAAACAACATGTTTATAAAAACTACCAGGGTGAGAAGTGGCTTTATCCAGTCTGGAACTCCGACGCACAGCTGCTGGAGTGACTGATTGAGACCTATGGGTATTCACAGGCTGGACATTGTGACCGGGAACATTAGGGTGAGAATTAGGGGAAGGATGGATGGGTGAGTGATAGGCAGCTTGGGGGGAGCAAGCCACAAGTGGAGCCTCAGGCTGCTGCTGGGGGTAAGTCGAAAGATCAAGGTTGTCGTATGGATTCCATTCTTGAACCCGAACTGGCCAAGGGTCCCAGCCCCTAGGTCCGATAACTTCTATAGACTGGTCAATGGGAAGGTCTTGAAACGGAGGGGGATTGGGAAAGAGGGGCTCGAAGTTCATAACGTCAAATCTGTCATCGGAGTCTAGATTGTCTGTCAGGATATGTTGCTCGAAACATTGGAAGTCCCTCTCATAATCGATTCCAAGCAGATGGTTCTCAGGTCTTCTGTTGGGATGATCATGTTCTCATTTCTCTATTGTCAGCAGGTAGGCCACATTGTGTATAACCGCAACAAAGGAGGTCGGAGAAGCTATGCCACTGAAGAACTGCAGTTTAATATACAGAAAATGATGATCAACGTTCGCCCAATCACAATCGTCCTGTTCCAAGAATCTGCCCACACGACCGATCGCGTCAGTGATGGCATCAGTGTTGTATCGGAATAATTCGAGGAAGCCTGAAACCCTAGCCCAAGTCGGCGTATCCAGGGGTAGAGCCGGTTCTTCTGGTTCGGACCACAACTGGAACTGAATAACAGCTCCAGGTTTGCTAATGGTTGAGCGGTGCAAGATCTGGTCGCGGATGGAATAGGTGAGGCAGGATAGGAGGAAACTATCGTTGGTTAGAAACCATATGGGCCATTCTTGGTGTTGGAAATTAGAGCGGAGAACGTGGTGGAGGGAGTCGATTGACCAGGCCCCACTGATTATCTTGGCGGTAAGAAGACGAGCTGGGTCCATTTTCCAGAAGATTTTGGGGTTCTTTTTTAAGTTGTGGGGAAGATTATAGGAGAGAGAATGTTTTTTGAAATATGAAGATGGGACCGGCTGTATAGGGAAGCGGGAGGGATTAATTTTTGAAAGTGGTGGATTGGGATTGGGAATCGAGCACCGTGCGGCAGAGCTATTTTTGTCTGTAGTGGGAATGAGAGAAGTTTTTGCTGAGTAGTCTTTTCGAGCACGAGTTGACTTGGATGAGTTAATGTTGCAGACGGATTGGTGATGCCTAAAAAATCCGCACTTATAGCAAATCTTGGCATCCCTGCAGTTTTTTACAATTGACATGCAGTGATTTCTAATTGTGTTCATTTTTACAATTGACATGCAGTGTTGTTTTTCTGATTGCTTTTTTCGTTCTTCTATGACAACTTTTGGAAGCAGCAGCAAGTTTTTTTATTATTCATTTCCTTACGCAGTATTGTATTCTAATATGCTTTACATTTAATTTATCTTGCATTATCTTGCATTAATATTGGGATGATTGGAAAAGTATTATTGCTTGGGTTGTATATACAGCTGTGATTGAGTGGAAAAGTATCATATTTTAGGTTCAGTTTCTGGGTATCATTTTTATTTTTCTTAATACCATTTTTTTGATTATCAGTAACTAGGTATTAGTTTTGTATATGGTAGGTATCAGTTCTGTGAAATGGAAAAATTAATGTTCTAAATTGAACATATTTTTACTAATGTTTATTTTTTATTTTTTTGGCAGTGGTGATAACAGTCTTCTTTATCTGTTTGTGTTGAATAATAACACTTTTAGCACTCTAATTGTCTATCGATGCTCTTTGTATGATTTGAAGAATGAAATATGTCGATGTTGGTCTCAAATAACTCCTTCTATTCAGGTCTCTTATACACTTGAGGACAAAGTTATTATGGTTGACACTGATTCTAATATTCAGACTAATTTTTTTTCAGTTATACAAGAAAAGTTCTTTCTTTGGTTTTACCGTTAAGGTTAAGGGTTCTGAATTGGAATATGTTGATGGTGCTTTTATTTCAAGTTCATCTAGTGTTTGTGCTTCTTCATCATTTACTGGATCTACCTGTTCAAATGTTGTTGTTAATGGTAAAAATTATTTAAAAGATATGTTGAGGATAGGGTCGACATTATGCATTTACGATTTTGTTGGTTTTTGTTTTGGAGGAGCTGAACATTTTAGAGAATTTTGATGGCATATCAAATTCAAAAGGGTTATGAATTAGTATTTTTAAAGAATTGTGCTACATGACTTACTGTGATTTGCTCTTCATATATGGATGGTTATCTTTTCAAAGTCCATGGTTCTTGTGATTCTGGAGAATTGAAGAAGTTTTTTATGAGAAATATGGCTGCTGATCATTCTTGTGGGGCTGGTCTTAGAAATATGAGTAATCCACATATATCTAGTTCATTTGTTAAATCGTTGATTATTGATGAGATCCGTGATTGTCCTAGTAAAAAGTCTAAAGATATTGTAGTTGATTTTAGAAGAGAATACAATTTTCAGTTGTCTTATGGTTGTGCTTATCATGGGAAACAATTTGCATTAATGGAGTTGCATGGTAATGATGCTTTGTCTTATAATGATTTGAGTTGGTATTTAGAAGCAGTGAAGAAGTCTAATCCAGATAGTTATGTTGATAATGATGTTGATCCTTGTAGTAATGAATTTGAGAGGGTGGTTATTACTTTTGGCACTTGTTTACTTGGTTTCAAGTATTGTCATCCTATGATATTCTTAGATGCTACTCACTTGAAGGGACGTCCTGGTGTGTTGATGGGTGCTACTGCAAAAAATGGTGATAAAGGTATGTCTTTGTTTTTAGTTTTTATTTATTTATATTGAGATCATAATAGTAGGCATTAGCATTAATATTAATTTGTTATCATAATTCGTCTAATGTTGGTATCAGTTTTAAGATATATGGTTTATAGTTAACAAGTTTCTAATATCATAATTTGCATTGTATTGAATTGTAAGTTTGTATTTAGTATCATAATTTCATACTGCTTAGCATGGGATTAGTATCAGCTAGTGTATAATGTTAGTATCAGTTTCAAGTATGTCAATATATGGTATCATATATAGTTGTATAGTATTGAAATTTCATTTATATCATAATATATGTCAATGTTCGTTACTTTGTTTTGTTAGAATGAAGATTAACATGCATAATGTCATGGTTATCAATATTTTTATAATGGTTGTATTAGGTTTTCGATATCATTTTATTTTACTATTAGTATCAGTTTCATGAATTGTTTTAGATTTATGGTCATAATTAGTTTTAGTTTTTTTACTAATTATTTCTGCATTTGCAGGTTTCTTCCCTTTAGCTATGAGTGTAGTTTCTGTAGAAAATGTGGATAATTGGCAATTGTTTTTGAACCATTTAAAACAAATCCTTCCATAAGATCGTACTTTGGTTTTTATGTCAGATCGCCACCAAGGTTTGCTTTTCAGGTGTTTGTGATGTTTTTCCTTCAGCTTATCATAGTTATTGCTATTTACATATGGAACAAAATCTTCTTTTAGCGATAAAAGCCAAAAATGCAAACGTGTCTACTGTTGATGTATTCAAAATGTGTTCTAGAGCTTCTAATCTATATGAATTTGAAGGTGCACATTCTAAGTTCTGTCAAATTGGTGGTGTTGCTGGTGTGAATTTTTTAAAGGATAAGCCATTTGATAAGTGGGTTGATTTATTTTTTCCAGGGAAACGTTATGGTGAATATAGTTCCAATGTTGCGGAAAGTTTTAATAGTTGGATTTTAGATGAGCGAGCATTGCCTATTACTTTGTGTTTAGATGGTATTTTTGTTAAGAATATGGAACAAATGGCTAGAAGAAGAGAGGAGTGTCATTTGTGGAGAACAAGTATTTGCCCATCTATGGAGTTACGTTTGGGTGAACTGATTGAAGAAGGATTTGGATGGAATGTATATAAATATTCTAATTTTGCTTTTGAAGTGAAATCTCTAAACTCTCATTATGTTGATTTGAAGGAATGTGTTTGTAGTTGCAACCAATGAAAATTATGGGATTTCCTTGTGCTCATGCTATAAAGTGTATGGATAAGTCTAAGTTGTCTGCATATGATTTTGTCAAGAATTATTTCACTATTGATGCTTATCGATGTTCTTATGCCAACGCTATAAATCCTATTCCAAATTATGATAGGCATATTGTTGATGGTAGAATTAAAGGTGTCATCAAGCCACCAAAGGATAAACGTGGCGCTCGTAGACAATCAGTCAAGCGAAAAAGATGATTTTCATATTTTCAGAACAGGAAAAATAGATGTGGCGATTGGATGCCGTTTGGTCATAATAAACAGAATTGTTAAGCTTCGAAGAGAATATGATTTGATTTTACATTTTGAATTTTTTCAGATTAATAAGTGGATGTGTGACTTGTTTTGGTGGTTTATAGTAATTGAACCTTTTGTTATTAATTTGTATTCAGTATAGCATATTATCAAATTGATTTTAATTTCAGGTATTTAGTATAAATGGTAGTATCAATTATATGTTTCTACAGTATCAGTTCTGCTGTTTGTTTTTACAAGTTTTGGTATCGGTTTTTATTGTACCAGTTTTTATAAGTTTTTACAACTATTAGTTTTTACAAGTTTTGGTGTCAGTTTTTACAGTATCGGTATCAGCTAGCTTGATCGGAGATAATGTTTGTTTGATTGGACATAAACGACTTTAGTATTAGTTTTGATTAGTTTTTAGTATCAGTTTCTTGTATTATAATATGTGCTAGAACTGACACCGGCACTAGTTATTTTTTCATAAAGTATGTTGAGTGTTAGTTTTAGCAAAACTGATACTATTAGTCATAAGAACTGATACCCAATTACTGTTTTGTATTGAAATATGATATGAAGTTTGATAATATCATTATAGGCATCATAAATATCATGTGGGATCCATAGTTGCATGATAGAACATACACTATATAATCTTGTTATAATATAAACTACAGGAAAAGAAAAGAACATCAACCACAACATATCATTCCAGGAGATCAATATTGTTTTTACAAGTAAGAGCAGCATTGTTTTAAGAACAGAACATCATTACTTCATGAGTATCGCATTGCAACAGAACATCATTACTTCACAGTTATAAATTTCAACGGAATTAACATTACTTTACAAGTACCAAATTTAATTAAGAAACAACACAATGTGAGTTTAGTTCTTTTTTCTTCTTCTTCCAAGCTTGACATGTATTTAGACAGACTTCAGCAGTGTTCATCGTTTGTCGATACTGCATGTACAATCTTTGTTCTTGTGGATAATATTTCCTTCTTTTCAAGTTTTACTGGTATTCTGCTTTTATTCAATGAAATAATGAATATCATTACAAATATTCCATAGTCAAGCCTGTTGGAACCAAAACGTAATGTTAGTATCAGTTTGCATCAGTTGTATTATCAGGTTTATAATTAACACAAAACATTGAATTTCAGAGATAATGGTAGAAGCATATAGTATGCTTTGAATTAAATTATTAAACAGTTTTACTAGCACACTTAGTATTAATTTTTGTATGAATTATTATGTTTGTAGTTGTTACTTTAAGATATTTTTGCTAAATATTTTGTTTTATTTTTGGTTATGTAGGTATCGGTTATTTTTTGTACGTGTCAGTTTTGTTTCTGTATGTATCAGTTTGGTTTTTGCATGTATTAGTTTCTTTTATGTAGGTATCAGTTTTGTTTCTGTAGGTATCAGTTTCTTTTATGTAGGTATCAGTTTTCTTCTTGTAGTAACTGTTTATTTTTGAACTAAATGTTTATGGAATTGATAGATAATATTTTGCAATATTTTTAATCTATTACATAACAAAGTAGCAATAATTTTGTAAACAAATTTCAATAAGAAATAGGTCTATAGTCACCAATACATATAAGGTTTTTTTACTTTTGGGAATTAAAGTAATAAAAGTATGAATAATTCTTTTAAAAAATTTCCTTTTTCCATAAATTCATTAACTACTTCGAAGACTTGACCCTTAATAGTTTCGTAGTGACTTTATAAAATTTTGCAATTTCAATTACCTCAGTTTCAGTTTGTATTTTCTTTTGAATCATTTTTTCATTTTTTTTCTTTTTGTTCTTTGTTCTCTTTTTTGCGTACTTTCTTCAACTGTTTTCTCTACAGCTATTTGTTACTGCATGATCTCTTCTTTGTTCTGTACAAAAAAATTCAATGTTACTATAATAAAACTATACTAACTTTGTTATACTTGATTTTATAGTATCAGTTACCTTCTCTAGTATACTTTCCCTTATTTCTGGTCTGCTTTCAATTGTCGTATTTTTTTCATGTCTTCTTTTTGTTCTTTTCCTCTATTTTGTTTTTCCGCTTCTACTGATGTAGGATTTCTAAGTTTTGACTTGTTGCCTTTTCCCTTTATTGTCTTTGCTATCATTTCCACTAGAGGAAGGTTTTTCTCTTCTATCATTACGTTTTGTTTACTTGCTCGAAACTAATACTAATATTATCGAAAACTGATACTAAAATGCAAAAACTCATACCATATGATTACATGCTCGAAACTAATTGTAGAAGTAATCCTAGATAAAAATACATTGAATCAATTGACAGTGAAATGATGAATATCATTATAAATATTTCACAGTCAAGCCTGTTGGAACCAAAACGTAATGTTAGTGTCAGTTTGCATCAGTTGTATTATTAGGTTTATAATTAATACAAAACATTCAATTTCAGAGATAATGGTACAAACATGTAGTACGCTTTGAATTAAAATATTAAACAGTTTTAGTAGCACACTTAGTATTAATTTCTGTATGAATTTTTGTGTTTTTAGTTGTTACTTTAAGATATTTTAGCTAAATATTTTGTTTTATTTTGGTTATGTAGTTATTGATTTTTTTGTACGTGTCAGTTTCGTTTCTGTAGGTATCAGTTTCTTTTATGTAGGCATCAGTTTTGTTTTTGCAGGTATTAGTTTCTTTTATGTAGGTATCAGTTTTTTCCAATAAGTATCAGTTTCTTTTATGTAGGTATTAGTTTTTTTATAGGTATCAGTTTTTTTTATGTAGGTATCAGCCTTTGTTATAAATTTAGGAGGTACTAAATGATACACCTTAAACATAATCCTTACAAAAATTGTAACTGCCCAATTCCAGGACAATGCGTACACCAAGAAAAATTAGAAAATAACAATTCCATTATAGATGATAACGAAATCATTAACATTGAATAAACTAGAAAAGATAAAAAAAATATGAATATAAAAGAAAAGGGTTTGCAAAGGAATACAATTTATAAACCCAAAAGATATAAGTAGATTATTATTATCTACAAATGATATAGGCCTTCTTATTTCTAAACTAGAAAAATTAGAAATCATTGGAGAAAAACCTTTAAAATATTGGGATAGAACCCCAGTACAATGTAAGCTAAACATAACAAACCCAGATTTAACAATAAAAATAGGCTCTCCAAAATATGATAATTGGATTATGGAAGAATCCAAAATACACATAAAAATACTAACAGATTTAAATGTTATAAGAAGAACCGATTCTAGGCATAGAACGGCCGCTTTCATAGTATCTAAGGAGTCAAAAAGAAAAATGGGTCAATCTAGAATGGTTATGAATTACGCCAGACTAAACGACAATACCCATGAAGATGGATATTGTATAAAAATAAATATGTATTAATAAACAAAATACAAGAGAAGATTTAAGGTTTTTTTTTAAAAAAAAACTTTCTTTACTTTGTCTAACCAAAGGAATATGTCTATTAGGTTATTTACAAAATTTATTCCTAAAACAAATCCTGCTATAAAATTTAGAGCATAATTTAGTATTTCAAATAAGATTTTCTGATATTCAATCATTTTTAATTACCTTATTGGTATCTTGTAGATTTTTTATCCAAGTGTGCAATAAGTAGATTATTAAATTAGGAATTAGGAGCCTTGTTCTTTTTGTTTATTCAGAGTCTGCTAATTTTATGTTCAATATCTTGTAATTTCCTCCGCTAGTAACAGTATTGCATTTGTGAGAAATTGCATCTCATTCAACAAACACAACATTATACTACAGCTTTACCCAGATTTGCAAAGTGCGACTTAAGGAAACTAAAAGACAAGCAATCAAAGAAGGTTTTGATAATGTGAAAGAGGGTGATGTAAGTAAAAATTCCATTTAATTTTTGTTAATCAATATGCTTTAACTCTTATGTAGAATAAAGTTTAATTGTATATTCTTTCTTCTGCGACATAAAACTGATAATACAGTGAGCAAAAAATGATACCCTATCATTACATACTAATAGTATCAGAAAAAGAGACTAGAATGCAAAAATTGATGCCACATGTTTACTTGCTTGAAACTAACACAAAAACTGATACCATATGATTACATGTTTGAAACTAATTGTAGAAGTATCAAAAACTGATACTAGAATGCAAAAACAGATACTATATGATTCATGATTGAAACTGATACTAGAAGCATAATAAACTGATACTACAATGCAATAACTGATACCATAGTTCTGCATCCTTTAAATTGATACTAATATTATAAGAAACTGATAGTAATATTATAAGAAACTGATACTAGAATTCAAAAACTGATACCATAGTTTCACATGATTGAAGCCGATACTAATAGTATCATAAATTAAAACATTAGCTATTTTTTTTATCGCGGAGTATTTCCTCTTTTCGTTAGAATAAAAATTTAATTGTCATTGTAAATTGAAATCATAGCTCAAAACTAAAATAAATTTTCCAATACCAATTTTATAGGTGAAAGAAATTACAAATTTCAACCCATATGAAGAATGTTTATTTCAAATAGTAACCGTTGAACAAAATTTATCCAAAATTCAAAAAGAAAAGCATGGAATTCTTTTTTGAAGAAACCGAAGAACGTGCACACTCATTTAAGGAAGACATAAGCATCAGGATCTTCCAAATGCATATAAAAGATTTGGAAGAAGAAGCAAAGAAAATAAAAAAAGAATTGGAAGTAGAAAAAAAGGAGAATTATAGCAGATCAAGAAGTTTTGAGTTTGAAAGAAGAGTTGAAAGAAATTAAGTTGAAGTTGACAGAAAATGAAGACAAAAGATCGCAAGCTGAAGACAACACCAAGAAATTTGTAGCTGATTTGAATGACAGTGAGGAAAACAGTGAAAAGAAAAATGAAAGTTTCAATGTACAAAGCGATTATTTACAAAGTGAACTAAATGCAGATACTTTTGTAGAAATGGAAATAGGAAGAAATGATGATAGTAAAGAAATAAAAGCTGAAGAGTGTGTACAGAAATAAACATATAAAACAGAAGCATTGGAGAAACATATACCCATCGAAATAGAAAGTGAATTGGATAAAAAAAACTAAAAAATGCAGAAATATAATTTGAACATGAAGAAAAAAACAGACATCAACTGAAGTGCATCAAAAAGAAGAGTTGGAAAAAGAAAGTCAAGTGCAGAAAGACAAAACAAAAGATACTCAACATCTTGAAGAAAATATAGGTGTAAAAAACCAAAATGTATCGTACATCGTTTCAGTGCTTGACCTTACCCCTCCATCTTTCAAACTTTACGACACAACAAGAGCTTGAAAATGAAAAAACTGGAAAAAAAAAGATGCAGAAGAACCTTTGCAACCAGCTGTTAGAAGAGGGAAAGAAACAGTCGCAAAATTAAGTGGCAAAAAAATCAAAGCAACACAAAAATGGACAGCTTCTCATATTCAAAGATTGAAGGCGAAAACAAGAGTGAAAAAATAACGTAACAACTTTGAATACGGGATGAAACAAAAAATGTTGCAAATAAACGAAAACCCAAAAAAAAGAAGATGTTGTAAACAAAAGTGCACAAGACAACAGTCCAAAGCCACTTGTAGTGATAGAGCCAACAATTTCAGAGATAGTGCTTGGACATTTCAAATGTTTGATCTATCTCAATGTTGAGCAACAAAACGCGATCAAAACATTCTTTTCATTGACGACATCATCACAAAAGTAAGTGTACAAGTATGTATATTAATATTAAATATGAAATTAAGACTAAATTTTATCTAACATATATATACATATTGTTTTTGCTAAAATAGTGTAGTGGCATGGGAAGATAAGGACACGATCAGAGGAGGTTGTGTCATAACAAAAAATGCACTAAAACGTGTACTAGAAGGAAACGAGACAGATGGGCAGGTACATAATTTTTTTTCTCTTTTCAAAACTAATACCAAATAAAAGCAAAATGATACTTAAATCCACAACATGCTTAAATTGACTTGATGCTTTATTATTTTTATACTTATCAATATACACAGCCACTATTAACATTAGTGATACTACTTACTATTTAATATTGCTTCACCAATATTTTTTTTATACTTTCCTGATTTCAATACAGATTATAGATAGGTATATTTCAAGATATGGACCGGAAGAACACAATTATGCTTTCACAACTACAATGACGGTACATAAAACTTTAATATCCAAATACATAATAATTGCTCTATTTATTAAATCATAACTTATTTTCATATTAAACAGAAAGGAATTATGTGTGATATAATGGGGGTGAAAAAAAGTATGGTCCTCCCTATGCTAGAACCCATTGTACAGGATAAATTTGCTGAAAGTATATATATTTTCCTTTGCACTATGAAAACCACTAGACATTAGGTACTTTAACGTACCCAACAATGCAATGGTGCCATGTTGATTCTAACCGCCCTAGAAGATCAAATGAAAGAAACAATTCCAGTTTAAAAGAAGCTACAAAATTGGTATGAGATTTCTCTTTCTAGTTAAAAAATTACTTATCACGGTGAATATGACCTAACTTTTTAACATTTTGTCTTTATTAGAGACAAGAAATAGATGAAATGCTCAAAGAAATCTGGAAAAACAATAACATAATAGACTGTTAAATTTAAACGACACTATATGGGGATTTGTAGAGGTCGAAAGTAGCTTCGTAACAGAGAAAACGGTTCGCAAATCGGATTTCGGAGGTGGAAGTTATAAGAGAAAAAGGCAAAGTGTGCTGAGTTTGGGGCAGAGCATTCTCTCAGACGTCTAACCAAAAGGTTCGGACGTTAGATTAGGCTCAGAAATGCTTCCAGAGCATTCTGTCAGACGTCTAACCAAATGGGTCAGACGTCTGAGCTGAAGCAAAGTCCTTCCAGTGACTTAAGCCGGACGTCTGACCTTTTGGCCAGACGTCTGAAACGACTTCCGTCTGTTTTTCCATGTGCGGACTTGCATGAAAATTTCTGATATCTACAAGGGCAATTTCGAACATTGTCCAGGGTTTCTGTTCTCCTATATAAGCTAGCCTCGGGTTTTAGATCTGTATGTGTGCAAGCAACTACAAGAGATTAGCCTCCACCAAATTAGGGTTTATCAAAACCTAATTTTCTTCAATTCTCTTCTCCAAAAATCAATTCTAAATAGAATTTTGATCATTGTATTCAATCTCTTGCCATCTTCTCATCAATATTAATAAAAGCTCTCTCTTAAAGTGGATGTACACTAGCACGACGTTAGTGGAACCACTATAAATCTCCATGTGATTTATTTTTCGTTATTTTTTTGATTTCCTTATTGCTTGTTTGGGATTGTGATTGATTTTGGATTTGTTGAGATCGGAATTGAGTCGTTGATTGGTTGTTTTTACACTTCTTACCACGATTCTGTCTTCCGCTATGCTTATGGGGTTTCGAATTGAGTGGTCTCATGTTGGAATCTCTCACCAACATTTGGTATCGGAGCATTGGTGTTGGTAGGTGGTTGTAGAAATGCCTGAATCAAGTAGTAACTCTAGTAGTTCCTCAGTGTGTAATCCAAGTGGTGTAGCTCCTTACGTACGTGGCTCGTACGCAGCTTTTGGATCACAATTAGTAATAGACAAGTGGAATGGCAATAATGATTTTGAAAAATGGCAATGGAAGATGAAAGCGGTTATAAGCAGGAATCGGGTGCATCGGGTAGTGTTTGACACACATTTGTTGTCAACGGACATCTCAGATGTTGAGAGAGGGGAGATGGAAGAGTGGACATTCACTACACTTCAAGTTTCTATGAGAGAGAATGTTATCTCTGAAATTAGTGGTGAGACAACCGCTAAGGGTATTTGAGACAAGTTGGAGGAATTGTATATGAAGAAGTCACTGGCAAATCGTTTGATCTTATAGTGAACGTTCTTTACCTATAAAATGAAGGAAGGTACTTTCCTGAAGGCGCACTTAAACAATTTTGATGATTTGCTAATAAAGATGAAGACGGTAGATTTGAAGATTGAGGAAGAGCAAAAGGAAATGATATTGTTGTGTTCCTTGCCAGATCACTATACAGGTTTCTCAAATAGTTTGATCTATAGCCAGAATACATTGACTCTTGATGATGTCAAGACGGATCTTCTTAGCGAGAAGTTGCGGGATCAAATGAAAGAGTTAGGTGATGAAAGTAGTGGTGCTAGTAGTGGTCATGGTTTATTTGTGGATAAAGATAGGTATGTGAAGAAGGAGAACCAGGGGCGTTCTAAATCAAGGAATCCCGGTTGGAGAGGAAAGTCAAAGTAAAGAAAAGGCATGTTCTATATTTGTAGGAAGCCCGGTCATTGGAAGAATGAGTGTCCGGACAAGGAGAAGGAAAAGAAGGAAGTAGCATCTTCATCAGTAGCGGTGGAGATTGCAGTTGGTGAGGGAGATGTAGATGTTTTGTCGGCGGTAACATCGGATGTTTCGGGTAGCGAATAGGTGCTCGATTCTGGGGCGTCTTATCATATGACGCCAAATAGAAATTGTTTTTTTTCTTACATCGACAAAGAAGGAAATTCAATTGTTATGGAAAATGGTGCTATTTGTAAGTCAAAAGGCATTGGTTCCGTGCAAATTCGGATGTTTGACGGAGTGGTTCATACTCTCACTAATGTGCGCTATGTTCTGGGACTTAGAAAGTCTCTTATCTCTTTGGGGCAGCTGGATTCTTTAGGTTGTAAGATCACTAATGAGAGTTATAGCTTGCAGGTTTCGATAGGGGCGCTTGTGGTGATGAAGGGTGCAAGGACTCATGGTATTTATTTGCTTCAAGGAGTGACTGTAGAAGGTGAAACTTGTATAGGAGTTGATAGTTCTCGTGGCTTGGATGCGACTAGGATGTGGCATTTGAGGTTAAGTCGTGTCTCGGAGAGGATTTTAGTTATTCTTCGGAAGAGAGAGATGATTGATGGAGAAATTTTCAACAAGTTAGAGTTTTGCGAAGAATGCGCCTTGGGATAGCAAACTAAAGTTTCATTCGGTGAGGGAAAGCATGATTCGAGAAGGGTTCTTGAGTATGTTCACACGGATGTTTGGGGACAGACACCTGTAGCTTCTTTAGGTGGAGCTCGCTATTATATTTCCTTTATAGATGACTTTTCTCGGAAAGTTTGGGTGTATGTAATGAAGGCCAAGTCGGAGGCATTTGCAAAGTGCAAAGCATGGAAGGCTCTTGTTGAAAATGAGAGTGGAAAGCCTTTGAAGGTTCTAAGGTCTGACAATGGCAGAGAGTATGTTTCTGGAGAATTTTTGGATTTTTGCAAGCATCATAGTATTCGCAGGCATTTTACTACACCTGGAGATCCGCAGTCGAATGGTGTTGCGGTGAGGATGAATCGTACTCTACTTGAGAAAGCTTGATGCTTGAGATTGACATCGGGTTTGACGAAGGGATTTTGGGCTGAAGATTTGTCAACTTCAATGCATATTATTAATCGAATTTCATGCTCATCTATTGGTAACAAAATTCTGGAGGAAGTGTGGAAGGGAAAGAGCATTGACTTGAGTTATCTTCGTATGTTTGGTAGTCCGGTTTATGTGCATGATCTGGAAAATGATAAGCTTGAACCAAGAGCTTTTAAGGGGATTTTTCTTGGCTATACGGACGGACTAAAAGACTATTGAATTTGGAATCCAGAAAGAAGAAGTAGTGAATTCTCGTCATGTTACTTCTGATGAGTCGGCGATATTCAAGGAGAATGTGAGCTCATCGGATGTTTCGGATTTGGTTCATGGTGAATCAAAGGAGAAGGAAATTATTTCCACATTTTGTCCAAGAAGTAGAGAGAGTAGAGTAGTTGGAGATGCTTGTGAGGAAGTAGCGGTTGATGTTACATCATATAGTCCACAGGGTGCCTCTGGTATGTTGGTGATGTACATGATTCTAGAGAAGATTCGGTTCAAGGTGGAGCCGAAGGGAGTTTGGGTGATGGTATTGCTACTTGGGTTGGTCGTCGTACTATAAGACCACCCGAAAGAAATGGTGATTGGAACTATCTTAGCTTTTGTGATAATTTGGACTATGCTCTTCATGTAGTCCAAGATGAGCCGATGGACCTTGATGATGTCATGAAGTCGAGTGATAGTTTGAAATGGATTCGTGCCATGGAGGATGAGATGCAATCATTGTTGAAGAATCAAACTTGGGATTTGGTTCCACTTCCTAAAGGAAACCGTGCTAGTGGGTGCAGATGGATATACAAGGTGAAGGATGATGGAAGATACAAAGCTAGACTAGTGGCTAAGGGGTTTGCACAAAGGAAGGGAAACGAGTATGATGAGATATTCGCACCAGTTGTGCGCCATACTTCTATTCGGATATTACTTGCTATTGTTGCTATTCACGACTTGGAGTTGGAGCACCTTGATGTGAAGACCACCTTCTGGCATGGGGACTTGGATGAAGACATCTACATGGAGCAACCGAAAGGTTTTGTTGTGGATGGTGAGTCAAATTTGGTTTGCAAGTTGAAGAAATCACTATATGGTTTAAAGCAATCACCTAGACAATGTATAAGAGGTTTGATCATATCATGCTTGAAAATGGTTTTGATAGAAGCATCAAGGATGCTTGTGTTTATTTCAAAAAGTTGAAAAATGATTATTGGGTGTATTTACTCTTGTATGTGGACGATATGCTCATTGCTTCTAAGGATAAGAATGAAATCAACAGCTAAAACTGAATTTGAAATCGGAGTTCGAATTGAAGGATCTTGGAGAAGCAAGAAGGATATTGGGCATGGAAATTGTAAGGAATCGAAAGCATTTTGAGTTGAAACTAACTCAAAAGGAGTACATAGAGAAAGTGTTTTGTCGTTTTAGCATGGAGAATGAAAAGGCGTCAAATACACCTTTACCTTTGCATATGAAGCTTTCGAGTAAAGGATCACCTATCTTGGAGGAAAACAAGACTTAGATGGCAAATGTGTCATATGCTAGTGCGGTTGGAAGTCTAATGTATGCTATGGTGTGTACAAGGCCCGATATTGCAAATGCCGTCGGGATGGTTTTTCGATTCATGGCTAATCCAGGGAAATCGCATTGGTAAGCTATGAAGCTTATATTGAGATACCTTAGAGACACATCATCTCATGGTCTTGTTTTTTACGGTAGTAAGGCGATGGATTGCAAGTTTGTTGGTTATTGTGATTCAGACTACGCCAGTGATAGGGATCGAAGAAAATCAACTTTCGGATATGTCTTCATGCTTGGAGGTACGACCATAAGTTGAAGATCTAGATTGCAGACTATAGTTGCTTTATCCACTACGGAGGCGGAGTTGGTAATCGTAGTGGAGGCGACAAAGGGGGGACTCTATTTGAAGCGATTGTTGCGTGACTTGGGATTCGGGCATGATAGTATTGATGTTCGATGTGATACCCAAAGTGTTATTCACTTGGCAAAGAATTTGGCGTTTAACTCACGGACTAAGCATATTTAGGTGAGAGAGTCATTTCTAGTAGCCATGGATGAAGATAAGCAAGTATATCTTCGGAAAGTACACATAAAGGATAACGCGGCGGATATATTCACTAAGGCATTGCCGGTTGGAAAGTTCGAGCATTGCTTGAACTTGATTCGCTTGGAGAAGTGCTAGGTGCCACGGGGTGTAACGTTTAAGGGAGGAGCTTGGTGGTAGATGAGGAAGAGTATCGGTGAGAGATTAAGATTCTATCTTCATGGTAAGTGCTAGTCTTTGGTGAGATAGCTTAGGATTTGGATGTTTGCAACATTTCAGTAGTAGGAGGGGACTATGCCTGAGCTCTTTGGTGGAGTGCAATGGGCGGTGGCTTTGCCGGAGCTCATTGGGAAAGCATTCATGTTTGGTTGAAGGTATAAGAGGTGATAGTTGACGCTATCGGTTGTTGTTGATGGTATGATACCATAGGAATTGGAAGATAGATATAGTGTCGAGGTGAAGTGTTAAATTTTGACGACACTATATGGGGATTTGTAGAGGTTGGAAGTAGCTTCGTAACGGAGAAAACAGTTCGCAAATTGGAGTTCGGAGTTCGGAGGTGGAAGTTATAAGAGAAAAAGGCGAAGTGGACCGAGTTGGGGTAGAGCATTCTCTCAGACGTCTGACCAAAAGGTTCATACTTTTGATTTGGAGCAGAAATGCTTCCAGAGCATTCTGTCAGACGTCTGACCAACATCGTTCCAGTGACTTAAGCCAGACGTCAGACCTTTTGGCCAGACGTCTGCGAAAACTTCCGTCTGTTTTTCCACGTGCGGACTTGCGTGAAAATTTATGATATCTGGAGGGGCAATTTCAAAACATTGTCTAGGGTTTCTATTCTCCTATATAAGCTAGACTCAGGTTTCAGATCTGCATGTGTGCAAGCAACTGCAAGAGATTATCCTCCACCAAATTAGGATTTATCAAAACCTAATTTTCTTCAATTCTCTTATCCACAAATCAATTCTAAATAGGTTTTTGATCATTGTATTCAATCTCTTGTACTCTTCTCATCAATATTAATAAAAGCTCTCTCTTAAAGTGGATGTACACTAACACAACATTAGTGGAACCACTATAAATCTCTGTGTGATTTATTTTTCGTTATTGTTTTGATTTCCATATTGCTTGTTTGTGATTGTGATTGCTTTTGGATTTGTTGAGATCGGAATTGAGTCATTGATTGGTTGTTTTTACACTTCTTACCACGATTGTGTCTTCCGTTGTGCTTGTGGGGTTTCGACTTGAGTGGTCTCGTGTTAGAATCTCTCACCAACACAGACATGAAGGTGAAAGCAAATGATATGCATCAAATAAAGTATGCACAACAAGCAGAAGACATGTAAAAAATTTTGGTTAAAATGATACATACTGAGAACAAAATGAACAATACAATTGAAACTACTAGTCATAATCAACTAATAGTTGCTCATTATTCAAACTATCTGTGTTTTTTGCATTATAATATTTCATACATACTTCTATACATCATTGTATGCCTTTTATATTTAATTGAATTTGATTCATAACATAAACATTGAAAAATATTATCTCTCAATTCCATAAACATTTAATTCAGAAATAAACAGTTACTACAGGAAGAAAACCGATACTTACATAAAAGTAATTGATACCTACAGAAATAAAATTGATACCTACATAAAAGAAACTAATAACTGCAAAAACAAAACTGATACCTACATAAAAGAAACTGATACCTACAGAAACAAAACTGACACGTACAAAAAAAAACCGATACCTACATAACCAAAAGTAAAACAACATATTTAGCAAAAATATCTTAAAGTGACAACTACAAACACAAAAATTCATACAGAAATTAATACTAAGTGTGCTAGTAAAACTGTTTAATATTTTAATTCAAATGATGCTATATGCTTGTACCATTATCTTTGAAATTCAATGTTTTGTATTAATTATAAACTTGATAATACAACTGATGCAAACTGATACTAACATTACGTTTTGGTTCCAACAGGCTTGACTGTGGAATATTTGTAATGATATTAATCATTTCACCGAACAAAAGCAGAATACCAGTAAAACTTGAAAAGAAGGAAATATCATCCACAAGAGCAAAGATTGTACATGCAATATTCGCAGATGATGAACATTGGTGTAGTATGTCTAAATACATGTCAAGCTTAGAAAAAAAACTGAATTCATATTGTGTTGTTTCACAATTAAATTTGGTACCTGTAAAGTAATGTTGTTCCGTTGAAATTTGCACTTGTGAAGTATTGATGTTTTATTGCAATTTGGTACTTATGAAGTAATGATGTTTTGTTCTTAAAACAATGCTGCTCTTGTAAAAACAATACTGATCTTCTGGAATGATATGTTTTGGTTGATGTTCTTTTCTTTTCCTATAGTTTATATTATAACAAGATTATATAGTGTATGTTCTATCATGCAACTATGGATTTCACATTATATTTATGATGCAACTATCAGTTGTATAATGATATTGTCAAACTTCATATCATATTTCAATACAAAACAGTAATTGGGTATCGGTTCTTTGTAACTGGGTATCGGTTCTTGTGACTATATCACATATATTAGGAAAACATTAGTTGTATCCAACGAAGTTCACAAACACACCAAATACCGAAGACAGTGATTCAGTGGTGCTCAATTCCGCAGCTTAAATTAGTAAAAAATCTGCCCCTTTTCATTTATGCAATGAATGACGAATATGGTTGCTGAAGTAATTTTAGAAAAGAAGTTCAGGAGCGAGGCACAAATTCAAATTCTTGTTAGTAAAAGTAAATAATTGAAAATAAAGTGGCAAGAGAAGAAGACACGAACATGAAGACCCCAAAACTCATTTTTCATATAACATATGATAAATATAATAGATGGCAAATACTAGCAAATTTTACAAATTGAATGATGTCATGTGGGGATTTGAGGGAAAAGGAAATAAATAGATAACTGAAAATGAAAAAAGAATTGGCCATCTTAGCAATAAACAGAAACCATTTTAAATTGCAGCAACGAAAAGACGTACAAATCTGCTCATAATTAATAGTAAATTTATTGATACCAGAATCAGCTAGCTGACTAAAATGGTTATTTTGATGCTTCATGCTTGGTGATGTCAAATTGCATTCATAATAGTACCACTATCGGATCCAAACTTGCACACCATCAGGAAAGCTTGAAACTCACAGTAAATTAAAAAAAAAGTCTTTTATTAAATTAAAAATAGTAAATTCATAATAGTGCCACTATCCTTTCTTTTATTAAAAGAACGGTGGTCTCCTCTATTACAAAATAGAGTTGAGAGCATTTGACCGGTCTCTTATCCTGCTGGAGGGTCGGGGTTTCGTGGCAATACACGCGAAAAAAAAGATGGGCTTTGAGTATGAATAGAGAAAGTCTATTTAGACACAAAATAGAGACACAATTGGTGATACAAAGTCTTCACTATTGGATTGCCACCTGAATTCCACATTCTTTATAAAGACAAAAAAATCCAATGGTCCGGGTTTTTTTTCCACCATTTTGTATTCAATTTTGTGTTCAAATAGCTGACTCCATATAGGGAAAGTCTATTTAGACACAATTGGTGGCACAAAGAATCTTCACCATTAGATTGCTCCTTGAATTTCACCTTCTCCATAAATACAAAAAAATTGAATGGTCCAGATCTTTTGTGTCACCATTTTGTGTTTAATTTTGTGTTCAAATAGCTGGCTACATGTATGGGAAAGTCTATTTAAACGCAAAATAAAGACACAATTGGTGACATAAAGAATCTTCACAGTTGGCTTGCCCTTTGAATTCGACCTTCTCCATAAAAACAAAAAAATTCAATGATCCGGATTTTTTGTGTCACCATTTCGTGTTCAAATAGCCGACTCCTTATATGAGAAAGTCTATTTAGACACAAAATAGAGACACAATTGGTGACACAAAGAATTCTCACTATTGACAAGCAATTAGTATTCCATCGTGTATTTGTTTTCCTCTCATTTGAACTTTTTTTTATATTTACCGTGACAACTATCCCATACCAAATAAAGTCCCTGATTTCTAGGACTATACGAGCAAGGCCACTGCATACTGGAGGAACCCAACTCTGACGCATCATGGAAAGCTTGGACAAATCATGGCCGGCAACAATGAACAGGATTTACCCATAATCAGGACATGATCGCGGAATAGGTGGTTCGCTATTGACGATCGTCCCCATAACCGGTATCCACCATTAATGATGGGCTTCAAACTTTTTGACAACAGCAGATAAAATTCCTTGGTTTTAAGGAAAAAGAGCAGTTCGGATTTAACACGGTGAAAGACATCAGAAGGCTTTTATTCGTCTAAGTCAGCAAAAGATAATGCCGTTTACATTGTAATCACGTTGCATTAACGTACTGCCCCACTAATCCACAATGTTTTTCGAACTTCCTTTTCCATTTTGCTTCTAAAAATATCAAATCTGCCTCATTTTTTCATATACCAATCTTCCACAAAAGTTTTCTTCTCTTTCTTTGTCACTCTCTTTTTCACAACCTTAATTTGGATATGGCCGAAAAAGTTATGATACAGATGGAGGCACCCTTTCCTGTTCGTTTCTCCCCTTCAATTCTCAAGGTAATTCATTTACTCAAAAATTTGGAAATTACATTTAAAAGCTTCCTCCATTGAAACCATTTCTTCCAACTTTTATGTGTATTTTATTTTACTGAAACCCTTTTTTAATTTCGTTGAAATGTTTCATATCATTAATTTTTATATTGAATGTTAGGTATAAAAATGTAACTTTGTTTATGGTATCGAACCATTAGACCATTACTGTTGTTGGATGTTCATTATTAAAATAACGAATATAAAATCTTATTCGCTATTTCAGTGTTCTTCAAGTGCTACTGTATTTTATTTGATTATTTGCTTTATTGTTGCAGGTTTTGTTAATCTAATTTTTCTATGAAATATGTGTGGTCATATAAGTTTTTTCTTTTATTTTTCTGTCCGTATGTGGTCATAAGTAATTTAATCGAGGATGAAAGAAGAAAATTATAATGGGGAGAAACTATGACAATTATCAGACATTACGTGTTCTCTTACGCTATCCTCGTACAAACTCTTCTCATGATCATAGATGTCAAGAATATGTTTACACTATCCTCGTACAAACTCTTCTCATGATCATAGATGTCAAGAATAATAACATATAAATTATAGCGTTTAAATTGATAGCATCTGCTTATTTCTTCAAGTTGGCATAGTTTCTTTTTTGTTAACAGGATATTTAGGGCATAATTATCCTTTTTTTTTTAATCTACCTCAGCTCTACAACCAGACATTTAGGACAAAATTATCCTTTTTTATCTACCTCAGTTCTACATTTTGCCCCTTACCTTTCTAATTTTCTACATTATGTAATGCCAAATTGTTATAATATTTTCCGTAATACATAACTTATTACTTTTGATGGATGGCTGACTATTTGAACCTTTTTCCATAAACATATAGTATCTATGTTGCTGTTCAGCTATGGAAATAAAATACTATCTTATATATTATAAACTGCAAATTTTTATCATTCATACGAAAGATTGGATTTATTATGTTTCACACTCACCATGATTTCTCTGAAGCATCATGTCGATTTATAGGTTAACAGAGAAATAAGGTTTTGCACTTCAATTTTTTGTCAGACCTGTAACCATATAGTCATTTAATTTTATATAAAATGCACACATTTCACATTTTTAGGGGTTTAACTATCGCATTAGAATTACAGAACAATATAAACTTCTGCTGAAACTATCTTCTACCTCGCAGCATCCATCGCGTTCCCTTCACCCTAACGCGATACCTGCATCTAAACACCGCAGTTTCCCCACGTTCAGTTTGCAGTTCGCAGCGTCGCCCTCGACTTCCAAGATCCGGTTTGCAAATAGCGTTTCCCACAGTTTGCAGATCCTGTCTCCCACCTCAGCACCGAAACCACGCGCCGGAACTCACCAACCGCTCTCCCCATACTGCATCAATCAGAATCATCAATTAGTTAGTCTCCACTAGAACAAACAATGCAAAAATCCATCTCCAGTCCTCTATTTTCATCTCTTCCTTTTTGCTCCTCAAACCCCAAACCTGTTTTGAGCGTCCGATGCCAAATCGTCGATTCGTCCAAGCAAACCCAGCAATCCTGTTCGGATTCGAATCCAACTAAGCTGTTCGAATCAAAGACGAGCAAGTCCGGATCGTACCCCGGCGGAATGGGCATGCATACAGGTCGGGATCCGAATCTGAAAAAACCCGAATGGCTAAGACAGAGAGCGCCACAAGGAGAAAAGTACAGTAAAATGCTGGAATCGATATCGGAGTTAAAGTTGAATACTGTTTGCGTTGAAGCTCAGTGTCCCAATATTGGTGAGTGTTGGAACGGTGGTGGAGGAGCAGGTGGAGAAGGTGATGGTATTGCGACTGCAACAATCATGCTTTTGGGTGATACATGCACACGTGGTTGTAGATTTTGTGCTGTAAAGACAAGTCGAACGCCCGCTCCACCTGATTCAATGGAACCCGAGAACACTGCAAGGGCAATTGCTAGTTGGGGTGTTGACTATATTGTATTGACAAGTGTTGATCGTGATGACTTACCTGACGGTAGAAGTGGCCACTTTGCGAAGACAGTTAAGATGATGAAGGAACTTAAGCCTGAGATATTAGTTGAATGCCTGACTTCTGATTTCCGTGGTGACCTTGAGGCTGTTTCATCATTATTGAATTCAGGTCTTGATGTGTTTGCACATAACATTGAAACAGTCAAACGTCTTCAAAGATTAGTTAGAGATCCTCGGGCAGGATATGAGCAAAGTTTGAGTGTTCCGAAGCATGCAAAACTCTACAAGAAAGGAATGGTTACAAAGTCATCTATTATGCTTGGTTTGGGTGAATCTGATGAGGAAATAAAAGAAGCGATGAATGACTTAAGGGTCATTGATGTAGATATTCTTACCTTAGGACAGTATTTACAGCCGACTCCTTTGCACCTGACTGTAATAGAATATGTTACTCCTGAAAAGTTTAACTTCTGGAAGAGCTATGGAGAATCCATAGGATTCAAATATGTTGCTAGTGGACCTCTGGTTCGGTCTTCTTATAGAGCGGTCGAACTGTTTGTTCAGAATTTAGTGAAAGGTAACAGAAATGAGCAAGTACCAACCTCTTAACCTTGATAACTTAATGCTCCATCATGGTTCATTGATGTGGAAAATGTATATTATCCCAGGTTTCAACATCTGTATCACATCGCCCCTTATATTATCTAATTTCCTAATGGTAAGTGTAGAGAGAAGATATTTGCCTTTGTTGTCTTCATCTTTGTACAGGATACACATAACTACGCGTGGATATAAGTGACATATTTAAACTCAATTCAACAAAGTTTAAAATACAGACAAAAACACAAAGCTACATTGGATTAAGTTATCCTACTCATTCTTTCACCTTCAAATATGAATTTTCACCTTCAACATTGAGAGAAACATACGACTATAACTTATACTTGATTTTATTTTTTTCGAATTCGGTACTTAAGTAGTAGTACATAGTTGTACTACATGTCTTATGTAGTATATATAATGCTACAAGTGTACAATATGTCAAGTGACTCGGATCGTGCTGTGAATGATTCGAACATGTGACATCGTAGACCAAAACCGGAACATCTAACCATTGAGATATGGGTGTTTGACTAAGTAGTTAAAATATTTTTGTAAATCAAGGGTATGCATATACAACTACCGTAAAATGTGTATGTGCATTCTACATATTCCATCAACCTATTCATAATAACATCCGTGCAACGCACTATATGTGTGTGTGTTGGGGATTTTGCGGTTCGAGGCGAATTTGATGACAATTGCGATGAAGATAATGTTGTATTTCCGACTTCAAAGATCTATAGAATAGATTCTTTCAGACAATAGTTCAACCCACCAGGTACAAACGGGGTTATCGAACTATCGACTTTCAGGATTCAATGAAGGCTTACAACAGCGTAATCGGCTTCAAAGGTTGTACGTCTTTGATCCGACAAAGAACACTTTAATATTTGAAATCCGACGATACAATATGCAGAGAAAGGAATGAAGAAGAAGAAACAAATCTGTAACGATTCAGCATTTGCAGCACCTTGCGGGCGTTACAAAATATAGAGTAATGGAAGTGCAGCGATTAGCAACACTTCCAGGCGTTGCAAATCTGCGTAGAAAGAAAAAGAAAAATATGAATTTTTTTTAACACTGTCTGGGCATTGCTATTTATAAATGTGAAGAGGTATCCATTTATGAAGGGTTGCGTCCCTTCCAAACGTTTCAAAACTGTTGCTAATAGTCACATACGTTTGAATTGAAACGTCGCTTAACGTTCAGAAAACGTTACAAATTTCTCTCCCTTTATTTAAATTCAGAAATTTCGGTTCTGGGTCCTTAACGGACTGAAATATAATCCATTATTGTTTACATTCGATCCAAAAATATTTTTGAATTCGAACCCGAAACACGACCAGGACAGACGGCGGTGGCGCGCGTGTGATGTTGCATGACTTCTCTCCTCACAACAAAGCAAACATGTGGGAGCTGCAAGGCCACAACATCTACATAAGAAAGCTATATTTATACAAATATATTGTATAATTTTCTAGCATGTGGGACTAATTGATTTCTTCTTCCCTCTTTACTTCTTCACTTCCAAATCAAAACTCAAAACCCCAAAACTATATTTTGAAAATTTTACAACAATATATATGCATGTATGTATGTATGTATGTATATGTATGTATGTATATGTGTATGCATGTATGTGTATGTAGATATGTGTGTCTGTGTGTATATGTATGTATGTATGTATGTTTGTATGTATGTACATGTGTGTGTATATATATATATGTGTGTGTGTGTGTGTGTATGAGTGTGTGTACGTATATATATATATATATATATATATATATATATATATATATATATCAACTAATAACTGTGGAAGCTACTAATACAGGTGGCCTGAAACTGACTCTTACTTGTGTATATGCTAGTAACTTAGCCTCACAAAGATCTCTACTATGGCAAGCTATTAAAGACATAAGCAAAATTACCAATAACCCATGGATTGTGCTAGGAGATTTCAACTCAGTACTCAGAGCGGAGGAGAAAAAAGGAGGGCTTACCATGAAAGTTTTCCAGCTCACGGAATTCAATAACTGTACATTAGAGGCAGGATTGATAGAGCCAGTCCACAGTGGCCTGAAATACACATGGAGAAGTGGAGAGAATAAAAAGATATCATGCAGATTAGATAGAGTGCTGATAAATGTAAAATGCATTATTTTGTATTCTAACATTAAAATTAGCATTCTCTCTCCATCTACTAGTGTTTATAGTCCTATAACGGTTGACTTGGTAGACAAAGGAATGGTTAGCAAAGTAGTAACCATTGGCATGAAATTGAGGGTTACAAAGAAGCTGTTAACTTCAGTAATACACCAAATGTTGAAGGCTCACAATGCTATAAATTATTACAAATTATCAAAAAAAATAAAAAGACATTAAAAACTGGAATAGATGCAGGCCCAAGGAGCATGATCAAATTGCAATGCTGCAAGATAAATGTGATGTATTTCTCAATATGATAGACAATGGTGCTGATGATGACAATACATGGAGAAACTACTACCAAAGCCAAAATGACTTAAAAGAAGCCCCCAGGTTGAAAGCTGCAGAACTCAGACAAAAAGCAAAGGAGAAATGGTTTATTGAAGGAGATGAATGCACTAAATTCTTTTATGCTAAAATGGCAATTCACAGTAATAAGAATAATATCATTCAAAATATCAACCAGGAAGGGAACTATACTATCAATGCAGTAGAATTTGAGGAGCAAGAAATTAAATACTATAATGAAAGGTTTAATGGTGAAGTTTGTGATAACTTACCAAGAATTCACTGCAGGAGGTTGATAAATACCAGAGGAAGAAGGATGTTGTCCAAACAAATTACAGAAACTGAAATCTTGAACGCCCTGAATGCCATCCATATCGATTCCAGTCCTGGACCCGACGGACTCAGCTCTAAGTTCTTCATTATCCACTGGAGTGACCTGAAAAACCACATTATCTTAGCAATGCAAGAAATATTTCAAACTGGAAAATTTGTCAAAAAAATCAATCATACATTTATTTGCCTTATTCCTAAAAAAGATAATCCTTCCAAAATTGAAGACTACCGGCCTATTGTATGTTGCAATGTGATCTAAAAAATTCTAAGCAAGATTCTTTGCAACAGAATGAAGATGATATTACCTGATCTCATTTCAGAATGCCAAAGTGCCTTCATTAAAGGTAGAAGCATTTCCGAAAACTCGCTTATGGCACACGAGTTGGTTAGAAATTTCAATAAACCAGGAGCAGATAAATTTTGTCTAAAGGTTGATCTCCACAAATCATATGATAAAATTAATAGACAATTTATTATTCATATGCTCATAGCTATGGGATTCCCCTCAAAATTTGTAAGACTTATAAAAGAATGTATATCTACACCTACCTTCTCTATTCTGATTAACGGTATACCAAAAGGTTTCATAGGGTCGAATAGAGATATTCGGCAGGGTGACCCTCTATCCCCTTACTTGTTTGCAATCGCCATGGAATACTTTTCGTTACAAATGGAGTTGGCTACTCATCACAAGCTAATTCACACTATTTTTAACTTTCAGCCTAATGTGAGTCACTTACTCTATGCAGATGGCTTGCTCATCTTATGTGAAGCATTTCCGAAAACTCGCTTATGGCACACGAGTTGGTTAGAAATTTCAATAAATCAGGAGCAGATAAATTTTGTCTAAAGGTTGATCTCCACAAAGCATATGATAAAATTAATAGACAATTTATTATTCATATGCTCATAGCTATGGGATTCCCCTCAAAATTTGTAAAACTTATAAAAGAATGTATATCTACACCTACCTTCTCTATTCTGATTAACGGTATACCAAAAGGTTTCGTAGGGTCGAATAGAGATATTCGGCAGGGTGACCCTCTATCCCCTTACTTGTTTGTAATCGCCATGGAATACTTTTCGTTACAAATGGAGTTGGCTACTCATCACAAGCTTACTCACACTATTTTTAACTTCCAGCCTACTGTGAGTCACTTAGTCTATGCAGATGGCTTGCTCATCTGTATAAAATCCAGCAACGAATCAGCATCAGCAATTAAAGACATTTTCATTAACTTAGAAAAATACACTGGGCTAAAACTGAATGAACAAAAAACCAAATGCTACTTTAATAAAACTTGTAATAGGAGAGCAGAGGTGTTGGAAATCTTAAATGTCAAAGAGGGCAACCTTCCGGTCAAATACTTAGGGGTTCCACTATCCTCTAATAAAATCACAGACAGAGAATGTGCAGTCCTCATTTCTTCCATCAGGGATAGACTGCAGGGTTGGAGATCCAATCTGTTGTCCCTTGCAGGTCGTATAGAATTGGTGCACACTGTGATTCATTCTAAAGTAAACTTCTGGTTGCAAACATTCCAACTTCCTGTGCTTCTATTCAAAAAATTGAGAGGGTCTGTGCGGATTTCATTTGGAAAGGAGGGCTCCATAAAATCAAATATGATAAATTATGTAGCCCAAAAGATGAAGGAGGTGTAGGACTTAGAAGACTAAAAGATATGAGAACAGTGCACACCCTTAAACAAGTTTGGAGAATTATTAATGAAAAAGGTTTTTGGAGAAAATGGATGAACAAAAGATACATCAGGGGAAACTTCTAGCAAATGAAAATTGATAATAATGCTTCAGCAAATTGGAAAGCAATAATGAGAGTAAGACACAGCTTAGCTTCCCTTTGTACACGTGAAATAGCAAATGGAAGAGAGACTGACCTTTGGAGAGATCCATGGATGCAGGGGAAATCGTTAATCGACATTTTGGGATTACAGACATTTTCTGCTTTTGGATGTCTAAACAAAAATGTTCAGGAAGCAATATATAATAATAGGTGGAATTGCTCCTCACTGCCAATAACTCAGGACAGAAAAGAAGAAATTCAATATATGCCAATCTATCATGGCAGAGATAAAGACATTTGAATTTGGAAGCCTGCAGGCAAAGAATTCAATTCCAAAGCTACTTGGAATGAAATCAGGGAAGCAGATAATAAAATAACATGGAATAAAATCATTTGTGATCATGTCAATAATCCAAAAATGACATTCACTACCTACAAAGCAATAATAAGAAGATTAAAAACGAAGGAAAGATTATCGAAATGGGGTAGTGTAAACGATACAGTATGTATTCTTTGTAGTCAAGAGACAGAAACACATGAACATCTCTTTTTCGAATGCACTTTCTCGAATTCGGTATGGAATGCATGCAGCAACTTCCTAAATCTAACAGCATACACAAACAAACTGGAAGAACAAATTAATTACCTGGCGACGCGTGTTAACGGCAAAGACACCAAATCCAAAATGCATAAAATTGCCGTCACTGTAACTGTTTGGAATATATGGAAGGAAAGAAATCGAAGAGGATTCCAAAACAAACAAAGAAATCAATCAGAAGTAAGCAAGATAGCTATTAAAGATCTGAGACTAGCGTTGAAAAGAATAAAAAACTACCATCTTACCTCGAGGGAACAAGTTGTAGCTCAAACTGGAGAAGTGGATCGGCCTCCTCCATTGTCAGAAATCCAAGATACGAATCGCCAGTTTCGGCCGCCATCAGTTGTTTAATCAGGAAAGGTTCCAGTTGTTTTATGTTGCATTAACTGATCTATATGTAGCTCAAACTGGAGAAGTGGATAGACCTTTCCTTTCAATCATCATCACTCTGAACTCCTCAACACCCTGAATATCATCCAAAACCCCATCAGTATTCCCTTATATCATCATGACCAAGGCAGCAGATCAACTTGGTGTTGACATTGCTGCAATGGTTGAACCCCATCAATCTGATATGAAGAACGAATCAAAGTAAGAGAAAACATGCGGTTTCATCTTGAATCGAAAATATACGAAAACCCTAGAATCGACAAGTTTAGTTCTTAACATCACTTCAACTACTTCCTAAAATCCCTCATTTCAACCAATCGGCTTCTAAAAATTGAAACCCTAGAACAAAGATCGTACCTAGAGGCGAATCATAAGAATTTTTTTCAAAAATGATGAGATATGAATCGTATTATTCAAAGATTACAAAATGTTGCATTTAAGGAGAGGAAATGAAGAAGAAGGAACAAACTCAAAAGAGGGTAGGAAAAAAGGCACGGTCCAGATTATATAAGCTAAAAGAACTTTTTTATTTTCTATATTCCTCGCCTTTTCTTTCTAGTATCAAACTTCATTAGTTTGAGATTGATTTAATTTATCTTCTTGCGGTCCTTGTTTTGCTCTAACAAGAAGATGATTTTGTGATTAATAATTACATTCAATAGCTTGATTGCTTATATGTTAATGCTCAAGCAATTGCCACACTTTTTGAAGTAGTTTGATTTATAGTTTTATTTGCCATCTAATTTTTTGGACTAATTTATTCTTTAACCTACATGTTGTACTTAAAACATTAAAGTATGAAAATTTCTTAATCTTCGATTCAATTCAAGAAATGGATTTTATGAGCTATGATTCAAATTCCAAATTAACAAATTGTTGTTGGCACCCGCTATAATAGTTCTAATATAGAAATTAATTTTGTAACTTTTTTTAAAATGGTAATTGATCGTTAAGAGGATAGGAACCACTTATGTCTTAACCAAGGTATAAGGTATCGGTTAGTACACTGAAATTTCGGTTGTATTGTACCAGTCACCTTTGGTCCAAAACTAGTCAACAAAAAATCAAAAAGAGAAAAGAAGAAACAACAATGTTTAGTACTTTTGGAGTTGATAAATAGAAAAAACTAAACATTTAATACTTACCACCATTGAAATCGACCCTCTTCTTCGAATTGCATCTCAGATCGAACTTCTTGAAGTTTTCTAAATGGATTGCCTTTTTCTTTTTTTGTTATTTGTGTGGAAGCGAGCCTGTATCACGTCAGAAATGGAGATTTTGTGTTTTCCCTAGTTTTATCTTAGACCGTTTTTATTCGCCGAGATTTTAGTTTGCATCAAGGACTGTTTTTATTTACCATCTGATCTTGTTATCCTTTGGGTAATAATTGGGCTGGGCAATTTTTTTTTACTGGGCATAACTGTTTAAAGTATTATTAATGAGGGCATGATTATTCATTTAGCATGTTATTAATTAGAGTTTGGTTGTTTATTTAGTTAGAGTTTAAATTTAGTTTAATATAATTTGTTTACTTTGATTTAAGAATTTTGAATCAATTTATCGAGTTGACATTGATTTAACTAACGTGGTTTCGTTAAAAAAATCCGAAATCAAAACTTCAAAAATTGATTAAGCAATAGAAAATTCAAATGACTGAAGAAGAAACCGAGTTCTCAAACCTTAGTTCGAACTCATGACCCATGGACAAAAAGTAGAGATCATACCACTTGAGTTAGTGCATATTGACATAAATTTATTTCGTAGTCGAGTAACAAAGTCCAGCTATAGACATGTGTTTATGACCTAGACGTCCAACTTGAGTCAATGCACCATTATAAATTCTAGAGTTTGAACAAAATTATTCTTTTTATATATTAACAACATTCAAAACAAAATCATACCGATATTTTAATTTTGATTTAATTAAATGTTAACTTTACGCTTACTTGCTTCGTATATGTAAAATATCATGTAAAGCTTTCGTGTTCTCTTGCAGTCGTTTGCTATTTTCCTCTATATATTTGCTATAATTTTTTGTATCTTCATTTCCATGGAACCATTGAGTGCTTTACTGCATAGGAAACAAATCTCAGCATTATAAATCTTAGGTATGACACTACGCATTTTGTTGTTACAAAGCGTACAAAAATTCCACAAGTCTTAGCAGATCCAAATCGACGACAATATCCAATTACATGCGACTCGCCAAATTAGCAGTATTTTCCTTGTGAATGCTTTGTCTTCGCGCTTTATGGTGACCACCGCCTCTTTGACCATCGTATTTCATTTCATCACCTTCCCAACTACCATTCTCCATATCATCTTAATCGATATTTTTAATACTACTTCCCCATAAAATTCTAACAACACTAATTTCAGCTTTAAAAACTCAAATAAAAGCATAAAATTCTATAATTTGTTTAGGATTAAAACCGATGGATGAAATTGATGAAATGGTGTTAGTTACTTGTAGCAACACCAATTATTGGACATATAGTGGTCTTTTTATTAATCAATTACATATCTTGTATGTACATACGTATACATAGACATATGCATATAAAGTCCATTAAGATAGAAACACAGACACAGCTAATGATACGGTAGATCTTAGCCCTTAGAGCATTTTCATTGATCATTTGCATATAATATAAGTCACCAACTTCCACCTACCTCTAACAACATAGTTTAATACATGGAAAAAAGGAAATATACGAGTTATTAGGCTTTTAAATTCCTGATAAGTATTGGGTGATGCAAATCATGAATCAAATTATGCAGGGATATGTCCCACAACATAGTTAGCCAACTGTTGAGAAGCCAAATAAATCTGGCTTTTTAAATACTAGTTAACTATAGTACCCACTGGGATGCCAAGGCAACCCTACTGGTTGCTTTCTTTGGTCCAAAAGGACCAAAGAAGGAGATCCCTTGTTGAAACTGCTCTTGGACCTTATTATGTTATAAGGTCCATCATGTTAAATCCATTCTTTACCGACTGTGTCTTCGTTTATGACTCGATAGTCGCTTATATACACATATGCATACACATATACTGTAACGACCCATATTTTTGATAATTTAAAACTATTAAATTAAATAAGGTTTTTGAAATTTAATATTGTGAGAAATTAAAATTTAAGATTTATTAATGAGGAAAATAATTAGAATATGATTTAATAATGTTGTTGATGTTATTGACAACTATATTAATATAATTTCAATCAATTGAAATAATTGTAGAGTTAATTTAGTTATAATTTAAATAAAGAATAAATTAAATGTTGGATTCAACATCCAAATTATCTGTTATTAATTAATATAGAATTATTATAGAATATGAAATAAATTAATTAGTACATAATTTTATTAGCTTTTGTTGGTAAACAATAGACTTAGAAATGTTTTTGAATTTCTAATGTGTAATAATTGTTTTAATTATTATTTTATTATTTAATCCATTTGAAATTAGTTTGGAAATTAATAAAATTAATATAATTGAAATACTGCAATTAATATGGTAAAAGATGGTAACTGTAGAATATGAATGTAATATTTAAATATTAGATTTCACATGGAAAGGTAAAATTTTGAAATATTACAAATTCCTGTGTAATCAGGGATGATGGAAAATTCGTAAACTCTTAACTTAAAGTTTTAAGGTGATTAATTTGATTTTAAATTAATAATTTATTTAATTAAGGTGGAAAAAAGTGATTTTGGCTACTGTCTCGGGTTTCGACGAAACCAGTTTCATCAAATTCGTAACAGGGAATTATTGTAGGATTTCAAGTTTCGTAGCTATCTGACTTATCGTTTGATCGTGCGAGCTCAAAACGCATAGAATTCAATTAATAGAATTTAAATGAATATTATTTGATTTTGAAAGCTAACTTCTGTATACAATGGAATTAGGGTTTGAAACTAGTTCCAATGAGTTTAAAAATATTGAAAACCTATATTTTGATATATTTGATGACATATATTCGTTTCAGGAATGGAACGAGCTTTTCGGGTTCGCGTAATCGTTTCAGCCAATTCGATCTGTACCATCGATCATTGCCTATATATAGGCTGTTATAAACCCTAGTAGCCTTTTTATTTTCAATTGTTTATACATACATTTCTTTCTCGTCTCCTCTTTCCAATGGCAGACAACCCAAACCCTGCTTTCCATTTCAAATCAAAAAAATTCAAACTCCTCAAACTATGTCATAATATATATCGTTGGAAAGCTCTCGATGAACATAATCTAGATTTGAGATTCATTTTTCAATTGGAGGTTTGGTTTGGCCAGAAATCTGCAGTTTATCCTTGGCTGTCCATATTAGGGTTTCGCGATTGACGGTAGATCTTCACCCATTCGTCGATCGGATGGCACCGGATTGTAGAGGACATTGAGGCAAGTCGATCCATGGGTTACGTGTTAGAGGTGCATAGAATCGCCTCGAATCGATGTAGAATGGAGGCGGCGGTGGTTGAGCAGGGCATGGCTGGAGGTGGTCGCGTCGATGGTGGAGGTGCGACCTAAAACGTGGGAGTTAGCGATGTTGTTCCATCGTGGTAAAGTTGGTTGTGATGGTGGCATTCATGAGTTGAAGGTGGTGGCAGTTTACTGTGTAGGTACGAGCGATGGCTGTTTGATGCAATTAGGATTTTATAGAGGTAAAAATATTTACGGATTTGCCTCTGACTTAAATTTAATTTAAATTTAAAATTTAAAACTTTTAACACTAAATTTTATACAAGCTCGGATTTGGACACGCTTTCTACCGTTGCGATCGTATCGAAATTTTAGACGACATGGAATTAGTTTGATTGGTTTTGAAGTCTGTTGGATTTTTGGGCTTTACTTGGATTTTAAATTGATAATAAATCAAAGGTGGGTGATTTAGCCCACTCACAAATACTAAACCTTCTTATGTTAGTCGAATTAAATTTATGATGTGATAAAATTTTTATTGGTTGCTGTTTGGTAGTTTAAGTTGACATTTTAATTAAATTTGAATTTATATTGAATTAAACTGCCATCTAAATTAATATTGAATTTTAATTAATAGTTAAATACCTGATATTGATAACCAGTTAATTGTTGTGATTTATTGACTGATTTGGATGTTGATTGTGATGAGTTTTTATTTGTTGACATTTTGGATGATTGGATGTTATGTTTATTATATATGTTGTTATCACACTACAAGTTCCTTTAATTTGTTGTTAGGAAAATCACTATATGTTGAAATGACACGTACCCAAATGATCTTATAGATTAGGGAAAATTGTTATGGGTTGAAATGATATATACTTGAGCGATTTTATTGATTTGAAATTTTTTGATTCGGGATACGGATTGAAATGATATATACCGGGAAAATTTAACTATTTTGGGGTTGAAATGATACATACCATATCGCTTGACCATATGATGGAAAATTATATACGGACACCGTTGGTCGGTTTTAAATTATTTTTCGAAATGGTAAGTATGTTTGATTTATAAATTTGATTCGTAAATTTGATATTAATGATTTTATTTAAAAAATTATGTTTGGTAAACAATTTATTTTATATGTTTTAAAGCTTCAAATTATAAGTTAATGTATGGTTTTAAATGTAAATTTAAGATTTTAAATTATAATTTTATTTAGTTCTAAATACATAATTTAAATAGCTTAAAATTTAATTTAATAAAATATTTAATATAGTTTTAATATATATTTTAAATTTAATTTAAATAATAAGTGTAGTTTTGATTTAAGTAATAAATATAGACTTTTATAATAACTTTGATAGATAAAGATTTTGTAAAATATTTTATAATTTTGTAAGAGGTTTTGTAAGGAATTTATAAAAGTTTTGTAAGAGAACTTATAATGGATTTTATAAAAAGGATTTTTTTAAAGGATTTTATAATAGTTTTATAAAGAAGTTTATAAAGGTTTTAAAGGATTTTATAAAGGGTTTCATAAAAGAACATGTATTTAGGGATTTGGAAGCGTTTAAAGGAACTTGCATAGAAGTTTATGAAAAAAGAAAGAGCTGTAAACTATTTTGGAATTTATATATAGCTTTATAAATGGTTTTAAAGCATATAAATAGTTTATAAATGGTTTAAGAGAGATTTATAAGTTCTTTTAGAATTGATTGAAAGAAATCTTCCTCGGCATTCATGGATATATTTATACTTTTGGAATAAGTACATTGATTGATACGAAGATATAAACTTTTTTCTGGATTTATCATTATAAATGTTTTATAAACTAACCATGTGTAACGACCCTGCTTTTGAATTAATTTTGAATTGGTAATTTATTTAAATTTTTGGGAATAAATTTGAATTAAATTAGTAATTAATATAATTTTTGGATTAAATTGTGAATTTATTTGATTTTTTCCCAAAAAAACAAGATATTTGTTTACTTTATTATATATGTGTATAAATTGATTTTTAAATAGAATTTGGATTTGAGATTCAAAATAAATATTGAAAATAAATTGAAATTTGGATTTGAAATTCAAATATAAATGTGTTGAATTATAAATTGGATTTAAAACTATATTTTAAAATTAATAAGAATTTGTTTTCTAATTTTAATATACATATAATTTGAAAGTTATATTTTGAATTAAATACAAATGATTTTCAAAACAATTGTTTAAAATTAAATTCTATAATATACATATGTGTGTTGTTATATATGTATATTTAAGTTGACTTCAAATTGGATTTTTCAATTTAATTTGATTAAAATTTGGATTTCAAAAAGATAGATATTTTAAAATGTTTTGGATTTTAAAGTATATGTATAAGCTTTTATTTGTATATATAATTTTTTTATTTTCTTTAAAAAGAAATTCATATATAAATAAGAATTAGTGGATTAATATAAAAGCTTTATTATTTACATTCAAAATAAGTATTAATTACTTAAAGACAAGTGTTAAAAATTAAGAGACATTAAGTAACAAGTGTTAATCATAAACAAGAATTATGACAAATGTTGAATGTTTTTTACAAGTTCATTTTAAATTTTAAATTTTTTTTCTTTTATTTTTAATAGACCACATTTTCACTTACATAAACATATGTTTTCTTTTCTTCAATTTCTTTTTCTATCTCCCTCAAAGTTCAAACTAAGAAACTTTAGCCTGTAAATTTTTAAAACAAAACAGTGATCAAACAAGTTTCTCAAAATCAAATTTGTAAATCAAATTCTATCAACTTGTAATTCATTTTCAACTTCAAAAGAAAACCGAAAATCAAAAATCTAAAGTCATCCTCCTCAAATTAGAAATCAATTCAAAAGCTTGTAAACCATTTTCAAGTTTCAAATCAATAACCTGTAAACATCATCTTCAAAATCAAAACAACTCAAAGCCTGATTCTTTTTTTCAAACCTGAGATGAACAAGCTTGCATTTCTTCAATCTGTGATATATCAAGCAAGTTCAAAACCAAGGCAGTTTTATCTCTGTCCAAATCCGAGTCATCTTCAACAAGTTTTCAAAATCTAGTAACAAACATGCAGTTTTTAAATCAAAACTCAAAAACAAGCCTCTGTCTTCAAACTTTGTGAGTAAACTAACCCAATTTAACTTAAAACTGTGATATATCTGGCTGTTTATACTTGTTGTTGTTAAGGAAGAAAATGTTGTTTTGGATGAAAATATATCTGCATATATATATATATATATATATACATATATATATATATATATGAGGATTGTAGGGTGCATATCAGCATAGAGGAAAAAAATATAAATCTCTGATTCTAGGTTTTAAAACCTGTTCTAGAACCAGAAATCTCTGTTTCTAAATATATTTAGCAAGTAATGTTTACAAAATATTAATTTTATAAATAGTTTTAAGTAATTATATCGAGTGATCATTTTAAAAATATGAATTTACAGAAGAAAATAATTCAAGGTAGAAAATCAATTATCTGGAAATCATGCTTTGATTCTGCGATTTAATTCGTAGTTGAAATTGTTAAATTTTAATCATGGTTTCAAGTTTTTTAACATAAGGATCATAGAGAATTTCTGAAATGAACAGGTTTGGGATATTCGCCGATTTCCGGCAGTCAACGATGAATGAGGTGTCATGATTGATTATGGTGGAAGCTGGTAGAAAGGAGATTGCAGGAAAAATAGGGATCGGATTTATCGATGAACAAGATGGTCGATGCTATTGTTGAGGAGATTTCGCCAACGTCATCGCATCGAGAGGAAACACGACCGAGGGTAAAGAAGAAGGGGACTATACTAGAGATTTTGGTGGAGTGGCGAAGTCCCTGATGATCGGAATTGGTGAGGCAAGTTAGGTTTTGGCGATCTGTTTGTTCCAATGGAGGATCAAGATGCTCGATTCGATTCCAAGTTGAATTCGATTGATTTAGGTGGTCATTCAATACGAGATGATCGTCATCGACTTGTGTGTGGTCACGATTGTGACCGGAGATGATCGATGCAATCGTGCACGTGCACGAAGCTTCTCTGTGCATCCGTATTTTGTCTTCGAAGAAGAAGGAGGAGATGTTGGGGAAGAGGCAGTTTTCTCAAAGTCAAACTCGAAGTCGCGCTCGTGAAAATGAGACAATAGCTCGAAGGAATCATCGGGTTCGTGTGTATGTTTGTCGTAGTTTTAAAATTTAAATTTAAAGCAAAGTTTAGAATAAGGTAGCAGGAGATGACTCGGGGACATACTCGGGTAAAACGGGATTTGGCTCGGGTTAACACTGGAGATGGGTCTCGAGTGTGATTTTTTTTGCATAAAACAGTTTTTACTTTTTTAAAACCAGATCAAGTTGTATTTAAAATGATTTTTGGCAAAACGGTTCTTTTGCAGATGATAAATGTATATCCAAGTTTAAATTAGTCAAAAAGGTTTAAAAATAAATTATTTCAAAATTTTTAAGTTAAAAGTGTTTTAAATTTATATAACTTTTGGTTTTAAAGTTTATAAAATTTAATTTTTGTAATTAAATGAATGATTTAAGAAAAAAATGGTTTTATAATTCTTAATCTAACTTAAAGATTTTAAGTTAATAAATATATTGATGACGGCCTATTTCCAAAGGATTATTAAATAAGAATTAAATGATAATAAAAAATATATATAGATAAACGACAATCTTTTAATTGATGAAATTTTAAATAATTAAAAGAACTATTAACTAATGAAAGTGATTAAGGAAGAATTGATTAATGAAGGTGATTAAAGGATAATCATAATTAAGAATAATTACTTAATTAAAGATTAATTAAGGTTAATTAATTAAATTGATTAAAGGCTCATTAATTTATAGTTAAAAGATATTTACTTAATTAATTAAAGGGTAATTAATTACTTAAAGGTAATTACCTAATTAAAAGTAATTAATTAATGGTTAAAGCCAATTAAGTGATTAAGGATCATCACTAATTGTGATTAATTAAATAATAATTAATTAAAGGTTAATTAATTAAGGGTTAATTAATTAAGGGTTAATTAATTAAGGTAATTAATTAAGGGTTAATTAATTAAGGTAATTAATTAAGGGTTAATTAATTTGTATAATTAATTAAGGATATTTAACTAAAGGACAATTAAATAATTAGGGGTTAATTATTTAATGATTAAAGATTGATTCATTTATTAATTATGGTTAATTAATTAATAATTAAAGGTTAATTAATAAATGATTTAAAGGTTAATTAATATTAAAATGGTTTATAATTAATTAATATTAATTAACCAGGATTTGTAGTTATTCATAAGTAATTAATCTGATTTAAATAAATCAGATGATTAGATTAATCTTACTCACGGATGTTTGGATTTAATTGAATGTTGAATTGTGTGATATCCCTGATGTGGGATGCTTTGTGATATGAATTATTTTTTATTTGAGCTGTGATGAATGTAATTTATTCATCTGTGACGAATGTAATTTATTTATCTGCGATGAATTTATATTATTTATCTATGAATCTGTTAATGGAAGATAAGCATTATAGATTATACCGCTTATTGATATTGTTATGATTGAATCTGTGATGATTGATGTTGTTGCACTATTGTGTAAAACCTCTGGACTACACCTTACACACACAAATATGGATTGCACGAGAAAATTGGTTAAGTCATAGATTTTTCAAATGGTTTTAAAAGTTGAACTTTGAATCCAAATGGTTTTGGAAATGGAATTGGGTTAAATATAAAAAGCTATTAATAAGGGATTTCAAAGATAAAAGTTATTTTGAATGACTGGATGATGTTTTGAAATTTAAATAGTTTGATTAGAATTTGAATTCAAGATTTGAAATTGAATTCTATGTTTGGAAGTTATGGGTTAAAAAGGATATATATAAGTTATAAATTTGTTTATATGGGTTTTTAAACCATTTTAAAAGTATTATTTTGGAAATTTGAATTTAACCCAAGTTTTATACCGAAGGGCTTTAACACGTGAAAATGTAATCGGATTTTTTCAAAAAGAAAACTATTTGTTTTCGAATAATAATAGCTTTCATATAAAGAAAAGATTTTCAATTTGTGTTGAAAGATTTCAAGTTTGAATTGAAATAGTTTTGAAAGCTACAAATGAATCTTTGTGAAAGATTGTTGAACTTTGTTTTGAAATCGAAGAGGATCTTAAAAGTATATCTTTTGTATAAAAGATTTGAAATGGAATTGTGTGGAAAGATATGAAGGAATCTTTGTGAAATATCTGGTGAACTTTGTTTTCAAACAAAAGAGGATCTCAAAGATAGATCTTTTGTTTAATTATTGTGAATGAATCTTTGTGAAAGATAGGTGAACTTTGTGAAATAGATCTTTTTGTTTAAAGATTTGAAAATGGTAATTTGTTCAAACCATTTAAAAGAAAGGTTTGGGATAATAAGTTGTGACTTAACTGAGATCCCAATATCCATATGTTTTTAAATGATTGCGCTCACTATTCGGTTTTGCCGGGAGAGGACTTTGTGTCATATAACCCATTCTGAATAGTGATACGACAAAATGATAGCATTTGAAGACCGGTGGTGAAGACCGGGTGTCTTCGAGAACGATAGGATAACCTGTCGAATGACTCTAGACTGAGTTGCTCCGGTATAGAGATCTCCATTTGTGATGGGGAGTCCGATCGAGATTGAGGATGCCCAGATTGCAAGGGCTTCTTTTGAAGTGCCTTAGATTCTGTTCGAACCTACAACAGACTTATATTGATGTGTGTCTAACATTACACTTTGAGATGTAAAACCAGTTTCTATCAAATACATTTCTATTTGGTGGCGGAGAATTTATTCTCTTAGCTTAACACCCTTCTCTGAGACGTACGATCTCAGAGGTTATGTAGTTGATGGTTACTAGCGATACATTACCAATTTGGTAATGTGTGTTGCTGATCAATCGAAGCATGACTTTTGTATAAAGCGTAGCTTTGTGGACGAGACTTCGTCGAGACTCACAACCTGGCAATGGTCGAAACAAGAATCGTTGCAGCAAGGTTATTTGGGGTAAGCGCCCCCTGAGGGTATGTCCATTTCCTTTTGGATTATAAGTGGTATCATGGTATGGAGCCCAGATACTTAACTTTGTGGTTGCTGCAAACTTATTGCTTTGTGGTTGTTGGTGTAGAGGTACCTCGGATAAAGGTTGGTAGCGACCGGGGGATGGCATGCTTGTGTCAGTAGTTACCTAGTTACAGAGGTAACCCACCCTTGTGTAGCAGAGATCCGGTTAGGTTCTCGATGACGTCCCTCCGGAGGCATTCCATTTTGTGTAGGAAGTTCCTTTGCCCGACCATTTGTTGGAAATCCAAATAAAACAATACGAGCCCTATACGGCTTTAGTTGTATAACCTGCCATGGAATGTGGCGGTAACCTGATATTGAACACGGTAGCTATAGTAGGCATACAATAACGGTTGTATGCTAGCTAAGATTAATATTATACTTTCGAAAGGTTTTCTGCACTATGCACTAATAATAATATCAAAAGGTTTTTGCGTGTCAAGCATGGTTGACTATCATGAGGAGAAATCTCCTCCAATTCTGCGTTTGCATTGTGTGTGCGGTGGGAGGCCTTATGGTGGTTTCATTTTCCAAAAAGCATTGCGGATTTCATTTTTATTTCTTGTTGATGGTTTTGTTCAAAGAAAACTGTTTTTGTTTACTCATACCTATCCCATGAATGGCCTGGAGTTTATTGTTCCCTATCTAAACTCTAGGTGCCCACAATTTTCCACACGGGCAGTCTGGAGTTGGATTTTTTAGATAAACAAATAGTGGGGGTAGATTCGGTAGCATTCAATCTTTGGATATTGGCAACCGTATTTGGATTGAGTTGCTTCACTTCTTCATGGATAGTGATTCTCACTTTCTGGTTTAGAGCCTTTCTAGCTTTGGAGCTTTGACAATGGAGTCGCTAGATGTTGGATTCTAGCCTTTTCACTTAGAATTCTATCGGCGTTATCTTTTCGTTGTTGTATATCTCGTGGATCTGATATTAGATATTTATTGTATCCGGACATTTTATCAAGTGTTGTACATCAATGATATTATTCATTTTCTTTCGTTGTATTATTGTACTTAGCGTGTTATAAGCTCCGACGAACCAGATTCGGCATTTGAATCTGCGGCATTGGAATACGAGTGATGTATTCAGTGCAGATTTTCGAAGGTCGAGTCAGGGTCGTTACAATTGGTATCGGAGCTGAAGGTTGAACTTTAGCTCAGGAGTATAACAAATTAGGTGACTCATTAGAGATAGGGTGAAGTATACACTAGAATGATTATATCCCTAAGATATCCGTCCGTAGGCCTCGGTAAAGTCTCTTACTATCCACTGATAGTAAGTATGTCTAACGCCCCACTCCCAAGACCCACCTTAGTAAAGAGAATTAACGAGTGATTCTGTCTACTAAAGCGGAGAATAGGGCTGGTTAAGGGCGACCATCTATAACTTTATCTTAAACATCTACTGAATACGTCGATAAATGCATTATGGTTTTTCTTTTCTATCTCAATGGATCGACATACATAGTAAATGCTTAATCCAAAATTATAGGTGGCTAATGGATCTATCAGAATAAAATATAATAACTATATGTAAAGCACATCACAGAACAGTAATAAACATCATACATATACATATACACTGATACATGTCTAGTACAATACAATATGAATACAATAAAGGTGGTATTCGACCACACTACATACATCGAATCAAATATAAATACATCAGAGTCAAGCGGAAAGAAATATAAACTAAACAAAAGTGCTAGGCTGATATCCAAGCAGATGCATCAAAGCAAAGTCCCATAACTGATAGCTAACCTGAAACAACTCGGTCTGACCCGAGTACAAAGTACACGGGTAAGTCTAGCTAAAATAATCAGTTAATGAGGATAGACGACAATATGAAGCATAAGATACAAAGTGATAATTCTTTTTGAATGAGAAGAGGCAACAGAAAGATTCGTGACTTAAGTGAAATAATGTCACTTAAGTATACAATGACCTCAAAAGAGGTAAGTTCAATAATAATACTCAAATAATATAAACATTTGCCTCATATCATCGGCGACATCACAAAATGTCTACATGGTTTTCATGAACCATATCTCCTCAAAAGGTGAAACGTTAATATAAAATCTCGCCAAAAAGGCCAACATAAGACATTCTCAAGTAGGATGATCCAAAACTCAAATATAAAAGAATCTCCAAACTCAATTATACCTCGTCTCATTGGTATAAATGTATATAAATCTCAATCTCAACTCGCCAAAATGGAAAAACATAGAATATCCTATAAATTCCTGAAATTATCTAAACTGATAACTCAAGGAACTCGATAAGAGTTCAAAACATCATAATTGAAATCACCATATATATAACATCTCATATAGCACTAGGCTATCGATGTAATAAAACATCTTAAAAAGGTGAAATCACAATAAAACAGAAAACTCGGAAAATCCAAATTGGCCAAATCCTCGATTATAATGCCGAAGCAATGCTGCACGTGCTAAACTCAGAAGGCCGAAGCCTTAGACAAGGTCGCTAACACCTCCCAAAGCAGTTCGTCCTCATGACAAGGTCGCTGACACCTCTTCAAGCCATTTTTTCAGCCCTAACAAGGTCGCTAACACCTCCCAAAGCAGTTCATCCTCATGACAAGGTCGCTGACACCTCTTCAAGCCGTTTTGTCAGCTCTAACAAGGTCACTAACACCTCCCAAAGCAGTTCGTCCTCATGACAAGGTTGCTGACACCTCTTCAAGCAGTTCCGTTAGGTAAACATCGTGAATGTGTCACAAACTCACGGATAGGAACCCGATAAGTGTTAACGTGTGTCACATACCACACATTCGCACTTAGCGGTTTACTAGCCGTTAGTTGATGCCACACTAGAAACATCATAAAACTCAGAAATTTATGTCTCGCCTAGTCTCATTGACGAGTGACAAAGAGCCACCATACTTGTCTCATCTCATCGACAAGCATTAAATGGCCATCGTAACTTATCTCATCTCATTGACAAGTGAAAACATCGTGATGGTTTTTCATAAACTATAAATCTCAAAATATGAAATCATAAACTCAAGACTTGCCTTATATCATTGGCAAGTAAATAAGACATCGTGATGGATCTCATCGACAATACTCATATATAGGAGATCTCAAACCATAGTGTTTGCAAAATATTGGCCATCTTAAATAGTTCCAATAAATAGGATTACAAAAATCAAAATATGCCATAAAATGGCAAAACATCTCAGAATCAATATTCTCAAATAGCTTCGATCGTACAAGTCCGAAATTAAGCGAAATAGTAAACGCACATGTCCCATACCACGTGTTTTACTAAATCGTTTAATTCTCTTTCTCATACCTTCGAATAATGTAAAAGTAATTAAAATTAATAAAATTTATTATAAAAGATTTTACTTGAGAAAACAGTGTTATAAAACAAATTTTAGAAATTTATCTAAAAGATTTTGAGGGAAAACACATCATTAAAAAAGATTTTAATAATTTTAAAAGCCTTAAAAATAAAGAATAATTGTTTAAAAACCTCTAAAAATGTATAAAAACATTTCTTACTCCAACCATGATGTTATAAGATTTTCTGGAATTTATTCGGATTTTTAAAACTCAAGAAAACATCAATTTGCAATTAATCGGCTTAAACCGATATTCAAATTTAAATGGATTCAAATTAATTTAAATTCAAATCTCATCCTAACTTGATTTGTCCATTACTGACAAAATGATCAAATATTAGCATCAAATTTCATAAATAAAAAAGTTGCAAAAGAATGCATATGAAATTGTCGAAATCGGACAAATATATAAATATTGTGGCTGTCAATGACAGACCAGTAGTAAAAACATCAATTTTTCACCATGTAAACAACAAAATAATACAAAATATAAAACATAAAAGTTGTAGAATATTTCCTAAGGATTCCATAACATCTTTAATTTCATGATTCCGATCAGTAACGTGAAAGTTATGATCGAAATACTACCAAAACAAACAAAAATTTGTGCCCTGGCTATCAGCAAAGGCCAGCGCTGAAAAATCAATTTTTCACTATGTAGACTTCAAAATAATTCAATACTAAAAACATCAAAGTTGTGGCATATTTCACAAGAATTCCATAATATCTAAAATTTATAAATTCCGATTTGAAACAAGAAAGTTATGATTAAATTACAAAAAAAAAACATCAAACTCAGCCTGAACTTATGCATTTACGGGACAGTGATAAACAATTACAATTTTAGCATAGATAACATCTAAATCGGGCAAAATGAATAGAACAAAAGTTGTAGCTTAGTTTCTAAGCTTTCTGGAATGACCAAGATCATCACAATCAGTTAAGAAACGAAGTAGTTATGGTCAAATTCGTTTCAGCTTCAATGGCAGAGCAAATATTGGTTTTGCTCTCGGGTTAGCTGTTGAAAAATCAAATTTTGACATAGCTTACCTCAAAATTATGGAAAACATGAAACAAAAAAGTTGTAGAATAGGATTTACCCTTTCCGTAACATCCAAAATTATCAAAATCCGATTAAAATCGAGAAAGATATGGCCAAAATAATTCTGTGTTTCAAAGTTGAAATTAAAACACAGGACAGAGAGGTTACTAGCTCTTCAAACACATATTGCAATTATAAAAATTTTGATTTACAGAAAATGATAAACATAAAAGTTGTTCCTTATAAATAAACCCTCCAACTGAAAAAAGTCTCACTCAATTCTGATTTAACATTCAAAAGTTATAGTGATTTTAAGATCAGATTTTAACAAACAAAATTGCACGGGGCAGAGCTGTGTACATCAGTTTCAAACTAAATTTCGACCCTATAAACAATAGAATCTCAAAAAGTAATTAAAAGAGAAGTTGTAGCTAACAGAGTTTTCTTTCAACTGTAGAAAGATTGAGATGATTCGGGTAAATTTGCACTAAGATATTGCTGTTTTACGGCAGCAATTTTTCACAAATAATTTTCAGCAAACCACAATAAACTTGAAAGCAATTCAATCGACATCCCATCCAATTAATTCAAACAGAAACTAAAAATTATTTTCGTAGATTAAAGCTAGTGGTGTGAGTGATTAACTCACCTTGTTGTAGGAATGCAAAAACTCGAACTAATGTTGAAAGCTTGGAGCTTTTGCTTGAGTTTTAGCTTCTAGAACCTATAAACAACACTACAACAACATGCAAGCAAGAAAACCCTATTACTAACAATCTACCTATTGCAAAAATCCAAATTTGATGAAATAGAAGAAGTTTTGAAGTTGATTACCTGAGAAATATAGCTTTAGATTGATTTATTTCAGCAAACACTTGGATTAATTGGTGATTTGAAGCTTAGGGTTTGAAAGAGGAATAGTGTTTTCTTTTCTTTTTGTTTGCTGGTTACAGTAAAATGAATGTACAAAAAAAGTGGACGAGGAGAGAAGGATGGTTTCTCTTCTCTTAACAAGCTAAGTCAAAATGGGCTATGACCCAAACAAAGAAATTTAGCCCAAGTAAATTTAACTTATCACTAAATTTACCCTAACACTTTCATATTTACATAATACAACATATGCGTATTTACATGATTTCATCTCTACAAATTGTACACATATTTTTATGTTTCACAAGCATTTTTTTACAACAAATAAAAAGATAATTTAGCTATAAAAATATTTCTCATTATTAAAAACTCTTATTTTGCTTAAATACACAATTTACACAATAATTCATATAAAACTCTATTTTTAGCGCCAAAAATTACATAAAAATTATTTTCTTGTGCAATAAAATATAAAAAACCATTTTTTCAACATTTTACAACCAAAAATTTATTTTTAAACCAAATTTTCCATTTTTAATTATAATATACCGCTTATTAAATGAAATGCTTCTTTTAAAAATATATATAAAAGAAACATTTGGCAATAATTATCAAAATTATTGCATTTCTTTATATTAAAATCATGATTAGCTCATTTTTAACTTAATTAACCAAGTAAAGTTTCAAAATTTTATTTTTCACCTTTATTCCCCAAAATCCATTGTTTATTCCAAATGAATAATTTAAAACTCCAATTTATTTTTAGTTCACAATACTAAATTATAACTACCATTATAATTCAATATTTACCTGCAATCGCCAAAACTAGGGTTGTTACAGTATGAGTGCAAGAAGAGGACGAGATAGGGGACAGGGGAGTACCATTATAAATGGTCAATACCTGCAACAACAAGGAAAATCTTTCTCTATCAACCTCTATTGTTCATCATCTAGTTTCAATTCATCGATAGCTCCTAGCAGCTCCAGGAAAAAGCTTTGGAGAGAGATCATTATTTTGGTTGAGTCAAAGAATGAGTTGGCATGGTATATAAACTCCAAATAGGTCGGAATTGTTGTTTGGATGAATTGTTTGCTTTGGATACTATGGTTGATAGGTATACTTTGTTAAAACTTTAGTTTTGGCATTGTCCCCTAGTTTCAAATTTCGAGGACGAAATTTTCTTAAGGGGGGAATCTATAACGACCCCGCTTTTGAATTAAATTTGAATTGGTAATTTATTTAATTTTTTAGGAATAAATTGGAACTAAATTCGTAATTAATATAATTTTTGGATTAATTTGTGAATTTATTTGATTTTTTCCAAATAAAACAAGATATTTGTTTGTTTATTATATATGTATATAAATTGATTTTTAAATAGAATTTAGATTTGAGATTCAAAATAAATATTGAAGATAAATTGAAATTCGGATTTGATATTCAAATATAAATGTGTTGAAATATAAATTGGATTTAAAAATATATTTTAAAATTAATAAGAATTTGTTTTCTAATTTTAATATACATATAATTTGAAAGTTATATTTTGAATTAAATACAAATGATTTTCAAAACAATTATTTAAAACTAAAATTCTATAATATACATATGTGTGTTGTTATATATGTAAATTTAAGTTGACTTTAAATTGGATTTTTCAATTTAGTTTGAATTTGAATTTGGATTTAAAATTTGGAAATCAAAAAGATAAATATTTTAAAATGTTTTGGATTTTAAAATATATGTATAAGCTTTTATTTGTATATATAATTTGTTTTATTTTCTTTAAAAGAAATTCATATATAAATAAGAATTAGTGGATTAATATAAAAGCTTTATTATTTACATTAAAAATAAGTATAATTACTTAAAAGACAAGTGTTAAAAATTAAGAGACGTTAAGTAACAAGTGTTAATCATAAACAAGAATTATGACAAATGTTAAATGTTTTTTACAAGTGTCATTTTAAATTTTAAATTTTTTTTCTTTTATTTTTAATAGACCATATTTTCACTTATATAAACATATGTTTTCATCTCTTGAATTTCTTTGTCTATCACCCTCAAAGTTCAAACTAGAAACTTCAGCCTGTAAATTTTCAAAAAAAAAAAATCAGTGATCAAACAAATTTCTCAAAATCAAATTTGCAAATCAAATTCTATCAACCTGTAATTCATTTTCAACTCCAAAAGCAAACCAGAAATCAAAAGTCTGAAAGTCTTCCTCCTCAAACCTGAAATCAATTCAAAAGCCTGCAAACCATTTTCAAGTTTCAAATCAATCACCTGTAAACATCGTCTTCTAAATCAAAAAAACTCAAAGCTTGTTTCTTTTTTTCAAACCTGAGATGAACAAGCCAGCGTTTCTTCAATCTGTGATATATCAAGCAAGTTCAAAACGAAGGCAGTTTTATCTCTATCCAAATCTGAGTCATCTTCAACAAGTTTTCAAAATCCAGTAACTAGCATGCAGTTTTTAAATCAAAATTCAAAAACAAGCCTCTGTTCAGAATCAGCCTCTGTATTCAAACTTCGTGAGTAAACTTACCCAATTTAACTTAAAATTGTGATATGTCTGGATGTTTATACTTGTTGTTGTTAAGGAAAAAAATGTTGTTTTGGATGAAAATATATCTACATACAAATATATATGAGGATTGAAGGGTGCATATCAGTATATAGGAAAAAAATATAAATCTCTGATTCCAGGGTTTAAAAATCTACTCTAGAACCAGAAATCTCTGTTTCTAAATATTTTTAGCAAGTAATGCTTAAACAAAAAATTTATAAAACAACAAAATATTAATTTTAGAAATAGTTTTAAGTAATTATATCAAGTGATCATCTTAAAAATATGAATTTACAGAAGAAAAACAATTCAAGGTAGAAAATCAATTATATGGAAATCATGCTTTGATTCTGCGATTTAATTCATAGTTGAAATTGTTGAATTTTAATCATGGTTTCAAGCTTTTTTACATTAGGATCATAGAGAATTTCTGAAATGAACGGGTTTAGGATATTTGTTGATTTTCGGCGATCAACGATGAATGAGATGTCGTGATTGATCATGGTGGAAGTTGGTAGGAAGGAGATTACAGAAAAAATAGGGATTAGATTTATCGATGGACAAGGTGGCGTAGCAACAACAAACTAGGGTTTATCGACCTACTTCGATCGATGCTATTGTTGAGGAAATTTCGCCAACTTCATCGCATCGAGAGGAATCGCGACCAAGGGTAAAGTAGAAGGGGACTATGATGAAGATTTTAGTGGAGTGACGAAGTCCCTGATGATCGGAATTGGTGAGGTAAGTCAGGTTTTGGCGATCTATTTGTTCCAGTTGGAGGATCAAGACGCTCGATTTGATTCCAAGTTGAATTCGATCAATTTGGGTGGTCATTCGATACGAGATGATCGTCATCGACTTTTGTGTGATCACAACTGTGACCGGAGATGATCGATGCAATCGTGCACGTGCACGAAGCTTCTCTGTGCATCAGCGTTTTGTCTTCGAAGAAGAAGGAGGAGATGTTGGGAAGAGGCAGTTTTCTCGAAGTCAAACTCGAAGTCGTGCTCGTGAAAATGCGACGATAGCTCAAAGGAATCATCGGGTTCGTGTGTATGTTTGTCGTAGTTTTAAAATTTAAATTTAAAACAAAGTTTAGAATAAGGTAGCAGGAGATGACTCAGGGACATACTCGAGTAAAACAGGATTTGGCTCGGGTTAACACTCGAGATGGGTCTCGAGTCTAATTGTTTTTTGTATATAACAGTTTTTATTTTTTTAAAACCAGATCAAGTTGTATTTAAAATGATTTTTGGAAAAACAGTTCTTTTGCAGATGATAAATGTATATCCAAGTTTGAATTAGTCAAAAAGGTTTAAAAATAAATTATTTCAAATTTATTAATTTAAAAGTGTTTTTAATTTATATAACTTTTGGTTTTAAAGTTTATAAAATTTAATTTTTGCAATTAAATGAATGATTTAAGAAAAAATGGTTTTATAATCCTTAATCTAACTTAAAGATTTTAAGTAAATAAATATATTGATGACGGCCTATTTCTAAAGTATTATTAAATAAGAATTAAATGATAAGTAAAAACTAAAGAAAAATGGCTATCTTTTAATTGATGAAATTTTAAATAATTAAAGAACTATTAACTAATGAAAGTGATTAAGGAAGAATTGATTAATGAAGGTGATTAAAGGATAATCATAATTAAGAATAATTACTTAATTAAAGATTAATTAAGGTTAATTAATTAAATTGATTAAGAGCTCATTAATTTATAATGAAAATATATTTACTTAATTAATTAAAGGGTAATTAATTACTTAAAGATAATTACTTAATTAAAAGTAATTAATTAATGGTTAAAGTTGATTAAGTGATTAAGGATAACCACTTATTGTAATTAATTAAATAATAATTAATTAAGGGTTAATTAATTAAGGTAATTAATTAAGGGTTAATTAATTTGTATAATTAATTAAGGATAATTAATTAAAGGATAATTAAATAATTAGGGGTTAATTGTTTAATGATTAAAGATTGATTCCTTTATTAATTAAGGTTAACTAATTAATAATTAAAGGTTAATTAATAAATGATTTAAAGGTTAATTAATATTAAAATGGTTTGTAATTAATTAATATTAATTAACTAGGATTAGTAGTTATTCATAAGTAACTAATCTGATCAGATGATTAAATTAATCTTACTTATGGATGTTTGGATTCAATTGAATGTTGAATTTTGTGATATCCCTAATGTGTGATGCTTTGTAATATGAATTATTTTTGACTTGAGTTGTGATGAATGTAATTTATTTATCTGTGACGAATGTTTTATCTACGATGAATTTATATTATTTATCTGTGAATGGAAGATAAGCGTTATAGATTACACCGCTTATCGATATTGTTATGATTGAATCTGTGATGACTGATGTTGTTGCACTATTGTGTAATACCCCTGGACTACACCTACACACACAAATATGGATTGCACGAGGATATTGGTTAAGTCACAGATTTTTGAAATGGTTTTAAAAGTTGAATTTTGCATCCAAATGGTTTTGGAAATGGAATTGGGTTAAATATAAATTTTTTTTGAAAAGGGATTTCAAAGATAAAAGTTATTTTGAATAACTGGATAATGTTTTGAAATTTAAATGGTTTGATTTGAATTTGAATTCAAGATTTGGAATTAATTTCTATGTTTGGAAATTGTGGGTTAAAAAGGATATATATATATATATATATATATATATATATAAGTTATAAATGTGTTTATATGGGTTTTTAAACCATTTTAAAAGTATTATTTTGGAAATTTGAATTTAACCCAAGTTTTACACCTGAAGGGCTTTAACTCGTGCAAATGTAATTGGTTTTTTCCGAAACGAAAACTATTTGTTTTCGAATAATAATACCTTTCATATAAAGAAAGGATTTCCAATTTGTGTTGAAAGATTTGAAGTTTGAATTGAGATAGTTTTGAAAGCTATAAATGAATCTTTGTGAAAGATTGTTGAACTTTGTTTTGAAATCGAAGAGGATTTTAAAAGTATGTCTTTTGTATAAAAGATTTGAAATGAAATTATTTTGAAAGCTATGAAGGAATCTTTGTGAAATATCCGGTGAACTTTGTTTTCAAACAAAAGAGGATCTCAGAGACAGATCTTTTGTTTAAATATTGTGAATGAATCTTTGTGAAAGATTAGTGAACTTTGTGAAGTGGATCTTTTTGTTTAAAGATTCGAAAATGGTAATTTGTTCAAACCATTTAAAAGAAAGGTTTTGGGTAATAAGTTGTGACTTAACTGAGATCCCAATATCTATATGTTTTTAAATAATTGTGCTTACTATTTGGTTTAACCGGAAGAGGACTTTGTGTCATATAACCCATTCCGAATAGTGATACGATGAAATGGATAGCATTTGAAGACCGAGTGTCTTCTAGAATGATAGGATAACCTGTCTAATGACTCTGCACTGAGTTGCTCCGGTATAGAGATCTCCATTTATGATAGGGAGTTCGATCGGCATTGAGGATGCCGAGATTGCAAGGGCTTCTTTTGAAGTGCCTTTGGTTCTGTTCGAACCCGGAACAGATTTGTATGGATGTATTTCGGACATTACACTTTGGGATGTAAAACTAGTTTCTATCAAATACATTTCTGTTTGGTGGCGGAGAATTTATTCTCTTAGCTTAGCACCCTTCTCTGAGACGTACGAGCTCAGAGGTTATGTAGTTGATGGTTACTAGTGATACATTCCAAATTTGGTAATATGGCATATGAAGTGCTGCTGATCATTTGTTGATCGAAGCATGGCTTTTGTATAAAGCGTAGCTTTGTGGACGAGACTTCATCGAGCCTCACAACCCGGTAATGGTCGAAACAGAAATCGTTGTAGCAAGGTTATTTGGGGTAGCACCCCTTGAGGGTATTTCCATTTCCTTCTGGATTATAAGTGGTATCATGGTATGGAGCCCAGATACTTAACTTTGTGTTTGCTGCAAACTTATTTCTTTGTGGTTGTTGGTGTAGAGGTACCTCGGATGAAGGTTGGTAACGACCGGGGGATGGCATGCGGATGTCAGTGGTTACCTAGTTACAGAGGTAACCTAGCCTTGTGTAGCAGAGATCCGGTTTGGTTCTTGGGGACGTTCCTCCAGAGGCGTTCCATTTTGTGTAGGAAGTTCCTTTGCCTGATCATTTATTGGAAATCCAAATAAAACAATACAAGCCCTGTACGGTTTTAGTTGTATAACCTACCATAGAATGTGGCGGTAACTTGCTATCGAACATGGTAGCTATAGTAGGCATACAATAATGGTTGTATGCTGGCTAAGATTAATATTATACTTTCGAAAGGTTTTATGCACTATGCACTAACAATAATATCAAAAGGTTTTTTCGTATCAAGCATGTTTGACTATCATAAGGAGATATCTCCTCCAATTCTGCATTTGCATTGTGTGTGCCGTGGGAGGCCTTATGATGGTTTCATTTTCCAAAAAGCATTGCGGATTTCCTTTTTATTTCTTGTTGATGGTTTATTCAAAGAAAACAGTTTTTCTTTGCTAATACCAGTCCCATGACTGACCTGGAGTTTATTGTTCCCTATCTAAACTCTGGGTGCCCACAATTTTCCACACGCGCAGTATGGAGTTGGATTTTTCAAATAATCAAATAAGTAGATTCGATAGCATTCAATCTCTGGATATTGGCAATCACATTTGGATCGAGTTGCTTCACTTCAGCAAGGATGGTGATTCTCACTTTCTGGTTTGGGGCCTTTCTAGCTTTGGAGCTTTGGCAATGGAGTCGCTAGATGTTGGATTCTAGCTTTCTCACTTGGAATTCTATTGATGTTATCTTTCCGCTGTTGTATATCTCTTGGCTTTGATATTAGATATTCATTGTATCTGAACATTCTATCAAATGTTGTATATCAATGATATTATTCATTTTCTTCCGCTATGTTATTGTACTTAGTGTGTTATAAGCTCCGGCGAACCAGATTCGATGTTTGAATCTACAGCGTTGGAATATGAGTAATGTATTCAGTGTCGATTTTTGAAGGTCGAATCAGGGTCGTTACACCACGTGTGGAAAATATAAAGATTGGTTGCTAAAGAAACTAGGGTTAGATATTGCCATACTCTCTGCTAATTCTAAAATCACTTTAACAACTGTGCACGTGGTGGAGAATCCAGAACTAAGTAGGATGGTTTGGCGAACGCTACTGATATAAGGTAAGAACCTAGTCCTGACCCCCTTGGGTCAGCTTGATATGACTAAAACAAGAGCTATACTGTGATGACCCGCAAATCCGTACTCCTTGAATATACACTAATCTCCATAGATTAACTCAAGATGAACGGAAATACGAATTATCAATGTTTAAGAAAAAGAAAGAGACAGAAGAAGAGATTAGAAGATAGAAAAATAGAGAGGAAAGAAAATAGAAAATAGAACGGAACTGAAAACAACAGAACAATAACAAAATCTCACAATTCGCAGCGGAACAACATATAATAATAAATGAATAATCTTTAAACAAAGAACTATATCAGTTATTACATTTTATACATTACATTACATTACATTACATTACATCAGAGTGTACTACAACAAACAACAACAAACAGCGGAAAAAGAAATACTATATACTAGTAATACGCCATGCCATCCAACTTGCCTCCAGCAACTCCAGAATATCCAGAATATCCCGATAAACCTTAACTCTTGACTGCCCGTGTGGAAATTGGTAGGCACCCAGAGTTTTAGGAAGGAAAACAATAAACTCCGAGTCAGTCATGTGACTGATGTGAGAACTCAAAACAGTTTATTTATCTTTAAAATCAAAATAGAGGAATATTTTTAAAGTCAATTCGCAATGCTTTTAAAAATGAGACTACCATAAGACCTCCCGCCACACACACAATGCAAACGCAGACTTGGAGGAGATTTCTCCTTATGATAGTCAAAGATGCTTGATACGCATTTAAAAAGAACATTTGATATTATTACTAGTGCATAGTGTAGGAAAACATTTCGAAAGTAGAATATAAATCTTATCCAGCATAGGTACCATTATATTATGCCTACTATAGCTACCATATTAGATGGCAGGTTCTACAACTAAAACCGTACAAGTCTCGTATTATTTCTTTGGATTTCCAACGAATGGTCAGGCCAAGGAACTTCCCATTGCCACATGAGAATGCCTCTGGAAGGACATCCCCGAGAACCAAACCGGATCTCTACCAACACAAGGTCGGGTTATCCCTAACTGAGTAACAACTGACCGAGTATGCCATCCCCCGGTCCTTTGGGACCTTTATCCGAGCGCTCGTAATCAATTCACACAATCATAAAGTGTTTTCAACATGAGTAAGTATCTGGGTTCCATACCATGATACCACCCTTTTCCAGAAGGAAATGCACATACCCTAAAGGGCGCTACCCCTCATAACCTTGCCGCATCTTTCCTGTTTTGACCATTCCGGGGTGTGAGGCTCGACGAAGTCACGTCCCCAAAGCCACGCTTTATACAAAAGTCGTGCTTGGGTCAACAAATGATCATAGAAATGATCACCAAGATAGACGATCAAATAAATGATCCTATCACAAATAATCAACACAATGATCATTTCACAGCGACACTCATCATGTCACATTACCAAATTGGGAGTATATCGCTGATAATATTCAACTACATAACCTCTGAGCTCGTACGTCTCAGAGAAGGGTGTTAAGCTAAAAGAATAAATTCTCCGCCACCAACAGAAATATATTTGAAAGAAATCTGCTTTATATCTCAATTTGTAATGTCAGACATACAATCCATACAAGTCTGTTCCGGGCTCGAACAGAACCGAAGGCACTTACAAAGAAGTCCTTGCAATCCGGATATCCACAATCCAGATCGGATTTCCCATCACTTAGGGAGTCTCTATACCGTTGCAACTCAGTGCAGAGACAATCGATAGGTCATCCTATCGCTCTCACAAATATCCGGTCTTCAACACCGGTCATCAATGCTATCCATTACGTCGTATCACTATTCGGAATGGGTAATCCGAATAACGAGCGCAATAATTTAAAATAAGTGTAGCATTCAAATTCAGCAAATCACAACAAATACCTTTCAAAGGTAAATATTGATAGTCGGTTATTGAACTATCAATGGATATGCACAACATCACCAGATTCCAAATAATTTTCCAAATTATTTATTTCCCAAAAATATATTTACAAGATAAATAATTTTCATACTACAAAAATAAATCAATATTTATTTTTAAACAGATTCCACTCTCTTTTATAAATTCCATAGTGAATTTATATTCTAAAATATCTATGCATATACGATTTCAATTATTCATTTCAATTTATCTTCAAAAAGATAAATTCTCAAAATATTCACTTTATATTGGAAAACATTTCCATACTTACTTATTAAGTAATTCTCAAATCCATCTATTTTTAACACTTGGAAAATATTCAATATACTTAAATCGAGATTAAGTATATATTTCATTCTTTAAGGAAATCATTCTCTTAAACATATTTATTTGGGCCAAAACGAATGTTGCGTAAAACATCGTTACGACAACCCATAATCACTAGTATAGGGATTCGAAATTAAAGTAGATATATAAATCCCAATACTATACAAAACATTTCCTTTCGGAAATCATTTACTCTAACAACAGTGTTATAGTCCACTATTTCCTTTTATTTCTCAAAAACGTCTATTTCAATAATGAATGTTGAAATCTATGGTTTCGAATCTCAACATATTTAAAACATCGTTAGATCGTTTTAATTCTATTTAAAACATCACATTCAAAACAATTTCTTTAACATATTGTTCACTATTTAAAAACGTGAATATACTACGTTAACAATTTCATCATTTCTATTCATTTCATTTTAAAGGATTATTCACAGTTCAAAAACGTGAATATAACTCCATAAATAAGTTATAAAAATTAACTTATCAAACTAAGTCGTTTGCGGATTTATAAAACAACGTTTATAAATTCCATTTCTATTTATTTTATAACTACTTCCTTTATAAATTCCCTTTATTAACCTATCTCAATTCATATCTCAATGATATACTAAAAGTTCATATTATAAGTGAAATACTTATAATTTATTTGTTTGCAAAAATCGTTCCTTTGAACTTCATAATTATAAATCTGATAACTTATAAGATTAAATTCTTTATCCAAAACCATTCTTTTAATAACTTTATAAATTTTATAAACCTACTGCTTATAAAATTCCATTTATAACTTCACCGTTTATAATTCTATAAATTTCATTCATTTATGAAATTCATTCACAATTCATTCTAACACTTATAAAAACTCGTTTTTATAATTCAAATATTTTCATTTATAAATTATCAATTTATAAATCTTCTTATATAAATCAATTTATATTATTATTCTTTTAAAACATCATTAATCCCCTTTATAATTTCACCATTTTGATTTATAAAATAATTAAATTTTATAAATCCTATTTTTAAACTTTTTATAATAAATTCAGAAATCCCGTTTTAACTATTTTATAAAATCATTAACCCCGTATTTTCAAAAATCAGTTTTTAAATATATTTCTCAAAAATATAATTTTTTTTATAACATTAAAAATTATATCGTTTATTTATTTAAAATGAATCAATTTCCAAACATATAGTATATTTTCAAAAATCACTTTAAAAATCATTTTGAAGTTCCAAATTTGGTCCAATGATGCTACATACCAAATAGTCAATCACGACAACAACGACATCATATATCGATATGATAATCCATCAAATATCAAAATATCTGAATTCAAATAAAAACTGTTGAGGAATCCAGTTGGATCCCTCCAACCTGTTTCCTGCATCCAAAAGCATTAGCACAATACCAATTCCGCTCCAGTACGGAATTATCGCGGTATATGGGATTTAAAATATTATCCGCTTAATAGACGGCGCAATAGGGTCTCATCCGCTATACAAATGCGGGAAATCAATAACTCCAATATATACATATGCCAATATATATATATTGCTATTATATATAATACCAATTTCACTTTTTATGAAATATTCGCGGTATATGTTTTTAATAAATAACATCCGCTTACTAACGGCGCATAATGTATATTTTAACAATCAATAGATAACAATCATCATTCAAACATGCATTCAAATATTTTAAATCTAACTATTTAAAATTAAAATCGAAACTGATTCGATTGAGTGAGAAGTTCTATCCTTGATTTCAATTTCGTTTTAGCGATTTATTTCGAATAAAATTAAACGGACGTTTAATTTTACCCAAAATTCTCACTAACTCCAAATGACTCCAATCCAATTCCATAGCGTAGTGCTCGTCCATACGATTCCAACGCTTCTTGTTTCGCGCGTTTTCGACCTCGTATGAAAAAGTTATGATTTTTATAAGTTTTACACTAATTTTTATAATAATTTACAACATTAATCATATTTTTTTTAAACCTACAGCAAATCCACCGTTCAATCCATCACCCCCCCATCATAGCCGTGCTTTCTTTCTTCCCTACTCACGCTACCTCCAGGCTACTAGCCGCAATATGAACCCATAGCTTAATATTAGGGTTTGAAATTCGAGCCATCTACGAGCAGTTCCAGGTTGATCGAGGCACACCACATCGAAGGCCGACCCAACCTCCATGCTCGGCCAGAGCATAGGCCAACTCGGCCTCCTCCTTCCTTGTAAAACGCGCACGCAACGCGTTGCCTTCATCTCCATTTTGTCGTTGATCCATAGCTCCAATCTCGATCTCCACCGTTGAACACGAAGATCTTGCTGTGCTCTATAACTTCGTAGTTGAACACTTCTTGAATTGCTTCACGGATTTGAAGAGATTTGGGGATGAAGTTGAGATAATTTTGGCCTTAGGTTTCAGGGAAGTGGCCGCCGTAGAATATTAGGTTTAGGGTTTTAAATTTTTTATAATTTGTGAAGAGAGTTGTCTATTTATAGGAAAACGAACGACACTATTCATCCCGGAATTTCCGAACTCCGATTTACGCGCCGCAACCAGCGTTTCTAGGGTTTACCCCGCGTTCCGGACACAATGGAACAGGTTTCGGAAGCTAATTCGGACATCTGTGCGAGTTATGGCAATGAACGTTCGATTTAAATTAAACCGATTTAAACGATTTTCTAGGCGTTTTAATTTGTACCGGACAAACGGTAAATCCGATTGACACGAAATTTTAAACCTTACAATAATATCACATTACGGATCCGATGAAACTAGTTTCATCGAAATCCGAGACTGTTTGAAAAATGGCTATTTTAACTCGCCAAATTAATATTAAAACAATTTAGATGCGTTTCGAGCTGCCACGATCAAATGATAACTCCGATTGCTACGAAAATTGAAATCCGATAATAACAAACTATTACGGATCCAATGAACTGGTCTCGTTCAATTCTGAGACTGTTCAAAAATTGGCTAATTTCACTAGTTGATTAAATATTAAAATATTCAATTTTCACAAATTAACTTTTAATTCGATTTTAAAAGTTCTAAAATGTCGTTCTAACCCCAATATGATAAAATAAAATTTTACAAATCATTTTCAATCATATTTAACTCAAATTTTCAATTATTTCCATAATTTAACATATTAAATTATCGATTTAATTATTCATTTAAATCCAATTATACGAAATAAAATTTATTCGACTTATAAATTCACTTATTAATATTTAAAATTAATTAAATATTTAAATTTTAATAAATTAAAATTCTGGGTCGTTACAATCTTCCCCCCTTAAAAGAATTTCGTCCTCGAAATTACCAATAAGAAAAGTTACAGAATTTATTAATTTTCTAAAATCCATAGTTAAATTTCTTACAATAACTTACTAAGTTTTCAAATCATACTTAGTTATCTTTTCAAAAACAACTACTATTGTTTAACTTTCAATTCCAAAATCAAAGTTATAGTTTTCAAAAATTTCCCAATTTTTCTCAAATTTATTCTAACGCCTTAAATTTCCGGAAAAATTCGCCATAGTCTCCTTTGCATGGCTCGATCCCGAAAAAAAATGACAATATATATATCACAAATATACATCTCATCAAGTAATGAGGCATCCCGCAGGGAAAAAAATGTAAAAGTACGGTATGTAATCCGAGATATGTACCTTATATTTTATTAGCGAGCATATACGGCTAATATAGCGCGAAAGCGAGCTCCAAATGCGAAGCAAACGTGATCCGCACCTACTAAACACTCAACAAACAACATGAGAGCCATGTATATAGACAATAGTATCAATATATAACATATAGCAACATAATAACTATATATGTCAACATAACAATTGAAACAAAACAACAAATGCAAACATCAACCAACTATCATCCAACAAATTTATAACCAATGTATATTCATTCATATTCTCATTAATATTAAATGAATTGGTTTTCAATTTAATCACATTGATTCATTAATAGTGGATGTTTTTACTAACATTCATTTTCAATTAGTTTATATTCACTAATTCATATTCAAGTTGGTTTACTTCCAAATCAAATTCAATTCTATTTAAGATTCACTTAACTTCCAATTGAATTCCAATTACTTTAGTGTAACGACCCACTAAATTAATAATATTTAATAAATTAAATTAATATAATTTCTAATTTGTTTAAGAATAAATGTAGAAATTTGGTATAGTAGTTGTAACCTAGTGTAACAATAAAATTTTATGACAATAGATTTGTATAATGTAATTTGTCACTTTTTGTTAAAAGTAAATTTTAAGAAATCAATAAATGTTGAATTGAGAATATTAATAAAAAATATTAACTAAAATGAGATTCATTAATATAAAATCAGTAGTGAAGATGTCACCTTTGGTTGTAATAAAGGTGAATGCTATTAGTGGATGTCAACACTTAATAAAATTTATTTAGAATAAAAAGAATTTAAATGCATGTTTGAATAGAGTATTAAATTGATAGATTAAGCGTAAGTAATTAGAATTTAACCCTATAAGATATGGAACTGAATGTATGAATATAATTTTGTAGAAATAGTTAATTAACAACTTATTTGTGCATACCCAATTTAATATAAATAACAAAAGGGCTAGCACTTGATGTGCCTAAGTATTAATATATTGGAACTATAATAAAATAGAGAGTTTGGTAGTAAATAGAAATAAAAAGACCGTTATTAACTAGTAAATTAATAAATGGATTCTAACAATAGGTAGTAATTAATGCGTGTATATTGGGCATTTGCGGATTACCAATTTTTCTACCTATTCATATAATTTATTTATGTAAATCTAAACCTATGGCAACATTTTGTTAATAAATGTTGGAAGTGAATTTGAATATATCAAAGGATAACAAGTGTTTAGGTTAACCATTTATTTTATTTAGTTAAGAAGGGAAATAGATTGAAATAAAGCTAATTTAATTTTTTTGGTTGTTAATGGGTATAGTTAAATAAGGAGAAGTTATAGGAAATAAAACGCGCACTAATGAGATGTAATATAATTCCAAAGTTATTTATACCCACAAATAGGTTAATTACTGTATAGAAAGAGTCTAAATCAATAAATGAATTTATTAAGATTACATTTATAATTTTATAACCTTTATGCTGATTTAAGTTCAATTAATTTATTTGATTAAATAGTGCAGTAGCGTAGTTTTGTGCGGTAGTTGAAATAGCTAATTCTTTTAGGTGAAGTTAAGGCTAATTCTATGTATATATTTGACCTATTGTTGATATAGATTCTAGGAAGCAGGATCTATTAATTAAATGGAGTATTAGATTCAATAATTGCATTTATCGCATAAATAAAGAGAATATAACGGTTAAATTTGGCGTTATTGAAATTAAAAAGGAATGGGGGAATAATAATTTGAAATCATTGCAATAGATATTAATTTAAGGTTACCTTAAATAAATTAAGGTAATAAATGGAGGATAGTGTAAATATCTTTATAATACGATGATTTGTGTAGTTAGGGTAGTTTTGATTTGTCACTTAAGATGGAGGATTTTTATATAATGTAATAAATGCAGTTTAAATTAAGGCATTGACGTTTGGGTATTTAAGGAGTGATAAACTAAAATTTATTTATTTATTTGAAAATTTGAAATCCAATTTGTGGATTTATTGCAAATAAGTGAAATTTGTGTTTAACCATTACATCGATAGGAATAAATTAAATTTAAGGTTATATTAATAAAATTTGGACTAGAGAAATGATATGAATCGGTTTTAGAAGCCTTAAATATAAAATGGGAAGTAGACGAGATTTCACGTTACAACCATTTTTAAAAATCCCGATGTATGTAGAAATATTTATGAAAATAACGTAAACCAATGTTGAACCAAAAGAATAGAGTCAACACTTATTTATTCATTTAATGTGATATAACTATGAGTATGATTTATTGCAAATTACATGAAAATCTAATATATAGGACATTACCTAAAAAGGAAGAGTAGATAAAATTTATGATAAACATATTTGTATATGAAGGTTATTGATTTAAGGAGAAATTGGGCAAGTTTTATGTATTTGGGTTAAGTGCAACCTTTAATAGATAAATTTAGTGCAATTAAAAGAAATTGACATTTAATATTTCGATAACTTAAAATTTGATGGGATAAGAACATTTGGGTAATGAAGGGATGACAAATATTAGCTGTGATTCTAGAAGGAATTAAATAGATAATGGGAAGATAAAAATCAGGTTCTAAGCAATAATTATTAAATAACAGAAGTTTAGGAGTAAAGTGAGATAATTGAAAATTTTAATCATTCATATAAGTCATTTGTTTATTAATATGAGTTAGCTAATAAATTTAACTTGGGCAATACCTATATATTGGAAACACATTTGTAAAGTGTAATTAATTGAATTTGGTGAATTGGGAATGAATCCAAGGTTATAGAATTGATGTAATACTACGCAAATAAAAGGTAACTGCATAAAATCAATGTTTCGTAATAAATTGTAATTGATAATTAAGTAGGAATGGGTTTGAATTTGACAAAAAAGGAAAATTTATTATTTGCTTACCCATCTATTCAATCTATTAAATTTGATCAGATCCATTTGCAATTAAACGAATTTATTTACAAGTTAGTATGTATTTAGCTGATAACTATAAACCAATTAGGGCAATTGGGTATATATATTACCAGTTAAGTTATATAAGATAATGGTTGACTTAATTAAGGGAGTTTATGTAATAATTTCATTTATTTTGTAAGTGGAAATAAAACGTTAATGATAACAAGTATTCAAAATTTACCATCTATTTAGTGTATTAAGTATAATTGATAATCAACTGCAGCAAGTAATAAATAATAAATACGTAACGTTAAATGAAGTAATATTTGAAATTTAATATTTAGAAACTATGTAAATATAAGTGCAGATGAAATTGGGGATATTTACATATTGAAATATGAATCCAATGATAAATCAATCTAATTGACAATAAATATTGGAAAGTAAATTTAGTTAAATTTTGGAAATTTAATATATATACACAGTTATAAACCCTAGCTCCATCCTATTGCCATTTGCTGTATATTCATTTCTTCATCTCCTTCTCCTCCTCAAATGGTTGCAAAACCCAGATCTACTTCAATCCAAATTTCAATGAAAATGCAAACACTTCAGAAAAAATTCCACAAAAAGATATATGTTAATGTTCTCGAGGCACGTAATCTACCGGTGCAATTCGTTTTCTGTTTTGAACATTCGTTTGACCAGAATTAATTCAAACAGTCCGTGACCATTCATCATCGTCGTCGCAAACTTCGTCGGATCGTCAAACCTTTTCTGGGTTTTGTAGAGTGGACGATGGGGATCGCATCTATATGGTTTTTGTTTCGATTCAACGGTTAGATCATCGTAGATCTTCGATTAGGGTTTCTGGAAGGGGGCCGTGTGCGTTTCTGGGAATAGAAGGAGTGACGTGGCACATATATTTGTAAGTGATGAATGTGTGTCGTTTTATTTATTTTCAATTTTGAATTCAATCATCATTTTTCGCCATAACTTTCTCACACGAAGTCGGATTCACACGAAATTTCTTTTGTTAGGATCGTAATTTAATTCCGGATTTGATGACGCTGGTTTGGACGAATTCCGAGAAGGGCAAATTTTTGGGTTTAAATCGAATTTAAATTCGATTTAAATTCAAAAGGTGAGTGTTTTAACCCACTCACAACTACTAGAAGCTTTTATGTTTGTTTAAATTAATTTTAGAAATGAATAGAAATTTATTTATGAGTATTTGGCATGTTTATTTTATTCATATCTGTTGAATTGCATTTATTTAATTTAACTGTTAATTTAATTAATTTATTGCGTATAAATTTACAGTTAAAATTTATTTGTTTGTATATGAACTGCTAGTTAACAGTTATATAATTTATTTCTGAATATAGACTGTAGATTAATAGCTATTAAATTTCATTTGAATAAAATTGCCAGTATTACCTGTTATGTAGTACCAAAAATAATATTGTTATTGATTGATATTGATTGATGATTGCGATTTGGATGATGGATGATGTTGATGAATGGATGTTTATTGGATATCATTAAATTGCAAATTATCATGCATATTTCATTTCATTCGGGATTGTGGTTTGAAATGATATATAACCGCAAATTTTTATATCTTTTAAATTGCGGATTGAAATGATAAATATCCATATCACTTGACCATAGGATAGAAAATTTTATACAGGCACCGCGGTCTATATATAACTATTTTTATGTGATTTCTATGGTTTGGATGGAATACGGTTTATAATAATCTTAAATTTTATATGGTATAAATATTTTTCTTCCATATATATACACATATGAAGTTGAAAATTTTGAAATTAAAAGGTGTATAAAAATCTTTATTAAAAATGGAAGAAAATTAAAAAAATGGAGTTTAATAATTTATATCATATGTTTAAATGTTAAGTTTGGAAATTTTAAGATATGATATTTATAATTGGATTTTTCCCAAAATAAATTGAAATGAATATTCTAGTATAATTTGAATTGGGAAAAATATATATATTTTATTACTAGAAATTGAAGTCTTATTATTTATGGATTTTATATGAATATTCAAGACTAATTAATAGAACAATTGATTTGTTGAAAGCATAAAATCCGACTTTAGTTTGAAATATTGATACTCAAAATGGATATACGTATATATAAATAAATTGAAGTGGTTTTGGAACTTGAGAGAGATAATATAAATTTTGGTTTAGACTTTAATAAAGAAATGTATTTGTAAAGCCATGAGAACTATTTTCTTTACAAAGTAACATTTAAGTTAAACCATTTAATTCATACACCGTTGAATGTCCAAACCATTCAAGATTTTAGAAGTTATGGTTTTAAATTATGATTTTCAAAATATTATGCTTTGAAATATTTGATTTTCAAACGTTATGAAGTTAAAGCATTATGATTTTGGAAAAGAATTATATTTGGGATAAGTGATAAAATATGGTTTTGGGTTTTGAAATGATATCGTATTCATGGTTATGAAATGGAATGTTTATTCTGATTTTTAAAGTATAACCTATTTTTTTAAATGACCGCGGTGTTATAATAACGATGGGTTGGCAAAGAGACTGGGATCGGATATGGACATACTCTCTGTCGATACCGAAAACCACTTTGACTAACCGTGTACGCGGTGGAGATTCCAGAATGAAGTAGGTGGTGGCGACGTTTCCTGTAAGGTAAATACGTGGACCCGACTCCCGTGAGTTGGCATAAGGTGGCTAAAACAGGAGCGATTCTCAGGCCAATGAGGTCATTCCTCTGATCGGACCCTCCTCTTCGATATTATACTTTGATTTTGGATTGATTCAGTGGCCACTTCTATATTTTGATTTTGGGGAGTTAGTCCGAGGTGGGCGGTAACTGCGGCTACGCGTTTCCACCAGCCTGGATAACAATTGGTATATCTATCCTGGCATTGCCTAGTTGTGCCGTGTCACCTACCATACCGAGCCTTTACTACGAGTTTCTATTTGTGTCGTACCTATGGAGTATCCTCTGGTAGCTTCCCGATCAGGAGGTATTACGGTACTGTATAGACTATTGGCATTATTTGTGTTAAGGGCTATATGGGTAACCCTTAACGCTATTAAAAAGTAAGTTTATTTTATAAATAGACACTATTATAATAGCGCAATATACTACATAGTAAATAGTTTAACGGATCCTTAGGAGATGTAAATCCCGAACATCTCTTGAGTTACTGTACTCATATTTATTTCTGTTAATTTAACTCACATAAGATCTTTTAGTCTGACTTGAGTGTTTTTGTCTTTTCAAATTCGCTCGGGTCAGTCCGAGCGTTTCAGGATCGAAGATTTTTGCTTTGGAGGACGAAGACGAAGAATCCGTATTATATTATTTATAGTATTGCACCACACTCTAAATTTCCGCTGCATTGATTGTATTGGTATGTGTAACTCTGATATACATTGTATAAGTAAAATAAATATTTTGTAAACAGTTATCATGAACTGTGTATTGATTATTATATTTTATCCTTCCGCTGTGAGATTCTATTTTGTTTTATTTCTTCTCTGTTTTTCTTATTTACCCCATAACAATCCGCCCTTGCGTATGCTTTGAATTGGCACGTGTGTCGGTTTAAAGTGTGCGAAAAGGCGGGATGTTACAGTTGGTATCAGAGCTTTAGCTTAGCGATAAACTTTGGCTCTGTGGGGTTTGACTCTTTGTAAATAGGGTAGCAATACCTATGGGAGTCGCTGAGTGTATATATATGAGAGAGCGTATTTGTTAGTATTAATAAAGGATTTTGATATTGTGTTAATCTGTTCCGCTTTGTATTTATAAATTCTGGTTGATGCATGGGACGCTATGTCATCAATAGGGATTTCTAAACACTTAATAGGACAGACCGACATAATATTTGTTTTTAATATAGGTGAATGAAATAACTTTGCCTATTATATTTTCTATATATAAAAATATTTTTATAAAGATATATTTTGGTTGCTATAGTTGGGTGTTAGGTAATAAAAATATTTGTAATGAATTAAAGCTAAGTTGAATTTTAATAAATCAAATTGGAGATTTTTCAACTTAAGTCCGGGATTTTGAAATCTGCTTTCAAAGGATTTATGAAATATAATGATTTGGTTTATAGGTAATTTCTTATATAAATATTTAGTATAATTCAGAAGAATTGTTTTAAAAGAGGATTTTGGAGAAAATAAATTTTGTACTTTCCCCTCTATCGCTGGAAAATAATTTCGGTGATGACGGCCGCATCATCGACTTTCATTTTCGAGTTTCGAAGGGAAAGGCCACTGTAGTAAATTCTACTGCAGATTTGTTTTGAAATTATTTAAAATTTTAATTGTTTAAAGGTAATTAGAGATATAAAAGTTGTAAGAAATTAATTATATATTATTTTAAAGAAATTTTGGAATTTGACCCGGTATTAATTCTTGAATTTCCATTAATTAGTGGTAAAAGTTTAGGTTAGTGAAATAAAAGAAGCAATCAATGAATTAAAAGGGTTACTGTAATTAAATATTATAGAAAGTGGGTGATATAAACTTTAGTCAAAAAATTGAATACAAATATGATAATTTTGTAATAAATGAAAATGAAAATTTTAAGAAGTAAAGGGATCACTCCATAAATGAAAGAAAGAAAATCAAACCACTGAAGCATGAAAAAAATGTATGATAAGTAATTTGGTTGTTGGGTTGAATTGTTATTGTTTGATTTATGTTGTTGGGTAAGGAATTTGAATTTGTCGGATGAATAAATAATCTATCTATGTTCCATCTAAGACTGTTGAGTAAAGGATGCACTTGATAGTTAATTTCATTTCATACAAATTTCAAGTTTGAACCCAACCAACTATTTGTTTGATGGATTAAATGGTTGCTTTGTTTGTGTATGTATGTTGTTTGTAAGGTTGATGGTTGTTGAATTGTTTGGTTGAATAATGATTGAATCCACTTGAATAGTTCACTTTAAAATAAATATTTAACATTTTAGATTATATAAGTGAATACAGGTGATGGAAGCAACTGCTACTGCTTTTGATTCCATAATAATAAGCGTATATTGCCCGACAAATAGGTACGTTTTCGGATTACGTTTAAAGCGCTATTTTTCCCGTGTTGGGATATAATATTTTGATAATATATGTAATATATTTGTATATTTTGATATTATATTTTCTCCCGAGCCTCACCGTACAAAGGAGACTCTGTTAAAATTTTTCGTAAATTTTGGACTTAGAATTTTGTGAAAATATTTTCCCAACTTTAATAATTAAGTATAAAATAATATAATGATTATGAACAGGTATATTTTATTTAAGAAAATAAATTTAGTAAATTATTGTTATAAGTTAATATTTGGAATAAGATGTACTGTTTTATTCTTCCTTCTCCCTTCTTTTTCCTTTTCGGGCACGAAAAGTTTTGAGTGGGGGAGATTGTAACGACCCGTTAAATTAATAATATTTAATAAATTAAATTAATATAATTTCTAATTTGTTTAAGAATAAATGTAGAAATTTGGTATAGTAGTTGTAACCTAGTGTAACAATAAAATTTTATGACAATAGATTTGGATAATGTAATTTGTCACTTTTTGTTAAAAGTAAATTTTAAGAAATCAATAAATGTTGAATTGAGAATATTAATAAAAAATATTAACTAAAATGAGATTCATTAATATAAAATCAGTAGTGAAGATGTCACCTTTGGTTGTAATAAAGGTGAATGCTATTAGTGGATGTCAACACTTAATAAAATTTATTTAGAATAAAAAGAATTTAAATGCATGTTTGAATAGAGTATTAAATTGATAGATTAAGCGTAAGTAATTAGAATTTAACCCTATAAGATATGGAACTGAATGTATGAATATAATTTTGTAGAAATAGTTAATTAACAACTTATTTGTGCATACCCAATTTAATATAAATAACAAAAGGGCTAGCACTTGATGTGCCTAAGTATTAATATATTGGAACTATAATAAAATAGAGAGTTTGGTAGTAAATAGAAATAAAAAGACCGTTATTAACTAGTAAATTAATAAATGGATTCTAACAATAGGTAGTAATTAATGCGTGTATATTGGGCATTTGCGGATTACCAATTTTTCTACCTATTCATATAATTTATTTATGTAAATCTAAACCTATGGCAACATTTTGTTAATAAATGTTGGAAGTGAATTTGAATATATCAAAGGATAACAAGTGTTTAGGTTAACCATTTATTTTATTTAGTCAAGAAGGGAAATAGATTGAAATAAAGCTAATTTAATTTTTTTGGTTGTTAATGGGTATAGTTAAATAAGGAGAAGTTATAGGAAATAAAACGCGCACTAATGAGATGTAATATAATTCCAAAGTTATTTATACCCACAAATAGGTTAATTACTGTATAGAAAGAGTCTAAATCAATAAATGAATTTATTAAGATTACATTTATAATTTTATAACCTTTATGCTGATTTAAGTTCAATTAATTTATTTGATTAAATAGTGCAGTAGCGTAGTTTTGTGCGGTAGTTGAAATAGCTAATTCTTTTAGGTGAAGTTAAGGCTAATTCTATGTATATATTTGACCTATTGTTGATATAGATTCTAGGAAGCAGGATCTATTAATTAAATGGAGTAATAGATTCAATAATTGCATTTATCGCATAAATAAAGAGAATATAACGGTTAAATTTGGCGTTATTGAAATTAAAAAGGAATGGGGGAATAATAATTTGAAATCATTGCAATAGATATTAATTTAAGGTTACCTTAAATAAATTAAGGTAATAAATGGAGGATAGTGTAAATATCTTTATAATACGATGATTTGTGTAGTTAGGGTAGTTTTGATTTGTCACTTAAGATGGAGGATTTTTATATAATGTAATAAATGCAGTTTAAATTAAGGCATTGACGTTTGGGTATTTAAGGAGTGATAAACTAAAATTTATTTATTTATTTGAAAATTTGAAATCCAATTTGTGGATTTATTGCAAATAAGTGAAATTTATGTTTAACCATTACATCGATAGGAATAAATTAAATTTAAGGTTATATTAATAAAATTTGGACTAGAGAAATGATATGAATCGGTTTTAGAAGCCTTAAATATAAAATGGGAAGTAGACGAGATTTCACGTTACAACCATTTTTAAAAATCCTGATGTATGTAGAAATATTTATGAAAATAACGTAAACCAATGTTGAACCAAAAGAATAGAGTCAACACTTATTTATTCGTTTAATGTGATATAACTACGAGTATGATTTATTGCAAATTACATGGAAATCTAATATATAGGACATTACCTAAAAAGGAAGAGTAGATAAAATTTATGATAAACATATTTGTATATGAAGGTTATTGATTTAAGGAGAAATTGGGCAAGCTTTATGTATTTGGGTTAAGTGCAACCTTTAATAGATAAATTTAGTGCAATTAAAAGAAATTGACATTTAATATTTCGATAACTTAAAATTTGATGGGATAAGAACATTTGGGTAATGAAGGGATGACAAATATTAGCTGTGATTCTAGAAGGAATTAAATAGATAATGGGAAGATAAAAATCAGGTTCTAAGCAATAACTATTAAATAACAGAAGTTTAGGAGTAAAGTGAGATAATTGAAAATTTTAATCATTCATATAAGTCATTTGTTTATTAATATGAGTTAGCTAATAAATTTAACTTGGGCAATACCTATATATTAGAAACACATTTGTAAAGTGTAATTAATTGAATTTGGTGAATTGGGAATGAATCCAAGGTTATAGGAATTGATGTAATACTATGCAAATAAAAGGTAACTGCATAAAATCAATGTTTCGTAATAAATTGTAATTGATAATTAAGTAGGAATGGGTTTGAATTTGACAAAAAGGAAAATTTATTATTTGCTTACCCATCTATTCAATCTATTAAATTTGATCAGATCCATTTGCAATTAAACGAATTTATTTACAAGTTAGTATGTATTTAGCTGATAACTATAAACTAATTAGGGCAATTGGGTATATATATTACCAGTTAAGTTATATAAGATAATGGTTGACTTAATTAAGGGAGTTTATGTAATAATTTCATTTAATTTGTAAGTGGAAATAAAACGTTAATGATAATAAGTATTCAAAATTTACCATCTATTTAGTATATTAAGTATAATTGATAATCAACTGCAGCAAGTAATAAATAATAAATACGTAACGTTAAATGAAGTAATATTTGAAATTTAATATTTAGAAACTATGTAAATATAAGTGCAGATGAAATTGGGGATATTTACATATTGAAATATGAATCCAATGATAAATCAATCTAATTGACAATAAATATTGGAAAGTAAATTTAGTTAAATTTTGGAAATTTAATATATATACACAGTTATAAACCCTAGCTCCATCCTATTGCCATTTGCTGTATATTCATTTCTTCATCTCCTTCTCCTCCTCAAATGGTTGCAAAACCCAGATCTACTTCAATCCAAATTTCAATGAAAATGCAAACACTTCAGAAAAAATTCCACAAAAAAATATATGTTAATGTTCTCGAGGCACGTAATCTACCGGTGCAATTCGTTTTCTGTTTTGGACATTCGTTTGACCAGAATTAATTCAAACAGTCCGTGACCATTCATCATCGTCGTCGCAAACTTCGTCGGATCGTCAAACCTTTTCAGGGTTTTGTAGAGTGGACGATGGGGATCGCATCTATATGGTTTTTGTGTCGATTCAACGGTTAGATCGTCGTAGATCTTCGATTAGGGTTTCTGGAAGGGGGCCGCGTGCGTTTCTGGGAATAGAAGGAGTGACGTGGCACATATATTTGTAAGTGATGAATGTGTGTCGTTTTATTTATTTTCAATTTTGAATTCAATCATCATTTTTCGCCATAACTTTCTCACACGAAGTCGGATTCACACGAAATTTCTTTTGTTAGGATCGTAATTTAATTCCGGATTTGATGACGCTGGTTTGGACGAATTCCGAGAAGGGCAAATTTTTGGGTTTAAATCGAATTTAAATTCAATTTAAATTCAAAAGGTGAGTGTTTTAACCCACTCACAACTACTAGAAGCTTTTATGTTTGTTTAAATTAATTTTAGAAATGAATAGAAATTTATTTATGAGTATTTGACATGTTTATTTTATTCATATCTGCTGAATTGCGTTTATTTAATTTAACTGTTAATTTAATTAATTTATTGCGTATAAATTTACAGTTAAAATTTATTTGTTTGTATATGAACTGCTAGTTAACAGTTATATAATTTATTTCTGAATATAGACTGTAGATTAATAGCTGTTAAATTTAATTTGAATAAAATTGCCAGTATTACCTGTTATGTAGTACCAAAAATAATATTGTTATTGATTGATATTGATTGATGATTGCGATTTGGATGATGGATGATGTTGATGAATGGATGTTTATTGGATATCATTAAATTGCAAATTATCATGCATATTTCATTTCATTCGGGATTGTGGTTTGAAATGATATATAACCGCAAATTTTTATATCTTTTAAATTGCGGATTGAAATGATAAATATCCATATCACTTGACCATAGGATAGAAAATTTTATACAGGCACCACGGTCTATATATAACTATTTTTATGTGATTTCTATGGTTTGGATGGAATACGGTTTATAATAATCTTAAATTTTATATGGTATAAATATTTTTCTTCCATATATATATACATATGAAGTTGAAAATTTTAAAATTAAAAGGTGTATAAAAATCTTTATTAAAAATGGAAGAAAATTAAAAAAATGGAGTTTAATAATTTATATCATATGTTTAAATGTTAAGTTTGGAAATTTTAAGATATGATATTTATAATTGGATTTTTCCCAAAATAAATTGAAATGAATATTCTAGTATAATTTGAATTGGGAAAAATATATATATTTTATTACTAGAAATCGAAGTCTTATTATTTATGGATTTTATATGAATATTCAAGACTAATTAATAGAACAATTGATTTGTTGAAAGCATAAAATCCGACTTTAGTTTGAAATATTGATACTCAAAATGGATATACGTATATATAAATAAATTGAAGTGGTTTTGGAACTTGAGAGAGATAATATAAATTTTGGTTTAGACTTTAATAAAGAAATGTATTTGTAAAGCCATGAGAACTATTTTCTTTACAAAGTAACATTTAAGTTAAACCATTTAATTCATACACCGTTGAATGTCCAAACCATTCAAGTTTTCAGAAGTTATGGTTTTAAATTATGATTTTCAAAATATTATGCTTTGAAATATTTGATTTTCAAACGTTATGAAGTTAAAGCATTATGATTTTGGAAAAGAATTATATTTGGGATAAGTGATAAAATATGGTTCTGGGTTTTGAAATGATATCGTATTCATGGTTATGAAATGGAATGTTTATTCTGATTTTTAAAGTATAACCTATTTTTTTAAATGACCGCGGTGTTATAATAACGATGGGTTGGCAAAGAGACCGGGATCGGATATGGACATACTCTCTGTCGATACCGAAAACCACTTTGACTAACCGTGTACGCGGTGGAGATTCCAGAATGAAGTAGGTGGTGGCGACGTTTCCTGTAAGGTAAATACGTGGACCCGACTCCCGTGAGTTGGCATAAGGTGGCTAAAACAGGAGCGATTCTCAGGCCAATGAGGTCATTCCTCTGATCGGACCCTCCTCTTCGATATTATACTTTGATTTTGGATTGATTCAGTGGCCACTTCTATATTTTGATTTTGGGGAGTTAGTCCGAGGTGGGCGGTAACTGCGGCTACGCGTTTCCACCAGCCTGGATAGCAATTGGTATATCTACCCTGGCATTGCCTAGTTGTGCCATGTCACCTACCATACCGAGCCTTTACTACGAGTTTCTATTTGTGTCGTACCTATGGAGTATCCTCTGGTAGCTTCCCGATCAGGAGGTATTACGGTACTGTATAGACTATTGGCATTATTTGTGTTAAGGGCTATATGGGTAACCCCTTAACGCTATTAAAAAGTAAGTTTATTTTATAAATAGACACTATTATAATAGTGCAATATACTACATAGTAAATAGTTTAACGGATCCTTAGGAGATGTAAATCCCGAACATCTCTTGAGTTACTGTACTCATATTTATTTCTGTTAATTTAACTCACATAAGATCTTTTAGTCTGACTCGAGTGTTTTTGTCTTTTCAAATTCGCTCGGGTCAGTCTGAGCGTTTCAGGATCGAAGATTTTAGCTTTGGAGGACGAAGACGAAGAATCAGTATTATATTATTTATAGTATTGCACCACACTCTAAATTTCCGCTGCATTGATTGTATTGGTATGTGTAACTCTGATATTCATTGTATAAGTAAAATAAATATTTTGTAAACAGTTATCATGAACTGTATATTGATTATTATATTTTATCCTTCCGCTGTGAGATTCTATTTTGTTTTATTTCTTCTCTGTTTTTCTTATTTACCCCATAACAATCCGCCCTTGCGTATGCTTTGAATTGGCACGTGTGTCGGTTTAAAGTGTGCGAAAAGGCGGGATGTTACATTTAGCTTCCAATTTCATTAATACTTAATGAATTATATATAATCATCTAACAACCATATAACAACCAATGTATATTAATTACAACCAAATTCCTTTGCTTATCAATTGGTTTAATTAAATTGATTTTCATTCAAACTTTCAACTTTCAATAACATTAAATTTTAATGAATTAACACTTACATTCATTACTTCCTATCAATTTTATTTACATTCAATTGATTAACATTCAATCCATTCATTTAATTTCTAAAGTTGAATTTCATTTATAAAACTCAAGTTCACATTTATCACTTAACTTTATTATTTTACTTTGATACTAATATCAACTTCATTCAACATCTCTTAAGTTATACTTCATTTTAAAAACATTCATTTTTTTATTTACAACTCATATTCATAAATATATCCACATAGTTTCACTTCCTATATATATAAGTTTATTTCACAATTGTAAATCACTTTAATTATAATTCCATTCTTATAATTCTTTTGCTTATACAATTATTCTTCAATTTAGATTATTCAAACAACTAAACAATCCACTTATATACACTTTAATAACTCTGAAAAATTATTTTCTTTATATATAAAATATAATCAAGGTAAAATTATTTCATTTACCCAATTTAAAACAATACTGTGTCGAATTGTTCTATTCAAGTGTTTAGAAACCCCTTCGGCATAGTTTTGCAGACCACGCTGACGAAAGTTCATATGCCACTCAATAAACCAATCACCACAATATAAAACAATTTTTTTATATTCACTAACAAATACGCTCTCATAGCTATTATTACACTCAAACTCATTCTAGAGTACTACTGACTCTATCTCTAATGAGTAATACCCAACAGAACCATGGTTGTCGCTTAACCATATGCTCTGATAGCACCTGTGATGACCCGCAAATCCGTACTCCTTGAATATACACTAATATCCATAGATTAACTCAAGATGAACGGAAATACGAATTATCAATGTTTAAGAAAAAGAAAGAGACAGAAGAAGAGATTAGAAGATAGAAAAATAGAGAGGAAAGAAAATAGAAAATAGAACGGAACTGAAAACAATAGAACAATAACATAATCTCACAATTCGCAGCGGAACAACATATAATAATAAATGAATAATCTTTAAACAAAGAACTATATCAGTTATTACATTTTATACATTACATTACATTACATTACATCAGAGTGTACTACAACAAACAACAACAAATAGCGGAAAAAGAAATACTATATACTAGTAATACGCCATGCCATCCAACTTGCCTCCAGCAACTCCAGAATATCCAGAATATCCTGATAAACCTTAACTCTTGACTGCCCGTGTGGAAATTGGTGGGCACCCAGAGTTTTAGGAAGGAAAACAATAATCTCCGAGTCAGTCATGTGACTGGTGTGAGAACTCAAAACAGTTTATTTATCTTTAAAATCAAAATAGAGGAATATTTTTAAAGTCAATTCGCAATGCTTTTAAAAATGAGACTACCATAAGACCTCCCGCCACACACACAATGCAAACGCAGACTTGGAGGAGATTTCTCCTTATGATAGTCAAAGATGCTTGATACGCATTTAAAAAGAACATTTGATATTATTACTAGTGCATAGTGTAGGAAAACATTTCGAAAGTAGAATATAAATCTTAGCCAGCATAGGTACCATTATATTATGCCTACTATAGCTACCATATTAGATGGCAGGTTCTACAACTAAAACCGTACAAGTCTCGTATTGTTTCTTTGGATTTCCAACGAATGGTCAGGCCAAGGAACTTCCCATTGCCACATGAGAATGCCTCTGGAAGGACATCCCCGAGAACCAAACCGGATCTCTACCAACACAAGGCCGGGTTACCCCTAACTGAGTAACAACTGACCGAGTATGCCATCCCCCGGTCCTTTGGGACCTTTATCTGAGCGCTCGTAATCAATTCACACAATCATAAAGTGTTTTCAACATGAGTAAGTACCTGGGCTCCATACCATGATACCACCCTTTTCCAGAAGGAAATGCACACACCCTAAAGGGCGCTACCCCTCATAACCTTGCCGCATCTTTCCTGTTTTGACCATTCCGGGGTGTGAGGCTCGACGAAGTCACGTCCCCAAAGCCACGCTTTATACAAAAGTCGTGCTTGGGTAAACAAATGATCATAGAAATGATCACCAAGATAGACGATCAAATAAGTGATTCTATCACAAATAATCAACACAATGATCATTTCACAGCAACACTCAGCATGTCACATTACCAAATTGGGAATATATCGTTGATAATATTCAACTACATAACCTCTGAGCTCGTACGTCTCAGAGAAGGGTGTTAAGCTAAAAGAATAAATTCTCCGCCACCAACAGAAATATATTTGAAAGAAATCTGCTTTATATCTCAATTTGTAATGTCAGACATACAATCCATACAAGTCTGTTCCGGGCTCGAACATAACCGAAGGCACTTACAAGGAAGTCCTTGCAATCCGGATATCCACAATCCTGATCGGATTTCCCATCACTTAGGGAGTCTCTATACCGTTGCAACTCAGTGCAGAGACAATCGATAGGTCATCCTATAGCTCTCACAAATATCCGGTCTTCAACACCGGTCATTAATGCTATCCATTACGTCGTATCACTATTCGGAATGGGTAATCCGAATAACGAGCGCAATAATTTAAAAATAAGTGTAGCATTCAAATTCAGCAAATCACAACAAATACCTTTCAAAGGTAAATATTGATAGTCGGTTATTGAACTATCAATGGATATGCACAACATCACCAGATTCCAAATAATTTTCCAAATTATTTATTTCCCAAAAATATATTTACAAGATAAATAATTTTCATACTTCAAAAATAAATCAATATTTATTTTTAAACAGATTCCACTCTCTTTTATAAATTCCATAGTGAATTTATATTCTAAAATATCTATGCATATACGATTTCAATTATTTATTTCAATTTATCTTCAAAAAGATAAATTCTCAAACTATTCACTTTATATAGGAAAACATTTCCATACTTACTTATTAAGTAATTCTCAAATCCATCTATTTTCAACACTTGGAAAATATTCAATATACTTAAATCGAGATTAAGTATATATTTCATTCTTTAAGGAAATCATTCTCTTAAACATATTTATTTGGGCCAAAACGAATGTTGCGTAAAACATCGTTACGACACCCAAAATCACTAGTATAGGGATTCAAAATTAAAATAGATATATAAATCCCAATACTATACAAAACATTTCCTTTCGGAAATCATTTACTATAACAACAGTGTTATAGTCCACTATTTCCTTTTATTTCTCGAAAACGTCTATTTCAATAATGAATGTTGAAATCTAAGGTTTCGAATCTCAACATATTTAAAACATCGTTAGATCGTTTTAATTCTATTTAAAACATCACATTCAAAACAATTTCTTTAACATATTGTTCACTATTTAAAAACGTGAATATACTACGTTAACAATTTCATCATTTCTATTCATTTCATTTTAAAGGATTATTCACAGTTCAAAAACGTGAATATAACTCCATAAATAAGTTATAAAAATTATCTTATCAAACTAAGTTGTTTGCGGATTTATAAAACAACGTTTATAAATTCCATTTCCATTTATTTTATAACTACTTCCTTTATAAATTCCCTTTATTAACCTATCTCAATTCATATCTCAATGATATACTAAAAGTTCATATTATAAGTGAAATACTTATAATTTATTTGTTTGCAAAAATCGTTCCTTTGAACTTCATAATTATAAATCTTATAACTTATAAGATTAAATTCTTTATCCAAAACCATTCTTTTAATAACTTTATAAATTTTATAAACCTACTGCTTATAAAATTCCATTTATAACTTCACCGTTTATAATTCTATAAATTTCATTCATTTATGAAATTCATTCACAATTCATTCTAACACTTATAAAAACTCGTTTTTATAATTCAAATATTTTCATTTATAAATTATCAATTTATAAATCTTCTTATATAAATCAATTTATATTATTATTCTTTTAAAACATCTTTAATCCCCTTTATAATTTCACCATTTTGATTTATAAAATAATTAAATTTTATAAATCCTATTTTTAAACTTTTTATAATAAATTCAGAAATCCCGTTTTAACTATTTTATAAAATCATTAACCCCGTATTTTCAAAAATCAGTTTTTAACTATATTTCTCAAAAATATAATTTTTTTTATAACATTAAAAATTATATCGTTTATTTATTTAAAATGAATCAATTTCCAAACATATAGTATATTTTCAAAAATCACTTTAAAAATCATTTTAAAGTTCCAAATTTGGTCCAATGATGCTACATACCAAATAGTCAATCACGACAACAACGACATCATATATCGATATGATAATCCATCAAATATCAAAATATCTGAATTCAAATAAAAACTGTTGAGGAATCCAGTTGGATCGCTCCAACCTGTTTCCTGCATCCAAAAACATTAGCACAATACCAATTCCGCTCCAGTACGGAATTATCGCGGTATATGGGATTTAAAATATTATCCGCTTAATAGATGGCGCAATAGGGTCTCATCCGCTATACAAATGCGGGAAATCAATAACTCCAATATATACATATGCCAATATATATATATATATATTGCTATTATATATAATACCAATTTCACTGTTTATGAAATATTCGCGGTATATGTTTTTAATAAATAACATCCGCTTACTAACGACGCATAATGTCTATTTTAACAATCAATAGATAACAATCATCATTCAAACATGCATTTAAATATTTTAAATCTAACTATTTAAAATTAAAATCGAAACTGATTCGATTGAGTGAGAAGTTCTCACCTTGATTTCAATTTCGTTTTAGCGATTTTTTTCGAATAAAATTAAACGGACGTTTAATTTTACCCAAAATTCTCACTAACTCCAAACGACTCCAATCCAATTCCATAGTGTAGTGCTCGTCCATACGATTCCAACGCTTCTTGTTTCACGCGTTTTCGACCTCGTATGAAAAAGTTATGATTTTTATAAGTTTTACACAAATTTTTATAATAATTTACAACATTAATCATATTTTTTTTAAACCTACAGCAAATCCACCGTTCAATCCATCACCCCCCATCATAGCCGTGCTTTCTTTCTTCCCTACTCACGCTACCTCCAGGCTACTAGCCGCAATATGAACCCATAGCTTAATATTAGGGTTTGAAATTCGAGCCATCTACGAGCAGTTCCAGGTCGATCGAGGCACACCACATCGAAGGCTGACCCAACCTCCATGCTCGGCCAGAGCATAGGCCAACTCGGCCTCCTCCTCCTTGGAAAACGCGCACGCAACGCGTTGCCTTCATCTCCATTTTGCCGTTGATCCATAGCTCCAATCTCGATCTCCACCGTTGAACACGAAGATCTTGCTGTGCTCTATAACTTCGTAGTTGAACACTTCTTGAATTGCTTCACGGATTTGAAGAGATTTGGGGATGAAGTTGAGATAATTTCGGCCTTAGGTTTCAGGGAAGTGGCGGCTGTAGAATATTAGGTTTAGGGTTTTAAATTTTTTATAATTTGTGAAGAGAGTGGTCTATTTATAGGAAAACGAACGACACTATTCATTCCGGAATTTCCGAACTCCGATTTACGTGCCGTAACTAGCGTTTCTAGGGTTTACCCCGCATTCCGGACATAATGGAACAGGTTTCGGAAGCTAATTTGGACATCTGTGCGAGTTATGGCAATAAACGTTCGATTTAAATTAAACCGATTTAAACGATTTTCTAGGCGTTTTAATTTATACCGGACAAATGGTAAATCCGATTGACACGAAATTTTAAGTCTTACAATAATATCACATTACGGATCCGATGAAACTGGTTTCGTCGAAATCCGAGACTGTTTGAAAAATGGCTATTTTAAATCACCAAATTAATATTAAAACAATTTAGATGCGTTTCGAGCTGTCACGATCAAACGATAACTCCGATTGCTACGAAAATTGAAATCCGGTAATAACAAACTATTACGGATCCAATGGAACTGGTCTCGTTCAATTCTGAGACTGTTCGAAAATTGGCTAATTTCACTAGTCGATTAAATATTAAAATATTCAATTTTCACAAATTAACTTTTCATTTGATTTTAAAAGTTCTAAAATATCGTTCTAACTCCAATATGATAAAATAAAATTTTACAAATCATTTTCAATCATATTTAACTCAAATTTTCAATTATTTCCATAATTTAACATATTAAATTATCGATTTAATTATTCAATTAAATCCAATTATTCGAAATAAAATTTATTCGACTTATAAATTCACTTATTAATATTTAAAATTAATTAAATATTCAAATTTTAATAAATTAAAATTCTGGGTCGTTACATATACCGGGCCAAGTGAGGTCGCTCCTCCGATCGGACACATTTCTTCGATACCATATCTGTTACTTTGTGATTGATTGGTGGCCACCCTCGATTTGGTTATGGTAGTCTTTTGAGGTGGGTGGTACGTAGTAGCTGCTATTACCAGTAGTCCGGGAGTGCAAAATGGTAGAATCCCACCTTAGGCATTACATCGCCTGCCTTATCATAAGCCTTATCGAGCCCACTATGATTTTGGTTTGTGTCATACCTATGGAGTGCTCCCTGATAGTCCACCGGTTTGGTGGAGTTACTGTATAGACTACGAAATTTATAAAAATGTGTTAAAGGGGATATAGGTAATGCCTTAACGCTATTTTAATACTTTACTGATAGACATTATATATATAGCGTATATTACTACATATAAATAGTTTAACAAATCCTTAAGAGATGGGAATCCCGAAACATCTCTTAAGTTATTGCACGCACATTATACATTGGATAGAAGATGTAAAATTCCGTAAACATCTCTGAAGCCGTTACGCTCATATTTATTTACTATTGATTTAACTTACATAGGATCTTTTAGTTCTGACTCGAGCGTTTTGTCTTTTCATTAAGCTTGGGTCAGCCTGAGCTTTTAAGTATTGAAGACATTATTTCTAGAGGACGATGATAGAGTTTAGTATTATATTGTTATTATTCCACTGTATCATGTTATTCTAATGCATTATTCTATTATATCTGTTATATTTATAACTCTGATTTGTATTGTAAAAGTGCAATCAAATGTTATTTGTAAAACAACTTAATGAACTGTTTATTGATTATTATATTTTATCATTTCGCTGTGAGATTTTATATTTTGCTTTTCCTTCTTTTCTCTTATTTTCTTATTTACCTCCTTAACAATCATCCCTTTTGAATGATTTGAGTTTGACCTGTGTGGTTTATTGTCCATTTAAACCATCGAAAAAGGTGGGTCGTTACATATACGTATGTACATACATATGTATGTGTATGTGCGTGCATATACATGTGTATGTGGTTGCGTTTCTCATTCCCTTTTTCTCCTTTCACCTTTTTATGTTAATTTTTTTGAAACAAAATAAAATTTTATGGACATAATCTGCTAGGTATTGGAATCAACTATAAATTTTTTTGGATCATTTTGAAATAACTAGTGCGAACCCATGCTTCGCACACGGACCGTAGCTTCATTTATTTTTGTAATTATTGTTGAACCTTTGTGTTATTGTAGGATTATCGATAATTAAATTAACTACTTCCTCCTTCTTGATAGATGCTTAAGATATTGTCCAAAAGGTGATTTTGTTTAACAATTGTTTTAGTAGAAATGTCAAATTATGTTCTAAACAATGCAATAAAATTAATGTATCAATTTTTATGCTCATGAAAGTGGCATGAAGGCAAAGGTATATGTGAGACCCCATATTTTTATAACATTATTTAGAATAAATATTGGATAAATTAAATAAAATAATGTGAAGATTAAAAGGTTGAGATTTTGATTAACAAGGACAGCCATGCCATGTTAGTATGTTAATTAAAATGAAATAACCTAAGTTAATGTGTTAGGATATGAGAAGGACAATATGGGAAATAGGTAAGGCTTATACCATAAACCCTTTGGAATGTAAATAATGTTCATTTTCATTTTACTCAAACTAAAATTTCCTAAGGTTGGCCACCATTATTATTCTCAAGAAGAAGATTAAGCTAGGATTCAAAAGAAGGAAGAAAATCAACTAAATCAACATCAAATCTCATATCTATAATCTCAAAGCTAAGACGAATAATTATTACATCTCAATTTCTTTTGGTTTTTGGTTTAAAGACTAGATCCGAATTTTTTTTGTAAGTATATACCATGTTTTGATGATTAAAGTTATATATATGCTTGTAGATGAATTATATATGTTCATGTTAGTTTTATGATATATTTGATATGAAAACCTATTAAATGACATCCAAATGCATTGAAAATTTAAATGTAGATCAGAAATGATAATTTGGAGATGGCTTTCAATTTTTATAATTTTATGAAATTATGTAGATTTTATATTAATTTTCTAATGAAGAAAATGATTTATTGGATTATAAATTATTTACGGGATCTGAGCTCGGATAGAGCAATTATAATTGGAAATGCCTAAATAAATAATTATTTCGGTTTGAAATTTTTATATGTTGGAAAACATAGTAAAATAGATTTTCTGGAATTTTTCTTGATTTTTCTAATTTATTTGATGAATGTCTAAAATTATTTAAGGTATAGGACTTAAATGTTTTATATATTTAATTAAGGATAATAAGCATTTTATAAAATGAAATTATTATTTAATTCTGAAAATAATGGCGGCATATGTCTGAATGTTAACCAATGCAAATTTGACAAACAAGGGCAGGTTAGTCGAAAAGTTATCCTTTTCTAGTTAAAAACAAAGAAAACATACTTTTAGCATGTATCAGCCTTTACAGCAACAAACCTTCCGACTCAGACCTTCCGATGAGATCGAGAGGTTCGAAGCTTTCGAAAAGGTCAAACCAATGCATATGGTATCAAGTTACTTGGTATGTAATGAATTGGACAAGGTCAAAGGTTCTTAGTCGAAAGGTTAATGGCCAAAGAGGTTGGGGTATGTTTGTTTTATAAACCAAAAGCTTTCACCTACTTTGTTTTCGAATAAGAGCTTTCGACATGGTTGCTTTCCACCAGGTCAAATATAAAGGTTTTAAACCTTCCGACAGTCGAAAGGTTACTGCTGTTTTAACGCTGCAACGTTTTGAAACCTTCCGACATAGTCGAAGGGTTACTGTAGTTTTTTTCTCTTTTGAACCTTTCAAAAAAGACGAAAGGTTTACATGTTTATAAAAATCAACCGTTTCTCCCAATGCTTTAGGAAGGAAGATTTCGATTTAGGCGACTTACCCTTGTTTTTAATTGAAGTATAACCAAGCTTTCGAAGCAAAGATTTTGACTTAGTCGAAAGGTTGCTTCTAATGACTTCAAAAGGTTTATATGAAGGTTTTCCACTTGTTTTAAATTAAAACCAGTAAATCTCCAAAAGGTTTAAGTTCAATTATTTTCGAATGGTTTTGGTTAAATGATTTCGAAAGGTTTGATGATTGACTTCGAAAGGTTTATGTTCAGTAATTTTGAAGGTTTTGATGAATGACATCGAAAGGTTTAAATGAATGATTTCGGAAGGTTTTAGTGAATGACTTCAAAAAGTTTAAATGAATGATTCGAAAGGTTTGATGATTGACTTCGAATGGTTTAAATGAATGATTTTGAAAGGTTTGAGATGGAAGGTTCTCTAAAGTTTTTCTAAGGCAATGTTTTAAAGTGGTTTTAAAGAAAGATGCCTAAAGTTTTATTGTTTTCAAAAGGATTAATTTCGAAAGGTTTGAAGTTTGATTTTAAAAGAGATGATTTCAAAAGTATAGAAAGAGGTTCTTTCAAATGGTTAAATGTTTTCATCAACTAAAGTTTGAGTCAACAATATATATAACACGGTGATATGATTTTGAGTAAAGTATAAAGATTATATGCTTTTCCTTGTTTAAGTTTGATCTAATGGTTTTAAATCACTTTGAAAATGTTTTCAAGGAAAATTTATGGGAGGGGATCCTTTAGTGAAAATGGCTCAGATATTAGAATACGAGATGAGACTAGTATGAGGTTACACCATATACATTAGCTAATAACCCCAGCTAACTGTTGTCCAAAATTCCAGTGTGTAGGGCTTTGTCACAGATAGACTAAAATTATGGTTACACACCGAAAGAAATATATGTTTGTATACATATAGGTTGTTAGTGAGCCCGAAAAACCATTAGGATTGGGAAGACCTGGGAGATGATTAAGTTAGGGACAGACCGTCCAGAAGTGAAGTATTTACCAGATAGTTAAGGACAAACCATCCAGATGAGAAATTTTTAGCAGATAGTTAAAGACAGATAATCCATAAGAAGAATATCTAACATGTGTTAGGTTAATTTTTATTATATTATCTGGTAGTCCTGAGTCAACCAAAGGCTAAAAGTTATCCAAACAAAACTTGTGTGTTTGAACAGATAGTTCATTATTACTTGATATTTATGTATGTTTACATAATGATTGCTTTACAGTATTTAAAAATTGTGGATGCAGGAGCATAGTATATGGTTTAATGAAAGGTTTTGCAAAGATATGTTTTAAAAGGATGTTAATGAGGGAAAACCCATTTCGCTAAGCGGCGTGGTCTCACTTAACATAATTTTCCTGTGATGTATAATATTATTCACACCAGGCTTTATGTCTGACCCGAAGTTTATGTTTTCCCCTTAAACCTAAGGTGCTCGAAATTAGTTTAAGTAGGCTGGGGGGGTTATGGTATTTATAGATTTAGTAGGATAATAATCTATCGAAGGCATGCAGGAGACAGAACGATAGCTATTTAGGAGTTGCAGTTCTTATTTTATGTTTTGATGTATTTCCGCTGTGTTTTGTATTAAGTCTATTATGACTCTGATCATCCAAGGGGTATCTTCACATACCGCTCTTGGCGTATTTGTAATAAGTATATTTTATCTTGCCTGGGAACAAATTTGGGATTATGTGTTTGGAATGTGAAACATTTGGTTTTGAAATGTAATGAAGTAAACTTTATTTTTGAAATCTGTATTTTGTTTCATATTCTAGTGCTTCTGATATTATTGATACCATTAACATAGCTGTATTTAGTCGCAGTGGAAGTTAATACTATAGATAGCTGTAGCATTTGTAGCGCTTAGTTTTGGGTCTCTAGATAGGGCATGTTACAGCTTGGTATCAGAGCATGGTTTATGAAATACTTTTAAAAAAAATATTTTTATAAACATAGTTCTTAGTAATTAGAGTTAAGTTTGGAGTATGAGACAACGCTATAGCAACATACTTGTATTTGTTATATATATATATATATATAAGCATATGATATATCCCTAGACTCCTATCTTAGTTAGGCTATTTATCTATAACTCACGAGGTTTGAATACAGATATGGAAGGAAGAAGAGGTATACTTAATCTCAAAGGAGATAGCACCACCACTAATGGAAATGCCCGACAAAATGCTAGAAGAGGTCCCGGTCAGGCTCAAGCTGAAACTGTTGGTGCAGGAGTTCCCCAGATGGACATGGGAGCAATGTATCATTTCTTTATAAACATGATGCAAGTTGGAATAGCAGTCGGAGTTGTTGGAGGTAATTCTACTGGAGGTGGAGCTTAGGAAGTTCCGATGGTCAATCAGTATGCTAACTTGAGTATGGATTACATCAGGCTTGGTGGAAAGTCGTTTATTGGTATTGAAGAAGCGATCAAGGTGGAAAATTGGCTACTGCATTGCAAGAGAATTTTTGTTGACTTAGGATTGAATAATGCACAGAAGAGGAGATTTGCTTCGAGGCAGCTGCAGGAAGATGCTCTATTCTGGTGGAATACTGTTACTGCTGGAGTTGATGAGGAAACCATAACTTGAAAGGAGTTTAGGAGATGGTTTTCAGAAAGATTTATGTCTGTAATGGCGCAATCACAACTGGTGAGGAAATTTGCAAAGTTGAAACAAGGAGATATGTCCGTCTTGGAGGATGCAAGGAAGTTTGAGGAGTTGGCCCGATACGGTAATGCTTTGATGGACACCGTGATTAGGAGGAATGAAAATTTTATAAGGGGCTTGAGGCCAGAGTTAATAAGTTCCACTTTGCTGATTTGAGAGATCTCAGTGATGTGGTGGTTGAAATAGCATTAAGGAAAGAAGAGGCGTTGGGTTGCTTGAGGAAGAAGATGAATGAGGCCTAGATGGGACAGGGCCAGAAAAGGAAGTTTTTCCAAAAAAAAAAAAGGAATTCTTAGGAAGGGGGAGCGTAGAAGAAAGGAAAGGCCGAAGTGGTTTGCTAGAAATGCGACAAGAAGGGACACTATGCTAATGAGTGTTGAATCGGTAAAGGAAAGGAAAATGAGGCTGGTGCAAAGAAGAACGTTAAATGTTTTAATTGTGGTCAGTTCGGTCATTACAATAATAAGTGCCCAGAGCTACAAGAGATGGAAGCTGGCAAATTTATTCTTTGAAGCCCACAACCTCAAGGCCAATTGTGCAGAATAAAGGGAAAGCTGTTTTGGAAGGCTCGCTGTAGGTTCACGGTATGACCGTTAGCGTTATATTTGATACTGGAGCATCTCATTCTTTTATTTCTCGATGTTTGATAGATAGACTTAATCTAGAACCCTCATACTTAGATACTTCCATAAGGGTTGCAAATCTGATAGGAGAGTATGCAACGCTTGGGACGAGGTATGACCATTTAGAATTTGATTTGCTAGGCCATGCTTTTGATTGCTATTTGCATGTGTTTGAATTTGTGGGATTTATGATTATCCTTGGGATGGGTTGGTTAAGTAAATATGATTCTAGGATATTTTGCCATGATAGGAAAATATCACATAGTCACTTGGATTGTAATGATTGGATAGTTTATACCGTAGAGAACCCTAGATGTGAATTGAATGCTTTATTGGGTATTATGGAGTTAGAGGATGAGTTGCATCGAGTCTTTGTAATTAGAGAATTCGCTGAAGTATTTAAGCCGGTAGATGGACTGCCACCGAAATGAGCCATGGAGTTTCAGATTGATTTGGTGCTTGGAGCAGAGCCAGTGAGTAGGCCGCCGAGCAGGATGACACCCACTGAGATGAGAGAGTTAAAGGTCCAGTTGGTGGATTTGGAAGGCAAGAGTTTTATTCAACCAAGTAGTTCACCATGGGGGCTGCCGTAGTGTTTGTGAAGAAGCCGACGGATCGTTGAGGCTATGTATTGATTATCGTAAATTGAATAAGAAGATGATAAAGAACCAATATCTATTGCTAAGAATTGACGATTTGTTCGATCAGTTAAGTGGAGCCAAGGTATTCTCTCAACTAGATTTGGCGATGGGATTTCTTCAGCTTAGGGTGTCAGAGGATAGCATTCCTTTGATGGCGTTTAGGAAAAGATATGCATCGTACGAATGGTTAGTTATGCCATTCGGACTAACTAATGCATCGGCATTCTTTGTGGATCTGATGAATAGAATTTTTCGAGAGCACTTTGATAGATTTGTGTTGGTCTTAATAAATGAAATTTTGATATACTCTAAGGACGAGAAGGAGCGTGAAGTTCATCTTAGAGTTGTGCTCGAAACATTGAGGAAGCATCAATTGAAGGCTAAGTTTTCGAAGTGTCATTTTTGAAAGAAGGAAGTGAAGTTCCTTGGTCATGTCGTCTCAGAGAAAAGTTTTTCTATCGATCCGACTAAGATTGAGGCGGTGAATAATTGGAAGAGACCCCAAACGGTGACTGAGATTAAGAGCTTTCTTGGATTGGTTGGATATTGTCGAATATAAAGGATTTTTCACAGAAAGTTGTATCGATGACTAAGCTTACGCGAAAAGATGTAAAGTTCGTATGGACTGATAAGTGTGAGGAAGCATTCCAGAGCTTGAAACACTTATTGATCCATGCACCGGTGTTAGTAGTTTCAGAGAGGAATCAAGATTTGATTGTTTATACTAATGCATATGGAACTAGATTGGGAGTTGCGTTGATGCAAAGATGTAAAATGATTGTTTATGCTTCTAGACAGCTTAGACCACGTGAAGTTAGGTATCCAACGCATGACTTGGAGTTTGCTACCATTATATTTACTTTGAAGGTGTGGAGACATTATCTTTTGGGAGAGCGATTTAAGCTTTACACTAATCATAAGTCGTTGAAGTACTTATTCTATCAGAAAAAGATGAACATGGACAACAAAGATGATTGGAGTTTATCGCTGCTTATGATTTTTGAATTGTGTACACACCTGAAAAAGGAAACAAAGTGGCGGATGCACTCAGCCGAAAACATGAAGATGAAGTATTGGCTATGATTGCTGAGTGGAAAGATTTGGAAGCATTATCAACTTATAGTGTGAAGTTTAGATCCGAGGTAGGTTCAAGTGCGGAAAGTGCTACGTTGTCTTGTTTAGGAGTCCGACCAGTAATGATTGAAAAGATAGCTTCTGAACTGGAGGAGGATCCAGTTTTGGCTGAACGCATCAAAAATTTGAGGGAAGGAACAGAGAGTGATGATCTAAAGGATTTCAGTCTTGACCAAAATAGGTGGTTGAGGAAGAAAGAAAGGCAGTGTGTGCCGAATGTAGGAGACATGTGGAAGGAACTTTTGGATGACTATCATCGTTCGAAGTTCACTATCCATCCAAGAGGAACAAAGATGTATCAGGATATGAAGAGAAGTTTCTTCTAGGAAGGTATAAAATGGGACATTGGTTTGTATGTTAAGTAGTGCTTGAATTGTCAACAGGAAAATGCTGAACACTAGAAGCCTAGTGGATTGCTTCAACTAGTAGAAGTTCCATTGTGGAAATGGGATTCCGTCTCTATGGATTTTGTTGATTGGTTGCCAAGGTCTAGAAGAGGAAATGAAAGCATATAGGTCATAGTAGATAGACTGACTAAGAGCGTCCATTTCATTCCAGTAAAGTCCACTAGGATGGCACCTATTTTGGCAAAGTTATTTATGAAGAATGTAGTTAGGTTGCATGGGATTTCTAGTAGTATTATTAGTGATAGAGATTCTTTGTTTACTAGCGAGTTATGGAAAAGTCTACAGGAAGCATTTGGAACCAAGCTCAACATGAGTACCGCTTACCATCCACAGACTGATGGGCAAACAGAAAGAGTTAACAAAATCCTGGAGGATTTGTTAAGAGCTTGTATATTGGATTTCAGGGGATCATGGGAGGACCTTCTTAATCTAGTCGATTTCTTGTATGGCAATAGTTATCAAAATAGTATTGGGATGACACTATTTGAAGCTTTGTATGGAAGACCATGCAAATCTCCCGTATGTTAGTTAGAGACCGGAGATAGATTGGTTCTTGGTCCGAATTTGGTGAAGGAAGCTGCGAAGAAGATTGAGTTAATCCGAGTTACGATGAAGGAAGCTCAATCTAGGTAGAAAAGTTATGCTGATAGAAGAAAGAAAAATTTGGGATTTTCTGTTAGCGACTATATGCTCATTAACGATAAAGGTGTGATTAGATTTGGAAAGTCAGGAAAGTTAGCACCTAGATTTTTTGTTGGACCTGTTCGTATGTTGAGAGGATCCAAAAACTCGCTTATAAAGTAGAGTTACCGAGTAGTATGGCTGGAGTCCATGATGTTTTCCATGTTTCTCATCTTAGGAAATGTGTTAGAGACCCAGAAACTACTATAGCACCTACAGTGTTAGAAGATTTAGTAGTAGAACTGGATTTGACCATAGTTAGAAAGCTAATTCAGATTTTGGCTAGAGATGTGAAGAAAAGTTAAGGAACAAAATAGTCAAGTTAGTAAAGGTTCAGTGGAGTGACGATGCTAGAGACTGTAGTTAGGAGATGGAGAGAAGAATTAGAGACTCTTACCCTGATTTGCTTGATGGTATGTTCTATCTTTGATTGTTTTGTTGTGCACCTTATCACAATTTCGAGGACGAAACATTTAAGGTGGGGAGTTTGTAGCACCCCATATTTTTATAAAATTATTTAGAATAATTAACTGGGTAAATTAAATTAAATAATGTGAGGATTAAAAGGTTAAGCTTTGATTAACAAAGGATAGTCATGCCCTATTAGTGTGTTAATTAAAATGAAATAACCTAACTTAATGTGTTAGGATATGAGAAGTGCAATATGGGAAATCAGTAAGGCTTATACCCTAAACCCTTAGCAATGCAACTCACGTTCTGTTTCATTTTACTTAAACTAAAATTTCCTAAGGCCGACCGCCATTATTATTCTCAAGAAGAAGATTAAAGTTAGGATTCAAAAAAGGAAGAAAATCAACTAAATCAACATCTAATCTCATACCTATAATCTCAAAGCTAAGCTGAATAATTACTACATCCCATTTTCTTTTGGTTTTTGGTTTTAAGACTAGATCCGAAATGTTTTTGCAAGTATATGCCATATTTTGATGATTAAAGTTATATATGCTTGTTGATGAATTATACATGTTCATGTTAGTTTTATGACAAGTTTGATACGAAAACCTTATTAAATGACATCCAAATTTCTTGAAAATTTAAATATAAATCAGAAATGATAATTTAGAAATGTTTTTCAATTTTCATAATTTTCTGAAATTATGTGGATTTATATTAATTTTCTAGTGAAGAAAATGATTTATCAGGTTATAAATGATTTATAGCTAAATAAATAATTATTTGGGATTGAAATTTTTATATGTTGGAAAACATATTAAAATAGATTTTCTAAGATTTTTCTAGATTTTTCCTAAGTTACCTAACGAATTTATAAAATTATTTAAGGCATGGGACTAATATGTTTTATATATTTGATTAAGGAGAAGGGGCATTTTATAAAATGAAATTATTATTTAATTCTGAAAATAGGGGCAACATATTTTTGAAAAGAATTTGTTAACCAATGAAAATTTGAAAAACAAAGGCAAGTTAGTCAAAAAGTTATCCTTTTTTAAGTTAAAAACAAAGAAAACATAATTTTAGCACGTTTCAGCCTTTACGGCAACAAGCCTTCGAACCCAAACCTTCGGATGAGGTCGAGAGGTTCAAAGCGTTCGACAAGGTCAAACCAGTGCATATGGTATCAAGTTACTCGGTACCTAATGAATTGGAAAAGGTCGAAAGGTTCTTAGTCGAAAAGTTAATGGCGAAAGAGATTGGGGTATATTTGTTTTATAAACCAAAAGCTTTCACCTGCTTTGCTTTTGATTAAGAGCTTTCGACTTGGTTGCTTTCGACCAGGTCAAATATAAAGATTTTAAACCTTCCGACACATTCGAAAGGTTACTGTTGTTTTAACATTGCTACGTTTTGAAACCTTCCGACATAGTCGTAGGGTTATTGCAGTTTTGTTTTGTTTTATTTTGAACCTTTTGAAAAAGGCGAAAGGTTAACTTATTTTTAAAAATCAGCCGATTCTCGCAATGCTTTTAAAAGGAAGCTTTCGACTTAGGTGATTTACCTTTATTTTTAATTGAAGTATAACCAACCTTTCGAAGCAGAGCTTACGACTTAGTCGAAAGGTTGCTTCCAATGACTTCAAAAGGTTTTCAATGAAGGTTTTCCACTTGTTTTAAATTGAAACTAGTAAACCTCCAAAAGGCTTAAGTTCAATTATTTTCGAAAGGTTTTAGTTAAATGATTTTGAAAGGTTTGATGATTGACTTCGAAAGGTTTAAGTTCAATAATTTCAAAAGTTTTGATGATTGACATCAAAAGGTTTAAATGAATGATTTTGAAAGTTTTAGTGAATGACTTCAAAAGGTTTAAATGAATGATTCCAAAAGGTTTAATGATTAACTTTGAAAGGTTTAAATGAATGATTTCGAAAGGTTTGAGATGGAAGGTTTTACAAAGTTTTTCTAAGGAAAAGTTTTTAAAGTGGTTTTAAAGAAGGATGTCTAAAATTTTATTGTTTTCGAAAGGTTTGAATTTTGATTTCAAAGAGATGATTTCAAAAGTACAGAAAGAGGTTCTTTCAAATGGTTAAATGTTTTCATCAACTAAAGTTTGAGTAAAGAATATATATAACAAGGTGATATTATTTTGAGTAAAGTATGGACATTATATACTTTTCCTTGTTTAAGTTTGATTTAATGGTTTAAATCACTGTAGAAATATTTTCAAGGAAAATTTGTTGAAGGGGATCCTTAAGTGAAAATGACCCAGATATTAGAATAACAGATGGGATTAGTATGGGGTCGCGTCCTATACATTAGCTAATAGCCCCAACTAATTATTGTCCAAAATTCAAATGTATAGGACTTTGTCACAGGTAGGATAAAATTATGGTTACAAACCGAAAGAAATATGTGACGACCGCCCATGACTCCCTCTTCAAAATAAGGAAATAATGCGCTGAAAGGCGTGCCAGGCAGCCATGGGTGACCGTCAAGGGTAAAATAAACATCGCAGACTCTATCGTAAAACTCACAGCGCATGGATAAAATACAATAGAGAAATATAATATAGTGAAACTCCCATAGAACAGAATATCATCATCTAATCAAAATAGCTTTATACATGGTTTGAATCATGAATACAAGAAGCCTCACTACATAGCACTCAGAGTAATCAATAATCAGCGGAATATTCCAGTACATAATATGAAATAATATGCAAAAGCCTCCTGCTCGTCTTCGTCATCATCAACGTAGATCTCCAAGAACAGCACCTGTCACCTGCTACCTAGTCTGCCCATCCCAACATGGATGAACAACCCAAGGTAATAAGAGTAGACATAAAACCTTGAGTCAGACAAAGTCTTAGTGAGCAGTAAATCAACTATCAAACATACCAAAAGAGTATAAGGGATAAAAGGAATAGGAACCAAACCATCCCACTCCACCTCTTTCTACAGTGATAGCCCCCAGACACACATTAAGGAGAAGCAAGCATAACATAGCAGGCAATTGAAGTAAAGCAATAATCACTCGAGTCAAGGTCGATGTTTTCCAAATACAAACCCCCAAGGCCTAAACCAAGATCAGATAAGCACCCAGAAAACACCGCTCTTGAGACTGAATGACGATACAACCAAACGTCCAAACATCCATGACTCTGGCTATCACTGTTAACCTTGTTTCGAAATCACCGTTAATTGAATGACCGACTCCTTCCTGAGCCATCTATCAAGGGCTAATGGTAACCCCGGTTCTAGACATAACTCCGCACGTCATCATGACCCGTGCCTAGGAATTTTCGCAACTACCCAGAGTACTCGACCACCTACCTGTAGTCTTTAGGGTGTCCAGACCACCTACCTGTAGTCTTTAGGGCAACCCTTGTACTCTTACTTTGAGTTTGCTAGAACCTTCAACAACGATGAAATCCAAGCCTTCTAGTCATCCTCCTTGACGACTATTCTCAACCTAGCCCAAACTACCTCTTGAGCCATCATTATCAATCAACTCGAACTACCCTTCAGGTTATCAACATGCTTGGAGTAATCCTTCTCGATTATACCAAGGTTACATCACATCATTCCTCGCCTCATCTTCATCATAGCAAAGGCTCATCTTCACATCATGGTTTGCCTCAACGCATCATGGAAAAATTCCATCTCAACATCATCCAATCCATACATATGAGCTTCAACATCCACTACATATGCCTTAAGCAACTTTCACCATTCAAAAGCCTTTTCCGTAGCTTTTGAATCGTCTTTGACCATACTTGTCCAAATCTATCAACTAGATAATTCATTCACAACAATCAAAAAAGGAAAACATTAATCCAAACAAATAAGTAATCAATCAAGATCTAAATAGGCATTTATAGCTAAAATGGCAATTTCGTAAATAAATGATCATGGATCTAACATACATGAATCAAGGGTTTTTAGCATAGATCTAGCAAATATAAATCATGGGTTTTGTCTCTACAACTTGATAAATGAACTTGCATAAGTAAACATCTTCATAAGTAATGGATCTATACTTGGATCTAAAGAAATATGCATAAAATCACTATCTACAACACTCCAACAAACCACCAATCCAATATACTTCTTTGGGTCCGCGTGAGAGATAACCACCACTCACCAAATCACCCAAACACTACAAAAACTATCAACTCCAGATCTGGACAGCGAAGATCTAAGCTTGATTCGTCGAAATCCCGCTTGAAACGATGAAATCTAGCTTGGTTAGATGAAGATCTTCTACTTTGGCTCTTGGATCTTCGATCTTGAATGGATGTTAGAACTAGATTGGAATGGAGAAAAGGAGATGAAGAAATGCTGTAGTCGAGCTCTCAAAATGGCAGCACTTCGTCGCTTCAAAATCCGGTGCCAAAAAGTGAGCCAAACCCCTCTATTTATAGGCTGAAATTCCCCATGAGTCGTCCGCCCCTATGAGTCGTCCACGACTCATGACTCAACGACTCAAGCCACTACGACTCACGACTCAACGCAGCTCAAGGCAATACGACTCAACACACACACGACACAGCATGCACACGACTCAAGCCCCTACCGACTTAACTATGTTGCCGACTCACGACTTAACACTACACAGGGCCACACGGCCTAGTTCCCTGCTGACCTAACACTAAGTCGTCTGGACGACTCAACTACCAACCGACTCAACTACCAACGACCTAAGCCTTAACTCCTTAAGCCGCTAACCTATGAGTCGGCATCCCCTAAGCCGTTAGTTCCTTTAGGTCGGCCAATCACCTTAAGTCGTTCCATCCTATGAGTCGGTCCAATACATGAGTCGGTCACCTCTCTTACTCAGTCACCCCAATGAGTCGCCACTCTACTAAGTCGCTAACTCCTCTAACTCGCTAACTCTTAGGTTGGTCACCCCTATGAGTCGGTTATCCTATGAGTCGGTTATCCTATGAGTCGCTCACTACCTTGACTCGGTCCAAACCTTAAGCCGCTGCCTACTAACTCGTCTACTGTCTTAGGTCGTCCAAATCACTAGGTCGCAACATGTTAACACCTTAACTCGTCCAACTGCTAACTTGTCCAAACTTCTATAGCTTGCCCACACAACTTAGGCTATGGACGACATAAACAACACTAACAACCTAGTAATTCTGCGATTATATCGACACGTAAAATACGGGTCGTTACATTCTCTCCCCCTTAGGAATTTCGTCCCCGAAATTCCAAACAAACAACAGCAATCGAAGCTATTCTGCATGCCTACCATCCATAGCAACCAACAAACCATGCATCCAATTCTAGCCTAGCATGCAGAATTCTAAGACTTAGAACAAGCTACAAATTCATGAGATGTCACGACACCTTAGGGCCATACCTTGAAGAGTTCAGGATGAGCTGCCTTCATCCTCTCTTCCTCCTCCCACGTACAGTCGTCAACATCATCACTCCATTGTACCTTGAGCAACGTAATCGTCTTCCTCCTAAGCTGTTTCGTGTCGGTTTCAACAACACGAAGCGGATTACGAGGTCTCGTAACAACTGGATCAACCTCCAAGTCTTCACAGCTATCAGCAGAAACCACTGCAGTTGGGTCATGCACATACTTCCGTAGATAAGATACATGGAAAACACTGTGCACACCCGCCATCTTTTCCGGTAACTCCAATCTGTAAGCGAGCTTTCCAATTCGCTCGATAATCGGGAATGGTCCAACAAATCTCGGAGTTAACTTTCCTTTCTTCCCGAATCGAATAACATTCTTCAGAGGAGAAATCTTCACAAAAACCATATCACCTATGCCGAATTCCAAATCCTTACGACGATTATTGGCATAACTTTTCTGACGATCTTGGGCTGCCTTCATTCGTTGCCGAATGATCCCTATACAATCTGAAGTCTGTCGAATCATCTCTGGCCCAAGTATCAGTTTTTCTCCAGTTTCCAACCAACATGTCGGAGAGTTACACGGTCTTCCATACAGTGCTTCATATGGTGCCATACCAATACTTGACTGGTAACTGTTATTGTATGCAAACTCCACCAAATGAAGATGATCTTCCCACGATCCTCCGTAATCCAAAACACATGCTCTGAGGAGATCTTCCAAAACTCGGTTGACTCTCTCAGTCTGACCATCTGTTTGAGGGTGGTAAGCTGTACTCAAACACAACTTAGTTCCCAAAACTTTCTGGAAGCTCTTCCAAAATCTACTAGTGAACAATGGGTCTCGATCGCTCACTATACCCTTCGGAATACCATGGAATCGAACTATCCACTTAACATACAACTCAGCCAACTTTGATGCAGTCCTAGTCGATCGAACAGGAATGAACCTTGCACTCTTAGTTAAACGATCTACAATGACCCAAATCCCTTCATTCCCTGTTCTGGTTCTAGGTAGACCATCGATAAAATCCATCGACACTTGCTCCCACTTCCATGTAGGAACCTCTAATGGCTGAAGTAATCCACTGGGCTTCTTCTGCTCAGCTTTAACCAACTGGCAATTCATACACTTGGAAATAAAATTTCCAACATCCTTCTTCATACCTTCCCAATAATAGGTTCTCTTCATATCCCGATACATCTTATTTCCACCCGGATGAATCGTCAACTTCGAGTGATGACTTTCCCTAAGAACTTCATCTCTCAATCCATCTACATCGGGAACAACTAGTCGTCCTTGCTTTCGAAGCCAACTCTCTCGATCGACTTCAAATCCGTTATCCTTTTCTGGATTCAATCCAGATTCCAAATCTCGGATAATCTTGACAAGCTTATCGTCTCGCTTTTGGCTCTCGCCAATTCTCTCTACCAGAGTAGGCCTTATCGATAAGTTTGCCAATATCTCAGGTTCCAATTCACATCTAGGCCTGAAGTCAAATTCAGCCAAATACTCTAGACTCTTCCATTCCGAAAACATGGCTCCTAATCCTGCATGTCTTCGACTTAACGCATATGCCACTGCGTTGCCTTTTCCCGGAGTATAGGCTATACCAAAATCATATGATGCTAAAAATTCTAGCCACCGCTGCTGTCGGAGATTCAAATCCTTTTGGGAGAACAGATACTTCAACGACTTATGATCCGTAAACAACTCGAATCGAACTCCCAATAGATAATGTCTCCACATCTTCAGAGCAAACACAATCGCCGCCAACTCCAAATCATGAGTCGGGTAATTCCTTTCATGCGGCTTTAGTTGTCGACTTGCATACGCAACAACTCTATCCTTTTGCATTAGCACTGCTCCAAGTCCAGTACCACATGCATCGGTGTAAACCACCATCTCATCATTCCCACTTGGAATAGTCAAAACAGGAGCACTTGTTAGTCGCTCTTTTAGGATTACGAAAGCTTGCTCACACTTATCATCCCATCTAAACACTTGATTCTTTTTCGTCAATCCTGTCAATGGTGCAGCTATCTTGGAAAAGTCTTTGATAAACCGACGATAATATCCTGCTAATCCAAGAAAACTTCTCACATCGGATGCATTCTTAGGTCTAACCCAATCCTGGATCGCTGCCACCTTAGCGGGATCAACCGCTATCCCATTTCCAGAAATAAATGGCCTAAGAATCTCACTTCACTCTTCCAGAAGTGACACTTCGAAAACTTAGCCTTCAGCTGATGTTTCCGTAAGATTTCCAAAACAATACGCAAGTGCATCTTGTGCCCTTCCTCAGTTCTGGAATAAATCAGAATATCTTCCACGAACACAAGTACGAACTTGTTCAACTGATCTCTAAATACTCTATTCATAAGGTCCACAAAATATGCTGGTGCGTTAGTCAAACCAAACGGCATTACCAGCCACTCATAAAAACCGGATGGTGTCCTAAAAGCAGTCTTCGGCACACTATCCTTAGACACTCTCAACTGGTGAAATCCCGTTGCCAAATCCATCTGAGAAAACACCTTAGCCTCGTGAAGCTGATCAAACAAGTCATCTATTCTCGGCAATGGATACTTGTTCTTCTTAGTCACCTTATTCAGCTCACGATAATCCACACACAACCTCAACGATCCATCCGCTTTGGTTGCGAACACAACTGGTGCACCCCATTCGGACACACTACGCCGAATGAATCCTTTTCGCAAAAGGTCATCAACTTGCACCTTCAACTCTTGCTGTTCCCTAGGCGCCATCCGCCTAAGAGGCATCACAACGGGTCTGGCTCCCTCAACTAGATCAATACGAAACTCGATCTCTCTATGCGGCGGTAACCCTTTGACTTCGTCAAAGACATCCTCGAATCCATTCACGATTGGCACTGATGACAGTCCATCCCGTGGAACAACCAGCGAATACATGAAGCTCATGAAGACGCCTTCTTCAGGCTTACATCGTATCACAACCTTTCGCCCTTCCACATTCCCGACTGTCACCTCCAGCCTCTCACAGTCAATCCTTGCCGCATACTTCCTAAGCCAGTCCATACCCAAAATAATTCCGAACCCCACAAAGTTCAGAACAAAGCAATCACAAGCAAAAGAGCAATCATGACTCGACACAACTAAACCACGGCATATCATACACAAACAGGACGAACCCCCAACTGGATTAGTCATAACCAATGGTCTATCAACAATATCCGGTTCCAAACCTAACCGGCCTACAAGATCATCACAAATAAAAGAATGTGACGCTCCAGTATCAAACAACACTCTAACTGGAACACCACAAATAGAAAGAGTACCTTGAACCACCACACTCTTCCCCTTTTCTTCAGCAGTAGGAGCTTTTGAAGACGACGGCACAGCTCCCATAGCATAAGCTTGTACAATCTGCCTGTCTTTCCTTGGTTCTGGGCAATCCTTCTTGATATGTCCCAGCTTATCACAGTTGTAACACTTTCCCGGCACCTTGGGATTCTTGCAATCTCTGAAGAGATGGCCCTTTTGCTGACAGTTGTAGCAGGTCACTTCACCCTTCGGCTTCTTCTGGCCATCCTTACCCTTCTGTTGCTGCTGCTTCCTCTTCTTGTTGCCACCTTGCTGTGGTTTAGATCCTTCTTTGGTTACAGCAACAACAGAACTCTCCCTAGGAAACAAACTCTCATGCCTGAGAGCTTTCTCCACAAGCTTCTCAAACGGATCGTCCAGATGATCCACCAACTGTCTTCCAAGATAAGCATCCAAACCGGTCACAAACTTCTCATTCTTCTGATAGGGAGAATCAATATACGATCTGGCATACTTGGACAAAGCCTCAAACTCAGAAACATACTCAAGGACCGATCTCCCACCTTGCTTGAGCTCTACAAACTTCTTGAACAAAACAGATTTCTGAGCTGTAGAGATAAACTTAGCTTCAAATCTGACTTGGAATTGCTCCCAAGTAATTTCCTCCTCCGGAGTATCAATGGTGATAGAATTCCACCAATCTGAAGCTCTCCCTTGAAGTTGCCTTGATGCAAGCTTCCTCTTAGTTGCATCCTCGATTCCCAAATCACCAAAGATCCTCCTACAAGTATCAATCCATCTCTGTACTTCAATAGTTGATTCCGTTCCCAAGAAAACCTTTCCTCCAAGAGAAGTATAGTCCTTACAAAGCTTAGTAAAATCCACCGGTCTTGGAGCTTGAACTCGAACTCCAACATCTACTGATGACCCCGAAGCTGGTATCCTCCTCATGATCGAAGTCATCATGGCTTCAAACATAGCTCCATAATCAGTAGCTTCCCCAGTAGCACGGTTTTCTCTAGCAGCTGGTCTCCCTCTTCGACTCATCCTTAATATCTACAAAAAGGAATGATTAGAACACCTTGAGAAACAACTGCATGAGGAGTTCAAATCCTTCTAAACTACTATATATTATATATAGTAATCATTCATCAAAATACAATTACGTCTCTCTTACGTAGTTACGTCAGCGAGCGTTGGCTAAAATCGATTAACCTCGCTCTGATACCAAATGTGACGACCGCCCATAACTCCCTCTTCAAAATAAGGAAATAATGCGCTGAAAGGCGTGCCAGGCAGCCATGGGTGACCGTCAAGGGTAAAATAAACATCGCAGACTCTATCGTAAAACTCACAGCGCATGGATAAAATACAATAGAGAAATATAATATAGTGAAACTCCCATAGAACAGAATATCATCATCTAATCAAAATAGCTTTATACATGGTTTGAATCATGAATACAAGAAGCCTCACTACATAGCACTCAGAGTAATCAACAATCAGCGGAATATTCCAGTACATAATATGAAATAATATGCAAAAGCCTCCTGCTCGTCTTCGTCATCATCAACGTAGATCTCCAAGAACAGCACCTGTCACCTGCTACCTAGTCTGCCCATCCCAACATGGATGAACAGCCCAAGGTAATAAGAGGAGACATAAAACCTTGAGTCAGACAAAGTCTTAGTGAGTAGTAAATCAACTATCAAACATACCAAAAGAGTATAAGGGATAAAAGGAATAGGAACCAAACCATCCCACTCCACCTCTTTCTACAGTGATAGCTCCCAGACACACATTAAGGAGAAGCAAGCATAACATAGCAGGCAATTGAAGTAAAGCAATAATCACTCGAGTCAAGGTCGATGTTTTCCAAATACAAACCCCCAAGGCCTAAACCAAGATCAGATAAGCACCCAGAAAACACCGCTCTTGAGACCGAATGACGATACAACCAAACGTCCAAACATCCATGACTCTGGCTATCACTGTTAACCTTGCTTCGAAATCACCGTTAATTGAATGACCGACTCCTTCCTGAGCCATCTATTTAGGGCTAATGGTAACCCCGGTTCTAGACATAACTCCGCACGTCATCATGACCCGTGCCTAGGAATTTTCGCAACTACCCAGAGTACTCGACCACCTACCTGTTAGGGTGTCCAGACCACCTACCTGTAGTCTTTAGGGCAACCCTTGTACTCTTGCTTTGAGTCTGCTAAAACCTTCAACAACGATGAAATCCAAGCCTTCTAGTCATCCTCCTTGACGACTATTCTCAACCTAGCCCAAACTACCTCTTGAGCCATCATTATCAATCAACTCGAACTACCCTTCAGGTTATCAACATGCTTGGAGTAATCCTTCTCGATTATACCAAGGTTACATCACATCATTCCTCGCCTCATCTTCATCATAGCAAAGGCTCATCTTAACATCATGGTTTGCCTCATCGCATCATGGCAAAATTCCATCTCAACATCATCCAATCCATACATATGAGCTTCAACATCCACTACATATGCCTTAAGCAACTTTCACCATTCAAAAGCCTTTTCCGTAGCTTTTGAATCGTCTTTGACCATACTTGTCCAAATCTATCAACTAGATAATTCATTCACAACAATCGAACAAGGAAAACATTAATCCAAACAAATAAGTAACCAATCAAGATCTAAATAGGCATTTATAGCTAAAATGGCAATTTCGTAAATAAATGATCATGGATCTAACATACATGAATCAAGGGTTTTTAGCATAGATCTAACAAATATAAATCATGGGTTTTGTCTCTACAACTTGATAAATGAACTTGCATAAGTAAACATCTTCATAAGTAATGGATCTACACTTGGATCTAAAGAAATATGCATAAAATCACTATCTACAACACTCCAACAAACCACCAATCCAATGTACTCCTTTGGGTCCGCGTGAGAGATAACCACCACTCACCAAATCACCCAAACACTACAAAAACTATCAACTCCAGATCTGGACAGCGAAGATCTAAGCTTGATTCGTCGAAATCCCGCTTAAAACGATGAAATCTAGCTTGGTTAGATGAAGATCTTCAACTTTGGCTCTTGGATCTTCGATCTTGAATGGATGTTAGAACTAGATTGGAATGGAGAAAAGGAGATGAAGAAATGCTGTAGTCGAGCTCTCAAAATGGCAGCACTTCGTCGCTTCAAAATCCGGTGCCAAAAAGTGAGCCAAACCCCTCTATTTATAGGCTGAAATTCCCCATGAGTCGTCCGCCCCTATGAGTCGTCCACGACTCATGACTCAACGACTCAAGCCACTACGACTCACGACTCAACGCAGCTCAAGGCAATACGACTCAACACACACACGACACAGCATGCACACGACTCAAGCCCCTACCGACTTAACTATGTTGCCGACTCACGACTTAACACTACACAGGGCCACACGACCTAGTTCCCTGCTGACCTAACACTAAGTCGTCTGGACGACTCAACTACCAACCGACTCAACTACCAACGACCTAAGCCTTAACTCCTTAAGCCGCTAACCTATGAGTCGGCTTCCCCTAAGCCGTTAGTTCCTTTAGGTCGGCCAATCACCTTAAGTCGTTCCATCCTATGAGTCGGTCCAATACATGAGTCGGTCACCTCTCTTACTCAGTCACCCCAATGAGTCGCCACTCTACTAAGTCGCTAACTCCTCTAACTCGCTAACTCTTAGGTTGGTCACCCCTATGAGTCGGTTATCCTATGAGTCGCTCACTACCTTGACTCGGTCCAAACCTTAAGCCGCTGCCTACTAACTCGTCTACTGTCTTAGGTCGTCCAAATCACTAGGTCGCAATATGTTAACACCTTAACTCGTCCAACTGCTAACTCGTCCAAACTTCTATAGCTTGCCCACACAACTTAGGCTATGGACGACATAAACAACACTAACAACCTAGTAATTCTGCGATTATATCGACACGTAAAATACGGGTCGTTACAAAATATATGTTTGTATGAAGATAGGTTATTGATAAGCCTTAAAAACCATTAGGATCAGGTAGACCTGAGAGATGATTAAGTTAGGGACAGACCATCCAGAAGTGAAGTATTTAGCAGATAGTTAAGGATAGACCATCTAGATGAGAAATGTTTATCAGATAGTTAAGGATAGATAATCTAGAAGAATAATGTCTTGCAGGTTTTAGGTTAATTTTGATTATATTGTCTAGTAGGCCCGAGTCGGCCAAAGATTAAAAGTTATCCAAACAAAACTTATGTGTTTGAATAACTTGATATTTATGCATGTTTACATAATGATTGTCTTACGGTATTTAACCATTGTGGATGCAGGAGCACAGTACATGGTTTTATGAAAGGTTTTGCAAAGATATGTTTTAAAAGGATGTTAGTGAGGGGAAAACCGTTCTGCTAAGCGGCGTGGTCTCACTTAACATAATTATCCCGGGATGTATAATATTATTCACACCAGGCTTTATGTTTAACTTGAAGTTTATGTTTTACCCTTAAACTCTCGGGTGATCAAAATTAATTTGAGTAGGCTGAGGGGTTAAGGTAATTTTATGTTTAGTAGGATGATGAATAAGCCACCGGAGACATACAGGAGGCAAATAGATAGATATTTAGGAGTTGCAGTTCTTGTTTTATGTTTTGATGTATTTCCACTGTGTTTTTTTATTAAGTCTATTATGACTCTATGACACTGTTCATCTAAGGGGATATCTTTACATACCGCTCTTAGCATATTTGTAATAAGTATATTTTTTCTAAGCCTGGGAACGAATTTGGGATTATGTGTTGGGAATGTGAAATATTTGGTTTTAAAATGTAATGAAGTAAAATTTGTTTTTAAAATTTGTGTTTTGTTTCATATTCAACAATTTCTGATATTATTGATAGCAATAACATAGCCATATTTAATCGCAAAGGAAGCTAATACTATAGATGACTGCAGCATCTGTAGCACTTAATTTTGGGCTTCTAGATATGGAATGTTACAATATAACCATGCATGTTGTTTACAAAGATCCTTCAAGTAAATCAAATAAATAAACTAATTAATCAAGTTACAGTATTAAGTTCCATATGAAGAAAATTATTATTTACCGTACTACTTTTAATCCAATGTAAATTATTTTGTTTATAAAATTCTATTTTGTCGAGTGGATATAAATATCCAATTTCATCCTTTGCCTCTAAAAAACGAATATTAGATTGATGTTTGGTAACCAAAATGGAATGAAAGATGAAAAAATTTTAATCACAGACAACAATGTAATGCATTATACTATAATATATTACACATAATGAGCAACCTTTCTGGAAAACTGAGCTTCATTCTTCATTACAAAATCATATAATCGAAGTACATATCATTGTAAACCAATATCTATCCATATAGCAATCAATACGTTATTAATCTAAGGAAGCCTACATAGTCTGATGTGTTATGACAACAAAGCTACAACTTTTTCAGTATGTTAATATAGATTCGTAAAATAGACACAATACTCCATGAAGACATGTTTATATTTTTCTGAACATATACTAATTGATGTCAGCGATTTTCAATTCCAAGATCTATGAATCAAACAATCAAAATATTAATCACCATCCTACCGATATTATTTAATAAAATCATTGTTCTATTAGCACATCACAATAAGTTTAACCTATCTTTCGTAATACAATAAAGAGTTCAAGTAAAAGAGGGGAAAATATTAATGTTGTATGAGATTACTTATACCAGAATTTGAATGTTTGGAAAATAGGACACCGAGAGAGATAAATGCAACTTTGGACATGAGTGTCACTATTGGCATTCAATACAGTTATTACGATGTCATATGGTACATTGCATTCAATACAATCAAATCATTAGCTTAACCTCGTAAATTAATATGATTCAGTAATATCATTTTAGCGCATGTACCAAAAAATTATAAACTAATTTTTGAGGTAACACCATCTTCTATCTGATGATGTCTGTAGTATGCCTATATGGTGCTAAGGATAAACTTTGTCGATACTAAAACATCTGGGATTTCTTTGATCTAATGATGTCAAAATTAAGAATAATGTTTTCAAACCCATTTTTCATCGGTTAGCTCAACCTACCTGTAACATTGAAGAAGTTTTATGATCAAACAAAAGTTTTTTGCAACCTAATACAACATTCACTAATTGAAAGCGTAATCATTTGAAGAAATGGTCGAAGATTAGTATTAATAAAATCAATTTTATTATATTAAGCTCATAAACCATGGGAGAAGCTTCAAAGCCTCATCCAAACTTTTTGTGGGTTCAACTTTTGCTATGCAAAAAAGTAGAATTAGATTGATCACTGTCTAAAGATTAGTTTGTCCATTTGCATAAGAAGGTAGTGCATATGGTCTCACCAAATATTTAGTCACAGTACTTCACACTAATATATTAGTATTCAAAATTATTTCTCCTGGTATACTGATAAATGTTAAACCATTGAATTCAAGAGTTTGGATAAAGTACAAAAAGTAAAATCAATTCGCTAAGAGTTCTTAAACGTTATTTTCAACTAATCTAAGTTTGTAATTGTAACTAAAGAAAAATGTAGATTTAACAATAAAGAGAACCAAAGGAATTACACTATCACCTACAATTATATAAATTTAGAGATTAATGTCTAGTTTCCTAGAACTGGTGTAAATGGAGTAGTAAGAAGTTTAACCAATAACCACATTGTAAAAGGTATTATTTATGTACCTCTATGTAATTAAAGGGTTTCAAATTCTTTATTCTGTGTTGACAACACCATTTCTTTCATAATTTGTCAATTGATTTGCAGCCAATTATATGCCATTGAATCATATGCAATTCAATAACTTCCTAATTCCAAAATTTTAACCATTGCCAAAAATATATAAAATGAATGGGATGCATCGCGTGCGTACTAAAATACCGGTATAAATAAAACATGCCATATAAATAGAGATTTCATATGCAAATTTAGTTTGTAAAGTATAATGAATATCAATTTGTTTTATAATAAAGACTAATATACAATTTTTGAAAATAATATAATCTAGATTTCAAGTCCTAAGGGACCATGTCATTAGTTTCAAGAATCTAATATAACTATGAATTTAATATTAAATGAATTATAAGTTTATGTATTGTAATTACTATATCCCAATAAAGTTCAAATTACTAGAAGGTTGTAGACTAAATAAAACCTCAACCCCAAATAAAATGAGTATAAAAAGTCCAATCCATTCATACTTGCATGATAATATTCGATGGTTCATATCCAATAGATATTGTACCTGCTCCATTTATGCTTGCCTCGGACGATAACACACCTTCGTGATATTTATTACTCCAATCACCCTACATATAAATCAAAGAAAACATGTTTTCAATTATTCAAGTTATAGTTGTAGCGACCCCACTTCCTAACTCCAGAAAGTCGCATCACTAATTAAGAAAGAAAGGGATAGAAGAAGAAAAGAAAGAGAGATGGAACACAACAACATCAGAGAACTCACAGCGGAACGAATGAAATATAATATATCACATAAAATATTACATAGTATCATATTACATCAGAGTACACAACTTATTCAACACAAATTAGACAGTTATAAATATCTGTGTAACTATACAACTCAAGTACACAAGGTACAGATACGACACAAACACAACGGAATCATAATATATCTACACGTGGAAGCCTCCTGCTCCATATCTCCTCCAGAATTTATCAAGCAAACCTGAATCACTTGACTACTCATACATAATATGAGTACCCAAGAGTTTAAAAAAACAGAAAATAAACACTTGGGTCTGACAGGGTTCTGGTGTGAGTAAACGGGTTAAAATTGCTTAACTTTAGAAAAACCTTTGAAAAGAAAAGGTATCACGTAAGACTTCCCACACATAAACATGGAAAAGTTTTTACCTTACGCTAACCAAAACATTTGATAGGAAATCCACTGATATTATAATAGTGTCTAGGGTTTTCGAAATAAAATACTGAAATAGCTGGAATGCTTACATCTCACGTTCCAACATAGTTAGGCACAATCAAAACCGTACAGGCATTTATTGGATTTTAGATTCCATCAATGGCAGGGTTACCGGGGTACCGCCCGTCACAGTACGTGGCCTAGATCAACGTACCGAGGAGCCACCCTAACTTCCCTGCAACACAAGGCCGGGACCATTCCTTACTGAACAGTCCCGAGTAAGATCACCCTGTGGTTCGCATGACCAACCACCCACTAAGCCGAAATAAAGGGACATCTAGACAGGAATGACCTCACCCTGAAATGGGTGCTACCCACCTAGCCTTGCTGCACCTCCTCTGTTTTAGCCATTCCCGGTTGATGAGGCTTGAGGCTATGATTACCTTTATAGAACACATCTATCTTAGAATGCTCGTCGTCCACCTGACGATGTTCTGAAAGCATTCAATCCATACAAGTTCGTTCCGGGTTCGAACGAAACCGAAGGCACTATCTCGTTGCACTCATTTTGGAATCACCCTCAGGGTCAATGACCATAGCCCTTGCACTCTAAAACACCATCTAGAACCTGTAAGTACTATCTCCGTCAAACTCATCATGGAATCACCCCCAGAGTTATACTGACGAATAGTTCTTACACCTCGAGTCTTCACTAAACTCCACTTGGATTCATGACCTAACGTTTAATGGGAATCGATGTGGTTTTCGGATTTTCCAAATATGGAAACCCGATCCCGGTCTCACCGAATCCAAAAGCCATTTTAATGTCCAAGTTGTTTTAAAGGTTTTAAACAATTTACTTATATTTGGGATGATATAAACAAATAGATGAATCACATTATCACCATAGATAATTCATATCAACCATTCATCTCACAAATCAGCATACCACATAACAGAGATGTCCAAATCATCTAGTATCAACCAATCACCCAATATCAATCATCCAATAGAAAACCAATCATCCGAAAGTAGAATTGATTAACTCTAAATCAATTGGATTACTTAAATCCTTCTTCATTAATTTATTCCAAATAAATTAATCATCTCTTAATGATCTTCTTAATTAATCTCTCTTGATTAATTATCCTTTAATTACATTCAAGTAATTATCCTTAACCATATACAGTAATTAATCTTTAACTACCATCATTAGTTACAATAATTAATGATCCTTCATTTACTTCCATTAATTAATTAACTATAATTAATCATATTAAACCTTAATTAATTACAATTAATTAATCACACTTAAATTAATTACTTTTATTGATCAACCTTGATTAATTCATTAATTACATTAACTAATGATCCTTATTAATTAATAATTCCTTTAATAATTTAAATAATTAATTTGTAATTAATCATCTTAATTATCATAACTGTAATTAACAACTTGTAATTACTTATGTTAATTAATTAACATCTTAATTAATTATATTAATCCTTTGATTAATTAATATAATTAATTAATCTTTAATTACTTCATTAAGTAATTATTAATCAATTAAATTAATAAATAATCCTTAATTAATTACTTATTAATTAATTACATTTTAATTAATTACACTTAGTAATTAATCTTAAATTAATCACATTTATTAATTAATTAATCACATTACTTAATTAACTAAAATAATTAAGTAATTAACTCTTAATTACTTACATAAGTAATTATCTTCTAATTACTTCCATTAATAAATCTTGATTACTCTCTTAATTAATCACTTAACAAATAATTAATTCCATCATTAAATAATCCTTAATACTTTAATTAATTAATTACTTCATAATTAATTAACTTCAAAACAATTATATTAATCAATCCTTAGATTAATAACATCAAGTGATTAACTATTAATCACTTCCATTTAATTACCCCTATGAGTAATTTTTCATTAATTACTTCAATAATTAATTACTTCTTAATTACATTCAATAACTAACCAATAATTACTTCATTAAGTAATTACACTTAATTAATTCTTAATTAAGTGATTATTAAAAATTAAACAAACAATTAACTAATTATTTAAAATTAATTAAATAATTAACTAATTAACTTCTTATATTTCAAATTACCTAATTAATTAAGAAAAACATTTATCTTAATTAAATCTCTTACTTATTAATATATCATATTTAATTAAGCATTCTTAAGTTCATATCAAAATAATTTAACTAACATTATTTATCTTTATAAATAAATTATTTGAACTTAATCAAATTTTAATAACCTTAAAGACAAATTATTCAATTTGGTTTTCAAAATTATAATAATAACCTTATTTGAAAATAAGGCATTTAGAATCAAATTTAAAATTTAAATCACTTCAAACTTCTAATATCAAACTTATTCATTTTAAATAAAATTTGAAACGTAAGTTTTAAAACATTACTTTAAAATTTTGCTTAAAACTTTGATTCAATATTCAAATTCAAAACATTACCTTTAAATTGAATTTCAAAATTTAAATAAGACAATTACTTACAAAAGAAATCATCTTAAACTTTTAAATTTAAAAATAAATTCAATTATCAATTTTTAAAAATTTGATTTACATTTATTTTTAAACAGCAAGTTTTAACTTTGTATTTTGGTTTCTTTTGTAGAACTTGTTTATAGTTTTAAAGCTTGATCTCATTTATTTCATCAACAAGTTAATTTTACAACTTAGTATTATACAGTACCTAACTAAACACAACAACTAAATCACCCGAGATAAACACGACAACTACTCGAGCTTTCCCTGAGTAAAAGCCCCAGCTCCTTCCTTCGAGTCGTCACGAGTAAAACGCGAAAGCAACCTCGAGTTCTATCGTCTTCCCTAGTTCTAAAATCCCCAGTGCACACACACACATGCACTTGTGCACGTGCGCGACCATCTCCGGCCAAACTTGGTCGTCGCGACCATCGATGTCGACCACACTATCACTCGCGAACACGATTCCAAACTCAGATCGAACAAAACTAATTCGAATCAAAATTCGAACATTCTCTTGAAAAACTGCAGCTAACACTCGACACACAACCCCCCGCCGCCGAAAATCTCCACGCCGTTGACCATCGCCGACCCCACCATCGAGACGCTATGACCACGAGCTTCCTCTCCCCACCATTGCGATCACTTCCGGTCAACATCTCAAGTCACAAAAGCCTTGACCATTCAACCAAAACAAAAACTACATAAAACCCTAGTTTGATCGATTGCAAACGATTCGATCACAGGAAAAATTATACAACATTTTTCCCTTCATCTACAATCTAAAAATAAGCTTCACCCAAAAAATCGATTCAAAACAACAAGCGAGTCAACGGCAATTCACCATATTGCCGAAAACCTCCATCACCTAATTCCCAATTGAATAACAATCTAAAAATTCTGAATTGCATGTCAAAATTCGTGATTTTCAATCACGAATCCATCCCTATAATTCAAATTTGAAATTAAGAAAGTTGGCTTTTGTGAAAAATTGGGCATTCACTGTTATTTTACAAATTTTGAAATGAAAACTCATTTAAAATTCCTGGAATGATTTTTGGTGGTTATGATACATGATTCCAATCAATTCTTGTTTGCAAATCAAAGACTAACTGTGACGCCCCACCTCTATACCCACGCTAGCCAAGAACACACCGGAGTAGTGCTGTCAACTAGCACGGAGAATAAGGCTGTTGAGGAGCGACCATCCATGTAATTGCTTATCACACGGTGGCTATAAATAATCTTCGGAAACAAACATAGAAATAATCATATCACAAATCAGTCACAGATATCCATATCACAAAGGCGGAAGAAGATATGAATATATAACTAACACATGAAAGTGTACATCAGAGTAGTGGTCAATAAGATCCACGATAATACAAAAGAATAGCAACACGTGCTATACAAAAGAATACAACCATGAGTCTATATCTCAAGTGTATACAACAAAAACTGCTAATCTAAACAGTTAGCCAAAAGTCAGAGTGATGAATCCCTGGGAAGAAGTCAAGCAGAAGCACCTGTAACATCTCGGTCTGACCCGAGTATTATTTAAGAAAATAATAAACGGATCAGTCTAGCTATAAATATCAGATGACATGATATAACATAAAAGATATGGCATAAACATAAACATCCATAACGACATACCACTATAAGTATGTAAATAATGATCAACAGAAGATCAATCAATAAGAGATAATCAATATCACAAGAATCTTCTCAAAGATTCGAAGAGGGCATCATACCCTAAACTTGTACTCATAACAAGTCAATGGCATAAATTCTAGAAATCAACACGAGAAATCCAGAAATCATAAAAAGGGAAAGAGGCCTATCACATGACGGTCCGAAGACCAAGGGGAGCTACCCCGCATGTATGAATGGAATCACACAGATTGAGGTCAAGACTAACCAAAAAGCAGAAAGGTATGTGTGAATGGAATCACACAAGTGGTGTCTAGTCTAACCTTGCAATGAAAGAGACATCGCGCAATTGCTAGTCTAATTCATAAAGCGATCATCAAGATCAACGAGAAGTGTCAATTACACTAAGCTAGTAAATATAGAAGTTTAGCTTCATGTCCCATAACCACTTGCTTAACTTAAATATTTACGAACAAACTGTAAATCTTCACTAATAAAATTGTCACAAGAGGTTCAATCGAACAAGTCCAAGAATTAACCGATGAAGTGAACACAAGCGTTTCATACCACTTGTTTTACTAAGTCGTTTAATTAGATTTCTCATCCGAGTGAGGTAAAGGCTTGTATATACTAATAGATTGGAAAACGGTTTAAGAAAAGAGCTTTGTTATTAAAAATAGAGTTGAAATTGTTTGTTAAAAGAGTTTTGATATTTACTACTAGTATTGAAACCTTTATATTATAAAGTGACAAAACACATAAGCAAGTTTAGAAACAATCAGTCACAAAGATCGCATACGGAGATGCGAATAAAATCCAATGAAATCAGCTCAATGTTTTTCAGATAAGATCCCCTACGGAGGGGGGGTCCAGGGGGGGTGGCAACCCCCCAAGGTGGGGGTGCGGGGGCAACGCCACCGCTTACGGGGTTCGACCTGCCCGGTCAGGTCGCGGGGGTCCAGGGGGCAGCGCCCCCGACGGGGTGCGGGGCAGCGCCCCGACCAAAACGGTACGACCTAGTGAAGACCAAAGGAAGGATAGGATCGAGCGACTTAAAGGGTTTCGACCTAAAGAGTCACGACCTAAAGGAGTAAGCGACCCTAAGGAAACTCGCGACCTAATCATGGCCGAGCTAAGGTGAGGTGCGACTCAACCAGGTAAGCGACCTAAGGGAGACGAGCGACCTAAGGAACTCGTGACCTAACAAAAGCACAGGTCAAGCGACCTAAGGGAGACGAGCGACCTAAGGAACTCGCGACCTAACAATAGCACAGGTCAAGCGACCTAACGTTTTAAGGCCGAGCGACCTAATTAAACTCGCGACTTAATGGTGTGAAAGGCGTGCGACCTAAAGTGTTACGACCTAAGGGTCGAGCGACTTAATGGAACAAGGTCATACGACCTAACGGAGTAAACGGTCGAGCGACCTAAGGCTATATAGGGGATTTAAGGCCAGAAACGACCTAAGTGTTTGCGACCTAACGACCTAAAAGCCCGCGACCTACGACCTAAGAGCCATACGACCTACGACCTAATTCCGAGTGCCGAGCGACCTAACGTTGTAGGCCATTTTAAGGTCGGAAACGAGCTATTTTGAGGCCGAGACTTTTCCACGCGAACGACCTAGCATAGGCAGAACGACCTAAGTGCAGAATTACACCAAAAACACTAAAAATTGGAGTTTTTCGCCAATTCGATTCAAACCAAATGCAAATGTGCATGCAAAAGTGATAGGGAATCATTCCCAACAGTCCAATATAGTTATAGACTAGAATTGTGAGATAAAAATCTCACCTTTGCACTAAAGTTTATGAAGATGAAGCTTGAAAGCAAGGAGAAGCAATCCAAAGCTTGAATCCAATATCTTCTACTTGAATTTGGAGTTGAATGTTGGATTTGCAATTGAATTTGTGCTTGGAGTTTTAATTTCCCATTCCCTCCACCATTAATGCCAAAGCTTGATTAGTTAGGAAATTTATGAAGAGTGAGGAGAAGAGGGTTGGAACTTGGGCTTAATAGGCTAAACTAACCCAAAGTCCAAAGCGGGAAAAGTTAGTGAAATTTCACTAACTCCAAACCTATCGATGTTTATACTTAAAAAGTTGTAAACGACATTTCGAACTCAATGGAAGTGCTCTCGAGTCCTAATTTGACCGTTTGCAAAAAGTAGCTTTTCGGACCAAAATCCGATTAACGAGTTAATATTTAAATAAAATATTTAAATACAAACTCGATAAATATGCGGGTTGTTACACTAACAATGCTTAAAAAAATGATATTGAATTTAAAGAGGAAAAATTCAAAGTCTGTTAACAACAGAACCTATTTCCTTATTTACAGACATTCAAAACAACATGCATTCATATAAACTAATACTCATTATCAAAACAAATTTCATAGCATGCATTATTATTCAACCATAGATTAAATTAAAACTGTTTTTAAAATATATTTACTCACCAATTTAAAATTTGCAGAGCAGAGCAGTTTTTGATGTCCAGGCTTTAATTCTTTAATCTGGAAAGTATTTTTGATTTGCATGCTGTTGAAAATGAATCTCTCTGCATGCTTACAATTTGGTGTTACTAAAAGTTGAAACTTCCGATGCTCTTAATTTTCATTTGAAATGCAGGTTGGAAGGTTGCAGCAAATTTGAAAATTGCAGATTTTAATTGATGTGAAGAATTTCATTTTGTAGATTTATCTTTTGCTTTTGGTTATAAATTTCAGGTTGAAGAAAAATTTCAGGTTGAAGAAAATTCTGGTTGCCATTAATTTGAATTAAGAAAAGAAAATAAAGAATGAAAGTGTTATGAAAGAAACTAGTTTTCTTCTAAAAAAAACATTTATTAAAAATTAAAATAATGCCACTTGTAGATTAAACTTACAATTGTCATCATATAGCTTATTTGCTTTACAAATGTTATTAAGATGTCTTAATATGTTTACACATGTTTATTATGTATTTTTAATTAATTTTTACTTAATTTAAATGTGAATATAACTTACTTAATTTAATTCTCTTAATAAATAAAATTTACATATGTATATATAAATTCACTTTTAAATGAAAATATTCTAAAATTAATTATAATGAAAATATATTTTCTTATACATGTAATTTAAAATCTAAAACATTTATACATATATGCATTTATAACTGTAACAGACGCAATTTTCGACTTTCGAAAATCAACATTACTACGTCCACTGTATCAACTGCCGAGCAATCGAAGGCCGGAAAAACCGAATTGTTAGGGTTTTAAGAAGAAGAAAGAGGTATAAGAAGAAGACAGAAGAAAAAAAACAGAGACAATAACAGAATCTCACATATCGTAGCGGACAACATATAATAGATAAATGAATATTCTTAAAACAAAGAACTATATCAGTTATTACATTACATCACATTACATTACATTATCAGAGTTTACAACAGCAAACAACGGGAAAAAAATACTATATACTAATTGATACGCCATGCCATCCAGCTTGCCTCCAGATCACTACAGCAAATCCTGAATTCCAGAATGACCTGATAACCTAACTGTAGACTGCCTGTGTTAAAATTTGGTGGGCATCCAGAGTTTAGGAAGAGAACAATAAACTCCAGGTCAGTCATGGGACTGGTGTGAGAACTTAAAACAGTTTATCTTTAAAACAAATAAAGAATTATTTTAAAATAGATTCGCAATGCTTTTCAGAAAATGAGACTACCATAAGGCCTCCCGCACATGCACACAATGCAAACGCAGAATCGGAGGAGATTTCTCCTTATGATAGTCAAATATGCTTGATACATAGAAAGATTTATTTGATATTATTACTATAGGTGCAAAGTGTAGGAAAACATTTCGAAAGTAATGATATAAATCTTAGCCAACATACGACCATTATCGTATGCCTACTATTGCTATCATGTTCAATAACAGGTTACCGCCACATTCCATGGTAGGTTATACAACTAAAACCGTACAAGGCTCATATTGTTTCTTTGGATTTCCAACAAATGATCAGGCCAAGGAACTTCCCATTGCCACATAGGTACGCCTCTGGAAAGACGCCCCTAGAACCTAACCGGATCACTGCCAACACAAGGCCGGGTTACCTCTACAAACGTAGGTAACTACTGACACGCGTATGTCATCCCCCGGTTGTAAAAACCTTTATCCGAGGATCCTCAACCAGTATCAATCACAAAGTCTCACATAAGTAAGTATCTGGGCTCCATACCATGATACCACTACTATCCAGAAGGAAATGACATACACTAAGGGCCGCTACTCCCTAAAACCTTGTTGCATCTTTCCTGTTTTGACCATTACCGGGGTGTGAGGTCCGACGAAGTCTCGTCCACAAAGCTACGCTTTTCATAAAAGCTATGCTTTGATTAACAAATGATCAGCAGCACTTCGTATGCCACATTACCAAATTGGGAATGTATCAATAGTAACCATCAACTACATAACCTCTGAGCTTGTACGTCTCAGAGAAGGGTGTTAAGCTAAGAGAATAAATTCTCCGCCACCAACAGAAATATATTTGATAGAAACCAGCTTTACCTCTCAAATTATAACGTCAGACACACATCCATACAAGTCCGTTCCGGGATCGAACGGAACCGAAGGCACTTCCAAAGAAGCCCTTGCAATCTGGATATTCACTAATCACGACCGGAATTCCCATCACAAAGGGTGATAAAATCTCTATATCGGAGATCAGCCGATGCGGAGACATTTGACGGTAATCCTTCCATTTTCATAAATATCCGGTCTTCAACACCGGTCTTCAAATGCTATCCATTACAACGTATCACTATTCAGAATGGGTAATTCGAATAACGAGCGTAATTATTTTGAAAATAGGTGTAGCATCCAAATTTTCAAACAAGTCACAACAAATACCTATTTAAAGGTCAATTCTTGATAGTCGGTTATTTAACTATCAACCAATATTCATAACAATCACCCGATTTTAAATAATTCCCTAAATTATTTTTTTCTCAAAAATACCTGTACGATATAATTTCCACACTTCAACCATTTGAAAACAAATTTCAAATCACTTTTCACCTTTACAACCTTTGAAAACAAATTTCAAATCATTTTCCTTAAGCGGATACATTTCCAAATATTTATCCATTTTCATTTCAAAATGATTCATTTAACCAATTAAATAAATCCTTACCGATTTACTTCAAATTTACGTTCCAAATCAGTAAATTTATTTCCACACTTCAAAAATAAATCCATGTTTATTTTTAAACAAATTTCCCTTTCCTTTATAAATTCCATGGTGTATTTAAATTTCCAAATATCCACTGATATACGATTTTCAAATCGATTTCAAATATTCACTTTCTATTTATTTTTAAAAGATATAAATCTCAAAACATTTCACTTCATATTGGAAAACATTTCTGTACTTATTTAACAATAAGTAATTCACAAATCTATTTATTTTCAACATTTGAAAAATATTCAATATACTTAAATCATAATTAAGTATATATTCTAAGAAAACGTTGTCTTAAACACATTCATTTGAGTCAAAACGAATGTTGCGTAAAACATCGTTACGACAACCCAAAATCACTAGTATAGGGATTCGAAATTAAGGTAGATATATAAATCCTAATACTATATAAAAACATTTCTTTCTGAAAATCATTTACTATAAAAACAATGTTATAGTCCACCATTTCCTTATTTCTCGAAAACGTCTATTTCAATAATGAATGTTGAAATCTATGGTTTCGATACTTAGTACATTTTAAAACATCTTTAAATCGTTTAATTCTATTTAAAATATCACTTTACCAAAACATTTCTTTAATATATTACTCACAGTCCAAAATCGTGAATATACTCCGTTAACCAAATTCATCATGTCTACACATTTTATTTTAAAGGATTATCCACTGTCTAAAATCGTGAATAATCTTCTATAATAATCTATAATAATTGACTTATCAAAATAAGTCAATTTTGGATTTATAAAACAACGTTTGTAAATTCACATTTATATATTTTATAAAAACTTCAACTTATAAAATTAATTCATTAACAAATTCAATTTATAACTCAATTATATACCAAAAATCCATATTATAAGATAAATACTTATAATTCATTTATTTACAAAATCATTCTTTTAAAAATTCACAAATTATAAATCTTATTATTTATAAGATTCATTTATAACTCCCTTTTTACATTTATAAAAACTCCATTAAAATTCCATTATTCTAATTTACAAAAATTCCATTTTATAAATCTTATTTATAAACCGTTTATAATAAATTCAAAAATCTCCATTTATACTATTTTACTCAATAGTTCATTTCATATTCAAAAAAAAAATAAATCCTATTTTGGTTTTATTTCACAAAACCCATAATTTTTATAACATAAAGATTATAACGTTTATTTATTTAAAATGAATCAATTCCAAAATTCAATAAAACGTATACTTTCAAAAATCACTTTAAAAATCCTTTTAAATTAGAAATCGTTCCTTTAACATTTTTAAAACTTCAAAATAGGCCCAATGACGCAACAGCACCCAATAATCAATCACGACATCCAAAACATCACATGTCATCATATGATAATCAACACATATCATAATATCTGTAATCAAATAAATACTGGGGAGGAATCCAGTTGGATCCCTCCAACCTGTTTCCCTGCATCCACAGATGTTAGCACAATACCAATCCCGTTTCAAGGCGGAATATCGCGGTACATGGGTTTATATAAAATATTTTCTGCTATTATGAGGCGCAGTAGGGTCTCATCCGCTATATAATGCGGGAAATCAACTCCAAGTACATATATAATACCAATTCCACTTCAAGGTGGAATATCGCGGTATATGTGTTTAATAAATAACCTCCTCTTAATATGCGGCGTATAGGGTCTATTTCAAAACAATAGATAATAATTTATCATCCAAACGTACAATCAACACAATCAAGTAATTTTAAATCTAACTATTTAAAATTTAAATCAGAACAATTCGATTGAGTGAGAAGTTCTCACCTTGAGTTTTCGATAACAGTTGTAGCGTTTTATTTCGAATAAAATTAAACAAGCATTTAATTTTACTCAAAATTATTACTAGATCCAAATGACTCCAAACCAGCTCCATTGCGTAGTGTTCGACAAAACGAAGCCAATGCAATTCGTTTCGTGCAATTCCGACCTCGTATCAACAAGTTATAATATTTTAAAGTTCATACGAATTTTAATATAAATAAATTTACAAATCTATTTATTTTTTTATAACCTAAGGTAATATGGACCGTTGATTCTGAAAATGAAATCGTGGCCGCGACTTTTGCTTCTCCTTCCCTAGGCAACGTTCGAAAGCAAATATACCCATAGCTGCCATTTATCCTTTGAATTATCCTTCCACATCGACCATTTTTATGATGATCGAAGGCCATCGTTCCAAGCGCCGACGCACACTCCACCACTGCCCAGTGACCAGCCCCACTCGGCTACCTCTGCTGCCTAGAAAATTGTGCACAACCAAGCACGAACGCAGGCCAAAAACTCCGCCTATGGTCGACGATTCGTCGATCTACCATATGGATTTGAAGCTCTCGTTGTGATCTTCATCTTTGTAGTTGAACGTTTTTCACAACTGCTTATGGATTTAGTGAAAAATGGGGAAGAAGATCGTGTATTATCGGCCATTGAATATTAGAGTGGCGGCTGAAGCTTTTTGACCTAGGGTTTTAGTTTTAGTTTGCAAATGGAAAAATAACAAGTCCTTTTATAGAAAATCCACTAAAACACTATTCATCCAAAATTTCTGAACTCCAAACGAAGCATGCCGGCAGGCATTTCTAGGGTTTATCCTGCATTCCGAACACAATGGAACGTGTTTCGAAGACTAATTTGGTCATATGCGCGAGTTACGGAAATAAACGATCAAATTTAAACTAAATCGATTAAACTAATTTCTATGCGTTTTGCCTTGCCCCACACAAACCGTAAATCTGATTGACACGAAATTTGAAACCATACAATAATTTAACATTATGCATCCGATGAAACTAGTTTTGTCAAAATCCAAGACTATTTGAAAAATGACTATTTTTACACGCCAATTAAATATTAAAATATTCAATTTTCACGAATTAACTTTTAATTCAATTTTAAAAGTTCTATAACATCATTCTAACTCCAATATGATTTATTATAACTTTATAAATCATTTTTAATCTCATTAAACTCAATTTCCAATTATTTCTGTATTTTCAAATATTAAATTATCGATTTAATTATCCAATTAAATCTAGATATTCAAAATAAAATGTATTCAACTTACAAATTTTACTTGTTAATATTTAAAATCAATTAATTATACGAATTTCAAATGACAGAAATTCTTGGTCGTTACAAACTTTCCCCCTTAAAAGAATTTCGTCCTCGAAATTACCAAGTAAGAAAAAGTTACAGATTCCATTAAATTTTCAAATCATTTGTTCAATTTAAATTTCAAATTCGTTCAAACAGTTTAACTTTTCCAAAATCCATAGTTAAACTTCTTACAATAACTTTACTTAGTTTTCAAATCATACTTAGTTGTCTTTTCAAAACCAACTATATCGTTTAACTTTCCACTCCAAAATCAAAGTTATAGTTTCAAAAATTTCCAATTTTCTCAAAAATATTCTAACGCCTTAAATTTTCAAAAAATTTCACCAGCGTCTCCTTTGCACGGTTCGATCGGTACAACTACAAAATGGCACTACGGCCCCTCAGATTCAAAAAGAAAACGAAAAGCCAAGTGGCTGGACAAGAAAATCATCAAATTTCATACTGAAATTGAAATACATACCTTTTGGTCGAGCAATTCAATTTTTTTATCTTTGAAATCAAAATCCCAATTTCCTTTAATCCACCTGTAAGTCTTGCTAACCATAATATCCAATTACAACTTTCAAATTTATTTTGCACATTCCTTTTCAAAATTTCGATACTTACTTCTTATATCATCTTTAGTTTACTATTGAAGTTATATATCCATTTTCATTAAATTTTGCATTTTCAATTTCATTTGGATTCAATTTACAATTTCAATTTAGTTTGGATTCAGTTTAACTTCTGAATGCTGAATCTATCAATTATCTTTCATTCACAACTACACTATTTTAAATTAGTTCCAATTACTAATTCATTACAAATTCCAATTCATTTTATTCAAATTTGTTTTCAACATTCAGTTTCAATTTCAGTTTTATTCTTTTGTTCATTCCCAAAATTTATTTTCAATTCACTATTTTGGTTTATAACCAAATATATTTAAACTGGATTTCAAATTCCATATGAATTTAATTTACCCTTTATTTATAAATGTTGAATTCAATTCTTTTCAATCCATATTAAATTTGTCATTTCTTCAATTAGTTTTACTTACTAATTTTATTTTAATACTCGGCTTCATTTGATCCAATTTGACAGATTTTTAATTTACTTGCAATTTCAAGATGAATTTCAACATTTAGTTTCCAATTTCATTTATTCGCAATTGTAAATTCATTCATTTATTCACAACTTTATTTCCATAATTCAAACTCAATTTCAATTCATTTGTTTCTACCCCAAATTTATTTTCAACTTAATAAATTTTATTCCATAACTATTTTTTTCTTCAGATTCCAGAGTCTTTCCAACATTTCAAAACCATTTTTGAAACCAATTCAAATTATCCTTTGTATTTCAAAACCCAAACCCAAATTTTCCAAGCAACCTTCATTTAAAACAACTTGGCAGCAATCCCTCTTTTGGAAACCCGAAAATGAACACCGATGATGCTGCAGTCATCACCGAAGTTATTTTCCAGCGACCGAAAAGAGTTTAGAGCTTTTATCCCTCCAAAAACATTTTTCCAAACCCTTGAAAACCATTTTCAAACTCAAAAAGGAATTTAATCTTTTCCTAATTGCAAACCCTTTCAAAAAATTTCCAAATAGTCCTCTGGAATATTACTTCAAATTACAATTGTAGAATTGTAGAATTGTAGAATTGAAAACCTTATCATTAACTTATTATCCCTTCTATGCATATACAGAATTGTAGAATGACCTGAAACAAATCATCATCGTGATATTCTAAATCGAAAGAGTTTTGCATCCTTCCTATGACTCTTTAAAACAATGGAAAAAATTATAAATCAAAGCCAACAGAAATGAAGAAGACTGTTATATTCAACCAAAAAGTTGGAATAAATAGAAAACCAAGAAAAAAACTGGCAGCGGTAAGGTAAAAAGGCGCAACCTGATAGTAGTAAGTATGTACATCAGAAAGCATGCAAATGCCAAGAATAGAATAATTACGTTAAGTTCCATAACTGCAAGATGAATACCGAGATTAGATATAAAAAAACATAATTATTTTATGAGAAAATAAAACAACGCTGAAGAAACCAACTCAATTTCCCATCCCAGTTCAGCTAAAAAGAGAAACATCCTTATATGAATATACGGCTACTAAGGTAGTTGATACTTTAAAAACCACAACGCTTGATTAATTAATTTTATTCTTACTATCTATAGAGTGTAGATTATAACAAATATATAAATCTCTAACAATTACTTATCAGCAGTAAATATGGATCTCTTCTACCAATTCTCCTACCGATACACTATAGTTGAACCAAACGTTCGATTGATGTCTAATAGTACATTTATAAAAATAGAGTGAAATATCATTACATTGTCATATATTGTGCATCATTTTATTATCGTCCAACTAACATAGAGAGCGTAAATAATTACATAGCTATTAAAACATCCCAAGTACAATATTGGTGGTGTGTACACTTTTTTTGAAAATGCATTCATTGGCTTATAACAGTTAAAAAATGCATAAATGATAATTGTGAATAAAACAATATTTTTATAGAAATTGATAATGGAAAGTACTTCTATGTATAAAAATATAACATATGATATAGTGTAAGGAAGAATGCATGGAAATTTATAGTAACATGCTGAAAAACTATGTCATATCCATAAAATTTAAATCAATTTTAATACGATCATCTATTAAACATAAGGTGAAAATTAATTTTAAAATGTCTCGTGCTAAAATAAAATTAACTGATAATGTTCTCAGTCATAATTATATACTAAAATAAATACAACATGAAATAAGTTGTCTTTAATAGTTTTAACAATGCATGACTTAATAAAAGAAATCTTTAACTTTGACATGCAACTATGACTTCAAAGTACATCAATAAACTTTCTAGTTAAGGAAAAACTATTACTTCTTTCCTTCAATATTTCTTACTGTTATTTTATTTTGCTACACAACTCTGTATATTCATTTTAATTCCAGATTTATAAGCTCATAGTTGTAAAGATTTTATTGTTATTCGAATGATGTTTAACTAGGGAGTTGGAAATGAACGATTCCATTTTGTACAATAAAAAAGCCTACATTTACTTCAACTACACTTGCACCCGTCTTACTTGATATAGTAATGTCACACTATAAGTGCCTAAAAAGGTTATTTATGTGGGTATAAATAAATACATATTAATTTTGATTAACAAAAGCTATCTTAAAATGGTATAGTCAAGAACTTGAAGGTAAATTGTGCCACTCGAAACAAAATTACAACACATTCTTTCGAACTCTTCATTTTATAATGTCCTATAGTTGTATTATGCATTCATAATATCACTTATGCACTTACTCAAATAATTTGTTCATTCAGATGTTTAAAGTAATCTAACCAAACAAAATATATACCACACATTAGTACGGACAAAATTGCTATATTTATTGTTAAATCAGCAAATCACAAAAGAACGCATTCTGAAATGTCAGATGTCTTACAATTTTTTTTCTTAAGCAAATGTAAATCTCTATGTTGATTCATATAATACTTAGATTAGTTATAACTTCAAAACTTCCACAGTTGTTATTCAACATACTTATATGAAGATAGCTACTTTTTTCTTTATCCATTACATAGAGTTGTCTCTTATTATCACAGTAAGAAGACATTAAAATAAACCTTACTTGTTATGTAATGGCTAAGCTCAAAATGCACTTCATTATAGGTTTTCATTTTATCGCTAAGATTTTCCATTTTTTTTGAAATTATAATTGAAAATAAATTCAAAGAATAGGTCCCAAATCATTCGCTTTATCTTCCAATTAACCGTCGAAATAAAATATTAATAATCTATATAGTTGCTTGTAGAAAAAAACAATGAAGTAGTCTTAATTAGAGAAACCTCAAATCATCTAACATATCTGACTTTTCCAGCCAAATTTGACATCGTCATGCTTTAAATACTAAACGAATCCAAATTATCATCAAATCCTAAATATGGATAGCATAATAATTAAAAGAATAGTAAGGAAGGATAACGATACCTGAAACATAGATGAAAAAAACCGATGAAGCAACTATGTTTGTTCTAAAGATTAAGATGGTAAATCAAACAATAAAGACATAAAAAAATTGAACAAATCAAGGAGCTAAATCAGGTTTGAAAATTGAAAACAACAGATTCAAAGAATTGAAAATTACCTGAATAATTAGGGGATTAGAGGAGAAATACGCAAACATGAAATTTAAGGTGGAAGTTTTCACACTGATAAAGAATGAGAGAAGCAATCATTGATTTCCACAACGATCGATATTCATCTTCGTTATTTTGTGAGTTAGGGTTTTATGGAATGGGCGGGTAGTAACTTACACTTTTTTTAATTAAACGTGAGTAGGTTTGGGCACAAATAGAAAGAATAAAAAAATATAAAAAACGTGACTGTTCTTTCACAAAGTATTTAAGGGGCCGTGAGCTCTTGAAATCTAACTCAGTAATAATAGTATAGTATAGATTAAGTTTATCTAATACATTTACAGTTGACGTTATATATTCGGTGGCTCATATTGAATTTCAATTTTGAATGACTTGAAAGTTTCTAAAGGATACAATTTTTTTGTGTTATTGATCTAAATCAATTATAGATTGCATCTACGAAATTTTGTCGTGTCAATATTTTTTGACATAAAAATATGAAAGATAGCTACATCGGGAGGGGACTAACCTTAGATACATGTGCATACAGATGTGTGTGCACACACACACATATGTGTATGTGTGTGATTAAAAGAAGGGGGAGATTAGATAAAGAACTCCTTATAAATCCTATTCTCATCTCGTTCTCCTTTTTGTTAAAAAAAGATCGAAGATATTATTTGTAGATATATTGTATTTTTTAGCGAGACCATTATTACAAATAATTGAGTTATTTCATAAATTTTTACTTTTTCAAGAGAGCAAGTGTTTAAGATAACAAAAATATTTATATTTTATATCAACCGTTGACTTGACATGTAAATTTAAAGAAGTTAAGTTTTGATATGATACAAATTTTTGCAAAGATGAGCTTAGATTTCTCTTCAATCTGCTTTTTTCCTACAAAAAGATGAAGGAAATGAGAGGAGATTTAAAAGAAATTTTGATTATTACTTACGCATCCACGCACTGTATGTGTATATATTTGTACAGTTAAAGCGCTTAACGGTTCTATTACATTGGAGGTGCAAAAAGTCATAGCGGAGATAAAAAAGGGATATATCAGAAAATGGCGGAGGTGCAAAAGGCTTCATTAGACATAAAACCAAGTATTTAAAGTAAATTTATTTCCATTTGCCCATCATTTATGGAGGAAAAATAAATATTATTTAATATTATAGAACAAAATCGAAGAATATCATTATGCATAACACCCATCTCTATATCCATACTACAATGTTACTAAGTAATATGAATCGATGGTACAAAGAATGATGCAATATTTGGCTGTCACATGCATTCCATTGGGCTAACACTTGTACGTAGTTCAAAATCATATATTACTTATCAATATGTTCTCGGTATCGGCACAAAGCACGTGCATTTTCAAGATAGAATAATGCATAATAGAAAATAAATAACAAAGAACATAGAGTTGCAACGCAGCGATAAAATTTAATATATCACATAAGTCTCAGCGGGTCTACAAAAAGTCGAATGCCCACTATCTATCAAATAAATGCAATGCACATGTCCAATATATAGAACCCAACATCATATACATACGTTAGGCTATAAAATACACAATAGTAAACTAATCTACAAATATATTAGACTTTAACTATGCCCAATAACCGCAAGCTGGTCTCTTTGTCCCTGAACCTGATATGTCTCGGACCAATTTGAGTATTATATAAATAACATACTAGTCGGAATACCTCTAGAATGTAAATGTTAATATATATAATAACAGCTTGCATGGAGTAAATAAGGATATCTCAAGTGTCATAAATATCTCATATATATCAACATCTATTTTAACTATGCACATATAATACTACCCTTGATAAATCATAGTCAATCATCTCATCAAACAACACAGGAAATACATAAGTGGGATATCATCTAAATAACCAAACTACTATTCAAGTACAACACACAACAATGTATATCTCAACCATCAGCCCTAACAAAAGATAAGAAACCTCAACTGCATGATGATAAGAGATACATAAACAACATGATATGTAGACTCAAGATATAACATATACACAATAACACAACAAATGTAGTGATATAACTCGACCAACAGTTCTAATAAGAGAAAACACATATGGCTTAATAATAGATCTCTCAGTCAAAAAACTCTAAGAGAGATTGACAGAGAAGCATGTAGTTAGTCCCCAATGTCATATAGAAAGACAACATGCAGTAGGTCTAAAGTTGGACTATCACAAATGACAAATGAGCACGTAGCTAGTCTCTAATGTCAAATGATCATCATCTCTATCGAGATGATGCGCTAAATAACTTATTAAAAGTATATCTTCCTAAGTCATTCAGATGAGAGATCGACGTACCGCTGCACTGCTCCAGGAAATGCTAATGACTGTAACTCATTTCCTACAGCCCCTAAGTTACTCCTAAAATCATGACATTTATATCCATCGCATGTCATAAACACGCTACCATTAAATTTTGGTGATACAAAATCACAAATAGAAGGAAAGAAATCACATTTGTTCATTATGGGAATGCATAAATTATTGAATTTCATTTGAATGAGATGGCAAGGAAATATATGCATGCACACGTTATGGAATAATATATATGCAAAAAGATATGCATATTATTTTTTTCTTCGTAATCGCATTGCTTTGGAATTATTTTCTTCCATCTTTGGAATGAGTGAATTACTTGCTATATTTGCGCGATTTGTTATCATTGTAACTTGTCTCCATTATCTTCTTACCATATCTTGGTAATTTTATTGAATACTTGCTTGAATTTACATTGGCTATAAGTTGAGGGTAGACTTCATTGTGAACCCATCCTGGCATTCAGGCAGTGATCCCCAAATGGAGGGGCTCTTCTTGTTAACCTAATTTAGGGCTTTGGTATGTAAACTCTTATCTTTTAATTTCTTGCAATTCTCTCATGTGTAATAAAATCTCTCTCCTTTAGACTGGATGTTCATTATCTTGATGATAGTGGAACAAGTATAAATATTGTGCGTATCTTTTTCATCTTTATAGCTATTTATTATTTATTTGGAGTAGCAGAATAATTGCTGCTAGATTAAGTGATGTTTAAATTGACAAATCTAGATCATGTTTATTGTTTTTCCGTACTTATGCAATTTTTGCACAACAGATTGGTATTGAGCAATGCGATTTATTTAATTTATGCATCGATGGCATCTAGAAGGAGTGGTAGATCCGATGGTGATTATGCTATTACTCATTTGGATGGAAAATGAGTTTTTATGCAATATGGAAGTTAAAGATAAAGCATATTATGTTGAGGGAGAAGAGCGTTCCAGTTTTGAAAATTTGATGATAAGGAGTTTAATGTGTTGAAAGGACAACTGGATTTGGCAACATATATCTGCTTCATGGCTCAATGTTGATGTGAGAGTCTTATGTTTATTTTTGTGGGAAATTTATTGTTTGGCAAATAAGTTATGTGGAAGAAGAGAGATTTTTCTTGCATGCAGAGATTTGGGTTAGCTTTGTTATGTCCACTGGCTTTTGTTTTTTGGCTCTGTATTTGCATTGGTGATTGAGAGATTTTTTTTTGCGTTGGCGGCTTTGAGATTATTTTGGTATCTACCTTCTTTTGATTTTGGATATTTGCAACATTTTGTTGGCGGACGCGAACATAGTCTGAGCTTGTTAGCAAGGTGTGATGGGGGGTGACCTTTCTGAAACCCATTAAGTAAATATTCATTTTTGGTTTGTATCTCGTTAAGAGATTTTGGTTGAAGGTAGAGTTTGATTTTAAGAGTTTTATGTTGAGAAGAGAACTTGAGTCGAGGTGGAGTGTTGGAGATATGTGATTTTGTATCAAGGTGGAGTGTGACATTTTGGTGATATAAAATCACAAATAGAAAAAAAAAATGCAAAAAGGAAAGTAATCACGTTTGTTCATTATGGAAATGCATTAATTATTGAATTGATTTGAATGAGATGACAAGGAAATATATGCATGCGTATGTTATGGAATAATATATATGCAAAAAGATATGCATATTATTTCTTTCTTCGTAATCGCATTGCTTTGGGATTATTTTCTTCCATCTTTGAAATGAGTGAATTACTTGCTATGTTTGCATGATTTATTACCATTGTAACTTGCCTCCATTATCTTCTTACCACATCTTGATAATTTGATTGATGACTCACATGAATTTACACTGGTTATATATTGAGGGTAGACTTCATTGTAAACCAATCTAGGTATGCAGCCAATTATCCCCAAATGGAGTGTCTCTTCTAGTTAATCCAAATTTAGGGCTTTGATATGTAAGCTCTTATCCTATAATCTCTTTTAATTCTCTCATGTGTAATAAATTCTCTCTCCATTGGACAGGACGTACACTATCTTGATGATAGTGGAACCAATATAAATATTATGCATCTCTTTTCCTTCTTTATAGTTATTTACTATTTATTTGGAGTAACATAATAATTGCTACTTGATTAAGTTATGTTCAAATTGGCAAATCTAGATCCTATTTATTGTTTTTCCGCATTTGTGCAATTTTTTCACATTAGCTACAAGTTATATTGTTATTGGTCACGACTCCACGACTCTTACTTGCCCTTAGTAACAGATAGTTAGTCCTTAAGTGATGTCTGAGAAATGATTCTAATGAGAATAATAACTCTTAGTCTTTATCGCATCATTCTCGTTTAAGTGACATCACAAATTCATGGCACAGTCCCGCAATCAGTACAACTAGAATGGATACTAGCCTATTCGATGGGTCCTAATCACGTTCTCTCCATAGCAGCATGAACCCACCTAATGACGTAGATTCTCAATAAACACTTATGACTCTAGAAGTCCTAGGAAGAGCACTCAACGTAATAAATCTTAGAGTACTAGCTCTAAGTGTAAATAATAATACTCGACTAGTTAGTCATTGGAGGATAAATCTGCAAATCCTAACATATTCTAACTTGTAGCCTTTAGAGAGTAAGAGATATGACTACTAATCTCTATGAAAGATTCATCTCTAGACAAGATCATAATTTCCTAATCCACAATACAAACAAAAGTGACATTTACTTATAAAAGTAAGCGAACAAATATTAACTCGGACGTCTCATACCACTTGGTGTTACTCGCTCATTTACTCAATGGTCGTACACTACACTCGCATCACATCGTAATATTCTATATAGCAAGTCCAAAGAATAACCAGTGAAAGATTATCAAAAGTCACATATCATGCGGTATTATAACTCCGTTTATCCGATATTCTTATCATATAGAAAATATAATCAAATATAGCACACAATTTACTTAGAGAAGGAGTTTGATTTATAGAAAAGATTTCAAGTTCCAAAAGCCTTCAAAAAGTTAAAATACCATTTTTTTCCCCATTTGTATAGAACTAGAAATAAGGATTTTAATCTTTACAAATAACTTCCAAAACTCTTTTTTATTTTAAAATCTTAGAAACCTCTTATATTACTAAATACTACTTAAAGATCATTCCATAGTTTATAAATTCTAAGCCAATTTCCTTTTGTTTAAAATTCATAGAATGTTTTTTTTCCAAACTCTTGTTATACCCCTAAATCATACAATACACTTTCAAATCACATAATATTAATTGGAAACCATTTCATATTTCTCTATAAATTTATAGGATTTTAAACAATTATTTAAAGTCAAAAATCAAATTTCCTTTAATAAATTAATCTCTTTGACAATATACTTAATATTAATTTAAATAAACTATTTTACCAAAAACGATTTCATACCTGCAATGCCTCAAATCTTTACTTTCAAAATCAAATTTTTTATTTAATTTAAAAGAATATTTTATATCATATATAAAAAAACAATTACACGCACATGCACAAGCCTAGAACCATGTCCTGACCGTGCACGATGCACCATGGACCGTTCCACTGGTTACAGCCTGTAACATTGGTGTTCCAGGTTGTGTGACCATTATTTGATGACGTTGGCCCTCGATGCTCCTCTACATGAACCCTATTTTAACACCATATGCAACACTACATTTCAGCAACCGAAACACATTTAATGACACAAAAATTCAAACAAAAAGTTTCATAATGAATGGGTTCATCAACAATAAACAAATGAACAATTGCAAACACTTCAATCAAGCATATAATCAAACATTTCAGATATAGATTTATGATTGGAGAATACTCACCTTAGCTAAGAGAAGCACCAACTTTCTCACCACCCTTCATAGCATCACCAAAACTCATTTATTTCTCATTTACCATAAGTGCAACATGACACCAGACTTGCTCAAAATCCAACTTCAATTGATCTTAGAAGGGTAGATCCTTGTTGAGAAGCTTAGTTTTGAATTTTGTGTTTTTTTGAAAATTTATTTGGTTTTATTTTGAATTCAGAAGAAGGAGGGTAGGTTTGATTATTTGATTTTAAATGTTAGAAACAATAGAATGAAGTGAAGATAATTATACATATAATTTCTTCTTGAATGAAAGGAGAATTTTAGACTGAGAAAAGTCTAGATACTGTATGTATGGGTTTGGGCTTTATGGGCTCAGCTAAATCCATGCTATGAACTCTTCTTTGCAAAACAATCGTTTTACCAAATCAAAATAGCTCCAAACCCTAATTGAAAATCATATGTACTTAATAATAATGTTTACATAGCATTGTATGTTTTCATAATTATTATATTTCACCATTTTTCATCATTATAAAATAATTATCTCAAAATTATATTACTAAGCCCATTACAAATAAATTCTCAGTTCCACTTATAAATTAAATAAAAATTTATCCTTCACTATAATAAAATTTCAAATTACTTTTATTGATCATTACGTAACTTTATAAAATTATTAACCACTTTTTGACTATTCTAAAAATCATCATAAGTTATAATCATCAATTTTAGTTCAGAATAATCAAAATTATAATTTATTATTAATTCATAACATCAAAAATTTAATACCAAAATAATCTATTTCACAATCATTTAACATATAATTTCTCCTAATATAAATAAATATCACCAATTAAATCATCTTTTCACCAAATCTCCCCAACAAATATTTTTTGTCAAAATTCTCACGTTCACAAAATACTTCATTGTAAATTTCCAAATAAATTCCATATTTCCAAATCATTATAAATTTAAATATTCACATTGTGTTATTAGAAACTCATTTAATCATTTATAACTTCATTATTAATTTTAATTGCTTGCTTTTCGACTTAGGTTGTTACATATGCATGCTAGTTTTGATGACTGCAATAAATTTCCAACTTATATTAAGCATTATGCCTTGAAATTGGGTCTTTACCCTAACTTTATTAATTTTTTTATAAGTGAACTTGTCAAATCAATCCTTTTATATTAATATTACTAAAGTGGATGCTTAAAAGTCTTGATTTAGCTGGTGTAGTGGAAAATAATGGAGCTTAAAGTAGATTTACTATTTGATAGTGCTAAATTGAAATAGTGTAGCGGTTGAAGAGCAGTATATGCTACAACAGGGATTTTACGAGGCCATAGCGGAGCTTTAACTACCCAACTATATATATATTGTGTGTGGAGGTGTGTATATGGGTGACATTGGCAGCTACAGCAGTTGGGCTACTTCTTGATAATCATTCGAGTTTGACAATTCAGAATTAACCAAACTTTAAAGATATATTTTAATATAATTAAGATCGTATTTAAGTAAACTGGTTTGTTTGGATAATTTTAACATTTTCAAATGTAATATTTATAAGTGAAGGTTAAATTCAATGGTAAATATTTAACTCAACATTTTTTAAGCATGCTATTAGTTTCAAAATGGTATTATTTTTGTGGATATGATGTTCGCAGTTTGAATTGAACATCCATGAGCTTTAATTTGATTGCGAATTGTACAGCCTTCAAAAATATAAGCATGTAAATGAAATGTGGAGAAAATGAGGTACGACGGATCTCTAACACACATGCCTACATATATGTTTTAGATCAAAAGAAGATTGAAATCCAATATAAAATTTTCAATCTATTAAATAATAGTAAAGCAGAAGAATTTATATTACTTATAGGGTTTTGTCCTCTATCCTTGATTTTCTCAATATATTTTAATTTCAAATCTCTATGAGTTATTATTATTAACAAATTCTCTCCATTGTCATTTTATGTTTAAATATAAACATTTAATAATTTATGCAATTAATTACAAAATTCTTCTAAGTTTTATCATATTATTTTGTATTCAAGTCCATATATCTAAATCAATTAAGTGATCTAAAACTTGAACTTTTAAAATATGTCTAATTAACTAACCATTATTATTTAGTCTAACAAGTCCTAGAAAATGACAATGTATTGTATAACACACTTATAATGAAAAATTGAAAAACTAATATTTCTTTCAAACTCATATAAATTACAATTTTCCATAGTTATACGAAAAGTTATCTTTTGTTCTCTTATATTATTTTACATTCAAGTTTACATAATTTATTCCTTTTTAAATTAGTACTTTATTGCAAACAAAATACGTATTTCTTTCTAAAGTTAGTATTTCATTACAAATAAACATATACACAATTTTTTCTTTTTAAAGCAGGTACTATTACAAATGTATATAATGTTTTTTCTTTTTAAAATTTGTAAATTAGATCACTAAGAATTTTAATTATATTACGAATGATGAGGAATTAATGTTAAGTGATACATAATGTAGTTTGTAATTGTTGGCACAAAAAATGGTACCAACACCCAAATATCAGACGAAGTACAGAGATCTAGCAGAGAATAACATAAAATAACAGAAAGGAAAATAACATACACAATTTTTATAGTGGTTTGGCAACCTCTGGCTTATGTCCATTTTAATCTTTGTTATTAGTCGTTTTCACTTTGGATTACAACTAATTTAATCAGATCTGATGAAAATCTAGTCGATCTCAGATTCACAATGGAGTTCTTAGAGTGTGTTTGAGGAAGAAGATGTAGAGTGTAAATCCTCTCTTTGGTTACTATAGAACTGGTATATATAGAGAAACTTGATAGTAGACTCAGTATCCTACGAAGTCCAAGGTCATGTGAACATCCATAGGTCCAGAAGAGAGCATGCTGACCTAGGAAACAATTCAGATCTCTAAGTACCAAGAGGTTAAGATAGGTGAAAACCCCATCTTCCTCATGAGTTGAGTCGTTTTCGATGATTTTCTTAATGTCGTTTATCTTATCCTAATTTCGTGTTTTCTTCTCCGAAATCCTTAATGCTGCTCATCTAGCTTCTAGAAAAAGCACTTCATCATATTTGCTTGAATACGTACTTGGAGTACAAGGAGACTGAAAAGAGCCAAGTGGAAAAAAAACTTCTCGGTACCGAGAGGATCCTCTTCGTACCAAGTGGTCCACTTAGCCCTAATTTCCGTCAAATTTTTTGAGTCCAATCTTTTAGGCTCTCTAAGCATATTTCCAAGTTCATAACTCTACTCGTCTTCATTTTGGTCTTCTAAGTCCAGTTGAAATCGCCTTAGCTAAAAAGCGAGTTAACAGTAATCTTAAAAAATGATACATATCTTCACTTAATACATTTTGTAAAATGTTAGGGTTCCTTTGGTTCCATTTGGAGTTTTGTTTTTGCATTTTCAATATGCATAACAAAATATGAGCGAGCAAAGGAGAAGATTTAAAATTCTAAACCACTACGGCGATGGGGAACTACGGTTAGATTCCATGTTTTTGTTCAAAAATGTGAAAAAGTTATAACTTATTGCATAAATGCTTTGTCCAAATAGCTCGATACAGTCATTTTTTAACTATTATTTTTTTAACTAAAATATTCATTTTTTATTTTTCGAACACTAAAGAAACTGTTTTTCAATTTTTATGTTAACTTCATATTTCAAGTTGACTGCTTTTCAAAAATATATGCGCCGTGCTCATTTTGTTTGGATGAATATCCAAAAGTAAAATAAAAAACCAAATAAGGCCTTAGATTTTAGTAATGTATATTTGTAATTTACATTAATTAATGGATAAAAGTATACAAAATTTTGGTTAGAAGTTTTATCTGTCGTATTTTATTGTCCTTTTGAGGCAGATGTTAATTACTTTTTGAAATAATTCTATCATGAATAGAAATTACTGAGTCATGAACCACGGATATACAAGCCTAGTTATATATTTTTATTTAATCAAAATAACAGTGTGATTTCGTTCTTTAAATCTACATTTCTTTTACTAGTTAAATAAATATTTTGTTTCACTTTGATAATGTAATATACATATTCCTAATGTTGATATTATGAGCTTTTTAATGCATAAAAATATATCGATTCATTATCATACACTTAAATTTTTAGGTAATTTTGTCATTCACTTGAGTAATTCAGTTTACATATCAATCATCTATTAATTAAATGCGCTAAAAGCTAAATGTTAAACTCAAAATCTTTGTATATAAATGTTTTTGTGTAGAAATTTATAAATATATTAATTTTTTAAAAGTAATTAAGGACACTAACTTTCGCTTTCTTAACTAGTATTAAATTGCTAAAAATACTAATGTCCAACTCATTGTTATCCAAAAAATGATGATTTAATTTTTGATACAAATATTGGATTAAATAAATAACATAACAAAAATTACATATCAAAGAAAAAACAAGTTTAATAGAAATCCAAATTATCTTTACAAGTTTTCATAGATTGAATAGTAAATTCAATTGTTCAAAAATATTTATTAATTTTTTAAACATACCATGTGTAACACAGGGTTACACACAAGTAATTGGAACGACTGATGACTATTTTAGAAAGACCATGTGTTTTTTGTGCTTCCTCGCCAATCAAATCATTTGTTGGGCCTGGTAGAGGGTGGATTAGTTAAGTGTGCAATGCGGTGTAAAATTGGATAAAAAGTTGAGACAAGTGAAGTGATTTTGGACTGTTTTTTATCTTAAGAGTTTGAGTTCATGGTTATTTTATCGTCCCTGTGCCATTTTTTAGCTAACAAAATTTGATTTGTCCATGGTAGATGCTCAAAGTAATAAAGCAGGATTCAGGATGCTCTTATTTAAGCCATAATAGAAGCCTAAGAATCCCTGTCTTTTGCAAAGCTAATGATATTATTTGTATGCAAAAACCTCAGTCAGGGAGACATTAACTTTTATTTTATTTTTAAAATGAAGAAAAATAAATGTTCAATTAGAATATTACTACATTAGTTAGCTATAATCATGAATGAACCTTTTAGTGTAATCACAAAAGAAACGTTCATGTTCAATACTGTAAAGCTATTGAAAGCTGCCTCTCTCTTCTCTCTATCGATGCACTTAACAGCCATAACAAAGAAGATGTTGATGTCAAAAACTGCAGAATCCTCCTATTACCTGCATCAAATCAAATTATGAAATATATAATCTCAAAAACAGAAAAACCCTCATATTTATTGCTTTTAAAATTTAATTGCATCGAATTATAGAGATATGATATCTTGTTTCAGTAACATTATGTGAATAACTTGTCTTAATAGGTTCAAGTTTTATATACCACGATGGTTGTAAATAACGTATGTGAATTGAATCTATCAAAACACCATATGCATTGATCTATAATTGAGGCTAAGTAATTTTTTCTCTTTTTTTAAGGTTTATTATGCATATAGACAAATATGGTTATTTGCATGTGTATTTTCCTTCGGTCTCTAAAGTTGTCCTGAAATTTCAGCATATTTTTTTGTGGGGTCTCTCCTTTTCCCTTTTTAATGGCTAATTGGCTATGTGACTTTTTTAGATAAGTATCATATAATGTTATTTTATTAGGTTCCTTACAATATCTTTTTATAGAATTGCATGATTAAAATAAAAATAAATGTTGAGTAATAATGGAAATCAAAGTAGAACCGAAGATATGAAGTGTGTAGTTTTCCATATTATCTATTCTTTTGTGGTTTTAAAAATTTTCATTTGAGTTTGATTATTATACCGTAGAATAGCTGTCTGCCAGTTAATTCTTTTGAGTCGTATATATTAACATTTACTTTATTGAAATTTATATTTTGGTGTATACTGTGCAAGATAAGTTGTATTTTTATTTTTTTGTAAATTAGATTGTACGATTGTAACCACAAGTTCAGCGTTACAATTGCAACATTTAAACTTTAAAGTATAAACAAATACATTTGTTGATTGGATTTTTAGTCACACTTGAAAGTGTGTTTTAGAGGTGGTATTAGCAAAAGATTGGTTACTAATGCTCAAGTTGAAAATATAAAATGAAGCGATACTAGTATATTGAAAGCGAAGCGAAAGGAGTTTAGAATGGCTATCTACGTGCGCTATGAGAAATTTCTTTATTACTTTTAATTCTATTACAACATCCTAGATTACCAAGATAATGATAAGACACAGAGATTTGAAAGCTAGTATTCTTCAATCTTTTTAAAGGACAATGCATGAGGTATTTATTGTAGCTGAAATGAATGATAAATGACGGAGAATGCGCTATGAATCAGGTGGAAAGTGCACTTGATCGTTGATCTGGTTGAACAGGCTAATGGAAGATGACCAAAAAAGTGAAAGAAATGTGTAGCTGAGATGAGCACCATAGGAAAATCGTATAAGGCTCATGTCTTGTCTTTGCTGCATATTTAATGCATATATAATGTGACGACATGTTGTGGGAGTACGACATGCCTTTTATCAAAATTAGACATACATGGTTATGCCCTTTGCCATTTTACTTTTGCATGCTAATGTGGCAAGAATTGTCGAGCTGTCTAGTGGATAGTTAAAGACATGAAGAAAACAGAAAGTTGCTAATGACCAAGCTTCGGAGGATGCATTGAGCTGGGAGTGAGACGACGAGTTGAATAAAATGAGATCAATCAAAAGGGGCTGTAGAGAAGCTGAGCCAAAGATGGGTAGCCGATGAGGCCGTATCAAGTCGAGATGGCCGAGCACAGGCCTTGATTGTTGTTGATGACGAGGTTGAGAGGGAGGTGCTGAACTAGACCTGAGATGATAGACACAAGCCACTTAGGACCGGTTTTGAGCTGTGTTGTTCAGTACGTAGCTAGGAAATCTGCTTAAGTAAACTAGCTGACCTAGAGCCATACCGAGGGTGGACCTACATGAGAGATCTGGTTATAATGAGACGAGCTGGTGTGGAACAAATCGGGCTATACTTAGGTCTGACTTGGCTTGATGAATTGGCTATTGAAGCCACTTCGTTGTGAGTTAGAAGATTATTGGTCTAATGTGCTAGTTTGTAGAGGGCTGGCACAAGCCTGGCCTGGGTTGGGCTGGCAATTGAGAAAGTATGGCCAGCTTGACTCTAGCCTTAGCTGTTTTATGGTGGATTCGCTCGGATCCAAGATGGCCCAAACAGGTTCGGGCTAAGAAGTTTTGATCGGTTTATCTTTTTACTTATGAAAAAATTGAGTAACATTTTACCCCTAAGTCCATACCCATACTTGGAAGTGGGCTTGTCAAGTCATGAAGACTCGACCGATATTCTACTCTGCCATGCATTTAATGTGCCTACATAATACTATGCTATCGGCTGAGACGTTTGCACTTCTCAAGATGTGGCAGAGACTTGTCATGTCCCCTACATGCATGGTGTGACACAACACTTGATTGCATATAAACAGTTGAGATCCTTTTTTCCTTTGTGAATATAACAACTATGATTGAAGGGGTAGTTATATGAATACCCATCACCTTCACCTTGAATCATAAAGTTTCTACATGTAAGTACCTCAAGAACTTCCAAACTTTCCACTATTTTCTACTGGTAAAAGCAGCTAACTTTATCTTCCATTTTCTTTCCAAGTGCTATTAAACGTTTTTTCGAACTTTGCTTTTTATCTAAAAAAAGTTTTCCTGGTGCTGCTGTTCTGATCATTGATCTTCGTCTTGGACTACTATTTTGGAACAGTTTTTTAAGATGGATCTTACATCATTTCTTGGCTCGAGCTCACACACTTTGGTCATCTTCTAAACATTGATCAAGCATCGCTATTTTGCCAATGGTCCAATTAAATCTAGTGGATTTCCTTGCAATCTCGCTCTGGCATTATCGAATCCAGGTCAGCTTGGATGCTTTAATGCCTTGTTGGAAAGAGTAAGGCTATTGCTTGTGCCTCTGATGTCACAGCTAAAGTCTGTAGTGGCTTCTTTTGCTTCATCTACCTGTATATTTTCAATATATTTTGTGAGATTTGATGTTTAAATCTTTAATTGTGACAGTGCATCTGCACTTTCACAGCAATATATGGTCTAGACGGTGATATAAGTGTGGGTTAGCTTGCTTCGTCTACAGATTTGAAGCTGGATCTTCTAGGGCATTCCATAGCGTGTGTCTCTTCCACTTCTTCTTCTTTTCAGCTAACTAGTGATAAAATATCTTTGTATACCTAGTGGGGTAGGCGTTGTGCCCTTGCATTTTTGAACTAAATGAAAACTGTCTTTTGTTGTGAATCATGTCTAACAATATTATTCAAATTTCATGTTTGTCCATGTATTATTTATAGAGTAGCATATCCCGAGTAGCTAGCATAGTTCCTGCATTATCTGTAGAAATGTTTCTTTTTAAGACAAATTAAACAGTAATGTAAGGTTATGAGATGGGCTGAGCCCGGTTGTTCATGCGAACTATGTGCCAGCTAGAGGCAGAGTGGTAAATTGCACCGACGTGGGTGGAAGGTGTGTTAGCTCATGGGGTCTTCTGGATGACAAGTGGTCATATGTAGAGTGGTCGACGCATCCTGCTCAAACCGAAGTGCATAAGGTCTCGAAGATTCTCCTAGGTGACACATCACCAATCGTAAGGTGACCACAGGTCCCAGCATGAACCGGTACGCACTAATGGCACAAGCATTGTTGTTGTATAAGGGTATTATATAATGATGAGACGACTGGCGAGTTTCGCCCAAAAGAACATAGAAGAATTTGTTATCAAAAATGAGAACTTATTATGGTGATTGGCTGGGTTTGCAAGCTTGCTTAAGAAGAGCACTAGCTATTAAACCCGACCATCTTCATATATGCCGACAAGCTTCTGGCTATGTACGGACATGGTTGGGGTTGCTAGAGGATCCTACGGGTAAGGATAGACCTATATGAGCATGGAGACGAATGAGGGAGCTTCTCGGTGACCTGTTGATGAGTATATTAACCGCTTTTAGGCCTTAGCCCTATAGGATAACTTGCTTTGGCCTTGTTGCTCGATGCCTATGGGGAAGGCTAATTTGGATACAAACCAAAGTGTTGCCGCTCTAGAACTTTCCAGGGAGATGCGCGGTAGATGGCCATGATTATCAGGTAAGTTGCCTTACCTCTTCCCATTGACTTTACTACAAACACTTACTGACTTGTGTGTTTTCGCGAGCGGAGCATTCCTATTTTGAAATAAGAGTACACCCCTTCCCTGGTGTAAGAGACGATACTACTTGCACTAGTATGGTTGTCGTCACTTAGTGAACGTTGAGAGGCGAATGAATTCCCGAGCGGTTGGTGTGATCTTTATGCAAAATACGTGCATAATTACCATAGCTTGGTTGATAATAGTAATGATGTAAAGGACCGAAAGAGCATGCATCATGGCTACGCACGATGTGAAGCCAAATTGGGATTATGGTCCAAATCCTCGAAGGAAACTACTCAACAATCGACTAAGGTGATGGAACATAGTTCATCGTTGTTATTACCAATGTTGGGCATAGTGCGAGAAGCATGAAAATAATTTGCAGTGGAAAAAATGGTGATGAAAGTTGAGAACTTTAGGGGGGAGACCCTCCTCCTAGCGTCAAAATGTTGACTGGATTTTTAGCCAACCTCGAAAGTGTGTTTGAAGAGTGATATTAGCAAATACCTTAGTTGGAAATAAAAAATAAAGAGATACAAGTACACAGAAGTTAAAGTGACAAAAGTTTAGAGTGGTTCAACCAAAGATGATCTACATCCACTATGAAGTATTTTTTATTACTTTCAATTTTAACGCAACAGCCTAGATCGCAAGATAATAATAATACTAAAAGACTAGAAAGATAGTGTTCTTCAACCCTTTTAAAGGGGCAATGCATGAGATACTGGAAATGTGATATTCTGGAATTTCAAACCCAATTTAAATATGATAATCTTTTAAATAAATTAATTTAAATTGATAAATTTGTTATTTTAAACAATAATAATGAATGGATTTTAAAAGTATATTGATTTTAATTAAAATTAATATATACAAAAGGGAAATGGATGTGTTAAAAATTGTATTCATATCAAATTTGATTTTTGAATTGAATTTGAAAATTTAACTTGAATTTGAATTGTTAAATTAAAAGATTCAAAATAGAAGTTATATTCTAAATTATACTTTGATTTTAGAGATGTATTTCTATTATTTTATTTAAAATACCAAATTTTTTTCATATTTATTTCTTTAAGAAGAATTGATTTTATATGAATTAAAAATGGATTTAAATTAAAAAATCAATTAATAAAAACATTTTAAAATTCTTTTTGCATGAAAATTACACTTGTTTAAATTTAAAACACACTTATAACATGTGTTAAGGAGATAACAATATGTAATGCCAAGTGTCACCATTTTAATTTATTTTCTTTAAATTTTTATAAAAACAAAATTTATTCTATAAAAAGCTATTTCTATTCTTCATCTAAATTTTCTCATTCTAATTTTCTAAAGCAAAGAAGAAAAAAATCACTCCTCATTAACAAATCTGAAATTCCTAAAAATCTTTACACCTTCAATAAAATTAATCAAACATTCAAACCTCTTTTCAAAAACTTTAATCCGCAAACAAATTACAGAAAATCTACATACAAGTATACATTAGAAATCTGCAAATCAAGGTTTCCTGAAGAATCAAATTTCTGAAAGAAAAGTTCTTCCATTAAGTGCTGATTGATTTAAGATTGAAGCAACATTTAGAAAAACTGCAGTCATTTCTTTTCCAGAATCAATTGGTCTCTGCTTAAAACAATACAGGTGAGTAAATTTTAAAATCAGAAAATTTGAGTAAAAATGTTTGCATGTGAATGTTAGATCTGTTGATGCTTGCATGCACCTATTTTTGTAAAATCTTTGTTTACATGTTATAATTTAACTGTGCATGTTTAAAAATATTACCGATGCTTCTCTGTATCTTTAAGTTCAGAGTAAATTTAAAACAAAAGCTTCAAAATGTGTTCAACAAATCATTGTTAAGCATGAACCTTCAAATGCGGTAGGATTATTTAAACATGAATTAAGTTTAAATTGTTATTTAAAAAGAAATTGTTTGAAAATTTCCTGAATCAGGAAATTACAGTGAAATTTTTTAATACCAAGATAAAATCAGGTATTGGATTTGGTTGATCCAATTTTACATCTTGAATCTACTTTGTGAAACATGATTTTTAAGATAAAAATCAGAATTTTAAAAATGGATTTGAGGCAGTAAGCTGATGATGACCAGAAATTGGTCTCTGGGCTAAATTGGGCGATTTGGAAATTTCTAGGGGTCGAGTTTTGGATGGAGGTTGCATTGATGATTGATGTATCTGAGAAAAATAGTTAAAGTAGGAATCTATCATCAAGAAACTATAAATTTGGGAAAGTAGGGTTTGAGTTCTGTGTTTGGTTGAGTTCGAGAATTTCATGACTGGAAGTGTTTTGGTGGATCGAGTCGCGAGTGCGCTTGAGTATGGCTGCGTCGTGACGTTGTTGTGACCGAGGACGAGGGTTATGGTGAGTTTTCTGTGGGGTTTGGTTCCAGAAATGGGGGAGATTACCTAAATTTCGTTTGGGGTCGTGAGTTGCTGATCCACGGTAGGGGTTCGCATCAGGGGTCGATGTGGGGTCTGTGCGTGGTGTCGTGGAAGGTGGCGACGACGTTGGCGCAACGTGCACGTGCACGTGTCAATGACAGTGTCAGTGAGGTTGGGTGTCAGGGTGACTTGAAGCAACGTTCGAGTTGTTTGGGCTTTGGCTCTAGTTGTGTAAGGGAAAGTTGCTGTTGTTGCTCATGCAGGGGATTGGGGGAGGAAAGTGTTCTTTCCAGTTTTTTTTTGTTTTGGGGTTAGTATTAGCTTAACTAAAGAAAGAAGGGTAGGAGAGGTTTGGGGTTCAAGCGATCAGGTTTGGGTCGGTCGAAGTCCGAAACTAGAATTGTTTTAAAAGTTTTTCAAATTTTTTTTAAGTTTGAAACTTTAAAATTTTATTTCAACTATTTTTTGAAATGCCTAACTTTTAATTTGAAAATATTCTATATTATGATAGTTAAGTTTATAGATGATTTTACATTCATTTAAATTCAACTATTTAAAAATGTAATTAGTTTAGAAAAATTGAAATGTTTTAATTATGTAATAATTTTAATTATTGTTTTGTTTTGAAAACTAATTAAGTTTTGTAATTAAGTTTACTTTAATTAATAAAGTAATTGAGGTTAAATTAATTCAAAATTTTAGATTAATTAACTTGTTAAGGTTTAATTAATTAATTATGGATTAATTGGATAATTAAGAATTGAATTAAATAATAATTAATAGATAATTAATTAAACAATTAAAGATTAATTAATAAGTGATTAGTAACTAATTAATTAAGTGATTAATAAATTAGTAATTAATAATTAATTAATTAATTGATTAAGGTTAATAAATAAAGTAATTAAACATTAATTGATTTATAATTAATAGCTAATTAATTAGTGGTTAAGGCTTAATTAATTAAATAATTAAGGTTAATAATTTACAATTAATTAAGAAATTAAGATAAATTGATTTAAAATTTGTAATTAATTAAGTAATTAACTAAGATTAATTAATTATAAATTAAGGGTTAATTGGTAATCAATTAAGAATGATAAATTTTTAATCAAGTTTTAAATAATGATTAATTAGAGTAATTAATTAATAATTAAAGGATTATTAATTAATTAAAGATTAATTAATTAAAAATGAGGTTAATTAAGAAGTGATTAATTAATTAAATGATTGGGATTAAATAATTAATGATTGGTGAAGCAAGGTAATGTTATTAATTCTTAAGTAATTAATTTAATTTTAATTAATTAAATTAATTATAATATGATTTAAAGATGTGCTTGCTTATGGATGATTGTTTTTGGATTGAACATATGGAATTGGTTAATATCTATTGGATGATAGTCTGAGATATTCTGTGATGAGATTTGTATATATCTGAGTTGGATGATTGTTATTATCTGTGGATAATGCTGTGTGGATTCAATGTTTATAATTGAATTGTTTAAATCTTTAAACAACTTGACTTTTAAGATGGCATTTGGATTTCGATGAGACCGGGATCGGGAATCAAATTTGATTTTTCAAAAACCACATCGATCCAAGTTAAACGTAAGGTCGTGACATCTCAAAGTGAAGATCGAGATGGAGTTTTAGGGTGTAAGGGTTATTGTCATTAACTCTGGGGTGATTCCAAAATGAGTGTAACGAGATATGCCTTCGGTTTTGTTCGAACCCGGAACGAACTTGTATGGATTGAATGCTTTAAAAACATCGGTAGGTGGACGATGAGCTTTCTAAGAGATGTGTTCTCTAAAGGTAATCGTAGCCTCAAGCCTCATCAACCGGGAATGGCTAAAACAGGGGAGGTGCAGCAAGGTTAAGTGGGTCATGCCCAAGTAGGACGAGATTTTCCTATGTCTAGAAGTCCCTTATTATTTCGACTGAGTGGGTAGTTGTTGGCCACAACTGTGGGATTGTCTTGTTCGGAGCTGTCCAGTAAGGGATGGTTCCGACCTTGTGTTGCAGGGGAGTTAGGGTGGATCCTCGGTACGGTGATCTAGGCCCCGTACTGTGATAGGCGGTACCCCAGTAGCTCTGCCATTGTATGGAATCCAATCTCCAATAAGTGCCTGTACGGTTTTGATTGTACCCAACTATGTTGGAACGTGAGATGTAAGCATTCCAGCTATTTCTGTATTTTATTTTGAAAACCCTAGACCCTATTATAATACCACTGGATTTCCTATCAAATGCTTTGGTTAGCGTAAGGTAAAAACTTACCCGTATTTATTTGTGGGGAGTCTTAGGTGATACCTTTTGTTTTTAAAATGATTTTAAGGTTAAACAACTTTAACTGATTTACTCACACCAGACCCATGTCTGACCCGGAGTTTATTTTGTTTTTCATAAACTCTTGGGTACTCAAATTTTTATGAGTTGCCAAGTGATTAGGTTGGGATTAGAAAATGTTTTGGAAGCTGGAGCTGGAGTCCAGGCATACTTATCTATCTCTATCCGCTGTAGTGACTTTTGATGTTGTATTTTGAGTTGTATGGTTTGGCAGACTCTTATGAATGTTAGATGTGATGAAGTTGTATTATTTTGTGTACTCTGATATGTAAAACTATGTAATGGATATGTGTAATATTATATTTTGTTCGTTTCCGCTGTGAGATTCTGATGATTGTTGTTCTTTTCTTTCTATCTTTTCTATTTCTATCTCTTTCTTTTCTTATTGATGATACGTCTTTCTGGGTAATGAAAGATGGGTCGTCACAGTTGGTATCAGAGCATAGGTTAAGAAACACCTAGGCTCTGGAGTAGTATCTATCTTGAGAGTGCGTATTTGTAATTTTCTTATATAACTATATCCCTATCTAAAATTGGTTGGGTTACCTGTTCATGTAGCCAGAATGTGTTCAAGAGGCAGAAGGGTAAGGGTTGTTGGAAGTGCATCAACCAGTAATAGGAGAGAGCAGCCTGATAATGAGACTGTTAATCCAGTATCCTCTCCAGTCAGTTTCGCTGCATTATGCAAGGACTTTGTTAATCTTGGAGGAAAACCATTTCAAGGATCTGAAACTTTAATAGAGGTCCAAGCATGGCTTCGCTCGTGTGAGAAAATCTTTAAGAGCATGAGGTTATCGGATGAGCAGAAGAGAATAATGGCTTCGTGGAAATTACATGGTGGTGCCGCATTCTGGTGGAATTCAGTTACTGCTAATGTCTCGGAAGACGATATGTCTTGGGAAGAGTTTAGGGAGATGTTTGAGGAGAAGTTTATGCCTGCTGCAGGGAGAACTCGGCTTTATCAGGATTTTTTGAATCTGAAACAAGGAAACATGTCTATAGCATAATACGAGACTAAATTTAACAAGTTTCTTGCTATGGTCCAGGACTTATAGATACCCCTCTTAAGAAGAACGAGATGTTTGTCCAAGGGTTGAGGCCAGAGTATCATGAGAGAATGACAGCACATTTGAAAGGGTCTTTTGTGGAGCTTATTGACATGGCGCTGAGATATGAAGACTTGATGAACAAAAGATCTGAGGCGCGAGTAGCTGCATTAGGAGGAAATTCTTCCAATCCTAATAAAAGAAAATTCAATCCTAATTGGAAGAAGAAAAACAAGAAAAAGTCTGGAAACAACAATGGACCCCAAAAATGCTATTATTGTCACCAAGTGGGACATTTGGCAAATCATTGTCCTCAAGAAAGAAAGCAGCAACAGCATTATAGTGGACCAGGGTCAGCTTTAGTTCAGAAGTCTCTTTGCTTTAACTGTCATCAATCGGGACACATGATTAAAGATTGCCCGCTCCTTTATAAGGTCCACAAAACAAAGTATTTGCTTTAGAAGGCGCACCATCAAACTCGTCTACGGGCAAAGGAGTTTTAGAAGGTACCTTACTTTTAAATGGAAAATATATTAAAGTATTGTTTGATTCTGGTGCTTCTTTATGTTTTATTTCTCTGGAAACTGTAGAGAATTTCTTTTTAACCCCTAGTACCGTAGACAATCCAATCTATGTATCTAATCCTATAGGAAGGGTAACCAAATTAGATAGGATCTGTAAGGATGTGAGAATCTCCTATCTATCCCATAGTTTTTCTTGTGACCCTTATGTATTGGATTTTAAGGGTTTTGACCTTATATTGAGAATGGATTGGCTTGATAAATATAAGGCTATTTTAAATTGTGATGAGAGAACAGTTTCGTTGGAAACTGATCTGGGAAGGATTGCCAGAGTAATGTGTGATAACTCTGGAATGCACTTGAGTAGTCTTTTACATGGAATTGAGACTTCTCAAGAGGGGATTGAAGATATTGAAGTAGTCTGGGATTTCTCTGACATATTCGAGGAAGTTAAGTATTTGCCACCGCACCGAGAAATAGAGTTTCGTATAGATTTGGTTCCTGGAGCAGTACTTGTAATTCAACCTAGTATGAGGATGGCTCCAAGGGAGAGGGAAGAACTAGTGAAGCAAACTCAAGATCTGTTGGAGAAGGGCTTGATTAGACCCAGTTTTTCTTACTGGGGCTCTGCTGCAGTAGTTGTCACCAAGTCGGATGGGTCGCTAAGGTTCTGTGTAGACTATCGTGAGTTGAACAAAGTGACCATTCGGAATAAGTATCCTCTTCCTCGTATTGATGATCTCTTCGACCAGCTTCACGGAGCTTCAGTCTTTTCTCAATTGGATCTAGCATCAGGTTTCCATCAGTTAAGGGTAGCTGAGGACAGTATTCCCTTAACTGCATTTAGAGGACTAATTGTTTCTATGAGTGGTTGGTTATGCCTTTCGGGTTAACCAACGCTCCTGCCTACTTTGCAGACTTGATGAACCGAGTCTTTAGAGATGTTTTGAATAAGTTTGTTTTGGTGTTCATCGATGATATCTTGGTCTATTCTAAGTCGGAAGATGAGTACAAGCAGCACTTGAGAATAGCATTGGAAACTCTAAGAAGGCATGTTCTGAAGGCGAAGTTTTCTAAGTGTCATTTTTGGAAATCAGAAGTAAAATTTTTGGGCCACATTGTTTCTGGTGAGGGAATCTCTGTAGATCCAGCTAAAGTTGAGACTATTCTGGAGTGGAACTAGCCTCGGACACCAACAGAATTTTGTAGTTTTCTGGGATTGGCCGGTTACTACAGGAAGTTTATTAAGGATTATTCCAAGATCTCTTCTCACCTAACAAAGCTGACAAGGAAGGGAACTAAATTAAAGTGGACACCGGAATGTGAGGAGGCTTTTTAGAATCTGAAGGCAAGGTTGGCAAGTGCTCCTGTATTGGCTATTCCAAATGGGAAGAGCAAGTTTGAAGTGTATACCGATGCCTGTATTGTTGGATTGGGAGCTGTGCTTATGCAAAATGGTAGGGTAATTGTATATGCGAGTCGGCAATTGAAGCCACATAGAGGAACTACGCTACGCATGATCTAGAGCTGTTGGCTATCGCTTTTGCTTTAAAGATCTGGAGGCACTATCTTTTAGGAGAAAAGTTCGAGTTATTCACGGATCACAAACCGTTGAAATATCTTTTCTCTCAGAAAGATCTTAATCTAAGGCAGCAGCGATGGGTCGAGTTCTTGGCATCGTATGATTTGGATATTCTAGATACCCCGGGGAAGGCGAACGTTGTAGTAGACGTTCTTAGCAGAAATGTAGTACTATCTCTTTTGGAAGTTGTTCCGTCTCTCCAGGAAAGAATAATAAGCAAGCAAAAGGATGATAGATCTTTTGAAGAACTGATTCTTGGGACTAAGGATGGTCGATATTCGGATTTCAAGATAGACAATCAAGGGGCATTGAGGATTAATGGACGTTTGTGTGTACCTGATATAGATGGATAGAGACACGAAGTCTTATCTGAAAGTCATCGTTCCCGACTAAGTATTCACTCGGGAATCTCAAAGATGTATAAAGATATTAGAAGAGTTTTCTGGTGGCAGGGTATGAAGAAAGTTGTAGCTGCTTTTGTTAATAGTTGTGCTATCTGCCAACAAGTTAAAGGAGATCAGCATAAGCCAGCCGGTTTGTTACAACCTTTGGAGATCCCGATGTGGAAGTGGGAGATGATTTCGATGGACTTCATTGACGGTTTACCTAGAACAAAGAAGGGAAATGAAGGAATATGGGTGATTGTTGATCGCCTAACCAAAAGCGCCCATTTTATACCAGTTAAGGCAACCCGTACCGCAGCTTCTCTGGCAGAAATTTTCTTGATAGAGATAGTGAGATTGCATGGTGTTCCAATCAGTATTGTAAGTGATCGAGATCCTATCTTCACTAGCAAATTCTGGGAGGCTTTGCAATCAGCTTTGGGGACAAGTTTGCGACTGAGTACAGCATATCATCCCTAGACAGATGGACAGACAGAGAGGCTAAATCGAATTCTAGAAGATATGCTGAGAGCCTGTGTATTAGATTTTGGTGGATCGTGGGAAAGCCATCTACATCTAGTGGAATTCTCTTATAATAACAGTTACCAAGCAAGTATCAAGATGGCTCCTTATGATGCACTGTATGGAAGGCCGTGTAGATCCCCAGCCTGTTGGATATAGTCGAAAGACCATCTTGTGCTTGGACCAGATCTAATCCATAAAGCATCTGCTAAAGTTGAGCTTATCAAGAAAAGGATGAGAGATGCTTAGGATCGTCAAAGGAAATATGCAGATAAAAGACGAAGACAATTGGAATTCGAGATTGATGATTTAGTCTTTATCAAAGTTTCCCCTATTAAAGGAGTAGTAAGATTTGGGAAGACAGGGAAACTCACACCGAGATATACTGGTCCGTTCCGAGTGCTCGAGAAGATTGGTGCTACAGCATACAGGGTTGAATTGCCAGACTAGATGGTTGGAATTCACAATGTTTTCCACGTATCTCATCTACGGAAATTTATGCACGATCCATCTCTTATTGGGCAGCCAGCTGTGCAGGAAGATTTATAGGTTGAGCCGGACTTATCAGTTGTCAGACATCCTGTTCGAACTGTTGATCAAGACGAGAGGCAACTCAGAAGCAAGATAGTGAAGCTCGTTAAAGTCCAGTGGAGTGAGGATCCCAGCGATTGTACCTGGGAGACTTTGGATAGTTTTAGGAAGGCTTATCCGGATATGTGTCTGGATAGCTAGTGGTGTTTGTATTGGATGTATTGTTTGGATGTTTTGTTTGTTGATTTCTTATGTATAGATGATATGTATGCTTGAATTATTGAAATGAAATGAAATTTTGGATTATCCTTTGTTTAAATTTCGAGGACGAAATTCTTTTAAGGGGGGAGGAATGTGATATTCCAGAATTTCAAACCCAATTTAAATATGATAATCTTTTAAATAAATTAATTTAAATTGATAAATTTGTTATTTTAAATAATAATGTTGAATGGATTTTAAATGTATATTTATTTTAATTAAAATTAATATATATAAAAGGGAAATGGATGTGTTAAAATTGTATTCATATCAAATTTGATTTTTGAATTGAATTTGAAAATTTAATTTGAATTTGAATTGTTAAATCAAAATATTCAAAATAGGTTAGTTATATTCTAAATTATACTTTGATTTTAAAGATGTATTTCTATGGTTTTTTTTAAAATACCAAATTTGTTTTATATTTATTTCTTTCAGAAGAATTGATTTTATATGAATTAAAAATGGATTTAAATTAAGAAAATCAATTAATAAAAACATTTTAAAATTCTTTTTGCATGAAAATTACACTTGTTTAAATTTAAAACACACTTATAACATGTGTTAAGGAGATAACAATATGTAATGCCAAGTGTCACCATTTTAATTTATTTTCTTTAAATTTTTATAAAAACAAAATTTATTCTATAAAAAGCTATTTCCTATTCTTCATCTAAATTTTCTCATTCTAATTTTCTAAAGCAAAGAAAATAATATCACTCCTCAATAACAAATCTGAAATTCCTAAAAATTTGTACACCTTCAACCAAAATTAATCAAACATACAAACCTCTTTTCAAAAACTTTAATCTGCAAACAAATTACAGAAAATCTGCATACAAGTATACATTAGAAATCTGCAAATCAAGGTTTCCTGAAGAATCAAATTTCTGAAAGAAAATTCAAAGTTCTTCCATTAAGTGCTGAATGATTTAAGATTGAAGCAACATCATCAAGTTAGAAAAACTGCAGTCATTTCTTTTCCAGAATCAATTGGTCTCTGCTTAAAACAATAGAGGTGAGTAAATTTTAAAATCAAAAAATTTAAGTAAAAATGTTTGCATGTGAATGTTAGATCTGTTGATGCTTGCATGTACCTATTTTTGTAAAATCTTTGTTTACATATTATAATTTAACCGTGCATGTCTAAAAATATTACTGATGCTTCTCTGTGTCTTCAAGTTCAGAGTAAATTTAAAACAAAAGCTTCAAAATGTATTCAACAAATCATTGTTAAGCATGAACCTTCAAATGCAGTAGGATTATTTAAACATGAATTAAGTTTAAATTGTTATTTAAAAAGAAATTGTTCGAAAATCTCCTGAATCAGGAAATTGCAGCGAAATTTTTTAATACCGTGATAAAATCAGGTACTGGATTTGGTTGATTCAATTTTACATCTTGAATCTACTTTGTGAAACACGATTTTTAAGATAAAAAACGGAATTTTAAAAATGGATTTGAGGCAGTAAGCTGATGATGACCAGAAATTGGTCTCTGGGCTAAATTGGGCGATTTGGAAATTTCTAGGGGTCGAGTTTTGGATGGAGGTTGCATTGATGATTGATGTATCTGAGAAAAATAGTTAAAGTAAGCATCTATCATCAGGACATCATAAATTTGCGAAAGTAGGGTTTGAGTTCTGTGTTTGGTTGAGTTCGAGAATTTCATGACAAGAAGTGTTTTGGTGGATCGAGTCGCGAGTGCACTTGAATATGGCTGCGTCGTGACGTTGTTGTGTTGTGACCGAGGCCGCGTGGCGAATGACGATCGAGGACAAGGGTTACGGTGAGTTTTCTGGTAGGGTTTGGTTCTAGAAATGGGGGAGATTACCTAAATTTCATTTGGGGTCGCGAGTTGCTGATCCACGGTGGGGGTTCGCATCAAGGGTCGATGTGGGGTCTGCGCATGGTGTCATGGATGGTGGCGACGGCATCGGCGCGACGTGCACGTGCATGTGTCAACGACCGTGTCACTGAGGTTGGGTGTCAGGGTGACTCGAAGCAACGTTCGAGTTGTTTGGGCTTTGGCTCGTGTTATGGAAGGGAAAGTTGCTGCTGTTGCTCGTGAAGGGGATTGGGGGAGGAAAATGTTCTTTCCAGTTTTTTTTTGTTTTGGGGTTTGTATTAGCTTAACTAAAGAACAGAAGGGAAGGAGGGGTTTGGGGTTCAAACGATCGGGTTTGGGTCGGTCAAAGTCCGAAACTAGAATTGTTTTAAAAGTTTTTCAAATTTTTTAAAGTTTGAAACTTTAAAATTTTATTTCAACTATTTTGTGAAATGCTAAACTTTTAAATTCAAAATATTCTATATTATGATAGTTAAGTTTATAGATGATTTTACATTCATTTAAATTCAACTATTTAAAAAGGTAATTAGTTTAAAAAAATTGAAATGTTTTAATTATGTAATAATTTTAATTATTGTTTTATTTTGAAAACTAATTAAATTTTAGAATTAAGTTTACTTTAATTAATAAAGTAATTAAGGTTAAATTAATTCAAAATTTTAGATTAATTAACTTATTAAGGTTTAATTTATTAATTATAGATTAATTGGATAATTAAGAATTGAATTAAATAATAATTAATAGATAATTAATTAATAAGTGATTAGTAACTAATTAATTAAGTGATAAGTGATTAATTAATTAGTAATTAAGAATTAATTAATTGATTGATTAAGGTTAATAAATAAAGTAATTAAACATTAATTAATTTATAATTAATAGTTAATTAATTAGTGGTTAAGGCTTAACTAATTAAATAATTAAGGTTAATTAATTTATAATTAATTAAAAAATTAGGATAAATTAATTTAAAATTTGTAATTAACTAAGTAATTAATTAAGATTAATTAATTATAAATTAAGGGTTAATTGGTAATCAATTAAGAATGATGAATTTTTAATTAAGTTTTAAATAATGATTAATTAGAGTAATTAATTAATAATTAAAGGATCATTAATTAATTAAAGATTAATTAATTAAAAATGAGGTTAATTAAGAAGTGATTAATTAATTAAATGATTGGGATTAATTAATTAAAGGGGATTTTAGACACAAGGAAGAAGTTGCAAAAAAAATTAGTCTCAGGGACAGCAAGTTTGTTTTTTGGTCCGAAGGACACTTTGTAGTGTAAATCACAGAATGATAGATGTAGCTATCATTTTCTGTTTACACTATAAAGTGTCCTTCCGACTAAAAAACAAACTTACCGTCCTCGAGACTAAATTTTTTTGTAACTTTTCCTTATGCCTATTTTCCTGTTAATTAAATGATTGGGATTAATTAATTAATGATTGGTGAAGCAAGGTAATGTGATTAATTCTTAACTAATTAATTTAATTTGAATTAATTAAATTAATTATAATATGAATTAAAGATGTGCTTGCTTATGGATGATTGTTTTCGGACTGAACATCTGGAATTAGTTGATATCTATTGGATGATAGTCTGAGATATTCTGTGATGAGATTTGTATATATCTGAGTTGGATGACTGTTATTATCTGTGGATAATGCTGTGTGGATTCAATGTTTATCATTGAATTGAATTGTTTAAATCTTTAAACAACTTGACCTTTAAGATGGCATTTGGATTTCGATGAGACCGGGATCGGGAATCAAATTTGATTTTCCGAAAACCACATCGATCCAAGTTAAACGTAAGGTCGTGACATCTCAAAGTGAAGATCGAGATGGAGTTTAGAGTGCAAGGGTTATTGTCATTAACTCTGAGGGTGATTCCAAAATGAGTGTAATGAGATAATGCCTTCGGTTTTGTTCGAACCCGGAACGAACTTGTATGGAATTAATGCTTTCAGAACATCGGCAGGTGGACGATGAGCATTCTAAGAGATGTGTTCTCTAAAGGTAATCGTAGCCTCAAGCCTCATCAACCGGGAATGGCTAAAACAGGGGAGGTGCAGTAAGGTTAAGTGGGTCATGCCCAAGTAGGACGAGATTTTCCCCTGTCTAGAAGTCCCTTATTATTTCGGCTGTGTGGGCAGTTGTTGGCCACAACTGCGGGGTTGTCTTGTTCGGAGCTGTACAGTAAGGGATGGTTCCGACCTTGTGTTGCAGGGGAGTTAGGGTGGATCCTTGGTACGGTGATCTAGGCCCCGTACTGTGACCGGCGTTACCCCAGTAGCCCTGCCATTGTATGGAATCCAATCTCCAATAAGTGCCTGTACGGTTTTGATTGTACCCAACTATGTGGGAACGTGAGATGTAAGCATTCCATCTATTTCTGTATTTTATTTTGAAAACCCTAGACCCTATTATAATACCACTGGATTTCCTATCAAATGCTTTGGTTAGTGTATGGTAAAAACTTACCCGTATTTATTTGTGGGGAGTCTTACGTGATACCTTTTGTTTTCAAAATGATTTTAAGGTTAAACAACTTTAACTGATTTACTCACACCAGACCCATGTCTGACCCAGAGTTTATTTTGTTTTTCATAAACTCTTGGGTACTCAAATTTGTATGAGTAGCCAAGTGATTAGGTTGGGATTAGCAAATGTTTTGGAATCTGGAGCTGGAGTCCAGGCGTACTTATCTATCTCTATCCGCTGTAGTGACTTTTGATGTTGTATTTTGAGTTGTATGGTTTGGCAGACTCTTATGAATGTTAGATGTGATGAAGTTGTATTATTTTGTGTACTCTGATAAGTAAAACTATGTAATGGATATGTGTAATATTATATTTTGTTCGTTTCCGCTGTGAGATTCTGATGATAGTTGTTCTTTTCTTTCTATCTTTTCTATTTCTATATCTTTCTTTTCTTATTGATGATACGTCTTTCCGGGTATTGAAAGACGGGTCGTCAAAGAAAGTACATAAATGGACGATAGATTATTGAGTTATGCTATGAATTAGGCGAAAAGCGCGCCCGCCTATTGATTTGGTCAAACGGCGTGATGGGAGATCGTTGATAAAATGAAAGAAATGTGTAGTTGAGATGAGCACCATAAGGAAATCATACAAGGTGCTTGTCTTGCCTTTACAATGCATTTAATATATACTGTCATGGCATTGTAACGACATGCATTTTAATGACTGGGTATTTAAATAATTAATTTATACATTGAATCTTTAATTGATTGAAAGGCCGAAATTTTAACTTTTCGCATACGGTTGAATTAGGACTTACGGCTACTTCAATTGATCTGGATCGACATTTTGAGTCAAAATGACTATATGTACCATTATTTTTGGAGTCCCAGCATATTTTATGATTTACGTGTTGTTATACATATTTTACAAAAATATGGGCGTTGCCGGATCCAACGGAATCTTTATTCACAGCTTGTGTTTCTAAGATGGAGTGTATTATAAGGTGTAAGGTTAAAGAATTTTTGGAATCGGACTATCCGATGGCCAAAATGACAACGAGACTAGTGAAATTAACATCCTGGAGTGCCTTCTCGAATGACGATGAAATTTACACCATCAAAAATGGAAAATTAAGGCGATGTGCACCGATGAGTTTCGTGGCCATCTGGTGTACCGTATGATCGTATAAGCTCAAAACATATGACGATTTATTTAAGTAATTATATAATGTATATTTTTTAATATACACACACACATACGCAAACCTCACTCACGCACTCAGATTGTTCCTCCCATTCATTTTCTTTCTCTTTTGGAATATCTTAAATAGGTCTAAGAAGTAGGTATTAGGTTTCCCCTAATTGCGAGAGCCTCGGACCATGTTATTGATAGAGTTAAAAAAATACCCTAGGGGCAATTACGTAATTTGTTACATATATTTAACTCGATAGCTAATCTTGTTTGAAATAAAAGGTGTTTTCTTTCTACTATATATTTGATATAATATGTTACATTAATTAATTAATTTAATAAAAAATATAGTTAATAGAAAATCCATAAAAAGTATGTTTTATGATAGCAGTTACAAAGTATTGTAACCGTGAGTAATTTATCACAACTGTTTAATATTTCATTTGGGAAAATGAGACAGGCCCTCAAGCAAGTAATCAATGACTCAAGACCCCAAAACAGGTCCTTCGCTTTATGACCCGTACCTACGTGATGTCTCGCATTAGCCAGACAATTTGTAGGCACCATTAACCAGATTAGCTGGGAAGATTTGCCCTTACAGAATTGGGACCCACCTCATGCCATCGTAGTTACTTATCATTGGTTATGTCTCACATCAGCCCCAATGTCACACTGTTGGTAGTCAGATTAGCTGGACTAACTTTTGTGTACTCTTTTGACTGACCTCACGTCACTATGACTTAGCCATAATTTAAATTTCACTATCTATATATATAATACCCATCTCATCGACTTATGGTTAAGGCCTTATAAGGAATCTTCCTTATCATGCCTCAAATATCAATTACTTTCCAGAGAGGGAATTTAATGACAATTATTACTAATTAACTACACAATTATACGTTATAATTATACGTTTATTATGCTAAACATTTTGGCTAAAGTTCCTATTAAGTCTCAAAATACACTAAACATCCTTGCCAAAAAAAAGAATGTAAATTAGGTCTCTAGAATTAAGTTACTGAATTATTGCATATATTTATGCAATTATTCGATGAATAATTGTAGACATTTATGCAATTATATCCAAAAATTGCAGGCATTTCTGCAATTATTCAGTGAAAAATAGTTTAAATTTTCGCAATTATTCACCAAAAATTTGCGGAAATTTCCGTAATTATTCATCCAAAAAATTGCGGAAATTTCCACAATTATTCACTAAATAATTGTAGATATTTATGAAAGATATAATTGCATAAATGTCTGTGATTAATTACTGAATAATTGCACAAATGTATGCAATTATTCAGTAACTTAATTCTAGGGACCTAATTTACAATCTTTTTTTGGAAGGATTTTCCATGTATTAAGTTTGATTTTAAGGACCTGGACCTAATATTTAAATAAGTAAACACGTACTTATTATTTTATGTATGTAGAGATCACACCCTAACTAACTTTAAATGCCAATTCATTTTAACCATAATAATAAAAGTCTTTCCTTTTCCTACTATTTTACCAATAGCATTCAAATTCTAATATCCATAACAAGGATTCAATACTTGTATCCAAAATTGCAATAAATAGACTTGTATATAGAATCTAAAACCAACTTATCTTATTTTAAAACAGTGCAATAAATCCAAAATGGAAATTTACAATTTAATCATTTCTTTGCTCTATTCAACTTCTTTTACACGAGTTTAGGCAAGAGAAATTTTAGTAAATTTTATAGAAATAGGAGGTGTAAACTAAGAATAAAGATCGTTACGCACCATTTCTCAATTAAATCCCTTTATCAGGTCTGGAGAAGAAGAATAAGAAGCGGAATAGAAGGTAGAATACATAAACTGCAAAAATTCATAAAACTCCATTATTTTAACACAAAACAATTGAGATTCCAATCCTAAGAACCGACATTTTGCTTTAGGGAATTTTGGAGATTTTTAATATGATGTTTTCGTAATCCAAAAACTCCCAAGGAATATATAAAATCTAGACTATACTATTCAACTACTAAAATAGAAAAAAAAAGATTTCTGCCTGGTGGTCCTCAGCTTTGCATCTCTTTGGATTTGCAATGGTGATTATAATATCCTTCAGACCTCTTCTTTTTTATGTATACAACAAAGGATTTGTATATATAGATTCAGAAAGGTTGGAGGAGAAGGAGTTTAGAAATTAAATAATAAAAAATATAGATATATAGGATTTCTTATCTGAAACCCTAATAGAGTTTTTTAAATCTAAGAAGAGATAAACTGAAAGAGCTTCACTAATGTTCCCTAAATATTTGTGAATAAGAGTGAGGGGCCTAGCTAGAGTCTTATTTATAGAGGTTGGGATGCATTAGAACCGTACGATGAAACTAGGTCAAAAAATAATAATATCTGGTACGCTTAAATCAACAAAACCTTAGCCGCCACCTGTTCACGACCAGTCGATCGCCCCTTCAACGATCGACGGCTAGTGGGCGACCGGTCCTAATGGAGGGGTTGACCGGAACATATATATTTGGGAAGATTTATTAATTTCCATTGCGTATTAATTTTATTCCTTAATTAACTTTTAACGTTGATTGTTAACTTTAACGTTTACTTAATTTTCAAGTCTAATCCTAGTTAATTTTTGAAATTCAAACTTTAAATTTAATTGCTCATTTGAATTTGAATTAAACTAATTTAAGTTTAAAAACTTCAAATGCTCGTAACTTCTTCGTTTGAGCTCTAGTTTCAGATATTGTACGTGAAAACAGAACCGAATTTCACCACGAATGCAATGAAATAACTTTCATGGTCAAATTCCAACTTTTATAAAATTGTCGTTCTTTCTTACCCTAATTAATTGAATTTCTCTTAATTTACTTACTTGACTAGGGTTGATTTTACGAAGTGTTATATTCTCCCCCCTAAAAAGGATTTCGTCCCGAAATCTTTCAAGGAGCGAACAATGTAACACGCAATAACATCCATGTTACACAACCAAGATATCAACACAAACATCAATTTAACCAAAGTGCAATATGATTATGTACTCTAGGCATACTAATATTGAGCTCAATCCTAGCATGAATGTGTGATCATGCTATGAAAATATATAAACATGCATAAAACTGCTATATGAGTGTAAAGTGACGGTGAAAAAGTGTGGCGACCATTTTTTAGCATCCAAGCCAGCGAACACGGTGCAACCAAAATCCTAATTTTGGAGAGAAAATTTACCATAGAAAGGCTTAGAATGAGAAGTCCTTACGCTTTCCACCGGATTTTCTCCCCGTTGTGCTTGGACTAATCTAATTTCTTTATTGCGAAGCTTCCTAGTTTCGTGCTCCATAATGCCTGTAGCGACACGTGACATCAATGGCTCCATCTCAAGGTCCCCCAATTGATTAGGCTCTATCACAATTATTATGCTACGAAGGTATTTCCTCAAATGCAAAACACAAAAAATGTCATGGACTCCAGCCAATAACAAGTTTTCTTATGTTTTTCAGATATTAGGGAAGGCCCAATAAATCTGATGCTAATCTTTTCCAATTATCTAAATCTAATGACCTTCACAAGCTGCCTAAACAACTTTGACTTTTCAAAGTTTTGCAATTCAAATCTGGTCCGAGTAGAATTCGTTGGTAGTTTTCCACCCACGATTTGACGATTTGTATGGCCTCCCAAAAAGTGTTTCAAGAGAACCATACCAATCATCTATTGGTGACTACTACTATACACGAATTATACCAAGGGTAAGTGATGCTCCTAACATTCTCCAAAGTCCAAGATGTAAGCTCTCAACAAATCCTCCATTTTCCAATCCATTCCATCAGTTTGTCCGCCGGTTAAGCGATGATAAGATTTAACCAAGTTTTTAAAGCTAGTTCCTAACGCTACCAGTAAACTCCTCTAAAATTTGCTAGCAACTAATGGTCCCTATCACTAATGATGGAAACTGCAACTCCATGGAACTGTGTTAGAGACAATGCAGTTTTTTTTGCTTCTAACGGAAAATTTTGTCATCTTCTTTTTTATCCCTTTTCAATTGGAACATTCCTATATATTTTATCTCTTTTCTTACTAGTGACATTCTATGAGCTAAACTTTAAGAATTCTAACATTTTGGGATTGAAACGTTCATTTAGGATGCTAACCTAATTTTCTCATTAATTTCCAGTCTTACCTATGGTTTATCGCTAGTTAAATGTCACCATAAAGTTTTCTTATTTAGTTCACTTCTCATCATATATTTTTTTCAAGTGGTTTAAATCTCGTTTGTAAAGTCAACAGGGGAATAAAATAGGGATATACCTTATACCACATCATACACTTTTCTAATAACCAAAGGAGACAATAACAACTACAATCCAAGAACTCTAATAGAAAATTTTACTGGAAGCCGCCATTTATTATCAATTGTTATAAATGGTGTTTGGGTTCTAATACTTCCTACTAAGTTAAGACAGTATGTTATTTCACCAATACTCATTTCCCTTAATTTTCCTTTCTGATTTTTAATAAATGCGGTCCATCCATTGCTTCAATTAATATCCATAGTAGTTAATCATTACTATCAAAATTGGACCACTTCCAATTAATCATTCTTGAATCCTTTTAACCTTTTTAGGTTTTCAAAATCCATTCTTTACTCAAATTTCTTTCTTCCATAAATGCCATAACATGTTTCCTTAATCAGTCCCCATTAATTCCTTTTCCTCTCATTAATTACAAATTTATTGCCTATTAAATTTATAATTAATGTCCATAAATTCTAATCTATTAATTACTAACTACTATGCATATAGTCGTAATCTATGCAAATTATATATATTCCAGTCGTTAAGCATGGGTATACGCGTATATATTTCTAACTACTAATTTTTTTGTTAGAAGACTCATTTCCAGATTTTAATTTATCAAAGCAATCCTTCTAAAAAGATTACCATCATAATTTCTCATAAACTAACCACAAGTGAGCTTTTGATTTATTTGAAATTATATGGAATTATTTCCTTTTCTTTTTATAGAAATAGACATGTAAAATATGAAACAGAATATCCATCTCTTACACGTCTCTTTCCTTTTTAATTTATTCCTTGTTACTTCAAACAACACATTTTTATACAAATTTTGAAATTGAATAATTTGTTAAAATTACATGGAAACTGCTCTAAATAAATTAAAACATAGAAAGTTACATTCTAAGCTATTTAGGGTGCAATGACCCTAATTTTAGTAACATTATTTGGAATATTTAATTAGTTAAATTAAATAAAATAATGCAATGATTAGGGAATTGAGATTTGTGTTAATAGAACAGTTGTCATGCCATGTAACAAATGAACTAAATGGGAACTAAAATAAAATAGGTAAGGCAAATATATAAGGGGTAAAATAGGAATAAGTATATTCTTATACCCTAAACCCTTAGGCCATTCATTCTACATGTTCATTTGCAAAAATTAAACATAAGAGGCTGGTCACCATTAAGGAAGAACAAGAAGAAGATAAAGCAATCAAAGGAGGAAGCTTAATTAAATCAAAAATATTCTCAAATCTCAACTCCTTAATCACAAAGATAAGGTAAATAATAATTACATCTCATGTTTTTGATTGTTTTCGATTTCAGATTAATCTGAACTATTTTCCAAGGTTTTTCCATGTTTTTTATTGTTCAATTGGATATATATGTATGTATGTGTATATATATATATGCTGGTTGAAGATTTATGCCAATTCATATGAATTTATTGATATGTTTTAATGTGAAAACCCTATTAAAGGACATCCCAATGCCTTGCGATTTAAGATTAAGGTCATACATGATAATTTAGAGATGAGTTTTAAATAAAGGTCTAAAATATCTTTATACTTTGCCAACTTCTTCAAATAGAGGTCTGAGACTGATTTCAAATTTTCATATTAGGTTGCGCTCTCTAATCCTATTTTATTCATATCCTAAAAACCTTAGTCTACCGTAACATCCCCCTACTTGAAGACCCAAAACTAACAGCTACGGATGCTGCAGTCATCCATAGTTATTAATCTTGGGCGACCAAATATGGCGGCATTAGATACATTGATACATAGAAACACAAGAATGCGGAAGAAATTTAAATAGCAAAAAAATTCCATATTCTATTTTAAGATATTCCAAATTGATTACATAAACCCAATTCAAAGACCACGTTCAGATAACATATAATTATTACAACATACGCTAAGAGCGACATATAAAGATGCCCCCTTGGTAGATTAGAGTATATAAATATGCAAGAAAACAATTTGCCTTTACAAACAAAACACATAGCGAAAATATAAGAACGCTAATAACATGCTTTCCTCCTACACGTTTTTGGAAGCTTTATTCATCTAAAGAACAAATAGAAACCTTAACTTTCAACCTACTCAAAACCAATTGAGTACCAGAGAGTTTAAGGGGAACACAAAAACTTTGAGTCAGACATAAAGCCTGGTATGAATAATAAATTACCATCTCAAACCATTTAGATATCTAGTGAGAATATGCCACCTAGCGGAACGGGTTTTCCCCTCACTAGTATCCTAAAACATTAATAAAACCATCGCTCCTACATCCACAATGGTTAAACATAGTATTTCAAAAAATTATGATGATATACAAAACCAATAAATCAATTCTGGATTACTCATCCCTGTTCATTCTGATTATCTGTCTCAATTATAGTTTCTAGGTTTACTATCAACCTGTTAAATGTTTATGGACTCTAGGTCCAGTTTCTTAGTTTTCATAGGATCATTAAGAACCTATGGTAACTCCAATATCTTATTTCTTATCCTAGTTTTCATGGACTAACTAGGAACCTATTCACCGACTATTAATATCTTAATCCGGATGTAGTTTTCATGGGTTAACTACAAACCTTGCTCCAATCAGTATCAAATCATAGTTTTCATGGGCTAACTATGAACCTATTGGCCCTTGCCAATATCATACAGTTTTCATGGGCTTACTATAAACCTATTGGCCCCTGCCAATATCTTTAATTAAGATTTTAACATATGATAAGTTATATTCATTATTGGGTCAACCTAGCTGGTTATTCTACCCTTTTCCCAAGATACAGTTATAGGTTAACAACAATATAAATAATATTTCTAAAATCTTTATTTATGCCATGGTTTTTCCTTCAAAAATGAGAATGGGTCATTTGCTTTGGAACTTTAAAACATCACTTTCGAAACAACTTGATGACTCCTTCGAAAGCATAGAAAACCTCTTTTCAATACTCTAAGTATATACCTTTCAAAACCAATTATACATTTCGATGGTATCAAGAAACATTCTTTAAAACATAGCTTTGAAATAAACAAAATACCCTTTCGAAAGCATTAGTTTTACTCAAAAAATCATTTGGGTCAAAATGGTTACATATGAAAGTTTCTCTTTCGAAACCAACAAAAGTAAATTCAGGGAAAAGTTGATGATGTCGGAACCATCTAGTTCGAAAGCAAAGACCTTTAAAATCAAAACTTTGAAGGAAAAAGTCGAAACCCCCTTTGGACTCCATCACCTTCAAAATCCTCAACTCCCTCAAAATAAATTAGGAAGTGGTTAACTTTGTTAAAAACAGAGATGACCTTTCGAAAGCATCATAGTCGAAAGGTAGCATAGTGGTTAGGTTTCGACTAGGTCGGAACCTACCCTTTTGAAAGCTCTTATTTAAGGAAAAAGGTACTCCTTTGAAAGCTAATAGTTTAATATAATATGACAACCTTCTTTGAAAGCTAATTATAAAACACTTTCAAAAGCATATGTTTCGACTATGTCGAAAGCTTTAAGTGAAATAAGGAAAGAATTTTAACTTATGAAAATAAAGCAGGGTTTCGCCTCCATTGAAATCAATCCTTTAGACACCAAGGCTTCTGCCCTCCTTCCAATCCACTGCATACCATCTCAGAGTAATTTGTGTATTTCTTTCGACTGTGTTGGTTTCGACTAAGATGAGGTGGAATCAAAGGAGTCGAAAGATACTTATTATCTGAGGCGGAACACCTTTTTTGGGTTAAAGGCTAAATTGTTGCAACTTTTAGTAGTTACTTTATAACAACTTGCCTATTTGTAAAACATTGATTGGCAACCATAAAAACTTTTCAAATACTTTACATTTAAAATTTCCTCATTTACATCAAATCAAAACCATAAAAATTTAACGTTTAAGCCATTCCATATAACCAAACCAATTATTTTAGAAAATTCCTTCTTTTAAAATAATTTATTTTCCCTAGTAAATCAATTAGGAAAATCTCCAAAAATCACAGAAATTCAATTTCATTATGTAATTAACATATTAAAATTTTAGACCTTTTTTTTCCTGAAATTCTCGAAATAAATTCTAAACCCAATTATATCATATTTTTGACCAAAAATTCATAATAAAGTTTCCATAACTCGGAAAATGCTGAAAATTAAAATGCATCTCCAAAATCATGTTTTACTCAACATAAAAAAATTTCATGGCAATATGAAATCATAGTTTCTCATTTTTGCGTAAAAACCATGCAAATTCTTAAGCGTATGAATTAAAATAAATCAAAATAATATAACTCAAGCATATCATCATCCATTTTATCACAAAAACAAATTTAAATCATAAATCTGTAACCATAAAATCATGGAATAAAAATAGAGATGGTATGAGATTATTATTCACCTTAGACTTGATAAGGAATTTGAGATTTGTTGTTGATTAATCTTCTCTAGCTTTAGATCCTTGGCTTTAGATAAATTTCTTCCTTTCTTCCTTGGTAATGACCGGCTTTGGTTTAGGTTTTAGATTTTTCGTTTGTGAAAGTGAAAAATGAAACATGAATGGACAATTATAAATAGATATAACCGTGTATAATAAATTGGCTAATTTACAAATATGCCCATGTGTAGCCCATTTATTAATTAACTAATAAACCAATTTATAGCCCATTTATCTTGTTAGTAAGCACGACCTTATATGTATAATTTTTCAAATCTCAATCTCCTTATCATCATTATTCTATTTAATTTATCTAATTAAATTTCCTGAATAATATTGCCAAAAATTAGGGATGTTACATCTACCCTACCTAGGTTGTGATCCCTATCTACTCCATAAAGACTATTCTTTGCAAATCCATAATTTTAGTAATCATACAAAATAGTTTTAAATAAACCATTTTTATACAAATAAACTTATTTCAATATCAGTATTTATTTCCTCGTTTCTTGTAAAACTTAAAATTTCACAAACATGAAGTACCAAACTTAAAATTCCCTTCTTTAAAAATATGAACTTAGAAACCTTTGCCAAGAATTCAAAATTTCTAAGTTCCAAATAGGCGTAAAATAATTTCTCTTTTCAAAACTTTCTTCATCAAATTTTTTATCTCTTTAAAAGTAGGCTTTCAATTCATATTTGTTTGCGTCAAAATTGACCACAAACACCCAATATCGTGAAAGCACCCGTTTATGAACACAAATTAGCAATAATCAATATAGAACTCTGATCTAAACAATAACAATCATAATAATTCACAAATAACAATCACAAACACAGGATTTGTAGTGGTTCGGCGATCTTGCCTACGTCCACTGTGAAGCTTATGCCTTTATTGATTGACTTGATGATTTCAATCGATTACAATAGATTACATTGATTATAGCTCTCAAATCTGATTACAACAGCGATAATGAAGTATGGAATTTGATTCGGCAGAGTCTGGATGTTCAACGGCCGAGGCTCTCCCTTTCTGAAGGCTTCAGGGTGCTATTTATAGGCGTTGGAGGCCCAGATCTGGCTCAAACTTCGGGAGACTTTTTCTAGCACGTGAGTGGGCCCACGCGACCGACCCCGCCAAGTTTCGACTCGATCTGAGATCGATTCGAAGTGATTTCGAATCCATCAAAAAATGATCCAATCGAGATGAAACTTGGCAGGAAGAATCTTTACCTTGTATGGAAGCTACTGTGAAAATTTCGTTGCATTTGGATCAGTGGTTTAGGAGATATGATCGATTCAAGTTGTGGTTTTTCATGATGGCTGTTGCGTTCGAATCCATTGCTTCGAATCCACTCCCTTCGACTCCATCGGCTCACGTGCTCTTGTGATGAGGTGGCGCGCATCCTTCGAGTCGATCCGGTCTTCTCTCTGGGTTGAACGCTTCACCTCCTTGGATCTTGCCGACTTCGTATCGTGGGGTGACACGTCATCCAAGCTAGTTGACTTGGTGGATACGAACAAGTGATTGTTCGTGGATTCAAATGTGACCGGTTCGAACTGAGGCATCACAATGGGTTCGAACTCGATCGATACGAACAGGATTGGTTCGAAGTGACTAACTCCTGATGGATTCGAACCTGGTGGATTCGAATGGAGCGAGGCGTTGATGGGTGCGAACTATATGGAGTCGACCTGAGACATGAGGATGGGTACGAACCTCATGGATTCGAAGTACTCCAAGCCGATGGATACGAAGAGGAATGACTCCATGGATTCGAAGCACTACAGCTTGATGGATACGAAGTAGCTTAGCTGGATGGATACGAACGTGCTAAGGGGATGCCAATCTGATGGATTCGAACCGATCGATTCGAAGTGATCAATATCATGCCTGATCGGTTCGAACTCGATCGACTCGAAGTGTATGCAAACCGATGGATTCGAACAAGATGGATATGAATCCTATGGGTTCGAAATGAGCATCTCCTCCACTTTTTGATGGGTTCGAATGACATTCTTTGGCTAACCTACATCGATCATATCTCATTCATACGATCTCCGATTAACCTGAAATTTGGAATGCTGGTTTTCATGGCTTTGCTTGTCATGTCCTATCAATTGTAGCCTGATCCGGGCTCGGACAAAATTCATCGATATCCATAGCGAAGTGAAGTACAACCAATCTCTGAGACGAACCGTCTTTTGTTTTTGACCGATCTTTTGGTATCACGGCTTTGCTAAAAAGCGGGATAACATTTGCCCCCCAAAATATGCCTTGCGGTAGGAAGGCGTGTTTTGTAATGCCATGAGCCGGATGTTCATTTCCTGCTGATGTCCTGCAAAGGAATTTATAGTTTTATGCGACCTCAAATAACAACCGTTCAGGATCGAGATATTTGAGATGAAGTGCGACCGTTCATGGTCAAGCGCCTAACTTCAAATGACGATCGTTCGGGATCGAGCCATTTGAGGCGAAGTGCGACCGTGCGCGATCAAGTGGCGGACCACAAATGACGACCGTTCGTGATCGAGTCATTTGAGGTGAGGTGAGTTGTGCCGTTCGGGGCGAGTTGTGATCGTTCGTGATCGTGTGCCGTTCGAGGCGAATTGTGACCGTTCGAGGTCGGGTGCCGTTCGTGGCGAATTGTGACCGTTCGTGGTCGGGTGCCGTTCGAGGCGAGAAAGTGTGCCCGGGAGGGCTTGGTATTGTTGATACCAAGTTCACGTGCGAGTGGGTCCCTGGATCATTTGTCAGGGCGGTTTATCGCCATCTCAGAGCATGCCTAAGGACCGTTCGCGACCCCGCACATGTGTAAGTAGCTTAGCCATTTCAGAATTATCAGAATCAAATATCTATTCAACAGATGAGTTTTAAAATAGAAATGTCCAAATCAAAATGAAACAAAAGCAAAGCAAGGATGTCAAAGTGTAAGTTCCCACTACTAAACGGTCAATGATCATTCAGAGCATGCCTGGGGATCGTTCGCGATCTCGTACATGTGTAAATGAGTTAATTGTGTTAGTAGGAAGCTTACGACTTGTTCATCGTTATTTCAATCAATTGATAATCAAACGGTGCCTTGATTCAGGGCTGCCTCTAGCTGATGTAGATGGTGGTCGCTCTGGTTCCACCACTGGAGTTCGCCTCCTCACATATTGAAGGAGCATACCGTTCCTGATATGTCCTTCTACCTCGTCCTTCTGATGCCTACAATCATTAGTGTTATGACCGTTTAATTCATGAAATACACAAAACTTATCTGATCTCCTTTCGTCGGAAGTTGGATCCCTTCGCATTGGTCTACGATACGGAACCTGCTCCTTGGTACCCTGATAAATTCGTTCCAGACTCTCATTCAGCTCGGTGTAAGTGGTGAATCGCGGCTCCCTCCATTGCCGCTTTGACCTGTCGTTATAATCCTCAGCCTTTCGTTTTCCTATATCCTTGCCTGAGTCCTTTTCGAAAGGCTTTTTGTCTTTAAGCACATAAACTTCTATTCCCTCTCCTTCTTCTCTTTCTGCATTCGCATCCTCTAATCGCAAAAACTTTTCTGCCTCGTCGTAGAATTCCGCTAGATCCACAGGCGGATCTTTGGTCAATGAATTTTTGAACTCTGTGCCGTCAGCTACTCCGGACACGGCTGCCATTACCACCATAGATGGGTCTGCTCGATCCACCGAAGCTGCTGCTGCATTGAATCGCATCAGATAACTCCTCAAAGTCTCTCCGGCTTTTTGCTTTAAAGTTGCCAAAGTCATCACATTCTTGGGTCTTGTAATGTGAACCCTTAATTGCCTCATAAATCTCTCAATTAAATCATTCCATGTTCCGATGGATCCATTCTCCAATTATCTAAACCACAATGCTGCAATATCCGCCAAGTACAATGGAAAGCACCGAGCCATAACCTCCTCTGATGCCCCCAGCACTTCCATATGCCTCATATACTTCGCTAGATGAACCATGGGGTCCGTTCTTCCGTCATACATGTCCAACGATGGTAACTTGAAATCCGGTGGGTTCCTAGCTCGTCTGATTGCTGGAGTAAAGGAATCCTATTAACATCCTCCAAATCTTTGTTTACCAAACCGCCTCTCATAGCTCTTCTAACCATCTCCGCCAACCTGTCATTGTCTCCGAGATGCAATCTTCGTTCATTACTTTCGACCTGCCCCCCGAGTCCACGAGGGAATTCTGGGATCTTCCCCCTTGACTGAGCGTTCACTCCTCTGCTACTCCCGGGTTGCGAAGATGTTCCTCTCTCTCTCTCCGAGATTGGGTCAACCTTCTCCATAGGTGTGCCCCCTAATCCAGGTGCTACGCCGGATGGTCCTGCTCCGTTCTGGACTCCATCCGCTTCTCCATTCTGCGCTCCAAGTTGTCCTATTTGTTGAAATAAACTCTGGATCATCTCCTCTTGTTTCTTCATCATTGTCTCCATCTCGTCTCTAGTAATGAAGATCGATGCTTGATTTTCTCCTGAGGAAGCCTCTTGACTTCCTTGGTGTTCACTTCGCTCTGGCCTTGGCCTTCTGCTCGATTGTCTCGTCCTAATTTCTCAAATCTGAACTTTCAACCTTTCTGAATCAACTTCTAATTGGTTGAACTCTTGAGTTCAATTCTCAGTGAAAGCACCAAAATGTTTGCGTCAAAATTGACCACAAACACCCAATATCGTGAAAGCACCCGTTTATAAACACAAATCAGCAACAATCAATATAGAACTCAAATCTAAACAATAACAATCACAATAATTCACAAATAACAATCACAAACACAGGATTTATAGTGGTTCGGCGATCTTGCCACGTCCACTCTGAAGCTTATGTCTTTGTTGATTCACTTGATGATTTCAATCGATTACAACAGATTACAACTGATGATGGCTCTCAAATCTGATTACAACAGCGATAATGAAGTGTGGAATTTGATTCGGCAAAGTCTGGATGTTCAATGGCCGAAGCTCTCCCTTTCTGAAGGCTTCAGGGTGCTATTTATAGGCGTTGGAGGCCTAGATCTGGCTCAAACTTTGGGAGACTTTTTCTGGCATGTGAGTGGGCCTACGCGACCGACCTCGCCAAGTTTCGACTCGATCTGAGATCGATTCGAAGTGATTTTGAATCCATCAAATAATGATCCAATCGATCTGAAACTTGGCAGGAACAATCTTTACCTTGTATGGAAGCTACTATGAAAATTTCGTTGCATTTGGATCAGTGGTTTAGGAGATATGATCGATTCAAGTTGTGGTTTTTCATGATGGCTGTTGCGTTCGAATCCATTGCTTCAAATCCACTCCCTTCGACTCCATCGGCTCACGTGGTCTTGTGATGAGGTGGTGCGCGTCCTTCGAGTCGATCCGGTCTTCTCTCTGGGTTGAACGCTTCGTCTCCTTGGATCTTGCCGACTTCGTATCGTGGGGTGACACGTCATCCAAGCTAGTTGACTTGGTGGATACGAAAAAGTGATTGTTCGTGGATTCGAATGTGACCGCTTCGAACTGAGGCATCACAATGGGTTCGAACTCGATCGATACGAACAGGATTGGTTCGAAGTGACTAACTCCTGATGGATTCGAACCTGGTGGATTCGAATGGAGCGAGGCGTTGATGGGTGCGAACTATATGGAGTCGAGCTGTGACATGAGGATGGGTACAAACCTCATGGATTCGAAGTACTCCAAGCCGATGGATACGAAGAGGAATGACTCCATGGATTCGAAGCACTACAGCTTGATGGATACAAAGTAGCTTAGCTGGATGGATATGAACGTGCTGAGCGGATTCCCATCTGATGGATTCGAATCAATCGATTCGAAGTGATCAATATCATGCCTGATTGGTTCGAACTCGATCGACTCCAAGCGTATGCAAACCGATGGATTCGAACAAGATGGATACGAATCCTATGGGTTCGAAATGAACATCTCCACCACTTTTTGATGGGTTCGAACGACATTCTTTGGCTAACTTGCATCGATCATATCTCATTCATACGATCTCCAATTAACCTGAAATTTGGAATGCTGGCTTTCATGGCTTTGCTTGTCACGTCCTATCAATTGTAGCCTGATCCGGGCTCGGACAAAATTCATCGATATCCATAGCGAAGTGAAGTACAACCAATCTCTGAGACGAACTGTCTTTTGTTTTTGACCGATTTTTGGTATCACGGCTTTGCTAAAAAGCGGGATAACAATATCATCTAAAGACTACTTGGTTTTTAAAAAAGTAATTATGGAAAACTTCCCTTTTAATAAATTGCTATAATAAAGACTTGCTCCTTCTTAAAATAGGATCTTTAACACATAACAATCAAAACTCATTTATCATTCATAATAAATTAGACCTTTGTTATTCCAAAGAGTTTTCTACTTACTAGAATTATCATTTCCAAAATAATAGATTCTCCTCGATTATCATTTCATAATGACAGTTATATCATTCTGAAATATAGATTAATAACCATTGCCTTATTACTCAAAATATATCATTAGTTAATAAAATACTTTTTGTAACTTTGTTCAAAACTCTTAAAATTCCTTGTAATCCTTTCCTTATCAATTCTAATAATATTCTTGTTCAATTAAGTTTTAAATTTGAATTAGAAAAAAATGCACATATAAAATACTCATATTTCCACACTTGCTTTTCCAAAAATACCCAACTTATTTATTAATTCAAATCCATTCAGTTGTCAAAGATACCATTTATTACTTTAAATAACAGAAAAAATGGAGTAGACAAAGATAACTTCTATATTCCTATTACTCCTCTTCTACGTTATTTAGCATTGGATTGAAATTCACAATTCTATTACCATCTAAATTCCAGCCATTACTCTCTGCATTTCCTTATATGGGAATGTTCCTCCTATCTATCTTATCGGACATTCTTAACCTTCTATTTTTTCTATCCTATGCTAATCAAGTGCCTTTTCCATTTGTACGCTGTTTCAAAAGAAATTTGAGGAAAAGAACCTCTAATTTTATAAGGTAGAAAAAACATGGATTTCATAAAAGGAAAATATATAGACCAATAACATATGGCTTAATAAGTTTAAACTAAGAACTTTAAGAATGCAATCCTTTTAAGTTAGAACTTTCTAACTCAACTATTCATAAATTATAAATCCTCAAATTTCCATGTTCTTTTCAAAACAGTAGTTTCGAATTTACAAAGTAGAAGAAATTAGAAAATAAAAGAATCCAAAAAATAAAAAAAATCCAAAAGTTGAAAACCTTTAATTCAACAAATTTTTAATTGGGAAGTTAACAAATGAAAACCTTCTCTTTGTATAAAAATCATTCACCATTCTTTTTCACAAACTTCCAACATATATTACATAAGATCTTCACCTTAATTTTTTTTGAAAAAGCTCATTCAAAAATTTCATGGAGTTTCAAAGACCTTTTTACCACTTTCTTTATCAAAGGGGTAGGATTAAAACTTGGCTTGATTCTTCACTTTGAACTCCATATTCAATCGTCTAATCTGGTTATCTGTTTATGATGATTAATATTCACCTTCTTACGGAAACATATTTCACTATTATATTATTTAATTCCATATGAATATTATGCCTTATAACATATAATTAGTATCTAACATTTATATTTACTACTGTCTTAAATTTCACTTTGTCCGTGTTAAATGGTTGTTATCTTAACGGACGTTTCCTAAAGACATTTATTGCTTATTCAACTTTACCTATTTAACTTCTTCCTTATCTTCCCATAATTACCTTAATGGTCTCATTAATCTATTTAATTTCTTGTAACTTCTACTTGTTGCTCATTCATTACCTATCAAATTTTTGGAGTTACCATCTTTCCTTCTACGACTCCTTTCCCTATTATTTAATGTGGATGTAAGGTACATATTGATAGGGAATTCTAGGTCCAACAAATAAATATAAATTTAACTCTATTTAATTTTCCAACTCATAGTTGCTTCGTCCACCAATTTGGAATATGGCAGTAACTAATTCTATAGTCGAAATTTAAAGAGTTAGGCATAAATTAAAAATAAATGTGTGTGTATATATATCTGTATGTGTGTCTGTATTCATATAGTAAGGTTTTTGAAAATTATTTTTAACAATGAAAAATATGCCACTCATAATATACTTTTCCCCATTGATTGGATAACCTAAGCTCTGAGACAAAATATAACAAACCGCTCAGGAATAGACCTAAATTTTAACCCATGAAAGGCCTATCAAAACTTGGGCCCATTCCAAAACTGACCACTGGTTTGTAAAAAGAAAAATAATACAAAGCTATCTATTTATTCTTTCAAAACTCATAGTGGAAGGAATAAAATATAATAACAATAATAACACCTGTTTATTTCAAATGATTTCAAATGTCATAATACATATCAACAACCGTTAAAACATTTTGTTCAAAAGTACATTTTATGGGTACAATAGAAAATAACTTGAAAAGATAGATAGCAAATGCCATAAGCTTCACTCTTGCCATTTCAAGCATCATCAACTCCTTCTCTAACCTATATTGTTATAAGCAGGGAGTCAGGACAATAAGTATCTAGTGAATAGAAATCTCGAGCTTACAACTTCAACACTTGCACAGTTTAATTTAAAAAGAATTTGTCTTACATAACTAAACATTTTAATACTTCATATAAGGAAAGGAGGCAGGTCCTTAAACAACTACTTAGTACCTTTCATTCCCGAATCAAGTTTTTAAATTCCATTACCCATAACCGACGTCATAAACGTCTAACAAAATGAGAGATAGAATCCAAATCACTTAATACCTTTTAGTGAAAAATATGCAAACTTTGACCTTTAAGACCTCCATTGGGGTAGACCCCCATCATTTAATACCTATTCCTGAAGTGGACCCCATGTAGGTATCTATATAGCTGACATTGCATGGAAATCTCTTTGGATACGTAATACTTTCTATTGAATATTGGACCATTTTGAGATATCCTTAACCATGTCTAACCCAATCCCGACCATTTAATACTTCATTTGGAGAAAGAGACGGGCCTTCAAACAACCACTTAATACCTCGAAAACCTAAGCCATGTCCTTTACTTCATGATCCACACCAACGGTGACGTCTCACATTAGACCGACTATTTGTAGATACCGGTAGCTAGATTAGCTAGACAAATTTAACTTTATAGAATTAATACTAACCTCGCATCATCGTAGCTACTTATCATAGGTGATGTATCACATCGACTCTAATGTCACACTATTTGTAGCCAGATTAGCCAGGCAAACTTCGGTGTACCCTTTTGACTGACCTCGCATCACTGTGAATCGACAATACTTTAAATTCCATTATATATATATATATATATATATATATAATAATACTCATCATATATATAAGGATATACATATATACAATTACAAACAACATTCATATAGCATAAAGAGAGCATCACTTGTAAATAATTACTTAAACATTTCGAATAACTCTCAAGACATTAACTAGTTATCACATATGTCATCCGCTTCAAGTGGAAACCAAACAAAACAATATTATTCCAAACTTATAACATAAAAAAATCAACTAACTAATATTATTTTCACAAATGATAAACTTTAAATCATTGGGTTTTATACAGGGGTTTACCTACCAAAATCCACACAAACTACAAATCAAAGCTACTACAACTTAGCACAAACACTCGGATCTACTTTCCAGAGACTTAATTTTTAATTCCTTGGGAAGTGTAATTTGGCTCGACCTAGGCATACATGGGTTCGACCATGAATTAGAGTAAGGGTTGTTGGTTTTGTTTTTGGAAGAGAGGAGGTATAGAGAGAAAAGGAAGTATTTTGGCTAATGTTATACAAAAGAAGGATTTTTAACTTTAAAATTATAAAGAGGCCAAGAAAATTAAAAATGGAAGCTTGGAAAAGAAAGTGAATGTGAAAATGAGAATTAAAAAATTAGAGTTGCTTTTATATAAAATGAATAAGTGAAATGTCTAAAATGCCCTTAATAATTTCAAAGTACCATACCCTTCACATTTTTGATGCCACATCACCAACCCATACCGTACTCCGCATGTCATCTCCACCCTTCCCCTCCTCTCCATCACATCATTACTTTTCAAGATAAGTTGTTACCTTTTTCCACGTCTTTTCTTTCTAAATTTTCGAAAAAGTCAAATTTACTTTATCTTAAATATTTAAACTTATTTAACCGTAACCATTTTGTTAACCGAAGTATATGTTATTTATATATGTGTGTATAACTGTAGTATACACAATGTGTTCTGAGAACTTTTAGAAGATAAAAAGTTGAAAATCCAAAAATATTTTTCAGTCACATTATCGATTTTTCTCCAAACTAATTATTTTAGTAAACCAATTTTTAAACAACCTCACCATCACCATTTATTGCTTAAAAGGGTTTATTTGACTAATAATATCCACTATTTAAATATTCAAAAACATATTAAATATTTGAATTCAAAGTGATTAAATTACGGGTCGTTATGTCCTCCCCTCCTTATAGGAAATTTCGTCTCTAAAATTAATTGTACACAAAAAAAGATATCAAAAAACCCAAATGATATCACTCAACAAACAGGTACAAAGAAAGTGACTCCATTACAATCGGTGAGTAATACAAAATACAAAAAACTACAACAATAACTCGGGATAAGAATCCCTAATATAATCCATAGTTTCCCAAGTACAATCTCTATCGTCCCCACTCCATGAACCTTAACAAGATCACATTCTTCGTCTGCAATCGCTTTATATCTCAAGCGATGATATGAATGGGCTGCCTAAGAATGGTTAGGTTAGATTGAACTTCCAAATCAACTTGTTGTGTTGGTTCCACCATCGTCTAAGGGTCGTACACGTAGTTGTGCAAATGAGATATGTAATCGATCTAGTAACTTCACCATATGCAAGTCTGCCAATTCGGTCCAGTATGGGGGAAAGGACCAATATATTGAAGGACTAGCTTCACCGACTTCCCATAGCTCACAACACTTCTCAATGGAGAAACTTTCACAAACACCGAATCTCCACCTGTGAACTCTAGATCCATGCGTCTTCGATCCATATAATATTTATGTCGATCCGGCGCCTCCTTCATCTTCCATCTAATTTTAGTTACCTTCTCAATGGCATCTAAGATCATGTCTGGCCCAAGAACAATTTTATCCAATATGAAGGAGAATGGCACGGATGACCATATAGAGCTTCAAAAAGGGCCATGCTAATGCTTGATGATAGTTGTTGTTGTAAGTGAACTCGACTAAGGGTAAATGATCTTCCTACTAACCTCCAAAATTGAGAATGCATGCTAACAATAAATCTTCCAAGATCTAGTTCACTCTCTTTGTCTGCCAATCTGTCTAGGGATGGTACGCTGTACTTAAACTCATCTTAGTCCCTAGAGCAGTTTGCAGTCCCTCCCATAACCTGCTAGAGAATATCGGTTCTCGGTCACTTACAATACTACAAGGAATACCATGGATTCTCACTATCTTCTTCACATACAAACTTTCTAGATGTATAGCAGTCATGGTTGGCATGACAGGAATGAAATGAACATGCTTGATCGGCTGACCGAATATAACCCAAATGCATTTATTCCATCTCCTTGACCTAGGAAGCCCATCAATAAAGTCCATAAAGATATGCTTCCACTTCCACCTTGAGATCTCAAGTGGTTAGAGCAGTCTAGCTGTCTTTTGCTAGTCACTCTTATTCTGCTGGTAGTTTGCACACTAACTCACAAAAACCAAAATATCTCACTTCATCCCTTTTACTAGAATACTCTCTTCATATCTTTGAACATCTTGGTCACTCCTGGATGGAAAGATAACTTTGAATGTGGCATTCGGCTAATACTTCTTGCCTAAGTCCATTAACATTTAGAACACATATACACCCATTGATTTTCAATACGCCTTAGGGATTAATCTCAAAGTTAGATATAATATCTTCTTAAACATCCTTTTTAAGTCAAGCCAAAATAGGATCTGCCTCTTCCCTAAATGAAATCATCTCCATTAATATTGGCTTAACTTTAAGTTAGCAACCATTACTACATTTCTACTCAATGCACTCGCAACAACATTTACTTTCCTAGGGGTATAAAGAATCTCTAGATCATAAGGAGCGAGAAACTCTAGCCATCTCTGCTGCCTCAAATTCAAATCTTTTTGGGTAAACAGATATTTTAATGATTTATGGTCTGTGTATAACTTAAACTTTTCACCCAGAAGATGATGCATCTTCAGTGCGAAGAAAGTAGCCAAAAGCTCCAAATCGTGCGTAGCATAATTTTTCTCATGTGGCTTACGATGTACTCACATTGGCAATAACTTTCCCATGCTGCATCAGAACTACTTCCAAATTGGCACCATAAGCATTCGTATACATGGTTAAACCTTCGCTCCTATCTAGAATAGTTAAAACATAAGCGCTAGTCAACTTGTCCTTCAATTCATTGCATGCTTGATTACATTTAGTGTCCACATGAACTTATCATCTTTCTTTGTTAGTTGAGAAGAAATTTTCACGAAGGCTTTGATGAACCTACGGTAAAAACCAGCCAATCCTAGGAAATTTATAACTTCTATCGTACATTTGGGCTTCTTCTAGTCTTGAACTGCAACAACTTTAGCCGGGTCAACTGATATGCCTTCTACTGAAATAACATGACCCAGAAACCTAATTTTAGATTTTTTTGAAATGGTTCTTAGAAAACTTTGCCTTCAACGCATGGCTTCTTAAGGTATTGAGTACAATACGGGGATGATATTTATGCTCTTCCTCCATTTTTGAATAAATAACAATGTCATCGATAAAGACAAGAACCAATTTAGTAAGAACATCTCGAAATACCCGATTCATTAAGTCTATAAAATAATGGGGTGCATTAATCAACCCAAGTGGCATGATTAACCACTCGTACAAATGTTCCAGAGTCCAAAAAGCTATCAAAGGTATACTTTTCTCTACTATCCTTAATTGGTGGAAACCGATGGCAAGATCCAATGAGAAAAATCTAAGCACTAGGAAGATGATCAAACATATCATCTATCCTTGGTAAGGGATATTTATTCTTAATAGTCCTCTTTTTCAACTCCCAGTAGTCTACACATAACATTAGAGAATCATCCGCCTTTGTAACAAAGACATTTGGTGATCCCCAACTCAAGGGACTATGTCTTATCAAAACTTATGCAATAAATAAAATGTCTACACATCTTACTCCTTCTCTTTTGGAGCAAACCTTTGCAAGGGTTGTACAATAGGTCTGGTTTCTGAAATCAAATTAGTACGAAACTCTGCTTTATGGTCAGGAGGTAAACCTTGCACTTCAGCAACAATATCAGTGAAATCTTAAACAATCGACATATCCTTAAGCTCCTCTTTAGCTACTTCGAGTGAATAAAGAAAATTGCTCATCAACTCGCTAGGATCTTCACAAAATATATCAACGCTTCTTCCAATTACATCCTTTACCATGATCATTCTCTTAGCACAATCCAAGGAAACTCTAAACTTACATAATCAGTTAATTCCTAGTAACACTCCAAAACCCATGAACCCCAAAAAAAAAAGTCAAAAAGAAAGAGACGATTTCGATAAGAAATAGGCACATTTTGGCATATAGTGTTAAGATTTTTCAGACCCCCAATAGGGTTTGCCACACAAAGAGGATTATTTAGAATAACATATTTAACATTTAGCTTGTCCATCAGGTCATACGAGATAAAACTATGGGATGCACCTCAATAATACTCTTATAGGAATATCATAGATGGATAATTTACCTTACAATACATGCTTCCCCTTCTGTCCTAAAGAAGTGGATGCATATCTTCTATGACAAAAGCCTATCCTAAAGTGCTGATCTTTGAAAAATGCATTCATTATTTATGTGTCCTTGTTGGCCATAGTTAAAACAGGTGAGTGGCACATCTTGTTGCACTTGATACTATGAACATTGACCAAGTGTGCTGCTTCTTTAATGTTGGATCCCTAACTCCGAGTTTCTTTCATGTCCATTGCTTCGTCCCATTAAACTTATGCTTGAAGTTTGGCTTGCCTCAAACAGGTATCAGTAGCAAAGGTTTGGCACTAACTACTGGCATCACTACCTTCTGGGCTCCCTCCTTATTTTCAACAGCTTCTAACCTTAAAGACATACCAATAAGGTTGGTGAATGTACTAATAAGATGATTTGTCATTTCACACTGGAACTTTGGTGCATCCCATTCACAAATATTTCATTCTTCTTGAGCGGCGTGTCTATTAATCTCAGTCCAAAGTGGGACAATGCATTAAACCTATGTTTGTACCGCACCACCGTCAAACTACCTCGCTTTAAATCATGGAAACCCCAAAACAACCAAGTCCTTTCGTCTTCTGGAATAAACTACGCTTTAAGAACTTCCTTAAATTCGGCCCAAGAAAACTCACCCTTCCGGAGTGTTATCTGTTACTGAATTCCACTAATTCATCGTTTACTTTTGAAGTTGTCATGATGCCAACAGCCGTTTCTCCACATCTTCCAATCGAAGATCTCTAAATATACTTTCACAAAATCAGAGCCACATCTGCACTACAAGAATATCTTCAGTTCCATTGAAAGATTTCCAGCCCTAAGTGGTAAATTCTTAAATAAAGCTGCAAAGGTCATAGAGGCAGAACTTGCACTACCACTTCCTCTACTGGATCAACAACTAGCATAGTAGCATTTTTAGATGCCATGCTATTGGTAGACTTACTAATTCCAGATCCTTTCCTTCCTCCTCTTCTTGCATCATCTTCTAGTGCCTTAAGAAATTACAGCTATCTATAGAATGCAAGAAGTAGATCAAAATAGTTTAAGGAAAACAACACCAAAGGATCTAGAATGAGACTTTAGAGGGTAGATATTATTGTTATAAAAATTAGAAATATGCTCACTCAAGATTAATTCATCCTAGTGCATTACTTACACTATCTCTAATGAGTTATACCACAATTAGGCTAAGGTGTTCACTCAACCAAAGCTTTGATACCAAATATTATAACACCCTCTTTCTAACCCTAGAAATGACACTTAATACATTCTCGATATTTGTGTGATGTTGCCCAAGCAACCCGAAGACAAGTTATCGTGGGGTAAAACAGAAAACAAAACAAAAATCTCACAGTGGAATGGTTAAATGTTATACAACATTAAGATAGTACATAAGGTTACTCCTTAACATGGAGTTATCAGAGTTACAACAAAATTATTACCATCAGCCTACGCAGTTATAACAACCTACTTTTACAATTTCTGTATACACAGACATAAATAAACATAACAATGAAAATAGATAGATAGATAGATAAAGAGCCTCTTGCTCATCCATCATCTTTAAAAGAGCCCAAAGAATCCTGCTATTTTTGGACTACACAAATATAAAAGAGTGACCAAGAGTTTAGGGAAAACAAACAACTTAGGTCATACAATGGGTCCATTATGAGTAAATTCTGAACAAAGGGTGGACATAAACAACAATATGCGAAACCGCACTCCCAAATAAGGAACGAGTTTCCCCTTATAAGAACAGCATCTAACCACAATGAATGGGTATACATAATTAAACATCGCAAAGTGCATAAGACACTTCCAAATGCAATCAAGAAGGAATCAATTCATAGGTTTTATTCAAAAACAAAGAAACATAAATTTTCTAAAAATGAAGAGGAGGGTAAACCCCGCTCTTTCCGTAAGTATACCACTAGAAAATATACTTAAGAACTACGATGGCTCTTGGATACGTCCGAGCCAGACCCTGCCAATCTTAGCGAGTGTCGGAGTATACCATATCACAATGCGCATTTAACCAAAACTAATCTAGAGTAGATGTGATAATAACCTCATGGGAATAACCGCACATAGCTTGGCTTCCACTCGCTTTTTGGGCTTAGTCATTTCCAACGAAGGATATCAATGCTCAAAATGAGCGACAAATCGTATTAGATTAATGATACACAAAGTAGATAGCAGAATCGATAATCGACAAATCAATTATCGAGAATAATAAAAATGATCATACATGGAAATCAAATCCCATACCCTTACTGCTACTCATCGGTTCAAACTTGAACTATCCCTCAGTTGAAAATGAAGCCGGGCAAGTAAGGTAGTGTCACATCTTGGACTTGCCTTGTCGACACTTCTAACTTTCGAGGTAGAGATGAGCTTCCATACCTTGACGTTTAATGCTGAGAATATGACCATGTCCTTTCTATATAAGCAATACCGTTTATGAAAATTAAATTTCTTATCATTTCCATAATCAAACCATACTTTTAAACTTCAAATATCATTATCTAAAATTATTAATTAACTTTAATCATCATTATTGAAATGATTAATTATCTTTAACACATCATTATTAAAATGGTCAATTAACTTTAAACATCATTATTAAAATGATTCATTAACTTGAAACATCATTATTAAAATGATTAATTAACTTTAAACATCGTTATTAAAATGATTAATTTACCTTAAACATCATTATTTAAAATGATTCATTTATTTTAAACGTCATTGTTAAAATGATCAATTAACTTTAAACTGTTATTAAAATGATTAATTAACCTTAAGCATCATTCAAAATGATTAAATAATTTTGAACATCATTATTAAAATGATTAATTAACTTTAAAACATCATTATTAAAATGATTAAATAACCTTAAAAATCATTATTTAAAATGATTAATTAATTTTAAACATCACAGTTAAAGTGATTAATTATCTTTAAAACATCATTATTAAAATGATTAATTAACCATAGACATCATTATTAAAAATGATTAATTAATTTTTAAACATCATTATTAAGATGTTTAATTAATTTTAGTGATCATCATTAAAATGTTTATTTAACCTTATTTTATATTGTAAAATCCAAGCACAAAATCAACAAAAAGATTTTCAAAGAGATGATATTTTCAATGTGTCGATATAGCGATAGTCACTAATGGACATTTCTTTAAATATTCTATATGTCATATAGATTCATCTAAACATCTCATAAACACAAGCACATACATACATACAAATACAAAAATCCATGTAACATGGAGATAGCATCATTTGTAAATAATTACTTACACTTTCAACTAAATCTGAACACATTAACTAATTATCAAATATGTCATCTGCTTCAAGCGGAAACTAAACCAAACAATATTAATTCAAACTTATAACATAAAAAAATCAACTAAATAATATTATTATCACAATGGTAAAGTTTAAATCTTTGGATTTAAAAGAGAGATTTGCTCACCAAAATCCACATAAATACAAACCTAAGCTACTACAACGTAGCACCAACACTCGTATCTACTTTTCTTTTTAAAGACTTAATTTTAGTGCCTTGGGATGCGAAATTTAGCTCCGCCTAGGCATACATAGGCTCGGCCATGACTTAGAGTTGGGGGTTTTGGTCTATTTTTTGGAAGAGAGGAGGTGTAGAGAAGAAAGTAAGTACTTTGACTAATGTTTTAAAAAGGAAGGATCTTTAACTTGAAAATATAAAGAGGCCATGGAAGTGAAAATGAAAGCATGGAAAAGATATAGAAGTTTGAATTGAACAAAGTGAAAGTGAAAATAAGAATTGAAAAAAAATAGAGTTACTTTTATATAAAATGGATAAGTGAAATGTCAAAAATGCTCTTGATGATTTCAAGCACCATACCCTCCAGATTTTTGATGCCACATCACCATCCCATACCTCACTCTACACGCAACCTCCACCCTTCCCCTTATCTCCATCAAGTCATCACTTTTGAAGACAAGATGCTACCTTTTTCCATCTCTTTTCTTTTTAAATTTTCAAAAAGAAAAGTCAAATTTACTTTATCTCTTCAAGTAAATATTTATATTTATTTAACCCTTACCTTTTTTGTAACCAAACTATATGTTATTTTTATATGTGTGTACATACATACTTTAGGGTACACAATGTGTTCCAACAACCTTTAGATGATGAAAAGTCGAAAATCCAACAAACGATTTTTGGTCACATTTTCGTTTTTTCTTCGAACTAATTATTTTTGAAAACCGAATTTTTAAACAACTTCACAATCACTCATTATTACTTAAAATAGGCTTATTTGAGTTGCAAAATCATTCCTCGAGATTGTTTGATAATGTTGAGCTTGAAGGAGCTGTGGTTCCTTCTTCCGAAGTGATACTAGCAGGCATTGACTTTTGGAAGGACTACTTGGTTGGATTTTTCTTGGATGCCAAACCTGACTATCAAATTGTTAAAGCGAGATGCAACCAAGTTTGGAAGCCCAGAGGAGGTCTTAGTGTTCACTTTGATAATGCTATGTATCATTTAAGTTCTCTCGTTCTGATGAGAGGCAAAGTATCCTTGAATCTAATCCAATTCTTATTGCTGGGAAGCCTTTCATTATCAATACCTGAAATCCATCTATTAATAGGGCAATTAAGCAGGTATTATCTATTCCTGTTTGGGCTCATTTTTCTCGTATTCCTTCAGTGCTTCAGCCTATGATTGGTATTGACCGGATGGCTGGCCTTGTTGGCAAGGTGATTTGTTATGACGCAAACACAGTGGCAAGGAAGAGACTAGTTTATGCTAAAGCCTTGATTGAGATAACTCCTACAAAACCCTTACCATCTATTCTTTAGGTTCGTCTTCCTGATGGTCATGAAGCCGAGATTCTTGTATGTTACAGTAGGAAGTTGGATATATGTACTCCTATCAGTCTTTTAGGCATTCCACTGATTCTTGTACGCGTGGATCGACTGTTGCTCCTGCTATTTTGTCTGCACGGATCACACTTCCTACACCCCCAGTTAGGAAGTGGGTTTTGAAAGCTGCCCCAATTATTCCTTCCTTTCCTTCTGATGACATCATTTAGGATGCTCCTTCTGAAATACCTCCACCTGCTATTTGACCTGGTCGTGGATGTTTCCTCTATCTCTGTAAGTGATGGTCCTTCCTCTGACACTATTGTTTGGGACCCTGATGAGCATGCTTGGCTACACCTACCTTTGGACATGAGGTTCTCGCTTGAGAGTAATGCATATTATGCTTTCATCAGTGACACTGTAGAGGAAGCGAGAAGTCTTATTCACCATATTAATGGTGAAGGCCTTGCCCTCACTAGGGAGGCTGAGATGGTGAGATGAACAAGAGTAAGTTCTATGATGGTGCATGGGATGGGAAGTTCATTTACTCTCCTGCTTCTGACGGATATGCTTTTGACCTGGCTCTACTTTTCTCTAGGTATGCTAATGTTATTGGTCCAGAGTCAGATGATGGTAGTGCTTGTCCTTCCTCTCCATCGATGGAATAGGAAAGTTCTTTTATAGTAGTATAGGCCTATTTGTATATCTCATGTTCCTTAGTTTGTCGGTGGCTTGTCCACTTTAATCAACTGCTCTATGCATGCACAGATCACATATTCTTTATTCATACACAGTAGCACGGCCTATTATAAAGTTGGCTAGCTTTGCTAAATATATATATATATATATATATATATATATATATATATATATATATTAAATATTGGAATTCAAAGTGATTAAATTATGGGTCGTTACATTGACATTGTTAAGAAAAGTGATATATGTATATTTAAGATGATGTTTAATCTTCTTACTAAATGGCGATAATTTATTTAGATTGGTGATTAGTTATAAACTAATACAACTTTTACTTGTTAATGAATAAGATCACTAAGCTACCAAAAGATTGAAATTCCATCTTACTTATTAGCAGTATTGGTGATCATTTGATTTTGTGCAAAACTGCACATAACTCAAAATCCTTGATTATTTGTAAAAAGAGAAAATTGATTTATGAAAATGGGTAAAATTTTGGAGATGAATTAAGCTACTTTTTATGAAAAGATGTTGGACTATATATGAAAGTTGAACTAAGTTTTGGCATTGAGTTTCCACATAGCAAATACGAACATATATAATAAATTGATATGGCGGCAACAAAGTATTTAGGTGTATAATGAAAATTTTGACAAAGAAAATTTGACAAAAAACTCCTATAATTAGGTATTTTGATGAGAATAAATAAGGTAATAAATAAGTAATTGCCAAATATTCATTTTCTAATATATATAATAGATAGATGTAAATTAATCTTCTCTATAACCAATTTTAAAACCAAGTATCTAGTATTTTTATTATTGTCTCCATTACAAGGTTATAAAATAAGAAAGAAGGATTCAAAAATGGGCATTTTTTGTTAGACATTGGTATCCTTATCTTTTAATTTATTAAATCCTTACCCTTTTTGTAGATTGAATTTTATATATACTAAAAATATAAATACGAAGCTTAGAACTTTATATGGAAATTATGAGACCTTTTGAACTATTTCATTTGTTTCCTAGATTTTGGTAAGTCTATTTTAATATTGTGGTTTGTGGCTTAATAAGTGCATAGGATAATTTGGTGTTTTGATGTCGCATTCCATACTTATACATAGAAGTTCATCAATTTGATGAGCAATGTATGAGTTGAAAGGTAAGCAAATATTGAATTTTTTTCAAATGTATTTTAGATAGGAAATCTAGTGCATTATTATTGTCTTAAAGGCAAATTTATAAGGTGGTTTCAAGGATTAAATGATTCTTGGTTATTATATGAAAATAATGATTTTTTGGACATCATGTATTTTATGTGAATGATTATTTAAAATTGCAAAATTCTATATATCTAAATTCAACTGTCAAATTTACCTTATCATTTGTACAAGTGGAATATTTGAAATTCAGTTACTTCTTGACCGAATGCTAGTACTTGAATTAATAATTATTTTACCAAAATTAATATTATTACTAACTAAAACTTAGTAAATCTTTATGTAAAAGGAAAAAAATGAGATGTGAAATGCATAAAGCCTATAGGTATTTTACATGTCAGTCACCGTTTTGCCACTTGCTAAGAACAAAATGCTGATTATTATGCTTTTAAAGAGCCGGTTCTCCTTTTGTTGCAGATTATATAGGTATTGCATTAATTATGGAGCCCAAATTACATATATGGTACAATTAGCATTTTGTGATGGTGATACTATTGTTGATTGAACCTTAGGGTTCCATTTTTTTTCTAGGAAGAAGGAAAGATGAAGAAATGCATGCGGCATCAAATATAGTTTGTATCGTATGTTAATCTAGTCGGAAGATTAATGCATTCTCTTTTGACTAAATGTTGGAAAAGCGCATCATTTTAGTTCTAAGCACCAAATGGCTCAAAATCTTAGGCAAATCGTAAAGTAGAACGATATTTGTTAATACCTCAGTTATTGATTTTGATGATAACAACCTTAATAACAACAATACACATTCATATAAAATATAGATACAAATGTTTTGCTAAGTTATGTAATATATAGTAGATGATATTGCACATGTGCTGAATCGAAGGCTGTACGGTGTAAAAACTCAAGAAATGGATAAGAAGACTCATGAGTACAAAAATCAAGGTATAAAGATCTCAGGACTATAATATAGTGTATAGAGTCATAAAATATTGTTAAGTCCCTAATAGTAATCAATAGTCTCTATCTCTTATTTTTCCATCTTTTAATTTTTTAAAACAAAATAAGTTTTCAAAATACATTTTAAAATGTTTTATAAAAGTTTTTCAAAGATCAAAATATTTATAAACTATGCTTAAAATATTTTACAAGGTATCGAGTTTTTTTACAAAGTATAGGGTTTTCAAAACATTTTTAAAGAGAATTAAGTTTTCAAACTTTACAAGCATATGTTGACATATACCCAGATGGTATGTCGACATACATGCCGAAAACTTGTTTTTCAAATTTTGAAATGAAGTATCTTTTCATCGTAAATCTCCATGAATGGACATATCTCTTCATTTACTATATAAAGGGGAGTTCAAAAGAATTTTTCAGCAGTTATTAACTTATTTTCTTCCCTCCTCTTGCTCTTTTGAAAACTCCATGGAAATTATATTCTTTTCTCTTCAAAATCAAATAAAATCAATTCAAACTTTTTTGTATTAATTCAGTAGTACTTTTTACTGTTTTGAAATCATCCCTCTCTCAAATCAAAGATTAAAGTAATGTTCAAGAGGCTATAGGATCCATTATATCCAAAGATCAAGAATTTTTCTTTGGAAAAACCATCAAACTCTATTTTTATTTGCTTGGGTGTGCTTGTAGCTTATTCAAATCAAGTGAGTGTGCTTGGTAGCCTAGAAATCCGAGTGGGTATGCTTATAGCCCATCCATCTTGCCAGGAAAGTCAGGTGGGTGCATCTCGTAGCCGTGGAATCGAGATTGTAATTGGGTTTGCTTTCTTCCCTTTTAAAGATTGGCATTTGAAAAGAAACCTATACAAGAAATTGTACGGGGCTAAATGTAGGAAAAACCAGAACCAGTATAAAATCCTTAATGTCATCTTTATAACTCTCTACTTTGCTTTATTGCTTGTATTTTATGGTGAATGCGTCTGCAACTGTTTAATAATATAATTATATGTTGATCATTTGTGTTTTAATATCAAACTTGAAAGAAATTTCAAAAAAAAAGTTAGAAAATACTATTCACCCCTCACTATTGTTTTATTAGCCTTAAGATCCATAATTCCACAACTAACATTTGGTATCGGAGCACTTGTTTTTTAAAAATCGTAATTTGATTCTTCGAAAAGTTTAATAGCTAGTAATATTTTTAACACTTTTGTAGGAAAATAATTTTGTGACAGCAATATGTTATTAGAAACTAATTATTTTGAAAAATCACTTGATTTCTTGGAAAGGTATTATTTAGAATTGCAGGAACATGTTTGTTATGGCTAATGGTGAATAGACACTCGAAAATCAAACCTCACAAATCAAGAAGGCAAGTGGATATTGTATGGTGGAAGCTCAAGACATTTGACTGGAAATCCGAAGATCTTAAAAGATTGTATATAAAGAGATGGATCAGTTAACTTCGGAGACAACTCAAAATGATATGTGATTGGCATTGGCAATGTCAATAACTCTAAAACTCCTACTATTTCTAATGTTTTGCTAGTTAGGAATCTGAAATACAACTTGCTTAGTATTAGTCAATTGTGTGATAAAAATTTTAAAATTAAGTTTGAAAAAAATAATTATCATATCAAAGATAATGAGTCAAACATTATCGTTAAAGGTATTAGAAAACATAATATTTATATTTTGAGCATGAATGTGTCTAATGATAATTTATTTCTTTTGGCTGAATCCAATGACCTTTGGATTTGGCACAAAGATTTGGTCATTTAAATTTTAAACTCCTTTCTAAAGTTGCTAGATATGAACTTGTTAGGGGCCTTCCTATAAAGAGTTTTAATTTCAGTAATTTATGTGATGTCTGTCAATTAGAAAAACTTCATAAAAGCTCTTTAAATCTAAAGATATGATTTCTACTTCTTATCATCTTGAACTTCTTCACCTAGATCTTTTCAGACCATCGCAAATATAATCAATAAATCATAATAGGTATGTCTTTGTTGTTGTAAATGATTGCTTTAGATTTACATGGATAATTTTATTAAAACTTAAAAGTGAATCTTTTGAAATGTTTAAAATGTTTACTAAAAGAATTCAAAATCAAATGTCAGCTAAAATTAAAATGATTTGGAGCGATCATAGAGGAGAGTTTGTATATGATAATTTTGAAATCTTCTGTAATAAGAAAGGAATTGCGCACAACTTTTTATTTCCAAGAACACCATAATAAATGGAGTGGTAGAACGTAAAAATAGAACTATATAAGAATGTAGTAGAACAATGTTAAATGATACTTAATTATCTAAAAAAATTAGGTTGAAGGAGTTGCTATGACATGATATATCTTAAATAGAATTTTAATACAACCCTTAACTAAGAAAACTCCATATGAATTATTTTATAATAAATGGCCTAAAGTATCTTATTTTAGAGTTTTTGGTAGTGAATGTTTTATATTAAACGAAAAAGATAACCAAGATATATTTGATGCTAAATTAGATAAAAGAATTTTTATTGGTTATTCTAATAGAAGTAAAACTTATAGAGTTTACAAAACTAGAACTAAAACCATTGAAGAGAAATTACATATTTGATTCGATGAGAATTTTAAATCAATAATTTCAATTTTGACGAAGAAGACAATATTACTAAAACTAATGAAATTACAAATGCTGAAATCGCTAACGAAGGTAATAATAATAATTCTGAAAATTAACATCCAAAAAACGAATAAAATATTTGAAAGATCACTCTATAGAAAATATTTTAGGAAATACAGAATATATTGTAAAACAAAGAATTCAATCAAATAAAATGGGTAATGGTGCTTTTATCTCAACTATTGGACCTAAAAACCAAAAAGAAGCATTGTTAGATTATTCATGGATTCTTGTTATGTAAGAGGAACTGAATCAATTTACCAAAAAATGATGTTTAGGAATTAGTCCCAAGACCCGAAACATAATTAGTTGCTCAAGGTTATAGTCAGGAATAAGGTATAGATTTAATGGAACCTATGCTCCTATAGCAACGATTAGAAGCTATTATGATTCTACTCGCTTTTGCTAATCGTAATAATTTTTAAATTTCTTCAAATGATATCAAAAGTGCCACTTTAAATGGATTTATTAAAGAAGATATTTATGTTGAACAACCCTTATTTTTGAAGTTGAAAAATTCATAATCACATTTATAAATTAGAAAGATTATATGGTCTAAAAAAGGCTCATGTAACATGGTATAGTAGATTTAAATCCTAATTATTACAATCTAATTTTAAAATAGGACAAGTAGATAGTACTCTATTTATTAAAAGAAATAATAATGTTATTCAACATATAAAATATACGTAGGTGATATTATTTTTGGACCAGTAAATCAATAGTTAAAAAAATTTAGATAGAATTACTAAGGAATTTGAAGTGAGTCATATGAGAGAACTAACATTGTTTTTAGGATTACAAATTAGATAATTAAAAAATGGAATTTTTATATGTCAAGAAAAATATGCTAAAGATTTAGTTAAGAAATTTGATATGTCAAAACTAGGGGAAAGCCAACTCCCATGGAAACAATTGAGAAATTAAATAAAGAATAAGACGCAAAATATGTAGATTGAAAATTATATAGAGGTATGATAGGATCATTACTCAATATAACTTCTAGTAGACTAGATATAATGCATAGTGTTTGTCTATGTGTAAGATATCAATCTCAACCTAAGGAAAGTCATCTAAAATCAAGAAAAAGAATACTAAGATATGTAAACAACAAACTAGAGTATGGACTCTTTTATTTAGAACAAGATTCTTTTGATTTAATTTCATATAGTGATGTTGATTACGCTGGATGTAATCCAGACCCAAAAAGTAAAAGTGGAACTTGTCACTTTTTAGGACACTCTCTTGTTTCCAGGTTTAATAAAAAGGAAAATTCTATGTCTACGTCTACAATAGAAGTAGAAAATATTTTAGCTGCGCAAGCCTGTTCACATGTTATCTACATGCAACAAACTTAAAATATTTTGGTTTAAATTTTACTAAATCACCAATATGCTATGATAACACTAGTGCAATAAATCTATATAAAAATTCAACACATCATTCTAGAACCAAACACATAGATATAAGACATCATTTTTCGAGAGATAACATAAATAAAGAAGCAACTTCAGTCAAATTTATAAATACTAAAAACCAATAGCCAAAATTTTAACAAAACCATAGACTCAAACATCTTTTATTAAAATTAGAAGAGAGTTAGGAATATGTTCCTTCTTTGAAATATAAATATAACAACATAAATGAATATTTAAAAAGAAAAGAAATGACAAAATTTACACATGTATGTCGGCATACATCTTATGTACATGTCAAACATATACTATTAAAATCTGAAACCATAACTCCCTCTAAAATTCAAAATTCAAAATTCAAAATGAGGTAATATATGTAACGATCGGAATTTCACCGCTTTAATTTTGGAATATTTAATTAACTTTAAATATTCAAATAATATATTTTATAATTGAAATAAAACTATTTTAAATAGTAAATAATGATGGTGAAATAGTTATCCAATTTTTTTTATAAATATATATAGTTCGAAGAAAAATTAGAAATGTGACCGGAATCCCTTTTTCGAATTTTCGTCGTCTAAATGTTATCGGAAACGTTATGAACTATATAATATAACACATGCCTTTATATTTGAGTTAGCATAGATATTGGTACATGTATAATTACATATATATGTGTATATGTATATATGTATATGTATATGTATATGTATATATATATATATATAAGTAATGTGACCTTTAATGAAAATATGAATTTATACTTGAAGTTTTAAAAAGAAAAGTGAATGTCATGTCATTAAAAACATGTTTAAACATGTTGGATCAAGGAGAAAGTATGGGGAAAAAGCTTGTGGGCTGAGATACATGAAGTTGAGGTGGCATGGTGATGTGGCAAGAGCAGGTGAAGGATAAATTATCAAGGGCATTAAGGTAATTTACTTTGTTTCATGCTTATAAATACCCCTTTCATTTCTTCAATTTTTCCTTCTCTTCCTTCTACCGTATCTTTCTCATATCTTATCCAAATGGGGATTTTATTTTTCCAAACCATATAAAATTCTAGTGATTACAACTTTTATGTGTACTGCTTCAAGTTTTGAGCTTAATCATGTCCAAATCTCATTTCTTTGTAGAGTATTTCCGGACCCAGATTTTCAAGTTGAAAAATAACTCTTCTTATTTTTACCATATCTTTTTCAATACTAATCCAAATTGAGTGATTATTTTTTTAAAATTGTAAAGAAAATAATTTCCAATGGTTTTTTATTTGACAATTCCAAATGCCATAAGTAATTTATCCAAAAATTAGTTGGAAGATGTCCTTTTTTGGGTTGGATCTTTGTGAATTCAATGATAATCTGAACTCCCACCACCATTCAAGGCCGAGCTCCACCACCTTTGGGCCATGTGCACCATACCTTAGACAAACCATTAAGCTACCAAGAGGCCACCAAATCTTGTTCTTATCAAAGTCAAACATGGATCTAGGCTCGGTTCAAAAGTTAGGAAAGTTTGAGCCATTTTGGTAGCTTTTGGGTGAGTATAGCTCACGAATTCATCTAAAAGTTCTGACTTTAAATATTATGCTTGCTTTGATAATTAAATCTTTGTTGATGGTTTGTATATTGATGTTGATTAAAACGTTTACATATATTTTGATGTGATGTTTGGTTGGACTTAGAGATTAAAGTTGAAATATGTGTATAGATGCAAACTTATATTCTTTGTCGGGTTATGTAAATCATGACATGTATATGTGTTGTATATGCTAAAAGTTAGTACTTGAGTATGAGGTTATATGTAAAATGAAAAGTTTGTATTTGGAATCAAAGTTATGACATCGAAATCCTTTGATTTTCAAAAGCTTATTTTCCTAATTTTACTAAAAGCTTTTTCTAAGTTATAAAAGTAAGTTAACACAAAAGGATAGAGTTTTGAGAAGTTATTTAGAACATAAATCAAGTTTCACAATTATTGGTCATATATCTATAGTCGTTGTAATGCAGTTCATAAGACGAACTCTTTTTAAAAATTAAAAGTGTTTTTCACTTAAGTAAATTTTTGAAAAGTGTTTTCAAAATATATTATAATTAATAAAAAGTAATTGTTATTTAATTAATTAGTTATTTATTTGATTATTAATTAATTATTTAACTTAATAAGGTAATTAGTACTTAAGTATCAATCAAGTAAGTTAATTTTGATTAGTTACTTAATAAAAGGTTAAGTAAATTTTAATTAATTATTTAAGGATTAATTATTGTTTAATTATTTATTAAAGATTAATTTTTAGTTATTTATTTATTATAAAACAAAGTTCTAAACTATTATTATTATGTAATAATTAGCAAGAGATTAATTATGTTTTAAATATTATTTAATTATTAAATATTATTTAATTATTTATGTAAAAGGATAATAATTATTATATTATTTATTTAATAGTTAATTATAGTTTAATTATCAATTAAAGTATTAATCATTTTAAATAAAGTTTAAATGTTATTTAATTATTGAGTAAAGTTTTTGAAGTTTAGACCACCTTATTTTTAAAAACCGACTTTGTTTTCAAGAAGTAACTTTATTTTAATGGAAGATTTTAAATCTAAGAGATTTCTTGGTCGACTACTCTAAAGTAACCACAATTGAATATGAATCCCAACGAATCTCTTTAGCGGAATAAATCATCGTTCTGCTAATTAACTTGTATTTGACATCTATTTAATAGAATAAATCACCCTTCTACTAATTAACTTGTATTTGACATCCGTTTGGCAGAATAATTCATTTTTCTACCATAGTTCACCAAGTAGATTATGCTGACATTCATCTATAGGAAAAATAAAAACCCACTTTTTTGTTATACTAACTTAAATATGTTCTTAGCAGAACAAATCCCCTTCTGCTATTTTCGTAATTTAGACATCTTTCCCATATGTTGATTAGTTATTATTCAATGATTCCCTTATACATATCTGCTTGTCATGTAAATACCTATATTATAACTTGAAAAGTAAACTCAATTAAATGAGAACCATTATGGTCACTAAGCTTCTTTCTAATTTTTAAGGTCAATCATTCTTTTAATAATGGTTTCAAGTTAAGTAATGATTTTAGTAATGGCGTTTTAAATAACCGTTTTTTCTATCAAAAGGATTTTATTAAATGATTTTTATTAAAGGATTTTGGCTGTAAACAAGGAATATTTATAAGAAAGTTTTAAAAATGATTTTGGATATTTATAAAGGAAGTTTTATAAATAATTTTGATATTTATAAAAGAGTTTTGAAAATTTAACTTGATGGTTTATAAAGAATTTTGTAAATTTAACCAGGTGGTTTAAAAAGTGTTTTGTAAATGGGTTTGGAATTTAAGTAAAGGAGATTCATAAACAAAAGAGATTTATTAAGAGGACTTATAGAAGGAAATTTATAAAAGAATTTGAGATTTGATTCCTTTAACTGACCTCTTAATTCTGGTAGTATGAACATACGTTCCACACATAATACCGGAGGAATATTGTTTGAGGTTGTATTTATCTCTAATTTAAATAACATTTTGTATTGATCCTTTGGTATGATTTGGAAATGAGAAATCTTTCTCAAATGTTTTGTGAATATACTTATATTAATGAGATAAGTATATAAATGTTTTTGATAAACACTTTTGGAAAGAATTTTAATAAATGAAAGATTTATTTTGAGGCTTAATGGTTACTATGGGTAATTAAATTTCTAAATTTGTTTCTTATTTGTTTTTTATAGTTAAATAACTAACAATCAAATCAAGACCAAAATATAACTCCAGAAATATCTAGAAGAAACATGTGAGTCATATGGCACATTCATCTTCGATGATGTTGTACTGTGCGTATAAATCTTATTTTGTTCTCCTAGGACAAATGATAGGAAGATCCATCCACTTAAACAGTTAGCGATGACTCTCGTTCCTATGTCTTGTCTGATTATTTCTAAAAGAACCGAGGCTGAGTTTACTGAAACTATCGAATGTTGTTACGAAGAGACCGGGATTGAATAAGTATAAGTTATCCAAAAACCACTTCGATCCAACTCAAGCTTTTCAAACTGAATATATATTGAAGATGATTAAAGACGGTGCTATTGAATTGCAAGAGCTACTTGCTACTAATCCTGAGGGTGATTTCAAAATGGATGTGGTAGAGGTAGTGCCTTCAATTTCTATCAGACCCAAAACGAACTTTTATGGATGAATCTTGGCACTGTATTGCTGCTTGGAAGGGCCAGTGTTAGAATTCTAGGATGGTTGATATATAAAAAAGTAATGGTAGCCTCATGCCTCGTCAACCAGGAAAATTACTAAAGCAAGGACATGTGGCAGGGCTATGTGGGTTGCTCCCATTAGGGTATGATCATCCTAAGATCTAGCGTTGATATCTCTATGTATGCTTTGGGACCTGTTATTGTTGTTTGATCGCAATCAATATGTGATCATATTCGGTGCTATCCAGTGAGGGGTAAGGTTGGTCCTAAGTAGTAGAAGTGCACTGTGTTGTAGCCATTGTACATTTTATCTAGAGGTGTACGGATTCGGTGGGTAGACCCTTACGCTTTCATAGTTGGAATCCATTCTCCAATAAGTGCCTTCGGAATAGATTGCATATCTATTATGTTGGAATTTAAAAGTGTAACAATTTCGGCTATAATTAAAATGTATTTTTATTCTAGACATTGTCATAGTATCATTGTATTTTATATAAAAATTGTTTGGTTTTCGTAAGGTAAAAACCGTTCATGTTTACGTTCGGCGTGGTCTTACGAGATACCTTTGATTTTAAAAAGTTTTATGAGCAAAATAAGTTAAATTTCTTGTGATTTGAGTTTCACACTCTGGTTTTATAGACTGATCTGAGCATTATTTTCTTATAATGCTCAGGTCAGCCCAAGCATATTTTCCAAATTTAGTTGGATCCTTTGGAGCTTTCAGAAGACAAGCTGGATTCTCCAAGACGGATTCACATATCTTATAGTCCTTCTCTATTTTGGTTACATTGTTTTTTGTCTGTATTTATCAGAAATTGTAAGGACATGTTGTTATAACTATCCAAGTTGATAATAGATTAGTGTACTCTGATAATTTGTAATATAAAGATGATTTCTTTTTCGTTGATACGCGAAGATTTTGATCAATGACAATGTGCTTCATCAAACAAGGAAGAAATATATGCAACGCTAAAGGAAGATCGATGAAGACCAAACAAACATAAGTATGTTTTTTTATATAGGTCTTAGTCTAGATTTATTGGTAAAATCTATCCTCAAGAGGCTTGCACGAACACTAGAAAACATTTTATAAACTTCATTTTTATTTAAGTTTTCACTGTGCATATTTTATAAGTTCAGTCGACTGAACAGGAATAGCCAGTCGACTGAAACTGGTACAAATATATAAACATGCACAGTTTCAGTCGATTGAATTTTCTGCACAGTCGACTGAATTTGTTCCAGAAAATTTTACTTCATATTTTCAGTTGACTGAATTCCCTGCTCAGTCGATTGAATTTGAACTTGCGAATTTTCTCTGAAAAGACACCTTTTTCCTCCCAAGAGTTGCAACCATTCACCAATGGAAATGGAAGCATCTCTTGTTTGCAACCTTTGACAACAAATGCACCTCTTCTACAAGTACATATACATGATTCTAACATCATTCAAGTCACCGAATTCTCTTGCTTTAATCTTACTATTTTCTTGATCATATTCTCTAAATATTCTCAAAGCAATCACCAATCTATTGCTTGAATCACTATTTTTGTTTATAACATTCTTTTGATTCATAGCAATTCACATTTCCTAAATCTTCACAAACACATTGCATACTCTCGAGGATAAGATTATAGGAATATTGTACTACATTAGACTCACTAGTGTTGATAAGAACACAAAAAGTTGAATATTTATTTTAGTAATTGAGTTGAAGTCCTCTTCGGTAGTTGAGGCAAGAAATCATGTTCGGTTATTCGGGTAAAATATAAACCTATTCCTCCTGGTAAAGTGAGGGTGTTAGTTAGTGAAATTCCTAAGTGAAGCTTAGGGACTGGACGTAGGACTAGAGGTCCGAACCAGTATAAAGTCTTGGTATCTACTTTATTATTATCGTTATTTATCTATATCATTCCGCTATTCCATATTAAAGATCCTACCGCATAGCCCCCTCTTTCATTTTTGTAAAGACTTGCTCATATTATATATTACTCATCACGTTTTGTGAGATTCTGCTCTTCCTTTTTCTTTCTTTCATCCCAAATGGCTTGTCTTTCGGACACTTAAATAATCGACATACGAATACCAATGATATATTAAGTGTCGTCTTTAGGTGTAAGAAAGGTGGTCATTATAATATAACCATCAAGTTTTAATTTATTTCTTAATTTCTTATCCTCTTCTTTCTGTAAATTCAAAAAATAATTAAATTAATGGCTTCCTCAAGTTCCAAACATTCAAGAGAAGAGACCGCACCCTTTTCCTTCAAAACCCCACTCTAGGCCCCTTCCAAACCAGCACCATGGCCAAAATCGTCAAGATTGAAGATGATCTAAAGCATGTACACAATATGCTTTTAGAAATGGAGGTTGTTCAACTACATCTCTTAAAAGAACAAGAGAAGCAAGGACACATTCTTCGAAATCTCCAGAAGCACCTATTGGATAAATGAAGTAATTGTAACTATAATTGAAGAGGATACTCCTAACCTTGCCAATCAAAATCCCATGGACAAAAATGAAGCTGAAGAGAAAGAAGAAGAGGAAGAATAGGACGAGGTAGAAGATGATGATGAAATCAAATGTATTGGCGAAGTATACTTCGGTCGGGATGGAAATCTCATAGAAAAAAGGGAAACTTTTATCTTCACTATCACTTTTGTCCCATCCATAAGTCTCCTATAATCATATGGAAACCATGGATTCAAGTTTATATGTATTAGTTTGGCTTGTTAGGATTTGGTTAGGTTAGATGTATATTGGATTAGATTTGTTTGTCTTGGTTTGGGTTGTTTTTATATCTACATTTGGATTTGTAAGTGTAAGATATTTGGATTACTTGTATAAAATTGATTTTAAATTAATAAAAAATAAGTTGTGTTATCTTATTTATTAATCATAGTGTATATGATATATCATGCTTAATATGCTTAATCATTTTAGTACCTAGTTATTATTTTTTGACTTTATAACCTCTAAGTATTTGATTTAAGGGATTTTTTATTCTTTTCACCCATTTTTTCGATGACAAGGGGGGAGAAAAATAAAAATATAGATATGCATATATTTTGGAGAGTTATTTAACTCAAGGAGAATTATATAATATTTTGTATACAAGTTTATTAAATGGTTGTCATCATCAAAATGGGGGAGATTGTTAATACCTTAATTATTGATTTTGATGATGATAACCTTGATAACAACAATATACATTCATATAAAATATAGATACTAATGTTTTTCCAATTTATATACTACATAGTACAATATATTATACAGGCGTTGAATCAAAGACCATACAGTATGAAGACTCAAGAAATGGACATTAAGACTTATGAGTACAAAGACCAATATATGAAGATCTCAAGACTATAGTATAATGTATAGAGTCATAGAATATTGTTAAAGTCCTAGAAGCAATCTTTGACTCCTATTTTTCTATCTTTTATATTTTTAAAACAAAATAAAGTTTCAAAATAATTTTTAAAATATTTTATAAAAGTTTTTCAAAGATCAAAATATTTATAAACTATATTTAAAGTATTTTACGAAGTGTCAAATTATTTTACAAAGTATAGGGATTTTAAAACTTTTTTTAGGAGAATTAAATTTTCAAAATTTAAAAGCATATCTCGACATATACCTATATGGTATGTCGACATACATGCCGAAAAGTTTTTATTCAAATTTTGAAATGAAGTGTCTATTCATCGTAACTCTTTGAGAACAGATGCATCTCTTCATTTACTGTATAAAGAGGAGTTCAAACAAATTTTTGGGTAGTTATTAACTTTTCTCTCTCTTGAAGACTCCATTGAAATTTTACTCTTTTCTCTTTAAAATGAAATAGAATCAGTTCAAACTTCTTTGTATTGATTCGATATTAGATTTTTACTGTATCGAAATCAATTCTCTCTCAAATCAAAGATCAAAGTGTTGTCTAAAAGGTTATAGATCCATTGAATCCAAAAGATGAAGAAATTATCTATGGAAAAACCATCAACTCTATTTATATTTGTTTTGACATGCTTATAGCCCGTTCAAATCAAGTGGGTGTGCTTGGTAGCCTAAAAATATGAGTAGGTGTGCTTGTAGCTTTTCCAAATCAAATGAATGTACCCTAAGCCTGGAAATCAAGAGGGTGTGTCTCGTAGCCTCGGAATTGAGATTGTAATTGGGTCTTTCTACTGCCCGTTTAAAGATTAGCATTTGAAAAAAAATTGTACAAGCAAGTGTATAGGACTAGATGAAGGTGAGATCTAAACCAGTATAAATCCTTGGTGTTATCTCTCTCTAACTCTTTGCTTTATGTTACCCAGTATCCTATCCAGGCTATAGTAAACTGATTGCACAAGATAGACTCGATTATTATCAGGTATGAAGACCATGGGGTAGTAATTGTAAGACCTGAAAGTAAAGTACAGATGATTATATAAAGCCAGAATTAGATGGAATTGGTGGATAAACACTGCATGATGCTTGAAATATGGACTTTAGCTTAGACAAGCAAGGGATCTACATAGCTTAGAAGCACCATACCGATTGGTATGGTTGGATAGGGAAGGGGTCGGCATGGTCAAAGCAAGAAAGGGATTGGCGTAGATGAAAGTAATTGGATTGGTTTGATTTGTTGACTTGGAAAGTCATGCTATGAATCATAAGGAAGGGATCGACATAACATATAAAAGGGCTCGGCATAGATGAAGGGGTCGGCATACTTGAGTCCACTAATGAGGGATAGGCACACATTAGAGACCAAGTACATTATTGCATTCAACGATCAATATCTTGGGATGTAAACGTCTGAGGTAGATGAAATTTGGAGAGCAAGATATATGGACCCTATGGAAACTACCATACGGATTGCATGTCAAATGGCCAAAGAAAGTGGGATATGCATATAACCATTTGAAGGGTTCGGTAGAAAATAGCTCACAAGTGGAGTTAAACCAAAGATCAATCAATAGCGTGAGCTCCACTAGTTCAAATAACATGATATTTGAAGTGCCAACACATCTATGTATAAAGAAGCCATCGTAGGGATCGCTACCCGAAAATGAACATACAAAGGGATTGGTACCAATCCCTCTTAATTGGGATTTAGGCCTAGCGACCCCACTAGTGGGCCCATATGAGTTAGAAGGTCATATAGCCAAAGTTTTAGAGAGATTTGTGGTCACCTTCACCAATAAATACTGACCTAAGGGGTCATTTTGAGGATCTTAACGCTGCTAGTTACTTAAGTCTTTATTATAATCAAGTTTTTCTTATGTCTTGCTGCTGTAATCGGACTATTAGTGATCAATAAAGATAATCTTCAAATTGGATGTAGGCACACAATGTCGAACCACTATAAATTTCTATATTCTTGATTGTTGCTTTTATTAGTCTGTTAGCTTACTCCATTCCTCAGTTTTAATTTTGTTTTCTTTATTTACTTCTCTACATAAATCTAATCTTAGTTATTTATGACCAATTTGATAGCTAACATTTTGGTGCTTTCATTAAGAAGCTTGATTTTTGGCTTGCCAGGATCTCCTTTGTTGCTACTAGATTGGGTAAATCACCCAAACGAGGTTCGTAGTTATCTTCCTAAAGTTGCTTATACTACTCGGATTTGCTGAAATCTAAGCAAAGAAATTTATATTGATGAGACATACTAGATATACTTCTCAGAATGTGGATAGAAATAGGACTACTAGCGTTCAATAAGGAGACCTAAGCAATCAACCCACAAATATGACTGCTGATTTGGTTGAAGTTCAGAACCGTATTTATTCTACAACTAGAGTTGAATTTCATAATCTAATGGGAGAGTTGATGGAAAGCCATCGATAACTAAATCATAAAATTCATACTAATATTAGTTTGATGAACCATATTACTTAGCGATAGCGTGGGAAGGCCATAAGGGATCCCACTCCTTACTCGACATCGGAAAGTTCAAGATCATTGGATGAATACCACATACAAAGGCATCGTAGGGTTCAAGATCATTGGTCTGCTTGGCAGACCAATATGGTTTTCCAAGACCGATCGGTGCCAATCCACCCTAGGGATTCATACGATCCCCCCTCTAAAGGAGGAATTCCCCCATTACACTTAGGGAATAGAGCTAGAGTTATTCCCGAAAGCTTTAATGGTGGAGTTCGATCGAGTAATGACCAAGTACCCTTTCGAAATGACGATGTGATAAATTTTCAAGATGCGCGACAAGAGGATGGCAAACCAAGAAGGCGTGAAACGACCTGTAGGCATCGACCGAACCATTCACGTGAGGTGGAGCGCGACCACCGCTTGGACCACCCATCCAGACGTCGGACTTATTGGCAATAATCAGACAGTTAGTGAGAGAGAACTAAGGCTTGAATAATGATGACTGGGGAATCTCAAGAAGTCATAACCCATTTACTGATAATGTTCAACATTCTTAATATCCAACAAGGTTCAACATGCCATCAATGCCTGCCTACGAGGGAAAAACTGACCCTATGCAGCATATTATGAGATATGAATGGCTAATGGATTCCGCATGAGCCAATGATGCGACCAAGTGCAGATGCTTTCCTCTAATCCTTTTCGGAATAGCAATGATGTGGTTCACTAGACTACCTCCATATTCAATTTTGAGATTCGATGAGTTGGCAACCGGGTTTGTGGAGCAATTTTGAACGCACATGACTCGTCCAAAGGACGTGATGTCCCTTTCCAGCATGATCCAGGCTCTAGGGGAATCGTTGAAGAATTATTTGGAGAGATTCCATACCGCTGCCATGGAGGTCTGTAACCTAAATGATCATGTTATACTTATGGCCGCGACGAGAGGGATTGATTCGAAATCTGAGTATGGCGAATAGTTGGCTGGAAAACTGCCTACCACATTGGAGTGCTTCTATTCAAAGGCAGCTTAGTTTCCAAAAAAGGAGGAAGCCAGGTCCTCCAGGAAAAAGTATGTTGCAAGACCAAGTGGAGAAGTAGTATAGAGTAATATTGCAACAAAACAATCTGATGATAATTTTGGGAAAATCCAGTTGAACGTTTGGAGTAGTCGAATCACCAAAAGGGAGATGGAGATAGGAATTAGGAGTGAAAGAGGGATTCTAGGAGACTTAAACCTAAGGCTCTTATGTATGACAACTACACACTTCTAAACACATCCCTGAAGAATATCTATTTATCAACATGCAATATCATGCAATACAGGAAGCCGCCCCCAAAGGAGTCGACAGAGAAGCAGATGCAACAGACCGGGAAATATTATCGATTTCATGAGTATTATAGGCACAATATGAATTAATGCAGGCATCTCCATGATGTTATAGAAAATCTGATTTGGGAAAGAAAATTGCAACAGTTTGTGAAAACCCCGTAGGATAGTGGATAGGGCACATTTGACCCCAATCAAGGACAAGCTCCACGTAAGGCTGAGGAGCCTACACAGACTTGTGGAAGACTTATGATAAATACGATAGTTGGAGGACAACACCCTGTACACAGGAGTTGGCAAGAGATGGAGCCCTATGCTAGCATGATTAGGCATGTAGATTTTGAATGCTTGTTCGAATACGGAAGATGGAGCTTCGACAAAACAGCAGCGTACAATGGCGGATGATATAATATTTAGAAGCAAGGATGCAGAAAAAGTAGAGGACCCAACAATTAACCCGATGGTCATTTTAGCTATGATTGGTCCTGCATTGGTGAGAAGGATTTTGATTGATTGAGGAAGTTCAGTGAATATATTCTTCAAAAAGGCATATGATCGAATGAGAATTGAAACCAATGACTTAAAACCGTATATAGCTCGTATTCATGGTTTACTTGGCGTCGCGACCGGGGATGTTGGTTACATGGAATTACCTATTGAATGGGGAGAAGGTGATTCACATTTTTTTTTGTGGATTTTGAGTCTCTGTACAATGTTTTTCTTGGTTGACCAACCCAGGCTGAATTCTAGGTAGCTCTTGCCCCATGGTGTTTAACTTTGAAGTTTTCGATGGATAATGGCATAGGAGTTGTTCATAGAGATTATGCAACTGGATGTGCCTATTATGTAACTGAGTCGAGGGAAGCTCAGCGTAAAGAAAAAGGGAAGGGCGTGGACTAGATTGTCCACATCCAAGCTATCGAAGATTGACAACCAGCGCCTGAGCCTTTGCTCGGGCACCATAGTCGGTTCTATTGGGATATAGAGCCGAGAGATGACAAAGAGGGGCCCAAAGAGACAAAGACTGCACCGGCTGAGCTAACGATGGATATCACGGTCAGCAAAGACGACCCATCATGAGTACTGAAGATTGGGCCACAACTCAGCCCCTCAATAATGAAAGAACTTGTTGGTTTTCTCTGAGAAAATCTAGATGTATTCGCTTGAACTTACTCTGACATGTGTTGAATCTTGTCCACCATTGAGAGCCATGCATTGAATATTGACCCGAAGTATGTTGCGGTAAAGTAAAAAAAGACGCGGCATGGATTCAGAGAGATCTATCACTCTCAAAGAGGAGGTGGATAAACTAGAAGTCAACGAGCTTATCTAGGATGCCCTCTACCCTGAATGGATATCTAATCTCGTACTTGTGAAGAAGGCCAATGGAAAATGTAGAATGTGCACTGATTAACTAGATTTGAAAAAAGTACGCCCAAAAGACGTTTTCCCCTTCCAAGGACTAATCTGCTAGTTGATTCAACTACAGGACATTAATTGCTATCTTTTTATGGATATGTATTCAGGATATAACCAAATCCCAATGCATATCTTCGATTTGGAGAGCACCAGTTTTATTACAGATGTTGCGCTGTATTGTTACATAGTAATGCCATTTGGATTGAAGAATGCTGGAGCAACATATCAACGCTTAGCTAACATGATGTTTAAAGATTAGATTTGAAAAACAAGGGAAGTGTATGTGGATGATATTCTCATGAAGTCATGAAGATCAAGTAACCACATTTTGGATTTGTAGGAAATGTTTGATATCCTCGGATATTATAAAATGAAAATCAATTCATTGAAATGTTTGTTTGTTTTTTTCCTCGAGAAAATTCTTAGGCTTTATCGTCAATGCTCGTTGAATAGAAGCTAATCCCAAGAAGATTTAGGCTATTCGAGATATCCAGGCACCACGAACTACCAAATAAGTGTAGAGTTTGAATGGGAAGATTGCTGTCTTAAGTCCACTTATCTCAAGAGCTATTGACAAACGTATTCCCTTCTTTGATTTGATTAGGAAAGGAAAAAGAAACTTCAAATGGATGTAGGATTGTAAGGACACGTTTCAAGCTCTGGCGAAACATTTGGAAAGACCCCATATCTTGTCAAAGCCTGTAGATCATGTGGAGTTGTACATTTATTTGGCTATATCAATTCACGCGATAAGTGCCACCATGATTCGTGAGGAGAATTTGATCCAAAGGCAGGTGTATTACGTCAGTAAACGATTAACAGGAGCAAAAAGAAACAATTCGAAAATAGAGAAATTGGCATTCTACTTGCTAATTACATCACGGAAGCTTCGTCCGTACTTCCAGACACATAATATTTACACCAACTAGCCGTAACGAAAGGTCCTGCAATGACCTGAGGCATCTGTGAGGTTACTCCAATGGAACATTGAGCTCAGCCAATTCGACATTACTTATCTCCCTCAAAGAGCTATCCAGGGACAAGCTTTAGCAGACTTTATAGCAGAGTTTACTGTGCAAAATGATCTTCCAAAAGGCAGTAGAATCCCTATTGTACGATGGATATTGTATACTGATGGAGCATCTAATGATCATTATTCTAGAGCTGGGATTGTGGTTTTAACCCCTGAAAATTGGTCAATTTTTTTTATGCTTTGAAGCTTGATTTCCCTACAACAAACAACGAGGCCGAGTATGAAGCTTTTGATTGCTGGACTTAAGCTCGCTGGAGAACTTGGAGTTAAATCTCTTGAAATCTTTTTTGATTCCCAGTTAGTGGTGTATCAAGTTAGGGAAGACTACTAGGCTAGGGGATAAAGGCTTGCCCCATACCTTACTCGAGTTCAAGAGTTGTTGACGGAATTTGAAGACCATGACATTTCACATATTCCCTGCGATCGAAAAAGGGAAGCTGATTCATTGGCAAAGTTTTCTAATACCAGCAGTGCACAGTGGATGGGCTTGATCCCGTTCGAAGTGCTTAATACCCCAAATATAAACATGATAGAGATCGACCAGACACTGGGAGAGAAATCTGAAAGGGAATCATGGATGACTCCAATTAAAGATTATTTATTGCATGGAGTCCACTTGATAAAAGAAATAAAAGTGACAAGTCCTTTACAAAGCCTTACTGTATATTATGCAAGAAGGAGTTATGTACAGAAAAGGTTTCTCAGTCCCTTTACTCCATTGTATCACTCATGATGAGATAAAGCGTGTTCTAAGAGAAGTTCATAAAGGAGAATGTGATGATCACACTGCGGGGAAAACTCTGGCAACGATGATACTCCATTATATATATTTTTGGCCAAAACCAGGTGCTGCTGATTATGTAAGACGATGTGATAACTGCTAGATATATGCAAAAGTCCCAAGAGCTCCGCCAACAGAAATCACACAAATGGTCAGCCCATGGCCATTCACTAGTAGGGTATAGACATTATAGGTTCTCTACTGATCTCTAAAGGTGACACGAAGTACGCTATTAATGCAGTTGATTACTTCACCAAATGGGCTGAGGCAGAATCTTTACCCACAATCACAACCAAGAAAGTAATCAACTTTATCGTTTGAAACATCATACGTCATTTCGATCTTCTATGGATTATTGTAACAGATAATGGGACTCAATTCGATTGTGCTAAATTTTTAGACTTTTGTCGAAGATATCGTATTAAAAAGAGATTTGCAGCTATCGCTCACCCTTAGGTGAATGGACAAGTTGAAGTTGCAAATAAAATCATCAAGTCAGTTCTAAAGAAGCATTTAGAGAAGGCTAGAGGCAAACGGATGGATGAACTACCTACAACACTTTAGGTTTACAGAACCACCCAAAAGTCCGCGACTGGCCATACTCCATTCGGCCTCGCTTATGGTTTAGAAGCCATTATTATAGTTGAACTTGAGGTCCCTTCTTATCGAGTGACTTACTATGATCCAAAAATGGATATCCTCTTGGAATCTCTAAACTTTATAGACAAGAAGTGCAAAGAAGTTGATCTGAGAGCGGCTGCACATCGGTATCGAGTCACCCAGTATTACAACACTAAAGTTCGACTGATAACCTTCAAAATTGGCAATCTCGTCCTGAAACGGGCTTTTCCTACCACGTCACACATGAAATCGGTTTGGGAAGGACCTTATATTATTAAATATAGGCTTGGAGAGGGAACTTTCAAGCTAGCGATTGTCAATGGCTTTGCACTTCCAAGAGTGTGGAATAGCAAACATTTACGATGCTATTTAACTTAAATCTATTTCCGTTCCATTTTAGTTGTACTTACTTTCAGAGTTTGCTTTAGCATTTGATTTTCCGATTATGTGATAAGACAATTTATGTTACTTTCTTCCATCTAATGAATAACATTTTAGGCTTCGAATTTACATTTGCAATTTCATTGAATGTAAATTACATGGCGAAACTGATTGATATCGATGTTTGTGAACAGGCTCCTAGAGTTTAAAATCAATCAATCATGCTAAATCCCAATACGATCAAGCAAGATGAGCTTAATCAACTTGTTCATTTAACAACTCTCGTTCACAATCCAAAGGACAAGATACACAACAAGGAAAGAATGTGGCCGACAATCTGATGATTGGATAACTCCTACCCGAACTGTGGAGCTGAAAAAAATTAAGGCGACCAAGATATAACCGATCACTTGCTAAATCAAACCCCAAATTCTGGGGAAAAATTAATCAATCAAAAAGAGTACAATCTGACCGCTCCACAAAATAACTCCAGGTCCCTAGAGTGCGGACTGCAGTATAAACATAAATCGCATGTGAACTGACTACCCGCGAAACAACTCAAAGTCCCTAGAGTGTGGACTAGAGTATAAACATAAATTTAGGCGTGACTCGATCGCTCATGAGATAACTCTGAGTCCCAAAGTACGAATTAGAGTGTAGATATTGATATGAATGAATAGACGAGTGGAGTTCAACCGTTCCCTATTACAAAATCTCAGGCCTAAAACCGATGGGAGGAGTATAAACCCATAAGGATGGAATTCAACTATTTGGCTTCTGGCCTCGCAAAATCAATGTCGAGGCGGAAGCACAGTTATTCATAAAACTCCTGAATCTGATAGCGTAACACTAAGGCCCGAGCCTAGTGTTTGTTACAACTCGAGGCCAAATCACTTGGAGGCCTTGGGATGGAGTTGGTGAATTGTTACCAGAATTAACAAGCAACGAATTACAAGTACATTGAATGAAAAGTAATCGTTCAACTACTTAAATAACAATTCACATAAAGCTTAACAGAAAACAAAAACTTTTATTTACATAATAGTGTCGAAATTTCAGTATAAGTTATTCCAAAAGATCGGGATTCATACCCGTACAACCACAACCAGTGAAAGGAACGACCATGCAAACTCTGCACATTGAGCTAAAGTGACAACTATTTCTTTGATTTCCTTTCTATTTTGGATTTCTGGGGTGTAAAGCCATTTGTGCTTCTCTTTCGGGACCCTTTGCCACCTTTAGCAGGAGAGCTTATGGAGGTAAGAGGAAGTTCACCAGGGATTGACCCGCCTGAGTGTGATAACCCAGATTTTCGGGCATCAGATAATTGAATAATTATCTGATTAAACATTGAAAATATAGATTTATAATTAAACAAATATATGTGATAATCTCCTTTAGAAATTATTTAAAATTGGCAAAATTGTTATTTTCAAACAATAGTAATAACGTAATGTGTTTCAAAATATAAATAGACTTAAAAAATAAAATTTATTATTTACAAATTTAATTTGTATTGTTTAAATATATACATATATTTGAGTTGATTTCAAATTGAATTTTAAAATGAATTTGGATTTTTAAGTTTGAATTAGAATTTGAGATTTAAAAGATAGATATTATAAAACATAGTTTATATATTTGTGAACATAATACATAATACATGTGAAAATATATTTATAATAAATAATTATAAATACTTAATTTAAAAGGAGTTAAAACATAATTGTTAAGATTAAAATAAATGGAGGATTTAAACATAAAGATACTCATTTTAACAAGTGCAAAGACAAAAGATTATGAAATAACAAGTGTTGAGTGAATTAACAAGTGTCATTTTTGTAATATGCTTTTCATATTTGAATATTAAGAAATAAAAATTATCATACTCTTTTCAATTTTATTTCAAGCATTCAAAAAGAAGAAGATAAAAACAAAGTATAGTTCAAAATCAAAAAACCAGATTCAAGATTGAATCAAAACAGATTCAAAATCAGGCAAACAAACCTGGAAACCAAATCAATCAACAGTCAATTGATTCAGGTTCAAAAATCTTGAATTTAAACAAAATCAGTTGGCAAATCACATTAGGCAAACTTTAGATTCAACTGAGTACAGATAAGGAATCAAGGATAAAGTCTAGTTTCAAATTTTCAAAGAAACAAAAATCTGCTCTGTTCAAATAGAAGTGTGAGTAAACAATCTAATTCTTGTTTTAATTTGTTGTTGGAGATGAATGTATTTAATTAGGTGCTGTGGCAAATTGTTTGCATAGATGAAATGATGGCCTGCATATTTTAAATATGTAAATATAAATGGTGCATATCTGATATGCTTGATTCATTCTGTTTCAGGTTACTGAATTTTAGAATAGGTAAATAAATTCAAAATCCTCTTTAACTGGTCTCTAATAGCCTTTGGTTTTCAAGCAAAATAGGTTTGTTTGGACATGAATTAAGATCTAAATTTTTTTTATTTAAGTAAAACAAGTTTTTTATCACTGTAAATCAAGAAATTACAGAAAAAATTTAAGATCTGTTAAAAACCAAGTGTCATAATTCCATGTTTTATTGATATAATCTAGCTCGTCGTCGTGATTCATGAATTTTAAGAGTTGTATCATAATTTTTAGATTTGAATAGGGTTAGTAATTTGGGTTTGACCAGAGAAGTGGGTTTGAGCTATTTCCAGTGATTATAGTGCACGGGGTGGTCGAGGACTTCATGGGAGGTAGGATAGAGTACGGCAGGTTCGGCAAAAATGTCAGATGTGAAGATGAGCCACCGTGGCAACGACGGTGGATCGAAATGGGTTTTAAACGCTATTTTGGGTTGAGGTCGGAAACGCGATGACTGTGTCATCTCAGGCGCATCGAGTGGCTTCGGACCAAGAGTGTTGGGGGCGTGGAGGTCTGGCGAGGCTGGGGTCAGAATTCTACTACCTCTGGTGGTCGGCGATAGGAGTTCGAGGCGAATTCAGGCGAGGTTGAGGTTCCTGGAAGTGTTTGGTTCGCCTTGATTTCGATATTGAGTGTGTAAGGATGTTTGGGTGATCAGAATTCGTTGTTGAGGCGACCGTCGAAATGTGGGTGGTGTCGGCAGTGAGCAACGTCGTCGCAACCACTTGTGCAGGTGCACCAGTGATCAAGTGTCAAGGTGGTTGGGATGAGTTGTGGCCTCGAAGATATACTCGAGTATTTAGGAAGAAGTCTCCAGTTAGAACCCGGTAGTGTTCATGGTGTTTTAGTTGTTTCTAGTTTTAACTTTTAAACTAAGTTTTTAAAATAATGGAAGAAGAAGAAGGGACCGAGATGGCACTCGGGTCAGGAACGGGTTAAACCCGAAGTTAATGTGAAATGTTTAGAAAAGCTTTTGAAAGCTAGTTTTAAATTTAAATAAAGGTTTAAACTATTAGATGATAAATGTTATTTTAAAAAATATATTTTGATTTAAAAAGTTTTATGCTTAAATTTGAGAATGGTTATTAATTAATGATTAGAAATTAATTAATCAAGTGATTAAAGGTTAATTAAATTACAGTTAAGTATTTATTAATTAAGTAATTAGAGACAGATTAATTGGTTATTAAAAACTAATTAATTTGTAATCAAAAGATGATTAATTTAAGTTTAATTACTTGGGGAGTAATTAAAGTATTGTTAATAGTTAATGAAGATCATTAACTAAGGATTATTAGATAATTAATTAATGTGATTAATTTTAATAATTAATTAAATTGATTAATTTAAGATAATCATTTATGGAATTATTTAAGTATAATTACTTAATGGAAGTAATTAGTAATGGTAATTACAGAGTGTAATTAATTTAGGATTGAAAGTAGTTTTGGGTTAATTACCTAGTGTAATTAATATAAAGAATAATTACTTAGTAGAAGTAATAAATAATTAATTACTTAGTGTAATTAATCTAAGAATTGACTAATAAAAGTTATGGGAAGTTAATTAAGTGATGTAATTAATTAAGAGTAAATAATTACAGAATGAGATTAATCAAGGGTGATTAATAAATATAATTAATTAAAGGTTAAGTATAAATACTTAAGGTAATTAATGAGGTGTAATTACTAAGTGAAGTGATTAGTGGATAATTACTGGATGTAATTAATTAAAAGGAAATTACTCGATGAGAAGTAATTAAAGGATAATTACTTGGTGGAGGGAATTAAGTGATAATTACTCGGTGTAATTAAAGGATTAATTAATATAATTAATCAAGGAGTTGGTTAAATTGATGGAGTAATTTAGGAAAGCTAATTTCCGACTTTGATTAATCAAGGTCGATTAATGAATGTAATTAAGTTAAACGTTAATTATTAAAGGAAATTTAAAAATAATTAAGTAATGAAAGTAATTAGAGGATCATTAATTAATGTAATTAATGAAAGTGATCAATCTTGCTTATGAATGATTAAATGTTGATGAGTGTTTTTAATTGGTTGATATCTCTGATATGAATTGCTTTGTGATATGATATGTTGGACGGACGGTGATAATATGATTTTCTATCAATTATGAATTGTTGTGTAAAAATGTTATCCTGTAATTAAAGTTGAATTGTATTTAATTGGATTACTTGGGTTTAGATGACACTGGATTCGAAGAGTCCGGAGTCGGGTATTAGTTAATTCCCGAAACCACTTTGATTCTTTATAGATTGATATGTGGAATCAATAAGCTAGAATAAAATGATTTAAGTGAATTAGACTATTTAACCTAAGTTTTTGGCTACTTAGAAATTGATGTATGAAATAAGTGATGTCTATAACGAATTGTGAATTTGTAAATTGTTACGAGTTACCCCGGGTTTTAAATAAGTTTTATGGATTGGAATTTCATGTTAGATGAGTTTACTCATGCTGGTTTCCAGCCTGACCCGGGTGTTACTTTGATGTAATGCTTGGGTCAGACCGAGTATTACAGATTTTCAGGTAAGGATGTTGTGATATCCCAGAATTTCTGGCAATATAAATTTAATAATCTGTATTTAAAATTAAATTGATTTGATAATTTTTGTAAATACATTTGAATTGATTTAATATTAAGTTTTTCAAAGCTATTTTATAAATAACTATATGATTTTAAATACATAAAATAAATGTTTAATTATATAAAAGGGATTTTAGCTTAAAGTTTAAATAAATTTAATAATAAGATTTGTTTAACATTCTTTTTAAAATATTGTTTTATAAATATGATTTGTTAGATTAGATATGAAAGTTTAAATACGAATTAAAATATGAAACATTTCTTCATTTAAATAATAAGTAATTTATAACCTCTTTTATAAATTTATTTAAAATGACTAAAAGTATTATTTTCAATTAATTGATATGTGTATTATTTTATTTATAATTATACTTGGTTTTATTCTTTAAAAATTATCTATATATATAACTAAGTATTAGAAACTAATTAATTTAGTTTGGAACTTTCATTAACACTTAATTATAAATACTAATTATTTTAGAGACAAGTGTAAGTTTATAAAAGCCTCATTTAACATGTGTTAAGTGATTTAACAAGGAAGTTAACAAGTGTTAACACTTAAGACAAGTGTTCAATTGTTTATTTCTATTTGTCTTTGATATTTAATTTATCATAAATTTATTATATAAACTTTTCCATTCCTTTCTTTTTCTCATTTCCATTTCTAAACTAAGAATTTTTTTTTCAGCTGAAACATTCCACCCTAAAAAAACAATCTTCTTTTCATTTCTTCCAAAATCAGTAAACAAACTCCTCATATCAAAATGCAAATTTTTATTTCCTCAAATTAAAATCTAATGCAACCTGTTCTAATGCAAAGCATTTTCAATCATGAAAATCTGAAACCATTTTTCTCCTTCAAAATCTGTAACCATCCACATTTCCAAAATGCATAGCAAAGATCCCTATAGTATTCTCAAAAACAAATCATGCAAATCTGAATCATCTTCAAAACCTGTAAATCTGAAGTCTACATTTTATTCAATCTGAAGCAAACCTGCATTCATTCTTCAAAATCTGGAAAATTTGCCCATGCATGCCAACCTGGAATTAAAGCAAGTTTGAAAAGCATCAAACGACTCAAGTTTTAAAAAGCATGAGGAAAATTCAGTTTTAAAGATTTAAAGGGCTTTTTCAAAATCTGGAAACTCTGTTTCCGTTTACAAATCAGGTGAGTAACTTCACATTTTAAAATTTAAGTATAAAATATGGTTGCTTGATTTATCCATGGAAATAAGTAGGCTTATATGTATTGTCAAATACATTTCTGAGTATATCTGTATGTATGAATGAATGAATGCATGTCTGTTTCACCCATGTTTCTGACTGTTTACAGTATAAGTTCAAGTTGATAAAAATATTATTTTTCTTTTGATCTGTTTGCTGTTATGATTTAGTATTTGAATGAAACTTGTTTATTAAAAGATAAAGTAAGTTTTAAAAATTTATATAAGTTAAATAAAATTTTGTATTTCCTGGAAATAAAATTAACAGAGCAAAAATGAGTATAAGTGAAAAATTCAAACTATATGATTTATGTTTCAGGATTATAAATCAAAACATCATACAAAATCATGAATTTTAAACCAAGAAATACAATTTTTAATGCTATATTCAAAGAGAAGTTCTCTTTTGATTGTGGTATGAATTTTGAGGCATTTCTGTTACCACAGTTGATTGGAGGTGTCGAGTTTGATTCTGGAGGTAGATGAGTGATCAGAGAGGCCAAGAAAATTATCAGATTGGGTTGCATTTCATTTTAAAGATGATGGATTGTGATTGAAGTTTAGAACCCTTTACTGGGTTTGATAAAGTTGATCATCTCGGCAATTATAGTTGATCGAGTTCAACAATGTCTTGGGTACTGGAAGATGGTGGGTTGACGAGGTCTTCGCCGGAGTTTCAAGGGCAACAGTGGTCAGAGCTTCCATGGGGAGGTGTTGACAGGTTTGGATGAAGTGGGTATTTCCTGTTCCAGCACTTGTTCCAGGTTTGGGAATTTTAGTCGCGATTTTGAATTCGAGCATGTGTTGACTGGGATGTTGTTTGGATGGTCTGAGGTGATGATTGTCGACTGTGGGGAGGTCGCGATGATGATCAAGGTTGGCCGGAGGCACCGTACGTGTGCACAGTGTACTTTGCACTGGTTTCTGATGATCAGTGTGGTTTAGTTGGGGTATTGCTGAATTTTGTTGCCTCGTGATTGTCTCGGGTGATTTGAGTCTCGAAGCAATTAGGGTTTTGTCTTGAGTCATTTTAGAGTAGGCTCGTGTAAATGATTGTTTTAGGTTTTAAACAACAGAAACCTGTCCTATTTTGATGTTTAAAAGTAAAGTTTAAATATAAACTGGAATTTAGACTAAGATTTAAAACCTGAATTGAATCTGAATTCAAATAGTTTGAATCTTGGTTTTTGAAATGATTTAAATTTTGAAAATTAATTTGGTTTTAAAACTTTTAAGTTTAAAAGTATATTGGTTTTGAATTTAAACTGGAAGTTCAATTTGCAAAATAGAAATTTTAAAATAAGTTTAAATTCTAGTTTTAAATTCTAGAAATTTGGGTTGAGTTTCAGTTTTTAAAATAAAGTAAAGTTTTAAATTTAAATTGTTTAACTATTTTAAAAAATGGTTAAAAGATTTGAAATTCAAAATGAAGTTTAAAATGTAAGTAAGCTTTGAATAAGTAATCTGGAATCAAACTTAATTAGTATTCTAGTTTGATATAAATGGAAATTTCAAATTTAAAATTATTTAAACAAATTTTGTTTGTTTAAGTTTATTTTTTAAAATTGATTGGAATTTAAAAATGAATTGGGATTTAAATTCTTTTAAAACTTCTTTATAAAAATGGATATATCTTTTACATATGAGATAAAAAGGTTTTAAATTGTTTTTAAACCTTGTTTAGATAAATTTGTATTCATTTTAAAATCTAAAATTTAAAATGAAATTTAAAATGGAATTTTAAGTAAATTTGGAAACAAATTGTTTTTAAATGTTTTGATTAAGTAAGAAATGTTTTCTTAATTTAAATAGAATTTAATGATTTGGATTCATTAAATTATTAAGTTAATTTAAATGGATAATTAATTATTTAATTAATTAATAATATGGATGATTAATTAAGTAATTAATAATTTTTAAATTGATTAATTAAGACTTAAGATTAATTAATTATGGTTAATTAATTTGTAATTGAGAATTATTAATTAGATTTTAATTAATGATTAAATATTAATTAATCAAGTAATTAAGGATTAATTAAGTTACAATTAACACTTAATTAATTAAATAATTAGAGATTAACTAATTGGTAATTAAATATTAATTAATTTGTAATTAATAATGGTTAATCTGAGTTAATTTCTCAATAATGTAATTAAAGAATAGTTAATGAAGATCATTAACTAAGATTTATATAACAATTAATTAATGTGATTAATTTTAATAATTAATTATATTAATTAATTAATAATAATCATTTATGATATTGTTAAGTTTAATTACTAAGTAGAAGTAATTAATGGATTAATTACTTAATGTAATTAATTGTGTTAATGTGATTAGTTTAGATTAGTTAATTAAGTTTAATTAGTTTAAACACTTGATGTTTTGATTGATAATTACTTTATGTAATTAATGGAATTGTAATTACTTAGGGAAGTAATTAATTGATAATTATTGAATGTAATTAAAGATGTTTTAATAATGGAAGTAATCTGGATCAAATTACTTTGTGATTAATCAAGGGATTAATTAGAGAATAAATTAAGGATTAATTTATTCAATGAGTAATAAAGGGTAGCTAATTATTGGATTGTTATTAATCAAGGGTGATTAATATATGTGGTTTAATTGAAGATTAATTACTTAATGTAATTAATTTAAATAGAGGGATTAATTAAAAATGTAATTTAGAAATCATTGATTAATAAAATTAATGATGTAAATTTAGAATTGATTAATTAAGGAATAATTAATAAATGAAGTAACTAATTAATAAAGGATTAATGTAATTAATTTTTAGTTAATTAATTGGTTAAGTAATTAAAAGTTAATTTTGTAAAAGGTTAAGCATAATTAACTTGTGTAATTAATTTAAGGGCTAATTACTTATCGTAATTAGAAATTTTGTTTATCAGGAATGATTAATTGAAATGAATAATGAGATGGTGATTAATTAATTGATTTGTAATCAATTAATGGTTAAGTTAAGCAGGATTATAATGATGAAGTAATTAATTTAATTCATTTTAAATTAATTAGAGATGAAGTAATTAATTTGATTCGCTTTAAATTAATTATAGATGGTGTGATCATTAAATCATTGCTTATGTATGAATGGATGATATTGGTTGCCTTGAATGGTTTGTAATCTCAGTTATGTGATAAGTAATGCTGTGTGATATGGATGCTTTGGTTGCATTGGGATGATAATATGGATTATCTGTTTATAGTGATAATGTGGATTGTCTGTTGTGATGATAATGTTGATTATCCATTGTGAATCTATGAATTATCTATCTGTGTGTATATAGATAATGATTTGAAATTGTTTTAAACTTTAAAACAACTTGGCCTTAAAAGATACGTTTTGGATTCTGTGAGACCGGGATCGGGTTTCCATATTTGTTTATTCGAAAACCACATCGATCCAAATTAACGATAGGTCGTGTATCTGAAGTGAAGGTGAAGATTTAGAGTGCAAGGGTTATCGTCGTTAACTCTGAGGGTGATTCCAAAATGAGTGTAACGAGATAATGCCTTTGGTTTCGTTCGGACCCGGAACGAACTTGTATCGATTGAATGCTTTCAAAACATCGTCAGGTGGAGGACGAGCATTCTAAGTGATGTGTCCTATAAAGCTAATCGTAGCTTCAAGCCTTATCAACCGGGAATGGCTAAAATTGGGGAGGTGTAGCAAGGCTAAGTGGGTCATGCTCAAGTAGGACAAGATTTACCCCTGTCTAGATGTCCCTTTATTTCGGCTGTGTTGTGCGGTTGCTGATCACAACCGCGGGGTGGTCTTTTTCGGAACTGTTCAATAAGGAATGGTTCCGGCTTTGTGTTGCAGGGGATTGGGAGTGATCCTCGGTACAGTGATCTAGGCCACGTACTGTGACGGGCGATACCCCGGTAGCCCTGCCATTGTATAGAATCCAATCTGTGTCGTACCTATTAGTTGTGCCCAACTATGTTGGAACGTGAGATGTAAGCATTCCAGCTATTTCTGTATTTTACTTGAAAACCCTAGACCCTATTATAATATCATCAGATTTCCTATCAAATGTTTTGGTTAGCGTAAGGTAAAAACTTTTCCATGTTTATGTGCGAGAAGTCTTACGTGATACATGTAACAACCCGGATTTTTGAACGGCTAATTTAAAATATTTAAATTGAATTTAAATATTTAATTTGAACTTTAATTTGATTTTAATATGAACAGTTTGGTTTTATTTAATAAATAGGATTCAGAATTTAAATATAACGACCTGTTGAATAAATTAATTATTAAAGTGGTAATTGGATATTGGGTAAAATATAAAAATTCGGAATTATAAGTTTGTTAAAAATATTTCAACGGCTTATAAAATTTATATTAATCATACTGAAAATTATAGATGAGTTGAAATTGGAATTTAATAGTGGTTTGTCCGATTTTTAAATTTCATCGCTTAAATTGACGTTTAAAATAGCCATCCGAGGCACAGTCTCGGAATTCGAAGAAACCAGTTCCATTGGATCCGTAATATTGAATTATTATCGGATTTAAAATTTCGTAGCTTTCGGAGCTGTCGTGTGATCGTACGGAATGTAAACGCCTAGAAAATAATTAATTGAAATTATGATAGGCTGATAGATAATGACGTGTATATAAAATAATAAAAATAAAGAAGGGTCCAGACAATCAAATAAAAGAAAACCTTAGCTGAGCCTTCTCTTGGAAGCCACTTTCTCTTCAAAATTAAAAAAAAAACTAAATTCTGTTCAAAGTAATTACGGTTCAAAACAAAATTTAAGTACAATGGCCGCTAGTTTCTCTCGGCTTCAATTAAAAATCCCCTCATCAAATCGATTCGTTCGAAAATGAAGAAAAAAAAAACCTAAATCGAGTTTGAGCAGCACGAAAGGGGAGGGAGCGGTCGCGTTTCAAGGCGTGTCGCTGGAAGCTTGGTCTCGAATCGAAGAGGGCGGCGGCGATGTTGGCAGGCTAGGATGAAGGCTTTTGTCGATGTAAAGTTCGGTGAGATTTCATGGTCACGTGATGCTTGGGTGGTGCAGTGTCGTAGCGAAGGCGAGATGCAGTGGTTCGCGAGGTGATGTTGAACGCGAGTGGCGGGGGCTTCACGTGGAGTTTGGAGATGACGTGCGCGACTCAGAAGCTCGCGACTAGGGCTCGACATAGGGGATGGTTCGGCGTAGTGGCGACGTTGATGTTCCTGTGGGTTTTCGTTTGGTTTGGGTAAGTATTGCAGATTTGGTTTTTCAATTTTATTTAAAAATATATAAATATATATACAGAAAATTTTATGTACAGCAGAGAAATTACTGCTTTGATGTTTGTAGGAGAAATATTTGAGAAGATAAATATAAATATATACATAATTTTCTAAACAGGAAGCTTATATAAGATTCGGGAAAAACATATGTATTTTTAAATGTTGAAGGGTATATAAAAATCAGATTTTTACCTATATAGATTATAGATTTATTTTTATAGGTATAGTTTCAAATATAATAAATAATAAATATACATAAGCGAAATAGTAAAGATGTGTATATATAGGACTTTGAAAAATATATATAAAGATTAGATTTTTAAAATAAATATAAGTCATTTTGGTATAAGTAATTACAAAGAAATTAAAATAAATATATACCTCTACATTTGGAATATTACTAGTTTATTTTAAAATACTTAAATTAGAGTGATTAATTTGTTTAAATAACTTATTTAATTGTTTTAGTTACCAAAAGATTTTTATAAAGGAGGATTAGTCAAAATTAAATTATCAGAGTTAAATAAATTTATTTAAGCAGAAATGAATTGTTCGACTTGTTCTAATAATTAATAAAATCATATAACTGTTATTCAAGGTCAAAAGTATGGAAAACAAGTCGAGATTGGACAGGATTGCAACTTAAAAGCAAAGGTGAGACTTTCTCACTCATTTGGATGCCATAAATAAAAGTTAAATGTTGAATTTAAATCATTGGATGTGTTTGGTTGATTTACGATAATTTATTCACTGGATGATAATATAAACCCATATACTGTAATATCCACCGGAAGTGGAATTGATATTTTATGTTGTGTTTGGTTGATTTATGATAATTTATTCACTGGATGATAATATAAACCCATATACTGTAATATCCATCGGAAGTGGAATTGATATTTTATGTTGTGTTAACATCTGTGGATGCAGGGAAAACAGGTTGGAGGGATCCAACAGGATTCCTCAAAGATATTTATATACTATATATATATATATATATATATATATATATATGTTGTCATATGACAGGTTGGATGAAATAATATGGAATTGCATGCGAATTGAATTATTAAGTGTTAAATAACATGGAAATTGGAATTTGGTAATTATTAAATACCATAAATAATTTAATTAAAGGAAGTTAAATGAAACTTAGATTAAAAGTATATTTATTTATGATTTGGATTTACTTCTATTGAGGATAAAGTAAAATGAAAAGAATATTTATTACATTGGTTATACTTAAAATTGGTTAAAGTTAAGTTTTGACAATTTAACTTATATATTAATAACTCTAAGGAATAAAGTGAAATTCTAATCAAGGAAATAAAATGAAAATTTATTAAGAGACAAAAAGGGAATTCTATTATGGAATAAAAAAGAATCTTATTAAGGAATGAATTACTACGGAATGATATGAAATATTATTGAGGAGTAAAATTATAAAAGATGAAATTTTTGAATAAAATTATTTTATAAATAAATGAAAACTCAGTGGAGTTTATAAACTTATAAACGGAGTTTATAAATGGGAAAGGAAGATATCAGTGGATATGAAAAGAAATAAGTCATGAACTTATATTGAGAATGAAATTGTTTTGAATGGAAATACAAGAATATTTTCGAAGGGTGAATGTGGACAAGGGGCATTTATAGATATTGGGTTTTCCAAAATTATAAATTTATGTAAAAAGGGAATATTTTTAAATTACTATACTATATAAATTTTTATAAACTATTATTTGAATGTAAAATATTTTCAGATTAGTTACTTTGAAGGCTTGGCAAATATTTGTTAATAAACTCTAATTTTCTAAAATCAGTTTTGAATTTTATATGAACTTTAATATTACTTTCGAACCATAATTTGTATAAAACCATACTTCTTATTTTATAAATATAAATGTTTTCAAATCGCTTTTAAAACCCAATTAAAATCCTCTTGTGTTGGTAAGCAAATTAATTTAAATGAGATAAGATTTAGGAGAAATCTTATTAAGTGAAGGAATTGAGTTTGAAAATTTATAAGCAAAGTATAAATTGATTTTTGAGAAAGGGATGAGAAAACAAGAAATATTTTCAAAGGTTAAATCAAATTGAGTGTGTATGAGAAATCAGATAAGTGATTTCATGGAAATAAAAAGGACTGCGAAATTAGGTTCAAATGGGTTAAAATGGGAGGAAATTATTTGATGGTTGCTTGTGTATGATTAATTGATAGTTAGATAACCGACTATCAATATTGGACAATGAGCTGATCGTTTTGAAGAGTCTGGGATCAGATTTAATTATCCGAAAACCACTTCGATCCGGTTTGTACGATTACGAATGAAGACTGTGAAGAGTTGAAGACGGTGATTCGGTTTGTCCAGACCCAGGGCAACTTGTATGGTTTGAATGCTTTCAGAACATCATCGGGTGGACGATGAGCATTCTAAGTGGAACGCGTTCTTGAAAGGTAACGCTTAACCTCAAGCCTCATCAACCGGGAATGGCTAAAAAAGGAGAGGTGCAGCAAGACTTCGTGGGTAACCCCCACTTGAGAGTAAGGTTTCCCCTGTCTAGATGTCCATTTTATTTCGGCTTAGTGGGTGGTTGGTCGCGCCAATCACAGGGTGATCTTGCTTGGGACTATCTAGTAAGGGATGGTTCCGGTCTTGTGTTGCAGGGGAGTTAGGTGGCTCCTCGGTACTTTGATCTAGACCAGGTACTGTGACTGGCGGTACCCCAATAGCCTTGCCACTTATGGAATCCAATCTCCAATAAGCGCCTGTACGGTTTTGATTGTGCTCAACTATTGCTGAAACGTAAGATGCAAGCATTTCAGCTAGATTCTATTTTACTTTCTATAGACACTATAATAATATCAGAGAACTTTAATAAAAATAAATGTTTTAGCTATCATAAGGTAAAAATCCGACATGTTTATTTGTGGCGTGTCTTACGAGATGCTTTTGTTTTCAAAGGACTTTTGAAAATATAATAATCCAATTGAGTGTGATTTTCTCACGCTGGTATTCCAGACTGACTCGGGTGTTGTTTATATGATGCTCGGGTCAGACCGAGTTAAACAGGATCAGGTTATATGCTGGAGCTCAGGAGACGAGCTGGATGACAGAACGTATTTCCGTATTTGTCTATTATTTCCGCTGTGTATGATCATATAGTAGTTGTCTCTGTATGACTGATTGATGTAATCTGATGATGGTATGTATATATATGTATACAGTACATATTTCTTTGTATTTTAAAACTGTATTCTATATATTATATTTTGTTCCGCTGCGATGTGAGATTCTGATGTTGTTTTTGTTTCTTCTTCTTCTACCTCTTTCTTCTTTTACCCGAAGACTCGTACATTTGTGCCACTTTGGACTGAACTGTTATGGAATTTTGTAGTTCAAAGGGGTACGGATTTGTGGGCCTTTACAATACTTTTGTTTTCAAAGGTTTTTCAAAAGTTAAGCAACTTTAACCTGTTACTCACACCAGACTCATGTCTGACCCGTAGTTTATATCCGTTTTTCTTAAACTCTTGGGTACTCAAATTTTTACGAGTAGCCAAGAGATTCAGGTTAGCTTTGACGAATTGTGGTGGAGCAATGGAGCAGGAGGCTTCTGCGTTATAGTTATATATAGTGTTCAACTGTTCTGGCATCTCTGAGTGGTTTATCTGTATGTTGTGTTTTGAGTTGTAATAACTAGACAGGTGTTTATAACTGTCTAGTATGTGATGTATTGTCTGTGTAACTCTGATAGTTGTTGTTGTTGTATACTGTGTAATACTTATGTTATTAATATAATTTATTCGTTCCGCTGTTGAGATTCTGATATTGTTTCTTCTTTCTCTTCTTTCTTTTCTCTTTTCTATGCCTTTCTTCCTAAAGAGATGCGACTTTCTGGTCGTTGAAAGGCGGGTCGTCTCAAGTGGTATCAAAGCGCTAGGTTGAGCGAATACCTAGGCTCTGGAGTATTGTCTGTCTTGAGGGAGCGTATTTGTAATTTTAATATATATTAATATATAATTATTTCTACCTATTTGGGTTACCTGTTTGGGTTTTCCAATATAAGTTATAAAGGTAGTTAAGGTAGTGGGGTGTGTAACACGACTACTACCATTGGTTGGAGTTTGAATGTTTGAGGTTAGAAGTGTATCTGTCGAGACTGTAGACCTAATATCGTCTCGAGTGAGCTTTTCTTGGTGTAAGGATTTCATCGATCTCTGAAGGAAACCTGTTAAGGTTCGGAGTCTATCTTTGAAGTTGGCTGAGTAGCGTTTGGATCTGTCAGTTTGATAGAAGTGAGTGATGGTGTCTTGATACCTCAGGAAATAGTAGCTGCGTGATGAGACGCAGTGACTACAGATTGTTTCCATTCTTTGGAACAAGAGTAAGGATATGTGTCTGTTTTGGTGTTGTGACTGTGTTCAGCAGGATGTTCTGTTTGCTTTGAGATCTGAGTTTCTCGAAGAGCTTTGGATTGGGAGTTCTTTGGCATTGGTGTTAGCTGTGCAGCTCGGAGTGTTCTGTGTTGGAAGTGTAGTTTTTCTGAAGTGGAGTTCAGAAGCAGTAGTGTGAATCCATTTCTTCGATGCATTGGCTAGGCCAGCGTAAGCTGTTCTAATTGGTAATAGAGAGAAGTTTCTTTGGATTAGGCTGGGTTGATCGCAAAAGTGACTTTCGACAGTTGAGTGTTCTCTTGGGTTGTTGGACATTTTCCGGATGTCTTCAGGAAGTCAGAGGTTTGTTCGCATCTGGAGATTGAGTTTTCTTATCGACTAGGATTCCAGGAGTGGAACCAGTGGTTCAGTTAGTAGAGGGATGGTTCCTAGAGATAGAAGTTGATGAAGCAACTCAAGTTTCGGAGGAACTTCTGAGTTTTTCTTTTATGGATCTGTTGAACCATATTTCTAGGATGTGTTGTCCAGTCTGTGCTCGTGTTCTTCATCAGCATTTTCTTCTACTTCGGATCAGAGTTGTGCAGCGGAAGCAGTTTGGAAGTGCATCTGCTTTTCTTTTCCGGATAAGGAGAAGTGAGTTCAGTCTTCAGTTGTTAAGGAGTAGAGTTTGTGTTCTTAGTTTTGGATTGATCTTGAGGAGATCATGGTGATGGTTGTTTTGGTCCGGTCTGTTTCTAGAGGCATCAGCAAGGGTTGAGCTGATCAGGAAGGATGTAGGCAGACCAAAACCATTCGAAGAATTTTGTGAATAAGAGATGAAGGGATTTGGATTCCAGAATCGGAGATTTGGTTCGGGATAAGTTTTCTCCTATCCAAGGAGCTATAAGTTATGGTAAGTCTGGAAAGCTAGCTCCGAGGTGTTTTGGATTTCTTCTTTGCTTTGGTAAGATAAGTGTTTAGTTTTCAAGAGTTGAATTGCCAGTTTGGATAACTGGGATTCGGGGTGTTTCACGTATCTCTGAGGGGGTACGTGTTTGATATTTCTGGTGGTAGAACCAGCAGTTCAGGAGGATTTGGCTGTTGAGTCGGACTCGTTTGTAGTCTGATGTCCTGTTTAGAGTTGTAGATCTAGTTAAGATAAAAGCTCTGTAGTTTAGAGTATTGATTGTTTGGATTCTATAGAGCGAGTATCCCAATATTTATACCGGGGAAACTCGAGAAGTTCTATCCAGAATTTTTTCTGGATAGTTAGATTTGTTTTGATGATGTGAATTGGTTGCTTTGGTTATTAGCATATGATTAATATATTCTTGTGTTTTTAAAATTTAATCATTAATGTGGTTATTAAATTACCTTTGTTTTAAATTTTGGGGGACGAAATTCTTTTAAAGGGGGAGGAATGTGATATCCCGGAATTTCTGGCAATATAAATTTAATAATCTGTATTTAAAATTAAATTGATTTGAAATTTTTTGTAAATAAGTTTGAATTAATTTAATATTAAGTTTTTCAAAGCTATTTTATAAATAACTATATGATTTTAAATACATAAAATAAATGTTTAATTATTTAAAAGGGATTTTAGCTTAAAGTTTAAATAAATTTAATTATAAGATTTGTTTAACATTCTTTTTAAAATATTATTGTATAAATATGATTTGTAAGATTAGATATGAAAGTTTAAATACAAATTAAAACATGAAACATTTATTCATTTAAATAATAAGTAATTTATAACCTCTTTTATAAATTTATTTAAAATGATTTAAATATTATTTTCAATTAATTGATATGTGTATTATTTTATTTATAATTATACTTGGTTTTATTCTTTGAAAATTATCTATATATTTATATAACTAAGTATTAGAAACTAATTAATTTAGTTTAAAACTTTCATTAACACTTAATTATAAATATAGTTATTTTGGAGACAAGTCTAAGTTTATAAAAGCCTCATTTAACATGTGTAAAGTGATTAAACAAGGAAGTTAACAAGTGTTAACACTTAAGACAAGTGTCAAATGGTTTATTTTTATTTTTCTTTGATTTTTAATTTATCATAAATTTAGTTATATAAACTTGCATTTTTCCATTCCTTTCTTTTTCTCATTTCCATTTCTAAACTAAGAAACTTTTTTCCAGTTGAAACATTCCACCCTAAAAAAACAATCTTCTTTTCATTTCTTCCAAAATCAGTAAACAAACTCCTTATATCAAAATGCAAATTTTTATTTCCTCAAATTAAAATCGGATGCAACCTGTTCTAATGCAAAGCATTTTCAATCATGCAAATCTGAAACCATTTTTCTCCTTTAAAATCTGTAACCATCCACATTTACAAAATGCATAGAAAAGATCCCTGTAGTATTCTCAAAAACAAATCATGCAAATCTGAAATCATCTTCAAAACCTGTAAACCTGAAGACCGCATTTTATTCAATCTGAAGCAAACCTGCATTCATTCTTCAAAATCTAGAAAATTTGGCCCGCGTGCCAACCTGGAATTAAAGCAAGTTTTAAAAGCATCAAACAACTCAAGTTTTAAAAAGCATGAGGCAAGTTCAGTTTTAATGATTCAAAGGGCATTTTCAAAATCTGGAAACTCTGTTTCCCTTCACAAATCAGGTGAGTAACTTCACATCTTAAAATTTAAGTATAAAATATGGTTGCTTGATTTATCCATGGAAATAAGTAGGCTTATATATATTGTCAAATATATTGCTGAGTATATCTATATTATGAACGAATGCATGTCTGTTTCACCCATGTTTCTGACTGTTTACATTATAAGTTCGAGTTGATAAAAATATTCGTTTTCTTTTGATCTGTTTGCTGTTATGATTTAGTATTTGAATGAAACTTGTTTATTATAAGATAAAGTAAGTTTTAAAAATTTATATAAGTTAAATAAAATTTTGTATTTCCTGGAAATAAAATAACAGAGCCAAAATGAGTATAAGTGAAAAATTCAAACTATATGATTTTATGTTTCAGGATTACAAATCAAAACATCATACAAAATCATGAATTTTAAACCAAAAATTAAATTTTTTAATGCTACATTCACAGAGCAGTTCTCTTTTGACTGTGGTATGAATTTTGAGGCATTTCTGTTACCACAATTGATTGGAGGTGTCGAGTTTGATTCTAGAGGTAGATGAGTGATCAGAGAGGCCAAGAAAATTATCAGATTGGGTTGCATTTCATTTTGGAGATGATGGATTGTGATTGAAGTTTAGAACCATAATTTTACAAGGTTTGATAAAGTTGATCATCTCGGCAATTATAGTTGATCGAGTTCAACAATGTCTTGGGTACTGGAAGATGGTGGGTTGACGAGGTCTTCGTCGGAGTTTCAGGGGTAACAGTGGTCGGAGCTTCCATGGGGAGGTGTTGACAGGTTTGGATGAAGTGGGTATTTCCTGTTCCAGCAGTTGTTCCAGGTTTGGGAATTTTAGTCGCGATTTTGAATTCGAGCATGTGTTGACTGGGATGTTATTTGGATGGTCTGAGGTGATGATTGTCGACTGTGGGGAGGTCGCGATGATGATCAAGGTTGGCCAGAGGCACCGTGCATGTGCACGGTGTGCTTTGCACTAGTTTATGATGATCAGTGTGGTTTAGTTGGGGCATTGCTGAATTTTGTTGCCTCGTGATTGTCTCGGGTGATTCGAGTTTTAACTCGAAGTAGTTAGGGTTTTATCTCGAGTCATTTTAGAGTAGGCTCGTGTAAATGATTGTTTTAGGTTTTAAACAACAAAAACCTGTTCTGTTTTAATGTTTAAAAGTAAAGTTCAAATATAAACTAGAATTTAAACTAAAATTTAAAACCTGAATTGAATCTGAATTCAAATAGGTTGAATCTTGGTTTTTGAAATGATTTAAATTTTGAAAGTTAATTTGGTTTTAAAACTTTTAAGTGTAAAAGTATATTGGTTTTGAATTTAAAATGGAAGTTTAATTTGTAAAATAGAAATTTCAAAATAAGTTTAAATTCTAGTTTTAAATTCTGGAAATTTGGGTTGAGTTTCAGTTTTTAAAATAAAGTAAAGTTTAAATTTATATTGTTTAACTATTTTAAAAAAATGGTTGAAAGATTTAAAATTCAAAATGAAGTTTAAAATGTAAGTAAGCTTTGAATAAGTAATCTGGAATCAAACTTAATTTGTATTCAAGTTTGATATAAATGGAAATTTTAAATTTAAAATGATTTAAACAAATTTTGTTTGTTTAAGTGTATTTTTTAAAATTGATTGGAATTTAAAAATGAATTGGGAATTAAATTCTTTTAAAACTTATTTGTACAAATGGATATATCTTTAACATATGAGATAAAAAGGTTTTAATTTTTTTTAAACCTTGTTTAGATAAATTTGTATTCATTTTAAAACCTAAAATTTAAAATGAAATTTAAAATGGAATTTGAAGTAAATTTGGAAACAAATTGTTTTTAAATGTTTTGATTAAGTAAGAAATGTTTTCTTAATTTAAATAGAATTTAATGATTTGGATTCATTAAATTATTAAGTTAATTTAAGTGGGTAATTAATTATTTAATTAATTAATAATATGGATGATTAATTAAATAATTAATAATTTTAAACTGATTAATTAAGACTTAATATTAATTAATTATGGTTAATTAATTTGTAATTAAGGAATATTAATTAGATTTTAATTAATTATTAAAGATTAATTAATCAAGTAATTAAGGATTAGTTAAGTTACAGTTAATACTTAATTAATTAAGTAATTAGAGATTGATTAATTTATAATTAAATATTTATTAATTTGTAATTAGTAATGGTTAATTTGAGTTAATTTCTCAATAATGTAATTAAAGAATAGTTAATGAAGATCATTAACTAAGATTTATTTAACAATTAATTAATGTGGTTAATTTTAATAATTAATTAGATTAATTAATTAATAATAATCATTTATGAAATTGTTAATTTTAATTACTTAGTAGAAGTAATTAATGGATTAATTACTTAATGTAATTAACTGTGTTAATGTGATTAGTTTAGATTAATTAATTAAGTTTAATTAGTTTAAACACTTGATGTTTTGATAGATAATTACTTTGTGTAATTAATGGAATTGTAATTACTTAGGGAAGTAATTAATTGATAATTACTGGATGTAATTAAAGATGTTTTAATAATGGAAGTAATTTGGATCAAATTACTTTGTGATTAATCAAGGGATTAATTAGAGAATAAATTAAGGATTAATTTATTCAATGAGTAATTAAGGGTAGTTAATTACTGGATTGTTATTAATCAAGGGTGGTTAATATATGTGGTTTAATTGAAAATTAATTACTTCATGTAATTAATTTAAATAGAGAGATTAATTAAAAATGTAATTTAGAAATCATTGATCAATAAAATTAATAATGTAGATTTAGAATTGATTAATTAAGGAATAATTAATAAATGAAGTAATTAATTAATAAAGGATTAATGTAATTAATTATTAGTTAATTAATTGGTTAAGTAATTAAAAGTTAATTTCGTAAAGGGTTAAGCATAATTAACTTGTGTAATTAATTTAAAGGCTAATTACTTATTGTAATTAGAAATTTTGTTAATCAGGAATGATTAATTGAAATGAATAACGAGATGGTGATTAATTAATTGATTTGTAATCAACTAATGGTTAGTTAAGCAGGATTATAATGATGAAGTAATTAATTTAATTCATTTTAAATTAATTAGAGATGAAGTAATTAATTTGATTCACTTTAAATTAATTATAGATGGTGTGATCATTATCATTGCTTTTGTATGAATGGATGATATTAGTTGCCTTGAATGGTTTGTAATCTCAGTTATGAGATAAGTAATGTTGTGTGATATGGATGCTTTGGTTGCATTGGGATGATAATATGGATTATCTATTTATAATGATAATGTGGATTATCTGTTGTGATGATAATGTTGATTATCCATTGTGAATCTATGAATTATTTATCTGTGTGTATATAGCTAATGAATTGAAATTATTTTAAACTTTAAAACAACTTGGCCTTAAAAGATACGTTTTGGATTCGGTGAGACCAGGATCGGGTTTCCATATTTGGATATCCGAAAACCACATCGATCCAAATTAACGATAGGTCGTGTATCTGAAGTGAAGGTGAAGATTCAGAGTGCAAGGGTTATCGTCGTTAACTCTGAGGGTGATTCCAAAATGAGTGTAACGAGATAATACCTTCGGTTTCGTTCGAACCCGGAAAGAACTTGTATGGATTGAATGCTTTCAAAACATCGTCAGGTGGACGATGAGCATTCTAAGTGATGTGTCCTATAAAATTAATCGTAGCCTCAAGCCTCATCAACCGAGAATAGCTAAAACAGGGGGGTGCAGCAAGGCTAAGTGGGTCATGCCCAAGTAGGATGAGATTTACCCATGTCTTGATATCCCTTTATTTCGGCTATGTGGTGCGGTTGTTGATCACAACTACGGGGTGGTCTTGTTCGAAACTGTTCAGTAAGGAATGGTTCCGGCTTTGTGTTGCAGGGGATTGGGAGTGATCCTCGGTACGGTGATCTAGGCCACATACTGTGATGGACGGTACCACGGTAGCCCTACCATTGTATGGAAAAAAATCTCCAATAAGTGTCGTACATATTAGTTGTGCCCAACTATGTTGGAACGTGAAATGTAAGCATTCCAGCTATTTCTGTGTTTTACTTGAAAACCCTAGACCCTATTATAATATCATCGGATTTCCTATCAAATGTTTTGGTTAGCGTAAGGTAAAAACTTTTCCATGTTTATGTGTGGGAAGTCATACGTGATAACTTTTGTTTTCAAAGGTTTTTCAAAAGTTAAGCAACTTTAACTTATTACTCATACCAGACCCATGTCTGATCCGGAGTTTATTTCTATTTTTCTTAAACTTTTGGGTACTCAAATTTTTATGAGTAGCCAAGGGATTCAGGTTAGCTTTGACGAATTGTGGAGGAGAAATGGAGCAGGAGGCTTCTGCGTTATGGTTATATTTAGTGTTCCGCTGTGTTGATATCTTTGAGTGTTTTATATGTATGTTGTGTTTTGAGTTGTAATAACTAGACAGGTGTTTATAACTGTCTAGTATGCGATGTATTGTCTGTGTAACTCTGATAGTTGTTGTTGTATACTATGTAATACTTATGTTATTAATATAATTTATTTGTTCCGCTGTTGAGATTCTGATGTTGTTTCTTCTTTCTCTTCTTTCTTTTCTCTTTTCTATCCCTTTCTTTCTTAAAGACGATGCGACTTTCTAGTCGTTGAAAGGCGGGTCGTCTCAGACGTTCTGGAGCTCAGGAGACGCACTGGATGACAGAAATGTATGGAGTGTTTCTGCTGTATTGTTTTTGTATATATCTGAGACATGTTGATTGTATTTGTCCAGTGTTTGTATATATGTTGTAACTCTGATGTATTAAAGTGAAATTTGACAAGTACAATTTTCCTTTGTATAACTGTTATTATTTGTTATATTTTATCCGCTGCGAATGTGAGATGTTATTTTTTCTGTTTCTTTCTTTCTTCTTCTTTTCTCTAACTATATGGAATTTCTGGATCGAAAATTTTGGGTCGTTACATTTGGTATCAGAGCAGAAGGTTAAGCGAGAACATTGGCTCTAGTGGGATTACTCATTAAGGATAGGGTCAATGGTACCCTAGAATGAGTTGAGCGAATATATATATGAGAGCGTACTTGTTATTTTCTTATATAAAGATTTTAAATGATTTTATATAAGAATATATTTTGATATATAAATCAATATTTCTTTCTTATAAAAATTAAGGTAATTGGTTGTCAAATTATTAGAATTAAATTAAGTGGTAATAGACATACAACCAAATTGAAATTAAATAAAGATAAGTTTAAAATGAATTCAAACTGAAATTAAAATCTTAAATTTAGGGAAAGAGTTTCAGGAATTGATGATAATAAATGGTTTTCAGATATGATAAACCTGGTTATTATCATATATGGTTGTTGTATTTAATAATGAAGTGTTTTAGCGAAGTAAAACATTTAGGCAAGTATGACTTATAAATTAGAACTGAAGATGATAAATTGTGAAGTTTTAAATCTAGTTCGAGAAATTTAAAAATTTGTGTCAAAGTAATAAAGAAATAATAAATTTATTTGAATGAAAGGGTCCAATTTCAAACAAGAGATGTTTGAAATTTAAAGGAATTTGTTTTTAATTAAAACCAAAGGTGGTTTAAAATTTGAGGATAACTTAGTGTGTAAAGGAAATAATATGTATAATGAGGAATATACATAATATCAAAGATGATTTGAAATAAAACTCTAAGCGTTGAGTTTTATATTTGGAATGAGAGGTGATACCAAAAAGTGATAAGTTTTTGAACTTATAAGTTGTAAAGAATTTTGAAATTTGAAATGGAGTATTTAAATTTGAGTAAGGTTGACAGGATTAATTGAATTTAACTCGGATGAAGCTAAATAAGTTTGAATGAACAACTTGATTTGGAAATTTCAAGATGAAATTGGAAGTTAACTTGGGAAGTTAAATGGTTAATTTGAATTGGGAGTTTGTAACGACCCAAAATTTTCAAACCCGAAAATTCTAGATAGTTATGAAAACGAAGAAAGAGATCGAAGAAGAAGAAGAAGATAAAAAACATCAACATTTCACATTCGCAGTGGATAAATTATAATAATAAATAATAACAGTTTACAAAAGAATACTATTCTGTCGATTACATTTTAATACATCAGATTTACACACATACTCAAACACTGGACATATACAAATCAACATGTGTCAGATAATCAAAAATATATTACAGCGGAAATACTCCATACGTTCTTGTCATCTAGCCCACCTCTTGAGCTCCAGAATGTCCTTACCTGAAAATCTATAATACTCGGTCTGACCCGAGCACTAAACCAAAGTAACACCCGGGTCAGGCCGGAAATCAGCGTGAGTAAACCCAACTAACATGGATTATCCAAGCAAACAACTTATATAAACCCGGGGTAACTCATATCAATTCACAAATTCACAATTTTTTTATAGTCATCACTGATTTCACCACCAATTTACTAATTACTAAAATTTAGATTAAATAGTCCAATTCACTTAAATCATTTCATTCCAGCCTAAAGATTTCACATATCAATCTATAAAACTTCGAAGTGGTTTCGGGTATCTTCTAATACCCGACCCCCGGTCTCTTCGAGTCTCGTGTCATCTTAACCCAAGTTATCCAAATGAAATATGCAACATTTCATATCAGAGATATCAACTCATTCAAAGCTTCCAATACCATTCAATCATCCATAAACAAATTCGATCACTTCCAAATTAGTTCAATTGATTCTAATTGAATTTCTAACCTCAATCACTTAGATTTTTTTCATTTAACATTAATTAATTCCAAATCAATTAATTAGTCAACCCTTCATTATTCATCTTAGTTAATCACCCTGGATGAATTATTTTTTAATTACATTCAAGTAATTATCTTTAATTAATTTCACGATATTAATTATTCTTAACCAAAATCAATAAGTAATCTTAATTACTTCATAAATTAATTAACTATATTAATTACATTAATCCTTAATTACTTATAGTTATTAATTTATCATAAGTCACTTGTTATGGATAAATCAATTTTAATTTATCAATCTTTAATTACATCATTAATTATATAAATTAATGATTTCCAATTTTATTTTAATTTTTCTCTAATCTAAATTAATTACATTAATTAAACCACAGTAGTAATCATACCTGATTTATCGCCACCTGAAATTATCCACCTTTTTATTTACTTCATTGAATAAATTAGTTCTCCTTAATTAATTATCTTAATCTGTCTCTTGATTAATTACACAAAGTAATTATATTTTATTAATTGCATTAAGTAATTACTTATCAATCTATTCATTGATTATTCTAAATTAATTGAACTTTATAAATTAACTTAAACCTCAATTAATTCAAACCCTTAATTACTAAATGAATTAACCCAAATCATTAATTAATTGAATTAATTAATTGTCCATTTTAATTACCCTTCTTATTTGATGAATCACAATCATTAAGCCCTTATTAACTTAAAAATGAAAACATTTTCTTATTTATGATTGAAGTTTTAAAATAATTTAAACCCCGAATACTTCCAGTCAAACCAAAAATAGCTCAAGAACCAACGAAAACCAAAGTCACATCATCATCAGTGCACATCCAATCAATTTAATCGTTCAACCAATTATTTAAATATAACCATTTAAATTTAAATAAAATCCAACAGAGTAAGATTTACTCACATTTGTCTTTTCTGCAGTCCACTTCCATTTTAGTTTGTTTCTTTCCAATTTTGACCATGAACAAACATTTTGGTTTATTATTATTCAAACAAACGAGAAATTAAAATTTCCTTTGATAAATCAAATTAACTGGTGATTTTATTTTTAATAGTCCATGTAACGACCCAGAATTTTTATTAATTTAAATTTGAATATTTAATTAATTTTAAATATTAATAAGTGAAATTTATTAGTCGAATAAATTTTATTTCGAATAATTAGATTTAATTGGATAATTAAATCGATAATTTAATATGTGAAATTACAGAAATAATAGAAAATTGGTTTAAATATGATTGAAAATGATTTGTAAAATTTTATTTTATCATATTGGAGTTAGAATGATAATTTAGAACTTTTAAAATCGAATTAAAAGTTAATTTGTGAAAATTGAATATTTTAATATTTAATCGACTAGTGAAATTAGTCAATTTACGAACAGTCTCAGAATTGGACGAAACTAGTTCTATTGGATCCGTAATAGTTTGTTATTATTGGATTTCAATTTTCATAGCAATCGGAGTTTTTGTTTGATCGTGGCAGCTCGAAACGCATCGAAATTGTTTTAATATTAATTTGGCGAGTTAAAATAGTCATTTTTCAAACAGTCTCGGATTTCGACGAAACCAGTTTCATCAGATCCATAATGTGATATTATTGTATGGTTTCAAATTTCATGTCAATCGGATTTACCGTTTGTCCGGTGCAAACTAAAACGCCTAGAAAATCGTTTAATCGGTTTAATTTTAAATTAAACGTTTATTGCCATAACTCGCACAGATGACCGAATTAGCTCCCGAAACACATTCCATTGTGTTCGGAACGTGGGGTAAACCTTAGGAACGCCAACCGGCACGCTTCGTTTGGAGTTCGGAAAATCCGGGGTGAATAGTGTCGCGTAAATTTTTCTATAAAACCCCCCTTAATATTCATTTTTTGCAAAATTATCAAACCCTAGGTCAATCAGGAGCCGACCGCCTCCATATATTCTAATGGCCGAAAATCAATATCCTTCTCCCCTCAATCTCTCTCAATCCATGCAATATTATCAAAAACTTTCTGAAGCAAAGATGAAGAGCATCCCGAGAGCTTCAGATCCATACGGCGATGATGATCATCAGAGCAACGTGGAGAGAGAAAGATGGCCGCGTTCGACTGTGACTCGCGCATGAATTCCCATGTATATACTCGACCGAGTTCGCCTATACTCACGGCGATGGAAGCACTCGCGAAGGGCTTTCGAATGAAGTATCCTGATCGACTTGAAAATGCTCATGGTGGCCGCGATAATTAACCCTAGGGGGGCGGCCGAGTGGGTTGTTCGACCTGGAGAGTTTCGTGTTTGGAGAAGAAGGCAGGGATGGTTGTGATGTGGAGATGCAACAGTGGACGGTGATGATTTCATTTAGGTTTAAAAATAAAAATATATGTTGTAAATTTATATTAAAATTTCGTGTAATCTTTAAAACGCGATATCTTTTTCATACGAGGTCGAAAACGCGCGAATCCAGTTGCGTTGGAATCATATGGACGAGCACTATGCTATGGAATTGGATTGGAGTTGTTTGGAGTTAGTGAGAATTTTGGGTAAAATTAAAACGTCCGTTTAATTTTATTCGAAATAAATCGCTAAAACGAAATTGAAATCAAGGTGAGAACTTCTCACTCAATCGAATCGGTTTCGATTTTATTTTAAATAGTTAGATTTAAAATTCTTGAATGCATGTTTGAATGATGATTGTTATCTATTGATTGTTAAAATAGACATTATGCGTCGTTAGTAAGCGGATGTTATTTATTAAAAACATATACCGCGAATATTTCATAAACAGTGAAATTGGTATTATTTATGTACTTGGATTGTATTTCCCGAATTGTATAGCGATGAGACCCTATTGCGCCGTCTATTAAGCGGATAATATTTTAAATCCCATATACCGCGATAATTTCGTACTGGAACGGAATTGGTATTGTGCTAACATCTTTGGATGCAGGAAAACAGGTTTGAGGGATCCAACTGGATTCCTCAACAGTATTTATTTGATTATGGATATTTTGATATTCGTTGATTATCATATCGATATATGATGTCGTTGTTGTCGTGATTGACTATTTGGTGTGTAGCATCATTGGACCAAATTTTGGAATTTTAAAAGGATTTTTAAAGTGATTTTTGAAGAGTATACGTTTATAAAATATATTTTTTGAAATTGATTCATTTTAAATAAATAAACGTTATAATTTTAATGTTATAAAAATTATGATTTTTGAGAAAAATAGTTAAAAGTTGATTTTTGAAAATATGGGGTTAATGATTTTATAAAATAGTTTAAATTGGGATTTTTGAATTTATTGTGAAAAGTTTAAAAATAGGATTTATAAAATTTAATTATTTTATAAATCAAAATGATGAAATTATAAGGGACTTTAAAGACGTTTTGAAATAATAATATAAATTGATATATATAAAAGATTTATAAATTGATAATTTATAAATTAAAATATTTGAATTGTAAAACGAGTTTTTGTAAGTATTAGAATGAATTATAAATGAATTTCGTAAATGAATGAAATTTATAGAATTATAAACGGTGAAGTTATAAATGGAATTTTATAAGCAGTAGGTTTATAAAATTTGTAAAGTTATTAAAAGAATAAGTTTTGGATAAATAAATGAATCTTATAAGTTATAAGATTTATAATTTGGGAAGTTTAAAGGAACGATTTTGCAAACAAATAAATTATAAGCATTTAACTTATAATATGAACTTTTGGTGTGTAATTGAGTTATAAATTGAAATAGATTTATAAAAGGAAGTTGTTATAAAATAAATGGAAATAGAATTTATAAACATTGTTTTATAAATCCGCAAACGACTTATCTTGATAAGTAAATTGCTATAGCATATTTAAAGGAGTTATATTCACGTTTTAGACAGTAAAAAAAATCCTTTAAGATAAAATGTATAGAAGTGATGAAATTGGTTAACGTAGTATATTCACGTTTTTGAATAGTGAATAATATGTTAAAGAAAATGTTTTGGATGTGATGTTTTAAATAGAATTAAAACGATCTAACGATGTTTTCAAAATGTATTAAGATTCGAAACCATAGATTCCAACATTCATTGTTGAAATAGACGTTTTCGAGAAATAGAAGGAAATGGTGGACATAACACTGTTGTTATAGTAAATGATTTCCGAAAGGAAATGTTTTGTATAGTATTGGGATTTATATATCTATTTTAATTTTGAATCCCTATACTAGTGATTTTGGGTTGTCGTAACAATGTTTTACGCAACATTCGTTTTGGTCCAAATAAATATGTTTAAGAGAATGATTTCCTTAAAGAATGAAATATATACTTAATTTCGATTTAAGTACATTGAATATTTTCCAAGTGTTGAAAATAAATAGATTTGTGAATTACTTATTAATAAATAAGTATGGAAATGTTTTCCAATGTGAAATGAAACGTTTTGAGAATTTATATTTTTGAAGATAAATTGAAAATGAATAATTGAAAGCGTATATTCATAGATATTTTGGAATATAAATTCACTATGGAATTTATAAAAGAAATGGGAATCTGTTTAAAAATAAATATTGATTTATTTTTGATGTGTGAAAATTATATATCTTGTAAAGATATTTTTGAGAAATAAATAATTTGGAAAATTATTTGGAATCAGGTGATGCGTGCATATCCATTGATAGTTCAATAACCGACTATCAATATTTACCTATGAATAGGTATTTGTTGTGATTTGCTGAATTTGAATGCCACACTTATTTTTAAATTATTGCGCTCGTTATTCGGATTTCCATTCCGAATAGTGATACGACGTAATGGATAGCATGATGACCGGTGTTGAAGACCGAATATTTTTGAAAGCGAAAGGACAACTCGTCGAATGTCTTTGCATCGAATGGTCTCCGGTATAGAGACTCCATATGTGATGGGAAGTCCGAACGTGATTAGTGAATATCCGGATTGCAAGGACTTCTTTGTAAGTGCCTTCGGTTTTGTTCGATCCCGGAACAGACTTGTATGGATAGTATGTCTGACGTTACAAATTGAGATATAAAGCAGATTTCTTTCAAATACATTTCTGTTGGTGGCGGAGAATTTATTCTCTTAGCTTAACACCTTCTCTGAGACGCACGAGCTCAGAGGTTACGTAGTTGAAGGTTATCAGCGATATATTCCCAAATTGGTAATGTGACATGCTGAGTGTTGCTGTGAAATGATCATTTGTGATATGATCATTTGTTTGATCGTTTATCTTTGTGATCATTTCTATGATCATTTGTTGACCCAAAGCACAGCTTTTTATAAAGCGTGGCTTTGTGGACGAGGCTTCGTCGAGCCTCACACCCCGGAATGGTCGAAACAGGAAAGATGCAGCAAGGTTATGAGGGGTAGCTCCCTTTAGGGTATGTGCATTTCCTTCTGGAAAAGGGTGGTATCATGGTATGGAGCCCAGATACTTACTCATGTTGAAACACTTTATTTACGATTGTGTGATGTTGGTGACGAGCGCTCGGTTAAAGGTCCCAAAGGACCGGGGGATGGCATACTCGTGTCAGTAGTTACCCAGTTAGGGGTAACCCGGCCTTGTGTTGGCAGAGATCCGGTTTGGTTCTCGGGGACGTCCTTCCAGAGGCGTTCTCATGTGGCAATGGGAAGTTCCTTGGCCTGACCATTTGTTGGAAATCCAAAGAAACAATACGATCTTGTACGGTTTTAGTTGTATAACCTGCCATGGAATGTGGCGGTAACCTGCTATTGAACATGGTAGCTATAGTAGGCATAAGTGCGGAATGCCTATGCTGGCTAAGATTTATATCTTTATTTTCGAAATGAATTTTTCCTACACTATGCACTAGTAATAATATCAAATGTTCTTTTTAATGCGTATCAAGCATCTTTGACTATCATAAGGAGAAATCTCCTCCGATTCTGCGTTTTCATTGTGTGTGCGTGCGGGAGGCCTTATGGTAGTCTCATTTTTAAAAGCATTGTGTATTGACTTTAAAAATATTCCTTTATTTTGATTTTAAAGATAAATAAACTGTTTTGAGTTCTCACACCAGTAACATGACTGACTCGGAGTTTATTGTTTTCTTTCCTAAACTCTGGGTGCCCACCAATTTCCACACGGGCAGTCAAGAGACAGGTTTATCAAGATATTCGGGAATTCAGGAGTTGCTGGAGGCAAGATGGATGGCATTGGTGTATTACTAGTATATAGTATTTCTTTTTATGCTGTTTGTTGTTGTTTGTTGTTGTACACTCTGATGATGATATAATGTAATGTAATGTGATGTAATGTAATAACTGATATAGTTCTTTGTTTAAAGATTATTCATTTATTATTATATGTTGTTCCGCTGCGAATTGTGAGATTCTGTTCCGTTCTATTTTCTTTCCGTTCTATCTTCTACCTTTTTATTTTTCTTTCTTTTTCTTAAAACCCTAAGTGTTCGGTTTTCCGGCATTCGATTGCTCGGCAGTTGATACAGTGGACGTATTGATGTCAGTTTTCGAAAGTCGAAGAATCGGGTCCTTACAACGTGGTATCAAAGCATATGGTTAAGCGACAACCATGGCTCTGTTGGGTATTACTCATTAGAGATAGAGTCAGTAGTACTCTAGAATGAGTTTGAGTGTAATAATAGCTATGAGAGCGTATTTGTTAGTGAATATAAAATTGTTTTATATTGTGATGATTGGTTTATTGAGTGGCATATGAACCTTCGTCAGCACGGTATGCACAACTATGTCGAAGGGGTTTATAAACACTTGAATAGAACAATTCGGCATAGTATTATTTTAAAATGGGTAAATGAAATAATTTTACCTTGATTATATTTTATATATAAAGGAATAATTTTTCAGAATTATTAAAGTGTATATAAGTTGATTATTTAGTTGTTTGAATAATCTAAATAAAAGAATAATTGTATAAGTAAAATGAATTATAAGAATGAAATTATAATTAATGTGATTTACAATTGAGAAATAAACTTATATATATATATAAGAGGTGAAACTATATGAATATATTTATGAATATGAGTTGTAAATAAAAATGAATTTAAAGCTAAATAAAAATTTACTTAGAATTGGAGTCTGAATTGATTTATAAGTGGGAATTTAAGTTATGTAAAACCAAGTGATGTTTATAAAATGAAATATAACTTAAGAGATGTTGAATGAAGTTGATTTTGGTATCGAAATAAATTAATAAAGTTAAGTAATGGATGTGAACATGAGTTATATAAATGAAATTCAACTTTTGTAATTGAATTGAACGAATGAATTGAATGAATCAATTGAATGTAAATAATTGATATGAAATAATGGATGTAGGTGTTAATTCATTAAAATCTAAGGTTATTGAAAGTTGAATAATTGAATGAAAATCAATTTAATTGAACCAATTGAAGTAAAGGTGTTAAACCAAAATGAACGTAAGCGAAGCAAAGGAATTTGGTTGTAATGAATATACATTGGTTGTTATATGATAATTAGTTGATTGTGTATAATTCATTAAGTATTAATGAAATAGAGTTAATGAAATTGAAAGCTAAAGTAATAGGAATTCAATTGGAAGTTAAGTGAATCTTAAATAGAATTGAATTTGATTTGGAAGTGAACAACTTGAATATGAATTAGTGAATATAAACTAATTGAAAATGAATGTTGTAAAAACATCCACTGTTAATGAATCAAATGTGATTAAATTGAAAACCCAATTCATTGAATATTAATGAGAATATGAATGAATATTTATTGGTTATGGATGTTAGTTGAATGCTAGTTGGTTGATGGTTGAATATATTGCTTTTACTGCATTTGCTATGTTGGCATATATAGTTATTATGATGCTATATGTTGTATATCGATACTATTGTCTATATACATGTTTCTCATGTTGTTTGTTGAGTGTTTAGTAGGTGCAGATCGCGTTTGCTTCGCATTTGGAGCTCGCTTTCGCGCTATATTAGCCGTATATGCTCGCTAAGAAAATATAAGGTACATATCTCGGATTAAATATCGTACTTTTAGACTTTTTTTCCTACGGGATGCCTCATCACTTGATGAGATGTATATTTGCGATATATATACTGTCATTTATTTTTTCGGATCGAGCCGCGCAAAGGAGACTATGGCGAATTTTTCTGAAAATTTAAGGCGTTAGAATATTTTTGAGAAAAAATTGGAAAATTTTGAAAACTATAACTTTGATTTGGAATTGAAAGTTAAACAATAGTAGTTGTTTTGAAAATATAACTAAGTATGATTTGAAAATTTAGTAAAGTTATTATAAGAAGTTTGACTATGGATTTTGGGAAAGTTAATAGATTCTGTAACTTTTCTTACTTGATAATTTCGAGGACGAAATTCTTTTAAGGGGGAAAGTATGTAACGACCCAGAATTTTAATTAATTTAAATTTGAATATTTCATTAATTTTAAATACTAATAAGTGAAATTTATTAGTCGAGTAAATTTTATTTCGAATAATTAGATTTAATTGGATAATTAAATCGATAATTTAATATGTGAAATTACAGAAATAATAGAAAATTGGTTTAAATATGATTGAAAATGATTTGTAAAATTTTATTTTATCATATTGGAGTTAGAATGATATTTTAGAACTTTTAAAATCGAATTAAAAGTTAATTTGTGAAAATTGAATATTTTAATATTTAATCGACTAGTGAAATTAGTCAATTTTCGAACAGTCTCAGAATTGGACGAAACTAGTTCTATTGGATCCGTAATAGTTTGTTATTATCGGATTTCAATTTTCGTAGCAATCGGAGTTTTCGTTTGATCGTGGCAGCTCGAAACGCATCGAAATTGTTTTAATATTAATTTGGCGAGTTAAAATAGTCATTTTTCAAACAGTCTCGGATTTCGACGAAACTAGTTTCATCGGATCCGTAATGTGATATTATTGTATGGTTTCAAATTTCATGTCAATCGGATTTACCGTTTGTCCGGTGCAAGCTAAAACACTTAGAAAATCGTTTAATCGGTTTAATTTTAAATTAAACGTTTATTGCCACAACTCGCACAGATGACCGAATTAGCTCCCGAAACATGTTCCATTGTGTTCGGAACGCGGGGTAAACTTTAGGAACGCCAACCGGCACGCTTCGTTTAGAGTACGGAAAATCCGGGGTGAATAGTGTCACGTAAATTTTTCTATAAAACACCTCTTAATATTCATTTTTTGCAAAACTATCAAACCCTAGGTCAATCAAGAGCCGGCCGCCTCCATATATTCTAATGGCCGAATATCAATATCCTTCTCCCCTCAATCTCTCTCAATCCATGCAATATTATCAAAAACTTTCTGATGCAAAGATGAAGAGCATCCCGAGAGCTTCAGATCCATACGGCGATGATGATCATCGGAGCAACGTGGAGAGAGAAAGATGGCTGCGTTCGGCTATGACTCGCGCATGAATTCCCATGTATATACTCGACCGAGTCCGCCTATACTCACGGCGATGGAAGCACGCGCGAAGGGCTTTCGAATGAAGTATCCTGATCGACTTGAAAATGCTCATGGGGGCCGCGATAATTAACCCTAGGGGGGCGGCCGAGTGGGTTGTTCGACCTGGAGAGTTTCGTGTTTGGAGAAGAAGGCAGGGACGGTTGTGATGTGGAGATGCAACAGTGGACGGTGATGATTTCATTTAGGTTTAAAAATAAAAATATATGTTGTAAATTTATTTTAAAAATTCGTGTAATCTTTAAAACGCGATATCTTTTTCATACGAGGTCGAAAACACGTGAAACCAGTTGCATTGGAATCGTATGGACGAGCACTACGCTATTGAATTGGATTGGAGTTGTTTGGAGTTAGTGAGAATTTTGGGTAAAATTAAAACGTCCGTTTAATTTTATTCGAAATAAATCGCTAAAACGAAATTGAAATCAAGGTGAGAACTTCTCACTCAATCGAATCGGTTTCGATTTTATTTTAAATAGTTAGATTTAAAATTCTTGAATGCATGTTTGAATGATGATTATTATCTATTGATTGTTAAAACAGACATTATACGCCGTTAGTAAGCGGATGTTATTTATTAAAAAGATATACCGCGAATATTTCATAAACAGTGAAATTGGTATTATTTATGTACTTGGATTTGATTTCCCGCATTATATAGCGATGAGACCCTATTGCGCCGTCTATTAAGCGGATAATATTTTAAATCCCATATACCACGATAATTTCATACTGGAACAGAATTGGTATTGTGCTAACATCTTTGGATGCAGGAAAACAGGTTGGAGGGATCCAACTGGATTCCTCAACAGTATTTATTTGATTATGGATATTTTGATATTCGTTGATTATCATATCGATATATGATGTCGTTGTTGTCGTGATTGACTATTTGGTGTGTAGCATCATTGGACCAAATTTTGGAATTTCAAAAGGATTTTTAAAGTGATTTTTGAAGAGTATACGTTTATAAAATATATTTTTTGGAATTGATTCATTTTAAGTAAATAAACGTTATAATTTTAATGTTATAAAAATAATGATTTTTGAGAAAAATAGTTAAAAGTTGATTTTTGAAAATATGGGGTTAATGATTTTATAAAATAGTTTAAATTGGGATTTTTGAATTTATTGTGAAAAGTTTAATAATAGGACTTATAAAATTTAATTATTTTATAAATCAAAATGATGAAATTATAAGGGACTTTAAAGACGTTTTGAAATAATAATATAAATTGATATATATAAAAGATTTATAAATTGATAATTTATAAATTAAAATATTTGAATTGTAAAACGAGTTTTTATAAGTATTAGAATGAATTATAAATGAACTTCGTAAATGAATGAAATTTATAGAATTATAAACGGTGAAGTTATAAATGGAATTTTATAAGCAGTAGGTTTATAAAATTTGTAAAGTTATTAAAAGAATAAGTTTTGGATAAATAAATGAATCTTATAAGTTATAAGATTTATAATTTGGGAAGTTTAAAGGAAGATTTTGCAAACAAATAAATTATAAGCATTTAACTTATATATGAACTTTTGGTGTGTAATTGAGTTATAAATTGAAATAGATTTATAAAAGGAAGTTGTTATAAAATAAATGGAAATAGAATCTATAAACATTGTTTTATAAATCCGCAAATGACTTATCTTGATAAGTAAATTGCTATAGCATATTTAAAGGAGTTATATTCACGTTTTAGACAGTGAAAAAAATCCTTTAAGATAAAATGTATAGAAGTGATGAAATTGGTTAACGTAGTATATTCACGTTTTTGAATAGTGAATAATATGTTAAAGAAAATGTTTTGGATGTGATGTTTTAAATAGAATTAAAACGATCTAACGATGTTTTCAAAATGTGTTAAGATTTGAAACCATAGATTCCAACATTCATTGTTGAAATAGACGTTTTTGAGAAATAGAAGGAAATGGTGGACTATAACACTGTTGTTATAGTAAATGATTTCCGAAAGGAAATGTTTTGTATAGTATTGGGATTTATATATCTATTTTAATTTCGAATCCCTATACTAGTGATTTTGGGTTGTCGTAACGATGTTTTACGCAACATTCGTTTTGGCCCAAATAAATATGTTTAAGAGAATGATTTCCTTAAAGAATGAAATATATACTTAATTTCGATTTAAGTATATTGAATATTTTCCAAGTGTTGAAAATAAATAGATTTGTGAATTACTTATTAATAAATAAGTATGGAAATGTTTTCCAATGTGAAATGAAACGTTTTGAGAATTTATCTTTTTGAAGATAAATTGAAAATGAATAATTGAAAGCGTATATTCATAGATATTTTGGAATATAAATTCACTATGGAATTTATAAAAGAAAGGGGAATCTGTTTAAAAATAAATATTGATTTATTTTTGAAGTGTGAAAATTATTTATCTTGTAAAGATATTTTTGGGAAATAAATAATTTGGAAAATTATTTGGAATCTGGTGATGTGTGCATATCCATTGATAGTTCAATAACCGACTATCAATATTTACCTTTGAATAGGTATTTGTTGTGATTTGCTGAATTTGAATGCCACGCTTATTTTTAAATTATTGCGCTCGTTATTCGGATTACCCATTCCGAATAGTGATACGACGTAATGGATAGCATTGATGACCGGTGTTGAAGACCGGATACTTTTGAAAGCGAAAGGACAACTCGTCGAATGTCTTTGCATCGAATGGTCCCCGGTATAGAGACTCCATATGTGATGGGAAGTCCGAACGTGATTAGTGAATATCCGGATTGCAAGGACTTCTTTGTAAGTGCCTTCGGTTCTGTTCGATCCCGGAACAGACTTGTATGGATAGTATGTCTGACGTTACAAATTGAGATATAAAGCAGATTTCTTTCAAATACATTTCTGTTGGTGGCGAAGAATTTATTCTCTTAGCTTAACACCCTTCTCTGAGACGCACGAGCTCAGATGTTATGTAGTTAAAGGTTATCAGCGATATATTCCCAAATTGGTAATGTGACATGCTGAGTGTTGCTGTGAAATGATCATTGTTTGATCATTTGTGATATGATCATTTGTTTGATCGTTTATCTTTGTGATCATTTCTATGATCATTTGTTGACCCAAAGCACAGCTTTTGCATAAAGCGTGGCTTTGTGGACGAGACTTGGTCGAGCCTCACACCACGGAATAGTCAAAACAGGAAAGATGCAGCAAGGTTATGAGGGGTAGCTCCCTTTAGGGTATGTGCATTTCCTTCTGGAAAAGGGTGGTATCATGGTATGGAGCCCAGATACTTACTCATGTTGAAACACTTTATTTATGATTGTGTGATGTTGGTGACGAGCGCTCGGTTAAAGGTCCCAAAGGACTGGGGGATGGCATACTCGTGTCAGTAGTTACCCAGTTAGGGGTAACCCGGCCTTGTGTTGGCAGAGATCCGGTTCGGTTCTCGGGGACGTCCTTCCAGAGGCGTTCTCATGTGGCAATGGGAAGTTCCTTGGCCTGACCATTTGTTGGAAATCCAAAGAAACAATACGATCTTGTACGGTTTTAGTTGTATAACCTGCCATGGAATGTGGCGGTAACCTGCTATTGAACATGGTAGCTATAGTAGGCATAAGTGCGGAATGCCTATGCTGGCTAAGATTTATATCTTTATTTTCGAAATTAATTTTTCCTACACTATCCACTAGTAATAATATCAAATGTTCTTTTTAATGTGTATCAAGCATCTTTGACTATCATAAGGAGAAATCTCCTCCGATTCTGCGTTTGCATTGTGTGTGTGTGCAGGAGGCCTTATGGTAGTCTCATTTTTAAAAGCATTGCGTATTGACTTTAAAAATATTCCTCTACTTTGATTTTAAAGATAAATAAACTATTTTGAGTTCTCACACCAGTCACATGACTGACTCGGAGTTAATTGTTTTCCTTCCTAAACTCTGGGTGCCCCCCAATTTCCACACGGGCAGTCAAGAGACAGGTTTATCAGGATATTCGGGAATTCAGGAGTTGCTGGAGGCAAGATGGATGGCATTGGCGTATTACTAGTATATAGTATTTCTTTTTCCGTTGTTTGTTGTTGTTTGTTGTTGTACACTCTGATGATGATATAATGTAATGTAATGTGATGTAATGTAATAACTGATATAGTTCTTTGTTTAAAGATTATTCATTTATTATTATATGTTGTTCCGCTGCGAATTGTGAGATTCTGTTCCGTTCTATTTTCTTTCCGTTCTATCTTCTACCTTTTTCTTTTTCTTTCTTTTTTTTAAAACCCTAAGTGTTCGGTTTTCTGGCATTCGATTGCTCGGTAGTTGATACAGTGGACGTATTGATGTCAGTTTTCGAAAGTCGAAGAATCGGGTCCTTAAGTCCTTATTTTAAAAAATAATTTAACCTAACAAATAATTAAATTTTTAACCAGTTACTTAAATTTTAAATAAATTTCCATAGTTAAACATTTCAAATTTCAAATCCAAGAAGGAATAAGGAATAAGAAGCTGCTCACCCAAAAAGCTGTCGACAACGAAGACGCCGCGAGTTGCTTTGCTAAGATTCGTGTGCTGCCCCAAGAACAACGCCTCCATGGCAACGAAAGCAACCACCATCTCCATCGCTTTCCTCCATTACGCGCGCTCTACCCTCACCACAAACTTGAAATTTAAAACAACCTCAACTTCCTCCACTCCTCTCACTAAAGTGCTGCAGCAATCATAGTTCACAACCTTTATTATTCACTACAGTCCACAACTCACCTACACCTCCCTCTCCTCCAAACTATCTCCCTTTACTGTCTCGCTGCCAATCTGCAACTCTTACAATCACAAACCAACTATTTTCACAAATATTCACCTCCTACATCTCCCAAAACTACGACCCACTACCTTTAACCGCAGCAGTACATCAACCTATCTTCTCCGTTAACCCGCAACCATATAAATACCCCTCTGTCACAAATCAGTCGCTGCAATCACTTCCTTTCCCACTTCCAATAGACACTCCTCAGCAAATCGCCAAACCCAAAATCATCACCATGACACTCCTTTCTCCATCAATCTCCTCCAACAAAACCCAAACGACCAAACTTCTGTCACTTCAAATTCAAACCAAAAAACGCATCTCACCATCCCTGGGCACCGAAACCCTAACTTGCCTTAAACTTCACGCGCAATCCGCCCCACCATGACGAACATCCCGTCGACTTGCTCATCATTGTGCCTCCCCTCCACTAGTGTCGCGCTTCGCCAAGCTTCGCGCCTTCAACATCGCAACGCCCTTTTTTTCAATTCGATTTGGGGAGAAAGGTGCGGCCATGACTTCGATTTTGGAATAAATTGAGAACAAAGGAAGAAAGTGGAAACAAACGACGTAGAGGTAAATGAATTCCATTTTCCTTTTCTCGATGTTGTTTAATTAGCAGAAGGGTTGAGCGATTTTAACGAGAAGGGGGAAGTAGCTCTGCGCGTTTCAGAAGGTAGGGTGGCTCGAGTATGATTATAGGGTGGCTGAAGTGGATATATGAGCGGTTGAAGAGAAAGGGTTTGACTTATTTTTTTTTTTTTGAATCGATTTTAAATATTAATTTACCGATTTTAATTTCAACACGTTTCTCACTCGTACAGACAAACAGTAGCTCCAAACGCCATGAAAATTGAAATTCGATAACAATACAATATTACGGATCCAATGGAACTTGTTTCGTCAAATTCTGAGACTGTGCCTCGGAAGGCTATTTTTAAATATCGATTTAAGCGATAAACTTTTCAATACTTAACAAAACATTTCCAAATTCAATTTCAACACTTCCACTACCTTCAGTGCTATCAATATAAATTTTATAAGCCTTCAAATTATCTTTAACCGGCTTAAAATTCCATATTCAACATCTTACCCAATTTCGAATTATATAATTCAATAATTTAATTATCAAGTAAATATTAATATTTGGAATTCAAGTTAAAATTAACTTTTAAATATTTAAAATCAATTAAATATTCTAATTTAAATTGTTAAAAATTCCGGGTCGTCACATTCCTCCCCCTTAAAAGAATTTCGTCCCCAAAATTACTAGTTAGGATGAATTGTACTATACCCGTTTACTTCTTCCAAAACCAAACAGTTGTATCAACTTGCCATAAGATATCTTTTTATAAAAGACCTACAATTATTCTTACTAACTTCCCAAACTCTCCCACAGTTTTCAAATAATACCCTTTTTGCTCTATCATTAAAATTTCAATTTAAAACCAATTTTGAATTATCAAAAATTTTCTAACTCCCTAAATTTTAGAAATTTTTTGTCAGCGTCTCCTTTGCGCAGCTAGCTCGGTACAACTACAAAATGCCTCTACGGGCCTCCAAATTCCAAAAGAAAACAAAAAGCCAAGTGGCTAGATCCAAAACCCAATCCAATTTCATACAGAAATTTAAATACATACCTTTTAGTCGGGCAATTCACATTATCTCCTGAAATCAAAACCAATTTTCTTTTCCCTTTATAATACATGCATATCTTACTTAGCAATAATATTCAATCGTAACCTTTTAAATCATTTTATACATTTTCTTACAGAAGTTCTCATATCTACTTCTATTCAACTTAGTTTTCTCATTTCCATATGAATTCAATTTGTCTTCAATTTGAATATTGAATTTTATCTTCCATTTATAATTGATTTATATCATTATTTAAATAAGTTTCATCCATTAGTCTATTTCAATTTCTAATTTGAAATTGTTTTGTCGTTAACAAAATTTTTCCAAAAAAATTTCAACAATTTTCTAACTCCCAAATTTTTTAGAAAATTTTGGCAGAGTCTCCTTTGTATGGAGGAGCTTTTGCAATTTGACAAGAGATATAAATGTATATATATCGACCCACCAGGTCAGAAAAAGCAAAAACCTTTCATATTTCCTATTTTTATTGAATAGGCGTACCTTTGTTTAGCATTTTAAGCAAGCAGCTTATTAATTTTAGCAATTAGCGCAACCAAATGCAGCAAAATGGCTCTCAGGTACCTGTACTTACTCTATTTAAATATGTAAGTTCCATATATTGAAAATCTATTTGCATTTCACTTACTTTTAATGGCTAAACACAAGCATTTCGAAAGCAACAAACACCAAACGCTTACCATAAGCGATTTATATGATTTAAAGCTAATCCAGTTGCTTCCAACCAAATCATATGCCATTTCATTCAATTTTAATGGTTTACAACTAAATTTATTACATTCAATTTATTTCTAATCCAAACATGCTCATATTAGATTCAATTGATCCTAAAATCAATTTATTTAATCTCTATTAACTCATAGAATTTTAATTACTTTCGTTTACGTCAAACGACAATTCATTCCATGCAAATTCGACAATATTCGCTTAATAGAGTATCTATTTAAGTTTATAACTACTTAAAACTCATTTCAACTCATTTTATAATTTCCATTTCATTTCTAATTTATTCACCAACCACACATATGCATTTCATTTCATCTCTGCATTAATTTTATTTTAAAATTATTTCGTTGGGCTTGACAACATTCGACGTTTATATTCATATCATTTTTTGTTTTCCAAATAAATTTAACCCAAACTTTTATTTAATAGTCTTCCGTTCTTACTCAAAAGCAAGTTGTTTTTGACCGAAGTAATTTTACTTCAAATTAATATGCCTCATAACTCAAGTTCATTCTGATAATCCAATTCCAATTACATCTTTGATTTAATTTTTATTCAATCAGACTTCATCCATTTCTTATTTAATTCGATTAACCCATTTATTCACCCCGTATTTATATTTTACTTCACTAACTTAATTCATTTTCGAATTTATTTTATTCATATAAAGCCATTCTTAATTTATTTCTACTCACCTGGGTTTTGTTTGCAACTCAAATCATTTCTATTATAATTCACTTTCATTTCATTCGCCAACACTTCTCTTATATCTAATTTACTTGCAAATTTCATTAAATATTATTCATATCACACTTGAAGTTTATTTATAATTCAAACCATCTATTTCGATCCGACTCTATTTTTTTTTAGTTTTACAACATCTCCACTTATTTAATTCATTATCAAATCCAAGTTGAATTCTATTTACAATTCGAATTCAATTCCAAACTCAATTATTAACTTACAATCCATTTTATTTAACCGAGTTAAATTTTATTAATATACTCTATCAAATAATTATTTAGCTAATTAGCTTACTTCCAATTTTTAAATCCATATTCGATTTTTAATACAAAAATCACTTCATTAAATTTTCCTGAATTCAAATTTTTTTCCATAATTCCAGTTTATAAAAATTCCAACATTTTTATTTTAAAATTTTAGGAATACTTTTAAATTTACATAATACTATTAAAATAGCTTTTTATAAAAATACTTCTTATAACTCGATGTCTCCACCAGTCCATCCTTGTTCCCACAAAAATTCAATCATACGTTGATCAGGCGTAGGACTGAAAATCTACAAGTACTTGGCAGACCCATTTTCAACATCCAGTGAAAATACTTGAAAAATAATTTTATTGAAAATATCGAAAACGGTTTTTGAAAATAGAGGAAATATCTTCAGGGAGAATGCTCTGCAAATCATCACCCTCATCCATGGCCGCAGTTACATCCTGGGTTACGTTGCCATCACAGCAAAAGTCCATGTAACTATAGGCACTCCGCGCCCTTCAATTACGCCATGGAACCCACAACAGATCGCAGTTACATTCCAGGGTTACGTTGCCATCACAGCAAAAGTCCATGTAACTGTTGGCTCTCAGCGGCACACACGACTTTCGGTGTCAAAATGAAACTTCTCCACTCCTACATAGGTCGCAGTCTACCGATATAAAATCAAACGCAGACTGTTGGCTCTCAGCGTCACACACGACTTTCGCTATGGTATACATGCTCATAATCCTCAGGAACTAGTTTTTTCCAGACTCCTCACAGGATCAACTTTAGAACCCCCCTTGGGGCTCAAGGCAGCACCACCCGGTGGCACTCCTGAGAAGTTCATTTCAAGGGATCGCCTTTTTCCCCAGAGCCATCATCAAAACACTTTATACTATACACATATAGTATCTTTCAAATCATACACCTAGTATGATCTCATACAAAGCTCCTCTACACAAAATCGATTATCCCAAAATCGATAATTCTCAAACTAGGCTTTCCAAATTTCAATATTGATTTTACCCAAAAATCAAAAGCCTTTCCAAATTCAAAGGTTCCTAAAACCTTTTTCCAAAATCGTCATAAGATCCTTTATATATATTCAGATATATATAATTTTTAAAACTTTGGATCATTTCAAACTTGTATAAAATTCCTTTTATACTTCAAACACTTTCAAAATACTTTCCTTCTGGCAATATATTCAACAAGGGGAGTTCCATCTTACATATAACAAAGATATATAACTTTGTTTATTAAAAATCAAATATTCTAATTTTGATTACTCTTTTAAATATCATTTTCATTCGAATCCGTACGATGTACACATATCATTCGTACGCTATACCACTCTGATCGCTCACTCGATCACACAATTTCACTTCTGAACTAGTATCGTCTACCCGACTTCCTAGTGCGGACACAGATCTGGTTTCTTAATCAGAAACTGTCATTCTCCTTGCATAGCTATAACTATGATAGAGAATATCCAGAACCAATCAACAATCCATATCCAGGTTCGCCGTCGAAAATCGAGTAAAAAATCCCAACTCGGATCAATAAACTATCTTGAAATTCTGTGCTCGAATCTGGATCACATCACTATGCGAATAGAATAATATATGTTCATCCTACGTATTTGTTTTCATTGATTATTAGCCAAATCAATTTCCTTTCTATTCACATTCACCTAAATTTTCATACTCTTATTTACAACTGCCTCAATTCCATTGAATTATCACTTCAATCCTCATCTCAGTTGGGTATTTAATCAATAACAGTTTGAACTCCGATCAGTTTATATTTAGAAAATAGCTTGAAATTTTTAAAAATAGATAAGTAGTTGAAAAATAATTATCAGGTTGCAAAATAACTGTAAAATAACAGACTAATTGTAAAATAATTGGAGAACAACTAAATGTTTTCAGAACTTTTAGATAATTGCAAAATAGTTGTAAAATAGTAATTAATTTGTGATATAGTTGAAAAATAGTAATTAATTTAGAAAACAATTGAAAAATGGTTAAATAGCTCCAAAAATAATTGTAAAACAAGTATAAAATAATTTGGCTTTAAGAAAGAAAGGTTGTATATATTTAATAACTTGGAAAAATAAATTTATATTAAAACAATTTATATTGAAAATAAACCAGAGACAAAACTGTTCACTTTTCCATCAATTCAATTGAAATTTCCACTCCCATTTAAATTGTCCCAATTCCAATTTAAATAACTCCAATTTCCATTGGACTTGGTTTATTCCTAATTCAATTGAATTAATCCTCGATTTCTTTCCAACTTCAAATCAAATTCCATTTGATTTTAATCCTACTCGCCTTAATTTCAATTCCAAATTATTCCAATCAATTTGGACTTGTATCAACTGAACCCACTTCAACATCAAATCATTTCAATTCAACTCAAATTTTCCATTTGAATTTTTAAGCTTATTCATCTTCAACCACAAATCCAATTAATTCAAATCAGATTCAATTTGAACTAATTTAATTTCAATCTCAGTTTTAGACTCTCTCAAATTATATAAATTCGAGTTAAATTCACAAAGATTGGTTTAACCTTTTAAACCAAATTAACCTTTATTAAAAGTTTTTAAACAATTTAATTTCTGAGGACTAATTTTAGAATTTCATTTTAATCAATTTAATTTTAATTTAGTTGTATTTCTGTAACCACTTAATTTAATTCCAATTCAAGATTTTAGTTTGGTCGTATTTTATATTACTTCTTAATTTAATTCTATTAATTTAACATCCAATCACCTTAATATTTATTAGAAGGAAATATTGCTTTATATATCAAAATATATTTTTATACAAAATCATTTAAAATCTTTATATAAGAAAATAACAAGTACGCGCTCATACACACACACATACAACACATTCTAGAGTACTACGGACTAAATGTAATGAGTAATCCCCACCAACGCCAAGGTTCTCGCTTAACCTTTCAGCTCTAACACCAACTGTAACGACCCAAAATTTTCAAACTTGAAAATTCCAGATAGTTATGCAAAAGAAGAAAGAGAATGAAGAAGAAGAAGAAGAAGAAGATCAAAAACATCAACATTTCACATTCACAGTGGATAAAATATAATAATAAATAATAACAGTTTACAAAAGAATACTATTCAGTCGATTACATTTTAATACATCAGAGTTACACACATACTCAAACACTGGACATATACAAATCAACATGTCTCAGATAATCAAAAATATATTACAGCGGAAATACTCCATACGTTCTTGTCATCCAGCCCGTCTCCTGAGCTTCAGAACGTCCTTACTTGAAAATCTGTAATACTCGGTCTGACCCGAGCATTACACCAAAGTAACTGTAACGACCCAGGATTTTTATTAATTAAAATTTGAATATTTAATTAATTTTAAATATTAAGAAGTGAATTTATAAGTCAAATAAATTTTTATTTGAATTATTGGATTTAATTGAATAATTAAATCAATAATTTAATATGTTAAATTATGGAATTAATTGAAAATTGAGTTAAATATGATTGAAAATGATTTGTAAAATTTTATTTTATCATGTTGGAGTTAGAACGATATTTTAGAACTTTTAAAATCGAATTAAAAGTTTATTTGTGAAAATTGAATATTTTAATATTTAAATCGACTAGTGAAAATAGTCAATTTTTGAACAGTCTCAGAATTGAACGAATCCAGTTCCATTGGATCCGCAATAGATAGTTATTACCGGATTTCAAATTTTGTGTCAATCAGAGTTACCGTTTGATCGTAGCAGCTCGAAACGCATCGAATTATTTTTAATATTAATTTGGCGAGTTAAAATAGCCATTTTTCAAAAAATCTCGGATTTCGACGAAACCAGTTTCATCGAATCCGTAATGTGATATTATTGTAAGGTTTAAAATTTCGTGTCAATTGGATTTACCGTTTGTCCGGTACAAATTAAAACGCCTAGAAAATCGTTTAAATCGATTTAATTTAAATTGAACGTTTATTGCCATATCTCGCACAGATGTCCGAATTAGCTTTCGAAACCTGTTCCATTGTGTCCGGAACGCGGGGTAAACATTAGAAACGCTGGTTAACGCGTGAATCGGAGTTTGGAATTTCCGGATGAATAGTGTTCGTTCGAAACTCTATAAATATCCCACCATTCTAAAAAAAAAAAAAAAGAAAAGAAACCTAACCCTAATTATAAACGTAGCCACCACCTCCCTGATAAACGGCCAGAAAACAATCTCCTTCCTCCCTCAATCTCTCTCAATCCATTCACAATCAAGCAAAGTGATCAACTACAAAGATGAAGATCTTGGCGAAAGCTTTCAATCCATACGGTTGAGATCGTGTTTGGAGCATCAGAGGAGGAGCAGGAGGGGGCCATTTGTGGCATGTTGCGCACGCAACCCTAGGCACATGATGAGGCCGAGCTCCACATGGTGATGGCCGTGGGTAGAGGAGGCAAGGGGCTACGCGATGGAGTATCTTGATCATGCTAGAAGTCGATGAAGTGGTTGCAAAATTTAACCCTAATCTAAGTGATGGGTTCGGCCTTGCTTCTGGAGATGATTCGCGTGAAGGAAGAAAGGGGGGGTTGCGTCCTACGGCTATGATGGGGGGGTATGCAGATCGAACAGCTCTAAATTGAATAGGTTATAATATAAATATTTATGTTGTAAATATTGTTTATATAAAATTCGTGTAAGTTCAAATATTCATATCTTTTTCATACGAGGTCGAAAACGCGCGAAACCAGTTGCGTTGGAATCGTATGGACGAGCACTACGCGATGAAGTTGGATTGGAGTCATTTGGAGTTAGTGAGAATTTTGGGTAAAATTAAACGTCCGTTTAATTTTATTCGAAATAAATCGCTAAAACGAAATTAAAATCAAGGTGAGAACTTCTCACTCAATCGAATCAGTTTCGATTTTATTTTAAATAGTTAGATTTAAAATATTTGAATGCATGTTGAATGATGATTGTTATCTATTGATTGTTAAAATAGACATTATACGCCGTTAGTAAGCGGATGTTATTTATTAAAAACATATACCGCGAATATTTCATAAACAGTGAAATTGGTATTATATATAATAGCAATATATATATATATATTGGCATATGTATATATTGGAGTTATTGATTTCCCGCATTTACTTGTTTAGCGGATGAGACCCTATTGCGCCGTCTATTAAGCGGATAATATTTTAAATCCCATATACCGCGATAATTTCGTACTGGAGCGAAATTAGTATTGTGCTAATGTTTGTGAATGCAGGAAAACAGGTTGGAGGGATCCAACTGGATTCCTCAACAGTATTTGTTTGATTTCAGATATTTTGATATTTGATGGATTATCATATCGATATATGATATCGTTGTTGTCGTGATTGACTATTTGGTATGTAGCATCATTGGACCAAATTTTGAAACTTTAAAATGATTTTTTTTTAAAGTGATTTTTGAAAAGTGTACGTTTTATAAAATAATTTTGGAATTGATCCATTTTAAATAAATAAACGTTATAATTTTTAAAGTTATAAAAATTATGATTTTTGAGAAATATAGTTAAAAACTGGGTTTTGAGAATACGATGCTAATGATTTTATAAAATAGTAAAATCGGGATTTTTGAATTTATTGTGAAAAGTTTAAATATAGGATTTATAAAATTTAATTATTTTATAAATCAAGAAAATGATGAAGTTTTAAAGGAATTTAAAGACGTTTTAAAGAATAATATAAATTGATTTATATTAAGAGATTTATAAATGGATATTTATAAATTGAAATATTGACATTATAAAACGAGTTTTTATAAGTGTTTGAATGAAGTGAAAATAGATTGCATAAGTGAATGGAATTTATAGAATTATAAACGGTGAAGTTATAAATGGAATTTTATAAGCAGTAGTTTTATAAAATTTATAAAGTCATTAAAAGAATGGTTTTGGATAAATCATTGAATCCTATAAGTTATAGGATTTATAATTATGAAGTTCAAAGGAACGATTTTTGCAAACAAATAAATTATAAGTATTTGACTTATAATATGAATTTTAAGTATATCATTTAGATATGAAATTGAATAGGTTAATAAAGGAAATTTATAAAAGGGAAGTTTTTATAGAATAAATAGAAATGGAATTTATAAACGTTGTTTTATAAATCCGCAAACAACTTATTTTGATAAGTAAATTGTTGAAACCTATTAATGGAGTTATATTCACATTTTTGACTGTGAATAATCCTTTAAAATGAAATGTATAAAAGGATGAAAATTGATTAATGTAATATATTCACGTTTTTGAATAGTGAATAATATGTTAAAGAAAATGTTTAGGATGTGATATTTTAAACAGAATTAAAACGATCTAACGATGTTTTAAATGTGTTAAGATTCGAAACCATAGATTTCAACATTGATTGTTGAAATAGATGTTTTCGAGAAATAGAAGGAAATGGTGGACTATAACACTGTTGTTATAGTAAATGATTTCCGAAAGGAAATGTTTTGTATAGTATTGGGATTTATATATCTATTTTAATTTCGAATCCCTATACTAGTGATTTTTGGGTTGTCGTAACGATGTTTTACGCAACATTCGTTTTGGCCCAAAGAAATATGTTTAAGAGCATGATTTCCTTAAAGAATGAAATATATACTTAATCTCGATTTAAGTATATTGTGTTGAAAATAAATGGATTTGTGAATTACTTATTAATAAATAAGTATGGAAATGTTTTCCAATATGAAGTGAATATTTAGAATTTATCTTTTTGGAAGATAAATTTAAAATGGATAATTGAAATCGTATATGCATGAATATTTTGGAATATAAATTCACTATTGAATTTATAAAAGAAAGGGGAATTTGTTTAAAAATAAATATTGATTTATTTTTGAAGTGTGAAAATTATATATCTTGTAAAGATATTTTGGAAAATAAATAATTTGGAAAATTATTTGGAAATTGGTGATGTGTGCATATCCATTGATAGTTCAATAACCGACTATCAATATTTCCCTTTGAATGGGTATTTGATGTGATTTGTTTGAATTTGAATGCCACACTTATTTTTGAATAAGCGCTCACTATTCGGGTTAACCGGGAAAGGACCATGGGGTCGTATAACCCATTCCGAATATGTGATACGTCGTTATGAATTGCATTGAAGATCGGTGTTGAAGACCCGGTATTTGCGAGAGCGATAGGATGACCTGTCGATTATCTCTGCACTGAGTTGCAACGGTATAGAGACTCCCTAAGTGATGGGAAATCCGATCAGGATTGTGAATATCCGGATTGCAAGGACTTCTTTGTAAGTGCCTTCGGTTTTGTTCGAGCCCGGAACAGACTTGTATGGATGTATGTCTGACATTACAAATTGAGATATAAAGCCGATTTCTTTCAAATATATTTCTGTGGGTGGCGGAGAATTTATTCTTTTAGCTTAACACCCTTCTCTGAGACTTACGAGCTTAGAGGTTATGTAGTTGAAGGTTATCAGCGATATATTCCCAATTTGGTAATGTGACATGCTGAGTGTTGCTGTAAATGATCATTGTGTTGATTATTTGTGATAGGATCATTTATTTGATCGTCTATCTTGGTGATCATTTCTATGATCATTTGTTGACCCAAAGCATGGCTTTTGTATAAAGTATGTTTTTGTGGACGTGACTTCGTCGAGCCTCACACCCCGTGAATGGTCAAAACAGGAAAGAAGCGGCAAGGTTATGAGGGGTAGCGCCCTTTAGGATGTGTGCATTTCCTTCTGGAAAAGGGTGGTGTCATGGTATGGAGCCCAGATACTTACTCATGTTGAAAACACTTTGTTATGATTGTGTGAATTGATTACGAGCGCTCGGTTGAAAGTTCCCAAAGGACCGGGGGATGGCATATTCGGTCAGTTGTTACTCAGTTAGGGGTAACCCGGCCTTGTGTTGGTAGAGATCCGGTTTGGTTCTCGGGGATGTCCATCCAGAGGCATTCTCATGTGGCAATGGGAAGTTCCTTGGCCTGATCATTCGTTGGAAATCCAAAGAAACAATACGAGACTTGTACGGTTTTAGTTGTATAACCTGATATGGAATGTGGCGGTAACCTGCTATTGAACATAGTTAGCTATAGTAGGCATACGATAATGGTCGTATGTTGGCTAAGATTTATATTCTACTTTCGAAATGAATTTTCTCTACACTATGCACTAGTAATAATATCAAATGTTCTTTTAAATGCGTATCAAGCATCTTTGACTATCATAAGGAGAAATCTCCTCCGATTCTGCGTTTGCATTGTGTGTGTGTGCGGGAGGCCTTATGGTAGTCTCATTTTTAAAAGCATTGCGAATTGAATTTAAAAATATCCCTCTATTTTGATTTTAAAGATAAATAAATTGTTTTGAGTTCTCACACCAGTCACATGACTGACTCGGAGTTTATTGTTTTCCTTCCTAAACTCTGGGTGCCCACCAATTTCCACACGGGCAGTTAAGAGTTAGGTTTATCAGGATATTCTGGATATTCTGGAGTTGCTGGAGGCAAGCTGGATGGCATGGCGTAATTACTAGTTATATAGTATTTCTTTTTCCGCTGCACTGTTTGTTGTTGTATGTTGTTGTACACTCTGATGATATGATGAGATGATGTAATGTAATGTATAAAATGTAATAACTGATGTAGTTCTTTGTTTAAAGATTATTCATTTATTAATATATGTTGTTCCGCTGCGAATTGTGAGATTCTGTTATTGTTCTATTGTGTTCTGTTCCGTTCTATTTTCTATTTCTTTTCCGTTCTATTTTCTATTTCCTATCCTCTATGTTCTTTTCTCTCTATCTTCTACCTTCTTATCTCTTTCTACTTCTTTTCCTTTTCTTAAACCGTAACATTTCGGGTTTTCGGCCTTCGATTTCTCGGCAGTCGATAAAGTGAGTATCGATGTTGAATTTTCGAAAGTCGAAAATCTCCGGGGCGTTACATTTGTATCAGAGCATATGGTTAAGCGACAACCATGGTTCTGTTGGGTATTACTCATTAGAGATAGAGTCAGTAGTGCTCTAGAATGAGTTTGAGTGTAATAATAGCTATGAGAGCGTATTTGTTAGTGAATATAAAATTGTTTTATATTGTGATGATTGGTTTGTTGAGTGGTATATAGATTCTGGTTAATACGAGTAATTAACTTTGTTGATAGGGATCTCTAAACACTTGTACAGAACAATTCGACACAGTATTGTTTTAAATTGGGTAAATGAAATAATTTTACCTTGATTATATTTTTATATATAAAGAAATAATTTTTCAGAATTATTAAAGTGTATATAAGTTGATTGTTTAGTTGTTTGAATAATCTAAATTGAAGAATAATTGTATAAGCAAAAGAATTATAAGAATTGAATTATAATTAAAGTGATTTGCAATTGTGAAATAAACTTATATATATAAGAAATGAAACTATACGAATATTTTATAAATATGAGTTGTGAATAAAAATGAGTTTGAATAAGTAATAAAATTTGATTTTGGTTAAAGTTAAATAAAAAAAATTAACTTTAGAATTTGGAAGCTGAATTGATTTATAAGTGGGAATTTAAGTTAAGTAAAACCAAGTGATGTTTATTTAAATGGAAGCATAACTTAAGAGATGTTGAATGAAGTTGATATTAGTATCAAAGTAAAATAATAAAGTTAAGTGATAAATGTGAACTTAAGTTATGTAAATGAAATTCAACTTTTATAATTGAATTGAATGAATCAATTGAATATAAATAAAATTGATATAAAATAATGAATATAAGTGTAAATTCATTAAAATATAATGTTATTGAAAGTTGAATAGTTGAATGAAAATCAATTTAATTAAACCAATTATAAGCAAAGTAATTTGGTTGTAATTGATATACAATGGTTGTTAGTTGATTATATAGAATTCATTAAGTGTTAATGAAATTGAAAGCTAAATCAATTAAAATCCAATTTGAAGTTAAGTAAATCTTAAATGGAATTGAATTTGATTTGGAAGTGAACCAACTTGAATATGAATTAGTGAATATAAACTAATTAAGAATAAATGTTAGTAAGAACATCCACTGTTAATGAATCAAATGTGATTAAAATTGAAAACCATTTCATTGAATATCAATGAGAATATGAATGAATATATATTGGTTATGAATTTGTTGAATGCTAGTTGGTTGATGGTTGCATTTGTTGCTTTTGTTTCAATAGCTATGTTGACATATATAGTTATTATGTTGCTATATGTTGTATATTGATACTATAATCTATATACATGTTCTCATGTTGTTTGTTGAGTGCTTAGTAGGTGCGGATCGCGTTTGCTTCGCATTTGGAGCTCGCTTTCGCGCTATATTAGCCGTATATGCTCGCTAATAAAATATAAGGTACATATCTCGGATTACATACCGTACTTTTACATTTTTTCCCTTCGGGATGCCTCATTACTTGATGAGATGTATATTTGTGATATATATACTGTCATTTTTTTTTTCGGATCGAGCCGCGCAAAGGAGACTATGGCGAATTTTTCCGGAAATTTAAGGCGTTAGAAAAATTTGAGAAAATTGGAAAATTTTGAAAACTTTAACTTTGATTAGGAATTGAAAGTTAAACAATAGTAGTTGTTTTTGAATGGATAACTAAGTATAATTTGAAACTTAGTAAGTTATTGTAAGAAATTTAATTATGGTTTTTTTTGGAAAATTAATCAATTCTGTAACTTTTCTTACTTAATAATTTCGAGGACGAAATTCTTTTAAGGGGGGAAGATTGTAACGACCCAGGATTTTTATTAATTAAAATTTGAATATTTAATTAATTTTAAATATTAAGAAGTGAATTTATAAGTCAAATAAATTTTTATTTGAATTATTGGATTTAATTGAATAATTAAATCAATAATTTAATATGTTAAATTATGGAATTAATTGAAAATTGAGTTAAATATGATTGAAAATGATTTGTAAAATTTTATTTTATCATGTTGGAGTTAGAACGATATTTTAGAACTTTTAAAATCGAATTAAAAGTTTATTTGTGAAAATTGAATATTTTAATATTTAAATCGACTAGTGAAAATAGTCAATTTTTGAACAGTCTCAGAATTGAACGAAACCAGTTCCATTGGATCCGTAATAGTTAGTTATTACCGGATTTCAAATTTCGTGTCAATCGGAGTTACCGTTTGATCGTAGCAGCTCGAAACGCATCGAATTATTTTTAATATTAATTTGGCGAGTTAAAATAGCCATTTTTCAAAAGTCTCGGATTTCGACGAAACCAGTTTCATCGGATCCGTAATGTGATATTATTGTAAGGTTTCAAATTTCGTCAATTGGATTTACCGTTTGTCCGGTACAACTTAAAACGCCTAGAAAATCATTTAAATCGATTTAATTTAAATTGAACGTTTATTGCCATATCTCGCACAGATGTCCGAATTAGCTTTCGAAACCTGTTCCATTGTGTCCGGAACGCGGGGTAAACCCTAGAAACGCTGGTTACGGCGCGTGAATCGGAGTTTGGAATTTTCGGATGAATAATGTTCGTTCGAAACTCTATAAATATCCCACCATTCTAAAAAAATAAATAAAAAGAAACCTAAACCTAATTATAAACGTAGCCGCCACCTCCCTGATAAACGGCCAGAAAACAATCTCCTTCCTCCCTCAATCTCTCTCAATCCATTCACAATCAAGCGAAGTGATCAACTACAAAGATGAAGATCTTGGCGAAAGCTTTCAATCCATACGGTTGAGATCGTGTTTGGAGCATCAGAGGAGGAGCAGGAGGGGGTCGTTTGTGGCATGTTGCGCACGCAACCCTAGGCACATGATGAGGCCGAGATCCACGTGGTGATGGCCGTGGGTAGAGGAGGCAAGGGGCTACGCGATGGAGTATCTTGATCATGCTAGAAGTCGATGAAGTGGTTGCAAAATTTAACCCTAATCTAAGTGATGGGTTCGGCCTTGCTTCTGGAGATGATTCGCGTGAAGGAAGAAAGGGGGGTTGCGTCCTACGGCTATGATGGGGGAGGGGGGTATGCAGATCGAACGGCTCTAAATTGAATAGGTTATAATATAAATATTTATGTTGTAAATATTGTTTATATAAAATTCGTGTAAGTTCAAATATTCATATCTTTTTCATACGAGGTCGAAAACGCGCGAAACCAGTTGCGTTGGAATCGTATGGACGAGCACTACGCGATGAAGTTAGATTGGAGTCGTTTGGAGTTAGTGAGAATTTTGGGTAAAATTAAACGTCCGTTTAATTTTATTCGAAATAAATCGCTAAAACGAAATTAAAATCAAGGTGAGAACTTCTCACTCAATCGAATCAGTTTCGATTTTATTTTAAATAGTTAGATTTAAAATATTTGAATGCATGTTGAATGATGATTGTTATCTATTGATTGTTAAAATAGACATTATACGCCGTTAGTAAGCGGATGTTATTTATTAAAAACATATACCGCGAATATTTCATAAACAGTGAAATTGGTATTATATATAATAGCAATATATATATATATATATATTGGCATATGTATATATTGGAGTTATTGATTTCCCGCATTTACTTGTTTAGCGGATGAGACCCTATTGCGCCGTCTATTAAGCGGATAATATTTTAAATCCCATATACCGCAATAATTTCGTCTGGAGCGAAATTGGTATTGTGCTAATGTTTGTGAATGCAGGAAAACAGGTTGGAGGGATCCAACTGGATTCCTTAACAGTATTTATTTTATTTCAGATATTTTGATATTTGATGGATTATCATATCGATATATGATATCGTTGTTGTCGTGATTGACTATTTGGTATGTAGCATCATTGGACCAAATTTTGAAACTTTAAAATGATTTTTTTTTAAAGTGATTTTTGAAAAGTATACGTTTTATAAAATAATTTTGGAATTGATCCATTTTAAATAAATAAACGTTATAATTTTTAAAGTTATAAAAATTATGATTTTTGAGAAATATAGTTAAAAACTGGGTTTTGAGAATATGATGCTAATGATTTTATAAAATAGTAAAATCGGGATTTTTGAATTTATTGTGAAAAGTTTAAATATAGGATTTATAAAATTTAATTATTTTATAAATCAAGAAAATGATGAAGTTTTAAAGGAATTTAAAGACGTTTTAAAGAATAATATAAATTGATTTATATTAAGAGATTTATAAATGGATATTTATAAATTGAAATATTGACATTATAAAACGAGTTTTTATAAGTGTTTGAATGAAGTGAAAATAGATTGCATAAGTGAATGGAATTTATAGAATTATAAACGGTGAAGTTATAAATGGAATTTTATAAGCAGTAGTTTTATAAAATTTATAAAGTCATTAAAAGAATGGTTTTGGATAAATCGTTGAATCCTATAAGTTATAGGATTTATAATTATGAAGTTCAAAGGAACGATTTTTGCAAACAAATAAATTATAAGTATTTGACTTATAATATGAATTTTAAGTATATCATTTAGATATGAAATTGAATAGGTTAATAAAGGAAATTTATAAAAGGGAAGTTTTTATAGAATAAATAGAAATGGAATTTATAAACGTTGTTTTATAAATCCGCAAACAACTTATTTTGATAAGTAAATTGTTGAAACCTATTAATGGAGTTATATTCACATTTTTGACTGTGAATAATCCTTTAAAATGAAATGTATAAAAGGATGAAAATTGATCAATGTAATATATTCACGTTTTTGAATAGTGAATAATATGTTAAAGAAAATGTTTAGGATGTGATATTTTAAACAGAATTAAAACGATCTAACGATGTTTTAAATGTGTTAAGATTCGAAACCATAGATTTCAACATTGATTGTTGAAATAGATGTTTTCGAGAAATAGAAGGAAATGGTGGACTATAACACTGTTGTTATAGTAAATGATTTCCGAAAGGAAATGTTTTGTATAGTATTGGGATTTATATATCTATTTTAATTTCGAATCCCTATACTAGTGATTTTTGGGTTGTCGTAACGATGTTTTACGCAACATTCGTTTTGGCCCAAAGAAATATGTTTAAGAGCATGATTTCCTTAAAGAATGAAATATATACTTAATCTCGATTTAAGTATATTGAATATTTTCCAAGTGTTGAAAATAAATGGATTTGTGAATTACTTATTAATAAATAAGTATGGAAATGTTTTCCAATATGAAGTGAATATTTAGATTTTATCTTTTTGGAAGATAAATTTAAAATGGATAATTGAAATCGTATATGCATGAATATTTTGGAATATAAATTCACTATTGAATTTATCAAAGAAAGGGGAATTTGTTTAAAAATAAATATTGATTTATTTTTGAAGTGTGAAAATTATATATCTTGTAAAGATATTTTGGAAAATAAATAATTTGGAAAATTATTTGGAAACTGGTGATGTGTGCATATCCATTGATAGTTCAATAACCGACTATCAATATTTCCCTTTGAATGGGTATTTGATGTGATTTGTTTGAATTTGAATGCCACACTTATTTTTGAATAAGCGCTCACTATTCGGGTTAACCGGGAAAGGACCATGGGGTCGTATAACCCATTCCGAATATGTGATACGTCGTTATGAATTGCATTGAAGATCGGTGTTGAAGACCCGGTATTTGCGAGAGCGATAGGATGACCTGTCGATTATCTCTGCACTGAGTTGCAACGGTATAGAGACTCCCTAAGTGATGGGAAATCCGATCAGGATTGTGAATATCCGGATTGCAAGGACTTCTTTGTAAGTGCCTTCGGTTTTGTTCGAGCCCGGAACAGACTTGTATGGATGGTATGTCTGACATTACAAATTGAGATATAAAGTCGATTTCTTTCAAATATATTTCTGTTGGTGGCGGAGAATTTATTCTTTTAGCTTAACACCCTTCTCTGAGACGTACGAGCTTAGAGGTTATGTAGTTGAAGGTTATCAGCGATATATTCCCAATTTGGTAATGTGACATGCTGAGTGTTGCTGTAAATGATCATTGTGTTGATTATTTGTGATAGGATCATTTATTTGATCGTCTATCTTGGTGATCATTTCTATGATCATTTGTTGACCCAAAGCATGGCTTTTGTATAAAGTATGTTTTTGTGGACGTGACTTCGTCGAGCCTCACACCCCGTGAATGGTCAAAACAGGAAAGAAGCGGCAAGGTTATGAGGGGTAGCGCCCTTTAGGATGTGTGCATTTCCTTCTGAAAAAGGGTGGTGTCATGGTATGGAGCCCAGATACTTACTCATGTTGAAAACACTTTGTTATGATTGTGTGAATTGATTACGAGCGCTCGGTTGAAAGGTCCCAAAGGACCGGGGGATGGCATATTCGGTCAGTTGTTACTCAGTTAGGGGTAACCCGGCATTGTGTTGGTAGAGATCCGGTTTGGTTCTCGGGGATGTCCATCCAGAGGCATTCTCATGTGGCAATGGGAAGTTCCTTGGCCTGATCATTCGTTGGAAATCCAAAGAAACAATACGAGACTTGTACGGTTTTATTTGTATAACCTGCTATGGAATGTGGCGGTAACCTGCTATTGAACATAGTTAGCTATAGTAGGCATACGATAATGGTCGTATGTTGGCTAAGATTTATATTCTACTTTCGAAATGAATTTTCTCTACACTATGCACTAGTAATAATATCAAATGTTCTTTTAAATGCGTATCAAGCATCTTTGACTATCATAAGGAGAAATCTCCTCCGATTCTACGTTTGCATTGTGTGTGTGTGCGGGAGACCTTATGGTAGTCTCATTTTTAAAAGCATTGCGAATTGAATTTAAAAATATCCCTCTATTTTGATTTTAAAGATAAATAAACTGTTTTGAGTTCTCACACCAGTCACATGACTGACTCGGAGTTTATTGTTTTCCTTCCTAAACTCTGGGTGCCCACCAATTTCCACACGGGCAGTTAAGAGTTAGGTTTATCAGGATATTCTGGATATTCTGGAGTTGCTGGAGGCAAGCTGGATGGCATTGCGTAATTACTAGTTATATAGTATTTCTTTTTCCGCTGCACTTTTTGTTGTTGTATGTTGTTGTACACTCTGATGATATGATGAGATGATGTAATGTAATGTATAAAATGTAATAACTGATATAGTTCTTTGTTTAAAGATTATTCATTTATTATTATATGTTGTTCCGCTGCGAATTGTGAGATTCTGTTATTGTTCTGTTGTGTTCTGTTCCGTTCTATTTTCTATTTCTTTTCCGTTCTATTTTCTATTTCCTATCCTCTATGTTCTTTTCTCTCTATCTTCTACCTTCTTATCTCTTTCTACTTCTTTTCCTTTTCTTAAACCATAACATTTCGGGTTTCCGGCCTTCGATTTCTCGGCAGTCGATAAAGTGAGTATCGATGTTGAATTTTCGAAAGTCGAAAATCTCCGGGGCGTTACAGTAACACCCGGGTCAGGCTGGAAACCAGCGTGAGTAAACCCAACTAACATGGAATATCCAAGCAAACAACTTATATAAACCCGAGGTAACTCATATCAATTCACAAATTCACAACCTTTTATAGACATCACTGATTTCACCACCAATTTACTAATTACCAAAATTTAGATTATATAGTCCAATTCACTTAAATCATTTCATTCCAGCCTATAGATTTCACATATCAATCTATAAAACTTCGAAGTGGTTTCGGGTATCTTCTAATACCCGACCCCCGGTCTCTTCGAGTCTCGTGTCATCTTAACCCAAGTTATCCAAATGAAATACACAACATTTCAAATCAGAGATATCAACTCATTCAAAGCATCCAATACCATTCAATCATCTATAAACAAATTTGATCACTTCCAAATTAATTCAATTGATTCTAATTGAATTTCTAACCTCAATCACTTAGATTTTTTCATTTAACATTAATTAATTCCAAATCAATTAATTAGTCAACCCTTCATTATTCATCTTAATTACTCACCCTGGATGAATTATTTTTCAATTACATTCAAGTAATTATCTTTAATTAATTTCACGATATTAATTATTCTTAACCGAAATCAATAAGTAATCTTAATTATTCCATAAATTAATTAACTATATTAATTACATTAATCCTTAATTACTTATAGTTATTAATTTCTCATAAGTCACTTATTATAGATAAATCAATTTTAATTTATCAATCTTTAATTACATCATCAATTACATAAATTAATGATTTCCAATTGTATTTTAATTTTCTCTAATCTAAATTAATTACATTAATTAAACCACAGTAGTAATCATACCTGGTTTATCTCCACCTAAAATTATCTACCTTTTTATTTACTTCATTAAATAAATTAATTCTTCTTAATTAATTATCTTAATCTATCTCTTGATTAATTACAAAAAATAATTATATTTTATTAATTACATTAAGTAATTACTTATCAATCCATTCATTGATTATTCTAAATTAATTGAACTTAATAAATTAACTTAAACCTTAATTAATTCAAACCCTTAATTACTAAATAAATTAACCTAAATCATTAATTAATTGAATTAATTAATTGTCCATTTTAATTACCCTTCTTATTTGATGAATCACAATCATTAAGCCCTTATTAACTTATAAATGAAAACATTTTCTTATTTATGATTTAAGTTTTAAAACAATTTAAACCCCGAATACTTCGAGTCAAACCACAAATAGCTCGAGAACCAACCAAAACCAAAGTCACATCACCATCAGTGCATATCCAATCAATTTAATCATTCAACCAATTATTTAAATATAACCATTTAAATTTAAATAAAAATCCAACAGACTGAGATTTACTCACATTTGATTTGTTTGCAGTTCACTTCCATTTCAGTTTGTTTCTTTCCAATTTTGACCTTGAATAAACATTTTGGTTTATTAATATTCGAACAAACGAGAAATTAAAATTTCCTTTGATAAATCAAATTAACTAATAGTCCTTATTTTAACAAATGATTTAACCTAACAAATAATTAACTTAAATTTTAAATAAATTTCCATGGTTAAACATTTCAAATTTCAAATCCAAGAAGGAATAAGGAACAAGAAGCTGCTCACCCAAAAAGCTATCGACAACGAAGACGTTGTGAGTTCCTTTGCTTAGATTCGTGTGCTGCCCTAAGAACAACGCCTCCACGGCAACGAAAGCAACCTCCATCTCCATCGCTTTCCTCCATTACGCGCGCACTACCCTCACCACAAACTTGAAATCTAAAACAACCTCAACTTCCTCCACTCCTCTCACTAAAGTGCTACAACAATCATAGTTCACAACCTCTATTATTCGCTACAGTCCACAACTCACCTACACCTCCCTCTCCTCCAAACTATCTCCCTTTATTGTCTCGCCGCCAATCTACAACTCTTAGAATCACAAACTAACTATTTTCACAAATATTCATCTCCTACATCTCCCAAAACTACGACCCACTGCCTTTAACCGCAGCAGTACATCAACCTATCTTCTCCGTTAACCCGCAACCATCTAAATACCCCTCTGTCACAAATCAGTCGCTGCAATCACTTCCTTTCCCACTTCCAATAGACACTCCTCAGCAAATCGCCTAACCCAAACAAACGACACAGAGGTAAATGAATTCCATTTTCCTTTTCTCGATTTTGTTTAATTAGCAGAAGGGTTAAGCGATTTTAACGAGAAGGGGGAAGTAGCTCTGCGCGTTTCAGAAGGTAGGGTGGCTCGAGTACGATTATAGGGTGGCTGAAGTGGATTTATAAGAGGCTGAAGAGAAAGGGTTTGACTTATTATTTTAATTTTATCATTTTTTGAATCGAGTTTAAATATTAATTTACCAATTTTAATTTCAATACGTTTCTCACTCATACGGACAAACGGTAGCTCCAAACGCCACGAAAATTGAAATCCGATAACAATACAGTATTACGGATCCAATGGATCTAGTTTCGTCAAATTCCGAGACTGTGCCTCGGAAGGCTACTTTTAAATATCATTTAAGCGATAAAATTTCCAATACTTAACAAAACATTTCCAAATTCAATTTCAACACTTCCACTACCTTCAGTGCTATAAATATAAATTTTATAAGCCTTCAAATTATCTTTAACTGGATGAAAATTCCATATTCAACATCTTACCTAATTTCGAATTATATAATTCAATAATTTAATTATCAAGTAAATATTAATATTGGAATTCAAGTTAAAATTAACTTTTAAATATTTAAAATCAATTAAATATTCCAATTTAAATTGTTAAAGATTCTGGGTCGTCAAAGAATTTGTGTGATCTCAAAATGGGTTTGAGATCTGGAAATTGGGAATGGATGGATGTTTTAAAATAATTAGAATGATACCATCCTATTGTTGTTCATAACCTTTAAGCTGAAATTGGATTTGTTTAAATGAATGAAGAAATGGGGTGTGGTAATATATCCATGATTAAGATAAAATGGAATTTGGATTCAGAATTAAATGGTTTAAACATATAGGTTGATTTGATTTAAAGGATTAAATCAACATTTAAAAAAAATATTTTTAACTCAAATTTGTATATCGGGATGGTTTAAATTTGAAATTTGAATTGAATTTGATTTGAATTAATTAGAATTGTGACTGAAGATGGATAGTTTAAAAATTCAAATGGAAAATTTGAATTGGATTAATTTGAAATGAAATTAAAGTTGAATAAGTTCAAATTCAAATGGGAATTGGGATTAATTCAAACTGGAATTGATATGAATTAAATTGTTTAATTTGAAATTTATTTGAATTAATTGAAATTGTGATTAAAGTTGAATAAGTAAATTCAAATGGAATTTGATTTGAATTTGGAAAGAAATTGAGGTTAATTCAACCTGAATTGGGGTTAAATCAATTTCAGTGAAGTTATTTAAACTGAAATGGAGTTAATTTAAATGGAAGTGGAAATTCAAATTGAATTGATTGGAAATGGAGGTTGGGAATTGAACAGTTTTGACTTTGGACTATTTGCAAAATAAATTGCTTTAATATAAATCTATTGTTCCAAACTATTTACTATACAACTTTTCTTTTTAAACCTAAAACTATCTTATACTTGTTTTACAATTATTTTTGGAATTATTTAACAATTTTTCAACTATTTTATAAACTAATTACTATTTTCAACTACTAATTACTATTTTATAGCTATTTTGCAATTATTTAAAATTTCTATAACTATTTGACTATTTTTCCAATTATTTTACAATTACTAAACTATTTTACAGCTATTTCACAAACTATAAATTGTTTTTCAACTACTTATCTATTTTTAAACTTTTCAAGCTATTTTTAAATTTAAGATGGACAAAGTTTAAACTGTTTATGATTGAATACCTAATTGAGATAAGAATAGAGGTGATAATCTAAATGGGATTGAAGCAATTGTGAATAAGTAAATGAAAATTAAAGTGAGTGTGAATAGAAAGGAGAATTGATTTGGCCAATAATCAAAAGGTAGATACGTAGGATGTACGTATATTATTCTATTCGCATAGTAATTTGATCCAGATTCGAGCACAAAATTTCGAGATAATTATATCGATCCGAGTTGGAATTTTCCACTCGATTTTTGAAGGCGAACCTGGATATGGATTGTTGATTGGTTCTGTATATTCTCAATCATAGTTATGACTATGCAAGGAGAATGACGGTTTCTGATCAAGAAACCAGATCCGAGTTCGCACTAGGAAGTCGGGTGGACGATACTAGTTCGGAAGTGAAATTGTGTGATCAAGTGAGCGATCAGATTGGTATAGCGTACGGATGATAAGTGTACATCATACAGTTTTGAATGAAATTGATATTGAAAAGAGTAATCAAATTTGAATATTTGATTTTGAATAAACAAAGTTATATATCTTTGTTATGTAAGATAAATCTCCCCTTGTTGAATCTATTGTCGAAAGAAAAGGATTTTGAAAATGTTTGAAGTATAAAAGGAGTTTTATACAAGTTTGAAATGATCCGAAGTTTAAAAACAATTATATATATATATAAAGGATCTTATGAGGATTTTGGAAAAAGGTTTTGGGAACCTTTGGATTTGGAAAGGCTTTTTATTTTTGGGTAAAATCAATATTGGAATTTGAAAAGCCTGGTTTGAGAATTATCGATTTTGGGATAATCGATTTTGTGTAAAGGAGCTTTGTATGAGATCATACTAGGTGTATGGTTTGAAAGATACTATATGTGTATAGTATAAACTATTTAGAAAATGGCTCTGGAGAAAAGGCGCTCCCTTGAAATGAACTTCTCAGGAGTACCATAGGTTGGTACTGCCTTGAGTCTCAAAGAGGGGGAGGCTCTAAAGTTGATCCTAGAGGAGTCCGGACAAACTAGTTCCTGAGGATTATTGGGTAGTGAAAGTCGAGGGCGCCGATGCCTACAGAGGCTTTTGAGTTATGTTGTGGCGACAGTGTAACTCGATGTCGTTGCGATCTATTGTGTAGACCATAGCGGAAATCATGTGGAGGTGAGTGTCAATGGTCTACGCTTGATTTTACCGAGAAGGCAACGTAACACCGGTAGACTGCAATCTATTGTCAAGTGGAGTAGAGAAGTTTCATTCTTTTGGCAACCGAATTCGAGGGCGTTGAGGCCTACAGTTATATGGGTTTTTGCTATGACAACAATGTAACCCCGGTTGTACCTGCGATCTGTAGTGGGTTCCAGGCGTAATCGAGGGGAGCGGAGACCTACAGTTATCTATGGGTTTTTTTTTTGAGATGGCAACGTAACCATCGGGTTAACTGCGACCATGGATGCGAGTGATGATTTCCAGAGCATTCTCACCAAAGATATTTCCTCTGTTTTCAAAAATGTTTTTAATATTTTCAATAAAATTATTTTTCAAGTATTTTCACTTGGTGTTGAGATGGGCCTGCTAAGTACTTATAGATTTTCAGTCCTACGCCTGATCAACGTATGACCGAATTTTTGTGTGAACAAGAATCGACTAGTTGAAACATCGAGTTATAAAATGCTAATTTTATCAAACTATTTTGACAATATTATGCAGATTTTAAAGTGTTTTAAAGAAGTGTTCAAAGAGGAAACTTAACTGATATTAAGTATTTTAATAAATTCTGGCTTCGTTCCTTTTCGAGGACTAAAAGATTCAAAGGGTGAAGGAATGTGATAACCCGGATTTTCGGGCATCGGATAATTGAATAATTATCTGATTTAACCATTGAAAATATTGATTTATAATTAAACAAATAAATGTGATAATCTCCATTATAAATTATTTAAAATTGGCAAAACTATTATTTTCAAACAATAGTAATAATGTAATGTTTTTCAAAATATAAATAGACTTAAAAAAATTTATTATTTATAAATTTAATTTGTATTGTTTAAATATATACATATATTTGAGTTGATTTCAAATTGGATTTTAAAATGAATTTGGATTTGAGTTAGAATTAGAATTTGAGATTTAAAAGATAGATATTATAAAACATAGTTATATATATTTGTGAACATAATACATGTGAAAATATATTTATAATAAATAATTATAAATACTTAATTTAAAAGGGGTTAAAACATAATTGTTAAGATTAAAATAAATGGAGGATTTAAACATAAAGATACTCATTTTAACAAGTGTAAAGTCAAAAGATTATGAAATAACAAGTGTTGAGTGAATTAACAAGTGTCATTTTTTTAATATTCTTTTCATCTTTGAATATTAAGAAATAAAAAAATTATCATACTCTTTTCAATTTTATTTCAAGCATTCAAAAAAAAAGATAAAAACAAAGTATAGTTCAAAATCAAAAAAAACTAGATTCAAGATTGAATCAAAACAGATTCAAAATCAGGCAAGCAAACCTGGAAACCAAAACATTCAATAGTCAGTTGATTCAAGTTCAAAAATCTGGAAGTTAAGCAAAGTCAGTAGGCAAATCACATTAGGCAAAATTCATATTCAACTGAGTATAGATAAGGAATCAAGGATCAAGTCCAGCTTCAAATTTTAAAGGAAACAAAAATCTGCTCTGTTCAAACAAAAATGTGAGTAAACAATCTAACTCTTGTTTTAATTTGTTGTTGGAGATGAATGTATTTAATTAGGTGCCGTGGAAAATTGTTTGCATAGATGAAATTCTGGCCTGCATGTTTTAAATATGTAAATATAAATGGTGCATGTCTGATATGCTTGATTCATTCTGTTCCAGGTTATTGAATTTTAGAACAGGTAAATAAATTTAAAATCCTCTTTAACTGATCTCTGATACCCTTTGGTTTTCAGGCAAAATAGGTTTGTTTGAACATGAATTAAGATCTAAAAAATTTTATTTAAGTAAAACGAGTTTTTTCACTATAAATCAAGAAATTACAGAAAAATTTAAGATCTGTTAAAAACCAAGTGTCACAATTCCATGTTTTATTGATATAATCTTGCTCGTCATCGAGATTCATGAATTTTAAGAGTTGTATCATAATTTTTTGATTTGAATAGGGTTAGTAATTTGGGTTTGACCAGAGAAGTGGGTTTGAGCTATTTTCGGTGATTACAGTGCACGGGGTGGTCGGGGACTTAATGGGAGGTAGGATAGAGTACGACGGGTTCGGCAAAAATGTTAGATGTGAGGATGAGCCACCATGGCAACGGCGGTGGATCGGAATGGGTTTTAAACCCTATTTTGGGTTGAGGTCGAAAACGAGATGACTATGTCATCTCAGGTGCATCGAGTGGCTTCGGACCAAGAGTGTTGGGGACGTGGAGGTCTGGCGAGGCTGGGGTCAGAATTCTACTACCTCTGGTGGTCGACGATCGGAGTTCGAGGCGAATTCAGGCGAAGTTGAGGTTCCTAGAAGTGTTTGGTTTGCCTCGATTTCGATATTGAGCGTGTATGGATGTTTGGGTGATCGGAATTCGTTGTTGAGGCGACCGTCGAAATGTGGGTGGTGTCGGCAGTGAGCGACGTCGTCGCGACCACTTGTTCAGGTGCACCAGTGATCAAGTGTTAGGGTGGTTAGGATGAGTTGTGGCCTCGAAGATATACTCGAGTATTTAGGAAGAAGTCTCGAGTTAGAACCCTGTAGTGTTCATGATGTTTTAGTTGTTTCTAGTTTTAACTTTTAAACTAAATTTTTAAAATAATGGAAGAAGAAGAAGGGACCGAGATGGCACTCAAGTCAGGAACGGGTTAAACCCGAAGTTAATGTGAAATGTTTAAAAAGGCTTTTGAAAGCTAGTTTTAAATTTAAATAAAGGTTTAAACTATTAGATGATAAATGTTATTTTTTTAAAAACTATTTTGATTTAAAAAGTTTTATGCTTAAATTTGAGAAAGGTTATTAGTTAATGATTAGAAATTAATTAATCAAGTGATTAAAGATTAATTAAATTACAATTAAGTATTTATTAATTAAGTAATTAGAGATAGATTAATTGGTTATTAAAAACTAATTAATTTGTAATCAAAAGATGATTAATTTAAGTTTAATTACTTGGGGAGTAATTAAAGTATTGTTAATAGTTAATGAAGATCATTAACTAAGGATTATTAGATAATTAATTAATGTGATTAATTTTAATAATTAATTAAATTGGTTAGTTTAAGATAATCATTTATGGAATTATTTAAGTATAATTACTTAATGGAAGTAATTAGTAATGGTAATTACAGAGTGTAATTAATTGAACTGTAATTAATTGAAGATTGAAAGTAGTTTTGGGTTAATTACCTTGTGTAATTAATATGAAGAATAATTACTTAGTAGAAGTAATTAATATTTAATTACTTAGTGTAATTAATTTAAGGATTGACTAATAAAAGTTATGGGAAGTTAATTAAGTGATGTAATTAATTAAGAGTAAATAATTACGGAATGAGATTAATCAAGGGTGATTAATAAATATAATTAATTAAAGATTAAGTATAATTACTTAAGGTAATTAATGAGGTGTAATTACTTAGTGAAGTAATTGGTGGATAATTACTGAATGTAATTAATTAAAAGGAAATTACTTGATAGGAAGTAATTAAAGGATAATTACTTGGTGGAAGGAATTAAGTGATAATTACTTAATGTAATTAAAGGATTAATTAATATAATTAATCAAGGAGTTGGTTTAATTGATGGAGTAACTTAGGAAAGTTAATTTCTGATTTTGATTAATCAAGGTCGATTAATGAATGTAATTAAGTTAAAGGTTAATTATTAAAGGAAATTTAAAAATAGTTAACTAATGAAAGTAATTAGAGGATCATTAATTAATGTAATTAATGAAAGTGATCAACCTTGCTTATGAATGATTAAACGATGATGAGTGCTTTGAATTGGTTGATATCTCTGATATGAATTGCTTTGTGATATGATATGTTGGACGGACGGCGATAATGTGATTTTCTATCAATTATGAATTGTTGTGTAAAAGTGTTATCCTGTAATTAAAGTTGAATTGTATTTAATTGGATAACTTGGGTTTAGATGACATTGGATTCGAAGAGGCCGGAGTCGGGTATTAGTTAATACTCGAAACCACTTCGACTCTTTATAGATTGATATGTGGAATCAATAAGATGGAATAAAATTATTTAAGTGAATTGGACTATTTAGTCTTAGTTTTTGGGTACTTAGAACTTGATGTATGAAATAAGTGATGTCCATAACGAATTGTGAATTTGTAAATTGTTACGAGTTACCCCAGGTTATAAATAAGTTCTATGGATTGGAATTTCATGTTAGATGAGTTTACTCACGCTGGTTTCCAGCCTGACCCGGGTGTTACTTTGATGTAATGCTCGGGTCAAATCGAGTATTACAGATTTTCAGGTAAGGACGTTCTAGAGCTAAGGAGATGAGCTGGATGACAGAAACGTATGGAGTGTTTCTTCTGTATTACTATTGTATATATCTGAGACATGTTGATTGTATTTGTTTAGTGTTTGTATAAAAGTTGTAACTCTGATGTATTAAATTGAAATTTGACAAGTACAGTTTTACTTTGTATAACTGTTATTATTTGTTATTATATTTTATCCGCTGCGAATGTGAGATGTTGGTGTTTCTGTTTCTTTCTTTCCTCTTTTCTCCAACTATCTGGAATTTTCTGGAACGAAAATTCTGGGTCGTTACACTAATGGAATAATTTGCAGTGGCATAAGATGAGGATCATTAATTTCCACCTCGGCAGGTTCACTCTTAGCCTTTCTTCTCAATGATTCCTCCCTTTTAATCTGCTCCTTTGTGCTAGTCTTATCGGTGCGTTCTGGGGCACCATCAATCATTACGTCATCAGACTCATCAGTCGGAAGAGGATCCTCGGTCTTATCATCATCAAGGGCACCGATGGCTTGAGCATTGGGTTTTGAAACATCAACAACTACCGGACCCTCATCCAGTTTCTCCTGTTGCTTTGAGATAACACCACTTCTAGGAGTTTGACTTAGGCCCGGAAGACTTGCAAAATTTGTTAAAATAAGGAGATGAGCTCAAAACCATTGTGTGTGAACAACAAAAAACTTTTCATGTACTGAGGAGTAAAGTGCGATACCAGCATCTGGTTGACTCTTTGTAGTTGCCAAGGTACCTCCTTCTAAAATAGGGGATAACATCTTGGATTCGAAGCCTGGCCTGCCTGGATCGTAGCCAAGGTCCTACTCCATATCGAGAGAGATTGATGTTTCGACTACTTGAGATGGGGAGGAACCCCTAAAATCAGTCCCTGAAGATCCGGCAATATGTTCTCCTCCTTCGGTGTGTGCATAAGCATTAAAAAATGAAAGCTTTGCGGTAGCTAAACTGAGGGTTCGTTTCCGCGAAGAATTTCCCTCACTAATTCTTCTTCGTTGAGCTCGACTCCACCTAGTTCTTTTTCTTCATCTCGAAAATGTGTTCCTAAGCTTCAGTGAGTGATTCGAGGTATCCTTCATTAAGAAAACTTAAGTTATGATGGATTAGGACTTTGGCATTGTATTCAATGATCAATGGGTCGAATAAGTCCTTAATCTCATTCCTATAGGATTCCATGGTAGCTTCCAATTGGGAATTAACTTGTTCAGTCATCATGACCCTCTTCTCGATTTTCTTCTTTAGCAGATTCTATTTTACGAGCTGCTCGTCGATTTTAGCCTTTAAGCTCCTGGCCTCAACAGCTTCCTGTAGTACTTCTGCGATTCCTCTTTAGCTTCTATTTTTCCCTCCCTTTCCTACTTATAAAGTTCTTCAAGTTCCTCAATGCGACGAGCCAGAGCGTCTTTTTCCTTTTACAAGGAGTCTTTTTCTAAAGTAAGTGCCCCACTACTATGAAGTGTCACGTCGAGTTCCTTCTTATGAGAAACATCCAAACGAGTTACTGCCTCTGCCATTTCCTTGGCATTTTTCTCTGCTTCAGCAAGTTGACTTTTAAATTCTAACAATTCGGTATCTTGATGCTTGATTTTGTCCTTATCGTGTATAGCTTCCAACTTGACGCAGTCTATCTCATGTTATCACTCAATGGATACATTGAAGACTTTTTCTGCCAAGTGTTTAAATGATTCGTGCTGCACAAATACATCATTGACTTTGCCACTTTTAATGTGAGAGTTAAGTCCTTCAATGTTGAAGTTCGAAAAGTCATAGGTCAGGTGTCATCCGGAATTCGAAGATTTGAAAACCCCTTTAAAGAACTTTCCGAATGTTGAGAGGACGATTCCTCTTCAACAGGAGTAATAACGAACACATGATCCATGGTGGTTTTTCTTCTATGAAGCTTGTGCGCCAACCTTTTCTTTCTTTTTGTGGTTGTTTAGGATTGTGCGCCTTGCGATGGTTTGACAATTAGCACCTTTCCCGAGCCTGCATCAATGTCTCCGGGTTTGTCGGCCTGAGAATCTTTAATCTTACCCTCCTCGGTATCGCCCAGAGTCCCCTTGGCGGGGCACGACAGGTTTGATGGTATCCCCTCTTTGTTCTACAACACTCACTTCCAGGGAGCTCGATACCACGTCCATCTTCCAACGATTCGAACAAGGATAGTGACTCATCGGTCATGAGAAGTTTGATGTCACTTTCATCAATAGGGGTAGCGCGAATGGCAGTGATAGCTCTTGAAAAATAGACACCTTCAGGACATGAGAGGATAGCTAAAAGAACTCAAAACGTTAGTAGATTCAAAGGAAAAGTTATGATTTGGACTGATGAACTTTAGAAAGAAGTGAAGGTACTACTTACGTCCTTCTAATCATCATCTCACAAATCCAAGAGGGAATCGCACGTAAAAACGTTCATGCTTAAACAATGAGAGTTTGTTCCGAGCATCCGTCAGAACCTAGCAGTTTGGCGAGGGTTCGAGAAAGACATAAGAAGGGATTCCCAACTATCGCTTAAAGTTATATATAAAACTTATATCTTCAAGAGTATGTGGACGAAATAAAACACCCATGAATAGTAAGAAGGTTCCATGTATGGAAGCATAACTGTTTGGGTGAAGCTGAACAGGGGATATCCCAAGATATCTCAACATTTCTTAGACAAACGAATTGAAGGGTGGTATGCATCCATCCCAACACATAAACTTATAGCATGCGTGTACCATGTTGGGGGAAAGTGAGGCCTACCATGTCCTAAAGGAACCAAGATGTCCCTATATGGAATTCCATGAATAGATTGTAGACGACAGAAAGTAGCATCGCTAATTCGGGAAGCCTGTAAATCCATTAGATTATATAAAATAATAGCGCCATCTACAGAATGAGGAGCATGGCTCATATTTTCCACTAGAAGGACCGGAATATCTAAGAAAAGATCGACTCGTGGGTTAGAAACTTCTGTCAGTTCCACTTGTTGGCTAGGAGAAATCCTGTCGAATATAGTTGCGGAACTTGACTTTGCTTCAGAACCAACGTGTTGCGTCATCGGATTATAAAACGTAACAACTAAATGCTTCGAGCATTTGGCATCTATATTAGCTATGCTCAATAGATAATCAAAATTTGATAAGACAACATGTTCCTCCATGCTAAATGTGAACTATTGTAGTGTTGTACAATATATAACAGATATAAACAAATTGAAATCGGAAAAATGGAATAAAACAATGAGACTTGATGGTTTTGTCCCAAAAGACCATCATCGCTGACTGTCTCAACTAGGGAGAAGATCGATCGGTTATGAAAGCTTTAGGATTAGTCATCGGCATATCAAAGTATGAAGTTTGTCACTTAGATTCATTTACAAATTTTTTTTGCAAGTTTTTCACTTAGTCCATATTGAAACTTTTGGAATTTGATTGTTCATTCTCAAGTTCGATAGTTTAAGTATGAATAGTAGATTATCCATCGTTGTCATATGTTCAGGGTCAGCAAGGCAAACTAGTGGTGATTGTTCGAACAAGTTAGGTTGAATTAGCTTACAAAGCATGTGCCGACCCAAAGATATATGACAGCCCTTATCCCAAAAGTTCCTATAGCGATCCCTATCCTTCACCACAACTTGCCAATCTCTAAAACTAACCGAATCTTACAGAAAGGTTGATCCCTATTAACAGGCCGATCCATTTCTATTGAACCGGCTAAATTTCTATCAAGTTAGAAAATAGCCGATCAAATTTTAAATAAAAATAATCGTAAGTGCATGGCGTATAATGTTAGTACGTGGCGAGTACAGGTCGATCCATAGGGAATTGTTTAGATTTTAAAATTTTCTACTCGATTAAATTAACCAAGAGTTCGAAATTATTTGAAGCTAAAATATGTAAATAAATTAGCAAAGAAAATGGACAAAAATATATGAGAGTTCGAATGCAATTTAGAGGTAATTTCCTTCTCATGGTCACATAAATCAACAAAATGAAATTATCATCTCTCTTTTGGACATTAGTTAATTTAGTTGATGTGTTTATCATAAGTACAGAATATTTGTGCTATTAATTTGCCTAATATAAACCATCAAACTATAATGCAACCACTAAATTACTTTTTAACTCTCATGAAAATGTTAATGAACCTGAAAATAAAATCTATTCTAAGCATGATCTATTAACTACTGATTAGAAATATAGATTATCAAATTTTGATTATAAAGTTCACTTCACTACCATAATCATATATAGATGAAGAGGTAACTTGTATTTGTATTTGTTTAAGCATAACATATTTGGTGTCAACAACATAGATTATCGAATTCAAAGCTAAAACAACAAATTTTAACTCGTTCAAACATTTCCATTAAGCATAAAAAGAGATCAAAAATTATAAAAATGTTGAATATACATTATTAAGAGAGCTTCATTACTCCTAAATTGAAGGCGTTTAGCCTCTCATATTTGTTATCATTTCGATAAATGTAGCATTCAACATGAAATAAAAACAAGTAGAAAAATGCAAACTACTTAAAAGAGAGCTAATTGAAATAAAAAGAGAAGCAATCAACTTGCATATATAAAAAGATCTACGCTACTAACAAGGAAAGAAAGAGCGCATGTAAGTACAAATTAGCATGTATTAATATTGCTTCAAAAGAAATTACGTGAAAGAAGGCTAAGAAGCCATTAAAAGGAAAAGAGTGCTTGTAATTTATTTTTGAGCCTCAGACTAAACTAACTACAAGAGGAGGCTAAGCGATTAATTACGTGAACATATGGGGTATTTATACATGTTTGGAAACCCTAACCATATTTTGAGGAACTGCCCAAATTACCCTCTTTGGAAGTGCGGCCACCAAGTTATCATTAGCATGAGATAATCCTCCATTTAAATGTGCATGAAACTTTTAGCTCCACTAACTTGTGCACTAGCTTCCAATTGTGGATTAAGGTAAGTGGGCAGGTGGGATCCTCCATGATACATGGTTTGAATAGTTTTCAATTTCATTAATTTGTATCTTCTAGTGCATGCATATTTTCCATGAAGCCACTTGTAATTTGAATTTAAATTCTTACAAAATAATGCAAAAATTTCCAATTAATTTTTCTTCAATTGATATATGCACAAAAATGACCATTTTGCACCTATATGAAGATGAATAAATAGTGATTTGAAAATAATCATATTGGTTTAAACATGTTAAAACACCCTACATGCTCCTTTATTTAATTAAATTAGATAAAATATGGAAGTAAAAATATGCATATTTACGTGCACATCAAATATCTGCACACTTATCTTTTTTATTCGTCCTCAAATAAAATAAAACGGAGATAAATCTATTTTCACAATTACATTGAGCATATGCAATAAAACGTTAAACATCTAGGTGTCCCTAGTAGGACGAGTGTTGTCTCGTGAGGGTTTTCAGCAGATGTTACCCACAAAATCCAAATGCAAAGTGAAAAATTCCTAAATGCAAGATTTATTTTCAAAGAGATGAATGCAAGTTTTAGAAAATATTTACAAATGAATGATTTACTTTTAAACTGACACAAATAAGTTAAATATAAGTTCTGGTCATTATCAATAAATTTAAATCCTTTTACTTATCAAAAATTCCAATAAAAATTAAGTTATCATAACAAATAGACTCTACTTTGGCTAGTTGTTTCGGTTGATAACATAATGCAACTGTGAAATGGATCCTTAATTGATTATAAAAGTTTTTCAAAGTGGTATTTTCATTTTTTTTTAAAATAACAAATAAAATCAAATAAGTGAAAATAGTGCTTCGATTTCAATTTCTTACTCTCTCTTTATTTGAAATTATATTGATATTAACAATATTTACATATGCCTAACTCAAAACTGAGGCCAGATATACCACATGCACTGCATTTCGAACTTATGTGAGGGGAATACAGTGCGTGGTGAGTGAACACACAAGTGTGTACACCTATCGACTGTAGGCATTACTAATGAATTTTTTTATATACATTCACCTAACTTAGATAAATTGAGGCAAGATATACCAATCATGTACTGCCTTGCAGACTTACATGAGAAGGGTACAGAGCATGATGTGTGTACACACTTACTTGTGAACACATGACCCTAGGTATTAATAAAATATAAACATATATACAAAAAAATTGTTATATTTTTTTTGTTTTTTTGAAGAGAGAGTTTTGCAAAATCATCTTAGCACCATTTAACTTAGAAGATAAAAATGTTATATCTTTTCCTTTAAATTCATCACTTTTTTAAACAAGGATTCTCCATTAGGATATACTTCATAATTATCACTATAAATCTACCTATATACTAGTTAAACCATCAATATTCGTAACCAAACTTTATTTTTATTTTTGTTGAGATAGATAAATTTTCAAAAATTCTAATTTAATAACCAAAATCATATACTTATCCTATAGTGTTTGTTTAAAAGTAAATCAATATGCTAAAGAAAATTTGTTTTGGAATTTTTATTTTGTTTTTTTCTTGGAAACTTTTTAGTTTTATAAAGAAAATGCAAAAAATTAACTATAAAAAGTCAAAAAGAAGATGAGACTCCCTCCACACTTGATTTTGACTGTATCCCCACAGTAAACCCAAGTGAAAGGAGAAAAATAAAATACAAACAAGAATATAACCTATATTTACATGAAAATGAATAGATTATTATTTACAAGACCTTAGAAAATATGCCATCAAAGAGTAAATGAAATGGTCTTCCAAAGACCAATTCATTTATCTCATCAAGTATGAGAGACACAGCTTAAGCATAGAAAACCAACCATAAAGGATTTCAAAATTGAATGTTGATTTAGAAAAACGAATATCGTTTTATTAAAAATCGTATAAATTGTTTTATTTTCGATGATTTTTGGGGTTGATAGAACAATTGATTAAAACTAAAAATTCAAGCTTATCATTGAAAACTTCTTCAGAGTAATTGAATTCAAAATCAAAGTGGTGAATTAAATCTTCCCCTTAAAAATTCAACAACTCATCTTTAAAAAATCCTAAGAAAACGTATTCACTAAATTCGTCTTCCTTTCTTGGATTATCAACGACTTCATTGCATACATCAATTTCAAAGTCTAAAGTTGTTGTACTTAATTTTTCAAAATCGGAAAAAGGAAGATCGATTTTTAAATTTGGTTCCACACTCTCAAAAGAATTAAAGTCCAACTCAACCATATTTTTAACAACTTCATTAAGATTGTCATTTTCAATTTCAAAAGTTGTTATTTGAACATAGTTGGTTTTAGTAAAGGGTAGATTATTATTCGTCTCATCACATATTGGAATTTGATTTTGTTTTTCATGTTGTTTCATGTATGTTTCAAAAAACAAATCTGTGGTCATTGTAAATTTCTTCCATTTGCTCGATGAAATCAAATCTATAATTATTAATTTGAGAATTTTCAATTGAACTTGTTGAGAGTGAAAATTATCAATTGCATCATGGTCGAGATTATTCCCATTGCCATAATCATTTAAACCATTGTTTCCATTTTTTATTTTGAAACTCATTTTGAAGTTCGAAATTGAATTGGCATGGGTTATACTCGAAATCATTTGAATTTTGAAGCGAATTTAAATTTTGATTATTTTGAAAACTTTGACTTTGAATCATTGCACAAATATGAATTACACAAATCATTTATCTTTTGATTTGTTGTGTAGAGAGTTCAAGTAAAGATGAAATCTTTTCAATACTATTTCCAAAAACTTGTTGAACCAGCTAAACTTCTATTGGGTTAGAAAATAGCCGAGCAAATTTTAAATAAAAATAACTACTAGCGCATGACGTACAAAGTTAGTACATAGCAAGTACAGGTCAATACGCGGGGAATTGTTTAGATTTTAAAATTTTCTATTCAATCAAATTAACCAAGAATTTGAAATCGTTTGAAGCTAAAACATGTAAATAAACTAGCAAAGAAAATGGATAAAAATATATGAGAGTTTAAGGGCAATTTAGATGTAATTTCCTTCTCATGATCACATAAATCAACAAATTAAAATAATGATCTCTCTTTTGGTCATTAGTTAGCTTAGTTGATGTGTTTATCATATGCATTGAATATTTTTGCTATTAATCGGCTTAATATAAACCATCAAATTATAACACAACCGCTAAACTACTTTTTAACTCACATGAAAATGTTAATGAACTTGAAAATAAAATCTATTCTAAGCATGATCTATTGACTATTGATTAAAAATATAGACATCAAATTTTGATTTTAAAATTGATTTCATTACCATAATCATATGTAGATGAGTAGGTAATTTGTGTTTGTTTAAGCATAGCCTATTTGGTGTCAACAACATAGGCTATCAAACTCAAAGATAAAACAACAATTTTAACCCATTCAAACTTTTCCATTATGCACAAAGAGGGATTAAAATTATCAAAATGTTGAATCTACATGATTAAGAGAGCTTCATCACCCCTATATTGAAGGGGTTTAGCCTCTCATATTTGTTATCATTTCAACAATTGTAGCATTGAAATGAAATAAATACAAGAAGAAAAATGCAAACCAATTAAAAGAGAGCTAATTAAAATAAAATGAGAAGTATTCTATTTACATAAATAAAAAGGATCTACACTACTAACATGGATATAAAGAGTTCATGTACGCAAATATGAGCATGTATTAAAATTGCATAGAAAGAAATTACAAGAAAGAACGATAAGAAGACATTAAAAGGAAAAGAGTACTTGTAATTTATTTTTGAGCCTCAAACTAAACTAACTACAAGAGGAGGCTAAGAGATTAATTACATGAACATATGGGGTATTTATACACGTTTGGAAACCCTAATCATATTTTTGGAAACAATTCAAACTACACTCTTAGGAAGTGTGGGCATAAGTTATCATTAGCATGAGATAATCCTCCATTTAAATATACATGAAACTTTTAGCTCCACCGACTTGTGCATTAGCTTCTAATTGTTGATTAAGGTAAGTGGGTAGGTGGGGTCCTCCATGATACATGGTTTCAATTATTTCCATCTTCATTCCTCTATATCTTCTTATGCATGCATATTTTACATGAAGTCACTTGTAATTTGAATTCAAATTCCAACAAAATAACATAAAAATTTCCATGTAAATTTTTTCAAATTAATATATGCATAAAAATGATCATTTCCCCTATATGAAGATGAATAAATGATGATTTGAAAATAATTTGAATATTGTTTTAAACATATTTAAACACCATATATGCTCATTTATTTAATTAAATTAGATAAATTATGGAAGTAAAATATGCCCATTTACGTGCACATCAATTTCCTATGGCCACACAACAAAAAACTTTCCCTACTGATCCCTCTATCAAAACCTTCCTTACCAATTCCTACATCAAAACCTTCCCTACCGATCTCTCCATTAAAATTTTCTCTACCGACCCTCATCCAAAATCACCAACACTACCGAACCCTTCATTATTGTACTTCTAGCCTTCCTCCTATTGATGTACCACTCTGAACCTTCATCATCTCTCATATTACCCTCTTCTATCTCCTAACTCACATTGAATTGCCACTCATCCTTCTCTCCCAAAATGCTTGCCATCACAACCTCGAACCCTCTTTGACTCCTAAGAGATCCAGGAACCCAACGTGATTAGAAAATGTATTTAAAGAATTACCTACATGAATATTCAAACAAGAAAGGAGGCAAACTCTTGGTTGTACATGAAGTTGAAAGGCAAGGCGGAGTGAATTTATGGAAAGAATGGACAATAATGGGATTTGAGTATGTGTGGAAGTGGATCTTCTAGGTTTCGCAAGCCAGAGTGAAGATTGGAGAGTCGGGGTTCGTTAAGAAGCTTAAGTGTGAAAGCAAGTAAATGGGATAAGTGAAGAAGGAACGAAAGAAGAGTTGGTATATATGTATATGGTAGATGGATAGGTCTAAAGTTTTGAGCAGATAATGAAGGGAGAGGGATCGACATGTAAGTTTGCCGACCCCTATTAGTGAGACTCGAAGAAGGGATCAGCATAATGCATGTCGATCCCTATACATTCTTTTAAATAAAGGGACATAGTTATGAAGATTTGGTTATGAACATGAACATATGGGATGTTATAAAAATTGGCAACGACCTGTAAACGTTCGAGCACATCTAGGAGCCGACAACAGAAACGTGTATAGGAATGCACACGAGAGTGACTTAAAGGTTCAACTTTTTGAAATCAAGAGAAATTGAAATCAAATCTGAAACCCTTAAGTTCAAGGCCGGAAAAGATAATAAAAAGTTTATAAGTCCTGCAAAATCGGATTTATATATGTTAACGGAATATGGCACGGAATTTATATCATTGGAAATCAACCAAGCATCATGGCAATCGATGAAGAATTCAATGCCTTTGAAAAACGGTTTGACAAAGGAATAGCAATCAATTAGGAAGCTAGATGAACTTCTTTCTGACAATTCAGACTTTTTTCGATTCAAAGCATGTCATGTTACTTACGAGACATACTTTAGGAGGCATATGTTACCCGATATCCAAAACAGGCTATGTTAAACCGATTGTATGAGATAGATTCGATTGTTATCAGGTACGGTGATTGTGATATCTCGGAATTTCAAGCAATTAAAATATGAAAATCTCTTTTATAAATTATTTAAAATTAGCAAAATTGTTATTTTCAAACCATAAAAATAATGAGTTGTTTATATATGATATATAAGTAGATTTTAAATGAAATTGTTATTTTCAAATTTAATATGTTTATATATATGTATATGAGTTAATTTTAAATTGGATTTTTAAAATTTAATTTGAATTTGAAATTTCGAAGGATAGATCTCTTAAAATATTTTGGATTTAAAAATATATATGTATGATTTTTATAAGAGTAAAATTTGTTTTGCATCTTTAAAAGGATTTTATTTATATAAATTAAGAAATGTATTTATTAATTAGGAAGTTTAATATAGAAGCTTTATAAACATTTAAAAAATAATAAACTCATGCGTAATTACAAGTGTTAATAAAAGAAATCATCTTAATAACATGTGTAACTTAATAAACAATTATAAATGACAAATGTTAGATTATTAAACAAGTGTCATCTTTTAATTTTATTTTCTTTTATTTCTTTTAAATCATAAAATCAAGTTATAAAAATATCTCTACATTTCCTTCTCTATTTCTTGCCTATTCTCATCTCCAAAACAAAGAAAACCCAAAACCTGTTAATAACATACTAACCTGAGATAAATTCAAATAGATAAAAATCAAACTCTTACTAAAATCCAACATGATCAAATAGTAGTTCAATAATCTAAAGCAAGTAGAGTAGATCCAAATTCATCTCAAACTAAATAAAGGATCCGGATAAATTCAAGCTCAACTAAGCATTATACAGTTTCTAGTTCAAGATCTCAGCATTCTAGTTTTTCAAAATAAATAAAAAAACTATTTCAAAGGCCTCTGTTCAAAATTAATCACAGGTGAGTAAACCAAATCTACTTATCATCTGATGCATGCGATAGATACTGAATGTTATGTTGTGAAATGTGAGTATGGAAATGAATATACTTTGGATGTATGACAGTATGAAGTTGCTATATTTATATATATATATATATACACCTATATACATTCCTGTACATGTCTTTGTTGGATGGAAACAGGTTAAAAACTTCTCAAATTTTCAATCCTCATCATTTAAATTCTTTTAAGACATGATCTTTAAAGGAAAAAGATTTGTAGCAACCAAATTTGATTTTTAAAAATATTACTAAGTGAAATTTAAAAGCGAACTTACAGGAAATAAGAAGTGTCAGTAAAATTAAATTGAAGTCGAAAATTTGATTTTTAATTTTCAAGCTTGGAATATATAAACGAATGCGTATTGTAAAATGGTAAATTTTGATAATCATTTCTTAAATTTTTATTTGGGATATGGGTGGATGTATGGGTGGATGTTGTGAGTTGATCGAGGAATGGAATTGTGTCGATTTCTAGCGAGGTGGTCGACCGTTGGGGTCGGCATGGGGTCAAGAGGAGGTTGCATGGCTAGGGAACTTGGGAAAAATCTAAGATGATTTTTTCGATCATCGGAGTGGTTGATTGAGGGAGAATTATGGTTTTTGGAGCTTCATCTTTGTGGTGACTGTTTTCAACGAGCGATAGCAACGAAGGTGATTGGACGGGGCCGCAATGGTCCAGGAAGGAAGCTCGAGGAGTGGTGGTCGCACCGGTGGGGTGGCATCGTTTTTGGTCAAAGGAGGTGGAAGGTACGGGATGTTTTGGGTGAATGGGTTCTTCCAGTGGGATTTAAAATTTATTCAATTTCGATTCAGGGGGTCGAAGCTTGTTCTGGGTGGTCGGAGCTGTTGAACGCATCGCCGATGACATGCTGGAGGCAGCAGTGGTGTTCGGAGCGGCGGCGTGGGGGTGTGCATGTGCACAGGCATCAAGGTGTATCTGTGTAGTAAGATCTGAAGGAAGAGGAAGGTAGGAGGGGGGAAGGAAGAAGATAGTTTTGGGTTTGTTTGGGTTTTGACCCGGGTTATTGCTCGAAGTATTACCGGCTTGATCTCGGGTTGTTGTGATAACAGGTTAAATTTTAAACTAACAAAATTTTGAAAAAAAAGAAAGGTAGGTTTCTCGGGCAAGGACTCGAATTGTTATTCGGGTGTGACCCGAAGCAAAATTTGTATAGTTTTAAGTTTAAATATAAATAAGTTTTTGAATCTAGTTTTTAACCATTTCTTAAAACTTATGTCTTTATATAATAAATGTCTTAAATAATTGTTTTAAGGACATTATATAGTTTTTTTAACTTATTAAGTTAAATGCTTAGGTTATAATTAACTTAAATTAAATGATTTAATTAAATAAGTTAATTATAAAGATTAATGGTTTAAATATGATTATGATAATTAAGAAATTAAATATCTTAAGGTTAATTAAGACCTTGGATAATTAAGGATTAATTAAATTAATAAAGTAATTAGAGAGTAATTAATTATTAATTAATTAATGATTAGGGATTAATTAATAATTAAGGGTTATAAATTAATTAATTTGAGATTAATTAATTGGTAATTAGTGATCAAATAATATAAGTAATTAGAGATTAATTACTTATATGATTAATTACTTAATGTAAGTAATTAAAGGATTAATTTGTTAAGGGTTAATTAATTTAATTTGTAATTAAAGGTTAAATTAATTAATAATTAAAGGTTAATTAATTGAGGATAATTAACCAATGAGATAATTCCTTAATGAAGTAATTATGGATAATTGATTTTAGATGGATAATTTAAGGGTTGATTAATTAAGGAAATTGATTAGAGTTTGGTCAGTGAATGGGATTACTTAAAAGACAATTAATCAAAGTAAGTGATTATAGGATAATTAATTAAAGTAATTAATTAAGGATTAATGTAATTAATTAACTAATGAGAATACTTAAAGGTTGATTAATGTGAATAGTTAAAGGATAATAAATTTGTGTAATTAATTAAAGGTTAATTACTTAATGTAAGGCATAATTAATTAAGGATGATTAATTAAGATGTTAACTAAAGGATGATTGATTAATTGGTTTGTAATTAATTAATGATTTAATAAGTTGGATTTGAAGGTGATTGAGGTAATTAATTTAATTAATTTAAATTAATTAGAAATGGTGAGACTGATTAATCTTGCTTATCGATGATTGGATTTTAGAAATGCCTTGAATTGGTTGATATCTCTATTATAAAATGTTTTGTGATATGATATGTTTTGATTATACAGTGATAATGTGGTTATCTATCAATGATGAATTGCTATGTAAAAGTGACATCCTGTATTAAAATTTGAATTGTATTCACTTGAATAACTTGGTTAAGATGACATTAGATTCGAAGAGACCGGGGTCAGGTAATTAGCAAATACCCGAAACCACTTCGATTAGTAATCTACAGTGATTCTTTATAGTTTTGATTTAGAATCTAACGAGATGGAATGAAATAATTTAATGAACTTGGCCACTAAATCTGAGTAGCGATAATTAGATATGATTTGTGAAATATGTACTAGACTATAACAAGTTGAGAACGTGTAGTGAAGTATGAGTTACCCCGGGTTTTAAATAAGTTTTATGCTTTAGAATTTCATGTTAGATGGGTTTACTCACGTTGGTTTCCAGCCTGACATGGTATTACTTTGATTAATGCTCAGGTCAGACCGAGTATTACTGCTTTTCAAGTACGGACGTTCTGAAGCTGACGAGGCGAGCTGGATGACAAGAACATATGGAGTTTGCCGCTATGTATTTGAGTTTGTTGTGATATTAGTCTGAGACAGGTTGATACAACTGTTTAGTCTATTTATAAATGATTGTAACTCTGATGATTTATATGTGAAGTAACAATTACAGCTTTTCTTCATAAAAATGCTATTATTTGTTATTATAATTAATCCGCTGCGAATGTGAGATTTTGTTTTTTATGTTCTTCTTTCTTCTTTCTTTCTTCTTTTCTTTAACAATCTGGAATTTTCGAAGTTGAAAATTTCGAGCCGTTACATTTGGTATCAGAGCTGAAGATTAAGCTAGAACCTTAGCTCTGGTGGGTTTACTCATTAAGAATGGGGTCAATGGTACCCTAGAATGAGTTGAGTGTAGTATATGAGGGCGTATTTGTTATTTTCGTATAAAATGATTTTAAAAATGATTTTTATATAAGTTTATATTTTGATATATATAAGCAATAGTTTTCTAATATATTGAAGGAATCTGTTGTTGATTATTGGAATTAAATATAATAATAAGAATTAAGTGGTAATAGAAATACAAACAAATTGAAATTGAATGAAGATAAGTTTGAAATGGATCCAAACTGAAATTAAAATCCTGAATTTGTAGAGGTGTTTTCAAAATAAGATAATAATGAATTGGTTTCCAGATATGATAATCTTGGTTATTATCATAAATGGTTGTTGCGTTTAATAATGAAATGTATGTTAATGAGTAAGAAAAATGAAATGTTTTAGGGAAGTAAAACATTTATGTGAGTATGACTTATAAATTGGAATTGAAGATGATCTAAATTGTGAAGTTTTAAATCTTGGTCCAGAAATTTGAAATTGTTTCAAACTAATGAAAGAAATAATAAATAGTATTATTTGAATGAAAGGGTCCTGTTTTCAAACAAGAGTTGTTTGAAAATTTTAAAGAAATTTATTTTGAATTAAAACAAAGGTGGTTTAAAATTTTGTGTAAAGGAAATAAATATGTATATATGGGGATATACATAATATCAAAGATGATTTGAAATAAATTCTAAGTGTTGAGTTTTAAATTTTTCCTTGGAATATGATATGGAGAACTAAAGTGATAAGTTTCTGAACTTATAAGAGGGAAGATTATTAATATGAAGTTTAAAATTTGAAATGGGAATTCAAATTGGGTAAAGTTGATTGGACTAAATTGAATTGAATTTAACTTTAAGGAAGTTGAATGGTTGGTTTAAATGGGTGCTAGATGTGATCTCAAAATGGGTTTGAGATCTAGCAATTGGAATTAGATGTTATTGGTTGGTGTTTGGATAAATTTGGATGTTTACTTATCCTGGTATCATCCTGTTGTTATTAATAATCTATGAACTTAAGAATTTGATTTTCTTAAATGAATTAAGAAATGGATTGAGGTAATATATCCATTATTGAGATAAAAAGGAAATTAAACTTTAATTAGAAATTAAGGATATGGAATCACTTTGCACTTAAGATTTGAATGTTAAGAACTTGTAAACTAAAATTATTTACGAATCGGTTTCAAAGTCTGAAGCAAAAATGGATAATAAACTAGAATTTGAAGATTAAATTGTTTTTGAATTATTATTTGAACTTTAAAATAAATTAAGTAAAGATAGTTTAAAATGGAATTTTGAAATTTGGGCTCAGAATTAAATGGTTTAAAGATTTAAGTTGTTAAATTAAAAATAAAGGTTGATTTGATTTAAAAGTAAAGGTTAATTTGATTTAAGGGATTAAATCAACATTAAAATTCAACTCGAATTTGTATAATTCAAGATGGTTTAAAGTTGAGATTTAAATTGAATTATTTCAAACTGAATTTGATTTGAATTAACTGGAATTATGATTGAAGATGGATAAATATAAAATTCAAATGGAAATTGATTTGAGTTTGGGATAGGAATTGAAGTTAATTTAAATTGAATTGAAATTGAATCAATTTAAATTATTGGAAACTGGGAATTGTTTGGAAATGGAGATTGGGAATTGGACAGTTTGACTCTGGGACTATTTTCAAATAAATTGTTTTAATATAACTGTTTTTAAATCTGTTTTTCCTAGCTATTTACTACACAACTTTTCTTTTAAAAACCCAAAACTATCTTATACTTATTTTAAAACTACTTTAGGAACTATTTAACTATTTTACAATAATTTTACAACTGTTTTATAACCTAATTACTACTTTATAACTATTTTGCAATTATCTAACTATTTTACAGCTATTTGACTATTTTGCAATTATTTTAAAATTACTTAATTATTTTACTACTATTTACAAAAAATAACTATTTTGTAACTGCTATCTATTTTAAAAATATTCAAGCTATTTTCTTAATACAAGTTGGTCAGAGTGGAAACTGTCTATAATTGAATACCAATTGAGATAAGAATTGAAGTGTTACCCAAATGGAAATTGGGAATAATTGTGGATAAGTGAATGGAATAAAAGTGAAGGTGAATGGAAAAGAGAATTGATTTAGCTAATAATCAATAAAGATAAATACATAGGATGTACGTATATTATTCTATTCGTATAATGATTTGATCCAGATTCGAGCATAGAATTCCAGGATAGTATATCAGTGCGAGTTAGGATTTTTCACTCGATTTTTGATGACGAACCCTGGATATGGATTTTTGATTGATTCTGGGAATTCTCTATCATAGTTAGGCTATGCAAGGAGAATGACGGTTTCTGATCAAGAAAGAGATCTGATTCCTCACTAGGAAGTCGGGTGGACGATACTAGTTTGGAAGTGGAATTGTGTGATCGAGTGAGCGATCAGATTTGATATTGCGTACAGATGGTATATGCACATTGTACGTGCTTGAATGAAATTGATATTGAAATTTTGAAAGAATTGAGAAATGGTTTTGAAAGGAATGGTATATTTTGAGAAGTATATATGAATAAAGATGGAAGTTGGATATCTTTTGAAATTCACTTTTGAAAATAAGTGATAGGGTAAGTACTAAAACAAAATCAAACTTGAATATTTGATTTGGTGCATAGTAAAGTTATATATATATATATATATATATATATATATATCTGTTATATAAGATAAATCTCCCCTTGTTGAATCTATAGCCAGAAGAAAGGTTTTTGAAAGTACTTGAAGTATAAAGAGGAAATTTGTATAAGTATGAAGTGATCCAAAGATTTTTTCAAGGTTTTGTATATATATATAAAGGATTTTATGAGAATGATTTTGGAAAAAGGGTTTAGGAACCTATGGATTTTGGAAAGGCTTTTGATTTTTAGGAAAATCAAATTTTGGAAATTTGAAAAGCCAAGTTTGGAACTATCGATTTGAGATATCGATTTTGCGTAAAGGAGATTTTGATGTAAATCATAAAGGGTATTATTTGAAAGATACTATAAGAGTATAGTATAAGGTGTTTTGAGATTGGCTCTGGGAAAAAAGATGCTCCCATTGGAATGAACTTCATTAGGAGATCCACGAAGTGGGTCTGCCTTGAGCCCTAAGGGGAAGGCTCTAAATTGAATCCTGTGAGGAATTCTGAACAAACTGAAGTTCCTGAGGATTATGTATAGTGGGTAGCGAAAGTCGAGAGCGTTGATGCCTACAGAGACATTTGGGTTATGCTGTGACAACAGTGTAACTCGGTATCACTACGATCTACTACGGACCATAGCAAAAGTCATGTGTGTTGTTGAGAACCAACGGTCTACGTTTTATTTTGTTGTGATGGCAACGTAAAATCGGTGACTACGGCCTATGAAGACATAGCGAAAGTCGAGAGGCCGTGAGAGCCTAAGTCTACATTGGGACTTGACTGATGTAGTCTGCGACCTATGTGGGAGTGGTGAAGTTTCACGTGGCAGCGAAAATCGAGGGCGCTGATGCCTACAGTTACATGGACTTTTGTCGTAATGGCAACGTAACCCGGAATATTACTGCGATCTGTGGCGGGTTCCATGGCGTAATTGAGGGGTGCAGAGGGCCTACAGTTATCTGTGGATTTTGTCGGGATGACAGCATAACCATTGGATTAACTGCGACCATGGAGGGGATGATGATTTCCTGAGCATTCTCACCAAAGATGTTTCCTCTATTTCAAAAATGTTTTCTACATTTTCATAAAATTTTCAAAAATGTTTTTCCAAATATTTTCAATAGGTGTCAAAAATGAGTCTGCTGAGTATTTACAGATTTTCAGTCCTACGCCTGATCGACATATGACCGAATTTCTGTGAGAATAAAGATGGACTGGTTGAGACATCGAGTTATAAGAAGTATTCTTATAAAAACTATTTTATAATATTATGTGGATTTTAAAAGTGTTTTAAAAATGATCAAAGAATAATTTATCTGATTTTGGGTATTGAATAAATTCTGGCTTCGTTCTTTTTCAAGGATAAAAAAATTCTAAGGGGGAAGAATGTGATATCCCGGAATTTCAACCAATTAAAATGTGATAATCTCTTTTATAAATTATTTAAAATTGGCAAAATTTTTATTTTCAAACCATAAAAATAATGAGTTGTTTATATAAAATATATAAGTAGATTTTAAATGAAATTATTATTTTCAAATTAAATATGTGTTTATATATATATAAGTAATTTTAAATTGGATTTTTAAATTTTAATTTGAATTTGGGATTTCAAAGGATAGATCTCTTAAAATATTTTGGATTTAAATATATATATATATATATATATATATATATGTATGTATGTATGTATGTATGTATGTATGATTTTTATTAGAATATAATTTGTTTTATATTATTTTATTTAAAAGGATTTTATTTATATAATTAAGAAATGTATTTATTATTAGGAAATTTAATATAGAATCTTTATAAACATTTAAAAATTAATAAACACATGCATAATTACAAGTGTTAATAAGTGAAATCATCTTAATAACATGTGTAAGTCAATAAACAATTATAAGTGACAAATGTTAGATTATTAAACAAGTGTCATCTTTTAATTTTATTTTCTTTTATTTCTTTTAAATCATAAAATCAAGTTATAAAAATATCTCTACATTTCCTTCTCTATTTCTTTCCTATTCTCATCTCCAAAACAAGGAAAACCCAAAACCTGTTAAGAACATACTAACCTAAGATAAATTCAAACAACTAAAAATGAAATTCTTCCTAAAATCCAACATGATCAAAAAGCAGTTCAATAATCTAAAGCAAGCAGAGTAGATCCAAATTCATCTCAAACTTAATAAAGGATCCGGATAAATTCAAGCTCAACTAAGCATTATCCAGTTTCCAGCTCAGGATCTCAGCATTCCAATTTTTCAAAATAAAAAAAAACTATTTCAAAGGCCTCTATTCAAAATAAACACGGGTGAGTAAACCAAATCTACTTATCATCTGATGCATGTGATAGATACTGAATGTTATGTCATGAAATGTGGGTATGGAAATGAATATACTCTGGATGTATGACAGTATGAAGTTGCTATATATATATACCTATATAAATTCCTGTACATATCTCTGTTAGATGGAAATAGGTTAAAAACTTCTCAAATTTTCAATCCTCGTCATTTAAATTCTTTTATGTCATGATCTTTAAAGGAAAAAGATTTTTAGCAACCTAATTTGATCTTTAAAAATATTACTAAGTAAAAATTAAAAGTGAACTTGCTGGAAATAAGAAGTGTCACTAAAAATTCAATTCAATTCGAAAATTTGATTTTAATTTTCAAGCTTTGAATATATAAACTAATGCGTATTATAAAATGGTAAATTTTGATAATCATTTCTAGATTTTTAGTTTGGGATATGGGTGGATGTTGCGAGTTGATTGGGGAATGGAATTGTGTCGATTTCTGGCGAGGTAGCCGACAGTTGGGGTTGGCATGGGGTCAAGAGGAGGTTGCATGCCTAGGGAACTTGGGAAAAATCTAAGATGATTTTTCCGATCATCAGAGTGGTTGATTGAGGGAGAATTAGGGTTTTTGGGGCTTCTTCTTTGTGGTGACTGTTTTCGACGAGCGACGGCAAAGAAGGCGATCGGACGGGGCCGCAATGGTCCAGGAAGGAAGCTCAAGGAGTGGTGGTCGCACCGGTGGGGTGGCATCGTTTCTGGTCAACGGAGGTGGAAGGTACGGGATGTTTTGAGTGATTGGGTTCTTTTAGTGGCATTCAAAATTTATTCAATTTCGATTCAGGGGGTCGGAGCTTGTTTTGGTTGGTCGGAGCTGTTGAACGCATCGTCGATGACATGCTGGAGGTAGCAGTTGCGTTCGAAGCGGCGGCGTGGGGGTGTGCATGTGCATAGGAATCAGGGTGTATCTGTGTACTAAGATCTGAAGGAAGAGGAAGGCAGGTGGGAGGAAGGAAGAAGATAGGTTCGGGTTTTTTTGGGTTTTGACCCGGGTTGTTGCTCGAAGTATTATCGGTTTGGTCTCGGGTTATTGTGATAACAAGTTTAAATTTTAAACTAACAAAATTTTAGGAAAAAGAAAGGTAAGTTTCTTGGGTAAGGACTCGAAGTGTTATTCGGGTTTGGCCCGAAGAAAAATTTGTACAGTTTTAAGTTTAAATATAAATAAGTTTTAGAATCTAGTTTTGAACCATTTTTTAAAATTTATGTCTTTATATAATAGATGCCTTAAATAATTATTTTAAGGAGATTATATAATTTGTTTTAACTTGTTAAGTAAAATGCTTAGGTTATAATTAAATTAATTAAATGATTTAATTAAAGGACGATTAATTAATTAGTTTGTAATTGATTAATGATTTAATAAGCAGGATTTAAAGGTGATTGAGGTAATTTAATTTATTTAAATTAATTAGAAATGGTGAGACTAATTAATCTTGCTTATGGATGATTGGATTTTAGAAATGCCTTGAATTGGTTGATGTCTTTGATATAAAATGTTTGTGATATGATATGTTTTGGTTATACAATGATAATGTGGTTATCTATCGATGATGAATTGCTGTGTAAAAGTGACATCCTGTATTTAAAATTTGAATTGTATTCACTTGAATAACTTGGTTAAGATGACATTGGATTCGAAGGGAAGGGGTTCGGGTAATCAGCAAATACCTGAAACCACTTCGATTAGTAATCTACAGTGATTCTTTATAGTTTTGATTTAAAATCTAATGGGCTGGAATGAAATAATTTAATAGACTTGGCCATTAAATCTGAGTAACGGTACTTAGATATGATTTGTGAAATATGTAATAGACTATAACAAGTTGAGAACTTGTAGTGAAGTACGAGTTACCCCGGGTTTTAAATAAGTTTTATGCTTTATAATTTCATGTTAGATGGGTTTATTCACGCTGGTTTCCAACCTCATCTGGGTGTTACTTTGATGTAATGCTCGGGTCAGACCGAGTATTACAGCTTTTCAGTTAAGGACGTTCTAGAGCTCAGGAGGAGAGCTGGATGATAGGAATGTATGGAGTTTGCCGCTATATATTTGAGTTTGTTGTGATATTAGTCTGAGACAGGTTGATATAACTGTCTAGTCTATTTGTAAATGATTGTAACTCTGACGAATTGTATGTAAAGCAACAATTACAGCTTTTCTTTATAAAAAATGCTATTATTCGTTATCATAATTAATATGCTGCGACTGTGAGATGTTGTTGTTTTATGTTCTTCTTTCTTCTTTCTTTCTTCTTTTATTTAACAATCTGGAATATTCGGAGTAGAAAATTTCGGGCCGTTACATTGACCACGAGGCAATGGTTGTAGGACCTGAAAGTAAAGTGTAGATGATTATATAAAATAAGAATTGGACGGAATTTGTTGATAAACAATGCAGGATGCTTGAAATATGGACTTTAGCTTAGACAAGCAAGGGATCGACATGGCTTGGAAGCACCATAGCGATCAGTGTGGTTGTATAGGTAAGGGGCCAGCATGGTCAAAGCAAGAAACGAAACGGTATAGATGAAAGTAGTTGGATCGGCATGATTTGTTGACTTGGAAAGTCATTCTATGATTCATAAAGAAGGGATCGACATAGCATATAAAAGGGCTCGACAAATAGATGGGTCGGCATACTTAAGTCCGCCAAGAAGGGATCGACACACACTAGAGACCAAGTACATTCTTGCATTCAATGATCTATATCTTAGGATCTAAAACTCCAAGGCGGATGAAATTTGGAGAGCAAGGTATACGGTCCCTAAGGTACCGACCCTAGGGATTGCATGTCAAATAACTAAAGAAAGAGGGATCGACATAAAACTATTTAAAGGGTTCGGTAGAAAACAGCTCACAAGTGGGTCGAACCAATGATCAATCGATAGCATGAGCTCCATTTGTACAAATAACATGATATTTGAAGAGCCAACATATCTAAGCATGAAGAAGCCATCATAGGAATCGCTACCCAAAAATCGACATACGAAGGGATTGGTACCGATCCCTTTTCATTGGGATTTGGGCCCAGCAACCCCTCTGGTGGGCCCAAATGGGTTAGAACGTCATATAGCCAAAGTTTTAAAGAGATTGGTGGTCACCTTCACCTACAAATACTGATCAAAGGGGTCATTCTGAGGACCTTTACGTCGCTGGTTACTTTAGTCTTTATTATAATCAATTTTTTCCTATTTCTTGTTGCCGCAATCAGACTATTAGTGGATCAAAAAGATAATCTTCAAAGTCGACGTAGACACACAATGTTGAACCACTATAAATTTCTGTGTTCTTGATTGTTGCTTTTATTAATCTGTTAAATTACTCTATTCCTCGATTTTAATTTTATTTTCTTCATTTACTTCTCTACTCTTGGGTTTTTATGACCAATTTGGTTGCAAACACTTTGCTTTACTACTTTTATTTTATATTTGATTACATCTATGAATGTTTAATAGTATAATTCTATGTTAATAATTAGTGATTTAATATCAAACTTGAAAGAAAATTAAAAAGGTTTACAAAATTTAGAAAACACTATTTACCACCCTCTAGTGTTTACTTAGCCTTATGTTCCATAATTTTGCAATCGACAATGTTATGATGAGAGTACTGATGAAAGCAATGAAAAGCTGAGAAAATGTAATATATAACGATTTCAAATTTATGCTTAAACGTTATTCGTTTTGTTAAGTACGTAAATTATACAAATGTCGTATAATAGTACCTTTTAGCTTAAAAAAGCATTTTCAAATAACTTATGCATACATATCATGCATATATTTATGCGTCAGTTTTCATAATATAAATCTTCTCATGGTTCTCCAAAATTAAGTTTGTGAAATTATATCTCTTCCACTATCAAAGATGCTTCAACTTGTCATATCTATAGTAGTCTATTTCTATATATTATTCCTTTTTAGTCAATTCCACAAATAAAGAGTTGCATAGAAAACTAATTTATGTATTTAAATTATTATATCATTAAATGAAATTATTATATCATAAGTGAGTTTTATATGTTGCTTTATTATAGGATTGAAATTATACAATTTTCCCCATGTTACAAATGTTCTGCAAATTTATACTAAACATACTTGCAATGTTGCATGGGTTATATACTACTATTATGTATAACGAGGGATCCTTAGTTCCTTTATTTTTAGGCTCTGTGCAAATGTTTCATACAAACCATCTAACTTCATAAATTAGTGGAAGTATTTGATGTAAAGACCAATGATTTATATTCTTTTTCTCTTTCTTATATTGACATTAATTCATTAGATTTAGTGATTAGTATGGGGAGCTAACCACTACATACACATAGGTTTCATCTCTAAATTAAAGTTAGTTCTGATGAATATGTTAATAATCAAGGAAAAGTAAAGAAGAAAAATTATTCATTTCTGTTAAGTCATTGGTTCATGTTAAAACACAAACTACTCATGTGGGTCAAAACTGAGTAAAAGAATTTATTGCAAAGTTTGTTCTGTATTGTTAATAAATAAGCAGTACTTCACATTCTTATTATGAACAATTACAGCTATGGAATGCTTGTTCTACAGGATGATATATTTAAATAAGCTTGGGTAGGGCTAGGGTTTGGTTACTGTTAATTATTTGTGTTTAAATACTAAATGTTGATGTAGAAGTTAAATTATTATGTTCCAATAAAATTACATAACATTTTTATTTATTTAGCATAAAATTATAGTATTATCATGGTTATTTAATATTTCATTTTTTATATATGTCACGATTTGTTTATTTTTAACACATTTTACAAATAAATATTTCATAAAATACATAGCATAAAATGGTCGGTTCTCTAACATTGTATGGTTGTGCTAGTAGGTTCAAGTTTTTAATATTACAATGGTTGTAAATGTTGAATTTATGTGATTCAAATATTTTCCAAAGAAGACAAAAAAATAATTAATTGGTTCAGTCAATCAATTAATTAGGCTATATATGGAAAGATAAAGAGGAAGGATATATGTGATATTTTTTAGAGAAGGGAAACTAATTAACTGCTAACCAATTAATTAGTCAAAGAATTTGTTATATGAAGAAAGAAAAGATTGCTGATGGAGATTGATTCAAGCAAGGAAAATTATGGAAACCAAGATCACCATTATCCATTTACATAGAAATCAAATCATGGATATTCGAAAAGGTTTCAAACATAATCTAAAAATTAATTTTCTTAATCTCTGAGTAACTTCTTCATTGTGTCTATTTAAATGAAGGAAGTTCATCTTCATATTTGTGTGAGCATGTGAGAGAGCATCCACCATTATCCTCTTCTTCAGTAAACCCTAATTTCTCCAGTCAATCAATTAGGGGTTTTGAGCGTAAATAAGTCTTTGGATAAATTGATTTTTCAATTTGTAATTATAGGTTAGTCTTTCCACTACTACCTATAATTTTGTAAACTCTCTCTTTTGTACTCTCTTTCTGTAGTGCAATAAAGAATAGTTATTGGGTTCGTGGACTTAGGTGATCTAGCCAAACCATGTTAAATCTTTGTGCTCTCTACTTTTCTGTTTCTCTTTGTTTGGTGATTATTTTTCATTGAATTTGCGATTGGTAACTAGTCAACAAGCTAGATCCTTCTTTTGATTGTTTCTGTGCTTCATCATTCCGCTGCAGTTTTGAAGTTAGTGCAAAGCAATTGAAATTTTCGCACAACAGTTTGGTATCAGAGCCAGCTGTCTTATTCTAGATTAGTTATCAATGGCAAATTCTTTCAATAGTGGTATGAAAAATTATGGCATCACTAAATTTGTCAGAAAAGTAGTTTTTGAGACATGGAAGGTGAAGACTAATGATAGTGTTCTTCAACAACAATTTCTTTCATCTAAAGGAAGAGATAAAATCCAGAAGAACCTTGGAGGTAGAGATATGCATGGGTCCCACTACAAGGGTCCTAGAAGGGGTGCTTGCTATTATTGTAAGAAGAAGGGACACTTCATACGGGATTGTCCAACTCTTAGAAAGAAGAGAGAGAAGAAGGAGAAAGCTTCAGTTTTGCCAGCAGTTAGATCAGATGCGGATAGAAGTGATAGTAATACATCATTACTTTCAGCTAGTATTTCACCTTTAGAGCATACAAGTTGGGTGATTGATTCTGGAGCCTCTTATCATATGATGCCAGATAGGAGCTGTTTTATCAGTTACAAGAAAATTAATGGCGGAGCAGTTGAGGAATGACACATCGTGTCATGTTATGGGCATTGGAAGTGTGAGGTTTAGGATGCATGATGATGTTGTTAGAACTATCATAGATGTTAGACATGTTCCAATGCTACGTAAAAGTTTGTTATCAGTTAGAGCTTTGAGTAGACTTGATATGAGGATAATAATAGATGGAGAGAATTTGAGAGTGGAGAAGGGTTCCTTGGTAGTGATGAAAGGGGTATGAGTTAATGATATTTATGTGCTTCATGGAGAGACGGTCTTAGAAGAGTCGGTTGTTTCTACTGGTTCTAGTATTTCAGATTCTACTCGGTTATGGCATCTTTGTTTAGGTCATGTTGGTGAGGAGTGTCTTGAAGTATTAAAGAAGCGTGGGTTGATTGATGGTGTTTGTCAGTCGATGCCTAGCTCTTGTGGAGATTGTTCTTATGGAAAGAAGAAGCATGCCACATTTGATGTTGGAAGACCTAGAGCTACAGAGTTGCTAGAGTATGTTTATTCTTATGTGCGGGGACCCACCCTAGTTGCATCTTTTGGTGGAGCCAGTTACTTTGCCTTATTTGTGGATGATTTCTCATGTAAGGTTTGGGTCTATTTCTTAAAGGCCAAAGACAAAGTAATTGCCCAGTTTTGTAAGTGGAAGACTTGGTAGAGAAGTAGTCGAGGAAGCGTTTGAAGATTCTAAAATTTGAAAATAGTAGTGAATTTATGTCACAAGAGTTCACTAACTACTGTGAGTCCGAGCATGTAATTGGAGATTTTTCTACTTTTGTTGAGTCACCTTATTATGGAGTGGCGGAGAGCATGTATCGGGTATTGTGGGAGAGAGCTATAAGCTTAAGAACGACTGCTGGTCTAGAAGAGAGATTTTAGGCAGAAGCGATATCTATGGCAGTATTTCTCATCAACCGCACACATTTTATTGCCATAGATATGAAGATCCCAGAAGAGATATGGAAAAGAGAGCCTGTTGATTATTCATTCCTTAAAGTGTTTGGTTGTTCAGCTTATTTAGAAGATAAGAGACACGATAAGTTGAAGCCTAGGGAAAGCAAGCACATTTTATTAGGCTATAGAGAAGGAGTGAAGAGGTATCGGTTGTGGAGGTATCGGTTGTGGTGAAAAAACAACTAGGAGAATTATGACTAGAAGGCATGCGATATTTGATGAGAGCTCTTTGTTGAAGGTGGAGCCTCTATCAAGTGATGACATTGCGAGGATAGAAAATTGCCAAACACATTTAGAGTCATCAGACTATTTCCATATTCAGAGAGATATTGGTATTTCCGATGATACCATGGTTAATGAGAAGATTATAGAGGTTCAGACTCTAAGTGGAGCTCACTTGCTGGAAAGGCATTTTGGTTCAGTTGGCCTTATTTGTAAGCATATTTATAGCGATGATTCTTCATCTTATGCCTTGAATGTTGTGGAGCTTGTTGGTGGGTCTACTGATGTTGACTTAGGAAAGTTTAGCAAAATTCTTGTGAGGAGATTGGAGTATATAATATTGAGCATGTCCACACTCAATTTGGAATGGAGAATGTGAAGTGCGCTGTTAAATCTCTGTTGGTCTCTCGAAGATTAGTATCTACATGTTCATCTCCAACATCGGATTTTTTGAAGAATTTTGGTACTTTCTCGTATGCATTATGTTTGCTGATGTGCATACTATCTTTCTTGTGCTTGAGAAAGATATGGAAGCTATGTTTGCGCAATATTGCCCAAAATAGTTCACATGTTTATTGACATAGACCCAACAATTAGTCGAGATGTGTTGATGTAGAGAGATAGTTACATTTGAATCAAGGTGGAGTGTTGAGTTTATGTGATTCAAATATTTTCCAAAGAAGACAAGAAAATAATTAATTGATCCAGTCGATCAATTAATTAGCCTATATATGGAAAAATAAAGAGGAAGAATATAGGTATTATCTTTTAGAGAAGGAAAACTAATTAATTGCTAACCAATTAATTAGTTAAAGAATTTGTTATATGAAGAAAGAAAAGATTGCATTGGAGATTGATTCAAGCAAGAAAAATTATGGAAACCAAGATCACCATTATCCATTTACATAGAAATCAAATCATGGATATTCGAAAAGGCTTCAAGCATAATCTAAAAATTAATTTTCTTAATCTCTAAGTAACTCCTTCATTAAGTATATTTAAATGAAGGAAGTTCATATTTGTGTGAGCGTGTGGGAGAGCATCCACAATTATCCTCTTCTTCAGTAAATCTTAATTTCTACAGTCAATCAATTAGAGGTTTTGAGCGTAAATAAGTCTTTGGATAAATTGATTATTCAATTTGTAATTATAGGTTAGCCTCTCCACTACTACCTATAATTTTGTAATCTCTCTCTTTTATACTCTCTTTCTTTGGTGAAATAAAGAATAGTCGTTAGGTCTGTGGATGTAGGCGATCTAGCCGAACCATGTTACATCTTTATGCTCTTTGCATTTCTATTTCTCTTTGTTTGGTGATTATTTTTCATTGAATTTGCGATTGATAATTAATCAACAAGCTAGATCCTTCTTTTGATTGTTTCTGCGCTTTATTATTCCACTGTAGTTTTGGAGTTAGTGCAAAGCAATTGAAATTTTCACACAACAGTAAATAATGTTTAAGAATTGAATCTGTCAAAACACCATAGGTATTGGTCTATAATTTTTGTTTCATAATTTTTACTTTTATTTTCAAGGTTGTCTATTCATATGGACAAATATGGTTATTTGCATGTGTTTTTTCCTTCGCTATATTTGGAAATTATCCTAAAATTTGAGCATATTTATTTGTGGGGCCTTTTTTGGGTACCATTCCTAGTAATTTTTTGTTCACATTGAGTTAGCATCATGTTTCACTTATCGGATGTTGAAATGTAAAAGTGGGACCTATCATTTTGTTTCGTTAGGGTGACATGATCAATTTGATGGATTGGCATCGGACACATAGAATGCCAACAAAAATTAATATAATATTTGGTTCCCTTCTAAACCAGTTTAATTAACATTTCACTTCATAAATTCTATAGGCCTCAAAAAAATTCCACTTAGAAGCAAATACAACTGGCATGTAGCATGAGAATGGAGCATGTTTAAATAGGGAGAAACCAATTCATTTCCTTTAACTAGATGCCATGGGATATATCCGTATAGCTGGACGAAATTATTTGTTATTGTGGAGCTATAACAATTATTAACTTTTAAAGCCAATTCAATTTCCTAAATAAAATATATTACGTAGGAATATATACCAGTTAAATAAAATATTACTACATCAATTAAAACCTAAAAAAATACTATAATAACATGCATTAGTTAGCATATACGTGTATATATTTATCCTATTTCTAAGAAAAACACGTAGTAACCTAAAACCTAAACAAAATATTACAAAACTACTTGCTTATTAAAGTATTTATCTTTTTTCTAAAAATAATTAACACTTTTAAACATAACTCTAAAGAATAGAAAACAATTAGTTCCCATTTCAGATCCTCATTTCGCAACACAAGAATACATTCTCCTTTTGTTAAACAATCTCATTTCATGCTTAATTTAAATGTCTCCTTCATTTAATGAAAGAAAGCATTCATAGTGTTGTTAATGAGTACTAGAAAAATTTGAAATCCATCCACATTTGTATTGAAAGATGAAAAAAATATCCAAAATTCGAAAAACAGATACAAATATGGTAACTTCGCATTTGAAAATCATCCATTCGAATTTTATCAAGATAACAGTTGAGGTTATGCATATTTTACAACATAAAATAATTGATTTATACGATTTTATCATGATCATTACTCATACTATGCATGTATAAATGAATATCTGTTATCCAAAAGTGATTACTATCATTATATTTTTATTTCTTGTATTTATGTGAGCATTAATCTTAAAAAGATTTGTTTGGATCAAAAAAATACATTTATTCTTTTGGCTATACTAATTATGAAAAAAGCAGAAAAATATTTGATATCCATCTGTATCAATAGATACGACTATTTGAAACCAAAAATTGATTTTGGACGCGGATACGAATTTGATGCTATTCCCATCTGAAAGTATTGTTGACAAGCATAATGGTAGGGTTATTAACTATGCTAGTGTGTAAATCATCCATTGCATGTAATGATTTTGTAGAAAGTCCTTTCAAATATATAATTTTAGAAATTATAATATTTAAATACAGTGTAAAATATATTGGTTATATATATATAATCTTTTCTCAGATGTTTCAACTATTATTTGCATGTTTAATTGAATATAATGAATATTAATTACAAGAAGGAAAAAAATTATAAGAATTGATGTGAGAAATAAATAAAACCTTGTAAACAATTATATAAATTTAACTTGGATTTAGATATGGAACAATGAGAAAGAATTAAGGATATTATTATCCGATATTTTTCTCAAGCTATTGATGAAATTTTATTAAGAAATGATGAAGGAATGGATGTCAAACTCAAAGACGATCAAGTATGAAGAGTAGCCGGAGAAAGTAAAAAAAATGGTTAAGTCCATGAATTGGCGCCGATCCATTGTATTAACTATTTTGCCCCTGATTCTTACTAATGGCGAAGACATTAAGGCAAGGAATATACAGGGAAATTTGTTTTAGTCCATGGATTGGTATCGATCAACAGATACCTTCCATAAGGTCAACCTTCTCAATAAACACAGGCTTAGAAGCATCAAATAAAGAATTGCTAAAGAAAGGAAGCATTAAGACTAAAGGAATATGGGGAAAAAAATACAAGTTATCGACTAAAACCAAATCATGGATTGGTATCGATCCATGTATGGATTGATGCCGATACATGGAGATCTTGAGGTTTGACATATTTTCTCTTCTACTAAAGTAGTCTAATGACAACCTACTTCGGCTATAAATAGGGTGTTACATTCAACAAAAGAATGGATCTTTAGCACTTTGCTTATTTATATCTAAGTGGGATTCCACCATTACCAACTTTGGAATAAAATTCCAAGTTGTACTTTTAATTTTGGTAGATTTAATGTGAATCAAGCAATAAATTATATCTAAAGTGGACATGAGCATATCTAAACAATTATAAAATATTTGTCTTCTTTATTTTTCTGAATTTTATTTATTTAGCATTACAATTTTCAATTGAATTTATTACTATTAGATATAATTCTACAATTTATAATTGTTATCTCTTCGAAAATCTATCATTGGGGGGTGATAGACCAACTTTTTGGTAATAGTTTTTTGTGCTTTCATTAACAAATTAAATATCATACTAGATCTTTGCCGTTAGGATTTGAACAAAATCTCCAAATGGTTTTGATAGGATGGAACCAAAGAAGAACTTGGGAATGCCAACTATTAGAGGATTTGATGGAGGGGACATTGGAGCTGCTAGCATAAGTGATGGATCAACTCAATCTTCATCTGATCTGGTGAAAAGAGAGGAATATCCAGGGATGATGGTTGCTGTTAATGAAAAGATGGAGGCATCGCAACAATCGGATATAAAAGAGCTAACAATGCAACTAGCTTTGATAAGAGAACCTCCTCAAAGAGATGGATCTCGTCCAATAGACCAAGGAATTAGAGGAAGATCTCTAACTAGATTGAATGAAGGAAGTTCTATTGGAAGGCGTAGAGCGAAAAGGGAAAGGGAAAGGGAAAGGGAAAGGCTATAGATGAAGATGCAAACAAAGAAGGAGATGAAACAAAAGCATATGTGTGAGCTTCAGGATGGATCCTTGCAAATCCATTTTTTATTGGATTACGTGCATTGGTAGTTGGGTATAAAGAGGAATTTCAAAGGCTTTTACTTTTATTTATCTGCATAAAATCTTATTTTTTGTTTACATGAATAAACATTTTTTACTAAATCATATTTAGTATTGATTAATAAAAAAGTTTGTGGTATAACTTTATTTTGGTTAACTTGTATATTAAAATTTTATATTTGTTTGTTATGATTTAATTATAATAATTTAATTTAATTTTATATTTTAATTTTAATAACATGTTCGTATGCATAATGCAAACATTATAACTATATTAAAATGGTTATCTAACTTAGGGTAAACATGAAGAAGATATACACATAGTTAACCATTGTGATTTATGGTTAATAGAAATGTTTTAGGTCATATGTAAATGATGATGTCATGTATATACAAATACATCAATATCCGTACATTCTGATATCACTAAATTATTGTGAATAATAATAATAATAATTTTTTTAATTCGATCATTAGTTTTACTAATATATAATATTATTTAAAATTCACATTTACATAGTTTCAATACTTATACATATATATTTAAAAATATATAAATAATATTTAGATTCAACAATTTGTACATATTTATATTAATTGTTTATAGTTTGAAATTTGAATTTCGAAATATTTTGAAACTTTCAAACTTTAAAAATGTTTTTTAGCAAAACATATTTTAAAATATATGATTTTGATTCAATAAATCATATGTATATTTATATTAACTGTTTGAATATCTATATTTGATAAATTCAAATCCAAGTTTTATAGCATTTTGAATTTTTCAAAATTAGGAAAAGAATATTTTACAAACTATAAGCTATGAGAAGATTAATTTATTTTTATAAATATAATCCACGAAAAATTTATATATATATATATATAAATAAAAATTATATTTTTTAATTTTGAACCAGGAACAAATTTTTTTAAAAAGAAATTCTAAAATCATGCAAAATATTATTTTACATAATTTAAAAAGGGAATTTGTTTATATATGTATAAGTATTTATAAATCTATGTAAAATAGTTATTTATTTTAAAAGCCAAATAGAATTTTTCATATATAATATATTTTAATAATTTTGAAATTATGTAATTATTAAATATAAAATATATTTTTTTATTTTTTTAGTTATGGGAAAAATTAAATTTAAGGTATATGTATGAACATATATTTAAATGAATTATTTTAAAATAGGATTTTACCGTAGTGAGATCTAGCCGATCAACGATCACCTTGATTGTTATTTGTTTCCTTCTCTGAACGTCATGTCCTCTATCCTTGGTCATGGAATGCAACTCCTTTACAAAGCATCTCAATGTCCAACAATGAAAGCTAGGGTTAATGTTTGATTCAATATCCGGAGAGAATGAATAGGGCAACTATTTATAGCCAATTGAATCAAAAATATCTAACTTCTTTCTCTCTATCCTTCAGGACTAGGTCTCCACCTTCCTATTCCTCGCATTGACAGTCTACCTTTGTCAAAGCTTTCTAAATTTGGGCCTAATTGAGTTAATAGTTAAATCAACTATTTAATTATTTTATTTAAATTCATTCTTTAATTAAAGCAATATATAACATTTATTCGTTGTTTTAATTGAATTTTAGGATTCAAATAAATAATTAGAATGCCATAAAAAGTTAATAAAATACTGTATTAATTTTGTAATCAATTTATTACATGATTTAAATATAATCAAAGCAGAGCTTGCACATTGAAGATCAATAGTATTCTCAAGTTAAGAGATTATGTAATAATATTGTCACATTGATATTTTTTATTTGACCATATTATATTAGGCAATAGAAAAATATCATGTGAGTTATTTATAGTTATATTAAACAATATAAAACTATCGAGTAGGTTATTCCATAATTATCCAATAACTATTAGTATGTATCCTTTTGATACTTCCAACAGCCATGCGTAATACATTGCCCAACATTTGGAGAGTGTTATGTATACTAGTCTCAATAGATGTATCGATATCAAGTCTTGATAAACCTTGCCTAGGAATATTTAAAATAGTATGCTTATTTTATTATGATAAATCAATCATGGTTACGGCACATTGTATCTACTATCATAAGATATGTCATTTATGGATTTCCTATTGAATATACTTTTAATTAAACTAATCAATAATATAACATATTATATAAGTATATAATAGAAAGAAAACACCTTCACTTTGAATAAGATCGGTTAACGATTACATAATTGCCCCTTGAGCATACCCCTAACTCTATTAAGTAGAACCTAGATAGGGATGCAAACTCATCCTTGGACACCTTCTTCCTAAGACAGCCGTTGTAGCTAGAGTGACCCATTGTACTTGAAATGACAAAGACATGAGAGTTACTTTCGGATTAAAGAATATGTAAACGGGCGTCTTCAACGTGAGCATAGCCTTAGGTGGCAAGAGTGAAAAAAATTCTATCTAGCCTATAGACCATGCTCGATCAGAAACGTAGAGGGGTGGATATGCTCTCAAAAGGGTTAAGATTGGCAAGGCCAAACTTGCAGAGAAGCTAGTCGATATCGGGGGAGTCAAAGTAAAAATGGTTGAGATCGTCAAGAGTTGGACAACCAGTGGAGCCAAGTGACTCATTGCCATGATTGGTGGGAGTCTTTTCCTTCGGCTAGCCAAGAGTTGGACCAGGAACTGCATCGGAAAAGCCCTTTCGTGGGAAGTCTGAACTAGGGAGTAGAAACAGTAATATCCTCACTGTTGCTGTTCTACTCAACCGATCCACATCGTAGTCTTCCTCGTATCCATCTTCTTCTCCTTCTTCTATTACTCATCATCTTCCAGCTCCACCTTCTCTACTTCATCAATTTCATCGGTGTTGTCAACGATCACTGTTGTCAACGATCGCTTGACATTGGACTGGGGCTTAACTAGGACCAGCTTCGTCCTACCTAGGGATTTGGTCCCCAACTTGTCATGCATCGAGTATGTTACATTCAAAAACAACCTCTGACCATTGTGGAGCATACGATGTTGGACGAGGCATATATCAGTGAGTAAAAAGGATTTGATGTGTTCTAGCTTGAAGATGGCTAAGAGAGCGATGACCATACACCTTCAATAATCGTTGTCAGCTCTCGATGGAATATCTGCAATTAATTGAACTAGTAGAAATAAGCAATTTGGATAAAGTGAATCCAAATGAAGCAAAAATTTGAACTGATGATGTATAGCTTATATCCAGATATCCGTCGTTTGGGAAATCCCACAGGCTAGCAAACAAAGAAATACTCCTTGAAACTGCCTTATTTATTATGGAGATCGATCATTACCTTGCAATCCCGGTAAGATTCGAAGAAATTCAGCGAGGGACTTGAACACCATATTTTGAAATGTACAGACAGTGAATGTCAGTAAGTAGTTTTTCCCTTCCTAAGTGAGAAATGAAGATTGTATATGTAATAGAAATCACTACATGGAATTTAGGGTGCAATTGAGATGAGAAAACCTCGTGATGTAGGAATGGACTAAACGGTGGCACATGTCATATAGGAGCTGTTCTAGTTGCAAGCAGCGCAATCAAAAGTCGAAGACTAAGGTAGTGTTTGGTTTATTATTTTTAGTTTTGGGTTTTCGTCCATGCAACAGTGCACATGATGCATTTATAATGTCGAAAACGACCAATTTAGAAAATGAAGTTAATATATAAAATAGAAAACAATTTTTTCTTATTTTTCGTTTTTAAAAAATAATACAAGCACGTGAAACAATCCATTCTTCTGTCGTCCCTCTAACCTCTTCGTCCTCTTATCCGTCTTTCTTCCATCCCTTCTGTCGTCCCTCCATTCTTCTCATATTTGAGATACATATTGAAATCGAAAACCCAAAATTCATTTTTAAACTAAACACTACCTAGCCTCTTCACTTAGCAAGAGGAGCTTAACTTCATCAAGTGGAATACAATGCCTCTTCCATATACATTTGAAAGTAGGAAGGAAGAGAGTCAGGTGGTTTTTCTAGTATATTAACTCACTCAAAGTTGAGTTAGGTGGAATCTCATTGTGAGGCTCCTCAAAAATCATCAAAGGAGCAACTCATGCTAGTACTTGATGAGCATATCATGGACTAGAAGATGTAGAACAAATACAAGCTGACATTAAGACGGAAGCCATTGTAGATAAGAAAGAAACAAACATAGCTGCTATGGAGGTGGAAAGTTGTAGAGAGTGTCATATGTCTATAAGTTAGCCAGAAATCTTTGATGACAAGCATGGTCGGGTAAGTTTTATTTATTTCCTACACTTATATGTAGTCATATTTAACCCTGGTGTGGTCAATGCATAACATCTAATGGATGTGTGTCTACCTATCGGTCGGATTCTATGCATCGAATAGAGGGAGCATGTGTCCTATGTAGTGTGTATCATGTGTTTTATGCATGGTGCATAGAAACATGTTGTATAGAAATCCTGCTTGTGTTGGAAAATGAGCTCCAATATGTGATTAAATTGTATGTTGGATGAGAACCATTAACGTAGGAATGACATAAGCTAACCTAGAAGAATCCAATGCATACAAGAATTCAAACTCTCAACCGACCCATCACGGAGTGACTTTGCAATCTACAAGGAACGAAGGACCTTCGACAAACAAGCATGAGCATTGATGAATATGCATTCCAGGATATGTGGATGCACAAGTTCATTGGAATATCCAAGTTATTGATGAGGAGTCTGTTAAGCAATCCCAAAATCAATGGAGCTTCTCTTGGAATGGCTTCAACGAAGGAAGAACTACCTATCCCATCATAGTCTTCCACCACCAAACCAACCCATTCCCTATACTATTAAAGTCCATGCCAATCCATCTCTCATCACTATGTCCTCTCCTAACACAGCCAAAGAATGATCGGCCACGAATAATGGCAGGCGACGATGACGGCTTGGACGAGGAGCTGGCAGTGGCAACGATAGTAGTACGAAATGAATCATGACATTGAAGTGATGTATGTACCTCGAACCAATGGAAGGTAGGATCGACAAGAGATGAAGGAAAGTGATCAAGATCTCATGAGAAGCCCTAGGTCACACTGAAGCAAGAAGAAGCATTCAAATGTGAAAACAAAGTGGAGACTAAAATATTCCTAAGTGCTATAAATATACAAGGAGAAAAAAATCAGTTGGACCGATCCATAGTTCAAAGAAAGGAAAATGGAAATGAAATGGAAATGGAAATGGTAATGGAAAATGATGCATCTACCTGACCAAGAACCAGAATGATTCTCGAAAAATTATCAGTGATGAACGAAATGAATAAGCTTCTAGACTAGAAAACTACAACATTTATAACTATGGAAAAGGCACGACTCGGTGATGGCATGGGAGCAATATTTTTGAATACTCGTGAAATGCAGCATTCCATCAAAATAGTGCGAGTAATGGAAGCATCTATACATATAAGAATTCAGTTGTTTGTCTTGGTACAAAGCACGCTTTGTGTTCACAGAAGCATACTATGATATTTCCCTAAGTGACAGTTCGATGCACTACTATGAAATGATGAAAGAATGGACATTAGAATTAAAGACGATCAAGTATGAAGAGCAGACAATGAAATTGAGGCAAAAAGTGGCAAAATCCATGGATCGGTACCGATCTATTATATTGACCATTTTATCCATAATTCTTAGTAACGGTAAAGACATCAAGATAAGGATGAAAATAGAGAAATTTGGTTAAATATTTGGATTGATACTGATCCATAGATTCCCTCTATAAGGTCAATCTTCACTACAACAAAATATCATTTTACCAACTCTAAAATGCCACCTACTTGGCATCGAAAAACCTATTTTCGATGCCTTTTTGGCATCGATAAAACTATCTGGAAAAAAAATTCAATGCCTTTTCAACGCCATGCATCATGTGTTTTTCAACGCCTTTTCTTCTGACGTCATTCCGATGTCTTTTTTCGACGCATACCAGCGTCATTTTTAACATATAAATTCTGGATTTTTCTATTGCGGTTCTAAAAAATTTATTAAATAATAGTAAAACAGAAGAATTTGAAGCTCTATCATTAACTGTAGGAGTTATCTATGTTCTCATTAATTCTCTCTAAGTGAATATTTTATTTTCAAAATCCTACGATTTACTACTTTACAATTATTCTACTAAACTTTATATGCTATTTTACATTGGAATATCTATTATTAAAAAAATCTAAAATTATTTATAAATATTTCATGGTTATTTCTCAAAATTTTACATTATAGTCCACACATTTAAATTAATTACATAATCTAAAATTTAAACTAATTGATAAACTTAATCAACTAATATTTATTAATAAATCCTAAAAGATGAAATTTTCAATATGTACATTATAGACGCCTAACAATTGGTTAAAAAATTGATTTAGATGCAAATATATATTTATATATATATATATATATATAACTTACATAATGAAAATCATACACATTAATAAAAATAAAAAATTTATTTACTAAACTATTTATCATACATTGCACTGTAAAATTCTATGAGCGTCAAATACCTAAAAATTTAATTTATTTTTACAATTGTCTGTAAACTTATCTTTTAATATTTTACACTTAAGTCTATATATTTAACTAATTGTGTAATCTAATATTTAAACTATTGAAATAAATATGATAAACTAATATTTATTAATCCATCTAATAATTCCTAAAAATAGGAGGATTTCAATATATACAATATTCATGTATATGAGTAAAATAAAAAATTATTTCTTCTTTGTTCGGATATATGAAGATATATAAATTACATAACATAAATGTATACATAAATACTAATAACTCTTCTATTCTAATTTATTTATCTTAAAAAAATATGATACATTACATAAAATAATTTCATTTTTAACAACATTTAAAAGATAAAAATATATTTTTCGACATTACGATGTGAACGCATGATTAAACTGATAAAAATTAGATTATACAAACATTCTCATCTTCAAATGTTATCAAACCGTGCATAACTCATAACCCAACTAAATGTTATATAACATTATTTTGCAACACTTAAAGTTGTAAGCACGACCCTTCTATAAGAATATGAAATATACAGTTAACTACAATGATAAAATTGTTTAAAAATGAAAACTTAAAAATGAATAAAAGTTCACGCCAGATTCAAAAAAAGTTCACATGCAGATAACCTAACCATAAGGTCTATTCTCTTCTCAATTACAAAATTTGTAAAATGCTCTTCCCAATTTTAACTTTTTTTACATTTAACTACTTATATTTAATTAGTTATGTCGATTATTAATTCAAATTATTCAAATAAATTCAATTTGTTTAATTTCATTAATCCATTTATAAATCCTTCAAGAAAGAAAATAATTAAATATATATGCAACAATCATATTAACAAAATAGTGAAGATACATATTCGTTTATATATATAGTGTAGTATATCACATAATGTAAATTATTTATATATACAGTATTAACAATTTTAATTATAATTTTTTTGAGTTAGGACATTAATTTTTACAAGGATATATAGTTAGCGAGTATCGAACCCTCAACCTTATATCTGAAGGTCATAAATCACTTTAGTTTATGATTAATGTAGCATAATAAATTTGTCATATATTGCATATCAAAAATATATTTTAGCAATAATTAAAATATAAATAATATTTTTTAATAACATTTGTAACAACCCGTATTTTTGATAATTAAAAATATTAAATTTAGTAAGTTTTGGAATTTAATACTGTGAGAAATTAAAATTTATGATTTAGAAATGAGAAAATTATTAAAACATAATTTAATAATGTTGATTGAATGAAACTGACAACTGTATAATGTAATTCCAATTAATGATAATAATGAAAGTTAATGAGGAATAAATTAAATGTTATATTTAATGATGATATTATATATAAGTTATTTGAAAGTAGTTTTAATATAGAATATGAAATCAGCTATTTGTAAAAAGATTTATAATCTTTGTTTATAAACAATAAGTTAATAAATATGGATTGCTAAGTTATATAACAATTGGTTTTTCCCCATCTCATTAAATAGTCCGTTTAATATTAAATTGGTAATTAATGGAATTAAATATAATGAAATATTGTGGTTAATATAAGAAAAGACAACAATTGTAGAAAATGAGGATCATAAGATAGAAACCTAAGTTCAATACATTTCATAAGGTATTGGTTGATTTAATAATAAGAATGTAAATCAAAATAAAAGGATATGTTTGAATTTAAATTATAATGAATTAGGCTTTATTCCTATTGTAATTTAATGTTAAAATGAATGTAATATTTAAATATTAGATCTCACATGGAAAAGTTAATTTTTAAAAATATTATTAATTCCTATGTAATCAGAAACGATGGAAATTGTTAACTTTTAATTTATAATTTAAAAGTGATTAAATTGATTTTTAAATAAAAATTTATTTAATTAATATGTAAAATCAGCCTTTCAGACACTGTCTCGGATTTCGACGAAACTAGTTTCATCGGATCCGTAATAGTGAGTTGCCTTTGGATTTTAAGTTTCATAGCGATCAGACTTATCGTTTGATCATGCGAGCTCGAAACGCATAGAAATCAATTAATGGAATTCGAATGAATATAATTTGATTTTAAAAGATAACTTCTATATACAATGGAAATAGAGATTAAAACTAGTTCCATCGAGTTTAAAATATCAAAAACCTATATTTTGATATATGGCATGACCTATTTTCATTTTGGGAATGAAATGGGCTTTTCGGGTCGTTGTTATTGTCTCGACCAAATTCGATATGTTCCATCCGTTCTTAACCATCTCTGTCTATATATAGCATGTTATAAACCCTAACAGCCTTTTATTTCATTTTTCTTACGTACAATTTCTGTCTATCTGTTGAATTATCTGTTCCTTTTCAATGGCAGACAATTCAAAACCCTAATTCCCAATTCCAAATTAAATCAAAAATCTAAACTCCTCAAACCGTATCATATAATATATCGATGTGAAGCTCTCAACGAACGTAATCTACATCTGCAAATTGTTTTTGCAATTGAGTTTCGATTTGTCCAAAAATCAGTGAAGAAGCTCGGACATTCATCCTAGCATTTCAGAATCAATAGTGGATCTTCGACTTGGAACGATTGGAGGGCACTTATCGTAGTGGGCGATGAGATGAGAACATCCATCAGCTTGGTCGTTACGTAGGTGCATGATTTCACCATAAATTGCCAAAATATGCGCGGCGGGGGGCTGTGTTTTCGTGGAGGCGGAGGCGGCCGCGTGGCACGTGGAAGGGCAGTTGGAGGAGGCGAACTCGGTGGAAGGTTCCGATCTTGGTGGAAGCGCACGTAAGCGCACGCAACAGTGGTCAAACATCGGCGGCTGCAGTTGCGTTAGGGTTCGAGCATAGCGGTCGTAGTGTTGAGAAGATGTTTATTTACTTTCTTGCCCTTTGTTTATTTTAAATTTAAATTTATATTTTAAATGTTCTAACGCCTATAGCTTTTGCATACAAAATCGAATTCGTGCACGGTTTCTTCCATTGGAATCATATCAAAATTTCGGATAACATGGAACTAATTTAGCTGAATTTAAAGACTGTCCAAATTTTAGGCTTTTATTGGATTTTAAATTGGCTATAAATCAAAGGTGGGTGATTTAGCTCACTCACGCAATACTAAACCTTCTTATGTTAGTCTAATTAAATTTATGATGTGATAAAAAATTTATTGGTTGTTGTTCGGTAGTTTAATTTGACATTTTAATTGAAACTGAGTTTTATTGAATTAATTTTCCATGTAAATTAATATTAAATTTAATTGCTAGTTAAGTCCTGATATTAATGACTAGTTAATAGTTGTGATTTATTGGCTGATTTGGATATTGATTGTGATGGATGTCTATTTATTGACATTGTGGATGATTAGATGTTTATTTATTTATATTATCTCCCTGCTATTACCCTGTATATTAATTGAAAGCACATAAACTGTTATTTGAATTATTTCAAATAAATTAAGAAATAGGTTGAAATGATATATGCCTATGACACTTTGATTTGGATTGAAACGATATATGTCCATCCTTGGAAAAAGATTGAAATAGCTGACCCCTTGGGCATAGGGTCGAAAATTATATACGGACATCGGATTGGTTAAATTAAATGGTTTTAAAATATTGAATTTGGATTTTGGTTGATGATATTACTTTAAAGGAGATACATTGTGAATTTTTATGAATTGAATTATTTTCAAACTAAGCTTTGAAATGTTGACATCAATTTTGTTTAAAGGAAATTATTTTAAAAGAACTGGATTGGAAGTGAAGTTATAAATCGATATATGAATTTAATTTTGAAAATTGGATTATTTTAAAGATTTGGATCTTAAAATTGAACAATGAGGTAAATTTGATTTAAGTGATTTAAATTAGTAACTTGAAATCGGACTTGAAATTGATATAAATTGAAATGGTTTAAAAATAAGAATTGAATTGAAGTTGAATTCACTGGATTGGTTTTTGTATTGAATTAGAAGTTAAAAATGAATGTTTCGAAAATTGAAGCTAATTCGAATTGAAATTGAAATCAAGTTGATTTGAAACTGAATCAAAATTGAGTTAATTGAATTGAAAGATTGGAAATTCATTTTTCTTGATTTGAAATTTGCACACGAGGCTAGATTTGTTGAAATGGAAAGAAATGGTTTGATTTGATATTATTTTCAAAATAAATTATTTTAATATAAAATGTTTATAATCTATCCCTTTAGTATTCAAATTATTTAGATTTTATAAACTATTTTACTATATAAACCATTTTCGATATTCAAACTATTTAAACTAGTTTCTAAAAAAATTCAAACAGTGCAAGTTGGAATGATTATATTTAAATCATTGATTTAAATGTGATTGGGCTTATAACCTAGATTGGAATTTGAAATGATATTTTCAAGTGAAAATGAAATATTTTGAGTAAATATGATGATTTTGAAATGAATGATATTTTGAATTGAATATGATATTGTGATATCAAATATGAATGGTTTTGAAACGTAAAAGAACCAACTGGCGTGAAAAATGACGTTTGGTTGTTAAAGAGACCGGTGCCTCTTATTGGCATACTCTTTGTCAATATTGGAACCACTTTAATGGCTGTGTACGCGATGGATGATATCAAGAATGTAGAGGTTGAATTGGAGGTGTTTGCTGGATTTGAAGAAAGAGAACGACGATGGATGACCCCGACACTTGTGTCAATTTGAAATGACTAAAACAGGAGTCGTACCAGACCATTGAGGCTAGCTACCTCTAGCGGACACACCTCTTCACATTGATATATTGATGTTGGCGTGCACCTTGATTTGATTTTGGGAGTGTTGGGCGCGGTGGGCCATTAGGGGTTACCACCAGTCAGGAAACAAAAAAGGGTAGTATCCTACCTTAGGCATTACCTCACGTGTCTTGTCATATTCTTTATCTTTATTCGTGCCCACTATGGCTTTGTTTTAGTATGGTACTTATAGAGGACTCACTGGCTACCGACGTTGCTTGTTGCGTTATAGGATCTGCATAGACTACCTGCTTAAAATTGTGTTAAGGGGGATTAATGTAAAGCCTTAACTCTATGAAAAATATTTACTTCACTGATTAAACACTACATATACAATATATCTTACTATAAATATATAGTTCAACTGATCCTTAGGAGATGGAAAATCTCGTAACATCTCTTAAGTTATTGCACGCATGTTTATACTGTATATGAGATGTAAAACCTCGTAAACATCTCTGACGCTATTACGCTCCTGTTATTGGTGTTATTTATTTTAGGGGTGGGGGCAGGTCGGTTTGGTGCGGTTTGAAGTCCAAACCGCTTCCACACCGCATCAAACGGTTAATCAAAAATACAAACCATCATACCAATCCTTTAAACGGTTCAGCTTCGGTCCGGTTTGAATGTAATACAGTTTGGTTTTGGTCCGGTTCGGTTTGAACCCATATTGAAATAAAAGAACCACTTCCATAAACAATCAATTTACAAAGGCAACCATGTGAAAATTTTACATTTAAAGGTTAAAATACACAATGTTATACTGAAATGAAAAATTAGTTCTTAATTGTATGAGTATTTTAATTTGACATTTACCTACAAGTAAGATTTTTTTTGGTAGATTAACTAAACATCAACATTGATCAATGCGTAATCATTAAGGAAAATGACTAGAATAGAATTATAATTAGCATTTATTCGCAAAAGGATGAGATGAAAAATATTATGCCAAAACTGTAACTTCTTCCTTTATGTCAGCGATTATTATTAATATAACAACAACATACGCTAAAAATAGAACATACATCGCTAGATTCTAAAATAAGATAGGAGTTGCTTATATTTTTATCATAAGATTACTAATATAAATTTTTGCTTCGGTCCGGATTAATATGGTTGGTTCAATCGTTCAAACCGCAACCGAACCGTATCGATGCGGGTCAGTCCAGTTTGAGGTATCAGCTTTGGTTAGAAGATTCAGTGCGGGTTTTCGCACTGCTTTTACGGTCCTGTGTGGACGGTTTCTGTATACGGTGCGGTTTATGCCCACCCCTAATTTATTTAACTTACATAAGATCTTTTAGTTCTGACCCGAGTGTTTTGTCTTTTCATTACGCTCGGGCCAGCCTGAGCATTTAGTGTTTGAAGACATTATTTCTGAAGGACGAACATGGAGTTTGGTATATTTAATTATTAGTATTTTTCTGTTGCATCATTATTTTAGTATGTTTGTTGATTGTACTCTGATTATTTTGTAAAAATTGTGTAATCAGATGTATATTGTAAAATAGCTTCATGAACTGTTTATTTGATTATTATATTTTGTCAATTCCGCTGCGAGATTCTGTGTTTTGTCTTTCCTTCTTTTCTTTTATTTTCTTATTAAACCCCATTGATAATGTACCCTTTTAAATGGTTTTAATTAGCATATGTGGTTTATTGTCAACTTAAATCATCCAAAAAATTGGGTCATCACTGTTGATATCAGAGCTTTGGTTTGGAGATATCTTAGCTTGTTTGGGGTTAACTCATTAGAGATAGGGTTATTAATACCCTAGAATGAGTTTGAGTGTATATTTATGAGAGAGCATATTTTTTAGTGCTATATAAAAATGTTTTTTTATTGTGTTAATCTATTTTGTTGAGTATTTATAAATTCTGATCGGTACATAAGACGTTATTGCATCGATGAGGGTTTTTAAACACCTGAACGAGGTAAGCGGACACAATATTATTTTAAAATAGGTAAATGAAATAAGTTTACCCAGTTATTATATTTTGTATACAAGTGTATATAATTTTTCATAAATTGATTTTATTATTTTTATTATGGTGGATGTAGGAAATGATAATATTTAATCATCGTCATCTATTATTTGGTTCGTCATGGTCTCAAAACCATTAATTATTTTATGTTATAAAAAATGTAATTTTATAAATATGGTTATAAATTATGATCATGAATAAAGTGGAATTAAATGGAAATTTGAGAACTTAAGTTCGGAGTTTTGAAATTGGTTTTTTAGAGAATTGAGAACAAAATAATATTAGTATTATATGGAAGTATTTGCAAATAGAAATGTCTTTTAAATGTTTTCAAAATGCATTTGAAAGAAATGTTTTCAAATAACTTTTGAATGAAACAAATTCTGTACTCCCCTCTTCTGTCGTTGGAAAATAATTTCGGTGATGGTCGCGACATCATCGACTTTCATTTTCGAGTTTCTAAGTGGAAAGATCGCTATGGTTGCTTTGCTACACAGTTGTTTTGATGAAATAAATTTTGATTTGAATTTCCTAAGTATGATTTGATATATCAAGGATATAAGTATATATTATTTCAAGATGATTTGAATTGAAATTCGGTATTTAGTTCTTAAGTTTTCTGTTAATTAATGATTTCAATTATTGAAATAAATTGGAATTTTGACTATTTTAATGGTCGAAAACTTCAAAATTAAGATCTGAAATTAAAAGCAAGATGTTAAATGAAAATATAAGAAATTGAAGATTTGTCACTTGTAAATTAAAGGATAATGAAAATTAAGAAGATGTAAACTATTGAACATTTTTATTAATTAAATTAAATAAGATAAATTTATATAACACTCAATTACTTTTTAAAAACATATATAGAACTTATTAGAAATGTTTAAAAGGTTGTAATGTTAAATATGAATATGTAAAGAATATTATACAAGTAAAACTTCAGTACTGAAAATGTTTCAAATGGAATTATGTCTACAAATAAGAATTATGATGTACAAGAAATGTTTTAAACTTAAGTTGATATTTTGAAATGCTTAATAAATTAAATTAAATGGTAAAAAGTGAATACTATTTACGTAAATGATTATAAACTTAGGAAACTGACTAAAATGATTCGTAAATAAGTTTATATTAAATGAATCTATATATGAAGAAATAAATGCGAGTTAAAAGGTACAAAAACTTAAATATGAAATGATTTATTAGTGAACATTAATAATTAACAGAAATCAAGGTTATAAGTAAATAATAATGGTGAATTAAACTGCAATGAAATGTGCAATACTTTGATAATGGTTTCATTGATGATTTTAATTACTTAATGGAAGGGTAAAAATTTATAAGCAAATGAATGATAATTAATAAAAGACGACCTTATATGGATAAAGGAAAATTAAAATAAACGAACAAGCAAATGATGTGAAAAGAAGCTAGTAGAATAAAAGATGTATGTTGTGCGTAGATCATTTTATTTGCATAACAATTTTGATCCAGATTTGAATACATGATTTGTGGTAATTCACACTAGTTCGAATTAGGATTTTTTCGCTTGATTCTTGATGGTGAACATTTGATACTAATTTTTGATATGAATTTGAAGTTTTCTATCATGGTTTATGGCTATGTAAGGAAAACAAAGATTTCTAATTAAGGAATCAGATCAAAGTCCGCGCTAGAGCAATCGAGTGAACAAATAAACGATACTAGTTCGAAAGTGAAATTCGTGTATTCAAGCAAGCGGTCAGAATTGATATTATGAAAAAATGATTTATGTACATCATACAAACTTATATGACATTTAAAATTCTATGTTGCTTTGGCTTATGGGAAGTTTGAGAAATGATCTTCAAATTGTTTAAGGTTGTATGGATAATCAATTAAGCAATCATCTATGGCTTTTGAGCATAAGGCACACTTGATGGTTTATTTATCACCCTTGTACGATGAAAAATTTCTAAACCTGAACAAACCATTAGTTTTTGTTGCTATGGTTGTGCGATGAATTTTTTAGTTACATATAATGGTTGTACTGTTTTTGTTTGCAAATGATTATTATATATTTTATATTGCTTGTACTATTAATTGAAACAACTAATATACTATTCTTTTACATAATTTTAACTCTTTTGGATTGTGGAAGTAAGATACCGGCTTATGGAAGCAATAGCTATCGCTTTTGGTTTTATAAATAGAGTTTCGGTTGGCCAACAAACAGGTACATTTTCGGTTTATGGTTTTTGTAACGATATTTTATTGTTTTTCCCACAGTTTGGCACGTTTTATTATTGAAATATGATATATATATATATATATATAAATTATTGATATTATTATTTTTTCGGACCTATCCACTCGAAGGAAACTCTCTCGAATTTTTTTGTAATTAGGACTCAGAATTTTTTTATGAAAGTTGAGTTATTTTCAAATTTTTATTTAACTTAAATATGTAAGTTAATTTTTTATAAATTGGCTATTTTGAATAAAAATATATCAAAACTCTTAATTCTTTCTTGTTCATTTTCGGGATGAAAAGTTTGAGTGGGGGAAATTGTAACGACCTGTATTTTTAATAATTTAAAATATTAATTTTAATAAGATTTTGGAATTTCATATTGTGAGAAATTGTAATTTATGATTTAGAAATGATAAAATTATTAAAACATAATTTAATAATGTTAATTGAATGAAACTGACAACTGTTTAATGTAATTCCAACTAATGATAATAATGAAAGTTAATGAGGTATAAATTAAATGTTGTGTCTAATGGTGAAATTGTATGTAATTTAATTGAAAGTGGTTTTAATATAGAATATGAAATCAGCTATTTGTAAGTAGATTTATAATCTTTATTTGTAAACAATAATTTAATAAATATGGATTACTAAGTTATAGCAATTGGCTTTCCTCATCTCATTAATTAGTCCGTTTGAATAATAAATTGATAATTAATGGAATTAAGATCTAATGATCTAAGAATCTTCTCCATAACTCTTACATCATCTAACTTCTCACCATTTCTTGTTACATCGTTACCGACCACTAAAACTCTTGAGAAATAACCAGAAACAAGCTCACTTTCGTTCATATGCAAAGTTTCAAACTCTCTTCTTAAAGTTTGAAGACGTACCTTTTTGATTTATCAGCATCCTTGTAAGATGTTCGAAGCTTCTTCCATGCTTCATTTGCTGACTGCGATCCCGAAATCTTCTCGAAAATATCATCATCCAATGCTTGATAGATTAGACAGAGAGTCTTCTTGTTTCTCGTTCTTGAGTTCCTTAAATTATACCTTTGAGTTTGAAATAAGCTACGTTCATTTTCTTGTTCAGTATAGTATTTCCCCACTATTTTCCATACGTCACGTGCTCCAAATAATACCATCATCCTTAAGCTCCAATTGTCATAATTATTATTGGCAAGCATTGAAACTTATAAGGGAATGCCGTTATTCGCCATCTCTATCTTTTTTTTAAGGAATCTGAAAGCTTCGATACCACATTGTTGAATATTTTTTTATAAGAAAGAGGGAGAGAATATAAAAAAGATGTTTTTTTGTTGTTGAAAACTTTTCTTTTATTTATTGTTGATTTCTTGCCTGATTGCTTGATACAAAATGACCAAAGAGTTCTTCTATTTATATGACTCCACAGACTATTCTAAAAACACGACTCTCTAAACAATTTTAGAATAACGACTCCATACATAATTCTTATTTCTGCTAGAAAATTCAAAAGCTTTTAACAAACTACAGTAAATGGAAGAAGAAAAAACTATAATAGCAGAAGCTTCTAGAAATTAATCATAATAAATCAAGTTGTTCCAAACATAAATGTGCATTTCTTCCTTTGCAAAGCACATAATCTTCTCCTCTGCTTGATCTATAATTTGACAAACATTTGAAGTGCACAGTTTCAATAGTTTATACTAGGTGGATGAACATATTCAATATGAATAGCCATGTGATAGTGTTAGATACAGGAATCTTATTTTCAATTTTCAATTGCTGAAACTTTTCACATTTCAAGATACATGAAAGTGCATTAATTCCTTTTCATATTTGCAAGATGCATGAAAGTGCCTTAATTCAAATAAGTTTATGATGTATTTTTATTCTATTGCCATATAAGAAGGTTATATTCCCAGTAGTTTAAGTCATTTGACAATGTTATTTCTCTTGCAGATTTTGTCATTAATGAACGTAGTTTCCGCTCAAGTCCTGTAAATGGATATATGGAGATTTTGGATTCAAAACCTCCGTGCGATAAATTTTTTATTTTTATTTTTAATGGATATGGGGCAAATTCAAGATTACTTTGTTTGTTTTTATGCACATACAAGTTGTCTTTAGTTCGGTCATATATGCTCATGACAGAATTCAATATATAAGTAGAATTTAGACTGATCATAGGTAACCTTTATAAATACCTACAAAGAACTATAAATATCAGACCCGTTATATAAATTCATTTCACACAGTTCAAATTTCCCGCCTACTCTCTGTAGCATTTTCCTCTTTAAAATTCTTGATGGCGGATCCAGAAAGTGGAAGGTTGAGAAAAAGCAACAGAGAAAAGAAGCAACCAGATCTTTATAATCCAGCATTCTTTGCCAAATCTCACTCTATGGAAAAGAAGGTGAATTTTCATATTTATTATGGTTTTTCTTGGACTTTTTTTAGATTAATTAACACATATTGATTATCTGTGTATTTAGATACGCACCAAGAAACTCAACGATCTCTCCTATGGTAATTCTTTCTAAATACGCTTGCAGACTTTGACAATATTGGTTTTTAGATTTGATTGTCTATATATGATTTCTATGTTCTTGAAGCATGGTTCCTTATTAGTCAGCTTATTATATTGAATTCTTATATTACTGATTTGCGTGCATTCGTCGTGTCTTAGTTTCATTACAGGTTTTCATAAATATATGGCATTGCTACGTTGTATTCAATATTTCGACCATTTCCGTATACTGGCTACGAATTTTGTGCTTTATATTTTGTTTCATCCTGAAATTCTTCAGATACTTGAAAGATTGCATTATAGTAACATGTATACAATATACCATTCTCTCCTCCCGCATCTTTTAATTAATTTTAAGCTGTCAAGTACTTGCGTACTTTCATCTTGAAAATAAACTTAATTATGCCCCCTTATTGCATCTTCTTTAGATCTGTCCACGAATACTCCTCCTTTTAAGGTGCAATCAAACATCAAGAAACATGTTATCGTTAGTAAGAAAACTGACGGACATGCCAATGGAGAAGTTAATGGTGATGATAGTACAAAAGAAAATGAAATCTAAGTGTCCAAGAATGAAAAAGCAAGCCAAGCACAGAGATATATCTTAGTTGGTAAAATATTTTAAAAAGTAACTCTATATATGGTAGATGCATTTTTAAACCACTTTTATGGAATTATAAGATAATCCTCAAAGTAATAAATTTCAGTTCCAGAAGAATTTGATATAGACAAAGCTATTGAGCAGCCACATAGAGCTGATATTCTATATGCGACTGAATTATTGGAAAAATGTTTAACAGATGAGGTATATTGTATTTGACTAGTAACTCCTAATTTCATGGATTTTTTTTCTCTTTCCTTCAAATAAACTAAATTTTACTTCTACTCTGTAACAGACAACGCTTTCCAATGTAGTTGGACAGTTAGGTTCCGTTGTGGTGAGGAAGTTGAGTAAGCTATATCTTTGATAAACTGTATACTTTAAACATGATTTATAAAAGAATTTGTTGAATTTGTTATCCTTGTAATCGTATGAAAACTGTTATGATAAACTTGTCTCCATATGCAGAAACTGACTGCAATGACAGTATAAGAAGCATTTTTGAGAAGGCAAAGAACACAGTAAAAAGAGTTATACTTAACAAGTTGAAGTTTTCGGTATATGAGAAAGATGGTGAGTTTGTATTCTTTTGATCTTCTGAATAGTTGTGGATGTTTCTTGATTGCGGTCTATATTTTGGAAGGATATTTTCTCTACATCAACTTACATTTCAATGCAATAGAAGATTGTTCGTGATAGTGGAAAGAAAATATTCTCTGAAAGCAGCCTTCTCATATAGTAGAAACCTTCTTATGCATTCCACATTCTACGGTGTTTAGATTGTAACTAAACGTTGAATTGGAATTTTTCTTAAGCAACGACTCTGGTAAAAGCTCTTAGGTGGCCGAGTAAAGAAGAAATGCTTCCTCTTGTAAAAGAGTATATGATACCATTTTTGAAAAGTTGGGTATGTGCAATTTCATCTGTTAGCTACTTGTTCTTTTTTTTTCTTTAAAAAAAGGGGAAAAACGATAAGCTAGAATGTACTTGCATGCAGATGAGCGACATATCTGAAAGTACTCAGGAGGAATATGATGAAAAAGAAGGCCTGATATTCAGCAGTATTATGGCGAAATTCAGAGATGAGGCAGAAGAGGAAGATGCAGCAAGTGATGAGGATTATGAACATACATTCCATGATAAGAAGGAAAATTGCAGAAGGCTCGAAAAAGAGAAGATAAGGTAGTTCTGAAGAAATACTAAGACAAGCAGTAGTTGATTGTTCAAAAGTTTCAAATGCTGGTGTTTGTTATAGTTCTGAGTTTCAGATTGAATAATTCTATTCCGGAACTAAGCAATCAAATCAAAATTTATATACATGTCAACTTCTTAGGCATTTCATTTTTTTCAATTACAATAGCTTATACTGCCAACATAATTGCCGAAGTAGTTTGACTTTGTGGAACTGAATGTGGGTGTTGGTGGTATCATATGATATTTTGCACTTTGTACTAAAATTTTACGCACATACTTTTTTCTAGAATGGTATATTTAACATCGTTTGCTTAGTCATGCATACGCTATATTATTTTATGTATTAGAGCATTTTAATATGATACCTTAACAGGTGTATTAGGTATTTTAATCTATAAAAGTATCATCCAGTAACGGAACTACTGGTGACAAGCAACTAAGCTTTAATTTAAATATATAGAAAGTTTATGGAACATCCTTCAAAAGTTTCAAATTAATACAAGTCTCTCTTAAAAACATGTTCCATAAACTTTTAATTTTTTTTTCACAATTTAAATCTACAATAAATCACAATTTAGTCTCCCTAAAAGCACGTTTCATAAAGTAGAAACGCTTCTAGAATTATTTTCATTTTTTCCATTATGTGAATCTATATTAAATAACAACTAAATTTGAGTACATATATTACAAAAAAGTCAATTAGTTTTCTCGAAATTTTCATTTTCTAGTGCAATTGTATTACAAAAAAGTCAATTAGTTTTCTCGAAATTTTCATTTTCTAGTGCAGTTGTATTAATAAGTGTAAGTATTTGCACCTTTTGATGTAAATATTTGCAAATATTTACAGAAATAAATAAATAAATGCACTAAAATCTCAATAATCCATAAACAAAGTTTGCTAAAAGGTGCAATTTTTTTAAAATAATTGCAAGGTGCTTCGTGTATTGTGGATTAAATTTGGAAGTAAAGGTCGTTAATTTCCACTTAAATTTATGTGTAACTTGACTTATCCGAACTTTTGATGTTTGGGCAAGTGAATTGCTACAAATTCCTTATTAGATAGCAAAAAAAATCAAGTTAACTGAGCATGCACCTAGTATTTGAGATGTTATTGTTAGCAAATTTCTTTGCTAACATAATATGCAAGGCAAACTAAAGCTAGTTTGAATACGAGCTTAAGTGGCCTTAGTAAGCTTAGAAATTTATGCAAGTCCAAGTCCATTTGTGTTCAAGTTCAAGCCCAGTGTTATATGCATGTTTATTGTTCAACAATAGTCAAGCATGCATGTTCAAGGAAAATATGATATGCAAATTTCAATGTCAACGTCCTCATTTGCAAAAAGTCCAAGAATTACAATTGGCTTTAGAAATCCTCAAATTAATCTAGGGTTTATGCTTTGTAATTGAGAAATAAAGAAAGAAAATGATTTGTCTCCTCTAAAAGGCGAAAGGGTCATATTTATAGCGGTGCCAATCATGTTGTATTTATAGCAGTGTCAATCATGTGGGATGATTAACACATGTCCTGGCTTAGAATCTAAGGACTCCGTTAGCTTCATCTCGGTAAAATTTTCGTTTTTAGAGACTCGACACCACTTATTTGTAGAGGATCGACGATACAGCCTTTCTTGCAGAAAATCGGCAACCTCTATGTCTTTAGAGATTGGGCATCTCTTGCTGCTTGTAAAATCTCAACATCCTTTGCCAATGTAGAAGCTTGTCATGCCTTAGAAGTCCGCTATCTCTTCTGCTTGTTGAAACTAAGCAACATTTCATTGTAGCAATTGGACATCATTTATTGTTTGTAGATACTCAACAACGCTTATTGTTGTAGAGGCTCGACAACCCTTTGGTGTTAGATGCTCGACAACTTCTATGGTTGTAGAGGCTCGATATTCCGTCGTATGATCATAAAGGCTTGACAATCTTACTGTTTTCAAGCTCAACAACTCTTGTAGCTGACAACTACAAGCATTCACTGATTCCTTTAAGCTATACAACTCTTGAGTAGAAACTCGACAATATTCTTTATATTTGAGGCTTGATGCTGTTAAAACTATAGGCTCGATACTTCGTTCTACTGGTTAAATGCTTGATAATTGGGGCTGTTAATTTTATACGAATGTCCGATGTCCTTTCATGTCCGTAACCGAAATACGTCCATCCGAGTGTGTTCGATTTTCATTTTGGATACGAGCTAGGACAACAAAATTTGTACGAGCAAAAATATTGTCCGGTCGAAGTTCGTTTGAATTTGTCCGAATTTATTATAATTCAGTACATCTGATGGAAATTCTATTAACCAACATGAAATTTGATGTAAATAGCAATGTCCTCTGTGTTCGTTCGAGTCCGTGTTTGAAAAATGTATGTACGAGTCCCTCTAATTTTATTTAGGACACGAGATGGGACAATAAAATTTGTACGAACATAAATCTCGTCCGGTTCATGTCCAGTCCGATTTTATTTAGGACATAAACTGAACACACCTCCGTCCAGTCCGGTCCGACCAATTTACACCCCTATTGATAACTCTTCCATCATCAAGCTCGACAACTCTCATCATTTTCAAGCCCGACATGTTTCCCTTAGATGCTCGGCACTCGTATTATGATGTAACATTCCCCCCTACATGGAAGAAGATATTATACATTAGTATAATCCTATTTTTCATATTGCCACCTATTGGTATTCCCAAGCTTCAAATCTCGTTCTTTCATTTAAATAAGGATCAATGCTTCTTACTGTTTCTCTCTTCCTCAACAATCACTTGCCCTTTCTTTTTCCAAAAACTTCACATGTAACTCAAAATCAAAATCGTAAGCATATTTCTTCTTCGATCTCACAACTTTCAAAAAGAAGCTTCAACTCCTGCTGTATTCAAATTCAATTGAAGGTGCAAATTTTTTTTTCTTTTTGCATAGATATAACGATGAAAAGTTTTTCAGATTGTAGAATTAGGGTTTTATGAATCGGATATTTATGAGCTGCTTGGGTTTGATTGGCGATTTGGACCTAAACACTTTCATGATTTAAGAATTTTCATGCTTGATTCTTAATGCCGCTTGCAGTACATAGCTCCAATAATATGGTAATTCGATGCATACTTGGCCATTATTTCTAATAGTTAGAGATTTTTCATCTATTTAGAGGCTCGGAAGTTATTAGAAACTTGACAGAAACTTGAAATCTAGCTGGAGACTTGCTAACTAGTTATAGGCTCGCTAACTAGTTGGAAACTCGACAACTAAATAAGGACTTGCTAACTAGTTATAGGCTCGCCAACTAGCAAGGGACTCGACAACTAGTTAAAGACTAGATAAACGAACTTGACAACTATTTAAAGAATCATCAACTAGTTACGAACCAACTATTTAAAGAATCGTCATCTAGTTATGAATTTGACAACTATTTATGAACTCGACATTTAGTTGTCCATTCTTCTACATCAATTCCTAAGGAATCAAATATTCTTTCACGTTTTTTTATGTATTTTAAACTTCCATATGATATATGATACTTCCTTGATTTTTTACATGAAATTATTTGGCAGATAAATGGTTGAAAAAAAGGTTCTAAAACCTCTTTTCCTCAGCCATGCCTAAAATCATCTGCTTTGGAGAAAGGACATAACAGACTCATTCAGTCTTCCGTAACTACTCAAAATGAAGTAGACACCATCCTCCAATAGTTTGGTATTATCAATGTAGAAGCTAGAGTGGCTGGCCCATCCGGAAGGATAGGTAATCCTCCAAAAGAATTCTTGGATCACTTAGGAATTGCTTCGATACACTTGACCACCAAATTCTTATACCTATTTTAGCTGCCTTAAAATACTTGTCAGGGAAGCTGACCTCCCAACACTTAATGTTGAAACTCTTCTCTCACTGGTAACTCTTGTCGAAGTTGGAAGACAGCCTCTAGGTACTCTGTATCGTCTTTTTCCTTATCCAAAGAGCTTAATCATCAATCATTAACATAACCAAGCACTGGTTAAACCAGTTATTTTGTATCAAGTGTCATAGCCCTAGGATCAAGGGGTCCTTCTCTACCTTTAGTATGATTTTTGCTTTTTCTCTATTGTTTATTACCATATTCTTGATGCTCTTTTTATGATAGTTACCCTCTTTCAGAGCCTGCTTCTAAGGAGGCGGATCCTTCCAGTGTTAAGACAATCAATGCTTTGAGCTTGGCATCTCATACTAAAGGGGATATGCTTAAACTTTTGACAAAAGTCAATCTTGAAATATACTCCTTACTTTTGAAAAATCACAAAGTGCTTGGGGAGCCCCCAATGATTAAGATGGATGCTCATGGGAACCAAGCTTTGGTTATTGGCAATCAAAACATCTTCCTTCTGACTTTTCCCATTCAGCATGATTCTTCTGGTAATCCCTTACCATGATATGAGTGCTTCCAGTATCTGAAAGAAAATTGGAATGAACGAGTTTTGAAATATCTCGACAATTACCAAAGTTAGGTTGAGGAGTTGGGTCATGAGAAATAAGCTCTTGAGCAGAAGGTTAAAGAATTAGAGAACAAGGTCAAAATTTTTATAGAGGCCAAAAAAGCACTGAAACATGCATTGAAGATTCAAATTGGCTCTATTGATAGTAGTAATAGTATATGGTAGAAGAAGAAGAGGAAACTTACAGAACTTTTGGAGGTGACGATTTGTCATATTACCGAACCTTTCTCAGCCATTGAAGCCTTGATGAGGCAGGTGCAAGACCTTGAGTCTCCATTGAAAGCAATTGATTGAGAAGAGAAGTAGAGGTGGAATACATACATTATCAGCACTTCTTTTTATATGGATGTGCTGACCATCTTAAGAATATTGAAGACCCCCATCTTTGCTTAAAGATGCCTATTCTTCAAATGAAAGTCATTAGTATGTTCTTAAAGTTGAAGGGAAGAGGAAAGAAAAGGTATACCAACATAATTCACTCCCTCAACCTCCCTCTTAGGAAGACTTGAATGGCTTTTCTTGATACTTTCATCTTTTTGTATGTAAATTGGCAAACAAATTTGTACCTAAATGATGGATATTTTGAATAGACCTTGTATTTCTTCTTTATTCATATCTTGTATTAAAACTTATTGGGTTGTTTGACATTCAAGACTCATTTTAGAGCTTTAATTCGATTCTATATGATTCTTTATCTTTGATCAAATATATACTTGTTTTTTCTTCGTTTCCTCGATATCTATTCTAGCATCGTAGTCATAAAATACATGGATAACATTTCCCTCCTCCTTGTATAAAAGTGCCTTTTACACTTTGGTGTAAAACCAAATATCTTCTTGCTTATTCAGCTTTCACTTATCATGAAACCTTTTCTTTTGGAAATATAAAGTAATGACAACAACTTCCATAACTTCATTAAAAATTATTTCTTTCTCAAATTGATCATTTTGTTTTGGTAAATGCCAAAGAAATTTATGAAAAAGCTTCCTTGTTAAACTTTGAAAGCTTAATTTTGAAAATCACTTCTGGAATGATTATTAAATCAGCGGAATTTTAGATAAACCTTTCAAATTTGGTAAAGATGTGAATCAATTTGTCTTCTTACCTTTATAGGTTGCATGACTTCATAGGCAAATAATTGTTGTTTAAATATCATTACGCTGGTTGGTTTTTCGAAGCAAATATTTTTCCCTGGGTATGGGTTTCTTGGATGATAACATGATGATTTTTCTTTATCGAATGACGTTATATTAGCATGAAAAGCTATCTAAAGTTCCCTTTGAAGGGTGCTTTAACTTTGCCTTGGGGTAAGATTGATAGTGTTTGATTACACTTCTTCTAGAAGATTGCTTTGGCTCATCCTTGAGGTGGAATCAGACTTATTTATTTGACTTTTTTGTATAAGATTTCCCCGTTTACACCTTTCAGGCAAGGCTAAAGGTTGGTCGGTGCTCTGGCCAGCCCATCTTAGGGGGGACCAAAGATTAACTCATCCTTCCTCTAGGAGGCTCTTCGGACATGTCTTAGAGACGGGACCGAAGGCTATTGATCGGATATCTGGCTATGCCATTTTAGGCGGGATCAAAGTCTAACCCGTCGTCCCTCTAGGAGATGCTCTGGACAAGCCTTTTATGCAAGACTGATGGTTGGTCGGTGTTCTGGTCAGGCCTTATAGACCGGACTAGAGGCTTACTACGTCCTCCCTTAAGGAGACGCTCCGACTATGCCTCGTAGGTAGGCCCAAAGGCTTGCAATGCTCTGGCCAGATCATATAGGCAGGACTAAAGGCTTACTCCGACCTCTCTCTAAGAGATGCTTCGGTTAGACCTTATATGGGGGACAGATGCCTTTTAGTGCTTTAATCAAGTCCTTATGGTGGGATCAAAGGCATTTTCATTCGTTTTGTAAGTCTTTTTATGAAGCACTTCTTTTTATTAAGCACTAGATCTTCGTAGATACAATGGTCTTTTACTCAAGTCGTGTTGAAAACTTAGAGTTCCTCTTTTCTCGAAAAAATTTCAATCGTTCCTTTAAGGGCTCGACAATGATTGCTATTATGTCCATTCATCCATCCGTATTGACGATAACCGTCTCTGTGATTTCTTTCATTTTCTTGTAGGTTCTTCTTTGAAGGCTAGTAGTCCAATCTTTTTTTGGTTTGGAGATAAATATTTTCATAGGAGGTGGTAGCGGAGAAAGCTCTAACAGATTGGGGTTTTTTAGGAAATTGTGCTTTTGTTCCCCATTTGGCACTTTTGCAATATTGGGCAGGTTCATCAGTTTTAACGACAAGCTATCTTTTTGAAGACTCCTTGGTCTTGATTGGTGCGATGGAGGGATTGATTACTCCCTTACACTTTTAGTAAACTTATTAGAATTCTTTGTTCACCTTCGAAGATAGTTCCTTTTGCTTGGAGTTGTATAGCCTTTCTTATTTCCAAGAACGAGTCATTCCTTCTTTTGTTTTCTCTACCAAGAGTAGGATAATAAGCGAATATTGGGGATGATTACATATGGAATGGATTTATGCTTAGTTATTCGGATCATAAGAAATTGCTCGTCTCTTTTCTGTTAAAGTTTTCAGTGCCAAGTTCCTTAATTTCAGCACTTGTTCCACATGGGGTTGAAGGTTATGGGTGACTTGACAAGCTGATTTGGTAAAATGAGGCTTGAAAGATCCCTGTGCAGAGAAAGTCATTATGCATTTTAGTAGGTTATGTTGGATATGGGAAGTCCTCTAAAGGGATATGCCAGATATGGAAAGTTCTCTTTATGCATAGGCTGGATATGGAAAGACCTCTATAAGGATATTCCGGATATGGAAAGTCCTCTGTAGGGATATGCTCTAAGGTCGAAGGTTCGAGTCTTCGTTTTAGCGTAAAAAATGTTAGCAAATATCTTTGCTGACGTAATATGCAAGGGAGACTAAGGCTAGTTTGAATAAGGGCTTAAGTGGCTTTTGCAAGCTTAAAAATATATGCAAATCAAAGTCCATTTGTGTTCAAGTTCAAATTCACTGTTATATGCATGTTTGTTCAATAATAGTCAAGTATGTATGTTCAAGATAAATACATTATGTAAAATTTAATGTCAAAGTCCTCATTTGCAAAAATTCCAAGAGTTACAGTTGGCTTTAAAAATCCCCAAATTGATTTAAAAATTATATTTTGTTATTGAGAAATAAATAAAGAGAATGGTATGTTCCCTCTAAATGGAGGAGGGGGTCCTATTTATACGGGTGTCAATCATGCGGGATGATTGACACGTGTCCTGGCTTGGAATCTGAGGGCTCCATTAGCTTCATCTCAGTTATTCTTCCTTCGTAGAGACTCGACATCACTTTTTTGTAGATGATCGACAATACAATCTTTCTTGTAAAAACTCGACAACCTTTACGTCCCTAGAGGTTCGACATCTCTTGTCATTTGTAAAAGCTCAATGTCCTTTACTAATGTAGAAGCTCGTCATGCCTTAGAAGTTCACTATCTCTTTTGCTTGTGGAAACTTGGCAATACTTCTTTGTAGAAATTCGACATCATTTGTTATTTATAAATGCTCGACAATCTCTATGGTTGTAGATTCGATACCCCCTCCCATGGTTGTAAAGACTTGACAAATTTACTGCCTTCAAGCTCAACAACTCTTGTAGCTTGATAACTCCAAACATTCACTAATTCTTTTAAGCTACTCAACTCTTAAGTAGGAGCTCGACAATTATCTTTATATTAGAGGCTCGATACTGTTAAGTATCGGTCGATACTTATTTTTATTGGTTAACTGCTTGATAACCCTTCTATCTTCAAGCCCGACAATTCTTTGTCATTTTCAAGCTCAATAGGTGCTCGACCCTCGTATTATGCAGTAACATTCTTGTGTTTCAATGAGCATCCGATGCTAGAACGAATCATATATCGCATTTTTTGAACTTTTTGATGAAATTAGACCATACAACTAAAACGGTAACAGAGGCAACAACTTGTTTTAGTTATTATCATTTTTATTATTTTACTTGCTCATGTAACATAATTGATGTGTGATATATAACTAGAATACTACAAGCAATGCCGACGTTGTTACTAATATAAGCAAGCTTGTAGATGATAGTAATTATTGAACAATCCGTCTAAAGTGGAATTTATGAAACAGTATAATTCCGGCTCTATGTATTGTTAAAGGCCAACATGTAATATACAACAAGCTTCTTTAGCGAACAGCAATAGTTCAACAGCACTGCTACCATATTCTAATTCATATACACGTCATGAGCTCATTATGCTATATATATTATGAATTCCATGCACTCAGGTACGGCCCACAACCAAAGGCCTATTTGGATTAAGAATCCGATAGCCAACATTGCCAATACCAAATCTACCCCTGGGCGACGAAGGAAAGCTACAAAGCTGTGAGCTCACCTGCCTATCTTTACACTCGTCAATTTCCCAAATTACCCTTTCAAAGCGATCGACTTCGCATGGCAACTGCACAGGACCATGAAACGTGTAGCCATACACGCTTTCTGCCTCATCCAGTAACTCTTTAAACAATGGGTGGTTCAAGCAATCCGTTCGGATCGTAATCCAACATAAACGGTTACGCACCCGTTACGTGATCCGCTACTTCTTTTGTTGCCTAGCGATTTGCAGCGTTCTAACGTTTTGATGATTATGCCTTTCTTCTCTTTTTCTTTCAAGCTTTTTGCTCTCTCCATGATAGTATTACAACTTATTTGATTGTATCTAAGAAAGAGAAAATATGAATTATTGATGAAGCTAATTAACCTCTATCGTACACCTGTTTATATATAATCATTGAAATATAAATATATATTTTTTAAATGTTAAGATGATGATAAAGAAATTAGAGGAAGGGAGGAACTAGTGAAGGAGGAAACTAACTGAAGAGAGGGGTGGTGTCATAACAAGAACAATGCTTAGCTTGGAGTATTTAAATAGATTTTACGTGATGTCAAATTTGAATTTTATTTGACTTTGTTATTCAATTCAAATTTGATGAAGTATAGCTGAGTTTGGGAAGCGTGGAAAAGGCCTTGTGGCGTCTAGGGATACAATTTTCATGTATATCCTCATCCTGAGTTTGATCTCATGAAATTGGATGGATTACTTAGATTGTGCAATCTTTTTGTTTATTATTTAACGTACTTGACTGATAAAGATGGGGCTACTTTTTTGTTTCAAATCAAAAGGGTCGCTATAAATTTCGCATAGTGTTTGTCATTCATGCCCAGCGTGATAATTTTTCTTCTTCATAGTTTTGAACGGCTCTATACTTTAGATGTTATCATAATCCTTTTCTTGTAAGTTCTTTTTACACTGACTCCGGTGTAGTGTAATTTTAATGGTGATTCTCAACCCATACCATTTGGATGTTTTGAGAGGTTATAATTTTTTCTTTCAATTATACCTCCACCAATTATAATGTAAAATTAATCTTCACGCAAACAATAAGTACAAGGGCATACATGTAATGTTAGTTTAGTGGAAAACCCTTACAACCGATGTGTTAAACTTTAAAGTATGTATTGATCTGCTACGATCATTTATGGTCAAAACTCTCCAGCAGAGCCTGTATATATGCATCACCTTATAGAAAGAGAATGAAGTAACAAATTGTTACATTAATATTTTTCTTTTATTGATTTCTTATGCATATTTTCTATATCTAGATTGTTTACCGGTTTATAAACTTTAAAATGGATTAATCTTGCAGGTCATGAATTTTGCTGGTCACATTAAACCTCTCGTCCCATCCACGGTCGGTCCTGGGAGTATTAATACCTAAAACCAACACTACTAGCCGCTAATCGTCGAAAACCGAAACAACTAAGCCGGCGGCGACCACCACTAGCCGTCGAAAATTATCGTGTATACATGCCTCTTGGCCGAGATTTGCTTCATTATTCACCTTTCTCCAAATTAAACAAAAACCCAACCTCCACCACCTCCTTCCCATCCTCAGCCAGCCGTCGCGCCTCCTTGAGTTTCTCCAGCTTCTTCATTATTCACTACCAACAAGCCTAGCCCCTTCATCAATCTAAAATCAGGTTTTATTCCTAAATCATAACTAATTTTGATTTGTTAAATTAGGGTTAATTTGCTGTTATAGTTGTATAATACCTCATTGATTGTTTCGTATACCATATTGAATGCTAACTAAGTTGTTATTATAATTGTTTCTAATTGAAATGTTGAGAAAAAATAGTGTATATGTGTGTTAATTGGTGTACATGCATTGATTAATTAGTGAATACGCGCATTAGGGCTACTTTGGATTAATTAGAATCGATGCTTAGAATTTGGTGTGTGCGTTACCAAGATGACGAAAATGACGATTTACTGTATGTGTTTCTTAGAATATAAATAAATTATTATAAAAATTGTTATATGATGTGTTTTACTTTTTGTAAATTCCCTAGAGAGTTTTTGGCCCCTTCTAACAAATATATATATATATATATATATATATATGATCATTGTATGGATATTCGTTTTTATCACAGAATGGATATTTATATTCGTTCGATACAATATTTGTCGGATTTGTCCCAATATTGGACAAGTTACAAATACAGCGTAATTATATTTTTCAAATCATTTTATTTTAAACGATTCACAATATTTCGGTAACACTTTCTTTTTTTGTTCTCTACGTATACACATATGTGTACAATAAAGAAAACAAAAGGAAAGTGCTGTGAAATTTTATTGAATCGTTTAAAATGAAATGATTTGCAAAATATAATTACTACTGTATTTGTGATGGGAAGTAGGATAACCAACCATCAAAGTGTGAAACAATAACCTAAAAATTATAGATTATATTCATATAATAATTTTTGTAAATCCATTTGAAAATAAAATTAAATAGAATAATATTATATATTTTCGAAAATTTAAATGTATGATTTATTTGAAAAATAAAATGTCAATACGTAAATGATTTACGCATTTATATGTTTTAAAGTAGGAAAAATGGTCAATTATTTTGTCGATCGGAGTTGGATATACCAACAAAGAAGAGAAATTGGAGGCTCAATAAGTGAACATTTTCAAAATGGTGTACATGTCTTTATTGAATTCGCTTTAAGTAATAATGAAAATAATGAAGAAATTTGTTATCCATGTAGTAAGTGCAAATTATTGAAGCATTTGATACCGAATACGGTAATAGTTCATTTGACCAAGTATGGTTTCGTGCCGAATTATTTGGTGTGCGATCCTCATGGAGAACTTATAGCATCTAATTACGTACATTTGGAGGAGGTGGTGGATAATGAACTTGTGCTGATGAATCTCATAGAAGATATGGATAAAGATGCAGCACGTTCAATGTTCCGTACTATTGAAGTTGATGGTAACGATGTTAATATCGAAGAAGAACCAAGTATTAGAGCAAAAAAATTATGATTTATTGGATGCTGGTAAGAAATCACTTTGGGATGGTTGTACAAATGGTACTCAACTATCGTTAACTATAAAATATGTTGCGATGAAATCAAAATAAAACTTTACAGAAGCCGGGTTTGCAACTATAGTATAAGCAACTGCAAAACGACATATGTCACCCGATAATTTAATGTGCGAAATTCATTATGAAGTGAAAAAACTTATGTCTGCTTTTAGTACCGTATCGGAAAATTGATACATATTTAAATGGTTGCATGTTGTTTTGGAAAGAAGACATCAATCTTAGGAATTGTAAAATATGTAATTAGGAAAGATACAAACCAAGAAAAAAGAAGAGAAAGGAAGTTCCGTATAAGCATATGCATCACTTACCCATCATGTAACTACCCGCATATTTGTCGATTTTATATTTAAATATTTTATCGATACTCGGAATTTAGTCCGAAAAGCTACCTTTTGCATACGGTCAAATTAGGACTCGGGACCACTTCCATTGAGTTCAAAACGTCGTTTGCGATCTTTTTGAGTATAAGCTTTGATATGTTTGGAGTTAGAGGAATTTTGTCACTTTTTCACTTAGGGCTTTGGTTTGGGCTGAACTCATTAATCACTTACTAAATCAGTCCCAACCCCTTCTCCTCTTCATTACTTCATTCCTCATTTCCTAATACTCAAGCTTTTATAACAATTGTAACATCCCAGAATTTTGAGTATGGGATTTGTGAACATTTAATTCATTTTAAATGTTTACTATGGGTTTAAAATTTATTTTAAACTAAAGGAATTGGTTTAAATTATATTAACAAGTTAAAATTTCTAAGGTGCGGATTTAATTTGAAAATTGAACAATAATAATATAATATTCAGAATTGAAATAAAAGAAATTCTGGATGTAAATAGTGATAAAATGGTTTTAAAAATTTATCTTGGGCTATCTGAGTGTAAATAGCATGGTGGAAATTATAGGTGAATTTTGAGGTCAATAAATTAAAATTTGAATTTTTTTAATAATTTAAAAATGAATTTAATATTATTCAAATGCAAATAATCTGATTTTGGTCCGGAATGAGCCAAAATGATTTTTAATGTGCTTATAAATGTTATATGAATTATTGTTAAGTTAATAAAATTTTAAAAGTGAAAATTTTGAGTGATTTCGATAATTTCGAAAATCGCTGGATTTAATAGACGAGTTAAAATAGCCTTCCGGGGCACAGTCTCAGAATTCGACGAAACCAGTTCCGTTGGATCCGTAATAGTTAGTTATTATCGGATTTCAATTTTCGTAGCAATCGGAGTTGTCGTTTAACCCCGGTAGCTCGAAACGCATCGAAATCGTTTTAATCGATTTAATTTTAAATTGATCGTTTAATTCCGTAACCCGCACATACAACCGAATTGGCTTACGAAACCTGTTCCATTGTGTCCGGAACGCGGAAAAACCCTAGAATCTCCTGTCGGAACATGAGAATTCGGGATCGTTTGCATATGTGGATAAATTGAGATAATTGTTGATTAAAATATTATTAAATAACATATATATATTATCTTATTATCACTAAACCCTAGTTCAAGTTCGTAGCCGCCGTTACTTGTATTTCATGGCCGAGAATCCTCCTCACTCGTCTCTAATTTTCGATAAATCCACAAATTAATTTCAATAATCTTCAACTACAAAGTCGTCAAGCGCCCCGAGCTCTACGTTTTGGTCGGTGGTGATCGTGTTTAGGGCCGTGAGGAAGGAGATTTGGGGCCGCGTTTCAGTTACGTTCGTCTGCGATTTTCTATACCTGGTGGCGACCGAGCTTCTTGAGGTTTGGGATGGGGGTCGAGGCGATGGAGGGCTTCACGCTGGAGGCGCTTGATCGAGGTAGCGGCGATTCAAGGTGATGCGGTTTGAAACCCTAAACGCGACTTTGGGTTTTTTGTGAACCTGGAGATGTCGCGTATGTAAGAAGGGGAAGAAAGAACGCGTGGCTCTGATGTGGGTTCTAGATCTTGCGGCCAGAAGTGGTTTGGGTATAATAAAATTTTAATTAAACGATATTGTTTTTAAATCGGAAAATGAACTTTGAAAATTAATATCTCATACATACTGTATCAGAATTCAACGAATTTGATAGCGCCGGAATCGCAGAAAAGAGTACTTCGCAGTGGAACAGTTCCGGATCTATTCCGGGCAAGTAGAAATTTGGGTTAAATCGGACACCGTCCGGTTTAATTTGAATTTCGAACGCTCGCCGAAACTCAAGGTGAGTTATTCTCACTCACATCTGGATATTGGCTGATTTAAATGATAAATATTTAAATATCTGTGTGATTGGTTGCATATTATTGTTATCATCAGTCTGGATTGATATATATAGTTGTGCTAACATTTGTGGATGCAGGGAAAACAGGTTGGAGGGATCCAACTGGATTCCTCACTATAAAGTGTTTATTTTTATAATTGATGTTGATGCCTGTTATATATATTGTGATGGATAAATTTGGAATTAAATTGTATTGAGATATTGTGGGATAAACTACAAACCCAGAATGTTAATTTTAGAGAAATTTAGAGTTTTAATTATAAAGAAATTAAATTGGGTTTCAAAAGAAATTAAGAAATTAATAAATAAGGAATTTAAGGGAATACAAACATTGGAATCTGTTTGGATGGAAAACTGAAATAAAATTTTATTGGAATGTTGCTGAATAAATTATAAATCAAAAATCTAATTTAAATGGATAAATTGAATTTTAGAGAAATAAGTGATATTGTTAAATAATGAATTTAAAAGAATTAAAATTTGAAATCTATCTAGAATGGAGTTGAAAAATTGTAAATCTGGAATGATTAATAAAGAAAAAGGTTATTAGTTGATAAATGGGAAAATAAAATTTATGTTATTAAAATAAAAAAAAAACTAAATTAAAATAGTTTGACAGAAATTGTGAGAAGAATTTCTGTGATGTTTAAGTGGAAATGAGGTTCCTTGGAAAAAAAACAAGTTCGAGTTTAAACTGATTTTATAAAAAGAAAGTTTAAAAAATTCAAACTTGTTTAAAAGTGTGTTTGGAAATTATTATTTTAAATAATTATTAATAATTAGCAATAGTAAATTTTATAAAATACCTTAGTAATTATTTTTACAAATGGATTTGTTTTAAAAGACTAGTTTTGGCCTAAGTTATTTAAATTAGAATTTAACCCTTTTAAAACCCTATTATTAAGTTTAGTTTAAACTAAAACTCTTATTTACAGTCAAGATTTATATCCTAATAAATGGTTTATTTAAATATTTTGGAATTATATTTTGAGTAATACCTAGCAATAACTTACATATTTTGAAGTAAATTCAAAGAAGTGTTTTAACTGTTTTTAAATCTAAATTGTTTTGAACTTGGGTATTTCCAATGGGAATTAATGGTAAAGGATTTACCATGTAAAGGAAGAATTTTGGGAATTTTTTTCAAATGGGTTTTGGAAATTTGAAAATATATCTTTTAAAGATATTAGAGGCAAATAAATAATGTGGGAATTGTTTATTGTGAGATGGATGCTTATGGATGTTTATGAATATAAATTGATAGTTAAATCACCGACTATCAATATTGGACAATACGTGACCGTTTCGAAGAGACCGGGATCAAGATTTATTTCTCGAAAACCACTTCGATCCGGTTTGTTCGTTTCGTGTAATGTGTTCGGAGTCGAAGCTGGAGCAGTAAAGTACAAGGGCTAGTCGCTACTAATCCAGAGGATATTTCCAAAATGGATGTAGTAGGAGTAGTGCCTTCGGTTCCGTTCGAACCCGGGACGGACTTGTATGGATGAATGCTTGCGAAACATCGTCAGGTGGGCGATGGACATTCTAAGTGAAAACATTATAAAGGTAACGCTTAGCCTCAAGCCTCATCAACCGGGAATGACTGAAAATCAGGGGATATGCAGCAAGGTTAGGTGGGTCATGCCCAAGCAGGACAAGATATTTCCCCTGTCTAGATGTCCCTTATTATATTTCGGCTTAGTGGGTGGTTGGTCGCGCCAACCACGGGGTTTATCTTGTTCGGGACTGTTCAGTAAGGAATGGTTCCGGCCTTGTGTTGCAGGGGATGAAGGGAGTAGTCCTCGGTACGGTGATCTAGGCCCCGTACTGTGACAGGTGGTACCCCAGTGCCTAGTCATTGTTGGAAATCCATTTTCCCTACGAGCCTTGTACGAGTTTTGTTTGTATTACCCACTCTGTGGCTAGTAGCTGGAATTTAATCATGTAACAATTTCGGCTATTTTATAAGTATTTGTAAATAGACCCTATTATAATATCAGAGGTTTTCTATAAAAAGTGTTTTAGCTATCGTAAGGTAAAAACCCGACATGTTTATTTGTAGCGTGGTCTTACGAGATGCTTTTGTTTTTTTCAAAGGATTTTGAAACTTTAATAATCAAGTTGGATGCATATTTAGTATCAGCTGGTATTCCAGACTGACTCGGGTGTTATTTCATTATAATGCTCGGGTCAGACCGAGTATTATTTATACAGGACTTGATGCTTTGGAGCAGGAGAGGAGCTGGAGCCGAGACGTATTATCTATATATATATATGTATGGTACGCTGCTGTGATTATATGGTATGTCTGATTTATGATTGTTGATGTATGAGATACTCTGATGATATGATGTATAAACAGTTATAGATTTCATTTTGTGTAAAGTTCTATATTTACTATTATATTTTATTCCGCTGCGACTGTGAGACTCTGATATTGTTTAGTCTCTTCTTCTTCTATCTCTTCTTCTTTAACCCTAATAGTTCGTAATTCTGTGCCACTTGAGTTAATGAAGGTAGAATAGTGTTGATTCAAGGGGTATGGATTTGCGGGCTGTTACACTTGGTATCAGAGCTTAGGTTGGCGACAACCTAGGCTTTGGTGGGGTAATTACTCATTAAATAGAGTCAATAGTACTCTATAATGAGTTGAGTGTAATAATAGCTATGAGAGCGTACTTGTTAGTGCATATAAAATTGTTTTCTACTGTGTTGACTTATCGGTTGAGTGTTTATGAATTCTGGTCGGTACGGGAAGTACAACCGTATCGATAGGGGTTTCTAAACTCTTAAACAAGATAAACCGACATAGTATTGTTTTTTTTAAAAGTGGGTAAATGAAATAATTTTACCCAAATTTATATTTGATATAAAAGAAATGATTTCTAGCTTATTATATATTGGACGTTTGTTGTTTGTTAACACCATAATTAAGTAAGAATCTTGAATTTGAATAAAATTTGAAATGATAAGCTAATAAGAATATAGATATTAAAATGGTTTATAACCAAATAGAATAAATTAATATGGTGCAAATAAGAATCCAACCTTTAATTTAAAATTGGAGATAGTCATAACCAAATAAGTACCGTGAATATAAATTTTACAAAAGAAGAATAACTAAATTTAAATTAGACCAGAATTTAAATCCCGGAAGTCTTGGAAAGGATTTTAAATGTATTAAAATAAGGGTTTGAAATTTAAAATCTTGGAATGTTTGGTAATATTTTTCCCATGTATTTGAACGCAATAATGGAATATTGATTTGAATAATATGTTTTGAATGGGAAACTGTTTTGAAATGAATTTGGGAGAGTAAGAAGCATTGAACTCACTTCAGTCGCTGGAAAATAATCCTGATGATGCTGGCCACATCATTAGAATTCATTTTCGAGTTTCTAAAGTGATGGATTGCTTCCCTAGTACTTGATGATGGTATTCTTTGGATTTGTTGGGTATGCAAGTGGTTTTATAAAATTTCAAAGGGAAATTTGTTTTAATACAACCAAGTGTTTTGGAATTGGGAGATTTGATTTGATATCAGGGGTGAATGAGTTATTTATTATTTCAAATGGTTTTGAAATAACAACCGGATAAAATGAATTCTAGGAAAATTCTAATTAAATAATGTGTAAAGTTGAAATGAATTAACTATTGAACTTATTAAGTAAAGTGGATATTAATAAGAAGTAAGAAATGAAAATTTAAATCTTGAAATTAAAATTTAACTCAAGTAATTGGAAGTGAATAAATATGTTGAAGTAAATGGAAATTTGAATTCAACTTGGATAGGTAAAATGAATTGAACTTAAATAAAGTTGATTTGAATTAAATTAAAACGTAAGATGACCTTGCGATTGAGGGTCATTGTGAAATGAATTGAACTCCTGAGCTATCAGGTGTTATGCTTATAGGTTGAAACTATGGAATTTGGAATTGTGATTATAAAATGTAGATGGGTTAAAGGAGAGCTATATAAGCTTTTAAGTAAATAAGTTGGTGAACTTATATATAGAAATGAAATTATAATCACAGCTGGAAATAGTGGAATGGTATGGTGAATTCAAATCTAATCTTAAGTGAAATGTGAATTGAGTAAAAGTAAAGTGGGATATAAAGAAGTGAATGAACTTCACTTAGTAAACAAGTTTTGAACTTGTATATATGGAGAATTAAAATTGAGAATTTGAAATTAAATTAAATCTGGATGAATTGGAATTAATTGAGTTGGATATAAAGGTGAAATGTAAAATTGCTTATAATTGCATAAAGAAATGCATATTCTTAAGTTATTAAGTGTTATAATTTAAATTTTTGATTATAAAATGGAATTTTGACTTAAGTAAACAATCTAAATTCTTGAATAGAAGTAAAATTGAAATTCATTAATGAAAAGAGTTTAATGGTGTGGCAAATTTAAATTTTGTCCATAAATTAAATGTAAAGTGAGAACATAAATGTGGATATTCTTATGTTGGCAAATAAGTCTTGGACTTATGTATTGGGAAGATGAAATTTGCTATGATAATGAAATTGTAATTGAATTTCAGTTGAGTAATAAATAATATTGAAAGAAATTTAGATTCTACTTAAAAAAAAAGAGTAAAAAGGAAAGGTAGAAATCTAAATTTACTAAATGAAGTGATTGGAAAATGGTGATATTATAAATGAATTCAGAGTGAATTAAGAAAGTGGATTGAAAACTAATATGGATTAGGTTATTGACTGAATTAAGTTACAAATTAATGGAATTTGTATTGTAATGGATAGAATTTGATAGTCAGTCAAAATTTGAAGGTAAATAAAAATCCTGATTTTGGATTGGGATTTAAATTGTGGTAATAAATATTGGAAGTATGAATGTATAATGTAATTAGCTATAATGATGAAGGTTTTGAATTGTAAGTAAAATTCAAATGAGTGAAATAATTTAAATGGACTCTTTGTTAATAAAATAAATTTGTAAATGGATTGAATAAATAAACAAAGAGCATTCAAATTTATAAATAGATTGGAATTGATTGATTGAGAATTAAATGGAAATAAAAATTGATATAAGAAGATACAAAGGGGTATGGTTAAATAATGGATTTTAAATTAATAACTTCTCCAATGTTTATTTAAAAATTGAATTGTAAGTGGAATGATATTCATATAAATCTATTAGATAATGAATTGGAAATATAAGATTTGAGATATAATTCAATAATTGTGATAAACCAAGAATGTTTGGGCTGTAAATAAAATAGAATGGGATGTTATTAATTTGAACTTAAATGATGGTTTTGAAGTGTGAATAATAATCGAATTAAATATTGAAATGGAATAAAAATGCTTGGATTGAGCACCATGCAGGATTGCATAAAATTGATATAAATCTAAACTGAAATTAATTTTAAACGGGCATAGGCTGAAGTGACGATTTTGCTTGAATGACATGAGAAATTGTAGATATTAAAATTGAGTTGTTTAAATAACAACTAAGTTGGTTTTGAATAAATGGAAATAGATTAGAATTGTATTAAATAATTTTGTATATTAATACAAGTGAATCATAAAAGAAATGCAATTGTTCCAAACTGAAAATAAAGATGGTTTTAAATTAATTAGATAAATACAACCTAATTAAGTAATTTTGCATTTGAATGGACATAGGCATAAAAGAAATGTGAGTGCTTCAAATTGGAAATAAGGATTTGGTTGTAAATCAAATCAAATAATGTTGCATATAAATGAATTATTAGAGAAATGTAAATGCTTCAAAATTGGAAATGAAGGTGGTTTGTAAATCTATTTAGAATTGAATTAGAATAGATTTCTGTTAGTGAAGCATATGTTAATCATATTGAAATAATGTGAATTGGTTGAAATAAATATGAATGGAACATAGCAAACCGTGTATGTAAATCCTTTGTATGAGATAACTTGGAGTTAGCATGGGAAAATGAACCAAGTGCATGTTATAAAATATGGTTTTACTTAGGAAACTATGCAAAGTGTTGTTTGGAATGTAAATAGTTATGTTTGGCTTACATTTATATTGGAAATGATGTTAAATTGCTCATATTTTGATAACTGATGAATTTGTTTGAGTAAGCATAGGTGCAGGAGGCGTTTGAGAGAGTTGGAGTGCGTATATGCATTATATTAGCTGCTTGCTATTAAAAAAATTTGCTAAAAAGGTACGCCTACGCAAATAAAATTGGGAAAATGATATATATATTGTGTTATATTTTGGTTTCCGGCCGTCTGGGCCGATGTATATATATTTGTGTATCCTGCGATGTCGCAGAAGCTCCTCCGTACAGGGGAGACTCTGCCAAAATTTTCCGTAAATTTTGGGAGTTAGAAAAATTTTGGGTTTTGGAAAAAAATTAAGTAACTTATGAAGTTATAAGTTAAAATTAAAGCTTTAGAGATAAGTAAAGCAAATAGGTTTGGGAATTGAGAAAAAGGATTTTGTGAAGTGTATATAAGCTTTTAACTAAGCAAATGGGATAAGTAAATGGGTTTGAGAGTATGTTCTACCTTATACAAATTTCGGGGACGAAATTTTTATAAGGGGGGAGGAATGTAACATCCCAGAATTTTGAGTATGGGATTTGTCAACATTTAATTCATTTTAAATGTTTATTATGGGTTTAAAATTTATTTTAAACTAAAGGAATTGGTTTAAATTATATTAACAAGTTAAAATTTCTAAGGTGCGGATTTAATTTGAAAATTGAACAATAATAATATAATATTCAGAATTGAAATAAAAGAAATTCTGAATGTAAATAGTGATAAATGGTTTTAAAAATTTATCTTGGGCTATCTGAGTGTAAATAGCACGGTGGAAATTATAGGTGAATTTTGAGGTCAATAAATTAAAATTTGAATTTTTTTAATAATTTAAAAATGAATTTAATATTATTCAAATGCAAATAATCTGATTTTGGTCCGGAATGAGCCAAAATGATTTTTAATGTGCTTATAAATGTTATATGAATTATTGTTAAGTTAATAAAATTTTAAAAGTGAAAATTTTGAGTGATTTCGATAATTTCGAAAATCGCTGGATTTAATAGACGAGTTAAAATAGCCTTCCGGGGCACAGTCTCAGAATTCGACGAAACCAGTTCCATTGGATCCGTAATAGTTAGTTATTATCGGATTTCAATTTTCGTAGCAATCGGAGTTGTCGTTTAACCCCGGTAGCTCGAAACGCATCGAAATCGTTTTAATCGATTTAATTTTAAATTGATCGTTTAATTCCATAACCCGCACATACGACCGAATTGGCTTACGAAACCTGTTCCATTGTGTCCGGAACGCGGAAAAACCCTCGAATCGCCTGTCGGAACATGAGAATTCGGGATCGTTTGCATATGTGGATAAATTGAGATAATTGTTGATTAAAATATTATTAAATAACATATATATATTATCTTATTATCACTAAACCCTAGTTCAAGTTCGTAGCCGCCGTTACTTGTATTTCATGGCCGAGAATCCTCCTCACTCGTCTCTAATTTTCGATAAATCCACAAATTAATTTCAATAATCTTCAACTACAAAGTCGTCAAGCGCCCCGAGCTCTACGTTTTGGTCGGTGGTGATCGTGTTTAGAACCGTGAGGAAGGAGATTTGGGGCCGCGTTTCAGTTACGTTCGTCTGCGATTTTCTGTACCTGGTGGCGACCGAGCTTCTTGAGGTTTGGGATGGGGGTCGAGGCGATGGAGGGCTTCACGCTGGAGGCGCTTGATCGAGGTAGCGGCGATTCAAGGTGATGCGGTTTGAAACCCTAAACGCGACTTTGGGTTTTTTTTGAACCTGGAGATGTCGCGTATGTAAGAAGGGGAAGAAAGAACGCGTGGCTCTGATGTGGGTTCTAGATCTTGCGGCCAGAAGTGGTTTGGGTATAATAAAATTTTAATTAAACGATATTGTTTTTAAATTGGAAAATGAACTTTGAAAATTAATATCTCATACATACTGTATCAGAATTCAACGAATTTGATAGCGCCGGAATCGCAGAAAAGAGTACTTCGCAGTGGAACAGTTCCGGATCTATTCCGGGCAAGTAGAAATTTGGGTTAAATCGGACACCGTCCGGTTTAATTTGAATTTCGAACGCTCGCCGAAACTCAAGGTGAGTTATTCTCACTCACATCTGGATATTGGCTGATTTAAATGATAAATATTTAAATATCTGTGTGATTGGTTGCATATTATTGTTATCATCAGTCTGGATTGATATATATATAGTTGTGCTAACATTTGTGGATGCAGGGAAAACAGGTTGGAGGGATCCAACTGGATTCCTCACTATAAAGTGTTTATTTTTATAATTGATGTTGATGCCTGTTATATATATTGTGATGGATAAATTTGGAATTAAATTGTATTGAGATATTGTGGGATAAACTACAAACCCAGGATGTTAATTTTAGAGAAATTTAGAGTTTTAATTATAAAGAAATTAAATTGGGTTTCAAAAGAAATTAAGAAATTAATAAATAAGGAATTTAAGGGAATACAAACATTGGAATCTGTTTGGATGGAAAACTGAAATAAAATTTTATTGGAATGTTGCTGAATAAATTATAAATCAAAAATCTAATTTAAATGGATAAATTGAATTTTAGAGAAATAAGTGATATTGTTAAATAATGAATTTAAAAGAATTAAAATTTGAAATCTATTTAGAATGGAGTTGAAAAATTGTAAATCTGGAATGATTAATAAAGAAAAAGGTTATTAGTTGATAAATGGGAAAATAAAATTTATGTTATTAAAATAAAAAAAAACTAAATTAAAATAGTTTGACAGAAATTGTGAGAAGAATTTCTGTGATGTTTAAGTGGAAATGAGGTTCCTTGGAAAAAAAACAAGTTCGAGTTTAAACTGATTTTATAAAAAGAAAGTTTTAAAAATTCAAACTTTTTTAAAAGTGTGTTTGGAAATTATTATTTTAAATAATTATTAATAATTAGCAATAGTAAATTTTATAAAATACCTTAGTAATTATTTTTACAAATGGATTTGTTTTAAAAGACTAGTTTTGGCCTAAGTTATTTAAATTAGAATTTAACCCTTTTAAAACCCTATTATTAAGTTTAGTTTAAACTAAAACTCTTATTTACAGTCAAGATTTATATCCTAATAAATGGTTTATTTAAATATTTTGGAATTATATTTTGAGTAATACCTAGCAATAACTTACATATTTTGAAGTAAATTCAAAGAAGTGTTTTAACTGTTTTTAAATCTAAATTGTTTTGAACTTGGGTATTTCCAATAGGAATTAATGGTAAAGGATTTACCATGTAAAGGAAGAATTTTGAGAATTTTTTTCAAATGGGTTTTGGAAATTTGAAAATATATCTTTTAAAGATATTAGAGGCAAATTAATAATGTGGGAATTATTTATTGTGAGATGGATGCTTATGGATGTTTATGAATATAAATTGATAGTTAAATCACCGACTATCAATATTGGACAATACGTGATCGTTTCGAAGAGACCGGGATCGAGATTTATTTCTCGAAAACCACTTCGATCCGGTTTGTTCGTTTCGTGTAATGTGTTCGGAGTCGAAGCTGGAGCAGTAAAGTACAAGGGCTAGTCGCTACTAATCCAGAGGATATTTCCAAAATGGATGTAGTAGGAGTAGTGCCTTCGGTTCCGTTCGAACCCGGGACGGACTTGTATGGATGAATGCTTGCGAAACATCGTCAGGTGGGCGATGGGCATTCTAAGTGAAAACATTCTAAAGGTAACGCTTAGCCTCAAGCCTCATCAACCGGGAATGACTGAAAATCAGGGGATATGCAGCAAGGTTAGGTGGGTCATGCCCAAGCAGGACAAGATATTTCCCCTGTCTAGATGTCCCTTATTATATTTCGGCTTAGTGGGTGGTTGGTCGCGCCAACCACGGGGTTTATCTTGTTCGGGACTGTTCAGTAAGGAATGGTTCCGGCCTTGTGTTGCAGGGGATGAAGGGAGTAGTCCTCGGTACGGTGATCTAGGCCCCGTACTGTGACAGGTGGTACCCCAGTGCCTAGTCATTGTTGGAAATCCATTTTCCCTACGAGCCTTGTACGAGTTTTGTTTGTATTACCCACTCTGTGGCTAGTAGCTGGAATTTAATCATGTAACAATTTCGGCTATTTTATAAGTATTTGTAAATAGACCCTATTATAATATCAGAGGTTTTCTATAAAAAGTGTTTTAGCTATCGTAAGGTAAAAACCCGACATGTTTATTTATGGCGTGGTCTTACGAGATGCTTTTGTTTTTTTCAAAGGATTTTGAAACTTTAATAATCAAGTTGGATGCATATTTAGTATCAGCTGGTATTCCAGACTGACTCGGGTGTTATTTCATTATAATGCTCGGGTCAGACCGAGTATTATTTATACAGGACTTGATGCTTTGGAGCAGGAGAGGAGCTGGAGCCGAGACGTATTATCTATATATATATATGTATGGTCCGCTGCTGTGATTATATGGTATGTCTGATTTATGATTGTTGATGTATGAGATACTCTGATGATATGATGTATAAACAGTTATAGATTTCATTTTGTGTAAAGTTCTATATTTACTATTATATTTTATTCCGCTGCGACTGTGAGATTCTGATATTGTTTAGTCTCTTCTTCTCCTATCTCTTCTTCTTTAACCCTAATAGTTCGTAATTCTGTGCCACTTGAGTTAATGGAGGTAGAATAGTGTTGATTCAAGGGGTACGGATTTGCGGGCTGTTACAACAATGGAGAGTGGAAGAGGAAATTAAAACTCCAAGCCCTAGTCTTCATTAGCAAATCCAACTTCTAACTCCAAATTAAAGAGAACCCATTGGTAAGCCTTCCCTTCATCTTCTCCAACTCCTTCTCTCTTGGATTTCAAAAATTCCTAAACCTAACTTTGGGAATGTTCTTCTTTTTGAGCATAGATTCAAGCTCGTTTAGGTTGTGTTGAAGAGAGGTTGATTCTCCTTTGCTTTCAAGCTTCTTATTCATTTGTTTGGGTTTAAAGGTGAGATTTTTATCTCACATCTAAGCCTATATTTATCTTCGATTGTTAGGTATGAATTCCTAACACTTATTCGTGTGCAATTGCTTTTGGTTTGGATTGATTTGGTGAATATTACAATTTTTGGTGTTTTGGGTTCAATTCTTTAAATATCATAGCTTTGATGTTTTGATCATGTTTTGGTGATGAACCAAAGAGCTTCTATGGCCGGGTAGTCGATTAGCGTAAACCTTTAGTGCCGTTGCTCGACCGTTTGCAAATTGAGGGAGTTTGCACCTCTTTTGACATAGAGTAGGAAGTGCAAGAATACAGGTTCGGCCGACCGAACCACTGGGCCGGTCGACCGACCTGCTACTAAAAGTGCATAGCACTTCTCTGTCACAGGTCCGATCGACCAACTATAGAGCTCAGCCGACCGACCTGCTTCCCGAGAATTTTTCCAGAACAGGGTCCGGTCGACTGAGCTTTGTAGCCGGCCGACCGACATGTTGATGTTTTGCCTATTTCACCTATTTTGCGTGGTTTCCACATTTAATCGATTCGTGTTATAATTTCCCTATTTGTTGTTATCATTTGTTATTGACTTTGATGACTTCTTTTCTTCGGAAATTTTTGGAATAATGGATTCAGTATCGATTTCTTTGTATTTCATTCACATCTTCGAATGTGAATTTTCGTGATTGATTGTTCCTACAATCTTATTTTTGTGATTTGTCACTTCAAAACATAAAGGTTTTCAATACTAGTAGTAAATATAAAAAAATTCTTTCATCAAACCGGTTTCAACACTATTTTATTACAAAGCTCGTTTCTTAAACCGTTTTCCAATTTATTAGTATATACAAGCCTTTACCTCACTCGTATGAGAAATCTAATTGAACGACCTAGTAAAACGAGTGGTATGAAACGCTTGCGTTTACTTCGTCGGTTAATTCTTGGACTTGTTCGATTGAATCTCTTGTGACAATTTTCTAGTGGAGATCTACAATTTGTTCGTAACTATTTAAGTTAAGCTAGTAGTTATGGGACATGAAGCTAAGCTCATACATTTACTAGCTTACTGTAATTGACACTTCTTGATGATCATGACGATCATTTTTGTGATTTAGACTAGCAATTGTGCAATGTCTCTTTGTCTGTGATTTAGACTAGACCCTGTTTCAGTGTGATTTCGGCTCACACATGTGGGGTAGCGCCCCATGGTCTTCGGGTCGTTCGTGTGTCAAAAATTAATGGCTAGCTACCATGACATAGCGTCTCGTTCATGTGATACATATGTTGGTGAGTTTTCATGCTCCCGTTCGTGTGATAGGCCTTCCCCCCTTTTTATGATTTCTGGATTTCGTGTGTTGAATTCTGGAATTTATGCTTCACCAATTTTAGTGATTCCATTGGTATGATTTATCAATTTTTGTGCATTGGTGAATTCGTGTGTCATTGACTTGTTGTGAATACAAGTTTTGGGTATGAAACCATTTTTGGATTTTTGTGAAGATTTTTGTGATATTGATTAATCTCATGTTGAGTTTCAATTACATACTTATAGTAGTATGCCATTATGAATATTATATGTTTATGCCATATCTCTTATTCTATATCATGTCATCTGATATTTATAGCTAGACCGATCCGTTTATTATTTTCTTATTAAATAATACTCGGGTCAGACCGAGATGTTACAGGTGCTTCTGCTTGACTTCTCCCCAGGGATTCATTACTCTGACTTTTGGCTATCTATTTAGATTAGCAGTTTTTGTTGTATACACTTGAGATATAGACTCACAGTTGTATTGTTTTGTATAGCACGGGTTGCTATTCTTTTGTATTATTGTGGATCTTTTTGACCACTATTCTGATATACACTTTCATGTGTTAGTTATATATTTATATCTTCTTCCGCCTTTGTGATATGAATTATCTGTGACTGATTTGTGTTATGTTTATTTCTATATTTGTTTCCGAAGATTATTATAGCCACTGTGTAGTAGCTTTGTGTTTGTATCGGTATGTCGGATTTCCTCTTGAAATAAAATGCATGTTATACTATCTGACATATCGGTGCTCGCGCAAAGCGATTACACGGATGGTCGCTCCTCAACAGCTTTATTCTCCGTGCTAGTTGACAACATTACACCGTACTGTTCTTGGCTAGCGTGGGTATAGAGGTGGGGCGTCACACATCACTTCTAGCCTTCAAAGGTTATATGCACCTTCTATAACCGCGCATCATATGAGATGACATTGCGTGAGAAAACATGAAGAAGGTACGTTAACACATCCAGCTGATGAAGAAACATGGAAGCATTTTGATAAGACATACCCCGCTTTCGCAGTGGAGAGTCGTAGTGTTAGACTTGGTTTATGTACGGATGGATTTTCACCGTTCTCTCAATTTGGTTTAAAATATTAATCTTGGCCAATAATCGTTAGACCTTACAATTTATCTTCGTGGATGTGTGTAAAAACTCCGTATATGTTTCTCACTATTGTCATCCCTGGCCCTGATGATCCGACATAAGGAATCGATATATATTTACGACCGTTGATTGAAGAGTTAAAAAAACTATGGTATGACGGTGTTGAAACATACGACATTTCAAAAAAAATCGTATGTTCGCTTCTCTAGTGTGACTATAAATGATTTTTCTATGTATGAATGCTATCGGGTTGGAGTACGGCTGATCATCTAGCTTGCCCTTATTGCATGGAAGAAATACGAGCCTTTTCTTTACCGCATGCAAAGAAAATTTCTTGATTTGACTTTCATCGGTGTTTTCTCCATATTAATCATCTTTTTAGAAAAGATAATTTTTTTACAAGTAATAGAGTTGAAACCTTGCGACCACCAACAATTTGGTCAAGCGAAGATAATTATGACATTGTAAAGGATTATCCAAAGGTACATAAAATCGGCGAACAAATTGAAATTCAAGGTAAATCGACGATTTATAATTGGTGCAAACAAAGTATATTTTGGAAGTTCCTTGTTGGAAAAATATTCTAATTCATCATAATATCGACATGATGCACAACGAGAAAAATATGTTCGATAATGTATTTAACAAGGTTCTGAATGTTAAAGAAAGAACAAAAGACGAATTGAAATCAAAACGTGATATAGAAGCAATATGCAATCGTCCTGAACGTCATATGAAGCCAAATGACATGAAAAAATCCAAAGTATGCTACGAGCTAGACAGTAACCAAGTTAAAGTACTGTTAAAGTGTGTGGAAGGATTAAGATTTTCTAATGGGATTTCTCTAATTTTCGTAGATGTGTCGACTATAAGAACGGTAAACTGAGTGCGATGAAAAGTCATGATGGCACATTTGTTACCCATTACTTTCAAAGAATTGTTGCTCACAAAAGTTTGGACAGTTGTAATAGAACTTAGTTTATTTTATAAGGAGCTTTGTTCAACTACCTTAAAAGTTGATCGTATACGTAAACTTGTAGAAGAAATTCCTATACTGCTTTGCAAACTAGAGAAAATATTTCCTTCTATTTTTTTAATGTAATGGAGCATTTACTTGTTCATCTTCCATTTGAAGCATGTCTTCAAGGTCCTGTGCAATATGGATGGATGTATCGTTTAAAAGGTATTAATATTGAGTATGTTAAATTTTAGTTTAACCACATGTAATAAAATTTAATTATAATTATTCCTAACATGTACTTAAATCATCTAAAGAAAAAAGCGAGACAAAAAGCACGAGTTGAAAGTTCGATATGCAAATCATATATCGAAGAAGAAGCTTCATTCTTTTTCTTTCATTATTTCAGTGATCATGTGAACTTATATTTTGAAAGTGCTACGCGAAATGATGAGGGTATTGAACAATTCTTCTGAATGAATGTTATCTATTTTTAGACAGCAGGGACGCCCTGCTGAAAAATGTGTGGAAGTATGGTTAGACGACAGAGATTACCATGTAGCTTACACATATGTTTTTCTTAACTATGTAGAAGTTGCGCCATTTGTTAGGTATTAATGAATAACACATCTAAAATTATTTACTTGAATAATACATGTGTGTATAAATTATAATGCAATACATTATTTATATAAGCAGTATTTATGAATCACAGCATCCAAGCAGGGATATTAGCAAAACATTTGCTACTTGGTTTTCGAACCACGTATATGATCCAGTAAATTGTGTAGTCGACGGAGGGTTGAAACATCTTGCGATGAAACCAAAAAGAAAAGTCAAGACGTATCCAATATTCTTTGTTAATTAATACAAATTCAACACCAAAGAATATGGAGCTAAAAAATTAACTAACAATACCGGTGTATATGTTAAAGGGAGTGATGATCCAAATGATCACATAAATGATTTTTACGACGTGTTAACTCAAGTTTTGCGATTAATATATTTCATCAGACCCATGGAAGAAGTTTATTTGTTACATGCAACTGGTTCAGTAATGTTCCATGTTTTGGAATAACCATGCACCAGAAATATAAAATTATTGAAATAAAGCATACATCACGTTATCATAAGTACGATCCGTTTATACTAGCAAAACATGCCCCCTTAAGTTTATTATGGTGGAAATTAGCCACAAGGGCCTCTTTAGCAAGTGGAATTAGTTTCTAGGACACACAACTGAAATAATTACTTTCAAGGACAAAACACAAAATAATTAGTTTGTAGGGCATAAAAACTTATGAAATTATGTCCTTGAAAGTAATTGGACTGCTGACTTTGTCATTGAAAGTAATTATTTTGCTGACTTTGTCCTTGAAAGTAATTTTTTTGAATGTGTGTCCTACAAACTAATTGGACTGCAAATTTTGTCCTTATGGCGAAATGCCCCTTTATTATGCTCCTTATCCATATATAAAAAGAGATAAAGCAGATTGGTCGATGGTTTTTTAAACGAAGACAAGACTTACGTTTGATGGAAAGAATATTATGGACGAACAAGCATACCAAATTTGCAATAACAGATAATCAAACCAATTCTGGACCTCTAAATGATGAACCAAATGTATTAGTAGAAGCATTTGAGACCCCAGAGGAAAACAATATAGAGTGCGAGACCGAATCTGAATCAGAAAATGACGAGGACTAATTTAATAGTATACATGTTGAAAAAAGGTAATTTATGGGAGTATTGATGTTACACTTTTTTTGTATGTTACATGCGATTATTGTGTTAAATTTTGATATGTTTACTCATAATTGAATTATATGTTCTGCTATACTAAAATAATATGTATGTGACAGGTATTGCAGATGTTCTTCTTTAGACTGTGGAGTTCTTCACAATCTGGTTCCCCTCTACATCTTAGAGAGGGACATGTCGCAGCAGTGGTGATGGCAGCAACCCTTCGCAGGAGGCGTCACGTACAGTAGTTAGATTGCTATCGGAAGCAGACGGCTCGTAAATATTAAATCTACTACGGCATTGTAAATATTTTGTATGGTATATTAGTCATGATTTGTTTGTATCATATTTAATGCAGGGGTTTTGAGCTTGAGTCATCTAACATTGTTCTCAGCATATCGAAGCAGGCATACATGTGCGTATGACTGCATGCTGGCCGAAGTGGAGCAGGATTCCAGACCATGTACGAGAGAGTAATGGCAGGACTTCTTGATAATTGTAAAATTATATGCCACTATATATAATCACCTTACAATTTGCTGACTAAGTATAAATGTATAACTTATACATTTTCAACATATATACAGGGGGCAATAGAATTACAAGAGGAGGACGTGTCTCTTTTTCAACGCCACTAAAACTCAAAAGTGGCAAATAATTATAGAGATACGATTTCTATCATAAGAAAAATTGGGAAGAAGCCAAGATGGATGGACGCCAACATCTGAGATGCTTGGGTCGCGTGGTGGAGTAGCAACGAATTCAAGGTAAGTCTATCAAGTATCACCTTAATTTATTCAGCATATAATACATAATTTGTACCTGTAAAATACAATCATAATTTTTAATTTGCAAGTAGAGTCGGACAGGAACTCTGCGAACAGGCAAAAAAATCTAGTCACACACTATGGTGGCTCGAAATCATCTCAGCATCATTGCGAGGACCTGGCAATTAAATTGATTAATTGCAATTATGAACAGTTATTACATTCTTAGTATAAATTTATATGAACAACAATAATATACACCAATTATTGTAGAAAAAAGCGCATGGGGGTCCCGTCTTGTTATATGTTTGAGCATACCCATGCCGTCAGGCAGACAGATGACGAGGGATCAGTGTCAAACGCTTGGCATGAGGATGATAGAGCATATGCTGCACATATAAGTATATTTAAGTTATAAGTTATTAATAATGATCATTTTAACTAATTAGTTATAAAATATTATAATAATATCATGGAATATTTATTTTTATTTAATTTTGCGTTGTAGGAAAAATTTATGCAAGCACGTGCGTAGATGCTTGAGCGTTGCGACAGGAGAAGTTGACCACTGATGAGGTCGCGATCTTCGAATGTGTTATGGGTTCGACATAGAGAAATAGAAGCTACGGCTACGGCAATCAATCAATACTTTATAAAAATTCACTAAGTTGTAAAATTTGCATAATTTTTGTAAATTTTCATAATAACTTAAACATATTTCGACTTGTTTTGTAGGCTCGAGCATCACAAAGGGCTTACCAAAGAGCTTTGGACAACGCGGAGACTAATGAGCTTCGAAAGCAGATTGCACAACTACAGGAGAAAGACCATCTCCAAGCAGCACAAATGAAGCAACTGAACTAGCGTTTGGTCAAGTATATGGAGCATCATGGAGCAATCCCTTTGTCTCGTGGTTCCGGAGCCGATGATGATTCATGAGGTACAATTTGAATTTTTTTTTTGAAATTGTTGTATATAAACATCGGGCAATTTTTAGGTTGATTTATTGACATGTAGTGTTTGGCATTTGTTTATGTGGTTGATTTTATGGTTGATTTGCAGAGCTGATATGTAGAGTTTGATGTTGAATGTTGGATGTATATATTATACATTGATGTTGGTTGTAAATATTGCAGTTGGATGGGTGAGACTGATGATGGAAGGCTTGTTTGGTATTGATTGAATACGTTTGCATTTGATATGATGAAGTTTGAGTTTTATATTGATATTGATATTGATATTGATTTCAGTTTATATATTTGATTTATATATTGATTTTGGTGAATTGTGTTATATATTGGTATGGAAGTGATGCTCGGCTGCAGAAAAAAATTTACCCAGATTTCTGACTAATTCCAACGTTCCCAGCGGTTTAATGGCCAATGTTTTCAACGGCTAACGACGGCTATCTGGGCGAAAATTGCAACGGCTTAATGGAAAATTTCCACGCCTCATAGGCGTCTTGGCTGTTGAAAACCCCATCGGAAGAGCCGCCGGAAGAGCCGTAATACATTCGTCGAAGCCTTCGGAAGTGGACGAAAGGCGTGGTCCGTATTCCGATGGCTCGGCTGTCGAAAATTGCCCTTTCTCTTGTAATGCAATTATAAACCAAGGCCCTACACATATTAATGAGATTAAAAAAATAAAGCATAAAAATAATTCATGTAGATTATTAATAATAAATAGTGGAATAAAAAAACGTTCTTCGTAATAATAAGAGTAGCGTTATCATTGATTTCTTCATTCTCATCAATAAATTTGTATTAATCGAATTCAAACTCGAACTTTCTACTGATTTATTTTGACAGAAAATTTATGAATTGCATCTTTTCATTTGATTTTTTAGCATGTTTGGTTCATGTTTGCGCAACTCTAAACAATATTTTTATAAAAATATAGAAAATATATAATATGCTAACAAACTATAAAAAGTGCAAGATAATTGCTAATTTATAATTACATATACTTTAAAAGACGCTAAATAGATTATCATAAATAATGATTTACATAACTATCGTAAGTATATATTACAATTTCTTAACTAATTAACAAAATTATTTATTGTAATCCACAAACAACAAAATTATCTACAAATAACATTGCAAAATGAGTTTGAAATGAAAATCATACATACATACATACATACATACATACATACATACATACATATATATATATAACAAAATGAATTTATCGTAATCATTAATAGGTTGAAACTAATATTTGAATGAATCGAAATGAACTAGTTATCAATAAAAATACTATAAACAATAATTTTTCAAAAGTATACATACAATAATTTGAAGTAAAATTTATTTTTGTCAATAATTTGAGTAAAAATTAATCATTAAAATTCTATCCAAACAATCTTGGTTTCATTAAATTTAGCATTCCATCAATACTAATTTTAGGAGGTTCATAACATGAAATCAATGATCAACTTGGCTAAAATTAATATAAAAACTCCAATCTTTGTTCAACATCTAAGCAAAGGAAAATTGATTGAACTTAAGAGAGAAATCAAAGCCCAAAGGTTTAAGAAGGGAATTGCTATTGCCTTCCACCTCTCCTTCTTCCTTCCATGCTTCAGGCTTCGCAGCTTTCTTTCCAAAACAATTATACTGCTCCTTTTCTTACAGAAACATGATTTATTTATGATGCGCTTGTAGGGTTTGCAAAATATCGAGGCCCTAGAAATCTTGGGGCCTAAAGAAGTTGCTTTTATTACTTTGAGTATGGGACGACTCTTATTTTTTCCTACGCTATTAGTATTTAGTAAGAAAAAAAAGAAGAAAATTAATTATTAACCTATGTTTTAATGGAGGAATAAAAGAAAAAGAAAAACTTTGATAAAATTTACGTTGAATGACATATTGAATGACAAATGCTGGTTATAATTTGCATTATATTCAACTTTTACGCTGAACAAAATGCAAATTATAACTATTATTATATTCAGCTTTACATTATACAAAATGCTAATCATAATTAACATTGTCTTTCAACCGAAAAAACAAATTTGCCGTTCATCGGAAGAAAAAACAAACTTTTTGTCCTTCAACCTAATTTTTTTCTAAGTTTATCATTGTGTCTATTTTCCTGTGTTCTAATCTACTTTATATTCCAGCCTAGGACAAATGCAAATGACTAATGTCACAACTACCCTGAGTCATTAATAATCTACTTTCAGCAATTTATCATCCAATTTAACACGGATAGAAAATATATATGCATACATACACACATACATATATGTATGTATGCATATAAATCAACTAGATTATTGTAGCACGGTTTACTTAGCGTCATGGGGCGTTTACCCAATAACCAACTTTGACTTATTGACGTGAGTAGTGTGTGTGTGTGTGTTTGTATGTATATATATGAACCTAAGAGGAGCATTAAATTCGTGGTATTCAAATATTTGCCAAGTACATGAAATAAAATATTATATAATTGGAAATTATATTTTCACATTATATACCAAATTCTATTTTCTAATGATAAATTATAAAAAATCTATCACATAATCATTAGTTTTTTACGATATATCATCTAACCAACTGTATTCAATAAGTAATAAATATACTATTATTGCATTTCTAAATTTGAATATTTTTGTGATAAAATCATTTTAAATGTAATTGCAGTTGGATTTTGAAATAATTTGCTTTTCTTGATTTTAAATTTATAATGTATCAAGGTCATAATATAACAAAAACAATATTCGTAACAATTGGACTAAAAATATTAAACAATTTAATAACAAATATTATAGAACGACAACAATATTGATTTAAAAAACACATGATATAAAAAAACATATAAAATTGAAATCCCTTATGAACAGTGGTATGTTGCTAAATTGTTTATCTAAAGACCATAAGATCAAATTTGTTATGATCAACTAATTAACTATGTTAAATAAAAGAAAAGGCAAAGGGATTTATATTGCATAGTTCAGCTTTCTTATTAAAAAGTCTAAAAATAAATTTTACCAGCAATAGTTTTCAACAGTTTTCTAATTAAATACAGTACACTTATTAGCCAAAAAGTTGGTATAAGATCTCCAAAAGATAGATTTTGATGAGATAATAATCGTAAGATGGATTGTATCTTATAGTGATGGGTTCGATTAAAAAATGTAGAATTGAAGAAGAAAAGTCAGTAAAACAAAGAAGACAAAAGTTTTATAGTGGTTCGACTATGCTTACATCCACTTTGAATCAATTTTATTGCTTGGTTCACTGTAAATCTAACATTACGAGTACAATTCGAAATCTATTCCAAGTTGGTAAAGACAGAGTCTTCTCTAGACATGAATACGCCTAATGCCAAGGATTCCTTTTTCAGTTAAAGGTATTCTCCAATTTATAGTTGAAGTAGGTTATATTTTGGTTTCTATGTTATTTTCTTTGGAAATTATCAAATAATTAGAACCAAAATATTACGAGAGAATATATACCAAATCTTAAGGTCTTTATGGATTGATCAGACCCCTTATTTTGGCCTATTACTCATGTTTTTTCTAATGTACCTTGAGTCTTCATGCTTCCTTTATGAACCAATTATATTTTAGTTAAGTTTTTATTTATTAGAAACACTACTAGAAAAGATGCAAAATACCGATGAAAAATTCCGATCATTGCGACGCCTAAAAAGTAGGGCATCCGAATGGCGTTAAAAAGTCCTAAAACGGGAAATTGACGTCTGAATGGCATCATAAAATAATGACGCCATTGCGGCATTATATGTTTACTAACAAAAATAACAATGGCATTGGAAAGGCGTCGGAACATACCAATTTTTTAAATATACTCTAATACTTTTATTTCTATTTCTATTTCAATAATATTTTCAAAAAAGTAATTTGTTATAAATAAACAAGAATAGAAACTATTAAAGAGAGAATACATTTTTATTCATAAAGAAATCTCTATAATACAAATGAGATCTATACTTATAAACTCCAAATGTAACGAAGATTACAATAATGTCCTTTGTCATTTAGCATATTCACTCATATTTCTAATATATATTGCAACATTCCCCCTTGAGTATGCGTCTAATAAGAATAAATGTCTCATTGAGAGCCTATATTATGAAAAACCAGTGGGAAAATCATAAGAAAAGAGTGCAATTTTATTTCATCTTTAGGTAATATATTTTACAATGTTATGATGAGGTGGATGATCCTGGATCAAGATAATGCCTCATCAAAACCTTACCAACAAAAGCCCAATGAGAAAAATATTAGTGAAGGAAAAATACTACATTATAGCATACTTTTGAATGTTCCCCTAATTTATAACGCATTATTCAGTTGGCCTGTTGATGCAGCTGATGTATACCAATTTTATACACCACCTTTTGGAACCTTGATTTTGGAAATTCCTTTGTGAATAGATTTACCGGATTTTCTTAGGATTGGATTTGTTTCACCTCTATTTTGTTATCCTTTTGTAGTTTGTGTGTGAAGAAAAACTTAGGAGAAATATATTTTGTCCTATCACCCTTGATGTAACCTACTTGAATCTAAGCTAAGCAAGCTGCATTGTCTATATAAATAATTGTTGATCATTCTGTAGCTGAGTGGAGCTGACACGTATTTCGAATATGCTTAATTAATGATCTTAACCAAATACATTCTCGACTTGCTTCATGTAGTGCTAGTATTTTAGAATGATTGGATTATGTTGCTATAAATGTTTGCTTCGTAGATCGCCACGAAATAGCTGCATTATTACTACTAAACACATACCTGGTTTGTGATCTTGCTTCAGTGGATCAGAAAGATAACCTGCATTAGCATAGCCAACTAGATTTGGGTTATTACCTATGTCAGAATATAACAAGCCTAAATTTGTCGTTTCACGAAGATATCTCATGATATGTTTACCATTCCACTGACTTTTCTTTGGTGCTGAACTGTATCTTACTAAAAGATTTACTAAGAATGCAATATCTAGTCTCATGCATTGAACTAAATATAATAATGTACCAATGGCACCGAGATATGGTACTTATGGACCAAGTACATTTTCATCTTCTTCTTTTAGGTGGTAAGGGTCCCTTTTAATATCCAAAAATATGTCAACTATAGGCGTACAAAGTGAATATGCTTTATCCATTTGAAAACGCTTCAGGATTTTTCAGTATAGTTTGACTGATGGATCAGTATGCCATTAGTACTATGCTTGGTTTGTAGACCGAGAACATATTTATTTTTTCCAAGGTCTTTCATTTCAAATTCTTTAAGTAATTTATTGTTTCATTAATCTCTTCTAGAGTCCCAATCGAATTTATATCATCAACATAAACGACTAAAATAGCAAATCCCTTTACCAATTTCTTTATAAAGACACGTGGACATACGAGACTGTTTTTATATTTGGATTTTACCAAGTATTCACTAAGATGGTTATACCACATTCTTCTAGATTGTTTCAAACCATATAGTGATCATCTCAATTTTAACGAGTATATCGACATTGATTTTTCTTCTGGAAACCTATATCCATATGGGATCTTTATGTAAATACCGGTATCTAATTCACCGTAAAGATAAGCTGTCACAATATCAGTTAATCTTATATCTAGTTTTTCAGAAACTACAAGGCTTATCAAGTATCGAAATGTTATAACATCCATAACATGAGAATATGTTTCTTTATAATCAAAACCTAGTCTTTGCAAAAAACCTTGCATGACAAGCCGTACCTTGTATCTCAGGACTTCATTTTTATCATTTCGTTTTTCTAACGAATACCTATTTATAACCTACTAGTTTAACATTTTCTGATGTTTTCTCTATTGGTCCAAACAAACCATATTTTTGAAGTGAATTTAGCTCGACTTGGATAGCATCTTTCCATTTTGGTCAATCATGTCTTTTTCGACATTCATTTATGCTAGTTGGTTCACTATCATTATTCTCATTATATTCATGACTTTCATTTATTTCAGTAGCTACTGCAAATGAGAATACATCATCAATTATTATTTTACTTCGAACCCACATTTCTCCATAGTTTGTATAAAATATTGAGATCTCGTTATTATTAGGCACCATTTTATTTTTGGAAGCTTCTAATATTTCTTCTGGGATAATAGTTTCTTTAGCATTTTTAGAAGAATTGGGATTTTCATTTGAGTTATCTTTAAGATCATTTATAATCTCTTCGGAAGGTTTATCAATTGATTATTTTTTGTTAGACCTTCATTTTCTAGGCGCTAATTTCTTTTGAACCAATTGGTCTTCATGCTTTTGTCTTGCTTTAGATTCATTTGTTGCTTTTGGTCCTTCTGTGATTTCAATTCTAGCTGATGCATTTGCTGCTGGAATGTGAGATAGCTATTATTGCAACATCACTAAATGCATCAAGCATTTGATTTGCGATATTCTGAAGATGCAAAATTTTTTGTACCTTATATTGGCATTGTTTGGTATGTGGATCCAAATGAGATATAGATGGATTATTCCATGATATTTCATGTCGTTCTACTGCAACGGTCTTTCCTCTCCCTAACGGCGGGAAAATTGTCTCATTAAATTTACAGTCTGAAAATCTTTCAGTGAAGACATCATCCTTGAGAGGTTCAAGACAACGAATTATTGATGGTGAATCAGGTCCCACATAAATTCCCAACCTACGTTGAGGACCTATTTTAGTACGAAATGGGAGACTAATTGGCACACGCACAGCGCAACCAAATTTTCATAAGTGAAATATTTGGTTGGATGTGGTTAAAAGTTGTGATGGTGAAAATTGGTGATAGGCCGTTGGTCTAATTTTAATCAATTTTGATGCACGAAAAATTGCATGTCCCAAACCTGAAACAGGTAACTTTGATTGCATAAGCAAAAGTCTTGCAATAGGTTGCAAACGCTTAATTAATGATTCTTCTAGACCATTTTGAGTGTGAACATTAGCTACTGGATGTTCAACTTTTATTCCCAATGATAGATAATAATCATCAAATATTTGAGAAGTAAACTCTCCCGCATTATCTAGTAGAATTGATTTAACAGATGGTCAGGGAAGTGCTCTCTTAATTTGATTATTTGAGCAAGTAATTTGGCAAATGCCAAGTTTCTTGTAGAAAGCAATCATACATGTGACCAACGAGTTGATGCATCAATTAATACCATAAAATATTTAAATGGTCTATATTCTGGGTGGATTGGACTACATATATGACCTTGAATTCTTTGTGAAAATATTGGAGATTCAGAAGTGATTTTACTTTATGAAGATCGAGTGATTAATTTTCGTTGTGCACATAGAGCACATAAGTAGTCACTTGGTAAATTCAACTAGTTTGATAAATCACGCACGTTTGAATTTTTAGTGATTTTACGCATCATGGTTGACCTAGGATGACCCAAGCGATCATGCCAAAGAATCAATGCCTTTGTATTTGTGAGCTTCTGGCTCATGTTTATAGAATGAGATTCAACTATGCCAATTTTCGTGAAATATAATCTAGTCGAAATTTTTCCAAATTTTTCTAAAATAAACTTCTAGCTTTCAATTCTAGAAACGATACAAAGGTATTTTTATTATTATTTTCATTTATAGTTTCAATAAGATAACTATTTATTCTTATATCCTTAAAACTTAGCATATTTCTTTTAGAATTGCTTGAGTATAATGCACTTTCAATGAAGACATGTGTACCATTTGATAGTACTATATGAGCTCTTCCGGACCCTTCAATTATATTAGAAAATTAGCTATGGTCGAAACTTTAGCTGAAATATTTTCAGATAATTCGAAGAAAAACTTTTGTTTTTTCAAAATCGTATGAGTAGTTGCACTGTCTAGTAGGCATATATCATCATTCGAATATTGATGGTCCATACCTTAAGAATTAAAGATAATATAGTTAGTCAAATATTGAAAACAATTATAAATTAATGCTAATGTTTTCTAAAAGGATTACAAAGAAAACTACTAATTCAAATCAATATCCATCACTACACATCATTTCAACTAGTTCTAATAAAATAAAAAATCAAACATCAACTTCAACCTAACTAAAATAAAATGGAAAAACCACATAACAAGATTCAAGCTACTTCTAGTTGATAAGATCGGTCATATCATCAATCATCACATTGATATTTTCATCGTTTATGAAATTTCCATCACCATCTTCGAAGAAATCATCTAATTTCAAGTTACTGTTATCAAACAATCCTTCAGTGTTATTTGTTTCAGTATTCTTCAAACATTGGTGTTCTTCAACCGTTTTCTTTGATGATCTACATGTACGCGACCAATGACTAGAGCGTCCACATCTAAAACAAACTTCCTTATAGTGCTTTTTATTTTATGGAGTAAAATCATTAGTCTTTTCAGGCTCATTTTTCTTTCGTTGCTTTTTAAAATTGGTAGTTTTGTTGCCTTTAAAACCACCATAACCGCCTCTGTTGGAGTTATATCCACGTTTATAGCCATAGCCACATCCTCTACCTCGACCTCTGCCTCTTCCGGAGCAGGAAAAATTAACATTAACTTCTGGTAACGCGATCGAACCAATTGGTCTTGAGGAGTAATTTTTAATAAGCAATTCATTGGTTTTCTCAACAATTAATAAACATTCTATGATTTCAGAATATTTTGTAAAATAACGCTCTCGGTATTGCAGTTGCAGGAGTATATTCGAAGCATGAATGTTGAAAATGTTTTTTTAAGCATTTGTGCATCATCAACCTTTTCTTCTCATAATTTCAGTTTAGAAGTAATTCTAAACATACCAGAATTATATACCCTTACAGATTTGAAGTCTTGAAACCACAGATTCAACCTTTCTTGCCTGGTATTTGGAAGTAAGACCATCTTCAGATGGTCCTAACGCTCTTTCAGCGAGTTTCATAAGTGGAGAGGATCCTTTTACATTACATATTCGGTTTTTAGATCATCGTGGATATGACGTCTTAAAAATATTAGAGCCTTTGCTTTGTCCTGTTGGGGATATTATTACCACTTTTAATGGTATTTTCTAAGCATTGAGATTGCAAGTGGATCTCAGCATCTAGTATCCATGACGAATAGTTATCTCTAGATATGTCCAAAGCTTTGAATTCAAGCTTAGCAATTTTTGCCATATTATGAACTTTTAATGAAAAAAAGAGAGAGAAAAAGAAATTATTATAGTAGATATAATAAGAATTAAACGTTGTTGTAACGACCAATAATTTACGATAATTAAATTTATTAATTAAATAAGTTTTAGAATTTGGTGTTGGGAAAAATTTAAAATTTATGATTTATTAATGAGAATGATATGTAGAATGAAATTTAATAATGTTAATTTAAGGCAATTCATAACTACGTTAATGCGATTTCAATTAATTGAAATAATTGTAAACATAAAATTTGGTTATAGTTTTCAAATAAGGAAATAAACCAAAGGTTGTATTAATTGGTGAAATAATATGTAATTAATTATAATTGGATAAAATCCGTGTTGTGTAAGTAGTTATAACAATTGTTTATAGGTAATAAACTTATAAATGTGATTAAATTAAGTAAAAGGTGACAACTGATAATTGTTACCCATTTATTTAATCTGTTAAATCAAATTGGAAATCAATCGCAATTAAATGTAATTAAATATTACGTTAATATAAGTTAAGATGATAACTGTCAAATGTGAATGTAATAAAATGTATAGTAAAGTCAATTATGTTCATAAGGAAATAATTGATTCAATAATAAGAGTGAAATCAAGATAAATTTTTTTAATGAGATTTTAATTTTAATTAACGAATTTAAAGCTGAAGATGAACACCGTAATTAGCATAGTATTCAACATTGAATTGATATGGAAATTTGTTTTAAAATATTATAAATTGCCAAGTAATCAAAAATGTTAAAAATTGTTAGTTGTTACATTTGAATTCAAAAGGTGATTAAATTTATTTAATAATAGTTTATTTAATTACGTGAAAATAGCCATTTTGGTCACTGCCTCAGATTGCAACGAAACCCATTTAATCGGATCCGTAACGGTGAATTGTTGCAAGATTTTAAGTTTCGTAACGATCGAACTTGTCATTTAATCGCGCGGGCTCGAAATGCGTAGAAATGAATTTGAAGTAAGTTGATTTTAAAAACTATCTTCTTCATACAATGAAATTAGGACTTGAAACTTGTTCCATTGAGTTCAAAAATATCGAAAAATCTATTTTGCTATATGGGAAGACCCACTTTCATTTTGGAGGCAGAACGAGATTTTTGGTTCGTTGTTGTCAATTCAAATCAATTCGGATGTTATTCATTCTTATCGGGCTTTGTTTAGCAGCCTTTTTATTTCTTATCTCTGTATAAACAGTTTCTTCCGTCTATTCTGTTCTTAAATGGCAGAAACCAATTCAAATTACAAACACTAAATTCAATTTCCAAATCAATTTCAAAATCAAACTTCTTAAAACCCTATCATATTATATTCCATTTCGAAGCTCTCGAAGAGTGCAAGCTAGATCCGCTATTCATTTTTGCAATCGGGTTTTGCTTTTTCCGGAATTGACCAAATTATTCTCGGCCGTTCATTGGGGGTTTGATCAACCACGACGGTTTCTAAAATAGTTTGAGGGGTTTAGTGGATCTCGCTTTATGGAGCAAATCGCTAGTGTCGCATCATGTATGGTGGCTGGAATTGGGTGATTAGGGTTTCAAAACCCTATATTTTAGGTAGCGGCGGAGGCCTTTGGGGGACACGAGGGCGGTGCGCAGTGGGTCCGTTAGATGCGCCATGTCGAGGGAGGCATGTGGTGGTGATCAACAACTAGATGGTGGATGGAGGCGCCTTGTATCGATGGTCAAAGTAGGGCGTCGGTGTGCGTGCATGTTCGATGTTCGGCCTAGAGAGTTCATTTTCACGTTGAAGAGGATGACGTGGAAGAGAGTTAATGTGGTTGTTACGATATTATTTTATTTAATTTAAATTTTAATTTCGAATGTTCTAATGTATATAACTTTTGCATATGAGGTCGATTCGCGAGCAGTTTGATCCATTGGGATTGTACCGAACTTCCGGTCATTTTGGAATTGGTTTGGACGAATTCTGAGACTGATCAATTTTGAGCCTTAATTTGGATTTCAGATCGATTGAAATCAAAAGGTGGGTGTTTTGACCACTCACAACTATTAAATTGTCTTATGTTGGTTAAATTAGATTTATGATGTGATTAGAAGCTGATTGACTATTGTTTGATATCTTTAAATCATCATTCCAATTAAGTCTGACTTTATTGAATATTATCACCATTAATTTAATATTAAATTCTAAATTGTCAGTTAATAACCGTTACTGATAATCGGTCACTTGTTATTGTTTATTGATTGGTTTGAATGGTGACTGTGATGGATGTTGATTGTTGATATTGGATGATTGGATGTTATATTTTTATGTTGCTATAACACTGCAAGTTCCCTATAGGTTGAAATGATACATACCCGAACAATCTGATAGATTAGGGAGAAATTGTTATGAGTTGGAATGAGCGATTTCATGGATTTGAAGTAAAATTTAGGATTATGGGTTGAAATAATATATACCTGTAAAACGTAAAATATTTGCAGATTGAAATGATAACTATCCGTATCACTTGACCACATGGTAGAAAATTATTTACGGATACCGGATTGGTTAAATTAAATTATTGTAAATCCTTAAACTTTGAATTCAGTTAAATGATATTTTGAAATAAAATTTGATTTATATAAACTGAATTGTTTTAAATGAATTGTTTCAAGGATCTAATTTGAATTTTTGGAATTGTTTTAAATGAATTGCTTAAGGATTTAAATTGAAATTCTAAAGTTGAATTTGAAGTATAAACTAAATTTATCGAAATTGTGTTATTGAAAACGTTTGAAATTGTAACTTTGAAATCTATTGAAATTGGAATAGCTTAAATTGATACTTCAAGATTTGAAATTGAGTTTTGATTTGAAATCTACATATGGTCCAGATTTGTTGAAATGGAAGAAACAGTCAAAGTTGATGTTAATTTCAAATTTATTATTTTAATATAAATTATTTAAAATATATCATTTTTAGAAATCCTGATTATTAAGATTTTCAAACTATTTTAACTTTATTAAACTATTTTAATCTATTTTAGCTATATTAAACTATTTTAACCTATTTCAACTATATTAATCTATTTTTAATCCATTTTTAACCTTTTTAATATATTTAAAACTATTTAAATCAAATTAACTACTTTAATCAATTTCAAATCTATTTGATCTATTATAATTCTATTTAACTTATTTTAAATATATTTAATCTAATTTAAATCTATTTAATTTATTATAAATATATTTAAACTATTTTAAATCTATTTAAACTATCTTAAATCCATATAAACTATTTTAATCTACTTTTAAACTAATTTAGAGTATTCTAACTATTTAAAAATTTATTTAAACTATGCTAAACTATTTACAACTATCTAAACTATTTTCTAAATTTCAGACTATGTAAAGTGGAAGTGTTCATATTTAAATCCTTGATTTAAAAGGGAGTATGGTTAAGTGATGTTATAACCTAAGTTGAGATTTGAAATAATATTTTCTAATGAAACGACATATTTGATTGAATATGATTTTGAAAATAATATGGTTTTGAGAATATGATATTTTGATATCAATTATGAATCGGTATTGGAAATATAAAAGAACCATCCGGTGTGAAATAAGCATTTGGTTGTTAAAGAGATCAGAGTCGGATATTTTCATACTCTCTGGGAATATCGAAAACCACTTTAACAGCTGTGTACATGGTGGAAATTCCAGAATGAAGTAGGATGGTTTGGCGAACGATTTTGTATGAGATATTTACGTAGCCTTGACTCTCGTGAGTCAGCTTGATGTGACTAAAACAGGAGCCATGCCAGGCCAAGTGAGGTTGCTCCTTCTACCAGGCACATTTCTTCGATACCATATTATGACTTTGTGATTGATTTGGTGGCCACCCCTCGATTTTGATTATGGGAGTGTGTTCCGAGGTGGGCGGTAGTAGCTGCTATGAGTTACCACCAGTTTGGATTCGCAAAATGGTAGTATCCTACTCTGGGCATTGTCTCGGTTGTCTTATCACATGCATTATCACGCCTACTACGAGTTTTATTATACCAACCCATGGAGTGCTCCCTGTGTAAACCACCGATTTGGTGGAGCTTACGGTATCTGTATAGACCACGAGAATATAAAAAATGTGTTAAAGAGGGATACATGTAGCGCCTTAACGCTATTTTAATACTTTACTTTACTGTAGACACTATTATAATAGCTTATTATACTATGTATGTACATAGTTTAATGGATTCTTAGGAGTTGTAATCCCAAACATCTCTTAAGTTATTGCACTCACATTCGACATTGGATAGGAGATGTCAAACCCTGTAAACATCTATGATGCCGTTACACTCATATTTACTTGTTGTTGATTTAACTTACATAAGATCTTTTAGTTCTGACTCGAGTGTTTTGTCTTTTCAATTCGCTTGGATTAGTCTGAGCTTTTCAGTGCATCGAAGACTACTTTTCTGAAGAACAAAGACAAAGATTTTGAACTATTATTATTTATCATATTTATTCCACTGCATCATCTTGTTCCGTTGCATTATTTATTTATTACTGTTGTATGTACTCTGGTTTTGCATTGTAAAAATGTAAGCAAATGTTATTTGTAAAACAGATTCATGAACTATTATTTGATAATTATATTTTATCATTCCCTGTGAGATTCTGTGTTTGTTTTATTTCTTCATCTTCTTTTCTTATTTACCCCATAAAAATCCTACCTTTTGATTGGTTTGAGTTCGACATGTATGGTTTATTGTCGATTTAAACCTTCTAAAAAGGTGGGATGTAACATTTGGTATCAGAGCCAGGTTTAGCGATAACCTTAGCTTTGTGGGATTTGACTCATTAGAAATAAGGTAGTAATACCCTAGAATGAGTCGTTGAGTGTATATATATGAAACATCGTATTTGTTAGTGTTATAAAAGGTTTTGAATTGTGTTAGTTTTTTTGTTTAGTATTTATAAATTCCGGTCGGTACATGAGACGCTATGGCATCGATAGGGATTTCTAAACACTTAATAGGTCAGACCGACACAATATTGTTTTCAAATATAAGTAAATGAAATGATTTTACCTAGTATTATATTTTGTATATAAAAGAATAATATTTATAAGTGTATATGTTTGTATGTGATATGTTTGGTTGTCTGTTAGGAAGTGAAATTTATAATTATTAGTTGCAAAAATGGGATAGTAAATAAAACGAATATAAATTAGAAATTTGACAACTTAAGTTCTAGGGTTTTGAAAATTTCTTTTGAAGGATTTTGGAATATAATATTAGTATTATTTGGAAGTATTTTCTGATGTAAACATTTCACTATGATTTGAAAGAAATGTTTTAAAGGAACTTTGAAGGAAACAAGTTCTGTACTTCCCTTTCTGTTGCTGAAAAATAATTTCAGTGATGAGTATTAACGTTCATTTTCGGGTTTCAAAGTGGGAATTACACTATTGTAAAGGCCCGCAAATCCGTACACCTTTGAGTCGATAATATTTCACATTAGCTCAACTCAAATTGGATGGATATACAAATCTATAGGGTAAGAAGAAGAAGAGAGAAAGAAAATAGAACAACACAGAATCTTACCATGGTAGCGCAACAAAAATATAATATATAACAATAAATTTTTATATAAAAGAATCTATAACGGTTTATACGCTTACAATCATAAGAGTACAACAATCAATTCATCAAACTAGACAGTTATAACTCGCCCTCACACAACGAATATAAGTCAAGTCCGGAAAGTACGTTTGAAACTCCTCCATCTAGTATCCTGAGCTCCATTGCATTTAACTTGTATCTGTAATACTCAGTCTGACCCGAGTATTATAATGAAATAACACCCGAATAAGTCTGGAAAACCATAGTGAGAAAAACACACTCGATTTGAATCATTATACTCTTCAAAATCCTTTGAAAACAAGGTATCTCGTAAGACCATGTCACAAATAAACACGACCGTTTTTTCCTTATGATAACCAAAACAGTTTTTATCAAAATCGTCTAATATTATAATAGTGTTTATAGAAAGTAAATAGAATATAGCTGAAATGCTTGCATCTCGCGTTTCAGCACAGTTGGGAACAATCAAAACCGTACGGTGCCTATTAGAGAATGGATTCCATCGAATGATTGGGCTAATCGGGTACCGACCGTCATAATACATCTCTAGAACAATGTACCGATGACCACTCTCGATCCTCTACAACTTAAGACCGGACTACCCCTAATCTAGATAGTTTGAATAAGATTACCCTGTGGTTGGGATCAACAACCGCCACACAGCCGAAATAAAAAGGGACTCTAGATAGTGGTAACCTTACCCTACTTGGCTGTGTCCCATTTAGCCTTGCTGCATCTCTCTTGTTTGACTCGTTCTCTGTTGATGAGGATTGAGGCTACGATTACCTTTTAAAGAACACATTCATTTAGAATGCTCATCGTCCTCCAATGACGATGTTCTGATAGCATTCGTCCATACAAGTTGTCCTGGGTCTGGACAAACCAAATCACTTTTATACTTGCTAACCAATCCCCGAATTCCTTAATTAATTCCCTTAATAATTTCAAAAAAAAACAATTATACTTGCTTATAAAATCAACTCCCCATTGTACTCTTTTATGAATTCTATTTTCATTCTTCGAAGTTTACTTTTATTTAACTTGTTTGAAAATTTTCTTGCTTTTCTTCCCAATTCCAGGTAAGAATTTTCTTATAAACCATATTCACTGAATAACATATTTTCTCGGCTTTTGAGATGGTTTATAAATAAATTTAAAACATTTCAACTCTCTCTCTCTCTCTCTATATATATATATATATAAATAAGTATTTTAAAGAAAATAGTAATAATGATTTTTAAGACATATTCAAATAGTTATTTAAATATTGAAACACCTTTTATAATATCACTTTCCAGAGCAGATTTAAAAGTTAGTATTTTATTTAGAATAAATATTAAATATTTAAAATTCATTTCTAAAGTAATCAATACTAACTAACTTTAAAATTTCAAAGCTTAATAAATAAAAGTTTCCTTTTAATGTTAAAAACTTATTTAAAAAAAAACTTATTTTCAAGTATGGATAACCAAATTTCCAGTCTATAACCCCTCTCGATTTTTATCACATTTCTTCCATTCCGGTTTCCTTAACCATCTTCATTTTAAAAATAGTATCTACCATTTTCCTCACCCTATTTTCATATTCCAATATAAATTCTTCCCATAAATTTATATTTCAAATTTATCATCCAATATCACTTTCCTTCATTTACAAACTTCGTTTATAATTTTTTTAATAACTCCTTTGAGTTTTCTTAAAATATAATCTCATTTATAAAATTCCATTTTATAAATTCAATTCCTTTTAAAATCCATTTATTTTTGCCAATCTATTTTTGATATCGATTTCAAACCTTTTTCCCTAATATCATTTTTAAATCTATTCTTTAAAAATTTCCTAATATAATTTATTTAAAACTCTCTATTTAAAATATTTTCCCGCAATATCTAATACAATCAAAATTCACTCTTCTTATTCAAATCAATCTCTTTTAAATAATCCAAATTTCGTTATATAATTTTACATATTAAAAAAATATCATTTTAATTCCATAAAATTTAAAATAATATTTATGGTATTTAATATTTCCACGATAAATTTCCATGCCACCATATCATTTAAAATTTTACAACACATAATAATCCAGCATTTATATATATAGAAAATACCAATATATTTGAGGAATCCAATTAGATCCCTCTAACCTGTTTTTCTTGCATCTACAGATGTTAGACAACAATAAAAATACCAATCCCACTTCGAGGGGGTTATCGCGGTATATGGGGTCATCCGTTATTATACAGGGCGCATAGGGTCTCATCCGCTATAATATGCGGGAATATCACTCAGTACCAATACATATACTACTATATATATTATATAATCATCCAACCGATAAATTATAAATTATCAATCAATCAAGCATCCCAAAATATAAATTTTAAACATTTCAATTTTTAAACGGTAATCCAATGAGCAAGAAATTCTCACCTTGATTTTTGTCGAATCTATTTATCATTCCAAATTCCAATTTTATTCCATCGCGTAGATCACACAGCTACGAATTTACTCGACTCGTTACATTCATCTTAAACCTCGTATGAAAATTTTATTAAATTTTTATCAGCTACCTAAATCAAATTTCTAGTTTAATTGTACTAATTATATAATTGGATTTAATTAATTTACCTCATCCTCTCAAAACAAACTAACCAACACTAGTACAAAAAGTGAATGTTGCTTCGCCTCATTTGCATCAGTTGAAGTAAAAACTGATGCAAATAGAACTATTTGCATCAGTTCTATCTTAATAACCGATGCAATTGGTACGTGAAAAGCAATAGGTAATAAAAAATCAAATTTGCATCAGTTGTCACCGACAACCGAAGAAAATAAATCGATGCAAATAGTTTTAGTTGCATCGGTTTTAAAGGTAACCGATGCAACTGCATTAATTTGCTTTCGTTTCGTACTTTGATTAATTCCCGCCATCCCCTTTTTTTTTGCCGCCGCTTATTTTCGTTTCCCCTGAAAAGTATTTCGCCTGCTTCCCAAAAAAAGAAAAAACCCTCGCAATTGATTACTGGAAAAAAATGGATCACGCGATTCCATTTCGCCTTGCCGATTTGATTTCCCCCTCGAATTCAAGTGATTCGACTTCACCCTCTCTAGGAAAGTTTATACATTTAGCGAAATTTTATACAGATCTTAAAGCTTCAGTTACAGGAAAATGTCCAATGTTGGCATTCAATACATAGCTGGCAACGCTTTTTCATATTATGATCAAATGCTTGATACCAAACTATGCTTAGTGCAGTTTCTGAAAGATCTAGATGGAATGGAGGTGAGGTTGGCGTGGTATACATTTTTCAACGGCTAGAAGTACTATCTCAGTTGCTCCTATGGAAATTATCAGGTGGTTCAACACTATGTGGTAAGTAACCCGAGACTTTGATGATTGTTGTTGAGTTACTTTTTAATAGTTACATATGTTTGATGTGTTACATAATATGAAGATTTATCCTTTTTTGGGACTAATGTCAAAAAAGTATGATTTAATCCTTTAGGTATATTCGCTGTGATATAAACAAATTAATAGCTAAAGTTAACTCATCTCTAAGTTGTGCCCAGTGTAGTTTGTAGAATTTAGATGAGAAGCCATCAAGTCTAGGTGATTTTTCATCTTTAATTGAGAAAACTTCATCGTGTACTTCCTTATCTGAAATAAATTACCGCTGACAGTGTTTCCCAAATTATTAATGAGTTTCCTGCAGTTTATAATTTTAATTTGGTTATTTTTTACATGTCTCTATTGAAAAAAATCACTGTAGTATTAAATTGCCTGGAATTGGATCTTGAGTGCGCCAAATATTAGTTCTCCTTTATCATTGTATAATGACTTTACTCCATTCCCGTATTTTGTCATTGACATTTTTTCATAAAACAAATCTTGAGTTTGAATCTCCTTCATTAGGCCAGTTTATTTTAGATTTCTGCGTTGCATCAACATTCTTCTAATGCATTTTCCTTTTCAAAGCATCCCCTGCTTGTAACAATTCATCATATAATAAAGCCTCCTCTGGATTACTATCTGCAGCAAAGAGCTTATCATTATATTCTGGTTCCAGATTTTTCAAAATATCAATTCCCTTTTTTCTTGCCTTATTCCAGTTTTAAGATTATGTTTTATTCTTCTTAGCATAATCATGAATTTTTGAAATGCATTACCCCAAGTGAAATCTGATAGAACATATACAACCTGATCCTCATAACCAGTTGCTAAGTGCCACTTGTTGATATATCTGAAAGGTTTACCCTTCACTTGAGAATGTTGTGTGTCTAGTTTGATGATAATAGCATTGTGATCACTAAGCACCGTTGTAGTGGAAGTAGCTACAAAGTCTTAAAAGTGATGATAGGATTGTGATCATTTATTAGCACCTTACCAATATGTGTAGCTATGCCTTTTCTTCTCCACGTACAGAAAACCTTGTATGCTAGTTTCTGTAAGGCCGCATGTAAGTAAACAATTTGAAAACCCTCTGAGATATTCATCCTCTTTGTACTTTTTGTATACCCATAATTTTCATCTTTCAATATATAGTTATTTTAATTTGGAAACAACCTATACACGGTTTCTATTCTGATTTATTAAGCTTGACAATAAAAATAAGTAACTATATATGAAAAATGCACATCTTATACTGTATGGAATGGTCCATCAGATGATATACAAGAGAATGAAAACGGCCTAAAGTCCTACATGCAGTGGAAATGATTTTTTGGACAAATTTCTTCTATGATTTTGCATAGAATATTTCACTAGTATGAAATTTTTACATTTAACTTCAATTTTCATATTATTTTTTAATCATTACTGCCCCCCTCCCCCTTCCTTTTTTTAAACTATTTTTGTACTAATAAAAGGTAGAATATCATTTATGAATGATGGCAACTAAATTGAATGCGGGAATACATAAGGATCATGAGTAGCAAATGATGCAGCTGTTTTACGTCAATGTATCACGTGTCGCTCAAGACATGTACACGACACTAACATTAACTCTTCTATTAATGTTAAACACGATTGCCCGCGTAACTGATGGAATTTATGAAGGTATTGCTTTATTAATACTGTTAAAGTGCTACTACATCTTTAACGCTGATGTATAATTAAACCACATAAATATTGCAGGCATTACGATTGGAGGGGATGTTTTTCCTGGATCAACCCTTTCAGATCATATTTTACGGTTCAACAATATACCACAGGTAATTACTAGTTTTGCAGCTAGGGTTTCAAACAACTTCAGGCATTATAATGTTTGTTAAAACTTGATCTGTTTTTTCACAATCTCATTATAATTTCTCCAATTTAGATTAAAATGATGGTTGTACTTAGAGAGCTTGGTGGACGTGATGAATACTCTCTTGTGGAAGCTTTGAAAGAAGGCAAAGTTAAAAAACCAGTTGTTGCATGGGTTAGTGGAACTTGTGCTCGCATCTTCAAGTCCGAAGTGCAATTTGGTCATGCTGTAAGTACTTAAAAAAGTGGAAATTAGAACTTGTTTGCATTGGTCAATGAATACCAAAATTTCCCTAAAAAATAAAAATTATTTCTCAACTTATCTCATCCCTTCTAGTGGTCTTCACAATCATGAATCTGATATTTTTCTTGCTCTTGACCTAGGGTGCCAAAAGTGGTGGAGAGTTGGAATCTGCACAAGCAAAAAATCAAGCTTTAAAAGAAGCTGGAGTAGTTGTGCCAACGTCATTTGAAGCACTGGAAGTTTCAATTAAAGAGACATCTGATAAACTTGTATGTTTGTCTCAAACATTTGGTCTTGAATACTTCTTAACTATGTTAGATTGAAATTCATGTATTGTTATTTTCAGGTTGAAGAAGGGAAGATTACCCCAGTACATGAAGTTACACCCCCTCGGATCCCTGAGGATCTCAACACTGCAATTAAAAGTGGAAAAGTCCGTGCACCAACGCATATCATCTCCACCATTTCTGATGATAGAGGTTTGGGACTTTGACCAAATCTAATTGATTACTAAAGTACATAGGCAGACCAAATCTAATTGATTGAAACTCATTGGTCTGCTGTATTACAGTAAGCTGTCAATCTGTTTATCTAAGTAAATATTGATCTCAGCGAATATTCATAGATTCCGATTCATATATTTATTAAATAGTGATTGGTATCGGTTTATTCATGTAACAAATATTAAATTCTGAAAACAAAATTCAACCTACAACACATTTATTCAAACAATAATAAATATAAATTTATTTTAGCATATACATAACTTAATATCTCTATAAATTAATATTAATATTTTTGGTATTATTTGCAAAACATTATCGTGTGTAGCACAATGTATTGTAGATCTGAACATTATACACTCTCGCATAACCCATTTTTTATTTATTTATAGGAGAGGAGCCATGTTATGCTGGCGTGCCAATGTCGACCATAATTGAACAAGGTTATGGCATTGGTGATGTTATATCCCTTTTTTGGTTCAAGCGTAGTCTCCCTCGTTATTGCACACAATTTATTAAGGTGAGTAATTTCACTCGATGTCATTGTAATCACTTCTGTTCAGTTTTCTTTGTCAGTGGTATGAGGATTTGTGGTTCTGAAGGTTGCGGTTGGTTGGTTGGCGAGTTCAGGTTGTGGTGGAAGTTGAAGTGGTGGTAGATGAGGTTAATTCTAGAAGTAGGAGTTTCTGTGTTGTCTGATGTCGCTGCAATTGCTGCCGTTAGGTAGCTTCTATGATCTGGGAAGTGGTGAGGTTGCGTTAAAGGAGGATGAATGTAGCGGTGTAGCAGTGATCAGAGGTGATTGGTTGAGATGTAAGTTGTAGAGGATTGGTTAGTGGATGAAGTTTGGTGGCAACGGTCAGTTTGAAATGATGGTCAGGGCAGATGTTGTCATTGAATTTGATAATGGCAAAGGTTGACTGTGTTGAAGGCTAAGGCAGTAGAAGTTTGTTGTTCAAGTAGCAAGTTGATGACTGGATGTTCAGGTATGATGTCATTCTTTGGTGTCAGTGATTGGTTGATTTGATGTACTGTGGTCTGTAGCAGTGGTGCAATTTGGGTTGTGGAGTAGTGTGGTATGTTTGAAGTTGCTGCTATTTTCGGTTGTCGAATTGTAGTGGATGAAGTGAAGGTGAACTGAGTAGGAAATGGCAATGGTTAAGTTATTGAAATGTAGGTGTTGGTGATGAGAAGGATGGAAGCAGTTCACTTGAGCAACCGGTGATTGACTGGTCGATTAAGGATTGGGAGGTGATGTTGTAGAAGCTATGGAATGATTATTCGATGTGTATGGCTAGTTCAGGGTATCAATGTTGAATGGTTTGGAGGATATGGTCAGTGTGCAGATATGGTGTATGTCAAGGCAGTGAATGGTTGGAACAGTGGATAGTAAAGAAAGTGACGTGCACAGTTTGGAGGAGGAAACAAGCAGTGTTGTATCAGTGGAGTTGCAGTGAGGAGTTTGAAGTGTTTATGCAAGACAGTGGTGGTGGAGAGGGGTAGCAAGCAGGGGTATATGACATTGTGCAAGTTATTGGCTGTAGCAAAAGTACGCACACCCATTTTCCTTGTGTAAAATACATGGAGTATGCAGTTCAAGTTGAAACATACACGCTTTCTAAAGCAAATAATTTGGTTCTTAACGTTGATGCAAGAATAATTGTAGTACTAAAACTAATGCATAAATCACTATTTTATATGGATTATGAACACTATAATTGAAATATATTTATTTGGTATTACCTTATTCAATATGTATTGGCCGTCAATTTGAATTTAAATGACTATAATATTGCATGCAATAATTGTTTTGTTATGATATGGATATATTAGAATATTTTGGTAATATGTGAGAACGTGTTTTTTTGCATCGGTTACCAATAGCCGAAGCAAAAGAAGGGTATTTTGCATCGTTGTTAGAAATAACTGATGCAAAATAGGAGACTTTTTAAAGCCAATTGGCCCAATGTTGCACCGGTTGACAATAACAACCGATGCAAAAAGTGTCTTGTTGCATCGGTTGTTACTGCCAACCGGTGCAATATAAGGGATTGGTTTTAAGCTAAAGATCTTCTGTTGCATCGGTTTTTACTAACAACCGATGCAAATGATGACTATTTGCATCGGTTGTACAACTGGTGCAAAAAAATTTAGTTTATTGCATCGACTGCATGTGCATCGGTTGTAGAACTGATGCAATAGGGGGGTGAACAACCGATGCAAATGACCTGTTTTGTAGTAGTGCAAAATCTGAATGCGCTGCCTCTTATGCTACATCCCGTATTCTAGACCTCAATACCGCACGAAAAACTGCCTAACTCCAACGTCGATCCAAAGCCAGAACCATGAACTCCTCATCAAACATCATTGCTCATTAAACCGAGAAGCGCCACTCGCCTTTGGCAGTAGAATCGACATCTTAGATTTGCAACTCCGGCTTTGGCCATCTTCACGACGAAGATTGGATGTTGGACGTGGTCGAGTGAAAGGAGGACATTCAGATGGAGGAGCTGCTGTTTGGAAGAGGGTCGAAAAGGTAAAGCATTCACCATTCTGAGTTGATCGGTCATTGCTTCTTCGAGCTCCTCGCCATGCCACCCAGATCGTGGTCGACCACGAACCGCGCCCCATGCCGCCGCTACACTCCTCCCTACATGCACGCGAGACCGTGAATTTGATCGTCGATTTTATTATTTTTTATTAGAGAAGGGAACGGATTCGACTTCATTAAATTTGAGGGGAAGAAGGGAAATCGGGATTTTAAATTTTGATTATGTTTCTCCTTCAGCCCTTTTTTTAAAAACTGTTCGAGCCCGAAGCTTGTAAGGTAAAGAAACACGATCTATATTAGAGAAAAGGCGGTTTGAAATGATTTTGAAATGGGAGGAAAAGATGGTCGTGATTTTGGCATGTTAGGCAAGGTTAGCTACAGTGATCTGAGGTGAGTAGGAAACAATTGATGTGAACCAAGGGTCAACTCAAATATATATATATATATATATATATATATATATATATATATATATAATATAAATTTTCGAGCCGTCTCGATTTCGTAACTTGAAATCCTAAACTTCTATCGAGGCATGCCGCTAGGCGTTTATAATGTTATACCTCTATTCCGAACGCAAAGGAAAAGGTTTCGAGTCCTAATTCGATCGTACGGAGAAGATAGCGTTTTGGACCCGATTATTATATTGAATTTTCGATATAAATTTCTACGCATTTATATATCGTACTACCAAACGATAACTCCAAATACTACAAAATTTGAAACTCGTTAATAATACAATATCACAGATCTAATGGAACAGTTTTCGTCGAATTCCGAGACTATGCCTCGGAAAGCTATTTTTAAATGTCAATTTAAATAGTATATTTTTAAAACTGAACAAACCACTTTTAAATCCAATTTTAAAAGTTGCATTGTCTTCAGTATTATTAATATAAATTTTATAAGCCTTTAAGGAATTTTTATCAAGCTTAAAACTCCAGATTCACCATTTTTACCAAAATTCAATTATAACTTCAAAAAATTTGAATTATTAAATAAATTGCTTTATTTAAATTCTTAACCTATTTTATAAATGAACCTAAATTTTCATATTCAAAATCAATCTATAATTCAATATTCAATATTTAAAATCATTTAAATATTCAAAATCGAACAACGAAAAATCCGGATCTTACATTCCTCCCTCATTAAAAGAATTTCGTCCCAGAAATTGCTAAGGAGGAAATGCTACCCATCACTTATCCAAAACCCACTTAGCTAACTTGACATTCCACTTTCCTAATCTCTTAGTTTTAAATCAAACAATTAGTTTTCTATTCTAAACCAAAATCCTTTATTTTGATTATAAATCCAAAATCCAATTTTCGTCAAAAAAATTCAAAAATTTTCTAACACCTTAAATTTTCGAAATATTTTGGCAGAGTCTCCCTTGTGCGGAGGACCTTTTGCAATTTGACAAGAGAGATAAATATATATACATCGACCCACACGGTCGATAAGCAAAAATAAAGATCAATATTTATATATTTGCTGTATTTAATTCGAAAACTTGCCTTATTTTTGCATTTTAAGCAAGCGGCCATTTAATTTTGCAATTACGCGACCCAACTCTACCCCAATCGCCTCCGAGTACCTGTACTTAAGCAATTTCAATATGTAAGTTCCGAAACATGTAAATTCAATAGCATTTTACTTACTAAAATAGTTAAAACGCATCTTTGGTATGCCCAAACATGTTAAACAAGCATCTATAAGCAATTACATGATTTCAATACTAATTTAATCGCTTTTGATCAATTTATACATGATTTGAATGATTTATAACTAATTTAACTTGCAATCACTTCATATTTACACCAAACAAAATTGTATTTTCACCGAATTGATTAAAAATCAATTTATTCACATTATATTCATTCATAGAATTTTATTTACTTCTGTTTATGACAAATGGCCATTTTTCTATGCCAATTCGGTGATATTTATTAGATAAATAACCATTTAGGCTTATAACTATTTTAATTGATTCCAAATCAGTTTATATTTAATTTTATTCTATTTCCAATTGATTCTAAATCAATTCAGCTGCATTCCATTCATTTGTATTCAATTGTTTTCTTATGCATTATGGTTTTATATGAGCCTAGCTTCGATCCAAGTAATTTCCTTAAGTTGATTCGTTCATCTCTATTTAATTTAATTCCACAACTTAAGTCTTATTTCCCTTGCCAGCAATTCTAATTCAAATTTCAATTCATGTTACAATTCATTCAAAATAATATTCAATGCTATATTCAATTTATTCGCACTCAAATTGAATTTATTTGCAACTCAACCCATTTCTATTTCCATTCAGTTCTATACTCGAGTATATTCCCATTTTATTTTTAACTCGAGACTATACATTCTTTTTATAGCTTAAATATATTCTTATTCCGTTAACTTAAAATTTTATAAGCTATTTCAATTTATCTATTCACAGTTCCAGATTTTTCTACTCAAATTTTTCCCCGTTTAAACTTCTATAGTTATATAATTATTCTACCGCTCATAACATATAATTATTTCAATTCAATATTAATTCTACTCCAATCAAACTTGCATTTATTTCAACTTAATCAAGTAAGAGTTTAATTCCAACTTCAAATTCCCCCATACTTCCTTACTTATATTTAATTAGCTTCATCACATTCCACTTATTTCATTTAATTCACTATAATCACTTTATTTGTTTTATTTACTTTTACTTTTAGTTAAGTTAAATTCCAATTTCTCTAAATTTTCCTTTACCAATCCAATTCATTTAGCTTCCACAAATTAAATTCAATTTATACAATCCATTTTTAATTAATTTACTAATTCCTTTTATTATTGCCATCACTTCGTTTATTTATTCCATTTGCTTTCCTTAAATTTAATTTTTATCCATTTTGACTTTACTCAACTTAAAATTTTAGTTCCAAAATCCAATTTCCACACTTTCCTTACTTTGAATTATTTTCAATTTATAAGTTTATAACTTATTTTTTGATGATCCCTAAATTATTTAAATAAGTATTCCAGAATTCAAAAACCCGGCATTATTTTCTTCAAATCATTTTGAAATCTCAAATATCCCGAAATCACACTTTCACATTTTAAACCAAACCTAGTTTTTATCCAAACCTAACTCCCTTTGGAATTTCCAAAACCACACTGTTTTGCCCAACAGATCTAAACAAATCAAATTTCGGTAGCAACCCGTCACTTAGAAACTTGAAAATTAATACCGATGATGCGGCCGTCATTATCAGAATTATTTTCCAACGAATGAAGTGAGTTTAGTGCTATATCACTTTCAAAAATCCATTTTAAAACAATTTTATATCGAAAATATTCCCAAAATAATACCCTTATTTTTATTTTCCACACAACCTTGAAAATATTTTTCCCTAACTTCTCGGGATTAAAATTTCCAGATTCCATTTTGAATCCAATTTTAATTATAATTCATTTGTATAATTTGCACTTATACAAATCTTCTTTTGGTTATATAAACAATTTCCATTTTTAAAATCTTGTTTGATTATAATATTATCATCCAAACACTCCAAATATATGTATAATAATTTCAGAAAATTATTTCTTTTTATATCAAAATATGGTTTGGGCAAAATTTTTTCATTTACCCACTTTTAAAGCAATACTGTGTCGGTATACCTAGTTTAAGAGTTCAAAAATCCCTATCGATACAGCTGACCAGAATTTATAAACACCCAACCGATAAGTCAACACAATATAAAGTAATTTATATTCACTAACAAATACGTGCTCATACCTATTAAAACACTCAAACTCATTTTAGAGTACCGCTGACTCTATCTCTAATGAGTAACCCCACCAGAGACAAGGTTCTTGCTTAGCCTTCAGCTCTGATACCAAATGTAAAGGCCTACAAATCCATACCCCTTTGATTCGACAATATTTCACATCAGCTCAACCCAAATTGGAGGGATATATGAACCTTTAGGGTAAAAAGAAGAAGAAAGAGAGAAAATAGAACAACAACACAGAATCTCATCATCGCAGCAGAACAAAAATATAATATATAACAACATATTTTTATACAAAAAAAATCTGTAACAGTTTATATGCTTACAATCATCAGAGTACAACAATCAATTCATCAAAATGGACAGTTATAACTTGTCCTCACACAGTCGAATATAAGTCAAATACGGAAAGTACGCCTGAAACTCCTCCAGCTAGTCTCCTGAGCTACATAGCATTTAATCTAAATCTGCAATACTCGGTTTGACCCGAGTATTATAATAAAATAACACCCGAGTCAGTCTAGAAAAGCAGCAAGAGAAAAACACATTCAATTTGAATGATTAACTTTTCAAAATCCTTTAAAAACAAGGTATCTCGTAAAACCACTCACAAATAAACACGACGGGTTTTTACCTTACGATAACCAAAACAATTTTTATGAAAATCGTCTGATATTATAACAGTGTCTATAGAAAGTAAATAGAATATTAGCTGAAATGCTTGCATCTCACATTTCAGCATATTTGGCCCCACTCTCAAAACCATATGGCGCCTATTGGAGAATGGATTTCATCGAATAAGTAGGTTACGGGGGTACCGCCTGTCACAGTACACCTCTAGAATAATGTATCGAGGACCACTCCCGATCCTCTGCAGCACAAGATCGAAATACCCCTAGCCTGGATAGTCCAAATAAGATTAACCTACGGTTGGGATCAGCAACCGCCCCACAGCCGAAATAAAAGGACTTTAGATAGGGATAAGCTTACCCTACTTGGGTGCGGCCCACTTAGCCTTACTTCATCTTTCCTGTTTTAGTCATTCCTGGTTGATGAGGCTTAAGGCTACGATTACCTTTTAAAGAACACATTCACTTAGAATGCTCATCGTCCTCCAATGATGATGTTCTGATAGCATTCATCCATACAAGTTGTCCTGGGTTTGGACAAACCGAATCCCGTCTTTATCATCTTCATGGCATTCATTCGTTACGTTCGAACCGGATCGAAGTGGTTTTCGGATAAGTAAATCCAACCCCGGTCTCTGCGAAACGGTTAACGAAATTGGCAAAAATTTGATAATCGGTTATTTAACTGTCAATACACATTCATAACAATCATCACGCCTTATTTCAAATTTCCCAAAATTATCTCCAAATATCTTTATAAGATATTACTTTCAGTTCCTTAACATTTGAAAACAGTTTTCAAATCATTTTTATTTTCACGGAACATTTCCAAGCCTTCCCAATACTTAGAATATTTTCTTCACTTCATTTGATATTCGACACTTGCAAATATTCCTCTTATTTCCATTTTCTCTCTCAAAAATCATTTACAGCTTTATTTGTAAATTCCCTAACTCGTTTTCAAACGAGTTCTATAAATCTTGGAATTTCTTAATTAAATCCCTTAATAATTTCAAAAAAAAAACAATTATACTTTCTTATAAACTCAATTCCCCTTTGTACTCTTTTATGAATTCTATTTTCATTCTTCGAAGTTCACTTTTATTTAATTTCTTTGGAAATTTTCTTACTTTTCTTCCCAATTCCATCTAAGAATTTTCTTATAAACCATATTCACTGAATAATCCATTTTCTCGACCTCTTAGAAGGTTTATAAATAAATTTAAAACATTTCAACTATATATATAAGTATTTTAAAGAAAATAATAATAATTTATTTTTAAGACATATTCAAATAATTATTTAAAATATTGAAACAGCTTTTATAATATCACTTTCCAAAGCAGATTTAAAAGTTAGTATTCCATTTAAAATAAATATCAACTATTTAGAAATTCATTTTTGAAGTATTCAATACTCACTAACTTTAAAATTTCATAGTTTAATAAATAAAAGGTTCCTTTTTAAAATTTAAAACTTAACTTATTTAAAAAAACTTATTTTTAAGTCTAGATAACCAAATTTCCAGTCTACTGCCCCTCTCAATTTTATCATATTTCTACCACTCCGGTTTCCTTAACCAATGTTGTGACTTTTCTATTGATTAGAAAAGCACAAATTTTAACTAATTCTGCAAGCGCACATGCGTATAGTATGCAGGTTGAACACGGGGAATTTTATTTTAAAACAATTGAAATCCATAGTTAAATGTTTGGTGTGTTAAACGAATTCAATGGTGAATTTGAATAGAAAAGAAAAACAATAATATACTCTGAATCGATTCCAAAACTAATCGAAATTGCAACCAAAATATAAAATTGTAAAAATCAGAACAGGAATTAAAATTGCAGAAAAGAAAATAATAGAGAAAGCAACTGAAATATATATTAACTAACTGAAAAGAGTGCAAAAAATAACTAAGAACAAGAATAAATAAATTGCTAAATTTAATCAACAATCCTAAGTATTCTGTTCGAAAATAAAAACACTGCTGAATTTAAAATTAAACTTGAAGAAGAGTGATCGGGCAAGATGATTTTCCATCTGCATTGCTCTCTCTATTTAAAGACTTCAGCCTCCAAAAATAATCCTACTATATAGGTCCATATGCTTGATATTTGGAGAATAATAAGGCCACCTCACTTTGAATTGGTATTTGCTTTGTTATTTGATTAACAAGTGGCCTTGCTTTGAGAGATTTTTAGGCTAAACTTTGAAAGTGCATTTTCAATATTTGCAATTGATTTCTTGCATGAATAGTACACATGTTGGTGACGTGAGATGCATTTCTTCATGAACGATATGTACTTTCTCTTCGAATTATTCGGTACTCAAAATGTTGCAGTCTTTTTTTGCGTGTAATTTGAACTATTGGATGACACGGCCGATTAATTTCAACGTTGCACTTCGGAATCTATAATCTGCAAAACCACAACAAAATACCCGTATAATACCGCTATATTAAAATAAAATATATGAAACAAACGGTTTAAAATGCAAAAAAATACGTTCAGTAAATACCCCTACACTTGAACTTTATTCATCCTCGAATAAACGAGAAAATAAAAACTAACTAAATCCTTTTTCGTAGGAAACACGATTGCACTGAGCGTATGCAACAAGCCATTAAACCTCTAGGTGTCCCTAGTAGGACGAGTGGTGTCTCGTGAGGGTTTTTAGCGGATACTACCCACAAAATCCAAATGCAGTATGTGATGATTCTAATGTACTACATGAATGCAAAATTTTAAACAAATGGAGACTCGATTTACTTCAGAATAGTTGCAACAAAATAATGTATATCAGTTTTAGTCAACTTCTTCAAATTTTTGGTTCCTCACTAATCACAAATTTCAACGTAACTCAAGTTTTCATACATTAGATTCTAGTTTGGCCAGTTGTTTCGGTCGATAGCATAGTGCATCCATAAAATAAATTCTTCACTGTTAATCATAGTTTTCTTTTCAAAATGGTATTTTTCATTTCCATTTGTATAACAAGCCAAATCAATAAAGTCAAGAAGTGTTTGGGTTTCAAAGCTTAGTCTCTCTTTACTAAATTTATTTATTTATTTATTTTATACACCTAACTTTTGGACCAAGGTATACCACCCATGCACTGCCTTGCGGGCTTACGGGAGAGTTGGGACAGAGCTTGGCGGATTGTGCAAACTGACGCTGACTATGTCAGAAAAGGTCGATAATCCTTAGGTGATTATTTATTTAATTTCTTTATACACCTAACTCAGAATGCTGAGGACAGATATACCATCCATGCACTGCCTTGCGGGCTTGCGTGAGAAGAGTACAGAGTGTGGCGAGTGCACACACTTTCATAAGTGTGCACACCTATTGACTCTAGGTGTTTCTTATTATATTTTTTTTTTGAAATTAACTAGAGAGAGTTATGAAAATCAACTTAGCACCACTTAACTTTTATGATTTGAAATGTCACGCATGTACTTTAAATCTGCCTTTTTTAAACAAAGACTACAGTTTAGAAAGAATTTCATAACCATCACCTACGAATCCCCCTATATACTAACCTCACTATTATCGCTTGTAGTTCAACTTTTCATTATATTTTACATTTAAAATTAGTGATTCACTAAATTTTTCATCAATTGACTTCAACTGTTTACTTACTTTGTCTTAACTAATTAAATATAAATCAAAGTCTTAAAAAATGGAAAATGAGATGAAGCTTGAAAAATGAAAAAAAATGAAAACAAACAATGAGATGATTTTTTTAAATGATGCCACACTGTGAAATATGAACAAACAGTATGAGATATGCGTCCCCCCGCACTAGAATGAGACAGTGTCCCAACTGTCGAACAGAATGCAAATGCAAAATAGAAAAATAAAATAAAATATATGCAACCTGATATGTACAAGATAGTGAGTGGCCTATGCCGAGTAGCTAGGTTCAAGGAGATCCACGAACTCGTCGTCCTCGTGTTGTTCAAACTCTAGAAATGGCTTCAAACGTTATCCATCGATCTTTGAAATGTAACTATCCCTAGGATTTTCAATTTCAACTGCACTACAAGAGTATAATGTTTTCACAATATATGGACCTGTCCAGTGGGATCTCAATTTTCCCGAAAATAAATGAAGTCTGGAATTATATAAGAGAACTTTCTGACCTACTTCGAATGTCTTACGAAGTATGGATTTATCATGATAAAATTTAGCTTTCTCTTCATAAATCTTTGCATTTTCATATGCTTCATTTCTTAGTTCTTCTAATTCTAACAATTGTAATTTACGATGCTATCCAGCTTTTTCTATGTCAAAATTAAGGTATTTGATTGCCCAAAGTGCACGGTGCTCGAGCTCAATGGGTAAATGGCATGCTTTTCCAAAGACTAATCGGTATGGTGAAATTCCTTGTCACGATCCAAATTCCAGCGTTGGAAAATCGACATCCGTACTCCACCGTACTTGAATGCCGGAGATTCAAACGTTGAAATTCGAGTCGCGCCGGAGCTTATAACACATTAAGTAAATAACACAGCGGAAGAAATGAATAGCATATATCAATATACAACATTTGATACAATAACTGATACAACATGAATGATACAACAGAATGGTACAATAGATATCAACATTATCAGAGATACAAAGAATAGCAGCGGAAATATAATAATAACACTAGCAGCGGAACAAATCTCCAAAATAGTCTTCAAGAAAGAACTCCAGTATCAGCAATCTCCATCTCCAAAGCACCAATCCAGAAATAGCTCGAACTCCAAATCAAGATGAAGAGAAACAACTCGATCCAAAATGCGATTGCTAAATCCTAAGGCTGAAAGCTATCGAATCTACACCTACTATAGATTATCTGAAAATCCAAACTCTAGACTGCCCGTGTGGGAAAATAGTGGGCACCCAGAGTTTAGGAAAGGAATAATAAACTCCAGGTCAGTCATGGGACTGGTATGAGCAAACAAAAACATTTGGTCTTTTAAAAACAAACAAGAGATTTTAAATTTGAAATCCGCAATGCTTTTTGGAAAATGAAACTACCATAAGGCCTCCCGGCACACACACAATGCAAACGCACACATGGGGGAGATTTCTCCTTATGATAGTCAAACATGCTTACTACGAGAAAAATTCTTTGATATTATTACTAGTGCATAGTGGAAAATCTTTCGAAAGTATAATATAAATCCTAGCCAGCATAGGTACCATGATATTATGCCTACTATAGCTGCCATGTTAAATGGCAGGTTCTACAACTAAAACCGTACATGGCACGTAATTGAAGAATGGATTTCCAACAAATGGTCAGGCTAAGGAACTTCCTATTGCCACATGGGAACGCCTCTGGCGGGACGCCCCGAGAACTAACGTTACGGTTAGATCTCTGCCAACACAAGGCCGGGTTACCTCTATAACTAGGTAACTACTACACGAATATGCCATCCCCCGGTCCTTTGGGACCTTTATCCGAGAGCTCTCCAACAACAACATCACACAGTAATAATATAGTGTGTCCACATGAGTAAGTATCTGGGCTCCATACCATGATACCACCCTTTTCCAGAAGGGAATGACATACCCTAAAGGGCGCGACCCTCATAACCTTGCCGCATATTCCTGTTTCGACCATTTCCGGGGAGTGAGGTCCTGATGAAGTCTCGTCCACAAAGCTACGCTTTGTGCAACAAAGCCATGCTTTGGGTCCACAGATGACCAAAGCAAAGATCACAAGGATAAATGATTAACAAATGATCATATCACAAACAATCAACCAATGATCATCACACAGCAGCACTCAGCATGTCACATTACCAAATTGGGAATATGTCACTGATAAATATCAACTACATAACCTCTGAGCTCGTACGTCTCAAAGAAGGGTGTTAAGCTAAGAGAATAAATTCTCCGCCACCAAGCAGAAATGTATTTGATAGAGATCAGTTAATATCTCAAAGTGTAATGTCGGACATACAACCATACAAGTCTGTTCCGGGTTCGAACAGAACCGAAGGCACTTCCGAAGAAGCCCTTGCAAATCCGGATAATCCCTAATCACGTCCGGACTTCCCATCACATATGGAGATCTCTATACCGGGGATCGGCCAGTGCAGAGACAATCGACGAGTTATCCTTTCGTTTTCGGAAATAACCGGTCTTCACCACCGGTCTTCAATTGCTATCCATAACGTCGTATCACTATTCGGAATGGGCTATATGACACAAGGTCCTCTCCCGGCTAAACCGAATAATGAGCGCCATATTTTAAAACGTATGGGTATGGGATTTTAGTTAAGTCACAATTTATAAAAATCCAAAACTTTTCTTTCAATGGTTAAACAAAATACCATTCTAAATCTTTAAACCAAAAAGATTTATTCACAAAGTTTCACCTAGTTTCACAAAGATCTATTCATAGATTTCAAAAAAACAACTTCCATTTCAATTTGATTAACCCAATAAATCTTTAAATTAAAGATTTAATTTACAGCTTTCAAAACACGTTCCAAAGATTAATTAATAACTCGGAAAAACCATTTTCCATTTTCAAAACTTGAATCCCTTTTTAACACACATTAGAAATCCATTTCTTATATGAAAGCTTCTATTATTTGAAAACAACAGTTTTCGTTTCCAAAATCCAATTCTATAATTTGAAACTTGGGTTAATTTTAAATTCCAAAATATCACCTTTTAAATTGGTTTAAAAACCATATAAATCCATTTATAAGTTGAATAACCTTTTAAACCTTAGTTTCCACATTATAGAATTAAATCTCAAATATTGAATTCAAATTTAAATTAAATTATTTAAATTTCAAACTCAATCAAGTTATTCAAAATACCCATTTTCAAAAGCTTCAATTCCAAAACTATTTTTGGATTCAAAAGGTTAAAATTTAAAAAAACAATTTCAAAATCTGTGACTTAACAAATTTCCACGTGCAACCCATACTTGTGTGTGTATGAGTGTGGTCCAGGGGTTTTACACAATAGTGCAACATCATCAAATATCACAGATTCAATTATTACGATTCGATGTGGGTTTCGGATAACTAAATGGAATCCGACTCCCTGTCGCATCGAAATTCAAATGTCGTTCTACGGGTCAGGGTTTGCATCACAATATATACATCATAGAAATAACAGCTTAGCACAAAACATCACATAGCATCGCATCACATATCAAATATATCAATCCATCACACAACATCAATAACAATCAAACATCTTTAATTAAGATGAATAGCCCGTGTGGTTAAAATTTTATTACTCACATAATTACCTTTGTTAGTAATTTTAATCAATGATTAATTTTAATTGATTGAGTCTTAACCACCTTCATTAACTAATCACTTCCTTAATTAATTATCTTAATTAATTAATCCTTAGTTGTAATTAATAAAATCTTAATCACTTTTATAAATGGGCCTTAATTAATTAATCTCAAGACTTAATTAAAATTGTTAATTATTTAATCAATCATCCATATTCCTAATTAACTAAATAGTTAATTATCCCACTTAATTATTTTAAAAAATTAATGAACCCAATCATTGAATTTTATTTATCTTTTAGACAAATATTTCTTACTTAATTAAAGAATTTAAATTTCACTTTTAAGTTTCATTTTAAACTTAAGATAAAAATTAGCTTAAACAAGGTTTTAATACAATTCAAAAACCTTTATCTCATATTTTAAAAGAAACACATGCTTAACAAAAATTGGTTTTAAAGGGTTTAAATATCAATTCAATTTAAATTCAAACTTATTTTAAAAACTGAAATAAAAGTTTAATTCCAGATTTAAACTCACTTTTAAATTTCTGATTTAAAATTTTAAACTTCCAATTCAATTTCAAAACACATATATGCTTTTACACTTTTTAAAATCTAATTTAAATTTGAAAATATGAATTATTTCAAATCTCAGACAAACAAATTTGAATTCTTATTCAACTTTAGATTTTTCAAACTCAGTTTATATTCAACTTGCATTATAAACTTTACATTTAAATTAAGAAACAAGTTTTTTGTGTTTTTATTTAAAAACCTAAACTAAGATTTAAAAATTCAAATGATTTCAAAACCTAGATTTAACTGTTGAATCCATATTTAATTTCAGGTTCAAAAACTTAGTTCAGATTTTAGATTTCAGATTCAACTTGTCTTAAAGCCTGTATTTATAAATCTAAACTTCCAGATTTAATATTTGAAACCAATATTCTTTTATGCCTAAAAGTTGTTTCAACCCAACTCTAACTTCAAAATTTAAATTATTTCAAATTTAGATTTCAAACTTCCTAAATTCAGATTCAATCTCAGGTTCAAACTTAGTTTAAATTTCTAATTTACATTTTTGAAACTTGCTTTGATATTTTAAGAACAGAACAGGTTTCTGTTTTAAACCAGAAAAAATATTATTTTTTTTTTTTTTAATTTACTTCGAGTCAGATGTTACTTTACTTCGAGTCAGACACCTAAGAACTTCGAGTCACTCACGAAATCGACTCTAGAAGAAAACTTAAAACATTTTTCCCTCTGCTTCAATCAAACACTGATACAACCAATACCATGTGCACGTGCACCACCACCAGAACCCCCTCCGGCCTCCGATCACCTCACTGGCACATCAGCAACCCATGCAGCTACTCAACTAAATCATCAATTGGTGCTACCATCATCAGGAATCAAGAATGATACCCAATGCCAAAACCTGGAAATGAAACCAAGTCCCCCTTCAAAACCTGTCATCGCCTCGCATCCGCCCCTCCGACCACCGTGACCCCTGAGACTCCGGTGATGACTTCAACCACGTCCAAGCTTCAACTGAGCGAAACCCCGTGCAACTCGATCAATTACATTAGCCGATAGGTTGAATTTTGTCAAACCCAGTAAAACTAGGGTTCAAAAATTCAAATCAAAATCGCAATTACAAAAACGAATTGCAACACAATCTAATATTTTTCCCCTCGTCCCTGATGTCTCCTCCACCTCCAGAAGCGATCACGACATCTCCAATCGATTGTGGAGATCGAAATACCCCAAAATGTATGATACAGTCAAAATAGAAGTGCTCTTGGAATATAGCATTTAAAATCATAATTTTTCTTGGAAAAATCATAGTTTTGTATGGAGATTGGATCTATAATCCTGAAACTTCAAATTATTATACTTGAGATTTCACTAATTTTTTTTTATTTATCTTCAGTACATACATTCCAGTGATATTCCTATATTTTTTCAACTTATATAGAATTTTAAACTGAAGTTCTAATTTAAACAGGCAAGTTTAATTTAAATCTTAACCTTAAACAAATCAAAGGGTTTTTGAATTTAAATTTGCCTAGCAACTGAGAGATGTGCAGAGAACCATACATGGTCATGTATACAGCAGCTATTCATGTCACACACATTCATTTTTCTCATTTTTATTAGCATGCAACCCATATTTGTATTTAATTCTTAAAAATGAGATTACTCACAGGTAACAAAACAAAGAATCTCTGGTCTTAAAAAAAAAAAAAATTTGTTCACCTGGATTCCAAGATGAACAGAGACCAGATTGGTTTTCTTTTTTTAGTTTTAATTAAGTTTGGGCATTTTGTTCTCCCTGTTACACCCTACTTTGTTTAATCACTAAGTATCTTCTTCTGAGTTTATCTTAGGAATGACCTTATAATATCATGCCCCTATTTTCAGTACTCAGGCTTGAATTTGTTTTTAAAATAAGAAGATATATGTTCTTTTCTCATGTTTTCAAAACTGCAACCCAAAAACAATATACTTGTTCAAACAAACACATGCAGCCTTCCAAAATCAACAAACAAGCATCACAAAGCAATTCACAAGTTCATGAATATCAGATTCAAAGAGAAAGTTTTCAAGTTGCTCACAAGCATCAAAACATAAAAAAAAAAACAGAGGTGAAAGTTTTGCTCACAAGCATGGAAACAGGGAAGTAACTAACAACAGAGTTTAATATATGCATCATATAAAAGAGGGTGAAGGATTGCTCACCTGTTTTTGAAGGACAGAGGAGAATTTCCTTTGAGCCTGAACTATATTTTTTTTCTTTTTTTTTTTTTCTTTAAAGCTTGAAGTCACCACTGCAAAGAACTTTGGATTTTGTTTAAAGCTTCCAACTTGTTCTATTTTCCCAGCTGCAGACTTCAGGTCTTTTTCCTTTTTCACTTACTTTGAATTCCTTTTTGTTAACTAATTAAACATGATTGTTTAAATCTTGTTTGAATTACTGATTTCACCATTAAACTCAAATTCATTTAAAAAAAAACTTACTTGCCTTTGAATTTGTTTTAGAGATACACTGCACTTGACAAAACTGAAGCTATCCCATGTTGAATTGCTTCAGACTTCAAACTGAATTGATTTTGGCCTTTTGAATGTTTGCTTCAACTGTTTTATCTCTGATTCCCAGTTCTTGATTTATTGAGTTGATCACTTAGCATTATTCTCTCACAAGTTCATGTTGTTTTGCTCAAATCTGTATAGACAGATTTTGTTCCAGATTTGATTTTGAATCCCTTTGCATTGCTTAAATCTTTAGATTGTTTTCCAGAGAGCTTGCATTTGCACTAGCATTTTCTTCCTCTACAAACTCAAGCTTGAGTTGAACTAGAAGTTGTCAATCTGGTTGCTCAATCCAGACATGGGTTTCCAGATTTCTTTTTTTTTTTCTTTTGCTTTGTTTTCGAACTGAACTTAAATTTGAATTGTATACATTCCTTTGGTGTTTAGATTGAAATGCCAAATCTTTGATTACTGATTTGTTCAGATTTTGTGAGATGTTTAATATGATTGCATATGGGAAAATGAAGAGTTTTTGTAATTTTTTTATCTTATTATTTTATTTAAATAATAATGTTGAATGCCATTTGTACAAAAATATCAAAATCTCTAGATCTTGTTAATTATCTTACTCCAAACCCATGTGCAAGTGTATCTCTTTACTTCCTTATGTATATTTACATTTGTAATTTCACAAGACAAAGGTTTTTTTTTTTTATAAATTTTTATATCATATCTATTTTATAAATAAATGTACTTTTTCTCTATTTACACAAACAAAAATTATATTCCCATTAATCTCTTGTATTAAATTTTTTTTGTTTGTTCAACATGTTTATACACTAATATATTTATACAATTTACATTCTTACATTTTTTTTTTTTTGTACAAAAAAAATATTTTATAAAAAGAAAAGAATGACTTTTAAATACTTTGATTTTTATATTAACAATAGTTACATTTATTTATTTAAGGGAATTTGACTTAAGAAAAAATATTTTAAAAATGAGTACACTAATTTTTTTCTTTTATTGCCACTTCCAAAAATTAATAAAATTAAAAATTTTAGAAACAACTATCAATATCTTTTTATTAATCTTAAGCTTTTAAATTTAAATTTTATTTTTAATACATTTTATTTTGAATTTTATACTTTGGTACATTTACAAATAATATTCTCAATTTATTTCCAAAAATAAATTTAATTGCCAAATTAAACTTAATAAATTTTCGGGGATGTTACAGATTTCCCCCCTTAAAAGAATTTCGTCCTCGAAATTGCAAGGAAGACGAGAAAGAATAGATAATAGATAAAGAAATGATTGATCAGATCATAATCGAGATATTTATTCTGTATTTGGTTTACCAAATCAGAATATCGATAATATGAGAACAAACTCATACAATATTACACAAGATATTTAGGTTCACCTGTCTACGAATATGTAAGGGCATTGATCAGTTCGAAGAGATAACTAATCGTTCGTAGAATATGTTGGATCCCAGAGAATAGATAGATGGATCAAATCTTCATATTAGTTAACCGTTTTAACTTAATTTAAAATTTCCCATTTATTCAAATTTAAATTCTCAAATTCATTAGAGTTTAGATCGAAAAGCTGATAAGAATTCGATGAAGATACGAAGTAAGAATTTTCTACAACGATTCGTAGGGCCATCATCACACCGAAACTTCTTTCTGGAGCAGCTACGAAACAATCAAAAGAATTCGAAATCGAATCAAAGGAGATTGATAGAGAAATGTTGTTTCCGCTATTTCAGGGTATTGACCATTTGTAGTGGTATTTCCCTGTCCCCTATCCCGTTGTCGTCTCGCACTCATACTCACTATCAGTGAATAGTAAGAGAATTTACTGAGGCATTCGAACGGATATCTTAGGGATATACTCATTCTAGGGTATACTTCACCCAATCTCTAATGAGCTACTTAATCTGTTATACTCCTGAGCTATGGTTTTAACCATCAGCTCTGATACCAAAATGTCACGATCCAAATTCCAGCGTTGGAAAATCGACATCCGTACTCCACCGTACTTGAATGCCGGAGATTCAAACGTTGAAATTCGAGTCGCGCCGGAGCTTATAACACATTAAGTAAATAACACAGCGGAAGAAATGAATAGCATATATCAATATACAACATTTGATACAATAACTGATACAACATGAATGATACAACAGAATGGTACAATAGATATCAACATTATCAGAGATACAAAGAATAGCAGCGGAAATATAATAATAACACTAGCAGCGGAACAAATCTCCAAAATAGTCTTCAAGAAAGAACTCCAGTATCAGCAATCTCCATCTCCAAAGCACCAATCCAGAAATAGCTCGAACTCCAAATCAAGATGAAGAGAAACAACTCGATCCAAAATGCGATTGCCAAATCCTAAGGCTGAAAGCTATCGAATCTACACCTACTATAGATTATCTGAAAATCCAAACTCTAGACTGCCCGTGTGGGAAAATAGTGGGCACCCAAAGTTTAGGAAAGGAATAATAAACTCCAGGTCAGTCATGGGACTGGTATGAGCAAACAAAAACATTTGGTCTTTTAAAAACAAACAAGAGATTTTAAATTTGAAATCCGCAATGCTTTTTGGAAAATGAAACTACCATAAGGCCTCCCGGCACACACACAATGCAAACGCACACATGGGGGAGATTTCTCCTTATGATAGTCAAACATGCTTACTACGAGAAAAATTCTTTGATATTATTACTAGTGCATAGTGGAAAATCTTTCGAAAGTATAATATAAATCCTAGCCAGCATAGGTACCATGATATTATGCCTACTATAGCTGCCATGTTAAATGGCAGGTTCTACAACTAAAACCGTACATGGCACGTAATTGAAGAATGGATTTCCAACAAATGGTCAGGCTAAGGAACTTCCTATTGCCACATGGGAACGCCTCTGGCGGGACGCCCCGAGAACTAACGTTACGGTTAGATCTCTGCCAACACAAGGCCGGGTTACCTCTATAACTAGGTAACTACTACACGAATATGCCATCCCCCGGTCCTTTGAGACCTTTATCCGAGAGCTCTCCAACAACAACATCACACAGTAATAATATAGTGTGTCCACATGAGTAAGTATCTGGGCTCCATACCATGATACCACCCTTTTCCAGAAGGGAATGACATACCCTAAAGGGCGCGACCCTCATAACCTTGCCGCATATTCCTGTTTCGACCATTTCCGGGGAGTGAGGTCCTGATGAAGTCTCGTCCACAAAGCTACGCTTTGTGCAACAAAGCCATGCTTTGGGTCCACAGATGACCAAAGCAAAGATCACAAGGATAAATGATTAACAAATGATCATATCACAAACAATCAACCAATGATCATCACACAGCAGCACTCAGCATGTCACATTACCAAATTGGGAATATGTCACTGATAAATATCAACTACATAACCTCTGAGCTCGTACGTCTCAAAGAAGGGTGTTAAGCTAAGAGAATAAATTCTCCGCCACCAAGCAGAAATGTATTTGATAGAGATCAGTTAATATCTCAAAGTGTAATGTCGGACATACAACCATACAAGTCTGTTCCGGGTTCGAACAGAACCGAAGGCACTTCCGAAGAAGCCCTTGCAAATCCGGATAATCCCTAATCACGTCCGGACTTCCCATCACATATGGAGATCTCTATACCGGGGATCGGCCAGTGCAGAGACAATCGACGAGTTATCCTTTCGTTTTCGGAAATAACCGGTCTTCACCACCGGTCTTCAATTGCTATCCATAACGTCGTATCACTATTCGGAATGGGCTATATGACACAAGGTCCTCTCCCGGCTAAACCGAATAATGAGCGCCATATTTTAAAACGTATGGGTATGGGATTTTAGTTAAGTCACAATTTATAAAAATCCAAAACTTTTCTTTCAATGGTTAAACAAAATACCATTCTAAATCTTTAAACCAAAAAGATTTATTCACAAAGTTTCACCTAGTTTCACAAAGATCTATTCATAGATTTCAAAAAAACAACTTCCATTTCAATTTGATTAACCCAATAAATCTTTAAATTAAAGATTTAATTTACAGCTTTCAAAACACGTTCCAAAGATTAATTAATAACTCGGAAAAACCATTTTCCATTTTCAAAACTTGAATCCCTTTTTAACACACATTAGAAATCCATTTCTTATATGAAAGCTTCTATTATTTGAAAACAACAGTTTTCGTTTCCAAAATCCAATTCTATAATTTGAAACTTGGGTTAATTTTAAATTCCAAAATATCACCTTTTAAATTGGTTTAAAAACCATATAAATCCATTTATAAGTTGAATAACCTTTTAAACCTTAGTTTCCACATTATAGAATTAAATCTCAAATATTGAATTCAAATTTAAATTAAATTATTTAAATTTCAAACTCAATCAAGTTATTCAAAATACCCATTTTCAAAAGCTTCAATTCCAAAACTATTTTTGGATTCAAAAGGTTAAAATTTAAAAAAACAATTTCAAAATCTGTGACTTAACAAATTTCCACGTGCAACCCATACTTGTGTGTGTATGAGTGTGGTCCAGGGGTTTTACACAATAGTGCAACATCATCAAATATCACAGATTCAATTATTACGATTCGATGTGGGTTTCGGATAACTAAATGGAATCCGACTCCCTGTCGCATCGAAATTCAAATGTCGTTCTACGGGTCAGGGTTTGCATCACAATATATACATCATAGAAATAACAGCTTAGCACAAAACATCACATAGCATCGCATCACATATCAAATATATCAATCCATCACACAACATCAATAACAATCAAACATCTTTAATTAAGATGAATAGCCCGTGTGGTTAAAATTTTATTACTCACATAATTACCTTTGTTAGTAATTTTAATCAATGATTAATTTTAATTGATTGAGTCTTAACCACCTTCATTAACTAATCACTTCCTTAATTAATTATCTTAATTAATTAATCCTTAGTTGTAATTAATAAAATCTTAATCACTTTTATAAATGGGCCTTAATTAATTAATCTCAAGACTTAATTAAAATTGTTAATTATTTAATCAATCATCCATATTCCTAATTAACTAAATAGTTAATTATCCCACTTAATTATTTTAAAAAATTAATGAACCCAATCATTGAATTTTATTTATCTTTTAGACAAATATTTCTTACTTAATTAAAGAATTTAAATTTCACTTTTAAGTTTCATTTTAAACTTAAGATAAAAATTAGCTTAAACAAGGTTTTAATACAATTCAAAAACCTTTATCTCATATTTTAAAAGAAACACATGCTTAACAAAAATTGGTTTTAAAGGGTTTAAATATCAATTCAATTTAAATTCAAACGTATTTTAAAAACTGAAATAAAAGTTTAATTCCAGATTTAAACTCACTTTTAAATTTCTGATTTAAAATTTTAAACTTCCAATTCAATTTCAAAACACATATATGCTTTTACACTTTTTAAAATCTAATTTAAATTTGAAAATATGAATTATTTCAAATCTCAGACAAACAAATTTGAATTCTTATTCAACTTTAGATTTTTCAAACTCAGTTTATATTCAACTTGCATTATAAACTTTACATTTAAATTAAGAAACAAGTTTTTTGTGTTTTTATTTAAAAACCTAAACTAAGATTTAAAAATTCAAATGATTTCAAAACCTAGATTTAACTGTTGAATCCATATTTAATTTCAGGTTCAAAAACTTAGTTCAGATTTTAGATTTCAGATTCAACTTGTCTTAAAGCCTATATTTATAAATCTAAACTTCCAGATTTAATATTTGAAACCAATATTCTTTTATGCCTAAAAGTTGTTTCAACCCAACTCTAACTTCAAAATTTAAATTATTTCAAATTTAGATTTCAAACTTCCTAAATTCAGATTCAATCTCAGGTTCAAACTTAGTTTAAATTTCTAATTTACATTTTTGAAACTTGCTTTGATATTTTAAGAACAGAATAGGTTTCTGTTTTAAACCAGAAAAAATATTATTTTTTTTTTTTTTTAATTTACTTCGAGTCAGATGTTACTTTACTTCGAGTCAGACACCTAAGAACTTCGAGTCACTCACGAAATCGACTCTAGAAGAAAACTTAAAACATTTTTCCCTCTGCTTCAATCAAACACTGATACAACCAATACCATGTGCACGTGCACCACCACCAGAACCCCCTCCGGCCTCCGATCACCTCACTGGCACATCAGCAACCCATGCAGCTACTCAACTAAATCATCAATTGGTGCTACCATCATCAGGAATCAAGAATGATACCCAATGCCAAAACCTGGAAATGAAACCAAGTCCCCCTTCAAAACCTGTCATCGCCTCGCATCCGCCCCTCCGACCACCGTGACCCCTGAGACTCCGGTGATGACTTCAACCACGTCCAAGCTTCAACTGAGCGAAACCCCGTGCAACTCGATCAATTACATTAGCCGATAGGTTGAATTTTGTCAAACCCAGTAAAACTAGGGTTCAAAAATTCAAATCAAAATCGCAATTACAAAAACGAATTGCAACACAATCTAATATTTTTCCCCTCGTCCCTGATGTCTCCTCCACCTCCAGAAGCGATCACGACATCTCCAATCGATTGTGGAGATCGAAATACCCCAAAATGTATGATACAGTCAAAATAGAAGTGCTCTTGGAATATAGCATTTAAAATCATAATTTTTCTTGGAAAAATCATAGTTTTGTATGGAGATTGGATCTATAATCCTGAAACTTCAAATTATTATACTTGAGATTTCACTAATTTTTTTTATTTATCTTCAGTACATACATTCCAGTGATATTCCTATATTTTTTCAACTTATATAGAATTTTAAACTGAAGTTCTAATTTAAACAGGCAAGTTTAATTTAAATCTTAACCTTAAACAAATCAAAGGGTTTTTGAATTTAAATTTGCCTAGCAACTGAGAGATGTGCAGAGAACCATACATGGTCATGTATACAGCAGCTATTCATGTCACACACATTCATTTTTCTCATTTTTATTAGCATGCAACCCATATTTGTATTTAATTCTTAAAAATGAGATTACTCACAGGTAACAAAACAAAGAATCTCTGGTCTTAAAAAAAAAAAAAATTTGTTCACCTGGATTCCAAGATGAACAGAGACCAGATTGGTTTTCTTTTTTTTAGTTTTAATTAAGTTTGGGCATTTTGTTCTCCCTGTTACACCCTACTTTGTTTAATCACTAAGTATCTTCTTCTGAGTTTATCTTAGGAATGACCTTATAATATCATGCCCCTATTTTCAGTACTCAGGCTTGAATTTGTTTTTAAAATAAGAAGATATATGTTCTTTTCTCATGTTTTCAAAACTGCAACCCAAAAACAATATACTTGTTCAAACAAACACATGCAGCCTTCCAAAATCAACAAACAAGCATCACAAAGCAATTCACAAGTTCATGAATATCAGATTCAAAGAGAAAGTTTTCAAGTTGCTCACAAGCATCAAAACATAAAAAAAAAAACAGAGGTGAAAGTTTTGCTCACAAGCATGGAAACAGGGAAGTAACTAACAACAGAGTTTAATATATGCATCATATAAAAGAGGGTGAAGGATTGCTCACCTGTTTTTGAAGGACAGAGGAGAATTTCCTTTGAGCCTGAACTATATTTTTTTTTTTTTTTTTTCTTTAAAGCTTGAAGTCACCACTGCAAAGAACTTTGGATTTTGTTTAAAGCTTCCAACTTGTTCTATTTTCCCAGCTGCAGACTTCAGGTCTTTTTCCTTTTTCACTTACTTTGAATTCCTTTTTGTTAACTAATTAAACATGATTGTTTAAATCTTGTTTGAATTACTGATTTCACCATTAAACTCAAATTCATTTAAAAAAAAACTTACTTGCCTTTGAATTTGTTTTAGAGATACACTGCACTTGACAAAACTGAAGCTATCCCATGTTGAATTGCTTCAGACTTCAAACTGAATTGATTTTGGCCTTTTGAATGTTTGCTTCAACTGTTTTATCTCTGATTCCCAGTTCTTGATTTATTGAGTTGATCACTTAGCATTATTCTCTCACAAGTTCATGTTGTTTTGCTCAAATCTGTATAGACAGATTTTGTTCCAGATTTGATTTTGAATCCCTTTGCATTGCTTAAATCTTTAGATTGTTTTCCAGAGAGCTTGCATTTGCACTAGCATTTTCTTCCTCTACAAACTCAAGCTTGAGTTGAACTAGAAGTTGTCAATCTGGTTGCTCAATCCAGACATGGGTTTCCAGATTTCTTTTTTTTTTCTTTTGCTTTGTTTTCGAACTGAACTTAAATTTGAATTGTATACATTCCTTTGGTGTTTAGATTGAAATGCCAAATCTTTGATTACTGATTTGTTCAGATTTTGTGAGATGTTTAATATGATTGCATATGGGAAAATGAAGAGTTTTTGTAATTTTTTTATCTTATTATTTTATTTAAATAATAATGTTGAATGCCATTTGTACAAAAATATCAAAATCTCTAGATCTTGTTAATTATCTTACTCCAAACCCATGTGCAAGTGTATCTCTTTACTTCCTTATGTATATTTACATTTGTAATTTCACAAGACAAAGGTTTTTTTTTTTATATAAATTTTTATATCATATCTATTTTATAAATAAATGTACTTTTTCTCTATTTACACAAACAAAAATTATATTCCCATTAATCTCTTGTATTAAATTTTTTTTGTTTGTTCAACATGTTTATACACTAATATATTTATACAATTTACATTCTTACATTTTTTTTTTTTGTACAAAAAAAATATTTTATAAAAAGAAAAGAATGACTTTTAAATACTTTGATTTTTATATTAACAATAGTTACATTTATTTATTTAAGGGAATTTGACTTAAGAAAAAATATTTTAAAAATGAGTACACTAATTTTTTTCTTTTATTGCCACTTCCAAAAATTAATAAAATTAAAAATTTTAGAAACAACTATCAATATCTTTTTATTAATCTTAAGCTTTTAAATTTAAATTTTATTTTTAATACATTTTATTTTGAATTTTATACTTTGGTACATTTACAAATAATATTCTCAATTTATTTCCAAAAATAAATTTAATTGCCAAATTAAACTTAATAAATTTTCGGGGATGTTACATTCCTAGATTGGTTTTATAAGCTGTGCGAAATGCCCAAAGGGCGTCTATCAATTTAGATGACCAATCTTTTCTGTTGGAGTTGACCGTCTTTTCAAGAATTTGTTTAATTTGTCAATTGGAAATCTCGACTTGACCGTTGGTCTGTGGATGATATGGAGTAGATAGTTTATGAGTGATAGAGTATTTATTAAGAAGAGATTCAAAAGCACGATTACAAAAATGAGAACCGTTATCACTTATAATGGCTCAAGGTGTGCCAAAACGAGAGAATATGTTTTCTTTCAAAAAATTGACAACAACTTTAGCGTCATTCATTCTGGTGGGAATGGCCTCAACTTATTTAGACACGTAATCTATGGCAAGTAAGATGTAGAGATTTCCAAAAGAATTAGGAAAAGGACCCATGAAATCGATGCCCGAAACATCAAAATTATCGATGACAAGGATTGGGTTTAGGGGCATCATGTTACGTTTGGAAATACGACCTGTTTGTTAACATCTAGCGCATTTGGAGCAAAATTCGTGGGCATCACGAAAAAGAGAAGGCCAATAAAAACCTCACTGTAACACCTTGGCAGTTGTTTTCTTTGCTCCAAAATGTCCTCCACATGCTTGATTATGTGAAAAAAAGAGGATGCTATGGAATTCATGTTTAGGGACACATCTACGTATGATTTGATCGGTGCAATATTTGAAGAGATAAGGATCGTCCCAGTAAAACGAACATTGGAGAGAAATTTTTGTTTATCTTATTTTGACCAATGGGAAGGTGTTTCATTTGTGACAAGATAATTTACGATGTCCGTGTACCATGGTGCACTGGAGAGGGAAAGAATTTGTTCATCGGGAAAATGATCGTTGATTTGAGAATTATCGATGTTTTCATGAACAATACGAGAAAGATGATCAGCTACGACATTTTCAGAACCCTTTTTATCCCTTATTTCTAGGTCAAACTCTTGAAGAAGGAGAATTCAACGGATTAAACGGGGTTTGGCATCCTTTTTCGTGAGTAAATACTGCAATGCAGCATGATTGGTGTAAACTATGACCATAGAACCTACGAGATATGATCTAAACTTATCGAGGGCAAAGATAACCGCTAAAACTCTTTTTTTATGGTTGAGTAATTCAATTGAGCTTCGTTAAGAGTTTTGCTAGCCTAATAGATGACTCGAGGAAGTTTATCGATTCGTTGACCTAAGATGGCTCCAATGGCATAATCAGAAGTGTCACACATTAATTCGAAAGGCAAATTCCAATTTGGACGTTGGATGATAGGTGCAGTGGTCAAGATCGATTTAAGGGTTTCAAAAGACGTTTTACATTCATTGGAAAATTCAAATTTAACGTCTTTAGCCAGAAGATTCGAAAGAGGTTTTGAAATTTTTGAAAAATCTTTAATGAACCTCCTATAAAATCCTGCATGGCCGAGAAATGAGCGAATGTCCTTTACGGACCTTGGAGGAGGAAGGCCAACAATAAGATCAACTTTAGATTTGTCAACTTCTAGGCCATTTTTAGAGACAACATGATCTAAGACTATTCCTTACATAACCATAAAATGACATTTTTCCCAATTAAGAACAAGAGATTTCTCCTTACATCGCTTTAAGACACGTTCTAAACGAAGGAGGCATTGGTCAAAAGATGACCCATAGATTGAAAAATCGTCTATGAATATTTCTAAGAAATCCTCCACCATATCAGAAAATATACTCATCATACATCTCTGAAAGGTAGCGGTAGTATTACAAAGACTGAAGGGCATGCGACGATAAGCGAAAGTTCCGAAGGAACATGTGAACGTTGTTTTGTGTTGGTCCTCTAGCGCAATGGGAATTTGATTATAGCCGGAGTAACCATCAAGAAAATAATAATATTCATGACCGGCTAAGCGTTCGAGCATTTGATCAATGAAAGGGAGGGGAAAATGATCTTTTCTTGTCGCTGCATTGAGTTTTCGATAGTCGATGCAAACGCGCCATTTTGTTTTGACTTTTGTCGGAACAAGTTCGTTATTCTCATTTTCGGTCACAGTGATTCCAGACTTCTTGGGCACAACTTGTACCGGACTTACCCAAGTACTATCAGAGATAGGGTAGATAATGTTATTGTCTAAACATTTGATAATTTCTTCCTTTACCTCTTCTCTCATATTAGGGTTTAATCGCCTTTGAGCTTCGCGAGTGGGTTTAGCCTCGTCGACTAAATGTATTCGGTGTTCAATGATTGATGGACTAATTCCCTTAATGTCAGCGATTGCCCATCCTATTGCCTCTTTATTTTCCCTTAAAATTTTCAAAAGTTGTTCTTCGTGGTCCTTAATGAGATCGGATGCTAAGATTGCAGGGAAATTTTCCGAAGAATCTAAGTATGCGTACTTAAGATCGTTTGGAAGAGGTTTGAGGTCCAATTTAGGGAGTACTTCTTTTGAGGCTTCAGTAGACATCAACTGATTGAATTCTAGTGAATTATGAGAAGATCAGAGCATATCATTTAATTCATAAATGTATTCATCTTCATGGAAGTTGAAATTAAAATGATCTAGGCACATGTTAAGAGACTCCGTAGTATCACTAAAATCATTTTCTACAATTGTTTGGATCATGTCAATTTCTTCTGTTTCAAGATCCCTTGGTTGTCTGTTAAGGTTGAAAATATTTAGTTCAATGGTTAGGTGACCAAAGGAAAGTCGGAGTTGACCATTCCTACAATTTATGATAGCATTTGATGTTGCTAAAAATGGACGACCTAGTATCAAAGGAATCTGACCATTGGGATTTGAGATAGGTGCAGTCTCTAGGACTATGAAATCGACTGGGAAATAGAATTGATCGATTTGTATCAAAACATCTTCAACTGTGCCCAATGGTTTTTTGACAGATCGATCAGCTAGTTGAATTGTGATGTTTGTAGGTTTTAATTCCCCTAGTCCAAGTTGACAGTACACGGTATAAGGCAAAAGATTCACACTTGCTCCAAGATCGAGTAAGGCATGACTAATGTGAGTGTTACCAATTTTACAACCGATTGTAGGACAACCTGGGTCCTTATACTTGATTGGGGAGGGATTTGAAAGAACAGAGCTCGTGTTTGCAGTTAGAAATGTAGTCTTAGGAATGTTAGTGGCATGTTTTTGAGTGCATAGCTCTTTTAGACATTTGGCATATTGAGGAGTTTGCTTGATGGTATCAAGAAGTGGAATATTGATTCGAACTTGTTTACAGATTTCAAGAATTTGGTCAAAATTAGCGGGCTTCTTCTTTTTGTTGAATCTATGGGGAAATGGAGCAATGGGTTTATAGACTCGTTTGGAAGTTTTTTCATTCGAAGAAGAAGGTGTTAAAGATAAGGGAGCTGGAATGTTAGGGTTGCCAACATCAGAAGGTGAAGAGTGGTCGGGATTGCCAACCTTAGATGAAAAATTAGAGTCGTTTTGATTGACAACCGTGGTTGTCGACTGATTTTCAGAATTTGGAACACGGGAAGATTTAAGAAGGATGTCGGGGTTTCCGATGTGGTTGCCTACCTTCTTTCCAACCCTTAATGTGGTGACAGCATTAATTGCATTTACATTTTCGTCCTCACAAAGATTTACTCCTCGAGAGTTATACTTTGGATTCACTTCGGTTTGACTAGGCAATTTACCTTTCTCATTGATTTTCATGAGATCCTTCATCATTATCAACATTTGTTCATTTTGTTTGGTGATTTGCTCAATTCTTGCATCTTGATTAGTGATTTGTTCATTTTGTTTAGAGAGTTGTTTTTCCCATCGAGCAATTTCTTATGAAGGCTGAGAAGGTTGGGTTGATGGACTGAAATTAGGATGCCGGTATGGTTGATTCGAAGGTTTTGTTTGAGAAGTTGTTTGTGAATTTTGAGCATTAGGTGTTGGGGCTCGATAATTCGGATTTGGTATCATCGGATACATATGCGATGGATTAGCCACATTGTTAGGATTTGACCATGAAAAATTTGGATGATGCTTCCAGTTAGGGTTGTATGTGGACGAATAAGGACTGTTTTGAGCTATAGCATTGATTTGGTCTTGTGTGTAGTAATGAGGTTGTCCTTCTCCTTCTTGAGGAATTTAGGCATCTATAGGAAGATGTGATGGGTCAATGACATGTACTCCTCTGTTTGGAGTACGAATTGGAACACGAATTGTTTCCCATTGCATATCCTTTTCCGAATACTCTTCTAAAAATTCCCAAGCTTCCTCGTCAGTTTTTTCCATGAGTTCTCCTCCGCACATTGATTCGAGTTGGGATCTTGTTTGATAGTTAAACCCTTCATAAACGATTTGGCACAAAACGTGTTTAGGGATTGCATGATGTGGGTAACTATATAGCAATTGATTGAACCTTTCAAAATATTTTGAAAAAGTTTCTCCGCCATTATGAGAGAATTGGTTGATTTCAGTTCGAATTTTAAGAGTTTTGTGGAAAGGAAAAATCTTTTTCAAAAATATAGTAACGAAATTGTCCCAACTTTTAATTGAATTTTTAGAAAGATAATTAAGCCATCTTTTTGTACTTTCTAGAAGTGCAAATAGGATAAACCTTAGCTTGATGGATTCATTAAAAAGTTGTTGCATTTTAGTTGTAGAAGCGTATAACTCAAATTCACTAAGAAATTCGTATGCATTTTCAGACCCAATGAATTTTGGTACCCCTTGGATAAAAGAATGTTTTAGCTCAAAAATATTTCCTTCGGCAGGTGGAAATGAAATAACCAAATGTTGAACGGTCCTAGTTGGATAGCATCGGTCTCTAAGGGATAATGGTCGGTTCTCATGAAATTCATTATTTCCAACATGTGATTTAGGTGACGTTTTTGGTGAACTGTGATGTGAACTGTGTTGTGAACCGTGATTACTCATATTTATTTGATTTGAAAGTTCCATTGATTTGTTTAATGAGATATTTTGGCTTTCTAAACGGTTAAAATTATTTCTTGCCCAAACGCGCATGAACAAAGTAAGGTGTAATAGCCAAAAGTAAATTTAAACAGCTTTCAGTTGGGCGCCTGTAGAGTAGAAAATTAATTACAAAAGGGTATGACAGTCCGTCCAATGCAACTAAGTAGCGCTAGCGGATCAAACTCCAAAGTTTGCGGCTGTTGTTACTACCTATTAGATATCTAAGAGCTGATAAGCTTAGAAAAAATGAAACTGCAACTGTGTGTATATATAAATGAAACATTACTGAAATAAACTAAATGGAATGTAACTTGATGAAATAATGTAATGAAGTATGCTTTGGTTATGTGAAAAACTATGCGTGAATGAAATAAGGAAACATGAAAATGTGTACTAAAGTGATCACTGAAAAATGTGTAAGTAAAATACAACTAACGTCTCATGTGGTGAAAATGAGTGCAAAGTGAATGAACGTGGAAGCAAAGTGAAAACACAGTGAACATGCAAAACAAACTGTGTAACCGCAAGGTGAATGAATGTTTTAGTTGGAGTTATTTGAAACGTAAAACGTAAGCGATGCTAAATAAACTGAAAAGCAAGTGGCTACGTGAAACTATTTGGGTGAATGGTTGCAGGTGAATATTGATTCGTGAAAAATGCAACCTGGGCTATGTATGGATTATGTGAAACGCTGCCACACGTGAATAACTGTGAAAACGTGAGGACTATGCAAACGTGAAAACAATGGAAAGTGTAAATGCAAAATATAATGCGAGATGCAACTAACTGATATGCAAAACAACACGTGTGAAAAGTAAATGTGAAACAACGAACGAAAGGAATTAAAACAGCGTAAATATGCAGCGAAAAAAGAGAGTTACTTTAGTGAAAGGAACTGAAAAACGAAAAACGAAAAATAAAAAACGTATTACTTTCCGCTACTTTAGTGAAAGAAACCGAAAAACGAAATCTTTTTTTTTTTGAAAACTAATGCAAAAATAACAAATTAACACGAACAGACTTAAAAAAAGAAAAATAAAAAATTTCAAAATAGCAATTCCCCATCAACGGCGCCAAAACTTGTTGTAACTTTTTTATTGATTAGAAAAGCACAAATTTTAATTAATTCTGCAGCGCACAGGTGTGTAGTATGCAGGTCGAACACAGGGAATTGTATTTTAAAACAATTAAAATCCATAGTTAAATCTTAGGCGTGTTAAACGAATTCGACGGTGGATTTGAACAGAAAATAAAAACAATAATATACTCTGACTCGATTCCGAAACTAATCGAAATTGCAATCAAAATATAAAATTGTAAAAATCAAAACAGAAATTGAAATTGAGGAAAAGAAAATAACAGAGCAAACAACTGAAATATTTATTAACTAACTGAAAAGAGTAAAAAAAATAACTAAGAACAAGAATAAATAAATTGCTAAATCTAATCAACAATACTACGTATTCTGTTCGAAAATAAAAACACTGCTGAATTTAAAATTAAACTTGAAGAAGAGTGATGGGGTAAGATGATTTTCCATCTGCATTGCTCTCTCTATTTAAAGACTCCAGCCTCCAAAAATAATCCTACTATTTAGGTCCATGTGCTTGATATTTGGAGAATAATAAGGCCACCTCACTTTGAATTGGTCTTTGCTTTGTTATTTGATTAACAAGTGGCCTTGCTTTGAGAGATTTTTAGGCTAAACTTTGAAAGTGTGTTTTCAATATTTGCAATTGATTTCTTGCGTGAACAGTACACATGTTGGTGACGTGAGATGCATTTCTTCATGAACGATATGTACTTTCTCTTCGAATTATTCGGTACTCAAAATGTTGCACTTTTTTTTTGCGTGTCATTTGAACCATTGGATGGCACATCCGATTAATTTCAACGTTGCACTTCGGAATCTATAGTCTGCAAAACCACAACAAAATACCCGTATAATACCGCATTGTTAAAATAAAAATATATGAAATAAACGGTTTAAAATGCAGAAAAATACGTTCATCAACCAACTTCATTTGAAAAATAGTATCTACTATTTTCCTCACCCTATTTCCATATTCCAATATAAATTCTTCCCATAAATTTAAATTTCAAATTTATCATCCAATATCACTTTCCTTCATTTACAAATTTCGTTTATAATTTTTTTTATAACTCCTTTGAGTTATCCAAAAAAAACCTCATTTATAAAATTCCATTTTATAAATTCAATTCCTTTTAAAATCCCTTTATTTTTGCCAATCTATTTTCGATATCGATTTAAACCCTTTCTCCCGAATATCATTTTTAAATCTAGTCTTTAAAAAATTATTTATATAATTTAGTTAAAACTCTCTATTTAAAATATTTTCCTGCATTATCTAATACGATCAAAATTCACCCTTCTTATTCAAATCAGTCTCTTTAAATAATCCAAATTTTATCATACAAACTTTTATATATAAAAAAAACTCATTTTAATTCCTTAAAATTTAAAATAATATTTATGGTATTTAATATTCCCACAATAAATTTCCATGCCATCATATCATTTAAAATTTTACAACACATAATAATCCAACATTTATATATATATATATATATATATATATATATATATATAAAATACTAATATTTGAGGAATCCAGTTGGATCCCCCCAACCTGATTTTCTTATATCCACAGATGTTAGACAGCAATGAAAATGCCAATCCCACTTCGAGGGGGATATCGCAGTATATGGGGTCATCCGCTATTATGCGGGGCGCATAAGGTCTCATCCGCTATAATGTGCAGGAATATCACTCCAATACTAATATATGTACTACTATATACATAGATATATATATATATATATATAAATTATATAATCATCCGATAGATAAATTATAAATTATCAATCAATTAAGCATCCAACAATTTAAATTTTAAACATTTAAATTTTTAAATGTTAATCCAACGAGTGAGAAGCTCTCACCTTGATTTTTATCGAATTTGTTTATCATTCCAAATTCCAAATTTATTCCGTCATGTAGATCCCACTGCTACGAATTTACTCGACTCATTACATTAATCTCGAACCTCGTATGAAAATTTTATTAAATTTTTATTAGCTACCTAAATCAAATTTCTAGTTTAACCATACTAATTATATAATTAGATTTAATTAATTTACCTCATCCTCTCAAAGAAAACTATCCAAAATCTGAACGCGCTGCCTCCTATGCTACAGCACGTATTCCAGACCTTAATGCCCCATGAAAAACTGCCTAACTCCAACACCGGTCCAAAGCCAAAACCATGAACTCCTCATCAAAAATCATTACTCGTTAAACCAGGAAGCGCCTCACGTCTTTGGCAGCAGAATCGACATACCAGATTTGCAACTCCGGCTTTGACCATCTTCACGGTGAAGATTGGATATTGGACGTGGTTGAGTGGAAGGAGGACATTCAGGCGGAGGAGATGCTGTTTTGAAGAGGGTCGAGAAGTTAAAGCATTCGCTGTTATGAGTTGATTCGGTCATTGCTTCTTCAAGCTCCTCGCTGCACCACCCAGATCGTAGTCGACCACCAACCACCTACCACGCCCCATGCCGCCGCTGCCCTCCTCCCTATACATGCGCGCGACTGCAAATTTGATCGCCAATTTTAAGTTTCTTTTATTAGAGAAGGGAATGAATTTGACTAAGTTCAATTGGAGGGAAAGAAGGGAAGTCTCGTTTTTAAATTTCGATTACGTTTCTCCTTCGGCCATTTTTTAAAACCGTTTGAGCCTGAATGTAATGACCCGTAATTTTCGATAATTAAAATAGCCAATTTAATAAGATTTTGTGATTTAATGTTGGAAGAATTAAAATTTTGTATTTTATTTATGACAATAATAACTTAAATGAATTACAACATTATTTATCTAAATTAAATATTAGTAAATTGAATGAAATTCCAAACAATTGAAATGACTCAAATGTTATAACTTGGTTATAAAAGGAATATAAGAAAAACAAATGTAAATATTGGGTTAACTAATGAAATAATATATAGTCAATGGTAATGGAATAAAATCAGTATTATAAGTAATTGTAACATTTGTTTGTAAATAATAAACTCATAAATGTGATTAAATGTCAAGGGTAACAATTGTTACAAGTTACATATTAATTTAGTTCGTTAAATTAAATTTGAAATCAATTGCAATTAATTCACTTAATTAGTGCGGTTAATGTAGATTAAATTGATAATTGTAGAATGTAAAGTCAATAAGATATAACCAATGCAAATTCTATTTCATAATACGATAATTAATTGAATAAAAATAATTGAAAATCAAGTTTGATCAATTTATTGGAATTTAAGATATAATAATGGATTTATTGCAATTAAATGAAATTAAGTATTACGTAATTGAAATTTAGATGAAATGGGAAAATATTAACGTACTAAGATATAAACCAATGTTACTTTTACCCATAAGATGATAATTGATTGAATAACAAGGTTTAAAAATATATCAAATGGATTTATTGGAATTTTATTTATAATTACTAAATTTACTGAAACTGAAATTTAACACGGCAATTGGAAAATTAATTAACTTTAAATTGATATCTAAGTTTGTTTAAATTTTTGTAAATTTTTAAGAGATCAAAAATGATAAAAATTGTTAATTGAAGAATTGAAATTGAAAATTTGATTTAACTAATTTAATATTAATTTATTTAATTAATGTAAAAATAGCCATTGTGGCAACTATCTCGGATTTTGATGAAACAGTTTCATCAGATCCGTAACAGTAAATTATTTTAGGATTTTAAGTTTCGTAGCGATCAGACTTCTCGCTTGATCGTACGGGCTCGAAACGCCTAGAAATCAATTTAATTGAAACCAATTGAAATCAATTTGAAATAAGATGATTTAAAAATAACTTCTTCATACGATGAAATTAGGACTTGAAACCTATTCCATTGAGTTTAAAATATCGAAAACATCTATTTTGATATATGGGATGACCCATTTTCGTTTTGGGAACGAAACAGGCTTTTCAGTCGTTTATCGTTCAGCTTCCAATTTGATCTGATCCATTCTTTTCCATTTCAGCTATACCTAAAAATAGCATGTTTTAAACCCTAACTCCTTCTTATTTTCATTAGTCTGTACATACAATTCTCTTTGGCTTCTTCTTCTCAATGGCAGACAAATAAATTTCAAATCAAATTTTAAATTTCAATCGAAAATTCAAACTCCTCAATATATATCAAATTATATATCGATTTGAAGCTCTCGACGAGCGCAAGTCAAATCTGCTACTAGTTTTAATCTAGGGTTTTGTGTGGCCGAAATTGGCCAGATTAATCCCGACCGTTCGTCGCGTTGTGATGAATGTCAGTTGATCGTCGATTCAAGGGTACCGTATTGAGGAGATTGATGAGAGGTTTGCGTCTGGGTGGTTCATTTGGGTTTTCAATGGTTAGGTCAACGAGATTAATTCGGCCTAGGGTTTGGATTGATCGCGGCTACTCTGTTTTTTTTGCATCTGGGAGGTTTTGACATTTCGTTGTGGGACCACGGGTGACTGGGGAGGTCGGCCAAGCATGCGGAGGTGAGCGGCATCGTCAAATGGGGGTCATGGCACTAGGCACATGCAGTAAGGAGGGTTTTGGAGGAGGCGTCTCATGTTCAGGCGAGCGAAAATTGCTGTGAAGGGAGGGTTATGTGGCTTTCATGACGTGTATAGTAGTAGAGAGGTAGTGTTGTTTCTGTTTATTTAATTTAACTAAATTTTATTTTTCAAATGTTCTAATCACCATAATTTTTATGTACGAGGTTCGATTTACTCACGGTTTGTTCCACAGGGATCGTATCAAAATTCTAGACATTATGGAACTGGTTTGGATGAATTATGAGACTATTTGAGTTTTGGGCTTAAATTGGATTTTAATTCGACCTAAAATCGAAGGTGAGTGATTTGACCCACTCACAACTTTTAAAATTTCTTATGTTAGTTCAATTGAATTTGTGATATGATTAGGAATTTATTTATTGCTATTTGGTATATTTAAATCTTCGTTCCAGTTGATTTTAATTTATTTTGAATTAAATTGTCATTTAATTTATTTTTGAATTTAAATTGCCAAGTAATTATCTGTATATAATTACCTGTTAATTGTTGATATTTGTTGGTTGAATTGGATGATGATTATGATAGATGTTTGAATTTATTACTGGACGATTGGATGATATGGTTGATATATATTGTAACCACTCTGCAAGTTCCCTTAGTTATTATTAGGAATCACTACGGGTTGAAATAATATATACTCGAACGATCTATAGATTAGCAAAAAATCGTTATGAGTTGAAATGATAGACTCGAGCGATTTTATGGAATTTTGTAAATTCGGGATTGCGGTTTGAAATGATATTTAACTGTAAAATTTTAAATTGTGGATTGAAATGATAAATATCCCTATCACTTGACCCTAGGGTAGAGAATTATATACGGACACCGAATTGGTTAAATTAAATGATTTTAAAAATTCTTAAATTTTGAATTTAATTAAATGATATTTTTGAAATAAAAGTTGATTTATATAAATAGAATTATTATTGAAAAATTAAGTTTTATGTTGAAATGTGAATTGGTTTACAGGAATTGCGTAAGAAATTAAATTGAAATTTTAAAGTCGAATTTGAGATATAAGTGAGATTTGTCAGAATTGAGTTATTTGGGTTGTTTGAAATATAACTCTGAAATGAATTGAAATTGGAAAATTTTGAATTGATATTTCTAACAAGGATTGAAATCAATATAGAATTTAATAGTATATTCAAAATTTGAATTGAAAGATTTGAAATTGGGTTTGTTGATTTGTAAATTGAAATGGTTCAAATGTGTTAAAATGAAAGAAATAGTTTAAATTGATATTAATTCCAAATTCATATTTTATTATAAACTATTTGAAATATATTGTTTTAAAATTTCCAATTATTAAGATTTTCAAATTATTAAACTACTTTAACTTATATTAACTCAGTTAAATCATTTTAACCTATTTTAAACCAATTAATTTATTTAAAAACTAATTAACCAATTTAAATTATTTTAAATCTAATTAATCTATTTTAAAGCCATTTAATCTATTTTAATTATATTTAATTTATCTAACTATCTTAAATTAAGAAAAATATTTTTAATCTATATTATGTTATTTTATATTATTTTAGGTATTTAAAATTTATTTTAACTATTTATAACAATTTAAGCTAATTATAACCATTTAAACTATTTTCTAAATTTTCAGACTAAGTAAAGCGGAAGTGTATATATTCAAAATCCTTGATTTACAAACAAATAGGGTTAAATGGTGTTTTAGCCTAAATTGGGATATTTAAAACATATTTTGAGTAAATATGAAGCTTTGAAATGAGGGTTTTAAACTATTTTGAAATTATGGTTTTTGAAAGGAAATACGATTTCGGAAATGATTTGATTTCTAAAGTGAATAAATTTCTAAAGTGATATGGTTTTTTGAGAATATGATATTTTGGATATAAATTGTGAATTGACTTTTGAAATGTAAAAGAATCACCCGGTGTGAAATAAGCATTTGGTTGTTAAAGAGACCGAGATAAGATATTGTTATGCTCTTTGCCAATACCAAAAACCACTTTAACAACTGTGCCTTTGGTGGAGATTTGAGAAACGAAGTAGGATGGTTTGGTGAACGATTTTTATATGAGGTATTTACGACCCTGACTCCTATGAGTCAGCTTGATGAGGCTAAAATCAGGAGCCATGCCGAGCCAATTGCGGTCATTCCTCCTATCGGGCACACTTCTTCAATACTATATTCTTATTTGTGATTTGATTTGATAGCCACCCTTGATTTTGATTTGGGAGTGTGTTCTAAGGTGGGTGGTAGTAGCTGCTATGCATTACCACCATGTTCGGATATGCAAAGGGTATATCTACCTTGGCATTTCCTCACGTGCCATGGCGCATGCCCTATCGTGCCTTCTACGAGTTTGTTTTGTACCTAACCTATGAAGTGCCCTCTGACAGCCCTCTAGTTTAAGGAGGAATTACGGTACTGTATAGACTATGAAAATATATAGAAACATTTTAAGTGGGATATGGGTAACGCCTTAACGCTATCTTAATACTTTTACTTTACTATAGATATTATAATAGCATATTGTACTACATAGTAGATAGTTTAACGGATCCTTAGGTGATAGGAATCCCGAACATCTCTTAAGTTACTGCACCCATGTTAGAACCGGATAGGAGATGTCAAATCCCATAATCATCTCTGATGCCATCACACTCATATTTACCGTTGATTTAACTTACATAAGATCTTTTAGTTCTGACTCGAGTGTTATGCTTTTTAAATTCGCTCGGGTCAGCCTGAGTATTTCAGGATTTGAAGACCTTATTCCTGGAGGACGAAGGCAAAGATTTATACTATTATTATTTATGATATGTATTCCACTGCATCATCTTATTACGCTGCATTTATTTACTTGTTCTTGTTGTTTGCAACTCAGATTTGTATTGTATTAGTATAATAAAATTTATTTGTAAACAACTCCATGAACTGTTATTTGATTATTATATTTTGTCATTCCACAGCGAGATTTTGTATTTGTTTATTTCTTTCTCCTTTTCTTATTTACCCCAATAACAATCTGCCCTTCTATATGGTTTGAGTCGGCATGTGTATCTGCTTAAAACATCCTAAAAGGCATGTCGTTACAGTTTTTACCAGAGCTAGGTTTAGCGATAACCTTAGCTTTGCGGGGTTAGACTCGTATTTAATAGGGTAGTAATGCCCTAGAATGAGTCGCTAAGTGTGTGTGTGTATATATATATATATGAGAGCGTATTTGTTAGTGTTATAAAAAGGGTTTTGTATTGTTTTAATTTGTTCTGTTTTGTATTTATAAGTTCTGGTTGGTGCATAGGATGCTATGACATCGATAGGGATTTCTAAACACTTAATAGGACAGACCGACACAATTTTTGTTTTGAAATATACGTAAATGACATAATTTTGCCTATTATATATTTTTTATATAAATAATAATTTTATAAATGCTATATTAGTTGTTATAATTTTTTTCAGGTAGTGACATTTATAAATATTGGTTGAAAGTGAGATTGTAAATAAAGTAAATATAAGTTGGAAATTTTAGATCTTTAGTTTTGAGATTTTGAAATTTCTTTCAAGGGGTTCAGAATATAATATTAGTATTATTTGGAAGCATTTCCTGATATAAATATTTCAATATGGTTTGAAAGAAAAGTTTTAAGGAAATTTTGGAAAGAAAGAAGTCCTATATCCCCTATCTGTTGTTGGAGGATAATTTCGATGATGGGTGCACGCATCATCGACGTTCATTTTGAGTTTCAAAGTGGAAACACCATTATAGTAGTTTTACTTCAAATTTATTTTGATAAACAAATATAAATTTCAAATTTAAATATGTTTGGATATAATTTGTATATATTTATGTATTGTTTTAAATGATTTGAAATGGAACCCGGTATTTAGTTCTTAAATTTATATAAATTAGAGATTTCAATTACTATCATGAAATGAAAAGTTAAATATTTAATAATAATTGGAACTTCTAATTGAAAATAGGAATTTAAATGCTAAGTTATAAATGAAATATACAAGAAATTTGAAATTTGTAACTAAAAAAAGGGATATGAAATAAGAAATGATAACTGTTAAACATTAAGTTAATTAAAATAAACAAGATAAACTTATGTAAAATTCAATTGCATTCTTAAAAACATATATATAACTTACCAAATATTAAAAGTTGTAATGTTAAATAGGATTTGTAAATTATACAAGTAAAACTTAAATAATGAAAATGTTCGATAGAATTTCTTTTATAAATAAGATTTTTTATATTTTAATAATTATAAACTTAAGTTAATGAATTAATATGCTAAGTAATTGAATTGAACATGAATACTATAAATAAATGAGTATAAAATTAAGTAACCGTTTGAAGTCATTACAATTAAAATAAGTCGAAAGGATGAGTACTGAAAGTAAATGGTTATAACTCCAGGAAAGTTGAAATGATTCAGAAAAATAGATTTAATATTTAATGACACTATATAATGAAATGAATGTAAATTAAAAGGTAAGAAACTTAAGTATGAACTTATGCACTAGTAAATACTAATATCTAATAGAAATCAAGTATATAATTCAATGAATGTGAACTAAACCGCAATAAAATGCATGTAATACTTGAATAATGAATTCGTTGATTTTATAATCAAATTGAATGGAAATAATATACGTAAGAAAAAAAATATAAAGTAAAGAAGAAACTGACATTACATGAATAAATGAAAAAATGAATATTGCAAGTAACAAATGAAAATAAGTGAAAATTGGTACTGAATGAATGATTATGAATTTATTTACAAAGAAAGCTATATATAGTACTTTAAGAATTGATTTATATATGTTTAAAATAATTTTATATGAGTCACATATGTAAGAAAATGTAAATAACATATGTAAATTTGTGAACGTGAATGAATGAAATAATTATTGTATAAATGAAACCAAAGAAATATAAAGATATAAAATGAAATTGAACTTAAATAATGCTTGGAGTCATGATTTGTTTAGTTTATGGTTGTTTGGAAAAGGACTCCTAATTGTTTAGGTTGTATGAATAATCTCGTGAGTTTTATCTAAGAATATTGAGTGCATGGTATACTTAGTAGTTTATTTGTTGTTCTATACGGTTAAAAGTGTTTAAACCCAAATAAACCATTTTTTTGCTTGATATGAATGTATGGTTGATTTCATTGGTTTCATGTGATGATTGTATGCTTTTGGTTGAAAGTGAATGTTGTTATGTTATGTCGATTGTTTGTTATTAATTCAAAACAAATTAAACATTTCACTTTTATATAAATATTGACTTCTTTGGATTATATAAGTGAAATATAGGTTTATGGAAGCAATAGCTACTACTCTGGTTTCATGAATTAAGCGTTATTTGCCTGACAAATAGGTACATTCTCGGATTACGGTTTTATAGCGATATTCTATTATTTTCCCATTATTGGGATATATTATTTTGGATTATATATGTTATATATTATTATTATTGATATTATTATTTCTCCCGAGCCTCTCCGTACAAAGGAGACTCTGTTGAAATTTTCCATGAATTTTGGACTTAGAAAATTTTGTGAAATGTTTTCCAAACATTATTAATTTGAGTATAAAAGGATTTAATTGTTATAAATTGATATATTTTACTTAAATCATTTAATTACGTAAATTAATTGTCTAAAATTTTAATATTTTGAATAAGATATATTGATTTCTAAACTTCTTCTTTTCCTTTTTGGGGACGAAAAGTTTTGAGTGGGGGAGAGTGTAACGACCCATAATTTTCGATAATTAAAATAGTCAATTTAATAAGATTTTGTGATTTAATGTTGGAAGAATTAAAACGTTATAATTTATATATGATAATAATAACTAGAATGAATTACAACATTATTTATCTAAATTAATTATTAGTAAATTAAATGAAATTCCAAACGATTGAAATGACTCAAATGTTATAACTTGGTTATAAAAAGAATGTAAGAAAAACAAATGTAAATATTGGGTTAACTAATGAAATAATATATAGTCAATGGTAATGGAATAAAATCAGTATTATAAGTAATTGTAACATTTGTTTGTAAATAATAAACTCATAAGTGTGATTAAATGTTAAGGGTAACAATTACTACAAGTTGCCTATTAATTTAGTTCATTAAATTTAATTTGAAATCAATTGCAATTAATTCACTCAATTAGTGCGGTTAATATAGAATGTAAAGTCAATAAGATATAACCAATGTAAATTCTATTTCATAATATGATAATTGATTGAATGAAAATAATTGAAAATCAAGTTTGATCAATTTATTGGAATTTAAGATATATTAAATGGATTTATTGTAATTAAATGAAATTAAGTATTATGTAATTGAAATTAAGATGAAATAAGAAAATATTAATGTACTAAGATATAAACCAATGTTAATTTTACCCAAAAGATGATAATTGATTGAATAATAAGGTTTAAAATTTTATTAAATCGATTTATTGGAATTTTATTTATAATTACTGAATTTACTGAAACTGAAATTTAACATTGCAACTGGTAAATTAATTAACTTTAAATTGATATCTAAGTTTGTTTAAATTATTGTAAATTTTTAAGAAATCAAAAACGATAAAAATTGTTAATTAAAGAATTGAAATTAAAAATTGATTTAACTAATTTAATATTAATTTATTTAATTAATGTAAAAATAGCCATTTTGGCAATTGTCTCGGATTTCGACGAAACTAGTTTCATCGGATCAGCAACAGTGAATTATTACAGGATTTTAAGTTTCGTAGCGATCGGACTTGTCATTTGATCGTACGGGCTTGAAATGCCTAGAAATCAATTTAATTGAAATCAATTGAAATCAATTTGAAATAAGCTGATTTGAAAATAACTTCTTCATATGATGGAATTAGGACTTGAAACTTGTTCCATTGAGTTTAAAAACATCGAAAACATCTTTTTTTTATATGTGATGATCCATTTTCGTTTTGGGAACGAAACGGGCTTTTCGGGTTGTTTATCATTCAACTTCCAATTCGATCTGGTCCATTCTTTTCCATTTCAGTTATACCTATAAATAGCCTGTTATAAACCCTAACTCCTTATTTTCATTTGTCTGTACGTACAATTCTCTTTGGCTTCTTCTTCTCAATAGCAGATAAACAAATTTTAAATCAAATTTCAATCGAAAATTCAAACTCCTCAATAAATATCAAATTATATATCGATTTGAAGCTCTCGACGAGCGCAAGTCCAATCTGCTGTTAGTTTTGATCTGGGTTTTCTGTGTGGCCGGAATTGGCTAGATTAATCTCGGCCGTTCATCGCATTGTAATGAACGTAGGTCGATAGTTGATTCAAGGGTACCATATTAAGGAGATTGACGAGAGGTTTGCGTCCGGATGGTTCGTTTGGGTTTTTGATGGTTGGATTGACGATATTAATTCGACATAGGGTTTAGATTTATCGTGGCTGCTCTATTTTTTTCGCGTCTGGAAGGCTTTGACCCATTGTTGTGGGGCCACGGGTGACTGGGGAGGTCGACCAAGCATGCAGAGGTGAGCGGCATCGTCAGATGGGGGGTCGTGGCACCAGGCACGTGCGGTAAGGAGGGTTTTGGAGAAGGCGTCTCATGTTCAGGCGAGCGAAAATTGTTGTGAAGTGAGGGTTACATGGCTTTGATGATGTGTATAGTAGTAGAGAGGTAGTGTTGTTTATGTTTATTTAATTTAACTAAATTTTATTTTTCAAATGTTTTAATCACCATAACTTTTACGCACAAGATTCGATTTACTCACGGTTTGTTCCGCTAGGATCGTATCAAAATTCATGACATTATGGAACTTGTTTGGATGAATTATGAGACTGTTTGAATTTTGGGCTTAACTCGGATTTTAATTCGATTCAAAATTGAAGGTGAGCCATTTGACCCACTCACAACTTCTAAAATTTCTTATGTTAGTTCAATTAAATTTATGATGTGATTTGGAATTTATTTATTACTTTTTGGTATATTTATATCGTTGTTCCATTTAATTTGAATTTTTTTGAACTAAATTGTCATTTAATTTATTTTTGAATTTAAATTTCCAATTAATTATCTATATATAATTACCTGTTAATTGTTGATATTTTTTGGTTGAATTGGATGATGATTGTGATTGATGTTTGAATTTATTATTGGATGATTGGATGATATGGTTGATTAATATATTGTAATCACTCTGCAAGTTCCCTTAGTTATTATTAGGAATCACTATGGGTTGAAATGATATATACCCGAACGATCTATATATTAGGGAAAAATTATTATGAGTTGAAATGATAGACTCAAGCAATTTTATGGATTTTTGTAAATTTGGGATTGCGTTTTGAAATGATATTTAATAGTAAAATTTTAAATTGCGGATTGAAATGATAAATATCTCTATCACTTGACCCTAGGGTAGAGAATTATATACGGACACTTAATGGGTTAAATTAAATGATTTAAAAATTCTTAATTTTTGAATTTAATTAAATGATATTTTTGAAATAAAAGTTGATTTGTATATATTGAATTATTATTGAAATATCAAGTTTTATGTTGAAATGTGAATTGGTTTAAAGGAATTGAGTAAGAAATTAGATTGAAATTTTAAAGTCGAATTTGAGATACAAGTGAAATTGGTCAGAATTGAGTTATTTGGGTTGTTTGAATTACAACTCTGAAATGAATTAAAATTGGAATAATTTAAATTGATATTTCTAACGTGGATTGAAATCATTATAGAATTTAATAGTTTATTTAAAACTTGAATTGAAAGATTTGCAATTAGGTTTGTTGATTTGTAAATTGAAATGGTTCGGTTGTGTTAAAATGAAATAAATAGTTTAAATTAATATTAATTCCAAATTCATATTTGATTATAAACTGTTTGAAATATATTATTTTAGAATTTCTAATTATTAAGATTTTCGAGTTATTAAACTACTTTAACTTATATTAACTCAATTAAATCGTTTTAACCTATTTTAAACCAATTAATTTATTTTAAAACTAATTAACCCATTTAACTTATTTTAAATCTAATTAATCTATTTTGAAGCCATTTAATCTTACTTAATTATATTTAATCTATTTAACTATCTTAAATTAAGAAAAATATGTTTAATCTACATTAAACTATTTTAGAGTATTTTAACTATATAAAATTTTATTTTAACTATTTATAACAATTTAAACTAATTATAACCATTTAAACTATTTTCTAAATTTTCAGACTAAGTAAAGTGGAGTGTGTATATTCATAATCCTTAATTTACAAACGAATACAGTTAAATGGTGTTCCAACCTAAATTGGGATATTTAAAACATATTTCGAGTAAATATAAAGTTTTGAAATGAGGGTTTTAAACCATTTTGAAATTACGGTTTTTGAAAGGAAATACTATTTTGGAAATGATTTAATTTCGAAAGTGAATATAATTTCGAAAGTGATATGGTTTTTTGAGGATATGATATTTTGGACATAAATTGTGAATTGGATTTTGAAATGTAATAGAATCACCCGGTGTGAAATAAGCGTTTGGTTGTTAATGAGACCGGCATCGGATATTATCATACTCTCTACAATACCAAAAACTGCTTTAACAACTGTGCACATGGTGGAGATTCCCGAAATGAAGTAGGATGGTTTGATGAATGATTTCTATATGAGGTATTTATGTGACCCTTACGCCCGTGAGTCAGCTTGATGTGGCTAAAATCAGGAGCCACGCTGAGCCAAGTGAGGTCTTTCCTCCTATATGGCACACTGCTTCGATACTATATTCTGACTTTGTGATTTGATTTGGTGGCCACCCTTGATTTTGATTTGGGAGTGTATTCTGATGTAGACAATAGTAGCTGCTATGCGTTACCACCAGTCCGGATACGCAAATGGTATATCTACCCTGGCATTTCCTCATGTGCCGTGGCGCATGCCCTATAGTGCCTTCTACGAGTTTGTTTTGTACCATACCTATAGAGTGCCCTTTGATAGCCCTCCAGTTTATGGAGGAATTACAGTACTGCGTGGATTATGAGAATATACAGAAATGTGTTAAGGTGGATGTGACTACCTGGAATTTTGGACAATTCAAATCGGAATATTTAATTGATTTTAAATATTTAAAAGGTAATTTTAAACTTGAATTCAAACATTACTATTTTTAGCAATTAAGTTATAAGATTTAATAAACTGAAATTGAGTCAAATGTTGAATCTGGAGTTTTAGGCCTGTTAAAAATAATTTAAGGGTTTGTAAAATTTATATCTATAGCATTGAGGATAGTAAAGGTGTTGAAATTGAATTTGGAAGTGTTTTGTTTAGTTTTGAAAATATATCGTTTAAATTGATAATTGAAAATTACCTTCCGAGGCACAGTCTCGGATTTCGACGAAACCAGTTCCATTGGATCCGAGAATATTATATTATTATCGGATTTCAATTTTCGTAGTGTTTGGAGTTGTTATGTGAGCGCAAGATATATAAACGCGCTGAATTAATATCGAAATTTAATATAATAACTGGGTCCCAAAATGCTATCTTCTCCATACGATCGAATTAAGACTCGAAACCTTTCCCATTGCATTCAGAATAGGGGTTTAATATTATAAACGCCTAGCGGCACGCTTCGATTGGAGATCAAGATTGTGAGCAGCGGGAATAGAAACGATTTAAATGTAAATTTAATATTTTTTTATATAAATAATATATGCAAGATACTGTAGCTTACCTTCTGAGATACGCCATCCTATATCCATTCAAATCACGCCTTTTTTCTTTTTTGAAGAAGATAAAGTTGAGCTTTGTAATCAAATTGAAATCACGAGCCTTCCTCCTTTCAAATTAAAATCTATGGCGGATTCTAAAATCAAATTTAGTCGCTGAAGTATTTCAATCCTCCTCTCCTCTAAATCGTTATTCCCTTTTCCTTCGTTTCTTTTCTTCCCAGCTAAAATGGCCGAACTCATATAAAAAATGGGGAAGTAAATTAAAAATCTATGTCCGGAGTCGTTACAAATCCCCTCGAGTCCTCAATCAGCGGCTCGATTTCATGTTGTTCGATCTTTCAAGCGGCGGCTTGACTGGGAGCTCGAGACGAAGGCGAGTAGTAGGGCTTGTAGTTGGGGGTCGTTCGCGTGGGATATGGCAGTAGTCGATTGGGCGAAGGTCGCAACTGCGACTTAGGGTGGCTCGAATGTGTCTCGACCGTGGAGGCGGAGGCGCGAGCTAAGGTTTGGATTCACATGCGACTGTGGAAGCTCGAGCAGGGTTGGCGTTTAGGAGTAAGGTTGGTGATGTTGGCAGGGTTGAGATGAGGAGGAGCAGATGGATTGTGGGTGGCTGGGGCGTCGAGGGCAGTGGAGTGAGCATCAAGTTCGATCTCGTGCAAAGCTTAGAGCAGGAGTTCGTTGTTGGGGTTCTCTCATCGAGTAGGTAACGTGATTTTAGCATTTAATTTAAAATCTACTTAAGTTTAAAAAATGGCAAATGAACTCTGCAGATTTATTTGTAAATGTGGAGATTTACAAAATTTAGTTTAGTTGGAATCAGTAACAAAAAAGGGGTTTAAAACAATAAGGTTAATAGTTTTGCTTTTAAATTAGTGTTTTAATGTAAGGTTAAGTAAGTTAAAACTTTTAGTTTAATTTGATTATCAAGAATCATTTTCAATAGTAAAGTAAAATTTATAATTTTATTTACCCAATATATTTAAATTTAAAATGAGAATATTATTGGTAATTTAAATCATGGAAACTGTTAATAAATTTGGAAAATTTCATTTATAGAAAGTTCAAAGTCATGAACAAAGTAGTCGTGGTGGAAGTGGGTTGCAAGCAAAATGAAGGTGAGTTAATCTCACTCATCTGGTTATAATTTAAATTTAAATGGTTAAATTTAAACAATTGGTTGATTGATTGATTTGATTGGATGTGTTATATTATATATAGTAGTATATAGTATATATTGTTGAATATGCGCTTATATGATTTTTGTTTGATGATAATAAATATATATACATTCGTTTAAATGTATTTGATAATATACTATTTTATTTTTCACAGATTAAATAAATATTTGCTGAATAAAATAAATAACACAGAATTTGAATTCAAACGAATATTTTATTCACACAAATATTTATTACAATTTTGAATAGTATACAAATTCAAGCTCTCACTATTCACTATACAACTTTGATACAAATTCAATTACATCACTATTTTACATATCATCACCTCACTACATATCACTCACACTCGTATTTATCTTCAACTTCCTTCAAGTTAGAAACCAGCATCTGAGAAATCTGCAAAAATATAAACTAACGCAGTAAAATTGAAAAAGAAATATTTTTGCAATTCAAAAATAAAATATGGTTTTTGAAAATATGATTTGCCTCAGTTATTTGGGTTGTTCGTCATAATTTAAATTTGAATTCATCATACACGAACAACTTGTGACATACACAGTGTATTACTGTATATGCCACAAGGCCGTACACACCGATATACACTTGATAATGCTACAGGGACAGGTGAGCACAGGTCAAACCCAAATGCAAAGCCGGGTTCAACTCACGTGCAATATATTCAAAATCACGACACGAGCACAAGGTCAAACCCGAGTTTTAAAACTGGGTTCAGCACAAGGCATAGCAACTGCATAGCAACAGCAACAAGGCAGACCACAAAATGCATGCCACCAAGTTCAACAACATCAAAGATGACCAAGTCAAGAGAAGCTCAAGTCAATGCACAATGCAAACATATGCACCTAAGTGACACAGTGAAGAAGGCAACATGAAGTGAATCAAGTTCAAATATCACAAAAGTCAAGGCCGTAAATGAAATGCAAACTGCCTCAAAAATGAATACAACATGAAGCTCTGCTACTCAAGGCAACTAGGAATGAACAGTTTCACAAATGCAAAGATCAGAAAAGTGAGCAATGCACTAAGCAAATGAAGCAACATACATATATATATATACACACATACATGAATACAAATGGTCAAGTGGCAAGGTCAAGTACAGGTCGAAGCAAAAACATCACAGCATTACCATCTAACAGCAAAAAATACCACAAGCCTCGGCAATATGCACATAAACAAGGTACGACTGAAACAAGCCAGGATGCATCAGCCTCAACATCAGGTTCAAAACAAAACAATGGCTAGAACAAGACTCGACTAAATACAATGCCACAATGAAACAACTCCACTGACTCAAATGAACTCGACCAAATAGCCAACATGATCAAAGAATGAATATGAGACCAAACTGCAGCAAGACCACATGCATGTAGACATCAAGCAAATAGAGGCAAAGGCATAATGCATCATGAACATGTAACTGACCAGAGAATATCAACTACTCAAATGAATTCAACGATATTATGGAGTGTATACAACATGATGAAGCAGTGCAGTGAAGAATCTCAAGTCAAGGCCGCAGAGGTACAAGAAAATTCACGAAACCAAAATTCACGATGAAAATATACACTCATATGAACAAGTCAAACATCAAATCCGCGGGACGCAAGAAATGAAATTATACGCATATGAAAAAGTCAGAATCAATCTCAATCATTCAAGCATCATCAAGTGGCCGAAGTGATTCAATGACAAATTCAAACACGAATATGCGAACGAGAAAATAGGGTAACGAACCCTATAAATGCCCTAATCATCATCGGCAATCAATCATCGAGTTCGAGTGAGCCAAAATTGTAAAAGCAAAAAGGGAAATTACATACCGAAGCATCAGAGTTGAACTCGATCAAAAAATTGGGGCAGCCGAAAGCTAAACAGAGCTAGAGGGTCGATTACCGAATCAAAACAAAGAAGTAGCTACTGTAGTCGATCTACATTCAAGCGGCGCCTTCGATTTTACTAAAGCCCTAATTTTTAATCAGGAAGAAAGAACGAAGAAAGCCGCCATAATTTCTCACAAAAGTTAAAGAAGACTGAGCTAATAGAAGTGGATCGGGTCACATAAAACAAAGAAAAGGGGCCGGCATGAATAATATAAAAGGCCTTTTGTTTATATTTAAATTAAGGGCTATTTGCTTTTTATGTTTGTTTTTAATTTTAAAATTCTCTTTTAAACCGTTGTAATTTCTAGTCGTGTGACTAGGGGACAAGCTATGTGGCGTAGCTTGAGACTTCACAACTCGGTAGTTGAGTTGTGGCAGGGTTTTGAGCGTAGAGTTAGATTAGTCAATAGCGGGTATAGCGAGTTTACGTGTGTAATCTAGGGACTATCTAATTTCTAGTAGAAACCTTGGGGGCAGCACGTAGGCAGGGTTTTGCCGAAGCTGGATAAATTCTGTGTTGTTCTGTTCTGTTATTTATATTCTGCTATATCTGTGCTGCTATTCTGTGATCTGAATTTAAATTAATTGATAAGCTTCCGCGACTAATTTTTATAATTTACACAATCACCCTATTCACCCCCCTCTAGGGTGAAATCGATCCTACAAGTGGTATCAGAGCTAGGAATAGAAGTCAACATCTGTTTTAAAAATTCGATTTTTTTTTGAAAAAAATCAGTTTTTGTTTTAAAAATTTGAATTTTTGAAATGGCTTCTTTTATTAATACTTCTGTTGAGGGTCGCTCCAATATTATTCCTTCTATTTTCAATGGAACAGATTTTTTGAATTGGAAATTAAAAATGGAATTTTATTTAAAATCTGTTAATATTAAATGTTGGGATATTATTGAAAATGGGTGTGATATAACAGATAAGAAAATTATCTCGATTAATGCTCTTGCTATGCATATATTATATTCTTATATTAATCAAGATAATTTTAATTTCATCTCTCATTGCGAAAATGCACAGGAAATTTGGAATACTTTAATTGCAATATATGGTGCAACAGTCAGCAGCAATGAGAAGTCCTCCACAACCGACTCAGTTAAAGAAATATGCTTAACAGGATTGGTAAATAGCAGTTGTGATGAGGATGATGATGATGAAGCAGCCGAGCTGGCATTAATAATGAAGAAATTCAAAAGGTGGAATCACAAATACGGAAATCCAGCTCTAAATAAAAAATTAAAAAGCAGAATAATCAAAGCACTGGACAACTCGGAAGAACACGGGATCATTTGCAACAAACCCGGTGATATCAAGCCCAATTATCCCCGATTTCAACGCGATTTTGAAAAGAAATCAAAACGGTGTTTTGCAGCCATGTGGAATAAAAGCAATAGCAGCGAGAGTGAGAAAGCAGATATGTGCCTTCATGGGAATATAACCGATAGCGACGATGACGAGCCAAGCGAGGTATCAAAACTTACTCACTCTGAATTACTTATCTATTTCCACGAAGTAAATGGCTGTATTGAACGGCTTAGGGATAAGTATGCCAAGCTTGAATCACAAAAAGATACTTTGATAGAATGCAATAAACAACTTGATCAACTAGTTAAAACCTATCAAAGTAGGATCCCTAAGTGTGATAAGTGTCCAACATTCGAAAAAGAAATTAAAAAATCAGAAATCAATATAAAATCACTTGAAAATGAAATTCTGATTTTAAAAGAGAATGAAAACACTAGGAGAGAGAATTCTATTAAAAAGTGCACACAGTTGTTAAACGAAAATGAATCTCTCAAAACACAAGTCCAACAATTGTCAACGACTTTAGATAAATTTTCAAAAAGTGAAAAATCATTGAATATGCTATTAGGAAAGCAAACTGTTAATTCGGTTAGACAAGGATTTGGATATAACAGTTCGAAAATTGTTGAAAGCAATATTAGTCAAATTAATTCCATGTGCACGATTTGTAGAAAATATGGACACAGTCACAATAATTGTTGGTATAGACCCAAACATGTGAAAACTATACCGATTTGGGTTCCAAAAGGCACAAATATAAAATCTCTCAAAGTTAAACAAATTTGGGTGCCGAAGGGAATAATTATAAACAGTTTTGGGTCTACACAAAATTATTTTTCAAAATTTTCTGCCACTAACAACCATGGACCTATAAAAACAAATAGGTCACATAAATCTTTTCCCGTGTAGGTGTGGTGGCAGGCTAAGGAACAACAATAGTGTTTTCTGGGTTTTGGCTGTTCCAGAAACACAACGGGCGACAAAGCAAAGTTCCTTAGCCTAGCATAAAGGTGACAGAATCACAACAGACAACAATGGAAAATATCGTAAAGGTAAAACAGGTAAAGGTATATTTATTTGTACGATATATTAAATGTGATAATCTGCACCATATTCTGAATTAAAATCAACCAATATTGATTTGATGAAAAGATGATGATTTTGTTTCTGACTTATTCAACATAGTTGGCCAATTATATTTTATATGCCAAAAACACTACAAATTCTTGAAATACTTCATACAGATTAAATTGGAAAAACGATGGTGTTTTGGTATTAGGAAATTCATTGATTGTTGATAATCCATTTGGCTAACTCTTTATTCACGGTTTTTGAGTATTTACACGGCTTCATTTCAAATTCAAGAGAATGTTATTTAAAATGCTGTTAAAATTAAGTTTGAAATTTTTGGTGCACACTTCATGTTTTGGTCTATAAAATTCAATTGATGATAATTTTGAGTGAAAGAGAAATTCAGATGCAGACTACACTGGTAATCTAGTTGATAGAAAAATTACTAGTGAAACGTGATTTTTGTTGAGACATTTAATAACTGCATCGTTTTTCAAAGAAAATATCTGCATATTCGTCATTTCAAATAATTTTCAAATAGCAGAAAATTTTCTTTTAAAAACCCCCTGGAGAAAATCATTTTTGACCATATTTTCAGATTAGTCATTTTTGAAAAATTAATTTCATAATTATTTTTGAATTTGATTTTAAATGACCATTATGACTAATCTGACTCCCAAATGATTATCGAAAAGAAAAATAGTGATTGAAAAAGTGATGAGTGTTAATATTGATCAAATATTATGACTTGAGACGGTATAATTAATAAATTTCTTTAGAAATTTAAACAAGAGTTATAAAACTTTTTGTTGGTAAAAAATTCCATGACCATCTCTATATCTATCATATTTCTAACAACCATCACTCATAAAAATTCTATATAGTTTGTCGATATGTGGTACTTTAAACAGGAATCGTTCGTTTTTCATTTTCACATTTTAAAAAAAAAAACAAATAAATAAATGCCAAAGTATTCACTCTCATTTAAAAGTCCTCACGGTTATGCATGGGTGAATTACTTGGAATTTGTTATGTGCTTCCATGCTCATTTAAAAGTCCTCGCGGTTATGCATGTATGGAACGCATATCAAAAGTTGATTTGTAAAATAAACAAGTTGATTCTAATCCCATTTAAAAGTCCTCACGGTTATGCGTGGTTAGAAGATACTTGAATTCATTTTTTTTAAAATAAAATTGGAATACTACTAATCTCATTTAAAAGTCCTAACGGTTATACATGGTTAGTAGATATTCAAATTCCTGATATAAATATACCACAAATAGACACAACTGTATGGTTTTATATGATGACATCATTTCCATCATTCTAAAAGTGGAATATGCGCCTAACAAAATATTTATGATTTTTGTTTGATTTTTTATTGAAATTTAATATTTATATTCAATTGAGTTTTAATGTTGAATTAATATCGATAACTTTATCTCTATTTTCTCTAACACTATTACTCTTTTGCTGATAACAAAAGGGGGAGAGAAAAGTTAAGATTTTGTCTAATAAAATCAAGCAAAGGTCAAATAATTTTCCATTTGCATATAGGCTCATTTATATATTTTTATTTGTATGCATATATGTAGGGGGAGTTTTGTGTAGAGAGGAAGCATTTAAATAGGGGGAGCAATTAGAGCATATCAATGATCAAATACATTTAACATATTCAAAATCTTAAATATATGTTTGTTATCATCAAAAGGGGGAAATTGCTGAATATGCGCTTATATGATTTTTGTTTGATGATAATAAACATATATACATTCGTTTAAATGTATTTGATAATATACTATTTTATTTTTCACAGATTAAATAAATATTTGCTGAATAAAATAAATAACACGGAATTTGAATTCAAACGAATATTTTATTCAAACAAATATTTATTACAATTTTGAGTAGTATACAAATTCAAGCTCTCACTATTCATTATACAACTTTGATACAAATTCAATTACATCACTATTTTACATATCATCACCTCACTACATATCACTCACACTCGTATTTATCTTCAACTTCCTTCCAGTTAGAATCCAGCATCTGAGAAATCTGCAAAAATATAAACTAACGCAGTAAAATTGAAAAAGAAATATTTTTGCAATTCAAAAATAAAATATGGTTTTTGAAAATATGATTTGCCTCAGTTATTTGGGTTGTTCGTCATAATTTAAATTTGAATTCATCATACACGAACAACTTGTGACATACACAGTGTATTACTGTATATGCCACAAGGCCGTACACACCGATATACACTTGATAATGCTACAGGGACAGGTGAGCACAGGTCAAACCCAAATGCAAAGTCGTGTTCAACTCACGTGCAATATATTCAAAATCACGACATGAGCACAAGGTCAAACCCGAGTTTTAAAACTGGGTTCAACACAAGGCATAGCAACTGCATAGCAACAGCAACAAGGCAGACCACAAAATGCATGCCACCAAGTTCAACAACATCAAAGATGACCAAGTCAAGAGAAGCTCAAGTCAATGCACAGTGCAAACATATGCACCTAAGTGGCACAGTGAAGAAGGCAACATGAAGTGAATCAAGTTCAAATATCACAAAAGTCAAGGCCGTAAATGAAATGCAAACTGCCTCAAAAATGAATACAATATGAAGCTCTGCTACTCAAGGCAACTAGGAATGAACAGTTTCACAAATGCAAAGATCAGAAAAGTGAGCAATGCACTAAGAAAATGAAGCAACATACACACACACACACACACACACACACACACACACATACATGAATACAAATGGTCAAGTGGCAAGGTCAAGTTCAGGTCGAAGCAAAAACATCACAGCATTACCATCTAACAGCAAAAAATACCACAAGCCTCAGCAATATGCACATAAACAAGATACGACTGAAACAAGCCAGGATGCATCAGCCTCAACATCAGGTTCAAAACAAAACAATGGCTAGAACAAGACTCGACTAAATACAATGCCACAATGAAACAACTCCACTGACTCAAATGAACTCGACCAAATAGCCAACATGATCAAAGAATGAATATGAGACCAAACTGCAGCAAGACCACATGCATGTAGACATCAAGAAAATAGAGGCAAAGGCATAATGCATCATGAACATGTAACTGACCAGAGAATATCAACTACTCAAATGAATTCAACGATATTATGGAGTGTATACAACATGATGAAGCAGTGCAGTGAAGAATCTCAAGTCAAGGCCGTAGAGGTACAAGAAAATTCACAAAACCAAAATTCATGATGAAAATATACACTCATATGAACAAGTCAAACATCAAAGCCGTGGGACGCAAGAAATGAAATTATACGCATATGAAAAAGTCAGAATCAATCTCAATCATTCAAGCATCATCAAGTGGCCGAAGTGATTCAATGACAAATTCAAACACAAATATGCGAACGAGAAAATAGGGTAACGAACCCTATAAATGCCCTAATCATCATCGATAATCAATCATCGAGTTCGAGTGAGCCAAAATTGTAAAAGAAAAAAGGGAAATTACATACCGAAGCATCAGAGTTGAACTCGATCAAAAAATGGGGCAGCCGAAAGCTAAACAGAGCTAGAGGGTCGATTACCGAATCAAAACAAAGAAGTAGCTACTGTAGTCGATCTACATTCAAGCGGTGCCTTCGATTTTACTAAAGCCCTAATTTTTAATCAGGAAGAAAGAACGAAGAAAGCCGCCATAATTTCTCACAAAAGTTAAAGAAGACTGAGCTAATAGAAGTGGATCGGGTCACATAAAACAAAGAAAAGGGGCCGGCTTGAATAATATAAAAGGCCTTTTGTTTATATTTAAATTAAGGGCTATTTGCTTTTTATGTCTGTTTTTAATTTTAAAATTCTCTTTTAAACCGTTGTAATTTCTAGTCGTGTGACTAGGGGACAAGCTACGTGGCGTAGCTTGAGAATTCGCAACTCGGTAGTTGAGTTGTGGCAGGGTTTTGAGCGTAGAGTTAGATTAGTCAATAGCGGGTATAGCGAGTTTACGTGTGTAAGCGAGGGACTATCTAATTTCTAGTAGAAACCTTGGGGGCAACACGTAGGCAGGGTTTTGCCGAAGCTGGGTAAATTCTGTGTTGTTCTGTTCTGTTATTTATATTCTGCTATATCTGTGCTACTATTCTGTGATCTGAATTTAAATTAATTGATAAGCTTCCGCGATTAATTTTTATAATTTACACTATCACCCTATTCACCCCCCCTCTAGGGTGAAATCGATCCTACATATATTGGAATGATTGATTTCCCGCATTATATAGTGGATGAGACCCTATGCGCCGCATAATAACGGATGATTTTATATATAAAACCCGTATACCTTGATATTCCACCTCGAAGTGGAATTGGTATTTTATGTTGTGCTAACGTCTGTGGATGCAGGGAAACATATAAAACTTATTATTTCTAAATGTTTAAATTCTAAAGTAAATATTTTAAAATATATTATCGTAGTAATTATTTAAAAGGTGACTTGATATTTTGTTTTAAAAGAGAAAATCTAGTTTTATATTTTATGAAGTAGCCTTATTTTAAATATTCCTAATATATATTTTTAATAAAGTATTGAAATAGTTTTTAATCTAAATATTAAAGTATATTTAATAATAAAGTGTTTTAAAGTTATTTTAAACATCTAAAGTTTTGTGCTTCGTTGTTTTTAGTGGAAATAAATATTTGAAGATTTTAATTCATGAGAAAGGTGTTTTGAAAACTGATTTCAAAGAGTTGAAAATAGAAGTATATCTTGTGAAGATATTTTGAGGTTAATAAATAATTTGGTGAAATTATTTATGATGATGGATGTTGTGAATGTTAATTGAAGTTAAATAACCTACTATCAATATTGGCCAAACGCGCCAATCGTCTCGAAGAGACCGAGATCGGGATTAATTTCTCGAAAACCACTTCGATCCAGTTTGTACGTTTCATGGAAAAACGAGTTCAGAGTCGAAGATGGTGCAATTAAGTGCAAGGGCTAGTCGCTACTAATCCTGAGGATAATTCCAAAATGGATGTAGTAGTAGTAGTGCCTTCGGTTCCGTTCGAACCCAGGACGGACTTGTACGAATGAATGCTTTCGGAACATCGTCAAGAGGGACGATGGGCATTCTAAGTGAAACGTTCTAAAAGGTAACGCTTAGCCTCAAGCCTCATCAACTGGGAATGACTGAAAATCAGGGGTTATGCGGCAAGGCTAGGTGGGTAGCACCCATTTCAGGGTGAGGTCATCCCTGTCTAGATGTCCCTTTTATTTCGGCTTAGTGGTGTGGTTGCTGATCACAACCGTGGGGTGATCTTACTCGGGATTATCCAGTAAGAGGTAGTCTCGGTCTTGTGTTGCAGGGGGTCGGGAGTGGTCCTCGGTACAGTGATCTAGGCCACGTACTGTGACAGGTGGTACCCAGTGCCTAGTCATTAGTTGGAAATCCATTCTCCCTACGTGCCTTTTACGAGTTTTGTTTGTATTACCCACTTTTGTGGCTAGTAGCTGGAATTTAACATTTAACAATTTCAGCTATTTTAATAAGTATTTGTAAATAGACCCTATTATAATATCAAAGGATTTAAATAAAAAGTGTTTTAGCTATCGTAAGATAAAAACCCGACATGTTTATTTGTGGCGTGGTCTTACGAGATGCTTTGATTTTCAAAGGATTTTTGAAACTTTAATAATCAATTTGAGTGTGATTTCTCATGTTGGTATTCTAGACTGACTCGGGTGTTATTTAACTGTAATGCTCGGGCCAGACCGAGTATTATAGAATACAGGATATGTTGCTGTGGAGCTCAGGGGACGAGCTGGATGGCGATACGTACTTATATGCCGCTGTGTATTCAGTTGTGTGAGGACAGGTTATGATTACTGTCCAATTGTGTGTTATGTGATTGGTTTACTCTAATGATGTAATGTATGAACAGATATATTTGTTTTGTGTAAAGATCATTTATTATCTATTAAATTTTATTCCGCTACGATGGTTAGATTCTGATGTTGTTTTCTACTTTCTTCTTCTACCTCTTCTTCTTTAACCTAAATGGTTCGTATTTCCGTTCATCTTGAGTTGATTGATGTAGAATAGTTTTGACTCAGGGGGTACGGATTTGCGGACTGTTACAATGGATATGGATAACGCCTTAACGCTATCTTAATACTTTTACTTTACTGTGGACATATTATAATAGCGTATTGTACTACATAGTAGATAGTTTAACGGATCCTTAGGAGATGACAATCCCGAACATCTCTTAGGTTACTGCTCCCATGTTAGAACTGCATAGGAGATGTCAAACCTTGTAAACATCTCTGACGCTGTCACACTCATATTTACCGTTGATTTAACTTACATAAGATCTTTTAGTTTTGACTCGAGTGTTTTGTCTTTTCAATTCACTCGGATCAGCCTGAGCATTTCAAGATTTGAAGACCTTATTCCTGGAGGACGAAGACGAAGATTTGTACTATTATTATTTATGATATGTATTCCACTGCATCATGTTGTTCCGCTGTTTTATTAACTTGTTCTTGTTGTCTACAACTCAGATTTTGTGTTGCATTAGTATAATCTAATTTATTTGTAAACAGCTTCATGAACTGTTATTTGATTATTATATTTTATCATTTCGCTGCGAGATTCTATATTTGTTTATTTCTTTCTCCTTTTCTTATTTACTCCAATAATAATCTGCCCTTCTATATGGTTTGAGTCGGCATGTGTATCTGCTTAAAATGTCCAAAAAGGTAGGTCGTTATATTGAAGCTTGTAAGGGAAAGAAACGCGGTCTATATTAGAGAAAAGGCGGCTTGAAATGATTTTGAAATGAGAGGAAGAGATGGACATGATTTTGGCCTGTTAGGGAAAGTTAGCTACAGTGATCTGAGGTTAGTAGGAAACAACTAATGTGAACCAAGGGTCAAGTCAAATATATATATATATATACAAATGCAACAACCCGCCCTTCTCGACCTCGAAAATCGACACAAAATACTTTATAGTATGATATGCCGACAATCCAGTGTCGGAATAGACAGATTGTTGAGGAAAGAAAGAAGGTAGAAGAAAGAAGAAACTAAACAATATCAGAATCTAACCATCGCAGCGGAATAATAGTCAATAATAGAGCTTTACACAAAAATGAAAACTATATATGTTTATATATTACATCATCAGAGTATCACAACAAACAACATTTACCAGTCAGACAATTTCATACAATCACAGCAGCGGATATATATACAAGTACGGATAATACGTCTCGGACTCCAGCTCCTCTCCTGCTCCATAGCATCCTGTCCGGAACCTATAATACTCGATCTGACCCGAGCATTATAATGAAATAACACCCGAGTCAGTCTGGAATACCAGCTGATAATAATACACCCAAATTGATTATTAAAGTTTCAAAAATCCTTCTGAAAACAAAAGCATCTCGTAAGACCACGCCACAAATAAACATGTCGGGTTTTTACCTTACGATAGCTAAAACACTTTTTATAGAAATCCTCTGATATTATAATAGGGTCTATTTACAAATACTTATAAAATAGCCGAAATTGTTACATCTATTAAATTCCAGCTACTAGCCACAGAGTGGGTAATACAAACAAAACTCGTAAAAGGCTCGTAGGGAGAATGGATTTGCAACTAATGACTAGACACTGGGGTACCACCTATCACAGTACCTGGTCTAGATCAGTGTACCGAGGACCGTACCCAATCCCCTGCAACACAAGGCCCGGACTATCCCTTACTGGATAGTCCCGAGTAAGATCACCCCACGGTCGGGATCAGCAACCGCACCGCTAAGCCGAAATAAAAGGGACATCTAGAGAGGAATGACCTTACCCGGAAATGGGTGCTGCCCACCAAGCCTTGCTGCATATCCCCTGATTTTCAGTCATTCCTGGTTGATGAGGCTTGAGGCTAAGCGTTACCTTTATGAACGTTTCACTTAGAATGCCCATCGCCCACCTGACGACGTTCCTAAAGCATTCGTCCATACAAGTCCGTTCCGGGTTCGAACGGAACCGAAGGCACTACTCCTACCACATCCATTTTGGAAATATCCTCAGGATTAGTAGCGACTAGCCCTTGCACTTCACTACTCCATCTTCGACTCCGAACTCGTTTTTCCCATGAAAACGTACAAATCGGATCGAAGTGGTTTTCAAGAAATAAATCTCGATCTCGGTCTCTTCGAAACGATCAACGCATTTGTCCAATATTGATAGTCGGTGATTTAACTATCAATTAACATTCATAAGCATCCATCACACAATAAATAATTCCCACATTATTTATTTCCTCAAAATATCTTTACAAGATATATCTTCGTTTTCAAACCTCTTTTGAAACAGTTTTCAGACCCGACTCTTTTCATGGAATAAATTTCCCAAATTGTTACTTCCCTTGAAAACATCCAAGTCCAATGTTTAAGGTTTAAAATACTTTAAATTCTTTATTCTTGAAAATACAATAAACATTTATATTAAAACTTCTTACATACTTGATTTAAAATATTTTTTTTTTAAAAATATCTCAAATAAAACTGCTTAATAAAATATAAACTATTATCTTTAAAATAAAGTTAAGTCATGCTAAATTTTAAAATAAAGTTATGAAACTCTATACAATTTCTAAATAATACTTTGATTAATTATCTTTAAAATAAAACCATTTTATAATGTGTAAATAATAATAATATTCTTTAAAACATAATTCTAATTACCCTTTTTTTTAAAAATAATTACTACTATAACTACTTTGATATATGTTCACCTTTAAAATTCCTACAACATAAATAATTTTCTTAAAACCATTCTTTAATATAACTTCAAAGCTTCTAACTTTACAAAATCGGTTTAAAAGCGTACTTGGCTTTTCAGGGAATTACACTTCTATTTAGGATAATTCAAAGAATTCCTTTTATAAATCCCACATGTTTATCCAAATCAATTTTACATTCATCCGGCATCTTTCCTTTCCATACTTGAAAAATAGCTCGTTTTATTTTAAAAACATTGCTATTTCTTGAAAATCATTTCCCAATATATGTTTAAAATAGTTAAATAAAGCTTCTAGAAATTATTTAATTGAAAATAATACTTAAGGAAATATATAGGGGTTTTCCTAAGTATTTTAAGTCAAATTTAACCTTTAAAATAAAATTATTAAGTCAAATATTTATATTATGATTTCCTTTTGAAAAATTAATACTACTCTACTTATTAAAAATAATTAAATACCATAATTACTTAATCAAATATTTGCTTTCATTAAAAACAATTTAAAGTAATATTTCTTTCTAAAATCCCAAATCATATTTAAACTGCAGATTTATATTTAAAAACTTTTCTTAAAAACATACTAGAATTTCCAGGAGAAAGCACACTTCCCATTCTTTAAAATAAATCTTGCTATTATTTTTAACAATTCTCAATTCCCTTTTTAAACTACAAATTCAAACACTTCATATTATCAACCAATCACTTGAATTTAATTTCTTTTAAATTCTTTATTTATGAATTTCTTAATTTCCTTTAAACCCAATTTATTTACATTTAAATTTCCAGGTTGTATTCACCAATCAGAGCACAACACAAATTAAATTTCCAATTTATCTATCACAGTAAATAAACAGAGCATAGCATAACAGGATCTAAAATAATTTTATCACACAATATAAATGTGATATATTACAGAATATAAATAAATTTCTATTTGTGAGGAATCCAGTTGGATCCCTCCAACCTGTTTCCCTATATCCACAGATATTAGCACAACAATATATATCGATTCAATTTGATAATAAGCATCATATTCAACCAATCATTTAAATATTTACTATTTAAATTAACTAATATTCCAGATGTGAGTGAGTTAAACTCACCTTGGGTTTTCGAAGAGCGTTCAAATTTAAATTAAATCGAACGATGTTCGATTTAACTTGAATTCTTACTTGCTCAGAAAGTTCCTAGAATATCTCCACTGCGTAGTACATGTCTCTGCAATTCCGGTGCTTCCTATTTCGTCGAAATCTGATCAAGTATGTAATAGATATGAATTTTCAAAGTTTGAATATAAAATTTAAAACAATTTTTCCTTTTATTTAAATTTATTTTACCCAAACATCTCCATGCCGCTGGATCTGGAAACAAAATCAAGGTCGTACGTAAGTTCTTCCTCTCATGCGCTATATCAGGTAAAAACGCAAACAAAGAACCCAACACCGTCGACCAAGGGCTTAAAGCCGCTCCCACCTCGACGACTTCTAGGACGATCGAAACCTACCCTCTCGAAGACCACGGCCTGCTCCACCACCACCCCACACCTCGCGATGCTCGGCTTCCCTGATGCGTAGAAATTTGTGCACAAAACCCTCACGAACGTGGCCCTCTAAATCTACTTCTGGTCGACGATAGCCGAGATCCACCGTACGGATGTGAAGTCGTCACCGAGCTCTTCGATCTTCATGTTGGGGGTTGCTCGTATAGAGGCATGGATTGAGAGATAATTTAGGGAGAAGGCGAGCGACTTTCGGCCATTGAAATAATATAAGCGGCGGCCTGAGAATAAAATTAGGGTTCGGCTCTCTTAAACGTATATATATACGTATAACCCCTATATTTTATTATTAAATTCATTTTAAAGCAACTTATTCTAACGATCTCCAAATGACACATGCCGACGGGCGTTTATAATGTTTTACCTACGTTCTGAATACAATGGAACGTGTTTCGAAAGCTAATTTGGTCGTATGCGCGAGTTAAGGAAACAAACGATCAATTTTAAATTAGATCGATTAAAGTATTTTCTATGCGTTTTAAGCTGTCGGGGTCGAACGACAACTTCGATTGCTACGAAAATTGAAATTCGATAATAACTAACTATTATGGATCCAATGGAACTGGTTTCATCGAATTCCGAGACTGTGCCCCGGAAGGCTATTTTAATTCGTCGATAAATTCGAACGATTTTCAAAATCGTCGTAATCGTTTAAAATTTCACTTTTAAAATTTTATTAACTCTATTATAAATCGTATGGAATTTATATTCACATTGGAAATCATTCTGATTCAGTTTAAATCAAAATCTGATTATTTGCATTATTATATTATTAAATTTCATTGTTAAATTAATATAAAATTCCAAATTCAACTTATCAACTTCTAGTTCCATCCAATAGTCCAGTGTTACTATTTAAATCAAAATAAACTTAAATAAATTTTTAGAAACCATTTTTTTATATTTATTTACACCCAGATTCACCCATTATCCCAATACTAATATTAAGCTATTGTTTTCCAAATTTTCAATTTAATTCCCGTATTTGAAATCTAACTAATTCTATTAATTTAACCAAAATCTTTTTATTTCAAAATCAAATTATAATCCATATTCGACATTTAAAATGAATTAAATGTTCAAATCTGGGGACCCAAAATTACGGGTCGTTACATTCCTCCCCCTTATAAAAATTTCGTCCCCGAAATTTGCTAAAGTAGAAGAATGTTCCAAACCCAATAGCAAAACCTACTTAGTGAAAATCTCAAATTCTCTTTCCCTAAATTCTTTAGTTTCAAATTGAAACTACTCGTTTCAATTCCTGTCCCAAAATCCTTTTTATTTATTTTTAATTTGAAATCAATTTGTCGTTAACAAAATACTTTCAAAAAAATTCAAAATTTTCTAACTCCTAAAATTTTCGAAAAATTTTGACAGCGTCTCCCTTGTACGGAGGAGCTTTTGCAATATCACGATAGATATAAATATATATACATCGACCCACACGGTCGGAAAAATCAAAAACAGTTCATATCTCCTATTTTTATTGCGTAGGCGTACCTTTATTAGCGTTTTAACAGCATGCGGCTAATTTATATTGCATATACACACTCCAACTCTATTTACTGCCTCTCGTACTTGTACTTACTTAAACAAACACATCAGTTTTCAATAATATAAGAATTTTAATAATATTCCATTCATTAAACTAACCAAACACATCAATTACATAGTTTAAACAATAGTTTAACAATGTTAACCATATTTTATTTGCAATTCAAAGATTTCAATCACCTTTTTAAATTTCTTATACAAGTCCAAAATTCATTTTATCTCACTCGAATAATTTACATTCAAGTTCACTATATACCATTCATATTAATTACAACCAATTCATCTCCACTTCAATATGATTAACATATGCCTTAGTTACATCTCTTTACTTCAATTCAATTCCCAATTTGATTCACATATATTTGCATTTCTTTTATGACCCATTTTCATTCATATGCAAAAAAATCACTTAATAAAATTTCAATCCATTCCAACCGATTCAAAAACCAATTTCATTTGCTTCCTTAAATCAACTCAATTCCGAATACAACAAAACGACCAATTCTTATGCAAATTTTCATGTCATTCAAGCAAATAACCATTTCTTAAGCTTATAACCATTAAAATTAATTCCAGTTTAAATTTTTATTAATTTTATTCCATTCGGAATTATTCACAACCCAATATTCTTATTTCCTTGCAATTTCAAACCAAATCCTTATTCTCACTTCAAATTTATCATCCAACTTAAGTTTATATTAATATCATCCCATTCTGTAATATTTACAACTCATACATCTTTAATTTATCACAATAATTAATTAAAATTCTTTCACTTGCATTTAAATTTTTATTATCTAAACAAATTTCATTCAAGACCCCTCATAAAACTCGACCACAGTCATTTTCCAATTTGCTTAAGTTCTTTCAATTTCACAATATTTCCATTTCTTCTCATATCAATTTTTTATTATTTTCATTTGATTCTCATCCAAATCAATTCTAATTCATTTACAATTTTAATTAAATTTGTTTATTTATTCAATCCATTTGAAATTTTAATTCATCTCCTCGATTCATTCTGAATTTTGTTAATAACATGACCACTTTAACTTATTCCCCTCATTTGAATTTATTTATAATTCAAATCATCACTATTATAATCTAATTCCATTATTCATTCACACTCTCCGCTTTTTATTGCCAAAATTAAATTCCATACCAGAACTGGTTTTTTTATTATTTTTCTTTTCAAAATTTTCTTAACAAACCACCAAAATTTCATCCATGCCAACACAAATTTCATTTAATTTAGTTTACACTAAATTTATCTTCAAGCTTCTTTTATTTAATTCAACTTACGCTAAATTCATTCTCAAATAATTCCTTTGAATTTAGTTGAGTGAGGATTTAATTATTCAGTATCATTTCAATTAAATTCAACTTTCCTTCAACTCAACTCTTTTCCAATTTGAATTCAAGTTTTAACTAAATTTATTCAGCCAACTTAAATTCTTGTTATTTCTTTTACTATTTTAAATAATAATTTAATTCTATCCATAATTATTTGTAACACAACTCAATTTTGATTATAATTCAATCCAAATTCAACTCAATTTCGTTTAATCGAAGTTAAATCCAATTCAATCCGATTTTAATTTTACAAGTTCAAAACTTATTTACTAACTTAAATTCATTCACCCTTTTACCTTTTATATTTTCTTCACCTTATTTCAATTCACATTTCATTTGAGATTAGGTTTGAATTCATCATACCATTCAACTATTTCCCATTTATGATTATAATTCCATTTTACTTGGGTTTACAATCTTGATTTTCTATTCTTAAGTTCACTAATTTATTTACTTAAAAATTTATATTGCTCATTTTAATCCATTTACATCTTATAATCACAATCCCAAATTTTATATATATGTATGTATCACTGAAGTCTTAAGGATACAAATTTTCTTTCACCTTAATCCTTTGCAAATTTTAAATCCATAATTTCAGATTATAAGTATAATACTTAATAGCTTGTGGGTATAATTTATTACACAATGACCCACAATTATGAAGTCATTTTACACTTCCATTTAATCCAAATCAATTTAATTCTAAGTCCAATTTATTTAACTTATCCCAAGCTAAATTCAAATTTTCTATTCATTTCAATATAATTTATTCACTTCCATTTACTCAAGTTAAATTTTAATTCCAAGATTAAAATTTTCATTTCCTTATTATTAATATCAACTTCACTTAATAAGTTCAATGGTTGATTCATTTTAACTTTACACGTTATTTCAATAGAATTTTCCTGAATTCAGTTGCCCGGTTTTATTCCAAAACCATTTTGAAATAATAATCAACTCATACCTACTTGGTATATTAAATCAAATCTCCGAATTTCCAAACAACTTTTTTTTACCAAACAAATTTTCCCTTTGAAATTTCCAAAACAACTGGTATACCCAACAAGTCCAAACAATATCATAACCAACCACTTTGGTAGCAATCCATCACTTTAGAAACTCGAAAATGAATTCCAATGATGTGACCATCATCATCAGGATTATTTTCCAGTGACTGAAGTGAGTTCAGTGCTTCCTTACTTTCCCAAATTCATTTCAAAACAATTCCCATTCAAAAATACTTCCCAAAATAATTCTCCGTTATTGCCTTCAAACACTTTGGAAAACATTCCAAATGTTCCCAAGATTTTAAATTTCCAAACAATGTTTTCAATGCATTTAAAACCCTTTTTAAAATCCCCGGGAATTAAATTCTGGTTCAATTCAAATTTAGTTCTTCTTTAGTATAATTTATAATCATAGAATTTTATTTGGTTATAACCATGCCAAATTTAAGATTAAATTTTAGATTCTTATTTGATTATAGTATTAACAACCAATCATCCAAATATATATAATAATTTCAGAAAATTATTCCTTTTATATCAAAATGTAATTTTGGGTAAAATTATTTCATTTACCCACTTTAAAAACAATACTATGCTGGTTTATCTTGTTTAAGAATTTAGAAACCCCTATCGATACGGTTGTACTTTCCGTACCGAACAGAATTCATAAACACTCACCCGATAAGTCAACACAGTACAAAAACAATTTTTATATTCACCAACAAGTACGCTCTCATATCTATTATTACTCTCAACTCATTATAGAGTACTATTGACTCTGTTTAATGAGTAATTTCCCCCACCAAAGCCTAGTTTGTCGCCAACCTATGCTCTGATACCAAGTGTAACGACCCGCCCTTCTCGACCTCGAAAATCGACACAAAATACTCCACAGTATGATATGCCGACAATCCAGTGCCCAAAAAGACAGATTGTTGAGGAAAGAAAGAAGGTAGAAGAAAGAAGAAACTAAACAATATCAGAATCTAACCATCGCAACGGAATAAATATAATAGTCAATAATAGTGCTTTACACAAAAATGTAAACTATATCTGTTTATAGATTACATCATCAGAGTATCACAACAAACAACATTTACCAGTCAGACAATTTCATACAATCACAGCAGCGGATATATATACAAGAACGGATAATACGTCTCGGACTCCAGCTCCTCTCCTGCTCCATAGCATCCTGTCCTGAACCTATAATACTCGATTTGACTCGAGCATTATAATGAAATAACACCCGAGTCAGTGTGGAATACCAGCTGATAATAATACACCCAAATTGATTATTAAAGTTTCAAAAATCCTTTTGAAAACAAAAGCATCTCGTAAGACCACACCACAAATAAACATGTCGGGTTTTTACCTTACGATAGCTAAAACGCTTTATATACAAATCCTCTGATATTATAATAGGGTCTATTTACAAATACTTATAAAATAGCCTAAATTGTTACATCTATTAAATTCCAGCTACTAGCCACAGAGTGGGTAATACAAACAAAATTCGTAAAAGGCTCGTAGGGAGAATGGATTTCCAACTAATGACTAGGCACTAGGGTACCACCTGTCACAGTACCTGGTCTAGACCGAGGACCACGCCCGATCCCCTGCATAACAAGGCCCGGACTACCCCTATTGGATAGTCCCGAGTAAAATCACCATGCGGTTGGGATCAGCAACCGCACCACTAAGCCAAAATAAAAGGGACATCTAGACAGGAATGACCTTACCCGGAAATGGGTGCTGCCCACCAAGACTTACTGCATATCCTCTGATTTTCAGTCATTCCCGGTTAATGAGGCTTGAGGCTAAGCGTTACCTTTATGAACCTTTCACTTAGAATGCCCAACGCCCACCTGACAATGTTCCGAAAGCATTCGTCCATACAAGTCCGTTCCGGGTTCGAACGGAACCGAAGGCACTACTCCTACTACATCCATTTTGAAAATATCCTCAGGATTAGTAGCGACTAGCCCTTGCTCTTCAACTCCGAACTCGTTTTTCCCACCAAAACGTACAAACCGGATCGAAGTGGTTTTCGAGAAATAAATCTCGATCCCGGTCTCTTCGAAACGATCAACACATTTGTCCAATATTGATAGTCGGTGATTTAACTATCAATTAACATTCATAAGCATCCATCACACAATAAATAATTCCCACATTATTTATTTCCTCAAAATATCTTTACAAGATATATCTTCGTTTTCAAACCTCTTTTGAAACAGTTTTCAAACCCAACTCTTTTCATGGAATAAATTTCCCGAATTGTTACTTCCCTTGAAAACATCCAAGTACCAATGTTTAAGGTTTAAAATAATTTAAATGCTTTATTCTTGAAAATACATTAAACATTTATATTAAAACTTCTTACATACTTGATTTAAAATATATATATTTTTAAAAATATCTTAAATAAAACTGCTTAATAAAATATAAACATTATCTTTAAAATAAAGTTAAGTCATGCTAAATTTTAAAATAAAGTTATGAAACTCTATACAATTTCTAAATAATACTTTGATTGATTATCTTTAAAATAAAACCATTTTATAATGTGTAAATAATAATAATATTCTTTAAAACATAATTCTAATTACCCTTTTTTTTAAAATAATTACTACTATAACTACTTTGATATATGTTCACCTTTAAAATTCTTATAACTTAAATAATTTTCTTAAAACCATTCTTTAATATAACTTGAATGCTTCTAACTTTACAAAATCAGTTTAAAAGCGTACTTGGCTTTTCAGGGAATTACACTTCCATTTAGGATAATTCAAAGAATTACTTTTATAAATCCCACACGTTTATCCAAATCAATTTTACATTCATTCCGTATCTTTCCTTTCCATACTTGAAAAATAGCTCCTTTTATTTTAGAAACATTGCTATTTCCTGGAAATCATTTCCCAATATATATTTAAAATAGTTAAATAAAGCTTCTAGAAATTATTTAATTGAAAATAGTACTTAAGGAAATATATAGGGGTTTTCCTAAGTATTTTAAGTCCAATTTAACCTTTAAAATAAAATTATTAAGTCAAATATTTATATTATGATTTCCTTTTGAAAAATTAATACTACTCTACTTATTAAAAATAATTAAATACCATAATTACTTAATCAAATATTTGCTTTCATTAAAAATAATTTAAAGTAATATTTCTTACTAAAATCCCAAATCATATTTAAACTGCAGATTTATATTTAAAAACTTTTCTTAAAAACATACTAGAATTTCCAGGAGAAAACACACGTCCCATTCTTTAAAATAAATCTTGCTATTATTTTTAACAATTCTCAATCCCCTTTTTAAACCACAAATTCAAACACTTCATATTATCAACCAATCACTTGAATTTAATTTCTTTTAAATTCTTTATTTATGAATTTCTTAATTTCCTTTAAACCTAATTTATTTACATTTAAATTTCCAGGTTGTATTCACCAATCAGAGCACAACACAAATTAAATTTCCAATTTATCTATCATAGTAAATAAACAGAGCATAGCATAACAGGATCTAAAACAATTTTATCACAGAATATAAATGTGATATATTACGGAATATAAATAAATTTCTATTTGTGAGGAATCCAGTTGGATTCCTCTAACATGTTTCCCTGCATCCACAGATATTAGCACAACAATATATATCGATTCAATTTGATAATAATTATCATATTCAACCAATCAAGCAATCATTTAAATATTGACTATTTAAATTAACTAATATTCCATATGTGCGTGAGTTAAACTCACCTTGGGTTTTCGGCGAGCGTTCAAATTTAAATTAAATCGAACGACGTTCGAATTAAACTGAATTTTTACTCGCTCGGAAAGATCCCTAAATTTCTCCACTGCGTAGTACGCACCTCTGCGATTCCGGTGCTTCCTGTTTCGTCGAAATCTGATAACGTATGTAATAGATATGAATTTTCAAAGTTTGAATATAAAATTTAAAACAATTTTTTCCTTTTATTTAAATTTATTTTACCCAAAAATCTCCAAGCCGCTGGATCTGGAAACAAAATCAAGGTCGTACGTAAGTTCTTCCCCTCGTGCGCTAGATCAGGTAAAAACGCGAACAAAGAACCCAACACCGTCGACCTAGGGCTTAAAGCCGCTCCCACTTTGACGACTTCTAGGACGATCGAAACCTACCCTCTCGAAGACCACGGCCTGCTCCACCACCGCCCCACACCTCGCGACGCTCGGCCTCCCTGATGCGCAGAAATTTATGAACGAAACCCTCATGAACGCGGCCCTCTAATTCTCCTTCTAGTCGACGATAGCCGAGATCCATCGTACGGATGTGAAGCCGTCGCCGAGCTCTTCGATCTTCATGTTAGGGGTTACTCGTACAGAGGCATGGATTGAGAGATAATTTGGGGAGAAGACGAGCGACTTTCGGCCATTGAAATAATATAAGCGGAGGCCCGAGAATAGAACTGGGGTTCGGCTCTCTTAAACGTATATATATACGTATAACCCCTATATTTTATTATTAAATTCATTTTAAAGCAACTTATTCTAACGATCTCCAAACGACGCGTGCCGACAGGCGTTTATAATGTTTTACCTATGTATCGAACACAATGGAACGTGTTTCAGAAGCTAATTTGGTTGTATACGCGAGTTACGGAAATAAACGATCAATTTTAAATTAAATCGATTAAAGTATTTTCTATGCGTTTTAAGCTGCCGGGGTCGAACTACAACTCCGATTGCTACGAAAATTAAAATCAGATAATAACTAACTATTACGGATCCAATGGAACTGGTTTCATCAAGTTCCGAGACTATGTCCCGGGAGGCTATTTTAATTCGTCGATAAATTCTAACGATTTTAAAAATCGTCGTAATCATTTAAAATTTCACTTTTAAAATTTTATTAACTCTATTATAAATCGTATAGAATTCATATTAACATTGGAAATCATTCTGATTCAGTTTAAATCAAAATATGATTATTTGCATTATTATATTATTAAATTCCATTATTAAATTAATATAAAATTCCAAATTCAATTTATCAACTTCTAATTCCATCCAACAGTCTAGTGTTACTATTTAAATCAAAATAAACTTAAATAAATTTTTAGAAAACATTTTTTATATTTATTTACATCGAGATTCACCCATTATCCCAATTTTAATATTAAGCTATTATTTTCCAAATTTTCAATTTAATTCCCGTATTTGAAATTTAACTAATTCTATTAATTTAACCAAAATATTTTTATTTCAAAATAAAATTATAATCCATATTCGACATTTAAAATGAATTAAATGTTCAAATCTGGCGACCTAAAAGTCCGGGTCGTTACAATAAATTTTCGAACCGTCTCGATTTCGTAACTTGAAATCCTGAACTCCTATCGAGGCATGCCGTTGGGCGTTTATTATGTTGTACCCCTATTTCGAACGCAAAGGAAAAGGTTTTGAGCCCTAATTTGATCGTATGGAGAAGATAGGTTTTTCGACCAAATTATTATATTGAATTTTCAATATGAATTTTAGCTCGTTTATGTATTGTACGTCCAAACGATAACTCCAAACGCTACGAAATTTGAAACCCAATAATGATACATTATTGTTGATCCAATGGAACTGGTTTCGGCGAATTCCAAGACTATGCCTCAGAAAGCTATTTTACAATGATATATTTTCAAAACTGAGCAAACCACTTTTAAAAGTTGCATTTTCTTCAATATTATTAATATAAATTTTATAAGCCTTTAAATTATTTTTATCAAGCTTAAAACTCCAGATTCACCATTTTAACCAAAATTCAATTATAACTTCAAAAAAATTAAATTATTACATAAATTGCTATATTTAAATTCTGAACCTATTTTATAAATAAACCTAAATTTTCATATTCAAAATCAATCTATAATTCGATTTTCAATATTTAAAATAATCTAAATATTCAAAATCAAACAACGAAAAATCCAGGTCATTACAACTGTAGTAGTTCTACTACACATTTGTTTTGATAATAAATCTAAATTTTAATTTTCCAAATAGGATTTAAATATATAAAAATATGATTATATATATTTTATTTTGAAATGATTTGAAAGTGGAACCCGGTATTTAGTTCTTAAGTTTTGCAAATTAGAAATTTCAATTATCGTAGTGAAATGAAATCTTAACTATTTTAATAACTGGAAGTTTCTAAAGTGAAGAAAAATATAAGTAATTAGATGCTAAGTGATTAAAGAAATATACAAGAAATTGGAAATTGGAAACTTGTAAATTAAAGAATAATGAAAATTTAAAAGATGTAATTATTGAACATCTGTTAACTAAAAATGAATAAGATAAACTTGGGTAACATTCAGTAACATTATAATATATATATATATGTGTGTGTGTGTGTGTGTGTGTATAACTTACCAAAATGTTAAAAATTGTACTGTTAAATAGAAATTTGTAATAGAATACTATATAAGTAAAACTTTTGTAATGAAGATGTTCAACGGAATTATTTCTATAAACAAGAATTCTGATGTTATAAAATGTTATAAAATTTAGTTAATAATTTGAAATGTTACTAATCAAATTTATAGATAGAGTGAATACTGTAAGTGAACGATTATAAACTTAAGTAATGTTTGAAGCTAATTATAATTAAAGTAAATAGTAAAAGTGAAAAAAATAGAACAAAAAAATCCAAATGTGAGTTGCTTCACAAATGAATATTGGTGTTAAAAGGGAAATCAAAGTGAATAACAAATGTGAAGTAAACTGAAATAAAATGTATGCAATCCTTCAATAGTGAATGCATCGATTATTCTAGATAATTGAATGGAAATAACTTATGTAAGCAATGAATGTAAGTAATGAAAAGAAAAATGGCATTGTATGAATAAATGAGAAATAAACTTTTTGTAAATAGTAAATGTAAGTTAATGATAATAAATAGTGTGTGAATGAATGAAACTTAAGAACATAAAATAATGTGAAAGGAGATTAATAAGAAAAACTTACATGACATTTTAAATTATTGTTTGTTTTAGCTTATGGGATGACTTGGAAAGGATAATTCTAACTGTATAAAGATGTGTAAATAATCAATTGATTTGTATCTAAGACTATTGAGTGTATGGTATACTTAGTAATTTATTTATCGTTTTATACGATTAAGAGTTTCTGAACCCGAACAAACCAGTTGTTCTGGTTGCTATGGATGAATGATTAATTTCTTTTATTGCATGTGATGATTGTACGGTTTTGATTGCAAGTGACTATTGTATGTTGTGATGATTTGTTTTGTTATTAACTGAAACACGTAAATATTTCTCGTTTACATAATTATTAACCTCTTTGGATTATACAAATGAAATACAGGTTTATGGAAGTAATAGTTACTGCTTTGGTTTCATAAATAAGCGTTGTTTTTCCGATAAATAGGTACGTTTTCGGATTGCGGTTTTATAGCGATATTATATTATTTTCCCATGGTTTGGGATATATTATTTTGAAATACGATACATATTGTTATTATTGATACTATTATTTCTCCTGGATCTCTTTGTACAAAGGAGACTCTGCCGAAATTTTCTGTGAACTTTGGACTTAGAAAATTTTAGTAAAAGTGGAAATGTTTTTCAAACTTTTATTGAACTTGAATACAAAAGGATTTAATTGTTTATAAATTGGTATATTTTATTTAAATTATTAAGTTATGTAGATTAATTGTTTATAAATTGAATACATTGAATAAGATATATTAATTCTCTAAATTCTTTATTTTCCCTTTTCGAGGACGATAAGTTTTGAGAGGTAGAGAGTGTAACAACATGCAATTTTCGATAATTAAATTTCTTAATTAAATAAATTTTAGAATTTGGTGTTGGAAAAATTAAAATTTAAGGTTTATTAATGAGAATGATAAATAGAATGAAATTTCATAATGTTAATTTAAGGCAATTGGTAATTATGCTAAAGCGATTTCAACTAATTGAAATAATTGTAAACATAAAATTTGGTTATAAATTGCAAATAAGGAAATAAACCAAAGGATGTATTAATTGGTGAAAAAATATGTAATTAATTGTAATTGGATAAAATCCATGTTGTGTAAGTCGTTATAACATTTGTGTGTAGATAATAAACTTATAAACGTGATATTAAATAACTAAAATGTGACAGCTGATAATTGTTACCCATTTATTTAATTTATTGAATAAAATTGGAATTCAACTGCAATTAAATGTAATTAAATATTACATTAATATGAGTTAAGACGATAACTGTAAAATGTGAATATAATAAAATATATAGTAATGTCAATTATGTTCATAAGGAAATAATTGATTTACTAATAAGAGTGAAATCAAAATAAATGAATTTAAAGGAATTTTAAATTTTAATTGATGAATTGACAGTTGAAATTGAACACTGTAATTAGTATAGTATTCAACATTGAATTGATATGGAAATTGATTTTAAAGGATTATAAATTGATAAGTAATAAAAAATGATAAAATTGTTAGTTATTAATTTGAATTTGAAAAGTGATTAAATTTAATTAATAATAATTTATTTAATTAACGCGAAATAGCCATTTTGGCCACTGCCTCGGATTTCGATGTAACTAGTTTTATCGGATCCGTAACAGTGAACTATTGTAAGATTTCAAGTTTTGTAGCGATCAGACTTGTCGTTTGATCGTGCAGGCTCGAAACGTGTAGAAATCAATTTGAAATAAGCTGATTTTAAAAGCTAACTTCTTCATACAATGGAATTAGGACTTAAAACATGTTCCATTGAGTTCAAAAATATCGAAAACATCTATTTTGATATATGGGATGACCCACTTTTGTTTCGGAGGCAGAACGGGCTTTTTGGGTCATAATTGTCAATTCAAATCAATTCGGGTGTTATTCATTCTTATCCGGCTTTGTTCGTATATATGGATCTTTCTAACCCTAGCAGCCTTTTTATTTCTTACTCTGTATTAACAGTTCCTTCTTTCTATTCGTTTCTTCAATGGCAGAAACCAATTCAGATTACAAATACTAAATTCAATTTCCAAATCAATTTTAAAATCACACTTCTCAAAACTCTATCATATTATATACCGTTTCGAAGCTCTTGAAGAGCGCAAACTAGATCTACTATTTGTTTTTGCAATCGGGTTTTGCTTTGTTAGAAATTGGCCAAATCTTTCTCGGTTGTTCGTTGGGGGTTTGATCAACTACGACGGTTTTTGAAATCATTTGAGGGATTTTGTGGAGCTCGCTTTATGGAGAAGATTGCTGGTGGTCGCATCATGTATGTGGCCGTAATTGGGCAGTTAGGTTTCAAAACCTTAGATTTAGGGTGGCGGCGGCGGTCTTTGGGGCCACGAGGTCGGCACGCAGGGGGTTTGCTGGATGCGCCAAGTCGAGGGAGGCAAGCGGTGGTGATCGGCGACTAGATGGGGGCCGAAGGTGCCTTGTATCGATGGTCAAAGTAGGGGCTCGACATGGGTTTGTGTTCGGTGTTCGGCCTGGAGAGTTCGTTTGCGCGTTGAAGAGGACAACGTGGCAGAGAGATAACGTGGTTGTTAGGATATTATATTATTTATTTTAAATTTTAACTTCAAATGTTCTAACGTATATAACTTTTGTGTACGAGGTTGGATTCACGAGCGGTTTGATCCATTGGGATTGTATCGAACTTTCTGACATTTTGGAACTGGTTTGGTTGAATTCTGAGATTGTTCAATTTTGGGCCTTTATTTGAGTTTTCAAATCGATTTGAAATCAAAAGGTGAGTGTTTTGACCCACTCACAACAACTAAATTGTCTTATGTCAGTTAAATTAAATTTATGATGTGATTAGAAGTTAATTGACTGATGTTTGATATATTTAAATCGTCATTCCAGTTAAATATGACTTTTATTGAATATTATCGCCATTAATTAAATATTAAATTCTAAATTGCCAGCACCCATTATTGATAATCATTCACTTGTTATTGTTTATTGATTGGTTTGAATGGTGATTGTGATGGATGTTGATTGTTGATATTGGATGACTGGGTGTTATATTTTTTATATTGTTATAATACTACAAGTTCTCTATGGGTTGAAATGATACAAACCCGAACGATCTAATAGGTAAGAAATTGTTATTAGTTGAAATGATAGACTCGAGCGATTTCATGGATTTGAATTAAAATTTGGGATTACGGGTTAAACTAATATATATCTGTAAAATGTAAAATATTTGCGGATTGAAATGATAAATATCCGTATCATTTGACCGTATGGTAGAAAATTATACACGGACATAGATTGGTTAAATTAAATGATCTTAAATCCTTAAACTTTGAATTCAGTTAAATGATATTTTGAAATAGAATTTGATTTATATAAATTGAATTGTTTTGAATGAATTGTTTAAGGGATCTAATTTGAATTTTTGAAATTGTTTTAAGTGAATTGCTGAAGGATTTAAATTGAGATTCTAAAGTTGAATTTGAAGCATAAACGGAATTTATCGAAATTAAGTTATTAAAAACATTTGAAATTGCAACTTTGAAATCTATTGAAATTGGAATAGCTTAAATTGATACTTTAAGATTTGTAATTGAGTTTTGTTTCAAATCTACATATGGTTCAGATTTGTTGAAACGGAAGAAATAGTTAAATTTGATGTTAATTTCAAATTTATTATTTTAATATAAACTGTTTAAAATATATTATTTTTAAAAGCCAGATTATTAAGATTTTAAAAGTATTTTAACTTTATTAAACTATTTTAACCTATTTTAAGTATATTAAACAGTTTTAACCTATTTTAACTATATTAATCCATTTTTAACTATTTTAATCTATTTTAAACTATTTAATACTTTTTAAATCAAATTAACCATTTTAATCTATTTTAAACTTATTTAATTTATTTTGAATGTATTTAATCTATTTTAAATCTATTTAATCTAATTTAAATCTATTAAATCTATTTTAAATCTATTTAAACTATTTTAAATCTATTTAATCTATCTTAAATTCATATAAACTACTTTAATCTATTTATAAACCATTTTAGAGTATTCTAACTATTTAAATATTTATTTAAACTATGCTAAACTATTTATAACTATCTAAACTATTTTCTAAATTTTAGACTATGTAAAGTGGAAGTGTTTATATTTAAATCCTTGATTTAAAAGCGAGTGTGGTTAAGTGATATCATAACCTAAGTTGAGATTTGAAATGATATTTTCTAGTGAAATGATTTATTTGAGTGAATACGATTTCGAAAATGATATGGTTTTGAGAATATGATATTTCGATATCAATTATGAATCAGATTTGGAAATGTAAAAGAACCATCCGATGTGAAATAAGCGTTTGGTTGTTAAAGAGAACGGTATCAGATATGACAATACTCTCTGCCAATACTGAAACCACTTTAACAACTATGTATGTAGTGGAGATTCTAGAATGAAGTAGGATTGTTTGGCGAACGATTTTATATGAGGTATTTACATAGCCCTGACTCCCGTGAGTCGGCTTTTTGTGACTAAAATAGGAGCCATACCGGGCCAGTGAGGTCACTTATCCTATCGGGTACATTTCTTCGATACCATATTATGACTTTGTGATTGATTTGGTGGCCACCCTTTGAGTGTGTTCTCAGGTGGGCGGTAGTAGCTGCTTTGCGTTACCACCAATCCGAATCACAAAACGGTAATATCCAAACCTGAGCATTGCCTCACGTACCTTATCACATGCCTTATCGTGCTTACTACGAGTTTGTTTTGTACTGTGCCTATGGAGTATTCCCTAAGTAAACCACCGATTTGTTGAAGCTTACAATATCTGTATAGACTACGGGAATATATAAAATGTATTAAGGGGGTTATGGGTAACGCCTTAACGCTATTTTAATACTTTACTTTACTGTAGACACTATTATAACAGCGTATTGTACTATGTATGTAGATAGTTTAACAGATCCTTAGGAGATGTAATCCTGAAAATCTTTTAAGTTATTGCACTCACGTTAGACACTGGATAGGAGATGTCAAACCCCGTAAACATCTCTGACGCCGTTACGCTCATATTTATTTACTGTTGATTTAACTTACAAAAAATCTTTTAGTTCAGACTCGAGTGTTTTGTCTTTTCAATTCGCTTGGGTCAGTCTTAATTTTTCAGTGTATCGAAGACTACTTTTCTAGGGAACGAAGACGAAGATTTTATAGTACTATTATTTATTATATTTATTCTGCTGTATCATGTTGTTCCGCTGCATTATTTATTTATTAATACTGTATGTACTCTGATTCTGTATTGTAAAAGTGTAATCAAATGTTATTTGTAAAACAACTTCATGAAATGTTATTTGATTATTATAATTTGTCATTCCGCTGTGAGATTCTGTGTTTTTTTATTTCTTTCTCTACTTTTCTTATTTACTCCATAACAATCCTCCCTTTTGGCTGGTTTGAGTTACATGAATATTGAAAACGCATGTAACCATTAATTATTAATATCAACTGATTTGTAGTATACTACCATGTCAAACTGGGATAACCATGTGCATTAAATATTAATATTAAATTCATGATGAGTTTTGACTAACTATTGAATACTACTGGGTCCTAAAAAAATGTGATCATCAAAATGTAAATACAATTAATAATGGACATTGCCAAAAGACATAGTGGAAAAGTAAGCATACAGAAAATGATTTATAGTAAAATGTCAAACAGAAAATGCCAACTAAGCTGAGTAATGAATATATTGCCTCGGGTTTATTTCAAAATACTTCTGAATATATATATAAACAGGAAACTCTATATCATCAAACCATCTATCAAAGAAATATATGAGTGTACTTGGCTATAATATAATGTTCCCTATCACGGTAGCTTGTAAAAATTGAAACAAAAGTATAAAAGTCATACCTTGATCATCAAGATAAAAAATATATATGCGAATATAAGAAGTAATGTACACAAAACCAAGTACAGGAGAAAACATACTAATAAAGCATCCATGTGACTTCTTAGTAAAATTAATATAAAGCATAATTTTAAAATCGAAGAGTGTATTTTAGAGTTAGAAGCTAAATTTTAGATAATAATATACATAGAGAGATGTGTTGTACCAATTCACCTCTTATGAAAACTGAAAGATAATAACAAGTAGTATTTTGTGTTTTGCTCTTAACAAGAAGATACATGAACTTTTTCGTATGAAATAGATATATAATAGAACTGATTATGCATGCTGAGTTGTGGCTAGAGAATAGTTCCAAGCTAATTACTAGGTAGTACATAATTGATATAAAAATAACTAGCGGTTTGACTAGGTAAAGTAAATGAACCGTATATGTTATATTATATCTGAAACAATACATACGGTCTAATAAAATTATTACTTTTAAAATAGAAAAGAGTATCATGCTGATAACGTGTTATAAAATAAAAAAGAATAGAAACTATTAAAAAGAGAAAACAATATTATTCATACAGATATCTCTATAATACAAATGAGCCCTATATTTACAGACTCCAAATGTAACAAAGATTACAATAATGTCCTTTGCCATTTAGCATATTCAACCATGTTACTAATATTTATTGCAATATAAATATGTTTTTTTAATTTAAATTTCATAAAATATTATCGAATGAAGTTGTCAAAATAGCGTTGATACTTTTCGATGCCAACCCAAGCCCCACATTCTTGCTCCGCTCATCGTTATTTCCGCACTTTCATTTCATGTAGCCAACATACATCCCCAAAACCAAAACCCTATCCCCATTCGCATCTCCACCTCCACCTCCACTCGACGATCGCCTCTTCGCATCTTCAACCGATGACTGCGAACACAATCTACAGCTCCACCACTAGATGACCGAGAACACACCAATCGGTCAGGTAATTAGCTGACCATGAACAACAATTTGCAGCTCCACCATCAAATGACATGAACACATGCATCAGTCAGATAATTTCAAATAGGAAAATTCTATTCCAGCCCATGTTTTTATTTAGTATCCCTACCTTGAAAAAACAATTTTCAGAAGACAAAAGTACCCTTAAGAAAGTTTCTTCTCAAATCTTATACCTTACATACTTTTTCAAGGTTTTATAACATTGAACATCTAAGCTCCAAAACCCTACTTTCCAAATCATTGGAAAAAAAATCGTTTTGAAACTAGTAGAGGATGGATTTTGAAGAGGAGGGTGAATCTCTATTGCAATCATAGTAGGTAAGTCAAAAAAAATTGATAAATTTGATCAGTTTTGCAAGTACAGTCGAATCAACTCGTTTAGTGGGATTTGCGAATCCCCATATTAGACTTACTAGGTTTTATGGCTGATGACGCAAGAAGGAAGCGTGGATTATAGTAAAACCACACAGAGATAGTGCGCGGTATTTTATCTTACCACGCGGATATTATGCGAGGTTATGACAATAACCACGCATCCTCCCAACGTGGTAGTTTAATTTTTTTTATTTACTAATTGTTTTACCGTTTTAGTGTTCAATACTTATGATACTTGTTTTCTGCAGATTGTATAGGATCTAGATTAACCCTAGAGGGGGGGGGGGTGAATAGGGTTATAGCAAATTTTCTCGAATTGAAAACAAAAACAAACTGCAGAGAAATAAATATGCTGAAAAGTAAATCACACACAAAATTTAACCAGCTTCGGCAACCCCTGCCTACTGCTGCATTCCCATATTTCTATTAGAATTAAACAGTCTCCCGCTTACAAACATTTTAACAGACTCGCAAACCCTGCTCCCGCTTACAAACACTCTAATAGACTCGCACCCCCTGCTCCCGCCTATAGAGTTTTGCAAACTCGCAAACCCTTGCTCCCGCCTATAGAGTTTTGCAAACTCGCACACCTTGCTCACCGAACTAATTCTAACTAGACAATCTCACACTACCTACAACCTAGGTGGTGATTTACCAAGACTTGATTCGAAAAGAAAATAAAACTAAAAACAAATAAACACTCTTAAAAATAAAGAATAAATCCAAAAAAAAAAAACAATTCCCCTTTAACAAGGCCCGCCCTTTTATTATTCTCTAGCCCGTTCCTTTTTCTTTTGCTATTCAAAAATTGTGGCCCATCCTCTTTCTGAAATTAGGGTTTTCTGACTTGTTCGCGGCTCTCTTATGATCGATTCTGATTTGCGTTGCTCTTGCTCGCTGCTTCGCTTATGATTGATTCTCTGGTTTGCGTTGTTCCTCTGTTGATCGAGTTCGTTGTTGTTTTGGTATGTAATTTCCCTATTTGTGCTTTTATGATTTCTCGTATTCGAACTCGATGCCGATGATGAATTTTGGGTGTTGGTATTTATATGAATTCGAGACCCTTGAATTTGTTCGTATTCATTTACGTGACTTCATCACTTTCCTAATTCTTGCTCTCTTGTGACTTGATGCGCACGGCTTTGTTTTTGAAGCGTTTGATTTACCTTGATTAATACGGCAGAGACTTTCCTCTTTTAATTTGCTTGATTTTTTCAAAGATACGTATTTGAATTTCTTGACTTGGTCATCCCTGCACTTTTAATTTTTTGTCAACTTCGACTTCACTGTGAATTAGGCCTTTGACTACATCTGACCATCTTTGTCATATTGTTTCTCGGCATTGACCACTGTCTTCATCATGCTGCATACTCTGCTGTCGAGTTCCAATAGTTTGCTGTACATATGAACTTGCATTGCTTCGAGTTGTATTTACGCCCCTTCCTGTTGCATTCATGTACACTGCACTTGCTTGAGTTACTTTGTTGTCACTGGTTCATTGGGCTGAGTCTTCATTGATGTGTCACTGCATACATGTGTACTTGATTCTTTGATGTTGTAACCTGGTCTTTGCATTTCCAGCTTCATCACTGTTTCACTTCCACACTGTTGCATTGTTGTTCACTTCTCTTGTATCATTGGTACATGTACATTGCTGCTATATTCTTGCTTCACTGCATCTGTTGTAGTTGCTTTGTACTTCACTGTGCTATTGACTTTGGTTTTTATACACATGTATATGCTTTACTTGATCCTTGACCTTTGTTGCCTCTTTGTGTATGCACTTGCATACTGCTGTTGAGTTGTTTTGGAATTGAACTTGATATTGAGTCTGATACTTCATACTGGATATTATTGCAGTATTCATATTTTGTGCTCGAGCTTGCATGCTTCATGTTCGTTGTGTCACTTGTGCATTGTTTCATTTGAGTTGGGCATTGTTTTGTCTCTGATCTTTCTGAAGCTCGAGTTGCACACTGTTTTCATTTGTTCAACATGTAGTTGTTCAATTGTCTTCTGTTTACCCGTTACTGCACTGCTTGTTGTAGCTGGACTTGTTGTTGTACATGTCTTCTTCGTATCACTGATGCATTTGGACTTGATCATTCTTGATGCACTTTACTTGAGTCTGGTCATTGTTGGCTTGGTGACATTTCTTTGTGGTCTGTACTATGCATATGAACTTGGTCTCTGTAGTTGTAACTGTGTAGTTGTTGACTGCATCACTGATGTCTCATTTACTTGTGGTCTTCATTCTGGTTGGCACTTGCATGCATTGCTGGTTGCTTTGGGATTGAACTTGAGCTTTGTACATCCACTTCATTGCTGAGTTATTTAACTTGTGTTTCTCACCATGTTCAAGTGTGTCTGGTCATGTGTTCATTCCTGAGTACTTTTCGACCTGCTGTTTGATATTGTACTCGTGTGCTCCATATATGCACTTGTAGCTGGACTTTGTCTCCATGTATTTCATGTTGATTTTTGAAATTTCACTTGAGTTGAATCCAGTTTCAAGACTCGGGTTTGACCTTGTGCTCGTGACGTCATTTTAAATATGTTGCACGTGAGTTGAACCCGACTTTTCATTTGGGTTTGACCTGTGTTCACCTTCCCTGTAGCATTATCAAGTGTATATCGATGTGCACGGCCTTGCGGCATGTACTGTGATACACTGTGCATGTCACATTGTTCGTGTATGATGAATTCAAATGTAAATGATGACGAACAACCCAAATAACTGAGCCAAATCATATTTTCAAAAATCATATTTCATTTTATATTGCAAAAATATTTCCTTTTCAATTTTACTGCGTTAGTGAATATTTTTGCAGATTGCTCAGATGCTGGATTCTAACTGGAATGAAGTTGAAGATAAACTACGAGTGTGAGTGATATGTAGTGATAAACTTATGTAAACTGAAATTGTGATAACAAAATTGTATATGTATAGTGAGAGCTTGAATTTGTACTATTCATAAATGTAATAAAAATTTGTTTGAATAAAATTCCTGTTTGAGCTCAAATTCTGTGTAATTTATTTTATTCAACAAATATTTATTTAATCTATGAAAAACAAAAAAGTACATTAACAAATACATTTAAATGGATATATATGTTTATTATCATCAAACAAAAACATATAAGCGCATATTCAACAATCTCCCCCTTTTGATGATAACAAACATATATTTAAGATTTTGATTATGTTAAATGTATTTGATCAATGATATACTCTAATTGCTCCCCCTATTTAAATGCTTCCTCTCTACATGATGCTCCCCTTACATATATGCATATAAATAGAAATATATAATTAAGCCTAGATGAAAATGGAAATTATTTGACCTTTGCTTGATTCTATTTGACAAAATCTTAACTTTTCTCTCCCCCTTTTGTTATCAGCAAAAGAATAATAGTGTTAGAGAAAATAGAGATAAAGTGATCAATATTAATCCAACATTAAAACTCAATTTGAATATAAATATTAAACTTCAATAAAAATCAAACAAAAATCATAACTACCCTTGTTAGGCGTATATTCCACTTTTAGAATGAATGGAAATGATGTTCTAATATAAAATCATACAATTGTATCAACTTGTGGTACATTTATTTCAGGAATTTGAATATCTACTAATCATGCATAACCGTTAGGACTTTTAAATGAGATTAGTAGTATTTCGATTTAATTTTTTTTAAAATGAAATCAAGTATCTTCTAACCACGCATGACCGTGAGGACTTTTAATTGGGATTAGAATCAACTTGTCTATTTAATCAATTAATTTTGATATGCGTTCCATACATGCATAACCGTAAGGACTTTTAAATGAGCATGGAAGCACATAATCAAAAATCGAAGTAATTCACCCATGCATAACCGTGAGGACTTTTAAATGAGAGTGAATACTTTGGATATTTATTTATTTTTACAAAAAAATATGAAATGAAAAACAAATGATCCCTAATTATAGTACCACATATCGACAAACTATATTTAAACTTTGATAAACAATGGTCGATAGAAATATGATAGATATAGAAATGGTCATGGAATCTTTACCCAACAAAAAGTTTTATAACTCTTGTTTGAATTTCTAAAGAAATTTTCCAAATATACTCTCTTGAGTAATGTATGTTAAATATCAACACTTATCCCCTTTTCAATCACTATTTATCTTTTTGATAATTAGTAGGGAGTCGGATTAGTCAAAAATTGGTCATTTAAAATCAAATAAAAATGACTAATCTGAAAATATGGTCAACAATGATTTTTTTGAAGGGGTTATATGAGGGAAAAAAATTCTGCTATTTGAAAATTATTTTTAATGAAAAATATGCAGATATTTTCTTTGAAAAACGATGCAGTAACTAAATATCTCAAAAATCACCTTCAACTAGTAATTTTTCTATCAACTAGATTACCAGTGTAATCTGCATCTGAATTTCTTTTTCACTTAAAATTATCATTAATTGAATTTGACTGACCAGACCATGAAGTATGCAACAAAATATCTCAAAATCAAATTTAACATCTTTTCAAATGACATTCTCTTGAATTTGAAATGAAGCCGTGTAAATAATCAAAGAACCATGAACATAGAGTTAGCCAAATTATAACCAAATGTATTAATATCCAACAAAACACTATTTTTGATCCAACCTAATATAATCAAAAAAATTAGAGAATTTTATAGTGTTTTTGGCATAAATATAATCGGCCAACCATGCTGAACAAGTCGGAATCAAAATAATCATCTCTTCACCATCTCAATATTGGCTGATTTTAATTCAGACTATGGTACAGATCATCACATTTAATATATTGTTCAAATAAATATACCATTACCTGTTTTACCTTTACGATATTTTTCGTTGTTTATCGATTGTGATCCTGTCACCTTTATAATAGGCTAAGGAACTTTGCTTTGTCGCCCGTTGTGTTTCTGGAACAGCCAAAAATCCAGAAAACACTGTTGTTGTTCCTTAGCCTGCCACCACACCTACACGGGAAAAGATTTATGTGACCTATTTGTTTTCATAGGTCCATGGCTGTTAGTGGCATAAGATTTAGAAAAATAATTTTGTGGAGATCCAAAACTGTTTATATATGTTCCTTTTGGCACCCAAATTTGTTTAACTTTGAGAGATTTTATATTTGTGCCTTTCGGAACCCAAATTGGCATGGTTTTCACATGTTTGGGTCTATACCAACAATTATTGTGATCGTGTCCATATTTTCTACAAATTGTGCACATGGAATTTTCTTGATTAATATCGCTTTCAACATTTTCAGATTGATTATATCCAAGTCCTTGTCTAGCTGTATTAACAGTTTGCTTCCCTAATAGCAGATTCAACGATTTATCACTTTTTGAAAATTTATCTAAAGTTATTGACAATTGTTGGACTTGTATTTTGAGAGATTCATTTTCGTTCAATAATTGTGTGCACTTTTTGATAGAATTTTCTCTCCTAGTATTTTCGTTCTCTTTCAAAATCAGAATTTCATTTTCAAGTGATTTTATATTAATTTCTGATTTTTTAATTTCTTCTTCGAATGTTGGACACTTATCACACTTAGGGATCCTACTTTGATAGGTTTTAACTAATTGGTCATGTTGTTCATATAATTCTATCAAAGTGTCTTTTTGTGATTCAAGTTTGGCATACTTCTCCCTAAGTTGTTTAAAACAGCCATTTACTTCGTGGAAATAAATAAGTAATTTAGAGTGAGTAAGTTTTGATACCTTGCTTGGCTCGTCATCGTTGCTATCAGTTATATTTCCATGAAGGCACATATCTGCTTTCTCACTCTTACTACTAGAACTTTGATTATCTTCGTCACTTGTATTCCACGTGACTGTAGTATTTCTCCGTTTTGATTTCTTTTCAAAATCGGGTTGAAATCGGGGATAATTGGGCTTGATATCACCGGGTTTGTTACAAGTGATCCCGTGTTCTTCTGAGTTGTCTAGTGCCTTGATTATTCTGCTTTTTAATTTTTGATTTAGAGCTGGATTTCCATATTTTTGGTTCCACCTTTTGAATTTCTTCATTTTTAATGCCAGCTCAGCTGCTCCATCATCATCATCCTCATCACAACTGCTTTTTACAAATCCTGTTAAGCACATTTCTTCAACTGAGTTGGTTGTGGAGGATTTCTCATTGCTGTTGACTTTTGCACCATATATTGCATCGAAAGTATTCCATATTTCCTGTGCATTTTCACAATGAGAAGTTCTATTAAATTCAGTCTTATCAAGAGCACAGATCAAAGCATTCATGGCTTTAGCATTTTTAGTTTTAGCAATAGATTGCCCCTCAAAAAAAGCATTATTTAGTGGGTTCATAACTCAAGAGTTAAAGAAAAATAATGGGCTCTAATACCACTTGTAGGATCTAGATTAACCCTAAAGGGGGGTGAATAGGGTTATAGCAAATTTTCTCGAATTGAACACAAAACAAACTGCAGAGAAATAAATATGCTGAAAAGTTAATCACACACAAAATTTACCCAGCTTCGGCAACCCCTGCCTACTGCTGCATTCTCAGATTTCTATTAGAATTAAACAGTCTCCCGCTTACAAACACTCTAACAGACTCGCAAACCCTGCTCCCGCTTACAAACACTCTAATAGACTCGCACCCCCTGCTCCCGCCTATAGAGTTTTGCAAACTCGCAAACTCTTGCTCCCGCCTATAGAGTTTTGCAAACTCGCACACCCTGCTCACTGAACTAATTCTAACTAGACAATCTGACACTACCTACAACCTAGGTGGTGATTTACCAAGACTTGATTCGAAATGAAAATAAAACTAAAAACAAATAAACACTCTTAAAAATAAAGAATAAATCCAAAAAAAAACAATTCCCCTTTAACAAGGCCGGCCCTTTTATTATTCTCTAGACTGTTCCTTTTTCTTTTGCTATTCAAAAATTGTGGCCAATCCTCTTTCTGAAATTAGGGTTTTCTGACTTGTTCGCGGCTCTCTGATGATCGATTCTGATTTGCGTTGCTCTTGCTCGCTGCTTCGCTTATGATTGATTCTCTGGTTTGCGTTGCTCCTCTGTTGATCGTGTTCGTTGTTGTTTCGGTATGTAATTTCCCTATTTGTGCTTTTACGATTTCTCGTATTCGAACTCGATGCCGATGATGAATTTTGGGTGCTGATATTTATATGAATTCGAGACCCTTGAATTTTTCGTATTTATTTACGTGACTTCATCACTTTCCTAATTCTTGCTCTCTTGTGACTTGATGCGCACGGCTTTGTTTTTGAAGCGTTTGATTTACCTTGATTAATACGGTAGAGACTTTCCTCTTTTAATTTGCTTGATTTTTTCAAAGATACGTATTTGAATTTCTTGACTTGGTCATCCCTGCACTTTTAATTTTTTGTCAACTTCGACTTCACTGTGAATTACGGCTTTGACTACATCTGACCATCTTTGTCACATTGTTTCTCGGCATTGATCACTGTCTTCATCATGTTGCATACTCTGCTGTCGAGTTCTAGTAGTTTTCTGTACATATGAACTTTCATTGCTTCGAGTTGTATTTACACCCCTTCTTGTTGCATTCATGTACACTGCACTTGCTTGAGTTACTTTGTTGTCACTGGTTCATTGGGCTGAGTCTTCATTGATGTGTCACTGCATACATGTGTACTTGATTCTTTGATGTTGTAACCTGGTCTTTGCATTTCCAGCTTCATCACTGTTTCACTTCCACACTGTTGCATTGTTGTTCACTTCTCTTGTATCATTGGTACATGTACATTGCTGTTATATTCTTGCTTCACTGCATCTGTTGTAGTTGCTTTGTACTTCACTGTGCTGTTGACTTTGGTTTTTATACACATGTACATGCTTTACTTGATCCTTGACCTTTGTTGCCTCTTTGTGTATGCACTTGCATACTGCTGCTGAGTTGTTTTGGAATTGAACTTGATATTGAGTCTGATACTTCATACTGGATATTGTTGCAGTATTCATATTTTGTGCTCGAGCTTGCATGGTTCATGTTCGTTGTGTCACTTGTGCATTGTTTCATTTGAGTTGGGCATTGTTTTGTCTCTGATCTTTCTGAAGCTCGAGTTGCGCACTGTTTTCATTTGTTCAACATGTAGTTGTTCAATTGTCTTCTGTCTACCCATTACTGCACTGCTAGTTGTAGCTGGACTTGTTGTTGTACATGTCTGCTTCGTATCACTGATGCATTTGGCTTGATCATTCTTGATGCACTTTACTTGAGTCTGGTCATTGTTGGCTTGGTGACATTTCTTTGTGGTATGTACTGTGCATATGAACTTGGTCTCTGTAGTTGTAACTGTGTAGTTGTTGACTGCATCACTGCTGTCTCATTTACTTGTGGTCTTCATTCTGGTTGGCACTTGCATGCATTGTTGGTTGCTTTGGGATTGAACTTGAGCTTTGTGCATCCACTTCAATGCTGAGTTATTTGACTTGTGTTTCTCACCATGTTCAAGTGTGTCTGGTCATGTGTTCATTCCTGAGTACTTTTCGACCTGCTGTTTGATATTGTACTTGTGTACTCCATATATGCACTTGTAGCTGGACTTTGTCTCCATGTATTTCATGTTGATTTTTGAAATTTCACTTGAGTTGAATCCAGTTTCAAGACTCGGGTTTGACCTTGTGCTCGTGACGTGATTTTAAATATATTGCACGTGAGTTGAACCCGGCTTTTCATTTGGGTTTGACCTGTGCTCACCTTCCCTGTAGCATTATCAAGTGTATATCGATGTGCACGGCCTTGTGGCATGTACAGTGATACACTGTGCATGTCACATTGTTCGTGTATGATGAATTCAAATGTAAATGATGACGAACAACCCAAATAACCGAGGCAAATCATATTTTCAAAAATCATATTTCATTTTATATTGCAAAAATATTTCCTTTTCAATTTTACTGCGTTAGTGAATATTTTTACAGATTGCTCAGATGCTGGATTCTAACTGGAATGAAGTTGAAGATAAACTACGAGTGTGAGTGATATGTAGTGAGAAATTTATGTAAATTGAAATTGTGATGTATTGTAAACAAAATTGTATATGTATAGTGAGAGCTTGAATTTGTACAATTCATAAATGTAATAAATATTTGTTTGAACAAACTTTCTATTTGAACTCAAATTCTGTGTAATTTATTTTATTCAACAAATATTTATTTAATCTATGAAAATCAAAATAGTACATTAACAAATACATTTAAATGAATATATATGTTTATTATCATCAAACAAAAACATATAAGCGCATATTCAACAGATTGTACCATTTTCAAGTGATGAAGAAACGTGTGATGAATAGTGTTGGATTATTCAAATGAGTTTATGACAATGATGTAAGTGTATTTTAATTAACATTCGAATAAATCCATACTAGAAAAAAATCTCTACATGTTCAAATATTACATACATTTTTTAAACATTTTTAACGCAAATATTTCCTTCTAGAAAAAAACTGGTTGATTAGGTTCGTGATATAGGAAAACGTCTTGGTTTTGTTATCGTAATTATGAAATCGGATAATGGTGCTTCAACCAAAAAACCAAGAATTATGTTTGCTTGTGAATGAAGTGGTGTGTACAAGAAGCGAAAAGACAAAAGCCCAAAGAACTTACGAATGACCGGTTTTACGCTGAGGGAAAAGTGGATGTCAATGCCCGATGTTGGTTATATTATTGCAACTAGATATAACGTTGCAGTATTCAGCATTAGTGAAAAACTTATGTTGACAATATCTCCTTTGAAAGGAAAAGTGCCTCCACCGGTATAACGCACTGAAATTGCAATAGTTTTTGTTAACCAAGATCATTTTGTTCAGGTACGCAACTTACAACTTATTAAAATCATCAACTATTTCATTTGTTTCCATTCAAATTGAAATACACATTACCAATCGCATGTAAAACTAGATCCTAAGCATCCGGTACCATCTATATATTCAAAATAGTTCACAGCTCGTGAAACAGATACAAGTAAATGGGAATACATTTACAACAATCGAAGACAAGCTTAGGATGAAAGAACTGAATATGCTAAATGGAATTAACCGTGGCACCATTTTATAGTTGTTATACTGTGTGTTAAACTTGAGTGAACCATTTTTGTTGAATATGCTGAATGGAATTAGTTGTTTGCACATTGTTGTTGCTTAGTAACCATAACTATTTTTGTTCGCAACTAGTTGGATTACAATGTGTGTCATTGTTTAGAATTTTGTTGAATGAAACGTGGATTAAAACGTGAATTTGTTGAATGAAACGTGAATTTTGTTGAATGAAAGGTGAATTTTGTTGCTTAGCAACTACAAATATTTTTTTTCCTGTTTTGGAAGTACCGCGTAGGGGAACAAAGTGAATTTTGTTGCTTAGTAACTACAAATATTTTTTTTAACATTTTGGAAGTACCACGTAGGTAGTCCACGTGAATACTATTTCAGTTCGTGGTTGCTAAACATGGATGGTAATGTAACCACAGCGCTTTACGTAGTTATGTGCTGAACCATGCATTTCCTCTACGTGGTTTTATTTTTTTAACATCGTCTTATCAGTGTGTGGTGACAACAGAAAGTCAAAAAAAAATATAAAACGGAATCCTCTGATACACAGACAACACTGAAGTGCATATATAAAGATCAGACAAATTGAATATCATAGAAACCAAAAAAAAATCGCATGTGAGACTCAAACATATAATGTTATCATACATATATAACATAGCTATCCTTTCAACCATTACTGTATTGAAGTAAAATATTATACCAAAATACATGATGTCAAACAGTCAAATATCAAACCAACATACATGAAGTCAAATACAAACCAAAATAAAACCAGTCCAAAAGGTCCTGCACATCACCCAAACTAAGGATGTCGATGGATGTAGCATCCACTAGCAACTCTAGAACTAGCAACTTGAGGGTTAGCTTCATACAACAGGTCATGTACATCATGCAGAGTCTGGAAAGAAATTATACTGAAGTGAAATGAAACAGAGAATGAAATGAAAGTATATACTGAACTAAAATGAAACATACTGAGCACAGTTGGTTACAGGTCGGTTGAAAATGTGATGTTCCAATCATTACATTGGCAGGTAAGCATACTAGATTGTGAACACGTAAAACACTATGATCCCTGTACCACTCCATATAATCATCCATGCAACTCAGAAGAGACTGATGGAGTGGTGTTGATCTACGCCCTTCTACGATTACATGATTGTACCAATTCTCCCATAAACTTTCCAAAAATTGATAACGCACCCGAGTGTATGTAGTTGAAGTTGCACCTCGACGTGCATTTGTTGCTACTGGAGGAATATGAGCCATGGGAATGTTCTGAACTCTGCCAAACTGCCTAAGTACTCTATCAGGATGATACGACTCCACAACGTTGAGCCGGAGAATGCAACCGCTATACCAAGCTATAGAAGGAAATGGATTATAGTGTCATGCAAAGATGTAGGTGTCAAAAATAACTTGTTCAAAGATGTAAGAAATCAAATTAGTGCAAGTAAATGGACCGATTACTCATGACATACAACTCATCATGATTAGTGTTATTAAATAATAAATAAAGATAATTACCTACTTAATTTGAATAGTATCAAGGAATACACGTAGATCGACGACTGATGCACCAGAATCTGAAGATGGATTCCATCAAGCAGCACGGGGTAAGTTCTCATAGTATAGATTTGTGGAAGGATGAAAGCATGGAAAATGCTCAAATATCCATGACTTAAGTAAGCAAAGAATCATGTGATCTGTTTCATACCAATGCAAGTTGCTAATCCAAGCTGCCTGAATAGAAATGCAAGTGCCGGTGAACCCCAAGAGTAAGTGCTGGCAGTGTCCAAATTTTTTAGTGGATTCAGTAGCGATATTTGCACATGGGACTTGCTTTTGTCAGCAAACAATGTGTTACCAAGCAAGAAAAGAAGATAAGCACGAGCGGCACGCCTAATTGCCCGATCAGCCTAATCATCGCTCACATCTTTAAATTTATCAACTAACATAGATAAACTTATTTTATGTTCAACCCTCTCATTCATTTTCAACCTAGCTTCTGCTGTAGAAAGACCAAGATAATTTGCAACAATGCTAACTGCTTGTTCCATATCATATGACATACTCTGTACAGGTTTACCTTCGACTGGAATGTGTAATAAAGAAGCTACATCATCAAGAGTAATAATAATCTCACCGAATGGTAAATGGAAGGTATTAGTCTCAGGATACCATTGTTCTACAAAAGCTGATATCGAATTCTTATTAACACTCTTGTAGCAAGTGCTAACATTGGAAAACAATCTAGACAAGTCAATAATGGCTTTGAATCTAGTAGCATTATCTGAAATCCTCTAATTCGATGCCTTTTGTGCATGGTTGACACATGTGAATGGTTCTCGTTCCTACACAAATTTGCATTAGCAATGCATTAATTCGTAATCGATAGTTTAGAACAATAGCTATATATAGAATAATAGCTATATACCTTGCCAATCCATATATAGAAGCAATATGAATATCAAACTCTATAATCACATCACTGATTCTTGGTCCACCTTCTGCCTCAGGCTCATCATCTTTCTCGCCACCAGTATCCATCTCTGAATCGTCCATTGTTTCATCGTCATCCTCTCCTGATGAGTCTGAACCATCTCCATGCTCCTCATCTCCCTCATCTCCTTCTTCATGTTGCTCTTGCTCTTGACTTACAACAATCTCAAAATTAGCCGCGTCTGTCTCATGCAGCCCCTCTTCCGTTTCATCTTGCGTTGGACCTACATCGGCCGTATCCTCGTTCATCTCTGCACTTGTACCTTCGGTTGCTTTCTTCATTCTCCATTTTCTTTCGAAAACTATCATTCGAGTTCGACCCATCTGAAAATAAGCAGAAAAAATTCAGTTAGCGTGATAGTAATTATAACAAACAAATATTGAACCACAATAATATGATATAAATTGCGTGGAAGCCTTTTTTTCCACACAGGGAGGCTGCATGGAAACCCCCCTCCCCCGCCATACAGTTGCATTGCGTGGAAAAATTTCCTACCACGCAGTTTCCCTACGTGGAAGTTATTATTCCTACGCAAGGGCACTGCATGGTAAATAATTTTTCCACACACTATAAGTGTGTGGTGTGCTGAAACCCTGGAAAAAAATGAAAATCACGCAATATCGTTCTGCTCCCATCTAATCCATTTTCAACAACAACCGAAGTGTCGGCTAACTACCACTAACTAATAGTATCAACCCCTCTAATTGTGCAACAGTGGGTTAATTATACCAACAAACGAAAATTGAGTATGTGCCAAATGATCGGCTTGCCTTAGTTTATGCGATGCCTGAGGAAGATTGCCGCGCGTGAGAAAGATTGTCGCGAGCGAGGAAGAGAAACAATCGCGATTGAACTTTCGAACATGAGGAAGAAAAGAAATTGCACGAGAAAATTTTGTACGTAAGGGAGAAAATAAGAAATCGCATGAGGGGCAATTGTGGAAGAAGTTGGAGGTTACTAAGTAGGTTTAGGGGTTAACAAAAATTTTCAAAAAAACGAGGGGCTACTAAGTGAAAACTAGGGTTGAATAGAATTTGCCTTTCCAGTTCTGTTGTTGTTTGATTCTTTTGTTATATTGTTTGATCTTTCTGTCATTTTGTTGAACTTAAAGTAGAATACTCCTTATTCATGGCATAAGTTTAATAAATCGACCTTTCGTAAGTTTAATCATACTCCTTATTTTGTCGACCTTTTTTTCCCTTCAATGTGTTGACATGTCATAAGTCGAACTAGTTTAATGATATTCATCTTGTATTTTATTGAGTAGAGAGTTCTGACTGACGCCACAGCTGGTCCTGATTTGGTTTCAGAACTAAAGGACTTCTGTCAAAGTAATGTTTCGTTTTTTTCTTCTTCTATTATTTCAACATTCGTTTTACTTTACAATCACTACTGCTCTCAACTTATTGACGAGGAAGTGGTAACTAATCTAGCTTGTTAAAAAAATTATGCCTACAAAGTTTTTGATTGGTCTAGTTAATACTTATTTTACTGTTTTTTATATATTTAAAAAATGAGAAGCTTTCTAGTTGGTCCATTGGTGCTGAAATGGACAAAATGAGGCGTGAAATTACTAGGTACCAAATGGCGTTAGGAAATTATCTATGCTCAAAATGTGGAATTACATTGTCTTCTCAAGATGAGGAATACAGTGGCTTCAATTGAATAATGAGCGTGTTAGGCTGAGATTTGTTAATTTCTTTAGCTTATCATGAAAATATTTATCATATTTTTTTATTACAACTTTAAGGATCAAAGTATTGTAGGAAACTAAAATAAATTAGTCAGTTCACATCTATTAGGTTTTTTTAGTGAAGTGTTTTAGCATTAATTACTGATTTTTTCGTCATGGACACATATGTGAAATAAATATTTTTTCTCAACCCATGCCAATAGCGGGGAATTACAAGCGTAGCTTCTAACAACATTCTTCAAATTTAGCAAATGGATGACTGTGTTTACCTTAATAAATACGATAGCGATAACCATGGCAATGGAGCTGGTGCCTCCCTACCTCACTTTTGATGATGCGGTCGTTCCTTGCCAGGCCCGACCCTAGGGCAAGGCGAGCAAGCCAGTCGCCTAGGGCAGTCGGTCCGGCAGGGGCAACGGTTGGTGATGGTGATCGTGTATTTTGTAGTTTATTGATAAAAATATTATGTAGCATGTAAGTATTAATTGATGTTGTGGTCTGGTGGTAGGGTATCTTCTATTTGCTTGGTGACTTGAGATCAAATCCCAGCATGGGAAACTACTTTTAATGCCTCCAATATTTTTTGGGCTGGGGCAACGAACAAGCTTGGGCCGGCCCTGCTCCTTGCCTTCCTCTAAAAAATAAATTATCTGGTCATGACCATTGTATTTCTTTCTTCCCATGTTTGAAGAATCATTTATGCAATTTTTAAAATTGGGAATATGTAAGTCTGAATTACTCGATCATTTTTATTCACAATAATTTAGAAGAAACACAATCTCATATATATTTAAAAAAGTCCACAGAGGATGTTAATATAATTAAGCCACTACTAGTTTGGCTGCTACCCAGCATTTCAAATAAGTTTATGTATTCGTTCTAAAAGTCGACGAATACTAACTACATTACCACTTCTAATTAAAATGATATTGTAACTTTGTTCAACGACAAATTAAAAGTGTTTCTTTTTCTTTATTTGGAAAAAAGAAGAACAAAACAAGGACAACTAATTTAAATATAACAATAGTAGTATTAGACAAGGGACACTCTCCAGTCCTATTTATTTTGCACTACCACGGAGTTTTTCACTTTAACACTGTATGATCTTAAAATGAGTGTTTGTATCTATCTATTACTTAAACTTAAAGCAGAAACATTACTTGTTTAATGTTTCATTTTTGGATCTGTTTCAGTTTGCAAAAAAACACATTTCTCTTGCAAAGCTTTTTATTCGTTCACGTTTCCAGCTCCGGCTTAGCTTGCAAAATCCTTCTACTAAACCTGTTTATAGTAGACAGGTAAAATCAATATGTAGAGATAATTTTAATAAGCAGATACATTTCCAGATTATTAATACCTAAACTTATTTCAAGAATTCCTATTAGAGTAAATTGATTTTTTGAATAGCGCAATAGTTGTTATATATCCAACTACTATTTTTAACAGTGTATATTTGAACATTGCAGTATTTTATAAATCGTTTAATTTCTAGTTCAATAGTTGTCATGGTTGAGTGGCTTTGTTTCACATTTTAGAATTAAAAATCATGTCTTTCTGATATATTTTTCACATATTACACGCAGGTATTTTGGTCTAGAAGTTCCTTGAAATGAAGAGTATGACACAAAAGTGGATGTGTATTCATTTGCATTAAGGTATCACCTGGAAACCCGTATTATCTTCTTAGAGTTAGAAGTTAATATACAACACATGTAATAATATTTTGAGCTACATTCTACTATATTGTTATTAGATAGACAGCTGTACAAACAAATGCCTAATTATATGGATTCATGATGTAGGAGGAATATGAAGCAAATGATTATATGGGTAAGCTGGAATGTGGTCATAGCTATCACGCCTACTGTATCAAATAGTGACTTCTGTGTGAAAATGCTTGCCCGGTTTGTAAGACTGAAATAGCAAAAAGGTAGCGGTCGATTGCCCATTTTCTACGATAATTATATCAGCGTGCAATAATAACTTATTGTCATTATCAAAATTAATGTGAAGAGAACTGGTAATGCTAAAGGAAATAGCAACGGAGCAAGAACTTATTATCATTATCAAAATTAATGTTAACAGAACTGGTATTGCTAAGGAAAACAGCGACGGAGCAAGCAGCAAAGCAAATGGCAGCAGAGAAAAGCATATGGTTTACGCCAGATCGGCCAACGTTGGATGGATCGACCACCGTTGGGACGAGGACTACGTGGAAGATGAGTGAACTTTTTTTTTGTTTGAAATGTAGTTATGTCTTTTTTTTTCTTTCACTTCAGGCATTGTGATGTATATATATATATGATTTTTGTTTAGACTTGCTAATGTGAAATTAGTTTAAGTTGTGTTGGGTAATACCTTGAATGTTGTGCGTTATCTAAATATTTCATTGATTACGTGATTTTTTTCTGTTGTTCTATAATGTTGTTGGTGATATTTTTGTTTAAATGAGATATGTTTCATTGCACCTTTGGCATTGTTGAAATGAATATATTTTATGTGGAGTTTAAGGGGTAGATATATAACAGAAATACTGTAAAACTAGTGTGTAACACGTGCATTGCACACGGTAATGTTGTGACGAACCACCTTTTTGGATGATTTAAGTCGACATAAACCACATGTCTAACTCAAACCATTCAAAATGATGGATTATCAATGGGGTACAATAAGAAAATAAAAGAAAAGAAGAAAAGACAAAACACAGAATCTCGCAACGGAATTGACAAAATATAATTATCAAATAAACAGTTCATTAAGTTGTTTACAATATAAATTTGGTTACAAATTTTTTACAACATAATCAGAGTACAATCAACAAACATACCAAAATAATGGTGCAGCGGCAAAATATTAATACTATAATATACCAAACTCCGTCTTTGTCCTCCAAAAATAATGTTTTCAAACACTAAAATGCTCAGGTTGACCCGAGCGTAATATAAAGACAAGACACTCGAGTTAGGATTAAAAGATCCTATGTAAGTTAAATCAATAACACCAATAACAAGAGTGTAGTTGCGTAAGAGATGTTTACGGGTTTTACATCTTCTATCCAGTGTAAACGTGCATGCAATAACTTAAGAGATGTTACAGGATTTTCCATCTCCTAAAGATTCATTAAACAATCTATATGTAATAAAATACACTATATATATAGTGTCTAATCAGTAAAGTAAATAATTTTCTTAGCGTTAAGGGCTTTACGTTAATCCTCATTAATACATTTTTAAGCAGGTAGTCTATATAGATCCTATAACGCAACCGGTAACGTCGGTAGCCAGTGAATCCTCTATGGTACCACACTAAAACGAAATTGTAGTGTGCGCGAAAAAGGATAAAGAGTATGACAAGGCACATGAGACGATGTCCAAGGTAGGATACTACCGTTTTGTGTTTTCTGGCTGGTGGTAACCCTTAATGGCCTACCGCGTCCAACATCCCCAAAATCAAATCAAGTTGCACCGATCAAGCCAACATTAATATAATAATACGAAGAAATGTGATCACTAGAGGTAACTAGCCTTAATGTTAAGGTTTGACTCCTGTTTTACTCATTTCAAATTGACACAAGTATCGGGGTCATCCATCATCGTTCTCTTTCTTCAAATGCATCAAACACCTCCAATTCAATCTCTACATTCTGGATATCATCCGCCGCGTACACAGTTGTTAAAGCGGTTTCAATATTGACAAAGATTATGCCAATAAGAGGCCTCGGTCTCTTTAACAACCAAATGTCATTTTCCACACCGGTTGGTTCTTTTACATTTCATAACCATTCATATTTGACATCAAAATATCAATATTCAATTCAAAATATCCTTCATTTCAGAATCATCATATTTACTCAAAATGTCATTTTCACTTGAAAATATCATTTCAAATTCCAACCTAGGTTATAATCCCATTCGCATTTAAATCAACGATTTAAATATAATCATTCCAACTTGCACAATTTAATTTTTTTAGAAAATAGTTTGAATAGTTATAAATAGTTTAAATAGTTTGATATAAAAATGGTTTGAGTATTGAAAATGGTTTATATAGTAAAATAGTTTGAAAAATCTAAATAATTTGAATATTAAAAGGATAGATTTTAAACAGTTTATAATAAAATAATTTATTTTGAAAATAATATCAAATCACATTTTTTTTCCATTTCAACAAATCTGGCCCATGTCCAAATTTCAAATCAAGAAAACACAATTTCCATTCTTTCAATTCAATTAACTCAATTTTTATTCAGTTTCAAATCAACTTGATACCATTTTCAATTCGAATTAATTTTAATTTTCGAAACATTCATTTTTAACTACTAATTCAATACAAAAATCTAATTCAATGATTTCAATTTCAATTCAATTCCTATTTTAAAATCATTTCAATTTATATCAATTTCAAGTCCAATTTCAAGTTACCGATTTAAATAACTTAAATCAAATTAACTCGCTATTCAATTTTAAGATCCAAATTTGTAAAATGATCCAATTTCCAAAATTAAAGTTATATATCGATTTATAACTTCACCTTCCTATCCATTTCACTTAATACAATTTCCTTTAACCAAAATTGATTTCAACACTTCAAAGCTTAGTTCGAAAATAATTCAATTCATAAAAATACATAATTTATTTTCTTTAAAACAATATCATTAACCAAAATCCAAATTCAAATTTTAAAACCATTTAATTTAACCAATCCGTATCCGCATATAATTTTCTACCCTTTGGCCAAGTGATCGGTTATTTTAATTTTTTTCAAGGATGGATATATATCATTTCAATCCAAATCGAAGTGTCCTAGGTATATATCATTTCAACATATTTCTTAATTTATTTGAAATAATTCAAATAACAATTTATATGCTTTCAATTAATATATAGGGTAATAGCAGGGACATATATATATATATATATATATATATATATATATATATATGTAAACATCCAATCGTCCAAAATGTCAACAAATAGACATCCATCACAATCAACATCCAAATCAGCCAATAAATCACAACCATTAACTAGTCATCAATATCAGGACTTAACTAGCAATTAAATTAAATATTAATTTACATGGAAATTTAATTCAATAAAATTCAATTTAAATTAAAATGTCAAATTAAACTACTAAACAGCAACCAGTAAAATTCTTATCACATCATAAATTTAATTCAACTAAACATAAGAAGGTTTAATATTGTGTGAGTTGGTTAAATCACACACCTTTGATATCTAGCCAATTTAATATAAATGCCCAAAATTTGAAGAGTCTTCAAATTTAACCAAACAAGTTCCATATTGCGGAATTTCGATACGATCTCAATGGAAGAAACCGCGCGCAAATTCGAGTTTGTATGCAAAAGTGATAGGCGTTAGAACATTTAAAATTTAAAATTAACAAAGGGGCAAGACGGTAAATAACCACCTTCTCAACACTACGATCGCTACACTCTAACCCTAATATAACAGCAACCACCATCGTTTGACCAGTACCACAAGTGCCTACGTGCGCCACCATCAAGATCGGAGCCCGCCACCTAGATCGCCTCCTCCAACTGGCCCTCCACGTGCCACACGTGCCACACGGCCACCTTGGCCTCCACGAGAACACAGTCGTCGCAGCACCTATTTTGGCCATTTATGGAAAAATCGTGCACCTACGCAATGACCAAGCCAATGGATTTGCTCGTCTCATCGCCCTCCACGATGTAGTGCTCTCCGATCCTTCCAAATTCGAAGATCCACTGTAGATTGCGAAACCCTAGGACGAACGATCGAGAATTCTTCACTGATTTCTGGACAGAGCAAAACTCTATTGCAAAAACGAACTGCGGATGTAGATTACGTTCGTCGAGAGTTTCACAACAATATATTATATGATAGGGTTTGAGGAGTTTGGATTTTTGATTTGATTTGGAATTGGGAATTAGGGTTTTGAAATGTCTGCCATTGAGAAGGAACAAATATTTGAACAGATAGATAGAAATTATACGTACAGAAAATGAAATAAAAGGCTGCTTGGAATTATAACAGGCTATATATAGACAGAGATGGATGAGAACGGAAGGAACAGATCGAATTGGGTCGAGACGATAACAACGACCCGAAAAGCCCGTTTCGTTTTCGAAATGAAAATAGGTCATGCCATATATCAAAATATAGGTTTTCGATATTTTTAAACTCGATGGAGCTAGTTTAAACTCTAATTCCCTTGTATATAAAAGTCAGGATTTAAAATAATATTATATTCATTTAAATTACATTAATTGATTTCTACGCGTTTCGAGCTCACACGATCAAACGATAAGTCCGATCGCTACGAAACTTGAAATCCAATAATAACTCACTATTACAAATTCGATGAAACTAGTTTCATTGAAATCCAAGACAGTGTCTAAAAGGCTAATTTTACATGTTAATTAAATAAATTATTATTTAAAAATCAAATTAATCATTTTAAATTAAAAGTTAACAATTTTCATCATTTATGATTACGTAGGAATTAATAATATTTTTAAAAATTAAATTTTCCATGTGAAATCCAATATTAATATTACATTCATTTTAATGTTAAATTACAATAGGAATAAAGCATAGTTTATTATAATTTAAATTCCAACATATCCTTTTATTTTGATTTACATTCTTATTATTAAATCATCCAATACCTTATGAAATGTATTGAACATAGGTTTCTATCTTATTATCTCCATTTTCTACAATTGACGTCTTCTTTTACATTAACCACAAGTTCGAATATATTGTTGCTATCGTTGAAGAAACAAAAAACTCGGAGACTATGACAATAGAGAATTTCTAGGCTCATTACAAGCTTATGAAGAAAAGAAAAGGAAAAAGAAAAGGAAAAAAGAAAAAGGAAGAGACTATGGAGCAAGTTCTAAAGACACAGATTGATTTAAAAAAGAAAGAAAATAATCTAAGCCAACAAAGATGGGGTTGTGGCTAAGAAAGAGGAAGAGGTCGTGGATATTGATATGGACGAGGTTGGAGGCCCAACAATGAAAACAATGATAGCAACAACAATAAAAGATGAGAAAGCTCAACAAGAGGTCGTGGAAGAGGAAATTCAAGGTATGACAAGTCACGCGTTAAATGCTACAATTGTGAGCATAATGTATAGCTCCAAGAAATAATAAAGTTGAAGAGAAGACCAATTACGTTGAAGGAAAAAATCAAGAGAATGGTACATTACTACTGGCTCACAAAGAAAATGAAAAAGGTGAGTAAAATCAATAGTGCCTAGATAGCGGTGCAAGCAACCATATGTGTGGAAGAAAAAATATATTTATGGAGCTTGATGAATCGGTGAAAGGCAATATCGCATTTAGAGATGAATCAAAGATAGCGGTGAAAGGTAAAGGAAATGTTCTTATCTGATTGAAGAATGGAGAGCACCAATTCATTTCTAATGTTCATTATGTGCCAAACATGAAGAGCAATATCTTGAGTCTAGGACAACTCTTAGAGAAAGGTTATGATATTCGATTAAAAGATAATAAATTTTCTATAAGAGACGGTGCAAGTAAATTCATTGCTAAGGTACAAATGTCAAAAAGTAGAATGTTTGTGCTCAACATTAAAAATGATGTCGCACAATGCTTTAAGATGTGCTACAAAGATGCCTCTTGGCTTTGGCATCTTCGTTTTGGACATCTTAACTTTAGAGGACTAGAATTGCTCTCCAAGAAGGAAATAAGAGGATTACCTTGCATAAGCCATCGTAATCAAGTGTGCGAAGGATGTTTACATGGAAAGCAATTCACCAAAGGAGTCATACTCAAGAGCTAAAAAGCTTTTGGAACTCATACATATGGATGTGTGTGGTCCGATCAAGCCAAGTTCACTTGATATCAGTAACTATTTCCTTCTTTTCATCGATGATTTTTCAAGAAAAATATGGGTGTATTTTGTGAAGGAGAAATCAGAGGTTTTTTAGCACTTCATGAAGTTCAAGGCCTAAGTTGAGAAGGAAAGTGGCCTTGTGATTAAAGCCATGAGATCTAACCATGGAGAAGAGTTCACATCAAAAGAATTCCAAAAGTATTGTGAAAAAAATGGATACAAAAGACAACTGACAGTGCCTAGATCCCCAGCAAAATGGAGTTGCAGAGAGGAAAAATAGGACAATTCTTGAGATGGCAAGGAGCATACTTAAAAGTAAAAGGATGCCAAAGGAATTTTCGGTGAAAGCTATGGCATGTGCAGTTTATCTATCAAACTGATCTCCAACAAGAAGTGTGTAGGGAACGACACTACAAGAAGCATGGAGTGGAAGGAAGTCTGGTATTTCTCATCTAAGAGTATTTGGAAGCATAGCTCATGTACGTATACTGGACGAGAAGCGAAGAAAATTAGATTACAAAAGTGAGAAGTATATTTTCATCGATTACGACACCAACTCCAAAGGCTATAAGCTTTATAATCCCGATACGAGGAAGATAATAATTAGTCGAGATATTGTGTTCGATGAAGAAGGAGAATGGGAATGGAGATCACATAATGACAATTACAACTTCTTTTCATACCTTGAAGGAGATGAAATGCAACAACCAAAAATCGAACAATCAAGCAAGGAGCCCGTTTCCCCACTAGCTTCACCAACTACAAGTTGTCAAGAAGGTGAGAGCTCAAGTGAAAGGGCTCCACGCTTTAAAAGCCTTCAAGAAAGTTACGATGTAACAGAAAATCAAGACAATTTTACTCTCTTTTGTCTATTTTTGGATTGTGACGTAAAATTCCAAGAAGCTTTGCAAAATAAGAATTGGAAAAATGCTATGGACGAAGAAATCAAGGCCATCGAGAAGAATGACACATGAGAGTTAGCTTCACTTCCAAAAGAACAAAACGCAATTGGTGTAAAGTGGGTGTACAAAGCAAATAAAAAATTCAAAGGAGAAGTTGAAAGATGTTTGCGTCAAAATTGGGCACAACACTCTTCGGGAGTCGTTGAAGAGATATTAGTCAAGAATGTAAATTCAAAACAGATATTATCTAACAAAAACTCCAATCAACAATAAATTAAATGCGCAGACAAGTGATTTATAGTGGTTCGGCGTGTTGCCTACGTCCACTGTGAAGTGTTTTGATGTTTTTATTGATTCTCTTTCAATGATTACAAGTTGTTGCAGCAATCAACAGCAAATTACAACTGGAAATTCGAAATCGACAGTAAAACTATGGTGTAGAATGATGGAGATCTCGATCCGGCAGAGTATGGGCGCTTCAGAGTCAGAAGATCCCTTTTTCGTTGGCCCTGGGGCTCTATTTATAGGCGCGGGCTGCTGATATTTCGCTGAAAACTCGGGAGACCACTTCTGGCACGTGAGGGGGCCCACACGCACGGTCTCAGGAAGTTTGGGCCCGCTTTGGCATCGGTTCAAACTCCATTCGAACCGATCAAGGATTCATCCAATCAAGGTGAAATTTGGCGTGGGCATTCTTCAACATGTATGCAAGCTTCTGTGAAAATTTCATGGCATTTGGATCAGTAGATTGGGAGATATGATGGATTTGAAATGGGGTTCATTGCATGGCTGTTTGGTTCGAAACCATGCCTTCGAACCGATGGTTTCGAATCCATCATGGCACGTGACTTCGTGATGACGTGGAGCGCAAACTTCGAACCTATCCGTCCTTCACTCCGAGTTGACCGCTTCGACTCCATAGATCTCGGCGAATTCGAACCAAAGGAAGACACGTCATCATGGATGGTTGACCCAGTGGATTCGAATGAGGCTAGACAGGATGGATTCGAGCTTGGCATCATGGATGGGTTCGAACATGACTTCGTGGATGGGTTCGAGCAATGTCCAATGATGGATTCGAACAATGATTCTTGTTTGGAGTCGAACAGGGCTTTGTGGTGGGTTCGAAGCATGGCTTCTGTGATGGATACGAACTATGTCACTTCTCCATGGACACGAGGCCCATCGGTTCGAACACGATGGGTTCGAACACGATGGATTCGAAGGTGACGTAGACGAACCCGAGGTGGTTCGGTGGATTCGAAGCTTATGGATTCGAACGTGATGGTTTCGAAAGGTTGGTCAACGATGGCTTCGAAACCTAAGCTTTCCCCTTCAAATTGAATCGATCATAACTCGAGCGTATGAACTCAGATTGACTTGAAACTTGAGATGTGAACTCCTATGTCTTTCTTGTCGTGTCCTATCAATTGTAGCCTAATCTGGACTTGGACAAAATTCAGTGATATCCATGGCGAGACGAAGTACGACCGGTCTCTGAGACGAACTGTTCTCCGTTTCTGATCGATCTTTTGGTATCGCGGCTTTGCCAAAAAGCGGGATAACATTTTGCCCCCCAAAGTACGTCTTGTGGGAACATTACGTGCTTTGAATAGCCGCCGTTTTTCAGAACAATCATTGCTCTCCTTTTTGTTGAAACTCGTATGCTGTATGGTTGTAACCTTGTGTTGATATGACTGATTGCTGTATAACAGTGCTTAGCCGTTGGCTGTTGCATTTGTAACGGGATGAGTGTTTGATCCCTGTAAATGTTTAAAATCGATCGTTAGTTCGACATATATGCATATATGTTAGTTTGACCCTTGTAAACGTCGTGCGTCCATGAGTCGTGTTAGTTCTGTTTGCTATTGAATTCCGTATCGATTCTCTCCTGAACCGATTTTGTAATTTGAATTGAGACAAAGCTTGATGGTTGTTTTGGAAGGTTCCTTCGTATCGATCCTCTCCTGAACCGATGCAGAAGGTTGAAGGAAACGACTCTGCGTTGCGTGACTGCGACATTACGAACCGATGGGTGCGAGCTCCGATGGGTTCGAAGTCAACATCCACATGGGTGGAGTACGCTTATGCAATGGTGGGTTCGAAACTGATCTTCGAACCGGTATGGAATGATGGGTTCGAACTAGCGGTTCGAAAAGATTGGTGACGGTTGGATACGAAGTTGTTGAGGCGCACAAGGGCTTTCGAACCGATGGTTTCAGCGTTTGTCTCGCATCGATGCTGCTCGTCGCCTTGCTGCGCGCTTCGTACTGATGCGACGCGAGGGTAACTTCGAATCGATGGGGTCCTAGGCCAATGGTTTCGAACGGAGACTTCGAATCGATGCGTGTTTTGACTGGTTGCGACCGGTCAAGTTTACTGGGTGGCGAATCGACCCGGTCATCTCCAACTCCCCATATAAATAGCAGAGGGTTCGCCATTTTTCACTTTTTACTTTTTTACTTCTGCCTTGTTTTACTGTGCACTCGAAACTCCAGAGAAGAAGGTGCCATGCTTTTGTATTCGAAGCATTTGAGATCCAAATCTTCAATTCCCCAAACCTATCATCCAAACTAGGTAACTAACCTTGAATTCACATGGGAAAGCTACCTCGAACCCATCACTCCTTCATCGATCGGCCTTTCTTGGGATTTGGTAAATCCAGATCTGGCTCTTGGAGGAGTTTTGAATCGATGCGTGGATTCGAGTTCGAACCGATGATGGGTGCGCCATTGGCCGTTGGATTTCGCATCGATCCATGGAATGGTTCTATGGGGCGACGCAGTTCGCATCGACTGATGGATTCGATGGATCCATTCGAATCAATGGATCCATTCGAATCCATCGGCTACCGTTTCGAAATTCGCAGTTTTATGTTGATTCAAATAGGATCGATTCGAATGACGTCAATGTCAAGTTGGGAGTTCCTGATCGGTTCGAACTTGCCAAAAAAGGATCGATTCGAAATCAACCATTTCCGATCGATTCGAAATCGACACCTGTTCATCGTTTCGAAGCGAGCTTTCCAGCCATTGTTTCGAAGTGATATTAGGGTGGTTTCGAACGAAGTGCCTGTGATCGGTTCGAACCCCCTATGATGGATTCCAAAATTTGATATTTTCTGAGCATAACTCCGGCGAGCTTCATCCTTGCATATTTGGACATGTTAAATTGCATACTTGACCACCTTTCGAAGCTCGTCGATGGAACAATAACGACTTCTATTCAAATCAAATTTCCGTCATACAAGCGGTTCAACGATGACGGTCAGTGATGACGGTCATTGTAAGTGGACTCCGTAGCTTTGTCGTTTGCATATTTTCTTTAACTCTGCGATATTCATTCAAGTAATGCATGACACTACACAACATATATTCATACACTTTACACTGGGGAACGCACGGGTCCTTTGTCTTCTAACGATGGTTTCTCATGAGTTAGCTAGTTATGGAACCGTCAAGTTCACAGCAGCAGGAGATTCGAGGTACAGCCTCTCCGAGACTAGAGGTTCCGGACATTGATCCTGAGATCGTCGGTCCATCCCCGGACGAATTGCCTAATGCGTCGTTCATTGCAAATCCATCGGATTCCGTTCCATCCAATATCTCTGAAGACATGTTGGGAAGGATATGCTTGAGGCACGACCTGTCACTGGACGATGTGTTACTGCCGGGGCCGAATGATAGACCGCATGATCCACCGGAAGGGTATACTGCATTCAACCGCCACGTGTGTGCGGCCGGGACACTTCCTCCGTTCAACGAGTATATAAGGGAAGTATTGTCGTTTTTGAGGATCGCACCATCTCAGCTACACCTGAACGGGTATGCGTCGATCAATAGCTTGTTCATTGCATTCATGGAATATCTCCATCGACCACCACTCCCGACTGAGATCAGATACTTGTTCAATTTCAAAACTCGGGGTGATTATCCTTCCTTCACATTCCTGGAAGCAGTGAGGAACTGCCAAGTGGTTACCGGGTCCTGGACCAGGTTGAGCTACTATAGGATGGAATGGTTCTACGTCAGGTGTCCTTCGGGGTTTGCCCGGCGATGGTTAGTCAGACGTGAGTGTAGCTGAGTTATCAAGTAATTACTAAGGCAATTGCTGTCAAAGTGAAACTTATGTTTCTTCTCTTTTTTACAGCGATGATTCAGCATCCTGAGGGCGAGCACTTTAGGGAGATGGTGCGAGTGCTTCGGGAAGTCCCGAGTGGAGATAGGGATATTGAGCTGCTCTTGATGGATAGGAATCTCCGAACTTGAGGATTGATTGAACAAGGGCAGAGCATATTGTTCGAGGGGGCGTTAAAGGCCGTTTTAAAGAAACGAGTCAAGCACAAGAAGCCCAAAGTTATTATAGCCGAGGAGGCTGATTCTGAAAGAACTCATACCGACGACGAGCCGTTGTTGGAGCCTACAGACGTGGCTCAAGATGTTGAAGAGCAAAGAAAAGGCAAGGCAGCCGTCGTCACGTCAACTAAGAAGGGGAGATGGAAGTCGGTTGTCACGGCCCGATCCTCCCCCGAAGTTAGAATTTCCGAGATGTCTCCTCCACGAACCGAAAGTCTTTACAAAGGGCTTACCGACCTTCCAATCCCGGATGATGTTTCTTTTCAGCATGACGCCGGGTTGGAGGAGTTTCATTGTACTCTTGAATTGAGCGAGCCTTTTATTACTAGCTCAGTCGACATTTCTGGTTGGTCGGGGGAAATGCATATTCATACACATTTCACGACACTACATTGTCCCAAGTCTTAAGTGATCGGTTTCGAGAAACCACTAACTCTATTCTCATTTTGCTTTGCAGATATTATGACTGGACGTGGTTCGATGCTGGGGAGTCTACGACATGCTCGCAGATCTTCCTCATATTATGACTCACAACTTAGAGAGGGGGATAGGAGTTATGATCGCAGGCACTCCGGGTACTCTAGCCAAGAATGGAGAGACAGGGATTACAGACATCGGTCTCGATCGCGCACCCCTCCTCCAAGAGCTCCTATACAGCCTCTTGTCCATGTTCCTCGTTCTTCTGAGACCTCGCATTATCAGTCAACCTCTCAATCTTCTAGGCATGAACCTCGCCATCCCAGATCTGAGGCAATGCCCCCAGTAGTTGCGGAACAACCTCCCACTGAAATTTCGAGAGAAGGGGCAATCAGGCTTGCTCAGCTGAAGAAGGACTTTCCGAACATTTGCTTTGACAACTACATCTTCCCTCTTCACTTGAAAAGAATTCCGCCTGAGGCCAAGCAGACAGCGCACGATTATGTGCACGATTTTTATGCCCAATACAGGGCATGGTACAAGGCGGCTGAGAAGGCGTCGTCACCGGCCTTCGAGCGTGGGGCCACCATTGAAAAAATGCAGGCTGAGTTGGCCCAAAAAAGCCGTATTATCGACGTGTTGAACAACGAGGCCGAATCCTCGAGAAAATCAGGGATGGAGTCCATCAAAAAGGCCGATGAAGCCCAGCTTACGATGGATAGATTGAAGCGTGAGCACTATGCCACGGTGGAGGACATGGGCCATCGGAATACTCCGGTCACTGCCGAAAGGGACGAGGAGCTAAACGAGCTCAAATCCAAATTCTTCGAAATCGCCAAGGATAGGGACGATGCAAACAATGCAGCCCAGGAGGCGTGCGAACAAGCTGTTATACTCCGGACCGAACGGGATGAGGCAGTGGCCAAAGTTCACGCAGTCGAGGCGGAAATTGAGGAGAGAGTTCAGTAAGCCGAGGCCAGGCTAGAGGCCGACATTGAAGATCTGCTTATCACCTATAATGCCAATGTATTGAAGCACAGAAACTTGGCCTGGCTTCAGGACTACCCAGTGCATCTCCACAGTGCTTGGGAACGATTGGTTGAAGAGGAAGAGGAAGCGCACCCGGGTGAATCGGTAACAGATGAGGAAAAGAAGGTCCTCCATGACGCTATGATCGCTCATGAGAAGGAGATGGTTGGCAGTCGATCTTTGGAGGCCGGAGAAGGGTCAGGCGTTAAACATCGTGCCACTGCTCTTGAAACTACCGCCCCGCCTCCGTCTGAGCCTGTATCTGTGGTTAGTTCACAGACCGTTCCCTCTTATGACCCGGAACAGCCGCGGTTATCTCCCATTCGGAAGCATGCTTCTGAGGCCGCTCAGCCGTCCGCAAGTCAAGCTAGGGAAGGTATTCCGAATTTATCTCAAGTGTTTTCTCAATAGAGAGTTTGTTCTGAAGCAGTTGCTAATAACTTCTTCTTATCTTTGTTTAGTGATTGGAGCTGCTTCGATTGTCGCGACCCAGGAATCGAGCAAAGGGGATAAGGCCATCGCCACCGAGACTACTGTCGTGACTATAGTATCAACCAAAGCGGCGCAGGGGAGGTCCCTATCTCTTGACGAACAAATGGTGAGTGAGCTGCTTGGCCCACAGGGTGGCTCTTTCACTGACTTGCCATTTATCATTAGTGACCTCCCGCCTACCTCCAGCTCTTCAATGCAGACCGCGGATGCCCCCAGCCAAGCCCAGACGATTCACGATGAAGAGATTCTGGCTGATATTCAAGCTGAATTGGAAGCTGAGGGGCAAAGCGGTAGTGTCGGTGGTGGCACTATTCCATCTTCCGGTGCGGGTCCGGTCCCTTCTACCCCTCCGGCGGGGAGCCTTCACTTAGATTCAGGTTCTGAGGAAGACGTCGACATTATGCCTTCGGCCGAAGAACAAGCATTGGAGAGAAAGCACTCCAAATGAAGGATCTCTGTCTCCAGCGAGTCCGAAGACGAACCGCTGATTAGAAGATTCAAAAAGAAGAAGTAGATGGGCCGCTCAAGTGAATTTTTTGGTAGATAGGAACTGGTGTTTTATTTTTTGTTTTTTGTTAGTAGACCGTGTATAGATGCAGGTTCGGCCCCTGCTAGTAGGCACTCTTTTTTGGAAGAACTTATTTGCGTGTAAGTCCTTGTCTTAAGTTAGTTGAAAATAAAATTCTGTTTTTCTTATTTCAACTATGTTTTCTACTTAAGTGTTGTGATGATGGGTTTACGACCGTGCTCTTTTGCGAATCTTGAACGCGTGTCCACGCTTCGGGGACTTAGAATAATTTGCGAGCAACAGCTTGGTTCATGCCCCGAGAGCCCGATGATTATCGATGTTTATGATACAGTCCATGTCTTGGGAACTTAGAGTTAAGGCTTGTACTCCGGTCCATTCTCCGGGGACTTAGAATTATTTCAAAGTTAATGCTCCGGTTCGCATCCTGGAAATTTAGGGTCAACATTTACACTCCGGTTCGCACTTCGAGAACCAAGAGGTAGTGTTCGCATTCCAATTCGCTCTCCGTGAATTTAGATTTGGCTCACACTCTGGAAACTAAATTTCATTCCAACTCTCATTTCTTTTATGCCTAAATGTTTATAGCGTTATGTTTTCAGTCCGGTGCACTTGTGGTGTTTATACTCCAATTCACGCTCTGGGAAGTTGGAGTCTGTTCGCGCTCTGGGAACGAATTATTAAATGTTTGTACTCCAATTCACACTCTGGGAAGTTGGAGTCCGTTCGCGCTCTGGGAATGAATTATTAAATGTTTATACTCCAATTCACACTCTGGGAAGTTGGAGCCCGTTCGCTCTCTGGGAATGAATTATTAAATGTTTATACTCCAATTCACACTCTGGGAAGTTGGAGTCCGTTCGCGCTCTGGGAACGAATTATTAAATGTTTATACTCCAATTCACACTCTGGAAGTTGGAGTCCGTTCACGCTCTGGGAACGAATTATTAAATGTTTATACTCCAATTCACACTCTGGGAAGTTGGAGTCCGTTCGCGCTCTGGGAACGAATTGTTTAATGTTTATACTCCAATTCGCACTCTGGGAAGTTGGAGTCCGTTCGCGCTCTGGGAACGAATTGTTGAATGGACTGTCGTGTGTTGGTCCAGTTCAGCCTTTGATGTGGTGGCTTGCCCCCGAGCTGGGATTTCACTCAGTGAGTGGCCGGTTGTGACGCAGTCACTCGCTATCTGAATAAATTCCATTGTTTGGTGGAACTTAGCTCTTCGTGTGTCGTGATTGTTAAACGTTGTATTCGGCGAATCACAGCTTTAGCTTGAAGAGATAGCATTTTATTTGCTGAAGTAAGAAAATGTGGCAAAATTAGTGCCTTATTACAAATTCAAATTTCAGAACGTAAAAGAAATTGCAAAGTATTCATGGATTGAAGGAGCCTGTCATGTGTGACAGTGACGAGGTTCTTCGTCGTTCCAGGCTCCTGAATAAGTAGGCCCGCCACTGATGGCGTTTATCACCAATCTCCCACGGGGACAAGTCGAGTCCTCCTGCCTCGGTCGATTGGGTTCATTGATTGGATTGGATGGGCCCGCTTCTCTGGGCTGCGGTGTCCGCATAAACTGTTCCAGCTTCCTTTCCCTGACCATTTTTTCAACAAGATCCTGTAAGTGACGACACTCGTTCGTAACGTGCCCGTAGCCTTCATGGAAACTGCAAAATTTTCCCGTTTGGATTTGTCTCTCTGACGACGGTCTTGGAGCAGGTTTTTCATATTGAATTGTATTATGGGTCCGCAAATACAAGTCCTCCAATGAAGTATTCAAAGGAGTATAACTGTCGAACTTCGGATTTTTGCGTTGCGGGCCGCGATTTTGATCTTGTTTTTTAAGTTGATTCACGCTTTCTCTTCGTCGAGCTTGTTTATTTTTAGTGTTCAACTGAACTTTTCCGAAGCTCTCACCGGACTGTTTTATTGCAACATTGCTTTGGGTCCCTTCCGCATTTGGCCCTGCGTCAGTTTGCTTCCTAGACTGTTTCGTGTCTTCCCGTCTCAGGAATTGAGCTGCTTTGGCATGGAAACGGTCCAATGACGCAGGTGGTTTCCCAGCTAGCCAATTACCGAATTTAGAATCGGGGTCGATCCCCTTAGTCAGCGCCATAAGGATGGAGTTATCGTTCGGATTACTAATCTCCGCGCATGCAGTATGGAATCTCTCTAAGTAGTGCCTGAGCATCTCTCCGGGAGCTTGCGTGACACTAGATAGAGTGTTGACATCCTTTGGCCTTGCGACGTGCATGCGGAATTGCTCAACGAATTTTGTGGCTAACTGATCGAAGGAAGAGATGGTTCGAGGTGGCAATCGGGTGAACCACATGGTGGCGATGCCCCCCAAGGATATGGGGAAACTACGACACTTCACTGCATCGTCGGCTCTGGCAGCGGTCATCGACCATTCATACTTTAGAATATGTTGGTTGGGGTCGGAGTTTCCCTCGTACATGGGTAGAGTGGGCATTCGGAATCGCCGTGGGGGTTCAGCACTGAGAACATCGTCCGTAAAGGGAGTGTGACTTCGAGAAACTCCCCAATCGTCGTTTGTGAATCCCTGACTCTCACGGATCATCTGACGTATCATAGTTGAAAGATCCGGAATTTGTGCCGGAGTATGATCACGTTCCGTACTTTGGGCTTGAACCGGATATCGTCGACGGTCCAAGTCTCGCCTTCTTGGCTCATAATCTTCTGGGACATACGGTTCAGGAGTACGACCGCTATGACGACGGTCCAGGTCCGAATGATCTTGAGCATCGACCCCTGGTTCAGCCGCAACGCTAGTGGTGTGGTATTCTGCGGTGTGGTGAGGAACGGCACCTCCTCGGGAGGAGGGTCCGGTTTGGAAACTGGCTGTCAGACCAACTCTTATTTGTCCAACGGTCAACGTCGGTTGGTTTCCAGCGGGTGGCATACGACTCCCATCTAACTGGGGTCGTGGAGGTCGGTTATGATAATCAGAAGATGAAGAACTTTCGCTGGAAAAGCGAGAAGCACGATCTCTCGTGGATCTCTTTCGTTTCTGGCGATCCAACTTGTTGATTAGCTTAGCGTTAGCGCGTAGCTGTTCTTCTAGTTGTCGCCGACTCTGGGTCAGCTCTTGGAGTAACAACTGCAATTCTTGTTGGGTAACTGGACCTGATGGTTCTGGGTGCCCAGTGACATCCTGATTAGATGGGAGTAGAGGGGCAGGATTCTGTCTATCCTGTTCTTCTTGATTGACAGCGTTCGAGGTGGTTTTCGTGCTAACCATTTTGATAGTTGAATTCCTTTCCTAGACTTTATGCAAATCTGAATAGAAGGGAAGGAAGTTGGATTCAATGATCTGGATCTCTCTCTTAGATTTATTCAATCCGGTATCGATGACATATCCAACGAGCAGGAGAAAAGCAGGGTTTTCTCAGTGAAAGCACCAAAGTGTTTGCGTCAAAATTGGGCACAACACTCTTCGGGAGTCGTTGAAGAGATAATAGTCAAGAATGTAAATTCAAAACAGATATTATCTAACAAAAACTCCAATCAACAATAAATTAAATGCGCAGACAAGTGATTTATAGTGGTTCGGCGTGTTGCCTACGTCCACTGTGAAGTGTTTTGATGTTTTATTGATTCTCTTTCAATGATTACAAGTTGTTGCAGCAATCAACAGCAAATTACAACTGGAAATTCAAAATCGACAGTAAAACAATGGTGTAGAATGATGGAGATCTCGATCCAGCAGAGTCTGGGCGCTTCAGAGTCAGAAGATCCCTTTTTCGTTGGCCCTGGGGCTCTATTTATAGGCGCGGGCTGCTGATATTTCGCTGAAAACTCGGGAGACCACTTCTGGCACGTGAGGGGGCCCACACGCACTGTCTCAGGAAGTTTGGGCCCACTTTGGCATCGGTTCGAACTCCATTCGAACCGATCAAGGATTCATCCAATCGAGGTGAAATTTGGCGTGGGCATTCTTTAACATGTATGCAAGATTCTGTGAAAATTTCATGGCATTTGGATCAGTAGATTGGGAGATATGATGGATTCGAAATGGGGTTCATTGCATGGCTGTTTGGTTTGAAACCATGCCTTCGAACCGATGGTTTCGAATCCATCATGGCACGTGACTTCGTGGTGACGTAGAGCACAAACTTCGAACCTATCCGGCCTTCACTCCGAGTTGACCGCTTCGACTCCATAGATCTCGGCGAATTCGAACCGAAGGAAGACACGTCATCATGGATGGTTGACCCAGTGGATTCGAATGAGGCTACACAGGATGGATTTGAACATGGCATCATGGATGGGTTCGAACATGACTTCGTGGATGGGTTCGAACGAGGTTCCATGTTTGGGTTCGAGCAATGTCCAATGATGGATTCGAACAATGATTCTTGTTTGGAGTCGAACAGGGCTTTGTGGTGGGTTCGAAGCATGGCTTCTGTGATGGATACGAACTATGTCACTTCTCCATGGACACGAGGCCCATGGGTTCGAACACGATGGATTCGAAGGTGACGTAGACGAACCCGAGGTGGTTCGGTGGATTCGAAGCTTATGGATTCGAACGTGATGGTTTGGAAACGTTGGTCAACGATGGCTTCGAAACCTAAGCTTTCCCCTTCAAATTGAATCGATCATAACTCGAGCGTATGAACTCGGATTGACTTGAAACTTGAGATGTGAACTCCTATGGTCTTTCTTGCCGTGTCCTATCAATTGTAGCCCAATCTGGACTTGGACAAAATTCAGTGATATCCATGGGGAGACGAAGTACGACCGGTCTCTGAGACGAACTGTTCTCCGTTTCTGATCGATCTTTTGGTATCGCGGCTTTGCCAAAAAGCGGGATAACAAAAGATATAAGGCGAGATTGGTGGTAAAAGGCTATAGTCAAAGAGTTAGCATTGACTATGATGAGGTATTCGCTCCAATCGTTTGATTAGAAACTGTTAGACTAATAATTTCTTTAGCAGCTCAAAACAATTGGAAGATACATCAAATGGATGTGAAATCTGCCTTCCTACATGGAATTCTTGAAGAAGAAATTTATATCGAACAACCACAAGGCTACGAAGTCAAGGGAGAAGAAGACAATGCCTTGAAGATAAAGAAGAAACTTTATGGGTTGAAACAAGCTCCAAGAGCTTGGAATGCTCGAATTGATAAGTACTTACAAGAAAGAAACTTCATCAAATGTTCATGTAGCAATTCAAGCATGTTTAAAGAGTTTAAGAAAGAGACGTCGAAATAGTTTGAGATGACTGATATTGGGCTCATGTCTTATTACCATGGCATTGAAGTAAAACAAAAAAATAAAGACATCCTAATCACTCAAGAAGGTTATGCTGAGGAAGTACTAAGGAAATTCAAGATGGATGACTCTAACCCAGTTTCATGTCGATTGATTGTGGAATCAAGTTATCAAGGCATGAGGAAGGAGAAAAAGTGGACTCAACACTATTCAGGAGCTTGGTTGGAAGCTTGCGATATTTAACGTGCAAAAGACTTGACATTCTATATGCTGTAGGTGTTGTATGTCGATACATGGAGAGTCCAACAACAACTCATTTGAAGGCAGCAAAGATGATTCTTTGCTATGTTAAAGGCATGAAAATTTTTGGCTTGTACTACTCTGTTTATGATCATTACGAGCTTGTTGGATATAGCGATAGCGATTGTAGTAGAGATTATGGATGATCGAAAAAACATTAATGGCTTCGTATTCTACATGCGAGACACAGCCTTCACTTGGATGTCAAAAAAACAGTCAATTATCACTATTTCCACATGCAAAGCATAGTACGTAGCTGCTACTTTATGTGTTTTCCATGCAATTTGGTCACGAAATCTTCTAAAGGAGTTGAAATTACCACAAGAGAAGCTGATCAAGATTTTCGTAGACAACAAGTCAGCAATTGCTTTGGCAAAGAATCCAGTCATTTATGATTGAACTAAGCATATTGATATATGCTATCACTATATTAGAGAGTGTGTCGCCAAAAAGGATGTGCAACTAGAGTGCGTGAAGATGCATGATCAAGTAGCTGATAACTTCACTAAGCCTCTTAAGCATGAGAATTTTGTCAGATTGAGGAATCTGCTCGGAGTCACAAATCAAGTTTAAAGGAAGGTGTTGAAATATTAAACTTGATTTTTATGGTTAATTTCTAAAAGCTTCTTGTTCTTATAGTTTCTAGAGTCTTCTTGAATTTACTGCAGCTTGTTAAAAGCTGTTGAATTTTCTAGCTGAAATTAGAATTATGTATGGATCTAGAATTGTTTAGAGAGTCATGTTTCTAGAATAGTCTATTGAGTCCTATAAATAGAAGAGCTCTCTAATCATTTTGTATCTAGCAATCAAGAAAGAAATCTATCATCAATAAAAGAAAAGTTTTCAACAAAAAAGCCTCTTTCTTATATTCTCTCTCTTTCTCATAAAAAATATTCAACACGGTGGAGCTTGTCACAACGACCACGAGCTGTGCTGCTCGATGCGTGAGCGATGCAAATATTTGGATCAAGGTTGGATAAGCAAGGTTGGAATGAAGAGCAAGTGGTAGGTGTAGAAAAAGATAGATAGTAAAGAGTAAGAAAGAGGTGTTATGTCGCGGATATGCCAGGTCTTGAAAGCCTATTTCAGCATGACTAAGGTGCAATCATTGATTGTTGTCCGCTCTCCAAGGTTCACACAATAATCTTCAATCATGTGTACTCAAGGCTGCTTAACTTGAAGGAATGTAGAAAGACAATTATTGAGGATTATTTTTGGGAAATTTAAGAAGATTAATTGGATTATTTTCTATATGTTCTTTCCATCAAAAGAGAACAATAATATATAGGTGTAACAGTAGAAACTGCAAAACTCAAAAGATGATAAATTTGAACAGTCGGGTAATTGAAAGGACAATTCTTTTAGTATATCCATAATTTTTATTATTCATGATTGTAACTGATAAGCAGATAGAAAGATTTATATTTTAAGTTCTGAAGACTGAAATAATAATAGAAATTGAAAGAAGGTAAAATAATGGAGAACCAAGCTCATTCCATTGCAGTGCCATGTGCACTGCCAAAGTGTCACTCATTTGCCCATGCCCCGTGCATGTGTGCATGCGAGCTTGCCTGGTAATCCATACTCCATGTCAAATTAATAAGCAATAGAAATAAGAATATCTTTAATGCTAGTTATAATAGCTTTGGTATCATATTTTATAGTATCAATGTAAACTACCAAAAACGCTTCTCTACATATTATCAAATTTTAATCACTTAAAAGTAGAATCTAATATTAAACTTCTTTTATAAATTCAAATGCATCTAACAGTAGGATCTAAAAATTAAATATGTTTTACAAAAAAGGCTTCAAAAAGTAAGATCTAAAATTAAACTTATTTTGCAAATTCAAAATACTTCTTTACAAATATACAAATCTTAATATCACTTGAAAATAAAAAATCATTTTTTGGCAGACCTAAACATAAACAATTTATAAGAAAAATAATTCACGTGCAAGGCGCGTGCCGTAACACTGATACATAAAAATGAAAATAACAAAATATTAGACGATGTAGAACTAAAGATTTATTGTAAATATCCAACAACCTCCCATTAACTACAAGAAAACTATATGTGGATGAAAAATAAACAACAAGAGTAAATGAAAATTTCGTACATATGCACCAATATTTTTCGATTTGAATTAATACATAAGAAACGAAGCTATCACTTGGTTTATGTAGTGAATTTTCCTTAAACTACAAGATTTGATTGTAACCTCACAAATCGTACTACACTTTTGATATCTGCACTTCTCCACGATAAATTTGCTCTTTTTGTAGTCATGCACTTAATTTGAGGACTCATTAGCATTTTAAAGAGATTAACTAAAACCCTCGAAGAAGGTGATCCCATCTTCACACTGATGTATGTAAGTCCATCAAGTGCGTCTTTCTAGTACCGCAACCTCTGACTATGAACGCATTAAGAGCACAAAGCTCAACCTTAACAGATAATAGAATCCATCATGTGCATTTCAAAGTCGCCACTAATTCTGGTTATGGATTCTATTAGGCATAATTAGATAAAAATAAATACTGCTCATTAAGTGCATCTCAAAAGCACCATAAGACTGGTTATGGAATTAATAGAGAAAATGTTAGTGAAATCTATGAAGTGCAACTCAAAAGCACTAGCAAAATTGGTTATGCATTTAGCAAGAATTTTTTATATAATTCATCATATGCATCTCAAAAGCACCACCAAAACTAATTATAAATTTAATAGGAAAAATGTTTATAGAAACCATCATGTGCGTCTCAAAAGCACCACCACCACCAAAACAAGTTATGGATTTAACAGGGAAAAATACCTATAAAATCCATCAAATGTGTCCCAAAAGTACCATCAAAACTAGTTATGGATTTAATAGGAAAAAGTTAATAGAATCCATCAAGTGCGTCTCAAAAGCACCGTCAATAGTGATTATGAGTTCAAGACTCAACTATAGATAAATAAGGAAAATTCCATCAAGTGCATAACATAACCCCGTTAAGACCGACTATGGATTAATGATAAACATATAGTTCCAAAACAAGATTTTCACAAATGAATCCATTGAGTTTGTCATCAAAGCATCATTAAAATGGATTCAAAAAGCAATCGATCTTTTAAACACAAAAATAGGAAGGGAAAGAGTAATCATGTGGACTTGTTTGATCGGCAATGAGATTTACCACATTTCCTCAACTCTAGCCCATTCCGCTTAAAAATTTAAGGATTATATTTCTTGGCAATCCTTTCGTGAGCGGATCCGCCAAGTTCTTTTCTGATCTTATATATTCAAATAAAATCGCCCCTTTGAAAGTTTCTTGACCGCTTTGGATTTGAAACAAATGTATCTTTATTTTTCATTATACACAGTATTCTCTGCAATTTCAATGACATGACGGCTTATGAATCACGGTGTAAAGATACTGGGATATTCATTTTTTTCATAATGGAATTTCTTCCAATTTTTTTTTGATATTACAATTCTTGACCAGCTAACTCAAGAGCAATAAACTTAGTCCATAGTAGATTGTGATGTGCATATCTGTTTAGAAACTTTCCTGAATATCACCTCCACCTAAAGTGAACAAAAAGCCCCAGTGGAGCTAACTTCACCGTTATCAGTAACTATGTTTGCATCAAAGAATACCTCTAAGACAACATGATATTCTTTAAAATGCAAGCACTAATCAATTGAACCCTTAAGGTACCTCAAAAGATGATGAAGAGCGTTTCAATGTTCGTTATTCGAGTTGTGAGGTCAAACAACTTACCATATAGGCTATGCCGGGTCTAGTATGATTCATAAGAAACATTAAGCTTCTGATAACTTTCACATATTCATCTTTTGACACAATATATCCTTTGTTTTTTAAGATTCATAATCGGATCATACGGAGATCAAAGAAAAGTCACACCAAAATAATTAAACCATTTTATGATTTTACTATGTAGTGAGATTGATTTAATAAGAAACCATTAATATTTTTTTCTCATTTTAATTCCTAATACCGTATTGGTCTTTCCTAAATATTTCATATCTAATTGGGAGGACAAGAGATTTTTGGCATCATTTACTATAGCCAACTTTGTTACAAATATCAACATATCATCAAAATAAAGGCATCTAATCATAGAATGAGGACCAAATTCTTTAATCAAGGGCATTCGATATATTACCATCATTTACTAAGATCGTATCAATTTTTTCATACTATTGTTAGGAGCCTATTTAAGGCTATAAAGAGACTTTCTTAATTTACAAATCTTATTCTTCTAACCAAGTACCACACAACTAATAGGTTTTTATAATAAATTTATTCTTGTAAGCTACCATTAAGAAAGCACTTTTTACATCCATTTGATGTACTAATAGATTATAAATAACAGACATGGCAACTAAAGTTATAATGGTACCCACCTTGATGAAAGGTGAATAAGTATCAAAATAATCAATGTCTTTTTTTTTATGTGAAGCCAACGACTACTAATCTAACTTTGAATCATCGGTTTCAATTTCTTCTAAACCTACCTATTCCTAATTTATTTTCATCCCTTAGGTAAGTCAACTAAGTCCTAGACACGGTTAGATGTGTTGATTTCAGCAATACATATTTTCAATTGTAGAAGATTTGGAAGATATTGTTGATATGAGTGATATAATATTTTCAATTACAGAAGATTTGAAAGATATTTGAGAAAATTACTCAAATATATATATATATATATATATATATATATATATATATTGCCTCTTTATAGCATTAAAGAGAGCAGTAAATTACCTAAGTAAGAAGAAGAATTATTTTGGGAGATCGAGATGCTCGATTAATTCCCTAATTAGTTGATTAAAGAAGCAATCTTATCAAGCGCATGTAAATTGGGGAAACTGGAAAAATAAAATGGATAAATGTTTCTTGTATGAACAGGAGAATTAATGAGCCATTGATCTATGACCATAAATCAATTACTTTAACTCCAAGTAATAATCTCTATATAAAGGCAGAGATTAGCATGAGCAGAATTATCTCTCTCAGTTGTATTTCTTATTCTTCTTCTCCATTATCAATCTTGTAAAAATTTCTCCTCTTTGAAAGTAATAAATCTTCTCTCCCCAAGTGGATGTACACTACCTTGCGGTAGTGGAACCACTATATATTCTGCATGTTACTTTATTTTATTTCTTGATCTGGGATTACTTTTAGCTGGTGAATATCTGTTGTTTGTTTTTCCTCGTCATCAATCCGGTCTTTTTTTTTGCAAGGTTCGGTTTTTTTGTTCCCAAGGTAATCTTGAGCGATTTTTCCCAAAATTCTACTAGTAGAGCGACAAGGTTGATTAAGAAAGAGTGTTAGGCATTATGGCGAAAGATGAGGAGACTTCAATGGCTCTACTAAGACCCTATGTTAGAGGGATCTATGTAGCATTAGAATCTAGTTTCAAATTCGAGAAGAGGAATGGTGATAAAGACTTCGAGAAGTGGCAATGGAGGATGAAAGCTGTTCTAATGAGAAACAAATTTCATCCTATGGTGTTTGCTCCTGAGGAGTTGACGGTTGAAATTTTAGCTGCGGAAAGGAAGGAGATGAAAAAATGGACGTTTATTACTTTACAATTAGCTATGAGAGAATATATTATTTTTCAGATTAGTGGTGAAACTACTGCAAAGGGCATTTGGACTAAGCTGGAAAATCTTTATCTGAAGAAATCTTTGACTAACCATCTGATTTTGTTGAAGACGTTTCTCACCATAAGGATGAGAGATTATACTCCTTTCAAAGAGTATCTGGGTTTCTTTGACGATCTAGTGATGAAGATGAAGACTATGGAATTGAAGATAGAAGAAGAGCATATGGCTATGATGCTCTTGTGTTCCCTTCTGGAGCATTACACAAGTTTCGCTAACAGCCTTATCTTTGCGAGAGATACTTTGACCGTTGAAGATGTGAAGTTGGGTCTTCTATCTGAGGACTTGAGGGATCAGATGAAGGAGATGGGTGAAGGTAGATGAGGAAGTAGTAGTCAATGCCTATTACTGAGAGGGGGTGAGAGGAGAAGAAGAATTGGAATTCTTGGGGCGTTCTAAATCTAGAAAGCCATCTAAGGATGGAAAGTATCACCATTGCAAGAAACGAGGCATTGGAAAAGAGACTGTCAGGATTGGAAGAAGAAGAAGGAGGAAGATGGTTCTTCATCATTTGTTGTGTAGAAAGTTGTATCTGATGATGTGTTAACTGCAGCGGTATTAGATGTATCAAACCATTAGGTGCTTGATTCGAGAGTGTCTTTTCATATGACGCCTAATAGGGATTAGATCAGTTCTTTAGTCAATAGAGAGGGAAGTGAAATCCTTGTGGGTAATGTTGCTAGTTGTAGAGCCATGGGAGAAGGTACAACGTGTATTAGGATGTTTGATGGAGTGAAATGTACTTTGATAGGGGTCCGGTATGTTCCGGGTCTTCGAAAGTCTTTGATTTCTTTGGGGTTGTTGGCATCCACAGGGTGCAGGGTCACTTTAAAGAAGGATAGTTTGAAGGTTTTGAGGGGTGCTCTTGTTCTTATAAAGGAGATGTGTTCTATAATCTGTATTTGCTTAAGGGGACCATCGTTCTTGAAGAGTCATGTGTTGGAGTTGATAGTTCTCGTGATTTGGATGCCATCAGATTTTTGCATCTTAGGTTGGGTCATATTTCTACGATGGGCTTAGAGTTGCTTCGTAGATGGAAGATGATCAAAGGTGACTTCGACTAGGTTAGATTTCTACCAGGAGTGTGTATTAGGTAAGCAGACTAAGGTATCCTTTGGAATTGAACTCCATAGATCAAAGAGGGTACTTGATCATGTGCATGCAAATGTCTGGGGACCAGTTTCTACCGGTTCCATTAGGGGAGCGAAGTAGTTTATTATTTTTATTGATGATTTTTCTTGAAAAGTTTGGGTGTATGTAATGAAAGCCAAATCAGAGAGCTTTGAGAATTTTAAGGCTTGGAAGGTGCTTTTTGAGAGCCAATTTGGTTCTAAGTTGAAGGTGCTAGGATCTGATAAAGGTGGCGAGTTTGTCTTTAGGGAGTTCCTTGACTTTTACAGACAGCATGGTGTTGAGAGACATTTCACTACACTAGGGGATCCGAAATCCATTAGGGTTTTTGAGAGGGTGAATATGACTTTACTTGAGAAGGTTCGTTGCTTGAGATTGATGGTGGACTTACCTAGAGGCTTTTGGGCTGAGGCATTATCGACTGCGGCGCATATTATTAATCAGATTCCATTCTTAGCCATAGATGGAAAGATTCCAAAAGAGAAGTGGAGATGTAATGTTGTGTATCTTGGTTATTTTCGTATTTTTGGTTGTCCTATGTATGTTCACCATATAGGTGATGATAAGTTGGGGGCTAGAGCATACAAAGGCATCCTCTTGGGATACACAGATGGTATCAAAGGGTATCTTATTTGGCACCCTGCTGATTGGAAGATTGGTTATTCCAAACATTTTACTTGTGATAAGTAAGCAATTTTTAATCTTAAGTATGACTTACGTACCACATCAGATGATTCTGATAGGCCTAAGGAGATGGAAGAGGTTCCTATTTTACAGCCTAGTAGTAAGGTTGTTGATGCTGTTGAGAGTGAGATAGATGCAGCTGATGTGACATCAAAAAGTAGTCCATATGTGCCTTCTAGTAGTGTTGGTTATGTGCATGAGACTAGAGGAAGTTCAGTTCAAGGTGGAGCTGAAAGGAGTTTAGGTGAAGTAGTATCTAATCGGGCCAGTTGTAGGACTATTAGGCCGCCTAAGAGGTACGATGATTGGCAATATGCAAACCTTAGCCCTAGTGATCAGTTTGATTATTCCCTACATGTGGTTCATGAGGAGCTGCTTTACCTTGATGAAGCTTTGAACTCATGCGACTGTTCGAAGTGGATGTGCGCTATGGAAGAGGAGCTAGAGTCGTTGAAGAAGAGCCTGACTTGAGATTTGGTACCTCCTCATCAAGAAAGTCGAGCCATAGGTTACAAGTGAATGTTCAAGGTTAAGGATGATGGAAGATACAAGACTAGACTTGTTGCTAAAGGGTTTTCATAGAGGAAGGGATTGTGGTATGGTGAGATTTTTTTCTCCCGTAGTCAGACACACCTCCATCCATATATTGCTTGCTCTAGTTGCCGCTCATGACTTGGAGTTGGAGCAACTTAATGTAAAGACTGCTTTATTACATGGAAACTTGGGTGAGACCATTTACAGGAAGCAGCTAGATGGATATGTCATAGATAGAAAAGAGAATTGGGTTTGCAAGTTAAAGTAGCCATTGTATGGACTTAAGCAGTCGCATAGATAATGGTATAAGAGGTTTGATTCTTTTATGCTTTTACATGGTTTTGATCGTAGCATCAAAGAGGCTTGTGTGTACTTCAAGCACTTGAAGAATGGTTATTGGGTGTTTTTACTTTTGTATGTAAATGATATGTTGATTACTTTCAAGGATAAAGTTGGAATTAATAGTTTGAAGTTGAAGCTTAAGGCGGAATTCGAGAGGAAAGACCTTGGAGAAGCAAGGAAGATTTTGGGTATAGAAATCCAAATGGATAGGAAGCTTGGACTTTTGAGACTCGCTCAAAAGGAATATATTTTGAAAGTGCTTGCTTAGTTTAGCATGGAAGGAGCAAAGGCAATTAGCACACCCATGCCTTTGCACATACAACTTTCTAGTAGAGGCTCTCCGATTTCGGACAGGGACAAGGCTTATATGGATAAGATTTACTATATGAGTGCAGTTGGTAGTCTGATGTATGCCATGATTTGCACTATGCCTGACATTTCACAAGCACTGGGATTGGTGAGTAGATTCATGTCAAATCCACGAAAGACGCATTGGGAGGCAGTGAAGTATATTTTCAAATATCTTAGACGGACTCCAAACCATGGGATTCTGTTTGGTAGCAGAGATAGAGATTTTGGCTTGGTTTAATTTTGTGATTCTAACTATGTCGGTGATAGAGATCGAGTGAAGTCAACCTCAGGTTATGTGTTTACCATTGGTGGGGCAATTATTAGTTGGAGAGCGAGGTTGCAGACGACTGTAGCTTTTTCTACTATAGAAGCAGAGCTTATAGCCGTGGTTGAAGCGGCTAAGGAGACACTTTACGTAAATCGTTTGTTGTGTGACTTGGGCTTCGTGTATGAAGGTATAAAATTGAATTGTGATAGCCAAAGTGCAATTCACTTAACTAAAAATCTGGTTTTCAGCTCAAGGACGAGGCATTTTGAGGCGAGAGAGTCTTTTCTTGTCTCTATGGATGAAGAGAAGCTTGTATGTCTTAAAAAGGTTCACACAAAGGATAATGCAGCGAACATGTTTACCAAGTGGTTACCCATTGCATAGTTCGAGCATTGCTCAAACTTGATTCGCTTAATGAAGGGCTAGGTGCCACGAGGGATAGTGAGTTGGTAGATGGATATGTTTTTTTTCATTGTGGAGATTGATAGGTCCGACTTAGAGAGGGTACTTTCATCACTTTGCTGGTGGGCAGTGGCCTTGTCGGAGTTCGTTGACTAAGTGCAATGGGTGATGGCTATGCCAAATCTTATTGAGAAAGTATCCATGGTGTTTTGTCTAAGAGCTACTTGGAGTAAGAGGATGTAGGTGGAGTTGATAGGCTTGTCGGGAAATAAAGTATAAAGGAAGATATTGTTCATTTCAGTGATACAATATTTCCAATTACAGAAGATTTGGAAGATATTGTTGATTTCAGTGATACAATATTTCCAATTGCAGAAGATTGGAAAGATATTTGAGATAATTACTCAAAAACATATTGGATCTTTTATAGCATTAAAGAAAGCAATAAATTACCTACGTGAGAAAAATAATTGTTTTCAGAGATTGAGGTAATTAATTGATTCCCTAATTAGATGATTAAAGAAGAAATCTTATCAGGTGCATGCAAATTAAAGAAAACTGAAAAATCAAATGGATAAACATTTCATGTATGAATATGAGAATTAACGAGGCATCGATTTATGACTATAAACCAATTACTTAAACACTAGCTAATAATCTCTATATAAAGGTGAGTAGAATTATCTCTCTTAGTTGTATTTCTTATTATTCTTCTCCATTATCAATCTTGTAAAATTTTCTCCTCTTTGAAAGTAATGAAATCTCCACTCTCCAAGTGGATGTACACTACCTCGCGGTAGCAGAACTACTATAAATCTCATGTGCTACTATCTTTTATTGCTTGTTCTGTGATTGCTTTTAGCTAGCGGCTATCTGTTGTTTGTTTTGCCTCGCCATCAATCCGGTCTTATTTGTTTTTCCACAAGGTCGAATGTTTTTTGTTCCTACGGCGATCTTGAGGGATTTTTCTCCAACAAGAATTTATGGAATCTTATTCACTTTTAATAGCTTCTTTCCAAGAATTATCATCCCTAGAGTCAATTGTATCTTCATATGTTTTTGGAGTTTCCTCAATTAAATTTATCGAAACAATGGTGTCATTAATCCTTTCACAAGTGGTTTTTTTTACCAAATAGGCAGTAATGAAATCTGGCCCAAAGTTAGTCTCTATACGTTGCCATTTACCCTTTCTAAGATCATTATTAGATTCATTACCAACAGGAGGTGAAGTGGGCAAAAAATGACACATTAGTAGCAATGGAAGAATCGAAAGAGCTCGCATTATTACGGTTCTCCAAAGGAAAGACATTTTCAAAGAATACAACATCTCTAGCTTCATAAATAGTTCGATTACTTAAAGACATAAACCTATACGCAACATTATTAGAAGCATAACCAATAAATACACAATTAAATGTCTTAGGTCCCACTTTAGTTTTTCTAAAGTCCGTTGAGCCTATCTTTGCTAGGCACCCCTTACACTTTCAAAAAAATAGATTTGGAGGAAAACCTTTCCACGTTTCATAAGGGGTTTAATCCAATTTTTTATGAGCACTCTATTAAGTATATAACATGCAGATAAAACAGCTTCCCCCATATGTTATCAAAAATACTAGAACTTAAAAGAATTGCATTCATCATATTCTTAAGAGTTCTATTTTTTCTTTCAGTTATTCCATTTTATTGGGAACTGTAAGGTGCTCTGGTTTCATGAACAAATACATTTTTCTCATTAGTTTCAAGGATGATTCTAATTTTCTTATAGAATTTTTTAGAAAATCAGTATAATACTCTCCACATCTATATAACTTAAACCTTTTGATTTTTCGATCTAATTGGTTTTCAACTTCAGCTTTAAATTTTAAGAACATTTCTACTTTCTTAATAAGATGGATTTGGTGTATCTAGAAAAGTCATCTATGAAAGTTACAAATAATATTATCTCCTCTACTCATTGTTTCTTAAATCAGCCAAATCTAAGTGTATTAATTCTAGTAATTCGGCACTTCTTTGAATAACTGATTTGAAAGGTTTTTTTGCACGTTTAGCATCAACACATATAAGACATTTGGAAGATTAAGTGTCATTTTCTATATTTAGCATATTGGGTTTTATAAGTCTATTAAGTGAGCCTACATACACATGTCATAATCTATTATGCTATAAGTCAAAAGACTCAATCACATAAGCAAAAGCATAAGTGCTTTCATGAATAGAAACAACAAAGTTTAATAAAAAAGACCATCAGCTAGATGTCTCTTCCCTATAATTATACTATTTCTAGTTATTAAAACTTTACTAGACTCCAAAACAAGCTTTATCCCAGTGTTTTTTAGTAACCCGCCAAAAATAAAATTCCTACGAAGTGAGTGGACATATAATAAATCATTCAAAATCAAAGGTTTTCAAAAAGTAAATTGAACATTTCCTTTGCCAAGTACTCTGATAGTGGTAGAGTTTTCCAAAAAGACATGCTCGGCTTCTCCTACAAACTGGAATTGATGGAAAAAGCTCTCAATTTGCATAGAGATATCTAGAAGCTCCTATATTTGGCACTCAATCTATCTTGTATTCTACCAAGTTAGCATTGGCAATGAATGCAGCTATGATATCTTCAGCATCGGCAAGATTTTCTTGTGCTTTAACATTGTAGCTTGTTTCTGATTGCATCGTCCTTTTCGCTGAAGCATTAATGCATCTTATGACTTGGCTTGCCACATACATAACAGATAGTCTTTTCTTCTAAGTTTTATTATTCTTATTTACAACATTTTTAATTTTTAATTAGGAAATTTCAAAGTTGTTTTCCCCTTTCTCTTGAATCTTTCTGCATTAGACCGATTACCAGTTCCCAAAAGATTAGCGTTGTCAGATTAAATAGACATATCATTTAATTTGTCCTTCAAACAATTAGTTTCCTCGAACTATAGGCAACTGATTAGTTATTCAAGAGAAAGATCCTTTCTTTTATGGTTGAGATATTTTCTGTGTTTGCTCCACGATGGTGAGAATATTTCTAGTATTACATTGGTACGTAGGATATCACACATCTTCATCAATTCGTTGAGTATGTTAGAGATCAAGTTTTCATATTCCTGTTACATAACTGATTTTTTGTCAACAATCTGAAATTGCAACCATTTACCTGCCATGTAATTTTTTCTTCCAACATCATTTGCTTTATACTTCTTTTCCAATGTTTCTCAAATAATCTTTGATGATTTCCAATTGACAAATAGAACAAACAGTTTGTTGACATGTCTATGAGCATGTGCGCCCTTATAACTTGTTATCCTTTTTAAATTATTTTTGACTTCATCATCATTCTCCTTTAATATAATTCCTTGTTATGCTATTTTAGTTATGGCAAAGCAGCTTCTAAAACCTTGATAGAAGGGGGTCAATATACAGAACATAATTGACTTCTAACTGCTCGAACTGGATGAGTTATTTTTTGGAACAACATTTGTAGTTGTTCTGCCCAATATTTTAAATTTGGAAAGATCGAGAATAATGCAGTTGACTGGAAGGGTCAATCACTCTTTATTGCAAGAATTTACTTCCAATTCTAAGAAAAGATAGATAGCAAAGAGTACGAAGGAGAGGTTGTATGGATAAGCCACTATCTTGAAAGTGAATTTCGGCATGATTAAGGTGCAATCGTTAATTAACGCTTAATCCCCAAGGTTCACACAACAATCTTCGATATTTGCACCTAAGGTTGAATAATTTGGAGAAGGTAGAAAGATAATTTCTCTGGAATTTTTAGGATAATCTAAGAAGATTAATTGGATTATTTTCCTGTGTTCTTTCCATCCATATAAAACAACAATTATGTGTAGGAGTAGAAACTCTAGCTTAAAACACAAAAGATTAAATATGAACAGTTGAGGTATCAAAAGAACAACTCTTTTAATACGTCTGCAATTTCTATTAATCACAGCTGTGACTGATAGGTAAAAAAGATATGTCTATCCAGTTTTGAGAACCAAAATAATAATAGAAAATGAAAGAAGGAAGAGAATGGAGAACCAATCCTATTCCTTTTTAGTGCATGATTCCAAGTGCCGAGTGCCAAATGCGCCGTCAAAGTACCACATGCGCCCATTCACCCACCACATGCATATGCATGTGCAAGCTTGCCTAGCAATCCGTACTCCATGCCTAATTAATAAGTAATAAAAATAAGGATATATAAAAAGGAAGAAAAAATATCAGACGATGCGGGAGCAATGTTTTATTGCAGTTATCCAACAGTAGCAGCTATGGAGTAGGTTGCATGCATAATGGTTGGTGGCCCTAGCCTTGCTGTTTATCGTAAATAACATTTCACGTGCCTTAATAGTTACGGAAATATTGTTTAAATTGTAAAAATTAGTTTGCACGTTCGATTAAATGTTTGTTGAGAATAATTTATTCGATAGTGGAATAATTTATCCTTTTAAATTAGTTAGTGGATTTCTTTGATTTTAATTACACACACATGCACACATATGTAAATGCATGCATATGTATTTTGAATTTTCTTTGACTAAAATTATTTGAAATATTGATCTATTAAATTGGAAATTTTTAACAATAAAGTATTCAATGCTATTCTTTTGAACTTGGTTCAATTTCCACAAGGATATGCAATTAACAAGGATTAAATATCGACCTTACATAAGCGCCGCATGTCCTAATCAACTGTGCCACCTCTATGGGTAATGATATATTATTTTATCCATAAATATATTTTATAATTGCAAAATTTGTTTAAACTAAAAATTTGTTTTTATAGTTAAAGTTAAAATCTATTAGCGTGACGATCGTAACAACCCGTAATTTTAACGGTTTAAATAATGAATTAACTAAATTTTTGCTTGAAAATAAATAATAAAATTTAGAAATGAAAATTTGATATTTGGGTTGCGTATATTTTAACATAGCATGTATCAGATTTCCATCAGAAAATATGGAAGTTAGTTTTGTTGTGTAAATTTCAATTTCAATTTAAAATTAGTTAAATTTGATGGCAATAAAATATTTTCGAAAATCTGAATATTTTTATATAATAAAAATGTAAATCATTTTCGGAGTGAGACGTCTCCATTCATTTCGCCAAATCCGGACTACTCTAACTCCGTTTATGTTATTTTTGACAAATTAGCAGCAGTTTGATAGCGAATATCCACTTTTGATAGGATAGTCATATCGCTGATATCTATGTATCATTCTATTCATCTCATCATGTTAATCTTCGCAATATATTCATTTGTGCATTTCGACGTCCGGTACACGACGAAATCTGCGAAATAGTTCGCCGTGTCGGTACCCGTTTGAGTCTATTTGTTTCTCGTGACCATTCAATTTTCCACCGTATAAACTCAGTAGTCATCTGCTTTTATTATTTCCTTGAATTCATGTGCTGGCTTTCACTATTCCCGTAGATTGACATTTATTTGGTTCGTTTATTTGTTTTATCTTCCTAGGGTCTTCTCTCTCCTTCGTGAAGAAAATATATATTATATAAACTAAGTTATATGTTTGCTTACATGTCCATTCTTCTTCCTGTTGCTCATTTCCCTTTCAGGGTCGTGCTCCCCTTGCCAATACCCTCCTCTGCTTGTGGCCTTCCACCCACGTTCGGCCTTCCACATCGCAAGCCTCTCCACCATCAAGCAACATGTCACCCACCTCTCTATCAAACCCTCCTCTTGCCTAGTCCAAACCTCCACCTGTACAACTCCGTGAACCACCATGCTAACCTCCTCACTTCCGTCAAAAGCACGCAAGCCTCCTTCCATACAAAAAAAATCATACCTCATATTTGCTTCCAAATAACACCCATCCGCCCTTCCATCCTTAACAGGCCACCAACCGCCGACCTGATCCCCCACCAACCGTCGATCTGAGCTCCTCCACCTCAGTCCCCATCGCAGCACAACCCACATCGACCACCACTGCCCGCAAACCCATCATGTCCACCTGCACGCCCTAACCCACGCCCGTGTCTGCCACCCGAAGGCTGCAACTCCACCCTACCGTGCACCCGTGCCCTCCACCACGGCCATGTCCTCCACCATCTCTCTCCTTGATCGACGGCGACCTGCTCTATCCTCCCTCTAGCTACCCCTCTTCAACTGCCTGTTCCATCATGTGAGTCTTTTTCTTCTTATCTAAATATGTGTTGTATATAGCACATTGGTAATGTTTATACATGAAGTTCGCTTATTCGCAGATGATCTCGACCTTTTATTTTAAAAAAATATAATATAAATTTTTGTACGTGTATATACATATATATATATATATATATATATAGATCTGGTTGCCTATAGATGTATATGTTTATATAAGATATTTATAATCTGTTATTTTTACGAGTTTATACAAAACTTATTTGTTTACATATATAAGTTTTTGTAAGTTTATATATGATCTTTTGTGTTATATATGTATTACAATAAAGTAAGTTTGTATTGTTTTTAAAATAAATATTGATGTTAAATTATAATATGTATGTAAGTTTATAAATATATATGTTATTAGTTTATATACACAAGTATACATGAGTTTGGTTTCCAAAAGAATATATATATATATATATATATATATATATATATAGGGAGAGGTTTTATTTTGCATGAGTTTGAATTAAATATTAATTTGAAAATATATGTTTTAAAATGATTTTAGAAACGAACATATATATATGACATATATTTTGTTTCATCGATCTCTAGTCCATCTTGACTTACTTTCTCAATATCAACTTTGCCGCAGCAATTCCTAGCTTGTCGTTGTCCTATTAATTCGTGTCCATACCCGTGTGCGTGTTTGTGTCATCTTCTTGTTCTATAACCTCGAAAGGTGAGAAATCACTTACGATTAACATTATTATATTTAGTAAATTTAATTCACATGAAATGACGATTGAAATATGTTGTAAAATTTGAATTGTTAACTTATTTAATTATTAAATATGATATGCCATTATTTGCAATTGTTTACCTGTGTATATGATAACTTGTTGTGTATATATTATATTAAATTTGTTACTGGTGATATATGCCTATTATTGATATGTTATATTATTATCATATTGTTGTCACTTTGCAAGTTACCTATTAGTTTAGAAATCCCTATGGGTTGAAATGATACATACTCGAACGATCTTATAGATTAGGGGAAAATCGTTATGGGTTGAAATGATAAACCCAAGCGATTTTCATTGATTTTAAATTTTGGGATTGCGGGTTGAAATGATATATACCCGTAAAATATTAAATTTAATATGCGGATTGAAATAATAAATATCTGTATCACTTGACCATAGGATAGAAAATTATATACGGAGACTGTTGGTTTATTTTTTTTGAAAATGATTTACAAAGTTTGAAAGGAAATATATGGGTTTTACTAAATGTTCATTCTAATATAATATAATGATTTTAATTTTAATATATGTGTAAAAGTTATATATTTAAAATTATATGCTTTGGATATTTTAAAATTATAAGTTAAGTTTAAAAATGAAAATTATAAAATTTTACTTAGAACTTTATTACTTTAAAATATATATAAAATATGATTTAAAATAGATTTAATAATGATAAGATTTAATTTAATGATAACTACTATAATAATTTTACTAAGAATTTAATTTAACTAAATATATGTGTATATAATATGTTAAGTATTTATTTTAAATTTAAATTAATATTTTAAAATAGATTTTTTAATAATTTTAAGTAAATGGAGGTTGGAAAGATAAATTAAATAAGAATTGATTTATAATTAAATTTTTTAGAAATGATTTTAAATAAGGTTTGATTTGAACTCATTGATTTTAGATTTTTAATGGTATGATTTTATAACCTGACTTGATCAAAAATGATTAGATGAATAATTTAGAATTAAATATAATTGAAGTTAGATATTTAATTATTGATTTTATTTAAATTTACAATGTGAGAATTTATTTAAACGATATAAAAATTATTAAGTGAATATTTTCAAAATTTAAATAAAAATCAAAGTTGAATTTTGAAATATAAGTGAAATTTATCAAATTGAGTTACTATAATGTTTAAATATGTAAATTTTGAAATGTGTGGAATTTAAAGTGGTTAAATCAAACTTGGATTTGAGATCGATATAAATTAAAATGGTTTAATGAGAATTCAAATTGATTTGTGAAATTGAAAGAAACAATTCTAATTACAAACTATTTAGTATATATAAACAATTTTAATCTATAAATTATTTTTAATGTAGAAACTGTTTCCATATATTACCTATTCTTAAATATAAACTATTTTTAATCTATAAACAATTTTAAACGTATATATTAATCTTAAGATTGGAACTGCTATGATTTTGAATAATGAATTTGCATGCGAATATTTTGATATGATAGTTTAACCAATTTTGTGGTAATGATTTTTGAAGTAAATATGATTTAAAGTGATATGATATCGAATTTGGTATGGTTTTGAAAAGAATATGGTATTTTGATATCAAGTATAAACTGTTTGAAATATAAATGACCACGGAGTGAAATAAGTGTTTGGTTGTTAAAGAGACCGGGATCAAATATTGTCATACTCTCTACCTATACAGAAAACCACTCTAACAACTGTGCACGTGGTGGAGATTGCAGAATGAAGTAGGATGGTTTGGCGACGATTCTATATGAGGTATTAACGTAGCCCTGACTCTCATGAGTCAACTTGATGTGGCTAAAATAGGTGTTATACCAGGCCAAGTGGGGTTGCTCCCTCTATCAGGCACATTTCTTCGATACCATTCTATTACTTTGTGATTTGATTGGGTGCACCTTGGATTTAGGAGTGTATCTCGAGGTGGGCGGTAGTATCTGCTATGCGTTACCACCAGTCCGAGAGTGCAAACGGTATTTATACCTTGGCATTGCCTCGCGTGCCTTGTCACATGCCTTATCGCGCCTTCTACGAGTTTATTTTGTGTCGTACCTATGGAGTGCTCCCTGATAGCCCACCAGTTTGGTGGAGTTTACAGTACAGTATAGACTACGACATTATATAAAATGTGTTAAGGGGGTTATGGGTAATACCTTAACGCTGTTTTAATACTTTACTTTACTGATAGACATATTATAATAGTGTATATTACTACATAGTAGATAGTTCCAAGGATCCTTATAGGATGAAAATCTCAAACATCCTTTAAGTTGCTTGTAATTCAGTTGACATTGCACTTGAGTTAAATTTACTGGTATAAGAATATTAATCCTGACTCAAGTGTTTTGTGTTTTGCTTTACGCTCGAGTCAGACTGAGTGACACAGCATGTGAAGCTCACCTTTGGAGTTTGGAGCTTTGCTTGAAGATGTGTCTTTGTCTATTAAGCTTTCCAATTACTTTAGTTTATTCCAGTTGTTTTGTTCAGACTTGTCATTGCTTATGTGCTTGAGACTTCTATGTATCTTGATTTCTGTTGTATTTTGTTTCATACTCTGTTGTTTGTATAATAGCTTCATGAACTACTATTTATCTATTCCGCTACTTATTATTATTTTACTCTGTGTCTGTGATTTGGTTTATTTACCGTATATGCTGAGTCTTTCCAAATATAAATTAATAATATGTTGTTTTGAGCAATTCAAGTCTAACATGAGTGGACGATTGTCGATTTGAATGGTTCGAAATAGCGGGTCGTTACAATGACCCACCTTCCTAACCACTAGGAACGACACTTAATACATCCATGATATTCGTGTGTCATTGCCCAAGCATTCGAAAGGCAAGTTGTCTTGGGTGAAATAAAGAACAGAACAAGATAATATAGATAAACCTCATAATGGAATGGTTACATATAATACAAAATGACTTAGTGCAAAAGGTTACTCCTTATATGGAGTTATCATAGTTATACAAAAATAATTCATCTAATAGATTTGCAGTTATACATTTCGACTTGTTATTTTTAGATACAAAATACACCTACATAATCACACCACGGAAATAACTAGATAGCTAAGGAGCTGCTTGCTCAAACATCATCTTCAAAGAGCTCCAAAGAGAAACTTGCTATCTTGGACTACTCAAATATAATTGAGTACCCGAGAGTTTAGGAAAAATAAACAACTCGGGTCAGACAAAATGTCTGGTATGAGTAAAACTGTGAAACAAATGGGGTGTATTTAAACAATATCATATGGGATCACGCCGCTAACGCAGAACGGGTTTTCTCCTACATAAACAATAACCAAACATAACAAAAATGGAAATGAACAATGAAGAACAAATCCAAAAATAGATGATGGGCATAATTAATATACATCCAGACTTGAAAGAATGGAAACAATCTGAGTAGAAATCCAAGCTGGACTGAATGGATAAAACAAGATACCACTCCAAACACGATAGAATGGACTAAACATGATAACAGTCCAAACTCGACAGAATGGACTAAATCAATAATTATCACCGCGAAGAGTGATTGAATCTTCCCGTTTCAATTAAAGAAAATAGATTTAAAGTTTTGAATCAAAAACGAAAAGGAAAATCTCCAACAATGACTAGGAGGGTGCGCCTCTCTTACCGAAAGTATACCTTTAGAATTATACTTGAAAACTCCGATTGCTCTCGGAAACATCCAAGTCGGATCCCGTCAACGGTTACTGGTATCCGAATCATTCATATCTCAATGCGCAACACCGTATCGAATCTAGAGTGGATGTGAAAATACCCTAATGGGAGCAACCGCACATAGCTTGCCATCCACTCGCTCTTTGGGTTTAGTCATTCCCGACAAAGAATAACAAAGCTCAAATGAGCTACACATCGTCTTAAATTAACGATAATAAAGAAGTTAAAGTAACCAATAGTTGAGAAACCACATATCGAGGATATAAAATGATAGTATATGGAAATTAATTTCTGTATACTCATCACCACTCATCGAATTCCAACTAGTACTATTTCTTGGTTAGCAATAATATTGAACAAGTCAAGGTAGTGTTACCTCAAAGTCATGTTTCACGATTATTCTTAACTTTCGAAACAGCGACAAGTCTACTTCTTTGACGTTTAGTGCTAAGTATACAAATAAATCGTTCCCATATAAGTGAATCGTTTTACGGAAATTTATTCATTTCCAAAAACGAATCACACTTTTTCTTTTAAAACTAGAATTCATGCTTGGCCTCACATTACAAGTATTAGCTTTTAAACACTTTGTTAAAAGAGTTTAGTAACATTAAAACATCAATTTAAAAAGGATTTAATATCTTAAAACATCCATATAACATTGATTAATTAACTTTAAACTTCATCACATAATTTGATTTTTGAACTGCAAATGTCTTTAAATAATAAAAAGGGTAAACCACTTTTAAACCATATTAATTCAATTAATTAGTAGAATATAATTAATTAAACTAATAAATAATTAATTATCATTATTTAAAATGAATAACAAAGTCAAAACATCCTTATTACTTTGATAAATTCACTTTGAAACTTCATTAAATTAAGTCGAATAATTAACTCCAATAACCTTTAATTAAAATGGGTAAATAACCTTTAAAAGATCATTAATTCAATTAATTAATAAATTTAAATATAATTAATTAAATTAAATTAATAATTAAATATCATTATTTTAAAATGATTAATCAATTTAAACCATCATTAAGGAAAGATTAATTAAAGTTAAAACAAGTTTATTTCCTTTTAAAGTCATTAATTAAAAAGATTAATTAATTTTAAAAACATCATTAGTTAATTGATTAATTAACTTTAATCCATCCTTTTCAAAGGATTAATTAGCCTTAAACCTCATTAATAATCAAATTTAAATCATCATTAACTAAGTAATTAGTTAAATCTAAAACACATCATTATTAAATTAATTAGTTAACCTTAACCTTTATTAATTAAATAATTAATTAAATTGAATAATCATTATTAAAATAATTAATTATTTTTTAAATCATCATTAATCAAAATCTTTCTTAACTTGTGAAACAATTTCAAGCATGAAGATGAAACCAAACTGTTTCGATAAGAAGTGATTTTCCAAAAGTACCGATATAGCGACTGTTGCTATACAGGCAGTTTGGCAAACAAGTTTATAATATTATCAACACAATCAAACATCACATAGCAATGGTATAAGAATACATACAACAAGATTCATAGGCAATAAATATGAACATGAATATAGTTTTATAGCTTTGGTTTTTAAGGGTAAAATTTTGCTTACTAATTAGTTTGCTTACTAACCTCTACTTAACATGTTTGCATCCATCACAACATATACATTTTCAAACCAATAACGAGCAAATTCACAACATATCCAATCCAAGCAAGTAATATATATCACAATACAACTAATGAAAATATTTCCAAACAGAAAAAATTAAGAGTTTTACTCATCGAAAAACTATCCAAACTCTTACTAAATTAGGGTACAACCTAGCGCTTCCATTCCTAAGCAAAAGATGATGTTTTGGACCCTTAATGCACTAGGCAGGCTCGGCCTTGAAAGTAGAAGGAAGTGAAAGTTGTTTTGGTAAGATGGAGTGACTTTAGATAATCATCGAGTTCTCAAAAATGAACCCAAACATAAATCAATTTCCAACTGATTTTTGGATTATTTACTCTTGGTTTTTGTAACGACCTGGTATTTTGAATTGTTCAAACCCGCCAAGTGCATAAGAAGACACACATATCGGACTTGAATTGCTCAAAACAACAGATTATTAATTTATATTTGGCAAAACTAAGCATATACAGTAAATAAATCAATCACAGAATCACATATACAGAGTAATATATAAATAAGCAGCGGAATAAATGAATAGTAGTTCATGAAGCTACTATATAAACATCAGAGTTTAAAGTAAAATACAACAGATATCTCTAATACAGAGTAGTCTCAAATAAAAAGGTAACTAACAATTTCGATTAAAACAACTGGAATAGCTGAGGTGACTGAAGCTGAACATATAACAGATAGATCTCCAGATGAATCTCCAAGCTCCAAAGATGAGTCTCAATGCTGTGACACTCGGTTTGACCCAAGCATAAAGCAAAACACAAAACACTCGATTTAGGATTAACATTCTTATATCAGTAAATTCAACTCAAGTGAAATGTCAACTAAAATACAAAATAACTTAAAGGATGTCTTAGATTTCCATCCTTTAAGGATCCGTTAAACTATCTGCATACATAGTACAATACGCTACATATATAATGTCTAAAGTAAAGTAAACTGTTAAAATAGCATTAAGGTGTTACCCATATCCCCTTAACACATTTGATATATTTCTGTAGTCTACACAGTACCGTAAGCTCCACCAAACTGGTGGTTTACTCAGAGGGTACTCTATAGGTACGGTATAAACCAAACCCGTAGAAGGTGTGATAAGGCATGTGAAAAGGCATGCTAGGTAATGCCAGTGCAGGATTCTATCGTTTGCGGATCCGGGCTGGTGGTAACGTATAGCATCTAATACCGTCCACCTCGAGACGCACTCCCAAATCAAAGATGCACCCAATCAAATCACAAAATAATAGAATGGAATCAAAGAAATGTGCCCGATAGGAGGTGTGACCTTACTTGGCCCGGCATGGCTTCTGTTTTAACCACATCAAGCTGATTCGCAGGAGTCATGGCTATGCTAATACCTCATATAGAGTCGTCGCCAAACCATCCTACTTTGCTCTGGAATCTGCACCACGTACGCGGTTGTTAAAGTTGTTTTCGATAGTGGTTGAGAATATGACAATATCCAATCCCGGTCTCTTTAATAACCAAATTCTTATATCACACCGTGGTCATTTTATTTCAAAACAGTTCATACTTCATATCAAAATATCATATTCATTTCAAAGTCATATCACTTTCGAAATCATATTACTTTCAAAATCATATTACTTTAAAAATCATTATTCACTTTCAATCATTTCCATTTCCAATAATCATAATCAAATAATATATATATATATATATATACATACACATTAAAATAGTTTCAAACTAGAATTGGTTTCTTCACATTTTACAAATCAATTCAAATCAACCTTTAATTCTAAATTCGATTTATATCAGTCTAAATTCAAATGCTCATTAAAACCAATTAATTTATTGATTTCAAATCAAGATTTTTAACTACAAATTTAAACCATTTTAATTTCAGTAGGTTTCAAAGCTAAATATTCAAACAATTTACAAAAATTCAATTTGATAAATTTCATTTATATTTCAAAATTTCAACTTTAATTTTATTTAAATTTGAAATATTCATTAAATCATTTATAATAACATTCAAATAAAATATCCAAAATTAATAATTTAAATCTAAATTAAATATTCAATCACCATTTTATTTGAAGTTGAAATATTCATTTAATCTCTTTTTGTCAAATCAATTTATAAAATTATACTTTTCAAAATCTCGAATCATTAAATTCTAATCAAACCTTATTTAAATTTAATTCTAAACAAATTTAATTATAATTATTATTTAAATTCAATTCTTAACAAATTAAATTCAATCAATTCTTGTTTAATTTATCTTCCCAACTTCCATTTACTTAAAGTAATCACAAATAAATCTATTATATATTAATTTAATTTTAAATAAATACTTAACATATTATATATACTAATAGTTAAATTATATTTTTAATAAATTTTATTATATCAGTTATTATTAAATTAAATCTTATTATTATTAAATCTATTTTAAATCTTATTTTATATATTTAAAAATTAAAAAATTATAAGTAAAATTTTATAAATTTTATTTTAAAATTTCAAAAATATATAATTTAAAAATTTAACTTTTACACATATATTAAAATAAATATTTATATTATAAATTAAAATCAATAATTATCAAAACCCATATATCTTCCTTTCAAAAATTTTGAAAATCATTTTCAAAAATTGGCCAACGGTGTCCGTATATAATTTTCTATCCTATGGTTAAGTGATATGGATATTTATCATTTCAATCCACAATAATTAATATTTACAGGTATATATCATTTTAACCCGTAATCTTAAAATTCAAAATCAATTAAAATCGCTTGGGTTTATTATTTCAACCCATAATGTTTTTCCCCTAATCTATAATATCATTCGGGTATGTATCATTTCAACCCATGGGGATTTCTAAACTAATAGGGCACTTGTAGAGTGAAAAACAAATATGATAAAAATATAACATATCAACAACATGCATATATCATCGGTAACAAAGTTAAATATAATATATACAACAGGTTATGGTGCCATATGTCATAGGTAGACATTGCAAATGATGGCATATCATTGACAATTAAATAACTTAACAATACAAATTTAATAGCATACTTCAATCGTCATTTCATGTGAATTAAATTTACTAAATATAAGAATGTTAATCGTGAGTGATTGCTTACCTTTCGAGGCTAGAGAACAACGATGACGAAGATGGTGACACGGACACACACATGGATACGGACACGAACAAAGCAAAAAGCTCCTGCGACCAATTTTTGGACAACGGTGAGACAAAAGCAAAGCACAATGAACTAGATCTGATGAAGATCAATTATATAAGCGAACTTATATATGTAAATTATATATGTATATATCGTATTTTAGTTTAAACACATATTTGATTAAAATCTACATATATATTTCAAAAATCATTGTTTAAATTAAAAGCACATATCAAAATTTAACACAAAACCGTTTCATTGTACTTGAAAACCAAAACTCATGCATATACTTACATATATATATATATATATATATATATATATATATAAAGTTATAGATCATATATATCATATATAAACCAATATGTATACAAACAGATCTTGTATAGATATATAATTTATACAAATTTATATATATAAACAAACAGATTTGTATTACTCATATAAACATATATAAATAGCCCAACAAATCAAATAGATAACTTAAACAATATAAGCAGCTTTATATATTTATAAATATATACAATAAAAAAATCAATATTTAATAAACAAAATATTTACCTCAACACAAACATATAGATATAAATTAACTTACATAAACTTTATATATAAACTAACATACATATAACTTCTTTTACAATATAATATATTGTAAACATTTATATATTGTAACCTATAATAATATATATACCTTCATATATATACAACTTCTATCAACAGTGAAAGGCCAGGCAGGGTGGTGGTTGCATAGGCTGAAGTGGCGAGCAGGTTAGAGCAGGAGATGATGGTTGTACAGGCTGTTGGAAGTGGGGGAAAACAATGGGCTGTTGTAGCCGGAGGTGAGGCGGTTGGCTGTTGTGGTTGAGCTAGCTGATGCGGCGATGGTAATGTAACGTGGAGCTGCGGCTAAGGAGATGTTGTGGTGATGGAAGGCCTGGACAACGGATGGTTCTTGGCTGCTCGCTTTGTGGTGGAGGGTTGCCGATCTGGTCAAAGGAAGAAGAACAAGCAGAGAAAAAATTTATGTATATAGAAACGCATATAATTCTATATATATATATATATATATTCTATTTTTAAAAAAAAGCAAGGCTATGGGTTTCTCGCCAGGCAGTGGGTAGTTCAATTATTGGTGGCTGACAGATGGCCATGGATGGGTTCAAGTGGAGGGTTAGTTGTGGTGCATGAGGGCGGAGGCTAGAGGGAATGCTCGGCGTCGCTTGGGTTTGGGTAGAAGGGCGGATCCAGTTTTTGTGGTCTCACAGCAGGTGGAGAGGAGATGGAAAGTCGGGTGTTGTGGTGAGAAGGTCAGGAGGCGGTCTGATGGAAGTGTGAAAGGCGGAGCACGGTTGCGTGGGTGATGAGGCTATGGCAGATGGTCATAAGGTAGAGGAATGGAGTTGCGGTGGATGGAGGATAAACATGAAGGAAGAAGACATACAGGCTACAGCAAGCATCAACGAATGAAAATCGTGAACTTTTATATGTTTATTTTATGATTTTCATAAGCCAGAACGAAAATGAAGAGGAGGAAATAAAAACTCAAAGCAAATAACGAACTGGTAATAATAAATGAAATAGCAAATAAAATTTGAAAAAGTGGAATCACAAAAGCCATGAACCTGAATTTCAGGAATTAATAAAATCTACTGGCCATTGGTTTCACACGGTGGATGATTGAATGGTCACAAGGAAACAAATAGACTCAAACGGGTACAGATAAGGCTGACCGTTTCGTGGATTTCACCGCGTACCGGACACCGAAACACACAAATGAATATACTGCGGAGATCGGCATGACGATGCAAACAAAATGGTAAACTAACATCAGCGATATGACCATCTTATCAAAAGTCGATATTTCGCTGCCAAACTACCACAAATTCGTCGAAAATAAGATAAACGGGGCTAAAGAAATCCAAATTTGACGAAATGAAATACAACTTCTTACTCAAAAAATGATTTAAATTTTTATTATGTAGAACTATTCAGATTTTGAAAATATTTAATTTCCATCAAATTTCAACCGATTTATATTTAGAATTGAAATTACACAACAGAACAAACTTACATATTTTCCAATGAAAACCTGCCACTTGCTATGCTAAAATAGATGCGTACCAAATATCAAATTTTCATTTCAAAATTTTTAAATGTATATTTTCAAGAAAAATTCTGTTAATTTGTTATAAATTCGTTAACAATTACGGATCGTTATAGATTTTGAAATAGTGATAAAGAGTAAAGTTTTAAAAAATTCTTTATCTATCATTTCAAAAAGAATCAGTCAAATTGGATTATTTTTAGGAAGATATGGTCGGAAGAAGGACCATTTTCGGACTTGAAATTATGGGGCCGAAAACGCTATGTAAAGAATTGATATTTTGACATAGTTAAGCTCAAAATTTGAGGAACCGGTACAAAACAAAGTTATAGCCACTGGAATTCTCTGCTATTTAAAATAAAGAATAACTTGATTTTAAGTATTATGGAGGAGGTTATGGCTGTATGAAAATGAGGTAAAATGGAGAAGATAATGTGAATTTTTAAACAACTTTCTAGGATTTGGAAGCCATGGATTTTTCTTTTCCAAGCTTAGGAAGTTCAAAATGAACATAAACATGAGAAGTGAAATTTTTTTAGGAAGAATTGTTTTTATAAGAATACAAGGCTTCCAAAAGAAGCTTCTTTATTTAATCTATTTTGGTAGCTTATATAGGAAGCTTTATTATTTTAATTTAATCCGGTAGCTTACATGGGAAGCTTCTTTATTTAATTATATTTGCTTAGCTTACATGGAAAGATTCTTTATTTAATTATATTTGTTTAGATTACATCGAAAGCTTCTTTATTAAATTCATTTTGGTGGCTTATGTTGGAAGCTTTCTTATTACACACACACACACACACACACACACACACACTTATATATATATATATATATATATATATATATATATATATCCTTAAGCATATATACATATATTCGCATGCATTCAGACATGCCTAGGTAAGTTATAAATATTTGCTGGTGCATATGAAAGAGTTATGATATTTTTGATAACCTTTAGCCGATGAAAGCTCGAAAATTTGGAAAATGGATTCCGGTCACAATTTCAATCTTACATAAACTCAATATTTTGTAAACTAAATTATAAAACTCTTTCACCATAATTCTTTATTATTTAAAAGAGTTTTATTTAGTTATAAACCTATTATTTGAATATTTAAAATATATTAAATACTCACAAATTCAATGATTGAAATTTCGGGTCATTACATTCCCCTCTAAAAGAATTTCATCCTCGAAATTCACCACAATCTTATCTTAGCAAATAAATTATCCTGGAAATACCTAACATTAATTAGATCTAACTTATCCAGCGAACATAGTATGATATAAATCTATATGCAACCAAAAATAATATATCAACCAACCAAATTATGAGATTACGTTGAAATGAAATACTACACATCTAACCATGTCAAAAGGTAAATTTAGAACTAAATACCCAGGTTCTTATTGATGTGCACGTAAATGTGCACATTTTTATCGCCATATTTAATCTATTTAAATTAAATAAATGATCATATTGGGTATTTTAACTTGTTTTAACCAAAATTCACATTAATTCCAAATTGTCACACATTCATCTTCATACAAGGGTGAAATGGTCATTTTTGTGCATTTATTAAATTGTGAAAATTTATTTAGAATTTTCTATGTTTTTTGTAGGAAATTTGGTGACTTTCACAAGTGGTTTCATGAAGATATGCATGCACAAAATCAATATAAAGGAATGACGATGGAAATAATTCAAAGTGAAGATCATGGAGGACCCCACCTACCCACCTACCTTAATGTACAAATTAAAGGCTAATGCACATGCTTATGGATTTAATGTCTTCATGTACATTTAAGTGGGGATTAAAACATGCTAATGATAACTTGGCCTCCACACTTTCTCATGGGCATTTTGGGCATTCCCCAAAAATAGGAATTAGGGTTTTAAACTTGAATATATACCCCTTATGTTTCATGTAACATGATCTCTTCTCTTAGTCTCTCTTAGGCCTCCTTCTCTTTAGTTTAGTTTAGATCAAATAAAATAAAGCTCTCTTTCTCTTTTAATGGCTACTTAGCCAATTTTTATTTCTTGTAATCTTTTTTATTTTATGCAATTTAATACATGCTCTTTCCTTTTCATGTTCATTTACTTTCATGTTGTAGTGTAGGTTTCTTTTATTTCATGCAAGTAGATTAGTTTTGTTTCTTTGCTTTGCTCTCTTTTTCTTTCTTTTTTGCTTTCATGTTGCTTTCTACATTTGTTGATTTGATAACAAATATGAGAGCTTAATCCCTACAATTTAGGGATAATGAAGCTCTCTAGTATGTAGATGCAACATTTTGATGTTTATACTCTCTTTTTGTGCTTTAATGGGAACATTTGAAGTGGTTTAATGATGTTGTTTAGCTTTAAATTTGATAGTCTATGTTGTTCATAACAAATAGGCTATGCTTAAACAAACATAACACAAATTGCCTCTTCATCTAAATATGACTATGGCAAAGAAGTGAATGTTGAAATTGAAATTTGATAGCCTATATTTCTAAACAATAGTTAATAGGCTATGCTTAAAATAGATTTCTATTTCAACTTGTTGTCATATTTCATGAGAGTTAAATGTGTATTAGTGGTTGTGTTATAGTTTGATGGTTTATATTGAGCTAATTAATAGCACAAATATACCATACTTATAATAAGCACATCAACTAATTCACTAATGACAAGAAAAGAGAGATCATAACTTCAATTTGTTGATTTATGTGATCTAGAGAGTGGAAATTGCCTCTAAATTGTCTTAACACTCTCATATTTTTATCTATTTTCTTTTCTCATTTTTCTACATTTTTTTTAGTTAATCACTCTTTCAACTTCGGTTAATTTGATTGAATAGAATTTTTAAAATCATCAATTCCTTGTGGATCGACCCGTATTCGCCGCGTGCTACATTCGTACACCGTGCGCTTGCGGTTATTTTTAATTTATATTCGTTCGACGGTTTTCTAAACCGATAGAATTTCCGTCGTCCGAACAAGTTTTTGGCGCCGTTGCCGGGGATTTGTTTTGATTTTGATTTTCTATTCTTCGAATTATTTTGTTTGATTTTTGTGTATTTTAATTTTTGTGTGTTTGTGTGTTTTTTTTAGTTGTTAGTCTATTTCCATTTGCATATCCCAAAAAAAAAAAAAAAAACTTCACAATTTCATTTCAAAAGCTAAATCGATTTTTATATCATTTCTTCTACAGATATTTACAAGCATCAATTTCTTTCTTATTTTTTTTTACATTGCATTCAAAAAAAAAAATTCTACTTCTCTGTTCATTTCTACTTCTCTGTTCCTTCAATTCACTTCAATCCTCTCTGCCTTTTCAATACCTCATTTCACCATTTCACTTCTACTGGTCCTACCATCACACTCCACAACCCCAAACTGACCACAAGAACATCTCAATTCTGTGCAAGATCACAGTGAAACAACATCACAAAGAAACACACATTGCACTTATCAATTCTGTGATCTGTGCACATTCCCCTACCTTATTGGCCATATCATCTCTGTCATCCCCAGTAGATCAAAATCATCACATCCTTGCCTTACTGCTTGCAAACAATCAAACCTCTCACACATAACTGCAACTACCTATACACTCCATTCCCATTACCATTCCCACTACCTCCCCTGTCACCTACCTGTTCACATACCACCAGTTCCATCTACTGCCATTCATCACTACACCATCTACTGCAAACATCAGAGACCATTTCAACAGCCATTTCCGACATTCAACAAAACCATTCAAACACTTCAATCCACCAATATTCATCTACTACCTCTGTCTCCATCTGCCTTGCCATAGCATACCATACATTGCCTTCATTTTCATTTCATAGCGCATATACCTCCAACTTGCTCTCACTCATCAACTGTCACTCTCACTGTTGCATATCACACGAAAGTTTCACTGCAATCATTTCATTCATACGCATCCCCTATTCCCTCTGCCTGCACATCTACCTTCCCCTGCACACACTCCTCAACCCATTCAACATCCTTCCCTGTACCATCCTACATATGAATTCACAGCATCCCACTTCCATCTCACAAACAACTCATTATTAACCTCTGTCATTTGCTTATACACAACCAACATCCACAATCAAACTTCCAAACTTCTTCTCCAATACAAACACAACAACTTCTTTACTGTGCTCCACCATTTCACTCCATACACTGCATCAATTCACCATCTTCATTCTATACCTTCCCTTAACCCACGTCCGAACGACAGTTACCATATCCAACATTCCAGAACTTCGAAACTGTCTACACTCCATCAAAAAAAAAACAAAAAAAAAAACCCACAACCATCGACCTTTCTTCCACCGACAACAGCCAACGTCGAACTCATCATCGCCACAGCCTTCAAATCCATACGACCCTGCAGCATTCACGTGACTCCATCACCCAATCCAAATCGAACTCCAGTGAAACAACGGCAGTCTCCACCTCGGCCGCAAATACCTCTGCAACCTCCAATTCGCCTGCTACCTAGAACCACGAACTAATCAATTCGAACACCATCCAACGCCTTCATCAAATCGAACACCTCCATACCCAATCGCAACCAGCATTAACCTAAATCCACGACCAAGCAAAAATCTGACCTCACTTGACAAGCCAAACTCGAGCGCGGTTCGAACTTGATTTCGGAAATTTGGAGTTTTGATTTCAGAAGCAATTTTGAGAACGTTGTGGAAGTTGATCTTCTTTTTTATTTTATTTTTCTTTTCTTTCTGTCATTAGTTTTGTGCTTCTGTTCATCTGAGTATAGCAAAGTTTTTGGTTTCGAACCAGACAAAAAAAAAGGGGATTTTCGTAGAGGATTGGGCATGGGCTTTGCGGGCTGACTTCAAATTATCTTGTGTTTAAAAGGAAATTCATTTGTCAATTATTTTCAACGCAATAACTTAATTTCGTTTGCCCCTTTGCTTTAAAAAAAAATGAGTTTGTTTTAGTTCGTTTTAATTTTGTTCTCATTATTTTATTTTCTTCTTTGATATAAAAAAACAAAGAAAAAAATTGTATATATATCTTTTGTTTAGAGATTTTTTTTTTGTTTCATTTGATTTCAAGTGTCCTGGTTTTCCATTTGTTTTAGTGTTTCTTTTGAAAAAAAAAATTTTTTTTTTTTAAGTAAAACCCTACTTTTAAGTTTCCTTTCAAAAAAAAAAACCAAAAAAAAATAAAAAATTATTGTATATATCTTAGTTATTAATTTTCAGGTTGCCAAAGCAGGAAATAAAGGAAGAATAGCTTGCTGAAAATTGCTTCCTTAGCTAGCCAAAATAAATTGCTCTGCTTGCTAGAAAATTCTGCTTTCATTTCTAGTTTTATTTGAATTGAATTGTTGGTTGCTTGCGTTTGCATTTTTAAAAAAAAAAATCATTCGTAGTTGCATTGTTAATACACGTTTAATTTCTGTTCTGCATTTCATCTTAGATTTTGATTAATAATAACGATTAGAAATCGATAACACTTAATTGTATATTAACAATTTGTCTTCTTTGAATAATTTAAATTCTTGGTGTCTAGGCTACGGCAGAGCAATAATCAGTTATAAATATTACGGTGATTCGTAAATATTATACTGAATTGTTTCTCTGAAGGTACTTAAACCTTCGGCTGCATTGCTACGGTGATTCGTGGTGCACCGATAAATCCTGTCCGTTACCTGGCTGAGAATTATCTTGTTGATTTAAGACAATTTATGATTATACAATTTTGGGTTAACTTAGGATAAATCATTTGTAATTAACCCTTGCATTCATTTAGTTGCATTAGTTCATGCATATTTAAAACAAAACAAAAAAATTCAAAATTCAAAACTAAAAAAAATTGTAAATATTCCTTTTCTTTTGAAATTTTTAAATCCTTTTCTTTGAAATTTCAAAAAAATCCATAAAAAAATTAGAAAAACTAAAATTCGAAGAAAAAAATTGAAAAATAAAAATAAAACAAAAATCGATTTCCTTTTTCAAAAATAAATTTTCTTTGTAAATATTTTTCGTTTATAAAAAAAAACCAAAAAAAAAAAATCTTGAAAATGTCCGAGTTTCCCCACTTATGTGAGCTTTACGATAGTTGTGAAAATCAATATAATCCATACGATTTCACTCCAAATTCGAATGGATATTTTAACACCAACTATTGTTTAAACGATTCAAATTTCGAACAACAAATTTTTCAAAACAATGATCAATCCTCAAATCTCGAAAATAGCATTTCATCTTTACTTGAACTCTCTACACAACAAAACCAAAGTGTAAACGAATTGTGTAACTCATATTTGTGCAATAGTTCAAGTCAAAAAAATCAAAATTGTAATTCACTTCAAAATTCAAATGATTTCGAGTGTAACCCATGCCAATTCAATTTCGAGCTTCGAAATGAATTTCAAAATCAAGACGAAAATGTGAACAGATTTTCAAATAATTTTGGCAATGGGAATAGTTTCAATTGCGATATGATTGAAAACTTTGGTTATCAACAAGTTCAAAGTGAAAATTTTCAAATTAATAATCATGAATTTGATTTTGTTGACGAAATGGAAAAAGATAACGGAGATTTATTACTTGAAAAATATAAAACTTATCGCGAAAATCATAATCAAATCTCAACCCACGAAGAATCAAGTAATAATCTACCGTTTATCGAAATTGACAATTCTTATTCTCAACAAGTCCAAATCGAAAATTTTCAAGTTAATAATTGCAAATTTGACTTTGTTGAGCAAATGAATGAAATTTACGATGATCACATGAATTTGTTGATTAAAACATTGGAAAAATTTCGTGAGAAACAAAATCAAGTTTCAATGTGTGACGAGTCAAACGATAATCCATCTTTTACCCAAATCGATGATTCTCAAACAACAACTTTTGAAACTGAAAATGATGATCTTAACGAAGTTGTTGAAAAGACGGTAATTATGTTGGATTTCAATTCTTTTGAGGGTATGGAACCAAATTTAAAATTCGATCTTCCTTTTCTCGGTTTCGAAAATTTGAATACAACAACTTTGGATTTTGAACTTGAGATATGTAATAAAGTTGTTGACAATCCAACAAAGGATGACGAATTTAACGAACACGAGTTTTATGGACTTTTCGAAAATGAGTCATTAAATTCTGATGGGGAAGATTTCGATCACCATTTTGACTTTGAAATCGATAATTTGGAAGAAGTTTTCAATGATAAACTTCAATTTCAATTTGGTGAAAATAAATGTGAATTTCAATCAATTGTTTTATCAACCCCAAAAATCATTGAAAACAAAACAACTTGTTCAATTTTTAATAAAACAAAATTCGTTTTTCCAAATCGACAATCTACTTCGAAATCTTTTACGATTTGGTTTTTCGAGCTTAAGCTGTGTCTCGCATACTTGACGAGACAAATGAATCGGTCTTTGGAAGACCGTTTCATTTACTTTTTGACTGTATACTTTCTCATCTCTTGTAAATAATAATCTTTCATGTAAATATAGGATTTTTATTTTATTTTATTCTCCTTCCACTTGGGTTGACTGTGGGGACACAGTCAAAATCAAGTGTGGGGGGAGACTCGGCTTCATTTTTTTTCTTTTTCATGGTTTATTTTTGCCTTTTCTTTAAAAAAAAAGTCCCAAAAACTTCATTTGATTTATTTTTAAAGAAACACTATAGGATAAATATATGGTTTTGGCTTATTAAATTGAAATTTTTGAAAGTTTATTTACCTTAACAAAAATAAAAATGAAGTTTGATTACAAATAACAATGGTTTAACTAGTATATAGGAAAATTCATACATGTTAATTATGAAGTACATCCTAATTGAAAATCTTTGTTTTAAAAAGTGGTTGATTTAAAGTAAAGGATATAACATTTTTTTTGTCTTCCAAGTTAAATGGTGCTAAGATGATTTTGCAAAACTCTCTCTCTCTCTTAAAAACAAATATATATAAAAATAAAAAAATGATAACATCCAAGTATTCACTCTCATTTAAAAGTCCTCACGGTTATGCATGGGTGATTACTTGGAATTTTTGATTATGTGCTTTCATACTCATTTAAAAGTCCTCACGGTTATGTATGTATGGAACACATGTAAAAAAAGACTTAATAAAAACCACCTACGGTCGATAGGTGTATGCACGAAAGTGTGTGCACTCGCCATGCTCTGTACTCCCCTCACATAAGTCCGAAAGGCAGTGCATGGGTGGTATATCTGGCCTCAGTTTACCTGAGCTAGGTGTGTAATTTTTCTTGCAAATAATGAGACAGCAAGCAATTGAAATCCTAGCACTATTTTTACTTAGTTGATTTGATTTGTTATTGAAGAGAAATGAAAATACCACTTTGATAACTTTGATAATCAACTAAGGATCCATTTCATAGTTACACTTTGTTATTAACCAAAACGAGTTAAACTATAGTCTATTTGATATGATAACTTGATTTTTGTTGGAAATTTTGACGAGTAAATGACATAAATTTTCAAGATAATAACCAAAACCTATATTTAACTTATTCGTGTCAATTTAAAAATAAATCCTTCATTTGTAAAAATTTTCAAAAATTTGCATTCATCTCTTTGTTAATAAATCTTGCATTTTGTAAATATTTTCATCCCGCACTTGGATTTTGTGGGTAGTATCCGCTGAAAACCCTGACGAGACAACACTCGTCCTACTGGGGACACCCAGAGGTTTAACGGCTTGTTGCATACGCTCAATGCAATCGTGTTTCCTACGAAAACGGATTTACCTTAGTTTCCCTTTATTCGAGGACGAATAAAAAGATAAGTGTGGGGGTATTTGATGTGCACGTAAATGTGCACATTTTTATCGCCATATTTAATCTATTTAAATTAAATAAATGATCATATTGGGTATTTTAACTTGTTTTAACCAAAATTCACATTAATTCCAAATTGTCACACATTCATCTTCATACAAGGGTGAAATGGTCATTTTTGTGCATTTATTAAATTGTGAAAATTTATTTAGAATTTTCTATGTTTTTTGTAGGAAATTTGGTGACTTTCACAAGTGGTTTCATGAAGATATGCATGCACAAAATCAATACAAAGGAATGAAGATGGAAATAATTCAAAGTGAAGATCATGGAGGACCCCACCTACCCACCTACCTTAATGTACAAATTAAAGGCTAATGCACATGCTTATGGATTTAATGTCTTCATGTACATTTAAGTGGGGATTAAAACATGCTAATGATAACTTGGCCTCCACACTTTCTCATGGGCATTTTGGGCATTCCCCAAAAATAGGAATTAGGGTTTTAAAATTGTATATATACCCCTTATGTTTCATGTAACATGATCTCTTCTCTTAGTCTCTCTTAGGCCTCCTTCTCTTTAGTTTAGTTTAGATCAAATAAAATAAAGCTCTCTTTCTCTTTTAATGGCTACTTAGCCAATTTTTATTTCTTGTAATCTTTTTTATTTTATGCAATTTAATACATGCTCTTTCCTTTTCATGTTCATTTACTTTCATGTTGTAGTGTAGGTTTCTTTTATTTCATGCAAGTAGATTAGTTTTGTTTCTTTGCTTTGCTCTCTTTTTCTTTCTTTTTTGCTTTCATGTTGCTTTCTACATTTGTTGATTTGATAACAAATATGAGAGCTTAATCCCTACAATTTAGGGGTAATGAAGCTCTCTAGTATGTAGATGCAACATTTTGATGTTTATACTCTCTTTTTGTGCTTTAATGGAAACATTTGAAGTGGTTTAATGATGTTGTTTAGCTTTAAATTTGATAGTCTATGTTGTTCATAACAAATAGGCTATGCTTAAACAAATATGACACAAATTGCCTCTTCATCTAAATATGACTATGGCAAAGAAGTGAATGTTGAAATTGAAATTTGATAGCCTATATTTCTAAACAATAGTTAATAGGCTATGCTTAAAATAGATTTCTATTTCAACTTGTTGTCATATTTCATGAGAGTTAAATGTGTATTAGTGGTTGTGTTATAGTTTGATGGTTTATATTGAGCTAATTAATAGCACAAATATACCATACTTATAATAAGCACATCAACTAATTCACTAATGACAAGAAAAGAGAGATCATAACTTCAATTTGTTGATTTATGTGATCTAGAGAGTGGAAATTGCCTCTAAATTGTCTTAACACTCTCATATTTTTATCTATTTTCTTTTCTCATTTTTCTACATTTTTTTTAGTTAATCACTCTTTCAACTTCGGTTAATTTGATTGAATAGAATTTTTAAAATCATCAATTCCCTGTGGATCGACCCGTATTCGCCGCGTGCTACATTCGTACACCGTGCGCTTGCGGTTATTTTTAATTTATATTCGTTCGACGGTTTTCTAAACCGATAGAATTTCCGTCGTCCGAACACTTATATTCAAAAATTTATTTTCAATTTCTTCTAGAAACAAATGTATTAAAACCAAAACCAAAAATGACTATTAAGGGATCCTTCTAACGAAACATGTAAAACTCTCGAATTAAAACATCATCAAGCGTCCAGTGGTATTCCGGTTCCTCCAAATACAACAACAAGTGTAAAAAATTATTATTTCTTTCCAAAAAATTTAAAATCACTTTTTATTTGAAAAGCACCAGAATTTAAGTTCTAATAAACAACAATTCCAAAATCCATTGTTTATATATTTAAACTTTATAAACTATGGTGTGTGTGTGTGTGTGTCTATATATATAAAATTACACAATCAATCAAACCATAACAAAACAAATTCCATAAAGGAATAAACTACACTCAACGGTATTTAAAATGCTAAATGACTAACACCCAAATCTAACTTAGTTTCAAAACTTTTGTGGTTGTCCAAAAATATAGATAATTATCTAAGCGTACTATTCTTTGCTCATTAGCCTTTGGTTATTTCTTAGAAGATTATCCAAACTAACTTGGACAAAATTGAAAGTTGTACTCCATATTATTGGTTTCTTAGTTATACCAATATTTCTAAATAACTTAAATTTGTATTTAGTATTTTATTTGATACCAAAATCATTTATGAATTATTTCATAAATTTTCATCTAAGTTTAAAAATATGTTTTATAAATTATTATTTTTATAAAACATCAAATAATAACTTATTCCACCTTGTTTAATTGTATAATACTCTTCTATATCCTAAGAGTACATACAAGTCCAGATTTTGTTTTATTTTTCCCAATTTGGTGAATATCTAATCAGAATTTGGGTCTTTTAAAAGAGAATCAACCTCTCAACCTTTTTATCTTAGAGTGTTAAAATGGATGATGTTTATGGATAGACCAATAACACTAATTAGTTTACACTGCTTAGACGCTTAAATAATATCTATAGTTTTGATAAAATAATGTTATCAAAACCTTCCTATTCAATCAACCCATTTAAATAAGTGTTAACTTATCTCTTATCTTATCTAAGGGTAAAAGTTCATTTATATAAAACAATCTTTTAGAGAAAAAAAAACTTTTTTTAAATAAATCCCCTATTAAGAGAACTTAAAGATTAAATACCCAGTTCTAAATTTCAAAACTTATCATTGAAAGCATACTACATATTTTTTTATGAAATAACTTCAAACAATTTGTTTATTAAAACTCACTTTGGCTTCGTTCGGATTTGAAATCATTTCAATCATACAATGATAAAGAGAATACCTTACTAATACTCTACAACATTCACCTAAGCAACATCTGATCGGCACTTAAAAGATTATTCAGATTACCATAAAACTAACCGAATGTTGTCCTCCAAATTATACCAAAGAAAATGCATTCCATTCAAAATTTCTTTTCCAAAATATTTATTCTTTAGAAATATTTGCAAATAATACCACTATTACTTTTCTTAAAAATCATTTGAAATCATTTCAAATAATTCCAGGATTTAGACTCAAAAATCCTTTTTAAAACACACTTTTAGAAATACTCTTTGAAATGCTCTTTTAAGAGACAAATTTATAATACTAAGCGTATCAAAAAAGGCTCAAAAAATAAAATATCATTTTAAACCATAAATCCAAAACAATTTAACTAAGCTTTATTTTAAAAAACTCCTTTTAAAGGATTTTATCATTTATAAACATCATTTATAATCAATACTAATCGACCCAAGGGATGATTTAAAAAATTCTTTTTTAAAAACCCTATAACCATATAAATTTTATCTAAGAAAATAATTCAAATTTAAAATCTCTTATTAAACTTAAAATAACGATGATTATCCCTAAAGATACTGAATCACATTTATAAATCTAAAACAATATTAATTATTCCAAAAGATAATTAATCAAATTTACAAAATGATTAATTATATTTCAAATATCATTAATTGAAATGATTAACTAAATTTCCAAAATACTATCAGTTAAAACAATTGATTAAATTTAACCAATTATTAATCAAGATGATTAATTAAGATTCAATATCAATAATTAAACTGATCTAATTAAATTCAAATCTCATTAATCAAAAACATTAATTAATTTCAAACATCTACTCAAGTTCATAACATATACCCAAGAGTTTAGGGGGCGATGTTCAATAAATGACGGTATAATGGAAATTTCTATTACGAAACTTAAATGATTTAAATGGCTTATGTAGATTAATTTTAATTCATCAATCAAACAAATCAAACCAATATCCAAGAAATCAACAATAGTTTATAGCATCATAGATATGATATATCAAATTTGGATGTGAGTTAAACTTACATTTAAATAATTCTCTAAAATTTTATTAATTTATTTATTTATTTTTCTTTCCACCATTTAGATTGTATTAAACAACTTTTATTCAAAGTTTACTTTAAGCTAAACACTATTAAAAGATTACTTTTAACTTAGCCCTTTCAATAAACACTTTATAGTCAAACTGTGAAACTTAATTCGCATGGGGTTCGTTCCATGATTCCCTAAGTCCCATCTACTTGACCTATACTATACTAAGGAAAATTTTCTTCTAAACTATTCAACAATAGTTAATGCTTGAACTGGATGAGCATAAATAATAAAAATCCTAAATGATAATAATAAAAGATTATCATTTCCTAATAATCAACTCATCAATACAACCATATAATTTTTGAAAACCATTCTTGTATATATAGAATATATTCTTAGTTTAATTGTTTTCATTTACTAATTTCAAAACAATACCGTGTCAATTAAACTTTTTTAAGTTTAGGAAATCCCCATCGATAAAGTTAGTTAGACGCATTGACTAGAATTCTTAAGCCACTCAACAGCTCAAACAACACAATATAAAGCACGTTTTTTATATCACTAACAAATACGCGCTCACACACACACACTCTCTCTCTCCAATTTAGCCTAGTACATTACTAATCCCATCCTTAGAGAGTTTACCCCATCTAGGCTTAGAGGTTCGCTAAACCTAATGTAATGACCCAAAACTTTTAATGATTTAAATAACATAATTAACAAAAAAATTCTTGAAAATAAACAATAAAATTTTAACAATGAAAATTTGATGTTTGGTATGCGTCTATTGAAGCATAACAAGTGGCAGATTTTTATCGGAAAATAAGTATGTTTGTTCAGTTATGAAATTTCAATTTAAAACTTAAATTAGTTAAATTTGATAGAAATAAAATATTTTTGAAATCTGAAATGTAACCATTTTCTGAGTGAAACTTCATATTTCGTTTCACCAAATCTAGAGTGCTCTAGCTCCGTTTATATTATTTTCGGCGTTATAGCAACATTTTCGATAGCGAATATCGAGTTTGATAAGTTGGCCGTGTCGCTAATATCTATGTACAATCTTGTTCATCTTATCATGCTGATCTCTGAAGTATATTCATTTGTGCAATTTGGTGTCCAGAGCACGGCGAAATCTACGAAACAGTTAGCCGTATCGGTACCAATTTTGAGCCTTTTTAGTGTTTTGTGTCCTTTTGTTTGTTCATCTGGTAAAACCAATAGTCAGTAGCCTTTAATATTCTAGAATTCAACTATTGGCTTTCAATATTCCTTCCATTTCCATGTATTTGTTTGTTGCCTTCACGGTTCGTTTCCTTCCACTCTATTAATTTTGCCTTTTCATTTGAGAATATAAAAAAAAATATGTAAGTTTCTTTTATCATTTTGAAGCCTGTTTTTCTTCCTGAAGCCTTGCTCGTCCATTAGTACAGATCCGCCATCTCATTTAGAGAACAAAAGCATGAACCACTTCACCAATTGCCGAATGCCGAGATCCGCCTACCACCCTCCGTAACCTCCCACTTCACTCGACCAGCACCTAACAGCAGCCGCCTGTACGTGACAACCAACTTCCCACTTCAACCCCTACGCATGACCTTTATCTGAGCACATACCTGCACCAACAATCGAATCACCCTCCCACCGCCATCTCTCCCTTAGCCATAAACACTAAAACCTGTAACACATAAACCAGCCTTACTGCATAAAGCCGCATCACCCCTCCACTTCCTTCGCCCCGCCAGAAACATCTATCGTTCCCCTTTATCCGCAAACCATCCTTTCACCACCTCTTTCCTTCAACCAAAGGATGCTCTAATCCTTGCTCCAACATTCGCCAGGAGACTCCCCCGCCACAAACAACCTTCGACCTTCCCTCCATCGCAGCAAACTTGCTCGTCCAACCCCATCTCGCTTGTGCCACCCACATCGTCGAAACCTCCACCTCAGAACCTACTTCCACACGACATATAACGACCCGATCTTTTCAATCATTAACATCCGCACATGTCGGACATGAATTGCTACAAATATCATATTGTTAATTTATATTTGGCAAAACTCAGCATATATAGTAAATAAATCAATCACAGAATCACAGACACAAAGTAATATAATAATAATGTAGCGGAATAGATAAATAATAGTTCATGAAGCTATTATATAAACAACAGAGTTAGAAATAAAATACAGCAGAACATCTCAAATGCAATGAAGTCTCGAATAACACTGATGACATCTTTGAACAAATTAACTGGAAAAGCTGAAAGTTGGATCGATAGTTGGATCACCAAGCGAAGCTCCAAACTCCGAAGGTGAGTCTCAAATGTTGTGTCACTCAGTCTGACCCAAGCGTAAAGAAAAACACAAAACACTCGAGTCAGGATTAACATTCTTATATCAATGAATTCAACTCAAGTGAAATATCAACTGAAATATAATTAACTTAGAGGATGTTTGGGATAACCATCCTCTAAGGGTCCGTGGAACTGTCTACAATGTAGAAATATACGCTTTTAACAACTAAATGTCATTATAACACCAAGGTCATTTCAAAATAATTTATATTTCAAAACCGAAATATTATTTCCATTTCAATTCTATATATATTTCCAAATTATAGCACTTTCAAAACTAAATTGATAATTTCATATACATCTTATTTTACTTTCATTATTATTTAGTTTTGAAATATTCACTTAATAAGTCCATTATCATTTAAATAACCTTAAATTACATTAAACTAAAAAAAATTCTTCGATTTATTTAAAACTTGAAATTTCCATTTAATTACTTTAAATCAAAATCAAGATATAAAATCATATCTTAAAGCCCTCAAATTCAATAAGTTTCAAATCGATTTAATTAAAAAAAATTCTTAAATAAATACAATTTCGAATAAATTTCAAATCTACCTTCTCAACTTTGATTTATCAAAAATCATTATAAACTCTATATTAAAATATAATTTATGTAAATACTTAACCATAATATATTTTAATTAAATCAAACTTTATTATTAAACTTATTTTATATTAAACAAATTTATACATAGCTTAAAAATAAAAAATTTAACTATATATAAGATAACATTTATATAATATCTAAAATCAATATTTATATAAAACCATATATTTCTTTCCGAAACCACAGAAATCATTTTAAAAATATTTATATATATATATATACACACATAGACCAACGGTGTCTGTATAATTCTTTCTATCCTATGGTCAAGTTGTTACGGATATTTATCATTTCAATCCGTAATTTAAATATAATACAGGTATATATCATTTCATCCCGCAATCCCAAATTTAATTCAATGAAAATCGCTTGGGTCTATCATTTCAACCCATAATGTTTTTCTCATATTCTGCATAACGCTCGGGTATGTCAACCCATAGGGAATTCTATACTAACATGGAACTTGCAGAGTGATAACAGATATGATAATAATAATAACAGGTATATATCATCAGTAACAGTAAAATATAAAAAACATGATATGGTGTCATATCCCACAGGTGAACAATTTCAGATAATAGCATATATATCAATTTAAATAACTACAACAGCATATTTCAATTGTCGTTTCAATTGAAATCAAATTTAATAAATACAAGAATGTTAATCGTGAGTGATTGCTCACCTTTCGAGGCTAGCATAGTTTGACAACAGAACCAGCTACAAATTCCAAAGCAAAACAAGATTGGCACGAATTTGATGACAAAGCTGATAGATAGGAATAAACGAAATAAATCAAAATCTGCTTGGTATATTTGAAACGTGTGGTATATTGTATTATTATTTTATTTCATTCTTTCCAAAAAAAATCAATGTTTAAATAAAACACAGATTTTAAAATAAAATCTATATATATTTGAAAAATTAATATAAATTTTAAATGCATACATATGAAAATCAAAATCTATATACATTTAGAAATCGAAATACCTATATATATAATATAAAAATCTATAGGCATTTTGAAATCAAAACATACATACATACATACATACATACATACATACATATATATATATATATATATATATATATATATATATATATATTGGCAGACCTTGTTTTGAACGGAAGGCAATGCATGCCAGCTAATAGTATATATATGCAGACACCCTACACAACTACGGCTAATTACTATGCAGACTAATAATATATGTATATGCAGACACTTAACGTAGGCTTTCCCTTTTAACAATGTACTTTCAAAGATAACCGAATATGTAAAATATCTATACATATATACGTGTTATAAAACAGTGTAACTTTAGCCGTAGTATATATAAATCTCACGCACATAAAAAAAATTATTTTAATTTTAATTTTTTTATCAATACATAATATAACCAATACATTACTTCACAATATATCATATATACTCAACACGCATAAACATATTACATTCAAAAGCAACCCACACCTTAAACACATATATTACTAACATATATATATTTACATAGATATACAGCAATTATTTACAATACGTATAACTAGTGCTTTACTGACAGCACATACGACCACTAACTTATGCGTAGAGTATGGTTTGGAAAAAGAAAGAAAAAAACAAAACTTTTATATACATATATAACAGCAGACCAAAAATACACGCCTACACATACACTACCTATATGCAAAATATATAGACTCCTATATATACAGTGATACTATATGCAATAATCAAATTGGACCTATCAAATATACAGGCAACATTTACTATATGCAGTATATATAACTGAGATATATATACATACAGAAAGAAACCGAAGTGGTTGGAGACGCGGCACTGGAGGTTGGATGAGGCTACGTCGCAGGCAGGGGCGTAGGCCTGGTCGGGATGGGAAAGGTCGCTGTGTGGCTGACCAGGGGAGGCGGTTACAGGGAAAACAACGCACTTATTTTTTTTCATAAAGTAAGGAATATAAGTGGAAGAGGTTGGGTTCAAAATAAAAGGGAAGAGAAGTGCCAGAGAGGGGGAGAGGAAAATGAACAGCACAAGGTGAAAAGTGGGATTGCACTAGAAAAGTGAAAGCATCAGTTCTGAAATAAATATATATGCGAGCCTTAGAAAAAAATATGTCGGTTCACTTTCTTCTTCTTTTTTCATAGAAGGAGGTCGCGATTGGATTTAAGCACTGAAAGGATGGGTAAGTAAGTTAGCAAAAGGAGCCGGTTGCTAAAATGAATGCAACTTTACAAACGAGGTGAAGAAACGAACGAAGATAACACAATTAAAGCAATTTATAAGATTGCTTGGGCTCCATGCTCAAATTTGAAAAAGCAAAGGAAAGTTAACGGTCACAATTTATGGTACCGATACAATGTACCGTTTCATTGTTTCCGTCGCGTACTGGACCTTAAAATACCGAATTGAGTATACCGTAGGAATCAGCACGAAGAGACGGACAAGAGAAAACAGAAATATCTGTGTCAGGCCCTTTCTATCAAAAGTCCCTACGGACACCGGTATAAGTTGCTATTCCATAGGAAAAATCCATACGGAGCTAGAAACATCCGAAATTTGCGAAACGAATTATGCAGCTTATTCAGAGTGTTCTAAATAAATTTTCTTATGTTAACATATTTAGGTTACGGAATACTTTTAAATTCAACTGTTATTAACTGATTTAAATTGAATTTTTAGCGACTGATGGAACATCTATATTATTCGACGAAAATTTGTCATTTGCTATGTCTAGATGGATGCATAGAAAATATCAAATTTCCGTCATAAAATTCTATTGTTTGTTTCATTGATAGATTTCAGTTTATTATATCAAAAGAAATTCACCTTTTTATTTCAAAGTAAACTTATTTCAAATTACTAGAATTGAATATACCGCAGAGATCAACACGATAAGACGATCAACACGATACACAGATATCAATGATACGATTGAATTATAAAAATTCAAATTTTCGCTAGCGGAAAATGCAGCTAAAATGCAGAAAATAAGATCAACGGAGCTATAGAAATCCGAATTTGATGAAATGAAATTCGATTTTTCATTTAGAAGATGATTTACAAATTTTCTGTACAAAAATATCAAGGTTTGGAAATTATTTTATTACCATCAATTTTCATTAACTGATTTAAATTGAAATAGAATTTTACAATAAAATAAACATCAATATTGTTAGATGAAAATTTACCAGTTGCTATGTTTAATTAGACGTATTTCAAATATCAAATTTTTATTTCAAATTTTTATTACTTAAAATTTCACGACATTCCAATTAATTTAATAAATAAATTCGCTAAATTTTATGGGTCGTTACACTCTCCCACACTCAAAACTTTTCGTCCTCGAGAAGGAAGAAGGTAGGAGAATAGAAACAATCAGAAAGAAAAATAGATTGAAAGACAAGGATAAACAATTAATTTAAAACTATATAAATTTTACTTGAAATATTCATTTGAAAACTTCATTTGAAAACTTCATTTGCAATTAAGTTCTCTTTAATACTTTAAAACCATTCAAAACCCATTTGTAAATTTATCGCTTCCTTTATAAATACCATTTATATATTTAAATAGCACCTTTATAAATATATGAAAACTATTTGAAAATAATTATTTACATCATTACTTATATTTATAAAGAAGCTATTTGAAAACATTAAATCCATAATTCATAAATTTATTAATTTTATCTCAAGATATTTTCCAAATTTTATTAATAAATCAATAATCATTTAATTTAAATATGTTTTCTTTAATTAATAACTTCAAAAATATTTATAACACTAAAATTTTCTATTAAACCATGTAGTATATAAATAAACAATATTTTACAAGGATATGTTCAAAGGAAAAGAAGGTAGATTTGGAAAAACAGAATATAGGTGAATAAATAAAGCTGAGCGGATAAGGTAGATTCAAAAGAATAGTATCGGACACAACTAGTTAATTCAAACCATAAGAATTTCAATTTCAAATATTAATAAAAAATTTATTTGTTGGAAATACTTTTATAATAAAATTCCTTTATAATAAAATACTTTTATATCGAAACAAATTTTCCTTTCGAAAATACTTTTATAACTCGATGTTTCAACAAGTTTATCCTCGTTCTTGTAGACTCTGGCCATACGTTGATCAGGCGCAAAGCTAGAATTCTTCAAGTACTTAGTAGACATGTTTCAACACCCGGTGAAAATACTTGAAAAACCTTCAAAAACGATATGAAAAGTACAATCCAAACAAATCAATCGAATCGTGGATCGCAGATACATAATGGTTATGCCTGGATCCCTTAGGAAACATTCGTACCTTTAAGCAATCACTCCCTTATGAATTTCGCCATGATAACCAAAAACTGTGGACTGCGGATACATAATGGTTACACCTGGATCCTCTAGGAAACATCCGTACCCTTTAAGAAATCTCTACCTTGTGGATTACACTACGATAATAAAACTGGTAGACCGCAGATACATAATGGTTACGCTTGGATCCCTCGGGAAACATCCGTACCATTTAAGCAATCTCTGCCTTGCAGATTACGCTACCACAACAAAACCGGTAGACCGCGGATACACAATGGTTACGCCAGGATCCTCTAGGAAACATCCGTACCTTTTAAGCAATCTCTGTCTTACGGATTAGGCTACCAAAACGGCCGTGGGTAATGCCATGGAATTTATAGGAAACACGAGTATCATATCCGAAAAACCAAAATCAGAGAAAATAATATCGATAGAATGAATCCACAATGTGGTCACAAAGCGGATATCAAGCAGAAGGCACTTTGCATATCTTTACTTCGAAAATATGTATCATATAGTACCTTTTCAAATCAATTTCAAATATCATACTTATATAAAGTCCATTATATATAAGATTTCATTTTCAAATCGAATACTTTCCAAAATCAATAGTATATCAAATCACACTTATATAGACTTCGATTATATAGGGTTTCGCTTTTCAAAATGAGTACATTTCCAAATCAATAGTTTTCAAATCAACTTCATACTTATACAAACCAATTTTATATAAGTTTGATAACTCCTAAATCAAGCATTTATTAAAATAAGGTTCTCAATTTCAATTTGTTTCAATATCATTTCATTTTCAAAATCATATACGATTTCACCAAATTATTTCTTCCAAATTAAATATCTTCAGTTTCAAAGTTTCCAAAACAATAGGTTTAGAAAATAATCCTGGCTTCTAAATCAACATAATTTTGGTCAAACAAATTCATTTGCAAAATCATCATATAAACACTAGGTTTTAAGCTCCAATCTATTTTTGAAACCAAATATTTTCTCAAAATCAATTATACCCAAAATGATTACCAATTTTATTAGCATCCCTTTAAAACCTTTAAACTATTTACTTCTATTTGAAAGATCCACTTTACCTTTTGAAAATTATTATTCTATTTTTGAGTGAAACGAGTATGTAGCGCATAGCCACACAACCGGTTAGATGATATATATTATAAATAGTAGGAGGCGACCAATAAGCCTGGTCGATAACCAAAAGTAATATTCGTAGTTCAAGCAAATCCTAAAATGAACAAACACTGACCGATGTATATACAACGATAGTAGAAAAATAAAAATAATAATCTACCCAGCTAAAGTGAGAGCGCTGTTAGATCCATCTACTGAATTGATGATCCTGTGTATGCGGCAAAAGGGGATCAGCTAGTTAGGGTAGATCATGTACTATTGATCTGTAGAAGCATTGTTGTTATGAAGAAGATGTCAAGTGAGGGGTCGCCTTTGCGCTGAGCCTGTCCATAGAGAAAACAAATAGGAGATTTGGTTACAGATTCTATCAATACTGCTTTTGGGCTTATTGAAAACATAAGCATTTCTTTCTTTCCAGATGCACCAACTATAAATAGCAATGAAGGAGTCAAGATTTTTATCTGGCTTGCCATATTGCCAGTTGTAACGAATGCGACTTTTCGACGCTCGAAAACCGACATCAATATGTCCACTGTATCAACTGCTGAGCAATCGAAGGCCGGAAAACCGTACCGTTAGGGTTAAAGAAGAGGTAGAAGATAGAAGAAGAGAGAAAAAGATAGCACAGAACAGAAAGAAAACAACAGAACAATATCAGAATCTCACAATCGCAGCGGAACAACATATAGTAGATAAATGAATAATCTTTAAACAAAGAACTATATCAGTTATTACATTACATCACATTACATTATATTATCAAAGTTTACAACAACAGAAAATTATTGTCAAGGACAAAATTTCACAGCTTTTTAGCCTCAAGGACAGACCTTCAATATTTTATCCTAAAGGACAACTTTCTGTAGGTATCAGTTTTTAGTTATTTATAGCAGTTTTTAGGTATCAGTTTGTAGTTATCGGTAGCAGTTTTTAGGTATCAGTTTTAGCTCGGTAGCAGTTTTGTTGTCCTTATGAAAAATTTTGAAAAATGTTTGTCCTTATGAATAATTTTTAGAAGAATGTTTGTCCTTATGGTAAAAATATTGAGGTCGTGTCCTTGAGGCAAAAAATATACAAATTTTTGTCCTTTAAATTAATTCCCCTTTACAACAATTACAACAAACAAACAGCGGAAAAGAAATACTATATACTAGTAATACGCTATGTCATCCAGCTTGCCCCCTGCAACTCCTGAACTCCAAAATATCCTGATAACCTAACTCTAGATTGCCCGTGTGGAAATTGGTGGGCACCCAGAATTTAGGTAGGAAAACAATAAACTCTGAGTCAGTCATGTGACTGGTGTGAGAACTTTAAAACAGTTATTCTTTTTAAAAACAAACCGAGGAATATTTTTTAATAGATTCGCAATGCTTTTAAAAATGAGACTACCATAAGGCCTCCCGGCACACACACAATGCAAACGCAGACTTGGGGGAGATTTCTCCTTATGACAGTCAAAGATGCTTACTACGCAAAATCAAATCATTTTTGATATTATTATTAGTGCACAGTGTAGAAAATATTTCGAAAGTAGAATATAAATCTTAGCCGGCAAAGGTACCATTATATTATGCCTATTATAGCTACCATATTAGATGGCAGGTTTTACAACTAAAACCGTACAAGGCTCGTATTGTTTCTTTAGATTTTCGATAAATCGTCAGGCCAAGGAACTTCCCATTGCCACATGGAAACGCCTCTGGAAAGACGCCGCGAGAACCTAACCGGATCTCTGCCAACACAAGGCCGGGTTACCTCTGCAAAAATAGGTAACTACTGACGCGCGAATATCACCCGGTTGTAACAACCTCTATCTGAGGATCCTCAACCAACATCAATCAAAAAGTCATATAAATTCGCAATATTCACATAAGTTAAGTATCTGGGCTCCATACCTTGATACCACTTCTATCCAGAAGGCAATGACATACACTAAGGGGCGCTACTCCCTAGAACCTTGTTGCATCCTTCCTGTTTTGACCATTACCGGGGTGTGAGGTCCGACGCAGTCTCGTCCACAAAGCTACGCTTTATACAAAAGCTGTGCTTTGATTCAACAAATGCTCAACAGCACTTCGTATGCCATATTACCAATTTGGGAATGTATCACTAGCAACCATCAACTACATAACCTCTAAGGGTGTTAAGCTAAGAGAATAAATTTCCGCCACCAACGGAAATATATTTGATAGAAACCAGTTTTACATCTCAAATTGTAATGTCAGACACACATCCATACAAGTCCGTTCCGGGATCGAACGGAACCGAATGCACTTACAAAGAAGTCCTTGCAATCCGGATATTCACTAATCACGTCCGGACTTCCCATCACATATGGAATCTCTATACCGGGGCCATTCGGTGCAGAGACATTCGATGGTAATCCTTCCGTTTTCAAAAATATCCGGTCTTCAACACCGGTCTTCAAATGCAATTCCATAATGACGTATCACATATTCGGAATGGGTTATACGACCCCAAGGTCCTTTCCCGGCTAACCCGAATAGTGAGCTCTTATTCAAAAATAAGTGTGGCATTCAAATTCAAGCAAATCACAACAAATACCCATTCAAAGATAAATATTTATAGTCGGTTATTGAACTATCAATGGATATGCACAACATCACCAGATTCCAAATAATTTTCCGAATAATTTATTTTCCAAAAATATCTTTACAAGATAAATAATTTCAATACTTAGAAAATAAATCAATATTTATTTTTAAACAAATTCCCCTTTCTTTTATAAATTCCATAGTGAATTTATATTTCAAAATATCTACTGATATACGGTTTTCAAATCGATTTCTAATATTCATTTTCAATTCATCTTTAAAAGATATAGTCTCAACATTTCACTTCATATTGGAAAACATTTCCATACTTATTAATAATAAATAGTTCACAAATCTATTTATTTTCAACATTTGGAAATTATTCCATATACTTAAATTACAATTAAGTATATATTTTATTCTTTAAGGAAAGTGTTCTTTTAAACACATTTATTTGAGTCAAAACGAATGTTACGTAAAACATCGTTACGACAACTCAAAATCATTAGTATAGGGATTCGAAGTTAAAATAGATATATAAATCCCAATACTATATAAAACATTTCCTTCCGGAAATTATTTACTATAACAAAAGTGTTATAGTCCACCATTTCCTTCTATTTCTCGAAAACATCTATTTCAACAACGAATGTTGAAATCTATGGTTTCGAACCTTAACACATTTTAAAACATCGTTAAATCGTTTTAATTCTATTTAAAACATCACACCTAAAACATTTTCTTTAACATATTATTCACTATCCAAAAACGTGAATATACTTCGTTAACAAATTTCATCATTTCTATACATTTTATTTTAAAGGATTATTCACTGTCTAAAACGTGAATATAACTCCATTAATAAGCTATAACAATTTACTTATCAAAATAAGTCATTTGCGGATTTATAAAACAATGTTTATAAATTCCATTTCTATTTATTTTATAACAACTTCCTTTTATAAATCTCCTTTATTGACCTATTTCAATTTATAACTCAATGATATACTAAAAGTCCATATTATAAGTTAAATGCTTATAATTTATTTGTTTACAAAATCGTTCTTTTTAAGACTTCCCAAATTATAAATCTTATAACTTATAAGATTCTTTTATTTACCCAAATCTATTCTTTTAATAACTTTACAAATTTTATAAATCTACTGCTTAAAAAATTCCATTTATAACTTCACCATTTATAATTCTATAATTTCATTCACTTATGAAATCCATTTACACTTCATCCTAACGTTTATAAAAACTCGTTTTATAATTCCAATATTTTAATTTATAAATATCAATTTTATAAATCTTTTATATAAATCAATTTATAGTATTATTTTAAAACGTCTTTAAACTCCTTTATAATTTCATCATTTTGATTTATAAAATAATCAAATTTTATAAATCCTATATTTAAACTTTTTTCAATAAATTCAAAAATCCCAATTTAAACTATTTTATAAAATCATTAACCCCATATTTTCAAAAATCAACTTTTAACTATATTTCTCAAAAATCATAATCTTTATAACATTAAAATTATAACGTTTATTTATTTAAAATGAATCAATTTCAAAAATATTTTATAAAACGTATACTTTCAAAAATCACTTTAAAATCCTTTTAAAATTCCAAAATTGGCCCAGTGATGCTACACACCACATAGTCAATCACGACAACAACGACATCATATATCTGTATATGATAATCAATAAATATCAAAATATCTATAATCAAATAAATACTATTGAGGAATCCAGTTGGATCCCTCCAACCTATTTCCCTGCATCCACAAACATTAGCACAATACCAATTCCGTTTCCAAACGAAATATCGCGGTATATAGGATTTAAAATATTATCCGCTATTATACGGCGCAATAGGGTCTCATCCGCTATATAATGCGGGAAATCAACTCCAAGTACATAAATAATACCAATTACACTGTACTGTGAAATATTCGCGGTATATGTTTTTAATAAATAACCTCCGCTTACTAACGGCGTATAATGTCTATTTTAACAATCAATAGATAACAATCATCATTCAAACATACATCCAAGAATTTTAAATATAACTACTTTGAAATTTAAATCGAAACCGATTCGATTGAGTGAGAAGTTCACACCTTGAGTTTCAATTTCCAGCGTTTTATTTCGGGTAAAATTAAACGTACGTTTAATTTTACCCGAAATTTTAACTTGCTCCAAACGACTTCAATCCAGTTCCATAGCATAGTATTCAACAAAACGATTGCAACGCAATTCGTTTCGTCCAAAATGGACCTCGCATCAACAAGTTATGATATTTAGAAGTTAATACAATTTAAATACAATTTAATTTCAACTTTATTTTTTTAATTTAAACCTAACTACCATGATAGCCGTCCATCCTTAACCTTGCAGATCCAAGCCGTAGAACACAAAATGCTTCTTCCCTCTCCAGTGAACGCGCACGCACACAAACCCAAGCCGCCATCACCAATTATCGCCACCTCCTTGTCGACTTTGAAGACGATCAGCCACCTCCTTTCGAACGCCCATGATGAGGGCTACCCACGCATACAACTGCCTTGAACTCGGCCACCCCATGGCCGAGAAAAACATGCACGAATGGCAGGAAGTCGCGGCCCCCTACCGCCTCCTCTGGTCGACGAAAGCCTATCTCCACCGTACGGATTTGAAGCTCTCGCAATGCTCTCCAATATTGTAGTTGATGACTTTTGCTAATTGTTCATGGATTGGAAGTAATTGAGAGAAGAAAATGGGAAATTTTTGGCCATTGTTTGATGGTGGCGGCCTGTAACGTTTTTGAAACCCTAGGGCTTTAGAATTTTTGCAAAAGTGAAGAGTAAAGGGCTTTTATAGAAAATATTCCAAAAACACTATTCATCAAAAAAATTCCGAACTCCAAACGAAGCGTGCCGGCTGGCGTTTCTAAGGTTACCCCGCGTTCCGAACACAATGGAACGTGTTTCGGAGGCTAATTCGATCATCTGTGCGAGTTATGGCAATAACCGATCGATTTTAAATTAAATCGATTTAAACTAATTTCTATGCATTTTGGCTTGCCCCGGACAAACGGTAAATCCGATTGATTTAAAATTTGAAATCTTACAATAATATAACATTACGGATCCGATGAAACTAGTTTCGACGAAATCCGAGACTGTTTGAAAAATGACTATTTTAACTCGTCAATTAAATATTAAAATATTAAATTTTCACAAATTAACTTTTAATTCAATTTTAAAAGTTCACAAACATCTTTCTAACTCCAACATGATTAAATAAAATTTTACAAATCATTTTCAATCATATTAAACCTAATTTTCAATTATTTCTATAATTTTCAATATTAAATTATCGATTTAATTATTCAATTAAATCCAATTATTCGAAATAAAATTTATTCGACTTATAAATTTTACTTATTAATATTTAAAATCAATTAAATATACAAATTTTAATTAACAGAAATTCTAGGTCGTTACACCAGTAGTCGAAGAACGAGTGTATGACCGGTACGTAGCCAATGAGGTTGGCACTGGCCGGGGCCAAAATTCAATAGGAGAAGTCATAATCGAAAAAGAGATGAGCAATGGATTCTTCATGTAAAGGGCATAAGGCCCAAAAAGGGTTAAGATGGATGTTCCAACGTCTGAGTCTGTCTTTAGTATTAATACGAGCATGGATGAGGCACCATTAGAAAAAAAAGGATGCAGGGAGGGAGCTGCATTTCCAAAGTCTAGCGAAAAAGAATGACCTACCAGGATGGTTGAGGAATGAATAGAATGAGGCAACCGAAAAGCCTTTCTCTGGAGCTAGGGCCCAAATATAGTGGTTTGACATGTCAGAGAGCTGGATGGAAAGGAGCAAGTTAGAGGCTGAGTTGAGGTCATTCAGTGTGTTGAGGTCAAAGAGAGCTGGGTGGCATATGTTGCTTGGACCAAGGGAAGAAAGATCAGCAACAATTGTGTTGTGGTGGGAGATATAGGGAAATAGATTAGCGAGTGAGCGGGTATTGATCCTGCCAGATATCTAGCCAGAAAAGGCAGTTGCGACCGTTGCCTATGGAGACATGGAATAGGGATTTGACATGGGTTATGGATTTCAAAACACCTACCCAGAAGGGGAAGGGTGAAAGGCGAGGAGATGAGTGGAGGATGAGATGACAGTTGGATTGATAATGAAGCTGAAGGATCTAATCTTTCCAGATAAAATAGCCCAGAGTGATGATACGCCAAAGCCATTTGGATAAGAGAGCAATGTTGAAAGAGCGGAGGTTAAGTAATCCTAAACCACCATGATCTTTGTGCAGGCAGATGGATTTCCAGTTGATTAAACATTTTGCTTCATTGCCATTCTAGAGAAAATAACGTCTACTAGTATCATTTTTTTTTATAATCCATTCCGGCGGTATATGAAAGAACATCCAGTATGAGGGGAAGGCTGATAGGACTGATTTTACAAGGACGAGGCGGCCTGCAGCAGATAGGGAATTAACTTTCCACGATGATAACCGAGATTTGATCTTGGAGATAAGTGGGAGCCAGTCTTGTCGAGCAAGTTTGGTGGGTGAAGAGGGATGCCAAGGTAGGAGATGGGGAAGTGGTCTAGTTTATAGTTAAGCGGAGAGGCAGAAAAGGGGCCGAGGTGTTGGGCGTCGTCGAGCATAAGGATGAAACTCTTGTAAAATTTGATGGATAGGCCAGAGATGAGTTCGAAGATGTATAAAAGAATTTTGAGACAGTGGAGGTGGTCTGGTACTAGGGAGATCAACAGTATGGTGTCATCAGCAAATTGGAGGTTGGAGATTGACAGTTCTGAATTGGGGAGTTTGATGCCAACAAGGAGATTATTGGAGATTGCAAGTTTGACCATACGGTTGAAGGCATCAGAGATGAGAACGAAAAGAAGTGGCGAAAGAGGGTCGCCATGTCTAAGACCCCGGGCTGATTTTTTATGTCCCCCTAAAGAGCCATTGATAGAGATAGATGAAAAACTTGTATCTAGGATATAGCTGATCCAGTTACACCAAGTATCTGAGAAACCTATGTGCTTCATAAGGTCGAGCAAAAAGTAATAGTAAACCAAGTCGAATGCTTTGGAGAAGTCTAGTTTGATGAGGGCACCTGGGGTGGAAGAGTGATGACAGAAGGAGATGACTTCCTGCGTGGCCGCAACACAGTCTAAGATGTTCCGGCCCTGGATGAACGCCAATTGTTCAACCCCAACCAGAGATCCAATAACCTTTTGGAGTCGATTGGTGAGGATTTTAGTGATGATTTTGAAGGTTGTGTTGAGCAGACTGATTAGGCGAAAGGAAGGAAGGGTGGTGGAACTGGGTTGGGATGAGGATGATGTTGGCGTAGTTTAATCTTGCAATCGATGAGGAATTAGATTGAAATTCTGCACAAATATCGATAATGTCAGATTTGATAGTTGCCCAAAAATGTTTGAAAAAAGGGGGCCGAAGCCATCCGGACCTGGTGTTTTGTCATCAGCCATATCGTTTAAAGCTGACCAAATTTCTTCTTCAGTGAAGGGATGATCAACGGGGATTAGAGAAGGATTGGGGTAAAGGAGATTCCAGCCAATGGGGGGAGCTAAGGTAAGCTTTTACCTAGGAGGTTGCGGTAATAATCGTTGAAAAGACGAAGGATGTCAGATTGGACAGCGAAGATGGTATCATTATGAAGGATTTTCGAGATGAAAGTGGATCTACAGTGACCATTGGCGATGCGATGAAAGTAAGCAGTGTTCTTGTCCCCCTCATCAATCCATTTGTCTTTGGAACGTTGCTTCCAACCAATCTCTTGTTGCTTGATAAGTCTGTCTAATTCTTACTCCAACTCGTGCAGGCGACTAGATTCAGGGCCAGACAAGGGGCGGGATTCTTCCAGTATGTTGAGATGTAAAATTCCATCTTGGGTCTCCACGATACGAGAGAGTATCGAACCCCAAATGGATTTTGCCCAGGGTCTGATGAGCTTTTTAAGTGAACGGAGTTTGGAAATAACTCGAGCAATGGCTGACTGGAGACGGGAAGATTGGGCCCAAGCTAGCTTGACGAAGTCATCAAAAGATGGCTCAAGAAGCCAGAGGCGTTCGAATTTGAATTGACGTTGAGGGATCGGTGTGGTTCCTGAATCGAGGAGGAGAGGACAGTGGTCTGATAGGGTGGTGGAAAGGTCATTAACAAGAGTGAGTGGGTGAAGGTCATCACAAGCGGAATTGAATAGGAAGAGATCTAATTTTACTAGGGCTAGTACAGACCAGAGTAATTATTATTTTATTATACATATATATAGTTTTATAAAAGATGTTACTTAGTTAAAACATTTAAAACTAAATTTTATTCAAAACATTTCAAACTAAATGTCATATTAGTATAATTCAAAATAGTCTTATTCATTTACTCAACAAAACAGTTTCAAACTTATTTAATTCATATTACTTCATACATAAACATACAAAACTAAACTTATATACTTCATCAAATAATTTATACTTTTCGAAATTATTTAGCTTTGAAAATTAAGCCTCGATTGGGAAGTGTTCGAACATTCAAAATAGTTGGTGAAATCAAATTTCAAATTCAAGAGTTGGAAATCAACAACAAATCAGTAAATCAACTTCAATAGATAGGGTTATACCAAATCAAATCCGAAACTCGAGGACTAAACACCGGGCTCACTTCAAATCATTTCAAAAACATATATACATATATCTTTCGAATATTAATTCATACTTCAGAATTTGAAATCAAAAATTGGTTTCACAAAATCAATCGCATAGCAAAGCTACTAAAGTGGCCTCTCCCTCACTTTGAAACTTGAAAACAAATGTCGATGATGCGTGCACTCATCACCAAAATTATTCTCCAGTGACATAAGTGAGTTCTGAACTTTTATTTTCTTAAAACTTCTTTGAAATTTTTTCGAAATCATTGGAACTCATTTGAAGTCATTTGAAACATTTCTTATTCGTAAAATACTTTTTAAATCATATTTTTATATATTTACAAATTCTTAAAACCAATTTCAAAACACCGGAATTCAACTCCTTGATTTCCCAATTAAAAATCCTCCAGTTATAAATCAATTTTAGATATATCAAATTTCTTATATAATTTTCAAAATTTCAAATCCTTTCGAAACTTCAAATCTCGTTTTAAAAGGTATATAATCCTTATCGAAACATTTTCTCTTTTATATATAGAATATAATCATACTTATCAAAATAGTAATTTCGGTATATAAAACAATTTTTAAAATACAAACGAACCCGATTTTTTTTTCAAAGGATGATTCAAGAAAGGATTTCAAAAAAAAGATAGAGATTCAAATTAAAGGAACTCTAATCAAGTAGAATTTCTGATTCGAAGATAGGCTCGAATGAAGATGAGATAATTAAATTACAAAATAGAAGATGGATGTACTTATATAAATCGTGGGCGACATTAATCGGGTCAAGCGTGACTTCAGGAATCTGATCGATGCAGAATTCTAAGGCAAATCGACATTCGATCGCCAGAGATTGAATTCGGCATAGCAAGAGATGGCAGTATCTAAACCGAGGGTATAGAAATCTCTGGTGAATAAATTCCAATTATAAAGGAGTTTCACCCCTTTACAAATCATTCAAAGATTGTTGGGATCACCGATTTTTTTAGAGATAGTTCAAAGTGGAGTTATGGGATGCTCCAGAATCAAAAGAATACAAATTAGGAAGATAAGAATGGAATTTTAGAACCGAAGGGAACGTTCCAAAATTCAAAGAAAATCAAAATCAAGAGGAAGAGATTAAAGCACGAACGAAAGTAATTCTATAATTAAATCTACTACATATGCTAAGTTTTGCCTAAAACCAAAGCTTTAATACCAACTGTAACGATTTGATATTTTCAACCATTCGCATCCGCACATGTCGGACTTGAATTGCTCAAAATATCATATTGTTAATTTATATTTGGAAAAACTCAGCATATACAGTAAATAAATCAATCACAGAATCAAAGACACAAAGTAATATAATAATAATGCAACGGAATAGATAAATAGTAGTTCATGAAGCTACTATATAAACAACAGAGTTAGGAATAAAATACAGCAGAACATCTCAAATACGTTGAAGTCTCGAATACAAACTGATGACATCTCTGAACAAATCAACTAGAAAAGTTGAATCGATAGTTGGGTCACCAAGGGAAGCTCCAAACTCCAAATGTGAGTCTCAAATGCTATGTCACTCAGTCTGATCCGAGCGTAAAGCAAAATACAAAACATTCGAGTTAGGATTAACATTCTTATATCAATAAATCCAACTCAAGTGAAATATCAACTGAAATATAATTAACTTAAAGGATGTTTGGGATAACTATCCTCTAAGGTTCCGTGGAACTGTCTACAATGTAGAAATATACGCTATTAACAACTAAACGTCATTATAACACCGTAGTCATTTCAAAATAATTTATACTTCAAAATCAAAATATCATTTCCATTTCAATTATATATATTTCCAAAATATAGCACTTTCAAAACTAAATTGATAATTTCATATATATCTTATTTTAACTTCATTATTATTTAGTTTTGAAATATTCACTTAATAAATCCATTATCATTTAAATAACCTTAAATTACATTAAACTAAATTTTTTCCTTCGATTTATTTAAAATTTGAAATATCCATTTAATTACTTCAAATCAAAATCAAGATATAAAATCATATCTTAAAGCCCTCAAATTCAATAAGTTTCAAATCGATTTAATTAAACAAAATTATTAATTAAATACAATTTCGAATAAATTTCAAATCTATCTTCTCAACCTTGATTTATTAAAAATCATTATGTACTCTATATTAAAATATAATTTAAGTAAATAGTTAACCGTAATATATTTTAATTAAATCAAACTTTATTATTAAAGTTATTTTATATTAAACAAATTTATACACAGCTTAAAAATCAAGAATTTAACTATATATAAAATAACATTTATATAATATCTAAAATCAATATTTATATAAAACCATATATTTCTTTTCGAAACCATAGAAATCATTTTCAAAATATTTATATATATAGATCAACGGTGTCTGTATATAATTTTCTATCCTATGGTCAAGTGATACGGATATTTATCATTTCAATCCGTAATTTAAATATAAATACGGGTATATATCATTTCAACCCGCAATCCCAAATTTAATTCAATGAAAATTGCTTGGGTCTATCATTTAACCCATAACGATTTTCTCCTATTTTACAGATCGTTCGGGTATGTATCATTTCAACCCATAGGAAATTCTGTACCAACAGGGAACTTGCAGAGTGATAACATATGTGATAATAATAATAACAGGAATATATCATCAATAATAAATAAGAACAACGGGATATGGTGTCATATCCCATAGGTGAACAATTTCAGATAATAACATATATAACAATTTAAATAACTACAGCAGCATATTTCAATTGTCGTTTCAATTGAAATTAAATTTAATAAACACAAGAATGTTAATCGTGAGTGATTGCTCACCTTTCGAGGCTAGCAAAGTTTGATAATAGAACAAGCTACGAATTCCAAAGCAAAGCAAGATTGGCACGAATTTGACGACAAAGCTGATAGATAGGAATAAACGAAATAAATCAGAATCTGCTTCGTATAGTTGAAATGAACGGTATATTGTATTATTATTTTGTTTCATTCTTTTTAAAAAAATCAATTTTTAAATCAAACATGGATTTTAAAATAAAATCTATCTATATTTGAAAAATTGATATAAATTTTAAACTCATACATATGAAAATCAAAATCTATATACATTTAAAAATCGAAATACCTATATATATTATAATATAAAAATCTATAGGCATTTTGAAATCAAAACCTATATATATTGGCAGACCTTGTTTTGAACAGAAGGCAATGCATGCCAGCTAATAGTATATATATGCAGACATCCTATACAACTACGGCTAATTACTATGCAGACTAATAATATATGTCCTTAAAATAATACTTTCAAAAATAACCCAATATGTAAAATATCTTTACATATATACGTGTTATAAAACAGTGTAACTTTAGCCGTAGTACATAAAAATCTCACGCACATAAAAAAAGTTATTTTAATTTATTATTATTTTTACTTTTTTTCAATCAATACATACTATAACCAATACATTACTTCACAAAATATCATATATACACAACACGCATAAACATATTACATTCAAAAGCAACCCACACCTTAAAACACATATATTACTAACATATATATTTATATAGATATACTGCAATTATTTACAATACGTATAACTTGTGCTTTACTGATAGCACATACGACCAGTAACTTATGTGTATAATATGGTTTGGAAAAAGAAAGAAAAAAACAAAACTTTTATATACATATATAACAGCAGACCAAAACCACACGCCTACACATACACTGCCTACATGCAAAATATATAGACTCCTATATATACAATGGAACTATATGCAATAATCAAATAGGACCTATCAAAAATACAGACAACATTTACTATATGCAGTATATGTAACTAAGATATATATACATACAGAAAGAAACCGAAGTGATTGGAGATGCGACACTGGAGGTTGGAGGAGACTGCGTCGCTGTTAGGGGCAAAGGCGAGGTCGGGATAGGAAAGGTCGCGGTGTGGCTGACCATGGGAGGCGGTTACAGGGAAAATAACGCACTTATTTTTTTTATGAAGTAAGGATTATAAGTGGAAGAGGTTGGGTTCAAAATAAAAGGGCCAGAGAGGGGGAGAGGAAAATGAACAGCACAAGGTGAAAAGTGGGATTGCACTAGAAAAGTGAAAGCATCAGTTCTGAAATAAATATATATGTGAGTGTAAGAAAAAAATATGTCGGCTCACTTTTTTTATAGAAGGTGGTGGCGATTGGATTTAAGCACCGAAAGGATGGGTAAGTAAGTTAGCAAAAGGAGTCATTTGCTAAAATGAATGCAACGTTACAAACGAGGTGAAGAAATGAACGGAGATAACACAATTAAATCAATTTATTAGATTGCTTGAGCTGCACGCTCAAATTTGAAAAGGCAAAGGAAAGCCAACGGTCACAATTTATGGTACCGATATAACGTACCGTTTCATTGTTTCCATCGCGTATCGGACCTCAAAATACAAAATTGAGTATACCGTTGGAATCAGATCGAAGAGACGGACAAGAGGAAATAGAAATATCTATGTCAGGACTTCCTATTAGAAGTCCATACGGACACCGATATACGTTGCTATTCCATACGAAAAACTCCAAAAGGAGTTAGAAACGTCCGAAATTTGCGAAACGAATTACGCAGTCTTATTCAGAGTGTTCTAAATATATTTTTCTCATGTTGATATATTTAGGTTTCGGAATACTTTTAAATTCAACTATTATTAACTGATTTAAACTGAATTTCTAGCGATTGATTGAACATCTATGTTATTCGATGAAAATTTTTCATTTACTATGTCTAGATGGACGCATGGCAAATATCAAATTTCCGCCATAAAATTCTATTGTTTGTTTCATTGGTAGATTTCAGTTTATTATATTCAAAAGAAATTCACCTTTTTTATTTCAAAATAAACTATATTTTAAATTACTATAATTAATATACCATAGAGATCAGCATGACGAGATGATCAACATGGTACACAGATATCTGTGATACGATTGAATTAAAAAAAATTGAATTTCCAGCTAGCGAAAAATGCAGCTAAAACGTCGAAAATAAGATCGATGGAGCTACAAAAGTTCGAATTTGATGAAACGAAATTCGACGTCTCTTTCAGAAGATGGTTTACAAATTTTCTGTATAAAAATATCCATGTTTGAAAATTATTTTATTACCATCAATTTTTTTTAACTGATTTAAATTAAAATAGAATTTCACAATAAAATAAACATAATATTATCAGATGAAAATTTACCAGTTGCTATGTTTAATTTGACGTATTTCAAATATCAAATTTTTATTTCAAATTTTTGTTATTTAAAATTTAACAACATTCCAATTAATTTAATAAATAAAATTACTAAATTTTATGGGTCGTTAAACGACAACTCTTCCACCTCCTCGCCATGTGACTGCAACACCATATCATAGCCTAGACACACTAGCGGGCTATCTTATCTCGCCGAGCAACCCACCTAATAGTCATCTCCAACCACCAACCACCTTGCATCTCCTACCTAGTGCAGCAGCACCACTGTCGCTCTCCTGGCTGAGTAAGCAGGCAATTATCTCTTCCTCTGTATTTAATATATATATATATATATATATACATGTTTGATTCATCGACTTTAAATTCGTGTAGTTATTTGCTTGATTTGCCATGTGTGCTCGCTGTTCGAAAATTACAGCAGCTAGTTGCTTTGATTTGTCGCTTATTTGTGTGTATGTCCATTCACTTTCTTCACCATCTTGTTTTCATAGCCTCGAAAGGTGAGCGATCACTCACGATTAACATTCATTTATTTAGTAAATTGACTTCACATAAAATGACGATTTAAATATGACATTAAATTTGAATTGTTTAATGATTTAATTTTTAAAAGATATGTTATAATTGTTCACCTTTGTAATAGACATATGGCACCATAACCATGTTGTATACATATTATATTAAAATTATTCCATTGATATGTTATGTTATTTTATATTATTATTTAATCGTTCTCACTCTGTAAGTTCCCCGATAGTTTAGGAAATCCCTATGAGTTGAAATGATGCATACCCGAACGATTTTATAGATTAAGAAAAATCATTATGGTTGAAATGATAAACCCTAGCAATTCTATTGAATTTGAAATTATGGGTTGCGGGTTAAAATGAAATATACTCATAATAATTTAAATTGCGGATTGAGATGATAAATATCCATATCACTTGACCATAGGATTGAAAATTATATGCGGACGCCGTCAGTATATTTTTAAACGATTTCCAAATTTTTGAGAAAAGAATATATATGTGTTTCAATTATAAAATATAATATAAAGATTTTATTTTAATGTGGGTGTAAAATTAGGATTTTTAAATCAAATATTTGGAGATTTTAAATTTATAAGTTAAGTTTTGGAATTGTAAATTTTAAGATTTTACGTATAATTATATTATTTATAAATATATAAAATAAGATTTAATATAAAATAAATTTATAAAAATAAGATTTAATTGAATAAACTTTAATTTAATTAGTATATATAATATGTTTAAGTATTTATATAAAAAATTATATTGATATTTTAAAAATAATTTTGTAATAACTTTAATAAATTAAGGTTGGAAAGGTAAATTGAAATTGATCTGAAATTTTATTTTTTTAAGAATTGTATTTAAATAAAAATTGATTTGAAACTTAACAATTTTGGGATTTTAAAGATATGATTTTTAGAACTTGATAGCTACATTTTGATCAAAGGTGATTAAATGAATATTTTCAAATTTAAATAAAATTGAAAATGAGCATTTAGTATTGATTTAAGTTTATGATTTGAGATTTTATTTAAATGTTACTAAAAATGATTAAGTTAATTTTTCAAATTTAAATAAAATTAAAGTTGAATTTTGAAATATAAATGAAATTTATCAAATTAAGTTATTGTAAATGTTTGAATATTTAAACTTTGAAACCTATTGAATTGGAAGTGGTTTAAATTTGTAGTTCAAACCTGGATTTGAAATCGATATAAATTAAAAATGGTTTTAACGAGAATTTGAATTGAACCTATAACCTTTTTAATTGAAGTTGTTGAACTAAGTTTGATTTAAATTGAATTTTGGAACTAAAGTTGATTTGAATTGATTTGTGAAATTAAAAGAAACAAATCTAATTTGAAACTATTTCCGATATAAATTTTTTAAATATATAAACTATTTTTAATATATAAACTATTTTTAATGTATAACTATTCCAATATTTAAACTACTTTCAATATTCAAACCGTTTAAGTTGGAACTGTTATGATTTAAAGTGAATATGATTTCTAAAGTGATATGATTTTGAAATGAATATGATTTCGAAAGTGATATGAACTATGAACTGTTTGAAATGAAAATGACCACATTGTAAAATAAGTATTTGGTTGTTAAAGACACCGGGATCGGATATTTTCATACTCTCTGCCAATACCGAAAACTACTTTAACAACTGTGCACGTGGTGGAGAATCAAGAACAAAGTTGGATGGTTTGGTGAACGTCTGTATGAGGTGTGAACGCAGCCTTGACTCTATCGAGTCAGCTTGATATGACTAAAACATGAGCTATACCAGACCAAGTGAGGTCGCTCCTTCGATCGGGAAATTTCTTCAATACCATATTTATTACTTCATGATTGATTTGGTGGCCACCCCTCGATTTGATCATGGGAGTGTGTTCCGAGGTTGGCGGTAGTAGCTGCTATCCTTTACCACCAGTCCGGGAGTGCAAATGGTAGAATCCTGCTCTGGCATCGCCTCGCATGCCTTGTCATATGCCTTATCACGCCCACTATGAGTTTGGTTTGTGTCTTACACTATGGAGTGCCCTCTGATAGCCCTACAGTTTATGGAGGAATTAGGATACTGTATAGACTATAAAATTTATATAAAAATGTGTTAAGGGGGATATGGCTAACGCCTTAATGCTATTTTAGTAGTTTACTTTACTGTAGACATTATATATGTCGCGTATTGTATTATGTATGTAGATAGTTCCACGGATCCTTAAAGGGTGGAATCCAAACATCCTTTAAGTTATATTTGCATTTCACTTGAGTTGATTTAATTGCATAAGAATGTTAATCCTGATTAGAGTAGTTTGTGTTTGCTTTATGCTCGGGTCAGACTGAGTGCCACCACATCTGAGACTCACCTTAGGAGTTTGGAGCTTTGTATGGAGATCTAGCTTAATCTATTCAGCTTTTCAGTTATCTTAGTTATTTCAGTTATTTCCAGTTTTTTTTGTTCAGACTTGCCAGTTCCTTTTGTGTTAATGACTTCTATGTACTTGGGATTTTCTATTGTATTTGTTTCAGAATCTGATGTTCTGTATTAGCTTCATGAACTACTATTTATCCATTCCGCTGCTTATTATTTTATTACCTCGTGTCTCTGATCCTATGATTGATTTATTTACTGTAAATACTAAATTTTGCCAAATATAAATTAACAATCTGTTGTTTTTAGCAATTCAATATGACATGTGTGGATTATTATCGATTTGGATGATTCGAAAAGGCAGGTCGTTAATGTGGAATTAGAGCTCTGTTTAGGCAAAACTTAGCTTATGGATTAAAAACTCATCAGAGATAAGGTAGTAATACCCTAGCATGAGTGAAATTAATTATAGAATCATCTTCATTCGAGCTTGAAATTCTTTGTTAGGATCCTCTTTGATTAGGATTTCTTTTGAATTTTAAAACTTTAACATTTTCTAAAATCCATCTTGTGTTTTCTTATTCATGTTATTTAATACTGGAGCATCGCATAGCTTTATTTTTGTTGACCTTTATAATAAATTTGAGCACATCCTGTAACTTCAATTGGAAACTTCATCCTTGTGTGTGACTAATTCCATCGGCGGCCCCGCTAACCTTAGAATGATTTGTAAAGCAGTGAAACTCCTTTACAAGAAGCGTCGATTTACAAGAGATTTCTATGTTCTGGCTGTCGATGCATTTGATATCTTACTTGGAGGTGATTGGTTAAAGCGTTATGATGCTGTTATTTCTTGCAAAGCCTGAACCGTTTCTTTTGTAGACAACCAGGGTAATTCTCTTATGGTCAAATGTCGATTGCCTCAAGATTTTGTAGGCAGTTTTATCTTTTTGCTTGATGCTCGTCCTAATGATCTTGACTCCACCCCTGTTGTATATCTATTTGCGAATGTCTTTGGTGAAGTCACTTCTCTTCCTCCTAAGGGGGAAATTGAATTCCGCATCGATCTCATTCCTAGAGCCGGATCTTGCTATCGATTTTCACCAGCCTCGGGTAGTTGAGGGGAGCATTCCCAATACAGTTTTCGAATAGAGAATGGTTTCTATGAATGGTTAGTAATGCCCTTTGGATTAATCAATGCTCCTGCCTTCACCGTCAATCCCATGAATCGCGTTTTCCGCGATGCCTTCAACAAGTTTGTCCTGGTTTTTGTTGACGATATTCTTGTCTTTTCTATGTTTGAGAAGGAACATGTGTAACATTTAGGATATGTGTTGGAAACTCTCATGAGGCATCAGTTGAAAGCCAATTTTTTAAATGCCATTTTTGGAGAGATGAAATCCGATTCCTTGAGCATATTGTTTTTGAAAATGGAGTCTCGGTTGACCCGGTTAAGGTCGTCATGATCAACATAAGTCTACCCATCTTTCCTCTTTTGTAATTTAATTATCTTATCTTTCTTTCGAGCATATCTTCTTAGTTAGAATTCTCTTTGATTAGGTTCCCTCTAAATTTGAGTCTCTATCTTTGATCAAAAGTTCGTTCTTGAATCATCCTGCGGGGAGCGTATTTGTAATTCATATAAAAATGATTTATATTAAGTTGTTTGAATTGTTAAGTTTGAATTTTGGGTTTCAATCGATTCGTGTAGCTAACGTTATCGATAGGAATTCCAAACACTTGAACAAAGCAAACTGACACAATACTGTTTCAAAATTTGTAAATGAAATAATTTTATGTATGATCATATTTTATATATAAAAGTATAATTTTCTGAAATTAGATAGTTAAATGAATTGATAGTTAGAAATGATAGTACTAGATTATCATTTATTGTTTTGTCAACATTCCTAAATAGTTAACTATTGTTGTATGTAAGGAGATGAAATTTTTAAAACATAGTTTATTAAACTGATTTGCAAATAAAATAAATTTAAATTAAGGATTTGAGAATTTAATTTTCGTTGCTTTTCACAAAAAAAAATAGGTTTTCAAAGTTTTGAAAAAATATATTATGTGAAATTATTTTCGAATGGAAATTGTATCCAAAGAATTTTAAAAGATGTAAGTCCGTACTTTCCTCTTATGTTGCTGGAAAATAATTTCGATGATGACTGCAACATCATCGAACATTCATTTTTGAGTCTCAAAATGGGAAGACCACTTAGTAGCTTTGCTACACTTTTGTTTTAGAAAATGTATTTGATTTGAATTTCTTGAGTATGATTTTATGTACAATATATATGTGTGTGTGTGTGTGTGTGTGTGTGTGTATTTATTTATTTATTTATTTATTTCAAAATGGTTTGAAGTGAAATCGAAAATTTAACTCTTAAGTTCTATGTTAAGTTATGGTTTTCAATTGTTGAAATGAAACATTTTTTTTGATTAATTGGAGTGTCTAAAATGAGAATGAAATTGAAACAACTTGAAACAGTTGAATCGGGATAAATTAATTTGTATAATACTCAATTGCGTTCTTAAACATATATAACTTATCTGAAATATTCAAAAAGTAAAATTAATGTGAATATGTAATTGAAGGTTATAAAAGAGAAAACTTAAGTAATAATAATGTTCAAACTAAATTTTGCTTAACAGAAATGTTGTAAATAAAAGGTAAATTTGTATAATGCTCAATTACATTTGGAAACATTAATAAAACTTACGTGGAAAAAAGTTTGAATGTAATTAGAATATGTAATTGAATGGTATACAATATAAATATAAGCAATAAGATGTCCAAATGAAATTTTGTTAAGGGAATTTATAAATAAAAATTGGGTGGTTATAATAAATGTTTATACACTTAATTTATGTTGAAAAATATGTTAAGTGAAATAAATTGAATAATAAAAAGAGAATGCTATTTAAGTAAATAAGGTGAATGCAAATAAATTGGATATAAATGTAAATTAATTGAAAGTTAGTTAATTAGAATAATAATAATAATAAATGGGTGTTAATAAGTAATGAGATGTATAACGTTACTCGAAAGTGAAATTTATATGGTTTTAAATTAATTTTTGTGTCTAGTACTATGTATTTTGAATCTATCTTTCATTTCTGTTGCTTCCATTCTCTAATCTCGTTCCTTTTCGAGGGCGAAAAGTTTTGAGTGGGGGAGAGTGTATCTACCCAAAAAATTTAATGATTTAAATAACGTAATTAACTAAAAAAATTCTTGAAAATAAAACATAAATTTTAACAATGAAAATTTGATATTTGTTATGCGTGTATTGAAGCATAGCAAGTGACAGATTTTCATCGGAAAATAAGTATGTTTGTTCAGTTGTGAAATTTCAATTTAAAACATAAATCAGTTAAATTTGATAGAATTAAAATATTTTTGAAATCTGAATATTTTTACATAAGAAAAATGTAGACCATTTTCTGAGCGAGACGTCATATTTCGTTTCGCCAAATTTGAATTGCTCTAGCTCCGTTTATATTATTTTCGGCATTTTAGCGTAATTTTCGACAGCAAATATCGAGTTTTGATAAGTTGTTCGTGTCGCTAATATCTGTCTAATATCTTGTTCATCTCATTGCGCTGATCTCTACAGTATATTCATTTGTGCATTTCGGTGTTCGGTGCACGGTGAAATCTACGAAATGGTTAGCCGTATCGATACCCATTTTGAGCCTTTTTAGTGTTCTGTGTCCTTATGTTTGTTCATCTGGTAAAACCAATAATCTGTAGCCTATAATATTCCAGAATTCAACTATTGGCTTTCAATATTCCTACCATTTTCATATATTTGTTCGTTACCTTCACGGTTCGTTTCCCTTCCTCGGTTCGTTTCCCTTCCTCTCTGTTAATTTTTCTCTTTGAGAATAATATATATATGTATAAGTTGCTTTTATCATCTGAAGCCTGTTTTCCTTCCTAAAGCCTTGCTTATCCATTATCATAGATCCGCCATCTCACTCAGACAACCCAAACGTCAAACCACTTCATCAATTGCTGAATGTTGAGATTCGCCTACCACCCTCCGTAACCTCCCACTCTACTCAACCTGCACCTAACAACAGCTGCCTGTACGTGACATCCAACCTCCCACTCCAACCCCTCCACATCACCTTCATCCATGCATAGACCCGCATCCACCAACAATCGACTCACCCTCTCACCACCATCACTACCCTGGCCATAACCACCGCAACTCATAACACATAACCCAGCCTTACTACATCAAGCCGCATTACCCCTCCACGTACTCCACCCTGCCAGAACTGTAGCGACCCAACTTTCTATCACCAGAAAATCACATCACTAATTAAGAAAGAAAGAGATAGAAGAAGAAAAGAAAGAGAAGAAAGAAAAACAGCACATCAGAATCTCACAGCGGAACGATTGAAAATATAATATAGAACATATACATAGTATCATATACATCAGAGTACACAACTAAACATCTCAATTTAGACAGTTATAACATTTCTGTCTAATACAATACAAGACATCATACAGAATAACAATACAGCGGAAACTCTAACTATATATCTACACGCTGAAGCCTCCTGCTCCAAAGCTCCTCCAGATTTCGTCAAGGATAACCTGAATCACTTGACTACTCATATATAATATGAGTACCCAAGAGTTTAATAAAACAGAAAATAAACACTCGGGTCAGACAGGGGTCTGGTGTGAGTAAACGGTTTAAGATTGCTTAACTTTAGAAAATCCTTTAAAGGAAAAGGTATCACGTAAGACTTTCCACACATAAACATGGAAAAGTTTTTACCTTACGCTAACCAAAACATTTGATAGGAAATCCAGTGATATTATAATAGTGTCTAGGATTTTCAAATAAATATGAAATAGCTGAAATTGTTACATTCATTAAATTCCAGCTACTAGCCACAAAAGTGGGTAATACAAACAAAACCGTAGGGTCTCGTAGGAAGAATGAGTTTCCAACAATGGCAGGGCTACCTCCCGTCACAGTACGTGGCCTAGATCACCGTACCGAGGAGCCACCCTAACCCCCTGCAACACAAGGCCGGGACCATTCCTTACTGAACAGTCTCGAACAAGACCACCCCGCAGTTGGCTGCAGACCAACTGCCCACATAGCTGAAATAAAAAGGGACTTCTAGACAGGGATGTATCTCGCTCTCCAGTGGAAGCTACCCACGAAGCCTTGCTGCACCTCCCCTATTTTAGCCATTCCCGGTTGATGAGGCTTGAGGCTGCGATTACCTTTTATAGAACACATCTATCTTAGAATGCTCATCGTCCACCTGACGATGTTCTGAAAGCATTCAATCCATACAAGTTCATTCCGGGTTCGAACGAAACCAAAGGCACTATCTCGTTGCACTCATTTTGGAATCACCCTCAGAGTCAACGACCATAGCCCTTGCACTCTGAATCACCATCTCGAATCTATAAGTACTATTCCGTCAAACTCATTACGGAATCACCCACAGAGTTATACTGACGTATAGTACTTACACCTTGAGTCTTCACTCGCTCCACTTGGATTAACGACCTAACGTTTAATTGGAATCGATGTGGTTTTCGGATATCCAAATATGGAAACCCGATCCCCGTCTCACCGAATCCAAACGCCATTTTAATGTCCAAGTTATACTTAAGGGATTTAAACAATAGATTTTTCAGAAATATCACTTAACATAAATGGATGATTCACATTACATAGATAGATAATTCACAATTATCACATTCATCCATACATATCACAAAGCAGCATATATATCACATCTCAAATATATCTCATATCAACCAATGACATATAATATCAACCAATAACATTAACTCATCCAATGATACTTATCAATCAATCATTCATCATTCATAAACAAGTTTGATCCAAACTTAATTAATTTAATTAACCCTTAAATTAAATTAATTCCATGCTTAATCTCTTGGATTATCATCAATCCAACTTCTCATTAATTAATTACAAATTAATTAATTAAACATCACTTAATTATCCATTTTGAATTAATCATACTTGATTAATTATTACTTGCTTACTTTAAGTAATTATTACTTAATTACCATATTAATTAATCATCCTGATTAATTACTTTCAAATTATACTAAGTAATTACCTCTTAATTACCTTTTAAAATTAATCACACTTGATTAACTATTCTTTAATTATCCTGATAATTATTCCTTAATTACCCTTTAATTAATTACACCTGATTAATCACTTTTAATTGATCACACTTGATTAATTACTTTTAATTAAAACTACTTGATTAATTACTTTTAATTAAACTTACTTTTAATTACATTTAGTAATTAAAACTTAATTATAAATTAATTATTAATATTAATTATCTCTTAATTATTAATTAATAAAACTTAATTATTAATTAACAAAATTTAATTATTAATCCTTAATTATTAATTAACCAATCCTTAATTAATATTGATTAATTCTTAATTACTTTTGATTAATCCTTAATCACCTTTAATTAATCCTTAATCACCTTTGATTAATCCTTAATCAACTTTGATTAATCAATTAATTAATATTTAATTATAGTATTAATTAATAAAACCCAATCATTAATTAATAAAACTTAATTACAAACTAAGTACATCTTAAATATTAATTAAGTAACCTCTAATTACTTAATTAACAACTCTCTAATTACAAATTAATCAAACCTTAATAACTTGATTAATTTATTCTTAAGTATTTAATTACTCAATTAATTAATCTTTGATCATTAATTAACAATTTTTAATTAATAATCCTTAATTATAATTAATCTTAAATTAATAAAATAATAACCTTTAATTAACTATTAATTAAATCAATTAATTTACTCCTGATTAATTACTTAATTAACCCTTTATAATTAAATAAAACAAATTAATTAATTATACTTAATTTCCATAATTAACTTAGTTTATCTCAAGGTATTAAACCTTTAATCATCTTTAGACAAGACATTATATCATTAATACCTTTATTAACATTAACATTTAAAAACATTTTAACATTATAATTTATCTTTACTTAATTACACCATCAATTAAGTTTTAAAATAAATAATTATTCACTTGATAATTTTAAAGTTATCAAAGCTTAACTTCCTAAAAACTTAAAACATTATCAAGTAAAGGTTTTTAAAAACTAATTCAAGTTATATTTTGAAGCTTACCTTTCTAAAAAAAAATTAACTAACATTTTAAACTAATGTTTAAAAATCACTTTAAAATTTCATTTAACAAAATTTAATTTAAACATTTTTAAAACTTCATAACCTATTGTTTAAGAAATACTTATTATATATAAAATAAGTTTGTATAGAAGTTAAAACTAGATCTAACTTCAAATTACAAAGAGATTTGATTTTAAAACATTCTGAAACTGTTTTTGTCAGTTACTTCGGGTTTTACCCGAAGATCACTCGGGCCTAACCCTGAGTCAAAACACTTCTGCCATTTAAAACTTAAAATAAAATTTTAAAGTTTAAAAATCTGTAGTCTTATAACACCTAAATCTACTCGAGTTCACTCTCGCGTATTCTTCCCAAACTCTCGAGCAATGCTTCGAGTAAACCCAGATGTCACAACCCCACCTGTACACCTGCACAACCAACCCCGACGCCAATGACCATCTCTGGTAACGTCGACAGATCATCCAACGCCTCAACATCATCGCTCGATCATCCAAACTCACTCGCGTTCCTTAAATCAAAATAGAGTATGTAAGAAAAACAACAACCAAAATCCACTGCCAGAAACTATCTCGCAGCCTCTACTCCGATCATCGGAGTTGCTACCCTCCGGCTATGCCATGCCGACACCCTAAGCTACCCTTACCCCAAATTCCAGCCCTCTCGATGCATCAGAGAAAGTGATGAACCAAAATTTTCTAGCGCGACCAAACTAGGTTTAGAAATCCATTTCTCTTGCCGCCGACACCCCAAATGATCAAACACCCCATCTTCCATTTTTCCCAGCCTCACCGTACAGTCCTCTACCACCTGACAAAGTCCCGACTCTTCTAGTCCCCTAGGCCATATGCAGTTGCTCAAAAACCCCAATCCAGTCAACACTGAAATTCTCTTCAATCCTATCACTAAAAATCTGAATTCTTGTTTTAAAAATCTTCATTTTCTATCTAGATTCAAGTTATAAAGTCAGATTATCAAAATATAACATTTGATTTATCATGCATTTAGAATTGCCACTGCATTTTCTTGTTTCCAGAACTAAATTTAAACTTAAATTGTTTTAAATAAATTTTAAACTTAAATTTAGGATTTAACAAGCATATATTATATGTATCTCCAAATCTAACAAACATAGAATGATTTGATTATGATTTCTGATCGAACTCTTATTTTCCTGAACCAAGAAATAGAAACATATAAACACAGCAGACATTCACTTATACAATCATTCATATCATATACATGCACAATCAAACATTATTATCTTGAACTTCACAAGCAATCGGAAGTATATTAACTTAATTTTTTTATTAAATTTGTTTACTCATCGGGTTTTAAAAAGCAGAGACTTGATTTATTTGCTGAGAAGCTTGAAAACTGTATTGCTGCCTTGATTTGTTTTTGATAATCTGAAGTTTTGCATTGTTGCTTTGATTTTTAGGAGACTTGTAGAATCTCAGTTTTAAAATAGTTGCAAGCTTACAGATTTTGAACTTGAGCTTATAGATTTCAGATTGCATTTGTTTACAGATCTGAAAAATGTTTCAGACTTTTGATTTTTGAACAGAGATGGATTTTGGTTTGAGGAGAATTACAGGGTTGCATTTAGACTTGAAGTGGTTGCAAACACCAGATTTGAGAATGGTTCAGGCTTGGTTTGAAAACAAATGCTTGAGGAAGAATTAGTTTACAGGGTTGCATTTGTTTTGGGTTTGAAACTTCAAATCCGAAAAATAGTTCCAGGTTTGTTTATAGATTTGAAAAGGAAGTTTTTACAGTGTTTGTTTGAGGATATGTTTTCAAGCTTGATCTGGTTTCAGGTTTTAATGCAAAAGAATTTACTGGTTTGGAAAAATAGTTCACAGGTTTGATGCAAAAGGAATTTTGGTTGTGAAGATAGAACATGGTTAAGTTTCCTTAAAATGAAATAAGAAAGGAGATGGGAAAAGAAGAGTTAGTTTTAAATAATGTGATTTAGGATTTATTTGGAATTTAAAAAAAAAAATTGCCACTTGTTTCAATTATTAACACTTGTCACAACCTATAATTACTTCACTTACATGTGTATTTTTAAGCTTTATTAACCTACACTTGTAATATTTCATTTTTATTTATCTTTAAGAGATTTTAAAAGCTTTTATATAAATTTCCTAAATTAGTAAATACATTTCTAAATAAATAAATGCTTTCTAAAATTTTTAAAAATAAAATCTTTAAAAGAAAATAAAGTATAACCAATCATGATGTAAACAAAATCATATAAAATATTTTTAATCCATTTTAAATGTTAAAATAAACCTTTTGTATTTATTTTACAATTTTATAAACCTTTCTTAATAAATTCTTTTTAAGGAAATAAATCTTATTTTAAATAAAACTCATTCATATATTATTTTAAATCAAAATGCTTTTAAGATATAAATATTCATTTAAATTCAAATTTAAATCTAAATTTAAATTCAATTTGAAATCAAATTTAATATCAATTCAAATTTACACTAACTTTAAACAAACACTAATTTAATTTGAAAACAATAACTTTATTTAAAAAAACTATTTTTAAAACATTACCAATTAAATTTGCAAATAATTATTTATTAAGAATCCATTTATAAATATAATTAAAATCATAATGTTATTAATTATTTTGGTTATTTATATTTGAAAATAACAGTTTTTATCTATTTTAATTAATTTATTAAGATGATTATCACATTTTAAATTCCTCGAAATTCCGGGATATCACAAGAACCATCCACCGTTCCCTCTTTATCTGCAACCCATCCGTTAACCGCCTCTTCCCCTTCCATCGCAGGCTGCTTCGATCCTTGCTCCAACATCCGCCTGTAGACTCCCCCGCCACCCTTGCCGCTAGTATAAATACCCTCCGACCTTCCCTCCATCGCAGCAAACTTGCTCGTCGAACCCACTCCCACTTAGGCCACCCACATCGGCGAAACCTCCGCCTCAGTACCTAATTCCACCCGACAACTCTTGCACCTCCTCACCCTGTGACTACAACACTATATCATAGTCGAGACACACAAGCAGCCCATCTTATCTCGTTAAGCAACCCAACTAACAGCCATCTCCAACCGCTAACCACCTTGCAGCTCCGACCTAGCGCAGCAGCACCACTGTCGCTCCTCTGGCTGAGCAACCAGGCAACTACCACTTCCTTTATAGTTAAATATATACATACATACATATATATATACACACACACATATATGTTTGATTCATCGATTTCAAATTCGTGTAGTTATTTGCTTGCTTTTCCTTGTGTGCTCGTTGTCCAGAAATTACAGCAGCTAGTTGCTTTGCTTTTTTGCTTATCCATATGCATGTTCGTGTCACTTTCTTCACCACCATTGTTATCATAGCCTTGAAAGGTGAGCGATCACTCACGTTTAACATTCATTTGTTTAGTAAATCGATTTCACATGAAATGATGATTTAAATATGTTGCTAAATTTGAATTGGTTAGTGATTTGATTATTAAATGATATGTTATTATTTGTAATTGTTCACCTTTGTAATTGACATATGACACCATAACCATGTTGCATACATATTATATTTAAATTGTTGCCATTATATGTTATGCTATTTTATATTATTATTAAATTGTTCTCAGCGTGCAAGTTCCCTAATAGTTTAGGAAATCCTTATGGGTTGAAACGATGCATACCTGAGTGATTTTATAGATTAAGAAAAAATCGTTATGAGTTGAAATGATAAACCCAAGCGACTCTATTGAATTTGATAGTTTAGGTTGCGGGTTGAAATGATATATACTCGTAATATATCCTCGTGATATATACTCATAATAATTTAAATTGCGGATTGAAATGATAAATATCTGTATCACTTGACCATTGCATAGAAAATTATATATGGACAGCGTTGGTCTGTTTTAAATGATTTCCAAATTTTTGAGAAAAGAAAATATATATGTTTTGATTTTAAAATATAATATAAAGATTTTATTTTAATATGTGTGTAAAATTTAGATTTTTAAATCAAATATTTTGGAGATTTTAAATTTATAAGTTAAGTTTTGGAATTGTAATTTTAAGATTTTACCTATAATTCTATTATTTTTAAGTATATAAAATAATATTTCATATAAAATAAATTTATAATAACAATATTTAATTTAATTAGTATATATAATATGTTTAAGTATTTATAAAAAAATTATGTTGATATTTTAAAAATGGATTTTGTAATAACTTTAATAAATTAAGTTGGAAAGATAAATTTAAATTGATTTGAAATTTTAATTGTTTAAGAATTGTATTTAAATAAAAATTGATTTGAAACTAATCAATTTTGAGATTTTAAAGATATGATTTTTAGAACTTGATAACTAAATTTTGATGAAAGGTGATTAAATGAATATTTTCAAATTTAAATAAAATTAAAATTGAATATTTAATATTGATTTAAATTTATGATTTGAGATTTAATTTAAATGCCATTAAAAATGATTAAGTGAATATTTTCAAATTTAAGTAAAATTAAAGTTGAATTTTGAAATATAAATGAAATTAATCAAATTGAGTTATTGTAAATGTTTGAATATTTAAACTTTGAAACCTATTGAATTGGAAGTGGTTTAAATTTGTAGTTCAAACCTGGATTTGAAATCGATATTAATTAAAAATGGTTTTAACGAGAATTTGAATTGAACGTTTAACCTTTTTAATTGAAATTGTTGAACTGAATTGATTTAAATTGAATTTTGGAACTAAAGTTGAATTGAATTGATTTGTGAAATTGGAAGAAACAATTCTAATTTGAAACTATTTTCGATATAAACTCTTTTAATATATAAACTATTTTAATATATAAACTATTTTTATTATAAAAACTATTATAATCTATAACCTATTTTTAAATATAAATTATTTTTAATGTATAATATTCCAATATATAAATTACTTTCAATATTCAAACCGTTTAAGTTGGAACTGTTATGATTTAAAGTGAATATGATTTTGAAAGTGATGTGATTTTGAAATAAATATGATTTCAAAAGTGATGTGAAGTATGAACTGTTTGAAATGAAAACGGCCACGATGTGAAACAAGCGTTTGGTTGTTAAAGAGAGAGGGATCGGATATTGTCAAACTCTCTGCCAATACCGACAACCACTTTAACAATTGTGCATGAGGTGGAGAATCCAGAACGAAGTAGGATGGTTTGGTGAACATTTGTATGAGGTATGAACGCAGCCCCGACTCCCTCGAGTCAGCTTGATATGACTAAAACAGGAGTTATACCGGGCTAAGTGAGGTAGCTCCTCCGATCGGGCACATTTGTTTGATACCATATTTATGACTTTTTGATTGATTTGGTGGCCACCCCTCGATTTGATTATGGGAGTGTGTTCGGAGGTGGACGGTAGTAGCTGCTATCCGTTAACACCAGTTCGGGAGTGCAAACGGTAGAATCCTACCTTGGCATTGCCTCACGTGCCTTGGCATTGCCTCACGTGCCTTGGCATATGCCTTATCGAGCCCACTACGAGTTTGTTTTGTGCCGTACAATATGGAGTGTCAACTGATAGCCTTCTTGTTTACGGAGGAATTACGGTACTGTATATATTACGACATTTATATAAAAATATGTTAAAGGGGATATGGGTAAAGCCTTAACACTATTTTAATAGTTTACTTTACTGTAGACATTATATATGCAGTGTATTGTATTATGTATGTAGATAGTTCCACGGATCCTTAAATGGTGGAATCCCAAACATCCTTTAAGTTATATTTGCATTTCACTTGAGTTGATTTACTTACATAAAAATGTTAATCTCGACTCAAGTGTTTTTTGTTTGCTTTATGCTCGAGTCTGATTGAGTGTCGCTGCATTTGAGACTCACCTTTGGAGCTTGGAGCTTTGTTTGGAGATCTAGCTTTATCTATCCAGTTTTTCGATTATCTCAATTATTTCAGCTGTTTCCAATTGTTTATGTTCAGACTTATCAGTTACTTTTGCATTAGTGGTTTCTATGTACTTAGGATTTTCTATTGTATTTGTTTCAGACTCTGATATTCTGTAGTAGCTTTATAAACTACTATTTATATATTCCGCTGCTTATTATTGTATTACTCTATATCTGTGTTCCTATGATTGATTGATTTATTTATTGTATATGCTATGTTTTGCTAAATATAAATTAACAATTTGTTGTTTTGAGCAATTCAAGTCTGACATGTGTGGATTATTGTCGATTTGAATGGTTCAAAAATGCAGGTCGTTACACCTAAGCTCTGATACCGACTGCGATGACCCACCATTCTAAACCCTAGGAGCGACACTTAATACATCCATGATATCATGTGTCATTGCCCAAGCGTACGAAAGGCAAGTTATCTTAGGTAAAATAAAGAACAGAACAAGATAAAACAGATAAACTTCACAATGGAATGGTTACATATAATAATGACTTAGTACAAAAGGTTACTCTTTATATGGAGTTATCAGAGTTATACAAAAGTAATACATCTAACAGATTTGCAGTTAAACATTCTGACTTATCTTTTTTAGATACAAAATACACCTGCATAATCACACCATGGAAATAAATAACTAGATAGCTAAGGGTCCTCTTGCTCGAACATCATCTTCAAATAACTCCAAAGAGAAACCTGCTATTCTCGGACAACTAAAATATAATTGAGTACCCTAGAGTTTAGGCAAAGTAAATAGCTTGGGTCAGACAAAATGTTTAGTATGAGTAAAACTCTGAAACAGTTGGGGTGTATTTAAACAATATCATGTAGGACCACGCCGCTAACGTGGAATGAGTTTTTTCCCACATAAATAATAACCAAACATAACAAAAATGGAAATGAACAATAAGGAACAAATCCAAACATAGATGATGGGCATAATTAATATACATCCAGACTTGAAAGAATGGGAACAGTCTGAATAGAAATCCAAACTAGGCAGAATGGATAAAACAAGATATTAGTCCAAACACAATAGAATGGACTAAACATGATAACAGTCCTAACTCGATAGAATGGACTAATTAAATAATTAACATCGCGAAGAGTGGTCGACTCTTCTCGTTGTAATTAAAGAAAACAGATTTAAAGGTTCGAATCAAATAAGGGAAGGAAAATCTCCAATAATGACTAGGAGAATGTGCTCCTCTTATTAAAGTATAACTCTAGAAATATACTTTAGAACTCTGATATCTCTTGGACATGTCCAAGCCGGACCCGGCCAACGGTTATTGAGTATCCGAGTCTTTCAAATCTCAATGCGCAACACCAAATCCAATCTAGAGTGGATGTGAAAATACTCTAATGGGAGCAACCCCACATAGCTTGGCTTCCACTTGCTCTTTGAGTTTAGTCATTTCCGGAAAAGGGTAACAAAGGACAAATGAGCTACACATCGTCTTAGAGTGACGATAATAAAAAAGTTAAAGTAACCGATTGTTGAGAAACCAACTATTGAGGATAAAAAAGAAAAAGTAACCGATAGTTGAGAAACCAACTATCGAGGATATAAAACGATCGTATATTGAAATTAATTCCTGTATACTTATCACCACTCGTCGAACTCCAACTAGTCCTATTTCTTGGTTAACAATAATACTGGACAAGTCAAGGTAGTGTTGCCTCAAAGTCATGTCTCACGATTATTCTTAACTTTTGAAACAGCGACAAGTCTACTTCCTCGATTTTAGTGCCAAGTATACAAATAAATCGTTCCCATATGAGTGAATCGCTTTACGGAAATTAATTTATTTCCATAAACGAATCAGACCTTTTCTTTTAAAGACTCGAATTCGTGTTTGGCCTCAAATTACAAGCACTAGCTTTTAAATACTTTTTTAAAAGAGTTTACTAACTTCAATACATCAATTTAAAAAGGATTTAATATCTTAAAACATCCTTATTACATTGATTAATTAACTTTAAACTTCGTCACACAATTTGATTTTTGAACTGCGAATGTCTTTACATAATAAAAAGGGTAAACCACTTTTAAACCTTATTAATTTAATTAATTATTAAAATATAATTAACTAAATTAATAATTAATTAATTATCATTATTTATGAATAACAAAGTCAAAACATCCTTATTACTTTGATAAATTCACTTTGGAACTTCATAAATTAAGTTGATTAATTGCTCCACTAAACTTTAATTAAAATGGACAAAACATCATTAATTCAATTAATTAAGAAATTTAAATATAATTAATTAAACTAAATAAATAATTAAATATCATTATTTCAAAATTATTAATCAATTTAAACCATCATTAAGGAAAGGTTAATTAAAGTTAAAACAAGTTGATTTCCTTTAAAGTCATTAATTAAAAGATAAATTAATTTTAAAAATGTCATTAGTTAATTGATTGATTAACTTTAATCCATCGTTATCAAAATATTAATTAGCCTTAAACCTCATTAAATAAAATGGTTAATCAAATTTAAATCACCATTAACTAAGTAATTAGTTAAATTATAAAACACATCATTAACAAGTTAGTAATTAGCCTTAATCCTTATTAATTAAATAATTAATTAAATTAAATAATCATTATTAAAATAAATAATTATTTTTGAAGTCATCATTAATCAAAATTTTGCTTAACTTGTAAAACAATTTCAAGCATGAAGATGAAATCAAACGGTTTCTAAGAAGTAATTTTCTGAAAGTGCCGATATAGCGACTGCCGCTATACGGACAGTTTGGAAAACAAGTTTATAATATTATCAACACAATCAAACATCACATAGTAATGGTTTGATCATACATACAACAAGCATTCATAGGCAATAAATATGAACATGAATATAGTTTTATAGCTTTGGTTTTTTAGGGTAAATTTTTACTTACTAATTAGTTTGCTAACTAAACTTTACTTAACATGTTTGCATCCATCACAACATATACATTTCGAAATAAAACATGAGCAAATTCAAAACATATCCAAACCAAACAAGCAATATATGTCACAATATAACTAACGAAAATAATTTTCAAATAAAAAAAGTAAGAGTTTTACTCACCGAAAAGCTATCCAAACTCTATTAGGTTACAACCTAGCACTTCCATTCCTAGGAAAAAGATGGAGTTTTGGAACCTTAATGCACTAGGTAGGCTTGACTTTAAAGGAAGAAGGAAGTGAAATTTGTTTTGGTAAGGTGAGTGACTATAGATAATCATCGAGTTCTCAAAAATGAACCCGAAAATAGATCATTTTCGAACTAATTTTTGGACTATTTACTCTCAGATTTTGAAATAGTGATAAAGAGAAAAGTTTTATAAAATTCTTTTTACTACCATTTTAAAAAAGAATCACCCAAATTAGATTACATTTTAGGAAGATATGATCGGAAGAAGAAGGACAATTTTCGGACTTGAAATCTGGGTTCGAAAACACTTTGTAAAGAACTGATATCCTGACATAGCTAAGCTCAAAATTTGAGGAACCAGTAGAAAATAAAGTTATAGCCCCTAGAATTCCCTACTGTTTAAATAAAATAATAACTTGAGTTGAAATATTATGGTGGAGATTGTGGCCGTAATAAAACGAGGTAAAATGGAGAAGATATTGTTAATATTTAAATAAGTTTCTAAGGATTTGGAAGCCATGGATTTTTTTTTCCAAGCTTAGGAAGTTCAAAATGAACAAAAGAATGAGAAGTGAATAAAGAATTAGTTTTATAAGAGTACAAGGCTTCCAAAAGAAGCTTCTTTATGTAATTTATTTTGGTAGATTATACGGGAAGCATCATTATTTTAATTTAATTCGGCTGCTTACATGAGAAGCTTCTTTATTTAATTATATTTGCTTAGCTTACATGAAAAGCTTATTTATTTTATTATATTTTCTTAAATTACATGGGAAGCTTCTGCATTAAATTCATTTTGGTGGCTTACGTTGGAAGCTTCCTTATTATATATATTTCCTTAAGCATATATACATATATTCACATGCATTCAGACATGCCTAAGTAACTATTAATAAAGATGTGTTGGTGCATACAAAAGAGCTATGACATTTCTGATAACCTTTAGCCGATGAAAGCTCGAAAATTTGGAAAATGAATTCCGGTCACATTTTCAAACTTACATTGAACTAAATATTTTTGTAAACTAAATTAGAAAAATCTTTCACCACTATTCTTTATTATTTAAAAGTGTTTTACTTTAGTTATAAACCTATTATTTGAATATTTAAAATTTATTAATTATTCACAAATTCAAGTAGTGAAATTTCGGGTCGTTGCGATTGGTTTACATTTATTTTTATACGAAGGAGGAATATATTTTTCTTTAATTAGTGAAATAATATATTCTTCTTATTTATAATATATCTTATGCAAAATCATATTTTAGTTAACAAGGGAACCTATATTTTTGTATAATAACTAACATTTCCTATGAATTCAATTTAATCCACATTTTTTTGTTAACGAATGTGAAATTGTGAAAATAAGATAAACAATAAATGTATAATTGAATGGTATGAGACATTTAATTTACATTCAAAGTTTATTCATTTCAAACTTTAACAGTATCAAAATGTTCTTCTCTAGTGGCATTGGACATTAATATCATATTATTTGTGTTGAAGAATCGTTGCAACCTTCTAAATAAAAAGGTATCTAGTGCAAATAACATAAGTTTAGTGGATTTTTATTTTTGCGCTAATATGATATTTAATAATTATATTTATGTATATATATTATTTCTTTGATATGATCAAAATGATATTTTAATATATCACTAATTATGGATCTATGTTAACGATATTTTCAAATATCATCAACTTTGTGAAATATTGATGACATTATTGTATATCATTTAATTTGAGTTAATTAGTAATGATGTTCACAAGTGCCGTTAATTTAAAAGGTTAAAATGATATTTTCAGATATTATTTATTTTGTGACAAAGAAAATATGATATTTTCATATACCACTTATACCGAAATTTAAATAGGTATTTTAGTATATCATGTATATTGGAAATGATATCTTTATATATCGTTTATATCAAGTAATATTTCTAAATATCACTTAACCTGGGAACTCAACAATGATATTTTCAAATACCATTTAAGTTAAGATATATCGTGATATTTTCAAATTTCATTTATAATTGGAACGGTTATTTTCATATATTGTGTATATATTGAAATAATTATAGCGGTATTTTCAATTATCACTTAAAGTTAAATATAAATATTTCAATTTTAAGTATAATTAAATAAATAATTACTTTAATGGTAAACGGGATTTCTTTCGCCGGATAAGCTAATTCTCCATCGTTAGCAAACTTGATTATAGCTGTATGCATGCACGAAAGTTATGATAGAGTATAGCGAAGTAGTGGCTCTTACCCCTACACGTCCTAGGTTAGAGATAGTTAATACAAAAGGCTAACCATGCGATCAGGATCAGCGATACTTGTGATGGCCAATTTTGGAAGAAATCATTACAAAGTGGCACCAAACCCTTTTTTTTTTTAAAACCAAGAGAACCCGGCAGGCCGGTAAACTCCCGAGGAGGGTATAGTAAAGCCGTCCGCCGATCCAAGCCCCATACCCCCAGGTAAATTTATATAGGATAGGGAAGCACATGATATGAATCGAACCTGGGTCTTTTTATCAGAACCCAAGCTTCATTTCCACTGCGCCGCACCCGCGGACGGCACCAAACCCAATTTTCTTTCCCTTGGTTAGTTTACATATTTAGGAAATAAAATTATATGTAATGGCTTGGGTTAATCATTATGGATACATATTTGTTAGTTATAATTATTTTAAATCGATATTTCAAACATATTTTAACTAAAAATTATATTCATATTCCAAAGATATATAATATCTTCAATATGTATGTGTATATCCAAGTGAGAGAAGATAGAAAACATACATTTATTGCTATTGATGGATCTAGTAACATGTATATCATATGATACTAGATCAGATGATATGATCTTGATTTTTACATATTATATATCGGAGTATATAGCGGGTACGAGTAGAATCCTAATTTTACCAAGCTATGGACTCGATTATGTTTAAGAAATTAATTATATCTTATATAACTATATATATATATTTAAAGTGCTGCAATATAAATTAGTTGATTAGATGCTTCATTCCTTGGTTGCCTTGGACGGATGCTTAGTTGATCATGTCGTGAGTTGAATAATAATGAAAAGCAACCAATTTACATATACGGTAAAAGAAAATTATTTATGTATAATAAATAGGAAATTCACTTATAGTATATGGATAATTGCATTATTGTAAAAGTAAAAACATCATATGGACGCTCACACACACATATATATTACGGGTAAATAAATTATGGGCAATTATTATAATAAGGTGAAATGTTGTATAACAAAGTTGAAGAGAACCATATATACTCATTATATATACTAGTATGGGTCCGTGCTTTGCACACGGGCTATTTGTTTTATTATATAAGTTGATATTTTGTTTGAGCGCAAATATGTAAACGGAAAGTAAGGGCATTTTTTGAATTTCAAAAAGACACCGAGTAAATTAATTCAATGAATTTTCTTTATTAGTAGTAGAGATGTGTGCATGTAAGAAAATAATTAAGTATTTTTATGTGTTAATGTGTCCTTTAGATGTTCTATAAATTTAAGTCGGTACGGGTGGCCAACATGTCGACGAGAATTTGTAAACTTTGATGTAGATTATATGACATAATAATAGTGGAAATTAGCCATAAGGGCCTCTTTAGCAAGTGCAACTAGTTTCTAGTGCACATAAATGAAATAATTACTTTTAAGGACAAAATGTAAAAAAAAAATTGAAATGGTACTTTATATACAACAAATAATTGTGACAACATATCACATGTCAATAAACGTTCGAATCACGCTAGGCAAGTTTCGAACTCGTGACCTCTCGCACCAAATCCAAATCACTTAACCATTGGGACAATGGCGCTTATAAAATGTAAAATAATTAGTTTCTAAGGCCTAAAAAACAATAAAATTATGCCCTTAAAAGTAATTAGACTACTGACTTTGTTCTTAAAAGTAATTATTCTGCTGACTTTGACTTTGAAAATAATTTCTATAGATGTATGTTCTAGAAACTAATTGGACTGCATACTTTGTCTTTCTAGTGAAATGCCTCATATATATATATGTATATATTAATTAGAAAGCATTTTCATAAAATGAAAACAGAATTTTGAATGGTAAATTCAAATTTAAATATCTTATACACATACATACATATTTATACATACATACATACTCACACAAAAATATATGTACGTATAATTAAGATTGTATTCCAAATTTTAAATACATGGAACTTTATTTTACTATTAGAATACAATATTAATTATACGTACATACGTACATACATACATGCTTTTTCGAAAGTGAAAATTGTTTATAAATTTTTTTATTGTTTTAAAGATGAGCTTAAAATAATAAATTGATGCCAAAACATTTATTAGAAAAAAAGATGGAAGCATCAAAATAATTCATATGAGATAGATTTTGTGGTGCCTTGAAGGATGAAAGAAAATTTGGGATGTATCATTATATCCATTACAAATATATTAAAGAATTGAATTATTAATGAGTAAATTAAGGAATATTTATTGATTATATGTATATACATATGCATATAAAGATGTTTAATAGCTCATTATACTTGAATCACCTTTTTTTATAATCCGAAATAATAAATTTTATAATAATCAATTACATTATGGGATGTGGGCTTATGAAGGAAGCAATGTACGAATTGCCACTAAGTAAAAGACGAGCATCAAAAATCAAATGAATTACTTCAGCCTTTAAATGTACCATTGTAGAATCGTTTCTATATTGATAGATGTTATTAATGGGTTGCCAATGTCGAATAAGGAAAATGAAATTGCGTGGGTTGTGGTGGATTGGCTGACTAAGAGTGCATATTATATCCATATTAAGTCGACAAGAACGACATCTAGTTTGGCAAAATTGTTCATGAAGAACATTGTAAGACTTGATGGAATAATGAGTGACATTATAAGTGATATAATCTTTTGTTTAGTAATGAATTCTGGAAGAGGTTGCAAGATGTATTGGATACCAAGCTGAAGATGAGTACCGCTTACCCTTCGTTGATGAATGAATGGATGGATGGAAAGGGTTAACAGGATATCTAAAGATTTGTTAAGGGCATGTATACTAGACTCTGGATAATCATGGGAAGACCATTTGCACAATGTTGGTATGTTTTGATCCAAAATTTTATACTTTATTAATCCAAAGTAAAGCATTTACAAAAATAAACTCTCCCAACCTATATACACCACCAATTAAAACAAAATAACATCCCAACACCCTCACTATCTGCTACACATAATCCTACCTGGCCCATTAGGTTAAGGACAAAAATTTGCACCGCATAACTCCTCGGTTTATTAACCACACCATCCGCATTCCTTTAGTATCTCGAGAGTTCTACAAAAATGGCAACTACCATTTCTTCTTCAGCTTGTTTATATGTTAAGCCCCTTTTTACTGAGTTAAGAAATCATTCTCCCATCTCACACGTTTATGAAACCATCAGTTACACATGCATCGGATTATCAACAAAACACACAAATGTGGATCTGACTCCCAATCGTCACACTCTTTTCAGAGCAAAATTCTATTGCAGCATGCTACTTTATATCCTGTCGTCTAACCCTTGAAGATAAGTAAAGAGAAACTCTTTATGGTTCTTTTTTGTTTTTTGAAAATTTTCTGATAAGATCCATTGATGTTGCTGAAATTAGACTGACTTGGAGATAATATCAACAATCTTTCTCTTTGAATTTGTTAAATCTAGCGTATTTATTCCTATAATTAAATTCGTGTAATAAAAAGTAATGTAATATAAAATAGTTTGAGCTTTTAACCTGAAAATGGAAGATGGACAATATTGAATGGTAGTAATTCATACGATCGAAGACTAACACCTACATGGTGTTTAGTGAGCGTTTCTTTACATATACCATGATCAGTGTTGCTATTAAACCACTTATGTTTGAATTTGACTACTTTGACATATACATATTCTATGATTTGATGGCATATTGTTTATTCACTGTTATACATTTCCCTAAGAAGTCTATTGTTTCTCTCTTGCCAAATGCACTGTACAGAGGCTGAAAGGACCAATTTTGCGATGTCACTACTTTTGCTTGTTGCCATAAAGTTTCGATTGACCATTTCAGTCTCTGAATCTAGGCTAAGTATTGCTGAATGTGCCGCTGGGCATTTTAGTTTTTCTTTGCACCATTTCCATATATTATCTGAAAAGGTGCATTTGAAAAATAAATGATGTAGCTGAATGAGTCTGAATTTTATAGATAAGAAATTGTTGTAGCTCTATAAAGACATAAAGCCATAGTGCGAATATGTATTTTATGCTAAACCAGTTTAGATCAAAATATGTTTCTGTATTTCTAATTTCTTTGTAGACCTTTTTGAAGCTGTACTTATAATCTTGTAAGCATGTCCAATTCCAGTAATCACCTTTGTTACTGCCATACAAATTTGTTTGTTCTATGTCATCTCTAACACAATCTTGAAAGCTCATATTGTAACTACGTTTACTCCATCAAAATTATATCTCCAACTAGTAACCTTTCGCTTCTTGTTCTGTCAATCGTATCCGTACCCAAGGGAGTAACAAATTTCCCACCTTGTAACTAGGGATCATTCCACAATATTGTTGTTATACCATCCATAATCCTTTTCCTTATAAATTTCATTGCTTGCGTCTTCAATTTCAGTAGATCTTTCCATGTTGCGGCGTATTCAATCATTCTCTCCATTTCCCTAAAAGATTTATTTCTAATATATGTCTCATGCATCCACTTCGCCCATAAACCTTCTTTGTTAACCACCTTCCATATTAGTTTAACTCCTATAGCAATTTTCATTTGCTCTATTTTCCTCAAACCCAAACCTTTTTCTTTCAATTTGCACACAACGTCCCACGGATTTTTAGTTGTTCTTCCTTTCCATAAGTAACTTAGACAGTGGTGCTTTGTTTTGTGATTGTCGGTGCCAGAATTTTGAAACATTGCATCAAATATTGGACAATCGGATATATTATTGATTTAATTAATTATAACCATCCGGCTATGCTTAACAGTTTAGTATCTCATCCTTTAATTCTTTGTTTAATCTTACCTATTAAACTACTACAGTCTTTGTCCTTAAGATTAACACTTGACAAAAGAATGCGTAAATGCTATATAGGTAGATCCCCTTGTTTAATGTTAAGGATAGTAGTTATATCATTTTTTTTTACCGTTAACCCCTCCCCCAAAGTATACTCATGATTTCTTACAGTTAAGTTGCAGCCCAGCTCACTCATACATACAGTGGAACAACTCCTTAATGACATCTGCATTAACTACGTGCTTGGCCAAAAATCATGATGTTATCTGCTTAAATAATATGGGTTACCTTGGTGCTGTTGTTATCCTACAGCGGGTTTAATTAGACCCTATCTCACCTTCTTATCCATAAATAGGGTGGAATACACCATAATAATTGTGAAAAGCAATCGGGACAAAGGTTCACCTTGCCTTGTTCCATTTTAGCATTTGAAAAATCCTTAAGCACATCACAAGTTGATATTTGAAAAACTTAGGGACTAAATTAGTTCACCAATTAATACATCTTATGAATGATAAATCTTCCATTCACTGAGTCACAAGCCTTTCTACGATCAATTTTGATGCACGTATGTTTTTTTGTCCTCGCTACCAAATCCTCTAATAAACTCATGAGCATACATAGTGTGGTCTCCAATGCTTCTATTTTGAATGAACATGTATTTATTATCAGAAATAAGCAGATCCATGAAAAGACTAAGTCTATTATATAGGACATTCATTAAAAATCTTATACATCATGTTACAATAAGACATCGGTTGAAATTGCTATGTCCAGTGGATTCCAGCTCTTAGGAAATAAATGAAAATATGTAAGGTTATTTTCCCTGAGAATTTACCATCTTAAAACACCTGATTAATCATAGGAATATTCAAATCCGTAACATTGTCCCAGTGAATCTTATAAAACGTTGAATTGAAACCATCTTATTATGAATACAAATAACGTGGATGTGTTTTTTTATCAATCCAGGATGAAACTGAGCATCAATCACAGCCATCCATCTATTCCAACGCTCCAGATTCTCTCTCTCTTTTGTTTCGGATCACCACCTTATCTGGGCTGGTTTTCATTTTGGCCCAGTCTTTCTTTTCTTTATATATATCAATGTTGTAAACAATTGTAAACGATACTATGAGATAATAATATTTTCTGCATTTTGTCAATCTTTAGCATTCATTTTCATTTCATGGTATCAGAGCTCTCGTGAGCCTAACGGCAACAAGTTCGAGATCAACATTTCATCATTTCTCTCACTAAAAAAAAGGAGGATTGCTCTTTCATTATCTCCTCCTAAATTTCATCATCGGAGATCCGTACCTTTCTCAGTTCCAGCACATCATCGGAGATCCCACTGATCATTTTATTGTGCCACGCCTAGCAAGAATCTGAACAAATTCAAATCCTTGACTAGCTGCAACAAAAAATTTTTTTTTCACCAATTCTTTAGCCTCGCCAACATTTTCTTGGCTACATCAGACATTCAAGAAACCAAATCAGTCATTTGTAAAAATGGCTGATAAAGAAACAGGTGATGAAAGACCATCAACCACTTCAAGAAATGAAAAAGGGGACACAGCTGTTTCAGAAACAGCATTGATCAAACCCAAAAGCCAGATCATCACCATCCCACTTGATGAAGATAATTACATAATGTGGAAGTATCAGATTGAAATAGCCTTGAAGGGTTATGGTCTTCAAAATCACATTAAAGGGACGATAGCCATACCACCTACAGTTATAGAAGGAGACAATGGAACCGCAGTTACTAATCCAGAATACACAAGATATCAAAGACAAGATAACTTATTGTCATCGTGGTTGCTATCATCCATCAGCCCGAGTTTACTATCACAAATTGTTGGCTGCAACTCGTCATATGAAATTTGGTCATCAATAGAACGGATATTTAGCTCACAATCAGCCGCAAGAATCATGCATTTTAAAAGACAATTGCAGAATTCAAGAAAGAATGACATGCAAATGAGAGAATATTTTGCAAAAATTAAAGGCTTATATGATAGACTCAACGCAATTGGTCACAAAATTTCTGAAAGTGAGAAAATTCTCACTATAACAAATGGTCTTAATGATGAGTATGAATCAGTGGTGACTTTCATAGCATCTCAACAAACTCTACCTGATCTAGAATCTGTCCAGTCCGCATTACTTGACCATGAGGGCGGAATTGAACAAACGAAAGCTATGCAAAACGATTATTCAATCAACTATGCTAGCAGTTCAAGAAACAGAGTCCAATAGACCAACACAGCAAATCAAGGAATCAAACAAGAAGGTCAAAGAAATACCTACAATCAGAGAGGAAGGGGAAGAGGAAGATATAATAACAACAATAGAGTAAAATGCCAAATATGTGAAAAATTTGGTCACATAGCTAGCAAATGTTATTTCAGATTCAATAAGGACTTCACTGTTACACAGCAGACTCAAAGAAATTCCAGTATTAATATGATGCAACTTGATCAACAGCAAAGGAACAACAATGAAGGTTCAAAAACACAATCAATCAATGCAGATGAAGCCAAATTAGACAACACAAGCATGGATGATTGGTACCCAGACTCGGGTGCAACCAATCATGTAACTAGCAACCTTCAAAATCTCAATTTAGGCAACAAAAGCTACACAGGTACGCAAACCATACATTTAGATAATGGTGAAACTACAAGTATATCACATGTTGGCACAGGAACCATTCAAGGAAAAAGAAAATTATATTTATACAACTTATTGAGAGTTCCTGAGATTAAAAAGAATTTAATTAGTGTATCTCAATTTGCTAATGACAACAAAGTATACTTTGAGTTTCACCCAAACTTTTGCTTAGTTAGGGATTTACTAAGCAAAGATATATTGTTGCAGGATAGTTTGAGTAAAGGGCTATACAAATTTAAGGGCTATACAAATTTAATGCTGTGAAGAAACATGATTCTACAGTGGAGAACTATTGGTGCAATAATGTCCACACCAGTGTTCAAAATAAGAAAAATGTCTTAGATCATTGGCATTGTAAACTAGGTCATCCTAGTATGAAAATTGTAAAAAGATTTTTGATGGATAATAAAATTCCTTTTTAAAATAATGATATTTCTGATATATGCACACATTGTCAATTAGGGAAAAGTCATAAACTTCCTTTTAGTAATTCTGAAACTGTATATAAAAACCCTTTGGAATTAATAGCTGCAGATTTATGGGGACCAGCCCCACTAGATTCTACACAGAGGCACAGGTACTGCCTATCTTTTATTGATGCTTATAGTAGATATACATGGATATTTTTTCTCAAATCAAAGGCCGAAACTCATGATGCCTTAGTTCAGTTTATTACATTAGCTGAAAAACAGTTTAACCATAAAATAAAAATCATGCAAACTGATGGAGGAAGTGAATTTTTCCCACTTAAAAAATATTTCCAAAATAAAGGTATATTACATAGAACCACCTGTCCTCACACATCTGAGCAAAATGGGCTCATTGAAAGAAAACATAGGCATATAGTAGATACTGGCCTAACACTGTTATCCCAAGGATCATTACCTTTAAAATATTGGGAAGAGGCATTCACTACAGCTGTTTATCTTATAAATAGAATGCCAAGCAAAATTCTTGATTGTAAAAGTCCTTATGAAAAATTATTTGGCATCAAACCTGACTATGATTTTTTGAAAACATTTGGTTGTTTATGTTTCCCTGTCTTAGGCCTTACAATAGAAACAAATTAAGTTTAAGATCAAGCCCACGCACTTTTCTAGGATATGCTGTAAATCAAAAAGGATACAAATGCCTAGACAAAAATGGCAGAATTTATATATCAAGACATGTCATGTTTAATGAAAACATTTATCCCTTTGTAGATAAAAGACTGGAAGGCAGTAAAGACACAACAAATCAAAGTAATGCCCATATCAAAACATGCTTGCCTATCATACCAGAATTAACCACTCAGGAAGAACAGCAAAACAAAGAAACAATTGAAAGATCACAATCCATTGCAGAGACTAAGTTTGATTATAGCACAAGTGATGCACATGAATGGCCAGCACAACAAATTGAAGAAAATACTGAAGTACAATCACCTGATGAATCAGCATCTAGCAGTAATGGAGCAACTCTTTTAGATAATGACAACAACATACAAAGAACAGGGCATCACATGACAACAAGGTCAAAAAGTGGCATTTTTAAGCCCAAAATATACAATACAAGTATAGATATCACGGAACCAGTCTCATATGAGCAGGCAGTTAAAAGCACAGAATGGAGAAAAGCCATGAAAGATGAATATGAAGCATTATTAAAAAATCAGACATGGGATTTGGTGTCACCCCCAAAAGATAAAAACATTGTTGGATGCAAATGGACTTATAAGATCAAAAAAAGATGCAAATGGAAAAGTAGTAAAGTTCAAAGCAAGATTAGTTGCTAAAGGCTACTCACAACAATTTGGTTTTGACTTTAATGAAGTCTTTTCTCCAGTAGTCAAGCCTACTACCATCAGTTTCATCCTGGATTGATAAAGAAACACATCCACGTTATTTGTATTCATAATACATCTGGACTTAGGGCGGTGCTGTCTTTCACTAAATCTATAGCACCTTGATTTCACGTAACTCAATGCGATCATTAAGAACGTCCCAACCATACTCTGTAGCGATGGCCTTATAGACTATTCTTGGAAGACAAAATTTTCAATCTTGTTTAAACAACCATGAATAAAAAACCACTTTATCCTTAAATTCACTCGGATCATTTCAAAATTATCCGTTGCTTGAGATACAACTGCCTTAATTGTTTTGACATCTATTATTCAACATTTTAGCATAGAAAAAGGTAGTTGCACCATCCCTCAAGAGCATCTGATCACATTTTGCTTATTTGCGTATCAATCATTTCTTTATTTATTGCTGTTTGAAGATATCCTTCGTGATGTACAATTTGTCTTTAACGTTCTCACCTCCATCTGTTTCCATAATTTTTTGTAACTCAGCGTAAATGGTACGGTACTTCTCTACTTCCTTTCTCATGTTGTTCTTATCCTTGCTCCATTGTACCAAAATTTTTTTATTAGCTTTCTATTTTTGAATAAATTGGTAAATAGGTCTTCCATCTACCTGCTCAATCCACCCTTCGATGAACATTTCCTAATAAAATCCTCAAAAAGGTGCCAATGATTCATATACTTGAATAGTTTAGAATTTTTTTGACTTTCCATTATCAACGTTACAAGAATAGGGATGTGATCAAGTGAAAGGAAGATAAGTAGCCATTGTATTACTACAAGTATTCAACCAATGAGCATTCACGAAGACTCTGTCTATCTTAGTTGGCATATTTCTTTCAAGACCAAACCACTATGAAAATATATGCCCCCTTATTATAAGCTTAGATACACATGTTCTATTCATCCATTTATCAATTTCTTCCATCTTACCAAACTGAATTGGATTTCCACCCTTTTTTTCTTTCTCTTTTTTGATAAAATTAAAATCTCCAAGAATAACCCATTGTTTATAAAATATCAAATGCATCTTCTTTTAAGTTATCCCAAAGTTTCTCTCTTAATTTTTCAAAGTTGTGAGCATACACGAATGTACATCACATAATCATAACTCCAATATTCTAGGGTAATATGTTGATCAAAAGTAGGTGACAATTCCAAACCTCTAAATTGAGCAATATAAAAATCCTACATCTATAATAGCAGGCCACATTACTAACAATACTCCAATTATTCCCTATTTTCCTTTTCAAATCTTCCAACTCATGATAATGTAGTTTATTTTCTAGAATACCAAAACAATCAACATTATACTTACTCATAACTCCAATAGCCTCTACCACCATGGTGGGCTTATGAAAGCACCGAGAATTCTAGCTTACAATTGAGATTATTTAGGGCCCGTTTGGTTTCATTTTGTTTTTTGAGTTTTGTGAAATAAGAGAAGAAAATTTATAATTTTTAGCCATTACGACGATCAATCGACAACGAAAGAGTTGGATTGTTCTTTGTGTTTTTTTATATCTTGAAACACGAAAAACAAAATAATCTTGGTTTCTATTGTGCACGTTAATTTCATTTTTTAAAATTGTTTTTTTTCTACAATACATGCAACGCACGCGCTTTTGTATAGACGAAAACACAAAACTAAAAACGACAAGCCAAACGGGGCCTTAGATTTTGAGCTTCAAAGAACTCTGCCTTTAGATATGGCATATTTGCTCTTTGTTTGGTTTCCTCCCACTGTCTCTTCCCTGTCAGAGTTATTTATAACCAATTGTTGCTTCTTTATATTGTCAAGTTTCATTGTTTTATTTACGAGGCTCTTAGGTGTATCTGGTCGCCCACTATCAATATGAATTGTTGGTCCAATTACTCTCTGCCTCTTTACATTTTATAGATGTTTGGGCTATTTCCTACATAAAATCGTCACTATTATCATCACAATTAATTACATGCGCTTGTAACAAAAGAAAAGTATTGTATTCATAATGTTAGAAACTTTGGGATCTGTATCCGATCAAACATAGTTTGATAATGATTCACAATATTTAAGAATATTGAAAGGGGTCATTGATGACTGAATTCATAGGTGTATTGCTTCTATATCCCTTATGACTAAAGGTTGTAGTTGCATTTTCCAATATATTTGCCAAGTTTATTTCCCCTTCAAAATGCACAGCTAAGGACTAACCGGTTATTTTATCTATAACATCGACACTGCCTTCTTTTTTGTACCACCTACTTTTATCCTTCTTCCTCATAATTTCTGTTGTCCTCATAATTTCTGTTGTGACCTTGGTCTAAGATATCCTTCAGAATCTCTCTTTAACCATCATAAGTTGTTCTACGTCATCATTAATCTCTTTAACAGTTTTCTCTTGTTTATTGGTTTCTAGTTTTCCAAAAATACTTTCATCCTTTTCCATTGTAAATGGTGCCTCTTTGCCGTCTTGTTATGATACTTCCTTACCTTTCTCGGATTTCATTTTTTGGATGTTAAGCCATCAGCAACCTCTACTCTTATTGGGGATTCTCCCTCCAGACCCTTATATGTTGACTATCTGTTGATTGTAAGTTTTCTTGAAATCGTTTTTTAACTATTTCTCGGACGCCTTCTCCTCTACAACATCTTTATCTTTTTGGAAACCGTATCTTTACTCGTAGGACATTGCAACTTTAGATGACCAAAACAACAACAATTAAAACAACAACAATTATCACACCTTGGTGGCAGGTTTTCCTAAATAACTTCTTGACTAAATAGTTCACCATTCTACCATACAGCTTCCATCGTGGATGACAATCCTACCTTAGCATTTATCGCTATAAAAACCCCAGCAAAAGATATCATTGTTCTATTCTTAGTGGTTTCATCCATTTTAATTGGTGTGATGATGAGGCTAACCAAACCAATATTGCCTTTCAACCTCGTACCTGAAATTTAATCCAGGTATCGTAATTCAAACTGACATAGTAGTAAGAAGGTCCATATCGATTCTCATTGAAGGGGCCAGCCTCTTCATTATAATTAGATTTTTGTTGAAGAACCATGGTCCATCAATTATCACCTTTAGACGGTCTTTCTCACTCCCAAATCTAACTACGAAGAACCTGTTATCTCTTATATGAACCTCAAAAGTTTATTTCGCCTTTGATACTAATTTTGTGTATGCCCCAAACGCCTTGAAAAATAGTCTTTGACCTATAACATACAAGATAAAGTAGTTGGTCCATGCATTCTCTGCCTCATCAATTACTTTGGAAGAAATAACCCCTTCTCTTCTCATTGTGTTCTTTGGGTTAAACATTCTTCGGATCTTGATTAGATCTAATCCCTTCATATCCTTTTTTCCCACATCACGATAAGAAGTTTTCTTCATATCATTAACCACAATAAATTTATTTTGCCCTACTTTATTTGGAATGGAATTCTAATTTTCACGACCTGTCCATTTAGTTTCCTAATAGCTCCAAATTTGGGTATTATTGTTTCTATTTTAGCTTCATCATTCCGAAGTCCCGATGTAGTTGCCTCTATAGGCCTTTTCCCCATTGTCCTCGTTACCTCTTCCCATCCTTCCTCTGTTTCCCCCTGGACACCCTACCTAGCATTTGATATCCATGTAATTGAAGAATATTAGATTTGAAAAAGAATGACTAATGAAGAAGAAAGATTGAGATAAGTAGACTAGACTTTTGTACCCGACAACTTGGCCCGGCTATAAGACGATAGTTGCAAGAGATGTGATTAGGCTTGAACAGGGGTCGAGTAGAGAAAGGACTGGACGAATAAAGGCTAGCATGGTTGGGAGTGCATGGCTCGACCTAGGTGGTTTGGAGCGCATGGCTCGGCCCAGGTTCCTTAGTATATGTCGCTCGGTCGTTACTGGCGGAACAAGGTGGGTCGGTCAGATATGGGTCGACCTTAATATGACATATATGGATCGGCATGCCTGGTTTGAAAAACCAACAAAAAATCAACCGCGGAATACGTTTGGTATTTCCATGCTTCGAGTCACATATCCGGCTGCTCCGAGTCACATGACAGCTCGCTTCGAGTCATCCATAATCAACCCCTGGTTAGGCTAATATGGCTCGATGTACCTGGATTGGTCGTCTTGAAGCATCATTTGTGGGCCGAGTTGTCTTGGTCATAGGCCTGCATGGGGTACCTAGCCTGCCTTCGTCTATAAATATAGGGGTAGGGTACGGTTGGAGGGGACCATTTTTCGTGAACTCCGGGGACATTCTGCCATTTTCTATACTCGCTTCTTCTCGATTCAAACTTGTATTGAAGTTGTTTGTTTACGGATTGTTTCTGTATTCAAGTGATTGGAAAAGTAATAAAGATCATATTCAAAGTGGACGTCGTCAATTACGTTGATCCATTATTAATCTGGTGTTCTCATCTTTGTTGTTCCTTTTGCATTCAACTGTGTCACTTCTCTGCTTTAATTTACTTTCGTCATTAATCTCTACATAATTCGTTAGTAACCAATTTTGGTGCTAACATTTTGGTGCTTTCATTGACAAAGTACATTCTCGGGCTGTTAGGATCTACTTTGTTGCTACTGGATCGAGGAAATCCCCCGAAGGAGATTCAAGTTCATTCTTAAAAGTCCATAGTTTCTACTCAGAGTTTCCACGGGTAACTCTAAGATGACAATACCACGTACCAGATCCGCCTCCCACAAAGCCGATGCTAATGAGACCACTAGCGTCCAGCAAGTAGGACCTAGCAATCAGCAAGTTAATGCAGGTACAAAACCCGCCGTTATCCCAAACCAAGCAGAAGCTGTCACCACAGTAGAGTTCAATGAGCTGATGAGGGAGCTCGTGGAAAGTAGGGGACAACTTAACGAGCAGATTTAAACAAACGCCAAGCAGCATCAGAACGCTGGAGGAAGCCCTGCTTCCTACTCATCATCCGACAGCTCCTCTTCGTCAGATGAACACCTTAGGCGTAGATGTCGTAGGATTGAAATGACACAAACTGGTGCAACAGAGTAATTAGTGACGACTTGCCAAAAGAAAACCATCAGAAATGGTCCAGATTCCTTAGCTGGAACCGTGGCCCCTCAACTGCACCTGGGGAGTTGCTCCCAACTTGGTGTGGGAAACTTAGTATCTGGAGCACGCTTGGGAGCTGGTCCACCACTTTGCCAGGGTCGTATTGAAGTGAGTCCTCAGGATGCACACTTAGGTGATCGTCTATCGAGGAGGCACCATCCAGAGCAATCGTGCAGGACAGATACCGACTTGCCACCTCCCATCCAAACTCCAGATTTATCAGCTATGGTCAGGCAACTGATGAGGGAGAATCAAGGCTTAACCAACGATGACTGAGGCATTTCGAGGAGCCATACTCCATTTACAGATACTATCTTACAAGCCAAGTACCCTTGGAAATTCAGCATGCCTGCTATTCCAACTTATGAAGGGAAGACTGACCACTGATAACACATAATGATATATGAGTGGATGATGGACTCGGCTAGAACAAATGATACGACCAAATGCAAATGCTTTCCAATAACCCTATTTGGAATCTCTACCATGTGGTTTATCAGACTTCTCCCACGATCGATCTCCAGGTTTGACGAGTGAGCGTCGAAGTTCGTGGAGCAGTTTAGGATCCATGCCACTCGCCCAAAGGACGTGATGTTGTCCAGTGTGATCCAGACTCCTGGGGAATCGTCGAAGAATTATTTGCAAAGATTTCACGTTGCGGCTACCAAAGTTAGCAATCCTAATGACCATGCTATCCTTATGGCCGTGATGGGAGGAATAGATCCAGACTCAGAGTTTGGTGATTGGCTGACAGGCAAATCACCGACTATCCTAGAACACTTTTATTCAAAGGCGAACCAATTTATGAGAAGGGAAGAGGGCATGCCGTCAAGACGTAGCAGTACGCCAGGTCACAGCAAGGAAGCGCTACAAAGCAACATTGTGGTAAAGGAATCTGGCAAAAACTCTGTGTCCAAGTCAATATTCAAAATAAGCCGGAGCAGCCTAAAGGATCCGGAGTAGGAAATTTCGAACGAAAGAGGGAAGCAGGAAAGTGGAAACCAAAAATACCAACCTATAGCAAATATAAGCCTCTGAATACATCTTTCAAGAATATTTATCTATCAACTCGTAATACATTCCAATACCGAAAGCCACGTCCAACGGAACCGACTGAGGAACAAAAGCAGACTGGAAAGTATTGTCAGTTTCACGAGACCTGCGGGCATAATACTGAAGAGTGCAAACACCTCCATGATGCTATAGAAAAGCTGATTCGTCAGAAGAAGTTACAGTAGTTTGTTAAGAATCTACAGGAAGGCGGACATGGGACATCCGACCCCAATCACAGGCAAGCTTCACATCGACCTGAGGAGCTCGCTTGGATTGAAGGAAGGCTGGTCATAAACACGATAATCAGTGAACCTCATCCGGCAGATAAGAGTTGGCAAGAAATGGAACGCTATGCTAGTTCCTTGAAGCATGCGTGCTTTGAATGCTGCACGAACGCAGAAGAGGGGACTCCAGCGAAAGAGCAATGAATGATGATTGATGATATAATATTCAGGAGTAAGAATGCCGATCAGGTGGAGGTACCTACCATCGACCCGATGGTTATCTCAATTACGATCGGATCGGCTCTTGTAAGAAGGATACTAACAGATTGTGGGAGTTCTGTTAATATTATCTTCAAAAAGGCGTATGACCAAATGAGGATGGAGGCAAAGGATTTGAAACCATCTAAATCCCGTATTCACGGCTTTAATGGTGCAGCTACTAATGCAATAGGTTTTGTTGAATTTCCAGTTGAACTAGGAGAAGGTGAATGAAGGGCTCAGATCCTACCGTTCATTGTTTTGGACGTTGATTTCCCGTATAATGTTTTTTTGGGCCGATCGGCTCAGGCTGAGTTTAGGGCAGCTTTGGCCCTGTGGTATTTGACCTTGAAATTTCCAATGGACAGAAGAGTTGGTGTAGTGCATGGTGATCAATCGACTGGCCGTGCTTGTTATATGGCTGAGCTGAGAGAGGCCTAGTGAAGAGAGATGAGAGAGGGAGTGGACAACCCTGTCTGTATTCATGTCGTTGAAAATTGAAAAGCAGTGCTTCAGCCTTGGCTTGGGAAACACAGTTGGATCTATAGAGACATAGATCCGGGAGATGAGGATGAAGAACCCAAGGAGGCCAAGGCGGCATCAGTTGAACTGAAGATTGACATTCCAATCAGCCATGATGATCCATCACGGGTGTTTAAGATTGAATCACATCCCAACCCCTCGATGATCGGGGATCTTACCGATTTCCTCCGAGCGAATCTAGATGTTTTCGCTTGGACTTATTCTGATATGTATAGGATTTCTCCCACCATTGCAACTCATATGTTGAGTGTTGACTCGAAGTATGTGACAGTGAAACAAAAGAGGAGAGGCATGGACCCGGAGAGGTCCGTTGCTCTCAAAGAGGAGGTGGATAAACTCAAAGCCAATGAGTTCGTCCGCGATGCCCTCTATCCTGAATAGATATCTAATCTCGTACTGGTGAGGAAGGCAAACGGAAAGTGGAGAACCTTGGTTGATTACTCGGACCTGAACAAGGCATGCCCTAAGGATGGTTTTCTGTTGCCTAGAATTGATCAGCTGGTCGACTCGACAGCAGGAAACGAGTTGTTGTCATTTATGGATGCGTATTCGGGATATAATCAAATCCCGACGCACATTTCGTATCAGGAGCATACCGGTTTTGTCACGGACGTTGGACTGTACTTTTATGTAGTGATGTCTTTCGGGTTGAAGAAGGCAGAGACAACTTATCAGCGTTTGGTGAATCGGATGTTTAAGGACCACATTGGTAGAACGTTGGTTGTCTATGTGGATGATATGCTCATGAAGTCACGACAGTCAAACGACCGCATTCGAGACTTTGCAGAGATGTTTGATATATTCAGATTTTATAGAATGGAAATCAGTCCATTGAAATGTTCCTTTGGCGTTGCATCGGGGAATTTTTAGGGTTTCACTATCAACGCGCGGGGAATCGAATCCAATCTCAAAAAGATTCAAGCTATTTGAGACATAAATGCACCTAGAACTATAAAGCAAGTACAAAGCCTGAATGAGAAAGCCGCTGCATTGAGTCGATTTATATTCAGAGCAACCGACAAGTGTATTTCTTTCTTTGGTGTGATAAGAAAAGGAAAAAGAAATTTTGAATGGACGCCAAATTGTGAGGACGCGTTCCGAGCTCTGGTGAGATACTTGGGGAGGCCCCTTTTTTTGTCGAAGCCAGTAGACCATGAGGAGTTGTATGTTTACTTGGCTGTATTCCAGCATGCCGTCAGTGTAGCTTTGGTTCGCGAGGAAGATCGAATCCAAAAGCCAGTCTACTATGTTAGCAAGTGTTTAACGGGTGCAGAGATAAATTATCCTAAGATTGAGAAGCTGGCTTACTATTTGATGATCGTATCACGCAAGCTCTTCCCGTATTTCCAAGCACATCTAGTCAGTATATATACCAATCAACCTCTGCGGCAGGTGCTCCAATGACCGGAGACTTCTGGAAGGCTACTCAAATAGAACATTGAGCTGAGTTAGTTCGACATCACCTACCTGCCACGAAGGGCTATCCAAGGGTAAGCGCTAGCAGATTTCATTGTAGAGTTCACCATATCAGACGAACTAAGTGGAAGTGACGTGATTCCCTCTGTTTGATGGATGCTATATACCGATGGGGCATCCAACGACCATTGTTCTGGAGCTGGGGTTATTCTTGTAACTCTCGAGAACCGATCGATTTGTTATGCTTTTGAAACTTAATTTCCCCACTATGAACAATGAAGCCGTGTATGAAGCGTTCTGGACTGAAGCTTACCAAAGAACTTGAAGTGAAGTCGGTTGAAATTTTTTGCGACTCACATTTGGTGATGTACCAAGTACGGGGAGACTATCAGGCAAAGGGGCAAAGGCTTGCCCCATACCTCGCTTGGGTTCAAGAATGGTTGGTGGACCTCGAATACTACGATATTTTGCACATTCCGCGCAAACAAAATGGGGAAGCTGATTCCTTGGCAAAATTTGCAAGCACTGGTGATAAACAACAGCTGGGTTTGTTTCTCGTTGAAACTTTACACTCCCCGAGTATAAATGAGATGGAGGTAGATTTTATGTCAGAGACGGAAACTGAAAAGGGAGTCGTGGATGACCCCGTTCAAAGAATACTTGCTACCCGAGAGAAAGAATGAGAGACGACAAGTCGTTCGTAAGGCCTCACGGTATATAATGTAGGATGGAATGATGTATCGGAAGGGATTCTCAGTTCCCTTTCTTAGGTGCATCGTCCACGACGAGATAAAGGGGGTTTTAAGAGAAATCCATGAAGAAGAATGTAGCGACCATACTGGGGGACAAACATTAGCCAAAAAGATACTCCGCTATGGATACTATTGGACGATCGTGAATCAAGATGCCGCAGACTATGTAAGGAGATGCAGCAAGTGGCAAAAGTACTCAAAGATCCCTAGAGCACCGCTAATGAAACTCACGCAAATGGTTAGTACATGACCGTTTGCAATATGGGGGATCGATATAATCGGCTCCTTGCCAATCTTCAAATGTGATGCGAAATACGCGATCATCGCGGTCGATTACTTCACCAATTTGGCAGAAGCGAAGCCATTAGCTACAATCACCACCAAAAAGGTCGTTAACTTTGTTGTGTGAAACATTATATGCCAGTTTGGTCTCCCATGGACTATCATTACTGACAACGAAATTCAATTTGAGGGTAGAGAATTCAAAGAGTTCTGCTAAAAATATTGCATTGAGAAAAGGTTTGCAGCAGTCGCTTACCCTAACGCCAATGGGCAAGCCGAAGCCGTAAATAAGATAATCAAGTCCATCTTGAAAAAATGTTTGGAGATGGATAGAGGCAAGTGGGTGGATGAGCTTCCGACATCACTCTGGGCCTACAGAACTACCCACAAGTCACTACTGGCCACACTTCTTTCGCCTTGGCATACGACACTGAAGCTATTATACCCTTGGAACTTGAAGTTCCTTCTCACCAGGTGACTCAATATGATCCTAGAACGAACGGAGATCTTTTACTGGAGTCGTTGGACTTTGTCGACGAGAATCGTGAAGAAGCTGATTTAAGGACGGTAGCATATCGACACCGAGTCGCTCGATATTATAATGAAAAGTTCGACCAAGAACTTTCGATGTGGGCGACCTTGTTTTGAAGCGAGTTTTTCCGATCCCGTCAAATATGAATCATACATGGGAAGGTCCCTACGTCATCGAACGGAGGCTTGGAGAAGGAACCTTCAAACTAGCGACTATTGATGGCATGACACTCCCCGGAGCGTAGAATAGCAAGTATTTGCGCCGTTATTATACTTAGTTTATATCTTTTGCATTTTAGTAGCAATTGTTTCCAATATATGTTTCTTTTGTTGTTCTCTGTTTTCGACATGTCTCTTTGTATATATTTTTTTACAATCAATAAAGGCTTGAAGCTGTTTTTCTATGAACTATTAGTGTTTCATGTTTTATAATTTCATGGCAAAATTAAAGTGCATTAATCTGTTTAGCGTATGAACACACACATAAAACTAAAAGTTGACCAGCCAGCAATTCAAAAATTCTCCAAGTTTCCAAAGTGCTGACTTGAGTACTTTGAGTCTCCAGAGTGCGGGCCAGGGTATAAACGATTCAAAAAATCTCTAAGTCCTTAGAGTGCGGATTTGAGTACTCAAAGTCCCCAAAGTGTGGACTAGAGTATAAAAAGTTCAAAAAATCTCTAAGTCCTCAGAGTGCGGACTTGAGTACTTTGAGTCCCCAGAGTGCGGACTAGAGTATAAACAATTCAGAGATCTCTAAATCTCCATAGTATGGACTAGAATACTCTAAGTCTTTAGAATGCGGACTGGAGTATAATTGATTCAAAAAGCCTCTAAGTCCTTAGAGTGTGGACTAGAGTACTCCGAGTCCCCAGAATGCGGACTAGAGTATAAACGATTTAAAAATCTCAAAATCCCCAGAGTGCGGACTAGAGTATAAATTATTCAAAAATCTCCAAGCCCTATGAAAGCGGACTGGAGTTTACATGACATGCAAGACTCTGAATTTCAATTGCAGATTAAATTATAAGCTAAGCGATGAGAGTCTGCGAATACAAAGAAGCAAAATTTTATTTACTAATTGAAAAAGAAGTTTCAATACAACTTCTCCGAAGTCCGGAGCCAAAATCTATCTACGATGATTATAAAAAAAGAGGAAAACAACTACATTTTTCTAATTTACTTAAGTTGAGCAAAATGTGGCGAGGCAACAGCTTCTTCTTAGGTTTTCTTTTCCTCTTTGGCTTCTTCGAAGTTTCCTCATCCGAGTGCCTCTTTTTGGACCCTCTACTTCCTAGCAAAGAAGTATCCGGGGGAGGAGGAGGAACGTCCAAAGTTGTGATCCCACCAGGGAGAATATCCTTCAGCGGCCTATTTAAGGGATTATCGAGCTCCACCCCTTGAGGTTCTAATTTTACTTTGATTTTCTCCCTTTTCTCCTCCTCAAGTTGTTCCTTCATACCGAGCCTAGAAGTATACTCGAAAGCGCCCGTGATTTCGACATCATCGTGCCCCTCTACGGGTGTAGGATCTTCGGGCTTATCGTCCTCAAGCGCCCCTGTTATTTGAGCGTCAGGACCAGCGGTGTCATCGGCGTGAAGTATTTCAGTCTCTTTTTCTTCCCGCTCTATGGTGACATCGCTACTTGGAGTCGATTCAGGTCCAAAATGACCTTTACGAATTCATCAAAAGTGAATGTTAAGATATGATAATTATTCACCAAAAGCGATGACTTTATGAATTTTAGAAGATGCGGTTACATACCAACTTCCATTTGGCTCTCAGTCGTTTTAGGAGTATCACCCCGGAATTGGGGATAGAATGTGGATGTCAAGTCCAGGCTTCTCTGGATCGTTAACCACATTTTGCTCGGGGGATTAAGCGTGGGAGTTTTGGTCATATCAATGGGGGGAGGAATGTAGGGCTCGGAGCCAGAAGGGCTAGCGGCATTATCTTTGTGCTTGGATGCAGGCGAGCCTCCCCCGAAGAGGGCTTTCGTCGCAGATAAATCTAAGGGTTCGTTGCCTCGAAGCACTTCCCTCACCAGAGCCTCTTCGTCAATCTCTTTGACACCCAGCTTCGGTTTTTTGATCCTAATCAAAGTATCACATGCTTCGGCGAGTTACCTTATATAATTCTCATCCATGAAAGACAAGTCATGGTGCATGAGGACTCTTGCATTGAACTCGGCAATGTGAGGGTCGAATAAACATTTAATTTCTTCTCTTCCGGCTTCGTTAGCTGCCTCTAGTCGATGGTAGGCCTCTATAAGCGCTATCTTCTTACCTTCCTCATGAGCTACTTCTTTTAGCGCTTCAACCCTAGATAGCTTTTCGTCGACTTTTGTCTTTAGAAGCCGTGTTTCGACGATTTCATCGCAATATCTTTGTGACTCTTCCTGCGCTCTAATTTTCTCTTCTCTAACTTTAAAGAGCAGCTTCTCTAGTTCCTTGACTCTTTGAGCGAGAATGCCTTTCTGTTTTTGGATAGAGTCTTTCTCCGAAGTTAGAGAGCTGCTGCATTGGATTGCCTCGTTGAGTTCTTTCTTGTGAGTGCACTTCAAGCGGCTAACTGCCTAAGCCATCTCCTTAGCATTTTTCTAGGAAGTCTCGAGCTGAGATTTGTATAAGGATAGCTCTTCATCCTGGCTTTTAATGATGTCTCCGTCGTTAATAGCTTTGAGTTTGAGGCGATCAATCTCGTGTTGGCATTCAATAGAGACCTCTGAAACTTTCTCCACCAAGTGTACGAACGCATCACACTGAAAATATACATCATTGTTGCAGGCAATGGCGCTCTGTTTGAAATATCCAGGGATATGATGGATTGCAGGGAGAAATTTGAGTCCGTCGAAACAGATCTTTGGAAATGTAGCTTTGAGCTTAGCCAATTTTTTCGCTATCGATGGATCTTGAGCGGAGGCTGGGGGAGTCTGCCTAACAGGAGTCATTGATTTCTTATAAGGCTCACAAGATTGCTTGGTACTTGAAGATCCGGAATGTTGGTCGTGATGGACTTCGGATTGGGAGCCCTTCTGAGCAAACTTCTCCCCACTACGCGCTGAATGGTAGGGAGGATCGTTTGGATATAAATAATGGTCATGGGATCTCTTTCTGGAAGACGATGATGACTCTCTGGAGTGATAGTTTCTATCGCTGCTTTCGTCCCTGTCTCGCTGTTTTCCTGATCATGAGTCTCGACCAGAATCGTAAAAGATGGAGGATCCACGAAGGCGGTCAATGTCATGTGTACGCCCCATTTCACTTGCACATAAAGTCAAACGAGGATGAGTTAGTAGGATCCCCACGATGGATGGAATTCAAGTGCATGGTGGAGTGTTAAGTGTTCGTGTGTGTCCTAGTGCATCCACCTGACGGACCAGCGTTTTTCACTTTACTCATTGGAGTTTTCTCTCCCTGATGATGAGTTTAAACGCCTTCATCGCTTCTTGCAGGCGAATTAAATTCCATAGCCTCGAGGTTATTGAAGCCATAATTCAGTATATCATCGAGGATGGTCAAGTCAGATAGGCCCTTTAATGAGCATTCTAATTTTTAGGAAGACGGCTTTTTCTTGATCGGGGTTATCGTGACCTTTGAAGTTCTGCCGACTTTCCTCTTTTTCATCTTATAAGCTAGACTCCTTTTCTTTTTCAAGGGAGGCGGTGGTCGATCAACGCCGGCTGCGTCAGCTACCGGCGTTGGCCTTGAAATTATATTCTCATCAGTCTTTTCGATCTCGCCATCCTCGATAGTATCGCGAGCCCCTTCAGGAGAGGGCACCGAAGGTCCAACTTGTTATTTGCTCTTTTCCGCAATCGTTCTTGATATTGTGGCACCACTTGGAAGGCTAGTCTGGCGGCCATCTCCTAGTGATCCGAACTTCGAGAGCAGTTAATTGGTAATTATGGATTTAATGTCTCGATCTCCCATGGGAGATGCTCGAATGCTTCGACGACCTCAGAATACCTAGCACCTTGGGTCGTGGACGAATACCTGTAAGAGTCGAAAGAAGTTCAGAAAAAGTGCACTCCAAGCCTTAGGACAGAGATTTGGATAAATACGAGACTTACGTCCTTCTAGCCATCGTCTCGCAAAGTCAGGATGGCAACTTACGTAGAACCACTCCTGTTAAACTGAGAAAACTTGTTCGACGCGCCCATCAGGACTTGGCATTTGGGATGTGGCTCGAGGAATATGTAAGATGGACTGTCAGTATGTCTCTTGAAGCGGTAAATATAACGGATATCATTGGAAGTGGGGGTCTGAGTAAGTCGCTCATGAAAAGAACGCATGTACCATGAAAAAATGCATGGCTATTAGGGTGTAGTTGTGCTGGAGCAATCCCTATATACTATAACACTTATCAGATGATTGAATTGAAAGATTGCACACTTCCGGCTCAGCACATAAATTTGTTGCATGTAGTATATCTGGTTGGGGGGCAAGTGAGGCCGATCTTGTGCCGAAGGAACCAGAATGTCTTCGAAGGGAATTTCGTGGATAGAACACAATCGAAGAAGAGAAGGTTCGCTTATTTTCGAGGCTTGAGAGTCGATGGGGTCGTACAGAACGACGGCCTCGTCTACGACATCGGGAGCCGGACCTATAACCGCAACAGGTGGGTCTGGGATGCCAGGTATGAGAGTTGACGATGGACTCAAAGTCCCCACTACCTCCTGCCGAGAACTTGACCCAGGCTTGTCAGAAACAATAGCGGGGCATTATTTTTTAGACATCTCCGAGGAGTGATTAATGTGAATGGATCACTAGTGCAACGATAACGTATATCAGATATAACGACAAAAAATTTCCCCGTGTGGTGTGTGAACTAGTGCAACGATTCAAACAAGAGTACATATAAATTAAGGTTCTAAAAAATAATATAGCATAATGGAGCTTAAAATTATCATCTTTGAAGACCGTTATCATGTACCATCACCAAAGTTTGTCCCATGGTCAGAAGCAGAAGTCCTGGGATCAGACATTCGCATCATATGCTGTGAAGGCTATTGCTTGCTTTTATTAAATTAGATATTCATTTACAATCGTTAAAATTATGAGATTGTTAGTCCGAATTAGGTCCATATGTTCATATGCTTTGGCTTTTGTCAATCCATTGTTTTGGGCATGGAAATATATGGTCCTATTATATTCTATGTTCATGATGAGGTGATTTTGATTGCCATTGCCAATCTCCATACCGAATACCGCTCGTCTATTCAAGCCTATATATACCGAGCCACACCGCCTCACTTCGTACCAACCCAGTCATCTCCAAACTACCAAACGACCCTCTAAAATCTACCCCGATCCACTCACTCCTCTCTCTCTCTTTCTCTAATCATCGACCCACTCTCCTAAGTTCCCACTGACCCACATTCTCACCCTTAACACCGAACGACTCCCTCGCTATGGATACTTACCCACGCTTATAAACTCCTACCGATTCATTTCCCTCTCTCTCTCAATACCGACCGACCCTCTCACTTGGCATACCGACCCATTCATCCTTCTCAGAAATGCTGAGCATTATTCCCAACCAGGTTTTGTCGACCAAGTCTTGCCCTCAAAAACCTATCGACTCCGCCTCCCAACTCTTCACGACGCCGACCCTAAGATTAAGGCTACACTATCGTAAAGCAAGCCGAACCTATGGACTCGGATGCAAAAAAAAGCTCTAGGCTTAGGGGGGTGAATTGGATAAGAAATTCGTACCTATGTGAGAGGCTTGAATCACGTAGGAATTTTTGAGCTAAGAGCTGAAGATTGTTCGAAATAAAAGCGACTAGAGTCACAAGGTTGGAGATCTATGTTTGGGTAAGAGGAGGATGGGTTGAGTGGTAGAGAGAGATCAAGAGGAGAAAGGTTAGCAAGCTTGAGAGAGTAGAGAAGAAAATAAGAAGGGGAGAAAAGGCTAAGGCAGGAGCTTTTATATGACAAGAGGGGGGAGATGAACGGGATGTACCTAATGGAACCGCGTCAACATGTGTTTACCAAATCGATGAAGCAAATATCGACCGTGTTGGTCGGAATAGGTATGCTGGCCCACCTTTTTGCCGAAGGAACCGACCAAGTGGGTCGACCTCCATATGCCGACCCAATTTTGTTATCTAAAAAAATTGAATGATGAATGTGATGATAATAATAGTAGATTAGAACGTGTGTACATGGATATATACACACATCATGGCAATGAAAGGTGAAACTGTACGAAGAGACAGATGTTATCGAGTTGATAGAGAAATAGTAGTTTATGAATTCTAGCATGGTTTAGCCTTCGAAAGGTTATGTACATTCAGCTTTTGCAAAGTTAAAACAAGATTTTGAAAATTTCTTTGAGATTGAACTAGTGCGTTTGAACGACACGAAGATTCGTCAAAAAACCGAAGAAAAGGTGACAGTCAATCATCATTCTGAACGAGCTAGTTTTTGAAGGCAGAGATTGCTAGCTGATTCAAAGCGCGTCATGTTGGTTCACAAGCCACACTTTGGAGGGCAGATGTTACCCAACTACTTGGCCCGATTACAAGACGATAGTTGCAGGAGATATGATTGGGCTCGAGTTGAGAAAAGACTGGAGGAATGAAGGCTAGTATGCTTTGGTCATGCATGGCCCATTGTACATGGCTCGGCCAAGTGGTTCGGAGCGCATGGCTCGGCCTAGGTTGCTCAGTATGCGTCGCTCGGTCATGGTCCATAAGCCAAGGTGTTCCGATTATTCATGGTTCGAAGCGCATGGCTCGGCCTAGTTGGTTCGGAGCACATGGCTCAGCCTAGGTGGTTCGGAGCGCATGGCTCGGCCCAGGTTGCTCGGTGTACGTCGCTCGGTCGTGATTGTGGGAACAAGGTAGGTCGGTCAGATATGGGTTGGCCTTAATATGGCATATATGGATCGGCATGCCTGGTTTGGAAAACCGGCAAATAATAAACTACGGGATACGTTCTATATTTCCATGCTTCGAGTCACATATCCGGCTGCTCCAAGTCACATGACAGCTCGCTTCGAGTCATCCATAAGGCACCCTTGGTTCGGATAATATGGCTCGGTGTTCCCGGATCGATCGTCCTGAAGCATCATTTGTGGGCCAAGTTGTCTTGGTCGTGGGCCTGCACGGGGGACCTAGCCTGTCTTCGTCTATAAATAGAGGGGCATGGGTACGGTTGAAGGGGTCCTTTTTTCAAGAACTCCAGGGTGACTCTGCCATTTTCTGTACTCTCTTCTTCTCTATTCAAACTTGTATTCAAGTTATTTGTTTATGGATTGTATTTGTACTCAAGTGATTGGAAAATAATAAAGATCATATTCAAAGTGGACGTAGGTAATTACGTTGAACCATTATAAATCTGGTGTTCTCGTCTTTGTCGTTCCTTTTGCATTCAACTTTGTTACTTCTCTACTTTAATTTACTTTCTTTATTAATTTCTCTGAACAATTCTATTTAAGGGTGTTAGTAGCTAATTTTGGTGCTAACAATTTCACTTTTATGGTTTTGACCTAGTAGCCACCGTTAGTAAAATTCTAGGTTAAGATACTAGTATAGGTGTAACGATCCGTATTTTACATATTGGAGGATCGTAAAATGTTATTTTTAAATTCATATTGCACCATGTGACTCTATAACTTTGGAAGCTGTCGAGTATTGGTAGTTTTGACCCATAGTAATTTTATCGGACAATTTCCATCTAAATTTATTTTCAGCGTTTCGATAGTTATATGTATTATGCTGGTATACACGCATTGATGCATCAGAGAATTCAAATGAAGGGAAAATGTCCTAGGGTCAAAGAGAAAGTGTATGAGCTGTGCAGTCAATTTTTTTTGAAATTGGACGTTCCGGTAGCCTGTACGACTTAAAAAGTCTAAAATAGTGTTCTGGGGCAGTCTTGGATTTCGATGAAACTTGTGCCGTTGGAACGGGAAAAATGCTATGATTCACATGCTCAAAGAATCATTTCAATTGGACATTCCTTGTAGCTACACCAAACACGTACTGAAATTTCAAAAATTGAAGAAAACAGGTACACCCAGTCCTACCCAATCCCTACCCTATATAAATGCTTCATTCATTTGTAGCCACACTGTTTCCTTCAACCTCATGCATCTCTTCTCCCCCATGAACCCACCTCCACTCTTTTATTTCCCCTCCTCTTTATAAGCAAACCGACACTATTTGGATAAATTAAAAGCCTGGTCTCTCTATTTTTCCAAGGGCTACACATCCATGGCTTCGGATCGACCTGACTCTAACCATGGTTGGAAAAAGCAAACACAACAAAATGGATTATTTTTGGAGGAGATTCGAATGCAAAACCATTGATATGGGTTTGTTCGTTTTGGCAAAGAGAGTTCGAAGATGTTGGTTGCCTGATCTATAAGGGACCGTGGTGAAGGAGGACGCATGAAATTTTTAGAGGGATAGTGGGTTTAGCCACGTTTTCATGGTTAAGTGGGCCAGTTAACAATTAAGGTTGGTGGTGGAGGTGCTATGCAAGAAGAGTGGCCGTTGTAGTGGCATTAGGTGGTCTGGACGTGGCACAAAATGTGCAAGGATCATGATATGGAAAAAGACAAAAAAGAAATGGAATAAATGAGGTGAATTGGTTGTGGCTAGAAATGATGAGTGGAGGTGCTAGCTGCGGTGGTGGGTGGTGCGGGGTTGGTGGGTCCAACATGTAGCGGTGGTAAGCGACGTGAGGTGGTGGTACGGTGATGGAGCGATTTGCATGTGTATGTGAGCAGTTGAAGGGAGAAAGAGGATTGCATGAGTTGGCTACAGCAAATGACGTTGAGAGAGAATGAGATTATGAAAATAATCAATTAAGATAATCAATAATTAGTTTGTTAAATTAATTAGTTAGGTTAATTAAGTTTATTAACTTCATACTATAAATCAAATTCTTATATCTCCCATATTATTTGCATATGAGGTCTGATTTGGATGTGGTTTCTTGCGTTGCACTTGATTTGGAGCACTTTAGACATGACATAGGATTGGATAGCTTTTGTTGAGATGAGTGAAATTGTTTCTCACCATACTATGATTGTTAGTATAGTAATAAAATGACATTTTGAGATGATTTATAACTTTAAAATATGATTTCTAAAATACTTAAATCTATATCTTACTTTATAAAAGAATTGAAAATGATTTTAAATGGTTTTAAATTAAATATCACATTTTTTCCATTGATGCACTATTTTGATGATATTGATAGATTTAGGCTATTTTTGTATTAATCCCACATTGGTTGCTTGGATGTATTTTATATGTGTTATTATATATGTAGTTAGGTTATTAGAGACATTTATATGCGTGTTGGTTGCATGCATGCTTGTTTTCTTAGTTTGGTTGAAAACACCATTCAAAGACGATATAGTATTAGAAATATCCCATAGGATGGGATCTCTGCATAGAGTTTCGTTCATGCCGATTGATCTGATGGCGAAGGATGGACTTGAGGATGTTCTTTGGATTTCAAGATGGATGCCAGACGCTTTCATTTGGTTTGTATTTAACCACTTTTGGTTAAGTACATGATTTAAGTGGTCGTTATCGTCTACTCTGGAGTGATCGATATCTACCACTATTGATAATGGTCGATTTGGGTAATTTTGACGTGGACGATGAAGAGGCTTCACAGAGCATGATGTGATGGTTCGTTCATTTGAAATTTGATTTGATGTATGACTCTTCAATGGGCAGTATTGGAACTGAAGCAAGGATGCGATGCTTTAACGTAATGACTTCATGATTCGACGATGATAATTCCATGATGAGAAGTGATAGCTTCGATGATGGATAGCTCTACTTTGAAACACAGAGTAGTAGACTATGTATCATATTGAAGAAACTGAGGATGGTTATGGGATGCATGATGACACTTTTTGACTTGTAATGGTTGTTTAGAGTAGTTCCTAATCGCCATTGGAACGATCTGTATTTTTCGAATGGTTTGGATATCTAAAATTTTGAATGTTTAGATATTAAATAGATTTATTTAATTGATGACATAAAAACTCAAATTTCATATATGGATATTATAGGACTCGAGACCACTTCTATTGGGTCCAGTTGGTCCATGTGAGCAAGAGGATCGGGTCTGATTAGTAAATCGGGTGAACAAAAACTAACTTTTGTATACGATGAAATTTGGTGTCGAAACTAGTTCGATTGAGTCCAAAATAGAGGTATTTGGCTAGAGATGCATGTGAGCATGCTTCATTTGAAGTTCGAGATTTTGAGGGGTGAATAGTGTCGGAGATAATTTCTATAAAAAGGACCTCATTTTTCTTTTATTTCCCATACTTAAAATCCATGCCCTAAAACCTAGCCCTTAATACAATGGCCTAGATCATCCATGGTCACTGGAGACCGTTTCAAGCGAAGTGCCCAACTAAGAAAATGTGCGCGGGGGTGAGTGGAGTGAGATGACTGGTTGGATCGTCGAGTGGTGGCCCACAGTGGCGTGGATCTGGGATGGACGACGACTACAATTCTGGGTTCGTATGTGAGCTATAGGCCGTGGTTGGTGGCGGCTCGGTGGCGTTGGGTCAAGGACAACGAGGGCTACCTTTGGTGAACGTGTAGCGACGGCTAGAGCTCTATAGTGGCGGAGCAGATGAATGCGGCATTGGGGTTCGAAAAATCACGGCGTGAGTTTAGAACTAGGAAGCGATTAGGATTAAACATAATTAAGCAAGGATAATTAGTTTCTAATGAAGTGTTTAGTTAATTAATTGTTTTAATTAAATCGATATCTTATTAAACCTGTATCTTGCTTATACGAGGTCAGTTTGGGATACGGTCTTTTACGTTGGATTCATATCATGATTATCTACGTTTGGGATTAGTTTAGGCTTGAGTGAGTTTACTATCTGGTAGATTATAATTTTTTTGTGTATATAATTATTGTTGTATTAAATTATAAATAATATAACGAATAATGCAAGTTATTACTTCTGTACCCCACCTTATTTTGTAAAACAAGTGACAACATTATTATGTAGTTTGATCTCCCTTGTAATCATCTATAACATGTATCATGATCCATAATACTTGTTTACATGTTTTATATTTCTATTTTATTAAGTTGGAAATTATGTTGCGAATGTTTGAAGTGATATAGTCATTATAAACGTTCTTTGAAATCCCTGATATTTGACATATGTTAAACTGGATAAATTCGATGTATTGTGAAAAGTCATATGCATATATATATATTTTGCTACACATGTTTTGGTTTGTTTGACATAGAGGAATTAATTTGGACATTTGTGGAAATTGGAATGGAAATTGTGGTAGGTAGAAGCGAAAGGGTCGTTATGGGTGCACTTTGAAATCGATGTGATTGGCGATTTTAAAATTAACTTTGGAAGACATCCTAGGGTTTCTTTGTATTTTTTTATAAGCAGTGTAAGCGTACTTAGTAACGGAAAATATCAAGGTTTAAATATGTTATCGATAATTATTTATGAATTTTTAAAATAATGGTTTTAAATTATAAAACAAGTTCTTATGGTTTTTAAATGAATTATAACAAGAATATCTTTAAGTGGCGTTGTAAATAAATGTTTTAAAATATAGCATAAGTATTTTAAAAGCATATTTTTATTGCTTATAATTTTGGAAAATTTGTTTAAATTTTTAATTAAGAAATTAAAGGCTTTATATTATATTATCTTTCAGATTGTTTATATTATTTTATTAAGTATCTTAGCTTTATAGATAAATTAGTATATTTGTGTGTGTGCGTGTGTATCTTTTTAAAGTTATTTTAGTATATTTATAAGTTCTAGAAAGGAAATTTGGTACTTGTAAAAGATAATAAAGGATTCTTTGGATTATAACTCTTATGTTATAATGGATGGTTTTGTAAAGTTGATCAAAGAGGCATATTACGTTGTTTAATAAGTAAAGATGCATTTAGTGCTTTAAATGAATGTTTCAAGTTAATGACACGTATAAAAGTGATTTTGGAATTATAGTAATGATGTTTAGTCATTGTTGTTTTAACCCATCTAAGTATACTTTTGAAAACTTATTAGATCTTTAAAAGTGAGTTTTAAAGATAACGATTAAGTGAAGTGTTGGTGTGGTGTAAACAATGTTTACGTAATATTTGTTTCTAGACCCTTGAGTAATATATTAGTGTGGAAAAATATTGTTAAATGATTTTGAAGAATACTTAGATCTTTAATAATGGAATTTTAAAGAGAATAACATGTATGAATTGGTTTTGGTTTTATTGTGGCAATGTGTTAATAACATTCATCTTTAACCCGTTTTGATTATACTCATGAATGTAAATAGATCTTTGGAAATAATGTTTTAAAGATAATCAAAAGTTAAATAGTTTTAGGTTTATAGTGACAATGTTTGAGTAACATTTGTCTTGAGCCCTTTGAAATTTATTTGTGGGTATACTTATATGGTTAAGTATATGGATACTTTAGAGGAGTATTGGAACATGTGGAAATGAATATGGAGGTTTTAATTAAATAGTGAAGTTTAATTAATAAGTGAACCTTCATTAATAAAGAAGTTCACTGAGTAAAAAGGAGTTTTACTAATAAAAGATGTTTTTAATCATTGGAGGAAGATTAAGTAAAAAAGGGATTGGAAGTCATTTATATGACTTGATCGTGCTTGTGTGTTTTGATCGTGTTTTGTGTGCTACTTGCTTATGGAAGGATACGGGACTTAATTTCCCATATGCTATTGTTCTTATTGTTATTGAAATTAATAAAAATATAACTCTGAAAATATCTAAAAGAAACACAAGAATTATATGTTATAGTTATCTTCAGTGATGCTATACTGTACGTATAAATTCAGTTTTCTCTTCTAGGACACACGATATGGAAATTTGTTCGCTTAAACAACAGTTAGGAGGAGATCTTCGCTCTTATTTATTATTTGATTATTTCCCACAAAACCTGGGTAGGGTTTACCGAAAATTAGTCAATTGGTTTTGGAGCACCAGGTAAGTGGGGGAGTGTAATTATATGGGATGACTTGAAACCATAACCATTTCAAAACTATATACGTATTCTATGCTTTGGAAGAGGTTCATGATTGGGTCGAGATGCTAGAATCTACGTGGAGGTTTGAGATCTGCTTGAGATTCTTGAACACATGTAGTTGTTCGTGACCTATTCAGGATATGGGAATCCTTGTTTATCTATTGAGATACGAGAATCCAAGTGTGGTTTTAAGATATGTTCGAGTTGGGGACTCGTTTGTCGAGGTCTGTTTAAATCGTGATCTATACATGAACAAAACATTTTTGAAAGCCGGTTTGTCGAGAATCCAAGTGCATATGGTTATCATATTGTTTATGTTGCTTGTGCTTGTGTATTTCTCTCTTGTCAGCCCGACTCTCTTTTGTGTTATGTAAGTGAATTCAAGTATATGACAGCAAAGGTTAGCTTGTTGCTTTTGGTTTCATGAGTAGAGTTTGATTGCTCGACAAATGGTACATGTTTTTGCTTAACGGGTCTGTTTGCTATGTGGAATACACACTCTATAAGGTATATCATAAGTATATATTGTTGTTGTGTTGTCCTTAGACATGAGAGGTTCCATATATGAGCTTATATTGATATTGTGATTTTTTGGACCTCATCGCGCAAAGGAGGTGCCGCCAAAATTTCCCGTAAAATACGAGACTTTAAAATTTTAATAACTCATTTCAACTAATTGATTTTAAAAGCCTAAGGGCGAGGGAAATTCTCTTCCTTTGGGAATTTCGGGGATGAAATTCTTTTAAGGGGGGAGTCTATAACGACCTGTATTTTTTGGACGTTTTGGGTATCTAAAATGGTTGATATTTAGATATTAAATTGATTTATTTTATCAATGAGCTGAAAAATCAAATTTCGTAGACGAAATATTTAGGACTCGAGACAACTTCCATTAGGTCCAGATGGTCTGAGCGAGAAAGAATGAGTATACATATCGATATACTACAACCAATGGATTTTTAGTTATGGGGTTGGGTCGGTTCGTAAATTGAGCGATCAAAAAGCTAACTTTTGTATACGATGCAATTGGGTCTCGAAACTAGTCCTGTTGAGATTGGAATAAGGGTATTTGTCTAGGAAAGCTACTGAAATACACCTCGTTTGGAGTTCTTGATTTTGAGGGGTGAATAGCATCGAAGATAATTTCTATAAAAAAAAACCACATTTTTATTTCCCAAACTTAGAATCCATGCTCTAAATCCTAGCCCCTAATCCAATGGCCTAGATCATCTCCACTAGAAGCCATTTTAAGCGAAGTGCCCTAGTAAGAAAATGTGCAAGGGAGTGAGTGGAATGAGATGACTAGTTGGATCGTCCAGTGATGGCCCAGGATGGCGTGCGTCCGGGATGGATGACTGTAGAGATTTTAGGTTCGCAAGGGAGTTAGAGGGGCCAGTTGGTGGCGGCTTTAGTGCATTAGTTTGGAGATGGTGAGGCTACCTTAGGTGAACGTACGGCGGCGGCTGCAGCTCTATGGCGGTGGCGGCAAGCGTTTGGAAAATCATAGCCTGGGTATAGAACGAGGATGCGATTAGGGTTAAACATAATTAAACAAGGGTACTTAGTTGCTAATGAAGTGTTTAGTTAATTTTTTTAATTAAATCGATATCCTATTAAACGCATATCTTGCTTATACGAGATTTGGATACGGTCTTTTGCATTGCACTCGTATTGGGATTATCCATGTCTGGGATTGATTTGGGCTTGGCTGAATTTACTCACCAGTTGATTATAAAATTGTTGTGTATATAGTTATTGTTCTATTAAAATATAAATAGTATAATGAACAGTACAAGTTATTACTTTTGTACCTTGCCTTGTTTTGTAAAACAAGCGAAAACATTATTATGTAGTGTAATCTACCTTGTAATCATCTATAATATTTACCTGGCCTAGGATATTTGTCTACATTTTTGATATTTCTATTTGATTAAGTTGGAAATTATGTTGTGAATGTTTGAAGAAGTATATCGTTATAAACGTGCTTTGAAATCCCTGATATTTGTCATATGTTAAATCCGATAAATTGTGATATACTGTGGAAATATAAATGTATATATATTTTGCTACACACTTTTTGATGTGTTTGACATGGAGGAATTGGTTTGGACATTTGTGGAAATTGGAATGGAAATTGTTGTAGTTAGAAGCAAAAGGGTCGCTATGGATGCACTTTGAAATTGCTATGATCGGTGATTTTAAAGTCAACTTTAGGAGAGATCCTAGGGCTTTTTCATAATTTTTTTACAGTGAAAATAAGGGACACATCCCTAAAATCAAACTTAGTACACAAAAAATTCTCCTCATAAAAAAGATATAAATTACATCCTTATTTTCAAATACTACAATTTTCTTTCCTACAATACCCCTCTTTTCTATTGCAGCAATGTTGATTCTTCATATATGGATGTTATTCTCACATCCATAATTAAAATTTGCACCCCATTAATTATCGATCTTTAAAACGCAATAACTTCTTGTAGAAACGATGGATTAACAAACCGTTTTCACCATTAAATAACAAATTTTATTACCTTTCTAATGAGTGACATTGTGTATATAAAAAATTGATTAAAAAGGTATATTACCTTGTTTAATAAGTGAAGATGTACTTAGACATTTAGATGAATGTTTCAATTTAATGGCAATTACAAAAGTGATTTTGGGTTTATAGTAACGATGTTTAGGCATTATTTGTTTTAACCCATCTAACTATACTTTTGAAAAGCAATTAGATCTTAAAAAGGGAGATTTAAGATAATTAAGTGAAGTGTTTTGGGTTTGTTGTAAACTATGTTTTGTAACATTTGTTTTTAAGTCCTTGAGTAATATTTTAAAGTGGTAAAATATTGTTAAATTATTTTGAAAATTATTTAGATCTTTAATAATGGAATTTTAAAAAGAATAACAAGTATGAATTCATTTTGGGTTTGTTATGTCAATGTGTTAATTACATTCGTCTTTAACCCGTTTTGATTATACCTATGAATGTAAATAGATCCTTGAAAAGAACGTTTTACAGATAATCATAAGTGAATTGGTTTTGTGTTTGCAGTCATAATGTTTGAGCAACATTTTCTTGAACCCTTTGAAATTAATTTGTGAATACACTTTATACAGTTGAGATAAGTATATGAATACTTTTGAAAAGTATTGGAACGTGTCGAAATGAATATGGAGGTTTAATTAAATAGTGAAGTTTAATTAATAAGTGAAGCTTCATTAATAAAGAAGTTCATCGAGTAAAAAGAACTTTTACTAATAAAAGAGGTTTTAATTAACAAAGGAAGATTAATTAAAAAGGGGATTAAAAGTTGTTTATACGAATTTATCGTGCTTTGGTGTTTTGATCGTATTTTGCGTGTTACTTGCTTATCAATAGTTTACGAGACTTAGTTCCCGTATGCGATTGTTCTCGTCGTTATTGAAATTGATCAAAATATATCTCTGGCAATATCTAAAAGAAACACGAGAATTATATGGTACAGTTATCTTCAATGATGCTATAATGTGTATAAACTTGTTTTGCTCTTCTAGGACAAATGATATGGAAATTCGTTCGATTAAATGTTAGGATGCGATCTTTGCTCTTATGTATTGTCTGATTATTTTCCACGGATCCGTGGTTGAGTTTACCGAAAATCCATCAACTGGTTTTGGAGCACCCGAAAAACAAGGGACTGTGCTTATATGAGATGGCTTGAAACCATAACCACACCAATCCCATATATACGTTCTAAGATTTGGAAGAGGCTCCGAGATGCTAGAATCTATATGGAGATCCGAGATCTGTTTGAGATGCTCGAACATATGTAGTTCTTCGTGATCTATTTAGGATGTGAGAATCCATGTGTGATTCCGAGATCCGTTGAGATATGTGAATCCATGTATGATTCTGAGATCTATGTATGATTCTGAGATCTGTTCAAGTTGGGGACTCATGTGTCGAGATCTGTTTGAGTTGTGGCTCATGTACTGGGATGCTGAACATGACTTCACCATTGGTAATGACAGAAACCAAAGATAAGATACATAGCTATAAGATTTAGCTCTTATGTAATGACGGATATGCTTGAGGGAGTGGTATGACCCAGTGCCACGTGTTCGGGCACGGACCAATTATGTTTATCCTGTAGTATATTTTATCTTGAGATATACGATGCTCGGGAGGATATTTATGATCCTTGTGCAAGAGGACCATTCTCAAAGTACCGAGAGCATCTCTATGGAATCCTACACGATTAGCGAATGTGCCTTAGTGGTTTGGATTGTATACCTATTGTTGTTATGATTACACTTGCATACATTAATGCTACGTGATTATTTATATTTCACACGATAGACGTTATTATAATATCACTGTATTTTATAATAGAAATGGTTTGGTTATCGTATGGAAAAAGCCTGTCCATGTTTATTGTGATGTGGTCTTACGAGATACCTGTATGTTTGAAGGATTTTATAAATATAGCAATCCATAATGTTTGAGTTTCTCATGCTAGTTTACTAGACTCATCCGGATATTATCTTCTTTATGCTCTTGTCAACTCGAGTATATTTATAGCTTTAGTGATGGTTCATCGGAGTTCTTGAAGAGGAGCTCGATGATTTCCTTCTGTATCTTATTTCCATTGCATTACTTGATTTGTATATACGGACATTTGCGAGGACATGTTGTTATAATTGTCCATGTTAATGATAGTTTAGTTTACTCTAACTGGTATACGTATGTCGAAGTTTTTTTTTGGTAAATACCTTTTGAGATATTTTATATTATCGTTTCGCATGTGAGATCCTGATATTGTTTTCTTCTTTCTTGTTTTGTTTTCTTTTCTTTTACCCTAACGTTCTTTCTTTCTAGCACTCGGCACTTATATACCAGGGATGTATTAGTGTCGAGATTCGAGGGGCCAAAAGGGCCGATCATTATCAAGTAACTGTAGGAAGTGATGTCATTGGCACACTCACCCTAGCTACCCTCGGTGGATGGAACCCCAACCCAATGTCGAACTAAGAGAAAACCTTCGCACCATAGAGCTGATCGAACAAGCCATCAATACTTGGAAGTGGATACTTGTTCGTTATCTCATTCAGCTCATGATAATCAACAAACAACCTCAAAGATCCATCCACCTTGGTGGCGAGCACTATAAGTGCATCCCACTCAAATATGTTCTTACGAACGAACCTTCGCCTCAATAAGTCATCTGTTTGCACTTTTAGTTTCCTCTGCTCTTTGGGTGTCATATGCCTTAAAGGCATAACTACTGGTCTAGTACCTCTAACCAGATCGATACAGAACTCAATCCCTTTATAATGGTAATCCGGTCACCTCATTGAATGTATCCGGGCACTCTCTAGCTACAGGCATAGATGGCATCTTGTCGTGTGGGATATATAGTGAATACAGAAAACTAACCATCACCTCATCATTAGGTAGGTAGTCGAACGCTACCTTCTGCTCGTCATCAATGGCCTCTCACAATCCACCATTATTCTGTACCCCTTCAGCCAGTCCATTCCCAGACTGTAATATTGAACCCAATTAAACCCAATACATATCAATAAAAAAAACATCCATGACTCGATAAGGTCAACTCTCGACAAAACATGTATAGGCTGGCTGACTGCCAACAAGGTTCGTTGTAATTCAAAGGTTGGTCAACTATCTAGAGTCTTAATCCCAGTCTATCTATCTAATCACTAGATATGAAGGGATGCGAGACACCAATATCGAAATAAACATGTATAGAACATAATAAATGGAAAACATACCCTAGACAGTAATGCCATTTCCCTTCTCTTTCATCAATAGAGAATTCGATGAAATTGGAACGATATTCAATGCATATGCCTTCACCATTTGTCCCCGCTTAGTTGGTACAGGACAATCCTTCTTCACTGGGTATAAACTCTCATGTCATAAAGCCTTCTAGATCAACTTCTAGAAGCTCTCATCAATATGAAAAATCAATTGTTTCCTAAGATGATCACTCAAACCAATAATTAATTTTCATTCTTTCTAAGTGGAGTATCAATGAAAGATAGACTATACTTTGATAGCACATCAAATTCAGCCATATACTCTGACACAGATACATCGCCTTCTTTAAGTCGATGAACTTCCTAAACAACATCGACTTTTTAGAAGTGAAGATAAATTTCTCTCCGATGCAAACTATAAACCGATCCCAAGTATAATGATCCTTGAGAATCAAATCTATAAGGGCACTCCACCAGCTCACTGTTCATCCTTTGAGTTTTCTAGAGGTCAACTTCTACCTCGTTGCATCATCTAACTCCAATTCATCGAAGATCCTTTTGCAAATATCCATCGCGTCTTGCACCTCAATAGCCAACTATATTCAAAGGAATGATCTGCCTCCTAGACCTATGTAGTCTTTATATACCTCGACAAAGTCGACTTTAGGCATTTGCACTTGAGCACCATTTTAACGACCCGTAAATTTTCGATAATTTAAATTAATTAATTTAATAGGATTTGTGATTTAATAATTTGAAAGAATAAAAATTTGTAATTTAATTAGGAAATAATAATTAAAATTTAATGTAACAATGTTATTAAAGCTAATTATTTACAATTTGGATGAAATTCTAATAAATGAAATAATGTAAATATTTTACTTGGTGATAAATTGAATATAAGAAAACAAGTTTGAATATTGAATCAAATTAATGAGATAATATACAATTAATAGTAATTGAAATATATCAGTATTAGGTATGTAATTTTAACATATGGTTGTAAATAATAACTTATTTATGTGGCTATAGGTTAGTGGTAACCACTATTATATGTTACCTATTTATTTAGTCTGTTAAGTTAAATTTGAAATCAATTAAGTGAATAGAATAAAATGTTGCACTTATGTGATTTAATACAATGACTAAAAGTGAAGATGTAGTAAAATAAATAGAAATGTAAATTTATTCATAAGGTAATAATTGAGTTAATAAAAGAATGGAACCGAGATAAATCACTAATTGGGACTTTAAGTTTTAATTGATGTTTAAATTTGACAAAATGCAATATAATGGAAATTGGAATATACTAATGAGCAAAAAGTAAAACAAATGTTGATTATGTTATATAGTAATAGTGGATTTAGTACAAAGACTGAAACTGAATCAAATCAATTTATTGGAATTAATTATAATTAATTGGATTTAATTACAGTGAAATTGAACGCTGTAATTAGTGTAATAACCAACACTTATTTGTTATATAAATCTGTATTAAGTCCTTGTAAGTGCCTAAATGGTTAAAGATGGTGAAATTGGTTAACCATCAAATTTTGAATTAAAAAGTGAATTAATTAATTTAATATTAATTTATTTAATTAACTGAAATATAGTCATTTTGGCAACTGTCTCGGATTTCGACAAAACTAGTTTCATCGGATCCATAACGGTGAATTATTATAGTATTTCAAGTTTTCTAGCGATCGGACTGGTTGTTTGATCGTACGGACTCGAAATGCCAAGAAATTAATTTAATTGGACTCAATTGAAATCAAATTTAAATATGATGATTTTATCATAAATTCTTCATACGATTGACTTGGACTTGAAAGTTGTTCCATTGAGTTTAAAATCATCCAAAACATCTATTTTAATATATGGGATAACCCATTTTCGTTTCGGAGGCGGAACGGGCTTTTCGGGCCATTTATCGTTCATCGTTCAATCGATCTTGTCCATTCATCTCTAATTCCGTCCTACCTATAAATACCTTGTTACAAACACTAAGCATTTCTTGTTTCTCATTGACAGTACGTACAATTCTTTCTGCTCCTCTCCTCTTCAATGGCAGAAACAGATTCAAACTCCGAACCCTCAAATTCAATTTCAAAACTAAATCAAAAATTCGAACTCCTCAAAATATATCGAATTATATTTCATTTCGAAGCACTTACTGAACGTTATCTTCTACAACAATTCGTTTTTCTATTCGACTCATCTTTTATCTAGAATTTGAGGATGAACCGCATCAGTTCATTTTAGAGTTTTGACGATCCAATGGTCCATCGTCGATCGCTCAACATCGGGGGAGGGGGTGGCGTTAGGAAGGTGGCGTTAGGAAGGTTGCGCTATGCAGGCCCTGTTGATGTTGTTCGTTCATTGCCAGGTCATGTAGATTTGCCGTGGTGGCCTTAGATAGGAGGCGGCGATGCGTAGGTCCAAGCGGGATTGGAGGATGCCGCGAGTTGCTGGGGAGGGCATCTGGAGACGGCCGTCTTGACGGCGCACTTGGATATAGGTGAAGAGGCTTAGGTCGATGGTGAAATTGCAAAGAATGGTGGCGGCCAGGGGATTTACCGCGTTTGAATTGGATAGGGTTTCTGGAAATCGTGCGTGACGTGGCAGGAGTATGGTGTTTTTTTCTTTTATTTTATTTAATTTTGATTTCAAATGTTCTAAATAACTTTTTCATACGATGTCCGATTCATGCACGGTTTGCTTTGCCGGGATCGTATCGAAATTCCGGACATTATGATGCATGTTTGGACCAATTCTAAGACTGTTTGAATTTTGGGCTTAAATTCGATTTAAATTTATATGTGAGTGTTTTGACCCACTTATAACTTCTAAAAATTTTTATGTGATTAGGAATTTATTTATGGCTGTTTGGCATATTTAAATTGTTCTTCCTGTTAATTTGAATTAGTTTGAATTAAATCATCACTTAAATTATGATCGAAATTATAGTTGCCACTTAATTACCTGTTAATAATAATATGTAAATTGTGAATATTCATTGTTTGAATTGGATGATAATTATGATGGATGTTTGATTTTTAATATTGGACGATTGGATGATTTGTCTGATTTATATATTGTGCTCACTCTGCCAGTCTCCCAAAATTATTATTATTACTTGAAAATCACTATGGGTTCAAATGGTACAAATCCGAACAATCTTATAGATTAAGAGAAAATCGTTATGGGTTGAAATGATAAACCCGAACGGTTTTCATTGATTTGAAACGTTGATTTTTGATACTGGTTGAAATGGTATATATATCCATATAAATTCTTGAATTTGGACTATGTGTTGGAATTGAATTAAGTTTAAGTTGAACTTTGAATTTTCTAAATTAAAGTGGTTAAAATTGATACCTCGAATTATTTGAAATCTTTCAATAATTATATTCAGGCCGTACACTTGATAGGAGATGAAAAATCCCGTAACATCTCTGAAGCCATTACACTCACATTTTAGTTTAGATTAATTATACTTACATAAGATCTTTTAGTTATGACTCGTATGTTTTATTTTTTTCATTACGCTCGGGTCAGTCTGAGCTTTTTCAGTGTGTTGAAGATCATTTTATTTTCTGGAGGACGAAGACAAAGATTCAGTATATTATTGGTATTTATTATTATTATTCCACTGCTTATTGTGTTCCGCTGCATTATTTTTTATTCCTACTGTATGTATAACTCTGATTTGAATTGTAAAAGTGTAATCACATGTTAATTGTAAAACAGCTTCATGAATTGTTTATTTGATTATTATATTTTGTCATTCCGCTGCGAGATTCTATGCTTTCTCTTCCTTCTTTTCTTTTATTTTCTTATTTACCCCATTAACAATCCTTCCTTTTGAATTGTTTGAATTAGACATTTATGGTTTATTGTCAATTTCAACCGTCCAAAAAGGTAGGTCGTTACAGTTGGCATCAGAGCTAGGCAGAGATAGGGTAGTAATACCCTAGAATGAGTTGTCTGAGTGTATATACAAGAGCGCGTATTTGTTAGTGTTATAAAAATGTTTTGTACAAGTTTTGAAATGAAATTATTTTTCCTAATATTATATGATATATATATAAAAGGATAAATTTTTATAACTAATATAGTTATTTGTAATATGTTTGATTCGTGAAATGATAATATTTAGTTATTACCATTTATTGTTGATTAGTTGAGTTTTTATCAGTTATAAACATTGGCGAATTATTGTTGATTAAATTAATAGACTAAACACTAGTTTAATAATGGTGTATTAAAGAAAATAAAATGAATAATTTGGATATTTTTTATGGAATTGAAATGTTTGTTGTGAAGCTTATTGTTTGTTGATTGGTAGTTTCAACTATTGAAATAAAATGGAATATTTGGATAGTCAAAATTTTTGAATTAATATATGAGTTGAAACTTAATAACTGTGTTGAATTATGCAGTTGAATTTGATAACCTTAATTTGAAAACAAGTGAAAAAAGGTTAATTTGTTATAGTTGAGTAGAATTATTGTATACATTATTGGCATGTGTCGTAATAATATTTAAAAAATTGAAATTGTGAACTTAGTTAACATTTGTGAAATGTGTCATAAATAAATTGAAACGTCAAGGTGAAATAAAAATGAAATGAATATAAATGAAGTCATGCCTTGTAAAATTGTTTATGAAATAAATGAAAGTTGTAATAAATAGTTGTAATTAAAGTTGTGATAACTTTAAGCTCGAATAATGTTTATAAAAGAATTCAAGCTTTTATAAATTGGTTATAAACCTAAGAATTCCTTATGAAATGATTTGCAAATAAATGTAGTATTAAATGGTAAATATTACATGTGAAATGAATGTAGGTTAAAATGAGGAGAAATATAAGCAATATTATGAGAATGAATATATTAATGTTTTACATTAAATAGAGAAATTCTGTGAAACAAATATTAAATTATGAAGTGATATTTGTGTTAACCAAAGAGATTAAAAATGAATTTAATTAAAGTGAAATTGTGATGAAACAAATTGGAATAATTTCATAAGTTGTATGTATATTATTTTATTCGCAAAATTAATTTGATCCGGATTTGAGTACACAAGTTCTATGTGAATTACACCACTTCATGTTAGGATTTTTCATTCGATTCTTGATGGTGAATATTTGATATGGATTTGTGGTTTGACTCTAGAATTCTCTATACTAGTAAATGGCTATGCAGGGAGAATGATGGTTTCTAGTCAAGAAACCATATCGAAGACCGCATTAAGGAAGTTGAATGGACAATACTAGTTAGAAAGCGAACTTGTGTGATCAAGCGAGCGATCGAATGTGATTTTGCGAAATGATGACATATGTATTCTAATATTATTGATATGCTTTGGAGCTGAAATTGAAAGTTGTTGGTTGGATATCTTTGTAATTAAAATTGAAATTTTCTTGTATGCAAACTACTATTGATTTAAAACCATTTTTCAAAACTATTTTCTTTTATTTTCTTATACAAACTATCTTATTCTATTTCATTTACAAACTATTTTACAAACTATTTTATTTATAAAACTGTTTGACAAAACTATTTTACAAACTATTTCATTTACAAACTATTTTACACAACCATTTTATATACAAAACTATTTCACAAAACAACTTTATACACAAAACTATGCTAAATCCAAAACCTTTTATAAAGCAAAGATGTTCAATCCCATATGGGTTTTCATACAACGAAATTGATTTTGGAAAATTTTTGATTCTTGTATAAGATGGACTTTTTATAAGTACAAGTGATTTTCAAACTGTTGATTTTGGAAGGTATTCGATCTGAAGTGATAAATCTTATATATAATGAAATTTATATAAGAATGATTTGATATATTCGAGATTATTGATTTTGGAAAGTACTTTGTTTGAAATGAAATCCTATATATAATGAAATTTACATAAGTGCGATATTTGAAGGTATGATTTTGAAAGGGTACTATATATGGTATATTATATTTTGAAGTAAGAGGTATGGGAAACCACCATTCATGAAGTATAGTGATATGCTTCGACCCAGATGGACTTGGGGAATCCAGGAATGGATTCGACTGATAAACCCTAATGGACTTCAGTGAATTCAGAAATGGATTCGAACTGATATGGTTGTCCAGACTTAAACTCATGAGTTCCTCGATTTTTTTAGGGTAGATGGTTCTTTAGTTTACCCAATGGAGGAGCTTTCGATCCTGGAATATGTTGTTTATGGATCTTCCAAGAAGAAAGTGCATCCATTGCGTAAATCATTGAATCAGCAGTGTACCATTACAGCAGGGGTCGATGGTCCCTTTATTACGAACTAGCCACGATATTTTTCTAGAATCCGAAAGGTAGATGGATCTTTTGGAAATTTTTGTATCCTTTGCGTAAATACTGGATCATCAGCGGGCCACTACCATCGTATTATCATCATTTGACATTGGATTAAGAGCAGTACTTCTCATACCTATTTTTTAAAGTATTTTTCGCTGGGTGTTGAAACAGGTCTACTACGTATTTGGAGAATCCTAGTCTTACGCCTAATTAACGTACGACCAGAGCCTACAAGAACGAGGATAAAACTTGTTAAGACATCAAGTTATAAAAGTATTTTGATAAAGTATTATATAAAAGATATTTTAGTCATTTTGTCATTTCTAAATGCTTTAAAATGTTTAAAATATTGTTTATTTATGTACAACATGGTTTAATAGTAAATTATTAGTGTTGTAAATATTTTGAGAAACTATTAATTCAAACATATTTAAAGTAACTGATTATTGATTTATTAACAATGTTTGAAAAGTATATTGAGATAAAATTAATGAATTTATAAATATTGAATTTAATGTTCAATAGCTTCTTTGTAAAAATAAGTAATGATGTAAATAATTATTTTCAAATAGTTTACATATATTTATAAAGATGTTATTTAAATGTTTAAATGGTATTTATAAATGAAGCAAGAATTTTACTAATGAAATTTTGAAATGTATTAAAGTATTAAAGATGATTGATTTACAAATAAATCTTTCAAATGAATATGTCAAGTAAAATTTATAAGCTCCTTTGAATGTATAATTTAAAGATATTATATAAATGGAAAAAAACGATCTGCGAAGTTTATTTATAGCAATGTACTTCATAAATAAATTTGAAATTCTATTTTGGACGTATAGTTTGGAATATTTACTTGATTTCGAAGCACTAATTGTAAATTTATTAGTTATTTACTGTTTGAATTTTTGTAATAAAAAAATAAATGTTTTTCATGATTTGAATATTCATTTTTTTAACAAGTGTTTAAAATTTATTACGAAGATATAAAATTTTATACTTTGATTTTGAAATTTAATGTAAGATTTGAGTATATTACTAGTTTCAGTTTAATAATTTTGAGTTTATATTATTTTAAAAATAATGAGTCTAATAAATTTTCGGATTTAAGGAACTTTATTTTAAAGCTTATTAGAACTTTTTGATATAAATTTCTAACATTGTTTTGGACTTTTGAAAAATATTTACATAATGCTATAAGGATGTTTTAAAATATATCATATATTTTTACAGTGAATGGGTTAAATATTTTAATTGAATTTTTAGATAATTGAAATATTTCTTTTCTTTTCAAGGGCGAATACCAAAAACTTAAATTTTTATTCAATAACCAAATTAAGTAATAAACTTAAGCAAGGCAGTAGAAGCTTAAGTAATATTTAATGAAGTGATTCATTAATGACTTAAACCCTTAATGGAAAACAAATGATGTAAGTGATTGATCTTTATATAAATAAATGAATAGAAAGATAAATAATGAGAAGAAAAAAAAATCAGCAGAATAAACTAAAGTAAATTTAAATTAGAATTTCAATTATTGTAATGGAATAAAATTTTGACTATTTAATAATTGAAACTTCTAAAGTTGAAAGTAAGAAATTAAATGCTAAGTTATAAATGAAGTATACAAGGAATTTGAAATTCTTAATTTGTAAACAAAAAGGATACGAAAATAAGAAATGATAACTATTGAACATTTATTTACTAAAATGAAATAAGATAAACTTGTGTAACTTTCAATTACATTCTTAGAACATATATATATAACTTATTGGAATATTAAAAGTTGTAATGTTAAATAAAGATACGTAATGGAATATTATACAAGAAAAACTTAAATAATGAAAGTGTTTAATGAAATTTACTTTTATAAATAAGAAATTTGATAGGAAAATAGTTATAAACGTGAGCATAGTTGTAGCGTTACTAAATAAATGAAATAGAAGTGAAGATTGAAAGCAAAGAATTATGAACTTAAGTAAATGTTTGAAGCTATTGATAATTAAAGTAAATAATAAAATGAACACTATATTAAATTTAATGATTGCAATTTCAGAAATGGTTGATTACTTTGACCCTTTATGAAGATCGTATGCTTGTTTGCAAAAGATTGTTGTTATGTTATATTGATTTATTTTGATTTCTTGTGATGATGGTATGCTTTTGGTTGAAAGTGATTGTTGTTATGTTATGTTGATTTTTGTTATTAATTTAAAACAATATAACCATTTCACTTCTATATAATTTTTAACCCCTTTGGATTATATAAGTGGAATACAGGTTATGGAAGCAATTGCTACTGCTTTTGGTTTCATAAAATAAGCGTTATTTGCCCGACAAATAGGTACGATCTTAGGTTATGGTTTCTAACGATATTATATTGTTTTTCCGCTGCTAGGATATATTATTTTGTAAATATATGATATATTTTGTTATTTTGATATTATGATTTCTCCCGAGCCTCTCCGTACAAAGGAGACTCTACCAAAAAATTTCATAAATTATGGACTTAGAAAATTTTGTGAAATATTTTCCAAACTTTTATTAATTTGAGTATAAAAGGATTTAATTGTTATAAATTGATATATATTTTATTTAAATTATTTTATATTGTAAATTTAATTATTTATAAATGTAGTATTTTGAATAAGATATATTGATTGTTTAATTTCTTCTTTTCCCTTCTTTACATTTTCGAGGACGAAAAGTTTTGAGTGAGGGAGAGTGTAACGACATGTAAATTTTCGATAATTTAAATTAGTTAATACAATAGGATTTGTGATTTAATAATTTGAAAGAATAAAAATTTGTAATTTAGTTGGGAAATGATAATTAGAATTTAATTTAACAATGTTAAATAAAGCTAATTATTTACAATTTGAATGAAATTCCAATAAATAAAATAATGTAAATATTATACTTGGTGATAAATTGAATACAAGAAAACAAGTGTGAATATTGAATCAAATTAATGAGATAATATATGATTAATTGTAATTGAATTAAATCAATATTAGGTTGGTAATTGTAACATTTGGTTGTAAATAATAACTTATTTAGGTGGCTAAAGGTTAATGGTAACCACTACTATATGTTGCCTATTTATTTAGTCTGTTAAGTTAAATTTGAAATCAATTAATTGAATAGAATTAAATGTTGCACTTATGTGATTTGATACAATAACTTAAAGTATAGATGTAGTAAAATAAATAGAAATGTAAACTTACTCATAAGATAATAACTGAGTTAATAAAAGAATGGAACTGCGATAGATAATTAATTGGGACTTTAAATTTTAACTGATGTGTAAATTTGACAAAATCCAATACAATGGAAATTGGAATAAACTAATGCAACAAAATGTAAAACAAATGTTAATTGTGTTATAGATTAATAGTGGATTTAGTATAAAGACTGAAATTGAATCAAATCAATTTATTGGAATTAATTATAGTTAACTAGATTTAATTACAGTGAAATTGAACTCTGTAATTAGTGTAATAACCAACACTGAATTGTTATATAATCTATATTAAGTCCTTGTAAGTGCCTAAATGATTAAAAACGGTGAAATTGTGTAACTATCAAATTATGAATTAAAAAGTGAATTAATTAATTTAATATTAATTTATTTAATTAATTGAAATATAGTCATTTTGTAAAATGTCTCGGATTTCGATGAAACAAGTTTCATTCGATCCGTAATGGTGAATTATTATAGGATTTCAAGTTTCATAGCGATCGGACTAGTTGTTTGATCGTACGGACTCGAAACGCCTAGGAATCAATTTAATTGAAATTAATTGAAATCAATGTGAAATAAGATGATTTTATCATAACTTCTTCATACTATTTAATTTGGACTTGAAACCTATTCTATTGAGTTTTAAATCATCTAAAACATCTGTTTTGATATATGGAATGAACCATTTTCGTTACGGTGGCAGAACGTGCTTTTCGGGCCATTCATCGTTTAATCAATCTTGTCCACTCATCTCTAATTCCGTCCTACCTATAAGTATCTCATTATAAACCCTAAGTATTTCTTATTTCTCATTGACAGTACGTACAATTCTTTCTGCTCCTCTCCTCTTCAATGGTAGAAACAGATTCAAACTCCACACCCTCAAATTCAATTTCAAAATCAAATCAAAAATTCAAACTCCTCAAAATATATCGAATTATATATCATTTCGATGCTTTCGATGTGAGTAATCTTCTGCAACAATTCGTTTTTCAATTCGAATCATCTTTTTTCCAGAATTTGAGGATAAACCATAGCCATTCGTTTTAGGGTTTTGATGATCCAACAGTGGATAGTCGCCCGATCGACGATCGGGGGGCGACGTTAGGAATGTGGCGTGATGCAGGCCTTGTTGGTGTTGTTCGTTCGTTGCCAGGTCGCGTAGATTTTCCATGGTGGCCTTGGATAGGAGGCGGCGATGCATGGGTCCAGGCGGGATCGAAGGACGCCACGAGTTGCTGGGGAGGGCGCTTGGAGATGGCCGTCTCGACAACGCACTTGGATCTGGGTGAAGAGGCTTAGGTCGACGGTGATATTGCAAAGAATGCTGGTGGCAAGGGGGTTTACCGTGTTTGAATTGGATAGGGTTTCTGGAAATCGTGCGTGACATGGCAGGAGTATGGTGTTTTTTCTTTTATTTATTTTTATTTAATTTTGATTTCAAATGTTCTAACTCGAATAACTTTTGCATACGAGGTCCGATTCACGCGTGGTTTGTTTTACCGGAATTGTATCAACATTCTATGTTTTTTTCTTCCTTCTTTTATTTTATTTTCTTATTTACTCTATTAAAAATCTTCCATTTTAAATGGTTTGAATTAAACATGTGTGGTTTATTGTCAATTTAAACCATCCAAAAAGGTGGGTCATTACAACCATAATCGTTTGGAGCAATTTGGGCATTTTAGATAATGTTTCACGCCACCTTAGCGAACATATTATCTAAATCAGGGTTAGCGGTCCGTGATCTTGCCAATTCTCTACTCCAGAGATGGATTCAATAGCAACATTTCTCGTATGCTAGATCACTCTTAATATATAAAAAGAATGATCAGCCTCTCATAAATAAAGTCGTGTTCGATGCTTATATAACCAAATAGTGCACCGTTGTAGAATCCGGTCAATGTATGATGATTATCATAGAAAAAGAAGAAGTAAATAAGGGAAATAGAGGAGATGAAAAGAGAATGAAAACATCAAACAATCACAGAACCTGTCGTATATCTCATATCGCATTGCGTAAAATATAATAGTCATCATAGATATAGAATAGGAGAGGCGGTAATAACTATATAAAACACAAAATCAGAGTACATAGGCTCATAAAATTATAAAAAATAGTAATTGAGTTTATACAACTGATAAATAAACTCAACCGATAAATTGTCTCTAAAATAGTAAGTTAAACACCGTTAAGGCTCCAAAGTGCCACACAGCGGAATATGCAATAATAAGCCCTAATATAAGTATGAGAAAGCGTTGCCTACTGCTTGTTCATCCATAGAATTTCACGTACTATTTACATCTGATTTCTAGTCTTCTCATTTAAGAGTATCTAAGGTAATTAGAAGCAAAGAATAAAACCTTGAGTCAAACAACAGTCTGACATGAGCGATAAACAATCTCAAAATACCATAAAAGTCCTTGTAGTACATGGAATAGAGGATATAGAGAATCATACCTAATATATCCCTGCATCCAAAGAGTTAGCACATAACATTGGATATATGCTACTCTATATCATAGTCGTCGTGGATGTACAATACATTGATATACTAATGGGTCTCTATGTATCTACGTCGATGACATTTACATCGTGTGACATCCCTATGGAGATAAGTAATCAAAGAAAACATGGCATCCGTCATCCATCCTCACAATCACTCACTCAATGTGTTAGATATATGATATTCATATGACCAACCCCATAGAGTTAAGGATTACTCAACATCTTGGTTTCTTGGTACTCGAAACCGTACTACTCAGTAGGACAGGCACTAGATTACATCTTTGTAAATAGTCCAGGTAAATGGATTGAAACATCGTGTGATTCGGGGCTCCCACATGTCCATGTGAGCATCCTCACATATCCCTTCCTCCACGAGTACACTTGAAACCTACAAATATCAACGATCCCTTTACACACGTCATCCATAGTAGAGCTCATCTTCGAACTATACTTAAAACTCCCATCTAAAGTTATCGTGGTTGGAAACTATTCTAGACAACCATCGTTAGTCATAGAATATCGTCGTTCATCCGGTAACCTTCCTCCAACAGTTCCTTCAATCCAACTCTTCGTCGCCTACTTTGCATCTTGAAACACAGCTATCCATCGTCTAAGCCGTCACTCCTCATTATGGAATCATCATCACTAAATCATGAAGTCATCATGTCAAAGCATTATATCCTCGCCCACCACCAAAACCGTTCGTCGAAGAACCATCACGTCGAAATAAAATGTCAAACGAACGTACCATCACATCATGCTTCTCTAAGCCTCTCCATCATCCACATCGAAATTGGCCAAATCGGCCATTATCCATAGTGGTAGATATCGAAACCCTAGAGTAGTCAATAATGACCACTTTGGTCGTGTACTTAAAAAAAAGTGGTTAGGTACAAACCAAATGTAAATGTCTGGCATCTGACTTAAAGTCCAAAGCACATACCTATGTCCATTGTAACGTCTCCCTACTTGGAGGCCTAAAACTAACGGCTACGGATGTTGCTGTCATCCATAGTTGTTAATCTTCAATGAAATACGGCAGTGCTAGATATATTGATACACAGATCATAGAAATATGGAAAAATCTTGACAATTCGAAAACATAATTCCACATTCAGATTAAAACATTTCATGTTCCTTACGTAATCCCAAAATACATTAACCACGTGCAGCAAAATATAATGATTACAATTACGCCAAGAGCGACATATGAAGATGCCCTCTTGGTTGATCAGAGTATATAGTAAGGTCAACAAATCTGCCTTTACGAACAAATACACAGTAGGAAAATTAAACTCTAAATAACTATCTACCTACTGCACGCCTCCAGAAGCTTTATTCGTCAAAAAAGAGAAATTGAGAACTTTAACTCTCAAACTACCCAAAATTAATCGACCACTCTAGAGTTTAAGGGGGAAACAAAAACTTCAAGTCAGACATAAAGCCTAGTATTAATAATGATCTAACATCTCAATCTTTTTTAGATATTTAGTGAGACCACGCCGCTTAGAGGAACAAGTTTTCCCCTCATAGTATTCTTAAAACCTTTTTAAAACCCTTTACTGTGCTCCTGCATCCACAATGGTTAAAACATATTTTTTCAAAATATTATGATGATATGCATATTTGAAAACAATTAGGATTTCCCAACCCTCGTTTAATATGACACCATGTCATATCCACTGTTTTTATAGGGTCACTAAGAACTTGTAGGCTCCTGCCAGTTAACTTAATTAATTCATGGGTTCCCCTGAACCTGTTAGTCATTTCACCAACAATCATCTTATCCTAGTTTTCAGGGGTTGAGTAGGAACCTATGGATTTATCCAGTAACTCACATCACATCCTAGTTTTCATGGATTGACTAGGAACCTACTGATGCTTCCATTAGCCACTTTCTTATCCTAGTTTTCATGTGTTTACCAGGAACCTATTGACTGATGTCAATTCTCAATCTGGATATAGTTCTCATGGGTTCACTACCAACCAATTAGCCCCTGCTAACTATCCTTAATACACAGTTTTTATGGGTTAACTATGAACCTTTTGGTTTACTCTAATAACCACTTAATCATAATTTTCGTAGGTTAACTACGAACCTTTTGGCTTACTCTAATAACCACTTAATCATAGTTTTCATGGGTTAACTATGAACATTTTGGTTTACATTAAAAACTATAAAGTTTAGGCATCCTATATTTTTCTTCACCCTGACTCCATGGATGCAATTTTGCTTATTCGGGAGTTTAAGTGATTTATATTCACTATTGAGTTAGTCTAGTTGGTTCCCCTACCCCCTTTTCGCAAAATACAGTTATGGGTTATCATGTGAATATATTCATATTTGAAGAAGAAAAACAACAATTTAACAATACCACTCCTGTGGATATAATGTCCTTGAAATACATTTCATAAAACATAGTTAACACAACTTATATTTTTATCAAGGCATCACTCCTTAAGAATCGCATACTTAAAGTCTTCATAAATCTCCTTTATATAAGCTGTGGGTTTTCCTTAAATTTTAGAGTATGGGTCTTAAAACCCTTCGACATTGTCGAAAGCTACAATTTTCAACCCATTTGAGGGGTTTCAATCATATCGTTTTTTAAAATAATAGGCTCCATGCCTCTTTATACTTTAAAACACTTCTTTCCAAACCCTTCGACCCCATTGAAACTCAAACCTTTCGAAAGTATTGGAAAACCTTTCAAAGCCATTAAAACACAAACCTTATGAAAGCAATGGAAAATAAACCTTTCAAAAACTCACTAAATTTAATTCAAAACATGTGGAGAACCTTCTTTGAAAACCTTTCGACTTCATTGGAAGCAACCTTTAGACTTTGTCAAAAGCTCTGCTTTGAAAGCTTTAAAACATATCATTTAAAACAGTAGGCCTCTGCCCCTTAAAAAAACTCCTTCGAAAGCTTTGGTTATACTTCAATTATAAAAATAAGGTAAATCATCTAAGTCGAAAGCTTTGATACCTTTTAAAAGCATTGGAGAAGCGACTAGTTTTAAAACAAGTAAACCTTTCGACTTTGTCAAAGGCAATGACTTTGAAAGGTTGGAAAAAGCGGCAATAACCTTTCATCTGACAAAACAATGATAAAGCGGCAGTAACCTTTAGACTGTGTCAAAAGATTTAGAACCTTTATTTTAAATAAAGACCTAGTCAAAAGCAACCAAGTTGAAAGTTTCTTTTCGAAAACAAAGCAGGTGTAAGCTTTTGGCTTATAAAACAAACATACCCCAACCTCTTTGGCAACCAACCTTTCGACTAAGTACCCTTCGACCTGCTTCAATTCATTACGTATCAAGTAACTTGATACCATATGCATTGAACATTGACCTTATCGAAAGTTATAACCTTTTGATTTTGTCGGAAGATTTGGGACGGATGGTTTGATGCCTAAAATGCCTAAAACATGTTAAAAGCATGATTTTGTTGTTTTTAACTTAAAAGGATAACTTTTCAACTAACCTGCACTTATTTGTCAAATTCTTATTGGTTGATAAATAATTTTCAAAAAAGTTCTGCCATTAATTTTAGAATTAAATAATAATTTTATTTTATAAAATGCCCTTTTCCTTAATTAAATACATAAAACATTTAAGTCTCATACCTTAAATAATTTTATATATTCATCAAATCACTTAGGAAATAACTGAAAAAAATCCTAAAAAATCTATTTTAATGTGTTTTCCAACATAGAAATTTCAACCCCAAATAATAATTATTTTAGCCGTGAATAAGTTATAACCCAATAAATCAATTTCTTCAATAGAAAATTTATATAAAATTCACATTAATTTAGAAAATGATGCAAATTGAAACACATCTCCAAAATCATGTTTTTTACAACATATAATTTTCCCATGGCATTTAAAAATCATTTCATCTCGGTTTTACCCTAAAACCGTATATATCTCCTTTTTAACAAACTTGTTTAATCCATATAAATCACAATTCATGCATATCATCATTCAATATATCATAAACACAGATTTACATTAAAATTCAAAACCGTATGGTCATAAAACTAAGATGGAGATGTAAAAATTGTTATTCACCTTAAATTAGATAAGGAAATTGAAGTTTGATTGAGATTGATTTCTTCTATCATGATCTTAAGCTTTTACTTTGATTTTTCTCTTCTCTTCTTCTTAATGGCCGGCGTTGCTTTCTTCTTATAGTTATAAATTTTGTTTGAGATAAAATGAACGTGTATGACTAAGGAGAATAGTATAAGGGTGGGAAATATGGATGGCTATTTACCCTAATGCCCTTTTGTTCAATTACTTAACCATTTATATAAGTTCATTATATTTTAAATAAGCACAGCCACCTAATTTATTAAGCAACCTCAGTCTTCTTATCTACATTATTCTATTTAATTTATTCTAATTAAATCTTCTGAATATTGTCAATACAATTAGGGGTGCTATAGGCTTCCCTCCTTAAAATATTTCATCCGCAAAATTCAGTAAAGCCTAACTAGCAAACATAGCAATCATCCGTAGCATCTCCTAACAACCATACTAGCCTATTTGCTTAGCAACCAATCTATATAAATCGACTATAGACATACCATCAAACCAGATCAGGATAAACCTCTCGAATCATGTCCTCTGTCTCCCATTGTTGCTCCACTGAACCTTCACCAACTTGACTGTCTTGGTCCTCAATTTCTTATTATCTCTCGTGAAAATCTGAGATGGTTGTCAAATAAAAGTCAAATTTAGCTCTACTACCAAATCCTCCAACTCTGTTTGAGGAATAGTAACGTCTGGATCATGCACATAGTTACGAAGGTGGGACACATGGAATACATTATGGACACCTGCCGAACTACTCGGCCACTCTACTATGTAAGCGAGATTTCCCAATCTTTTCTATAATTTGGAATGGAACAACAAACCTTGGGGCCAACTTTTTCGACTTTCCAAATCGTAATACACCCTTCATTGGTGATAGTTTAATGAAAACCTATCGCCCACTAAGAACTCTATCTCTTTACGCCTCTTATCTACATAGCTTTTCTACCGGGGTAGAGCTTCCTTCAGCCGTCCTCGGATTAACTCAATCTTTTATGATGCTCTCTAACCAAATTCGGACCTAAGACCAACCCGTCTCCAGTCTCTAACCAACATGCTGGAGATATGCATGACCTTCTATACAAAGCTTCAGAAGGTGCCATTCCTATACTAGTTTGATAACTATTATTATAGGAGAAATCAATCAGATGTAGGTGATCATCCCAAGGTCCACCAAAGTCTAACACACAAGCTCTCAATAAATCCTCGAGTACCTTATTGACCCTCTCTGTCTACCCATTCGTCTGTGGGTGATATGCTATACTCATCTTAAGCATGGTACGTAATAGCTCTTGTAGATTCCTCCAAAATTCGTTAGTGAATAATGCATCTCTGTCGCTGATTATGTTACTAGGAATCCCATAAAGTCTAACTATGTTCTTCATAAACAACTTGGCTAAAACAGGTGTCGTCTTGGTTGACTTCTCCGGAATGGAATAGGCACCCTTGGTCAGCCTGTCCACAATAACCCATATGCCTCATTTCCTCTCCTTGACCTTGGCAACCCATCTATGAAATCCATTGATATCGAATCCTACTTCCAAACTAGAATATCTAAAGGCTAAAGTAACCCACTCGGCTTATGATGTTCAGCTTTCACTTGTTGACAGCTTACACAGTGCCTAACCCACAAGCCAACTTCCCTCTTCATGCCTTTCCAATAAAAACTCCTCTTCATAGCTTGATATATCTTGGTTCCTCCAGGATGAATCGTAAACTTTGATCGATGACATTCCTCTAGATCATCTCTCCTTAAGATCTTTATATTCGGAACATAGTGCCGTCCTCTCTTTCTCAACCATCCCCTTTGGCCAAGACTAAAGTCCTTTAGGTCATCATTCTCCGATCCTTCATCAAGCTTTCTAATCCTCTCGACTAAAACTGGATCTTCTCTTTTCTTAGAAGCTATTCATTAGCAATGGTCGAATTTACTGCCCAAGGAGAAGAAAAGGTGACTTCCGGATCAGGGATAATAAATAAAATAGGATAAATAAATAACATGGCAGTACATCCACTAGAACTAGCAGTCGATCTTAACTGCACACCACAACTGGCTAAAGCTTCTAAATCCTTCCATTCCGCCAATATCGCTAACACCACATTCTAATGTCTTCTATTGAGAGCATCTGCTACCTTATTTCCTTTTCCAGGAGTATAGTCTATACCGAAATCATAAGCAGCCAAAAACTCCAGCCATCTCTGCTGCCTCATATTCAACTGCTTTTAAAAGAATAAATACTTTAATGACTTATGATCGATATAAAACTCAAATCTCTCTTCCAAAAGATAATGCCTCCAAATCTTCAAGGCAAATATCACTGCAGCCAGCCACTACACCATACCAGCTGTTTCGCAACCCCCGAAGGCGGAAAATTTGCAACGGCTCTAAGCCGTTGCTATTAAGCAACGGTTAAAGTCTGTTGCAAAACCTTATAATACGGCTCATAGCCGTTCCAAATTTTGGAATGGCTCTTACCTAAACTACATTTTAGTAAAGCCTTCCATACCACCATTCCCAACTAGCTACGCCCTTTACTTTCATTTTCCTCTTTGATCAAAAAAGGAAAAAAGCGATAATATTTTCAACCGACTCCAGATATCCAGATCCAGATTTCGTCCATCATCACATGTAACATCAGATCTGAAGAAATAGTAATTTGAGAAAAAGTCTTGATTTTCAATTTAGGTAATCGTGATTTCCATGTATGATGTATAACGGCATGATCATGATTCCGCTTTTGCCGATGACGAAGAAATCGAGTGCCACCAAATGCTTCAGATGCTATACAATTCAACTAGGGCTGCAAAGGTGGTATTCTATTCTTGTCGTTTTGATAAAATCATTATTTAGATGAATGTTTGAAAATAGCTGGATTTATTTCAGTTCATTGTGTATAGCATTTTCAAAAGGATATTGTACAGTGCGTTGAAGGTTTTATATCGATTAGTTCCAAACAGAAAGAAATAGGTAAACCAGAACTCTTGCTACTGATGAAAAATTCAAACATGTTCCTATTATTAAAAAAAGTCACGAACTCTTTGATTTACAGTGACAAAGCTAGCCACAGATTGTTGCAAATATGGGAATGAGTATGAAAGTTGTGGCTTATTACTTTGTTGCTTCAGCTTGAAGAGTGTGCATTTAACATCCTTTTGATCCATTTTCAGGAAGAGTATGTTCCTTTTTCCCCCTTTTTTCTTTTTCTCTTTTGAATCTTTATTATTTATTAAGGAAATGCTCTACTCTCAAGACTTGAGGATCATAGTAATCTTTGCTTCTTTGATAATTTCACATTCTTCCCATATTTGTTTTTGTTTATATGGTATAATTTATGAGCTTTAAACAAAATTCCATTACAGGAATCTTAATTCTAGTGATGTATCTTCATTGTGTCAGAAGTTGCACCCAATCTTAAAAAGACTGGAAAAGTTGAGGGAGGTATGTATTTACAAATGCTCAAGTGTGCATAAATTACTTTAGAATTTTCCTTCTCATGCCGCACGGAGAAGACAAAATGTGTGGCTATGTTTTTCAAAGGTTTACTATGAGATTTCAAATCTTGTTATAATTTCTGTTTTATATTTTTGTGGCTGAAGGTAATCATCGATTACTTATGACTTTTGTTCTAATCAAGCACATAGTTGATAGATGCTAGTTTGTTTTGCTTTGGTACCCAACAAGATTCGAGAACTCGGTTTCAGGCTCGGTCCTAATTTCGGTTTTGTGGATATTGAAATCCCTTTTTGATATGAATGCCAATATGAGGGAAACTACATACAAAATTTTCCATCCATTTTTGGAACACTTGCTATAATTTGAATCAAAAAAGTTGGAAAACTTTTCCCCCTTTTTTGGTTTAATTTTGGGTTGAGGATTGATATTAGAACTGCTTTATGATGAACCCTTTTTTCCCTTTTTATATTTTAAAATTTTGATGCAACTGATTTTGGTAAAAAAGTAACGAAAAAAGGCCATGAATTCAGTTTGAAAACGAACATGTTTCTTTCAGTCTCAATTGCCGGATGATTACGTTCTGAATTGCTTTTATCTGTTATTGTTGGCTAATAATCTCAATGCATAATTTAGCTGCACATTATAAATTGTATACAGTACATGTTCTTAATTTTCAGTTCAGTTTAAAATTGTAATGATCACGCAATTTCAATAATTGTTCTCTGTTATTTTTCTGAAGGATAAAATTAAATATACACATACTTTAATAAATATTTAATGGATATTATATATATTAATGAATGTAAAATATATGTTTACAAAATATCTTGCATAATTGATTATATACGTATGACCTGGGAGTTAATTACCTTATAGGTTCATTTTATAATGTTAGTTGTGTGTGTTGCTAGTGCATGGTAGGTGAATGCATTATATGACTTCATGCATCTCAGTTGCTACTTCTTTCTATCTTGGCTTGGACCTCTTGTTTTATAGCATTTTTTGTACTGTATTCAAAAAACTTCAGTTGCTGGTGCTTTAGCTTGCTTACGATCATACAAAGAGTATAAGATGAAAAGTTTATATGGACAAAAGGATTAAAGATAATAGTAGTAAAACTAACTTCAGAAATGTCTTCTTAAAATCTCTTCTATTATATGGTCAAATGGTGACGTAAAAAAAAAGGCGGCTTGGGTGCATTCATTTTTATGATCGCTTCAGTTCATGAGAAATTTGGTAGATGCCATGTACTAAGTAAAAAAGAAGTTACAGAGTTTTGAATTGCTGCAAAAGCAAGTATTATGTAACCAGATACAATGTATTCTCATAGATGCTTGTCATAGATGGTAGAAAAAACAAATCCATCTTTATAAACCAAGTAATATCAAAATATAATTAACTTTATTATCACGGTTTACAGATGCTTCTATGTCAGAGCAAAATGTCCCGTTGTTTATATTATACTTTATTCTTAAATGTCCCGTTGTTTTTCATTTTTATGGTCCTGAATTAAAATTTCCATTTGCTTGGTCTTGTTTTTTTTATTTCCATTTTCATTTCATGTTTCTTCCTGCTCCTGTTTTCATTCCATTATTAATTTGTCCTTAGGTTGAAGGAGGAAGAAAAATTATCATGTTCGTTTTAGGAGCTTTCAGTTGCTGTTATTTCTTCACCAATCCTGTTTGTATGCAAACTACTAATTTTGTTGAAATCGTCAGGGCTGCTTACTCTTCTTCTTTTGTGTAAGTTCTTTTTCTTCCATTTATATCTTTATAAAGACATAACCATATAACTTGTATTCTCATGTTTAATTGATGGTTATTTCCTCTATATCAATTAATTATGGTCTAATATTCAGTTCATTTTACTTATGTTTGTTAAAGACGTCGGTTGTATATTATTTTCTTCAACACTGCAGTAGTTAAGAAATAAATGTGAGAGCTTGATATTGGGACTCACTGCATCTTTATTTTCATTTCAGTCTAGAAATTTGATTAGTGGATGGGTTGGTTCTTCGCAACATTATTTATTTCGCAATATCCGAATTATTTTTTCTGTAGAAGGCTCATTTTATTTTTATAGCGATTTTTTTAACAACACCTTATATATTCACTAAAATTTCATTGCTAGCTAATAAAAGGCTAGTCTATAAAGAAATGAAGAAGGTTGTTGCAAGGTATTACTCAGTGGCCAAAGAATATGAGTTATCTAAACATGGGCTGATGGAAATAACAAGGAAGAGGGTAAGACTTTATGAGTCAATTAACAAACTTATTTTATTTTCACCCGAACCGTGCCTTACTAGTGAAGTACTTGTAAAGAGCGAACATAAAACACATTTAAAAAAGGCACCTTTCGTACTTTTTTGTGTGATATTTTAGTCGTTGTGAATTGTATATATCGTTGGAATACATAATGTATTGTCATTTGATTCTTCTATTTGTTCTTTAATAGGTTGAGCAAGTATTACTTTCACAATTAGTGAACCATGCATACGTTGTCATGCTATAGGACGTACTGAAGCTTTAGAAACATCATTTTTGAAAATAGAGCATGAGATTTGCCACTTTCCTGTAAGTATTCTCCCTCCAAGTTGACATATATTTGTGCAGAATAAAACACTAATGTTGTGATGTTTATTTCAACATGATTAAAAAAAATGTTAGACTTGTTACTATTATCATATTTCTTAAAACTTATTTGAATCTAGTATGAAAACGCTAATACTTGTTAATATCTGTTGTTGGATAGCCAAAGCATCATAACATATACTTGAAGAGAAACTGGGAAAAAGATATAAAGTTTATTCTTTTTTGAAAATTTATTTTGTGGTGTTTCAAAACAAAACTGTATCCACGGTTGATGCTCTTGGAGTTGGTATGTTATAGACGCAGGCTACTTTCATTTGACCAACTGCTATTGCTAAAATACAAGTATAGGCTATTCAGCTATTCTTTATTCTTGTTCCATATGATTTCAGAGGATTTCTTCGATATATAGTTTTTTGTAAATTTAATAGGGGATGCTATTAATTAACCCAATATACTATTGCATACCCTTCTCTTATCAGTTTGTTTTGCTTGAAAAATTGCAGGTTTTTTCCTTTCCACGCAACAATTGTAGACTACAATACATACACTAGATCTCTGAGCAGGTTTCAGTCCTAATATGCTTCATATGTTTGTTATTTCATTCGTCAAGTTTAGTTCTGCAGTAGATGGAGTATTTAACCAAATTCTGCACATCTCCAAATGTATGGTCCGTAGTAGCACTCAAGTTATAGATGCTTTATGTTTTCTTTTGTAGACTACTTACTAAACACATGGTTCAAATGCACTTCCAACCAGTTTATTTTAATGCATCTTCAGTAGGCAAATAGTTTATTACTGCTTTGTATAAACATCCAGCCTAGTGCAATGGCATCTGTCCCACACAAAATCACAGTCCTGTTGCACGTACAGTTTTTATAACTTTTCATATATGGTGGATTTACAACTATTCAGATATTAGTATTATAATGATCTCAATGAACTTCATCAAATATTATAAAATAACTTGCTAGCCGTGTAAGAATTTTAGTGCTATTAATTAGCCCAATATAAGCCATCAAACTATAACATAACCTGTTAAATTTATGTACGTCGTTTGTTGTTATATGATTGGCTTTTAACAATTTTAGTCGATATGAATGCATTTTGCCTTCATATTGAAATGGAAGAAAATAAGATGCTAACCGATTTGTGAATTAGACAAAACGGAAGTTCTAAATTTTGTGGTCTGAAAATTACAGAATTAGTTATGTCTCTTGTGCTTGTTCGTAAACTTTTTATCCAACTCACATCAACTTATTTTTTTGTTCTTGCTACTTTTTACAGGTAACAATTCGCTTCTTTATATGTATCATAGTTGAAGAGTCTTGATTCCTAATTTTAAAAGATATATGTGGAAGGTTTTTCAGGTTCGATTACTGCAGTAAGCTTATCTGTCCTAAAAGATACCTCCGTTGTATTGAGTGCTGTATACTGAAATATTGAGTATGATAATGTAGTATTGTTGGAAATGTAGTATTGTTGTTTTAATCATTTTGTTGTTGTTGTCAAACTATGTACTGTATACTGTAATATTGTTGTTGTTGCCGCTTAACTATGTAGTGTAATGTATTGTTGTTGAACATTGTAATTGAAAGATCTATTGTGTTTGGTCTTTGTGCTGAATCTATGAAAAATATTTGGTTTAATGATCTTTCTTTTGTGATATTATGTTAAATTTTCAAATATTTGTATTGAGTATGATAATGAATTAACTCCTACTGTAAGAGGGCAGAAAAAGTAATGTATATTTATAAAAAATATATTAAAATTAGCAACGGTTTTGAGCCGTTGCAAAATGAAATTATCAGACCATGTACAACAAGGTTTTGCAACGGCTTTTAGTCGTTGCGAAATTAAATTTAGCAACGGCTCTTAGCCATTGTAAAATTTATTTTTGCAACGGCTTTGAGTCGTCATTGCTAAATTTAATTTCGCAACGGCTATGGGCCGTTGCTAAATTTTTACCACTGCCAATTTTGCAACGGCTCTAAGCCGTTGCGAAATGGCATTTCTGGTGTAGTGAGCCCTAGGTCATGAGTAGGGTATCTAACTTCGTGCGGTTGTAGCTACCTAGATGCATAAGCAATAACCTTGCCCCTTTGCATTAGTACTACTCTCAACCCAGTGCCACATGTATTAGTGTATACTACTAACCCTTGGTTACCATCGAGAACTACTAACACTGATGCATTAGTTAACAAATGCTTTAACTTAAGGAACCCTTCCTCATATTTATCAGACCAAACAAACTTCAAGTCCTTCCTAGTCAACTTAGTCAAAGCCGTGCTATCCGTGAGAAATCCTTAATGAATCTCTTGTAATAACCAGCAAGTCCAAGAAAAATCCTGATCTTGGTAACCATTCTTGGTCTTTTTCAATTGTTCACATCTTCGAACTTGTCCGGATCGACTGACAATCTCTCCAACCACATGACCAAGAAACTTAACCTCTTTCTTCGAAAAGTGACAATTGGAAAACTTCGCCTTTAATTGATTCTGCCTCAGCGTCTCCAACACCATTCTAAGATGAATCTCATGCTCCATTTCATCTTTAGAGTACACTAAAATGTCATATGTAAATACCAACACAAACCTATCCAAGTGCTCTCGAAAAACCCGATTCATCAAATCAACGAAGAAAGCATGCGCATTTGTCAATCCAAATGGCATCACTAACAACTCATACGAACCATACCTAGTCTGAAATGTCATCAAAGGAATGCTATCCTCTGTCACTCACAACTGATGGAACCTCGTCGCCAAATCCAATTAGAAAAACACTCTGGCTCCACTCAATTGATCAAGTAAGTCATATATCCTTGGTAAATGGTATCTATTCTTGATTGACCTTTCGTTTAACTTATGGTATTGATTTACATCCTTAATGACTCATCTGCTTTACTCACAAACACAGCAGCTGCTCTCCAAGGCAAACTGCTTAGTCTAATAAAATTCCTTCCCTCAAGATCCACTAGCTACACTTACAATTCCTTCATCTCTGTCGATGTCATTCTGCTAGGTGGTCTACTAACAGGTTTAGCTCCCAGTACAAGGTCTATTCGAAATTCAACAGCTCGTTTCGGAGGTAATCCAATGACCGGATCAAATTCATTTGCAAAATCTCTCGCTATACGAACCCGAATAAGCTCATCTCCAACCTCCGTGGCACTAAACAAAGCACAAACACTCTTACTGGAATTCTCCATTGAGAAGATGATTCAGTTATGACTATCTGGGTGCCTCAATGATATCCTGAACTTGGCAAAATATCCTAGCTTCATGCCTACCCAATCAATCCATACCCAAAACAATCTTGAAATCTAGGAAATCAAAAATGTACAAACTACATGCATCCTTATGTCCTAACAAATCTAGTTCTAGTTGGTCACATCTCATCCCAAGAGTTGCGTACCCTCCTATTAGATTCGCTACCCTTAAGGAAGTAACAAGGTATGTGGGTTCTATACATAACCTATCAACCAAATATTGAGATATAAATGAATGTGATGCACCAGTATCAAAAAGTATCCTAACTGGTATACTCTGAATCAAAAGCATACCTTCCATCACAATTTTTCCTTTCTCTACTGTTGTAGGTCTAGAAGAAGACGGTGGTCCAATAACAAACACCTTCCTTTTGTCTGTCCTGATTGGCTCTGGGCATTGGTTCTCATAATGCCCAACTTGGTCACAGTTGAAGCATTTCACATTCTTCTTCTCTGTAGGCTTATTTTGCCTTACTAGTTCTGCACTCGTGTGCATAATGACCCTTCTTCTCACACTTATATCATACCAAATCAGCCTTCACCTTGTTATCGATCTCCCATTTTTGGGCTCCTTTCTTCTCAAAGAATTTCCGTTTCCTTTCTTGAGAACCCTGAGTTTCAACTGGCTTCTCCCTAGCTGAAACAGTAAGTATTTCCTCATGGCGGACAACAATCTTCACCATCACATGATGATGGGTCTCTAATATGAGTCATAGTCATCCTGCCTATCTCTAGCCTCAAACTTCTAATGAATCTCTCATTCCTTCTTATATCAGCGTCAACCAAAGCATAACCATACCAAGATAGCTCATCAGACTTAGTAGCATTCTCGATCACAGACATCTGTCCTTAAACAAGATACATGAACTTCCTCATCAACACCGACTTAGCAACCTCAAACAAGAACCTCTTCTCAAACCTCCTCCTGAAGTCGGACTAAGTCAACTCTTTCTCCGGCACTCTGGCTGTCACATCATTCCACCAATGAAGCACTAACCTCTACAACTATCTAGAGGCTAGTCTTCCCCTCTCTCCATCATTCCAGCCTAAATCTGTAAAGATCCTCTCATAGTTCAAAAGCCAGTTCTCTACTTCAACAGCATCTTCCATTCCAACAAAAGGCTTTCCTCCCAGACCGATATAATCTCCACTCAGCTAAGCACATTTATATTCAAATGAAACTGCAGGATTAGCTCCGTCAACATTATCAACAGCTCCAGCTTGTTGATACACGAAGATTTTGATCAATGACAATGTGCTTTAACAAACAAGGAAGAAATATATGCAAATGCTAAAGGAAGATAGATGAAGACCAAACAAACTTAAAGTATGTTTTTATATATGTCTTAGTCTAGATGTATTGTTAAAATCTATCCTCAAGAAGCTTGCACGAACAGTAGAAATTTTTTATAAACTTCATTTTTCAATTAATTTTTCACTATGCATGTTTTATAAGTTCAGTCGACTGAACAGGAACAGCCAGTCGACTGAAACTGGAACAAATTTATACACATGCACAGTTTCAGTCGATTGAATTTACTGCACACTCGACTGAATTTGCTCCCGAAAATTTTACTTCATATTTTCAATTGACTGAATTCCCTGCTCAGTCGACTGAATTTGAACCTGCGGATTTTCTATGAAAAGACACCTTCTTCCTCCCAAGAGTTGCAACCATTCATCAATGGAAATGGAAGCATCTCTTGTTTGCAACCTTTGACAACATATGCACCTCTTCTACAAGTATATATACATGATTCTAACATCATTTAATTCACCGAATTCTCTTGCTTTAATCTTACTATCTTGTTCATATTTTCTAGATATTCTCAAAGCAATCACCAATCTATTGCTTGAATCACTGCTTTTGTTTATAACATTCTTTTGATTCATAGCAATTCATAATTCCTAAATCTACACAAACACATTGCATATTCTCGAGGATAATATTATAGGAATATTGTACTACATTAGACTCATTAGTGTTGACAAGAATACAACAAGTCGAATATTGTATTTTAGTAATTGAGTTGAAGTCCTCTTCGGTAGTTAAGGCAAGAAATCCAGTTCGGTTGTTTGGGTAAGTTGTAAACCTATTCCTCCGGGTGAAGTGAGGGTGTTAGTTAGTGAAATTCCTAAGTGAAGCTTAGGGACTGGACGTAGGACAAGAGGTCCGAACCAGTATAAAATCCTGGTGTCTCCTTGCATCTACCTACTTTATCTACCTAGACTATTTCATTATTCCATATTACACGATCCTACCGCATAGCCTCCTTCAATTGGTATCAGAGCAAGGCCGTCCTATAACCATAACACTGTTATTAGACATATTGATAATATGGAAAATAACGCAAGTACAAGCACAACATCTGCCTATAGTTCTACATTTGCGGAAGGACAATCTACATAAAGACCTCCTCTATTCAATGGACTAAACTATAACTATTGGGCTACAAGTATGAGGATTTATATGCAAGCAACAAGTTTCGAAGCCTGGAATGCTACTCAAGCAGAGTTCGTTGTACCCACAACCGATTATCCTACATGGACACAAATTCAAAAGAATGAAGCTGGTGTAAATGCCAAATCTATGAATATGCTATTTTGCGCCCTGGATAGAAATGAATTCAACCGTGTTAGCATATGTACTAATGCATATCAGATATGGGAAACACTTAAAGTCATACATAAGGGCACAAACAAGGTTAAACAAATAAAGATATCCATGCTGAAGAATCAATTCCAAAACTTTAGAATGCGACAAAATGAATCCATCAATGACATGTACTCAAAATTTCAAGACATTCATCATGCTCTTATCGGACTAGGTGAAAGATACACGGACTTTGACATTGTGTCTAAAGTTCTAAATTCACTCATGATGAATGGGAGAGAAAAGTATTAGCAATCGAGGAAGAAAATGATCTATCTACAATGAAACCAGAAGAATTGGTTGGAAATCTTAAGTCGTATGAAGTAAATATGCAAGCTAAAAAGGATCAAGCTCAAGAAAGAAAGAATGTTGCTTTTCATGCGGAAAAGGAAGAATCAGAGTCTGAAGATGAGGATCTAGCATTTATAGCCAAAAATTTTGAGAAATTCTTAAAGTATAGAAAAGGAAACAAAAACGGATTCAAAAAGAATTTCTTGAACAAACCTTCATCCTCAAATATAGAATGCTTCAATTGTCACAAGAAAGGACACATGCAAAAAGATTGTTAAGAACAAATGAAGGAAAATCAGAAAAACATCAACAACAAAAACAAGAAGGATAAATTCAAAAAGAAGGCATTTTCTGTAACATGGGACGATTCAGATTCATCTTCATTCGAAAATGAGAGTGATAGCAACAATGAACAGGAAAATGTATGCTTCATGGCTCAAGAATCTGAGGTAAATAATTTAACTTTCGACGATTTAAATTGAAGTAAACACTGAACTTTTAAGCACAATAAAAATTCTTAAAAAGAAACTCAAAGAAACTCGTGAAAATCAAAACAAAGCGGAATTTGAAAGGGGTATGTTAAAAGATGAAAAGAAAATCTTAGAAGAAGAACTTGAAAAAGTTCAAGAATCTCATTCAAATTCGGAAACTCAATTATCACTTTTAAGTCAAGAAATTGAAACTCAAAAAACAAAGAATGATATAATTGTTTCTGAAAATCATGAGTTAAAAACTAAGATTAGACAAGTTGAGTTAGAAAATAATAGTCTTCAAGCTAGATTAGATAACATCACTAAAAATGTTTCTAACTTTAACAAAGGAAGAGAAAATCTATCTAAGATTTTAGAAAATTCTCAATCCTCTTCAAGTAAACATGGGTTAGGGTATAAAAAGGAGTCAAAAATTCCTAAAAAGAAAAATACAAATTTTAAGAGGAATACGGATTCAAAACAACAAATATTGCTAAAGAAACCTTATAAAACAAAAGTAGAAAACAAGGTAGTTAAAATTTGGGTACCAAAGGCTAACAATGTATTAATAAGAAATAAATATATTAAAACATTTATGGATAATGTTCATCATAATGAAAAATATATTTATAAAAAGGATACTAAACCAAATTGGGTTTGGTTTCCTAAACTCTAACTTTTTAGGACCCTATTAAAAGGTGGGTACCAATAATTTCATATTTATTTTCAGGTCCCACTCAAAAAGAAGAAATGGATATTAGACAGTGGTTGTTCAAAACACATGACCGGAGACAAAGATATGCTTACAAACATCACATACTTTGATGGTGGCTCGGTTACCTTCGGAGACAATTCAAAAGGCTATATCATTGGCAAAGGAGATGTGAACAATTACGGTACATCAAATTTACCTTTTATAACAAATGTTTCATTAGTTGAAAATTTAAAACATAATCTACTTAGTATAAGTCAACTGTGTGACAAATGTTTTAAAATAACTTTCTCGAATAATAAATGTAGTATTTTTGATCAAAACCAAAATCTTGTTTTTGAAGGAAATAGAGATAGAAATATTTATGTTTTAAATATGAATGTTAACCATAATTCAAGTATGTGTCTACTTGCCAAAGATAATGATCCTTGGTTATGGCACAAAAGATTTTGTCATATAATTTTTAAAACTATTAGAAAACTTTCTAAAAATGAATTAGTAAGAGGTTTACCCAAAATAAACTTTAAAATAAATAATCTTTGTGATGATTGTCAAAAAGGAAAATTAACGAAATCATCTTTCAAATCTAAGAAAAATATTTCGACTTTACAACCACTAGAATTACTACATATGGATTTATTTGGACCAACACAAGTTCAATCCATTAATCATAATCGATACGTATTTATAATAGTTGATGATTTTTCAAGATATACACGGACTGTTTTTATGAAAAATAAAAGTGACACTTTTGAGCATTTTAAAACATTTGTCAAAAGAATTTAAAACACTAAAGATTTGAAAATTAAAAATATTCGGAGCGATCATGGAGGCGAATTCGAAAATGAAGTTTTTGAAACTTTTTGTAAAAAGAAAGGAATAAATCATAACTTTTCTTTTCCTAGAACTCCTCAACAAAATGGAGTTGTAGAAAGAAAGAATAGAACATTACAATAATGCGCAAGAACATTATTAAATAGATGTTCTCTACCAAAACATTTTTGGGCGGAAGCCATTGCTACTGCATGTTATGTATTAAATAGAATATCAATTAGATCATTAACTAAAAATACTTCTTATGAACTATTTAATAATAAAAAGCCAAATATATCTTATTTTAAAATATTTGGATTAAAATGTTTCATTTTAAATACAAAAGATCAACTAGGAAAATTCGATTCAAAAGCTGATGAAGGAATTTTCGTAGGATACTCAGAACGAAGTAAAGCATATCGAGTATTTAATAAACGAACAAACTTAATTGAAGAAACTATGCATATATCTTTTGATGAAAATTTTAATAAAAATTTAAATATAAAAGATGATGGAGAATTGATAAATATAGAAGAAACAAACCTTGAAAATAATAATAATGAACTAAGATCTCCTCCTAGAATATTACAAGATCATCCAACTCAAAATATAATAGGAGAAATAAATTCTCAAGTTAGAACAAGAAATCAACTAAATCAAATGGGTCATGTAGCTTTCATTTCATCAATAGAACCTAAAAATCCAAAAGAAGCGTCAACAGATGATTATTGGATTATCGCAATGCAAGAAGAATTAAATCAATTTGAACGTAACGATGTTTGGGAATTAGTTCCCCGTCCTAATAATCAATCAGTAATTGGAACAAAATGGATTTACAAAAACAAAATAGACGAACAAGGTAATATAACAAGGAATAAAGCAAGACTAGTAGCACAAGGGTATAATCAAGAAGAAGGTATTGATTTTGAAGAAACTTTTGCTCCCGTTGCAAGACTTGACGCAATACGTATACTATTAGCCTTTGCATGTTTTCAAAATTTTAAACTTTATCAAATGGATGTTAAAAGTGCATTTTTAAATGGTTTTATTAAAGAAAATGTATATGTAGAACAACCTCCTTTATTTATACATGAAAAATATCCGGATCATGTATTTAAATTAAAGAAAGCACTATATGGTCTTAAACAAGCACCTCGTGCTTGGTATGAAAGACTTAAAAGTTATTTATTAAACTCGGGATTTAAAATTGGAAAAGTAGATCAAACGTTTTTTTATTAAAAATACTACCAAAGATATTTTAATAATTCAAATATACGTAGACGATATTATTTTTGGTTCAACAAATGGAAATTTATGTAAAGAATTTTCAAATATAATGACTAATGAGTTCGAAATGTCTCATATGGGAGAATTATCATATTTTCTCGGACTTCAAATCAAACAATTAACAAATGGAATTTTTTAAACCAAGAAAAATATTGTGCTAATTTAATTAAACGATTCGACGTGGAAAACACTTCTGCTAAACCTACTCCTATGAGTACCACTACACATCTCGATCGAGATGAAAATGGAAAAAGTGTAGATCAAAAATTGTTTAGAAGTATGATAGGTTCCTTACTTTACTTAACCGCTAGTAGACCTGACATAATGATGAGTGTTTGTTTATGTGCACGTTTTCAATCCGATCCTAAAGATTCACACTTAAGAGCAGTAAAACGAATAATGCGATATCTTAACAAAACTAAAGATTTCGGTCTTTTCTATCCAAAGGAGTGTCCATTTGAGTTAGTATCATTTAGTGATGCTGATTTTGGTGGATCTCGAACAGATAGAAAAAGTACAAGTGGTATTTGCCATTTCATTGGAAAATCACTTGTATCTTGGTTTAGTAAGAAACAAAATTGTGTCTCGCTTTCCACCTGTGAAGCAGAGTATATATCAGCTGCTTTAGCTTGCACTCAAGTTATATACATGCAACAAACACTTAAAGTTTTAATATAAATTTAACAAATTCTACAATATATCGTGATAATACAAGTACAATAAACTTATCTAAAAATCCGGTTAATCACTCTCGTACAAAACATATAGATATTCGTCACCATTTTCTACGTGACAATATCGAAAAAGGAATAATTAATTTAGAAAATATTTCTTAATCACTCTTGTACAAAACATATAGATATTCGTCACCATTTTCTATGTGACAATATCGAAAAAGGAATAATTAATTTAGAACATATTTCTACCGAAAAAAAATTGCCGATATATTTACTAAACCTCTATTAGAAAACTCCTTTATAAAACTTCGACGAGAATTAGGTATAATATCCTTTAAAAATATTAACTAGATATACATTAGAAATATTCCTACATTTCAGTCGACTAAAACAAAATGTTCAGTCGACTGAATAAGAATTTCAAATATTTTCAGTTATGTTATATGCTACATTATATAATTTATAGACCACACATTTTTAAACTGAATTATTAAATAAGAACCATACATTTTCACAAAATCCTCTTTACTATTAAATCTCTATGCGGTTAAAAAATCTTATTAAATTATAACCATTGTTTGTTTAGTAAAATTCTACTATAAATAAATTCTTAAAAAAAATTTTATTTTCAAATCTCGATTTTACGAATAAAATCTTAACAAAATTCAACATAAAATGTCGTCCAACAACTCCTTCTCTCCAATCAATATCACCTCGTCAGTTGATAACACTCCAACGTCGCCAAAACTTCCCACACCAACACCAGCACATGAGCCGGTTTACAAATGGGAAAATTATCGTACTGGTTTCACACCAGAATCTAAAAAGGCGAAACGCGGACTCTTTATTTCACCTGACACAAAAAGAAAGATTGATGAAATTCATCACTTTCAACAACAACAGATAGATCTTCAACGAGAACTATACTTCGAGCAAAAAGTTACGGCAAAACGTTTGAGCTTCCTAGAGCAAATTGGTTTACGCTTCTGTGGATCAAAGAAGAACGAAGTGGCTGAACCCCTACCTCGCTCCGTTAGCTCACTTGATCCGTCTTCATCTTATCGTACACCAGTCGATCCTGTGAATCCTTGGATGTCTTCTAAGACTCCTCAATATAGTCCAAATTCATGGGATATCAATTATATGAAGAACGAAGGGAAAAGAATCCAAGACCATACCCTAAGAAATAGTTAGTATTGAAATCTATTCATTCATATAATTGTAATTATCTCCTTGAATAAAGAGTTTGCCTTCAAAATTAACTAGGAACAACAAAATACATAAGTCAGTCGACTAAAACCCCCTGTTCAGTCGACTGAACTTAAGACAGAATGTAAATTTTTTTTACAATTCAGTCGACTGAATCTTCTGCTCAATCGACTGGACTACTAATAGAAACCATCAGGCAAACATTCAGTCGACTAAAAACCCTGTTCAGTCGACTGAATTTAGCCCAGAAAATTTTCGGCCTTCAATTCAGTCGACTGAACAGTGAATTCAGCCGACTGAACGCCAATTCCCAGGCAAACTTCTCCTTTTAACCACCAATTTTTGCCCTACCAATTCACTTTTTACCTCCTACAAACTTTCTTCCCCAAATTAATTTCGAAACCCTAGCCCCCAATTCCTCAAAATCAACTCAAATCTCACCCAAATGGCACCAAAAAGATCAAGAGCTTCATCTTCTTCATCCTCCGAGCCAATTGATGCTCAAATAGCACAATGGCTTTACGATGGAACCGCTGTCACTAGATGGAATAAGATGAAGAATTCCCGAATTTTCGAGCATTCTTTCGTTGATTTCCAAAGCTTTCAAACCTACAACATCCAAGCATTAACCGATCCAGCAGGTTTAACTTCTCTTTTAGATTTGAAAAGAAATGACCATGCCATTAATCATGTAATGGTCAAATTATTTTACGCTAATCTTAATCTTGGACACCAAACTCCAAGAAATCCAAACAATAGTGTTTGGAGTATGGTATGTGGAAAGAAAGTTTGGTTTTCCTTGGATAGAATAGCACACATTTTAGAGTCACCAAATGTCGGGAGAAAGCTAGAGGAGATAGAATTCAATCCACATATTCGCGACAACATAAACCATCGATTTATGGATAATAATATCAACTTTAGAGATTTTAAGTCCACCTCTCTTCGACCTATGGCAAGAATCCTCCGTAAAGCCATAATGAGAACAATTACTCCTCGCACGGGCTCGTACGAAATTGTCTACCCAAATAACTATCGAGCTCTATATGCCATTTTTGGCAATATACAAGTCAATTGGGTACAGCTTATTCTTGATGAGTTTCTCACTTTCAATAATGGAAAAATGCGCACTATCTACTTTGGAGAGTACATCATGCGACTTCTCCTCAATGTCGATACGCCATTACCTGAGTCGGAGAATACAATGGTCCATCAAATTAACCACCAGACCATAAGCCTAATGCAACTCCCATCTCGACCTCCTCGCATAATATCACTCGCTGAATGGGAAGCAAGGCATCAAGAACAACAACAACAACAACAACCTCCTCAACCTCACCACGAAGAACATCTTGAGCAAGATGATAAAATTCGTCTTGTTGACCCAAGCTTCACTACCAACCAATCCTTGGGGATATTGTCAAGAGATCAACAAATTCTTGACACTCGTCTTAAAAAGGTAGATCATAAGCTTGACAAAATCAAAGGATTCTTCAGCAAGCTTTGGGATGCAATCTCGTGCTCAAGCACCACTACTGCTTCAACATCTCACAGCAAACGTCCGACACCTACGTTTACATGGACGACATCCGAAGAGCATACAAGTAACAGTGCAAGCGGAGCTAGTTGTGGCCAAGGAGGAAGAACGCACAGACCACCAACAGGAGGACCCGTCATACGTGAACCAACAGGAAGAGAAGGTTCATATGACTGGGATAGAGATGAGTAATTTTTTTTTTGATGTGTATTTTTAACTTTCTAGTGGCCTGTATAAATAGCCATTTTATGCTTGTTTGTCACAACATTTTTAATTTTCTTAAGTCATGATTATGCAAATATTCTCTATGCTTCAGTGATTGTTTTGATAAATTACTACTGCTGTTATTTCTTCCTTTTTGTCGATGACAAAGGGGGAGAAAATCTATGGTACTAACTTTGTTTTGTAGGAAAGATAGTGCATACATTCAGGGGGAGAAAATAAATAAAACATCTCTAGAATAAATCAGTATTGTCATCAATCAAAAAGGGGGAGAATGTTGATACACGAAGATTTTAATCAATGACAATGTGCTTTAACAAACAACAAAGAAATATATGCAAATGCTAAAGGAAGATAGATGAAGACCAAACAAACTTAAAGTATGTTTTTATATATGTCTTAGTCTAGATGTATTGTTAAAATCTATCCTCAAGAAGCTTGCACGAACACTAGAAATTTTTTATAAACTTCATTTTTCAACTAAGTTTTCACTATGCATGTTTTATAAGTTCAGCCAACTGAACAGGAACAGCCAGTCGACTGAAACTGGAACAAATTTATAGACATGCACAGTTTCAGTCGATTGAATTTCTTGCACAATCGACTGAATTTGCTCTCGAAAATTTTACTTCATATTTTCAATTGACTGAATTCCCTGCTCAGTCGACTGAATTTGACCTGCGAATTTTCTATGAAAAGACACCTTCTTCCTCTCAAGAGTTGCAACCATTCATCAATGGAAATGGAAGCATCTCTTGTTTGCAACCTTTGACAACATATGCACCTCTTCTACAAGTATATATACATGATTCTAACATCATTTAATTCACCGAATTCTCTTGCTTTAATCTTACTATTCTCTAGTTCATATTTTCTAGATATTCTCAAAGCAATCACCAATCTATTGCTCGAATCACTGCTTTTGTTTAACATTCTTTTGATTCATAGCAATTCACAATTCCTAAATCTACAAAAACACATTGCATATTCTCGAGGATAAGATTATAGGAATATTGTACTACATTAGACTCATTAGTGTTGACAAGAACACAACAAGTCGAATATTGTATTTTAGTAATTGAGTTGAAGTCCTCTTCGGTAGTTGAGGCAAGAAATCCCGTTCGGTTGTTCGGGTAAGTTGTAAACCTATTCCTCCGGGTGAAGTGAGGGTGTTAGTTAGTGAAATTCCTAAGTGAAGCTTAGGGACTGGACGTAGGACGAGAGGTCCGAACCAGTATAAAATCCTGGTGTCTCCTTGCATCTACCTACTTTATCTATCTAGACTATTTCATTATTCCATATTATACGATCCTACCGCATATCCTCTTTCACAGCTTGTAAAAGATTATCCAACAACTAACACACCATCCCCACATCTCTTGGTGGATTTTCAACACTAACATTAGCCTGAGCATTTAGATTGGCATTAACTTGTCGACCTTGGTTTCTCCGAGTATTAGTCGAGCATTTCCATTAGTAGTGGTGCTTCCTCCGCCTAGATTTCCTCTTCTGTTTCCTACCCCCATATCCTCTTTCTCATACATCTACATACGAGCATTAGTAAGATACAAAAGAACGGTATAAGAGAGAGGAGAATACATACTTAGATATATACCTATATATCAAATACAAGTACGTTAATATAGCGTTAACCCAAACCCCAATCGTAATTTTAAATTTATTGGGTTATGTTTGAAAAAACTTTTTAGGTTTAACTATTCTTTTTAAAGTTTCATAAACCTATGCTCTGATACCAACTTGTAGCATCCCCCTGCTTGGAGGCCCAAAACTAACAACAACGGATGCTGCAGTCATCCATAGTTATTAATCTTCGACGGCCAAATATGGTGGTGCTCGATATATTGATACAAAGATCACAGAAATATGGAAAAGTCTTGACAATTCAAAACCTTAATTCCACATTGAGATTAAAACATTTCATGTTCCTTACATAATCCCAAAATACGTTAACCACGTTCAGCAAAATATAACTATTACAATTACGCCAAAAGCAACATATGAAGATGCCCCCTTGGTTGATCAAAGTATATAGTAAGGCTAATAAATCTGCCTTTACAAACAAATACACAGTGGAAAAAGAAAACTCTATATAACTATTTGCCTCCTGCATGCTTCGGAAGCTTTATTTGTCAAAGAAGAGAACCTGAGAATCTGAACTCTCAAACTACTCAAAATTAATTGAGCACCCGGAAGTTTAAGGGGAAAAAAAACTTTGAGTCAGACATAAAGCCTGGTATGAATAACGATCTAACATCTCAATATTTTTAGATATCTACTGAGACCATGCCACTTAGCGGAACGGGATTTCCCCTCATTAGTATCCTAAAACCTTTTTAAAACCCTTAACTGTGCTCATGCATCCACAATGGTTAAAACATACATTTTCAAAATATTATGATGATATGCATACTTGATAACAATTAGGATTTCCCAACCCTCGTTTAATATGACACCCTGTCCTATCCATAGTTTTTATGGGATCACTATAAACCTATAGGCTCCTCCCATTTACCTACAATGTTATCATGGGTTGTCTAAGAACCTATGGATTTATCCAGTAACTCACTTCACATTCTAGTTTTCATGGGTTGACTAGGAACCTACTGATACTTCCATTAGCCACTTTCTTATCCTAGTTTTCATGGGTTTAGTAGGAACCTATTGACCGATGTCAATTCTTAATCCGGACATAGTTTTCATGGGTTCATTATAAACCAATTAGCCCTTGCTAACTATCCTTAATACATAGTTTTCATTGGTTAGATATAAACCTTTTGGTGTACTCTAATAACTACTTAATCATAGTTTTCATGGGTTAACTATGAACCTTTTGGTTTACACTAATAACTATAAAGTTTATGCATCCTATTTTTGGTCACCCTAACTCCTTGGATGCAATTTTGCACATTTAGGAGTTTAAGTAATTTATATTCACTATTGAGTTAATCTAGCTGGTTCTCCTACCCCTTTTTCCCAAAAGACAGTTATGGGTTATCATGTGAATATATTCATATTTAAAGAAGCAAAATAATAATTTAACAATACCACTCCTGTGGATATAAAATCCTCAAAATACATTTCATAAAACATAGTTAACACCTTTAACTTATATTTTTATCAAGGCATCACTACTTTAAAATAACATACTTAAAGTCATTACAAATCTCCTTTATATAAGCCTTGGGTTTTCCCTAAAAATTTAGAGTGTGGGTCTTAAAAACTTTCAACAATTTTGAAAGCTACTATTTTCAACCACTTCGAATGGTTTCAATCATATCTTTTTTGAAATAATAGGCTCCAGCCTTCTTTATACTTCAAAACACTTATTTTCAATCGCTTCGACCCCATTGAAACTCAAACCTTTCGAAAGTATTGGAAAACCTTTTGAAACTATTAAAACACAAACCTTTCGAAAGCAATGGAAAATAAACCTTTCAAAAACTCACTAGGTTTAATTTAAAACATGTGGAGAACCTTCTTTGAAAACCTTTCGACTTCATTGGAAGCAACCTTTTGACTTTGTTGAAAACTCTGCTTTGAAAGCTTCAAAACATACCATTTAAAATAGTAGGCCTCTACCCTTAAAACGACTCATTTGAAATCTTTGGGTTATTCTTCAATTATAAAACAAGGATAAATCATCTAAGTTGAAAGCCGTGAAACATTTCGAAAGCATTGGAGAAGCGGCTGGTTTTCAAACAAGTAAACCTTTTGACTTTTTCAAAAGCAGCGACTTCGAAAGGTTGGAAAAAGCGGCAATAACCTTTCGACTTTATCGGAAGGTTCAAAACAAAGTAATGATAAAACGGCAGTAACCTTCGGACTGTGTCAAAATGTGATATCCCGGAATTTCAAATCCAATTTAAATATAATAATCTTTATAATAAACTAATTTAAATTGGTAAATTTGTTATTTTAGTCAACAGCAATAAATGAATTGTAAATATACATTTATTCTAATTAAAACTAATACATATATAAGGGAAATGAATGTGTCAAAATTGTACTCTTAACATATTTGATTTTAAATTGAATTTAAAAAAATTAAATTAAATTTGAATTTATAAATTAAAAGATTTCAAATATGTTAATTTCTATTCTAAATTTTACTTTGAATTTTAAGAAATATTCTCATGATTTTATTTAAGATATAACAATTGTTTTATATTCATTCTTTAAGGGAAATTGATTTTATAGGAATTAAAAATGAATTTAAAATAAGAAAAATCAATTAAGAAAAACATTTTTAATTCTTTTTGCATGGAATTAACACTTGTTAAACATTTAAATCATACTAATAACATGTGTTAGAGAATTAGCTAGATAGTGACAAGTGTCATAATTTAAGTTTATTTTCTTTAAATTTTATAAAACAAATTTTTATAAAAAAATATTCCTTATGCTTCAAAATAAACTTTCTCATATTTATCAAGCAAGAAATTTTTACACTCCTCATTTAAAAATTTGAAAATCTTCACTTCAATTATTGATCAAAACTCAAACTCCTTTCCAAAATCTAAACCTACAAAGAAATTCCTGTGATAAAAATCTGCATTTGAAATTATTTTTGAAACTGCAATCTAGATTCCTGCAATCAGCCAAATTCTGAAACAAATCTCAAGTTTTTATCACTTATTGATTCAAGATTTGAAGCATCATCAAAGTTAATCAAGCAATTTCAAGAAGAGGAAAGAAAATCTACAGTTCATTATTTTTTCCAGCAGCTTGAGTCTTAACAACAAAAACAGGTGAGTAGATTTTAAATCAAAATTTAAGTATAAAAAAAGTATGTTGGATGTGAATGTTAGCTCTAAAATGCTTGCATGTTTTCTATTTTAAAAAATATCTGTCTACAGGTTTAAAATTTGTTGTACATGTTTAAAAGGCAATTGAAACTCCTCTATATATTCAAGTTCAGAGTAAATTTCTGAACAAAACTTCAAACTTAAATACAGTAAGGTAATACTGAGTCGATATCTTCAAATGTTGAGGTTTGATTCAATATGAATTCAGTGTTAAAAATAAATATGCAAATGAAACAGTTAAAATCTGCAGAAATTAAGATAATGTAGTAAAAACAAATAATTATATCATGTAAATCATGTTCGAATTTTAATGAATCAAATTTATATCCTAAATCTACTATGCATAATATGAATTTTAAGATAGAAATCAAATTTTTTAACTTAAAGTTGAAGACGAATTTTGGGAATAACTGAAATTGGGGCTTTCGACAAATTCATGTGACTGGGTTGTTTATAAGCTTTGAAATTTGAATCGAAGTTGTGTTAAATGTTGTTTAACACTAGAAAAATAATAGATGAATTTATCATGCAACACAGAATTTAGAATTTTGATTTTTAGCGTTTTTTCTCTGTGTTTTTTTCGAGTTGAGGAGTTCGATTTTGTGAAGCATAGAGATGATCGAGTTACGATAGGCTTGGGGTGGAGGTGTGTTAGGGTTGTGCGAGTGTATGGCCGAAGTTTGGAGGCGTATGGTGGTAGGCTTGCCGTGGATGATGGATTTTCCCTGGCGACTGCAGTTGGGTTTGGGTTCGAGCAATCCATTTTGCGTTCGAGCTTGAGTAGTTGAGTTTTGGGGTTTGGGATTGGGTTGTAGGCTGATTTGGGGTTTGCGCGAAATGTCAACGGCGGCGGTGGAGGCGTCGGAGCTTCGTGCATGTGCACGGGGAATGGCCTGTGTCAGTGAGCTTCGGTTCGATGCGAATGGGTTTTGACTCGAAGCCGTGCTCGTATTTTGGTCGCGTGTTTCTTGTGTGTGCTCAGGTGAGTGGGCTGTAGTTCGTGTGTTGTTGGGTTCTGGTATAAGATGAAGAAGGGTAGGGGAGAGATGGAGTACAAGTTTGTGTTTAGCTTGGATTTTGGTCGAGTTTAAAAAAAAAATGAAGTCAAAGTTTTTAAACTTGTTTTAAATCTCAAATTTGTTTTAAGTTTAAACTTAACACTTTATATTCTCACTACTTTATAAAGTGCCAAATATTTTATTTCAAAAGTAATTCACATTTTATTAGTTGAAGTTTTGAAATGATTTTACATCTTTAAATCTAACTCGTTAAAAAGGTAATTAGTTTTAATAAATTGGAATGTATAAATATGTAAGAGTTTTTAATGATGAATGAAATTGTTTGGTTTTGAAAGTTAATTAAATTTTGAAATTAAAGTTTACTTTAATTAATTAGTAGTTAGGGTTGGAATTAATCAATCAATTTAGGTTAATTAATTTGTTAAGATTTAATTAATTACTTATGGATTTAATGGATAATTAAGGATTAAATTAAATAACAATTAATAGATTATTAATTAATTTATTAATTAATTTAAGATTAATGCATAAGTGATTAATAACTGATTAATTAAATGATTAATGATTAATAAATTAGTGATTAAGAAGTTAATTAATTAATTAATTGAGAGTTAATTTATTAAGTAATTAAACATTAATTAATAATAAATTGATTAATGGTTAAGATTTAATTAAATAATTAAGATTAAAATCAATTAAGTAATTAAGATAAATTAATTTGTGGTTAATTAAGGCTAATTAATTATAAATTAAGGGCTAATTAATAATAAATTAAGGAATGATTATCCTAAATCAAAATTTAATTAATAAATAATTAGAGTAATTAATTGATAATTAAATAAAGATTATTAATTAATTAAACATTAATTAATTAATAATGGAGAAAATTAAGAGGTGGTTAATTAATTAAAGGATTATGGTAATTAATTAATGCTTGGATAAGCAAGATTAAGTGATAAACTATTAAGTAATCAATTTAATTTAAATTAATTAAATTAATTATAATATGAATTAAAGTAGTGCTTGCTTATGGATGATTGTTTGAATTGAATATCTGAATATGGTTGATATCTGTTGAATGATAGTTGAGATATATTCTGTGATAAGATATTGTATATCTGTGATAGATATTGGTTATTATCTGTGGATAATGCTGTGTGATGCTATGTTTAAATCTGAATTGAATTGTTTAAATCTTTAAGCAACTTGGCCTTTAAGACACGTTCGGATTTCGATGAGACCGGGATCGGGAATCGAATTGATTTTCGAAAACCACATCGATCCAAGTTAAACGTTAGGTCGTGACATCTCAAGTGAGGATCGAGATGGAGTTTTAGAGTGCAAGGGTTATTGTCGTTAACTTTGAGGGTGATTCCAAAATGAGTGTAACGAAATAATGCCTTCGGTTTTGTTCGAACCCGGAACGAACTTGTATGGATTGAATGCTTTCAGAACATCGTCAGGTGGACGATGAGCATTCTAAGAGATGTGTTCTCTAAAGGTAATCGTAGCCTCAAGCCTCACCAACCGGTAATGGCTAAAACAGGGGAGGTGCAGCAAGGTTTCGTGGGTAGCCCCCACTTGAGAGTGAGATTTACCCCTGTCTAGAAGTCCTTTATTATATTCGGCTGTGTGGGAAGTTGTTGGCCACAACTGCGAGGTTGTCTTGTTCGGAGCTGTCCAGTAAGGGATGGGTCCGGCCTTTTATTGCAGGGGATCGGGAGTGGTCCTCAGCACGGTGATCTAGACCCCTACTGTAACGGGCGGTACCCCAGTAGCCCTGCCATTGTATGGAATTCAATCCCCAATAAGTGCCCGTACGATTTTGATTATGCCCAACTATGTTGGAACGTGAGATGTAAGCATTCCAGCTATTTCTGTATTTTATTTTAAAAACCCTAGACCCTATTATAATACCACTGGATTTCCTATCAAATGTTTTGGTTAGCGTAAGGTAATAACTTACCCGTATTTATTTGTGGGAAGTCTTACGTGATACTTTTTGTTTCAATGATTTTCAAGTTAAACAACTTTAGCTGATTACTCACACCAGACCCATGTCTGACCCGAAGTTTATTTTGTTTTTCATAAACTCTTGGGTACTCAAATTTTTATGAGTAGACAAGTGATTTAGGTTTGGATTAGCAAATGTTTTGGAAGCTGGAGCCGGAGTCCGGATGTATTATCTATCTCTTTTTGTTAAAGTGACATTTTGATGTTGTGTTTTGAGTTTTATGGGTTGGGAAAACTCTTATGAATGTCAGATGTATTGGAGTAATATTATTTTGTGTACTCTGATATGTAAACTTATGTAATGGATATGTGTAATATTATATTTTGTTCGTTTCCGCTATGAGATTCTGATTATTGTTGTTTCTTTTCTTTCTATCTTTCTATTTCTATCTCTTTCTTTTCTAATTGATGATACGTCTTTCTGGATATTGAAAGACGGGTCGTCACAGTTGGTATCAAAGCAATGGTTGAGAAACACCTAGGCTCTGGAGTAGTATCTATCTTGAGAGTGCGTATTTGTAACTTTCTTATATAACTATATCCCTATCTAAATTGGTTGGGTTACCTGTTCAGGTAGCCAATATGAGTTCAAGAGGCCGAAGGGGAAGAGTTGTTGGAAGTGTATCAACTGGTAACAGAAGAGAGCAGACTGATAATGAGACTGTTAATCATGTTACGTCTCCAGTCAGTTTTGCCGCATTATGCAAGGGCTTTTTTCATCTTGGAGGAAAACCATTTCAGGGATCAGAAACTATAATAGAAGTTCAAGCATGGCTTCGCTCGTGTGAGAAGATTTTTAAGAGCATGAGGTTATCAGATGAGCAGAAAAGAATAATGGCTGCGTGGCAATTACAAGGTGGTGCCGCAGTATGGTGGAATTCCGTGACTGTTAACACCTCGGAAGATGGTATGTCTTGGGAAGAATTTAAGGAGATGTTTGAGGAAAAGTTTATGCCCGCTGCAGGAAGAACTCGGCTTTATCAAGACTTTTTGAATCTGAAACAAGTAAATATGTTTATAGCTGAATACGAGACTAAATTCAATGAGTTATCTTGCTACGGTCCAGGACTTATTGACACCTCTCTTAAGAAGAACGAGATGTTTGTCCAAGGGTTGAAGCTTGAGTATCATGAGAGAATGATTGCTCATTTGAAAGGGTCTTTTGTAAAACTTATTGACATGGCACTGAGATATGAAGACTTGATGAATAAAAGATCTGAGGCGCGAGTTGCTGCATCTGGAGGAAATTCTTCCAATCCTAATAAAAGGAAATTCAATCCTAACTGGGAGAAACAAAACAAGAAGAAGTCCGGAAACAATAATGGACCCCGAAAGTGTTTTATTTGTCAACAAGAAGGTCACCTGGCAAACAAGTGTCCTAGAAGAGAGCCTCAGCAACAGCAACAGCGACAGCATTATAGTGGACCAGGGTCAGCCTTAGTTCAGAAGTCTCTTTGCTTTAACTGTCACCAACCAGGACACATGATTAAAGACTGCCCTCTCCTTCATAAGGTTCAACAGAACAAAGTATTTGCTTTAGAAGGCGCACCATCAAACTCGTCGAAGGGCAAGAGAGTTTTAGAAGGTACCTTACTTTTAAATGGAAAATATATTAAAGTCTTATTTGTTTCTGGTGCTTCATTAAGTTTTATTTCCCTGGGAACTGTAGAGAATTTCTTACTTACCCCTAGTATCATAGACAATCCCATTTATGTATCAAATCCTATAGGAGGGGTAACAAAATTGGATAGGATTTGTAAAGATTTGAGAATCTCTTATCTATCCCGTAGTTATTCCTGTGAACATTATGTATTGGATTTTAAAGGTTTCAATCTTATATTGGGAATGGATTGGCTTGACAAATATAAGGCTATTTTAAATTGTGATGAAAGAACAGTTTCGTTGGAAACTGATCTGGGTAGGGTTGCCAGAGTAATGTGTGATAACTCTGGAATTCACTTGAGTAGTCTTTTACATGGAATGGAGACTTCTCAAGAGGAGGTTTTAGATATTGAGGTAGTCCGGGATTTCTCCGACGTATTTGAGGAAGTTAAGTGTTTGCCACCGCACCGGGAAATAGAGTTTCGTATAGATTTGGTTCCTGGAGCAGTACCTGTAATTAAACCTAGTAGGAGAATGGCTCCAAGAGAGAGGGAGGAATTAGTGAAGCAAACTCAAGATTTGTTGGAGAAGGGTTTGATTAGACCAAGTTTTTCCTGCTGGGGTTCTGCTGTAGTTTTTGTCACCAAGTTGGATGGGTCGCTAAGGTTCTGTGTAGACTACTGTGAATTGAACAAAGTGACCATTCGGAATAAGTATCCACTTCCTCGCATTGATGATCTCTTCGACCAACTTCATGGTGCATCATCCTTTTCTCAGTTAGATCTAGCATCAGGTTTCCATCAGTTAAGGGTAGCTGAAGACAGTATCCCCTTAACTGCATTTAAGGGACCTAATTGTTTTTATGAGTGGTTGGTTATGCCTTTCGGGTTAACCAATGCTCCTGCCTATTTTGTAGATCTGATGAACCGTGTCTTTAGAGATGTTCTGAATAAGTTTGTTTTGGTATTCATCGATGATATTTTGGTTTATTCTAAATCGGAAGAAGAGCACAAGCAGCACTTGAGAATAGTTTTGGACACTCTAAGAAGGCACGTTCTGAAGGCAAAATTTTCTAAGTGTCATTTTTGGAAATCTGAAGTAAAATTTTTGGGCCACATTGTTTTTGGTGAGGGAATCTCTGTAGATCCAGCTAAAGTGGAGACTATTCTAGAATGGAAGCAGCCTCGGACTCCTATAGAAGTTCGCAGTTTTCTGGGATTGGCCGGATACTACAGGAAGTTTATTAAGGATTATTCTAAGATCTCTTCTCACCTAACAAAGCTGACAAGGAAGGGAGCTAAATTTAAGTGGACACCGAAATGTGAGGAAGCTTTCCAGAAACTGAAGACAAAATTGACAAGTGCTCATGTATTGGCTAATCCAGATGGGAAGAGCAAGTTTGAAGTGTATACAGATGCCTGTATTGTTGGAATGGGAGCTGTGCTTATGCAGAATGGTAGGGTAATTGCGTATGCGAGTCGGCAATTGAAGCCACATGAGTGGAACTACGCTACGCATGATCTAGAGCTGTTGGCTATTGTTTTTGCTTTAAAGATATAGAGGCATTATCTTTTAGGAGAAAAGTTTGAGTTATTCACAGATCACAAACCATTGAAATATCTTTTCTCTCAAAAAGATCTTAATCTGAGACAGCAGCGACGGGTTGAATTCTTGGCATCATACGATTTGGATATTCTGTATACTCCGGGGAAGGCGAACGTTGTGGCAGACGCTCTTAGCAGAAATGCGGTTCTTTCTCTTTTGGAAGCTGTTCCGTTCTCCAGGAAAGAATAATAAGCAAGCAAATGGAGGATAGGTCTTTTGAAGAATTGATTCTTGGAACTAAGGATGGTCGATATTCGGATTTCAAGATAGACAATCAAGGGGCATTGAGAATTAATGGTTGATTGAGTGTACCGGATATAGATGGATTGAGACACGAAGTATTGTCAGAAAGTCATCGCTCCAGATTGAATATCCATCCAGGAATCTCGAAGATGTACAAGGATATGAAGAGAGTTTTCTGGTGGCCGAAAATGAAGAAGGATGTAGCCAGATCCGTTAATAATTGTGCTATCTGCCAGCAAGTGAAAGGAGATCAACAGAAGCCAGCCGGTTTTTTACAACCTTTGGAGATTCCGACATGGAAATGGGAGATGATTTCGATGGACTTCATCGACGGTCTGCCTAGAACTAAGAAGGGGAATGAAGGGATATGGGTAATTGTGGATCGTCTAACCAAGAGCGCCCATTTTATACTAGTTAAGGCAACCCATACTGCAGCTTCTTTGGCAGAAATTTTCTTGAAAGAGATTGTGAGATTGCATGGTGTTCCAGTCAGTATTGTAAGTGATCGAGATCCTATCTTCACCAGCAAATTCTGGGAGGCATTGCAATCAGCTTTGGGGACTAGTTTGAGATTGAGTACAGCATATCATCCACAAACAGATGGACAAACAGAAAGGCTTAATCGAATTCTAGAAGATATGCTGAGAGCCTGTGTATTAGATTTTGGGGGATCGTGGGAGGATCATCTACATTTAGTGGAGTTCTCTTATAATAACAGTTACCAAGCAAGTATCAAGATGGCTCCTTATGAAGCATTGTATGGAAGACCGTGTAGATCTCTAGCTTGTTAGATAGAGTCGAAAGGCTGTATTGTGCTTGGACCAGATCTGATCCGTGAAGCATCTTCTAAAGTCGAGCTTATCAAGAAGAGGATGAGAGCTGCTCAGGATCGACAAAAGAAATATGCTGATAAAAGACGAAGACAATTGGAGTTCGAGAATGGTGATTTAGTCTTTGTCAAAGTTTCCCTTATTAAAGGAGCTGTAAGATTCGGGAAGACAGGGAAACTCGCTCTGAGATACATTGGTCCGTTCCGAGTTCTCGAGAGGATTGATGTTGTAGCATACAGGATTGAATTGCCAGTCCGGATGGCTGGAATTCACAATGTTTTCCACGTATCTCATCTACGGAAATATGTGCACGATCCATCTCTTATTGTGGAGCCAGCTGTGCAGGAAGAATTAGAGGTTGAGCCGGACTTATCAGTTGTCCGACATCCTGTTCAGATTGTTGATCAAGATGAGAGGCAACTCAGAAACAGGATAGTGAAGCTCGTTAAAGTCCAATGGAGTGAGGATCCCAGAGATTGTACCTGGGAGACTCTGGATAGCTTTAGAAAGGCTTATCCGGATATGTGTCCGGATAGCTAGTGGTGTTTGTATTGAATGTATCATTGTTTGGATGTTTTGTTTGTTGATTTCTCATGAATGGATGTTCTGTATGTTTGAAGTGTAGAATAAAATGAAATTTTGGATTATCTTTTGTTTAAATTTCGGGGACGAAATTCTTTTAAGGGGGGAGGAATGTGATATCCCGGAATTTCAAACCCAATTTGAATATAATAATCTTTATAATAAACTAATTTAAATTGATAAATTTGCTATTTTAGTCAACAGCAATAAATGAATTGTAAATATACATTTATTCTAATTAAAACTAATACATATATAAGGGTAATGTATGTGTCAAAATTGTACTCTTATCAGATTTGATTTTAAATTGAATTTAAAAACATTAAATTGAATTTTAATTGATAAATTAAAAGATTTAAAATATGTTAATTTCTATTCTAAATTTTACTTTGAATTTTAAGAAATATTCTCATGATTTTATTTGAGATATAATATTTGTTTTATATTCATTCTTTAAGGGAAATTGATTTTATAGGAATTAAAAATGAACTAAAAATAAGAAAAATCAATTAAGAAAAACATTTTTAATTCTTTTTGCATGGAATTAACACTTGTTAAACATTTAAATCATACTAATAACATGTGTTAGAGAATTAGCAAGATAGTGACAAGTGTCATAATTTAAGTTTATTTTCTTTAAATTTTATAAAACAAATTTTTATAAAAAAATATTCCTTATGCTTCAAAATAAACTTTCTCATATTTATCGAGCAAGAAATTTTTACACCCCTCATTTACAAATCTGAAAATCTTCACTTCAATTATTGATCAAAACTCAAACTCCTTTCCAAAATCTAAACCTACAAAGAAATTCCTGTGATAAAAATCTGCATTTCAAATTATTTTTGAAACTGCAATCTAGATTCCTGCAATCAGCCAAATTATGAGACAAATCTCAAGTTTTTATCACTTATTGATTCAAGATTTGAAGCATCATCAATGTTAATCAAGCAATTTCAAGAAGAGGAAAGAAAATCTGCAGTTCATTATTTTTTCCAGCAGCTTGAGTCTTAACAACAAAAACAGGTGAGTAGATTTTAAATCAAAATTTAAGTATAAAAAAAAGTATGTTGCATGTGAATGTTAGCTCTGAAATGCTTGCATGTTATCTATTTTGAAAAATATCTATCTACAGGTTTAAAATTTGTTGTACATTTTTAAAAGGCAATTGAAACTCCTCTGTATATTCAAGTTCAGAGTAAATTTCTGAACAAAACTTTAAATTTAAATACAGTAAGGTAATACTGAGTTGATATCTTCAAATGTGGAGGTTTGATTCAATATGAATTAAGTGTTAAAAATAAATATGCAAATGAAATAGTTAAAATCTGCAAAAATTAAGATAATGCAGTAAAAACAAATAATTATATCATGTAAATCATGTTCGAATTTTAATGAATCAAATTTATATCCTAAATCTACTATGCATAATATGAATTTTAAGATAGAAATCAGAATTTTTAACTTAAAGTTGAAGACGAATTTTGGGAATAACTGAAATTGGGGCTTTGGACAAATTCATGTGACTGGGTTGTTTATAAGCTTTGAAATTTGAATCGAAGTTGTGTTAAATGTTGTTTAACACTAGAAAAATAATAGATGAATTTATCATGCAACACAGAATTTAGAATTTTGATTTTTAGGGTCTTCTCTCTACGTTTTTTTCGAGTTGAGGAGTTTGATTTTGTGAAGCATAGAGATGACAGTGTTACGATAGGCTTGGGGTGGAGGTGTGTTAGGGTTGTGCGAGTGTATGGCCGAAGTTTGGAGGCGTATGGTGGTAGGCTTGCCGTGGATGATGGATTTTTCCCTGGCGACTGTAGTTGGGTTTGGGTTCGAGCAACCCATTTGCGTTCGAGCTTGAGTAGGTGAGTTTTGGGGTTTTGGGATTGGGTCGTAGGCTGATTTGGGGTTTGCGCGAAATGTAGGCGGCGGCGGTGGAGGCGTCGGAGCTTCATGCATGTGCACGGGGAATGGCCTGTGTCAGTGAGCTTCGGTTCGATGCGAATGGGTTTTGACTCGAAGCCGTGCTCGTGTTTTGGTCGCTTGTCTCGTGTGTGCGCTCGGGTGAGTGGGCTGTAGTTCGTGTGTTGTTGGGTTCTGGTATAAGATGAAGAAGGGTAGGGGAGAGATGGAGTACAGGTTTGTGTTTAGCTTGGATTTTGGTCGAGTTTAAAACAAAATAAATGAAGTCAAAGTTTTAAACTTGTTTTAAATCTCAAATTTGTTTTAAGTTTAAACTTAACACTTTATATTCTCACTACTTTATAAAGTGCCAAATATTTTATTTCAAAAGTAATTCACATTTTATTAGTTGAAGTTTTGAAACGATTTTACATCTTTAAATCTAACTCTTTAAAAAGGTAATTAGTTTTAATAAATTGGAATGTGTAAATATGTAAGAGTTTTTAATGATGAATGAAATTGTTTGGTTTTGAAAGTTAATTAAATTTTGAAATTAAAGTTTACTTTAATTAATTAGTAATTAGGGTTGGAATTAATTAATCAATTTAGGTTAAGTAATTTGTTAAGATTTAATTAATTACTTATGGATTTAATGGATAATTAAGGATTAAATTAAATAACATTTAATAGATTATTAATTAATTTAAGATTAATTCATAAGTGATTAATAACTTATTAATTAAATGATTAATGATTAATAAATTAGTGATTAAGAAGTTAATTAATTAATTGATGGAGAGTTAATTAATTAAGTAATTAAACATTAATTTTTAATTAATAATAAATTGATTAACGGTTAAGATTTAATTAATTAAATAATTAAGATTAATTAATGAATAATCAATTAAGTAATTAAGATAAATTAATTTGTGATTAATTAAGGTTAATTAATTATAAATTAAGGGCTAATTAATAATAAATTAAGGAATGATTAATCCTAAATCAAATTTTAATTAATAAATAACTATAGTAATTAATTGATTATTAAATAAATATTATTAATTAATTAAACATTAATTAATTAATAATGGAGATAATTAAGAGGTGGTTAATTAATTAAAGGATTATGGTAATTAATTAATGTTTGGATAAGCAAGATTAAGTGATAAACTATTAAGTAATTAATTTAATTTAAATTAATTAAATTAATTATAATATGAATTAAAGTAGTGCTTGCTTATGGATGATTGTTTGAATTGAATATTTGAATATGGTTGATATATGTTGAATGATAGTTGAGATATATTCTGTGATACGATATTGTATATCTGTGATAGATATTGGTTATTATCTGTGGATAATGCTGTGTGATGCTATGTTTAAATCTGAATTGAATTGGTTAAATCTTTAAGCAACTTGGCCTTTAAGACACGTTTGGATTTCGATGAGACCGGGATCGGGAATCGAATTGATTTTCGAAAACCACATCGATCCAAGTTAAACGTTAGGTCGTGACATCTCAAGTGAGGATCGAGATGGAGTTTTAGAGTGCAAGGGTTATTGTCGTTAACTCTGAGGGTGATTCCAAAATGAGTGTAACGAAATAATGCCTTCGGTTACGTTCGAACCCGGAACGAACTTGTATGGATTGAATGCTTTCAGAACATCGTCAGGTGGACGATGAGCATTCTAAGAGATGTGTTCTCTAAAGGTAATCGTAGCCTCTAGCCTCATTAACCGGGAATGGCTAAAACAGGGGAGGTGCAGCAAGGTTTCGTGGGTAGCCCCCACTTGAGAGTGAGATTTATCCCTGTCTAGAAGTCCCTTATTATATTCGGCTGTGTGGGCAGTTGTTGGCCACAACTGCGAGGTTGTCTTGTTCGGAGTGTCCAGTAAGGGATGGGTCCGGCCTTGTGTTGCAGGGGATCGGGAGTGGTCCTCGGTACGGTGATCTAGGCCCCGTACTGTGATGGGCGGTACCCCAGTAGCCCTGCCATTGTATGGAATCCAATCCCCAATAAGTGCCTGTACGATTTTAATTGTTCCCAACTATGTTGGAATGTGAGATGTAAGCATTCCAGCTATTTCTGTATTTTATTTTAAAAACCCTAGACCCTATTATAATACCACTGGATTTCCTATCAAATGTTTTGGTTAGCGTAAGGTGAAAACTTACCCGCATTTATTTATGGAAAGTCTTACGTGATACTTTTTGTTTCAATGATTTTCAAGTTAAACAACTTTAACTGATTACTCACACCAGACCCATGTCTGACCCGGAGTTTATTTTATTTTTCATAAACTCTTGGGTACTCAAATTTTTATGAGTAGCCAAGTGATTTAGGTTTGGATTAGCAAATGTTTTGGAAGCTGGAGCCGGAGTCCGGATGTATTATCTATCTCTTTTTGCTGTAGTGACATTTTGATGTTGTGTTTTGAGTTGTATGGGTTGGGAAAGCTCTTATGAATGTCAGATGTAATAGAGTAATATTATTTTGTGTACTCTGATATGTAAACTTATGTAATGGATATGTGTAATATTATATTTTGTTCGTTTTCGCTGTGAGATTCTGATTATTGTTGTTTCTTTTCTTTCTATCTTTCTATTTCTATCTCTTTCTTTTCTAATTGATGATACGTCTTTCTGGATATTGAAAGACGGGTCGTCACACAAAAGGTTAAAAACCTTTATGTTAGATAATTGACCAAGTCGAAAGCTTCTTTTCAAAAACAAAGCAGGTGTAAGCTATTGGTTTATAAAACAAACATACCCCAACCTCTTTGGCAACCAACCTTTGGACTAAGTACCCTTCGACCTGCTTCAATTCATTAACGTACCAGAAAACTTGATACCATATGCATTGATTTTTGACCTTGTCGAAAGCTATATCCTTTCGACTTTGTCGAAAGGTCTGGTTTGGATGGTTTGATGCCTAAAATGGTAAAACGTGCTCAAAGCATGATTTTCTTGTTTTGAACTTAAAAAGATAACTTTTCAACTAACCTGCCTTTATTTGTCAAATTCTCGTCAGTTGATAAATACTTTTTAAAAAAGTGTTGCTACTAATTTCATAATTAAATAATAATTTTATTTTACGTAAAATGCCCCTTCTCCTTAATTAAATATACAAAACATTTAAGTCCCATATCTTAAATAATTTTATATATTCACCAAATCACTTAGGAGAAATTTGAAAAAATACCAGAAAATCTATTTTAATATGTTTTCCAACATAAAGAAATATCAACTCCAAATAATTATTACTTTAGCCTTAAATAATTTATAACCCAATAAATCAATTTCTTCAATAGAAAATTTATATAAAATCTACATTAATTTAGAAAATTATGAAAATTGAAACCTATATCTAAAATCATGTTTTCTACAACATATAATTTCACATGACATTGAAAAATCATTTCATTTCACTTTTACCATAAAACCGTGTATATCTCCTTGTTAACAAACTTGTTTAATCCATATAAATCATAATTCATGCATATCATCATTCAGTATAGCATAAAAACAGATTTACAATAAAATCCGAAATCATTTAATCATAAAAATAAAATAGAGATGTTGAACTTATTATTCACCTTAGATTAGATAAGGAAATTGAAGTTTGATTGGGATTGATTTCTTCTAGCTTGATGCTAAGCTTTTACTTTGAATTTTCTCTTCTCTTCTTCCTAATGGCCGACCTTGATTTCTTCTCACGGTTATAAATTTTTTTATAGATAAAACGAACATGTATGACTAAGAAGAATAGTATAAGGGTGGGAAATATGGGCAACTATTAACCCTAATGCCTTTTTGTTCAATTACTTAACCTTAATTCATTAGATTTTAAATAAGCATGGCCACCTAATTTATTAATCAACCTTAATCTCCTTATCTACATTATCGTATTTAATTTATTCTAATTAAATCAACTAAATAATATCAATAAAATTAGGGGTGTTACATCCATCGTCTTTCGTCTTTAGTTTGGACTGTATGCATGGAAACGCTATGCATGAAATTCTATCCAATGTGATATTTCCTAATACTCTATTGCCTTTGATTGGCGTTTTCAATTAAACTAAGAAAACAAGCATAAATGCAATCAAAAAACATACAAACATTTATCTTAATATACATAGATATATTTATCATGTCTTTATCAATCAATATAGGGTTTCATATCAAAAGTATCCTAAATCAAGTGATTTCCTAAAAATAGTACGTCAATAAGGAAAAGTGTCATATTTGATTCAAAACCATTTTAAACTCCTTAAATTATTTTATAAAATAAGATATAGGTTTAAGTATTTTGAAAATCACATTTTAAAGTTAGAAATCGTCTCAAAATGTCATTCTAATACTATACTAACGATCATATTACGATCGGAGAAATATTTTTTACCTTAACAAAAGCCGACTAATCCAATGTGAATTCGTAGAGCTCTTGGTCACAAGTGCAGCATGAATCCGCGTCAAAAATGGACCTCGTATGCAAGAGATATGAATTTTATAAGAAACAAATTAATAAAATAAGTAATTCACTAATCTATTTACTTATTATATTGATTAACCCTTAATCTTTCTTCCTCTTCTTCCCAAATTACCTGTACATGTGCACGCACATGGAAACCTACCCCTCCAACATCCTCTCTTCTCTCTAACTCAAGCTCCTATCCACGGAATTGAATGTCGTTTATTCCTGCGAACTTCTCTACGCATGCATGACACAATGGATATAAAATGGAGAAGCTCGGCCATGTATGCCAACATGTGACCTACTCCCCCCTCGTCATGCATGCAAATATTGCATTCCACATGGAGCATCGCACAACCTCAAAATGCCATGGTTCACTCGTCTTTGCACAAGAAGCGCAATGCCACCCTTAGATTTGCGTAATGTCGCCTCAATTTCCAACTAACCCAAACTCTAGTTCAACCATGGAAAATGAGGCTCGACCAAACATGATTGCATGATATCTCGTCCAGCATGAAGCTCTCCTCCATAATTTATCATTGAGCGAATTTCTCAATTTTAATTTTTGAAGGTACTTAGAGGAGGTAGCCATGATTTATGTTTACTTGAATGGAATAGTAAAAGGGTAAAGAAAGGAGGTTTGGATAGGATTTAATTTATTAATATAATATATAATTTATTTTAGTTCTTAAATAAATCATCATACGTTTTGAGCTAGTACAATCACGTGGTGCGTTCAATCGCAACGAAACTCATCTGCATACATTACCTCATTTTTTTCGATATTTATGGTATAATCGCTATCCGAGTCAGTGTCCCAGAATGATAAGTTCGTGCATTTTAGGACCATTTTGACTATCATATTGTTTAATCTCCAAATATAGCGATATTTATATTTATTTTAATTTGTAATGTCGAACTAAAACTCAACGGAAGTGGCCTTGAATCCTAATTCAACTATATGCGAAAATTAATATTTTTGAGAGCTTTAATTAATTAATGATTCAATATTTAAATCAATTATTTAAACATCCATTTATTAAAGATATGGGTCGTCACATTGGCTGACAGAGTGGATAGTAATATAATATAGCAAAATCATTCGCTAACGGACTAGCTCCTAATTGGAGTAATTAGATTAATATTCCATAATTGAGCCAAAGTGCAAGTGGGAGATTGATAGAGTTGATTGCATATCCTAGGGAAAATTATGTAATTGGTTACATATATCTTACTCTACTGTCAATCTTGTTCGTAATAACATTTTTTGTTTTCCTTTATATATTGTTATATTTTGGTAAATTAATTATGTGATTAATCTAAAATATATAATAAGAAAAAGTGTTATGCGATTGTGGTTGTAAATAGTTGCAATCGTGAATAATTGTTGACTAATTTCCTAGCTAACCTCAGAAAGATACGAGGAGCATTATTGTAACAACCCAGGAAATTCGTAGAAATTAATTATCATCATTAAACGATTTGTGCTGATAACTAATTACTATTGGGATTTATCTGGTCGAAATTCTTTAGAAATTCGTTAAGGAATTATGCGGGCTTTAAAATTTAATTTGTGGCCTACGTCTCTTTTATTGTTTAAAACCCGTCCCCCCTTTTATTCTCATTCGTTTCCTCACAACCCTAAAATATATGAACGAAAGCAATGGCGGCTTCTTCATTCATTCCTCTTCGACCAATTAGGGTTTCGAGAAATCAAATGCGCCGACCATGCCGATCGATTATTCGTGCTCTTCAATGTTAAGGTGAGTGCTTTTACCACTCACATCTAATTCAACGTCATCTGATTCTTCGTTTCTTGAGTTTCTAGACTTTCTCTTCGACTTTGGCATTTCTTTGATTATGTGATAAGTTTTGGAAATATTTTAAAAAGAAAACAGTTACATTTGAATTTATTTGACGATGTGATTTATTTTGGTTGAATTCGGTCACTTCGATTTGGTCGATATCCATTTCTCTGATGACTTCGGTCTTGACAGGAATCTTCACTGACCTGTACATTGTTGTTTCACTGTTTCACATGTATATCATGTTTATGTCATTTTGATATCTGGTTCGGTTTGATACACTGTTGCTTCACAGAATCTTGTGTATCCTCTGTTTGCTTGGGTTACCTGTGCAGTTCTATGGTCTTGCATCATGTGTATACATACTTTCATATTCATATGTTGCATCCTCTGTTGCCTTGTACATGCTGAGTTGTCACTCTGTCCTGTTTCATGTTAACTGTACTTTGATCTTGTTTCAGTGATGCATTATGTTGTATTCCATGTTCATTGGTTTCTTGATGATGAGGCTTTGTATTGTTCAATTTGAAACTGTTCTTATGTTGATGGTCATCCCCATTTTTGCTACCGGTCTGCATTGCATTCACTTGAGACTGTATATTCATCATGACAACTGTTCATGTGTCTGCACATCTGAAGAATTCACTGATCTGAGTGTTTCATTGGTTTTGTTTTCTAGTCCAGTTTCATTTGGACTTTGTTGTTTCACTAACTCACCTGTAGTTGAGTTGAGTTGTACTATGGCTTTGAGGTCATGAGTATGACAGTTGCACTATCCTGTTTACAGTGCATACATGTTTTATCTTTGTTCATATCACTCCTTTGGTTTGTGATTTCATTTTTTTCCTTGACGCTGCATACATTCACTGATGCAGTCCCTGCACTCTTATATATCATGTAGTTCATTTGTGTTGGGCATTGAGGTGGACTGAGCTGCATCCATAGTGTGGCTTCATCGAGTTTGATCATCCATTACAACTGTCTTGACCATTTGAGACAGTTTGCATACCTGTTTCATATAGTATTTGGGTTCACTATCCACTTATGCATATGATTCTTTAGTTTTGTTGTATCTGGACTTAATTCATTTGTGATTCTACCATTGTTGCATTGTATTCATTTGCATTTGGTCACTGTATTTCACTTTGACATTATTTCAAATTAAAGCAGCTCTGTGTCTTTTCTGTTGTGTGTTGTGGTGCCATAGCATTGGTGCTCTCACCTTCATTCGGTTGTGTCTTCATGTTGCACACTGCCTTGTGCACTTGCTCATTTGAGTTGTACTGCTTCTCGTTGCACCTCTGATTCATTTTGCCATGTGCAGATTGTTATGTAGATTCATTTGTGTACATATTTTACATTTATTTGGTGGAAGTTTTAAACTGCTGCCACTTGCTTAGTGTATTAGTTTGTACTGTGAATTCTTGTGTATTGACCTTTGTACCTTGTTGCTATTTCTGTATATGCTGTTGTGGCGAGGTAGTGTACGCGTGCGTGCACTGCAGCCACAAAGTATCGACATTTTGAATTGATATTTGAATCTTCATTGATTTTGGTTCGTTGATCTTATGGGTACATCATCACTGTAGTAGCAAGGCAGTGCACGCAAGCGTGTACTGCAGCCACACGGTAGTGAGCTTTTGGGTACATCATCACTGTAGTGGCAAGGCAGTGCACGCAAGCGTGAACTGCAGCCACACGGTATGGCTTGTATGATATTCTATTTTGTTTTGATTAATTGATCTTTTGCATATTTCATAAGTTGTAGTAGCGAGGCAGCACATGCATGCGTGTGCTGCAGCCCTACCCGAATTGACATTTTAAATTGATATTTCGATTGCTGGATTTGTTTCGTGTTACCAATTCTATAATTTGTAATTGTATTTTGATTGGTTTAATTTGCTGATTTGTTGTTTAACACTATTACGTGTTATATTCACCGTTATCCGATTTTCTTGTTAAGGGATCAGATAGGAGAATTTATTTTGATTGTCGTCTAATTGCTATTTAATTATTATTGCTTCTGTGCCTTAACAACTGAGTTTGAATTAGACTAACCCGGGTATTATTTTCTTTTGAATGTAATACTCGGGTCAGACCGAGTTATTACAGGTTGTAGATTTCCTGCTTTGGGTTGCTGCTAGAGCTATGAAGTCTTTTCATACTTATTGGAGTCGTCGTTGTCTTAGTATAGGATGTTGTATATTCATGTATATTATTCACGATAATGTACTTGCATATGTAACTTCCAGAGTTGACAGATGTAGTTGTATCATATGAATTGTATCACATGTGTTGTAACTGACATCAATTATTGTATATATGAGACTTTCTGTTTTATCTGTGTTCCGCATTTATATTATCTGTGTTATAATTATATTTACTATCTAAACTATTATGAACCATCGCAGTTCGTTTTATACTGGAATTGGTGTATGTCGATGGGAGTAAATAAATCAGAGATGAAAAATGAAAGAATATATATACCACTCCTATCGAGATAACCAATACTAGTGTAAGGCCTAACTATGGATGGCCGCTCCTCAACAGCCTTATTCTCCGCGCTAGTTGACAACATTACACCGTAGTGTTCTTGGCTAGCGTGGGTATAGAGGTGGGGCGTCACAATTATGAAGAGAAAATGTTACTTGCTTAATCACTAGGCTTAAAATAGAAAATGATGAGTTATATACACATCTGGAAGGTAAATAACACAAGATATAGAGAAGTTTGATTAGGCTGCCAATATCAACTGTGAAGTTCTCTTATTTTATATTTCTCTTACATTATAGGGAATTACAAGATAATAATAAGAAAATAAAGCACTCCAGACTAACAAAGCCATGTAATCGTATGGGCTAATGTAGTATTAAGAATATGGAATGGTGCGTACTATCTAGGGTTCTCTAACATTCAACCAGAATCCAGCCTTATTTCTATTTGTTCTTTTTTTCAACCCTAGTTTTATTATCCTAATCCTTTTGAGATAATATTGCATGAGGTATTTATAATAGCTAAGGAGAGTAGTGCCTAATTGTTATAAGCTTTAACTGATTTCAGAATCTGAACCCTCTTCTACTTTTGTTTTAAAGTTTTTGAAATCACGTACAATAATAGTTCATATGCGAGTGTTATTTTTATCGGTCTTAGCCAGTCAGCATAGTTGGGTCCGATAAGCTTATAGCTGTTAGAAAATAGTCTTAAGTTGGTCATTATGTAACAAATTTAATTTAATAAGATTAATGTAGTTAAATAGAAAATGGTCTTATATTGTTATAAAGGTTAAATGTATTCATTTCATTTTACCAATAAGGCTCCCGGTAGATTTTTTATATTCCTCAAAACTCTAACTAAAATATAGAAATCTTTTGATTTCTCTAGCAAGCATGAGGAATTTCTTACCTTGAGATTCTGACCTTAAGTTTGCTCAATAAATCACAGGCCTACAATAGATGGGTAACTCTTTATTGGTTGTGTTATATAAACTCCTAACCATGGTTTTTCCTTGTCTCGACGTCAACCTTGAGTCTACTCAACAAATCGAGAGAGATTATTCACTCTTACATATTATTTTATGACTACCTAATTATAATGCTTGTACCTTAAGTTTGCTCAATAAATACATACATGTATCCTACCTCAAATAGGTAATATATTGTTAGTACTACACATAGTAGTTCTAGCTTGAGTTTTCCCAACAACTAGCGCATATGCAAGTAATCAATCAATATTTAAATGATAGAGGGAAACTATATAGTAAGGAATCACAATCTTAAATGTATGTATGTATGTCTGTCTGTATGTATGTATGTATCGAGTGATACTGATTAAAAGAAATAATGTATTTCTTATGAAATACTTTCCTGATTCATTGATCAGACACATATGAAATCACGGTATTCAAAGAATACTTATGCATCTATTTCAAAATTTTCATTTTGAGTTATCTAAGTTCCACTTTTATTTATACATATATTATTATACAAATTTAATTTATTTATAACTATAAAAATTTAATCAACTCATATAAAGTTTATATGTATCTTATTAATTAAATCATATGTGATTAATTTTAGTTCTTAATCTAGTAATTAAATTTTACTTAATTTTTAAGAATTTCATTTTATTCATCCTAAACTATTTAAGACAAATAATTAATTATAACCTTTTATAGTTCATTTATATATACATATCAATATATATGTGTATATATATATATATATTTATAAATATAAATTAATTAACTTTTAACTACTTATTTATTTGATAAATTATTTTATTTAATTAAGTATTTTAATTAATTAAATGTTTTAGTTAATTCAATATTTTTTTAATTCAATTTAATTTAAATATTTTCAAAATAAATATACAAATACATTAATTATAGTTAAATGCATATATATATATATGTGTGTGTGTGTGTGTGTGTGTGTGTGTTTTTTTAGTTAATTAAGTTTAAATTATTTATCATATTAATTAAATATATATTAAAATTTTCAAAATTAACTATTTAATTTCTTAAAATATTTTTGAAAATTTTAAACTTATTTTATAACTTTTACAATGTTTCCTTTCAATTTTTAATCTTAACATTTACATTTAAAATGTATTATAAAATTTTAAAATTTCGGTTAAATTAGCACAAGGCCCACATAACTCTTGGCCGTACATCTAGGCAAACCTTTCGGACTTACTCCACCTATTAGAATAGCTGGTAGCTGAGGAGAGGAAAACACTTGATTATTCAATCCTATGCCAAGAAGCAATATTTCTACACATCCATCGGATTAATAAATTTAATAAATTTGCCCTAAATATTGAATAATTAGATCGCATGGACCAGTTGAGCTCCAATTCCACTTCTGAAACCGGCTTGGTATATAGCGAGTGAAATGAGTGAATTTCAAAAAAAATCCTTAGTTGGATCATAATTTGTCTAAGAAGTCTAATATTTATCACTAGATCCAATTTAGTTTCTTTATAATAAAATCACATTTAATTTGATTAAGTTTATTTTCCATTTATTTATAAATATTAACTAAATATATAATATGTGTTTATGCACAAATATATCTTATATATATTATATATCGATGATAATATGGTGTAGTATGATGAACCGATGTCTATAATGACATGCATTATATATACATGAGTACATATTGGGATTTATTACTCTCATTTATGTATTTGCTATATATATGTTAATTGCATCAAATATATTGTTTTAATATATATATATATATATATTATTTTAAATGATCTATATTAATAAAATAAAATTTAATTAAAATATATAACAAATTTTGCTATATTAAAACTTTAAATTTCAAATTTAAATTCAAAATATGTAAGTTTGACTAATTCAAAATTTTCAAATTTTAAAGCTAAAATACCTAAGTTAGATTTAGTAAATCATATTCAAATATAAATCTGGATCTAAATTAATTAGCTGAAATAACTTTGACTAATTAAAATTTAATATTATAAATTATAAATAATATTCATATATACACACACACATCCCAATTAAAAGATTCAATTTTTTCTTAATTTTAGGATATATATATATATATATAACATATTAAATATGAATACATATACATGTTATAAATTAATATATAAAGTTGTATATACATATGTAAATTATTTTTGGCTGGAATTTTTATATGACATCTAAAAGTAATTTTTGAATGAATATATATAGTGTTATTAAATGTAAATTATATATAAAATACTGACAAAAAGCTTCTTTTTTCTTTTTTCATAGGGACCATCCCCCTTCTTCTAATTATTTTTCTCTACCATCCATAGCTCGTCCTTGCACCATGTTTCATCCTCGTCCTTCCACCATGCTTCTGCTTCCTCACAGCTTTATCCTCCTTTGAATGTCCTACCGTCGTCCACTGTTCCCACTGAACTTCCTTCTCCTCTTCTATTTGTCTTCCTACGCATGTCCTTCCCGATCCTCTTCTTCCTCCTCCTTCTGTCCTTTTTCAGCCTCCGTCCTCCTCCTCGAACTCTTTTCTACCCTAGTCCTCTCTTTTCAAATCATGTCCTCAAAATGCGTTAAGTTACAGTCCTTAAGTAATTCCTTTATCTTTCTATGGTGAAGCTTTTTTGCCTTCCTATGCGATCATCAAAGCAGGTAGTGATGTTTGGAAGGACTGTATTGTGGGTTTCCTTCTTGACAAGCCACTTCCATACTCTACCGTAGTCTTCCACCCGAAGAAGACTTGGAAGTTGAAAGGTGACATCTTAGTTAAGGCTGACGGTTTCCTCTTTCTTTTTAACATTGCATCCGTTGATGATCATCAGAGGATAGTAGAGCCTAATCCCATAATCATGAAGAACAAACTCTTTATTTTGAAACCATAGGATGCTACCATTGGTAACAGTTGTGGCACAATTCAGTCTGTACCAGTTTGGATCAAGTTATGCAACATTCCTCTCTATGCCTGGTCCCACTATGGCATAAACTGGTTAGCTTCAAGATTAAGAAATTTCTCATGCATGGATCAATCCACTGAAAAATTAGAGAGGATAACTTATGGTAAATGTCTAGTAGAGAATAAACCAGATCATAAGCTTGTTGACAAGTTTCCTGTAAATTTGCTTGATAGAAGTGAGCAAATGGTGCAAGTAAGTTATCTGTGGAAACCAGAAATTTGTGTTTCTTGCTCTGAATTTAGTCATACTGGTGTTACATATCCTCTTGCTACTGTAGATAAGGGGGTGGAGGAGCTTAAAGAACAATTATTGATGGTGGGGTTGTGAGGGGCAGGAATACTGTTGTTGTGGTAGGCAAGCCTGACAAAACTAAACAAGCGTGGATAAAAGTTCCTCATCACAAAAAGAAATATAAGGAAAACGCTGTTGTATCTAATAGAATTAAGCCAAATGCGAGTGGAGTTGCAAATGCAATGGCAAGTTCTGTTGTCACTGATAAGACTGATGCCTTTGCATCATCTTTAGCTGATAAAGCTCAAGCAGTGAATCTCTCTGCTGTAGTAAAATTAACAAAGAACAAGTTTTAAATGTTGGCTTATGATGAAGAAAATGGTCTTGAGGTAGAAGATATAATAGTTCAGGAAAAAGGGCCTGCAACCTAGAGCAAGAAAATCTCCAATCACCAATTGCTTTGGAAAATGATTATACAAAGTATTGGAGTGTGGAACATAAGAGGAGCCCATAGTAAATTGAAACTTGATCAAGTTAAAAACCCGATACTTTTGCATGACTTGAAAATAATTTCTATTCTAGAAACTAAGCTCGATCTTCCTTTAATACTTCGAGTTGCAAGCTAAATAAATCCAACGTGGAATTTGATTCATAACCTATGTGATGCTGATTATGATAGAATTTTTATTCTCTATGATCCAACTTCTTTCTCTTTGATTCTATACTCTCTTCACGGAAACTCATTCATACTCATGTCAAATGCGACCAGTCAACTGCTTCCCTCTACCTTACTTTCATCTATGCTGACAACTCATCTGATTCTAGGCAAAAATTTCTTGACTTTATTCTTCACCTTAGGCAAGAATCTCATCCATGGCTAGTCATGGGTGACTTTAACTGCCGCATCCACCTTGATGACATGCACGGTGGTCTTCCCCTTCTACCAAAGCATATTTAACCCCTTAACATTGCTGCTACGGACTCTAACCTCCTTAAAATCCCTTCCTCTGGAGCTAGATACAAATAGAATAATCGTAGTAGGAGCGTCATGAGAACACTCTCTAACATTGATCATGCATTCTGCAATCTCACTTCTCTTTCTTTTTGGCCCAATCTTTCTGTTCTTGTCCCTCCTCTGATTCTTTCTGACCACTCTCCATTAATTTTCTTTTCAGGTTCTTCTATGATTAAGGAAAAAAGGAGCTTTAAATTCTCCAATGCTTGGACTCTCTACTCTAAGTTCAAACCTTTGGTAAGCACTGCTTGGCTTACAATTAGTTATGGTAATCCAATGTTCATTTTGTGCAAGAAGCTTAAACTTGTAAAGAAGTCTCTGAGATCTTAGGCAGCTAACCTTTATGGTGATGGTTCTAGGCCATCCACTGTCATTAAAGAAAAGTACATAAAGGATCAGGAATACATGATGAATCACCCTGACTCTGCTCAGGCTGCTGAGGAAGAAGGCAAGCTGTTCACATTACATAACAAGGCACTTGAAGTTGAAAGCAGCATGAAAGAACAACAGTTGCATAACAAATGGCTTCATTTTGGTGATAGGAATACCGAGTTCTTTCATGCTTCGATTAAATTAATCAGGCTAAAGAAAATATACATGGGCAAGATAGCACACTTTACACCTCTTCTGAACAAATTGATCCTGCTTTCCTAGTTATTACATGGGTATTCTAGGTAACTCATCATTAACATGTTTGATGAAATACCTCTTCCTCATCTCAGCTCTATGCTTTTTGCCTTACTTGTTGAAAAAGTTACTAATGATGAAATTAAACACGTCCCTTTTGCTATGAATAAAAAATCGAGTGGTGGCCTCGATGGATTCAATGTTCTCTTCTTCACTTCTTGTTGGGACATATTACAACATGATTTTATCAAGGCTGTCCACATCTTTTTTGATAAATGTACTCTTCTCCATGAAGTTAATCTACTAATCTAGTTCAGATACCCAAATCTTCTGATGATAGCACAGTCTCCTCCTTCAAATCGATATCATGCTGCAATGTTGTGTATAAGTGCTTATCCAAGATTCTAGCTTCTAGACTTGTTTGAGTTCTTCCCTACCTAATCTCATAGAACCAAGTGGCCTTCATGCCTAATAGAAATATAATGGATAATATCTTCTTGCCCAGGAGCTTCTATGTGGTTATGGAAGGTGCAATGCCTCTCTAGCGGCTATGATGAAGCTTGATATAATGAAGGCTTATGATTCCATTTACTGGTCTTTCATTGCTAGGATTATGGCCTTAATGGGCTTCCCTAAACCTTATGTGAGATGGATATATGAATGCATCTCCTCCCCGAGCTTCTCTCTTATCCTTAATGGTCTTTCAGTTGGTTACTTCAAAGAAAGGCATTCGACAAGGAGATCCCATTTCCTTTTATATTTTCATTCTAGTAATGAAGGCTCTTACCTGTCTATTCAATATCAAGTATAACGCTAACATGATTTCCTATCATCCGAAGTATAAGTTCCATAATATAACAACATTGATGTTCGCTGATGATATCATGATATTTACTAAACCTTTTCCCACTTCTATCCTCTGTGTTCTATCAACATTATCATCATTCTACCTGATGACTGGGCTAAATCTTAACCTATCAAAATCCGGTATCATATTCTCAGGTATTGATTCTACCCTATCCTTTTCTCTTCTGCAAGCCTCTGGTCTTCAGCCCATGAACTCAAACATGTCTTCTTTAGGTCTCCCTCTTTTGACTTCGAGACTTACCACTACTGACTGCTTACTACTTTACTCCAGAATCACTTCTTCTTTGGATAAATGGTCCAACTGATTTCTATCCCAGGCTTAAAGACTAATTCTGATCAAATATGTTTTCTTCTCCATAGTAGTTTATTAGGTAAAAGCATTTATCTTGCCTACTAAGCTATTGAAAATGATAATAAGTGCAATATTGCATTTTCTTTAGTGTGGATCCATTCATAGTAAGAAACTAATGCCTTGCTCTTTCAGTCTAATTGAAATGCCTAGAGAAAATGGAGGGTTAGGAGTCATTAACATTATAAAGTGGAATTTGGCTGCTTTCAGTACACACGTTAATTATGTTCTCTCTAAGAAGGGAGGTGTTTGGGTGAGATGGGTTTTGACATATAGAATTGGTTGACAGAACTTCTGGAGTGTTAATGTCCGTCAATTTTGCAGTTGGAAATGGAGGAAATTGCTTGCTTTACGGTCTACTTTTCTACCTCACATATGCATGAAGACGACCATTACAAGTAAAATTCTGGCATGAACAATGGGTGTACCCTAGTATGATCCTTAACAACCTTTTAACTCACCAATAAGTTCAGCACTCTTGAATTCCTTGCTCTTCTAAGGCTTCTGGTTATATTTATCAAGGCAATATTCAACTACCATACACTTCTAACCAGCAACTGAAAGCTATCTGGTCTCAAATCCAGGGAGTCAGTCTTGAAACTATTAAGACTGACCATGTGGTATAGATTGATAGGCTTCATTTTGTCTCTCATGTTTACTGTCTTCTCTCCGGATTGAACAGTTTTCCATAATGCAAGTGGATGAGGATAATTAGGAAAGATGACTCGAGCCCTAAGGAAAAATTCATGTTATGGAAAGTGGTTCACAATGCTCTTCTTACAAGAGCTATTATGTTGAGTATGAGCTTGAATCATGGGAATATGTGTTTTTTCTATTCTATTGAACCAGAAACTGTTGAGCATATCTTCTTTCAATGTGATGTTAACCTGACTTTGTGGAGACGAATGATGAGGGTGGTGGGATGTGGTGCTTTGTCTACCATTTCATCAATTGATATGAATTTAATTTAAAAATCAGCAAGGTGAAGATCTATGAAATCAAGACTGGTTACCCTCTGCATGAAGAAATACTTGCATGTAATATGCAAAGAAAAAAATCTTATTTGTCTTGAAAGGAAGAGGAGAGCAAGTGAAGTACTATGGAAAGTTTTGAAATATGAAATCTTTGAAGCAGTTGTGAGAAATCCTTCTTTACCTCCTCCTTTGACTCAAAGTTGGAGATAATTTTGTTTGTCTTTGGGTTTCTTCTATGTCCTCCTTTAGTGTTCTCATTGTTTTTCCTATGTGCTTTTTCTTCTTCTATGTACCGACCTAGTGTATTTTTTGCTTTTTGACGCTTGAAGTATGTTTTGAGCATCTTTTATTTTATTGTTCCTTTGCAATAAAATTAGGTAGGGGTCCTGCGACCCTGCTAGCCTTTGCTAAAAAAAATACTAATTTATATTTATATGTATTATAATTATATATTTAATATTAATATATATATAAATTGACAAGAAACGTTTTTTTAACAAAATTGCCAAAAGTAATTTTAAAAAACTAAATATATATTTACTTATTTTTAAATATAGAGTTAATGTATTTTATTTTAAAATTTTAGTAAATAATATTTAAGATTACCAAAAATATGTATTATGTTAGAAAACTATTACATACATGTTAGAATATATACGTATACATATATATGTGTGTGTCTATGTGCGTGTGCACGCATGGGTGTGTAGGCGATTTTGCGCATGTGTGTGGCTCTATGTGTGTATTTCCTACAGATTTTCAACAATCTCAAATAAGATTCAAATAGATAAACCAAGCTATGAATTGAAAATGGAATTGATTTAGAGACATGGATGACAATGAGAATGGAAAAGGGAGAAGTGTAAGAAAATTGGCGAAGATTAGATTAAACAAAACAACTCGATATTGAGTTTTTTGGATTGACACTAACCATAATATATTGCATAGATTCGCACGCATGGGACTTAGGAGCTTCATCATGTAAAAGGCTTGGAATTCTGGAATCTGGAATCAAGTCGGTACCGATAAACAACGATCGGTACCGATCATTTTTTGCTGTGTTAGGATGCATGCAAGATGAGGCGAGGACCCACTATAGAGCAATGCATGGAAATTTGAGCAACAAAAACAAGTCGGTATTGACCTATTTTTATTAGTAACAAGTTGTTTATGTTATTGGGAAATATGCATTGTGGCCTATTCTTTGCGCTGTAACTTTGGATCTAAAAAAGATGCGTTTGAGCTTGGAATCACGAGATTTGTGTTGGGATTCATAGATAGCAAGGAACCTTCAACTAGATAGGGGATTGGCATTTTTGGACAAAAGAATATATATTCTTCCTCCTAAAACACATAAGACCTTAAGAAATATGAGATTTAATAGATTGTAATCGAAAATTGATGGTAAATTGTTATACTCTTGAGTGAATTCATCGGTAAAATAATTAAGTGGACGTAGGTCGGAGGTTTTACCAAACCACTATAAAAACTCTGTGTTTTGTTCTCTTTCTCTTAATATTTTTCACTTTTATTTTATTTGACTTGAATTATATTAATATTAGGGTCTTGTGGAAATTTTTGGCCCAAAATTTTTGGTGCATTCACTGAGAAAGACTTGAGATTTGATTTGGAGAAGATGAAGTTCCCTACTACAAGAGCTATTGCTAGAAGAAGTCAGCCAGAGCACGAAGGCAACTAGGAGTTGTCTTTAAGCTCTAATTTTCCATCTACCTATTTTACCAGAGAGGCAATGGAAGGGATGATTGTAAGGATTCAAGAGAGATTGATGGCTCGATAAGAAGAGATGATGAATGGGTTCTTCTAGAGGGTGGAGAAGAAAAGGATAACTAGAGCAGTTGAAAATTAGAATTGGAGACTAGAAGGAAAAGTAGGTATAAGGAGAATGAAGTAAAGCAAGATTGACCAAACCCCTGAAGGTGCAACAACTCGGTGTTGACCATTATTTGCAAAGGGGCATGGTTAATTCGAATCTTGAGCAAGAAAGGGTACCTAGAACTGACAATGCTGGAGTCAGGAATGGAGTTCAAAATGCAATTATACAACCATAAGGATTAGAACCACGTGGTCCCCGTAGAAAAGGAGAGCATGGCAAAGATTTGAATCATGGCCTTATGAAGCCCGTACATTTCAATTGAATGATAATGTTGGAATTGATACCGCAGTAAAGTAGATACTTAATGGTGGAGCTCTTGATTAGCGTTTAGAGGATGTAAACAGAATTCCATTTGCCCCAAACATCTGATATGTCAGGAATCCACCAAATTCCAAGCTATATACTTTGGAGCCGTATGATGGAAGGATAGATCTAATAGTTCATTTGATAAGACATATCTCGAACATTGGACTGTTAGGTGTTTCTAGAGTAGTGATGGGACAGTGCTTCCCATTATACCTGACTAATTTGCTAGCTATGTGGTTTTGCCAATTAGATAACATGTCCATTAGCATATGGACCAAAATAGTAGAAAGATTTATGAACCAGTTTAGGGAATACATATAGCATGACCAAGAATATGATGTCGTTCTTGAGTATTGAACAGAGGGAAGAGGAAACTTTACAATGTTTTATATATTCAACGCAGTAGTTACTGCATTACAAAAGCCATACCCATCAATAGTTCTGATGGCGTTGGTTCCCGACGTCATTAACAAAACTGGATTTAAGATAGCATTTGAAGGGGATTCGTAAGATTTCTACTATCAGGCCAAGAGGTACTTTTGTTAGGAGGATGTAGAAGTCAAATGCAGTGAAGTTAATGCCATGGAGGATGGAGAACCATCCAAGGCAGGATATGGAAATGAAAAAGGAAAGAAAAAAAGCAAAAGGCCGATGATAGCTTTGGAGGTTCAATATGAATGAAGAGGGAGCCAAATTTTCCTTTTGCATTGAGTTGATAGAGAACCCGAAGAGGATCTACCTTCATATGAGGGGGAAGATTCCCTATAAGAAACCTATAAAGCGAGAAGCTACAGGCAGGGAGAGGAAATCTGGGAAATACCGCCTATTCCATGAGTTGGACACGCACGAGGGAAATGAATGCAAGAATCTTCAAGATATGATTGAGGAACGGGGTTGAAATATCTGTTTGTAGCAATATGTCAGGAATAAAATTACAATAGCATAAACTATAGTGGTGCCGTAGGAGCGGCCACTGTCTATGGTTGACAAATCCGGTTGTGTTCGAGAATCAAGATTAGTTATAATAATCCCATGCTCAGGATGGATTGTAATAAAGTTTACTTTTTGCACTTTTTTCTTTAAAAATCCTTGAAGTATTACTATTGGGCTACTTACATATGTATATGATCCCGACCGGTCCCATAGGCATGCTCTAAGTTAAAGTCGAGAATAATCCTTAACTGAACTAGACGTCAAGATTTTTATATGATGCATTTTGATTTAAACTATACGATTCATACGATAATGAAAATTGATTGATATTTATTTTGGCGTTACTGATGGATGCTATTGGAACATAGTTATCCTTTATGTTTGGTAGAAAAGCAGATGATAATTTCCCTAACTAGAGAGATAGTGCGACATATAAGGAAATGCGAGTCCCCTTACCAGAGAGCAAGTAGATGAAACTGTATCGGATAATAAGTCCCCTTACCGGAGAGTGAGTGAGTTGACTTGCTTAGACATTGAGTCCCCTTACCGAAGAGCAAGTTGATGGGCTCGATCCAAATTTATGATTATACGATCCGAGGAGATAAAAAACAAAACTTCCTAATTTAAGTGCCTTTTGATTTGAAATGGTTTGATAATCATTAATGAATGATTGATGAATGTCACTGCCTCAATTCTGTTGGATATGCTGATGGGATATTAGGAGACACTGGATGATTCATAGTAATGTTTCAATAGGTGGCAATGCACCGCTATTATTAACGATGCATGATAGCATGATATATGATCGAGGATATGAAAATCCCAAAAGAAGTAGGATGGTACTTATATGTGATATGTTAAATCCAAGGGAACAAGAGATGATTATGATTTACGATTAACATTTAGGTAATGAATTTGAGTTCTTAGGTATGATGGGTCAAGAACAACCGTTAATTCTCTAGTGAATCCAAAGGAACCATATGATTTTTCATGTTTTAAACTAATAGATAACTAGAGTTTGCATATGATGATAATTTTTCAGTCTCGATACATGTCTTGAGCAAAGCACGACTTATTTTCAAAAAAGCATGCTTTAGCAGCAAGTGTGTAACGACAATAATTTTGATTAACATTATTTAGGACATTTAATTAGTTAAATTAAATGAAATAATGTAAATGGTTAAGCATTGAGATTTGTATATCTAAGGGGTAGATGTCCTTAATAACCAATGAACTAAAGGGAATTAAATTGAAAAAGAAAGGGTAATAGGATAGTGGCAAGATACGAATAAGTTGTATTCTAATACCCTAAACCCTCATGCAATTTCATTCTTACGTTCATAAGAAAAAATTAGATACAAGAAGAGGCCAACCATCATTAAGAAGAAGTAAGAGGAAGATAAAGCTAGAATCAATAGAAGGAAGCTTAATTAACTTAATCCAAGATCAAATATCAACTTCTTAACAACAAGCTAAAGGTGAATTACAAATTACATATCATATTTTCTTATTTTTGGTTTAGTTGAGATCCAAAATTATTTTGCAAGTGAATTGCCATGTTTTTATTGTTAAAATGGATATATATGCTTATTGATGATTATGCTATTTCATATAGATTTATAATAAGGTTTAACTTGAAAAACCAATTAAATAACATCCAAATGCCTTGCGATTTTTAGATAAGGTCAGAATTAATATTATAGTGATAGGTTTCAAATTTCATAATTTTCCAAGTTAATGTGGATTTATTACAAATTTTTTAGTGAAGACAATAGTTAATTGGATTAAAAATTAATTACAACTATTTTATGTTGGCTTTGGGTCCAAAATTTATATATGTTAGAAAACATATTAAAAGTGATTTATGGAAATTTTTGTGGAATTTTCCTAAGTGTTTTAATAAGTATATAAAATTATTGAGGTATGGGACTTAAATGTTTTATATGTTTATAAAAGGAGAATGGTTAATTTGTAAATGTTTTAAATTGTTTAATTCTGAATTTCGACAGCACATTTAGAAAAGATGTTGGAAAATAAATTAGCAACCAATCATATTTTGATAAACAAAGCAGGTTAGTTGAAAAGAAATTATTTTTTAAAGTCAAAAATCGGTTTTTATAAGGTTTTGCTGTTTTTCTACTTTCGGCAGCTACCATTTGACTTCATACTTCTGCCTCCATTTTAGACGAAACCAATACACATGGTATCAAATGCCTTGGTACATAGTGGATTGGAGATAGGCGAAAGATATAGAGTAAAAAAAGGGGTTCCGAAGGGGTCCAAACATTGTTTTTCTTTTAAAAGGAAATGCGCCTGTTTTGCTTTCGAAAAGAATGCTTTCGAATAAGATAGCTTTCGAATTAGTCAAATGTTTTAAAAAAGGTTTCGAAAGAGGTTACGCCTTTGTTTTATAAAGAAGATTTCGAAGGGGTCGAAACCCCTAACTGCTGCATTCAACCTTATAAACGATTGCTTTCGAAAGGGTTCCTTTGTTTTAAAAATAGAGCCGCTTCTCCAATGCCTTCGAAGGGATATATTTCGACACCATCCACTTCTTTACTTAGGAAATTTCTTTCGAAAGTGTTGCTTTTGACTTAATTCTTTGAAGCCCCATTTGAGATTTTGAAAGCTAAATCTAAAGGTTTCGAAAGGAATGGTTTTGAATGGCTGTTTCATATATTTTTACTTGAACCCAATGCTTTCGAAAGGTTTGATTTATGTAAAGGACTTAATGCTTTCGAAAGGTATATGTTCAAGGTTTCGAAGGGGTGGTTGCCCAATGTTTTCGAAAGGTTTACCTTAGTGTTTAAATGGAAGGTTTCCATAGTTTTCGAAAGGCGTGTTTAATGTGTTTTAAAAGAGGATGTCTAAGGTTTTATAAAGCTTTCGAAAGAGATGTTTTCAATGTTTTCGAAAGGTCTATCGTAAATGGTTTAAGGTTATAAAGTAATGCAGTTTACTTGTATCTAAAGGGGTACTTTCAATGGTTTCGAAAGGGGTTGTTTAAAGCTTTTAAACAAGGGTTTCGAATGTTTTCATCAACAATGTTTTGGGTAAAGTATGTATAACATGGCAAAGTGATTTGGGTAAAGAATAGAGTATATTTTCCTTGTTTAAGTATGATTTAAAGGGTTAAATTAGTTTGAAAGAAAAAATTTCAAGGAAAATTTAACGAGGTAGTTGATCCCAAGTAAATGACTCAAATATTATAATACCAAATGGGATTGGTATGGGGTCGCGCCCTATACTTTAGCTAGTAGCCTCTAGCTAATATTAGTCCACAATTCCAGTGTGTAAGGCTTTGTCATAGGTAAGACTAAAATGATGTTACACATAGAAATGAATAAATAGAGCAAAAATAGTTTATTGGTGAACTCGTAGAACCATTATGATCGGTTGACCCTGGGAAAAGTAAATTAGGGACCAACTGTCCAAAAGAGTATCTAACAGAAGTTAGATTATTTGTTTATTTTGTTTGGTAGCACCGAGTCAACCAAAGGTTAGTATTCGGCCAAACAGAACTATAATGTTTGGATAGGTAGTCCATTGATTACCTGCTTTGTATGCTTAATGATATTTTTATTAATGTTTTAACCAGTTTGGTTGCAGGATTTTTGTTTTCAAAAGATATGTTTTAAAATGGGATATCAGAAAGGGAAAACCAGTTCTTCTAAGCAGCATGGTCTCATTTAATATCAGTAAACCAAGATGTATAGTATTATTCATGCCAGGTTTTATGTCTGACCAAAAATTTATGTTTTCCCCTTAAACTCCTAGGTGCTCAAAATTGATTTGAGTAGGATGAGAGTTGTGGATTTATAGGTTTTAGTAGGTGGACGAATTAAGCTTCCGGAGATAAGCAGGACGCTGATGTTAGCTATTTAGGAATTGTTATATTTTATTTCTGCTGTGATGTATTAAGACAGCTTTTGTCTATTTAGTACATTGATATCCAATAGGGCATCTTCGCTCTTGGCATATTTTGTAATAATTATATTTGATTAATGACTAGGAAACATTTGGGATTATGTTATTGGATACGAAACATGGTTTTGTGAAATGTAATTAGAAAAGTTGTTTTTGAAATTTGTGATTTTGTTCATATTCATGTGCTTTTGATATTATGGATACCATTAACATTACCATATTTTGTCGTTGGAAGTTAATACTATAGATGACCGCAACATCTATAGCGCTTAGTTTTGGGCCTCAAGATAGGGGATGTTACAAAGTGTTTCCAACAAACTTTCCATAGCCTTAAATAGATAGACCAGGCTATAAATTGATAAAGGAATGAACTAGATACTTAGATGACAATGAGGATGGAAAAATAGAGAAGTGCAAGAAAATTGACCATAATTGATCAAACTAAACAACTCGATACAAAGTTGTTTTGATTGATGCCGACCACAATATGTTGCATAGATTTACGGGCATAGGACTTAGAAGCTTTATCCATGAAGAAGGCTTGGAATTCCAAAACTTGGAATCAAGTTGGTAATGATAATTAATGATCAGTATCGATCATTTTTGGATATATTAGGATGCTTGCAAGATGAGGTAGGGACCCACATGGAGCAATGCATGTAGATTTGAGCAACAGAAACAAGTCGGTATCGACCTATTGTGGTCGATACCAAGTTGTTTTGTATTTTTGGGAAATATGAATAAAGACCTATTCTTCACATTGGAACTTCGAATTTAGATAAAAAGGTGCATTTAAGCTTGGAATCGAGAGATTTATGTTAGGATTCATCTTTAAATAACAAAGAATCTTCAACTAGAAAGGGGATTTGTATTTTTGGACAAGAGAATATATCTTTCTTCCTCCCTTAGCTCATAGGATCCTAAGAAATCCAAAGCCTACTAGATTGTAGTCGGAAATTGATTGGATATTGTTGTATTTCAGAGTGAATTCATCCGCAAAAAAGACTAAGTGGACGCAGGCCGGAGATTTCACCGATCACTATAAAAATTTGTGTTTTGTTCTCTTTCTCTTTATTCTATTCTTTTTTTTTTATTTGACTCAGATTCTATTGATATTGCTGTGTTTGTCAGTTTTTGTCCGAATGATATATATAGCCGAATATAAATTTATTTACATTTATTTTAATTCTTAACTAAAATGTTTAAAATTATTTAAAATAAATGAAGAGGCAATAATGTATATATAAAATTGTGATAAGGGTAATTAACTAACAAATAAAATATTTCCTTGAAATGAAGCCTTTGAACACACCTTGATCTGTGAGATCTCCTAGACTCCTTAGAATCATCGATTAATTTGCAATGATAGATGCACTGTTATATTCGCTTTATGTTTGATGTTTGTGTGTTAGATCAAGTTGGCAAGGATGGAGAGAGATGAGCTTGAGGAAGGATCAAGAGGGAAAATGAAGAGGTTTGATTTGGTATTTACTGAGAGTAAAAGGGAGAAAATATCTCACATCTACTACTCCTTCTCCCTTTACTACTTCAAAACTAAACCCATAAATAGATTCAAAACGACATTTCTTTTATGGAATAATAAATCTCAAAACCTATTCGCTAAGTAATTGCACTTAAATCCTATTATGTATGTATGTATGTATCGATATCGTATATTGATACACACATATATAACATTTATATATGCACCTAATTAATTTCTAGTAGTACCCAGAACATAAATATAATAATAATTAATATTTCATAAATATTAATTAATCTAATTTATTCATAAAAATTATATACTAATTAAATCACGTAGCATTACGGAGAATTCATAAATACAGTTGTGACTTGCAAGTGTAAATTCAGTCAACGAATATGTCGAAGAATTCAAATATTAACGTTTACACATCACATTAGCTAGTGATGTGACATTACGGCTGAACTTACTACTTACAAATCTTCATCTGTAAAATTTAGTTTTACATTTTAAGCAGTAACTTTTAGTAACGATCTTTTACACACATTCTCTAGGTCAAAGCTATATCACTTTTGGATATATGGAATTAGTTATTGGTCGAAATTGCAAAGTTATCCATGTTCAACTTTATTGGTAAATAAAAATAGTCATCGGTCCAATAATTACATTTATTATTAACCATTTTATTCTGTCCAAATATTTTGACTTTGAGTTGACTATAGTTGACCAGAATTCATCTCCTCATGCAGCGCGGAGACGAATTCCCTATTGAATTTCCTATGCTTCTATACAGACCAAATTATAGTCACTTTATGGTCGATATGTCATGATTTAACTATAATCAAAGTGGATTATCCATATAGAAGTTTCATGGTATTCTCAAGTTGAGAAAACCATGTAACATTTTCACAACGAGATTTATTTTGTAAACGAGTTGTTGTTAACCAACAAAAAACTATCAAGTCATTCCATAGATTGTAACATCCCCTATATTGAAGCCCAAAACTAAGCGCTACAGATGCAGCGGTCATCTATATTATTAATTTTCGATGACAAAATACGGTCATGTTAATGGCGTCCATAATATCAAAAGCATAAAAATATGTAATAATTTTTAACACAATTTCAAAGCAAACTTTCATATTTCATTTCAAAGATAATATTCTATATTCGTTACATAATCCTTAACGTTGCCCACGTTCAAATAAAATATAATTATTACAAAATACTCCAAGTACAACATATGAAGATGCCATCTTGGTCGATCAAATTACTAAATAGACAAATACATCTACCATCAATACATCGATACAACAATCAACATAACAAAATGGATATAAATAGTATCCCATATAGCTAGCTTTGCTTATGCACATCTTCGAAAGCTTTATTCATCAAAACCTACTTAACCTGTAAAGCCATTATTCCCAATCTACTCAAATCATATTTTGGACGCCCGAGAGTTTAAAGGGAAAACATAAACTTCAAGTCAGACCAAAAGCCTGATGTGAATAATAATATTCCATCTCGGTTTTATGGATATTCAGTGAGACCACACCACCAAGAGGAACGTGTTTTATCCTCACTAATATCCTTTTTAAAATATATCTTTTTCAAATCAAATTCCTACAACCAAACTGGTTAAAATATATATTTTAAACAATAATGTGCATGCATGCTATGTTGGTGATCATGGCTATCCATAAAATCAGTGGACTATCCGTCCCGACGTTTAGTTTTCACAGGATAACTACTAACCTACATGGCTCACTTGGGCCTAACGAATATACCAAATTTTCTAAACGACTATTAGAAAAAAAAACTTGATAGTTTATCTAAATACACTTGTCTTAGTATTTACCCGACTATCTCTCTAGCTCATAGTTTTCCTAGGCTTATTATGAATCTAAAGGTTTTGCAGGCCTACCTATAATATATTTATCTTTATGTATTCCTTTCTATGCATACACCAACTTTTAGTCTTACCCTTGACAAAGCCCTACGCATAGGTATTTTAGACTTATATCAGCTAGGGCTAACAGTAGAAGTATAGGGCGCTACACTACACCCATCCCATCTGGTTTTCTTATCTTGAGTCAAATTTATCCTATCATAATGTATCCAAAAGTGATAATAACAATCATCTCTTTAGTAAAAATCCTAGGCTAAATATACTTTTCTATTTCCTTGAAAAAAATCTTTGCAAATGATTTAACCCTTGAAATCATACTTTCTAAAATAGTATTGGTGAATCTCTAAAGCACTTGGAAGTTAACTCACATTAAAACCATAAGCCATAGAGCCAAAATAATATAAAACCCTTATATTGGTAAAACACGGCAATGACATAGTCGATGAGGGTCTTCGCCCCTCAAAACATAGGCCAAAACGATAAAACTATATGTATTGATAAAGCTCAACATCATTATCGCCATTGGGTCATCACCCTTCTTTAATATAAAATATGTTAAAGTCTTTGATTTATAAATATATGGGTATATAGTCGAAGTCAACCACTACGTATAGCATACTATAAAACCTTAAAAGAATAGGGTCGACATAGCTAAATCTCGACGTCACTACCATAAGGAATATAAGCGGTCTCATTAAAGCTGAAGTCATTATAAGTGGCATCATAGGTATAATGACCCTATCATTATACCTATATTCTTGAAGGACATTATATAATGTTGTCTAAAAATACAGAGGATACGGCTTATTAAGGGCAACCAAATGTGAATATACCTTTAAACTAACACTGACACGTCATTCTTATTTCTTTTAATAAATAATTGAAATAAAATTTTAACGTATGCAGTCTCAGCCGAAAGAAATAAACACAACACTAATCACATATCTCAGCAAAATAATATACATCATATACAATACCGCGAGTCTATAAAATATGATACTAGACCCCACATAATATACAACCCAAAATAAGTCATTGTCTTAATAATACATTCCATAATTCTACATGTAAAATATAATAGTAGATAAACTGAAAGGCTAAAAGTGTCTATCGTCTGCTAGCACACCTACCGAAAAGCCTGCAAGTCTAATACCTGAAAAGCCTTGGCCTGACCCCAAGTATTATAAAATAAACGAGTCAGACTATTTCTAAATATCAAAGAGGTGAGAGCAAGATATAACACAAGAATATGACGTTACAATAAATGAAAATGTCGTAAATATAACCAAGATACTAAATAATAACTTAGAATCCACTTCAAGATACATAAATATTTCAACCACAAAACCCAAAATAAATCAAAAAATCCATAAATCCCAACATAAAAACAATTAACTCAAAACCCAAGAAAAACTAAAGTTATATCGATCTCAATAATCATACTTATACCATGGAAAACAATAGTTGGTATCACTCATACAGATCCGATACCAATGATCATCCATATCGCGAAAACAAAATCTCAAATCCGAAAACCAGATTAGAGAAGATATAACTCATTCCGATCATAAGGACCATATAAAAATCCAAGAGTATACTTCTTAAGGATCTATCGGTCCCACCGAACACTAAAAGCGATTAAACTCTAATGTGCCAAATACTATCACCTTTAGTAATCATGAGAAATCAACCTAAATGTCCCATGCCGCCTGGTGCAATTCATGCATTTGCTAGAAGCTAGTAAATCTCACTCATTACGGATACCACAAGAAAACTTGAACTATATTCCCTTACAGTCCCGCCAAAAACCAAAGAGTATACAACCCTACAGTGTTAATTACTTCCCTATAGCAATCACAAGAAGTCAACCAAGACATCCCATACTACCCGGTGAAACTTGAATATTTGCTAGTGGGCTAGTAAGTACCACTCAAACATTTTATTCAATGAGTTGTACAATATTCGACGAAGAGTTGCTTGAAATCATTTAAACTAATCAATAACACTAAGTCAATTATTAGTATTCCTTAAATTATAGAATTAAGGCTCTTAAAACATTTTTTTAAAATCTTCTCCAAATCCAAAAGGTACATGAAAATGCTAAAATAGCAGATAAATAATCAAGTATTAAATCCAATAAAATCCAATAAGAATTTATAGTTTGTAAACGGATAATATCATTTTATCATATAAGAAATTATTTCTAAAATGCTTTATATATGAACCTATATTCAAATTTCTTCTTTAAAATTCATAAACATATTTATTTCTCAACTATATATATAATAAAATAAACCATAATTTCACTTTTAATACTAAAATGCTTGTATATGTATATAACTATTCCAAATTCTTATTTGAAAGTTCCATAGTTCATAAATTATATTCCAATGTCTCTGTGCGTGTGTAGTCATCTATTTTATAAAACAATAAATATCTATTTTCAAACCCATATAGATACTAAAACATTTGCTTAAAAGCGACTTAGAAGTTTGCTTCCAAACCATTCCAAAATAATATTATATATCTAATTACTTATAAAATCACTTACACAAAGGAAATTAGATTATTATAGGAACTTGTTTTAAAATCTATATATACTATAATAAACCAAATTCCACAAAACATATGGAATTTAGTTATTCCAAAAGTCCCAAGTTCATCACAAAACCATATCGGTAAATTTGATCCATATAGATATATTCTACATCATCTCAAAGCACTCTATGATGAAAAAAAATCTATATATTCATAACTCAAAATCCTGAAATAACATTGAAATTAATCATGGAATATATTACATAACAATGCACACAACATACAAGAAGAGAATCAAGCAAATAAATGGTTGAACGGGTGAACTGGAGGCACATAACTATCACCTGGGGCTCTGCCCAGGCGCATGATCGATGCACCGGTCTCTTAAGATCGGTCCACTAGTGGCGTCGCCTGGGTAAATCCCCGGGCGATTTCCTGTGCCTTCCGGGGTCCATTGGCTAGGGATTTCCGATGATGTATGCTTTTAACTCCTAAGGCATTTTTTTAGACATCATGAAGGCATATACTCATTCACATAACCCTGATTCAAAGGATCATATGGCAAGGGTTTCAAGCAAATAGTGAATAAGTTAACGAGATATGTGAATATCACTATCAAATTGAAAGCAATTCAATGACAAATCAATCAAAAACAAGCACAAGCATCCATAGTACATTTACAAATAGATGTATGAGTGTCAACTCACTTGTATAACTTGAATTGATGAGATAATCCCAGATTCTCCTGAGTAACACTTTTCAGCGATTATCTAGGTTTATTTTCCAAAATTTTATAAAAGAGGATTATAAATCATGACCAATAACTGAGATTAAAACCCAATTAGAAATGACATAGGGTAGTAGAGATTACCTTAGCTTTAAGTCCCCAATTACTAATCAAAAGCCCTTTGCTTTGATTTGGATTTTGTGGTTGATTTAAGTTTCTAGGGTTTTTAACTTAGAGAATTTTGTTTCAGACTTATGATTACTACCAAAATGAAAACGTGGTAAGCAAAAAGAAATGTATGGTTTATCTTTCTCCTAATTAATACAACTACCTTATTGAATATAACCTTTGAAAAAATAAAACTTATTCTCGTTAGTATTAATCGAAATTAACTATTAGTTGTAAAAATCTCATTTTGAACACTAAATCCCGAATTAACATTTTATTAAACTTACAACTCTTGTTGTAAAAGTTTGAGATGAAAAAGTATTTTATCGTAAATCTCCACTTATGATAAATAAGCGGATAAAACATTATTATTCACATTTTACATTAAAAATTATTATCACATATTTGATTATCATAATTAAGTTTCACGAATCATAATTTAAGATTAACCATCCATAATTACAATTAATAAATTAAATAGTTAACAACAAGGTTGTTACAATATCCCTCTTAGGAAATAGGTAACAAGGAATGGAGGTGTAAAGGATCAAGCCGAAGTGATAAAATGCGTCATCATTGTCTAAGTTTAAAAATGCAGCTTCCTTGTCTTTCGGAGTCATCTCAAAATGTGCGGTATCGGTGTCACCGCTATAAGTCTCTTCGATGGCATTAGGGTCGGCAACGTTATACATAAGCGACAGCTTACCTACTTATTTAAAATGTAATACTTAAGCTATGCGGCAATGCCATCTCTGGAGAGCACGACGTCGACTATGATGCTTGACTTCACACTTCAACTCGGACCGATGCATTCCACGCCAACCACATTTTGTGTCATATGTATCGCACTGGATTGACGATGAAGTTCATAGAGGTGGAGAGATGAAGTGTGGCACCGTGCCATCGACGTGGCACAACCGTAATTTATAGGAAAACTATTTTTATACCATTAAAAGTAATTTCTTTTACCCAACGTCTATTGTTTATCAAAATCTTATTAGTTAATAATTACTTTGTCAAAATACTTTTCTAGAAAATTCCCATAGGGCAGATTTATCATTCCCAAAGCATATGTGTAAACCATTTACTTATATTAATATTTTTAATATTAAGGTTTTCTGCCCAATACATTTATATTAAATCATAAACTCATGGAAAAAATCACAAAAATCATAATAAATCTGATTTACTATATTCTTTAACATATAAAAATTTTAGGACCCAAAACATAATTTAATTATTTTAAATAATTAAAACTTGAAATACCTCATTTTCCAACCTTAAAAAATTCACCAAATATTCTCATTAAATTATAAAATTATGAAATTTAAAAACCACTTCTAAAATAATGTTTTTAATATCCTATCAAAATCTCACGTTATTTAGATGTTGTATGGTAGGTTTCCTAACCTAAACTTATCAAATAATTTTATAGACAAATTAAATAAATCCACCAATAGGCATACAATCATCCAAATACTCAAATATGGCATAGCAATCATCAAAACATTTCAGGTTTATATTTAGGACCAAAAACAATAAACAAAAATTGAAACGCATAACTATTTTTCACCTTGAATTCCTAAAGAAGGTTGAGATTTGTACTTGATTTGATTCCACTAAGCTTTGATCTTCTTTCCCCGGCGTTACTTCCTTTAAAACCCTTATTAATGGTTGGCCTAACTCTTGTCTTTTGTTTGTGTAAAGGAAAGTGAAGGAGAAATGAGAATAGGAATGTTTAAGTTAAGGAAATATGCTCTTTTCCTATTTTGCCCCCTTCATATCCTCCTTTTTATTAATGTTATTTCCATGTAATTTATCTAATTAAATATCCTAAATAATGTTAATCAAATCTAGGATTATTATATAGATTTTCCAATAAGTTCGAGTACATAACCCCTTTATGCCCTCGGCAGCCATGAGCAAAATGATACCCAAGAGTTGAAGAATGTTACTTACTTTGGTCCCATTGGATGTATCAATAGGTTGCTCTATATTATGAAAATTTTCTTATGATTAAAATTATTTGTAATTATTATAGCATAACATACTATTTATGATATTTCTAATTAATATACTTTAATTTATTTATTTAATTAATTATATCACAATATAATAAGTATACAGCAGAAAGTAAACACCTTTATTATGCATAAATTGACAATAGAGTTAGATAACCTATGATAAATTAAATAATTTCCCCTAGGGCACCCTAACTCTCTCGGGTATGAACATATTAAGTAGTTGTATAGTTTGTCTCTAGCATAGGTCATAAAGTATATTTTATATTTTTGTTTATTGGTTAGTATACTTTATATTCCTTTATCCATCTTGATTCGGTTCCTTAATATATTTCAATTGATAAACAATTTCATCAATTAGATCAGTTGCGCAAATTATTGATTTAGATAATTTTAGTTTTTTTATTACAGTATTCTTACAATATTATATAGGTTAAATGTAATCATTCTATTTTCTAACAATGTTCCCACTGGATTTTTATATTCCTCAAAACCCTAAGAGAAATATGGAAAGCTTTTGATTTCTCTAAAGAGTGTTCGAAGTCCTTGGCTTGGGATTCCAGATTTGAATTTGCTAATAAATCATAGTCCCTTTGGCGATGGATAACTCTTTATTGATTGTATCATATATAATTCCTAACCATGGTTTAACCATGAGTTTTCTAATCAAATCCGGAGAGATTATTTACTCTTACCTACCTTTTGAGATGGCTTAAGTATAATGCAAAAATCTTGGGTTTGCTTAAGAAATTCATGCATGTGTCTTATTACATCTAGGTAATATATACGGTTCTAGCTTGAATTTCAACAACTGAGGCATATACAAGCAATATATTAATTTATAAATGACAGAGGGCAACTTACATTAAAGATTTATAATCCTTTTATACATTTTGAGTAATATTGATTTAATAGAATAATGCACTTCTTATAAAATACCCACGTAATTCTGGTGTCGAACACATCTAAAATCATGATATACATACACCACACGTATGTATTTATTCAAAAAATCCATTTTGGGTTCATTTCAATTCCACTCGTATTTTATTTCTACGTATATAATTATATAAGTTTAACTTGTTCGTAAGAATTATAAATTAATTAACTTATATAATATTTATATGGAACTTACTAAATAAATCATATTTAATTAGTTTTAATTCTTTGTTTATTTAGATTTTATTTTAAAATTTTAGAATTTTTACTTTATTCAACTTAAACTATTTAAGAAGAATACTTAATTATAAACATTAGAGTTATATATACAATATATTTATATATGTGTACTAATTTGATGTTTATTTAATTGATTATTCAATTAACCATTTTAATTAATTGTTTAATAAATTTCAAATTTATCAAGTTTGATTTCCTATTTTTTTGAGAAAATCAAAATATTTCAAATTATTAAACTATGACCTTTAGTGTATGTATGTAGAAATATATAAATTAGTAACATTTAACTGAATATTTATCGAGTAAATTATTGATCTAATCAAATGTTTTAATAATTTTTGAAAATTTTGTCTTATTTACCTTATATAATTTAAAGATAAATCTTTAAACCATAGCCGTCATAGCTACATATACATATATTGCTATACGTAAGTTAATTTTTTATTAATTACTTATTTTATTAATCAAAATAATTATATATTTATAATTTTAAAAAATATTAAATTAATTCTCAAAATATTTTTGAATTTCTTTAATTTATTTTATAACAATTATGAAATTTCCTTTTACATTTTAAACTTAACATTTAAATTTAAAATATATTGTAATTCAACCCCAAGTCTAGACTCTACTATTACAAACACCCGTTAGAGATTTTTTTTATTATTTGGCCCATATTGCTAGCTATTAAACTACATAAACTATATGGGCTCTGATATAATTGAAGGAACCCAGTCCGATTCGCAACCATGAAATAGTTAAATTTCAAAAAAAATTCACTAATTGGATCTTGGTGGGCTTATGATTTCTAATATCAATCACTAGATCCAATCTGATTGTTTTAAGAAAATAATGTTTTACTTGAATGTTTTGCCTTATATAAATAATCAAACTAATTAAACATATTTGATGTGAATCAAATTCAATTAAATGAATGAAGAAGATCTTGTTTTATTTAGAAAAAATCTTTTCATACCTTTCCTTTAAAACTTTTCCTTTAATTTCAAATCTAACAATTGACCATATCCTTCCAAGTGTGGCCAACCATGTTATACCTCGTATATGGAAAAAAATATCTTGTATGTATTCATACATATATTAGTAAGATATTGGGTATAACATGATGATATGACATATAATAAAATAGTTAATATATAGATGTGTAGACTTTGGAATTCATATCTGCCTTGTATATATTCTCTACATACACACATATATTAATCGCCTCAATTTAATTGTTTTATTAAGATACCAATTGATACGAAATATTTCTAAAAATCATATCTTAATAACATAAAGCTTAATTTGACAAAATCTAACGTAGGTCAACCAAATTGAAGTTTTAAATCCAAATTTAAGTTGAAATATATAAGTTTAGTTGGTAGAACATATTTAAATTCAAATCAAAATCTAGTTAACTAATATAAAATATGTCAAATAGACCATGTAGTGATATTATAATGTGTGTGTGTATGTGTGTGTATTTGTAAGCATATGTGTATGTATAATCATAAAGCCAAAATAATTATCGCTTACTGCAAAAATACATCCATATTATATCAAACTATTCTAATATATTTACAAACATTTACATTGAAACACACGTGTATGTGTGCATACGAAATATATAAAACAAAATTTTAGCCAAAGTAATATTTTTGAAACAACCAAAAGTAATTTTGAAATTAAATACGCATGTTAAGTCAAATAAGATGCCAATGAATTTTATGTTTCAAAATTGATTAATATTCAAGCTAAATATTTAAATCGTTAGAAACTATACATTATGGTTAGAAAACAACTACATGTGTATTAAACATATTCATGGCTAAAACCATAATTTATGCATACATTTTTTAATTTTAATATAATAAATTAATTTAATCATATCATTTCATTAGTTATTTAGATTGTAATGTCAAGGTGGGGCAATAATATCTATACATACATATAAAACTATGAGTATAATTATATAACTAATGTCTAAATTTATATTGAGGCTGTAGCTTATAGATCTGGCCTATTGGTGACATCCTAATCTAAAATTCTCCTTAGATTCCTTGAACTAACATCCAAACTTAGCTAGAATCAGATGAACCACGTGATATAATTTTGTTTGATGTTTTTTCTAAGGCATGGGGTGAAGAAAATAGCAGCCATGGATATATGAGCTGAAAGGAAAAAGAGAAATTGAATTAAAAAATGAATGAGAGAATTTCATATAATGGAGAAAATAAAAAATGCTCATATTCTCTCTTTAAAACTTCCTCTTGTGATCCCTAATTAACTCCCAGTTAGATCTTCACTTCCTCTCTCTAGTATTGGGTGGCCACATCATTCCATTACATGAACCATTATCTACAAAAGTCTGTTAATTAATTATACTTAAAACCTATTTAAATATATGCCTATGTCATGTATAGATACATGTATATGTAATTTTTATATCCATACCAAATATTTACTAACAACAACCAAAACATTAATTAAACTAGCAATCAACATTTGATAAATATTAATAAATTAAATAAATTTATAACATTGCATAAACTAATTAAATCATGTGATTTTACGAAGAATTTAGAAACACGGTTGTGTGACTTGAAGGTGTGAACTCAGTTAACGATTAATATTGAACAATTCGATTGTTAATGTTTACACGTTACCTTAGCTAATAAAGTGACAGTTTGGTTGAATTGATCGCTTGGAGAACTTTCCAACAAAAATTATATTCTAAATTATCTTAATGGTACCAATAGTAATAATAATTTAAACACATTCTCTTCACCAATGCTATATCACATTATGATGCATGGAATTTTGAATTGGCCAAACCACCAATATTATCTGCATTCAACTTGATTTTCCTATAAACAAAGTCCTTGGTTTAATAAAGACTTTTATCATTAACCATTCTACTCTGGTCAGTGAATTTTACTTTGAGTTGAATATAGTTGACCGTTATACTAACGTTATATAACCAAGAAGGAGAATTCTCTACTGAATAGACCTTCACTACCAATGCTTCAACTCAGACCCAACTACTGTCACTTAATAGATCTCTATGCCAATATTTAACTAATCAAAGTGGAGTATCCATACCAAAGTTCCACAATATTCTCAAGTTGAGTGAACTGGATAATATCGCTACCTTGAGATTTACAGTTTGACTAGTTATTATTAATTAATAGGAAACTCTCAAACGAATCATTCTATAGTTATTGAATAAGCACCAAAATGCAGCTCCCAGGTTCTCCCAACAGCTATGAGTAATACATTACACAATATAAACACAACTTTTTTATGAATCAAATTGATTACAAAGTTAGATATATGTAAAAAATAACATATTTTCCCCTAGGGCATACCACTAAATCTTTCAATCTCTTCATCTTATCAAGACTATTAATTTGACGTATAATTTGATGGTATTTGGACGGTTGGAATTTTGGAAGAATTTTTAGTTAAAGAAAATTGTTTACCATTAGAAGGGGATTAAAGTATTTTAGGATTGGTGAAGAAAACATGATGTAACAACTTCTCCCCAAGGGTTCGTAACTTCTTTTATATGAATAACTACTTTTGTTTGGTTATTTACAACCGTTTAGCCCAAAAAAGGTTACGTTCCCTATTGTAACACTGTATTGCCCATATCTTTCAAACCGTAACTCCAAATCTATCATACTTACACTCTAAACGACCAATTTTGAAAGACCTGCATAACAGTTATAAATACAATACCCATAGTATCCTTTTATTAAAAGTCCATTATAAATAATTTAATATTAATCGCATCAATATTATGGGTAATTACATTCTCTCCCCTTGTAAAAATTGTACCTCTGTAACGCCCATATCTTTCAAACCGTACCTCCAAATCTTTCAAACTTGTACTTTAAATAACCAGTTTGGAAAGACCTGCAGAACATTTTTATATACTATTCCCAAATCATCCTTCCACTAAAAATCAATTATAATGAATTTAATGTAACCGTGTCAAATTTATGGGTCATTGCATTCTCTCTCCCCTCGTAAAGATTGCATCTCTGCAATTCCCTAAAACAACCCATAATTCAAGAATTAAAGCATTATAATATCATATTTTTGTCCACAAAGTTTAGGGAATTAGACTAATCATAAATCTACTACTCATGAAGTTGTGACCGTATGATATAATCAATTATGACACAATTAAATCCATTCACCACAACGAATGCAATTTTATGCACACATATGCTATAGTTGTGCATACGTTTCCATAACTATGTCATCGAAATATAATATGCAAAAATAACACTCTATCAATAAAGGGTGAAACAATCCTAATTATAACCAATTCCGTCCATAAACCATATCGTGCATTTTAGTAATCCAACTACAATAGTCTATAATAAAAGTTCAAAACATAACCTAGGTTGGTTTAAACATGCACACACAAGTAAATATATAACCCAACAATCGGTGTATCTCATTAAAATAAAGCATACACACTCAAAATGATAAGGTAGCATCATTACATTAACATACCGACAAATTACACGTATCCTAACCCTCAAACTGACTACACATCCACCATGGTATGTGTATCCTCAAAATTCCCAATGATCTTCCTTATAGTCTCATCCTTAAAATTATTAGCGTATCATCTCATACTTATACCCTCTAAAATATCATGTACACCTACTCATGATTACACTCTCAAAATGATACATGCGCCCATTCATGGCTCCATCTTCAAAAATATATGTACCTACTCATGGCAACATTCTCAAATCCTAAAAATAATATATGTCTACTTATGGCTACATCCTCAAAATAATATTGCCATGTACTCATGCTGCATCTACATCAATCCTAGGTTCCCAAACCCTTTTAGACTATTGGATAGTCTAGACCCACCAAATGGTCTTAAACCAAGTGCTCTTGGATATATAATGACACAATAACTTACTTAGATGATAAATGAATACTCAACATCATGGCTACATGAATGCTCAAACCTTTACCACTTAGATGACCATGACCTAGACCTATTTAGATGGTCTAGGACGCTCTAGGATTGATACACTCAACTATCCATTCTTAGCGTCCCTACTTACTCCTTTTTTACAAGCATACATCAAATATATTGGTCGTTAAATATCCCTTGGCATGTATATCCACGTCAGTCCCATCCAGTTCTAACCTTTAGCTCATATTGAAAATCTGATTAAATTATCCTCTTATAGTGACTTCTTCATTGATGACATGGATGACTTACCTAAAATACCAAAGATGGATATGATAGCTGTTGCATCATAATTTTTACTAAGTATAAATTATGAATATTCGAGAAGAAAGTTCCTTGGTTTGTAATTCCGAGATCCATTATTTGGTTCCTAAAGAGAGCTTAAACCCCAGACTTAGTATCTGAAAGCATATAGTTCAAAAGCATGAGTCAAGGTATCGGCCAAGACCAAGTTCACCATTCGGCTAAAATAAAAAGCTTAACAAAGAGTAGCAACTGCGAAACCAAGGGTAATTCAACCAGTATCAACAATCAATGGCTTAAATAGCCTAGGCCGAGACCAACGATCAGGATAAATGGAAGATATTCAAGAAGCTATGCATATAAATATCACGTCAGCAATCTGCATCAAAATTCACTTAACTAGATGATGACAAACGTTTAAATCTAAGCTGCACATAGCAAGTCAGGTCATCAATCCCAAAGTGAAGGCTCTATATCAATGGCATCACATCATATTGGCTATAAATAGACGACAATCCTAAGGTACAAGGGATCTTCTAGCATAAAAAACACTTAACATAAAATCATAGCTTACTTTCCTATATTAGAGCTATATTCAAAAACTCGTTAATGGCGGAAATGCCTAGATTCAATGTAGCAAGTCCCTCGACCATATAAAAGTGACTAAATAAATAAAGAACAGTGGATGTAGGGACTTTCGGCCTGAACCAATATACAAGTATTGGTGTAATTTACTTTCAGCTTTTTACCTTCCTCTCGTTTATTATCACGACTACACAGTTCAACATCCCACAATTCTAGCTTAATTACATCATATCTTGGTAATTTCACAATTGCGATCAATAACTCAACCAGCTACTTCGGATCTTGGGTTTTTGGTGTAGACGAATTCTGCACTAAGATTTTTGGCGCTAGGAGAAGGGTCGAATCTCCATCATTTTCCCTTTAGGAAAATCCAGTAACATCGTCCTTCTAACCATGACTAACTTTGAGAAGATAAACCTGGAGTTGCTCCTTAACATTCGCATTTGGCCCATTAAAGAGGATAACAATGAGAGACTGGTTACCTTCATCTCGGAGAAAGAGAATGATGAAGAATATGATCCTGATTATAAACTTCAAGCTCTTTAAATCAGATTACTTTCAGGGTATCTACAAGAGTCTCTCCAAGATTCTGCTCAACTTCGAGGGACGTCAAGGCTATGGCAATTTTTTTTAAGGATTTGAGTATTGTGATAATGACAAATAAAGGTTCCTCCCTCCCTGCTAAACGAGCCCTCCCGGTTACCTCTACTCTTCGTCCATGAAAGAAGGCCCAACGAGACCAAGCCCTTACTCCACTCAATCAGAGCCTATCTTGGATCTTTCTTAAAACATGGAGAACTCCATTATCCAAAGCATTCCCCACCCATTAAAGAAGATTCATAGCAAAGAATTACTCTATTTACCATCAAGTGAATGGGCATTATTATCCAATATTTTGACCCTACTATATCCAAACCGATTGAATAAGCTATACTTTATCGTCATCAAGGCCAATAAGCCCAGAACGATGATTGTTGGGTCCAGAAATCAAGTACAGATGATAATATGAAGCCATGATTAAACAAAATTGAGAGATATGCTATACAGAACCCTTTAAGTATGGAATATAATCTAATCTAAAAAAGAGATCAGGTATGTTCCCTCTATGCAAAGGGATTGGATTACTTCAGCTAAACAAGTGCAATTCAATGGAAAACAATTGATATCTCAAAATCCAGAAGTCCAATACATATGATACTTTGGAAAAAAGATAAGGGGACCCAAGGGAGTCCACCTTAGGGATCAAACCCAAGCAAGCAAGAAGGATCAACCCTCTTCCCTCCATATGGATCGGCCAGAATCAGGCAACAACCCACTTTGCAGCAATGATCAATCAATAACTCAACATCTACAAGTCCAATTGACATGAAATTAAAGGCTAAGCATAATACAACATAGAGAAGCTCCAATAGGTAGTGCACCTTCCACATCACCAATCATAGGGATCGGCCCCAATCTCTATTTCTTTGGATGTGGGCAATGCGATCCTTTCTGTGGGACCCTATGGTTTTGGAGATCCTTCTGCCAAATTTTCAAGAAAATATTTTGCCATCTTCCTCCATAAATACAGACTTGATTGTTCACTTCGGGGGATCATTACGCTGCTTGTTGCTTTGTACTCTTTTGTAACTAAGGATTCTAATCCCATCCTTATTATACTCAGTTTACAAAGTGATCAATAAAGTTATCTCTTCAAAGTAGACGTAGGTAAACAATGCCGAACCACTATAAATTGCCGTGTCTCTATTATTTTCTTATTTTTAATTGCTTTATTACTATATTCTCTCTGTTTAAATTTATTATTTTTCATTTATTCCTCTACGCGATCTCTATTGGTTGTTTGTGATAATTTTTGGTGCAAACATTTTCATTGAGAAACAAGATTTCAACTCTATTTGGATCGCTTTGCTAGTGCTGGATTGCATAAATCCAAGTAAGAGATATAGAACTATCCTAAAATATATTTTTTTGTTCAATTTAGATTTGCAAAAGTCGAAGGAAAACTATCAACAATGATTATGAACACCTGATCTACCTCTCAAAATGCGAAAGGAAACATGAACACTAGCATGTAGCAAGAAGGCCAGAGCAATCTACCAATAGATGTTAATGCCACCAATCTAGTTGATGTCCAGAATCCAGCTAATTCCATCACAAGAGCCGATTTCTAGAAACTGATGTAAGATCTCATGGATAGCCGTTGACAGTTGAACCGGTAGATTCAAGCCAATATCGATCTAATGAATCAACTCACAGATCAACAACATGGGAAAACTAAGAGGGAGCCAACTCCCTATTCTACATTAGAGAGCTCTATTTCATCAAATGACTATCACGGACACAGACGTCACAGAAATGATAGATATCATTGTTGAATATGCGAGTATATGATTTTTGTTTGATGATAATAAACATATATATATATATATATATATATATATATTCATTTAAATGTATTTGTTAATGTATTATTTTATTTTTCACATAATTAAATAAATATTTGGTGAATAAAATAAATAACATGGAATTTAAATTCAAACAGATATTTTATTCAAACAAATATTTATTACAATTTTGAGTAGTACAAATTCAAGCTCTCGCTATACAAATACAACTTTGATTACAATAAATATTCAATTACATCACAATCTATCATTTACAAATACACCTCACTACATATCGCTCATTCACTTGTAATTTATCTTCAACTTTATCCCAGATTGCATCCAACATTTGAGCAATCTACAAAAATAGATACTGACGCAGTAAAATTGAAAATGAAATATTTTTGCAGTATAAAATAAAATGTGATGTTGGAAATTTTATTAGCCTCGGTTATTTGGGTTGTTCGTCATCATTTAAATTTGAATTCGTCATACATGAACAACTTGTGACATGTACGGTGTATCATTGTACATTCCATAAGGCCATGCACACTAATATATACACTTGATAGAATTACAGGGACAGGTGAGCACAAGTCAAACCCAAAACGTCGGGTTCAACTCAAGTGCAATAAAAATAATGTCACGATATCAGCACAAGGTCAAACCTGAGCTTTAAGTTGGATTCAGCTCAGGTGCAATACAAAATTGTCAAATACAAGCGAAAATGCTCGAACAAAGCAACACAGCCTCAACAATGCAATGGCCATGTTCAAAACAACACCAAAAATGGAAACAAAAGCCCCAAAAAAATGAACAAATTGTCAATATTGCATCTATGCAATTTCAAATAAGAATCCTAGACCAGAGAATACAACTAGTGCAGCAAGTGGTCAAACCAGGCTACACAATGAACACAACCACTTGAATATGCAACAACGATGCAACATACATATGCACAATGATATATGATATGGATTGATACAAGTAGTGACTCAGTGCAACTCATCACAAACATGTACTAGCTCAATATGCTATGCACAAGAACTAAGGTCAGCAGTGGGATCAATGTATGCATATAGTCAGGCAATGTCAAAGATCAGAACAATGCAAAACTTCCATATGAACACATAATAAAGACAAGCTACTGAAATCCAAGCAAAGAGCAAGTGACAGTGATCAATGCAGCGGAGTGATGGATATGCTCAATACACACACATATATGACATACCAGACCCAAATGTACATGAACAAGTAACATATATATGCTGCAAAGACCAGAGATGTGTGGATACAAGAAAACTGTAATTACAAGTGACTTCAACAAGTTGATATGCAAACAAAGTATGCAGTGACAAAACAAGGGTATGCAACCACATGGTGATAGTAGGAAACAAGTTCGAACACACCCAATGCAAATCAGATATGTACAAACTAGCTCGAACCAGTGTCCAGCAATGATATGGAAGCAAACCAGACCAGTTTTGATTAAAGCAAGAAAGAAGTACACATGAAGCTTATAGTGCAACAGGTCAGGGAAGCAAAAAAGTGCCTCATATAAACTAGAGAGATCAGCCATGACCAGAGAGAAGCCAAAACCAATGAACGAAGTGCACTGTGCACATATATACACATGACAGTGAAACAGGCTAGAGAGACATATACAAAGATAAAAGACTCAAGGGGCACATGGATGTCCAACACAAATGGATCAGATGACAACGTGGTGTGGTCTACCACAATGAAACCAAACCGATATGCATATACAGCTACAAGTGACAGGACGAACAAAGCATAAAAGTCATGTATAAAGGCACACTGGAATTTATATAGTGCATATCACAGTGCAGACCCAAATTGAAGTGTCATATACAAACCAGAAGTTTACATGACTCAAAGAAATAACAATGATGAACCAACATACTATGTAGTGAATTACAAAAGCAAGAACGATCTCCGAAGTCAACTTTTCTCTCAGCCTTACAAGTACTAGTGCCGAAGTCATGGAATCGCATAAACAAAGTCAAGTGATCGAAATCAACAGAAATCGAAGTCGTGGTGGCCATAAAAGAAATCAACATCATCAAATAAAGTCAAATATAACAGTTTCAAACCAAAACCGTGGTGGCCAAGAAATCGAACCAAGTCAGAAATCAACACCATGTTATTCAAGTAAATTGAATAAGTCAGTAATTATCTCAAGCATCCAAACGAAGATCAATGGCAAACGCAAAGTAAATGACGAATTCAAATAAATATATACGAACGAAAATATAGGGGTTCGAACCCAATATAAACATTAACATCATCGGTCGTAAATGCATCGAGTTCAAGCATTCAACCAGGAGAGTAAAAGGCATAAATTACATACCAGAGTCAAAGTCGAACTCGATCAAATCAAGGAGCCGTGTTCGAATTGAAGAAGGAGTCGATTGCCGAAGCAAGACAGAGAATAGCAATTGTAATCGACCAACTACCCGTCGGCTTTCATCGAAATTCTCCAAAGCTCTAATTCATCAGAGAGAATTGAACAAGGAAGAAGCAACAAGCCGCCATTATACAATGCAATGAGGAAAGAATGGGCCAACATAATAAAAAGAAGAAAAGGGCCGGCATATTATTCTTTATGATAATTTAGTTTGGGTCGGCCATTCTATTTGGGATTAACCTTTTAAATTAGGGTTTTATCATTTAAATTTGTTTTTAAATTAAATTCTTCTGTTAACCATTGTAATTTCTAGTCGTGTGACTAGGGGACAAACTACGTGGCGTAGTTTAAGAATTCGCAACTCAGTGGCTGAGTTGTGGCAGGGTTTTGAGCGTAGAGTTAAGGCTAGTCGATAGCGGGTGTCGCGAGTTTACGTGTGTAAGCATCTGACTGCTTAATTTCTAGTAGAAACCTTAGGGGAGCACGTAGGCAGGGTTTTACCGAAGCAGGGTAAATTTTGTGTCGTTCTATTTCTGCATTTTTTATTCTTCTATTATTAATGCTGCTATTATTCTGATATATCTGCATTGAAATTATTTTATACAAACTTCTGCAATAATTTTTATAATCGATAGCGTCACCCTAATCACCCCCTTCTAGGGTGAAACCGATCCCACAAGTGGTATCCGGGCTAGGTACAAAAGCCATTTTTGTTTTAAAAAAAATTTGATTTTTCAAAATTCAATTTTTTTTAAAAAAAATTGAATTTTTAAAATGGCTTCTTTTAATAATGCTTTTGCGGAGGGTCAGTCCATAGTTAGACCACAAATGTTCAATGGTGAATATGCTTACTGGAAAAATAGGATGGAAATTTTTCTGAAAACCATTGATGCTTGGGATATTGTTGAGACAGGGTATAGAGCACCAACTGTAATTGTAAATAATCAAGAAATTAATAAACCGAAGGATCAATGGACAGATCTAGAAAATAAGTTACAGAATACTAATGCCAAAGCTATGAATTCGATTATTTGTTCATTAGATCAGTTTGAATTTAATCGTGTCTCACATTGTCTAACTGCGTAGGAAATATGGCACACACTAGAAGTGACTCACGAAGGAACATCTCAAGTCAAGGAATCTCGCCTTGCCATGCTGAGTAGCGAATACGAGAAGTTTACAATGGCGAAGGAAGAAAATGTTAAAGAGATGTATGGTCAGCTTTCCAACATCGTATACAAATCAAAAGATCTTGGAAAATCATACACAGAATTGGAAATAGTCTGAAAAATCCTCAGAGTCCTTCCATGAAGCTTTGAAGCAAAAGTGATTGCCATTTAAGAACCAAAAGATTTAAAACAAATCAAAGTTGAAGAACTCATCGGAAATCTAACCACTTATGAGCTAGAAACGAAATTCAAGGAAGAGCATGAAGGGGGAGATACTCAAAAGAAATCAATAGCTCTCAAAGGAACAACTGAAAGTGATGACGATGACGATGATGATGGAGAAGCAGAGTTGGAAATGGTAATAAAGAGATTAAAAAAGTGGAACCGCAAATACAAAAATCCAGCTCTAAATCAAAAATTAGAAAGCAGAATAATCAAAGTTCTAGATAACACAGAACAACAAGAAATCATCTGTCAGAAGTGCAATCAACCCGGACACATCAAGCCCAAGTGTCCTCAAAATCGGCGCGACTTTGAAAAGAAATCAAAAGGAGAAATTTTGCAGCTACGTGGAATACAAGTGATGAAGATAATAAAAGTACTAGCAGTGAGAGTGAGAAAGCAGATATGTGCCTTCAAGGTAATATAACTAATAGCGACGATGACGAGCCAAGCGAGGTATCAAAACTCACTCATTCAGCGTTAATTATATATTTTCACGAAGTAAATGGCTGTTTTGAACGACTTAGGGAGAAATATGCTAAAATTGAATCACAAAGAGATAGTTTGATAGAAGTAAATGAACAGCTTGAACAATTAGTTAAAAACTATCAAAATAATCCCCCTAAGTGTGACAAGTGTCTTTGTTTGAAGAAGAAATTAAAAAATTAGAATTAAAATTAAATCGCTTAAAAATGAAATTCTGGTTTTGAAAGAGAGTGAAAATACTAGGAGAGAGAATTCTATTAAAAAGTGCAGTCAATTATTGAAAGAAAATGAATCACTCAAAACACAAGTCCAACAATTGTCTACAACTTTAAGAAAATTTTCCAAAAATGAAAAATCGATGAATATGCTATTAGGGAAACAAACTATCAATACAGATAGACAAGGCACAATTTGTGAAAAATTTGGACATAATCACAATATTTGTTGGTATAGACCTAAACATGTGAAAACTATACCAATTTGGGTTCCAAAAGGCACAAATATAAAATCTCTCAAAGTTAAACAAATCTGGGTGCCGAAAGGAACATATATAAATAGTTTTGGGTCTCCATAAAATTATTTTTCAAAATATTCTGCCACTAACAACAATGGACCTATAAAAACAAATAGGTCACAAAAATCTTTTATCGTATAGGAGTGGTGACAGGCTAAGGAACAACAACAGTGTTATCTGGATTCTGACTGTTCCAGAAACACAACAGGCGACAAAGCAAAGTTTCTTAGCCTAGTATAAATGTGACAGAATCACAACGGGCAACAACGGAAAAATATATATATCGTAAAGGTAAAAGAGGTAATGGTATATTCATCTTGAACTATATATTTATGTGATAATCTGCACCATATCAGATTTGAATTAAATCAGCCAGTAATGTGATGATGAAATAAATGATGATTTTGATTCTGACTTATTCAAAATTGTTGGCCAATTATATTCTTATGCCAAGAACACTATAAAAATCTCTAGAGTCTTTGAATTACTTCATATATATTAGTTTGGATTAATAATAGTGTTTTATTGGATGATAATACATTTGGTTATTTTATGGCTGACTCTATATTCATGGTTTTTGATTATTTACACGGCTTCAATTCAAATTCAATAGAATTTCGTTAAAAAAGTTGTTAAAAACAATTTTGAGATAGTTTGTTGCACAACTCATGATCTGGTCTGTAACATTCAACTAATAATAAGTTTGAGTGAAAAGCAATTCAGATGCAGATTACACTGGTAATCTAGTTGATAGAAAAATTACTAGTGGAACGTGATTTATATTAAGACATTTAGTAACTGCATCGTTTTTCAAAGAAAACATATGCATATTTTTCATTTCAAATAATTTTCAAATTGCAAACAATTTTTTACATAAAACCCCTTCTAGAAAATCATTTTTGACCTTGTTTCAGATTAGTTATTTTGGAAATTTTGGTTTTATAATTATTTTTGAATATGATTTTAAATGATTACATTGACTAATCTGACTCCCTAATGATTATCGGAAAGATAAATAGTGATTGAAAAAGTGACGAGTGTTAATATTAATCATATATTATAACTTGAGACGGTATATTTAGTAAATTTCTTTAGAAATTTGAACAAGAGTTATAAAAACGTTTTGTCGGTAAAAATTCCATGACCATCTCTATTTCTATCATATTTCTAACGACCATCATTCATCAAAATTCAATATAGTTTGTCGATATGTGGTACTTTAAACAGGAATAATTCGTTTTTCATTTTATGTTTTAAAAAAAAACAAAGTATTCACTCTCATTTAAAAGTCCTCACGGTTATGCATGGGTGAATTACTTGGAATTTGTTATGTGCTTCCATGCTCATTTAAAAGTCCTCATGGTTATGCATGTATGGAACGCATATCAAAACTAATTAATTAAATAAACAACTTGATTCTAATCCCATTTAAAAGTCCTCACGGTTATGCATGATTAGAAGATACTTGAATTGATTTTTTTAAGAATGGAATATTACTAATCTCATTTAAAAGTCCTAACGGTTATGCATGGTTAGTAGATATTCAAATTCCTGGAATAAATATACCATAAATAGACACAACTGTATGGTTTTATATGATGACATCATTCACATCAATCTAAAAGTGGCATATGCGCCTAACAGAGTATTTATGATTTTTGTTTGATTTTTTATTGAAATTTAATATTTATATTCGATTGAGTTTTAATGTTGTATTAATATCTATCACTTTATCTCCATTTTTCTAGCACTACTACTTTTTTGCTAATAACAAAAGGGGGAGAGAAAAGTAAGATTTTGACAAATAAAGGTCAAATATTTTCTAATTGCATCTAGGATTATTTGCATATTTTTATTTACATGCATATATGAAGGGGGAGCTTTGTGTAGAGAGAAAGCATTTAAATAGGGGGAGAAAATAGAGTATATCAATGATCTAATACATTTAACATATTCAAAATCTTAAATATATGTTTGTTATCATCAAAAGGGGGTGATTGTTGAATATGCGAGTATATGATTTTTGTTTGATGATAATATATATATATATATATATATATATATATATTCATTTAAATGTATTCGTTAATGTACTATTTTATTTTTCACATAATTAAATAAATATTTGGCGAATAAAATAAACAACACGGAATTTAAATTCAAACAGATATTTTATTCAAACAAATATTTATTATAATTTCAAATAGTACAAATTCAAGATCTCACTATACATATACAACTTTGATTACAATACAAATTCAATTACATCATAATCTATCGTTTACAAATACACCTCACTACATATCGCTAATTCACTCGTAATTTATCTTCAACTTTATCCCAAATTGAATCCAGCATCTTTGCAATCTGCAAAAATAAATACTGATGCAGTAAAATTGAAAAGGAAATATTTTTGCAGTATAAAATAAAATGTGATTTTGGAAATTTTATTAGCCTCAGTTATTTGGGTTGTTCGTCATCATTTAAATTTGAATTCGTCATACACGAATAGCTTGTGACATGCACAGTGTATCACTGTACATGCCACAAGGCCGTGCACACCGATATATGCACTTGAAAAAATTACAGGGACAGGCGAGCACAGGTCAAACCCAAAACGCCGGGTTTAACTCAAGTGCAATAAAAATAATGTCACAATATCAGCACAAGGTCAAACTCGAGCTTTAAGCTGGATTCAACTCAGGTGCAATACAAAATTGTCAAGTACAAGTGAAAATGCTCGATCAAAGCAACACAGCCTCAATAATGCAATGGCCATGTTCAAAACAACACCAAAACTGGAAACAAAATCCCCAAACAAAATGAAAAATTGTATATATTGCATCTATGCAATTTCAAATAAGAATCTTAGACCAGAGAATACAACTAGTGCAGCAAGTGGTCAAACCAGGCTACACAATGAACACAACCACTTGAATATGCAATAGCGATGCAACATACATACGCACAATGAAATATGATATAGATTGATACAAGTAGGCTCAGTGCAACTCATCAAAAACATGTACCAGCTCAATATGCTATGCACAAGAACCAAGGTCAAAGGTGACATCAATGTATGCATATAGTCAGGCAATGTCAAAGATCAGAACAATGCAACACTTCCAGATGAACACATAATAAATACAAGCTACTGAACTCAAAGCAAAGAGCAAGTGACAGTGATCAATATGCAGTGGAGTGATGAATATGCTCAATACACACGCATATATGACATACCAGACCCAAATGTACATGAACAAGTAACATATATATGCTGCAAAGACCAGAGATGTGTGGATACAAGAAAACTGTAATTACAAGTGACTTCAACAAGTTAATATGCAAATAAAGTATGCAGTGACAAAACAAATGTATACAACCACATGGTGACAGTAGGATACAAGTTCGAACACACCCAATGCAAATCAAACATGTACAAACTAGCTCGAACTAGTGTCCAGCCATGATATGGAAGCAAACCAGACCGGTTCAGGTTAAAGCAAGAAAGAAGTACACATGAAGCTTATAGTGCAACAGGTCAGGGAAGCAAAAAAGTGCCTCATATAAACTAGAGAGATCATCCATGACCAGAGAGAAGCCAAAGCCAATGAACGAAGTGCACTGTGCACATATATACACATGACAGTGAAACAGGCCAGAGAGACATATACAAAGATGAAAGACCCAAGAGGCACATGGATGTACAACACAAATGAACCAGATGACAACAGTGGTGCAGTAGACCACAATGAAACCAAACCGATATGCATATACAACAAGTGACAGGATGAACAAAGCATAAAAGTCATGTATAAAGGCACACTGGAATTTATATAGTGCATATCACAGTGCAGACACAAATTGAATTGTCATATACAAACCAGAAGATTACATGACTCAAAGCAATAACAATGATGAACCAACATACTATGCAGTGAATTACAAAAGTAAGAACAATCTCCGAAGTCAACTTTTCTCTCAGCCTTACAGGAACCATTGTCGAAGTCATGGAATCGCATAAATAAAGTCAAGTGACCAAAGTCAACAGAAATCGAAGTCGTGATGGCCATAAAAGAAATCAACATCGTCAAATAAAGTCAAATGTAACAGTTTCAAACCAAAATCATGGTGGCCAAAAAATCGAACCAAGTCAGAAATCAACACCGTGTTATTCAAGTAGATTGAAAAAGTCAGTAATCATCTCAAGCATCCAAACGAAGATCAATGGCCAATGCAAAGTAATTAACGAATTCGAATATATATATATACAAACGAAAATATAGGGGTTCGAACCCTATATAAACACTAGCATCATCGGCCGCAAATGCATCGAGTTCAAGCATTCAACCAGGAGAGCAAAAGGCATAAATTACATACCAGAGTCAAAGTCGAAGTCGATCAAATCGAGGAGCCGTGTTCGAATTGAAGAAGGAGTCGATTGCCAAAGCAAGACAGAGAAATAGCAATTGTAATCGACCAACTACCCGTCGGCTTCATCGAAATTCTCTAAAGCCCTAATTCATTAGAGAGGATCGAACAAGGACGAAGCAACGAGCCGCCATTATACAGAGCAAAGAGGAAAGAACGGGCCAACATAATAAAAAGAAGAAAAGGGCTGGCACATTATTCTCTGTGATAATTTAGTTTGGTCCAGCCGTTTTTATTTGGGCTTAACCTTTTATATTAGGGTTTTATCATTTAAATTTGTTTTTAAATTAAATTCTTCTGTTAAACCATTGTAATTTCTAGTCATGTGACTAGGGGACATACTACGTGGCGTAGTTTGAGAATTCGCAACTCAGTGGCTGAGTTATGGCAGGGTTTTGAGCGTAGAGTTAAGGCTAGTCGATAGCGGGTGTCGCGAGTTTACGTGTGTAAGCGTCTGACTGCTTAATTTCTAGTAGAAACCTTGGGGCAGCACGTAGGCAGGGTTTTGCCAAAGCTGGGTAAATTCTGTGTCGTTCTATTTCTGCATTTATTATTCTGCTACTATCGGTGCTGCTATTATTCTGACATATCTGCATTGAAATTATTTTATACAAACTTCCGCAATAATTTTTATAATTGACTGCATCACCCTATTCACCCCCATCTAGTGTGAAACCGATCCCTCCTTCAAAGGAGGAAATTTGCCTCTTCTCGGTGGAGCAGAAGATGGAGCTGCGAAGTTGACTTGATGTTGGAGTTCAGTTTAATGCAGACCAGTTACCTCCCTGGAATGATGATGAAGTGAACATACATGATATGCATCAAGAGGATGTTGAGCCAAGAAGGCATGGAACGGTCTGTAGACATCGATCAAACCATTCACGTAAGGTAGAGCATGGCTACTGTTTGGCTCCAACTATCCAAATACCATACCTGATCGCTACGATCAAGCAGCTAGTAAGGGAGAGCCAAAGCTTAACCAATGATGATTAGGAGATCTCGAGGAGTCACACATCATTCACTGACACTATTCTACACGCGGAGTATCGAAGGAGGTTCAACATGCCATCGATGCCTGCTTTTGAGGGAAAAACCGACCCCGAGCAATATATCATAAGATATGAATGGCTGATGGATTCCAGATGAGCTGATGATGCAATAAAATATAGATATGTTCCTTCTACTCTTTCAGACATAGCAAATATGTGGTTTACAAGATTAAGATGGAATGTGAGAATATTAATGTAATAGTTTTGAATCCAATGTTAAATCCAACTATTTGACAATAATAAATGGAATAACTATTAATTTATTTAATTAAATGGAATTATTGTGAATTTTATTTATAATTTCTGAATTTAATAAATTGAGGTTAGCATTGAAATTGATAAATTAATTAACTCTTAATGGACATCTAAATTGTTTAAATTAGTATAAATGATTAAGAAATTTAAAAACGATAAAATTTGTCAGTTGTAGCATTGAAATTGAAAATTTGATTTAATTAATTAATTATTAATTTATTTAATCAATGTGAAAATAGCTAATTTGGCCATTGACTCGGATTTCGACGAAACCAATTTCATCGTATCGGTAACGGTGAATTATTATAGGATTTCAAGTTTCGAAGCGATCGGACTTGCCATTTGATCGTAGGGACTCGAAACGCCTAGAAAACAATTTAATTGAAATCAATTGAAATCAATTTGAAATAACTTGATTTTAGCATAACTTCTTCATATGATGGAATTTGGACTTGAAACTTATTCCATTGATTTTAAAATATTTAAAACATCTATTTTGATATATGGGTTGAGCCAATTTCGTTCCGGAGTTGAAACGGGCTTTTCGGGCCATTTTATCGTTCAACGTGTAAAAAAATCGTGTCCATTCATCTCTATTTCTGACCTACCTATATATACCTTGTCATAAACCCTAGCCTATTTCTTATGTTCATTATTCTGTACATATAATTCCATTTGCTTCTCCTCTTTCAATGGCAGACAGAACCCTAAATCCCAAAATGCAAGTTCAAATCAAATTCAAAGCCAAAAATTAAATCATCTCAAACTACATCAAATTTCATATGGATTCAAAGTTCTCAACGAGCGCAAGTCAATGCTGCTGTTCGTTTTTCAATTTGGATTTATGTTTTGCCAGAACTGCTCAAAACAGTCAGGCCGTTCGTTGGGCTGCGATCGACCTTGACCGATCGCCAAATCGACGACAAGGTTTTGCGGAGATTGAGGTGCGTTGTCCATCAGTGTGCTTACTTTGGCGAGTTGACGGTTAGATTGCTTGCTAAAATTCGATTAGGGTTTTATGATTAACGATGGCTGGTGTTATTTTGGATCGTGATCGTCGTCGTGGGGGCCGAGTAGGCAGGGGGCGGAGGCCACGCGTGGTCGGCGGCGAGTTTGGCAGGGGTCGCGACGCGCTAGGCGTCGGCGAGGTGGCGTGCGCGATTTGTGGTTTGACCGGTAGGGTTTGGGTTCGAGCCCTGCACTGTAGCGTCCTGAGATACTCGCGTGTTGACTATTGGGAGAATTGGTGACATGGCTTGAGAGAGTAGGTTGTGTTTGTTTATTTTTAATTTAATTTAATTTTAAATTGCAATGTTCTAATCTCAATAACTTTTGCATACGAGGTCCGTTTTACGCGCGGTTTTCTCCGCTAGGTTCGTATTGGAATTTTGGACATTTCAAAGCAGGTTTGGATGAATTCTGAGACTGTTCAAATTTTGGGTTTAAATTGGATTTAAATTTTCAATTTAAATTCAAAAGGTGAGTGTTTTGACCACTCGCAACTTCTAAAACTTCTTTTGTGTGTTAAATTAATTTCTGATGTGATTAGAAATTTATTTGTGGTTGTTTGGTATATTTTTATCATCATTCCAGTTAAATTGAATTTATTGAATTAAATTGTTATTTAATTTATTATTGTATATTAACTACCAGTTAAATTGTTATTTAATTTATTTTTGAATATAAAATGCCAGTAAATACCTGTTATTTATTACCTGTTCTATATTGATGTTATTGTTTGAATTGGATGATGATTGTGATAAATGGTTGATGATTGATATTGGATGAATGGATGTTGTATTTTATATTGTTATAAACTACAAGTTGTTATGCATTTTTATTTCATTCGGGATTGCGGTATGAAATGATATATAATCGTATTTTTATTTTAAATTACGGATTGAAATGATAAATATCTGTATCACTTGACCATAGGGTAGAAAATTTTATACAGACACCGTGGTCTATATCTAAAATATTTTGAAAATGATTTCTATGGTTTTGGAAAGAAATATATGGTTTAATGAATATTGATTTTTGATATTATATAAATATTATTTTTATATATAGTTAAATGCTTGAATTTAAGCTATGTATAAGTTTGTTAAATAAAAAATTAAGTTTATTAATAGAGTTTGATTTTTTAAAAAATAAAGGTGAGTAAATTTTTAAATTTTATTTTAATAAAGAGTGTATAATGATTTAAATAAATAAAGGCTGAGAGATAAATTGGATATTTATTTGGAATTAAATTTAGTTAAGAATTAAACTCAAAAGGTTGATGTGAAATTTATTAAATTGGAAATTTTAAAAGGGTATAATTGTTATAACTTGATTTTGGGGTCATGGTGAATTAAATGAGTATTTCAAGTGTAAATGAATTGAAGGAAATATCTAGTTATTTGTAATTTGAGTTTTATTTAAATGATAATGGATTAATTATGTAAAATATTTCAAAACTAAATAATAGAAAGTATAATTGTTAATATAAAATATAATTGTTGGATCGAAATTATCAAATTTAGTTTTGAAATTTTGGAATATTTAAAGCCTTGAAATATATCGAAATTGAAATGTTTTATCGAAATTGAAGTGTTTCAAAGTTATGAATTCCAAAGTATTATGTTTAAAAGTGTTATAATTTCAAATGTTTGGTTTCGAAGTGTATAAATTTGAAAGTGCTATGATTTTGGAAAGGGGATATATTTGAAATAAAAATGATATTATATTGATTTGGGTTTTAATAAAGATGATATCATATTGATTTGGTTTTTGAAGTGGAAATTATATCGTATTTATATGGTTTTGGAAGGATATTATATTTCGGTTTTGAAGTATAATTATTTTGAAATGATCACGGTGTTATAATAACGTTTGGTTGTTAAAGAGACCGGGATCGAAAGTTGTCATACTTTCTGCCAACTTCGAAAACCACTTTGACAACCGTGTACGCAATGGAGATTCTAGAATGAAGTAGGATGGTGGCGATGTTTCCTTTGAGATATATACGTGGACCCGACTCCCATGAATTGGCATAAGGTGGCTAAAACAGGAGCGATTCTGGGCCATTGAGGTAGCTCTCTTATCGGACACACTCCTACGATATTATATTCTGACTTTGAGATTGATTTGGAGGCCACTTTTGATTTTTGATTTTGGAGGTGTGGCTCGAGGTGGGTGGTAGCTGCGCACTATGCGTCACCAACAGTCCGGATAGTAATTGGTATATCTACCCTAGCGAGCCTTGTACGAGTTTGGTTTTCTCCCGTAGCCCGTGTGGTATCCTCTGGTGGCTTCCCGATCAGGAGGGACCATGATACTGGATGGACTACTAGGACTATTACGTGTTAAGGTGGAAAATGTAAAGCCTTAATGCTATTTAAAAGTAAGTTTATTTTACTAATCCACATTATTATAATAGCAAAATATTACTACATAGTAAATAGTTTAACGGATCCTTAGGAGATGTGAATCCCGAGCATCTCTTAAGTTACTGCACTCACGTTTGACACTGGATAGGAGATGTCAAATCCCGTAAACATCTCTAACGCCGTTCCAGTCATATTATTTACAGTTGATTTGACTTACATAAGATCTTTTAGTTCTGACTCGAGTGTTTTCTCTTTTTAATTCGCTCGGGTCAGTCTGAGCATTTCAGGATTTGAAGACTTTTTCTGAAGGACGAAGACGAAGAATTAATATTACTATTTATTATATGCTGCTAAACTATTGTACTCCGCTGCATTAATTATTATTCTGTAGCATGTATAACTCTGACATGTATTGTATAAATATAATCGAATATTTTGTAAACAGCTTCATGAACTGTTTATTTGATTATTATATTTTATCGTTCCGCTGTGAGATTTTGTTTTGTTTTATTTCTTTCCTTGCTTTTCTTATTCACCCCAATAACAATTCGTCCTTTTGTATGGTTTGAGTCTGACGTGTGTGGTTTATCGTTGATTTAAAACGTACAAAAAGGTGGGATGTTATATCTAGTATCAGAGCTTTGGTTTAACGATAAACCTTAGCTTTGTGGGGTCTGACTCTTTATCAATAAGGTAGTAGTACCATACGATGAGTCGCTAAGTGTATATATATGAGAGAGCGTATTTGTTAGTGTTATAAAAGGGTTTTTAATGTTGTGTTAATTTGTTCCCTTTTGTATTTATAAATTCTGGTTGGTGCATGGGACGCTATGACATCAATAAGGATTTCTAAACACTTAATATGACAGACTGACACAATATTTGTATTGAGCATAGGCGAATGGAATAATTTTGCCTATTATATTTTCTATATATATAAGATAAATTATATATATATGATATATATTTGGTTGTAATATATTGGTTGTTAGGTAGTGAAATTTACAAATATTGATTGGAAATAAGATCTGAAGAAACTGAAATAAATGAAATTTGGAAATTTTAGGACTTGAGTTCCGGGACTTTTAAATTTCTTTCAAAGGATTTTGGAATATAATAATATTATTAGAAGTATTTTCTGATATAAATATTTTAATATAAATCGAAAGAATTGTTTTAAAGAAATTTTGAAAAGAAATAAGTTCTGTACTCCCCTCTCTGTTGCTGGGAAATAATTTCAGTGATGAGTGCACGCATCATCGACATTCATTTTCGAGTTTCGAAGTGGGAAGTCCACTTTAGTAGTTTTGCTGCAGATTTATTTTGATAAACAAATATAAATTTTAAATTGCTTTAAACATAATTTGATATATAAGTTGTGTAAGTATATATTTATATATTATTTTAAAATTATTTGAAATTTAACCCGGTATTTTGTTCTTAAGTTTCTGATAATCAACAGTTTCAATTATGGAGATAAAATGGATTATAACTAATTTATAATTGGAACCATTAATTAAAATAAGAGATTAAATGCTAGGTTGTAAATGAAATTTCAAGAAATTTGAAATTTGTAACCTATAAAACAAAGGATATTATTATTAAACATTAAGTTTATTAAAAGAAATAAGATGAACTTGTATAATTTTCAATTACATTCTTGAAAAGCATATATATAACTTACCAAAAGATGTAAAAGTTGAAATGTCTAATAAGAAAATGTAATAGAATATTATACAAGTAAAACTTAAAGTAAACAATGAAGTCCTTTATAAATAAAAATTGATTTTATAGTGTTATAATTGAAATGTTACTATAATTAAATATAATAGAAGGCTAAGTATTATAAATAAATGATTATTAGCTTAAGTAAATAAATTGAAATGCTAAGAAATTGAGTTGAACATAAACACTATAAATAAATGAATGTAAATAAATGAAGTTATGCAATAATGAATGTAATGCAATAAAAAGAAAATTTATATGATATGAATAAATAAAAATGAATTTATGTAAGTATAAGTGCAAATAAGTGAAATAAACACTGAATTAATGGATGGAAATTGAAACTTTGCTAGAAATATATGTAAATAAAAAGATAAATCGTTATATGAATGAAAAGGAAATCAAACAACAAATGTATGAAGTGGAATGGATAAAAATGAATTTTATCTGTTGTTTGAAATAGTTGTTTGTTTGGTTTATGGTTTTTTGGGTAAGGATACTTTAAAATTGCTTAAATGTATGAATAATCTATTGAGTTTATCTAAGACTGTTGAGTAAATAGAATACTTGGTAGTTATTTTTCATTCTATGTGACTTAAAGTGTCTTGACCCGAACCAACCAATTGTTTTGTTTTGCTTGAATGGTTGATTTGTATATGATGTGAATGCTGTTGGTTGTAATGATTGTTGTTTTATATTGAATAGTTTGAAACAACTTTAAATATTTCATTTTATATAATTGTTAAGTCTTTCTAGATTATATAAGTGAAATACAGGTTATGGAAGCAATTGCTACTGCTTTTGGTTTCATAAAATAAGCATTAATTGCTCGGCAAATAGATAAGTTTTCGAATTACGGTTTTATAGCGCTATTATATTGTTTTCTCGTGTTGGGATATACATTTTTGGAAAATATACGTTGTATATTGTTATATTTGATATTATATTTTCTCTCGAGCCTCCCCGTACAAAGGAGACTCTGTCGAAATTTTCCGTAAATTTCGGACTTAGAAAATTTTGAAAAATGTTTCCAAACTTTATTAATTTTAGTATAAAAAGATTTAATGGTTATAAATGATATATCTTATTTAAATTATTAAACTTTGTAAATTTATTTGTTTATAATATTTATATTTTGAATAAGATGTATTGACTACTTATTTCTTTCTTTACCCTTCTTTTTCCTTTTCGGGGACGAAAAGCTTTGAGTGGGGGAGAGTGTAACGACCCGTAATTGTCGATAATTAAAAATGTTAATTTAATTAGGAATTGTGAATAAATATTGGAAGATATAATTTTTTTGTAATTTAGTTAATGAAATAATAACTAAAGTGAAATGCAACAGGGTTATTTGTGGTTAATTATTATGAACTTGAATGAAATCACAATTAGTTGAAAAAAAGGTAAATGTATACTTGGTAATAAATTTACTACCAGAAAACAAACGAAGATATTGAATTAATCAATGAATTAATAATAATAAATAGTAATTATAATATTATTTGGAAATAATGTTAATATTATTTATAATAGGATAAGTTGTGGAATTTAAAAGAATGGAAATAAAGATTTATCAATTTATTGGGATTTGAACTATAATAATTGGATTAATTGCAATTAAATGAAATTAAAATATCTAAACATTACGTTATTTGAAATTAAGATGGAATGTGAGAATATTAATGTACTAGTTTTGAATACATTGTCAAATCCATCTATTTGACAATAATAAATGGAATAACTATTAATTTATTTAATAAAATGGTCTTATTGGGAATTTTATTTATAATTTCTGAATTTAATTAATGGAGGTTAACACTGAAATTGATAAATGGATTAACTCTAAATGGACATCTAAATTTTTTAAATTAGTATAAATGATTAAGAAATTTAAAAACAATAAAATTTATCAGTTATAGCATTGAAATTGAAAATTTGATTTAATTAATTAATTATTAATTTATTTAATCAATGTGAAAATAGCCATTTTGGCCACTGACTCAAATTTCAACGAAACTAGTTTCATCGGATCCGTAACGGTGAACTATTGTAGGATTTCAAGTTTCGTAGCGATTGGACTTGTCGTTTGATCGTACGGACTCGAAACGCCTAGAAATCGATTTAACTGAAATCAATTGAAGTCAATTTGAAATAACTTGATTTTAGCATAACTTCTTCATACGATGGAATTTAGACATGAAACCTGTTACTTTGATTTTAAAATATTTTAAAACATCTATTTTGATATGTGGGTTGACCCAATTTCGTTCCGAGGTCGAAATGGGCTTTTTGGGCTATTTTATCGTTCAGTGTGTAAATAAATCGTGTCCATACATCTCTATTTCTGACCTACCTATATATACCCTTTTATAAAACCCAGCCTATTTCTTATATTCATTATTCTATTTGTACAATTCCATTTGCTTCTCCTCTTTTAATGGCAGACAGAACCCTAAATCTCAAAATGCAATTTCAAATCAAATTCAAAGCTAAAAATTTAATCTCCTCAAACTATATCAAATTTCATTTGGATTCGAAGCTCTTGACGAGCGCAAGTCAATGCTGCTGGTCGTTTTTCAGTTTAGATTTCTGTATGGCCAGAACTGCTCAAAACAGTCACGACCGTTCGTTGGATTGCGATCGACCTCGACCGATCGTCAAATCAACGACAGGGTTTTGTGGAGATTGAGGTGCGTTTTCCATCGGTGTGTTTACTTTGGCAAGTTAACGGTTAGATTGATTGCTAAAATTCGAATAGGGTTTTATGATTAACGGCGGCTGTTGTTATTTTGGATCGTGATCGTCATCGTGGGGGACGAGTTGGCGGGGGGCGGAGGCCACGCGTGGTCGGCGGCGAATTTGGCAGGGGTCATGACGCGCTACGCGCGGCGAGGTGGCGTGCGCGATTCCTGTTTCGGCCGGTAGGGTTTGGGTTCGCACCCTGCACTGTAGCATCCTGAGGTACTCACGTGTTGACTTTCGGGAGAATTGGTGACGTGGCTTGAGAGAGTAGGTTGTGTTTGTTTATTTTTAATTTAATTTAATTTTAAATTGCAATGTTCTAATCTCAATAACTTTTGCATACGAGGTCCATTTGATGCGCGCTTATCTCCGCTAAGTTCGTATTGGAATTCCGGATATTTTAATGCTGGTTTAGAAGAATTCTAGGACTGTTCAAATTTTGGGTTTAAATTGGATTTAAATTCAATTTAAATTCAAAAGTTGAGTGTTTTAACCCACTCACAACTTCTAAAATTTCTTATGTGTGTTAAATTAATTTCTGATGTGATTAGAAATTTATTTATGGCTGTTTGGTATATTTTTATCATCATTCCAGTTAAATTGAATTTATTGAATTAAATTGTCATTTAATTTATTATTGTATATTAAATGACAGTTAAATTGTTATTTAATTTATTTTTGAATATAAAATGCCAGTAAATACCTGTTATTTATTGTTTGTTCTATATTGATGTTATTGTTTGAATTGGACGATGAGTGTGATAAATGGTTGATGATTGATATTGCATGAATGGATGTTGTATTTTATATTGTTATAAAATGCAAGTTGTTATGCATTTTTATTTCATACGGTATTGTATTATGAAATGATATATAACGATATTTTTATTTTAAATTACGGATTGAAATGACAAATATCCGTATCACTTGACCATAGGGTAGAAAATTTTATACAGACACCGTGGTCTATATCTAAAATATTTTGAAAATGATTTCTATGGTTTTGAAAGAAATATATGGTTTAATGAATATTGGTTTTTTATATTATATAAATATATTTTCTATATATAGTTAAATGCTTGAATTTAAGCTATGTATAAGTTTGTTGAATAAAAAAATTAAGTTTAATAATAGTGTTTGATTTTGTTTTAAATAAAGGTTAGTAAGTATTTAAATTTTATTTTAAAAAAGAGTGGATAATAATTTAAATAAATTAAGGCTGTGAGATAATTTGGAGATTTATTTGGAATTAAATTTACTTAAGAGTTAAACTCAAAAGGTTGATGTGAAATTTATTAAATTGGAAATTTTAAAAGGGTATAATTATTATAGCTTGATTTTGGGGTCATGGTGAATTAAATGAGTATTTCAAGTGTAAATGAATTGAAGGAAATATTTAGTTATTTGTAATTTGAGTTTTATTTAAATGATAATGGATTTATTATGTAAAATATTTCAAAACTAAATAATAGAAAATATAATTGTTAATATAAAATATAATTGTTGGATCGAAATTATCAAATTTAGTTTTGAAATTTTGGAATATTTAAAGCCTTGAAATATATCGAAATTGAAATGTTTTATCGAAATTGAAGTGTTTCGAAGTTATGAATTTCAAAGTATTATGTTTAAAAGTGTTATAATTTCAAATGTTTGGTTTCGAAGTGTATAAATTTGAAAGTGCTATCATTTTGGAAAAGGGATATATTTGAAATAAAAATGATATTATATTGACTTGGGTTTTAATAAGATGATATCATATTGATTTGGTTTTTTAAGTGGAAATTATATCGTATTTATATGGTTTTGAATGGATATTATATTCTAGTTTTGAAGTATAATTATTTTGAAATGACAACGGTGTTATAATAACGTTTGGTTGTTAAAGGGACCGGGATCGAAAGTTGTCACACGCTCTGCCAACTCCGAAAACCACTTTAATAACCGTGTACGCGGTGGAGATTCAAGAATGAAGTAGGATGGTGGCAATGTTTCCTTTGAGGTATATACATGGACCCAACTCCCGTGAGTTGGCATAAGGTGGCTAAAACAGGAACGATTCCGGGCCAGTGAGGTAGCTGCTCTTATCGGACACACTCCTTCGATATTATATTCTGACTTTGATATTGATTTGGAGACCACTTTTGATTTTTTATTTTGGGGGTGTGGCTCGAGGTGGGTGGTAACTGCACGCTATGCGTCACCACCAATCCGGATAGTAATTGGTATATCTACCCTGGCATTGCCTCGTGTGTCGTGTTACTACCCTAGCGAGCCTTGTACGAGTTTGGTTTTCTCCCGTAGCCCGTGTGGTATCCTCTGGTGGCTTCCCGATCAGGAGGGACCATGATACTGGATGGACAACTAGGACTATTACGTGTTAAGGTGGAAAATATAAAGACTTAATGCTATTTAAAAGTAAATTTATTTTACTAATAGACATTATTATAATAGTGAAATATTACTACATAGTAAATAGTTTATCGGATCCTTAGGAGATGTGAACATCTCTTAAGTTACTGCACTCACGTTTGACATTGGATAGGAGATGTCAAATCCTGTAAACATCTCTGACACCGTTCCAATCCTATTATTTACAGTTGATTTAACTTACATAAGATATTTTAGTTCTAACTCAAGTGTTTTGTCTTTTCAATTCGCTCGGGTCAGTCTGAGCATTTTAGGATTTGAAAACTTTTTTCTAGAGGACGAAGACGAAGAATTAATATTATTGTTTATTATATTCCGCTACACTATTGTACTCCGCTGCACTATTGTACTCCGCTGCATTAATTATTATTCTCTGGTATGTATAACTCTGATATGTATTGTATAAATATAATCGAATATTTTGTAAACAGCTTCATGAACTGTTTATTTGATTATTATATTTTATCGTCCCGCTCTGAGGTTCTGTTTTGTTTTATTTCTTTCCCTACTTTTCTTATTCACCCCAATAACAATTCGCCCTTTTGTATGGTTTGAGTCTGACGTGTGTGATTTATCATCGTTTTAAAACGTACAAAAAGGTGGGATGTTACACCTTTTGAAGCTCTTTACGGAAGACCTTGCAAGTCGCCTTCGTGTTGGTTGGAGTCTATAGAGAGATTGCTACTTGGTCCCAGCATGATTAGAGATACTTCAGAAAAGATTGATTTGATCAGAAGGAGAATGAAGATGGCCCAAGATAGGCAGAAATCTTATGTAGATAGGTGGAGAAGGGATATGAAGTTTGAGGTAGGAGACTTGGTTTTCATTAAGGTATCTCTGCTAAGAATGGTAGTAAGATTTGGATTAAGTGGGAAACTTGCTTCCAGATTCGCAGGACCATTCCCTATTTTGGAAAGGGTAGGGAAGATGGGATATCAGATAAAGCTACCGGAGAGGCTCGCAAGAGTTCATGATGTTTTCCATGTTTTGCTCTTGAGAAAGTGCTTACGTGACTCAATAGAGCTAGTGGAACCTAGCCGACTTGAAGAAGTTGAAGTGGAGAGAGAAGCATCGATTCGTCGCATTTTTACCAAGATCGTTGGGCATGATATCAAGAAGCTTCAGAATAAGGAAGTCCCTTTGGTTAAGGTGCAGTGGGGAGATAGAATGGAGGAAGCTACGTGGGAGGCAGAAAGGAAAATACATACCTTTTATCTGTTTCTTTTCGATGGTATGTTTTGAATTTTCTATTTCCATATTTGGTTTTGATTGGGTTCTTTCCTTTAGTATCTTTAGGAGGGTAGATCTTAGAATTTAACCTATGGATGGTAGGATTGAATGTCAACATGTTACTAGAACATGTTATGTATGATGGATGCTAGTGGTTGCAAGTGTTTGCTAGTGGATGCTAATGGATGCATATATATACACTAGGCACTATTTTCTCTTAGGGATCAGCCTAATTAGTTCACTAAAGCATATTCATATGGATGTGTGCTCATTTGCATTTTTATTTTATTTCCATGGTTTCTATTATTGGATAACTAGCATATGATTGTTACATTTGGATGACGGTTGTAGCATGCATGTAGAACTATCAGTTATCATTAGGAATTTGCATTCATTTGGATACATGGCACGAACATTATTGCATAAAAGGAGGTCTAATGAATCAGTACACCGCCTAATCTTTTGCATTGGTTAGGGACATTGATAGTACACTATTGCATATATCATAAATTGCATTAGAAAACTTAAGGACAATGGACGTATTTGATGGTGGTTGAGTATACGATTGTAGAATTTGGATGAAAATATTTATTTCATTCTTTTGTCCTTAGGGGTTTCAGGGACGAAATCCTTTAAAAAGGGGAGAATGTAACAACCCAAAATTTAAGCTATAATAATTAATTAACGAATTAATTAAATAACAAAATAAGTTTGAGAAATTGTCATAATTAGACATGGGAGTTGCACCATTGTGTTCGGGGTAATTTTCTAGTCAATTTCCGTACATAGTTTGTCAAAATCCGAGCTAAAATGAGGACGATACGAAATAAACAAGAAAACAGAAATTAAAATAAAAAATAAAATAATAATAATAATAAACAATGGGTTAGGTCGACCTAAAACTAGGCCATGTCGCCCTCACCATAGTTAGGTCAACCTGCATGTCGACCCTCACAGAAGCATGGTTGACCTGCTTTTTTAACTTGTACGTAGTTTTGTCCAGATTTGAGGGTGACATGTTTTTCCAAATTCCTTCAATCCTATGTGTTCGTGCTTCCATCCGACAGTTCTCGGTGAGCCTATGACATGGTTGCACCAGATTTAATCTTCAAATCCAACGGTCTGAGATCCCTAAACTACACTATAAATAATTCCCTAAGCCTAGCTATTTTTCACATTCAGATTTTCTCCTATTTGGGTTCATTACCAGATGTTGGACCCTAAATAGAAAAAATTTCTAAGGAGGAAATATTTTTGATAAAAATATTCTACGTTTTAGAAGTGGATCAAAGAAGATCGAGGAATAGAGCTAACGACCACTGGTGAGTGTTTTGTAATTATTTTAGATTTTTAAGTAATTTAAAATAATAGGGTTCTCAATAGTTGTAGTTTTTCTGAAATTTTGAGACAATTTTTATACAAGTTATTTACAGCTAGTTTTAAAGTTCTTTTCAGTCTATTTTATTCAGCTATTTTATTAAGCTATTTTATTCAGTTATCTACAGTTCTTTACAGTTATACATTTATTTACATCTGTTATACATTAGAATTCAGCCTGTAAATTTTAGTTTCTTGTTATTCCTTTTACGCGAATAAAATATTAAAAAGAGAATAATTCACAAATATGGATTAAAATAGAAAAGCACTAAATTTATAAAAATTTGATGTAAAATAAGAAAGACTATAATAAAAAGAAGATAGACTGAAATAGGGAAATATGAGACATTTGTGAGCATTAGTATAACAAGTGGTTATAACTAAAAAGATAAAAAAAAAGAGTAACAATTATAATGTAGGTTATAATTAAGAAGAAAGAACAGAAAGGCTTATTTTAAAACTTAGACTAAGTTAATATGCAAATTATAACATAGGTTATAATTAGAGATAACAGAAAAGGCTTATTTTAAGACTTAGATTAAGTTAATAGGCAAATAGAGCAGAAATAACGGAAGATGCTTATTTTAAGAACTTACATTAAATTAAGAAGAAAAGATGGAAGCAGGGCCCGTACCAACAACATTCCCTTTCAGACTAGGACAAATGGTCTCACAACAGATTAGGTGAGGCTGGGCAGGACCCTTTCGGACTAGGAATGATGGTCTCATAATAGTTAGGTGAGGCTAAGACATTGGGTAAATATGTGGCTAATAGATAGAAGCTCAAATCGAGGGATTTGGGTAAAGAGCGCAACTAGATTTTGTTTGTTAGCACCGGTACCAACGAATTCCCTTTCAGACTAGGACCGATGGTCTCAGAAAATACTTAGGTGAGTCTGAGCAGGAACCTTTCAGACTAGGACTGATGGTCTCACAACAAATTAGATGAGGATGGGCATGCTTATGCTGATTAGGGTAAGTAAGAGGTCACAAGAGGGGGCGATAGTTAGCGTGTACTGGCGATGACCGAGCTTGCAGCATTGGTTAGGGTAGATAAGTCACTACTGCGTTCCAAGCGCTAAACATGTGTCTTTTGCTATGGGACCAATAAGACTGGACTAGCTCGTAGTGGCACAATAGAGATAGAAGGCCGATCAATAGGTATAATTAGGATTTCAGCCTAATTAAAATAGGATTAGGTTTTAGCCTAATCAAAGCAGCAATCTAAGACAAGTGCAAACAATCACAATCAAAGCAAACAGAATTAGTTAAATAGTATTTTATCCCTACTTTTATCGTTTCTTTATTTCCTTTTATACTAGAACCGCTGCTAAGTCTATTATCTTTATCTTGCTTAAAAATGCTAGTAATTACTTTCACTCACCAGAATTGTAGTCTGACCCACTCCTCTATTTTTCCCTTTTTCCCCCGTAGGCTAGCAGAGGCAAGGACAGTAGATTTGGATTTCTTGGAGATCCATTTACAGAGCTTTCTCATTCTTCATGTATTCTTCTTCTTTTCAGTTTTTCTCTGGACTTTGGATGTACTAGTACTTTATGAAAGGAATGATCATTATTTTTGTTGTACTATGATTTTATGATTCTGACATCTATTTTTCATAAGACATATGTATCTGGTATTTGAGACATGTGATGTTTTTTAGACTTATTTTTGAATTTTTGTTTTGAATAATAAGTTACCATTTAAATGTTTCCATTGTTATTATTTATTTTGTCTTGTGAATCTTAGTCTCTATGATGCTTTAGTTGTACCTATAATGCACCACATCTTTTAGCGTGCCCTTTTTGGGTTTACTATGGGGTGTGGGGTGTTTAAGAACCTTGATCTGTTCGCTTGGCTCATTCTAATAAGTGTGAGATATCGCCTGACATTGTGAGCCACGCATTAAATATCGACCTGAGGCATGTTCTATGAAACAAAAAAGGCATGGCATTGATCCAGAGAGATCTTCCACCCTTAAAGAGGATGTTGATAAACTCAAAAGTAATGGGTTTATTCGCGATGCCCTTTGCCCTAAATGGGTATCCAATCCTGTACTTTTGAGAAAGGCAAATGGAAAATGGCAGACATGCGTTGACTACTCGGACCTAAATAAGGCATTCCCTAAGATAGCTTTCCCCTTTCGAGGATCGATCAATTGGTGGGATATAATCAAATTCAGAAGCATATACCCGACTAGGAGCACACTGGTTTATTACCAATCTTAGATTGTACTGCTATGCGGTAATGCCATTCGGGTTGAAGAATGTTGGAGCAACTTATCAACACCTGGTCAATCGAATGTTTAAAGATCAAATTGGAAAGAGGATGGAGGTGTACGTGCATGATATGCTTATGAAGTCATGGTGGTCAAGCGACCACATTAGAGACTTAGTAGAAATGTACATTATCCTTCGATATTATAAAATAAAGATCAATCCTCTAAAATGTTCCTTTGGCATTGCATCAGGAAAATTCTTGAATTTCATTGCCAATGCTCGCAAAATCAAAGCTAATCCCAAGAATATTCAAGCAATTCGCAACATCCAAGTGCTAAAGACCATCAAATAAGTACGGAGCCTAAATGAGAAGGTTGCTACCTTAAGTTGATTTATTTCCAAAGCCACCGATAAAGAAATTCCTTTTTGAACTTATTTAGAAGAGGGAAAAGGAACTTTGAATGGACACAGGATTATGAAGACGCATTCCAAGATATGGTGAACCCCTTAGAGAGACCTCCCATCTTGCCAAAGCCGGTGAATCATGAAGACTTGTATATCTACCTGGCCGTGTCGGTACATATAATAAGTGCCACACTATTTCACGAGGACAATCGAACACAACGACCGGTCTACTATGTCAACAAGCGATTAACAGGAGCTTCAAGGAACTAGCCGAAGATGGATAATTTGGCGTACTGCTTGTTGATTTCTTCATGAAAGCTCCATCCTTATTTTCAAGCTTTTCCCATCAACGTTTACACCAATTAGCCATTACGATAGGCCCTACAGCGATGTGAGATGTCTGAAAGGTTACTCAAGTGGAACATCTAGCTAAGCCAGTTTGACATTACCTATCTCCTTCGCAGAGCCATCCATGGAAAGGTACTAGCGGACATTATAGCTGAGTTCACTAGGAAGGATGATCTCCCAAAGAGCAGTGAAGCCCCTGCCATTCAATGGAAAATGGGTACATATAGAGCCTCCAATGATCGCTGTTTTGGATCAGGATTCATACTAGTAACTTTGTAGGATTGATTAATTTGCTACGCTTTGAATCTTGACTTCCCTGCAATGAATAATGATGCCAAATATGAAGCTTTGATTGCTGGACTCAAACTTTCCAAAGAACTGGGAATAAAATCTCTTGAAATCTTTTGCGATTCCCAGTTGTTGGTATACCAACTCATGGGAGATTACCAGGCTAAAGGAAAGCGTCTCGCTGTGTATCTTATCCAAGTCCAAGAGCTATTAACTGACTTTGAGTATTATGACATCATGCACATTCCCCGGGATCGAAAAAAAGAGGCTGGCTCATTGGCAAAGTTTGCTAGCACCGGGGGTGCACAAAAGATAGGCTTGGTTCTAGTCGGAGGACTAGATACTCTGAGCATAAAGTTGATAAAATCGATTGGGTACTAAAAACAGAGCCTGAGAAGGAGCCGTAGATGACTCTGATTAAAGATTAGTTGCGATAGGGAGTCTTTCACGAACGGAGGAATGAAAAATGACAAATCCTCCGTAAAGCTTCATGATATATCATTCAAGAAGGAGTCATATATAGAAAGTGTTTTTCCGTTCCCCTACTTCGGTGTATCGCTCATGATGAAATAAAGCGAATCCGAAGGGAAGTTCATAAAGGGAAATGGGATGTTCATACCCGGGGGGAAACCCCTGCAAAGAAAATAATCCATTATGGGTATTACTGGTCAACTGTCAACCGAGATTCTGCTAATTAAGCTAAGCAATGCGGAATGTATGCAAAAGTTCCAAGAGCTCCAGTAATGATAATTACACAATTGGTCAGCCCATGACCGTTTTCCACATCAAGACATTATTTTTTACTTACAGTTCTCAAAAGGTGGTGCAAAGTATGTCATCGTAGCAGTTGATTACATGATCAAATGGGGCGAAGTAGAAACTTTAACCATGATGACGAAAAAAACAATAAACTTCATTGTCTAGAACATCTGTTGTTTTGTCTTCCATGAACCATTGTAACTGATAATGGAACTCAGTTTGTCATCGTTGAATTCAAAAACTTCTTCCGCCGACATCATCTTTAAAAGAGATTTGCGACAGTTGCTCACCCTAACGAAAATGAATAAGTTGAAGCAGTGAACAAAATCATAAAGTCTAATCTGAAGAAACGTTTGTAATAGGCTAGAGGCAAGTGGGTGGATGAACTACCAAAAGCATTTTGAGAATACAGAACCACCAATAAGTCTAGGACTGGCCATACTCCATTCGCCAGTGCTTACAGCTTTGAAGTCGTCATTCTAATAAACTCGAAGTCCCTTCTCATCGAGTGACCTAGTGTGCCCCCATAACGAATAGAGATATCCTCTTAGAATCTCTAAACTTTGTAGATGAGAAGCGTGAAGAAGCTAATTTGAGGGCAGTTGCACATCGACACCGAGTTGGCTGATACTACAACACTAAAGTTCGACCTAAAACCTTTGAAATTGGCGATCTCATCTTGAAATGGTTTTTCCTATCCAGTCATGCATGAATCCTACTTGGAAAGGACCGTACGTCATTGAGTAGAAGCTTGGAGAAGGAACTTTCAAGCTAGCAACCATTGATAGCGTCACACTCCCAAGGGCATAGAATAATGAGCGTTTACGATGCTATTTCACTTAGTTTATTCTTTTTCATTCAATTCTATTCAATTTCCAAATTTACTTTAGCGTTTGATTTTCCAGATATGTAATAAGGCAAATTATGTCATTTCTTTCCATTTGGCAAATAAAGTTTGAAATTTCCTTCATATTTGTGATTGGTGTAGCGTTACATATTAGTTACGATACTCGACTGACTAATATTGACATATCCAAGCAGGTTTCCAAAGTTTGGAGCCAGCCGATTACACAAGTTCAGGATTGAACTAAACAAAATGAACGTAGTCCGACTGTTCATTCAATGATTCTCACTCCCGATGGATGGAGCATCTAACGAGAAATGGATGTGATTTGACCATCCGATAATTAAATTAATCCCACCAAGCAAGGGGATAGACATGAATCAAAAGTGATCGTGACACGACCAATTGCTCGCTAAGTCAAATCCCGAACTTGGTGGAAAATCAACATCTATACTGTACCATTATTAACAAGTTATGATTCAAGAGCTCAAAAGCATCTTCTAATTTTAAAACTAAACGGTCATGTTTTTAAATATATTTTTTTTTCGTTCACAGCTCTCCTTTTCTCCCTTCTCCTCCAATCCTTGGATATTCACGTCCTCCTCAAATTTGAGCATTTTACCTACGTTAACATTGGCCTCTCTCCTCCTTCCACCGTCGTGACTTTGGATCTCCATCCAATTTTTAGAGAAAAAGACAAAAAATGCCGAATTCACATTACCCTAACCTCTATCCAACTTTTGATATCACCTGTCATTATCCCTCTACCTTCTTCTCTACTAACCGCCTAACCCTTATCCCTCTATAATCCCATCGATTCACCTTCAGTTTAGGCCTTTTCCTCCAGTTCGTCACAAATCGTTGAACCCTAACCCTACAAGCATCGATGATTCCATCGAGCTTTGGTAGTTTTGAATAGAAAATCATAAAATTACGAGGTATAACCGAATTAACCTTTGTGCATTTCATACTCAATTCATGTGAAATTATCATGTTTTATTTGATTGTAACAATTTTCCAAGCCGATATCGTAATTTTGATGGAGATCCACTCATACATCAACCTTTGTTCATATAATCCAGATTGTTTTTTCAATTTCTTTGTAATTAAATTACTTTTTGCTTTAGTTTCACTAATTTTATATTATTTGTCTGAAGATTAATATAAATTCTTAAATTCCCTCACTATCCCTTCCTTCGGTTCAACCACCTATTACTGAATCTTAGGTGTACCATGTTATGTTATTTAAGAAATTATGAAACTTTCAAGCCTATAAGTTTAATTTTGAACTTCAATTACCTTTTTTGTACAATCTTTGCACAAAGATAACCTATTAACATTTATCATTGGTTAGTTAATATTAGCAATTTGGTAATCCTATTCATTTCTTACCAAAATGTCATAAATGTAAGAATATTAATTTCTGTTTTCATAGACAAGTCTATGGAAATGCAGTCACTTTGGATTTTTCATATTAGTGACTGCCCTATTAAAGTGAACGCAACGACTTTCTCAACACATCAAGAAGGAAAGAAAAAGAAACTCTGGAAGAATCAAGTTGTTTCTCTTTTATCATTACATTTGCTTATTAACGTTTTTCTTACAGTACAATTTTTTTTTTTTTTTTTTTTTTTTTTTTTAAAGATGAAAGCGCAAGTTTTAAAAAGATCTATATAAGAAGTGAATTTTTGGTTGGGAATGCACGGACAAAGCATCTTAACAAAGAACAATGTCCATTATTACCAGCTTCTTCTTTAAATGTTACATAATTGGAATGAATAGTTCTAATCTATATACTTGCAGCAAAACTTGACGTAGCAACTCATAAAGTAATAGGTCAGTTTTGTTTTCATTACATATTCTTTTTGCTGATAGCATTTTAAATAATTTCATTGGAATTTTGAACACTAACTTTTTAGGTTTAAACCAAGTGGCGTTTTTATAATTATAAGTCAATCACTGCTTGAGAGATCAAATGTACTGAAATATCTGATTGGTATAAATCGAAAACATAATGAATCTTCTAAGAGAATAGGTTACTAAAGGCAAGTTTTGAAACTTTAAGAGTCAAGTAAGCATGTTGACAGCATGTTCTTCCTCTTAGTGGCATTCTATTATGGTTTACTACATCTGCATATATAGTTTTGTACGACATTCTTGGTTTTATGGTGGTCAAATGATTTTTGTTTAGGTAGACACTTGGATGTTCTTTATGCTTATGGCTATTTTAGATAATCTCCTTGTGTTTAGGTGCTTAAAAATATATCAACTACATATAATTTATAACTCATGGGTAGAAATGGTTTTCTTCTCATTTAACTTATTTTTTGTTCACTAATAAATATTTATTTGACAGTTGACTAAGACTATGTCTAGGATTTATTCAATAACACTACAACAAAACAGCCATTTTACAACGGGCAATACCCGTTGTAATATGGATTTCGCAACGGGCATGAGCCCGTTGTATAAGGCCTCGTTGTAATAGGTCGACTATATTTTACAACGGGCAAATGCCCGTTGTAATACACCTTTTTACAACGGGCAATGCCCGTTGTAATACACTTTTTTACAACGGGCAATGCCCGTTGTAATACATGATATTGCAACGGTTTCTGACCGTTGCAAAATAAATGCAAATTTAAAAAAAAATTGCAGCAGCATACATCCATACCGATAATGAATAATTTAACGAGTAATAAATATTATCATAAAACAACCAAAATCACATAAGAAAAGACTAAAAGTTAGAGTCATAAAATTCCAACACATTCCAAAAAGTTAGATAAGTTTTCATTGACATACTTCTAATATACACATGACGACTAGTTTCATAACAACCGTTGTAATATACACAAACCACCACATCAACAAACCACCGCATCAACAAACTAGCAGCATTACACCACAGACAGAATCATACACACTATCCTCAACTTCATACACACTGTTGCATTCACAAACCACCGCATCAACAACCAAACCGCTCCTCAACTTCATACACACTGTAATATGAAAAAACAATTAAACTTGTCATCATCTCCTTCTCGTGCCAGTGTTCAGAGTTCGTTCATCATTTTAAGTTCGTCATTCTACTGTAAGTGTAAATGCTACTTTGCAGTGAAGAATCCAATTTATTTTGGAATCAACTGGTGGAGAAATCTTCAACGTGACAGTGGGAACAATCTTACTTCAAGGAAACAGTGTACAAAGAATTCAGATAGCTTCAGTTCATCGTCTTCAAAATCAGAAAAAACTGTCAGCGTGCCATTTTAATTCTAGTTTGTTCAAATTAGAAATTGTTTTATCTAGACAAAATCAATTCACAAATAGAAGTTTGTAAACGATTTTGTATTTTGTACATTGCCCTATTTTCTGAGAGGACTTTTACAGAAGCCATCCCTGTACCATTTGACTTTAGTTGAAGTTTATTTGAAAGTGATATCATCAAAAATATTCTAGCCATTGTGCCCCTAATACTATTTGACTTCCTTTCAAAGGTAATTGTAGTAAATCAACAAGCATAATCAAAGCCTTAACACTGTAGTACGATACCTGTACCTGCTCCATCGTCTTGTAGTTGCTTTCCAATGACTATCAGCGATTGAAAATGATGTTGCATTCTTTTTAGTGTTCTTTGGCATTGAAGAACCAACGATCAGACTAAGAACTCTATGCAAAATACAGGTGAATAAACTGATGGACAACGAATCTAAAAGCACAGTATCACAAATTTACCATTAAAATTCTTATTTAAGCTCCTTAAGTGTTTGCATTAACTCCCTGACATCAAACCAAAGAAGCATATATCTGAGGTTAATAATACAATAGGGGTCAAATTTATTCTTGTTCGTTCATAAATCCAGAATTGCTAATCAGAAAACACAACAAACAGACAGGCTGAGTATGGATACTAAATATTTAAATTTATAACATGCTTCTTATGAAAAAATTGCACATGTAAATAGCATGTACTAAAATATTGAATAATCATTTGGATATGAAATGATGTAAATAAATAATAGTTAGGCGTCTTGAATTAGAAATGTTGAAATTACATGATTCAAATATGACTACCAAATTAGAAACTTACTTGTATGTTTTATGCACGGGTCCAATTAGTGGTGACATCTTCCTTCTCAATCACATACTCTTGCATTTGTTACCCTTCCTTAAACCCTTATGCATAAATCTTCCAAATCACAACCCCTTCTTTCTACAGACGATCTACCCACCTCTCTATCAATCAAGTCGCATCCGCGAAAACATACGGAGATGCTGTCAAATTCAGATCCAGATCTACACCGCAAGCAACCACGCCCATAACCAACCGCAGCACCCTAAAACTCTATAGTAAATGATTAAGACATAACTTTAAAGATGGATGTGGATAGAGTGAATTATTTATACAAGAGAAAACCAAAAAAAAAAAATAGATCACTGTGAAATTTGTTCATGTAATTTTTATACCATAACTAAAATTTAACCTATAGTATGTACAATTTTCATTTTAACTACAGACGCAATGAGGTATAAAATCTACTGTTAATCTATGATTAAAAAACTCGACTACCCAAAGTGAATATCTTATTAATTATCAATTTTATACCACCCACTCCAGAAAAAACACAATTGAAAAACCTTAATTCTTCACTTACAACCTAGACTTTATATAGCTGCACTTATTGTATGTCAATGTTCCACTTGTACAAGCTTAAAAGTGCTTATGTCTATTATAGGTGTTGTCTAATTTGTTTTCAAGTTAAAAAAACCTGTCTTCATACATAAATATCCCTTACATGCCCATACTAACAACTCATGATGTGTCACTGATCAATGTACTTATGCACCAATCAAATATCAGCTCCACAAACAAAGGTATCCATATGAATATCTTTTTTCATATTTTCATATATGAATACATTGTAGCATCAGCACTAATTAAATATCAATTCCGCAGGTAAAGCAAATACAACAGGGACGAAAATAGTGTTTATCACTGAATGTAGAATAGGGGTGATAATATATGCATACATTGTAATATGAATTGAATTGAATTCAACGATATTGAATATGTAATAAGCTAACAATCTGTATGAACTCTATACGATGTCTTAACAAACTTCAATATCCCCAACATTTTCAAGAGAACTCAAACTAGCAACATTCTTATTAATTTTTGAACCGTGGAATGAATCAAGTAGATGCTTTACAATATCCTAGTTAAGTGAGCATTGGTGCTTGTAGTCAAATGGTTTTACAATATCTTAGTTTAACAAAGCAACCATCATTTACTAGTTACCAAATTTCAAAGCATGTACAAATGGTACATTCACAAGCGTTTATGATCATTCATACCGCTACTTAGTTGCTGCAGTTTTTCACAACAAAAACCACCATTTCTTATGGACAAAAACAGTTTCAAAATAAGCCCAAGTTCACCAAGTTTTGCCAACCATTTAGAATAGTTCCCACGTAGGGATAAACGCCATACCTTATGGTCAAAAACAGCTTCGAAATAATTGCCCAAGTTCACACAAAAGAATTTGCAGCGAGCTAGGAGAAAATAAATAAAAAATTTGAGGGTAAAAAGACTTGCATACTTCCGGAAGTGGTTTCTGCGGCAACATATGAACCAGGATTCTGAGGTGTTACTTTGTAGTGATAATCTAGCCAATAAACCATTAACTAGCAAGTATTCTGATTTAGAAAATCAACTAGCAAGTATTCTTGTTTACACTATGACCACCAAAAGCATGACTAAAAAGAATAAGAACCCCGACAGTAATAGTATTATGATTAAGGACATGTTAATTCATCCTCATACTGCTTTATTTTCATTTTATTTCATTTTATTTTCAAATTTATGCTAAATAGGCATTGTCTACACTTGAGGTAAATATGCAAAAAGAACTTGATACATAGTTTAGGTAATAGATGTCTTGAGTGTGAATTTGGTGCCCTAGACATATATCATTAGCCAAATTCAGTAATTAAAATAAACATTCTTTTAACAAACTGCCTGCAATTATCATCCTTTAATTCATAATTGTACAACCTCTATTAATTATTTTATAAAAATAAAATTAGATTGATAAATAAATGGTACCATAAACATTTTAGTACTCCTCTTATCGCTTTCCTCCATCTCCTCATCAACTCATTAAACCACATACTCTACTTCAATAGCCCCAGCAACTTAACCAATAGTATTGAAAGAATGAAAAGGGTAGCAATAATCTATACATACCTCCATTAGCGATTCCAGAATTGCTTTAGTTTTGGTTTTCCACAAGAATCTGATATCATCTTATGTGATTCCTTGAGCTTTAGCCCAGTTTGCTACAGCTTGCCGTGACAACACAACGAGTGAAACACGTTTAAATTACAGAAAGCTTTATCAATTTTGAGACCCCATAAGTAAATAAATTGGGGAAAAGATCAATCATGTTTAAATTACAGAAAGCTTTATCAATTTTAGTAGCAATGCCTCTTTTCGTCCATGTGTATTTAGATCCGGATGTAGGTGGCTCCAAAAGACCCGCTGCCATAACAAAGTTCTGAAACCTTATCATATGGGTAAGAGGAACATCAGACCTCCCTTTTTTATCAGCAGACCAAATCAGCCAAAGGATCGAAGTATACAGCGAACACCATAGATCGATCAGTCCCAGATGTTCGAAATAGAATCGATGAAGACGACGACAAAGGCCGGGAAGAAGGATTTTCACGCTGGAAGTGGATGTGAGTTATGCGGAAGTAAGTGACGTGAGAATTGCAATGGATCAGCTGAAATTTATAAGGTTAGTAGCCAGGGATTAGCACATCTGGTATGGTCAAGAGTTATAACGGGCATTTTATGTTGTAAAATTGGAACCTATTACAACGGGCATTTTAAGCTCATTGTAAAACTGACACCTATTACAACATGCATGAATGGACCGTTGTGATAGATTTCTATTACAACGGACAGTCATTGCCCGTTGTGAAAAGGGCATTGTATAGGGCATATATTACAACGGGCAACTAGTGCCTGTTGTAAAATAGACGTTGTAATATGATATTTTTGTTGTAGTAATAATAAGAAATATCAAATACATTATTATAATAACAGTAATGATGACAAATGTCAACCTCAATGTCCAATGCAACATTATATCTAATTAGTCTTTATGTAATTGGTATGGATGCACAAATTGCATTAAGGTCTCCATGGATTTTCTAAATCGGTATCAATTATCAACTGGTTTCTAACAAACCAGTAGCTTTGTCCCAATTCCAATAAAAGTTTGTATAACCCGAGTATGGTTTTGTCATTTCAAGATCAACTTTTTTGCTAATTCTTTGGTAATATAATGTTTTTGTTACCGATTCAATTATTTTTTTGTACCAAAAAATTAAAATGATATCGCTATTTGAAGAAGTTAAATAATTATAGATTAATAATGACAATTTATGGATTTTAGCTTAGACTATATTACAAATACATAATAGTATTCATGGACTGACACTAAGCATTTGAGAATATATTTATTATGCGCTTACTAAAGATTAATAAATAATCCATATGTCAAAATAGTTCAGTGGAAATAATTTTGCTAAATTTAATTAGCGCTTTTCCAATGATGTGTTAACCCTTTTCTAAATTTCTTTAATAGGATGTGGATGAACATAGGATAAAACTCTATAAACCAAGAGACTAAAACACCCTCAAATAGGCCTTCAGTTGAAGAGCCTTTGTTGTTGTTATCAGCATTTCTGTTAAAAAATGTATATTTGCTTTTGTTGTTTTTTTTCCTTTTTAGCAAAAACATTTCCATCAAGATTTTATACATTGAAATAATCAAATATTATTACAAAATTATACTAAAATCAATCTTGCTAATAATTTTACATGTTTTTCCCTTCCTCCATGTTACCAAGTTTATTTGATTTGAAATGGATGTTTGCTCTTTTATTTACATAAATGTTACATATGATTAACTTTTGATTTGTTTTCTTCAATATCCTTTTAGATTCAATTTTCGTTCCCATACATTCTTTGCTTCAAATTATTTTCAGTTCATGTTCCATATTTTTTTGGTTTTTTAGTCTTTAATTATAAAGTTATTTCATGTTGCATGATTTTTTCCTTTTTCAGTGCAATTGGATTACACTGATTATTTTATTCAGCTTGCACTATATATGTATGTGTATATATTCAATTAAATCATGTTATGATGGAATTTTTCATGTCGCACTTTTTTTCGAGTTGCACTGATTTGATCCTCTTCTTTCTTTGTCGACGATAGAAATTGAATAAAGGTCCTTTTAAAGTTAAACTGGTTCTAACATAAGACATAATATTACCTCACCCATGTTCACAACATTTGTGACTATTTATCATGCACCCATTATACGATTAACTCCAAATGTACTATGCTCTGTTATATTGCTTACGGCTTTAACTCATAGAGCACGTGGAAATGTTCCATCTTTAACATTCAACTAACTAAGCGATTAGGAGAGAAAACACTATTTTAAAAGTCTAATCGAGTGGCCTGATCATTGTTCCCGTTCTTTGTCAAATTTTAAATATATATAATTTTAGTTATATACTTTATATTGTCAAAATCAAGGTCTGATATATGTTATAACATAGAGGTGTTAATTTAGAATTGTAACATGAAGTTTCTTCAACAATCCTGCAATTTGAGTATTATTTATACTTGATCCTACCAAGCCTAGCGAGATAATGACATATACTCATACTATGATATAAAAGGTAAATTTCAATTGTAATAGCATTTTATATAAGTATCAGATTATATTTTCATTCTGTTTTTAATAAATTTTCATCTTTGGAGTACATGTGGCTATGAGGACAAAGATGTAAAAATTATAATAGTCCAACGGAAAATTGAATGTCCATTTTCGGGTAAATATCCAATAAGTAAAAAGATAAAGACTTAGTGAAACATCATTGATCTGATCATAATGTTAGAACTATTGAACACAATCCAAAATTGATTTTTTTGTTTGGAAAATATGTTAACATTTAATTTAAACCACTTCGATAAATTTATATGTCAAAAATCTGTTCTTGCTTTAGTTTTGCTAACTCGATGATCACATACAACTTCTTTTATAAGCGATCATTTTCAATTTATTTTTGAATTCAAATCCGACATGGCTTAAGTTTTAATTTGACTTTTTTTATATTTTTTAATTAATTTATTATTCATCTGTACAAGTATCATGTTACTTTGTAACAAAGTCACTTTTATCTTTCTTTCTCATATAGTATATGAATCATAGCTTTCACTTTGATAATAATATAATGACAATGTAGCGATTTCAAGGATAGATATAACTCTTCTGACTAAACATTAACCAATCTTACCTTTGCTACACATGTATTGTTTCTGTTGGATTTTCAGTTTATTTTTTGTATGTAAAGTATTAGATTACATTGTTAATTATCTTCATATTTTTCTAGGTAGGAGGTTACTTTGATTTCCAAATGATGACCCAGTGTTTATTTCTCATATTCCAATCCCTCATTTGATTTTTTTGTCAATTATCAGCAGATTTATTCAAGCTATACCAGTTTGCTGGTATTAAGGAAAGTGCAAGTTGACTATTTTCCAAAATAACTCTAAGTCCCCAAAGTGTGGACTAGAGTATAAACATAAATTGGATGCGGTTCGACCACCTACCAACGATCTCTTATCCCTAAAGTGTGGATATGAGTATAAGCAAATAGATGAGTGCGGTTTGACCACTCACTATTCCATAAACTCCGACCTGGAGCCGACAGAAGGAGTATAAATTTGCTAAGGATGGAGTTCGACCATTCACTATCTAACTCCTTTAACCCGAGATTGGGGGTAGAAGTATAATCACTTAAGCTGCTGAATCCGACAATGTAGCACTAGGGCTTGAGCCCATATTTGATACAACTTGAGGCCACGACCACATGGAGGCCTTAAATAAAAATTAACGGATGATTATCCGAATCAATGAGCAATGAATTACAAGTACATTGAATGGAAAAGTAATAACTCGACCACTCGAAAAAGTCCACATAAGAGTTTGACAGAAAATGAAGAAATTTTATTTACACATTAAACTTGAAAATCACAGTACAAATTTATCCAAAAGCGGAGGCCGTATCTGCATATACATGGCCGTATCTGCATATACATGGCCAACCAAAAGAAAAACAACTACAAAAGCTATATACAAATTAAGCCGACACGATGGCTACTTCTTTTGCTTTTTATCCCTTTTGAGTTTATTGGGAGTGGACCCACCTGAGCCTCCATCCATTCCTCTCTTCGTTTATTTACCACTACCCTTACCACCTTTTGTAGGAGAGCTTTCAAATGTTAGAGGAAGTCCTTCAGGAACCGACCCACTAGGTGGAATGACTTCAAAAGAGATAAGGTTTGGATCATTGACGTCCACATCAATAGGTTTAGCTTAAGCTCTCTTCTTCAATAATTTCTCCCTTTTGATGCGCTCCTTCAAGCTGAGCTCGTCAGCATGTTCGGAGGCACCCATGATCACAACATCATTAGATTCGTCTTGCAGTGAATGATCATCGGCCTGTTCATTGGCAAGAGCTCCAATAACTTGAGCATCGGGCCTGGAATGTCAGTGTTGGTTGTTGCTCCACAGAAGCACCGCTTCCCGGAGTTGACTGGAGCCGAAATACCTTTAGATTCATGGGAACAAGCAAATAAGCCTAGAACTATTGGGCATGAAAAAAGAAACCTCTAGAGTAATGGAGAATAGAGCGGGATATCTGTGTCCGGATGACTTTCAATTGTTTCCGAAGTGCTCCCTTCTTGAATTAGAGTAAACACTTTTGATCTGTAACCGAGTCTATCCAGATCATAGCTTGGATCTTCTCTAGGGCCAAGTGAAAACTGATGCTCCGGCTAGATGAAGTGAAGGGGAACCTTTGGGATCGAACTTCGAAGCTTTAGCGATGTCTTTCTCCTTGCTAGATGGTGCCAAAATATCAAAGTATTGCATCCTTGTAGCAGCAGTATCTAAGAGTTCATTCCCATGAAGGATCTCTCATACTAGTTTCTCCTTGTTCAAATCAGCTTCACCCAGGGCTTTCTTCGTCATTTCAATAATATATTCCCAAGCCTCGGCAAGCAATTCAAGGTAGAATTCTCCAAGAAAGCTCAAATCATGATGGATTAGGACTTTAGCTATGTATTTAGTAATCAAAGGGTCGAACATGTCCTTAGTCTCATTCCAGCCAGCCTCTTTAGCATCCTCTGATTGGGCCTCAATTTGCACTCTTACTTCATATGGCCAGCTTCCCTTGCCTCTCCCTTGAGGACTTCGATTTGATGGAGTTGCTCATCAAATTTAATTTTCAGCTCTCGAGCCTTGACGGCCTCTTCACAATACTTTTGAGACTCCTCTTGAGCATCTAGTTTTTTCTTCTTCTCTTACTTAAGAAGCTCTTCGAGTTCCTCAATGCAGTGGGCTAGAGTTTCTTTCTCTTTTTGTAGTGTGTCCTTCGCCAGAGTAAGCGCACCGCTGTGACTAAGGGTAGCATCCGACTCCTTTTATTAAACCATTTCCAGATGGTTAACCACTTCAGATGTTTCTTTAGCACTCTTCTTTATTGTGACTAACTTCGTGGTCAACTCTGTATCTCATCATCATGGTGTTTGATTATGTCTTTATCATGGATCGCCTCTAGCTTAAGGCGATCGATTTCATATTGCCTTTCAGTAGGCACCTCAGAGATTTTCTTAGCTAAGTGCTAGAATGCTTCATGTTGCACAAAATCGTCGTTGATGCATGCAAGCGTACTCGCTTTAGCACTCCCTGGAATTGTATGGATAGAAGGAAGAAACTTTAGCCCATCAAAGAAGATTTTTGAAAATTTGACCTTAAGTTTAGCCAATTATTCTGCTATAGAGGCCTCAGAAGCTGTAGTGGTCAAAGCTGGATCAGAAGTAACAATAGGATGTTTGCTCGACCATCGATCGTGAGACTGTTAAGAACTAAATGAACCCGAATGATGCTCTGGTGGCACAAAATTTTAGGGAACATGAGAAGAGGTCTGATTGCCGCTATGTAGAGGAGGATCAGGATGAACTTCCAAATTAGAGGATTGAGATTCGGACTTGTGTTTAGAGGTTGAAAACTCCCTTGAACGATGGCTTCTTTCTTGGTTGTCATCACTTTCTCGATGCCTGCCCGAATCTGGACCACAACTGGATCATAATGTGTTGAGGAGCCCCTCAAGCGATCAAAGGCACGAGAATAAGACATAGCACCTCCAAGTCAAACAAAAGCATGTAAGTGACGATCAAATAAAAGATAGATAAAAATCGTCTGTAAAGTACGCGTGCTTGTGAGTGCCCTAGAGTCCCTCCTCTAAAGGACCAGTTACTGTATCCTTACTCATAGGAGTAATTTCTCTTCCACCAGTAGAAGGAATGTCATCACCCATCCTGGTGGGAGAATTAAGGCCCCCGATGCTTAAACTGGGAAAGTTAAATGTCATGATATAATCAAGGATCGAGAGACTTAAGACTTCTTCCATCGCATGTTCTAAAGGCTGAGAGGAAGACTCTTCTTCAACAAAGGTGATAATGAACTCAGATTTTTAGCATTTTTTCTCCTATAGAGTTTGTACGCTTGCTTTTATCCTTTTCTTGTTGGCACATGAGGTTGCGTTCCTTATGATATTCGACCATAGGCGCATTACTTGGACCTGTATCATCATTGCTAGGCACATGTTGTCATCACCTTTAATTTCACCTTCTTTGACATCGTCTTGAGCCTCCTCGACTGGGGGAACGATAGGGCAATCAGTGTCGCCTACTTACTTGGCCACATTCCTTGGCAATGCAATGTTTTTCGAAAGCCCGATGCTGCGACCTTCTTCTAGTAACCGAAAAAGAGATAACCACTCATCATATATAAGAGATCTGATGTCCCTGTCTTTAACTAGTTTGGCGTAGATTGTGGAAACTGCCCTTGAATATTATCTCCTTTTGGTCGTGGATGGACATGTGTAAAGTTTGAAAGCATTTGTTAGTTCAAAATACGACTTAGACTTAAGAGTTTGAAAATAAAGTGAAGCCAACGCTTACATCATTCCAACCATCGCCTCACGAAGGCCGGTGGATAATGAACGTAGAACCACTCGTGCTTAAAGACACTAAGCTTGTTCCAAGCACTAGTCAGAACTTGACAGTTAGGCATAGGATCGAGGAAAGTAAAAAAAAGGCTTCCCATCTGTCGCTTGAAATTATAGATGAACCTTATGTCCTAGGAGATGGCAGGTGGAATAGAACATCCATAAATAACAAGAAAGTGCCATAAAGAAAAGCATAGGTGTTCGGATGCAGCTGAGTAGGAGCTATTCCCAGTTAATCTAGCATCTTTAGGATAAACGAATTAAAAGGTGGTGGCACACATCCGGCCCAGCACATAAATTTATTACAAGCCGCATACCCTTCTGGGGGAAAGTGGGCCATTTCATTCTTTGAAGGGACTAGAACATCTCTAAACGGGATCCTATGTTTAGAGCACAGTCTATGGAGAGCGGCCTCATCAATTCTGGAGGACTAGGAATCTAATGGATTATCCAAAAATACAGCACCCTCTAAAGTGTTAGGAGGTGGATTTATCTGTTCCACCAGAATGATGGGAACATCAGAGAAAAGGTCAACCAATGGATCGAAACTCTCTGTTTGTTCAGTTTGGTGTTCAGGAGAAAGTCCATCGAATATAGTCGTAGAACTTGATTTAGCACCTGGATTGCTATGCTGTGAAGATTGTCCAGAAATCATTGCGGCTACATCCCCTAAACATCTAGAGCCCATATCAACTAAACTCAAAAGATAATCAAGATTAGAAATTTTACCTGTTCCTCCATGCTAAGTGTAGTCTAGTGTGATGCGCTACCGTGCAATGCAGAGATAAACAATTCAAAATTAAAAGAAAAAGTAGTGACGAGACTTTGGATTCCGACCAAAGTGACCATCATCGCTGACCATCTCAACTGGCATTTAAATTATTGATTGTCTAAGCTATGTGATCAACCAATGACATATCAAAGTGTGAAGTTCATTATTGTAGTCCATATGTTAAGTTTTAATTTACATTCTAAGTCCCAAAAGTTTAGTTGTTCAATTTCAAGTTCGATATTGTATATGCAAGTCCCCATGTCCATTATAATCATATGTTCAAGTTAATTGAGACGGGTTGGTTCTGATTGTTCGTACAAGTCTACATGGATTGATTTATTTAGGTGTTCAAGCTCAGTTCAAGGGCTTGAAATTGGTTATGTCCTCATAGCCGATCCCTCTTATAAAAAAACAACCGGTCCAAAATGACTGATCCCTATTCATAGCCGACCTCTATGCTAAAGCCAACTCAACCAATCCCTCCTTACTCCTCAAACTTTTATAACTGAACCCTATGACATGCACCTGCACCGATCCCTATACTTAGATGTTTTCACACTTCATCAAACCTGTACTCTGATCCCTCTCCTCCACATACACTAATGACTGATTCCACCATGCTCCACACATGACCGATCTCTCTACTTCCTTCATGGCTTCACTCTTTTCCTTCTCCTCTTCTACCATGTCATAGAACCTAATGTCGCCGCCATTCTCTTCATCTTCACCTAATTCAACCCCTCGTACATGCAATTTAACGTGGAAAGACCCATTATCTTGTTAGTAAATCAAACATAGTCAAAAATTAAAAATCTATCTATGTATAAGAATCAACAGTGAGATATGGAGAAGTCTACAATGATGGCGAATAGTTTGGAGATGATCGAAATTGATGGGGAAGAGGGATTGGATTAATAAATGTATAAAGGGATGTGATGGATTTTTATTCAAAATTGAAGAAAGAAGAGAGGAGGAAGGGTTCGGCTTCATTAATTTCTGAAGTAAGGTGATATGTAAAGGAGGATTCGGTTGTAGAAATGAAGTAAAGTGAAGAATGGAAGGGGAAATATTAGTTTACATAGGAGGTTTGAGGGATCGACTTGCTTACTCTTCTCCACGTGGCTGGAAGTCCTCAAAAAGGGATCGGATACGATCCCTATTTAAGGGGGAACCACTCGATCCCCATGTGTCCATGTACATAAAAAAAAAGAAGTAGAGAAGATGGGAGAGAAAGGGACCGGCTAGAGGAATTCTGATACCTATAAACCTTAAAAAAAGAAAGAGGAAAAGGATCGGGTACGACCCCTATGTGCATGCAAACATGTAAATAAAAAATATATAAAATAAAAAAAATACATAAATGCAATGAAATTGCATCTAATTCAATGAAAATTGGTGACAACCCATGAGCCTGCAAACACATCCAGGGGCTAATGACAAGAAAGTGCACTTGAATGTGCACGTGTATATTCTAAAAATTCAATTTTTGTAATTTTTGAAATCGACAAAAATTGAATTCTCACCTATAGCTTTCAAAGTTGAGATTGGATCAGATATCCAAAGCTTACTAGCCCCGTAGAGCTAGACATAGATAGCAACCGATGAATATAATCCTGAATTTATACTATTGGAAATTGACAAGTGTCACGACAGTCAAATAGAGATACGTCACTTTCGAGAAATAAATCGATAGAAGGATAGCGACTATTCAGAAATCTGAATGGTTCTTTCTGGAAACACTAACTTGCTTCGATTCAAAGCACGTCATATTAAACACAATACATACTTTGAGGGGTATATATAACCGACATTCTGACCCAGCTATATTCGAACTGATTGGACAAGTTAAATTCGGCTGTCATCAAGGCCAATATGCCCAGTGCGATGATTATAGGGTCCAGAAATCAAGCACAGATGATAATATGAAGCCGTGATCAAACAGAATTGAGAGATATGCTATACAGAACATTCTAAGTATGAAATATAATCTAATCAAGAAAAAGGTTCGGGTATGATCCCTCTCTGCCAAAGGGATCGGATGACTTCAGCTAAACAAATGCAACTCAATGGAATACAATCGATATCTCAAAATCCAGAAGTCAGTACATATGAAACTTTAGGAACAAGATGAGCGGACCCTAGGGAGTCCATCTTTGGGATTGCACCACAAAAGAAGCAAGTAAGAGGGATCGACCCTCTTCCCTCCATAGGGATCGACGAGAATCAGACAACAACATACTTTGGAGCAATGATCGACCAATAACTCAACAACTTCAAGTCTAATTGACATGAAACTTGGAGGCTAAGCATAATACAACATAGAGAAGCTCATATAGGGATTGCACCCCTAAAATGGCCAATCATAGGGACCAACCACAACCCCTATTTCTTAGGATTTATGCCATATGATCCTTCCTGTAGGCACCTATGGTTTTGGATATCCTTCTGCCGAATTTTCAGGGATATATTTCACTATCTTACTCTATAAATACATATTTGATTGTTCATTTTGGGGGATCTTTATGCTGCTTATTACTTTGAACTCTTCTATAATTAAGGATTCTAAACCAATTCCTATTGTACTTAGTTTACAAAGTGATTAATAAAGTCATCTCTTCAAAATGGATATAGGCAAAAAAACGTTGAACCACTATAAATTGCTGCACCTATGTTATTTTCTTATTTCTTATTACTTTATACTTTCTCTGTTTACATCTATTATTCTTCGTTTATTCTACGAAAGCTCTATTGGGTGTTTGTGCCAATTTTTTATGCAAACATGCATGTAACTGACGAGTGTCGAAGACTTTCTTGAGCTATAGAAAACTTCGTACAAGTTGGGAGATTAGTCGAGTTTATTAAATAGTTATTTAAATATCTCATCTTTATAAATGTATAACTTTGTTTCTATGTTTTAGGGGAAATCAGTATACACTTATTCAACCAAATATATATACACTCCCCCTTCTGGAAACAAAGGATGCTATACGAATCTTTACATTTAAAGAAATCTCTTATCTTACCAAAAACGCTTCTTTTGGGTTTAGCTCTTTCCTCTTTTGGTAAGTGAAATCTAGTCTTGATACCTATAAAATTTTATCTAGTACATCTCCCTTTAGTTATTTTTGATTACTGTGTTTGCATTTAGAGTCCAAGGGCCGAAACTCTCTTATTGATCTGATGAGGTCAATAAGGAGTTTCACTTTTTTCTTAAAACTATTAAGTTTCTCAATAGTTCTCTTTCTAAAAATTGATCAAATATGTTTTTTTTACTAACAATAAAACCTACTAACTGCTCAACTTAAAAAGTCTTTTATAAAATAATCTGAAAGCGCTCCTATTTCTCTTTTACCAATTAGCTTTAGGTATAACCAGTAACTTTGTCTGACACCCGCCAAAAGCATTTGTAGATAGCCGATGCCATTGTAGATTAGGACCCAACGATAAGTTGGTAGACCTCACCATAAGAGCACTCCTATGGTGATGCACAACAAAGTGTAAGGCCAATATCACCTAGGTTTAAAAAGACGTCGAAAAGTAGAATGCATGCTGATAGTGAGTCATGGTGAAATGGAACCATGCGCTTGGTAGATTTCCAATTAGATTAGAATATTGAGTAGATTTCCAATAATAGTGAGCTATGATCAAGTAGTATCATGTGTTGGTAAGATTCCCAGTTAGATTAGAATATTAGGTATATTCTCAATAATAATAAGACATGGTCAAGTAGTACCATGCATTAGGTAGATTCCTAGTTTATTAGAATATTGGGTATATTACCAATAATAGTGAGCCATAGTTAAGTAGTACCATGCATTGGATAGATTACTAGTTAGATTAGAATTTTAGATAGATTCCCAATGATAGTGAGCTATGGACAAGAAGTGCCATGCATTAAGTAGATTCCTATTTAGATTAGAGTGTTTGGTAGATGCCCAACGACAGAGAGCCATGGACGAGAAGGGACACGCACTAGTCAGATTCTTAGTTGGACTAGAGTGTTGGATACATACCCAATGATAGTGAGCCATGGACAAGAAGTGTCATGCAATGGGTAGCTTCCTAATTAGATTAGTGTGTTGGGTGGATCTCAATGATAGTTAGACATGGATGAGAGGTTCCATGGATTGGGTAGATTCCTAGACAAATGAGAATATTGGGTAGGTTCTAAACTATTGTGAGCCAAGATCGAGAAGTATCATGCACAAGATTAAAATCGAAAATAATTCTAATAATGTTAGAATTTTAGGAAGAGAGTTCCTGAGTAAAAATGATCATTGGGGAAGGATCCCAATCTAAGTCATAAGTATGACATCAAGTTAATAAAAATAGACATCAAAAACCCTATAGATGAGACGCCAATGGGGTGGGCAAGAAAAACCCCGAGATGGAGTTAGAAAGGACACGTAAAATGACTTGAGTTGAAAGAACCATTCAATCGAAAAGACAAAAGAGGACCTTAATTTTATAGAAATATTATCTAAATGATTATTAGTACATTGGAACACAAATATAGGTAAAAAGGAAGGGGCAACGTCTCATAATCCTTCATGCATATTTTTTACCTTACTTTTGGTCTCCTTAATAGCCTTCTCCAGGTGCGATTTGAAATGCTCCTCCATCTTGTCGTATGTCTTAGGTATCCATTCCTTCTTTAATTGCTTAGATAAAATTATTTGGCCATCCCTAGTACCAATAAGGGTATCTGATGTATTAGGTATTGGGGATAAGGGTAAACTCCTCTTGGGTTAGGGACGATGCTAGAAGAGATGACAGTGGTCTAAAAGAAGAAGAAAATCCCATAGCGACACGACCTCTACCTCTATCCTTCCGTAAGCTGGAGGGGCTGCAACCGTAACCTTTTTAGTTCGCTCATTTTTAGTTTCAAGTTCTTGTAATTTGATTGCCGAAAGCTCTCTATGTGCTTTGTACAATTGCTATCGAAGAGTAGAAGTAGACTTCCATAAACTAGAAGCAACAGATTCTAAAGCCTGACGAAAAACCAGTGGTGCCTCCAGAATAACAGACATCTTCTTAGATAACTCTTCGAGAGTTTGTTTTAAGGATTTGTTATCTTCCAAGATGACATGGATGTTGGTGCCAAGATCAGGGCTTCACTTTGCTAGTTCAACTATTTTATCATTAAAAATTCGTTGCAAGGAGGCACAACATCTTTCTAGTTCTAAGCAGTTGGGACAAGATTGCCCCTTAATAAATTTGAATTAAAACTAGAAAAGATATATCGTTATAAAAGTAATTCTATTTCACTCCATAGAAGATTAGTAGTGATAGTGAAAAAAATAGGGATACAAAATTCATGGTCCTCTAAGATGATCAAATTTCTCCTTAGTAGCAAAAATGATCCTAAGTCCCCTACTCCTAGTACCAGCAAGGGAACCTGAGCATCTAGCTATATTAGAGAAAGAAATGTCCTTCACTAAACCACCCTTCAATACAAAAGGTTCTGAATGAGAAGATCAACTAAAAGAAGAATAGGGTTAGCTTCCGGGACACATTCTGGGACATATTCTGAGACATGTTCGCTTTCACGAGTCTTCCCTTTGGTAATAGCTAAGGGAGGTGGGGTTACACTCTAGTAACTAGGAAGATCCTCTGGAATTATAGTTAGGCTTGGATTATAGAACCATTTAAGGAAAGACAACATTTTTTTTCAACTATGAATCTCTCAAATGCAGTTTAGAGAGTCAGGCAAATTCTTGAAAGTTTTCATCTCTGTCTCCTAAAGAAAGTTTTAATTGGACCTTAAGATCTAAGATCTAATTGGCTAACCTAGTACCTTAGCCAATTAACCCTTCACATGTTTGGTCATGTACTTCCTACACCTCTTCAATTAAGCCTAAAGGAATCAATTAACCCTTCACATGTTTGGTCATGTACTTCCTACACCTCTTCAACCTTATTAGACAACTCTCCCTACCTCTCTTTGCTATTACCAACTCTCCACTTTTATCACCTCCTTCTATCAGAGCCAAGTGTTCAACACTTGCCGAAGCTCGGGCTTTCTCATACCTCTGGGAAAAGTTGTGTTCAATCATTTTACCATTAGGGTTGAAGCCCATAGAGAATCACACCCTTGTTTTGGTTATGCTCATAAGCTTCATAAATAATTTTAAAGGCTCCGATGGTAGCTACCCTCTCAGCCTCTTCCTTAGTGACTAGGTTCGATACCCCTTTCTTAGCTTCTGCTAACTCTTCCTCGGCCTTCTGATGCTTGGCTGTCTGGTTTTCTAAAGCCTTTTCTAGTTTATCAATTTTTATCTCGGAAGCTTTTAGCTCCAAAAGCTTCTTCTCCCTTTCATCCTGAGCCTCCTTCTCGGCCTTCTTTTTGTATTCCACAAACTATTTCCTCATGGATTTAGCCTTCGCTTTATATTCAGCTAATTGTCTCCCGATAGCATTACTCCTCCCCAACTCTCCCTTCATGTTCTAATACCCTCGGTATAAAACCAAGAAGTCAGCTAAAGCCTAAATAAAGAAGGTTATTATGGAAATTAAAAGGATAACTCTTTCATAGGGAAAAGGAAGGTCTTTACCTTGAGGTGATCCTCCATTCCATATTGATCATCCTCCTAGAACTACTAATATCATGATCTAACTCCACTCGAGAGTTCCCCATAACCGTGGGTAGATAATCATCGATAGCAGAGTGGGTTACCTCAATCACCTCATCCACCTGATTCCTTGGGGAGGAAGCAAAAATAAGAGGTTTTAGGGCAGGCATGAATTTAGTAGAAGAGATGTTCCTTTTATGTTTCTTGATTAGGGATGGATCCTTCAAAGCTGGCTTCAATCGGGTAGAAGTGGAAGTAAAGGATGGCTTATTCAAAAGCAACTCTCCTATTGCAAGCATGACATCTGAGGCCACTGCAACATGAAAAAGAGAAAACGGGTTAGAAAACAAACTTATATTTTATGAAAGTAATATCCTAGAATATATGCTTAAATTATTCAGAACCAAGGTCTACCCTTGGTGGTAGCATATTGTCTTTTGGTCTCGGTGTTTTTAGGGTCAAAACAAGTGGATTCTTTAGGATTGAATAGATCAATCATGTCCATAAGGATGGTTTCAGTTAAAGGGGGATCATATCCAAGAAATCTAATCGAGGATGATAACAATCCATAAGCCTTGAGTTTGGCCTCAGTAAGAACATGTCTAAGACTTTCCCCTTCTGGAATTTTCATCGCCTCTTCATACCAAAAGTCAAAGAGATCCTTGAGAGTTGTACCTCCTAAGTTTAGATAAAGACATAAAATTAAAAAATATATTAGGGAACAATGTGTTCAAATCTTATAAGTAAGAGCACTCTAAACAGGAAAAGCTCAAAAATTTACAAGTCTCTAATAGCTCGGTAACAACTCAAGGATCATCTACCTTCACGAAAAACCGGTGAGTAGTCGTTACCTTGCCGAGTGCTTTGATTATGGGCATTTTCTTTCGAAATCAAAAGAAAGTACAAAGAAAATGCAGAACTACCGGATAACCTATGTAAATTATATAAGTAATGGATTTTGGAAGTAGTTAAGTTGTGGTACCCTTTCTTCCAGTACATGATTGCTAAAGTTTATAAAGTTCTATATGAGACCACCCTAAGTTGGATTGGGCTAATTGCATAGAATTCTAAGATATTAACAAATGAAGGAGCAAGAAGAAGTGATACCCCATTTGCCAAATGCTCTAGTGTCTAGATAAAAAACCCTTCAGAGGGTTCACTCCAATCATCCTCTAGACTTGGAGCCTTGACTTCAACTCCCTTTATCCCATAACCTTATATCCAATCTCTAGCTATCAGTTATAGGTTTGTCCATCGAAAGGTATAAAAGTGGACCAATGTTAAACTAGGTACTCAATTAGAATTTCAAAATTCTACCGAAAAGGTTTAAGGTCTTATGGTTTAAAAAAGGAATAAGGCCTAAAAGTAGGTTCTACAGCCTAAACTCGAAGTTTTAAATCCTTTCAAAGAACCATCTTGTCAAATAAAGCGATTATCAACCTAAGTAGGTGAAAGATTTGGTTTGGGGAAGAAATCTTAGTTTAGCAGGTAAAATGCATCATGGACTAATCAATTGGACAATACCCCAAATCAAAATCGATTGTTGAAATCATAATGGTGATCAAGAACAAAATTTTCATAAATTCGAGAAAGGGAGATACTCAAAGATATTGATAGCAGTAAGTATTAATAATATCATAAAGAAGGATCTAGAACCTTCTTTTTGGGTCGAGAAGTCCGAAGCAATTGATGAGGATTTATAAGTTTTTACCGTAGGCTTAGTTGCTAATGTTGTGAGTAAGAAGAAAGAAGGAAAATGGTTTATTAAAAGCTTCAGGACCAACGGTCGAGATTACCTGGCTAATTGAACCTTCGCCAAGATTACACGTGACTAAATCAAAATGGGAATCATCCTAGGGTAGAGAAAAGGAATGCACTTTCCAGAGAGGCCAATGAAACCGTGACAGTTGGCAAAAGCATTTAATGTACAAACAAGACCCATCCTTTTAAAATCAGACCTCGACTTCCCTTAAGATCTTACAAAATAAGTATCACCATAACCTTATGGTCTCAAAGTAGATTTTGCCTTTCGGCACCGTAATAGTATCACATACCACTTAGCCCTGATGGCTTCAAGTGACAAGCATAGTTTTCAAAAGTTTTGAGCTCACAGTCTCAAATCAAATTTCGCCTCTCAGTGCTCAAATAGTTTTACTTATCACTTAGCCTATATGGCCTCAAATGACCAACATAGTTTTCAAAACTTTTGACCTTACGGTCTCAAATTAGATTTCACCTCTTAGAGCTCAAATAGTTTCGCTTATCACTTAGCCTAGATGGCCTCAAATGACAAGCATAATTTTCAAAAGTTTTAACCTCGCGTTCTAAAGTAGATTTTTCCTTTTTGCACCATAATACTTTCGATTACCACTTAGCCTAAATGGCTTCAAGTGACAAGTATAGTTTTCAAAAGTTTTGACCACATGGTCTCAAATCAGATTTGACCTTTTGGTGCTTAAATAGTTTTGCTTATCACTTAGCCTAGACGGCTTCAAGTGACAAGCATAATTTTCAAAAGTTTTGACAATAGTCTCAAAGTAGATTTTGCCTTTCGGCACCGTAATAGTTTCGCTTATCACTTAGCCTAGATGGCTTCAAGTAATAAGCATAGTTTTCAAAAGTTTTGACCAAACGGTCTCAAACTAGATTTCACCTCTCGAGGCTCAAATAGTTTCGCTTATCACTTCGCCTAGATGGCTTCATGTACAAGCATAAATTTCAATAGTTTTGACCTCACGGTCTCAAAGTGGATTTTTCCTTTCGGCACCGTAATAGTTTCACTTACCACTTAGCTTAAATGGCTTTAAGTGACAAACATAATTTTCAAAAGTTATGACCTCATGGTCTCAAATCAGATATCGCCTCTCGACACTCAAATAGCTTCGCATATCACTTAGCCTAGGTGGCATCAAGTGACCAACATAATTTTTAAAAAGTTTTGACCTCACGGTCTCAAATCCGATTTCACCTTTCGCTGCTCAAACAGTTTTCCTTATCACTTAGCCTAAATGGCTTCAAGTGACAAACATAATGTTCAAAAGTTTTGACCTCAAGATTTCAAATTGAATTTCACCTCTCGACACTGGAACAGTTTCGCTTATCACTTAGCCTAGATGGCTTCAAATGATAAACATAATTTTCAAAAAGTTTTGATCTCACGGTCTCAAATCCGATTTCGCCTCTTGTTGCATAAAAAATTTCGTTTATCACTTAGCCTAGATGGCTCAAGTGAAAGCATAATTTTCAGAAGTTCCGACCTCACAGTCTCAAATTAGATCTTGGCTTTAGGCACAGATTTCAAATTAGTTTCAAAAACCCTCTGTACAAGATTGGGTCATTATAAGTTGTCCAGGTAAAGCATTGCTTTCGAAAATCCTTAGAATACTACCTTGCCAAAAATCTCAAGATCAACTTCATGATGGTAACATAATAAACAAGCCAAGTAATAAACCTGATATGACACTATCCCTCCAAAGTCCACCTCATATCAACCATATGAGGTAAACATTAAGAAGCATGTGTTACACCATAATTTATACCAAGTATATATTATAAATATTCAAGAAGGAAGTTCCTTGGCCTGTCATTCTAAGACCTATTTTTTTGTTCCTAAAGAGAGCGCAAACACTGGACTTAGTATCCGAAAGCATATAGTTCAAAAGCATGAGTCAAGGTAGCGGCCGAGACCAATATCATTATTCAGCTAAAACATGAAGTTTAACCAAGAGCAGCAGCTACCAAAACCAAAGGCAATTCAACAAGTATCAATGGCTCAAATAGCTCAAGCCGAGACCAACGTTCAAGTTAAATGAAAGATATCCAAGAATCTTATATACAAACATCACGTCAGCAATTCGCATCAAAATGCACTCAACAAAATGATGACAAATGTTCAAATGTAAGCCGCTCATAGCAAGCCAGGTCATCAATCCCGAAGGGAAGGCTCTCCACCAATGGCATTACACCACACTAGCTATAAATAGGTGGCAATACCAAGGCACAAGGGATCTTCTGGCATAACAAAGACTTGACATAAAATCATAGCGCACTTTGCTATATTAGAGCTCTATTAAAAAATCACTAATGGCAGAAATGCCTAGATTCAATGTAACAAACCTCTCTACCATATAAAAGTGACTAAGTAGGGAAGAACAGTGGACACAGGGTCTTTCGACCCGAACCGCTATAAAAGACTCGGTGTTATTTACTTTCAGCTTTTTACCTTCCTTTGGTTTATTATCATGGTTATATAGTTCAACGTCCCATAATTCCAGCTTATTCACATTATTTCTCAGTAATTTAATAAACAGACCTATTACTCAACCATCCACTTCAGAGTAGCATCTTTGAATCTCGAGGTGTTGGTGTGGATGAAATTCTTCACTAACAATAGCTCATCGCTGTTAGCGATGAGAGTTCTAATACATCTCCAAATAAGAATATTTATATAAAAACATTTTCACTTCCAAATCAAAGCTCCTATGTTCTGTTCAAATTAAAAGTTTTTTAATTCAAAATATTTTCATTTAGAATAAAAAACTAATTTTGAGAGAACGTTGTTTTGTAATATAATTAAAGTAATCGCTCATACAAACATAAATATTTGAAATATATGTATGTTAATGCTCCATATTTTAGTAACAATGTAATGAACATCCTACCCACCACTTTGATTCCTCAATAGCACCCACCAAGTCTTTAGTCACCAACACTCTCTATTCACTATCACAAATCGCCAAGGAACATCATCACATCTTTTAGTCAATCTGAATACCTAGCCTTCTTCAACTTAGGAAACTATGTCATCCCGCTATGAATAAACCGAATATGTTCCTTAATAACCCACTGGTTTCACTAATGCAAACCCTACTAAAAGTCAACATTAGATAGCTGCCTCATCATACAATAATAAAAACTAAAATCTAGCATATAAGTGATATAACCATAATAGCGAAACCAAATAAACAAAGAAACAAATAAAACAAGGTCATAGCTAAACAAGAAAACGACAACAATACAATCCAAGAAGAAGAAATCAATTCAAATAAGTGTATCATAAACTATAAAATAAACATAGCCAAACAAAGCAGTAAAATTACTCTGATATCTATTCACTTAACAAGCATAAGAGTAATGAAATCAATTCAATTAAAGTAAGAAAATTAGCTTATGTAAAATGGCTCTATCCTAGACGTTAAGGTAGGAAATCATAACATCATAACCTAACTCTCTCTTTGTAAGGAATAGCTATACATCCTTACAAAAAATTTAAGAAACTCACACATAATATGCATAAATATTACATCATTATAAACGACGTTGGGCAAACTCAAAACTCATATCATCTATCGTCCACACCCCATGCCGCTTAGTATAGTCTCATAGTTCTCAAAATGTTCTCGAACAAAATTCTCCTAAAGAAAAATATCTTTCTAATAAAATACTTTTAAACAAACACCTCTAAAGATTGTTTCTAAAATAAAATATTTTACTTTTCTAATTATATATTACCAAATCAAATTAGTCTCATTTTAATAAAAAATTTTCCAATTAGATATGTTTTAATAAACACCTCTAAAGTTTGTTTCTCAAATTAAATATTTCACTTTTTAATTATAAATTCTGAATCAAATTGTTCTCATGGTAAAATAATTTCCAAATATTTTTAAAACTAGTTATTTAAAGACTCAATCTTTCTTAGTAATATATTCTCCCAATATTTTCCAGATAAAATATTTTCCAAATTGAGTATTTTTGCAACCCACGTGCTTTTCCCATTGGGTGTTTTCATTCCAAAACTCCATTTACCAAAGGCATATTTTATGTGAAACACTTATAACCTAAATTAACTCCAAAAAGTTTTTCCAAATTAAAAAATATTCGTTGAATAAGCATTTTTCTCAAATAAAAATGTTCCTCACATACTTCATTCAACAACGTATTTCTCAAATCAAATTATTCTCTTTGGTAAAATATTTTCTTGAAATATTCTTTCAAATAAAGTCAAATATTTTCCTTTCAAATTAATTTTTCTATAAACATTTTTTTAAATAAATACCCCTTGAATCCTATAGTATTCATTATAAAGTATTGTCCAAACTAGCATTTCTCCTTTTTTCTAATAAGACTTTCCACCGAAATGCTCCTCATCAAAATATAAAACATTTTCAAATCAGAACACCCTCTATGAAAAATACCTTTTACAATATATTTTTTAGTGAATATTTTCAAGCTAATACCAATTTTAGTTTAAATGTTTTACAATAATATGTTCTAAACATTTTATATTGTAAAACATTTTATACTGAATATCCTTTTACAAAATGCTTATCAATAAAATATTTTTTTTCATGAATTAATTCCTTATGAAAATATGCTCATTGTAGAAAAAATACCTTATTTCTCGAATTAGATTCTTTAATTTTAACCATGTAAATTTTAAAAAAAATCACTTTTAATATAAAACATGCATTTCCATTTTTAGTGAATTATCTTCAAAACCAAAAATGTATATTTTCGTATAACTCTTCAAAAAATACATTTGAGTCAAAACTCTGTAAAATCAAATAATAAACCCGTTTATTCTAGTTAGATATTAAAGCGCACAATATAACATCATATGTATGTCACTTGGCTTATAACCAGTGCTTGATTCCTCCTATAAGTGCCTATCCTACCTTACTCCTACTATATTTAGTTCTTAGAAAAAGGTCATCATAAATACACATCGTCTTAGGGTGAAGTAATGGTGATTACACATACATCCAACATACATACAAGGTATACATTTATCAATAATATCACTCTCTCATCTAATATTTGACCCATCCTTATACATTAACTTATCGTAAATGGTTTAAACCCACTCAGGGCTCAAGTAATTGCTAAATCTAAGCTTTGATACAAAATGGGATGCCCTATAATTCTTACATCTAAAATTATGGACAAACACCATCAAAATACGCTTCCATGCTAATTCCAGATATTAAGAAACATTGGGTCATTAGCTATATAATCCAAAGCATAAAACTATGGACAAAAGAAGGAAACGTCAACATTAAACAACAATATATCATCTCAAGTGAATATCATAAAAGGCCCAAATCAAATAAATAAAAATTTACATCTTCATATACATCAACCATTATTAAATTTATAGCAATAAAATTATGACACAGAAGAAGTATGCTAAGTAAACATCCTTTAGATGTAGCCAATACCCAACCACTTTTCCCTCCTTTACTTCTACTTGCTACTTTACAAATACATGTATATATAGAATAAAAAGGAAAAGGTGATAATATATATTTGGACTACACCTAACCCTATACACCTCGGCCTCAAGGTATCCATAGGCTATTGCATGGGAAAAGACTAGCTATGCACCTTTTAGGATCAAGCCCATGTAGTTTTGTTTCCTACTCTTCTCCTACATAAAATACTTGTTAGTACATAACTTTACAAAAAAAATAGTAACAAAACAACCAATACAAATATAAAAAATCTTATTCTACTATACCACCATAATCGATCATCATAAATATGGGTTAACAGTAACAATAGAAACACACATCTATTAAATTCAAACCCAAAATATCAAATAAACCAATAACACTAAATACCACAAAATTTTTATTTATCACCCATCACTAGCAACACAACATCAATATAACAAAATGCAAGTATAAATCCACTAAATGTGTACTAACCAATCCATATTAGTAACACTATATCAAACTCATCAAATGTGTATTAACTGCTTTATATTAGTAACACAAACATCAAACTCATCAAATTTGTACTAGCTACTTTATATTTGTAGCACAAACATCAATGTTAAACAATCAAACCATAAAAAGCCACATAATGTCCACGTAGTAATGATGGGAAAATATCACATAACTAGTCCCAACATGATTCTATCTTCACACTACAAACGTATATGATAATTTCAACAAACAATTAATTACCTTTGTCACAACAAACCAAAATGATGATTTACACTTATTATTTCATCTTTAGTAAAAAAAATCATCTTATTATTTTTTATTATAAAAATATATTTATCACTATTACCTCAAATGATAATATTTTCATAAAACGATAATATGCTTAAAAAATCTTTCACTGTACATTTATTACTTCATATATCACAAAACATCGCTATTTAATCAAAAATAGTAATTTTCGTCAAATTATTTTCATAAACAATAATTCTATTACTTCCAATCAAAATAATAATATACACACACACTCAAATCACCTTATTATCTTTTATAAACAATTTATTAAGAAGATGAGAAGTGAAGTACATGTGCATAAAGAAAGAGAACATCGATTATAGAGAGAAAACTATCATTCCAAAATTTAAAGATAATGAAGAAAGAACAATCATAAATTACTACTGAAGAGGATGGCGACATATTAAAACTTATTTTAGAGATAAAATGAAGAATTCATTTTGTTAAACTGAAAATTGGCATAACACCCATATTGTTATGTATGATAAGCCAAAACTTGGTTTATGCACCCTTGACGACATTACTAAACATGGCTTAGTTGATGAGATCAAATAGTGCTAATAAATCAAAATCTAGCTCACCATTTAAGGCTTAGTGCATGATGATGCATTTAGAGATGGCCCATGATGCCCATGAACCTTTGATAAAGTTATTCAAAAGCTCATGTCACATGTTCAAAGGAGAGAGAGAGAGTATAAGTTGCAAGAATGTGTAACAGTTCATTAAGCATTTGTTAATGAACTAAGTAAGCAATCTTCATGGTTTATAATTTGTTGCATGTATGTGGTAAGAAAAATAGAGGATAAGCAGATAAAGACTAGATTAGGCCGAAGCTCATGTGACTTTATGCGAGATAAGGTCAAGATGAGACATAAGTCCCAATGAGTTCTATTATATGCATATCCACTTAAGAGTTGCACAATCAACGTATATAACTATGCCAGATATTGTCCAATCCTTGCGCATATAAAATTGCAAAGTTTACGATAAATTCAAGAATTTCCGTAATTCAATATAGTTTTACAACTATTTAATTTTGAGAAGAGAGAAAAGAAATGATCGCCATTTCCTCCATTCCCATGGTCTGCATTTATAGAGCTTAGAAGGAGCGGCATGGCTTCCACATGTCATTTCCGACATGCTTGGCTTTCGGCATCATCACCATCTCAATGGTTCCTGGTGATATGCCTTTTATCAAAGATTTTCAACATCTCTTTAAGCATTGATAACTCACGACATCATGCTTTGCCACATTGTTAAGTTGTGACATTCATTGAGGACTGAACATCTATGATATCCTTCCAAGGCTGAAGAGTTTCATCATCCTCGTATATGTTGATGACCCATGGCATATAGCTCTAATACTCAACATTCAAATCCATCTCGATAGCTCCTGCTATCACCTCAAAAAGTAATGGCCTTCGACATCTCTAAAGGCTGATGGCTTATGACATCATGTTATACCATTCAGCATCCATAATCATACTGCTAACTTTATGTATTGCTTCATAAAGCAGAGAATTGTGGTATCCTCGTTGCACATTACCTTGGTTGATGAAGTACAACATCAGTAAGATGTGGTACTAGTGATAGGTGGCATTGCTGTGATGTGATATGCTTTTTGTATATTATTTTTAGGTGGAAAACTCAAGCATATGGTTTCTTAAGGCTCAAATCCCTCTTTCGGCATTTGTTACTGATGAATGCGAGATTGATGATCTGCGATATAATAATGTACAATAGCTCCAATCATTTAATGACTTTCAACATGCTATTGTCTGGCATCATTAATACTACAATGGTATGTGGTATCACCTAGAGTTGGATATCAATCCTTGCCTTAATGAAGTGTAGCACAGGTTACATACGATATGTGATATCAAGGATTTACAATGTCTCTCTTTTATTGATGGCCTACGAGATTCCATATCGCAATGATGATATGCGATATCCTCTTTAATGTTAAGATCTAATATTATGTGGTGACCCTTTCCTCATAAGGTTTTGACATTCTTATAATATAACATTTTTGACATTATTCATTCGACATCGTTCCTTTTTATTAAGACTGATAGATGACATTCCCTTTAGTGCTAAAGCTTAATGTCAAGTAATGGTGCTCTTTTAAGGATTCGGCAGCCTTCTTTTATTAAATATTGGAATGCTTGGTTATGCCTTTTACCCTTTTTGGTGCGAGATGCTTCTTGCTGTGCGAGGTGCTTTATGCTTATAGATGCAATAATCCATATTGTCTTTGAGCTTAATGCCTATGCTTATTGCATTATTATTCTAGAAACCCAATTGTAGATTTCATCAATTTTGACGTCACTTTCCATTTAGAAATAATGTGGATAAAATTATCCCCCTCCTTGTATAAAATAAGATTTTTACACTAGTGTAAAACCAAGAATTCTCTCGCTTTCCTAATTCTTTGCAATGTTTTCTTTCTAAACCTGTTTAGCTGTAAAACACAAAGTAAGTGATAATTTTCATTATTAACTTTAAATTTGAATTTGGGTGAACCCTCTCGAATTTGGTAAAGTCACAAATTAGCTTATCCTCTTTTTTTCTATAAAAGAGGTTTTCATTCTTCAATGTCAAAGTTGACCAAGGAGACCGAAAATCTATTCAATAGAAAATCTATTTATTCAGTCTGGCAATAGTATCATAGCTTTATTTGAATAGGAGAAAAGAAGTTCTTTGATAATAATACTGAATAAAAGACCAGAAATCCTTGATAATATCCCGAATAGAAGACCAGAAATCCATAATAATATCCTGAATAGAAGACCAGAAAAACCACATAGTAATAATATCACTTGATTAGAAGTCCAAGAAACCATTTGTCATTCATAGTTTCTTGAATAAGAGAAGACCAAAAAATTATTTGGCAATAATCAGAGAAGACCAGAAAGCCATCTGATATTAATAATTTCTCAAAGAGAAGACCAGAAAACCATTCTGGTAATAATGATCTAAATAGAAGACCAGAAACCCTTCTTGTAATAATAATGGAAGACTAGAAATCCCCTAGTAATAATACCACAATTTTAAGATTATAAAACCAGGAATCCCTCTGTTAACAATAAAAGAAGTCCATATAACTATTCGGTAATAATAATCTGAGTAAAAGACCAGAAAACCATTCTGGTAATAACAAATCTAAGTATAAGAAGACCAGAAATCCCTCTGCCTTTAATGGAGATTCCCGTTGTTTGATAATCCAATTCCAATTTAAGAATCAAGGATTGAGAAAAGACTCAATATTTCAAAGAACGGAACTTCTGGGTTCAGACGATAAACCATAATTTTTCAAACATTATTATCTGGTATTAAATTTTTTGACTTTATGCAATAGATAATTCTTGACCCTTCCCATAAGGATTCCTCTTAACTTGAACTTGGTGCATGAGTGTGTTATATTATTCTTCCTTTAGAAGATGGCTTTGGTCCATTCTTTAGGATAATATTAGATTTGCTTCTGCATTAATTGATCTTCCTCTAGAAGATAGCCTCGATCCTTCTTTAGGATAGAGTTTGGTTTACTTTTGAATATGGTTGATGTTCCTCTAGAATACTTCCTCAATCTCTCTTTTGGATAATGTTTGATTTGTTTTTGCATTTAATCTTCCTCTAGAAGATTGACCCTTACTAATCTTCAGGTAGTGATTTCAGTTTTGAGAAGATTTCCTAGTTACCTTCTTTAGGTACAACATGGATCGAACCCCATATCACTTTCTTAGGCGATAATTTAGGTCTTTTGTTCAGTGCATTTGGTTAAATATCTTAAGCAGAGCCAAAGTCTTACCCGACCTTCCTTTAGAAGGCGCTTCAACTAGGCCATATAGATAGGATTGAAGGCTTGTTCAATGCTTTGGCTAGACTATCCTAGGCGGAACCAAAGGCTTACTCCATCCTCCCATTAGGAGGCACTCTAGAAAAGCCTCATAGGAGGGACTGAAAGCAAGTTGGTGCTCTGGCCAGGCCTTCATAGGCAGGACCAAATGCTTACTCCATCCTCCTTCTCGGAGGCGCTCTAGCCAGGCCACATAGGTAGGACCGAAGGCTCGTAGTGCTCTAGCCAGGCCTTATAGGTGGGACCATAGTCTTACTCTGACCTAGTGCTTTGACCAGGCCCTTATTGCAAAATCAAAAACTTTCTTTTGCCCCTTCTTACCTTATAAGAAATGATTTAGGCATTTCCTTTTAATTGTTTCCTTTCGTTGGATTATCAATTATGTAGACATACTTGTCTTAATTTATTTATTTATCCATTATAGGAAAATATAGCTTTACATGTTCGACGTTCTAAGTTCTTACTACGACATTACCATTTAGTCGGCATAGTCGATAGGTTCATGGTAAGATTACTTCATAGACAACGATGGGTCCTTCTTAATTTGGCCAAAGCGACCCATCCGTTGGATTTTTACTATTTCGCCCATTCGCTGGATTTTTACTATTTTCCATGACTTTTTGGAGTACCAAATATACTTTTGAAATGATCTTCCTTGACTTTGGAACTATAATATTTGGTTATTCTTCGATGATATTCCGATGTTCTCCGGAGTAATGTGTACCAGATTTGCTGGGTTTCCTACTGCTTATTCCCCTGCCTTTATCATTCTTCAAAAAGAAGCCTTTTGGATCATTTTTCCAATCATAGGAACTCCTTGAAGATTTAAGAGCCTCACTCTGAGTACCACCAGAGATAGGGGCAGAAGTGGGAACAATGATAGGTATCAAAGGCAATGAAGATGATAAGGAGGAGGAATTTCATCAAACTTTTTAAGTTTCCTTCATAAACATGGCCCGCAACTACTGCATCATCAAAACTGAGGCTCCTGACGAGCATTTGGTGGCTCCAGTAATGACAATGTCTTCATCTCCCTAATCCTATTAAGATCGCCCACGACCTTCTCATCTAGAAATGAATCATTTCAATGTCAATATTGGTACCTGCTAGAGAGGTTGGAGTGGGAATGGGAGAAGACATAATGACTTATTTGGTCAGTGTAACTTGAATGACCAATGATAAGCTTCCCTTGGAAAAACAGACAAGGGGAGGTTAACCTAAAACTTGAAGAAGGAAAATGTATAGATTAGTGACGTCAACCGGTGTCATATGAGCCATCCTAAATACAAGTAAGGTTAATTATTTACCTCCAAAGTTATGGATTTGGTGTGAGCTGGAGTATCCCTAGAGCCTCCTCCCAAAATAGAAGATAAAATGGGCAACTTCCAAAGAAAAGGCTTTCCGGGGTCGTACTGAGCGTCCGATGAAGATGCCAGAATAGTTAAAGTATTGGAAGCTACCCTGGTAGTGGAAATAGCAACGAAGAAATGGAGAGAAGTGATGGTCTCAGTAATTGGGGGTCGAAGTCAAAGGAATAATATTGTTAACTATTGAACCTTGAAGAGCGAAGTCGAAACTCTCGCTTTCTTTGGACCAAGCTTGGATTGGCCCACGCCGATGCTTTAGGATGTATGAGGAGCTCGCCAATCTAAAATGCTTCTATGTCTTCTTTCTCTTAAAGGTCAATTTTATGCTTCTTCTCATCAACCTCAATCCAATTGCTCTAGCCCTTGTTTTAGAATCTCTTCCCACACCATGGTTAGAGCCTGAGAATAACCCTCTTCCAACCATCTCAAGTTTCTAGAATTGATGACATTCGCATAGAATTGCATAAGAATGGGATTAAGATCAGACTTGACTTTATCCTCCATGGCCTTGACACCATCATCTCTCATTTTTAGAGTGTCTAGCAGTTCTTTATAGTAATCCTGAGCTAAGTTGAGCGCATCATCCCTTTCTTTATTTTCAACAACTAGTGGCTCCTTTAACTTTGCTATTTTCGAGGTTTGTTCCTCCATGGTTTTCTTGAATATTTTTCAATTTTTAATGAAAGTATGTGGCTTCTATGATGGGTAGCCTCAACTGGTTTTGGCAATATTTTTGGAATGAGTTAGCCCGAACCCCGTATTTTTTCTTGGCTTCAGCCAGCTAACTTTGAGTCCTTCAACCTCTTTATCAAGATTTACAGTAATACGCTTGTCCTCTTATTGAATTTGTTTCATCCCTTCGAATTCTACCCTTCTCTTGTAAGATACTACTAAAATAGGCTTCGATATCCTCCTTCGTTTATGATATTTGTCATACACCTCGCTCACAAAAGCTATGACATCTATGCCAACTTTTTAAGGATTTTTTTTCAAAAAAGGAACGAATAAGATATCATCATAGCAGACCTTCAGGAAGGTTTTCTTCATAATGGCCAAGTGAGGATTTTAAATAGCCTTAATTTCTGCATTGGTAGTAGGGGCTAGAGCTGCTTTTTCCTAGGTTTTGTTGAGGGCTAGCAAAATTCCCTAGCCTAGAAGGCTGCTTAGATCATGGTGGCACACTGGATGATGTTGGTGGTTGTGTTGCAAGAGGAACTGAAGTGGGGGTAATATACAAATTAATGGGTGGAAAACGATCAGGTATCCTTGAGAATCTATCCATACTACATAGAAGAGGTGAATGGGATCTATGTCAAGGGGATGTAATTCTCTCAGATTCCTAGTAGCGCTCATTATAAGATCCATAGCCTCTGTCCCATCTGTGATATCCCGAAAATTTTGGCAATATTTATTTAATAATTTCCATTAATAATTATTTTAAAATGTGAAATATTGATTTAATAATCTAATTCAAACAGAAATTATCTTTTGAAAACTAATAATTATTTAGTTTGACAAATGTTAACTTTTAAAAATTTATAATTATGATAATGATAATTTAATTTGGGAATCTTATTCTTTTCAAAGTTAAAAATATTTAAATAATAAAATTAATCTTTCTAAGCTGATTTTAAGATATTCTATTTATAATGTATATATGTGTATACGTAGTAAATAGGGAGTTTGATTTAAATTTAAATTTAAATTTAATAAAAATATTTTCAAATTTATAATATATATATATATATATATATATATATATATATATATATATGTATAACTTGTGAATTGGAAAATTTGATTGAATTTAATATGGAAATTTTTCAAAAGCTTATTTTAAAAATCTATCTTATATTTTCAAAAGTAATTAAAGTAAATATTTATTTTGTTTAAAAATATAATAGTTTAAATTGTATATACAATAAAAGTTTGTTTTTGTTTTCTTTTAAAAGGTTGGTTTTTGAAATAAATTTAGCATATACATTGAAGTATAATGTTTTTTTTAAACTTTGAAAATAAGGCATAATTCAATACCTTTTTCTTTTTAAATTTTTTCTTTCTTGAAAATTTATCTTTGAAATTATATTTTTAAAATATACCAATAAACATTAAAATATGTAATTGTATAAAGGAAATTTATATGTAAACACTAAAGGCTAAGTGGAAATAAAAATTTAAAAAAATGATAACATAAATAAGAAATCAATTTAAAAACATTTATTAAATTAAGAAATTTATTTTAATGTAACAATGTTAAAATAAATAAGAAATTGATTTAGAGGAATTTTTAAACAATTATAAAATTAAGTAATTATTTTAATATTAAGTTATAACATGTGTAAGGTTATTATACCATGAGAAAGACACATGTAAATCACCCTACAACCTAATGTAACAAGTGGCATTTGTTTTATTTATTTTTGAAAACATTTTATTAAAAATGTATTAAGTAGGAAACTTGGAAATTTATTTTAGTTCAAAACATTCTCTTCAAAGTAAAAACTGAAATCGGATTTTAAGAAGAAATTCAAAGCCAAATACAACTCAAGTTCAAAAATCTGCAAACAACAAATTCTATTGCAATTGTATATCAACTACAACAAATCTGCTAGAGTTTTCAAATCTGTAATCTAAATGAAGATCAACTCAAACTCTAAGCAAAAGAAAATGGAGGTCAACTGCAAATTTTAAATCAACTACAGCAAGCAGATTCAAAACTCCAGATTCATAATCCCGATCGAAATCAGTTCCAGGAAAATGAAAATGCAACAGAGTTGTTCTCTGCTTCACTAATTGGTGAGTAAAATTTTGTTTTTAAAAACAGTTTTTTTTAAAAAAATAAAATTTGGATGAATCTTACTGCGTATGTGATAATATAGCCTCTAATGATTGCTTGAGTTTGAATATAAATGTGTGTATATGAGTATGATATTGTTTACATACTTGTTTCTGAGTATTACATTTTTTTGCTCTTTTGTTGATAACAGACCCATCTTTATCACAAATAAATTTATATCTCACGGTATAATTAAAATTTGACTTTGATTACTAAAGAGAAAATGTTAATAACATTGTATTCTTATTTTTATAGATTCAGGTAAATATATTTACTTAATACTTTGTAAAGCTTAAAGTTACAGTGATAAACCAGAAAGTGGGAAAATTCAAACTCCATGATTCTTGAATTCACAAATATAGTTTGAATTGCTTTCGAATACTATAAATTTTAAAGGCTAAACCTTGATTTTTAAGTTAGTATTGGAGGGGGTATTTGGGGTTGCTCAGAAAAGGATTTTTGGGTCTTTTCTGATGATATAGTGGATCTGGAATGTTGTTGTTCTTCCTGGATGTGGAGGAATGATTGGTGAGTGGAGGAAAAATGGCAGGTGGATGGTTAGAGATAGGTGGCGACAGTGGTTGCTCATTTTAGTTTCTAAACCTAGTTTTCTGGTGGTCGGAATTTTGATGCTTCGATTCCTCTGGTGCATCGAGTGTTGCAGGGTTTTGGCGATTGGAAGAGGGGATGTAGGCGAAGGTTAGGCCAGAGTCGCTGGTGCCCTGATGGTCGGAGATGAATTGACGAGGGGTTGACAGGTTTGGGCATTGTTTGCAGGGTCGAGTTCCAGGTTTGTTTGGCTAACTCGATTTTGATTTTGAGCTACTGTGTGTATTCTGATGGCCGTGATCATTTTGGAGATGGTCGGCGACGTGATGAAGGGGGTGATGATGGCTGGAGGTTGGTAGAGCCACGGTGCATGTGCACCGTGCATTTATAGTTCTGACGAACTTTTGGGTTTGAGCAGAGAATGGAACTCGAGTTTTACTCAAGTAGTTCGAGTATTTTACTCAAAGCATTTAGGGTTTTGTCTCAAAGCATTGGTAGGTGGTCTCGGGTTAATGGTTGGTTTCAGGTTTTATGACCCGACAGTGTTAAGTTTTTTAAAATTTAAATTTAAAGCAGGATTTAAAACAGGGGTTTTTAATTCAAAGTTTAAGTTTGGATTCAAATGAACTTTTGAATCCTAAGTTTTAAAATGAAAATTTAAAATTTAAAGCAAGATTTAAATCAAGCTTTAAATCAAGTCTAAATATGGATTCAAGTTTATTATAAATCCAAATCTTGAATTTAAATCAGTTTTGTAAATTTAAATGTTGAACAAGTTTAAATGTTTTAAAGTAGATTTTAAAAGTGAATTTGTTTTCAAATAAATGTTTGAACTTGATAAAATTCTTTATAAAATGTTTCCTTTAATATTTGAATGAAAAGTTATGAAGTGTTAACTTAAATTTGGAACTTAAATAATCAATTTATTTTAAAGCTTGATTTCTTTTAATAAAATTAAGTAATTTAGTTTAAACTTTTTCTTACATAAGTATCTTATATAAGTAATGAATGTTCTTTACATTTATTTTAAGGTTTATAAATTTATTTAAATTTGGATAAATATTTAATGGTTAAACATTTTGAATCTTAAATTCAAAATGGAATTTGAATTTAAATTTAGAAGTGTAATGTTTTAAATACACTTGAATGTTAATGAAGTCATTAATAAAGTAAATGAATTATCTAAGAAATAATTAAGATAATAAAAGAATTTAATTTATAAGAGAATTAAGGAATGACTTATTTATTTGATTTTAAATTAATGATTTAGATTAATTTATAATTAGAGATGATTAATAATGATTAATCTAAGAAATTAAGAAAGTAACTAAAGAAAATGTTATTAGTTAATAAAGATAATTATTTTAGGATTATTAAGTAATTAATTAATGTGATTAATTTTTATAATTAATTAGATTAATTAATTGAAGATAATCAATTGTTAATTGTTAAGCATAATTACTTGATAAAAGTAATTAAGGGATTAATTACTTATTTAAATTAATTATGATAATGTGATTAGTTTAAGTTAATTAATTTAGCTTAATTAATTTAAGAAAATCGTTTGATGATTTAATAAGAGTAATTACTTAATGTAATTAATGGAGCATAATTACTTAGGGAAGTAATAAATGATAATGACTGGAATGTAATTAGTGAAAGATGGTTTATAATGAAGTAATTTGGGTAATTACTTTTGTAATTAATCAAGGGATTAATTAATGAAGATAATTAATTATGGAATAATTAATTTGTTAATGAGTAATTAAGGGTAGCTAATTACTGGATTGATATTAATCAAGGGTGATTAATAATTGTATTTTAAATTTCAGATTGATTACTAAATGTAATTAATTTAAATATAAATTAGAGATCATTAATTAATATAATTAATGATGTAATTAAGAATTGTTTAATTAAGGAATAATTAATAATAAAGCGATTAACTAATGTAATTAATTAAGGATAAATGTAATTAATTATAGTTAAATAATAAATGAAGTAATTAAATGTTAATTACTAAATGATTAAGGTTAATTAATTTATGAAATTAATTAAAGACTAATTACTTATTGTAATTAGAGAATGATTAATCAAAGGTGTTTAATCAAGATGAATACTTAGAGAATGATTAATTAACTAGATTATAATTAATTAATGGATATATAAGCAGGATTTATAGATGTAGTAATTAATTTAATTTACTTTAATTTAATTAGCGATTGAAGTAGTTAATTTAATTCATTTTAAATTAATTATAGATGGTGGTTAATAAATCATTGCTTATGGATGATATTGATATTTCATTGAATGGATGTGATCTCAGTAATAAGATGAGTAATATCTATATGATATGGATGCTTAGTTAAAGTATGGTAATATGGATTATCTGTTTGTGATGATTATCTGTTTGTGATGATAATACGGATTATCTGTTTATGATGAAAATGTGATTATCTATTGTGATATATGTGTGTGTATATAGATAATGATGAATTGAATTGTTTTAACTTTAAAACAACTTGGACCTAAAAAATGGTGTTTGGATCGATGAGACCGGGATCGGGTTTCCAAATTTGGAATTCCAAAAACCACATCGATCCGAATTAAACGTTCGGTCGTGAATCTCAAGTGAAGAGTGAAGACTCGAGGTGTAAGGACTATTCGTTGTTAATACTCTGTGGGTGATTCCAATACGAGTTTAATGGGGGTAGTACTTTCAGGTTTGAGATGAAGATTCAGAGTGCAAGGGCTATTGTCGTTAACTCTGAGGGTGATTCCAAAATGAGTGTAGCGAAATAGTGCCTTCGGTTTCGTTCGAACCCGTAACGAACTTGTATGGATTGAATGCTTTCAGAACGTCGTCAGGTGGACGATGAGCATTCTAAGATTGATGTGTCTTATAAAGGTAATCGTAGCCTCAAGCCTCATCAAACGGGAATGGCTAAAACAGGGGAGGTGCAGCAAGGCTAAGTGGGTCATCCCCAAGTAGGATGAGATTTACCCCTGTCTAGAGGTCCCTTTTATTTCGGCTGTGTGGGCAGTTGGCGACGGCCATCTGCAGGGTTGTCTTGTTCGGAACTGTCCAGTAAGGGATAGTTCCGGATTTGTGTTGCAGGGGATTGGAAGTAATCCTCGGTATGGTGATCTAGGCCCGATACTGTGATGGGCGGTACCCTAGTAGCCCTGCCATTGATGGAAACCCATTCTTCCTACGTGCCCTTTACGGTTTTGATTCTATTACCCACTTTTGTGGCTAGTAGCTGGAACTTAATCATGTAAAAATTTCGGCTATTTCTTATTTACTTGAAAACCCTAGACACTATTATAATATCACTGGATTTCCTATCAAATGTTTTGGTTAGCGTAAGGTAAAAACTTTTCCATGTTTACGTGTGGGAAGTCTTGCATGATACCTTTTGTTTTCAAATATTTTCAAAGTTAAGCAACTTTAAACCCGTTTACTCACACCAGACCCATGTCTAACCCAAGTGTTTATTTTCCATTTTTTTAAACTCTTGGGTGCTCATATTATGTATGGTTAGTCAAGGGATTCGGGATTGCTTTGACGAGTTCTGGAGGAGAAATGGAGCAGGAGGCTTCAGCGTGTTGATATATATAGAGTTTCCGCTGTGCTAGTATTGTATCTATTTTCTGTGATGTACTTGAATTGTAATAACTAGACGGGTATTTATAACTGTCTAGTTTGTTTTGTATTAGCTGTATAACTCAGATGTATATGATACTATGTAATATCTTATGAGATATAATATAATTTATTCGTTCCACTGTGAGATTCTGATGTTGTTTGTTTCTTTCTTTTCTGTCTTTTCTCTTTTCTATCCCTTTCTTTCTTCTTAATGATGCATCTTTCTATGGTATGTAAGGCGGGTCGTTACATTGTGGTATTAGAGCGCTAGGTTGAGCGAATATCTAGGCTCTGGAGTGATGTCTTTCTTGAGAGAGCGTATATGTAATTTTGAATATATATTTATTTATTTCTACCTATTTCATTGGGTTACCTGTTCGGGTTTTCCAATATAAGTTCTAGAGGTAGGAGAGGTAGTGGTGTATGTAGCACGACTACCACTAGTGGTAGAGTCTGAGTAATTGAGGTTGGAAGTGAATCTGCTAGGGCAATATTGGGCATCTTGAGTAGTTTTGCAGTTTGGTGTAAAGGATTTCACCGATCTTTGAAGGAAACCTTTTCAAGGTTCGGAATTCATCTTTGGATTGTAAGCTTGGTTGCGCACGTAGGAGCGGATTTTCTAGAGTTTGGATTAGTCGGAAGTGTTGTAGCAAGAGATGGTATCTTGGCAACCGTAGGAAGGAGTCTTGACTGTATTTGAGTTTGAGACTCAGTTTGGCAGAGTGTTTGTGCTTGGTTTGAAATCGAGTTTCCTAAGAGATATCTGTCTATCTTGAAGGCTCTATTGTGGGAGTGGCTGATGTAGCTTTGTGATTCATGAGATTTTGGATAAGAAAGCCTTTGGTAGCAGTAGCAGCTTGGAGGTGTTTTGTGTGCTATCAGGATAGTCTCTTGGCTTAGAAGTATTCTAAGAGGTGGAGTCTGGAAGCAGAAGAGCGGCATGTTTCTTCGATGGTTCAGGAGTCTTTAGAGCGAGCAGATAGTGAAGCTTGTCCATTTCTTCTGGAAGCTCAGCTGGGTGTGGTGTTTGTGGTTGAAGGTGGATCACTAGTTTCTTCTTTGGTTAGAAGGCTTAAGCTGTTCTGATTAGTGAAGGGAGAACGGTTTCTTGGAATCTGACCCAAGTAGAATCGCAAAAGTAACTTGCGATGGTTCGGAAGTTCTCTTAGTAATCTTTGTTTGGATTGAAGCATCTCTAGAGGATGTTAGAGTTATCGAAGTGGTTTGATATTTTCCAGATATCTTCGAAGGAGTTAAGGTTTGCATCCGCATCAGAAGATTGAGTTCTAAATCGACTTAGTTCTTGGAGCTTTACCGGTGGTTCGGCCTAGTAGGAAGGAGGGCTCTTTGAGAGAGAGGTCTGTTTAAGCTGGCAGGATTGATCATATCTAGTTTTCTGGTTGAATTTTTTTGCTGTGGTGTTTGTGACCGAATCGTATAGGTCACAAGGATTTTATGGAATTTGATGAACAATGTTGCCGGAAATGGGTTGATCAAGTCTATACTTGTGTTCATCAACAACATTCTCATCTTCCTCAAATCAGAGTTGTACAGCGGAAGCATGGTGGCAGCCATTCCAGAATAGAAGCAACACCCGATTCATTGGAAATTTGTGTTTTGTCTTGGATCAGAGGATTTCTAAAGGAAATTCATTTGAATCTGGAGGCTTGGTTGTCTTGGGCATCTATTCTGTTTTCCAAATAGGAGTAGTATGTTTGAAGTCTTCGGATATTTGTGTAGTAGAGTTTGTGTGGTGGATTTAGATGGATTTTGGGAGAACCATCCTGTTGAGTAGGATCTAGAGATCGTTTATTTCTTTGTCCAGATTTGTTCCGTGAGGCATCTGCGAAGATTTGATTGATCTAGAAGGTTGAAGGCAGCCCAGGATTGACAGGAGAGATTTGTGGATAAGAGTCAAAGGAATTCAGAATCTGATAGTCGGAGATTTGGATTTCAAAATTTAGAAATTTAATTTTGGATAAATTTTTCTTCGATCATAAGAGCTATAAGATTGGGTAAGGCTGGAAGCTAGCTCAGAAGAGTATTGGATCTTTCTGTATTCTCCTAAGGGTTAAGTGTTTGGTTTACAAGATTGAATTACCAGTTCAGACGACTGGGATTCATTATGTATTTCATGTATCTCTGGGGGAGTACGTGTATGGTCTATCACTGGTTTTAGAACCAGTAGTCCTGGGAGATTTGGAAGTTGAACAGGACTTGTCTGTGGTCCAGTATCCTGTTTAGATTTGTAGATCTAGATATATAGAATCTCTGAATCTAAGTGGTGCAGCCAGTTTAGATTCTATAGGGCGAGCATCCCAGTGTTTGTACCTGGAAACTCTAGGGAATCCTATCTAGAATTTTGTCTGGATAGTTAGGATTGTTTGTTTGAATTGGTTGCTATGGTTGCTAGTATTTGGTTGATAGCATATCCTTGCTATTTTAAAATTAAAATCTGTATGGGATTATTAAATTATCTTTGCTTTTAAATTTCGAGGACGAAATTCTTTTAAGGGGGGAGGAATGTGATATCCCGGAAATTTGGGCAATATTTATTCAACAATTTCCATTAATAATTATTTTAAAATGTGAAATGTTGATTTAATAATCTAATTCAAACAGAAAATATCTTTTGAAAACTAATAATTATTTAGTTTAACAAATGTTATCTTTTTATAATTATGATAATGATAATTTAATTTGGGAATCTTATTCTTTTCAAAGTTAAAAATATTTAAATGACAAAATTTATCTTTCTAAGCTAATTTAAAGATATTCTATTTATAATGTATATATGTGTATACGTTGTAAATAGTGAGTTTGATTTTAATTTAAATTTAAATTTAATAAAAATATTTTCATATTTATAATATATGTATGTATAACTTGTGAATTGGAAAATTTGATTGAATTTAATATGGAAACTTTTCAATAGCTTATTTTAAAAATCTATCTTATATTTTCAAAAGTAATTAAAGTAAATATTTATTTTGTTTAAAAATATAATAGTTTAAATTGTATATTACAATAAAAGTTTATTTTTGTTTTCTTTTAAAAGATTGGTTCTTGAAATAAATTTAATATATACATTGAAGTACAATGTTTTTTTAACTTTGAAAATAAGGCATAATTCAATATCTTTTTCTTTTTAAATTTTTTCTTTCTTGAAAATTTAGCTTTGAAATTATATTTTTAAAATATACTAATAAACATTAAAATATGTAATTGCATAAAGGAAATTTATATGTAAACATTAAAGGCTAAGTGAAAATAAACATTTAAAAAAAATGATAACATAAATAAGAAATCAATTTAAAAACATTTATAAAATTAAGAAATTTATTTTAATGTAACATGTTAAAATAAATAAGAAATTGATTTAGAGGAATTTTTAAACATTTACAAAATTAAGTAATTATTTTAATATTAAGTTATAACATGTGTAAGGTTATTATACCATGAGAAAGACACTTATAAATCACCCTACAACCTAATGTAACAAGTGGCATTTGTTTTATTTATTTTTGAAAACATTTTATTATATTAAGTAGGAAACTTGGCAATTTATTTTAGTTCAAAACATTCTCTTCAAAAAAAAAAACTGAAATTAGATTTTAAGAAGAAATTCAAAACCAAATACAACTCAAGTTCAAAAATCTACAAACAACAAATTCTACTGCAACTGTAAATCAACTATAACAAATCTACTGAAGTTTTCAAATCTGTAATCTAAATGAAGATCAACCAAACTCTAAGCAAAAGAAAATGGAGGTCAACTGCAACATTTAAATCAACTACAGCAAGCAGATTCAAAACTCTAGATTCATAATCCAGATCAAAATCAGTTCCAGGAAAATGAAAATGCAACAGAGTTGTTCTCTGCTTCAATAATTGGTGAGTAAACTTTTGTTTGTAGAAGCAGTTTTTTTTTAAAAATCTGGATGAATCTTATTACATGTGTGATAATATAGCCTCTAATGATTGCTTGAGTTTGAATATAAATGTGCGTATATGAGTATGATATTTTTTGCATACTTGTTTCTGAGTATTACATTTTTGTGCTCTATTGTTGATAACAGACCCATCTTTATCACAAATAAATTCATATCTCGCCGTATAATTAAAATTTGACTTTGATTACTAAAGAGAAAATGTTAATAACATTGTATTCTTATTTTAAAAATTGATTCAGGTAAATATATTTAGTTAATAATTTGTAAAGCTTAAAGTTACAGTGATAAACCAGAAAGTGGAAAAATTCAAACTCCATGATTCTTGAATTCACCAATATAGTTTGAATTGCTTTCGAATACTAGAAAATTTAAAGGCTAAACCTTGATTTTTAAGTTAGTATTGGAGGGGGTATTTGGGCTTGCTCAGAAAAGGATTTTTTGGTCTTTTCTGATGATCTAGTGGATCTGGAATGTTGTTGTTCTTCCTGGATGTGGAGGAATGATTGGTGAGTGGAGGAAAAATGGCAGGTGGATGGTTAGAGATAGGTGGCGACATTGGTTGCTCATTTTAGTTTCTAAACCTAGTTTTCTGGTGGTCGGAATTTTGATGCTTCTCGATGCCTCTGGTGCATCGAGTGTTGCAGGGTTTTGGGGATTGGAAGAGGGGATGTAGGCGAAGGTTAGGCCGGAGTCGCTGGTGCCCTGATGGTCGGAGATGAATTGACGAGCTGTTGACAAGTTTGGGCATTGTTTGCAGTGTCGAGTTCCAGGTTAGTTTGGCTAACTCGATTTTGATTTTGAGCTACTGTGTGTATTCTGATGGCCGTGATCATGTTTGGAGATGGTCGGCGAAGCGATGAAGGTGGTGATGATGGCTAGAGGTTGCCAGAGCCACGATGCATGTGCACCGTGCATTTTATAGTTCTAGTGAACTTTTGGGTTTGAGTAGAGAATGTAACTCGAGTTTTACTTGAGTAGTTCGAGTATCTTACTCGAAGCATTTAGGGTTTTGTCTCGAAGCATTAGTAAGTGGTCTCTGGTTAATGGTTGGTTTCAGGTTTTATGACCTGACAGTGTTAAGTTTTCTAAAATTTAAATGAAATTTAAATTTAAAGCAAGATTTAAAACAGGGGTTTTAAATTCAAAGTTTAAGTTTGGATTCATATGAAATTTTGAATCCTAAGTTTTAAAATAAAAATTTTAAATTTATAGCAAGATTTAAATCAAGTTTTAAATCAAGTCTAAATATGGATTCAAGTTTACTATGAATCCAAATCTTGAATTTAAATCAGTTTTGTAAATTTAAATGTTGAACAAGTGTAAATGTTTTAAAGTATATTTTAAAAGTGAATTTGTTTTCAAATAAATGTTTAAACTTGATAAAATTCTTTATAAAAGGTTTCCTTTAATATTTGAATGAAAAGTTATGAAGTTTTAACTTAAATTTGGAAGTTAAATAATCAATTTATTTTAAAGCTTGATTTCTTTTAATAAAATTAAATAATTTAGTTTAAACCTTTTCTTATATAAGTATCTTACATAAGTAATGAATGTTCTTTACATTTATTTTAAGGTTTATAAATTTAAATTTGGATAAATATTTAAATGGTTAAACATTTTGAATCTTAGATTCAAATGGAATTTGAATTTAAATTTAGAAGTGTAATGTTTTAAATACACTTGAATGTTAATGAAGTCATTAATAAAGTAAATGAATTATCTTAGAAATAATTAAGACAATAAAAGAATTTAATTTGTAAGAGAATTAAGGAATGACTTATTTATTAGATTTTAAATTAATGATTTAGATTAATTTATAATTAGAAATGATTAACAATGATTAATCTAAGATAAATTTCTTAAGAAAGTAATTAAAGAAAATGTTATTAGTTAATAAAGATAATTATTTTAGGATTATTAAGTAATTAATTAATGTGATTAATTTTGATAATTAATTAGATTAATTAATTGAAGATAATCAATTGTAAATTGTTAAGCATAATTACTTGATAAAAGTAATTAAGGGATTAATTACTTATTTAAATTAATTATGATAATGTGATTAGTTTAAGTTAATTAATTTAGCTTAATTAATTTAAGAAAATCATTTGATGATTTAATAAGAGTAATTACTTAATGTAATTAATGGAGCATAATTACTTAGGGAAGTAATAAATGATAATGACTGGAATGTAATTAGTGAAAGATGGTTTATAATGAAGTAATTTGGGTAATTACTTTTGTAATTAATCAAGGGATTAATTAATGAAGATAATTAATTATGGAATAATTAATTTGTTAATGAGTAATTAAGGGTAGTTAATTACTGGATTGATATTAATCAAGGGTGATTAATAATTGTATTTTAAATTTTAGATTAATTACTAAATGTAATTAATTTAAATAAAGTAATTAATTTAAATATAAATTAGAGATCATTAATTAATATAATTAATGATGTAATTAAGAATTGTTTAATTAAGGAATAATTAATAATAAAGTGATTAATTAATGTAATTAATTAAGGATAAATGTAATTAATTATAGTTAATTAATAAGTGAAGTAATTAAATGTTAATTACTAAATGATTAAGGTTAATTAATTTGTGAAATTAATTAAAGACTAATTACTTATTGTAATTAGAGAATGATTAATCAAAGGTGTTTAATCAAGATGAATACTTAGAGAATGATTAATTAACTAGATTATAATTAATTAATGGATATATAAGCAGGATTTATAGATGTAGTAATTAATTTAATTTACTTTAAATTAATTAGAGATAGAAGTTATTAATTTAATTCATTTTAAATTAATTATAGATGGTGGTTAATAAATCATTGCTTATGGATGATATTGATATTTCATTGAATGGATGTGATCTCAGTAATAAGACGAGTAATATCTATATGATATGGATGCTTAGTTAAAGTATGATAATATGGATTATCTGTTTGTGATGATTATCTGTTTGTGATGATAATACAGATTATCTGTTTATGATGAAAATGTGATTATCTATTGTGATATGTGTGTGTATATAGATAATGATGAATTGAATTGTTTTAAATTTAAAACAACTTGGACCTAAAAGATGGCGTTTGGATTTTGATGAGATCAGGATCGGGTTTTCAAATTTGGAATTCCAAAAACCACATCTATCCAAATTAAACGTTAGGTCGTGAATCTCAAGTGGAGAGTGAAGACTCGAGGTGTAAGGACTATTCGTTGTTAATACTTTGAGGGTGATTCCAATACGAGTTTAACGGGGGTAGTACTTTCAGATTCGAGATGAAGATTCAGAGTGCAAGGGCTATTATCGTTAACTCTGAGGGTGATTCCAAAACGAGTGTAGCGAAATAGTGCCTTCGGTTTCGTTCGAACCTGGAACAAACTTGTATGGATTGAATGCTTTCAGAACATCGTCAGATGGACGATGAGCATTCTATGATTGATGTGTCCTATAAAGGTAATCGTAGCCTCAAGCCTCATCAATCGGAAATGGCTAAAACAGGGGAGGTGCAGGAAGGCTAAGTGGGTCAGGCCCAAGTAGGACGAGATTTACCCCTGTCTAGAGGTCCCTTTTATTTCGACTGTGTGGGCAGTTAGCGACGGCCATCTGCGGGGTTGTCTTGTTCGGGACTGTCCTGTAAGGGATGGTTCCGGCTTTGTGTTGCAGGGGATTGGGAGTAACCCTCGGTACGGTGATCTAGGCCCCGTACTGTGACGGGCGGTACCCCAGTAGTCCTGCCATTGATGGAAACCCATTCTTCCTACGTGCCCTTTACGGTTTTGATCGTATTACCCACTTTTGTGGCTAGTAGCTGGAATTTAATCATGTAACAATTTCGGCTATTTCTTATTTACTTGAAAACCCTAGACACTATTATAATATCACTGGATTTCCTATCAAATATTGTGGTTAGCGTAAGGTAAAAACTTTTCCATGTTTATGTGTGGGAAGTCTTACATGATACCTTTTGTTTTCAAAGATTTTCAAAGTTAAGAAACTTTAAACCCGTTTACTCACACCAGACCCATGTCTGACCCTAATGTTTATTTTCTGTTTTATTAAACTCTTGGGTACTCATATTATGTATGGGTAGTCAAGGGATTCAGGATTGCTTTGACGAGTTCTGGAGGAGAAATGGAGCAGGAGGCTTCAGCGTGTAGATATATATGGAGTTTCCGCTGTGCTAGTATTGTATCTGTTTTCTGTGATGTACTTGAATTGTAATAACTAGATAGGTATTTATAACTGTCTAGTTTGTTTTGTATTAGCTGTATAACTCAGATGTATATGATACTATGTAATATCTTATGAGATATAATATAATTTATTCGTTCCGCTGTGAGATTCTGATGTTGTTTGTTTCTTTCTTTCCTGTCTTTTCTCTTTTCTGTCTCTTTCTTTCTTCTTAGTGATGCGTCTTTCTATGGTATGAATGGCGGGTCATTACACCATCTCCTACAATCCCGCTTTTGGCGTCTACTAGAATTTTATTCATGAGATGAGTCACAAGGATGAATGGGCGATCCATGCTTCTTGTACTTGCTTCCTTAACTTTTAAGAGTATCGTATTGTGTTCCATAGAGTGTGAAAAAAAAAAGAGTTAGTGCTAGCAAGAAGAAAAATACTGCATATAATGCAAGTGTGTAGTATTGTGTAAGTGTGAATATGTCCTAGTGCCCCTACATACATTTGGACTATGTGCTTGCTAACAGGGGTTATTTTCCCTACAGCAGTGGTTGGCACTTCATCAAGCAAACGAAATGGAGAATTAATATCCTTAATAGTAATATTGCCAAAGCCAAAAGAACTGATTTCATCTGGAATACTCTCGAAAGATCCATAAATTTCCCCAGAAGGCGAGATACGGGTTTGTTCGTCTTTGGAAGCCGGGGGAGGTATGTAGATGTCCGAGATGAGATAATCTTTATTTTAGGTCATCGAGTTGCAAAAACGCATGAGTATCATCACTCTCATTGCCAAAGGAATCACCACCAACGTCAATGTCTTTATTGCCTCCTCCATCACTCTTTCTTTTTCATCGAGCTCATTCTTTTCTCCACTATCTCTAGCCCTTTGCCTTTTTTCATGATTAATGACATGATCTAGTACAAGGGCACTACCCGATCATCATCAATATTAACTTCGGTCTTGGGTTCTTATTTAGGGTGAACATCAGCATGAACAATAAGTACGTTGCCAATGCTAAGATATTCCTTTAGAAGTTTATAAGTTGTGTAGATTCTCATCCATGAGAAGATATCTCATGTCTCTCTTATCAAGTGGAACTTTGTGAAGATTCACCAAGGTTCCTGTCAAGGCAGCAACGTTAGGTATTCTTGAATCATCTACAGATATCAAGAACAATGAATTTAATGGTTGGACCATGAAATTCGTATTAGTAAGGAAAATAAATGCAAGACCTACATCTAGATAACCACTTTTTTGCAAAGTCAGGCTGACAACACACAAAGAAAAATCATCCCTGAAATAACTCAACTTATTCCAAATCCCCAACATTATCCGACAAATCTTATCAGGTTCTAAGTAATTAAGTGAGGGAGATCTTTTTTAGCGCTTAAAGGTGTACAAGTACCAGATCCCTTCAGCACTGAGCACCCAGTTTAAATGCTGAACAAATATCATGTACATGTTGTTTAAGAAAGCATAGTTGTTCGAATGCAATTGGGTTAGGGTAAGCTTCACGAATCGTAGATTTATACATATAGAATGACTGAATGGCATAGTACATCTAACCATACATTTGTATCAATTGCATATTGTGCACCTCTCAGTTGGAAGATATGCTCGCTAGTGGCGTCCATGAATTAATACATCATCAAAAGGAATATCGTGTCTCTCTAGTACCCTTGAGGGGTGCTTCATCCACCTTTGAAGCCATAGAATTCCGAGGATTGGTCAAGTGAATAACGTCACCTATGTTGATGTCAGGGAAACCTCTACCACAAATTTTTCTACTAACACAAAAGGAACTATTTCTAAAGGCTACCCCACTCGGTGGCTAAGTGAATGAGATCGAGATGGTGTAGAAGTAGGCTTTGTCGTAGGCACTGTCATCGAACTAGATTAAGTATCGGACTCGACATATCTTGATGTTGAAGGACCTACAGCCATTGTGCAAAACAACAAATCATCGAATTACCAACGCATATATTTTTGGTTTGCCAAAACTTATTTTGGTAGCATGCTAATAACACTTAAAACTGCTGTCAATAGAGAAAACCGTTGCTACAAGAGGAAAGTTTTTTTCAACAGAAAGAAAATTGTTTCCAACACTTCGGCTTGTTGTAAAGCTTGGTAGTAATGAAAATACGTGTAAAATAAAAGGGTAAGTTGTACTCAGTGTTTTGAAAACCGGACCTGAACGCGGTCGGACTGTGAAGGACTACGGACCGTTGAGCCATCTGGTCCGGAGTCCGATTGAGCCTACGATATGCATGAGTCGTGGGTTGAACCGAAAATTAGGTTTGAGCCGCTGTAATAACAACTGAATTGTTGCTATCCTCTCTCTTTTGGGTCATGCTGTTTTTTTAAGCTCAAACAAAAATAGCAAACCTTAAATCAATCGCATGAAATCTCAGTCGCGCAACCTTCTTCCTCCATTGTTGCAACCTGCTGCCTCGACTTCTGTCTTAAACTGCTGCCACAGCCTCCGTCGTAATCTGCTGTCTTGACCAATATGTTGAAAATTAAGCGATTGGGTATTTTAAATTATTAATTTCTGAAATAGTGATTTCATACATTGAACCAAAATTGGGTAATTGCTGAATTTTTTAATACATATTTTCATGGTTTGAAATGGATGATATGAATAGAGTAAAGGGTGAAAATAGGAATTAGGAGGTGAATAATGAACTATCGTGTCACAGCAATTATGAGTACACAGTTTTCTACTTAATTATTAGTTTTAATCCACAAAAATTGATTTGGATTTCCGTTTTCAGTGTTTGGCTTAATTTGTTTCCAAATTTGGATTCATATGCTTATTTCTCTTGAATTCTGTTTTAATTTATGATTAATTACTACCTTTAGGTTTCTCTAGAACTAAGTTTTATTTAATTGATCATAATCAACGAGAGGACATTTTTCCAGAAATGAGTTCATTTCTATTTTCAGTTTTATGTGTGGATTATCCTTGTTATTATAGATTTCGATTAAGCAATTACTGATATTTTGGTGTATTTTACTCGAAATATTAATGTTGATTTTTTTTAAATTATTAATTTTAGATTTTGAACTATTGCTTGTTAACAATTATTGATCCTTTTTGGATTATTATTTGTTAGTGTGGATTTTTTCACCTTAACCCTACATTAAGAATCTTCATAGTTGTTTATTTTCCAGGATATCATTACCAATTGAGAGAAATTTGGGTAAAAAAACAAAACAAAAATATAACTGGAAAAACAGAGAAGATGGTATGCTCTGGTTTGTTTTCAACAGTAGCTCAAAAGTTTGATGATCCAAATAAATGCACATGTTAGAACATTTTGCTTTTTCTTTATTAGGCTAAAATTCATCTATGAATTTGAGCAAACAAACTTCTGTACAGATGATATATTCGTATCTATGTATGTTACATCACTTGTGGCACCGTCTTCAAAGTAAGTAATAGCACAAGCATTTTTCTTGTCCATTTTAAGTGAATATGCAGCCCCAACAGCGTGAGATATTTGTGTGCTAATATGATTTGCATTCGTAAGTAAAAATGTAAGACTTAAGTGATCATAGGTTGTAGGTCCATGTAAAGCGTTCAAAATTTTTGGATTCATGTATAAATTGGCAATGCAGAGTTACTTAAGCTATAGGTGAGGATATCATTAAGCAACTGATCTTTTTACAACTATAATGAAGTGGCATGTCTTCCTTTTCCATTATCATCTTTGTTTCCGAAGCATTGATTTGCACAGTCCTGGAACATTTTTATTTTTAGTTTTTAGTGCTTTAGAATGCTTTAGCTTTTAAACTATTAACTAATTTTGTAAGATTGATATAATATATTTAAGTTTTTAACGTTTTGACATGTTTCAACTCCTAATATTCTAATTACTATTTATAAGCTTTAAATCATACATATACATACATGTGTGTATCATTATTATAAATCCAAATTAGTATTATATATTGTCTAAATTATACTATATAGTTAACTGATGTATACAACAAATATTTGTACAATTATTTGTTGTAAGGAAACTGAATCTATTTCATGTAGTTCATATTTTTATAGCAATGGCGAAATGTATTTGCCACACCTGGTTATATTCTGGTGTCGATCCTTGGTAGTACTGGAAGAAGCTCTTGGAAAATGTAGGTAACATTGACATCCTTGAGAAAAAAACAATGAAGTTGGTCACCTTAATTCTTACTTGCTTTTGCAGTTTTATTTTATGTTCTTAATTATGTAATACATTTGCTTGCTTTTGTAGTACTGGAAGATCTTTAGTTTTAATCTGAAGTGAGCTACGGTCTTAAACCAAAGTAAGCTTCGGTCTAAATACATAGTAATTGCAATTATTTCTTGCTTTCTTTCTTTCTGTGTGCATTAAATTTCATCAGCCCATGCTAAAGGATTGCACTTTCAGAAATAAAAAATAAACTCATGTGTAAAATTTCTGGATCTTAGAAATTTGTAAAGAAGACGAAACATTTCAGAATGAAAATCAACTCCCAACTCTGTTACAACGCAGAAAAAATTATATACAAGCTGAACTCAAAAACTAAAATGGGCCGAACAAAAGAAAGTGGGCGAAAAAAAAACAAACAAAGAAAAAAATAAAACACCAATTGTAAGAACAAAGCAATACTAAAACATACAAAATCACCACTTAACAGCCTCCTCTCAAGATGGACTTGGCTTCAAAAAACAAGGCCAATCTTAAACAGGAACCTGATTCACCAACCTAATCCGAGAAGAAAGAAATCTGTGCTAATCTGCATCTAATGGCTTGGTCATGATATCAGCAAGTTGCAATGAAGATTTTACATGCTTACAAATAATAAACCATGTCTGCACATGTTCTCTGACATAACGAACATCCGATTTATGGTGTTTACTCCCTATATGCTTAGTTTTTTCATGAAAAACTGGATTTTCAGCAATATGTAAAGCAAAAATCTTATCACAATATAAATTGATAGGAGTAGGAATAGTTATACCCAATTCAGTAAGGAGTCCTTCATGCCAAACAATTTCACTAGTTGTGTAGCTTATACTCCTATATTCTGACTCTGTAGTACTCTTTGAGACAGATTTCTGTTTTTTTGTTTTCCAAGAAATTAAGGAATTACCAAGGAAAATACAATAACCACTTAAAGATCTCCCTGAATCTGGACAAGTACCCCAATCAGCATCACTATATGCTGTTAATACTAAATCTGAATTTGCAGAAAAATAAAGTCCAAGATTTAAAGTGCCCTTAAGATATTTGAGAACATGAATAGCTTCTTTATAATGTGGTATTCTTGGAATAATAAAAAATTGACTTAATTGTTGAACAGCAAATGAAATATCAGGTCGAGTAAGATTTAAGTAAAGGAATTTACCAATAAGTCTTCTGTAAACTTCAGGATCTTCTAATACTTCACCATCAGTAAGGCTAAGCTTTAAACCCTTTTTCATTGGAAAAGCAGTAGGCTTGCATCTTTCCATTTGATTATCTCGAAGCATGTCCAAAATGTATTTTCTTTCATTTAAAAGTATACCAAATTTTGATCTTCAAACTTCTATTCCAAGAAAATATTTCAATGTGCCTAAATCTTTGAATCTGAAAGTGTTATGCAAATCATTCTTCAAATTATTCATGACTGTAGTATCATTTCCAGTCAATAACAAATCATCAACATATGTGACAATAACTGTAAAAGAACCACCTTTGCGCATGAAAAATATTGAATAATCTTGCTTAGACTGAGTAAAACCCCATTCAATCAAAAATTTAGTTAATTCTTTATTCCAGCATCTACTTGCCAGTTTCAAACCATAAATTGATCTTTTGAGCTTACAAACTTGACATGGTTTAACCCTTTTATAACCTAGAGGAGGAGTCATATATACTTCTTCATCAAGATAACCATGAAGAAAGCATTATTAATATCCAATTGCTGAATATCCCATTTCTTTATTGTAGCTACAACCATTATTAACCTAATAGTGGTTAATTTTGCTACTGGACTAAAAGTATGTTTATAATCTTTACCAGATATTTGTTTATCACCTCTTGCAACCACCTGCCTTTGCATCTCTCAATATCACCATTTGGTTTAAACTTAGTTTTATACACCCATTTAGACCCAATGGCTTTTTACCAAAAGGTAAATCAGTCAATTCCCATGCACCATTATTTTCAAGTGCTTTCAATTCTTTATTCATTGCTTCTACCCATTCAGGATGATCCATTGCTTGATTATAAGAAGAAGGCTCATAATCTACCAACACACTATTCAAGCTATGTAAATTTTCATTATGTAAATTAGCAAGACAAGGTTCAGCATAAACATTGAAAGAAACAGAACTTTCAGAATCAATATTTGGAATGACTCTTGTAGCTGGTTTTGTCATAACAAAATCATCAAATTTCTTAGGTAATTTGGTAGGTCTTGAAGAGAATCTAAGATTTTGTGCTTCGGTAGCTTGAGGAATAAGACTTTGAGTGGTAGAAGGAACAGTAGGATTGTTATCAACATTATCAGAAAAATCAGAATGTTGAAAAGAAGCTTCAGTATTATGTTGAGGAAGTTTAACTAATTGTTGATCATTATTTTGATAATTTGTAGGATAATAAAGATTTTGAATATCAAAAGCAGGATTAACCAAAGGAAGTGAAGTTTCTGGTACTTGAGAAACAGCGGAAGGAATCATATTTGGATCATCCTTGAATGGAAAAAAAATTTCAACAAAATAAACATCTCTACCGAAAACCACTTTATGAGTATTGAGATCATATAATTTGTATCAAGCATAAGGATACCCTAATAAAATGCATCTCTTTGATCTAGGAGCAAACTTATCAGATAATTTCTGAGCAGAGAAACACAAACACCCAATAACCCTTAAATGACTATAATCCGGCTGCTTCTTCATAAGTAACTCATAAGGGATTTTCCATTTCAGAACAGAACTAGGTAACATGTTTATGATACGAGTTGCAGCCAGCAAACAATCACTCTAAAATTTATATGGCAAACCAACATGAAATCTTATAGTTCTAGCAGTTTCAAGAAGATGTTTATGCTTTCTTTCTACCCTACCATTTTGTTGAGGATTTCCTGGAATACTCCTTTGATGAATAATACCTTTATTTGCAAAAAAAATTCTACATGATTCCTGAATAATCTCAGTCCCATTATCACTTCTAATCACTTTCACCTTCTTGTTAAATTGAGTTTGAACATACTCAAGAAAAGCAACAATAATAGGATACACTTGAGTTTTTGAATGAATCAAATGAGTCCAAGTAGTTCTAGTATGATCATCTAGAATTGTCAAAAAATATTTAGCACCAGACAAAGAAGGTCCTGAATATGGACCCCAAAGTCTATATGTATCATGTCAAAAAAATCTTCAGCATATGAAACTGATTTGAGAAAAGGCATTTTAGGGTGTTTACTCAAAACACAAGCTTCACAACTAAAATCACAATTATTATTATCATTGTAGCCTGAAATGGAAACTATCAAAATGTTTCATATGACTAGCAGAAATATGACCTAGCCTAGCATGAATAATATCTATACTAGGCTTTACATTAGCAGTAATAGTATTATTTGCATAAGAAAAAGAAGTATTAGTAATAGCAAATTCAGAAGAACTAATTGAACTGCATGTAAGAAAGTTTGAAGAAGATTTGCAGAATTTGTATAAACCAAAATGCCTTGCTCCAACAACATATTCTTGCTTAGTTGAAGGGTCCTGAAAATAACATGAATTTTTTTAAATTTTGCAATTAGATTATTATCATCTAATAATCTGCCAACAGGGAGCAAATTATGTTTAAACTAGGAATATAAAAGACATTCTTGAGAATTATTCTAGAATTTAGATCAATTGTACCAACACATTTAACAATTTTAATAGTTCCATCAGGCAATGATATTTTAATTGGATTATTAAGTTGTTTAAATGAAGTAAAATATCCCAAATTAGATGCCATATGATCTGTTGCCCATGTATCTATGATCCAATTATCAAAATCAAGTTTCTTCATTATACAGTCAAAATTTGAGGCTGAAAATATACCTGCAAAGTTTGTAAAATTTCTGGATCTCAGAAATTTGTAAAGAAGACAAAACATTTCAGAATGAAAATCAACTCCCAACTCTGTTACAACGCAGAAAAAATAAATACAAGCTGAACTCAAAAACTAAAATGGGCCGGACAAAAGAAAGTGGGCCAAAACAAAAACAAACAAAGAAAAAAAATAAAATACAAACTGTAAGAACAAAGCAATACTAAAACATACAAAATCACCACTTAACATCATGAAACATCTTGGTATCTTTAACATGTATTCCTAGCTTTTTAATCAGTTTTGGTAGAAAACGGAGAGTTTTGATCTTCTTTTACCACCTTACATACACCTCCCCATACATATACATACATTAAATCATTTTCTTATCCCTTCTAGAAAAGATAAAGTGAAACAGAATTATTTTTTGATCCGCATGAATTCTTTTTTTATCATTGGACACTGTATTCAATCCAAATGCTTTAAGCTGCGGATATATGTTTTGTAAAAGTTGTTCTTATTCTTCAGCTTTTGTATTAATATTTGAGGGCCTTAAAACAGCCAAGTGCCCTGTCTGCAGATCAGTATGAACTGATTTAATTATCAGCAATCCATGCCCTTTTTAATTGTCGTACCATAATATAGCAAGGACAGTGATGATTGCACGATGATTCTTTAGTTGTTCATAACCATCCACCTTAGATCTGCAACTTGTTAAATTCCATTTTGATTTTCCATTCTCTGAGATCTGCAACTTTTCCCTTCTTCATAACCATCCACATTCCAATTTAATGAGTAATAAAAATTTGTATATAAATCAAATGTTTGGGTTAGCTTGGGGTTTGTTTTGCAAATTTATTGTGAAATAACCATGGTTTATTTCTAGTGACATAAAAAAAAATCCATTGTTAAAAACCTAAAATATGAAGGAGCAAAAAAAAAAGGTTGGCTGATAGTAATAGTATAGCTGATTCTAAAGTAAACTAAAGAATAAAAAAGAAAAGAAAAAAAATGCTTCCGGACTAATGGCTTCATTACCTAATTCACGAATCCCTTTCTCAAGGTTAATAATGCATGCCCATTAATACCAAAAGGGTAGGTTAATTTTCAAGATTACTATATAGCTGCATGTTTGTAGTCGCACCATGAGTCTTCTTTGCACCTGAATATTTGAAATGAAATTATATTCAGTGTAACTTTAAATTTAGAAAAACGGCTAAGCATAGGAAAAATGGGACTGCCAAAATAGTCTTTACTAAAATAGATGATGTTAAGGTGATTGTCAAAGGAAAATAAAACTAGATTTCAACTAGATTTCAATAAATTGAAGCAGAGCCCTTGGAGAGGGAAAAATTAATAAAAAGAAACAAAAAAAAGGAAAATTTTCCGCTAGTAAAAAAATACAATGGTTTATCTAGCAAAAGGCAGATATTAATGTGTAAGAAAAATAATGCTCTGTTCTTATTTGAACGCAACATGTAAATAATATATTTTAACTATATAGTAACATTTCGTTCACATCGTAAAATTTATCAAATTAAAACCAATCAAACGACTTCCAAACCAAAAAAAGATAGATGTAAAATTAGGCATCAATTATGTAAATTAGTATTTCAATTGAAACTTTCATTGATCTTAACTTGAATTCACTCATACTCATGCATGCCAAAGAATTCATGCATGTGTAAATTTTACATTTGTTTATGCTTAAATCATTTCAATTATGAATAATATTTTTCTTTAACAGGCCAAAGGGTAAAACTTTCTCTTTATGTCTAATTTAAGTTCAAGAAAGCAGATTAAAAGTCCACATAGTAAAACTGAAGAATATAAGCAAGGCGCTCGAGACTTCATGAGTTTTGTGAAGAATCACTTATCCCCTGATACTAAAATATGCACTTGTCCTTATACTAAGTGCAGAAACTCTAAAAAGTTCTCAATGGAAAATGTTGAGAAATACTTGATCATTCGTGGTATGGTTAAAACGTATAATATATGGTTTTTCCATGGAGAGATGAACAAACATGATGGTGAATCATACACAAAATATTATTCCAGAGCTTCATATCAAAGATCAAATTTAAACTGACCATTGTGTTGAGGGAGCTCTTAGGAATCTCGTAATTTGACGTGCATAATATGCCACAAGATAGCGGTGAAGAGGATGTTCAACAGACAATTATAGGCAATTCTTGTTCTTTCCATAGAGAAAAGCACCAAGAATACGCAAACAATGCAAATGAGAAACTCTATTCTTCTTGGAAGATAGGCTTACAATGTTAGATGTAATTATTGAGCTTCATAACCTTAAAAAAGAGTTTAATTGGTCGGGAAATAGTATGACCGAGTTGTTGAAGCGATTAAAACATTGGCTTTTAAAAGAAAATTATATAAAAAGTGTCCCATGATGAAGAAAATGTTAAAGGATTTGGTAATTAAGGTGAAGTACATACATGCATATGAAAATGATTGCATATTGTTTTGGAAAGGCAACATTGACACAAACGAATGTACTCAGTGTGATACAACAAGGTATAAAACTATAAAACAGTGTTAGGAGTGGTTAAATTAAAGAAGGAACCAAGAAAAGTTTTAAGACACTTTCCTATAATTCTAAGATTAACTACATTGTACACTATACCATAGATAGCTCGTAAAATGCAATGGAACAAGAAAGTTACACCCTTTTGGAATTCCATGCGACATCCTATAGACTCAGCAGAATGAAGATCAGTGAAAAGTTGGTGGCCAGAATTTGCTAGTGAAGGACGCAATGTTTGACTTGGTATTGCTACTACTGATGGGTTTAATTCAAATGGAGTTGTAATGACCCAGGCTTCAACCTTCGAAAATCGGCATCCAATACATCACCCGAATTCAAATGCCGGAGATTCAAACATTGGAGTCCAGTTCGTTGGGGCTATAACAAATTAGATGATAACAACACAACGGAACAAAAATGACTTTATTGATACTCCATATGGATTACAACATTCTACAACAAATGGCCAACATCATCGGAGCCAATATACAACAGCGGAACATAACAGCGGAAATAACATCAACATGGAAAAGAGACATCAACAGGGGCTTCCAAAAGAGAGATCAACAGACTGCATCTTCATTGCCAAAGCTCCAATATCCAAACCAAAAAGCTCAAAACTAAAAGCTTCAAAGAATTCCAAATCTACATCTACTTTCTGACTAAGCTCCAGAACCTAATGATAACCTGATTCTAGGCTGTTCGCGTGGAAAAGTAGGGGCACCCAGGGTTTAGAAAAGGGAACAATAAACTCCGAATCAGTCATGAGACTAGTGTGAGAAATATAAAAACAGTTATTTGTACAAAAAGAAATTACAAAAAGAAATCCGTTCATGCTTTTGGAAAATCGAACTACCATAAGGTCTCCCGGCACACACTCAAATGCAATCGCATACATGGGGGAGGTTTCTCCTTATAGTAGTCAAACATGCTTGATACGCGAAAATTCTTTTGATATTATTATTAGTGCATAGTATAGAAAAACATTTTGCAAGTATAATATTAATCTTAGCTAGCATACGTACTGTTATAGTATGCCTACTATAGCTACCATGTTAAATAGCAGGTTTTACAACTAAAACCGTAAAGGGCTCGTATTGTTTGTTTGGATTTCAAACAAATGACAAAAGCTAAGGAACTTCCTTTATCCAAATGGGTACGCCTCTGGAGGGACGTCCCGAGAACCTAACCGGATCTCTGCCAACACAAGGCTGGGTTACCTCTGTAACTAGGTAACAAATTGTCGCAAGTATGCCATCCCCCGGTCGTAACCGACCTTTACCGAGGTGCCTCATATTCCAACAACCACATAAGTAAGATATCTGGGCTCCATACCAGAATACCACTTTTTACCCAGAAGGAAATGCACATACCCTGAGGGTCGCGAACCCCATAACCTTGCCGCATCCTTCTTGTTTCGACCATTTCCTGGGGTGTGAGGTTCTATGAAGTCTCGTCACACAAAGCTATGCTTTACACAAAAGCCATGCTTTGATCATCCAATACTCAACGCTTAGCATGAAACATTATCAAATTGGGAATATATCACTAATAACCATCAACTACATAACCTCTGAGCTCGTACGTCTCAGAGAAGGGTGTTAAGCTAAGAGAATAAATTTTCCACCACCAAACAGAAATGTATTTGATAGAAACCAGCTTTATATCTCAAAGTGTAATGTCAGACATACATCCATACAAGTCCATCTTGGGTCTGAATGGAACCGAAGGCACTTCGTCCAATTAAGGAAAAAATTCCTTGCAAATCCGGATATCCCCTAATTACGTTCGGACTTCCTATCACATAGGGTAATCTCCATACCAGGCCAACTCGGTGCAGAGACATTCAAAAGGCAATCCTTTCATTTTCGAAAATACCCAGTATTCAACCACCGTCTTCAAATGCAATTCCATTTCGTCGTATCATTATTCGGAATGGGTTTTATGACTTAATGTCCTCCCCCAACCTTTCCGAATAATGTGCGCTTATTTTAAAACATGCGGATACATTTGGATTTTAGTTAAATCGCAACTTATTTCCCAAAACCTTTCCTTTTGAATGGTTTAAACAAATTTCCATTTTTAGATCTTTTAACAAAAGATCTACCTTTAAGATTCGATGTGGTTTTCGGATAACCATTTGCAATTCGATTCTCGTCTCATCGAAATTCGAACGTCATCTCAAAGGCCAAGTTGTTTAAGTATAAACAATTTTAATTCAATTCAGAAGTTCACAATCATACAGTAATACATCACAGATAAATAACTTACATTTATCACAGCTCAATCCAAAGCAATTCATATCATAGAATATTACATATCAGAGATATCAAACAATTCAAAGCATTCAGTATAATCCAATCATCCATAAGCAAGTTTAATTAATCACATAATTTATAATTAATTTAATTCAAACCAAATAAATTAATTATTTATGAACTTATTACCTAACCCTGCTTAATTATCATCAATTAATTACAAACCATTTGTTATTATTTTAATTTATTAATGAAATTAATTAATAATCCTTAATTATCCATCTTAATAAATTATCCTTAATTAATTACATTAATTAATTAACCTTTAATTAATTACATTAATTAATTAACCCTTAATTAATTAATTATACTTTAATCATTAATTAATTAAACTTTAATTATTTAATTACTTACATTAAGTAATTATCATCTGAGTAATTAATCATCCCTTAATTACTGACATTAAGTAATTAACCATTAATTAATAAAATTATCCTTTAATTACTTGCATTAATTAATTAACCTTTAATTAATTACATTAATTAATTAGTCCTTAATTAATGAATTATCCTTTGATTAATTACATTAATTAATTACACTATAATTAATCAATTAATGATCCTTTAATTAATCAAGATCCTAAATTAATTAAAAGATAAACCATTTATCTTAATTAATTACTTGTTTATTATTTAACTTATTTAATAAATCTTTGAAAATAAATTTATTATTAACATATGAATTAACTTAAGACTTTTAAGTTAACTAATAATTAAAAACATTACTTAAGATAAACCATTTATCCTTAAAATCTTATTTAATAAACCTTTGGAATTAATTAATCATTAACATATAAATTAACTTAAGATCCTTAAATTAATTAATAATTAAAAACTTCTTACCTTTTTAATTAATCCTTAATTATACTATTTAAATTTATTTAAATAAACTTATGAACTAAATAAAGGATACATAATAAAATACTTTAAACTTAAATTAATTTTAAAGTAATTTATTTTAAAACCTTTAACCAACCCAAAACTTAAATAAAACATTTATTATTTAAAAGAAGTGGGTTAAGAAAAATTGTTTTAATTAAAACTTGATTTGTTTTAAAATTTTAAAACCTTGTAAATATACTATAGCACTGACCCGAGTCACTTCCTATACCGAACCGAGCAAACCTTTCTCTTTTCTTTTTGACTTTATTTTGTTCAAATTTTAAAACCTATTATAAAACACATTCCAATTTTCTGGTACCTTCCTCGAGCCAAAACCCAATCTACCCGATACCATCCCTAAGCCTCTTCTTCTTTCGTACCTGATCCTATCACCATTACAAAGCCACAAACCCAAACGTATCAGAAACATGTGCGCATGCATACCAGGTCAGAGCGTCTCCGATCGTCGCCGCTACCTCCAGTAAGTCGACGATGACTTCTCCGTCCACTTCAATCACCCAGAAACTCGATACCATCCTTCTATCGAAATCGAGCAAAAATCGAACACCACTGGAACATAACGATCACAAAAAACCTCCACGCATTGCCACCTTCGACCACTGATCACCATGCCTCTGCGTCTAGAACTTCGCCACTCACCTACACACTTATTCCCCCCATACCGATCCTCTCCGATGCGACGACAACGCCGCATTGGCCACGACAACCTCATCGTCTCGTACAGGGTCTTAAACCCTAGATCCTCTTCACCGCGCCACCACGGTGATCTAGAAAATCACCGGGTATTTTTCTCGAGATCCCCAACACACGAGCTACCTCCATCATCAGGCACGGCACTCCACGCTTCGTCAGTCGCCAGAAATCGTCGAAAACCCAATTCCCGTTCAAGTTGGGATTCCTCACTCAAAACAAAGTTAAAAATCTTGATTCCACTTTTAAAAATCATGGTTTTCTAAAACGAATTAGATGCTATAATCAAAACCCAAGATTTAAAAAACTAAATTTTGAACGTAATTTGATTTTCACTGTGTTTTCTATCTCCTAGTAAATCCACTTGACTTAAAATATTTTTAAAATTGAGATTTTGTAAATTCAAACATGTATTGTTTAAACATCAAAGCTTATAATAGAATAAGGGATGAAATTTTGAATTTTGAACTAGATTTGAAACATGTAAACAAGAACAGAGCATGCATACTGGTACATAGACATGCACACAATCATTTGCATATACACACACACACAAATACACACACACACACACACACATGTAGGGTTTTCTACATCCATACGATCATTTTTTCACAACATACTTCAAGTATCAATCACAACTTCAAGATATATAAACAGATTTAAGATTTTAAAACGATGTTTACTCACCTGTAAATATAAACAGAGGAGCTTCTTTGAAACTGGAAGTTGTTCTAATTTTTGATCTGCTTGCTGTTTGATTTGAAATCTTTTTTGAGATCTTGTTTTAAGCTTCAGGTTGAAATTTGTGAAATGGTTGTTGTTTGATTTTCTTTTCTCTGGTTTTTGGTTTTCAGAAAATGAAAGATGAAGAAAGAATGAAAGTAGGAGTTGAGAGATAAACCTTGTTTTCCCTTTATTTATTAAATTTAAAAATGAAAAGAAAAATTAAAAATATGACACTTGTTAAATTTTCATGTTACTAATCTTACAATGTTAAATTGCATGATATAATTAACTTACATTTGTCTTTTTTTTACATGTATAAATGTTTTTAATATGTTTTTATATGATTTTATATTATATTTACCATTTAGTTTTACATATATTTTATGTTTTTATATTAACATATGTTTTTATGTTTTATATTTATATATGTCCAAACTATATTTATTTTATGTAAATTTTTTTAAGATATTTATTTTTGAATTTCAAATCAAAGTTCTATTTACAATATATATATATATACACACACATAACAAACACGTATCTTATTTGTTTTTGGAAAAATTCAAATTAATTCTAAAATAAATTCTAAAATTTATATTAATTACTAAATTAAATTTGGCTTAAAAAGGGGATCGTTGCAAATTCCTCCCTTAAGAAAATTTCATCCCCGAAATTTGATAGATAGGGAGACAAACAAAAACATATGAACACTTTAAAAGATAGAGAAATGGCTTTCCAGATCAAACCGAAATATCTATTCTACATTTGGGATAGGACTTCAGCATGCTTTTTTTTCAGTTTTGGAATAAATCAGAATATCATCAATAAATACGAGAACGAACTTATTCAATACTCCACGAAATACTCGGGTCATCAGTTCTATGAAATATGCAGAGGCATTGGTTAGTCGGAAGGGCATAACTAACCATTCGTAGAATATATCGAGACCCCTAAAAACAGTCAAATGAATACAATCTTCCACAATTCTCAACCGATGGAATCCTTGGGCTAGGTCCATCTTGGAAAAGAATCGAGCGCCATGCAATTGATCGAACAGGTCGTCGATTCGGGGCAAAGAAAATTTATTCTTAAGGGTTAACTTATTAAGAACACGATAATCTACGCACAATCTCAAAGATCTATCAGACTTGGCTACAAATACTACAGCTAAACCCCAACTAGAACGACTAGGTTGTATAAATCCTTCCTCCAGTAAATCTTGGGTTTGCTTAACTAGCTTACTCTTTCCCTTGGTGTCATCCTACGGCTTGCATGCACGATTGGACGGGCATTAAGAACCAAGTCGATTCTAAATTCGATTTCCCCATGCGGAGGTAAAGACTTCTTCAAATACGTCAGGAAATTTCTAAACAATAGGTATGGATTCCAAACTCGGGTCGGAATATCCTAATGTATACGTTAACTTGTCCTTCTTCGGACTTGGATCCTCACAAGAAATCACAAAAAATTCCCAAATTTGGTTTCGACCGAAATCGTTCTATCGATACAACCTAATTTAGCTTCATATTTTGTTAACCAATTCATTCCAAGTAAAATCTCAAATTCATTAAAGTTAAGAACGAAAAGGCTGATAGAAAACTAATGATGAGAATACGAAATAGAAACTTTTCTACAACATAAACAAAGATTCGCAGGGTCTCCTACCGGGTTCGTTTACGAATTCGGGTTCAAGATTTAACTTTTCTATGATTTGCTGGGAAATAAAACTATGCGTGGCTCCAGTGTCGAATAGAACTCTAACAATTTTATCACAAATAAGAAGTAAGGTAATGTTTTTGATGCATCCTAGAAATACTAGTGGAAGGCATATAACGCTGCTTAAATACTTGCTTGAATCTATCCAATGTAAACTCATACTCCGATACGGCCAAAGTAACGGTCTCCCACCATACCAAAGATTTTTCCTGGAGCTGCTAGGAAGCCATCAACCTCTTTTGATCATCATCCAATTTCAATCTTTTAAAAATCCTCTCACAAGATCGAATCCAAGCTTGCGCTTCAATGATAGTCTCTGAACCTTTCAATAGTTTCCCTCTAAGTCTTGAGAAATTCCGAGATAACTCTGCCGGATTTGGCTGGGGTTGGATGGGAAGAACTGCTCCTTCCATTACTGTTGTTTTAGTTGTACTCCCCCTTCCCCTACCTCGTCCTCTTCTTGCACTCATTCTCACTATCCGTGAATAATAAGAAAATTGATCTAGGCATAGGGACGAGATATCTTAGGGAACATACTCATTCTAGGGTATTTCAAACCCTATCTCTAATGAGTCACCTAATGAGTTATACTCCAAAGCTAAAGTTCTTACTCAACCTTCAGCTCTGATACCAAAAATGTAACGACCCAAGCTTCAACCTTCGAAAATCGACATACAATACATCACCCATATTCAAATGCCGGAGATTCAAACGTTGGAGTCCGGTTCGCTGGAGCTATAACACATTAGATGATAACAACACAGCGGAATAAAAATGACTTTATTGATATACCATATGGATTACAACCTTCTACAACAAATGTCCAACATCATCAGAGCCAATATACAACAGCGGAACATAACAGTGGAAATAACATCAACATGGAAAATAGACATCAATAGGGGCTTCCAAAGGAGAGATCAACAGACTGCATCTTCATTTCCAAAGCTCCAAAGACCAAACCAAAAAGCTCAAAAATCAAAAGCTTCAAAGACATCCAAATCTACATCTACTTTCTACTAAGCTCTAGAACCTACTGATAACCTGATTCTAGGGTGCCTGTGTTGAAAATTAGAGGCACCTAGAGTTTAGAAAAGGGAACAATAAACTCCGAGTCAGTCATGAGACTGGTGTGAGAAACATAAAAACAGTTATTTGTACAGAAAGAAATTACAAAAATAAATCCGTTCATGCTTTTGGAAAATGAAACCAACATAAGGTCTCCCGGCATACACTCAAATGCAATCGCACACATAGGGGAGGTTTCTCCTTATAGTAGTCAAACATGATTGATACGCGAAAATCCTTTTGATATTATTATTAGTGCATAATGTGGAAAAACATTTTGCAAGTATAATATTAATCTTACCCAGCATACGTACCATTATAGTATGCCTACTATAGCTACCAAGTTAAATGGTAGGTTTTACAACTAAAACCGTAAAGGGCTCATATTGTTTGTTTGGATTTCCAACAAATTGCCAAGACTAAGGAACGTCCTTTGCCCGAATGGATACGCCTCTGGAGGGACTTCCCGAGAACCTAACCGGATCTCTGCCAACACAAGGCCGGGTTACCTCCATAACTAGGTAACTAACTATCACAAGTATGCCATCTCTCGGTCGTAACCGACCTTTACCAAGGCGCTTCACATTCCAACAACCACATAAGTAAAATATCTGGCCTCCATAGCAGAATACCACTTTTTATCCAGAAGGAAATGCACATACCCTGAGGGTTGCGAACCCCATAACCTTGCCACTGTTAGTCCGTGAGATGATGGTTTTGATGACAACAACCTTAGAATAGATTATAAAATATAAATACTAACATTATAAGTTTAGATATATATATATATATGCAGGATTTAACCATGCAGGTACTAAGAATGAAGACTGTACAGTATAGAAATTCAAGATATCAAGATAGAAGACTCATGAGTACCAAGATTATCAAGATTTCAAGGTTAAGTATTTTTATTAGGAATTTTGTTAAAACTCATAGAAAATCACAGGCATCTTAAAATCCAATTTATTCGTGAAATGGAATCCACTTTGAGCCTTTTAAAGGGATGGTACCCTAAGTAGGATGGAACCTACGAAAAATCTAGTGGAACATTGTTTCGTATCCACTAACTTTTTATTCAAAATGATTTTTCAAAATTATATCCTATTTTCAAAATGTTTTCAAAACTTTCTTTTTAAAAGATTCAAAACCCTCTATCCCGATTTAAATAATTTTAGCCTCAAAATTATCTTTAATTTCAAAGTCAAATTACTCCTGATTTTAAACTATAATTTTAAATCATATATTTAACTTTTAAATATTTATACTTAGATTTAAATATAAAATTATATTTAAAATCTATATATATATATCATTCTCTATATTTACTTATGAATTTTAACTATAGTCAAGTATATTTATAAGTTTAAAATAGTTTTAATATAAAATAAAAGTTATTTTCAAAGAAAATCAAAACACCAAAAAAATCCTTTGGGACGTCGACATGCCCAAGTACCCCATGTCGACATGGTGTCGGTTGAATTCAAAATTTAAATTTCAAAAGAAGTGTCTATTCGCCATAACTCTTCATGAATGGACATGGTTGTTGTTCTTTTATAAATAGGGGTTAGTTTCAAAGAATTTTATATCAGATTTTTTGTTTTTTCACTCCTCTTCTTCTTCCACATTTCTTAATACATATTCTAACCATTACTCTACCGAAATCAACATTGAATCGAACTCGATTACTTCTAGTTTGATTCTCTATCACTGTCTCTACAAGGTTCTCAGTGCTATTCAGGGTTATAGACTTCTTCGTAATCTATTAAGCGAGAAAAGGTGTGATTGTGGCCTTGGAAATCAATCAAGCGAGAAAAGGTGTGATTGTAGCCTTGGTAACAATTGGGTAAACTTGTGGCTCGGAAATCAAGTATCACTACCCAGAGGATAGAAATTCTGGAGGGTGTACCTCGTAGCCTTGAAACCGAGGGTGTAATTGTACAATTGCTTTTGAAAGGAAATCCGTATTTGTGTTGCGGTACTGGATGTGGGGTAACTCCGAACCAGTATAAAATCCGGCGTGTTCTTTCCTTTACTGCTTTTATTTTATTTCTGCATCTGTGTTTGTTTCTGTGATCATATCAGTGTTTGTATATTGCATACATCAGTGTCTAAATTAACATAAACTCAAAAAGATTTAGTAATTCTTGATTAACACTATTCACCCCCTCTCCAGTGTTAATCCTAGCCTTAAGATCCGTAATCTGCATTTCTCTCAATTGGTATCAGAGCAAGGTTTTCAAAGTTTCATAATCTGATTTTTGAAAAGTTTTCAAAATGGCTACCAACACTGGTACTGTTACTAACACTAGTATCCCTGTCACTAGTTCATTTGTAAAGGGTCAGTCTACTGTCAGACCACCACTTTTTAATGGCAGTAACTATGCATATTGGGCACGTAGGATGAAAATATATTTACAATCTATAGGATTAGACACTTGGAATATCACACAAACTGAATATTCTGAACCCACAAGTAATTTTGCACAGTGGACTGTTGAGCAAAAGACTGTTGCACAAAATAATTCTAAGGCAATGAATATTCTGTTTTGTTCACTAGATAGAAATGAATTTAATATAGTGTCAGTTTGTAAGTCTGCGTATGAAATCTGGAAAACTTTGCATGTTACTCATGAAGGAACGAGCAAAGTTAAACAGACCAAAATTTCCATGCTCACAAATCAGTTTCAATTATTTAAAATGAATCCTAATATGTCTATTTCAGATATGTACAGTAGATTTTTGAATATTGTGCATTATTTACTATCTTTGGGAAAGGAATTTTCTGAAGAAGATCAAGTCAGAAAGATTTTAAATTCTCTAACTCCATAATGGGATCAAAAGACACTTGCGATCGAAGAGGCAAATGACATCAGTACTTTAAAGATAGAAGAATTAATTGAAAATCTAATGTCATATGAAGTTCAAATGATCAGGAGAAGAGAAAGTAAAGCATCTAAAAAAAATCAATGACATTTAATGCATTGACCGATGGATCAGACTCAAACAGCGATAATGATGAAGAGATAGCCTTTATGACCAAAAATTTTAGGAAATTCCTGAAATACAGAAAGATGAATAATCTCAAGAAAAACAACTATAAGAATTCTGGAAATCAAAATGTAGTGCCAAATAATGACAAATGCTACAACTATGATAAACCAGGCCAATTCAAAAGAGACTGTCCATGTCCAGATGGGCAAAATCCTCCTATGAACAATGATCCAGCAAAGAAACGGAAGCGTGCATTTACTGCTACTCTAGATGACTCAGACTCATCCTTAAGTGATGATGATAGATAATTTGAATTTGTGTTTCACAGCTGTTCATGACTCCGATGAATTCAAAGAAATGGACTCAGAAAAATGTTCACGTTTACAATACAATTGGTTGAAATTGCTTGCTTAGAATTAGTTGCTTGATTGTTTGATTGATTGATTTTTGAATTGGTGTGTTGTTTGAATTTTGAAATTTATTTTCTATTTTTTTATTGTATTTTTTTATTTTTTTAATAAGTATAATAATATTTTCTGAAATATACTTGAAGTTTAATAATATTTCAGATATATATAGGCACTAAAAATAATAATAATATTTATATGTATATATTAGAGAACTTAAGAAAAATCAATTCATGAAAATTCAAAGGCACATGTAGAAATGGTCCCTACTATGATGTCGACATGGGTACCTGAATTTGAATTTCAAAATTTGAATTCAAATGTTTGAATTTCCCTCCACCTTTTCACTTCATTCAATTCTCTGAAAAGCTACCTTTTGATCAGAGAATATGTCCTTTAAGAATATGTTTATTCACTATCTTTTATCATATCTTTTCACTCTCGTTTTCAAATTCAAACTCTCTCTTCATAACTTCAAACTCTCTACTCTCTTCTTTAATGGCTTCTTCAAGCAACCCCTCCACCATGAGAATTTCCAGAAAAATCAAAGAGCAATTATTCAATGATCCAGAGGCAATAAAAGCATACATCAATTATGCTAACTATGCCAAAGTCCATCCCGGAAAATTTTCAATTTTTCAAGATTTTTCTTCTTATGAACTTGATTCTCTTTTTGCAAACAATGGAGTTCTTAGTCTTATTGATGCTTCTCAAAATGATTTTGTTCGCTATCCAATTCTTGTCAAAATTTTCTGTGCTAATTTAAACCGTGGATTTTATCATGGAAATGAGGATGAAATTTGGAGTAGTGTCAAAGGCACTAGAATTGTTTTGAATTGTGATCTTTTGGGTACCATTCTCAATTGCAAGTGTATGGGGATGGAACTTTCTAATTTTAAAATCGATGAAAATGATCGTGAGACATTTCATCACATTTTCGAGGGGATTGATAATTTTGAATTCAAAAATCAAAATTTTCGACCAAAGGCAAGAATTGTCAATCTTCTTCTGCAACATACTTTGACCCCAAGGTCGGGAAATTTAACAATCCTACTTCAAAAGTTTGCAAAGCTAATTTTGCTATTTTTGGAAATTATGACATAAATTGGGTGCAAGTTATTTTGGATGACTTCGCCCTAAAAATCTTGAAATGGGTGAGAATACTTTATACCATGGAATTTATCTCACTCGGATTTTTAACTATTTTGGAGTGGATTTCAAAGGCGAAGAATTTGTTTCTAGAAAAGTTTTCAATCATTCCAACATTTCGCATATGAAAATTCCTTTTGTTTTTCAACCTTATGAGACCCTTGCCGAAAAGGAAGAGTGTTTGGCTCATGAGGAAATGGAAGAAGAGGAAGAGGAAGAAGAAGAGGGGGATGAAATGGAAATTGAAGAAGAAGAAGGTGAAACCTCTTTGAAAAGCATTGACTATCCTTCTAATCCATCCACCAAAACCCTTCTCAAAAACCAAAAGACGATTGTTGAGAATCAACGGATTCTTAAAAGATCCGTTGTAAGAAGTTGGACAAAATTTCATCCAAGATGAACAAGTTCATTTCCAAAGTAAGCAAGAAACTTGAACTATTTTCATCATCATTATCCTCTAATTAGTCTTATCATTTCGTATCTTGTTGTATTTGTTTTAGTTTGCTTTATTTCAAATGTTCATGTAGTTTGTTGTGTGCTTAATCGTTGTATTATCGTAGTATGCAACGAAATGAAATTTCCTTTCGGTTATCTACCTTATCTTATCGCCAGAATAAATGTTAGTATAGTATATAAATATATATATACACAAAATTATTCACAAAATCAAATTAGTCATAATTTTTCACTAACCCATGTTGACATCCCCTATATGACCATGTCTACATGTACTGGTCAGAAATGACAATTGATTTTGAATTTGAAATTTGAATAACTACCAAATGTCTATTCATTTCAAACGAATTTCTACACCTATAAATACCTGTTTCTTCCAGAATTTTTCACTGAAATTCATTTCTTATCATCTATATCCTTTATTTCTTTCACAAATTCAACTATGGCTAATCCTATTCACAATCTATCCGAAAATCTTGAAGAAACTCTTAATTCGTTCAAGAATATTCTCTCGTTTATTCTACGAAACCAGCGTCACTTAGAATTGAGTCAAATGCAGATGATCAAGGAATAAGAAAGGCACTTCGATGCGATATGATGGATAATCTCCTCTCTGCACAAGGATGATAACGAAGCACATCCTCCTGTCTCTCTCACCAATGACAATGATAATTGGGATACTATTAAGGCAGACCACAATCTTTGGAGAAGAAGGATGGGTGGAAGTTCCGTGTTACGTTGATTTTTATTTTGCTTTGATTGATTAGGTTTGAATTGATACTCTATGTGGACTGATTTCTTGATATTGGTTTGAAGTTTGTTGTATAAAACATATATATATATATATATATATATACATTGAAATGTATATAGACTTTGATTATTATCAGGTTCACAAGTATAATTATTTCTTAATCTATATATTCCGTTGTATAGTTTATCAATGCAGGTAATAAAGCCCAAGAATGAGGAGGAGTGAGTTTTTTTGTTGATGATAAAGGGGGATAAATATAAAATAGGGTAGTTAGGTATTAATATGGGGAAGTCATTAGTTTTAGGGGGGAGTTATAAGGATAGAAATAATATTTTATAAACAAAGGTTGTCATCATCAAAACGGGGGGAGATTGTTAGTCCGTGAGATGATGGTTTTGATGAAAACAACCTTAGAATAGATTATAAAATATAAATACTAACATTGTAAGTTTAGATATATATGTATATGCAGGACTTAACCATGCAGGCACTAAGAATGAAGACTGTACAGTACAGAGATTCAAGATATCAAGATAGAAGACTCATGAGTATCAAGATTATCTAGAGGAAGATTTCAAGGTTAAGTATTTTTATTAGGAGTTTTGTTAAAACTCATAGAAAAGCACCGACATCTTAAAATCTAATTTATTCGTGGAATGGAATCCACTTCGAGCCTGTTAAAGGGATGGAACACTAAGTAGGATGGAACCTATGAAAAATCTAGTGGAACATTGTTTTGTATCCGCTAACTTTTTATTCAAAATGATTTTTCAAAATTATATCTTGTTTTCAAAATGTTTTCAAAACTTTCCTTTTAAAAGATTCAAAACCCTCTATCCTGATTTTAAATAATTTTAGCATCAAAATTATCTTTAATTTCAAAGTCAAATTACTCCTGATTTTAAACTATCTTTTTAAATTATATATTTAACTTTTAAATATTTATACTTAGATTTAAATATCAAATTATAGTTAAAATCTATATATATCATTCTCTACATTTACTTATGAATTTTAACTATAGTCAAGTATATTTGTAAAGTTTAAAATAGTTTTAATATAAAATAAAAGTTATTTACAAAGAAAATCAAAACACCAAAAAATCCTTTGGGATGTCGACATGCCCAAGTACCCCATGTCGACATGGTATCAGTTGAGTTCAAAATTTAAATTTTAAAAGAAGTTTCCATTCGCCATAACTCTTCAGGAATGGACATGGCTGTTGTTCTTCTATAAATAAGGGTTAGTTTCAACGAATTTTATATCAGATGTTTTGGTTTTCACTCCTCTTCTTCTTCCACATTTCTTAATACATATTCTTACCATTACTCTGCCGAAATCAACATTGAATCGAACTTGATTACTTCTAGTTTGATTCTCTATCACTATATCTACAAGCTTCTCAGTGCTATTCAGAGTTATAGACTTCTTTGTAATATATTAAGCTAGAAAAGGTGTGATTGCGTCCTTGGAAATCAATCAAGTGAGAAAAGGTGTGATTGCAGCCTTGGTAAATCAATCGGGTAAACTTGTGGTCCGGAAATCAAGTATCTCTACCCAGAGGATAGAAATTCTGGAGGGTGTAACTCGTAGCCTTGAAACCGAGGGTGTAATTGTAAAATTGCTTTTGAAAGGAAATCCGTACTTGTATTGCGGGACTGGATGTAGGGTAACTCCGAACCAGTATAAAATTCGGTATGTTCTTTCCTTTACTGCTTTTATTTTATTTCTGCATCTGTGTTTGTTTCTGTGACCATATCTGTGTCTGTATATTGCATACATCGGAATCTAAATTAACATAAACTCAAAAAGATTTAATAATTCTTGATTAACACTATTCACCCCCCTCTAGTGTTAATCCTAGCCTCAAGATCCATAATCCGCATTTCTCACAGCCACATCTTTCCTGTTTCATCCATTTCCCAGGGTGTGAGGTTCGATGAAGTCTCATCCCACAAAGCTACGCTTTACACAAAAGCCATGCTTTGATCATCCAGTGCTCAACACTTTGCATGCCACATTACCAAATTGGGAGTATATCACTAATAACCATCAATTACGTAACCTCTGAACTCGTATGTCCCAGAGAAGGGTGTTAAGCTAAGAGGATAAATTTTCTGCCACCAAACAGAAATGTATTTGACAGAAAGTAGCTTTATATCTCAAAGTGTAATGTCAGATATATATCCATCCAAGTCCATCCTGGGTCCGAATGTAACCGAAGGCACTTCGTCCAATTAAGGAAATAAGTCCTTGCAAATCCGGATATCCCCTAATCACGTCCGGACTCCTCCATCACATAGTGTAATCTCTATACCGGAGCAACTCGGTGTAGAGACATTCAATAGGCAATCTTTTCGTTTTCGAAAATACCCGGTCTTCAACCACCGTCTTCGAATGCAATTCCGTTTCATCGTATCATTATTTGGAATGGGTTTTATGACTTAATGTCCTCCCCTGGCCTTTTCGAATAATGATAGCTTATTTTAAAACACGTGGATACATTTGGATTTTAGTTAAATCACAACTTATTTCCCAAAACCTTTCCTTTTGAATGGTTTAAACAAATTTTCATTTTTAGATCTTTTAAACAAAAGATCTATCTTTAAGATTCGATGTGGTTTTTGGATAACCATTTGGAATCCGATTCCGGTCTCACCGAAATTCAAATGCTGTCTTAAAGGCCAAATTGTTTTAGTAAACAATTTTAATTCAATTCAGAAGTTCACATTCACACAGCAATACATCACAGATAAATAACTTACATTTATCACAGCTCAATCCAAAGCAATTCATATCACAGAATATTGCATATCAGATATATCAAATAATTCAAGGCATTCAATATAATCCAATCATCCATAGGAAAGATTAATTAATCACATAATTTAAAATTTATTTAATTCAAACCAAATAAATTAATTACTTATGAACTTATTGCCTAACCCTGCTTAAGTATCATTAATTAATTACAAACCATTTTTTATTATTTTAATTTATTAATGAAATTAATTAAACATCCTTAATTATTCATCTTAATTAATTATCCTTAGTTACTTACATTATTTAATTAACCTTTAGTTAATTACATTAATTAATTAATTATCCTTTAATCATTAATTAAATAACCTTTAATTATTTCATTATCCTTTAATTACTTACATTAAGTAATTATCCTTTAAGTAATTAATCATCTCTAAATTACTGACATTAATTAATTAACCTTTAATTAATAAAATTATACTTTAATTACTTATATTAATTTATTAACCTTTAATTACTTACATTAATTAATTAATTAACATGCATATGTGGAGGGGAGCCTTGTTGTAGGGGGAGCATTCAAGTAGGGGGAGCAAACGGAATTCATCAAAATCAAATACATTTAATAGAGTCAAAATATTAATATATGTTTGTTATCATTAAAAGGTGGAGATTGTAGAATATGCTAGTATATGATTTTTGTTTGATTATAATAAACACACACATATATATATATGTGTATGTATATATATATATATATTCATTTACGTGTATTTGTTGCTGAACTATTCTATTTTTCGCATAATCAAATAAATATATGTTGAATAAAATAAATAACTCGGAATTTATGTTCAAACAAATATTTTATTCAAACACATATTTTATTACAAATTCGAACAGTACAAATTTGAGCTCTCACTATACATTTGCACGTTTTCAATTACAACACAAATTTTGCTTTATATATTACACCTCATACATATTCACTCAACACTCGTATTTTGATCTTCAACTCTGTTCCAACCTGAATCCAGCATCTGAGCTATCTGCAAAATAAACACTGACGCAGTAAAATTGAAAAAGAAATATTTTTTGCAGTGCAAAATAAAATGTATGTTTTGGAAATATTATTTGCCTCAGTTATTTGGGTTGTTCATCACCATTTTCTTTTGAATTCATCATACATGAACAACTTGTGACATGCACAGTGTATCACTGTACATACTACAAGGCCGTGTACACAAATATACACTTGCTTGTTAAAACTACAAGGATAGTTAAGCACGAGGTCAAACCCGAGCCAAAGCTGGATTCAACTCAAGTGCAGACTAGAGTGAACCAGAGACCATCACAACCAAAGGCAACAACAAATCAGAGTCTAGTTGGAACAAGACTCAATGCAATGGTCAGGTGCAACATGAAGACCACAATACATGTTAAATGGAATCAAGTACAAGACAAATGTAAGAGCTATAGTTCAAGTCCAAAGCAGGCCAGTACAGCATGAAAACTAGATTTCCAATGAACCAAGCAAGTCAGAGAATGCAAGTTACAATGCAACAACAAGACTCAACTCAAAATTGAACCAAAACCATTCTACATCCAAACATTTAAATTTCAACATGAACACGAATACAAGGCATTTCAGGGATGACTACTAGACATGTCCAAAAGTGCAGACCAAAATTTAATATAAAGCAACATGACGGATGTGTAGCTCAACCAGACTACATGTGAGCTCATGAAGACAAGTCAATGGAGCCAAGGCACTATAACTCAGAGAAGTCAGATCGGTAAAAGTAGAATAACAAAGCAAAGACGTGTACATTTATATGTCAATGGATTGACATAAATGAACAAGAAACCGGACAACCAAAGTATAACAACACAAGCAGTTGTGAACAAATGTAACGTCCCGCCTTTTCGCACGATATAAACCGACACACGTGCCAATTCAAACCATACAGAAGGGCGGATTGTTATGGGGTAAATAAGAAAACAGAGAAGAAAATAAAACAAAACAGAATCTCACAGCGGAAGGATAAAATACAATAATAAATATATAGTTCGTAAACGGTTTACAAAACATTTGATTCTTCTTTATACAATAAGTATCAGAGTTACACATACCAATACAATCAATGCAGCGGAACAGTATGAGTGTGGTGCAAAACTATAAATAATAATAATACGGGTTCTTCGTCTTCGTCCTCCAAAGCTAAAGTCTTCAATCCTGAAACGCCCGGACTGACCCGAGCGAATTGAAAAGACAAAACACTCGAGTCAGAACTAAAAGATCTTATGTGAGTTAAATTAACAGAAATAAATATGAGTGCAGTAACTCAAGAGATGCTCGGGATTTACATCTCCTAAGGATCCGTTAAACTATTTACTATGTAGTATATTGCGCTATTATAATAGTGTCTATTTGTAAAATAAACTTACTTTTTAATAGCGTTAAGGGGTTACCCATATAGCCCTTAACACAGAATATATTCTCATAGTCTATACAGTACCGTAATCTCCCCCGTACTGGGCGTCGTCAGAGGGCACTCCATAGGTATGGTACAAAGCCAAAATCGTATAAGGCGCGCTAGGGTAGGTGACACGACACAACTAGGCAATGCCAGGGTAGATATACCAATTACGCTTCCGGGCCGATGGTAACGCGTAGCCGCAGCTACCGCCCACCTCGAACAAACTCCCCCAAAATCAAAGTAAAAGTGGCCACTGAATCAATCCAAAGTCAAAGTATAATATCGAAGAGGAGTGTCCGATCAGAGGAATGACCTCATTAACCCGTCGATCGCTCCTGTTTTAGCCACCTTATGCCAACTCACGGGAGTCGGGTCCACGTATTTACCTTACAGGAAACGTCGCCACCAACCTACTTCATTCTGGAATCTCCACCGCGTACACGGTTAGTCAAAGTGGTTTTCGGTGTTGGCAGAGAGTATGACAACTTCCGATCCGGTCTCTTCAACAACCAAACGTTATTATAACACCGCGGTCATTTAAAAATAGTTTATACTTTAAAACCAGAATAAAAATTTCCATTTCAAAAATATTAATACGATATCAATTTAAAGCCCAAAACAATATGATATCCTTTTCTCAAATATATTTCTTTTCCAAAATCATACTGCTTTAAATTTTAAAATATCTGGAAACCAAATATTTGAGTTATACTTTCAAAGCATAATATTTCGAAATTCATAATTTAAAACCATAACTTCTAAAAGTTAAATGGTTCGGATATTCAATGGTATATATAATAAATGGTTTAACTTTAAGGTTACTTTGTAAAGAAATTATTTCCAGGGCTCTACAAATATACTTCTTTATTTAAAGTCTAAACCAAATTTAAATATCACTTTCAAGTTCCAAAACCACTTCAATTTCTATTTATATATATATATATATATATATATATATATATATCCATTTGGAGTATTAATATTTCAAAACTAAAGTTGGAATTTATTCTTTCAACAAATTAAATGTTCTATTATTTAGTTTTGAATATTTACATACAATCTATAAATAAAACTCCAATTTCTAGAAATTAAGTATTTTCTTCAATTTAATTTATACTAAAATATCTCATTTAAGTAAATCTTGGAAAATCCATTTATAAATATCATACCTTAAGATTTCCAAACTTAAACATATAATATATATTACCAAATTCCATTTTCTCAAATTTTTATCATTTTATTCAACAGGTTTAAACACAGCTTAAATTTAAAATTTTAACTTCATATGTGTATATATCGAATTAATATTTTATAAAATATCAAAATTAAATTTTTATAAACCGTATCCCATCCAAACCATAGAAATCACCTTTAAAATAATTTATATATAGACCACGGTGCCTGTATATAATTTTCTATCCTATGGTCAAGTGATACGGATATTTATCATTTCAATCCGCAATTTAAAATAAAATTTTGCGGTTGTATATCATTTCAAACCACAATCCCGAATGAAATGAAATATGCATGATAACTTGCAGTTTAAATGATATAAAATAAAAACATCCATTCATCCACATCATCCACCATCCAAATCACAATCATCATCCAAAATAAAACAATATCAATATATATCTGATAATAATATGCAGGTAATAACTGGCAGTTATATTCAAAATAATTTAACAACTATTAAACTAACAGTTTATATTCATTAATAAATTTTATAACTGTTAACTAGCAGTTTATAGGCGAATAAATAAATTCTAACTGTCAATTAATATGCAATACATAAACTAAATTAACAATTAAATTAAATAAATGCGAATTAACAGATATGCTGAATAAAACATGCCAAACATTCATAAATAAATTCCTACTCATATCTAAAATAAATTTAACAAATATAAAAACTTTTAGAAGTTGTGAGTGGGTTAAAACACCCACCTTTTGAATTTAAATCGAATTTAAACCCGATTTAAACTCAAATAATCCGACGGTCCCCAAATCTGTCCAAACCAGCGTCATCAGATCCGGAACTAAATTATGATCCTAACAAAAGAAATTTCGCGTGAATCGGAGAACGTATGAAAAAGATATTCATTTTAAACGATTTGAAAACAAAAATAAAATAAAATAAAATAAAACAAAACCCACTTAACTTCAATGGCCACGTCAGCTAAAAGCTACAGCACATCGTCGAATTTTTTTCTTGTCAAACGAATATCCAAAACAGAAAACGAATTGTACCAGCAGATTACGTGTCTCGAGAACTTTATCATAAAATTTTCTGGAATTTTTGTGGAGAGTTTGAATTTTATTAGAAAATTTGAATTGTAGATAGATTAGGTTTTGCAACCATTGAGGAAGAGAAAGAGATGAAGAAAAATGAACGTACAGCCAATTGACAATAGAAAGGAGGCTAGGGTTTATCACAACATATTTATAGATAGATCGCAAAAGGATAGGTGTGCACGAATTTTAACGTGCAAACAGAAGTGGTCCCAAAAGGATATTAATTATACACGTTACGGATTAAATTATTTCTTTCTCAACATTTACATTGCATTTTAAGCGTATTCACACATGTATAATTAGATGCTTCATTTAAATTTCCATATATATATTCACAATTCCATAAATTTCCAATACATAGATAAATTTCCAATTTCAACTAAATTTCTAAATTACTGTAATAATTACAGATTAAATTTCTATCCATTCTCAATAGATTTACGTTTACATACTAAAGTCCACATTTCTATGTACATTTGAATTCCATATTATACATATTTTATTTATCTTAATTACTTCCAACTTAAATTTCAATCAACATAAAACGTTTTATTCAGTTTCCAATAAATTTCAATCATGCTTTAAATCCAAATGAATAAATAACTTAATTCCCATTTAAGCATTTTTCATTTGATTTGCAATCAACGTTATATGATCAATTAAATCCCGATATATTAAATAAACGTTATTTCCATCATTCTTTATCCTATGAAGAAATTTAAGTTATTCACACCTATTACTAAATTTCATATTAATGTACACTAATTTACATTTATTGCAATGGTTACCAAATATTTCCCTGCAATAATTCATTCCCCTATACATACTTACAATTCCACTTAAACTTTACTATACCCATTTATTTCCTCAACATTAAAACCAACGTTACCTCAATTCCACTAATGTACACTTATTCTATTATCACTTACTAACCATTCAAATTTTTATTAACAAATAGGCAGGTAATTCCTATGTTACAAATTTTTAATTCATCCTAATCCCTTACTATTGACATACATTTGCATTACTTACATATCATTTACAATGTTACCCAAAATCTCTATCCATTGTAGCTAATACCTTAAATAAGTTTCAATTTATATTCAAGTGAATACATTACCCTTTTTCGTTATGTCATCCATTTTTCACAAGAAACGTTTTATCGTTTCGACAACATTTTATTTCAAATCACCTACATTGATTTGTGTACGTCTCTACTATTTAAAGCATTACCATTCTCACCTTCATCTAAATCTTCATTTATGAATATTTAAAAATAAATTTCACTTATTTCCTATTTATACACTTATAAATTCCAATTCCAAATAAATAGATAAATCTCCGTTTGCACTACTTAAATAAAAAATCAGCGATTATCCTATCTATACATTTTAAGTGGATGGATCAAATGTTGTATTCAAAAATCTACTTCTTAATATTCTTAGATTTAAACTCAACTCTCTATTAACAGAATATTTAGATGTTTAAACTTCTTTTATTACCATTAACTTATTATTATACATTAAACTTAAATATACTGACAAAGCTTGTTTTTGGTACTCTTTTCATTTCCATAAAATTAGCAGTGGATTCATACCTTATTATGTAATTAACTTTAGTTCCACCTAACTAAATATTTACATAATCTTTTATTTGCAATAAATCAACTATTTTATATTAATTAAATTTAATCTTCCTGGTTTACTTATTCACAGTATGTAATTCAGTTACTCACCCTAACCTATTTATTTGAAATCCAATCCAGATTATTTTAACTAAGTTCCAATTTCCAAAGGTTACTGCAATTAATCCAATTAATTGCAATAAATTCTAATAAATTTGATTTTATTGGATTACAACTCAAAATAAATCAATTATTACTCAACCACACAGTTAACATTTCTTTTATGATTCATTACAGTAATATTTCCCAATTCTCATCTTTATTTTCATAAATTACTGGATTTCAATTTAATTGAAATTTTGTTAACTTTACACATAAATAAAAGCTTAAACCTCAATTAATTCATTCCTAAGATCACACTAATTATTATATTATAAAATGGACCTTTCCCTTGGTTACATCTTATTTATTCTCTTACCAATATTCCACACTAACTGCAATAATTTAGTGCATTAATTGAAATTGATCAAAATAAAACTTAACCTACAAATAGAATAAATACGTACAATAATTATTGTCGTTAAATCTATTTCATAAGTCTACACTAAATTAATTTCTTAAAATAAGTTTTACGTTTATAAATTTACCTTCACACTTCCCGTTACTATTTTAATAATTACTAAAGTAACATTTTCATAATAACAACATTAAAATTTCTCAATATTTAGGTGAACTTTATTTCCAATACACACTACCAAATTTCAATCACTTATGTTCTATCCAACATTCTTTTAGATTTTATTTCCATCAATTAGTTCATCCAATATTTTCATCCATTTATTAACAAATTTTCCATTATACAATTTCAATTCTCCTTATTATTATTTCATTAATACTATTACCAACTTTTATTACTTTTAGTATTAATTAAAAAATCATATTTAATTAAGAGGTTATAATGTTGTATTCACTATTCCCATTTTCACTCCAAAACTCAAACAGCCGTTTCAATTGCATTTGGATTTGCATTAAATTGGTTATCCATCAACTGCCATCTATATTACCACCTTAATTCACATACAATTACAGTCCTTTTTAATATATTAATACATAGGTAATTTAAATTTTGTCTTTATTTCTTAATTTACATTTTATTCAAGTGCGACAATTTACGCTATTTCTTTATTGATATTTCACCTAACTTTCAACAATTAAGTTAAATACCCGTTTCTACAATTCATTATTAGTTATAAATTTAAATCTCCTTTATTTATTCAACTTACACACAGGTATACATCTTACACTATCTCAATCATTGGATTTTCATTTAGCGTTCATTCCAGCATAAATTCTATCTCTTTTATATATATCTTTATTTTTCTTTACAAATTTTTTTTTTATTACATAATCCCTTTTTAACTAAAATTTAATCGTCGAAATTTACGGGTCATTACAACAAAAGAGATGTAACCAGAATAACACAAGTGAACCCAGACCAACTGACCATCAACAAGAGAATAAAAGTGTGAAGACATGAACCTACACATGCACAGGTGACTTGAAGAAAATGCAGCTACCACTCGAACACGCATACAACATAATTCAACATGAAGTACCAAATTAATACAGGTGCAAGTGGGCATAAACAGAAACTAGAGCAACATACAAGCAATGAATATGAAACTCGTAGCAACTAGCATCAGTTCTATACATATGAAACAGAGTCATGAACAAATTAAAGTTCATACACACACACAATAAGAAATGCAATTCAACTTAAATCAAAATAAAACATCATTGAAAGTTCAAAAATTCGAATACTGTCGGCACTCAAAAATACAATAGAGGACAGAGGCAACACATGAATGGTCAAAGCAAGTGGAACCACACCAGTGTATGCAATATGACCACAAATGTACAAAAACAATACAGATAACAGTTAAATTGGAAACCAAGCAAATAGTGAAACAGTGATATGCAAAGTAGTTTATAGTTTTACAAAAACTTACAGAAAAGCAGTTTACATGTTTCAAGAAGAAACAATCAGAGCATTTAGCAGTTTGAAAAACAAGTGTTAGCAATTTACATGAAGTCGTGATTCAAATGAACAAGTCATGGTTTAAAAAGAGAATGGAACAACAGTTCGAATATTGCCGACAAAGAATGGAACATATGATTAAGTCAGATTTTATCTCAAAAATTCAAATGCCGTAGTCATAGGAGAAATAATGCAAAGCAATTCGAATATATCAGAGATGGAACAAGTCAGAATTATCGCAAGCATCCAATCGAAAATCAATGGCCGAGCATAGCAACGTGACAAATTCAAAAAGATTTATTCGACGTAAATTTAAGGTTTTAATCCCTATAAATTACCCATTAACATCATTGGCAAAGGCATTCGAGTTCGAGAACGAAAATCAATGAGCATATTTAGAACGAATCAGAGAATATATTCAAAACTCGAATCAGTCAAAGTCGAGCACAATCAAATCAAAAAATCACATACCGCGTTCGAGCTCGATAATTGGAGCAACCGCAACATTATCAAAGCCAAGGGATCGATCGATATAGCCAATCAAGTGGAAGCATACTCTCAATCGATCAAATTTCTAAACGGCGACTTCAATTTTGGAAAAACCCTATCTTTTAAAGAGGAACGATGAAATAAAATAGAGCGGCCACAAAAACTAAAGAATAGAGGAAGTCTTCTTTTATTTACAAATTGGGCCGGTGTCATTTTAAATTGTTTTAGGCTTTAATTTTAAAAATATGGTTTTTTTCTAGTTTCATTTTATTTTGTAATTTTCTTTTAAAATTATGTAACTCTCTAGTCATGTGACTAGGTTTCAAACTACGGTGGTATAGTTCGAAAATTTGCAACTTAGTGGCTGAGTTGTGGTAGGGTTTTGAGTGTAGAGTTAGGTTAGTCATTAGCGGGTGTCGTAAACTTATGCATATAAGCGTCTGACTACTTAATTTCTAGTAGAAACCTTGCGTGCAACACGTAGGCAGGTATTTCCAAAGCTGGGTAAATTTGTGTGTGATCTTTACTACATTATTTTTTGCTGTTGTTTTTATTTCTACATTAATTTTTATTATTATTAGTATCACCCTATTCACCCTCCTCTAGGGTGAAAATGATCCTACAAACCTAATTTATATTCACTACCGGGTCAACCTAGCTGGTTATTCTACCCTTCCCCAAAATTCAGTTATGGATCCATTACCATGTGAATATATACATATATGAAGGAGCATACATAGTAACTTTGTTAATCCCTTTAACCCTTTTAACCAAAGAAAACTTCTTCAAAAACTCCTTTTCAAAACACTTTATTTAGTTATGCCATGTTTCCTTTCAAAAATGAGATTGGGTTATTTGCTTTGAAAACTAGGTTGTCGAAACCTTCAAAACCTTGTTTTCGACTATAATGGATAACCTCCTTTGAAAGCATATAAATCTCTTTTCAAGCATTAGGCCCCTGCCTTTTGAAACACTTTAAAACATTTCTTTCGAAACCTTTCGAATGTATTAAAGTATTACTTAATAACACTTAGATGCTTAGCTTTGAAACCATTGAAAGTGCTCCTTTCAAAACCATTGGAAGTGGCTCTTTCGAAATCATTGAAAGTCCCTCTTCCGAATCCATTGGGTTTACACTTAAAATATTATATGGGTCTAGGTGAATATAAACAAAAGTATCTCTTTCGAAACCATCTTTTATCATATAAAAATATAGGGGAAAACATGATGGCTTTGACACCATCTTTTTCGAAAGCTTCAAATCATTTAAACAAAACATTAAAGGTTAGCGTTGAAATCCCCTTTCGAAGCCATTGCCTTCAAAACACTAGACCCTTTAGAAAGCATTTAGGAAGCGCTTCCTTTCAAAAGTATTGATGACTTCAATACACTCGAAAGGCTAAAGGACAACAACAGAGCTTCGATTAGGTCGGAACCCCTTCTTTCGCAAGCATTATTTTATAAGTAAAGGAACCATTCAAAAGCAAACATAAGTTGATGACAACCCCTTCGAAAGCATTTAGAAAACCTCTTTCGAAAACATATGATTTGATTCCTTCGAAGGCTTTAATTAAAACAAAGGAAGACGTTTCCCTTTTAAAATAGAAAAAAGGTATCGGCCCCATTGGAAGCCAAGCTTTCGATATGAAGTCTTCCGCCTTTCTCTAGTCCACTACGTGCCAACTAGGTGCTACCTTGTGTATTGGTTTCGTCTTCGTGGGTTTCGACTTGATTGAAGGAGGAAGCTTTGAGTCGAAGGGTACTTCTAAAGAAGGCAGAACCAACTTTTCTGGGTAAAACTGATTTAATACTAATTAAAGCAATCACTTTCTAACTAACCTGCCACGAGTAAACACAAGATTAGTTGCCTTAACTTTTAAAATTCTTTACTAAAATAACTGCCGCCATTTTTTAGATCTAAACCATGGTTAAGTTAGCAAATAAGCCCTTCCATCAAGCAAAACAAATATTACAAAGAAGTCCCTCTTCTAAAATAATTTAATTTGCATAGAAAATTACTTAGAAAAAATCCTCAAAAATTCTAGAAATTCATTTTAATTATGTTATCTAACATATCAAAATTTCAGACCCAAATTCTAAATATATATGTATTTCGAAATAAATTTATAAACCCAATTAACCATATTTTCCTTTGAAAATTTATAGTAATATTTCCATTGTTTGAAAAATTATCAAAATTAAAACCCAACTCCAAAATCATATTTTTCACAACATAAAATTTTTCCATGACATTTAAACATAAATATAAGTTGGTTTTCCCCTGAAATCCCATATAGTCTTTTTTAAACGTTCTTTCTTAAATCAAACAAATTGTAATTCTACCATATCATCATCCAAATTATCATAAAAATGAATTTACCCTTAAATTCAAAAACATATGATGGTAAAACAAAATAGAGATGGAATGAATTATTATTCACTTTGATTAAGATAAGGAGATTGGATTGAGATTAGTTTCTCCTAAGCTTGAATCCCTAGCTTTACTTTGATTTCTCTTCTCTTTGATTATGGTCGGCTCCTGTTCTTACATTTTGTTTTCAAAATGACATGAAAGGCAATAAAATGGTAAGGAACGAGAATATATAAGGGTAAGGGTTATAGGCGGCAAATTCCTAATATATCCTTATGTAAATTAATTAACTTATAACCATTCTTAAGCCCATTTAATTATTTAATTGAGCACGACCTTAATTATATATATTCTAATCTCAAACCCCTTATCTCTTAACATTTACATTATTCTATTTAATTTATCTAATTAAATCTTCTGAATAACGTTATCAAAAATTAGGGGTGTTACAGGCTCCCCTTCTTAAAGAATTTCCTTCTTGAAATTCAGTAAGGACCAAATACTAAACATAGCAATCATCTGCAACGACTCCTAACAACCATACTAGTCTACCCGACTAAGAATTATCCATATAAATCTAATATAGACAGACCCTCAAAGCAGATCAGGATAAGCATCTCGAATCTCATCCTCTGTCTCCCGAGTGTAGTCCTTCTAATTGTCACTCCATTGAACCTTCACCAACTTGACTGTCTTGTTCCTCAATCTTTTTTCATCTCTCGCTCAACTCGAACTGGTTATCTAACAAAAGTCAAATTAAGCTCTACTACTAAGTCTTCCAACCCTATCGGAGGAATAGTAGGCTCTGGATCATGCACAAAATTTTGACACATGAAATACATTGTGGACACCTGTCATACTGCTCGACAACTCTACTCTGTATGCAAGCTTTCCAATCCTCTCCATAATCTGGAATGAACCAATATATTTCGGTGCCAGTTTACCCGATTTTCCGAACCGTTCCACACCCTTCATTGCTGATACCTTAATGAAAACCTTGTCTCCAATTGAGAACTCTATGTCTTTATGCTTTTTATCTGTGTAACTCTTTTGCCTGGATTGAGATTCCTTCATCTGTTCTCGGATCAACTCAATTTCTCTAATGCCTCCCTAACCAAATCTGGTCCTAAGACCTATCTGTCTCCAGTCTCCAACCAACAAGCTTGTGATTTGCATGGTCTTACATACAAAGCTTCAAAAGGCGCCATTCCTATACTAGTCTGATAACTATTATCATAGGAAAACACGACCAAATGTAGGCGATCCTCCCAAGAACCACCAAAATCCAACACACAAGCTCTCAACAAATCCTCGAGTACCTTATTGACTCTCTCTGTCTGCCCATTCGTCTGAAGGTGATATGCAGTACTCATCTTGAGCTTAGTGCCTAACACATCCTGTAGACTCTTCCTGAATTTTCTGGTGAGCAAAGCATCTCTGTCACTGACTATGCTACTAGGAACTCCATGTAGTCTAACTATGTTCTTCACAAACAGCTTCATCAAAACATGTACCGTTCTGGTTGACTTTATTGGAATAAAATGGGCACTCTTGGTCAACCTATCCATAATAACCCATATACTTTTATTTCCTCTATTTTACCATCGCAGCTCATCTATAAAATCCATGGATATCAAATCCCATTTCCAAACTGGAATATCTAGAGGTCGAAGCATCCCACTCGGCTTTTGATGTTCGGCTTTCACTTATTGACAGTTTGCACACTGACTAACCCGCAAGCCAACATCCCTCTTCATACCTTTCCAATATAAGCTTCTATTTATATCTTGATACATTATGGTCCCTCTTGGATGAATCGATGAAATTCCCCAAGAAGTTGTTTCCTAAAGTTCTCAGCATCTGGAACACATAATCGTCCCTTCTTTCTCAACCATCCTCTCCGGTCAAGACAAAAATCTTTCAAATCATCGATGGAACTTTCCAACCTCAAGCCTTCTATCAGCTAATAATGGATCCTCCTTCTTCTTAGAAACAATTCTCTCAATCAACATTAGTCGAACTTCTAAACAGGACAATATGGTAGTACTTTGACTAGAACTAGTAGTCGATCTTAATTGCATACCATAACTAGCCAAAGCTTCTTGATCCTTCCATTCTACCAACATAGCCAACTCCACATTCTGGTGTCTTCTGCTAAAAGCATCTGCTACTTTATTACCGTTTCCTGATGTATACTCTATACCAAAATCATAAGAAGTCAAAAACTCTAACCACCTCTATTGTCTCATATTCAACTCCTTTTGAGAGAATAAGTATCTTAAAGACTTATGATCTGTGTATATCTCAAATCTCTCTCCTAAGAGATAACGTCTCCAAATCTTCAATGCGAATATCACCACAACCAAGTCCAAATCATGAGTAGGATATCTCATTTCATGCGATCTAAGCTGTCTGGATGCGTAGGCAATAACTTTACCCTTCTGCATCAATACAGCTCCCACCAACCCTTGGTTTTCATCTGGAACTACTAACACTGGTACATTGGTCAACAAATGCTTTAAATTAAGGAATGCTTCCTCACATTTTTCAAACCAAACAAACTTCATATCCTTCCTGGTATGCTTAGTCAAAGGCCACTGCTATCCGCGAGAAATCCTTAATGAATCTTCGGTAATAGCCAGCAAGTCCAAGAAAACTTTTAATCTCAACCACCGTCTCTGATCTCTTCCAATTATTAACAACTTCAATCTTATCTGGATCGATTGACAACCCTTTCTCTGGAACCACGTGACCAAAAATCTTAACGCCTTTCTTCCAAAAATGACACTTGGAAAACTTCGCCTTTAGCTGATTCCGCCTCAGCGTCTCAAGCACAAATCTAAGATGATCTTCATGCTCTGTTCCATCCTTAGAGTTTATCAAAATGTCATCTATAAACACCAACATGAATCTATCAAATACTCTTGGAAGATTCGGTTCATCATCCACAAAGAAAGCAGGTGCATTCGTTAACTCGAATGACCTTACTAACCACTCATACAAACCATATCTAGTCTGAAATGTTGTCAAAGGAATACTATCCTTTGCCACTCTTAACAAATGGAAACCTGTCATCAAATCCAACTGGGAAAACACTATGGCTCCACTCAACTGATCAAAAAGATCATCAATTCTCAGCAAAGGATACTAATTCTTTATCTTACTTTCGTTTAGCTTATGATATTCGATACACATCCTCAAAGACCCATCTGGTTTCTTTACGAACACCGCAGTCGCTCCACAAGGCGAACTGCTTGATCTAATAAAATTCCTTCCTTCGAGATCCACTAGCAGCACCTTCAATTCCATCATTTCAGTAGGTGTCATCCTACTAGGTGGTCTACTTACAGGTTTAGCTCTTAGCACAAGATCTATCTAAAACTCAGCAGCTCATTCTGATAGTAATCCCGTGACTGGATCAAAAAAAATTGCAAACTCTCTTACTACTCTAACTTGTATTAGCTCTTCTCCCACTTCCATTGCACTTAACAAAGCATAACTACTTCGGTCAGAATTCTCTACTGATAATATAATTCAGTTATGACTATCAGGGTAGCTTAGTGATATCTCCCTATCCTGGCAAAATATCCTGGCCTCATACCTTCTTAAACAATCCATACCCAAAATGATTCCAAAATCTACGAAATCAAAAACACACAAACTGCATGCAAACTTATGACCTAAAAGATCAAGTTCTAACTGGTCACATCTCATCCCTAGAGTTGCATACCCTCCTATTGGATTTGCAACCCTTAAGGAAGTAATAAGGTATGTGGGTTCTAAGCATAACCTATCAACCAAACACTGAGGCATAAATGAATGTGATGCACCGATATCAAGTAGTATCCTAATTGGTATACTCTAAATCAAAAATGTACCTTCCATCACAGTCTTTCCTTTATCAGCTAAAGTTGGCTTTGCATTTGATGCAATGACAAAAACCTTCCCCTTATCCGTCCTGACTGGCTTTGGAAACTGATTCTTATAATGCCCAACTTGATCACAGTTAACGCACTTCACATTATTCTTATCGGGGGCCTTTTCCCCTTGCCTGATCGGCACTCATTTGCATAATGATCCTTCTTGTCACACTTACAGCGAAATAAATCAGCCTTTGCCTTCTTGGCAGCTTCTCCCTTCTTGGCTTCCCTTTTCGTAAAGAATTTTCTCTTCTTTCCTTGAGAACCCTGGGTTTCAACTGCTTCTCTCTAGCACAAACAACAAATATCTCTTCATGGAGAATTGCCCTCTCCACACCACATACAAGGAACATGGATATGTGTAATGGTTGCCCTAACAAGTTCAGGTCTCAAAACCTGGATGAACCTCTCATTCCATTCGATATCAGTGTCAACAATAGCATAACCATATCGAGATAACTCATCAAACCTAATGGCATATTGATAACTAGCTTCTCTCCCTGAACTAGATTCATAAACTTTCCCATCAATGCTGACTAAGCAACCTCAGATAAAAACCTCTGTTAAAATCTCCTTCTGAATTTAGCCCAAGTCAACTCCTCCTTCGATACCCCGTCGGTGACACTATTTCACCAATGAAGTGCTGACCTCTGCAACTGTCTAGAGGCCAACCTTCTCTTTTGCAAATCATCTAAATCTAGATCATCAAAGATACGCTCACAATGCAACAACCAATTTTCTACCATTCCCAGAAACGGTTTCCCACTAAGACTGGTGTAATCCCTGCTCAACTTAGCATAGTTATTACCAACTAGAGCCATATGATAGCTCCTCCAACATTCCCAATAATTCAAGCAGAAGCTCGTTCTTGCATCATATTTATGAAGAACTAATACATCGCCCCCATTTCTACTGGTGGATTTCCAGCATCCACATTGGCATCATCATTTTGGTTAGCATTAGCCTGTCGACCTTGGTTCCTCCTGGTAATAGGTCGAGCATTTCCACTGGTTGTGGTGCTTCCTCCATCGAGATTTCCTCTTCTATTTCCCGCTTCCACATCTTCTTTCTCATAAATCCGCATTCGAGCCTTAGTAAGATATAGAAGAATGGTCTAAGTGAGAGGGGAGTACGTACTTTTATATATAACTATATATCAAATACAAGTATGTTACTAAATCGTTAACTCAACCTCGACCATATTTCTGATTCATTAGATTATGTTTGTGTTATCTCACCTTTTGGAAAGGCCGAGATATCAAGGAATTGACTAAAAACAAGGATAGCTCATCCCGAATGTCGAATAAGCACAGGTTCACTATGGATGTCGATGAATTTTTTCCGAGTCCGGATCAAGCTAAAATTGATATGACATGACAAGCAAAGCTATGAAAGCCAACGTTCCAAGTTTCAAGTCAATCGGAGTTCATATGCTCAAGATATGATCGATGTCGTTCAAGGAAATCAGCCTCCACTTCGTACCCATCTAGTTTGTATCGATCAAAGGGGACTTCTGTCCGTGTCCATCACCTAGCAGCAATTCTGTTCCCATCCATCAAAGTGCATCATTTCGTATCCATTAGCTGAAGAGCCTTATTCGAATCTATCGGCGTACAAGTGCACTTCGTATCGATCGACTATTGCCTACTTCACATCCATCAACTACCACACGTAAGTCCACTTCGTATCCATATAAAGGTGGCCTTCTTCGTATCCCTCATGTTTGTATCGATCCAAGCAACCATACTACTATCCATCATCATCAACTAGTTCATATCCATGGAAGGATTGTCGCTTCATATCGATCGCTACATTCACTTCGAATCGATCAGTCTATTCAAGTACTTCGTATCGATCAGCCATTGATCGTACGAAGGACACACTACTGATTGACGCGAATGTTGACTTTTTGATCGATGAGAACCAATCACCGGTAATTGATATGAACAGAGCTAGTTCTATTCGATATGAATAGAAGACTACACGATCAATACGAACTGAGGAACTTCCATCGATACGAACTGTGCATCCTCACCGATGCGAACGAGGCAGCGTCATCGATATGAACTAGGTGAAAATATTGGGACAACTCGGTCAACTCGGCATAGAAAGTAGATCGATTCGAAAGTCTTGTGCCACATCAACTTATGAGCACGTGCCCCATATCGAGTGGAAGTAATCAATGCGAGCGTATCGATTCGAACAGAGCAGCCTAAAGAAAACGCAATCTTGCATCGATCATAACTCGCAATCCACAAGTCCAAATGCTACGAAATTTTCATAGGAGCTTACATACAACCTAAAATATGTTCCGGCCAAATTTTGACTCGATTGGATCAAATATTGATCGATACAAAATTCTTTCATATCGACCACGGATCGAGTCGAAATTGCCTGGGATCGATCGAGTCGAAATCAGCCTCCTACGCCTATAAATAGAGCCCTAGTGAAGATGGATCTTTTGGCCCTTCGACGTCCAGACTCTGTCGAGTTCAACTTTGCACTCCATAGCTGCCGTTGTACTTGAATTTCAACACTTTAAGCCACTGTAATCCATTGAGATCAGTTGTAGTCAGCAAGTGAATAGCAATAAAGTCATCAAACTTGATAATGAACGTAGGAAATACGCCGAACCACCCTATATTGCTGTGTTTCTGTGTGTTTTCATTTCTTTTTTTGAAGTGTTCGTTAGATAATCCTCGTTTTACATTTATATTCTTCATTTTTATCTCTTCGAATACTTTCGAAGAGTGTTGTGTCTATTTTTGGTACAAACACTTTGAAACTTTTTTAGGTTTAACTTTCTTTTGAAGCTTCGTAAACCTATGCTCTGATACCAACTTGTAACATCCCCATATTTGGAGGCCCAAAACTAACGACCACGGATGCTACAGTCATTTATAGTTATTAATCCTTGGCGACCAAATACGGCGGTGATAGATTCATTGTTACACAAAAACACATGAGTACGGAAAAAAAATTAAATATCAAACAAGATCACATTCCATTTCAAAACATTTCTAATTCATTACATAATCCCACAATCATCAACCACGTTCAGTGAAAACATATTTAATACAACATATGCCAAGAGCAACATATTAAGATGACCCTTTGGATGATCAGAGTATGGGCATGCAATTTAACAACTTTGCCATAACAAACAACACAGCGAAATCAAAATAAAAGAGAACTCTATATATCTATCATGCCTCCTGCATGTCTTCAGAAGCTTTTTCCATCTATGAGGTACCTGAAAATCTCAACTCTCAAACTACTCAAAATCAATTGAGCACCCAAGAGTTTAAGGGGAAAACATGAACTTCGAGTCAGATATAAAGCCTGGTATGAATAATAATCTATCATCTCAAGTCATTTACATAACTAGTGAGACTACGCAGCTTAGCGGAACGGGGTTTCCCCTCACCGGTGTCCTAAAATCCTTTTCTTTTAAACTATATATTGTGCTCCTGCATTCACAATGGCTAAAACAATTCAAAACACTATAATATGATCTGATGATACGCAAAACAAATGAATCAATTCTGAATTACCCATCCTCATTCTTTTCGACTATTTGTCTAAATTATAGTTTCTAGGTTTACTATTAACCTATTAGTTTTCATGGGCTGACTTATAACCGGTAAAATGTTTAAGGACTTCCTATCCAATTCATAGTTTTCATGGGATCACTATAAAACTATTGGTAACTCCACTATCTTTACTTTTATCCAAGTTTTCATGGGTTGACTAAGAACCTATTGGTGACTCTAATATCCTCTCTTCCTTATCCTAGATTTCATGGGCTAACTAGGAACCTATTGACATCTGTTAATATCTTAATCTGGGTATAGTTTTCATCGGCTAACTACAAACCAACTGGCCCCTACTGGTATCAAACCATAGTTTTCATGGGCTTACTATGATCCTGTCTTTCTGACATATTCATTTATACATAGTTTTCATGAGCTAACTATGAACCTATTGGCCCCTGCAAATATCTTTTCCTATACGCAGTTTTCATGGGCTTACTTAGAACCTATTGACCCCTGTCGATATCTTTCTCTAATATTTTAGCATCCTATATTTTAGTCTTTCTGACCTCATGGATGCAATTCTACTTATTCAGGAGTTAACATAATTTATATTCACCATTAGGTCAACCTAGCGGTTATTTTGCCCTTCCCCAAAATTCAACTATTGGTCCTTTGCACTGTGAATATATACAATATGAAGAAGCATACATAATAATTTAGTTAATCCTTTTAGCCCTTTTAACCAAGGAAAATTTCTTCAAAAACTCCTTTTCAAAGCACTTTATTTAATTATGACATGGTTCTCTTTCAAAAATGAGATTGGGTTATTTGCTTTCAAAACTAGGTTGTCGAAATGTTCAAAACCTTGCTTTCGACTTCACTAGATAACCTCATTCGAAAGCATATAAACCACTTTTCAAAACATTAGGCTCCTGCTTTTCAAAACACTTTAAAACATCTCTTTAGAAACCTTTCGAATGTAATAAAGTATTATTTAATAACACTTATAAGTTTTGGTTCGAAACCATTGAAAGTACCGCTTTCGAAACCATTGGAAGTGACTCTTCCGAAACCATTGAAAGTCTCCCTTTCGAAACCATTGGGTTTATACTTAAAATATTATTTAGGTCAAGGTGAATATAAATGAAAGCATCTCCTTAGAAACTATCCTTTAACATATTAAAATATTAGGGAAACATGATGGCGTCGGCACCATCCCTTTCAAAAGCTTCAAATCATTTAAACAAAACATTAAAGGATAGTGACGAAATCCCCTTTCGAAGCCATTACCTTCGAAACCCTTGGAACCTTTCAAAAGCATTTAGGAAGAGGCTGAAAACGTCTTTATAACAAGCACTGCCTTTTGAAAGCATTGATGACTTCGATACACTCAAAAGGCTAAAGAACGACAACAGAGCATCGACTAGGTCGGAACCCCTTCTTTCGCAAGCAATATTTTATAAGTAAAAGAATTCTTTCGAAAGAAAACATAAGTTAATGGAAAACCCCTCGAAATCATTTAGAAAACCTCTTTCGAAAACATATGCTTCGGTTCCTTCAAATGCATTAATTAAAATAAAGGCAAGCCCTTCTCTTTTAAAATAGACAAAAGGTATCGACCCCATCGAAAGCCATGCTTTCGACATCAAGCCTTCCGCCTTTCTCCAATCCACTACATACCATCTAAGTGATACCTTGTGTATTGGTTTTGGCTCGGTGGATTTCGACTTGATTGAAGGCGGAAGCTCTGATTTGAAAGGTATTTATAAAGAAGGCGGAACCAACTTTTCTGGGTAAAGCTGATTTAATCCTAATGAAAGCAATCACTTTCCAACTAACCTACCATGTGTAAACAAAAGATTGTTGCCTTAAATTTTAAAATTATTTACTAAAATTACTTCACCTAATTCCAGATCTAAACCAAGGTTATGTTAGAAAATAAGCCATTCCATTAAGCAAAATAAATATTACAAAGAAGTTCCTCTTTCAAAATAATTTAATTTGCATAGCAAATTGCTTAGGAAAAATTCCCAAAAATTCTAGAAATTCACTTTAACCATGTTATCTAACATATCAAAATTTCAAACCCAAATTATTAATTTATTTTCCAAAATAAATTTCTAAACCCAATTAACCAAATTTTCCTTTGAAAATTCATAATAATCTTTCCGTAGCTTGGAAAATTATCAGAATTAAAACCTAACTCATAAATCATGTTTTACACGATATAAAATTTCTTCATTGCATTTAAACATCAGTATTAATCAGTTTTGCCTTAATACCTCATATAATCTTAATCAAATATTCTTATTTAAATCAAAGAAATTGTAATTCTAGCATATCATCAACCAAGTTATCATAAAATTGAATTTACCCTTAAATCCGAAAACATAAGATTATAAAACAAAATAAAGATTAAATGAATTATAATTCACCTTAATTAAGATAAGGAGATTGGATTGAGATTAATTTCCCCTAAGCTTGAATCCCGAGCTTTGCTTTGATTTCTCTTTTCTTTGATTATGGTTGACTCTTCTTCTTACGTTTTTGTTTTCAAAATAACATGAATGAGAATAATATGGTAAGGAACTAGACTATATAAGGGTAAGTATGAGTGGAAAATTCCTAATATACCCTTATGTAAATTAGTTAACTTATAACCAATTCTTAAGCCCATTTAATTATTTAATTGAGCACGCCCTTAAGTACATTTATTTAAATATCAACCCCTATATACATTATTCTATTTGATTTATTTAGTTAAATATTTTGAATAATGTTATCAAAAATTAGGGGTGTTACACATAAGCCATGCATTTATATCACCATGCACGTTTAACCTCCGTACAACTACGATGTCGTCGACATCAAATTCCAAAACTAGGGTTTTGATGAAGGGTAACTTGATATGGTAAAGTGGATAGTTTCTTTAACGACCCAAAATTTTGGGACATTGAAATTGGAATATTTTTGATTTTAAATATTTAAAAGTTAAATTCTAACTTGAATCTCAAATATAACTATTTATGGGATAATTTAAACTATTGAATTTGGTAATTGGAAGTTGGGTAAAATATGAAATCTGGAGTTTCGAGCTTGTTAAAATTTATAATGATAATATTGGAAATAATAGAACATTTTAAAATTGAATTTGAAAGTGGTTTCTAAAATTGAATTTGAAAGGTTAACTAGTTTTATGATTTAAACAGATAATTTTTAAATATTATACTTTATATAATAATTTTATTTTAAAGTGGTTTTGGCTAAAAATTTTACTTGGAAATTATAATAGAACTTCATAACTATTGTTTGAATAAGTGACTTAAGTAGTTTTATTTAAAATGTTTTAAGTATATATTTCTGGGTAAAGTGATTTAAATTATTAAAATCTATTTTTTATAAGACTTGGTGTTTTTCAGTGGAAATAAAATAATTGGTTAAATTGATTGTACATTTGATAGTAAAATAACTGGCTATCACATCTGGATCCAAATATGACTTTGGAAATATCTAGGAGGAGTACGGGAATTATAGGGTACAGTTACCGTTCGAGGTGCTATAATGTACGTATAAACTCGTTTGTTCTTCTAGGATGTTTATAAAGAAATCCCTCCACTAACGGTTAGGAGGTGAACTTCGATCTTACTCTCGTTTGTTTATTTCCTAAAGTACCGGGTTGAGTTTACCGGGAAATAGCAAACGTTGTTTCGAAGAGACCGAGATCGTATTTGTGATTCGAAAACCACTTCAATCCAACGAGTACGTTTTCATGATGAAGACAAGAGCTTGGAGTCGAAGATGGATTAGTGAAGTGCAAGGGCTAATCGCTACTAATGCTAAGGGTGATTCCAAAATGGATATAGTAGGAATAGTGCCTTCGGTTCTGTTTGGACCGAGAATGGATTTGTATGGATGAATGCTATCAGAACATCGTCAGGAGGACGATGAGCATTCTAAGTGAGATGTGTACTAAAAAGGTAACGCTTAGCCTCGAACCTCATCAACCAAGAATGATTGAAAATCAAGGGATATGCAGCAAGGCTAAGTGGGTAGCACCTAGTTAGGGTAAGGTCATCCCTGTCTAGATGTTCCTTTTCGACTATGTGGGGCGATTGCTGATCCCAATCACGGGATGATCTTATTCGGACTATCCAGTAAGGGGTAGCTCCGGTCTTGTGTTGCAGAGGATCGGAAGGGATCCTCGGTATGCTGATCTAGACCAGGTACCGTGACAGTGGTATCCCAGTGCCTAATCATTAGTTGGAAATCCATTCACCAAACATGCCTTTATGGTTTTGATTGTAGAGACTAGTAATTGCTGGAATTTAATGAATGTAACAATTTCGATTATGTGAATAAGTATTTGTACTTAGACACTATTTTAATATCAGAGGATTTTGTAAGAGATGATTTGGTTATCGTAAGGTAAAAACCCAGCATGTTTATTTATGGCATAGTCTTATGAGATACCTTTGATTTCAAAGGATTTTGAAAATTTTGATAATCCAATTGAGTATGTTTTCTCACGCTGGTATTCCAGACCAACTCAGGTGTTATTTCGCTATAATGCTTGGGTCAGACGGAGCATTATAGAGTACAGATTGTTGATGGACTGCTACGGAGCTCAGGGGATGTGCTGGATGGCAAGACATATCACACGTACTTGATGTATATTCCACTGTGCAATATAAACTGTATAGTCAGCTTTTGTGAGGACAAGTTCATATAACTGTCCAGTATTTTGCTATTGATTATGTTGTACTCTGATGATGTAATGTATAAAATAGATATAGTTCTTTTTGTGTAAAGATCAGTTATTATCTGTTATATATTGTTCCGCTGCGATTGTGAGATTTTGTTGTTGTTTTGTTTTCTCTTCTTCTGCCTCCTTCTTCTTTAACCCTAATAGTTAGTATTTCCGTCAACTTTGAGTTGATCAGATGGAGAATATTGTCGGATCATAGAGGTATAGATTTACGGGTCGTTACAGTGGTATTAGAGTAGAAGGTTAAGCGAGAACCTTGGTTCTGGTGGGGATTACTCATTTGAAATAGAATCCGTAGTACTCTAGGATGAGTTTGAGTGTATTAAAAGATATGAGCGCTTAACTTTTAGTGAACATAAAATTGTTTTATATTGTGTTGATTGGTTTGTTAAGTGGCTTATGGATTCTGGTCAATACAAGTAATTTACATTATTGATAGGGATCTCTAAACACTTATGTAGAACAATTCGACAAGGTATTTTTTTTAAATAGGGTAAATGAAATAATTTTACCTAAATTATTTTTATATATAAAAGGAATAATTTTCAAAAAATTAGTATACTATATATGGTTGCATGGTTGTTAGGAAGTGATAAATATTAAATTATTATCATCTCTGTGTGGAAATTGAAATAAGGGAATAATGTTATAACCGAAGTTAAGGAATAAATTTATATAACAAAATGAGATTTGTAAACGTGAATTATAAATATGATTTATAATTCAAGTAAAATAAAATTCCAAAGTAATGTTTGAATATAGATTAAAAGGATTTGAAATTTGAAAATTTGAGAAAATTAAATTCCCTTTGGGTTTGAAAATGACTTTCAAAGGCATTTGAAGGAATAATGGAGATATTATTTGGAGATATTTTTAAATAGGATTTGAAATCTGGTGAGAGTTGAAATTAAAAATGTTTGAAAATGTTTTTAAAAAGATAAAAGCACTAAACTCTTTCGGCCGCTGGAAAATAATTTCGGTGATGGCTGCAGCATCATCGATGTTCATTTTCGACTTTCCAAGAGAGGAATTTCTACCTAAATGTTTTAAATTAGAGTTGTTGGCAAAATTGGGTTTAGTTTTAAAATTCAAGAGATAATTTAATACCAAAGAATTTAGGATATAATTGATTTCAAAATGATTTTGAAATACTTAAGTGATCATTGAAAACTCTGGTGTTGGCTTAAAATGTTTTGGGATGTTTAAGCAATTGTTTAAAACTTAGAAGTAAATTCGAAATTGTTTATGGAATATAAATGGGTTTGATAACTTATAAAAATTTGAAATTTGTTTAGAATAAAATTTAACTTGAAGAAGAGTTAAATTAAGGTAAGTATGAAAACGAGATAAGTTAGAAAAGTGAGCCAATTAAACAAAGTAAATCTAAGTTGATTAAATGGAATGGAGATAAGTTGGAAAACTTACAAAAGTTAAATATTTGAATTAAATTGAAATGTAACCGAAGTAACTTAGATAAAATTGAATTTTGAGGAAAGTGTCTATGTTGATTAAATGGAATAACCATCGAAATAAAATTTATTACGTTGGAAATAAATTTGTGAATGAACAAACTAATTTAAATTTGCAAACAAATGAAAATGAAATGTAAATTAGTCAAGATTGGACTAAATAAAAATAGGATTGAAATTAAAATTAGTAAGTAAACTAATTAATTTAGTGAGTAAGCATATGAATCGAAAATGAATATTTGGATGATATTTAAATTAAATTGTAAGTAAATGGAACTTAAACTGAATATTCGAATTCATTTTGAATTGAGTTAATTGAAGTGGTAGAATTAATTCGAAGTGGACTAAAAGTAATTAAAGTTTGGAAATAAAATCCATTGAGATTTAAAATAAATTAGTAAATGGAACTAATTAAAGAAATTATTAATTAAGTATGGTTTGGGATAAGATGAATAGAATTCAGTATTTAAAAATGGAGGTAAATTGAATTCATATGGAATGGGAGATCCAATTTGAACAAAAATAGATAAATTTCAGTGGTGAAGTGAAAATAAATATTTATGTGTGTAAGCTATATATATTGAATTTAAGAAGTGGATGGTGAAATTTTTAAGTTAATTTGGTATTGGAAATATACCAAGTTAGTATTTGAACGAAGGTTTTATAAAAGGTGGTGAAATGAAAATTGTGAATAAGTGAATAGAAACCAAAATAAATGTGAATAAAAAGTAAAATTGATATAGCTAATAATCAATGGAGATAAATGCGTAGGATGTACATATATTATTTTATTTGCATAGCAATTCGATCCAGATTCGAGCACAGAATTTCGAGATATTTAATCGATCCGAGTTAAGATTTTTCGCTCGATTTTCGACGAAGAATCCTGGATATGGATTTTGGATTGATTCTGCAAATTCTCTATTATAGTGGCTAGGAAAAAGAATGAAAGTTTCAGATCAAATAACCAGATCTGATTCCGCACTAGGCGGATGAACGATTTCGGAAGTGAAATTATGCGATCAAGTGAGCGATCAGATTAGATATGGCATATGGATGATATATGTGCATCGTATGAACTTAAGTGAAGCAAATGTTGAAATTGTGTAAAAGAGAGTGAATAAAATGATTTTGGATTCTGTGATTAGATGTTATTGCTAAGTAGGATATACAGGTGTTGTGCAAGGAAAGGAAATTGGTGTCTATGACTTCAGAAGATAATCTTATATTGCCGACAAAAGGGTATGTGTTTAAAATTGTATATGAAATTTGATGATTTTCTGATTGAGCCACTTGGCTTTTGTTTCTTTTGAAATTTGGGGGCCCGTAGAGGCATTTTGTAGTTGTTTCGAGCTAGCCGCGCAAAGGAGACGCTGGCGAAATTTTTCGAAAATTTAGGGAGTTAGAAAACTTCTGATAAAATTTTGATAGTCTAAAACTTGGTTTAGACTATGATTAGAATTATTGAAAGGATAATATTATTGGAAACCTATGAATGAGTTTGAGAAGTAAGTAAGAGTGATAGTGTGTCTTTAATAAAAAGATTGTTTTGGGAGGTTGTTTGGAACTGTTTGGTTTTGGAAAATAGTTAATGGGTATTGTACCATTCTTCCTAACCTGTGATTTCGGGGACGAAATTCTTTTAAGGGGGAGGAATGTAACGACTCGAAATTTTGGGACACTGAAACTGGAATATTTAAATTGATTTTAAATATTTAAAAGTTAAATTCTAACTTGAATTTAAAATATCACTGTTTATGGGATAATTTAGACTATCGAATTTAATAATTGGAAGTTGGGTAAAATATGAAATCTGGAGTTTCGAGCTTGTTAAAATTTATAATGACGATACTGGAGATAATAGAACTTTTTAAAACTGAATTTGAAAGTGGTTTGTTCAGTTTTAAAATTTTATTGTTCATAAAAATAGCCTTCCGAGGTACAGTCTCGGAATTTGACGAAACCAGTTCCATTGGATCCATAATAGTTTATTATTATCGGACTTCAAATTACATAGCCTTTGGAGTGATCGCGTGGCCATACGATATTCAAACGCGCTGAAACATATATAAAAAATTCAATAGAATAACTAGGTCCAAAACGCTATCTTAACCATATGATTGAATTAGGACTCGAAACCTGTTCCATTGCGTTCGGAATAGGGGTATAACCTTATAAACACCTAGCGGCACGCCTCGATAGGAAGTTAAAATTTTGAGTGGTGATTTCAAGGCGATTCAAATTTAAATTTAAATAATTTGACTAGTCTAAATTATTCACATCAACTGTTTGTATCACTATATCATACTCATTCCAACACACACAAAAAGCAGCATTTCCCCCATTTGTCAAGCATACAAGATCGTTTGAACACGCATCTTCTCTAAAAAGAATAAAAAAATTGTCTTGTTTAAAATTCGCGTCTTCCCCATCATTTCTTTTATTTTCAAAATGAGGCTGTTCGAAAGCAGACTCGTGAGTTTCCCTTTAATTAACCTAAATCATAACCCCTCTTCTACCATTTGTTCGAAATGGCGGCCGAGCTAAGGAATCGAGCTCGAGTGGAAGTGACAAGATGGCTCGGCGACATCACGATTGACGATGCATAGTCCGGAGGTGCATGTTGATTGGCGAGAGAGGAGGCGACTGAATCCAAGTCAAAACCGTCATCCTAGGCTTCGCACGACAGGATCTGGAAGCTAGTTTGCTAGGAGATGTAGGTTCGAGCATGGCCATTCAAGGTCGCGACCTAAGATGTGATGCCGAGAGGGTTGAAGATTCTGGAGTTAGATGTGATCGTTTGGGCATTGCAGTAAGGTAGTTCCTATTTCAGTTTTGATTCTCTGTATATATATACATGTGTATATAAATGCAGTTTTTCCAATTTATATATATTTTAATTTAGTTGCAGAAAAAGATAATTCAATAAAGTATAAGGTAATTCTGTTTTAAATTTAACAATACATGTATATATTCACATACATAATTTAATTTAAAAATGATAAATATATATATGGAGATAAGATTTTGAAAATGGAAAATTTTAAAATGATCGGGTATACATAAAATTAGATTTTTAAATCTATATATTATTTTATAAGTAAATATATAGTTTCAAAAGAAAAATAAATATACATTTAAAATTTACTAGTTTGATTTAAATTAACCTATTTAATTATTCTAAGTACTAAAATATTTTTTAAAATTAAATTAGTTTAAACTAAATTACTAAATGGTAATTGATTTTTCGATTTTTCAGAACATTAATAAATCGTATGATGTTTATTCAAGGTCTGAAATCGTGAAGAAAACAAGCTTGGTTGGATCAGATTGCTAATAAAAAAATCAAAGGTGAGTTAATCTCACTCAAATTGGATTACTAGTTAATTTAAATAGTTGAATTTAAATTGTTGGATGATTGATTGGAATCGATTATTATTATCAATCTGGATGCAGTATATTATATATAGTAGTACATACGTATATATATTGGATTGATTCATATTACCGCATTATATAGCGGATGAGACCCTATGCACCCCGCATAATAGCGGATGACCCTTTATACTGTTATATCCCCCTCGAAGTGGGATTGATACTTTTATATTGTGCTAACATCTGTGGATGCAGGGAAACAGATTGGAGGGATCCAACTGGATTCCTTAAAATGTTGGAATTTATTTTCATATTCAATGATATGTTTTATTTGATAATCTATGATAGATTATATTGGAAATTGAAAATATTGATGCTATGGTTTAATTGAATATATTTTGGGTACATTGAGATATCAAACGTATAATGAATTGGGTTCTTAAAAGAAATGAGAAGAGAATTTTTGGAATAAAGAATGAAATTGATATTTCAGATTTAAATAAGGATTTTACATTATAATAAAGGGTGAATTTGGTGTTAATGGATTTTGAAATTGATTTTGGATAAATCAAGAGATAAATTTTAACGGAATTTAACTCGGGAAATCGGTTTGAAATTGATTAAGTGTTTTGGAAACTGTGATTTAAAGGATGATGTGGAATGGAAACTTATAAACTGGGTCTATAAATAAAGTGAAATACATATCAGTGGATAAATTTGAAAGTATAAATCCACTGTGGGAATTTATAAGGAGATGAGAAATGTGTTTTAAAAATAAAAAGGTGGCTTTGTTTTTAAAGTGTTGAAATAAATTTATGGGATTGGGACAAAAATTAAATAGGGATAAATCGAGCAGGATTTATAAAGGATTAGATGGGCTACATTAAAGTGGAAAGTGTATTTCCCTGTAAAGCCAAGTATATTTTCAAAAGAGATTTTTATGTGTAAGTTGGAAATTTTAAAGTTGTTTTAAAAAGAATGATTTAGAGAAATTATTATTTAATCATTTTAATATTTTTAAGTAAATATTTATTAAGTTAATTGTAGAAGTGATTATTTTAAAGGTTTAACTAGTGTTATGATTTAAAAAGATAATTTTTAAATATTATAGTTTATATAATAATTTTATTTTAAAGTGGTTTTGGCTAAAGTTTTTACTTGGAAATTATAATAGAATTTCATAACTATTGTTTGAATAAGTGACTTAAGTAGTTTTATTTAAAATGTTTTAAGTATATATTTTTGGTTAAATTGATTTAAATTATTAAAATTTAATTTTTATAAGACTTGGCGTTTTTAGTGGAAATAAAATAATTAGTTGAATTAATTGTTTATTTGATAGCTGAATAACCGACTATCAAATCTGGACCCAAATATGACTTTGGAAATATCTAGGAGGAGTACGGGAATTGTATGGTACAGTTATCGTTCGAGGTGCTATAATGCACGTATAAGCTTGTTCGTTCTTTTAGGATGTTTATTAGGAAATCTGTCTACTAACAGTTAGGAGGTAAACTACGATCTTACTCTCGTCTGTGTATTCCCTAAAGTATCGGGTTGAGTTTACCGAGAAAGAGCGAACGTTGTTTCAAAGAGACCGAGATCAGATTTGTGATCCGAAAACCACTTCGATCCAATGAGTACGTTTTCATGATGAAGACAAGAGCCTGGAGTCGAAGATGGAGCAGTGAAGTGCAAGGGCTACTCGCTACTAATCCTGAGGGTGATTCCAAAATGGATGTAGTAGGAGTATTGTCTTCGGTTTCGTTCAGACCTTGAGCGGACGTGTATGGATGAATGCTATCAGACAATGTCAGGAGGATGATGAGCATTCTAAGTGAGATGTGCACTAAAAAGTTAACACTTAGCCTCGAATCTCATCAACCGGGAATGGCTGAAAATCAAGGGATAATTGGTTTAGTTTGAGTTGTTGGCAAAATTTCGAAGAGAAGAATTGCTACTTAAATGTTTAAATTTGAGTTGTTGGCAAAATTGGTTTAGTTTTAAAATTCAAGAGATAATTTGATACCAAAGGATTTTCGATATAATTGATTTCAAAATGATTTTGAAATACCTAAGTGATTGTTGAAAACTCTCGAGTTGGTTTAGAATGTTTTGGGATGTTTAAGCAATTGTTTAAAACTCTGGAAGTAAATTGTAAATTCTTATGGAATATAAATGGGTTTGATAACTTATAAAAATTTGAAATTTGTGCAGAATAAAATTTAACTTCAAGAAGAGTTAAACTAAAGTAAGTATGAAAACGAGGCAAGTTAGAAAAGTGAGCCAATTAAATGAAATAAATCTAAGTTGATTAAATGGAATGGAGATAAGTTGGAAAACTTATAGAAGTTAAATTTTTGAATTAAATTGAAATGTAACCGAACAAACTTTGATAAAAGTGAATTTTGAGGAAAGTGTCTAAGTTAGTTAAATGGAGTAACCGTCGAAATAAAATTTATTAAGTTGGAAATAAATTTGTGAATGAACAAACTAATTTAATTTTGCAAACAAATGAAAATTAAATGGAAATTAGTCAAGATTGGACTAAATAAAACAAAGGATTGAAACTAAAATTAGTAAGTAAACTAATTAATTTAAATGAGTAAGCAAATGAATTGAAAATGAATATTGGGATGATAATTAAATTAAATTGCAAGTAGATGGAACTTAAACTGAATATTTGAATTCAATTTGAATTGAGTTAAGTAAAGTTATAGAATTAATTCGAAGTGGACTAAAAATAATTAAAATTTGGAAATAAAATCCATTGAGATTTAAAATAAATTAGTAAGTGGAACTAATTAAAGAAATGATTAATTAAATATGGTTTGAGATAAGATGAATAAAATTCAATATTTAAAAGTGAAGGTAAATTGAATTCATATGGAATGGGAGATCCAATTTGTACAAAAATAGATTAATTTCGGTGGTGGAGTGGAAATAAATATTTAAGTGTGTAAGATATTTATATTGAATTTAAGAAGTGGATGATGAAATTCTAAGTAAATTTGGTATTGGAAATATACCAAGTTAGTATTTGAATGAAGGTTTGATAAAAAGTGGTGAAATGAAAATTGTGAATAAGTGACTAGAAACCAAAATAAATGTGAATAAAAAGGAAAATTGATATAGCTAATAATCAATGGAGATAAATAAGTAGGATGTACGTATATTGTTTTATTCGCATAGCAATTCGATCCAGATTCGAGCATAGAATTTCGAGATATTTATATCGATCCGGGTTGGGATTTTTAACTCGATTTTCGACGGCGAACCCTGGATATAGATTTTTGATTGATTCTGGAAATTCTCTATCATAGTGGCTAGGCAAGGAGAATGATAGTTTCGGATCAAGAAACCAGATCTGAGTCCGCACTAGGAAGCCGGTGAACAATACTAGTTCGGAAGTGAAAATGTGTGATCGAGTGAGCGATCGGATTTCATATGGCGTACGGATGATATATGTGCATCGTACGGACATAACTGAAGAAAATGTTGAAATTGTGTAAAAGAGAGTGAATAAAATGATTTTGGATTCTGTGATTGGATGTTATTACTAAGTAGGATATACAGGTGTTTTGAAAGGATAGAAATTGACGTATATGATTTCAGAATATAAACTTGTATTGCCGACAAAAAGGTTTGTGTTTAAAATTGTATATGAAATTCGATGATTTTCTAATTTAGCCACTTCGCTTTTGTTTTCTTTCATAATTTATGGGCCCATAGAGGCATTTTGTAGTTATTCTAAGCTAGCTGCGCAAAGGAAACACTGGCGAAATTTTTCGAAAATTAGGGAGTTAGAAAAATTTTGATAATTTAAATTTGGTTTAGACTATAATTTGAATTATTGAAAGGATAATATTATTGGAAACCTATGAATGAGTATGAGGAGTAAGTAAAAGTGATAGTGTATCTTTAATAAAAAGATTGTTTGGGAGGTAGTTTGGAACTAATTGGTTTTGGGAAATAGTTAACAGGTATTGTACCATTCTTCCTAACCAGTAATCTCGGGGACGAAATTCTTTTAAGGGGGGAGGAATGTAACGACTCGGAATTTTGGGACATTGAAATTGGAATATTTAAATTTATTTTAAATATTTAAAAGTTAAATTCTTACTTGAATTTCAAATGTCACTGTTTATGGGATAATTTAAACCATTGAATTTAATAATTGGAAGTTGGGTAAAATACTCATTCCAACACCTGTACACACAAAAAGCAGCATTCCTCCATTGTCAAGCACACAAGTTCGTTTGAACATGCGTCTTCTCTAAAAAATAAAAAAATTGTCTTGTTTAAAATTCGCGTCTTCCCCGACATTTCTTTTATTTTCAAAACGAGGATTTTCGAAGGCAAACTTGTGAGTTTCCCTTTAATTAACCTAAACCAAAACCCGTTCTTCTACCCTCTGTTCGAAATGGATGTCGAGCTAAGGAATCGAGCTCGAGTGGAAGCAACAAGATGGCTCGGCAATGTCGCGATTGACGATGCATAGTCAGGAGGTTCATGTTGACTAGCACGAGAGCAGGTGGATAAATCAAAGTCGAAACCGTCGACCTAGGCTTTGCTCGACGGGACCTGGAAGCTAGCTCGCCAGGAGATGTAGGTCCGAGCGTGGCCATTCAAGGTTGCGACCGAGAGTGTGATGTTGAGAGGGTTGAAGGTTCGGAAGTCAGATGTCATCATTTGGGCATTGCAGTAAGGTAGTTCCTATTTTGGTTTTGATTCTGTCTATATATACATGTGTAGTTAAATGCAATTTTTCCAATAAATATATATATATATATATATATATATATATATATATTTAGTTGAAGAAAAAGATAATACAATAAAGTATAAGGTAATTCTGTTTTAAATATAATAATACATGTATATATTCACATACATAATTTGAAAATGGTAAATGTATAAATATGGATATAAGATTTTGAAAATGGAAATTTTTAAAATGGTTAGGTTTATATAAAATCAGTTTTTTAAATCTATATAATATTTTATAACTATATATATGTGTGTGTGTAGTTTCAAAAGAAAAATAAATATACATTTTAACTTTACTAATTTGGTTTAAATTAACCTATTTAATTATTCTAAGTACTAAAATATTTTTCAAAGTAAAATTAGTTTAAACTAAATTAATAAATGGTAATTAATTTTTCGATTTTTCGAAACATTAATAAATCATATGGTGTTTATTCAAGGTCTGAAATCGTGAAGAAAACAAGTTGGGTTGGATTGGATTGCTAATAAAAAAATCAAAGGGGAGTTAATCTCACTCAAATTGGATTACCAGTTAATTTAAATAATTGAATTTAAATCGTTGGATGATTGATTGGAATTGATTATTATTATCAGTCTGGATGTAGTATATTATTTATAGTAGTATATATATTTGAGTGATTGATATTCCCGCATTATATAGAGGATGAGACCCTATGTGCGCCGCATAATAGCAGATGACCCTTTATACCACGATATCCCCTTCGAAGTGGGATTGGTATTTTTATACTGTGCTAACATTTCGGATGCAGGGAAATGGGTTAGAGGGTTACAACTGGATTCCTCAAAATGTTGGAATATATTTTCATATTCGATGATATGTTCTATATTATAATATGTGATAGATTATATTGGAAATTGAAAATATTGAATGTTATGGTTTGACTTAATATATTTTGGGTATATTGGGATATCAAAAATATAATGAATTGGGTTCTTGAAGGAAATGAGATGAGAATTTTTTGGAACAAAGAATGAAATTGATATTTCAAATTTAAATAAGGATTTTAAATTATAATAAAGGGTGAATTTGGTGTTAATGGATTTTGGAATTGATTTTGGATAAATTAAGAGATAAATTTTAAAGGGAATATAACTCAGAAATCGGTTCGAAATCGATTAAGTGTTTTGGAAACTGTGATTTAAAGGATAATGAGGAATGGAAACTAATAAAATAGGTTTATAAATAAAGTGAAATATTTATCAGTGGATAAATTTGAAAGTATAAATTCATGGTGAATTTACAAGGAGATGGGAAATGTGTTTTAAAAATAAAAAGGTGGTTATGCTTTTAAAGTGTTAAAAGAAATTTACGAGATTGTGACATAAATTAAATTGGGATAAATCGAGCAGGATTTATAAAGGATTAGATAGGCTATATTGAAATGGAAAGTGTATTTCCCTGTAAAGCCAAGTATATTTTCAAAAGAGATTTTTATGTATAAGTTGGAAATTTTAAAGTTGTTTTAAAAAGAATGTTTTAGAGAAATTATTATTTAGTCATTTTAATATTTTTAAGTAAATATTTATTAAGTTAATTATAGAAGTGATTATTTTAAGGTTTAACTAGTGTTATGATTTAAAAAGATGATTTTTAAATATTATACTTTATATAATAATTTTATTTTAAAGTGGTTTTGGCTAAAGTTTTTACTTTGAAATTATTATAGAATTTCATAAATATTGTTTGAATAAGTGACAAGTAATTTTATTTAAAATGCTTTAAGTATATATTTTTGGGTAAAGTTATTTAAATTATAAATATATAATTTTTACAAGACTTGACGTTTTTCAGTGAAAATAAATTAATTGATTGAATTGATTATTTATTTCATAGTAAAATAACCAACTATCGAATCTGGACCCAAATATGACTTTGGAAATATCTAGTAGGAATACGGGAATTATATGGTACATTTACCGTTCGAGGTGTTATACTGTATGTATAAACTCATTTGTTCTTCCAGGACGTTTATAAGGAAATCCGTCCACTAACGGTTAGAAGGTAAACTCCAATCTTATTCTCATCTGTGTATTTCCTAAAGAACCAGGTTGAGTTTATCGAGAAATAGCGAACGTGGTTTTGAAGAGACCAGGATCGGATTTGTGATCTGAAAACCACTTTGATCCAACGAGTACATTTTCGTGATGAAGACACGAGCTTGGAGTGGAATATGGAGCAATGAAGTGCAAGGGCTAATCACTACTAATCCTGAGGGTGATTCTAAAATGGATGTAGTAGGAGTAGTGCCTTCGGTTCCGTTCGGACAGGGAACAGACTTGTATGGATGAATGCTATCAGAACATCGTCAGTAGGATGATGAGCATTCTATGTGATATGTGTTCTAAAAAGGTAACGCTTAGCCTCAAACCTCATCAACCGGGAATAATTGAAAATCAGGGGATATGCAGCAAGGCTAAGTGGGTAGCACCCAGTTAGGGTAAGGTCATCCCTGTCTAGATGTTCCTTTTCGGCTGTGTGGGGCGGTTGCTGATCCCAACCATGGGATGATCTTATTCGGACTATCCAGTAAGGGGTAGCTCCGGTCTTGTGTTGCAGAGGATGGAGAGGGATCCTCGGTATGCTGATCTAGACCAGGTACCGTGACAGGTGGTATCCCAGTGCCTAATCATTAGTTGGAAATCCATTCACCAAACATGCCTTTATGGTTTTGATTGTAGAGCCTAGTGATTGCTGGAATTTAATGAATGTAACAATTTCTACTATTTGAATAATTATTTGTACTTAGACACTATTACAATATCAGAGGATTTTGTCACAAATGATTTGGTTATCGTAAGGTAAAAACCCGGCATGTTTATTTGTGGCGTGGTCTTACGAGATACCGTTGATTTCAAAGGATTTTGAAAACTTTAATAATCCAATTGAGTGTGTTTTCTCATGCTGGTATTCCAGACTGACTCGGGTGTTATTTTGCTATAATGCTCGGGTCAAACCGAGTATTATAGAGTACAGATTCTAGATGGACTGCTATGGAGCTCAGGGGATGTGCTGGATGGCGAGACGCATCACACGTACTTGATTTGTATTCCGTTATGCGGTATAAGCTGTATAGTCGGCTGTGTCTAGTATTTTGCTATTGATTTTGTTGTACTATGATGATGTAATGTATAAAACAGATATAGTTCTTTCTGTATAAAGATCAGTTATTATCTATTATATATTGTTCCGCTGCATTGTGAGATTCTGTTGTTGTTTTGTTTTGTCTTCTTCTACCTCCTTCTTCTTTAACCCTAATGGTTCGTGTTTCCATCCACTTTGAGTTGATCTGATGGAGAATATTGTCGGCTCAAAGTGGTCGGATATGCGGGTCGTTATATTATCATTCTCATTTTGACCAAAGCATCTCAATATGGGTGGTAACAACTTTATAGGCCTACCGTCGAAGATTTAATTCGATGAAGTTTCAGGTTGTGGTAGTTAGGGTTTGAATTGATGGAATGGGTAAATTTATACCAAAATCACTATAAATTGTTAAATTACTTTATAGACATTAAATACTCAAACATTGTAACTTTCACACACGAACTCCAGTTTATGCATAATTTGTATCATTGAATTCATATATTGAAATGATTTGACATTAAATATTTTTCATAGATTTACATGAAAATTAGACCTTAGAATATCAATTATTCATATAAATATTTAAATATTGTCATTTTTATAAATTGATACACTGGAATATAAGTATATACATTTAAATATTCAATATTTTTGAATTTAAATAAATATCAGTTATCCCTTTGTTATAACCCTCTTGCATATGTATACACCTATAAGTTGACGCAGCGGATTAACAGAAAATCGATATAACGATGAAAGTGTAGCAATCGGTGGATTGATGAATACCAAAATGCCCAAATTCGTTGATCCGAAGATACCGAATTCTAGCTATCTCTAACATGTTGATCGCGCACGATACCGTGAAAGAAGATCTTCAATTCTTCAAGCGTTGATCAAGCGCACTTGATTCCACGAATCGGCTTCAACAATCGTTGATTCGAGCGCACTCGAATAACCGAAAGTGGAGATAGGAGATTACACTCAACTACCAATTTAATATGAAAGCACACAGCAATCAACAAGAAATTTTATTCAAAAATCAACCACCAAAAAGTTACAACTCACTCCCTATTTATAGAAGTTTACAACACAGCCCCATAAGTCGTATGCAACTTACGACTCAACATAAGTCGTAGACGACTCAACGCACACAGCGTTTTACAACCCAGTTCTGGACACGACTCACGACTCAAGGAAGCACGCAATATACGTCTCAACACTTATTTACAGCACATATGTGACCGACTCAAGGACTTAACGCCTCAACACATCACTTAGGTCGTATGCGACCTAACAACCTACGACTCAAAAGAACAAACGACTCAACAAACCCAGTATTTACATACCAGCTCGTAACACAACATATACGACTCAACCTATGTCGTGAACGACTTACGACTCATCCACACACAAGTTACCACAACTCAAGCTCTCAAACTCATAGCTTCTGCGTCATATCTCCTTACACGACTTAACTGAGTCGTTACCTGCTTCTGACTCACAGCTTTGAATAACTGGCACTTCCCTCTGCTTCATGATAAGTTGTGTACGACTTATAGATGAGTCGCTGAGTCGTGTACGACTCATCAAACTCGAACGACTTAAACCCTTAAGTCGTAACTCCTTTTCATTCCCTAGGTTAGGTCGTAGCTCTTTCCCATGTGACTCCTTAACCTGACTCGTGCACGACTTACGAGTTAAACCCGAAACTCCTTTAGCTTGACTCGTGCACGTCTTACGAGTTAGAACCGAAGCTCCCTTATCTTGTGAACGCTCTAACCTCTGAACTTCTGTAGATCGTGCTGCATCATCCTCCCCTGGTTGAGAAAAATTCGACCTCGAATTTGTAAATTCTTCCCCATCAGGTAGTTTATTTCCATAATATGGTACAAGATGTTTAACATTGAACACGTCAGAAGTGTACACATCCTCCGGCAGCTTCAACTTATAAGCATTTTCATTAATTCGTTTCACAACTTCGACAGGACCAATTTTTCTGGCTTTCAACTTGTTATAAGCGCCCACTGGAAAACGATCCTTCGTTAACACAGCATACACCAAATCACCTTTGTTAAATTCAACATTTCGTCGCTTCAAATCTGCAGCTCGCTTATACTTCTCATTCGACTTTTCCAATCGTTCCTGAACGATTTTATGACATTCAGTTAATTCATCAACAAAATCAACAGCCCGTTTAATCGTCCCCTTCGGTTGTGGTACTACCGCTAAATCCAACGGTCCCCTGGGTAAATTTGAATATACAATCTGAAATGGAATGAAACCCGTACTACGATTCACGGAATGATTATGAGCAAACTCTGCTTGGCATAACTTCATGTCCCAACTCCTCAAATTATCTTGTACAAGACATCGCAACAAATTTCCCAATGATCTGTTAACAACTTCTGTCTGTCCATCAGTTTGCGGATGATAAGCACTACTAAATTTCAGCTTTGTTCCCACCATCTTCCACAAACTAAGCCAAAAATGATTCAAAAATCCGGTATCCCTGTCTGAAACAATAGACTCCGGCAACCCATGTAAACGATAGATTTCTTTAAAGAACAACTGAGCAACACGAACAGCATCCGCCGTCTTCTTACAAGCAATAAAATGTGCCATTTTCGAAAATCTATCCACCACAACAAATATAGAATCATTTCCCCTTTGAGTTCTCGGCAAACCCAAAACGAAATCCATGCTGATATCAACCCACGGTTTAGATGGTACAGGTAATGGCATATACAATCCCGCATTTGTCACTGTTCCCTTCGAAACCTGACATATATGACATCTCTACACAAACTTTTCAACCTCTTTCCTCATCGACGGCCAAAAGTAAGATTGAGAAATCAAATGTAATGTACGATCACGGCCCACATGTCCTTCCTCGTGCAACTCTTTGATAATCTTCAATCTCAAACTGCTCTCTGGAATACATAATCGATTTCCTTTAAACAAGAATCCATCAACCAACATAAATTCATCAGTACTCCCATCCTTAACTTTCTCAACAAAATTTGCAAAGTAAGGATCCTCCTCAAACAATTCTGGTAATAATTCAAACCCTGTCACCTCAACTTTCATTGTAGTCAACAAATGGTTCCTTCTACTCAAAGCATCAGCCACACGATTCGTCACCCCAGATTTGTGCTTAACAACAAAGGTAAATTGCTGTAAATATGCAATCCACGATGCATGTCTCGCTGAAATCTTATCCTGCCCCTGCAAATGCTTCAATGCCTCATGATCAGTGTAAAGAACAAACTCTTTCTGAAATAGATAATGCCTCCAATGTTTAACATCTTGCACAACAACATAAAACTCAACATCGTATGTACTATATCTCATCTTTGCCCCTGATAACTTCTCACTGAAATAAGCAACTGGCCTCCCACTCTGACTCAACACTCCTCCAATCCCAACCTTTGATGCATCAGTGTGTAGCTCAAACAACAACTGAAAATTTGGTAATACAAGAATTGGTGTTGTCGTCAAAAGTTCTTTGATTCGTTCAAAAGCAACCCCCGCTTCCTTCGACCAAGAAAACTGCTTCCCTTTCATATAATCAGTAACCGGTGCCATCACGCTACTGAAGTGTGGAATAAACCTTCGGTAGAATGATGCCAATCCATGAAAACTTCTGATTTCAGTGATAGTTCTCGGCTGTGGCCAATTTCTAATAGCTTCAACTTTACTCTGGTCCACTTGGATTCCCTTCTCAGATACAACATATCCCAAGAATAATACACTTCTCGTCATGAACACACATTTCTTCGTAGCTGCATAAAATTGTTCCTCACGAAGAATAATTAACACCTTTCTCAAATGCTCCACATGCTCCTCTGTGCTTGCACTATAAATCAGAATATCATCAAAGTAAACTACCACGAACTTCCCAATGAATGGTCTAAAGATTTGATTCATCACCCGCATGAATGTACTAGGTGCATTTGATAAACCAAATGGCATAACCAACCATTCGTATAACCCCTCTCTCGTCTAGAAGGCTGTCTTCCATTCGTCTCCTGGTCTAATTCGAATCTGATGATAACCACTCTTCAAATCAATCTTCGAAAAGATAGTAGCCCCACTCAACTGATCTAGCAAGTCATCCAACCTTGGCATAGGAAATCTATAGCGAACAGTAATCTTGTTCAAATCTCTACTATCGGTACACATTCTCCATGTTCCATCCTTCTTCGGCACCAACAAAGCTGGTACGACACAAGGACTCAAGCTTTCCTGAACACGTCCCTGTTCTAACAATTCCTTTACTTGCCTTCGTAACTCCTCATGTTCCTTCGGACTCATTCGATAATGTGGTCGATGTGGTAACACTGCTCCCGGAACAAGATCGATTTGATGTTGGATGTCTCTCAGTGGCGGTAACTCCTTAGGCAACTCCTCTGGAAATACATCTTCAAATTCTTTCAAAACTGGCTTTGCTTCTTCTGGAATCTCAACCTCTTCATGACTCTCTCGTCCAATCAACAAATAGACTTCAGGCTCATCTTCAACTTCCTTAACAAACTCCTTCAAAGACAATAAAGTTTTCAGCTCTTCAATCTCCTCCAGCTTGCTTTCCTTCTGTTGTTGCTTCTTGGGAACCAAAGTGATTTTAATACCCTTGAACATGAAACTATAGCTATTAGCACGACCATCATGTTGTACTTCTCTATCAAACTGCCATGGTCTGCCCAACAACAGATGACACACATCCATGTCTACAACGTCACACCAAATTTCGTCTTTGTATTTCTTCCCAATAGAAAAATTAACACAAGCCCTTCGACATACCTTCACTTCACCACCCTTCCTTAACCATGCTAGCTTGTACGGTTTAGGATGCTTCTCAGTTTTCAAGTTCAACTTCCTTACTGCTTCTGTAGAGATAATATTGTCACAGCTTCCAGCATCAATAACGAACTTGCAAACTTTCCCTAGAATAGTGCATGTCAACTGAAAAATATTGCTTCTCAACCAACTAGAATCCTCTTCTTGCTTTGGTGTAAGACATGACCTCCTCATCATAAGATTACAACCTTCATCCCCGGACAATTCTTCTTCCTCCTCAACATAAGGTGCATTTGAACATTCTGCCTCCTCACCATCATCCTCAATCTCAGCAACCACTGCTCTCTTCTTCGGCTTCGGACATTCATTGCTTTTGTGACCCAACTCCCGACAATTGTAACATTTGAAAACACTGCTAACCTTCGCCTTCTCAGTCTCCTTCACCACTGGTTTACTGACAGGTTTAGGAACATTAGAACTTCCACCAACATCCCTCGCTTGATTATTGGGATTAGTAAACACACCACCTCCACGTCTTCCTTGCTTCTCCCAAGCCAACGCTTTCTGGTGTGCCTCTGCAACAGATCTTGGATCGAACATATTAACTATATCCTGGATCTGCATTCTCAATCCCCCAATGAATCTAGCAGTTAGATGTTCTTCCGTTTCCATAATATCATTCCTAGCAATGAGTTGGTAAAATTCATCAGCATAATCACTAACAGACTTTGTCCCTTGCCTCAGATTCTGCAACCTTTGGTACATAAGTGATTGATAGTTGTAAGGTAAGAAAGTAGCTCTCATCAACTTCTTCATCTTATCCCAAGATTCAATCTTTGACTTTCCCATTCTCTCCCTTGTAAGTTTAGTTTGCTGCCACCACGCCAAAGCTCTCCCCCTCAACCTTGTAGCAACTAACTTCACTCTTTTATTCTCCGGAACTTCCTTGAAATCAAAGATCTCTTCAACATTAGACAACCAATCAAGAAATTCTTCTGCTACCATTCCACCTTTAAACTCTGGAATTTCCATCTTCATACCCGATTCCCATCGACGATCATCTTCAACATCCCGATAAGAATTCCGAACTGGGTCTCGATCTCGATAATGAATACTTGCTCTATCACCCTCTTCATTAAAATCAAATGTACATCTATATCGATCTCGACCATTATCATCCCTTCGTTCATGCATGCTTCTTCGACTATGTCTCTCTTCATCTCTATATGGCTCTTCTTCAAACTCAGGTGGAGTTCTTCTTTCTTCATGTCCATAGTCATGGTGATCTCTTCTCGATGAAATTGATGTTTCTCTTCTATCTTTAAAAGAATGCGGTGATACCCTCCTCGCTTCCGTAACCGATGGCGAAACTCGGTTTCCTCCATGGTTCGAGTTTTGTGATCTCCTCCTTTGAGTTTGATTCAAATCATTCATCAACTTCTCTAACTTTCCAATGCCTTCGTCAAATTTCTCATTAATACGTTGTTCCATAAGCTCGGCTTCTTCTCTTCTATACAAAGCTTCAATGTTTTGATGACGATTAGCTCTCCTAGGTGGCATGATTGAAAATCTTCACAAACTCTTCAAAACTTCTCAAATATTTCAATAGATCTTCAAAAATCTCCAACACAAGCCAAACAATGCACGGCTTAACATCACTAGCTCGCACAAACTCCTTGTCTCGGCTTGCTTTTCACGGCTTAATTCCTTAACTCGGCAACAAGTAAACTCGGCCTCAATAATTCACGGCTTAACTTGGCTCGGCTTAAGGTTTCCAAGCAACTTCAAATTCAAACACTTCTCCAACTCTAGATCCAAAATGAAATGGATCAAAATCTTCAAACTCATTGCAACTTCAAGATGAACACGATGAACTACAACTTCAAACTTCAAAAATTGGCTCCAAGTCTCGGCTTAGCAATGATTGGCTAAGTCTAGCTCTGATACCAAAAACTGACGCAGCGGATTAACAGAAAATCGATATAACGATGAAAGTGTAGCAATCGGTAGATTGATGAATACCAAAATGCCCAAATTCGTTGATCCGAAGATACCGAATTCTAGCTATCTCTAACACGTTGATCGCGCACGATACCGTGAAAGAAGATCTTCAATTCTTCAAGCGTTGATCAAGCGCACTTGATTCTGCGAATCGGCTTCAACAATCGTTGATTCGAGCGCACTCGAATAACCGAAAGTGGAGATAGGAGATTACACTCAACTACCAATTTAATATGAAAGCACACAGCAATCAACAAGAAATTTTATTCAAAAATCAACCACCAAAAAGTTACAACTCACTCCCTATTTATAGAAGTTTACAACACAGCCCCATAAGTCGTATGCAACTTACGACTCAACATAAGTCGTAGACGACTCAACGCACACAGCGTTTTACAACCCAGTTCTAGACACGACTCACGACTCAAGGAAGCACGCAATATACGTCTCAACACTTATTTACAGCACATATGTGACCGACTCAAGGACTTAACGCCTCAACACATCACTTAGGTCGTATGCGACCTAACAACCTACGACTCAAAAGAACAAACGACTCAACAAGCCCAGTATTTACATACCAGCTCGTAACACAACATATACGACTCAACCTATGTCGTGAACGACTTACGACTCATCCACACACAAGTTACCACGACTCAAGCTCTCAAACTCATAGCTTCTGTGGCATATCTCCTCACATGACTTAACTGAGTCGTTACCTGCTTCTGACTCACAGCTTTGAATAACTGGCACTTCCCTCTGCTTCATGATAAGTTGTGTACGACTTATAGATGAGTCGCTGAGTCGTGTACGACTCATCAAACTCGAATAACTTAAACCCTTAAGTCGTAACTCCTTTTCATTCCCTAGGTTAGGTCGTAGCTCTTTCCCATGTGACTCCTTAACCTGACTCGTGCACGACTTACGAGTTAAACCCGAAACTCCTTTAGCTTGACTCGTGCACGTCTTACGAGTTAGAACCGAAGCTCCCTTATCTTGTAAACGCTCTAACCTCTGAACTTCTGTAGATCGTGCTGCATCATAAGTATATCATACTATGTATATGTATGTATGTATGTTCGTATGTATGTATGGATATATGTATATATGTGTGTATACAAGTGCGTGCGCATGTATGTGTTTACATTTATCACATATTTAGATGTGTACACCCTCCTATTTATTGGACACTAATATAATATATCTTATAAGCATATCCTTTGTTAGTTATTGAATATCTTATGTTCATGACATGTTGATATTAATTAAATTAACACTATTATTGAAATTGGATTAATTTAAATTAAATAAAATGAATTGTAATTTAATACAATTCAAATTCTCCTATTGAACAAAATATTAAGTATGATTTAAAATCAACAATATTATTCATGATGTACTATAAATGATCCAACATTTATAAATTAAAAAGATTTTTTGAAATCTGTTCCTTTACACTACTACCCGATGTACCGGATCTAAGAATGTTTTTAAAGCATGCATTTTGTTATTATGAAAAATATATCAAATTCGAATCTAATTCTTTTTTAAATTTAAATTTAAATTTATAAAGGTTATGAGTAAATTTAATTATTTTTTATTTTTATTCACAAAAGTCATACATAAATAAATTTAATTAACATTTGTAATATAGAAGGATAAAATTTAAAACTATATTAAATTTATATTCATAAAGGTTATAAATTAATAAATTTATATTATTTAAATTTGAATTATAAAACTTAAAAATAAATAATTTTAATACCGTCTCGAATTTAAATTTATAAAAGTCATAAATGAATGAACTTATACTTGTCTTGAATTTAAAATTATAAATGTTATTTTATCTGCTAGTTTAATAAAGCAACAATTGATGGATTTATGCTACGAAATGGTGTAGGAATGGATTAAGAAGCTAGGAAGAAGTCAAAATTGATGAACTTAAAGAATTGGTTAAGTATGAAAATGTTTATATCAATCGGTAGTGATACATATGGATCTCTACCAATGATCCAGTTAGTACTATGGTCCACTCTACTCTAATGTGAATTAATGCTCGAGGTTGAAGAAAAGGGCAAGTGAATTGATTTAAGATCGATCAGGGTTGATCCATGTGGATCGATGGCAAACGATCTTGACTTGAAGACTTAGACATTCAAGCTCAAAGACTTGAAATATATTGAAGAAAAAAGAAAAAGTCAAAGACATAAATCGATACTAATGCATATCGATTATATCAAATAATGACGATTGCTGATAAATGAGCATTTTGCCTTGTCCATATCGCATGAACTTCAAATCTAAAGGTTTTTTCTCATTCAACCTAAACCTAGTGGACTTTGTGCTCCAACTTATTTATAAATAGGCATCCTACAACAACAAGAAAAAGAATTTCGATTCTTTGACAAGAAAACTTCATCAATTTTAAAATTCATCGATTTAAATCTGGGAATCATTGTGCTTTTATTGTATAAGAAGAAGTAAATCAAAAATAATATTGAATAGTGGACGTAGACACTTGATGTGGCTGAACCACTCGAAAAGTCTTATTTTACTTTATTGTTACTAATTCCCAATAATTTTTGATTTCATTTGAATCAGGGGTGTTAATTAAATTTTGGCTAACGTTTTTGGTGCTTTCTTCAAGATTGAAAGATTCAAGGTCAGATCCTATTACTACTTGGATTTGAAGAAGATCTCCATTCCATTTTAAGTGATGGTTCCTAAGAAGGCGCCAAATAAATTCGAAGTAATTGTTAGTGAGCTAGAGGTATCTCAACAGGACGTATATGAGCAAATAGAGGAAAGACTTTTCAACTGCAGAAGTCATCAATAAAGAACATTTAGACTGCATGTAGCGGATATGAACAAGAAGATGATGGATAGTCTATTATCCTTCATGGAAGAGATTAAAAATAAGTTTTTCATGTTGTCCCAGCTTTTGTAGCAGAAAAGATCCTGTAAACATCACAAAGAAAAAATGATTCCTTATCTTCATATTTTAATTCTTCATTAGAGCAAAATCATTGAGAAAGTGAGTAAAATCACCAAGAAGGCAAGCAAAAGGTGTAGAAAGGAGGTTCCAAAAAAAGTAGAAAGCAAAGCGCCAAAAGTGGAGTATCTCTTCCAGCACAAGCATCGGTCGGTACAAGATAGGTTTAGTACCAATCGATCCAATGTTGAAGGAGATGTATAGAAAGCTGGTCCTCAAGGTGGCACCACGAAGATAAATGCAGTTGGAAATTTTGAAGGCATAGTCCACGCCGACATCACCGAACAATGGGGAGAATGAACTCCCCAAATATTGGGAGACCTAAATCGCATCATTCTAACTATGGACGTTAGCCTATACGAACGCATGATAATGCACATGACAATCGCCTCATAGGGCAAAATGTTAGCAATAACAAATTGTTAAAAAAGACAATAAGGAGACTATGTAGTAGAACCAGCAAAATGATAGATAGGTATCCACGGCTAGTCGGATCCCATTCATAAAAGATATTAGAGCAGCTCTATATCTAAAGAATTTTGGTATGACTCTAATGCAGATTTACAATACATTAACTAATCCAATGCACAATCTGATGAAGTATAGATGGTATATGGATGTGCACGTACGAGTGATGCTGTGAAATGTAAGTGTTTTCTCCTCTCTGTGGAGTGACTTGCCATGATGTGGTTCAACTAGCTTGAGCCTAGATCCATATATACCTTAGATCTATTAGACGAAAAGGTTTTCGAGTAGTTTTAGGTGCATTCTGTGTAGCCAAAGGATGCGATATCCTTGGTGAACTTGCACCAGGGTCCAAAGAGACCTTGATGACTTTCTTGAAGAGGTTCAATTTTGCCGAAACAGAGGTAAAGAACCCAAGAGATTATAATGTTATGATAGCACTAGTTAGTGGAATCCACATTCTAACTGACATTATAAAGTGATTATGAAGTTCCACGTCGAAATATTGCTATAAAAAGGAAAACTAGAATTTTCTCTTGGAAGTGGTAGAACGAGAAGAAGATATGCCAACTTGTGGTTAAGGTAGACAAAACAAGGCTATGTAGAGTAATATGGAGATCAAGAAGGGTAATGACTGTGTTGGAAGTACACAAAGCTAACCGACTCCATTGAGAACCTCAACCACACGTCTCAAGGCACTAAGAGGTATACAATACCTATAATGAGGGATGAATTTGAGGAGTAGAAGCTCTTTAGGAAGTACTTTTGCTTCTATGAGAGTCATGGATATGGTACTAATTAGTGCCATCATATTCATGAAATGATTAAAGATCAAATTGGAAAAAAGAAGCAGCATGTTAAAAACCAATATAATGTTGGGCAAAGATTATCCGCCTCAGAGGTTGCAGCCTCAAGGCAATACAGTTTTTCCCAATGGTGAAGGACCTATACCACCAGTTAGAGGTATTGTGATTAATACAATTACAGGAGTTCTATATCCTACGGAGAGAAGCTAGAATGAGATGGAGCGATATTGAGGCTCTTTGAGGCACATGCGTCAAGATAAGTGCTATACCATAGAAAAGAGAGTTCCATCTAGAGAACTACGAAGGATTAGTGGTGACATAATCATCCAAAGCTGAGATACAAATAGGGTTGAAGTGCAGACACTCGACTCAATGGTGATTACAGTCATAATTGCGCTAGGTACAGTGCATTAAGTCCATATTGACCTAAGGGACTTGGTGAGTATCCTTTTTAAGCAGATATTCGAAAAGATGTAGCTCAACAAAAAGGATTTTATATCATGTAAATCCCACATTTAGATATTTAATAGAGAGGAAAAAATCCAATTGGTGCACCACATTGTTTGTGCAATTAGGAGATGAGCCCATAAGGCAGTATAGGTTCATAATTTTATGATGGTAGATACAATTTTTTGCCTATAATGCTTTCTTGGGTTGATCGACCCTTGCTGATTTAGGGTTGCACTTGCTCCATGGTGTCTAATGATGAAGTTTCCCATAGAGAATTAAGTAAGAGAAATCCAAGGCGGTCATAGCACTGGTCGGGAATGCTATGTAGCCAAGATCAAAGAAGCAAGGTAAAGAAAGCAAGGAAAAGTTGCAGAGAAGCCGCTCTGCATTAAATCCATTGCTGCATAGCAACTACGTCTTGAGCCTCGGTTGGGGTCTACTAGCAAGTATTATAAAGCTATAGACCCACATAAGGAATTGAAAATGGTCATGATGAAATCGACAGAGCTGATGATTTAGGTCTCGATAGATGATGACGATCCTTTCGAAGGTTCTCAAAGTCAGATCTCAACTTAGCCTAAAGATGTTGAAGGAACTATTCTCTAGGCAACACAAATGTGTTTATTGGACACATTCCTTACCTGAAGTCGCATGTCATGCATTGAATGTGAACTCAAACCACCCCTCATGAAATAGAAAAAGCACAGCACGGAACTAGAACAATCTGTTATGTTGAAGGAAGAAATGGATAAGTTTAAGACAAGGGGCTTTATATATGATGCATTGTACACGAAAAGGGATCTAATATAGAACAGTCAAAAGTTGAATGGGAAGTGATGAATGAGTATCAATTATTCAGATCTGAACAAAGCATGCCCAAAAGATTGCTTCCCGTTGTTGTAGATTGACTAATTAATAGATAGAACTGCCAGATATGAACTATCATCCATTATAGTGCACATTCCGAGCACAAAAACTTGCATTGAATGTCCCCTATCAAGAGTATACTGGCTTTATCATGGATTTGGGACTATATGGCTACTGAGTAATGATGTTTGATCTTAAGAACGATAAAGCTACTTATCAACATTTGGTTAATATGATGTTCAAATAATAAATAGGACAGACGATGGAGGTCTATGTGGATGATGTATATGTGAAGTCGCAGAAAACTACTAACCACATAAGTGACCTTTCTCAAATGTTTGATGTATTCTAGAAATATGGAATAATATTGAATACCCTGAAGTGCTCCTTTGGTGTTGCATTATACAAGTTTTTGGATATCATTATGAACTCAAAGGGCATTTTTAACGACCTGCCTTTTTGGACGTTTTAAGCAGACACACATGCCTGACTCAAACCATTCAAATTGGAAAATTGTTATGGGGTAAATAAGAAAAATAGGAAGAAATAAAAAAATATAGAAACTCGCAGCGGAATGGAAAAAATATAATAATCAAATAACAGTTCATGAAGCTGTTTTATGAATACATTTGATTATTCTTTACAACACAAACATCAGAGTCACATAAACAGGAATAAATAAATAAATGCAGCAGAACAACAAGATGCAGTGGAATAAATATAATAACAATAATAGTACAAATCTTTGTCTTCGTCCTCCAGAAATAAGGTCTTCAACCCCGAAATGCTCGGGCTGACCCGAGCGAATTGAAAAGATAGAACACTCGAGTCGTAACTAAATGATCTTATATAATTTAAATCAACGGTAAATAAATATGAGTGGAACGACGTCAGAGATGTTTATGGGGTTTGACATCTCCTATCCAATGTCTAACGTGAGTATATTATCTTAAGAGATATTTGGGAGTCACACCTCCTAAGGACCCGCTAAACTATCTACTATGTTGTAAAATATGCTATTATATCATGTCTACAATAAAGTAAAAGTATTAAAATAGCGTTAAGGCATTACCCATATCCCCCTTAACATATTTTTATATATTCCCATACATATTTATATATTCCCATAGTCTATACAGTACTGTAATGCCTCTATAAACTGGAGGGCTATAAGAGGGCACTCCATAGGTAGGGTACAAAACAAACTCGTAGAAGACACTCTAGGGCATGTGAACACGGCACTCGAGGCAATGCCAGGATAGATATAACAATTGCACTCCCGGACTGGTGGAAACACATAGCAGCTACTACCACCCACCTCGGAACACACTCTCAAATCAAAATTAAGGATGGCCACCAAATCAAGTCACAAAGTCAGAATATAGCATCAAAGTAATGTGCCCGATCGGAGGAATGACCTCACTTGGCACGGTGTAGCTCCTGTTTTAGTCACATATAAGTTGACTCACATGAGTCAGGGTAATGTCATACCTTATACAGAAATCATTCACCAAACTATCCTACTTGGTTTTTGGAATCTCCACCGCATACACAATTGTTAAAGTGGTTTTGGGTAGTGGCAGTCTCGATCTGTTTAACAACCAATCGCTTATTACACACCAGATGGTTCTTTTACATTTCAAAAGTTAATTCACAGTTTTCATTAAAATATCATATTCTCAAAACCATAACACTTTCGATTTATATTCACTTCGAAATCATATTTCAAGATAATTTAAATCCCTCATTTCAAAACTTCATATTCAAATCAAATATGTAATTTAAATCCCCATTTAGGTGATAATATCATTTAACCATATTCACTTTAAAATTGAGGATTTTAAATATAAACACATCTACTTTACTTAGTTTGAAATTTAGAAAGATAGTTTAGATAGTTATAAACAGTTTTAAATTGTAATAAATAGTTAAATTACTCTAAAAGGTTAAATTGAAGATTAAAGATACTGTTAAATTTATTTAAGATACTCAAATAGATTTAAAATAGATTAAATATAATTAAAATAGATTAAATAGCTTTAAAATAGATTAATTAGATTTAAAATAAGTTAAAATGTGTTACTTAGGTTTAAAAGAAATTAAATGGTTTGAAATAGGTTAAAACGATTTTATGTAGTTAATATAGGTTAAAATAGTTAATACTTTGAAAATCTTAAAAATTAGAAATCTTAAAATAATATAATTTAAACAGTTTATATCAAATATTAATTTGGGATTAATATTAATTTAAACTATTTATTTTATTTCAACACATTTGAAACATTCAATTTTCCAAATCAACAAAACCTACTTTTGAATCTTTCAATTCAAATTTTAATTAAACTTATAAAATTCTATATCGATTTCAATCTATGTGTGAAATATCAATTTAAATTATTCCAATTTCAACACATTTCAAAGTTATATTCCAAGAGATTCAAATAACTCAATCCCGATAATTATATTTCAAATTCAACTTTGAAATTTCAATTTTAATTCCTTTAAAAAAATACCAGTTTTGACATAAAACTCGAATTTCTATAAGAATTCAATTGATATAAATCAAATTTTACTTCAAAATATCATTCAATTAAATTCAAAATAAGGATTCAAAAACATTTAATTTAACCAATCCTGTATCCGTGTATAAAATTCTCTACCCTAGGGTTAAGTGATACAGATATTTATCATTTCAATCCGCAATTTACAAATTTATGGTTATATATCATTTCAAACCGCAATCTCGAATTCAATATAAATCCATAAAATCGCTCGAGTCTATCATTTCAACCCATAATGATTTTCCCTAATCTGTAGATCGTTCGGGTATATATCATTTCAGCCCATAGTAATTTCCAAATAATAATAATTAAGAATACTTGCAAAGTGACAACAGTATATAAATTTACATAACATCCAATCATCCAGCATCAAAAATCAATCATCCATCACGATAATCATACAATTCAATTAATTAATTTCAACAATAACTAGTTATCAATAACAGGTATTAATTGGAAATTTAAATTCAATAATAAATTAAATAGCGATTTAATACAAATAAAATTCAAATTAACTGGAATAGCAAATTTAATATACCAAATAGCCCTAAATAAATTCCTAATCACATCATAAATTTAATTTAATAAACATAAGAAATTTAAGAAGTTGTGAGTGGATCAAAACACTCACCTTTGATTATAAATCGAATTAAAATCGAATTTAAGCCCAAAATATGAATAGTCTCAGAATTCGTCCAAACCAACATCAAAATGTCCGAAATTTTTACATGATCACGGCGAATAAACCGCGCATAAAATGGACCTTGTATGCAAAAGTTATGTGTTACAGAATGATTTGAAAATTTAAATATAATAATTAAATAAAGTAAGGAAACACGTCACCTAATCAACAACGTTAGCAGGCACTCATACCCCTCGTTACCCCGTCCTAGAAACCCTAATGACCCGCCACCACATTCGACATTTTCGTCAACGCCTGAGATCATACGACTAAGATCTAAGCATGCCACCGAACCCCTCGCCTCCAGCCGCTTCTATGTTAAACACGCGCCCACCCACGACATCACAAAAATGACACAACACTGCTGCCTTCACACGCCCATCGTGGCTAACACTATGGCGATCCCGACCAACCAACGACATGGATCGAAGCCTCTCGACGACCTCTACAGTGCAGCATTTTTCGATCGGCCTATCGACTTAAATCCACCGTCGAATCGAAACCCAAGCAACGGAGGGCCAAAAGTAAATGGAAAACTTCTAATCAAATGGTAGCTCGAATCGAGAAATAAATCACAGATTCGGGTTGCACTCTTCGAGAGCTTTCGGTATAAAATTTGTTAGGGTTAGGAGGAGTTTTATTTTGGAATTGAAATTGAAATTGAGTTTGAAATTTGAAAATTAGGGTCTGTTTGCCATTGGAATGAGGAGTCAAGATGGAATTGTACGTACAAACAAATGAAAATAAGAAGTAACCAGGGTTTATAACAGGATATTTATAGGCAGAGCTGAAAACAGAAAGAATGGACCAGATAGATTCGGATTGAACGACAAACGGCCCGAAAAGCTTGTTTTGTCTTTGGAACAAAAATGGATCATCCGAAATATCAAAATAGATGATTTGGATAGTTTTAAATTCAATGGAATAGGTTTCAAGTCCTAATTCCATTGTATGAAGAAGTTATGTTAAAATTAGCTTATTTCAAATTGATTTCAATTAAATTGATTTCTGGCCGTTTTGAGTCCGTACGATCAAACGACATGTCCGATCGCCACGAAACTTGAAACCATATAATAATTCACCGTTATGGATCTAATGAAACTAGTTTCGTCGAAATCCGAGTCAGTGGCCGAAATGGCTATTTTCACGTTAATTAAATAAATTAATGTTAAATTTAATAAATCACTTTTTATATTCAAATAAATTGACTAACCATGTTTTATCATTTTGATTGCATAGACACTTACAATAAATTTAAAACAAGTTTACACATACCTCAGTGTCAAATATTTTCACAATTTATAGTGTTCAACTACAACTGTAATTAAATCCAATTAATTTAAATTTAATTCCAATAAATTGATTTTATTTGAATTACAATCTTTATATTCAATCGATTATTGCTCTAATAGCATAGTTAATATTTTTTATATCTTATTTCACTAACATGCTACAATTTTCATCTTTTATTTGTATTAAACACTATATTTCAATTATATTGAATCTTTGTCAATTTTACGCATTAATTATACTTTAAAATCCCAAATTAATTTATTTATCTTGATTTCACTCTTTTATTAAATCACCTATTACATGATGAATATAATTAACATTTCTATTCATTTTATTACATTCAAACCTTTCATTTATTGCCTTAACTCATATAAATGTAACATTCAATTTCATTTTGATTATAAATGATTTCCGATTTAACATAACAAACTAAATAAATAGGTAACATATAATAGTTCGTCACCAATTAACTTTTATTCGCATTAATAAGTTTATTATTAATAATCAAATGTTATAATTACTCACATAATACTGATTTTATTCAACTACTATTTATTATAAACTATTTCATTAATTAGTTCAATATTTACAATTGTTTTCCTATATTTACTTTATAACTAAGTATAACCTTTTAATTATTTCAATTGATTGAAATTTCATTCATGTTGTTAGAAACTAACTTAAGTTAACATTATTGCATTTCATTTTTGTTATCATTTCATAATGTAACAATAAAAAAATTTATTTCTCCAAAATTAAATCACAGAATCTTATTAAATTAACTATTTTAAATTATCAAAAATTACGGGTTGTTACAGCATTGAAGCTAACTTTGATCAGACTGAAGAACTGAAACTTGTTACATCTCCATGGTTAGGTGGGAAATGTGGAGCTTAAGTGGTAAATCATAGCTTTGAGTCGGTTTATCTCAAAGGCGATTGATAAATGCATGCCATTATTAAATGCCTAAAGAAGTAAAAAAATGAAAGTCCAAATGGACAATCAAATATGAAATTGGTTTTAAGAACATGTTGGAATATTTACAAAAACCACCAATATTATCAAAGCCTTTGAAAGGAGTAGTTTTGTATATCTACTTAGTGGTATCGACTAACGCACTAAAGCAACCTTGGTATGAGAGGAGTGCAAGATCCAAAGACCGACATACTATATCAACAACAATTCACCAAAGCAAAAAAGCAACATTCAAAGCTGGAGAAGTTCGTGTATTACTTATTGATCGCATCAAGGAAATTAATACCGTACTTTTAGGCTCATCAAATAAGGATGTTGATAGATCAACCTTAAGGTAAGTGTTGCATCTTCCCAAAACTTTAGAATGATTATTGAAGTGGAACATCGAGTTGATACAATGTATGATCACATATCATCCTAAAAAGGCAATTTGAGAAGAGGCGTTGGCTAATTTCATTGCGAATTTCACCTTCTGGGATGACGAAATGAAGAAGAGTTGGTTGAGCTTTCATAATGGAAATTATACCTGGATGGAGCATCCAATGACCATGATTTTTGGGTAGAGGTGGAACTCGTAACCTTGGAAGGTTAGAGGATTTGTTATGCCTTGAAGCTTGAGTTCTGCACGACAAACGTGGGGAAGAATAAAAGGCATTGATAGAGGGGACTAAAATTATGAAGGAGGTGGAGTAAAGAGACTATGTCTACAGTGATCCCCAACTAGTGGTTTGCCAAGTAAAAAATAGAATTTTAGGCTAAGGGTGCAAAAATAGCCCCTTACTTATCGAAGGTGTTAGACCAGCTGGGCGACATCGAACATTACATAATAATGCACATCCCTAGAGAGAATAATATGAAGTTTGATTCATAAGCCAAATTGGCGAGCTCTGGAGATGCATAGTAGTTGGGAATCATGCTAGTGGTGGTTTTAAAGTCTCCAAGCATTGACTAGTTGGATATTAATGTCAAAGAGACTAAGGAAAAGAGTCATGAATGACTCCAATTAAATACTATTTGCTAAAGGGGACTCTCTTAAAAAGTCGGAATGAAATACTAAACTTTTTGCATAAAATACGTCGGTTCATTATACAAGATGGAGTGTTATATGAAAAGAACCGAGCTAGTCGTAAGTGACATGGGTAGATTTTAAGCTTTTTCCTCTATTTCGGAACCGTTGAGCCTCTAAAGTCTAAGAGTTTATTAGATCTAATATAATATAGTTCAAATAAAACCTTAAGTTATTTAATTTTTTTGGAAAGAAGATTTAATTAATTTATATTTTAATCATTTTAAGATTTATGTATAATATATCACACATACTCTTTGTATCTGTATGTTTGCAACAGTTACTTATTTATATCATCACTTTGGTAAGTGAAGAGTCAAAATGTTAATTATCAGAGGCAAATTATTATTACACAAATGTTAAGAAGGTGCAACTAATTAGGAGTTACACTTAGCAGTTTTATGAACAATTTACTATATTCTACTTGTTCTGTTTAAAGAAAGGTTATATTTAATTAAGACTAGATTATGATAATACATGATCAAATACACCCATGTGTGTATAGTGCACTTGTATCATATAGATAGTGTACATAGTTAATATGAATGTAGATAGGTATTGGGATTTACACTACAATAGATACATTCCTCCTTAACATGTGCCTTTGTTGTCTATAGTTATTATACAAAATTACAATCATACACATATGTATACACACAATTATAAATCAATTCCATTGTTGATGATAATCAAAATTATTTGTTAAAAACGGTTTTGATTAATTATATATATTTTGAAACTGATGTTATATCTTAACAATCTAATTTTGATTTTGCGAATCAAACATCGATTTGTAATTTAAAGCAACATATCTATTTTAAAATTTGAATTAGATATTGTAAAACATATGTATATTTCAATGTATTTGAATTTTAGTAGACACACGTCTATATTGTTTATAATCTAGACAACATCAATGTAGATAAAACAACATTAACATATATTAGAAGTATATATTATTATACTAAAATAAAATTCAATTTTTTAATCCATAATTATATGTATAGATTCAACGCAATAATAAGCTATTTAAAATATGTTTAGTATACACACATGCACATGCAACAAATATAAATGGTGTAAAATTATTTTATATGATAAAATTATTCCAAATCAAATTGTTATTCACTTAAAGAATCTATAATGAATGAGATATATATATACATAGACACACACACACACACATATTGTAATAACATTGCAATTTTTTTAAATAAATTCGAGCATGAAAATATGTGAATATATTAGATCTGACAATATAGGCACATGTAAATTCGGTATAAAGCATAAGGGGTTTAATCAAATTTAAAGTAATGATGTATGTAAACAAAATTGAAATTGAAAACTTACTAAAAGAAACTGTCTATGCTTTGCACTTTGAATGCATGACAACTCCTAGGTCTGATTGAATCATCTCTATAAATTACAACAATCTGAAGCATCACATTTGTATTTATTTTATTGTGTTTTTTGTCTTAAAATAATTTTCTCTATGAAGCCATGGAATGTTCGACCGTTAAGGAAGAGAGCAGGAGAAAAATGAATTGTTGGTAGCATAAATGAATGAATGAGCGAATTTTTTAAGGAAAGATTGAAACCATTTCATTCCCCCTTTAAAACCTTCTCTCTTTGATTCCATATTAAATCTCATCGTATCCACTCCCCTTCTTTATATTTTCAACAACAAAATGAATGAAGAGAAAAGGGAAAAAAAATCATTTTGCAAATGTGATTTAAGCGAATCACAAAGAAGTGTAAAAGATGGAAATTTTTTTTCCTTCCTTTAATCACTCGTTTGGATTTCAAATCACATTTAAAACCTTCCTGTCCTACCCTTTTGAGTAGCCAAAATGGAGGCAGTGCGAGCCTCTATAATTTTCCAAAACCGCTCAGTGATTAATCTATTTAAATCAAATTTGAATTTCTATCGATATCAGACATCGATATGCACGTATACAACTATTATATACTAACTTTATTGAGTAATAATGGCATTCAAATAATTCAAATAAAATTTAATAATAAAATTTTCATACATATAATTAATTTAATTATTTTACAATGACTATAAATTATTTAAATTGTCTAGTATTTAGTATTCATAACTATGGTTGTCCGACTCGAAGATGTAAATTTAGTCAGCGGTTAGTATCGAACGATTCAAATATTAATGTTCACACGTCTCCTTAGCTAATGGTATGCCATTTTGGCTAAATTCAATGCCTACACAACTTTTCTGTAAAATCAAATTTAACAATTATAAGTAGTGCCTAGTAGTATTAATTATTTACATGAATTCTCTTCATCAAAACTATATCACCTTAGGAGCTATGAAATTTGGTTTTAGTCAAAATTCCAATATTGCCCATATTTGACTAGATCAATGCAAATACAAAATGTTTGACTCAATGATAAAAATTGTTATTAATCGTACTGCTTTGGCTAAAGACTTTGACTCTAAGCTAAATACAGTTAACCGTGATACTAACTTCATGTAACCAAGGAGAAGAATTCTCTATTGAATAGTATTTCACTCCAACACTTCAACCAGACCCAACAATAGTCCTTCGATGGACACCACGCCATATTTTAACGATAATCAAAGTGAAGTATCCATATTAAAGTCCATGGTATTGTCAAGTTGAGGGAACTATATAAAGCCGTTACTTAGAGATTGTATGTTTAACCTAACGTATACTAATCAACAAAGAACTCTCGACTTGGTCATTCTGTAGTTATACCATGACTATCAATATGTAACCATTTGGTGTCCTTAGAAGCCATGAGCAATAAACTGCCCAACATTTGCAGAGCATTACACACTCTAGTCTCAACAGATGAATCGATGTCCTGCCTCAAAACATCTTGATTAGAATTGTGGAAAATAATATGTTATTTTTTAATGTAATACATTTCTCATGATTACAACATATTGTAACTATTATCACATAACATATCATGTAAGGATTTTTCCAATTTAATATAATTTAAATTGATTACTTAATTAATTATATCATAGTATAAAAAGTGTATAAATAAGAAAACACCTTTTATTTTGAATAAGATTGGTTATCCGGTAATATGTATGTATGTATGTATGTATGTATGTATGTAACAAGTTACATAATTTCTCCTCAGGCATACCTCTAATTCTTTTAATCTCCCACTTGTACTTGGGTTCAATTATCGAATATTATTCCTACTCATTTAATTGATTTTCTCAAAAACTTATCGAACCAGTCCTATAGTGAATGTAACAACCCACTCCTGAATAGGCCTAAATTTCGACCCATAAAGGCCCATCGAAACTTAAATCCATTCTAAGGAAAACCATTGGTAGTAAAAAGAAATAACATTGTATAGCCATAACTAAACGTTTAGAACTCACAACGGATGAAACAAAATATAATAGTAACCTGTACCCATTTATTTCAAAGCCATAAAAATATCATAACACAAAATCCCATAAAAATCATAATATAATATCCACAACAACAATTGTTTAAGTCCGCGAATACACCTAAAAGCAAATAATAATAAATACTTCCACTATCCAATCTTCTCCATTTTTAAGCATCGTCGTCACCATCACTCCTTCCATAACATGTGCTGTAATCAGGAGTGTGTCAAAACAACAAGTGTCTGGTGATTAAAAACTTCGAGTCCTACTTTTTAGTATTTGGATGGTATGTTTAAAAATAATAATATGTCTACGAACATAAAGCCATTAAAATCATTTAATGCCTCTTTATTGTAACAGCCCGCAAATCTATGCCCCTTGAGCCGACAATATTCTTTAACAGTCCAATTCAAAGTGGATGGAAATAGAACCATTAGGGTTAAAGAAGAAAAAGGTAGGAGAAGAAATAGAAAACAACATCAGAATCTCACAACCGCAGCGGAACAATATATAATAGATATGTGAATGATCTTTATACAAAAAGAACTATATCTGTTTTATACATTACATCATCAGGGTACAACACAATCAATAGCAAAATACTGGACAGTTATATTAACTTAACCACACATAACAAAATACACTGCTTATACTGCATAGTGGAATATACATAAAGTACGTGTGATCATCTCGCCATCCAGCTCATCCCTTGAGCTCCATAGTAGTCCATCCAGAATCTGTATTCTATAATACTTGGTCTGACCTGAGCATTATAGTAAAATAACACCCGAGTCAGTTTGGAAAACCAGCATGAGAAAACACACCCAATTAGATTACTAAAGTTTTCAAAATCCTTTGAAATCAAAGGTATCTCGTAAGATCGCGCCACAAATAAACATGCCGGGTTTTTTTACCTTACGATAACCAAAACATTTTTATCAAATCCATCTGATATTATAATAGTTTCAATAGAAAGTAAAATAGAATCTAGCTGAAATGCTTGCATCTCATGTTCCAGCATAGTTGGTGTAACGAAACGGATTTTGCCCGCTCGAAAATCGACGTCCATACTTCATATCGTATTCGAATGCCATAGATTCGACCGTTCAAATCCGATTCGCCGGAGCTTATAACAACATTAAGTAAATAACACAGCGGAATAAAAGAATAATACATTGATATACAGCTTTGATACAATATCTGATACAACAGATGATCCAATAGATATCAATATACATCAGAGATATGATACAATAAAATAGCAGCGGAAAAGAAAATAGATAACATCTAGCAGCGGAACAATATAACTCTGAGATAGTCTTCAAGGAAGAACTCCAAAACTGCAACTCCATTTCCAAGAATCAATCCAGCAATAGCTCGAACCCCAAATAATGATGCACCAAGCTAAGAAAGACTGGTGTGGTCCAAATACTGAACTAACTCTAGATAATCTACTAAACCAGACTATCTGAAAAATCCAAACTCTAGACTGCTCGTGTAGAAAATAATGAGCACCCAGAGTTTAGGAAAGAAACAATAAACTCCGGATCAGTCGTGGGACTGGTGTGAGCAACAAAAACAGTTTATCTTTTAAAACATTCAACAAAAGATTTTCAAAGTCAATTCGTAATGCTTTTTAAAAATGAGACTACCATAAAGCCTCCCGCACACACACACAATGCAAACGCAGAATCGGAGGAGATTTCTCCTTATGATAGTCAAAGATGCTTGATACGCATTAAAAGAACATTTGATATTATTACTAGTGCATAGTGTAGTAAAAATCATTTCGAAAATAAAGATATAAATCTTAGCCAGCATAGACATTTCGAACTATGCCCACTATAGCTACCATCCAAACAGTGGGTCGCCACCATAAGTGAATGATAGGTTCTACAACTAATACCGTACAAGATCGTATTGTTTCTTTGGATTTCCAACGAATGGTCAGGCCAAGGAACTTCCCATTGCCACATGAGAACGCCACTGGAAGGACGTCCCCGAGAACCAAACCGAATCTCTGCCAACACAAGGCCGGGTTGCCCCTAACTGGGTAACTACTGACACGAGTATGCCATCCCCCGGTCCTTTGGGACCTTTATCCGAGAGCTCTCTAATCAACATCACACCATAATAAATAAAGTGTTCAACATGAGTAAGTATCTGGGCTCCATACAATGATACCACCCTTTTCCAGAAGGAAATGCACATACCCTAAAGGGAGCTACCCCCCATAACCTTGCTGCATCTTTCCTGTTTTGACCATTTCGGGGTGTGAGGCTCGACGAAGTCACGTCCACAAAGCCACGCCTTATACAAAAGCTGTGCTTTGGGTCAACAAATGATCATGGAAATGATCACAAAGATAAACGATCAAACAAATGATCTTATCACAAATGATCAACACAATGATCATTTCACAGCAACACTCAGCATGTCACATTACCAAATTGGGAATATATTGCTGATAACCTTCAACTACATAACCTCTGAGCTCGTACGTCTCAGAGAAGGGTGTTAAGCTAAGAGAATAAATTCTCTGCCACCAACAGGAATATATTTGAAAGAAATCAGCTTTATATCTTAATTGTAATGTCAAACATACAATCCATATAAGTCTGTTTCGGGATCGAACAGAACCGAAGGCAGTTACAAAGAAGTCCTTGCAATCCGGATATTCACTAATCACGTTCGGACTTCCCATCACATATGGAGTCTCTATACCGGGGACCAGTCGATGCAAAGACATTCGACGAGTTGTCCTTTCGCTTTCAAAAATATCCGGTCTTCAACTCCGGTCTTCAAATGCTATCCATAACGACATATCATGTATTCGGAATGGGATATATGACACAAAGGTCCTCTCCCGGCTAAACCGAATAGTGAGCGCAGTATTTTAAAAATATATGGATATTGGGATTTCAATTAAGTCACAACTTAAAACCCAAAACTTTTCTTCAAATGATTTAAATCAATTACCATTTCAAATCTTTATATTACAAAAAAGATTTATTTACACAAAGATCAATTTATAGACTTTAAAACAATATCCATTCCAATTGGATTAACTCATTAAATCTTTAAATCAAAGATTTAACTCATAGCTTTCAAAATTTGATTAACTTGTTGAATCTTTAAATCAAAGATTCAACTTATAGCTTTAAAAAAAATCATTTTCATAATTTGGAAATTATCTTCATTTTCAAACTTGAAATTCTTTTTAACACAAATTGAACATTCATTTCTCATGTGAAAGCTTTTATTGTTTGAAAACAAACAGTTTTCGTTTTAGAAAAATCCAATTATATTTACACGAGTTAAAGCCCTTGAATTCTATTCACATCCCAAATCAATACTTTTAAAATAGTTTAACCCATATATAACTGGTATAACATTTTTAATCCCTGGTTTTAAATCATAGAATTCAATTTCAAATCTTGAATTTAAGTTCAAATCAAATTATTCAACTTCATATTTTATCGAGTTATTCAAGATAAATTTCATCTATGAATTCCATTTCAAAAGCTTTTCACTTTAAACCCAATCCATTTCCAAAACATTTGAATTCAAATATTCAAATTTAAAACTATTTCAAAAATCTGTGACTTAATCGATTTCCTCTTGAAATCCATATTGGTGTGTGTGTAAGTGTGGTCCAGGGGTTTAACACAATAGTGCAACATCATTCAATCATCATAGATAAGAACATAGAAATATAGTTGATAAGCGATATAAACTATAACGCTTATCGTCCATTCACAGATTCACAGATAATATACTAATGTAAATAAATGAATAAATTATACACAGCTCAATCCATAGAACAAAATGTCACAAATCAGATATATCACAAAAAACCAGACATCGGGAATATCAACAATTCAACCATTCAATAAGACCTAAACATTGATAGGTAAAATTCATAATCAACAGATTAATTTAGATCAGATGAATTACTTGTTATTAATCATGGTTACTTAACATAAGTTAATTTCAAATTATCTGAGATAAATTTCCTTTTAATTATTCTTCAACAACTCATTAATTGATCCATAATTATTTAATTAATTAAGTGTTAATTGTTACTTAATGAATCCTTAAATTTTCCTTTTAATAATTACGTATTGATTAAAGGCGATGTGTTTGATTGATCACTAATTATTTAATTAAGTTAATTAATTTCTAATTAAATAATCATTTAATTAGTTGACAACTATTTATCTATTAATTAACTTTAAATGGTTAATAAAATTTCTAATTTCTAATTGATTAAACACAAGGTTATAAATCTCAATCTTTAATTTCAAATTTATTTAACCTTAAATTACTTTAGTTAAATTACAATGAAATTAATTACATTATTAATCAACTTATACTTTAAATTAATTATTAATTTACATTTGCAAATATCTTTTTAATAAATTTTAAAATCAAATTTTAACTTAAACATGTCAAACTCATTAACTTTATTAATACTAACCTTTGTCTAATAAAATAACTTAAAAGTTATTAAGTTAATCCACATGAAAATGGGACCCAGGACCCGTGAAAAAAACGCTGGGTTACTCGAGTAACTCGAGTTCCTCTATCCATTTACCAGTCCCACTTTCTTCCTAATGCCTGCTCCTTCTTCTACCCGTTCTTCCACCTACTTTTCTCTTTTATTTATTTATTTATTTTTTAAATTTCAACCAGCATTTATACATATATCCTCGCGCAAATACCCAGGAATCCCGATGCAACTCCCCTCTTACTCGAGTCGAAGCAACCTACGACCCCACTGACATGCTCATGCCACCGTGCACGTGCACGGTGGTTCGCCTCCCCTCCGGCAACCCACGATGCCTCCAACAAGCCACAAATCACCCTCCAACTCGAAAACAATCTCCAGTTCGTCGCGAAATTCACAAAATCGAAAAAGGGCCTGTTGCTCGAACCCTGTAGCTTACCACATTCGACACTTCCAACTCGCCACCGTCCCTCACGCCACCGAAGTCGCCCAGATCTCGTCCACGCCTCGCCGATCAACCACGAACCCATCCCCCTTGGTGCGATCGAACTCGATGCACCACAGTCGACGAGATTGCCGCGTCATCTTCGTTGAACAAAACTGAAGCTTAAACCCTAGTTTGTCGATTACTGACCACCACCGCGTACTAAAAATTCAATGAACATTTTTCCAAAGATCGACAGCCTTCACACCATCTTCGATGACAATCACGACCCTCGAATCATAACAGTTCGTCAGAATTTGATAAAAATGCATTTCCAGTTCATCTTGAAATTTTAAATCCAATATCAAACTAAAAATCCTGATTTGATTACCTAAATTCATAATTATGAGATACGAACCCATTTACATGACCAAATTTAAAAACAGAAACATTGAATTCCCCAGATCAAATGGATTTTTACTGTAAAATATATATTTTTGAAATAATTATTTAGCTTAAGCTCTTGAAATTTATTTTAACAATAATGCCATGTTGCTCCAATCATCTTTCCTTCAAAAAATTTAGTTTTGAATTCGCATAAATAGGGAGATATGATTTTGTTTTCTTAAGTGTTATTGCCTGTTAATATAAAATAGCCTGTATATGGATATACCCAAACATGTATAGGTACATGTACAAATTATTCCACTATATTCAACAGAATTCAACCTTGCAAACAATTTTCACCATTCCATTTCACAGAAATAAGGTATAACATAAATTCAAGTTGGTTAGTTTGCTCACAGATTTGTGTTAGGAGGAGAACAGAGTTGCTCTATTTCTTTGACACAGACTGGAAGTTGCAAACTGAAGCTCCCTCCTTTGATTCTCTGATTTATTGAGATGTTTGTTGTTTAAAGTAAAGCTTTGTTTAGGTTTGTAAATTATGGTTGGAATGGCTGAAGGAGTATGGTGTAAATATAGAAGAATAGTTTGCACAGGGTGAATATAGGCAAGTACAGATTGATATAAAAAAAAGAGACTAAAACCATGCTTTCACTTGGCTGATGGGATCTTGTATTATGGGCTGGTTTGAAATCATTAAATGCTTCATGCTTCAATGTAACAGCCATCTTATTTTAATTCTTGCAAGTACATTATGCATACACTTATATAGATAAGCTGTTTGATTTGTGTTTGCTTTTAACATTGAATTCATCACATATTTATTTTATTGTCTCCTTGTTTTATAAAAGTTTCATATAAGTTTATATGTATTTCTAGGTCATTTTTATAACCATATGATTTTATTATAACATACATAAGTGAATGTATTTTATTTGTTATCATTTTATACTTTTGTTTCGTTTATTTTGCATATTTATTTACAACTTTGTTTCATATTTAAATGTCATTTCTTTTCTTTTCTTATGACTTACATATTAATTTTCAACTTAAATACTTATTGTCTTGTATTTTTATTTCTATTTATTTTAACTTAAATTACTTTAATATTTATTGTTTTATATTAAATTTATAAATTCAAATTATTATTAACCATCAATTGTAATACTTATTATTATCAATTATTATTAAACCATTCATTTACAATTCATATCTAATGTATATACATATATATCTCTATATTTATTTTTAAAACCATTTATTAAAGATTTTATTTCAAATCCAATTTAAATATATATTTACATATATACAAATTGTCAAATCCATATGACTTTATATATTTTCTAGTCGAATCGGGGAAACTCGCTTCCATTTAAATCAATTTATCTTACAATTTTATTCAAAAATTCATTTAATTATCAATTTAAATTAAATTAAAATCTTGGGTCGTTACAAACTTCCCCCCTTAAAAAGAATTTCGTCCTTGAAATTCGCAGGCACGAAAACAATAAGGATAGATGAAAGATAGAGAAATATCCTTTCAGATCAAACTGGATACCAATTCTGCATTTGGCTCACCAAATCAGAATATCAACAATAGATACAAGAAATTATAATAGAATTTCAAATTAGGTTTTAAACGATATCGTTTTATTAATTCAATTCAATTTAGCCTTCATATTCTGTTAATCGATTTAACTCAATTTAAAATTTCCAATTTATTCAAAATTCCTAATTTCAAATTTCAAATTCGTATTCATTAAGGTTTAAATCCAAAACTGATAAGAAACCGATGAAATATGAAGTAAGAATCTTCTACAACGATTCATAGAGCATCAACGCACCGAACTTCTTTCTGTAGCTGTTACGAAGCAATCAAAAGAATTTGGAAAGACGAATCAAAGAAAATTGAGAAGAGAAAAATTATTTCCGTTGTCGTTACAGAGTATTGACCATTTATAGTCGTATTCCCCTGTTCCCTATCTCGTTCTTATCTTGCACTCATACATACTATCGGTGAATAGTAAGAGAATTTACTGAGGCATTCAAACGGATATCTTAGGGATTACTCATTCTAGGGTTTACTTCACCCTATCTCTAATGAGCTACTTAATGTGTTATACTCCTGAGCTAAAGTTCAACCTTAGCTCTGATACCAAATGTAACGAAACGGATTTTTCCCGCTCGAAAATCGACATCCATACTTCATATCGTATTCGAATGCCACAGATTCGACTGTTCAAATCCGATTCGCCGGAGCTTATAACAACATTAAGTAAATAACACAACAGAATAAAAGAATAATACATTGATATACAGCTTTGATACAATATCTGATACAACAGATGATCCAATAGATATCAATATACATCAGAGATATGATACAATAAAATAGCAGCGGAAAAGAAAATAGATAACATCTAGCAGCGGAACAATATAACTCTGAGATAGTCTTCAAGGAAGAACTCCAAAACTGCAACTCCATTTCCAAGAATCAATCCAGCAATAGCTCGAACCCCCAATAACGATGCACCAAGCTAAGCAAGACCGGTGTGGTCCAAATACTGAACTAACTCTAGATAATCTACTAAACCTGACTATCTGAAAAATCCAAACTCTATACTGCTCGTGTAGAAAATAATGAGCACCCAGAGTTTAGGAAAGAAACAATAAACTCCGGATCAGTCGTGGGACTAGTGTGAGCAACAAAAACAGTTTATCTTTTAAAACATTCAACAAAAGATTTTCAAAGTCAATTCGCAATGCTTTTAAAAATGAGACTACCATAAGGCCTCCCGCACACACACACAATGCAAACGCAGAATCAGAGGAGATTTCTCCTTATGATAGTCAAAGATGCTTGACACGCATTAAAAGAACATTTGATATTATTACTAGTGCATAGTGTAGTAAAAATCATTTCGAAAATGAAGATATAAATCTTTGCCAGCATAGACATTTCGAACTATGCCTACTATAGCTACCATCCAAACAGTGGGGCGCCACCGTAAGTGAATGATAGGTTCTACAACTAATACCGTACAAGATCGTATTGTTTCATTGGATTTCCAACGAATGGTCAGGCCAAGGAACTTCCCATTGCCACATGAGAACGCCTCTGGAAGGACGTCCCCGAGAAGCAAACCGGATCTCTGCCAACACAAGGCCGGGTTACCCCTAACTGGGTAACTACTGACACGAGTATGCCATCCCCCGGTCCTTTGGGACCTTTATCCGAGAGCTCTCTAATCAACATCACACCATAATAAATAAAGTGTTCAACATGAGTAAGTATCTGGACTCCATGCCATGATACCACCCTTTTCCAGAAGGAAATGCACATACCCTAAAGGGAGCTACCCCTCATAACCTTGCTGCATCTTTCCTGTTTTGACCATTCCGGGGTGTGAGGCTCGACGAAGTCACGTCCACAAAGCCACGCTTTATACAAAAGTTGTGCTTTAAGTCAACAAATGATCATAGAAATGATCACACAGATAAACGATCAAACAAATGATCCTATCACAAATGATCAACACAATGATCATTTCACAGCAACACTCAGCATGTCACATTACCAAATTGGGAATATATTGCTGATAACCTTTAACTACATAACCTCTGAGCTCGTACGTCTCAGAGAAGGGTGTTAAGCTAAGAGAATAAATTCTCCGCCACCAACAGGAATATATTTGAAAGAAATCAGCTTTATATCTCAATTGTAATGTCAGACATACAATCCATACAAGTCTGTTCCGGGATCGAACAGAACCGAAGGCACTTACAAAGAAGTCCTTGCAATCCGGATATTCACTAATCACGTTCGGACTTCCCATCACATATGGAGTCTCTATACCGGGGACCAGTCGATACAAAGACATTCGACGAGTTGTCCTTTCGCTTTCAAAAATATCCAGTCTTCAACACCGGTCCTCAAATGCTATCCATAACGACATATCACGTATTCGGAATGGGATATATGACACAAAGGTCCTCTCCCGGCTAAACCGAATAGTGAGCGCAGTATTTTAAAAATATATGGATATTGGGATTTCAATTAAGTCACAACTTAAAACCCAAAACTTTTCTTCAAATGATTTAAACCAATCACCATTTCAAATCTTTATATTACAAAAAAGATTTATTTACACAAAGATCAATTTATAGACTTTAAAACAATATCCATTCCAATTGGATTAACTCATTAAATCTTTAAATCAAAGATTTAACTCATAGCTTTCAAAATTCGATTAACTTGTTGAATCTTTAAATCAAAGATTCAACTTATAGCTTTAAAAAAATCATTTTCATAACTTGGAAATTATCTTCATTTTCAAACTTGAAATTCTTTTTAACACAAATTGAACGTTCATTTCTCATGTGAAAGCTTTTATTGTTTGAAAACAAACAGTTTTCGTTTCAGAAAAATCCAATTATATTTACACGAGTTAAAGCCCTTGAATTCTATTCACATCCCAAATCAATACTTTTAAAATAGTTTAACTTATATATAACTGGTATAACATTTTTAATCCCTGGTTTTAAATATAGAATTCAATTTCAAATCTTAAATTTAAGTTCAAATCAAATTATTCAACTTCATATTTTATCGAGTTATTCAAGATAAATTTCATCTATGAATTCCATTTCAAAAGCTTTTCACTTTAAACCCAATCCATTTCCAAAACATTTGAATTCAAATATTCAAATTTAAAACTATTTCAAAAATCTGTGACTTAATCGATTTCCTCGTGAAATCAATATTGGTGTGTATAAGTGTGGTCCAGGGGTTTAACATAATAGTGCAACATCATTCAGTCATCATAGATAAGAACATAGAATATAGTTGATAAGCGATATAAACTATAACGCTTATCGTCCATTCACAGATTATTAGATAATATACAAATGTAAATAAATGAATAAATTATACACAGCTCAACCCATAGAACAAAATGTCACAAATCAGATATATCACAAAAAACCAGACATCGGGAATATCAACAATTCAACCATTCAATAAGACCTAAACATTGATAGGTAAAATTCATAATCGACAGATTAATTTTGACCAGATGAATTACTTGTCATTAATCAGTGTTACTTAACATAAGTTAATTTCAAATCATCTGAGATAAATTTCCTTTTAATTATTCTTTAACAACTCATTAATTGATCCATAATTATTTAATTAATTAAGTGTTAATTGTTACTTAATGAATCCTCAAATTTTCCTTTTAATAATTACGTATTGATTAAAGGCGATGTGTTTGATTGATCACTAATTATTTAATTAAGTTAATTAATTTCTAATTAAATAATCATTTAATTAGTTGACAACTATTTATCTATTAATTGACTTTAAATAGTTAATAAAATTTCTAATTTCTAATTGATTAAACACAAGGTTATAAATCTCAATCTTTAATTTCAAATTTATTTAACCTTAAATTACTTTAGTTAAATTACAATGAAATTAATTACATTATTAATCAACTAATACTTTAAATTAATTATTAATTTTACATTTGCAAATATCTTTTTAATAAATTTTAAAATCAAATTTTAACTTAAACATGTCAAATTCATTAATTTTATTAATACTAACCTTTGTCTAATAAAATAACTTAAAAGTTATTAAGTTAATCCACATGAAAATGGGACCCAGGACCCGTGAAAAAAACGCTGGGTTACTCGAGTAACTCGAGTTCCTCTATCCATTTACCAGTCCCACTTTCTTCCTAATGCCTGCTGCTTCTTCTACCTGTTCTTCCACCTTCTTTTCTCTTTTATTTATTTATTTATTATTTTTTTAAATTTCAACCAGCAGTTATACATATATCCTCGCGCAAATACCCAGGAATCCCGATGCAACTCCCCTCTTACTCGAGTCGAAGCAACCTACGACCCCACTGACAAGCTCACGCCACCGTGCACGTGCACGGTGGTTTGCCTCCCCTCCGGCAACCCACGATGCCTCCAACAAGTCACAAATCACCCTCCAACTCGAAAACAATCTCCAGTTAGTCGCGAAATTCACAAAATCGAAAAAGGGCCTGTTGCTCGAACCCTGTAGCTTACCACATTCGACACTTCCAACTCGCCACCGTCCCTCACGCCACCGAAGTCGCCCAGATCTCGTCCACGCCTCGCCGATCAACCACGAACCCATCCCCCTTGGTGCGATCGAACTCGATGCACCACAGTCGACGAGATTGCCGCGTCATCTTCATTGAACAAAACTGAAGCTTAAACCCTAGTTTGTCGATTACTGACCACCACCGCGTACTAAAAATTCAATGAACATTTTTCCAAAGATCGACAGCCTTCCCACCATCTTCGATGACAATCACGACCCTCGAATCATAACAGTTCGTCAGAATTTGATAAAAATGCATTTCCAGTTCATCTTGAAATTTTGAATCCAATATCAAACTAAAAATCCTGATTTGATTACCTAAATTCATAATTTTGAGATACGAACCCATTTACATGACCAAATTTAAAAACAAAAACATTGAATTTCCCAGATCAAATGGATTTTTACTGTAAAATATATATTTTGAAATAATTATTTAGCTTAAGCTCTTGAAATTTATTTTAACAATAATGCCATGTTGCTCCAATCATCTTTCCTTCAAAATTTTTAGTTTTGAGTTCGGATAAATAGGGAGATATGATTTTTGTTTTCTTAAGTGTTCTTGCCTGTTAATATCAAATAGCCTGTATATGGATAAACCCAGACATGTATAGGTACATGTACAAATTATTCCACTATATTCAACAGAATTCAACCATGCAAACAATTTTCACCATTCCATTTCACAGAAATAAGGTATAACATAAATTCAAGTTGGTTAGTTTGCTCACATATTTGTGTTAAGAGGAGAACAGAGTTGCTCTATTTCTTTGACACAGACTGGAAGTTGCAAACTGAAGCTCCCTCCTTTGATTCTCTGATTTATTGAGATGTTTGTTGTTTAAAGTAAAGCTTTGTTTAGGTTTGTAAATTATGGTTGGAACGGCTGAAGGAGTATGGTGTAAATATAGAAGAATAGTTTGCACAGGGTGAGTATAGGCAAGTACAGATTGATATAAAAAAAAAGACTAAAACCATGCTTTCACTTGGCTGATGGGATCTTGTATTATGGGCTGGTTTGAAATCATTAAATGCTTCATGCTTCAATGTAACAGCCATCTTATTTTAATTCTTGCAAGTACATTATGCATACACTTATATAGATATGCTATTTGATTTGTGTTTGCTTTTAACATTGAATTCATCACATATTTATTTTATTGTCTCCTTGTGTTATAAAAGTTTCATATAAGTTTATATGTATTTCTAGGTCATTTTTATAACCATATGATTTTATTATAACATACATAAGTGAATGTATTTTATTTGTTATCATTTTATACTTTTGTTTTGTTTATTTTGCATATTTATTTACAACTTTGTTTCATATTTAAATGTCATTTCTTTTCTTTTCTTATGACTTGCATATTAATTTTCAACTTAAATACTTATTGTCTTGTATTTTTATTTCTATTTATTTTAACTTAAATTATTTATTTTACTTTAATATTCATTGTTTTATATTAAATTTATAAATTCAAACTATTATTAACCATCAATTGTAATACTTATTATTATCAATTATTATTAAACCATTCATTTACAATTCATATCTAATGTATTTACATATATATCTCTATATTTAGTTTTAAAACCATTTATTAAAGATTTTATTTCAAATCCAATTTAAATATATATTCACATATATACAAATTGTCAAATCCATATGACTTTATATATTTTCTAGTCGAATCGGGGAAACTCGCTTCCATTTAAATCAATTTATCTTATAATTTTATTCAAAAATTCATTTAATTATCAATTTAAATTAAATTAAAATCTTGGGTCATTACAAACTTCCCCCTAAAAAGAATTTCGTCCTCGAAATTCGCAAGCACGAAAACAATAAAGATAGATGAAAGGTAGAGAAATATCTTTTCAGATCAAACTGGATACCAATTCTGCATTTGGTTCACCAAATCAGAATATCAACAATAGATACAAGAAATTATAATAGAATTTCAAATTTGGTTTTAAACGATATCGTTTTATCAATTCAATTCAATTTAGCCTTCATATTCTGTTAATCGATTTAACTCAATTTAAAATTTCCAATTTATTCAAAATTCCTAATTTCAAATTTCAAATTCGTATTCATTAAGGTTTAAATCCAAAACTGATAAGAAACCGATGAAATACGAAGTAAGAATCTTCTACAACGATTAGTAGAGCATCAACGCGCCGAACTTCTTTCTGTAGCTGTTACGAAGCAATCAAAAGAATTTGGAAAGACGAATCAAAGAAAATTGAGAAGAGAAAAATTATTTCCGTTGTCCTTACAGAGTATTGACCATTTATAGTCGTATTCCCCTGTTCCCTATCTCGTTCTCTTCTTGCACTCATACTTACTATCGGTGAATAGTAAGATAATTTACTGAGGCATTCAAACGAATATCTTAGGGATTACTCATTCTAGGGTTTACTTCACCCTATCTCTAATGAGCTACTTAATGTGTTATACTCCTGAGCTAAAGTTCAACCTTAGCTCTGATACCAAATGTAACGAAACGGATTTTGCCCGCTCGAAAATTGACATCCATACTTCATATCGTATTCGAATGCCATAGATTCGACCGTTCAAATCCGATTCGCCGGAGCTTATAACAACATTAAGTAAATAACACATCGGAATAAAAGAATAATACATTGATATACAGCTTTGATACAATATCTGATACAACAGATGATCCAATAGATATCAATATACATCAGAGATATGATACAATAAAATAGCAGCGGAAAAGAAAATAGATAACATCTAGCAGCGGAACAATATAACTCTGAGATAGTCTTCAAGGAAGAACTCCAAAACTGCAACTCCATTTCCAAGAATCAATCCAGCAATAGCTCGAACCCCCAATAACGATGCACCAAGCTAAGCAAGACTGGTGTGGTCCAAATACTGAACTAACTCTAGATAATCTACTAAACCTGACTATCTGAAAAATCCAAACTCTAGACTGCTCATGTAGAAAATAATGAGCACCCAAAGTTTAGGAAAGAAACAATAAACTCCGGATCAGTCGTGGGACTGGTGTGAGCAACAAAAACAGTTTATCTTTTAAAACATTCAAGAAAAGATTTTCAAAGTCAATTCGCAATGCTTTTTAAAAATGAGACTACCATAAGGCCTCCCGCACACACACACAATGCAAACACAGAATCGGAGAAGATTTCTCCTTATGATAGTCAAAGATGCTTGATAAGCATTAAAACAACATTTGATATTATTACTAGTGCATAGTGTAGTAAAAATCATTTCGAAAATAAAGATATAAACCTTAGCCAGCATAGACATTTCGAACTATGCCTACTATAGCTACCATCGAAACAGTGGGACGCCACCATAAGTGAATGATAGGTTCTACAACTAATACCGTACAAGATCGTATTGTTTCTTTGGATTTCCAACGAATGGTCAGGCAAAGGAACTTCCCATTTCCACATGAGAACGCCTCTGGAAGGACGTCCCCGAGAACCAAACCGGATCTTTGCCAACACAAGGCCGGGTTACCCCTAACTGGGTAACTATTGACACGAGTATGCCATCCCCCGGTCCTTTGGGACCTTTATCCAAGAGCTCTCTAATCAACATCAAACCATAATAAATAAAGGGTTCAACATGAGTAAGTATCTGGGCTCCATACAATGATACCACCCTTTTCCAGAAGGAAATGCACATACCCTAAAGGGAGCTACCCCTTATAACCTTGCTGCATCTTTCCTGTTTTGATCATTCCGGGTTGTGAGGCTCGACGAAGTCACATCCACAAAAACTGTTGCTCCAATCATCTTTCCTTCAAAAAAATTAGTTTTGAATTCGCATAAATAGGGAGATATGATTTTTTTTTCCTTAAGTGTTCTTGCCTGTTAATATCAAATAGCCTGTATATGGATATACCCATACATGTGTAGGTACATGTACAAATTATTCCACTATATTCAACAGAATTCAACCATGCAAACAATTTTCACCATTCCATTTCACAGAAATAAGGTATAACATAAATTCAAGTTGGTTAGTTTGCTCACAGATTTGTGTTAGGAGGAGAACAGAGTTGCTCTATTTCTTTGGCACAGACTGGAAGTTGCAAACTGAAGCTCCCTCCTCTGATTCTCTGATTTATTGAGATGTTTGTTGTTTAAAGTAAAGCTTTGTTTAGGTTTGTAAATTATGGTTGGAACAGCTGAAGGAGTATGGTGTAAATATAGAAGAATAGTTTGCACAGGGTGAGTATAGGCAAGCACAGATTGATAAAAAAAAAGACTAAAACCATGCTTTCACTTGGCTGATGGGATCTTGTATTATGGGCTGGTTTGAAATCATTAAATGCTTCATGCTTCAATGTAACCGCCATCTTATTTTAATTCTTGCAAGTACATTATGCATAAACTTATATAGATACGATGTTTGATTTGTGTTTGCTTTTAACATTGAATTCATCACATATTTATTTTATTGTCTCCTTGTTTTATAAAAGTTCCATATAAGTTTATATGTATTTCTAGGTCATTTTTATAACCATATGATTTTATTATAACATACATAAGTGAATGTGTTTTATTTGTTATCATTTTATACTTTTGTTTCGTTTATTTTGAATATTTATTTACAACTTTGTTTCATATTTAAATGTCATTTCTTTTCTTTTCTTATGACTTAAATATTAATTTTCAACTTAAATACTTATTGTCTTGTATTTTTATTTCTATTTATTTTAACTTAAATTATTTATTTTACTTTAATATTTATTGTTTTATATTAAATTTATAAATTCAAATTATTATTAACCATCAATTGTAATACTTATTATTATCAATTATTATTAAACCATTCATTTACAATTCATATCTAATGTATATACATATATATCTCTATATTTATTTTTAAAACCATTTATTTAAGATTTTATTTCAAATCCAATTTAAATATATATTCACATATATACAAATTGTCAAATCCATATGACTTTATATATTTTCTAGTCGAATTGGGGAAACTCGCTTCCATTTAAATCAATTTATCTTATAATTTTATTCAAAAATTCATTTAATTATCAATTTAAATTAAATTAAAATCTTGGGTCGTTACACACTTCCTCCCTTAAAAAGAATTTCGTCCTCGAAATTCGCAGGCACGAAAACAATAAGGATAGATGAAAGATAGAGAAATATCCTTTCAGATCAAACTGGATACCAATTCTGCATTTGGCTCACCAAATCAGAATATCAACAACAGATACAAGAAATTATAATAGAATTTCAAATTTGGTTTTAAACGATATCGTTTTATCAATTCAATTCAATTTAGCCTTCATATTCTGTTAATCGATTTAACTCAATTTAAAATTTCCAATTTATTCAAAATTCCTAATTTCAAATTTCAAATTCGTATTCATTAAAGTTTAAATCCAAAACTGATAAGAAACCGATGAAATACGAAGTAAGAATCTTCTACAACGATTCGTAGAGCATCAACGCATCGAACTTCTTTCTGTAGCTGTTACGAAGCAATCAGAAGAATTTGGAAAGACGAATCAAAGAAAATTGAGAAGAGAAAAATTATTTCCGTTGTCGTTACAGAGTATTGACCATTTATAGTCGTATTCCCCTATTCCCTATCTCGTTCTCTTCTTGCACTCATGCTTACTATCGGTGAATAGTAAGAGAATTTACTGAGGCATTCAAACGGATATCTTAGGGATTACTCATTCTAGGGTTTACTTCACCCTATCTCTAATGAGCTACTTAATGTGTTATACTCCTGAGCTAAAGTTCAACCTTAGCCCTGATACCAAATGTAACGAAACGGATTTTGCCCGCTCGAAAATCGACATCCATACTTTATATCGTATTCGAATGCCACAGATTCGACTGTTCAAATCCGATTTGCCGGAGCTTATAACAACATTAAGTAAATAACACAGCGGAATAAAAGAATAATACATTGATATACAACTTTGATACAATATCTGATACAACAGATGATCCAATAGATATCAATATACATCAGAGACATGATACAATAAAATAGCAGCGGAAAAGAAAATAGATAACATCTAGCAGCGGAACAATATAACTCTGAGATAGTATTCAAGGAAGAACTCCAAAACTGCAACTCCATTTCCAAGAATCAATCCAGCAATAGCTCGAACCGCCAATAACGATGCACCAAGCTAAGCAAGACTGGTGTGGTCCAAATACTGAACTAACTCTAGATAATCTACTAAACCCGACTATCTGAAAAATCCAAACTCTAGACTGCTCGTGTAGAAAATAATGAGCACCCAGAGTTTAGGAAAGAAACAATAAACTCCGGATCAGTCGTGGGACTGGTGTGAGCAACAAAAATAGTTTATCTTTTAAAACATTCAACAAAAGATTTTCAAAGTCAATTCGCAATGCTTTTAAAAAATGAGGCTACCATAAGGCCTCTCGCACACACACACAATGCAAACGCAGAATCGGAGGAGATTTCTCCTTATGATAGTCAAAGATGCTTGATACGCATTAAAAGAACATTTGATATTATTACTAGTGCATAGTGTAGTAAAAATCATTTCGAAAATAAAGATATAAATCTTAGCCAGCATAGACATTTCGAACTATGCCTACTATAGCTACCATCCAAACAGTGGGACGCCATCATAAGTGAATGATAGGTTCTACAACTAATACCATACAAGATCGTATTGTTTCTTTGGATTTCCAACGAATGGTCAGGCCAAGGAACTTCCCATTGCCACATGAGAACGCCTCTGGAAGGACGTCCTCGAGAACCTAACCGGATCTCTACCAACACAAGGCCGGGTTACCCCTAACTGGGTAACTACTGACACGAGTATGCCATCCCCCGGTCCTTTGGGACCTTTATCCGAGAGCTCTCTAATCAACATCACACCATAATAAATAAAGTGTTCAACATGAGTAAGTATCTGGGCTCCATACCATGATACCACCCTTTTCCAGAAGGAAATGCACATACCCTAAAGGGAGCTACCCCTCATAACCTTGCTGCATCTTTCCTGTTTTGACCATTCCTGGGTGTGAGGCTCGACGAAGTCACGTCCACAAAGCCACGCTTTATACAAAAGTTGTGCTTTGGGTCAACAAATGATCATAGAAATGATCACAAAGATAAACGATCAAACAAATGATCCTATCACAAATGATCAACACAATGATCATTTCACAGCAACACTCAGCATGTCACATTACCAAATTGGGAATATATTGCTGATAACCTTCAACTACATAACCTCTGAGCTCGTACGTCTCAGAGAAGGGTGTTAAGCTAAGAGAATAAATTATCCGCCGCCAACAGGAATATATTTGAAAGAAATCAGCTTTATATCTCAATTGTAATGTCAGACATACAATCCATACAAGTCTGTTCCGGGATCGAACAGAACCGAAGGCACTTACAAAGAAGTCCTTGCAATCCGGATATTCACTAATCACGTTCGGACTTCCCATCACATATGGAGTCTCTATACCGGGGACCAGTCGATGCAAAGACATTCGACGAGTTGTCCTTTCGCTTTCAAAAATATTCGGTCTTCAACACCGGTCCTCAAATGCTATCCATAACGACATATCACGTATTCGGAATGGGATATATGACACAAAGGTCCTCTCCCGGCTAAACCGAATAGTGAGCGCAGTATTTTAAAAATATATGGATATTCGGATTTCAATTAAGTCACAACTTAAAACCCAAAACTTTTCTTCAAATGATTTAAACCAATTACCATTTCAAATCTTTATATTACAAAAAAAAATTATTTACACAAAGATCAATTTATAGACTTTAAAACAATATCCATTCCAATTGGATTAACTCATTAAATCTTTAAATCAAAGATTTAACTCATAGCTTTCAAAATTCGATTAACTTGTTGAATCTTTAAATCAAAGATTCAACTTATAGCTTTAAAAAAATCATTTTCATAACTTGGAAATTATCTTCATTTTCAAACTTGAAATTCTTTTTAACACAAATTGAACGTTCATTTCTCATGTGAAAGCTTTTATTGTTTGAAAACAAACAGTTTTCGTTTCAGAAAAATCCAATTATATTTACACGAGTTAAAGCCCTTGAATTCTATTCACATCCCAAATCAATACTTTTAAAATAGTTTAACTTATATATAACTGGTATAACATTTTTAATCCCTGGTTTTAAATATAGAATTCAATTTCAAATCTTAAATTTAAGTTCAAATCAAATTATTCAACTTCATATTTTATCGAGTTATTCAAGATAAATTTCATCTATGAATTCCATTTCAAAAGCTTTTCACTTTAAACCCAATCCATTTCCAAAACATTTGAATTCAAATATTCAAATTTAAAACTATTTCAAAAATCTGTGACTTAATCGATTTCCTCGTGAAATCAATATTGGTGTGGATAAGTGTGGTCCAGGGGTTTAACATAATAGTGCAACATCATTCAGTCATCATAGATAAGAACATAGAATATAGTTGATAAGCGATATAAACTATAACGCTTATCGTCCATTCACAGATTATTAGATAATATACAAATGTAAATAAATGAATAAATTATACACAGCTCAACCCATAGAACAAAATGTCACAAATCAGATATATCACAAAAAACCAGACATCGGGAATATCAACAATTCAACCATTCAATAAGACCTAAACATTGATAGGTAAAATTCATAATCGACAGATTAATTTTGACCAGATGAATTACTTGTCATTAATCAGTGTTACTTAACATAAGTTAATTTCAAATCATCTGAGATAAATTTCCTTTTAATTATTCTTTAACAACTCATTAATTGATCCATAATTATTTAATTAATTAAGTGTTAATTGCTACTTAATGAATCCTTAAATTTTCCTTTTAATAATTATGTATTGATTAAAGGCGATGTGTTTGATTGATCACTAATTATTTAATTAAGTTAATTAATTTTTAATTAAATAATCATTTAATTAGTTGACAACTATTTATCTATTAATTAACTTTAAATAGTTAATAAAATTTCTAACTTCTAATTGATTAAACACGAGGTTATAAATCTCAATCTTTAATTTCAAATTTATTTAAACTTAAATTACTTTAGTTAAATTACAATGAAATTAATTACATTATTAATCAATTTATACTTTAAATTAATTATTAATTTTACATTTGCAAATATCTTTTTAATAAATTTTAAAATCAAATTTTAACTTAAACATGTCAAACTCATTAACTTTATTAATACTAACCTTTGTCTAATAAAATAACTTAAAAGTTATTAAGTTAATCCACATGAAAATGGGACCTAGGACCCGTGAAAAAAAACGCTGGGTTACTCGAGTAACTCGAGTTCCTCTATCCATTTACCAGTCCCACTTTTTTCCTAATGCCTGCTCCTTCTTCTACCCGTTCTTCCACCTTCTTTTCTCTTTTATTTATTTATTTATTTATTTATTTTTTAAATTTCAACCAGCAGTTATACATATATCCTCGCGCAAATACCCAGGAATCCCGATGCAACTCCCCTCTTACTCGAGTCGAAGCAACCTACGACCCCACTGACATGCTCACACCACCGTGCACGTGCACGGTGGTTCGCCTCCCCTCCGGCAACCCACGATGCCTCCAACAAGTCACAAATCACCCTCCAACTCGAAAACAATCTCCAGTTCGTCGCGAAATTCACAAAATCGAAAAAGGGCCTGTTGCTCGAACCCTGTAGCTTACCACATTCGACACTTCCAACTCGCCACCGTCCCTCACGCCACCAAAGTCGCCCAGATCTCGTCCACGCCTCGCCGATCAACCACGAACCCATCCCCCTTGGTGCGATCGAACTCGATGCACCACAGTCGACGAGATTGCCGCGTCATCTTCGTTGAACAAAACTGAAGCTTAAACCCTAGTTTGTCGATTACTGACCACCACCGCGTACTAAAAATTCAATGAACATTTTTCCAAAGATCGACAGCCTTCACACCATCTTCGATGACAATCACGACCCTCGAATCATAATAGTTCGTCAGAATTTGATAAAAATGCATTTCCAGTTCATCTTGAAATTTTGAATCCAATATCAAACTAAAAATCCTGATTTGATTACCTAAATTCATAATTCAGAGATACGAACCCATTTACATGACCAAATTTAAAAACAAAAACATTGAATTCCCCAGATCAAATGGATTTTTACTGTAAAATATATATTTTTGAAATAATTATTTAGCTTAAGCTCATGAAATTTATTTTAACAATAATGCCATGTTGCTCCAATGATCTTTCCTTCAAAAATTTTAGTTTTGAATTCGCATAAATAGGGAGATATGATTTTTGTTTTCTTAAGTGTTCTTGCCTGTTAATATCAAATAGCCTGTATATGGATATACCCAGACATGTATAGGTACATGTACAAATTATTCCACTATATTCAACAGAATTCAACCATGCAAACAATTTTCACCATTCCATTTCATAGAAATAAGGTATAACATAAATTCAAGTTGGTTAGTTTGCTCATAGATTTGCGTTAGGAGGAGAACAGAGTTGCTCTATTTCTTTGACACAGAATGGAAGTTGCAAACTGAAGCTCCCTCCTTTGATTCTCTGATTTATTGAGATGTTTGTTGTTTAAAGTAAAGCTTTGTTTAGGTTTGTAAATTATGGTTGGAGTGGCTGAAGGAATATGGTGTAAATATAGAAGAATAGTTTGCACAGGGTGAGTATAGGCAAGTACAGATTGATATAAAAAAAAAGACTAAAACCATGCTTTCACTTGGCTGATGGGACCTTGTATTATGGGTTGGTTTGAAATCATTAAATGCTTCATGCTTCAATGTAATAGCCATCTTTTTTTAATTCTTGCAAGTACATTATGCATACACTTATATAGATATGCTGTTTGATTTGTGATTGCTTTTAACATTGAATTCATCACATATTTATTTTATTGTCTCCTTGTTTTATAAAAGTTTCATATAAGTTTATATGTATTTCTAGGTCATTTTTATAACCACATGATTTTATTATAACATACATAAGTGAATGTATTTTATTTGTTATCATTTTATACTTTTGTTTCGTTTATTTTGCATATTTATTTACAACTTTGTTTCATATTTAAATGTCATTTCTTTTCTTTTCTTATGACTTACATATTAATTTTCAACTTAAATACTTATTGTCTTGTATTTTTATTTCTATTTATTTTCACTTAAATTATTTATTTTACTTTAATATTTATTGTTTTATATTAAATTTATAAATTCAAATTATTATTAACAATCAATTGTAATATTTATTATTATCAATTATTATTAAACCATTCATTAACAATTCATATCTAATGTATATACATATATATCTCTATATTTATTTTTAAAACCATTTACTAAAGATTTTATTTCAAATCAATTTAAATATATATTCACATATATACAAATTGTCAAATCCATATGACTTTATATATTTTCTAGTCGAATCGGGGAAACTCGCTTCCATTTAAATCAATTTATCTTATAATTTTATTCAAAAATTCATTTAATTATCAATTTAAATTAAATTAAAATCTTGGGTCGTTACAAACTTCCCCCCTTAAAAAGAATTTCGTCCTCGAAATTCGCAGGCACGAAAACAATAAGGATAGATGAAAGATAGAGAAATATCCTTTCAGTTCAAACTGGATACCAATTCTGCATTTGGCTCACCAAATCAGAATATCAACAATAGATACAAGAAATTATAATAGAATTTCAAATTTGGTTTTAAACGATATCGTTTTATCAATTCAATTCAATTTAGCCTTCATATTCTGTTAATCGATTTAACTCAATTTAGAATTTCCAATTTATTCAAAATTCCTAATTTCAAATTTCAAATTCGTATTCATTAAGGTTTAAATCCAAAACTGATAAGAAACCGATGAAATACGAAGTAAGAATCTTCTACAACGATTCGTAGAGCATCAACACACCGAACTTCTTTCTGTAGCTGTTATGAAGCAATCAAAAGAATTTGGAAAGACGAATCAAAGAAAATTGAGAAGAGAAAAATTATTTCCGTTGTCGTTACAGAGTATTGACCATTTATAGTCGTATTCCCCTGTTCCCTATCTCGTTCTCTTCTTGCACTCATACTTACTATCGGTGAGTAGTAAGAGAATTTACTGAGGCATTCAAACGGATATCTTAGGGATTACTCATTCTAGGGTTAACTTCACCCTATCTCTAATGAGCTACTTAATGTGTTATACTCCTGAGCTAAAGTTCAACCTTAGCTCTGATACCAAATGTAATGAAACGGATTTTGCCCGCTCGAAAATCGAAATCCATACTTCATATCGTATTCGAATGCCATAGATTCGACCGTTCAAATCCGATTCACCGGAGCTTATAACAACATTAAGTAAATAACATAGCGGAATAAAAGAATAATACATTGATATACAGCTTTGATACAATATCTGATACAACAGATGATCCAATAGATATCAATATACATCAGAGATATGATACAATAAAATAGCAGCGGAAAATAAAATAGATAACATCTAGCAGCGGAACAATATAACTCTGAGATAGTCTTCAAGGAAGAACTCCAAAACTGCAACTCCATTTCCAAGAATCAATCCGGCAATAGCTCAAACCCCCAATAACGATGCACCAAGCTAAGCAAGACTGGTGTGGTCCAAATACTGAACTAACTCTAGATAATCTACTAAACCTGACTATCTGAAAAATCCAAACTCTAGACTGCTCGTGTAGAAAATAATGAGCACCCAGGGTTTAGGAAAGAAACAATAAACTCCGGATCAGTCGTGGGACTGGTGTGAGCAACAAAAATAGTTTATCTTTTAAAACATTCAACAAAAGATTTTCAAAGTCAATTCGCAATGCTTTTTAAAAATGAGACTACCATAAGGCCTCCCGCACACACACACAATGCAAACGCAGAATCGGAGGAGATTTCTCCTTATGATAGTCAAAGATGCTTGATGCGCATTAAAAGAGCATTTGATATTATTACTAGTGCATAGTGTAGTAAAAATCATTTCGAAAATAAAGATATAAACCTTAGCCAACATAGACATTTCGAACTATGCCTACTATAGCTACCATCCAAACAGTGGGGCGCCACCATAAGTGAATGATAGGTTCTACAACTAATACCGTACAAGATCGTATTGTTTCTTTGGATTTCCAACGAATGGTCAGGCCAAGGAACTTCCCATTGCCACATGAGAACGCCTCTGGAAGGACGTCCCCGAGAACCAAACCGGATCTCTGCCAACACAAGGTCGGGTTACCCCTAACTGGGTAACTACTAACACGAGTATGCCATCCCCCGGTCCTTTGGGACCTTTATCCGAGAGCTCTCTAATCAACATCACACCATAATAAATAAAGTGTTCAACATGAGTAAGTATCTGGGCTCCATACCATGATACCACCCTTTTCCAGAAGGAAATGCACATACCCTAAAGGGAGCTACCCCTCATAACCTTGATGCATCTTTCCTGTTTTGACCATTCCGCGGTGTGAGGCTCGACGAAGTCACGTCCACAAAAGCTGTTGCTCCAATCATCTTTCCTTTAAAAAATTTAGTTTTGAATTCGCATAAATAGGGAGATATGATTTTTTTTTTCTTAAGTGTTCTTGCCTGTTAATATCAAATATCCTGTACATGGATGTACCCAGACATGTATAGGTACATGTACAAATTATTCCACTATATTCAACAGAATTCAACCATGCAAACAATTTTCACCATTCCATTTCACAGAAATAAGGTATAACATAAATTCAAGTTGGTTAGTTTGCTCACAGATTTGTGTTAGGAGGAGAACAGAGTTGCTCTATTTCTTTGGCACAGACTGGAAGTTGCAAACTGAAGCTCCCTCCTCTGATTCTCTGATTTATTGAGATGTTTGTTGTTTAAAGTAAAGCTTTGTTTAGGTTTGTAAATTATGGTTGGAACAGCTGAAGGAGTATGGTGTAAATATAGAAGAATAGTTTGCACAGGGTGAGTATAGGCAAGCACAGATTGATAAAAAAAAAGACTAAAACCATGCTTTCACTTGGCTGATGGGATCTTGTATTATGGGCTGGTTTGAAATCATTAAATGCTTCATGCTTCAATGTAACAGCCATCTTATTTTAATTCTTGCAAGTACATTATGCATACACTTATATAGATATGCTGTTTGATTTGTGTTTGCTTTTAACATTGAATTCATCACATATTTATTTTATTGTCTCCTTGTTTTATAAAAGTTTCATATAAGTTTATATGTATTTCTAGGTCATTTTTATAACCATATGATTTTATTATAACATACATAAGTGAATGTATTTTATTTGTTATCATTTTATACTTTTGTTTCGTTTATTTTGCATATTTATTTACAACTTTGTTTCATATTTAAATGTCATTTCTTTTCTTTTCTTATGACTTACATATTAATTTTCAACTTAAATACTTATTGTCTTGTATTTTTATTTCTTTTTATTTTAACTTAAATTATTTATTTTACTTTAATATTTATTGTTTTATATTAAATTTATAAATTAAAATTATTATTAACCACCAATTGTAATACTTATTATTATCAATTATTATTAAACCATTCATTTACAATTCATATCTAATGTATATACATATATATCTCTATATTTATTTTTAAAACCATTTATTTAAGATTTTATTTCAAATCCAATTTAAATATATATTCACATATATACAAATTGTCAAATCCATATGACTTTATATATTTCTAGTCGAATCGGCGAAACTCGCTTCCATTTAAATCAAGTTATCTTATAATTTTATTCAAAAATTCATTTAATTATCAATTTAAATTAAATTAAAATCTAGGGTCGTTACAGTTGGGCAAAATCAATACCATACAGGCGCTTATTGGAGATTGGATTCCATACAATGGAAGGGCTATTGGGGTTCCGCCCGTCACAGTACCTGGTCTTGATTAGAGTACCGAGGATCCCCCCTGATCCCCTACAACACATGATCGGAGCTACCCCTTACTGGATAGTCTAAGTAAGATCACCCCGCGGTTGGGATTAACAACCGCCCACACAGCCGAATAAAAGGAACATCTAGGGAGAGATGACCTTACCCTAATTGATTGCAAGCCACTTAGCCTTGCTGCATCTCCTCTGTTTTAGCCATTCCCGGTTGATGAGGCTCAAGGCTATGCATTACATTTTTAGCACACATTCACTTAGAATGCTCATCATCACCATAACGATGTTCTGATAGCATTAGTCCATACAAGTTGCCCTGGGTCTGGACAAACCGAATCACCGTCTTCATCTTCACGGTCTTCATTCGCAAACGTTCTAATTGGATCGAAGTGCTTTTTGGGAAAATAATTGCGAACCCTATGTCTTCGAAACGATCAGCGCATTGGCCAATATTGATAATCGATTACTTAACTATCATATAACATCCACAAGCAACCATCAGATTTTAATAATTTTCTAAATTATTTATTTCAAAATATCTTCGCAAGATATTTTTCTATACTTCAACCCTTTGGAAATAGTTTTCAAATCACTTTTTCTCTCGCGGAATAAATTTCCACCCAATTGTTTTATTTCCACTAAAAATCACCAAGTCTTAATTACTTTAGATTTTTAAATAATTTAAATCACTTAAAAATGTATACTTTAAAACACTTAAAATAAAAACTACTTAAAACACTTTATTTAAAATACTAGTTATGAAATTTTATAATTATTCTTATGTAAAACTTAAGCCAAAACTAATTTTAAAACAAAATTATTCTATAAGGTATAAATATTAAACAATTATCTTTTAAATCATAATACTAGTTAACTTATAAAATAATTTACTTATATAATTGACTTAATAAATATTTACTTCCAAAAATTTTTAAACCACTAAATAATAATTTCTTTCTAAAGCATTCTTTTAAAACCACTTTAGAACCTCTAATTATACTTGGAAATCTTTCTTTGAAAATATACTTGGCTTTTCATGGAAATATACTTTCCATTTAAATATAGTCATCTAATCATTTATAAATCCTGCTCAATTTATCACAATTTAATTTAGGTCCCCATCCCATAAATTTCTTTTCCACACTTTTAAACCACCTTTTACTTTTAAAACAATTAACAATCTCCTTATAAATTTCCACCGTGACTTTATACTTTAAATTTATCCACTCATAAACATTTCACTTTATTTATAAACCCAATTTGTAATTTCCATACCCTTATTTCCCTTTAGGTCATTGTTTTTAGAACACTTAATCGATTTCCCAATGGATTCCCTGAATTACTTCCATTTTAAAATTTATTTTGATCTACCCAATTTAATCCAAATCCATTTATTTCATATTCACTCCTTATTATGATTTTAAATCCCATTTAAATCTGGAACATTAATTTCATACTTAATTTCAAAATTCTCCTTTTATTTCTCCCAAACCATTTTAAAACCTGAATTTAAAATAAATTCTTCAATTTTCAAACAATAAAACTTATGTTCTCAAAATTCATTTATTCCCATTTATTTAAAAATCTTTTTTCCCATTCTGGGAATTCATTTGATAGGATTTTAAATCTAACTCTTTATCCTTTCCCAAATTCATTCTCTTGATTTATCCAATTTCACTATATTTATTTTAATTTAAAAATCCCAATAAAATCAATATAATCTATCACAGACTGTCAAATAAAACATATCACCGAATATGAAAATAAATTCCAACATTTTGAGAAATCCAGTTGGATCCCTCCAACATGTTTCCCTGCATCCACATATGTTAGCACAATATAAAAATACCAATCCCACTTTGAAGGGGATATCGCGGTATAAAAGGTCATCCGCTATTACATGAGGCGCATAGGGTCTCATCTGCTATATAATGCGAGAATCTATCACTCCAATATATATATATATATATATATATATATATATATATATATATCACATCTAGTCGATTCCATCATTCAACCAATAATTTAAATTTAACTATTTAAATTCAAATGGTAATCCAAATGAGTGTGGTTAACTCACTTTTGATTTTATTAGCAATCCGATCCAATCCAGCTTGTTTCAAACGTTATACAATTTTATTAACATTTTTAAATAATCAATCAAATTAATTGCCATTTATTAATTTAAGTTAACTAATAATTTAATTTTAAGCTAATTTTCCTATAATAAATATTTTAGTAACTAAATTTAATATGTTTATTAAATAAATTAATCATCCTAAATACATTATTTTATTTTCAACTACATTTATATACTTATAAAAATAATCTACATAGGTTTTAAAAATCTAATTTTATCTAGTGTTCAAAAATTTAAAATCCCTATATTTTGCAAACCTTGTCTATATATGTATTAAATTAAAAACAGCTGATATACCTCATTGTATATTTCCGTCTGAAAACATCAAAACAAAAATTTTCTTTATTAAAAATATACAAATGTTGATATACGTCTTTAATTTGAAATATAACTGGCATATATGTCTTACTGTAAAATTTTCCTCCATCTGCATTTTTTAAAAATTGGAACAGAAATTATACCTGTTGCTCAAACCTAAGCCGAGATGCCCAAACACACAAGCGGCACCTTCATCTCGGCATCGTGACCATCGCGGCTTCAACCTCTCATGCTTTGCACCTCCAAGCTACCGCCGCCACATTTGACACAAGATCCTCCACCTTTGGGCCCTCGTGCCCCAAAACGATGCACATTCCCCGCATCACTACTAGCCTCGATTGCTAGAGACATTGCACCCAACAAACCCATACCGATGACCCAAATCTCTATCGTGAGCGCCACCTCACCGCGGCTCAAACGCGAATCCCGCCACCCTTGCGCGAGCGCGAGCGCTCATCACTGCGCTTCACGTGGCCTACGCCCCTGTATGTAACACGTTGATTTCACTTGGACGAGCGGACTTGAGCCGATGAATTTTCAGTTTGTTATTATTATTATTACTAGATCGGCATTGGTTTAAAACTTCAGAAATCAGGGAAGAAAAAGGAATGAGGAAGGCCGATTGCTTTTCTCTCCAGACAACATCTATTATATATCATTATATATTTTTTCAGTTTAAGGGCCCACGGCTTTTTCTTTCCTCTGTTTGGTTTTAAAAGAGAAGGTATCAAGGCCCATTTTTCCGTACCCTTTGAATCGACAATAAACCACACATGTCCAACTCAAATTGCACGAAAATACAGAACATGAAGGGAAATAAAGAAAATAAGACAGAACAGAATCTCAAAGGAATGGAATAACATATAATATTGAACTAATATCTTTACAGCGGAAAACTTTTTAATACATATATCAGAGTCTAACCTAAATTCAGCTTGGATAGTTATAAACATCTATCCTTACAATTGCTGACAACCATCAAACTAAAACAACTAAGTACAGCGGATAATAGAAAGTGTCCATACGTCGATGAATATCTCCAACTCTTCTGTGGAAACTCCAACCATTTTCGACTAACCTAAAACTAACCCAGTATTGAAAATACCCGGATCAGGCTTGATAAACCAGCGTGAGAAAAAGTCAATAATAAATGACAGTGTCATATATCAGCCTTTGAATAAAATCCTTTAAAAAGAAAGAGTATCTCATAAGACCATGCCCACACATAAACATGGACGGGTTTTTACTTTATGATTACTATAACACTTTTATATCAAAACATTTGAGATTATTTCTAATGACATCTCTTTGAAAATATTTGCAAATAAACTTATTAATCTTATCCGAAATGGTTACTCATATAGCATTTTGAGGCTATTCATTAGCCAATACAAACAAAATCGTAGGTTCTTATTGGAGAATGGATTTCCATACAAATAACCAGGTGAAGGATCTACCTTACGAAATGGGTACACCTCTAGATGGATGCCCCGAGGAATAGCACAAAGGAACCTCTACCAACGCAAGACCGGCGTACCTTTATAACTAGACAGTACCAAATATGTCATCCCCCGGTTGTTACTGACCTTTAACCGAGCGCTCGTTACCCATACACCACATTAATTTACATCCCAAACGTCATAGCAGGAAGAAATATATCTAGAAGGGGATGACTATACCCTACTTGGGAATGACCCACTTAGCCTTGCTGCATCTAATCCTGTTTCAATCATTTCCGGTTTGATGAGACTTGAGGTTACGATTACCTTTTCACATATCACATATCACATCTTTGAATACCACATTGCCATTTTCGTTGACTACTGATTGCCTTCCATAAAACTACAACCCTTGAGCTTGTACGTCTCAAGGAGGGTGTTAAATTAAGACTCTGCCACCACTGATGTACGTTCGTAAAAACCAATGTACGTAATCTTTAGAAATGCAATGTTAGACAAACGTCCATACAAGTTGTCTGGGAATAGGACAAACCGAAGGCATTCTCCTACTACCACTAGTAGCGAGTAGTCCTTGCAATCCGAAAAATCTCCATCACGAGGAGACCACTACTATAAATAACTCTATAAAGGGGGCCAACCAGACCATGTTCAACAAGTCTTCACGCTATGAAGGTCCACGGTCTTCAATAATCGTCATCTTTAACATATCTTCACCTTTGAACGTATACATTGGTTCGAAGTGGTTTTCGGATAGGAATTACACAAATCCGACCCCAGTTCCTTCGAAATTCGATTATCGATAAAAAGTGAATATGAGTATACACGATTTATTAAGTCTCTTTTCACTTTAATTCTTTTCGGATGATTTCGAAATCATTTTCTTTTGACTTATGAGTAATTTCTAATAAATTCGTTTTTTTGCTTTGGAAAATATCTCAAATTTCCTTACTTAACTTCCAATCAAATTCTTTAATTTTTAGGCAGGTCAAAAATAATGTTATTAAAGGCACCATTTACGATAAACCCTAAATCAATTTGAGCAAACATTTTGGAGTACATAGGATCATAGAAATCATTCATTTTGGAGATTGTTTAACTTTTGGATAATACCAATCTTCTTTTATTTTGGAAATTTTAACAGAAGCTTTTTATTTAAGAGCATCCGAGCTTTCCTTTCGATCTATTCCACCCCTCGCCTAAGAAAAGAAAACATAAGCCAAGTAAGTTCAGGGCACTGGTTGCTCCATCCCTAACCTTAGTTAAAGATCTTGTTTTATCTCCCCAAATCTCACAGGCGGGACAAATGTACTAGTCGTTTCCGCATACTCGGTTATCAACCTAATTTTGGAATTGATTAAAAATATTGCAAATTATCTTTCAAAATGCTTAATTATCCTTTTTCTAAAACATTCACAATTGATTCTCAGAAATGTCGTTACATTTAAACTCATATTTAAAAGTTTATAGAATTCGCAGCATAAAAGTGCTACGGAAAGTGCTATATAAGCTTATTTGATTTAAACAACTTTTAAACATTCGATAATTCATATTTTTCAATCCAAATCTCTTTTAAACTATTTAAAAAGATTTATCAAATTTATTTCATATTTTCCATAATTAAAACCATTCATTTAAACAAATTTCCTATTATGGTCACTTAACTTCACTGGCACAATTTTTCTAAAAAATTGTTTTAGACTTAATTCAAAATCTACTAATCGAAAATTTGATTTTCTTTCTTTTTTTCAAAGATATGGATACAATAATCCGGAATTTTCTTATCTCGAAGAATTCCGAGCTATATTCCACTCTACACATTCATTTGAACTTTTCGACGCGAAATCACGAGCTACCGTTGCGCGAAGCACCTAGTTTTAACTTATTTTTCAATACTTGAAGTAATCTATTCAAATTGTATTTTAACACTTATAAAATCATTACAAATCATTTTAAATCAATATTTTCACTTTTAAAGTATTTAAAAATCATTTTCACTATTACCATATTATTATATTCACGGTATTTTAATATTAAATTATAAATTCCAATTTCAATTCAATTTCAATTATAACTTCAAATTAAACTCATTTAAAAATTACATTTCAAATCTAATTTCAATTTAAACATCAATTCAATCTCAAACTAAACTTCAATTTTCAAAATCGATTTCAATTTCAATTTTACTATTCATCTCAATTTCAATTTCAAATTAACTATCCTTTTCAAATCCGTTTCACTTCAAATTTCAAATTCTCTTTTATTTTAACTTTAATTTCACTTCTAAATGAAAAGAGACTTATTTTTCTAAAATATCTCATATCATTAAAATATGGTCTTATTAACAAAGTGATTATGTAAATCAAAATGAACATAACCAATATCCATCTTTATCACTATCATAACATCCATTCAATCAATCACATAACATATGATTTCAAATCCAACATTCACTATTTATACCATAATGAAATACATTATCACAATTCAATTGTCTAACCAACAATCAAATATCCATATTAACAACCAAATAAACATTTATATGTCATAAGGGTATAAATATGATTGTTTTAACATAACAAAAATATAAATTCAAAAACGATGAAAATTTCTCACATTTACCCAAAACGTTTAACTTCTTATCGACATTCATTTAATTTAACGCTTCACTGAACCACCACCTAAGCATTCTTCCACCTTTTCCAAGTGCTCGGCCATCGATTCTATCTTTACTTTGATCTCGACCATGCCTTCCCACCTTCATATTTCTCACAGCCAAGCGCCATTTTTAAGAATAGAACAAGAAGAAGTGAATTAAGAAGAGGTTAGAGAGTAACAAGTGGATTAATGCTTAAGCACCACACTATTTTTAGCCCTCCTACCTCTCTTAAAGAGAGAAGCCATTAAAATAGCTTAAAAGAAGAAGAGAATAATTTTGTGTGAAAATGGAAGAGGAATGCATGGCTATTAATAGGAAAAAGTTTGGAATAAAATATTATTATGTAAAATGACCAAAATGTCCTATACTTGCTTTTTAAGAAACCTTACATTTTTCAACACTTAACATCACATTTCAAATCATGCTTTATGTCACTTTCACTTAAGGAGTAAGAAAAGTAAAGTAATAATTATGTTTGGTTTGATTTGACATGTTTTGTCCTTTTGTGTTTACTTTTGCACTCTTTTGTCAAATCATGTATTTTTTGAATTATTTGTAAACTTTGATTTTTCAAAGTTCATTTATTAAAGTAACATGTAACATAGTTTTTTAAGTTGTATTTATATGTTAGAAAATGTATCAAGTTGCAACAACTTGTCGACAACTTGTTTCGGTTAAAAACGTGTTTTTGTCGACAAATTTTACAGTCAAAATTTGACGTTTTTGTTAAGAAATATATTAAAGTAAAACAAACTTTAAAATGCACTTTTTATTTCTTTAAATAAATTTAAACATACCTCTTTATATTTTAAAATCATATTTAATTAATACCAAAATCTCTATTTTAACAGTGTACGTAAAACTGAAAAAATGCCACAAATTTTGGTTATTTTTGTAAAACGATTATTAACCTATTTTTAAATTTATAAATATACTTTTATTATCTTTATTATATGTTTTAAATAAGATTTATCTTTTTAAATAAATATTTATATCCATTTATTTAAGCTTTTATTTATTTTAAACAAAACTTAACTTTTGTCGATTTGTTCTAAATTCAAATTTATGCCTTTTAATTCATTACCTATGAGAATAAATGATTTCTTAATTATGTATAATATTTTTATTTAAGTTTTAAATTCGTTTTGAATTAAAATGAACGAAATCTCTTATTTTCGAAGTAGCGAAATTACGAGTCGTTATATTCTCCCCTACTTAAAAGCATTTTCGTCCTTGAAATGAAAGTTAGATAAAGATATCTATCTCATACTAATATCCTCAAATAATTTGACTTATTTCTACTGATGATTGAAAAGAAGAAGGTCGATATCATAACAACTCTAAAACAAATGATGCCACACATACATATAAAGATTATCCACATTAACCTGAGTATCCATCACATACTTACGGTTATAGTACATACATTATGTCAAACTTCTATCCTACCCATCCTAGTGCATACTTCACAGTTAAGATAATATATACAACAACCAAATAAGACTATACATCCAAAAACAACCACACTGATACTATATCAACATAAATGAATACGTCCACATAACTCATCCCCTGATTTTTCTAGTGCAGACTTTGATCAGACTTCTTGATCACAAACCCTTGATATCCTTGCATAGCTCTCGACTATGATAGAAAACTCGTGTACATAATCATAAACTCTCATCAATGCTCGCCGTCAAGAATCGAGTGATAAATCCTTTTTATTGATTGGTGTAAACACCAAAAAGTTCTGTACTCAAATCATAGATCAAAATTTATGTGCTGAAATGATGTGCGTTTAACTTATGTACTTATTCACATTCATCTTTACCCAAAACATTTTTTTAATTACTATTAATCCAAGTTTATTTTACAACCATTTACTTTCTTCTACATACATTATTACTTAAGCATACAAATATGACTTAAACTTGTATAATATACCTTTACTTCCTAAGAGTATATATACATATCCCCAAACTTCAAATTATTATTACTTCAATTGAGGTTCTTAACTAATATGGAACTCTACTATTATCTCAAATTAATAGGTTATAAAACTCAACCCTTAGTTTTCTTTACCTAAGGTTTTCATTTAGCTAATATTTTATCCAATCCATATATTAATAAGACAACTTTACTAAGTGTACATCTTTTTCTTACCATTCTTAACTTATTTACCTATCCATTTTCTAAATCAAATTTCTTAACCTTAAATCCATCAAATACCTTATAGTCAAATTGTGAAACTTAATTCACATGGTATTTGTTATTAACCTTTTTCATCCAACAATCAACGCACTAACCATTTTATTCAAAACTATCCACTCTAATCTTACTTTATTTTGAATTACAAATGTTACCCTAAATTTATCACTAATTCAAAGTTTTATATTAGGATGATATTTCTTATACCTTTTGTTCCTAAATTTCACTCTGATTTTAACCTAGTCAAAGCGTCTAAATTTCAAATTATCTTAACTCCTTTATGAGCTATAGAACTTACCCATTTATAATATATTTACAAAAAGTCTCAATTTAGGTTTATCCTTTTCCTATCTTGTTGATAAGAATTTTTTTCTAAGTATGCATTTTCTTTTTTACTTTCTCCAATTACAACTTGTAGCTTCAATATTATCATCAAATATCTTACAATCAAATTGTGAATTTTACTTCACAAGATATTTATACTTAGCTTTTAAATCCATCCATTATGATAATCAATTAATCAATGTTATTCTTAATACTAAATATTTAAGGGTATATGACTAAAGTTCTAAATTCTAGCTTTCAACTAATTTATTCTATATGGAATATCTTATTGTAAAATCTGCAACTCTAATCACAAGATATTCATATTTTAATTTCACTAAGCAAAATTACAATCAATCCTTAATTTCTAACCCAAAAATAATATTATCCCCTTTTAATATATAAAATATAATCCCAAGGTAAAATTATTTCATTTACCAACATTTTTAAAAACAAAACCATTTTTTTTATAAAATTAACAAATACGCGTTTGTATATATAATACACTCATATCTCATTCTAGGGTGTTAATAACCCTATCTCCAATGAGTTACTCATCCTAGGATATTACTAATCCTATCTCTGATGAGACTTACCCATAACAAAGCCAAGGTTCTTACTTAACCTTCAGCTCTGATACCAAATGTTAAGGCCCATTTTTCCATATCCTTTGAATCGACAATAAAGCATACATGTCCAACTTAAATTGCACGAAAATACGTAACATGAAGCGTAATAAAGAAAATAAGACAGAACAGAATCTCACACGAATGGAATAACATATAATATTGAACAAATATGTTTACAGCGGAAAACTATTAAATACATATATCAGAGTCTAACCTAAATTCGGCTTGGGCAGTTATAAACATCTGTCCTTACAATTGCCGACAACCATCAAACTAAAACAACTAAGTATAGCAGATAATAGAATGTGTCCATGCGTCGATGAATATCTCCAGCTCTTCTCTGAAAACTCCAACCATCTTCGACTAACCTGAAACTACTCGGATCTGACCTAAGTATTATAAGTACCCGGATCAAGCTTGATAAACCAGCGTGAGAAAAACTCAATAATAAATGGCAGTGTCATATATCAGCCTTTGAATAAAATCCTTTAAAAAGAAAGAGTTTCTTATAAGACCACGCCCACACATAAACACGGACGATTTTTTACCTTATGATAACTAAAATACTTTTATATCAAAACATTTGATATTATTTCTAATGACATATCTTTGAAAACATTTGCAAATAAACTTATTAATCTTATCTGAAATGGTTACCCCTATAGCATTTCGAGGTTATTCATTACGCCAATACGAACAAAATCGTAAGTTCTTATTGGAGAATGGATTTCCATACAAATGACCGGTGAAGGATCTACCATCCGAAATGGGTAATCCTCTAGATGGATGCCCTAAGGAACAGCACAAAGGAACCTCTAGACCGGCTTTCCTCTATAACAAGATAGTACCGAATATGTTATCCCCCGGTCGTTACTAACCTTTAACCGAGCGCTTGTTTTCCATACATCACATTAATTTACATCCCGAACGTCATAGCGGGAAGATATATATCTAGAATCGGATGACCATACCCTACTTGGGAATGACCCACTTAGCCTTGCTGCATCTAATCCTATTTCGGTCATTTTTCGGTTTGATGAGGCTTGAGGTTATGATTACCTTTTCACATAGAACATATCACATCTTTGAATGCCACATTGTCATTTCCATTGACTACTAATTTCCTTCTACAAAAATACAACCCTTGAGATTGTACGTCTCAAGGAGGGTGTTAAGCTAAGAGAAGTTGCCTTCTAAGTTTGTAAAAACCAATGACGTAATCTTTACTAATGTAATGTTAGACAAACGTCCATACAAGTTGTCTAGGAATAGGACAAACCGAAGGCACTCTCCTACCACCACTAGTAGCGAGTAGCCTCACAATCCGAAAAATCTCCATCACAGGGAGACCACTACTATAAATAACTCTATAAAGGGTCCAACCAGAGCATGTTCAACAAGCAGCCTTTACGCTATGAAGATCCACGGTCTTCAATAATCATCAACTTCAACTTATCTTCACGTTCGAACGTATACATTGGTTCGAAGTGGTTTTCGGATAGGAATTACCAAAATCGGACCCCGGTTCCTTCGATATCCAATTATCGATAAAAAGTGAATATGAGTATACATGATTTATTAAGTCTCTTTTCACTTTATTTCTTTTCGGATACTTTCAAAATCATTTTCTTTTGACTTAAAGTAATTTCTACGAAATTCATTCTTTTGCTTTGAAAAATATCTCAAATTTCCTTACTTAACTTCCAATCAAATTCTTTAACTTTTAGACGGGTCAAAAACAATGTTATTAAAGACATCATTTACGATAAACCCTAAATCAATTTGAGCAAACATTTTGGAGTAAATAGGATCATAGAAATCATTCATTTTGGAGATTGCTTAACTTTTGGATAATACCAATCTTCTTTTATTTTGGAAAACTTAATAGAATCTTTTTATTTAAGAACATCCGGGTTTTCCTTTCGATCTATTCCACCCCTCGCCTAAGAAAAGAAAACATAGGCTAGGTAAGTTCAGGGCACTGGTTGCTCCATCCCTAACCTTAGTTAATCACCTTGTTTTATCTCTCTAGATCTCACAGGCGGGACAAATGTACTAGCCGTTTCCGCATATTCGGTTATCAGCTTAATTTTGGAATTGAGTTATTCCAAATTATCTTTCAAAACGCTTTATTATCTTTTTTTAAAACATTCACAATTGATTCTGGAAAACGTCGTTAGATTTAAACTCATATTTAAAAGGTTATAGAACTCGCAGCATAAAAATGCTGCGGAAAGTGCTATAAAAGCTTATTTGATTTAAACAACTTTTAAACATTCGATAATTCATATTTTTAAATCCAAATCTTTTTTGAACTATTTAAATAGATTTATCAAATTTGTTTCATATTTTTCCATAACTAAAAACGTTCATTTAAACAAATTTCTTGTTATGATCACTTAACTGCACTAGCGCGATTTTTCTAAAAAATTGTTTTGGACTTATTTCAAAATCTACTAATCGAAATTTTGATTTTATTTCTTCCTTTCAAATGTATGGATATAATAATGCGAAAATTTCTTATCTCGAAGAATTCTGCGCTATATTCCACTCTATACATTCATTTGAACATTTCGGCACGAAATCGCGAACTACCATTGCGCGGCGCACCTAGTTTTAACCTATTTTTCAATACTTGAAATAATCTATTCATATTGAATTTTAACACTTATAAAATCATTACAAATCATTTTAAATCAATATTTTCACTTTTTAAAGTATATAAAAATGAATTTTCACCGCTACCATATTATTATGTTCACATTATTTTAATATTAAATTTAAAAAAATTCCAATTTCAATTCTAACTTCAAATTAAATTCATTTAAAACTTACATTTCAAATCTATTTCAATTTAAACTTCAATTCAATCTCAAACTAAACTTCAGTTTTCAAAATCGATTTCAATTTTAATTTCACTATTCATCTCAATTTCAATTTCAAATTAACTATCCTTTTCAAATCCATTTCACTTCAAATTACAAATTTTCTTTTATTTTAATTTTAATTTCACTTCTAAATGAAAGAGACTTATTTTTCCAACATACCTTATATCAGTAGTCTTATTAACAAACTGATTGTTTAAATCAAAATGAACATAACCAATATCCATCTTTATCACTATCATAACATCCATTAAATCAATCACATAACATATGATTACAATTCCAACTTTCACTATTTATACCATAACGAAATACATTATCACAATTCAATTATCTAACCAACAATCAAACATCCATATTAACAATCAAATAAACATTCATATGTCATAAGGGTATAAAAATGATTATTTTAACATAACCAACATATAAATTCAAAAGCGATGAGAATTTCTCACATTTACCCAAAATGTTTAACTCATACCAACATTCATTTAATTCAACGCTTCACTAAACCACCACCTAAGCATTCTTCCACCTTTTCCAAGTGCTCGGCCATCGCTTCTACCTTTGCTTTGATCTCGAACATACCTCCCCACCTCCATATTTCTCACGGCCAAGCGCCATTTTTTAGAAGAGAAGAAGAAGAAGAAGAAGTGAATTAAGATGAGGTTAGAGAGTAACAAGTGGATTAATGCTTAGGCACACCACTTTTTTTAACCCTTCAACCTCTCTTAAAGAGAGAAGCCATTAAAATAGCTTAAAAGAAGAAGAAGAAAAGAATGATTTATGTGAAAATGGAAGAGGTATGCATGGTTGTTTCTAGGAAAAAGTTTGAAATAAAATATTATTATGTAAAATGACTAAAATGCCCTTTACTTACTTTTTAAGAAACCTAACCTTTTCAATACTTAGCATCAAATTTCAAATCATGCTTTATGTCATTTTAACTTAAGAAGTAAGAAAAGTAAAGTAATAATTATGTTTGGTTTGATTTGACATGTTTTGTCTTTTTGTATTTACTTTGCAATCTTTTGTCAAATCATGTACTTTTTGAATTATTTGTAAATTTGACTTTTTAAAGTGTATTTGTTAAATGTGACATGTAATATAGTTTGTTAAGTTGTATTTATATGTTAGAAAATGTATCAAGTTGCAACAACTTGTCGACAACTTGTTTCGGTTGAAAACGGTGTTTTTGTCGATAAATTTTATAGTCAAAATTTGACCTTTTGTCGATGAATTTAAACATGTCTTTTTATATTTTAAAATCATATTTAATTAACATCAAAATCTCTATTTTTACAGTGTATGTAAAACGGACAAAATGCGACAAGTTTTGGTTATTTTTGTAAAACGATTATTAACATATTTTTAAATACATAAATATAATTTTATTATCTTTATTAGATGTTTTAAATAAGATTTATCTTTTTAAATAAATATTTAAATCCATTTATTAAGCCTTTATTTATTTTTAACAAAACTTTTGTCGATTTGTTCTAAATTAAAATTTATGCCTTTTGATTTATGGACTATAAGAATAAATGATTTCTTAATTATATATAACATTTTTATTTAAGTTTTAAATTTGTTTTAAATTTAAAACGAACGAAATCTCTCATTTTCGAAGTAGCGAAATTACGGGTCGTTACAAAAGGTGTGTTAGAGAAAGAATAAGGAACTCAGCCTGCTACAGTGATTTATGAAAAGAAAGAAAGAATGCCGATGTGAAATAAATACGGCTGAAGTTGACCAGTATATATATATATATATATTTAATTAAATTCAAATTGTCTCGACTAATTCAACTTAAAATCTCGATCTTCTATCAAGGCGTGCCACTAGGCGCTTATATGTTATACTTGAGCGCAATGGAAAAGGTTTCAAGTTCTATTTTGGTCGTATGGAGAAGATAGCGTTTTGGACTCAGTTATTATATTTAATTTTTGATATAGATTTCAGTGCGTTTATCTACCGTACGATTACATGACAGCTCCAAATGCTACGAAAATTGAAATCCAATAATAATGCACCATTACGGATCCAATGGAACTGGTTTCGTCCAAATCCGAGACTGTGCCTCGGAATGCTAATTTTACATATCAGTTTAAATGATGTATTTCCAAAATTAAACACAATACTTTTGAATTCAATTTTAAAACTTCTATCACCTTCAGTACTACTAATATAAATTTTATAAGCCACTGAAATATTTTTAACAAGCTTTAAATTCCAGATTCAATACTTTACCCAATTTCCACTGATTAAATTCAATAATTTAATTATCCAATAAATGGAGATATTTGAAATTTAAGTTAAAATTAACCTTTAAATATTTAAAATCAATTAAATATTCTAATTTCAAATGTCCAAAATCCCAGGTCGTCATATTCCTTCCGGCTTAAAAGATTTCGTCCCCGAAATTGCTAGTTAAGGAGAATGATCCATCACCAGTTAATTATTTTACCAATCCAACTAGTTTTTAACAACCTCTCAAAATCAAACAGTTTTTCAATGACTCCCCAAAACAATCTTTTATTAAAGTCACACTATCACCCTTACTAACTTTTCAAACTCATTCATAGTTTCCAAACAACATTACTTACTCAACCATTTAAATTATAATTCAAATTCAGATTTTAAATTATCAAAGTTATCTCAAAATTTTCTAACTCTCTAAAGTTTTGAAAAATTTCACCAGCGTCTCCTTTGCGCGGCTAGCTCGGTACGACTACAAAATGCCTCTACGAGCCCTCAAATTTCCAAAAGAAAACAAAAGCAAGTGGCTAGACCAGAAAACCATCAAATTTCATATGACAATTTAAATACATACCTCTTTGTCGGGCAATTCAAATTTATCTTTTGAAATTAAAAACACCAATATTCCTTTACTTTTAAAACACATGTATGTCCTACTAAGCAATAATATCCGATCAGAGAATTCAAAATCATTTTATTCACTCCCTTTTCAAAATTTTCAACATTTGCTTTACTTAAGCCCGTACGATGTATAGATATCATCCATACGCAATATAAAATCCGATCGCTCACTCGATCACAGAATTTCACTTCCGAACAAGTATCATCCACCCGACTTCCTATGCGGACTCAGATCTGGTTGCTTGACCAGAAACCATCATTCTCCTCGCATAGCCATTTATTATGATAGAGAATTTCCAGAATCAACCAAAAATCCATATCCAGGGTCACCGTCGAAAATCGAGTGAAAAATCCAAACTTGATTGATATAAATATCTCGAAATTATGTGCTCGTATCTGGATCAAATCGCTTTACGAATAGCATAATATATGTACATCTTACGTATTTATCTCCATTGATTATTAGCTAAAACAATTTTCTTTTTATTCACATTCATTTCCATGCACTTATTCATAATTACCAATTCATAACTTTTCTTTACCTTGGTTCAAATATTTACTTGGTATATTTCTCAATTCAAATTTACTTAAGAATTTTACCATCCACTTCTTAGGTTCAATATAATTATTTTATATACTTCTTATATTTATTTTCACTTTACCACTTAAGCTTTTATCTCTATTTTCATTGAACTCAAAATTTCAATTCCATTCTGAATACAATTTACCTTCAATTCTTAATTTATTTCCAGATCAAACTTAATATTGAATTCTATACACCTTATCTCAAACCCATTCTTAATTAACCATTTTCCTTAAATTAGTAACATTAACTCATTTATTTTATATTTCAAACAAAATTTTATTTCCAAACTTTTATTATTTTAGTCCGCTTCGAACTAATTCTTCAACTTCCCTTTCTTTAACATATTTCAATTTAAACATCATTTCAAATTTTCAATTCCAATTCTACTTACTTACAAATTAAATTAATTTGTTCATTTATAAATTTTTCAATGTAATAAATTTTATCACAACGACCATCCCATTTGGCTTACTCAAATTTATTTCCTCAAAATTAACTTTTATTTTAATTTAATTCAGTTCATTTATATTCAAATTTTTAAACTTCCATAAGTTTTCAAAATTATTTGTATTCCATTCACTAATCTCTTTAATTTACTTCATCCAATTTGCTTACTTTTCTAACTTATTTCATTTTCACACTTATTTTAATTTAACCTTTTCAAGATGAATTTCATTCTTACAAATTTAAAATTTTATAAGTTGTCAAACCCGTTTATATTTCCATAAACATTTTATAAGACTCCAGAGTCTTTTAAACAATTTCTCAATATTTCAATATCATTTTTGATATCAATTATCTATACATAATTCATACATATCGAATTATCCTTTGAATTTTAAAACCAAACCCAGTTTTGCAAAAAACTTTAATTTAAAATATTTAGGTAGCAATTCCTCTCTTGGAAACATGAAAATGAACATCGATAATGCTGCAGGCATCACCGAAATTATTTTCCAGCGACCAAAGGGAGTTTAATGTTTTACTCTTTAAAAAACATTTCCAAATATTTTTAATTCACCAGATTTCATATCCAATTTAAAAATATTTTCGAATAATATTACTATTATTCCTTCAAATCCTTTTAAAAATCATTTTCAAACTCGAAGGAATTTAATTTCCAAAATTTCAAATTCCCAATCCTTTCAATCTATATTCAAATATTACTTTGGAATTTTATTTCAAATTACAAATTACATTTATAATTCACATTTATGAATGCCGTATGTATATAAATTTATTTCTTAGCTTTCAGTTATGATTTTATTTTCTTATTCAATTTCTATACAACAACGATAATAATTAAATAATATCACTTCCTAACAACTAAGCAACCATATATAACTATAACAATTTTCGAAAAACCATTTCTTTCATATATAAAAAAAATTGGGCAAAATTATTTCATATACCCCATTTAAAACAACACTATGTCGAATTGTTTGATTCAAGTATTTAGAGATCCCTATCAATAACGTTAATTACTCGTATTGACCAGAATCCATAAATTACACCATAAACCAATCAACATAGTGTAAAACAATTTTATATTCACTAACAAATACGCACTCATATCTATTAATACACTCAAACTCATTCTAGAATACCACTGACTCTATTCTAATGAGTAATCCCCACCAGAGCCAAGGTTCTTACTTAACCTTCAGCTCTGATACCAAGTGTAATAGCCCGCAAGGCAGCAGTGACCAGTAGGCTTTTCAACCATCCCAGCCCAACCGTGGCATACATTGGTACCTCAAATTTGCTTTTACGGCCAGCTTCTAGACTCGCAACTAACCCTCACAGGGACATGTAGGGTAAGAATCTCCTGCTCGCCACTATGCACGAAGCGAGAACCTCCTATCATGCTGTAATAAAACAAACCCGATCATGGTCTCTTCGAAACGATCAGCGCATTGGCCAATATTGATAGTCGGTTATTTAACTGTCATATAGCATCCACATGCAACCATCAGATTTAAATAATTTCCAAAATTATTTATTTTAAAATATCTTCGCAGGATATTTTTCTACACTTCAACCCTTTGGAAATAGATTTCAAATCACTTTTCTCTCGCGGAATAAATTTCCACCCAATTGTTTTATTTCCACTGAAAATCACCAAGTCTTAATTATTTTAGATTTTCAAATAATTTAAATCACTTAAAAATATATACTTTAAATACCTAAAATAAAAACTACCTAAAACACTTTATTTAAAATACTAGTTGTGAAATTTATAATAATTTCTCATGTAAAACTTAAGCCAAAATTAATTTTAAATAAAAGTTATTCTATAAGGAATAAATATTAAATAATTATCTTTTAAATCTTAATACTAGTTAACCTTTAAAATAATTTACTTAATAAATATTTACTTTTAAAAATTTTAAAACCATAAAATAATAATTTCTTTCTAAAACATTCTTTTAAAACCACTTTAAAACCTCTAACTTATACTTGGAAATCTTTCTTTGAAAATATACTTGGCTTTTCAGATAAATACACTTTCCATTTAAATATAGCCATCTAATCATTTATAAATCCTACTCGATTTATCATAATTTAATTTACGTCCCCATCCCGTAAATTTCTTTTCCACACTTTTAATAATAAAACCACCTTTTATTTTTAAAACAAATTACCATCTCCTTATAAATTCCTGCCGTGACTTTATACTTTAAATTTATCCATTGATAAATATTCCACTTTATTTATAAACCAGTTTATAATTTTCATACCCTCATTTCCATTTAAATCACAGTTTTCAAAACACTTAATTGATTATGGATTCCTGAATTACTTCCATTTTAAAATTTATTTTGATTTACCCAATTTAATCCAAAATCCGTTTATTCCATATTCACTCCTTATTATGATTTTAAATTCCATTTAAATCTGGAATATTAATTTCATACTTAATTTCAAAATTCTTCTTTTACTTCTCCCAAACCATCTTAAATCCTGAATTTAAAATAAATTCTTCAATTTTTAAACAATAAAACTTAAGTTCTTAAAATTCATTTATTCCCATTTATTCAAAAATCTATTTTCCCATACTGGGAATTCATTTGATAGGATTTTAAATCAAACTCTTTATCCTTTCCCAAATTCATTCTTTTAATTTATCCAATTTCACTATATTTATTTTACATAGAATTCCCTCTTTTATTTTCCTTTAAAAATACAATCTTTATATTTTTGATATCTCAATGTACCCAAAATGTATTCAGTCAACCCATAGCATCTAATATTTTCAATTCCTAAAAAAACAATATAATCTATCACAGATTATCAAATAAAACATATCATCGAATATGGAAATAAATTCCAATATTTTGAGTAATCTAGTTGGATCCCTCCAACTTGTTTCCCTACATCCACAACCAATCCAACTTCGAGGGGGATATCGTGGAATAAAGGATCATCTGCTATTATGCGGGGCACATAGGGTCTCATCTGCTATATAATGCGGGAATCAATCCATCCAATATATATACTATTATATATAATGTCACATCCAATCAATTCAATCATTCAACCAATAATTTAAATTTAACTATTTAAATTTAAATGGTAATCCAAATGAGTGAGATTAACTCACCTTTGATTTTATTAGCAATCCGATCCAATCCAGCATGTTCCCACAATTTTATACCTTGTATAAACATTATACGATTTTATTAACATTTTTAAATAATCAAACAAATAAATTACCATTTATTAATTTAAGTTAACTTAAAATTTAATTTTAAACTAATTTTCCTATAATAAATATTTTTAGTAACTAAATTTAATAAGTTTATTAAATAAATTAATCATCCTAAATACATTATTTTCTTTTGAACTACATATATATACTTATAAAAATAAACAATTATTGAGAAGAAATACTGTAATGACCTGTAAATTTTCAACAATTTAAATTGTTAAATTGATAAGTTTTGGTAATTTAATATGGAGAGAAAAAAATTTGTAATTTAATAATGAAATGAATTCTAAAATGAAATGTAACAATGGAAATTAAAACTAATTATAAACAATTGAAATGAAATTCCAATAATAATGAAATAATGTAAATTGATATACTTGGTTATAAAATTGAATATAAGAAATAAATGTAAATATTTAATTACTATATGAAATAGAGAGTTAATGGTAATTAGGTGAAATCAGTATTATATAAGAATTGTAACATTTGGTTGTGAATAATGAATTCATAAGTGTAATTAAAAGTTATGGTCACAATTGTTAAAAGTTACTTGTTTATTTGGTATATTAATTAAAGTGGGAAATAAATTAGAATTAAATGAACTTTAATGTTACATTAATAAGATTTAGATAATAACTGAGACTATGAATGTAACAAAATGAATAGGAGTGCTAATTCTATTCATAATTTGGTAAGTGACGTAATAAATGAATGAAACCAAGTTAAATAAATTAATTGAGATTTTAATCATAATTAATGTATATATTTAACAAAAATACAATAAAATGGAAATGTTAGCACCAGAATTGGTCACTAACACCCGAAGAAGAATTTTTGTAGAGAGATTAATGAAGAAGGTAAATTAAAACTGAGGAATAACGTAGTAGAATGCAGTAATAATTATAAGAAACAAGAACATCAGATTTATAGTGGTTCGACGTAACTGCCTACGTCCACTTTGAGTTTGATCTTTATTGCTTTTCTAAACAATTGATTACAGATATAATCCGTACACCAACTTCTTGAATGCAAATGTTAAGTAAAAAAGAATGAGTCTCTAAAGCGGTAGAGCCTCCCAGTGTTCTCGAAAAAAGGTCCCTTTCATTATGCCCTTGCTCTCCTATTTGTAGATGAAGATGGGTTGGACTTCCCTCACGGGCCTAGGAATAAAGTATCTTGGCCCGTGGAAAGTAGCTTCTATGCACCGAGCTAGGGATGCCGAACGGCAATTGTCGAGCGAGTTTTCCGTATCGAACGGCACTTGTATGCCGAGTTACATATCCAGGTCGAACGGCATTCGTATGCCGAGTAAGGAATGCGTGTCGGACGGCATTCGTATTCCGAGTGAGGAATGCGTGCTGAACGGCACTCGTATGCCGAACGAGTCATTGTGCTGATCGAAGAGTGTATGTCGAATGAGGCTTGGTGTGCCGAACGAGGGGAGATGCCGAATGAGGCCTTGTTCCGAGCGAGGGGAGATGCTGAATGAGGATTGTGCCAAACGAGGCGAGATTCCAAACCAGGCCTTGTGCCGAGCGATGGGAGATGCAGAACGAGGCTTTATGCCGACGGAGGCCTCGTGCCGAGTGACTCATCTGTGCCGAGCGGCTCATCTGTGTCGAGCGACTCATCTGTGCCAAGCGAGGCTTCGTGCCAAGCGATGCATCTGTACCGAACGAGGCCTTGTGCCAAGCGACTCATCTGTGCCAAATGAGGCCTTATGTCGAGCGTCTCATCTGTGTCGAGCAAGGCCATATGCCGAACGAGGTATCTATGCCAAGCCTCTTGTTGCATGGTTAAATAACTAGGTAACACTTGCCCCCCCAAAGTGTGTCGTGTGTGGCAACACATCACGCTTTGAGTCAATATTCGATTTCTTCCCTTTCTTTGACACATAAGCAATGAGCCGTTCGGCATTTGGATGTCGAACCACGATGATGCCTTGATCGGTTCTACTGGTCATTGTCTGTTCACCTTCCCTCTTTCCTATACAACCCAATACTTCTCCTTTTTTCCCTTTTTCCTTTTACTTCCCTTCGATAAAACTTTCAAACTCGTCATCCTCGAAACTCCTTCCAACATCTCAACCTCCCTTTTTATTCCTGATTACAATACGTTGCCTCTCAACCTCTTCCCACCATGAATCTGAAAAAGTTTCAACTCCAAATCCATTATTTCCCTACGCTTCGAGCCATTTCTTTAGGTACGATTTTTACTTGTCCGATTTTCCTGATTAGGGATTTTGCATGAGGCCCAAACTACTCACTTTTTCCATACTACAGATGGTCGTCTAGATGAGGAAGATGAGTCTGAGACCTAAATATACCTTAGGGTTAGATGGAGAAGAGGAATGAAGAGGGTGTTAGAGGCCTTTAGGAAGTAGGTTCTTCTTGGGTTGCTGAGCGAGGGAATAGGAAGTATGGTTGGCCTAGTAGGAATTGGTGAGGTTAGGGAGTATTGGTCGAGTGTGGCGTGTGAGTTTGCAGTCATGTTCGATTGGCCATTTATGGAGGTGTTTAAGTTACTCGAAGAAGTGAGTTGGAGGAGAACGTATAGCTGTGGCTCGTTATGACTTTCGCATGCCAAATGATGGAGAGGGAGCGTAGGAGGGAAGTAAGAGCTGGGTTCAGTGTGCCGAGAGATGCGGCTCGGCATGACCGCGGCTCGACATGACTTTTGTATGCCGAACGGTGGAGAGGGAGTGTAGGAGGAAACTAAGAGCTGGGTTTAGTGTGCCGAGCGATGCGGCTCGGTATTGAGCCTTTGTGTCTGAGAGAGTTTAGGTGGTTGTTTAGTCGAGTCTCTACAGTGTCGCTCGGCATTAAGTCTGGTAGTAGGCTACAATAGTTAGAACCATCCCAACTTGAACATAGTGCATGTTGACTTGACTTACTTCCTATGCCTTCCACATACAGTGTTGATGTCGAGTTCAAAATAGAAACCATCATACGACAAGCTCTCAAAGACGGTCAGCGACGATGGTCTTCGAAGATGATAATCCAAAGCCTAACTTTATCTTATCAACTTTATGACTTTTAATTCTTTGGCACTTATACTCGAACGATTGCACTAGCTCACACCACACGGGGGGAATATCATTGTTGTTATGTCTAATGTAGATTGTTTTTCAAGTATAGTTTAAACAGATGTTTCATCAGATCCAACATTCATTAGAGATATCTAGAAAATCCAGCTCTGCCGACAGACCCAAGCTAACTCCTCAACAAGAAGTAGTTGGAACTTCAAATCCATTGACTGTTATACAAGATATTCCGAGCCCCACAGTTACATCTGCTAACCTGGCTCCCGATACCGTAGATGCAGCGCTCTTCCTAGATATTCCAGTCGATTCTCAAGCTTCATGAATTAATGAAAGCGCCCTTTGTCGCATATGCTCAATACACGGAAATCCTTTTGACGATGTGTTGGTTCCCTCAGGACAATATCGTCCTCATTTGCCCCCAGCTAGATATACGGCCTACAACAAGTACATGTGCTAGGTTGGTAGCGTGCCACCATTCAACTCCTTCTTGCGTGATGTGCTGCAATATGTAGAGATTGCCCCATCTCAGCTACATCCCAACAGTCATGCATTTTTATACCGCACAAGTATCCTCTTCACGAGCATTCCACTTAGTCTCCCCACTTCTTGTAGCATCCGTTATATTTACCGTTCCAAGAGGTGGTCCAACAGCCCATCTTTCGTACTCCTTAAGCCGCATAACAAGTGTCGAGTTTTGACTAGAGTGTTGAGCAAATTTGCTTAGTATAAGAAGTAGTGGCTCTACGTGCGCTGCCCCTAGCTTTGCAAGGAGATGGTTTGAAGGGAGTAAGTTTCTTTTCTTGATCAATACTTGTATTCAACATAAAATGCATCCTTTCTAAACTCTTTCTCTGTTTTTACAGGTATTAGCCCACGTCCCAAAGGCTTCGGATATTCTAAGGCGATTGAAGCTATCCGAGCTATCCCCATGGGAGACTGGGACATTAGATCTATTGTTTCAAACAAATCTCTCTCGAAGTTTGGGCTGCTGGCGGGAGGTCTCCGAATAAGTCTTTCTCATGGTATCATTGTAACCAGGTCTGCCTTGGACAAAGGCGAAAGGAAAACTGGGACTTCATAATGCGATGCTCCTGACACACCTGAGGAAGGCGAGATTAAAGAGGCTCAAGTGTCAAACACACCTGGTGAGAACGTTAGCCCTGCTCGAGAGCCGGCGGTTGAGGTTTACGATATCGAAGTAATGCCTCCCCTTGCGAAGGAAAAAAAAATTGGCTTACAAATTGAGGAAGAAGACAGCAAGTGGAACTTCAAAGGTCACAATCACTCCGGTGGAGAGACAGCCTTCTCCTCAATACTTGAAAGGCTTGTCGGACCTTACTATTCCCAACGATTTTCTCAACTATGGCTTCAATGGTCCAAAATCCCTTAAGCTTCATTCGCCCGCAAGAGGCGATGTAGGCTCTCAAGCCCATAACCAAGAAGAAAAAACTCCTATAAGTAAAGATAAAGAAACTGGTCTGTCAAGGGGAAACACTAGGATACACAGGGACACGTGCACTTCACCTTACACTTAAATTTTAGCCACCACTCTATTTTTGCTAACTTGTCATCATTCAATTTCTACGCAGGTGACTTGGGACGTACTAATGGACTCGACCATCTTCGCGGGTCATCCATTTTTCATCATTCTGGTCGAGATTCGGGCTTCGGCAAACGCCGGGACAGAGATGACATGGGCGATCGAGACTACCGCCCTCGAGAATCGTCTTATTGAAGAAAAACATACAGCCGGTCCTTCTACTCTCGCAATCCCCTTCTCAATCAGAGCAAGGCAAGGAGAAGTCTATGCATAAGGGTCCCAGCCTGAGGCCCACCGAGATCAACATTTCGGTTCATCTAGTACCAGGAAATCCCGGGAACCTCATAACACATGAGTAGTCTCCAGGCAAACTCGTCCCACCCCTACACATGATCCGTCGGTAGAGGAAATACTTACTGAGCTCAAGGCCACTTTCTCGAAAATATGCTTCGATGGTTTGAAATTTCTCCCGACGATTCGTCACATTCCAGGACACATTAAATAAAGCGCCATTTCTTGTAACAATGACGTTTACATTCAACATGACATGTTTGTCCACTTAGCTGAAAAAGTTTCGAAAGTCTCAATGAGCATCAATACGAAATCGATCTCCTGAAGCTCGAAGCTATTTACGACAAAGACATCATTAAAGCTCAGGATGAAGAGCTCTCTTCATACAAGTCTCAGCTTGAAGCTGCCCAAAAAAGCACTAAAGACATAGCGAAGGCCGTTAATCGTCTAGAGGTGACACATAAGAAAGAAATTGACGAAGCGGTTCAACGTTGTGGGGCCTTAGCTTTAGAGAAAGATTCCATTCAGAAGGAGAGGGATGCATTCTCCCAGCGAGTCAAAGAGTTGGAAGAGCTACTCCTCAAAGATAAAGAGGAAAAAGCTGCTGCTCAGGAAGAGTCGCAACGATATTGCGATGAGATTGTTGCTACGCAACTCCTGAAGACAAAGGTTGACGATAAACTCTTTAAAGTTGAGATGATGAAGGATAAAGCCCATGAGGAGGGCAAAAGAATAGCATCCGCAGAGATTGATTCTCGCCTTGAGGCGGCTACGAAGGATGGCAGGGAGGAGATCAAGTGCTTGTTCGACCCGCTTGTAGGTGAATACAATGCCTGTGTCCTCATGCATCGGGACTTAACTTTCCTTGGCAAGGTTTACCTAGAATCTCTAGCCGAGGCATGGGAAACTTTGATAAAGATCAGAAAGGTTGAGTCGGATAACAAGGAGGTTAACGAGGAGGCTTTATCAAAGAAATTTCTCAGGGGGAATGAGCTTTTAGACTTATTGCAGCAAGGCTCTCTCAACAAAGTTTCCTCCTCGTCAAAAGGAAAGAATAACATTGCTGGTCCGTCTAGAACCGAGTCTCCAGTTCCTTCCCCTACTCAATCGGCAATCGGCCAGTACTTGATCCGTTCGAGTAGCACGTTGGCTACGATCCAAAAGACCCAGGCCTTGACATTCATATTCTATCTCCCATTCTGGAGGGTGAGACTCCTCAGACGGTTGAGAGTCAGAAAGAAACCGGTATATAACTCTTCTTCTTAAAGTTCAAAGAGCCGTTGTTTTCGGCGAAAGGTTATTCTATTCTAACATTTGTCTCTTGCGATTTTGCGTAGGCCACTCTGACCCTGAGCCAACTCCAAGGAGCGATGACATTAAGGAAGAGAAGGAGAAGGCGAGCGAGGCTATTTAAGCGGAGAGACTCCCAGTCCTGATGCTCAAGTGATTGAGGCACTTGACGAGGACAAGTCTGAAACTTCATCACCCATCGAAGAAAATTACAAAATTGAGATTACAGGCGCCTCTGGACACACTTTAAAAATGAGCATAAAGGAGTAACTTGTGGAGGAGAAGAAAAATAAAGTTGAAATCAATGTTGAGCCCCAAGTTGTGGATATAGATGATCCTTTGAATAGGCCTTTAAAGGTCATTCTCCCTAGTGGGTCCAGGCCACTGGAAGTCCCTCGTCCTTCTTCGGATGTTACTTCCCTATCAAGCAAAGCGTTAAAGCGAAAACGTGTGGGGGAGGAGTCGTCTGAGAAAACGAGGGAGGAAAAGAAACCATAAAAGTAGCTGTCACTCTCGTTCAATGAGAGTTTTCTTTGATTATGTAATTATTTTTATTTATTTTCGTGGTCACTGTAGATAGACTTTTGACTCCGAGTTTTGGAGGGATTGTCGTGGAACCTCATTTGAATCGATAAATAAAATTTAGTTTCTTTGTCTTTTAAATGACTTTTATTTTTCAGCTTATTGTCTAACTTGTTACTATACTTGACATTCGGCGTTACCTGAACTCCAGTTCACCTCCATGTGACTCGAATTTTTTTTGAGAATCGTAAATCCTCTATTTCATGCTTTGCGTACTTAGAATATTCTTAGTCTACACTCTGGGGACTTAGAGTACTCCAGTCCGCACTCCAGGGACTTGGAGATTTTAAGTCATTTATACTCTAGTCCGCACTCTGGGGACTTAAAGTACTCCATTCCACACTCCGATGACTTAGAGATTTTAAGTCATTTACTCTGGGGGCTTAGAGTACTCCAGTCCGCCCTCCGAGGACTTGGAGATTTTAAGTCGTTTACATTCTAGTCCACACTCTAGGGACTTAGAGTACTCCAGTCCGCACTCCGAGGACTTGGATATTTTAAGTCGTTTATACTCTAGTCCGCACTTTGGGGACTTAGAGTACTCCAGTCCGCACTCCGGGGACTTGGAGATTTTGAGCGTTCGTGCGGATAGAATAACGTAACTCTAGTTTTTTTGCCATAGAATTATCATAGTGGAAACATCAATAATTCATGGAAAATTTGGCTTCAAGCCTTTATTAATGAAAGCAAACTACATTGTCTTATTACATGCCCAAAACAAAGATTCAACGAAATAAAAACATACGGGAAATAATTGCAATAAAGATATAAAAGGAATAGACTAGGTATAATAATGTTGTAGATGCTCACTATTCCATGCTTGAGGGAGTGTCGTGCCATCAACGGTCGCTAGCTTGAAAGTTCCCTTTCCAAGCCTCCGTTCAATGATGTATGGACCTTCCCATGTGGGATTCATATGCGATGGGACCGAGAAAACTTGTTTCAAAATGAGATCGCCCGCATCAAAGGTTCTCGGTCTGACCTTTTCATTATAATATCGAGCGACTCTGTGCCTATATGCAGTCGCCCTTAAATCAGCTTATCAGCGAAGTCCAGTGATTCCAGTAAAAGATCATGATTCATCTTAGGGTCGTAATAAGTTACCCTATGTGACGGAACTTCAAGTTCTACGGGTATAACAGCTTCCGTGCCATATGCCAATGCGAATGGAGTGTGGCCAGTCATGGATTTATGGGTGGTTTTGTAAGTCCAAAGTGCTATTGGAAGTTCATCCACCCACTTGCCTCTAGCCTTTTCCAAACATTTTTTCAATATGGACTTGATTATTTTGTTCACGACTTCTACTTGTCCATTGGCTTTTGGATGAGAAACTACTGCAAACCTTTTCTCAATGCATACTTTTGACAAAATTCTTTGAACTCCCTACTTTCGAATTGATTTTTTTGATAGTTCGTGGAAGACGAAAATGGCATATAATGTCTCATACAACGAAATTAATGACCTTCTTGGTAGTGATCGTGGCTAATGGCTCTGCCTCTGCCCACTTGGTAAAGTAATCAACCGCAACTATCGCGTGTTTTGCACCACCATGGATATGTGTAAAGAATCGATTACATTGATCCCACACATTTCAAACGGCCAGGCACTAACCATTTATGTGAGTTCCTTCGACAGAGCTCTCGTTATTTTTGCATACTTCTGGCATTTGTCACATCTCCTTAGGTAGTCTGCAGCATCCCGGTTTACAGTTGGCTAATAGCACCCATAGCGAAGGATTTTCTTTGCTAATGTATGCCCCCAATATGGTCACCACATTCTCCTTCATGGATTTCCTTCAGGACTTGTTTTATTTCATTATGGGCAATGCATCGGAGTAAGGGGCTGAGAATCCCTTTCGATACATTATTCCATTCTACATCACATATCGTGAAGCTTTACGAATGACTTATCGTCTTTCCCTCTTTATTTTGGGTAAGACCCCATGTAGCAAGTATTGCTTAAATGGGATCATCCATGATTCCTTCTCGATTTCAATTTCTAATACGAATTCTATCTCCGTTACGTTTATACTCGAAGCATGTAAGGTTTCGATGGGAACAGGTCCCATTTGTTGTGCATCGCCTGTACTCGCAAATTTTGCCAATGAATCGAATTCTCTGTTTTGTTCACGTAGGACATGCGAAATATAATAAAATTCTAGATTTTCTTGCAGCTCTTGAATCCATGCAAGGTATGGGGCAAGTCTCTGTCCCTTCGCTTGATAGACCCCCCGCACCTGGTATACCACCAATTATGAGTCACAAAAGATTTCAACCGATTTTACTTCCAGTTCTTTGATAAGTTTCAAGCCAGCAACCAATGCTTCATACTCGGCTTCATTATTTGTTGCTGGAAAATCAAGCTTCAATGCGTAACAAATCGATCGGTTTTTGGGAGTCACAAGAAGTATACCAGCCCTAGAGCAAAGGTTATTAGATACCCCATCGGTGTACAGTTTCCATCGAATGGGGGGAATAACATCGTTGTTTTTTGGTCTGTTTGACATGGTGAATTCGACAATGAAGTCATCTAGCGCTTGCCCTTGTATGGCCCTTCTTGGTAGGTAGGTAATGTCGAACCGACTCAACTCCCATTTTAACATCCTTCCAGAAGTTTCTGGTCATTGGAGTACCTAGTGCAAGGGTTGATCAGTATAAATATTGATCGAGTGTGCCTGAAAGTACGGACGAAGCTTGCGTGATGCAATCACCAAGCAGTAGGCCAGTTTCTCAATCTTGGGATAATTTCTTTCTGCCCCCGTTAAACGTTTACTGACATAGTAAACCGGTTTTTGAACTCGGTCCTCCTTGCGAATCAAAGCCGTACTGATAGCATGCTAGGATACAGCCAAGTACACATATGATATTTCATGGTCGATAGGTTTCGACAGCACCGGAGGACTTTCCAAATGTCTTACCAAAGCTTGTAATGTGTTCTCAAAGTCAGGCGTCCATTCAAAATTTCTCTTTCCTTTCTTTATTACACCAAAGAAGGAAATACACTTATCTGTGGCTCTGGATATGAATCGATTTAGTGCGGTCACCTTTCCAATCAACCTTTGTACCTGCTTTGTAGTTCTGGGCACATATATGTCCCGAATAGCTTGAATCTTTTCCGGGTTGGCTTTAATTCCTCGCGCATTAACAATGAAAACCAACCCAAACGCAATGCTAAAGGAATACTTCAAAAGATTGATTTTCATTCCATAATATCTGAGTATACTCCGCAAAGTCTCGAATGTGGTCGCTTGACTGCCGTGACTTCACGAGCATGTCATCCTTATAGACTTCCATTGTTTTACCTATCCGGTCTTTGAACATTCGATCACCAGATGTTGATAAGTTGCTCTCACATTTTTTTGATTCGAAGGGCATCACTACATAGCAATATAGCCCGATATCCATGACAAAACTAGTGTGTTCTTGGTTTGGAATATGCATCGAGATTTGATTATATCCTGAGTACGCATCCATAAATGACAATAAATCGTGTCCCGCTATTAAGTCAACTAGCTGGTCAATCCTGGGTAAAGGAAAACTATCCTTGGGGCACGCTTTGTTCATATCGGAGTAATCTATGCAAGTTCTCCATTCCCATTTACTTTCCTCACTAGCATAGGGTTAGAGACCAAATTAGGGTAGAAGGCATCGCGGACGAACCCATTGGCTTTGAGTTTGTCCACCTCCTCTCTGAGAGCAGCGGACCTCTCCGGGTCCATGCCTCTCCTTTTCTGCTTTACTGGTACGTACCTCGAGTCTATGTTCAACATATGACTCGTAATAGCGGGAGAAATACCGCACATATCAGAATGTGTCCAAGCGAAAACATCCAGATTCGCTCGGAGGAAGTCGGTTAGATCCTCGACCATCGAGGGGTCGAGTTGTGATCTAATCTTAAGTACTCGTGATGGATCATCTCGGCTGACTCGACTGTCAATCATCAGTTTAGCTGGTGTTGCTTTTGCTTCCTTGGTTTCCTCATCATCATCTCTTGGATCTATGTCTCTATAGATACGAGAATGTTGACCGAGCCAAGGCTCGGGCGTTACTTGTCAATTGTCAGTGTTTCGAATGGGACGGAGTTGTCTGCAACCTTTCTTTTCTCTCTCCGCTGGGCCTCTCTCAGCTCAGCCATATAACATGCACGACCGGTCGCCTAATCGCCATGCACAACACTAACTCCTTTGTCTGTCGAAAATTTCAAAGTTAAACACCATGGACCCAAAGCTGCCCTAAACTCTACCAGGGCCGGTCGACCCAGAAATACATTGTATGGAGAATCAACATCCAAAACTATGAAAGCAGGATTTGCACCCTCTTACGTTCACCTTGCCCAAGTTCAAATGGCAATTCAACATAACCCACTGCATCGATTGCTGCACCATTAATGCCATGGATATGAGCTTTAGATGGCTTTAAATCCTTCGTCTTCATCTTAATTTGGTCATATGCCTTTTGAAGTGATGTTAACAGAATTTCCATAATCAATCAAAATTCTCTTCACAAATGATGACCCAATTGTCGCGGATATGACCACCGGGTCAACGGTTGGAGCTTCCACCTGGTCAACATCTCGGCTCCTGAATTCTATATTGTTCGTCATCATGCACTACTGTTTAGTGGGGGTCCCATCCTCCACATTCGAAAAACACTTATAATCTGCATGCCTTAAGGATTTAACATACCGCTCCATTACCTACCAGTTCCTAGGTCCACCGACTATGGTGTTTGTGACTAGTCTACCTACATTTCAGGCAGGTTCCTCTGGATGGCATGGAGCCGGCCCGTGTCCGGGGTCTGATGTTCATTGCCTACCTTCTTGCAGGTTCTTGAGAAACTCCTACAACTTTTTCTGTCTAATCAGCTTTTCAATGGCATCGTGGAGGTGTCTACACTCTTCTGTATTGTGCCCGAAGCAGCAGTACTTCCCAGTCCACTTTTATTCCTCTATTGACCCCTTTGGGTGTGGCTTTCTGTATTGAAAAGTGTTTCAAGTTGACAGGTAAATATTCTCTAGAGATGCATTCAGAGGAGTATATTCATTGTATGTTGGAATCCTTGGCCTCCATTTTTCTGCTTCTCTTTTTGTTTCGGGATTTCCTCCCATGGATCCTTTAGATTGCATGGGTTTGTTCTGGACATTGACCTGAACCTTCCCAAAATTGTCACCGGACTGCTTCACAGTGATGTTGCTTTTCACAATCTCCTAAACAGGCCCTGGTGCCTTATCTCGCCTTTTCCACCTATCTTCCTCTCTTCTTATGAACTGATAAGCCTTTAAATAAAAATGCTCTAGCATAGTCGGAGGTTTTTTGGCCAATCAATCTCCAAACTCTGAATCTGGATCCACTCCTCGTATTACAGCTATCAGAATTGCATGGTCATTACGGTTGCTAACTTCAGTAGCCGCAATGTGAAACCTCTGTAAGTTCCTTCAATGTCTCCCCTGGAGCCTGGATTACACTAGATAGGGACATCACATCCTTGGAACGAGCGGCATGTATCCTGAACTGTTTACAAATTTTGTCGCCAATTCATCAAAGCTACATATAGACCGCGGTGGAAGTCGAGTGAACCACATGGTCACAATTCCGGATAAAGTTATTGGGAAGCATCTACACTTAGTTGCATCATTTTCTCTAGCTGAACCATCATCCATTCATATCTCATGACATGCTGTCGGGGATCAGTTTTCCCTTCGTAGGCCGGAATAGTTGGCATGCTAAACTTCCTGGAGTACTCGTCCTGTAGAATAGTATCTGTGAATGGAATATGACTCCTGGACATCCCCAATCTTCATTGGTCAAGTCTTGATTTTCTCTCATCAGTTGTCTGACCATAGCCAATAGGTCCAGGGTTTGTATGGAACATGAAAGGTTGGAATCTGTTCTACACGACCGTTCGGGTTGATGTCTCCTCTGTTGGCGATCTGCCAAACGTGTATCTTGGGGACCGACTTCATAGAGTCTTGGTGACTCGGGCGTCTAATTTCCACACGTGCTCCAGATCCTAAATTTCCTATCCCAGCTTGGGTGGGGCCTTCAAGGTGTAGGCGATTTCTAATTGATCGATCAGCAGCACCTGCTTGTGTAGTTTCAGTTTTGCGGCGTCTACGCCTGGAAGGTTCATCGAATGAAGTCGAGGTATCAGATAAAGAATAAGGAATGGGGCTACCTCTAGCATTCTGATGTTGTTGCTGAGTAAGTTGAGTCATAAGGTTAGCGTTAGCTTGAATCTGCTCATTAAATTGTCTTCTGCATTCCACGAGTTCTCTCATCAACTCGTTGAACTCCTATCTTGTGACAACTTCCATTTGATTTTGGGTGGTGGTTCCTGCACCTAGATTTGCTTGTTGATTGCTAGGTCCTATTTCTTGTACGCTAGCAATCTTGTTGACATCCTCATTATGAGAGGCTGATCAGGTACGTGGTCTTCCCATAGTAGAGTTATTGAAAGGAACTCTGAGTAGAATCAACGGACGTCCTGTAAATGACTTGGATCTCCTTCGGGGGATTTATTCAATCCAGTAGCTACAAGCAGATTCTAGCGGCCTGAGAATTCTATATCTCAGTGAAAGAACAAAATTTTAGCACCAGAATTGGTCACTAACACCCAAAGAAGAATTTTTCTACAGAGACTAATGAAGAAGGTATTAAAACTGAGGAATAACATAGTAGAATGCTATAATAATTATAAGAAACAAGAACACCAGATTTATAGTGGTTCGGCGAAATTGCCTACGTCCACTTTGAGTTTAATCTTTATTGCTTTTTTAAACAATTGATTACAGATACAATCTGTACACCAACTACTCGAATGCAAATGTTAAGTGAAAAAGAATGAGTCTTGAAAGCGGCAGATTCCCCCCAATGTTCTCAAAAAGGTCCCTTCCACTATGCCCCTACCCTCCTATTTATAGACGAAGATGGGTTGGACTTACCTCACGAGCCTAGGAACAAGGTATCTCGGCCCATGTAAGTAGCTTCTGCGCACCAAGCCAGGGATGTCGAACGGCAATTGCTGAGCGAGGTTTCTGTGCAAATGACACTCGTATGCCAAGCCACATATCCAGGTCGAACGACATTTGAATGTCGAGTGAGGAATGCATGCCGAACGGCACTCGTATTCCCAACGAGGCATTGTGCCGAGCGAAGAGTGTAGGCCAAACGAGGCTTGGTGTGCCGAATGAGGGGAGATGCCGAACGAGGCCTTGTGTCGAGCGAGGGAAGATGCCGAATGAGCTTTGTGCCGAACGAGGCGAGATGCTGAACGAGGCCTTGTGCCGAGCGAGGGGAGATGCTGAATGAGGCCTTATGCCAACCGAGGCTTCGTGCCGAGCTACTCATCTGTGCCGAGCGAGGCTTCATGCCATGCGACACATCTGTGTCGAACGAAGCCTTGTGCTGAGTGACTCATCTGTGCCAAATGAGGCCTTATGACGAGCGACTCATTTGTGCTGAGTGAGGCCTTATGCCGAACGAGGTATCTATGTTGAGCCTCTTGTTACATGGTTAGAAAACCGGGTAACAGGAAATATGATTGTTAATAAAAACTAAAGATGGAAATTGGAGTATATTAGGAAAATGAAAGGTAAAACAAAGGTTAACTAGGTTTATAGAGTAATAATGGACTTAATAAAAAGATTGAAATTGAATCAAATCAATTTATTGGAATTAATTATGAATAATTGGAATTCAATTTATACTAAATAGATTTATTGTAAGCAAAGGAGATTAAATACTACGTTAATTGAAATTAGATGAAATTGGAAATTATTAATGCACTAAGATATAAACAAAGATAATTATACCATAAGATAAAATTGATTGAATAATAAATGGAAAGCGAATTAAATTGAATTATGGGAAATTTAATTTATAATCTCTAAATACATTGAAAGTGAAATTTAAACTTTGAAATTGGTGAAATATGCAATATTAAATTTACATGAAAATTTGTTATAAAGAGTTATAAATTACTAAGTAAGCCAAAATGATAGGAGTTGTAAATAATTAAAATTTGAATTGAAAGTGATTTAATTAATTTAATATTAATTTATTTAATTATTGTGAAAATAGCTATTTTGGCCACTAACTCGGATTTCGACGAAACCAGTTTCATCGGATCCAAAACGGTGAATTATTGTAGGATTTCAAGTTTCGTAATGATTGGACTTGTCGTTTGATCGTACGGGCTGAAAACGCCTAGAAATCAATTTAATTGAAATCAATTTGAGATAAGCTGATTTTAACGTAACTTCTCCATATAATGGAATTTGGACTTGAAACCTGTTACATTGAATTTGAAATCATCTAAAACATCTATTTTTATATATGGGTTGACCCATTTTCATTCCGGAGGCAGAACGGGTTTTTCGGGTCGTTTATCGTTCAATCAAATCTCGTCCATTCTTTATATTTTCAGCCCTACCTTTAAATAAATCGTTATAAACCATAGCCACTCCTCATTCTCATTTTTCTATACGTACATTCTTTCTCAACTCGTCATTCCAATGGCAGACAAACCAAAAAAACTCCTCAGTCCAATTTCAATTCAAAATTCAACTTCAAATTAAAACTTCTCTAACTACATTGAATTATATATCGGTTTGAAGCTCTTGACGAACGCAAGTCAAATTTGCTATCCGTTTTCTGATTTGGGTTTCTGTGTGGCCAGAACTGGGAGAAATACTCTCGGCCATTCGTTGATCGTCGATTAACTTGGACTGATCGTCGAATCAATGATGCGTATGTGTGATGTTAGGGTTCTGAAACTTGCCCGTTGATGTGTACATGTGATCTTTTCTTTTCTTTATTTAATTTAAACTTTAAAAATTTTATATGTTCCAATCATCATAACTTTTGCATACGAGGTCCGATTGACGCGAGGTTTCTTGCATTGGGATCATATTGGAACTCCGGACATTGTGAAACTGGTTTGGATGAATTCTAAGATCGTTTGAATTTGGGCTCTAAATTGGATTTAAATTCAATATAAATTCAATTTAAATTATAAGGTGAGTGTTTTAACCCACTCAGAAATTCTAAAATTTCTTATGTTCGTTAAATTAAATTTATGATGCGATTAGGAATTTATTTATGACTGTTTGGTACATTTTGAATCATCATCTCAGTTAATTTGAATGTATTTAAATAATCGTTAAATACCTGTTATTGATTATCAGTTCTATATTGATATTTACTGATGGATTTGGATGATGATTGTGATGGATGTTGACTGTTGATACTGGATGAATGGTTGTTGTATTCTATATCGTTATAAACTGCAAGTTCACTATGAGTTAAAATGATACATACCCGAATGATCTGTAGATTAAGGAAAATCGTTATGGGTTGAAGTGATAAAATCGAGCGATTTTATAGATGTTATTTATTTCAAGATTGCGTTTGAAATGATATATAATCGTAAAATTTTAAATTGCTGATTGAAATGATAAATATCACTTGACCCTAGGGTAGAGAATTATATGCAGACACTGGATTGGTTAAATTAAATAAACTTTAAAATCCTTAATTTTTGAATGGAATTAAATGATATTTTGAAGGAAAATTTGATTTGTATAAATTGAAATATATTTGGAAAATCAAATTTTGTGTTGAAATGTCAATTGGCTTAAAAGGAATTGTTTTAAAAAATTAAATTGAAATGGTCTGATTTTGTTGAAATGAAATAAATAGTTTTAAATTGATATAAATTCCAAATTCACAGTTTCAAGTATAAACTATTTTAAATTATATTATTTTTTAAGATTCTAAATTTTAAAATTTTCAGATTTATTATCTATTTTAAATTTATTTAATTATTTTAAATCTATATTAACTATTCTAGAGTATTTTGATTATTGAAAATTTATTCAAACTATTTATAACTATTTAAGACTATTTTCTTCTAAATTCCAAACTAAGTAAAATGGATGGGTTATATTCAAATTCTCGATTTTAAAGTGAATATGGCTAATGATGTTATAACTTAAGTTGGGATTTAAATGTTAACTAATGGGATATGATGATTTTGAAGCAAGGATTGAACCTATTTTGGAAATATGATTTTGGAAGAAATTATGATTTTTAAAGTGAATATGGCTAATGATGTTATAACTTAAGTTGGGATTTAAATGTTAACTAATGGGATATGATGATTTTGAAGCAAGGATTGAACCTATTTTGGAAATATGATTTTAGAAGAAATTATGATTTTTGGAAGCGATATGATTTTGAAAGTGAATATGATTTGAAGGTGAATATAATTTTGAAAGTGACGGTTTTGATATTTTGATACAAATCGCGAATTGACTTTTGAAATATAAAAGGACCATCTGGTGTGTAATAAGCGATTGGTTGTTAAAGAGACCGTGATCGGATATTGTCATACTCTCTACCAATACCGAAAACTACTTTGACAACTGTATACGCGGTGGAGATTCCAAAATGAAGTAGGATGGTGGCGACGATCCTATATGAGGTATATACGTGGACCTGACTCCTATGAGTTGGCTTAAGGTGGAACAGGAGCAATCGACGGGCCAAATGAGGTCATTCCTCCGATCGGGCGTACTCCATCGATACTATATTCCGACTTTTGATTTATTTGGTGGCCATCCACGATTTTTCTCAGGAGTGTGTTCTGAGGTGGGAGGTAGTAGCTGCTATGCGTTACCACCATTCCGGAAGTGTAATTAGTATATCTACCCTGGCATTGCCTAGTTGTGCCGTGCCGCCTACCCTACCGCACCTTTTACGAGTTTGTTTTGTACCATCCCTATGAAGTAACCTCTGATGGCGTCCAGTACGAGCAGGATTACGGTATTTTATAGACTATAGGAATATATAAAATGTGTTAAGGCGGAAAATGTAACACCTTAACGCTATTTTAATAGTTTACTTTACTTTAGACACTATTATAATAGCGGATTGTACAACATAGTAGATAGTTTAACGGATTCTTAGGAGATGTGAATCCCGAACATCTCTTAATTTACTGCACTCATGTTATACACTGGATAGGAGATATCAAACCCCGTAAATATCTCTGACGCCGTCACACGCATATTTACCGTTGATTTAACTTACATAAGATCTTTTAGTCTGACTCGAGTGTTTTGTTTTTTCGATTCGCTTGGGTCACCCTGAGCATTTCAGGGTTGAAGACCTTACTTCTGGATAACGAAGACAAAGATTTATACTACTGCATCATGTTGTTCCGCTGTATTATTTACATATTTATTCTCCTTATCTGTAACTCTGATTCTGTATTGTATAAGTATATTTGAATCTATTTGTAAAAAGCTTCATGAATAGTTATTTGATTATTATATTTTGTCTTTCTGTTGCGTGATTCTGTAGTTCTTTTATTTCTTTCTCCCTTTTTCCTTATTTAACCCAATAACAATCTGCCCTTTTGTATAGTTTGAGTCGACATGTGTGTCTACTTAAAACGTCCAAAAAGGCCAGTCGTTAAATACTATGGTTTTCACTCACATATTAGCCTTAGCTTCACTCAACTTGATTTATAGCCTTCCAATCTTTTATAGAATCTCACTTTTTTGATATATACACACAAAATAGGGAAGATGTATATAAATTCATTAGATTTAGAATAATTGGTGAAGAATGTGATAAGAACAGATTGAAGAAAGAAGAAACATATAGGAAATAAGTTGAATCCTTATCTGAATTCTCTATGGAGTTTCAAAATCTTATTAGAGAGATAGCAATGGTAGAGTTTTGTCATATTCCTCGTAATAATATGAATAAAAGTGGAGAGGATAGGTTTTTGTTTATAGGAGTTGAAATGAACCAGAACGGTAGGATGAATGTAGGTAGGAAATGGGTAAATCTAGAGCACAAAACCAAATAAAACATAAAACCCTAGCCGCCACTGGCAACTACCGTTGCCAAGCGGTCGAACGCTACTGTCGACCTGTTGACCTATTCAGGTCGCCCGCTCCTTTTATTTAGGGGATGTTTATTTATTTCTAGTGCCCAATTATTTTATCCCCTAATTAAGTTTTTAACATTAAACGTTAAACAATACTTAGCCCCCAAGATAATTTTTGAAATTTAAACCCTAGATTTGATTTTCGATTTGAATTTTAATTCAAAATAAATAAATTTAAATCTGAACATCAAATGTTCAAAACTTCTTTGCTTGAGCTCCGCTTTCAACATATTATATATGGAAACAGATCAAAATTTAGCCATGAACGCAACGGAATAATATTCATGGTCAAATTTCAACTTTTATAATTTTCATATCCAACCATAGTCATTTTTAATTTAATTTACTTTATTTATTTTTGGTTCATTTTGCGAGGTGTTATATTTTGTCCCCCTTAAAAACGATTTCATCCCGAAATCTTCCAAGAGGTGAACAACATAACTAGCAATAACATCAATGTTATACAACCAAGTTCTCTATACAACCTCTACTCAACCAATAGTTCAATGTGATTATGTACTACAAACATGCTAAAATGAGCTCAATCCTAGCGTGAGTGTGTAATCATGTCATGTATGCATGTATATAAATATCCTAAACATGCATAAAAATTTCTATATGAGTGTAATGTGATTGTGGAAAAATGTAACAACCATTTCCTACCATCCAATCTAGCAACCATGATGCTACCAAAACCAAATTTTGAAGAGAAAAATTACCGGTGAAAAGCTCTAAGCAAGTGTTCTTATCTACTCCTCGGTCTTCAGTGTGCTTTCCACCGAATTGTCCCCCATTGTACTCAGACCAACTTAATTATCTTATTGCAAAGTCCCTTAGTACTGTGCTCCAAAATGCATGTGGTGGCATGAGGCACTGTTAGCTCCACCATAGAATCCCCTAACTGATCAAGCTCGATTCTACTAGCGGTGTCATGAAGGAATTTCCTAAGGTGGGAAACGTGGAAAACATTGTGGGCTACTGGCAACTGGTCAGGAAGCTCCACACGATATGCTAATTTTCTATTCTTTCTACAATTTTGAATGGTCCAATAAATCTAGGTGTCAATTTTTCAAACTTGCCAAACCTTACAACTTTTCTAAGAGGGAAGATTTTATTAAATACCGTATTTCCAAACTCAAATTCAAGCTATTTCCCTCTTTTATCCGCATACGATTTCTGACGTTCTTGCGCTACCTTCATCCTTTGCTTGATCAACTCTACTTTTTCTGTGGTATCATGAATCAAATTGGGTTCGAACAATAGTTTTTCGATGGTTTCCCACCAACAACTAGGCGATTTACTTGGCCACCCATAAAGTGCTTCTAAAAGGGCCATACTAATCGTAGTTTGAAAGCTATTATTACATGCAAACTCAACCAAAGTTAAGTGCTGCTTCCAATGTTCATCGAAATATAACACAAAAGATCTCAACAAGTCCTTCGAAACTCTATTCAATCTCACTTTTTGTCCATCAATTTGTGGGTGACATGTCGTGCTAAGGTTCAAAGAAGTTTCCAAAGCTATTTGTAGGCTCCACCAAAACTCGCTGGCGAACAAGGGGTCCCTATCACTGACTATTCTTACTAGAAATCTATAAAAATGAAATACCTCCTTTATATAAATCTTAGCAAGAGAGGCGCTAGTCGTATTTCTCCTAATTGAAATAAAATGAGCACTCTTGGTGAGTCTATCTACAACAACCCAAATAGCCTCGTTGCCCTTCTACCTTTTAGGCAATCCTTCCATAAAATCCATCCAAATATGCTCCCACTTCCACGTTAGAATTTCCAAAGGTAATGAGAATCCACCAAGCTTCCTTTGCTCGGCTTTTAACTTTTGATATGTCAAACACCTAGCGACAAACTCTGCTTCACTCCGCTTTACTCCACTTCATTCCATTCCAAAAGAAAATTCTCTTCATGTCCTTGTACATCATATCTCCTCCGAGATGAATGGTCATCCTTGAGTGGAGACACTCCATAAGCACATTTCTCATCAAGTCATCACTTACTGGGATGCAAAGAAGTCCATCTCTTCTCAAATATCCATTTTCATCAACTGAATACCTTCTAGCATGGGGAAAATGCTCTTCTTTCTTAATTTTTCCAAAATCTCTACTAACTCCTCATCTTTAACTATCTCGTGCCCTATAGAATCCATCATGGAGTCTAACCTCCATAATTGATAGAAAACCTTGGATGGGTTTTGGTGATGGTTGGAGGTTAAAATCAAGAGAAACTCCAACTGTCTCCATTTATACATAGCACCTAAGGTAGCGTGTCCCTACTAAGGGCGTCAGTGACTACATTCTCTTTTCTAAGGGTATATTGGATACAAAAGTCAAAGGATGCTACATATTCCATCCACCTCTACTATCCAAGATTCAAATATTTTTGGAAAAATAGGTATTTGAGTGATTTATGATCGATGAATAACTCAAATCTTTCCCCCAGGAGATAATGCCTCGACAACTTTAAGGCAAAAATAACAGCTGCCAATTCTAAATAATGCACAAGATACCTCTTCTCATGGTCCTTTAGTTGTCTATTAGCATAGGCAACTACCTTCCCTTGTTGCATAAGAATTGCTCCTAATCTCATGCCACATGCATCTGTGAAAACTGTAAACAGTTTGGTTCTATCTAGAATAGTGAGTATCGATGCACTAGTCAATAAATTCCAAATGCCTTGGTGCATTTATCATCCTAAACAAAAACTAGATCTTCTTAATCAATTGGGTTGAAAGGGCTGCTATTTGTGCAAAGCTCTTTATGAATTTCCTAAAGTAGTCTGCCAACCTTAAAAAACTTCTAACCACTGATGCATTACTAGGAATCTTCCATCTTCGGACATCTTCCACTTTAGTAGGGTCCACCGCCAATCCTTGCTCCGAAATAATATGCCTAAGGTTCCTAACTTCATTTTTCCAAAAGTAGCATTTGGATAACTTGGTTTTGAGTTGGTTTCTCCTTAAGGTCTCTAATACCTCCCGAAAGTGGTCCTCGTGCTCCTTCTTTCCTAATTGAATCTAAGTTAGTCACAAACAGCCAAGAATAGTTTTTTGTAGAGAAGTAAGTGAAGAAAAACAAAGCTAAATTGAGTGGATGAATTAATAAGTAATAGAGAATTAACTATTATCAGAGACATGGAAATTTATAGTGGTTTGGTGTTGTATGCCTGCGTCCACTTTAAAGATTATCTTTTATTAATCACTTATAAATCTAATTACAGCAGTAGAAAATAGCAAATACTTGACTGCAATAGAGTCGATAGAAATAAGCAGTGTAAAAATCCTCAGAATGATCCATCAGGCTAGTATTTATAGGTGAAGACAACCATGTATCTCTCTAAAATTTCGACTGAAGGATTTTCTAATATACATTGGCCCAGTAGAGGGGTCTCTAGGCCTAATTCCCAATGTGGAGGGATCAATACCGATCCTTCTTTGGTTGAATTTTAGGAAGTGATCTCTACGTGGCTTCATCGTGCAAAAATATTTTATCCAATTTTCACGTCATTTGGATCATTGGAATTCGAGTTATTGCGTATCTTTGATTCTATCCCTTCAAAATGATACATGTCGATCCCTCCACCATTGTCCTTTTGACGTGTGATGCCTAGGGTAGGTTCTCTTGGGTCCATATATCTTGCTCCTCAAATTTCATAGGGACTGGATTTGTAGATCTTGAGATAAAGATTGATTTCTGCAAGAATGCTCTTGTATTTCAATGTATGTCGATCCCTCTTTCATGAAGCATACTGATCCCTCTCAATGAGCCAATCTATCCCGATCCCTACCATCCATTGAGCCATATTCCATACTTTGAGCATTCAACATTGTACATCCATTAAATCCATTAAATCCTGACTTCGTATGATCATTTGTACTTACTTCTGGATTCCACAATCATCACTCTACATTTGTCGGCCTTGATGGCAATCGAATCTAACTCGTGCAATCGGTTCGAAATTGCCGGGCTAGAATGTTGGATAACACTTGCCTCCCCTCCCCCAAAGTACGTCTTGTGATGAGTATGACATGCTTTGAATCGAAGCAAATTAGAATCGTCGATAAGAAATCCATCCAGCTTTCTGAATAGCTGCTATCCATCTGCTGAGCTATTTCTCCAAGGCATTATTTTTTCATTGATTGTCATAACCCTTTGTCGATTTCTTGTAGTACAAATGCAAGCCTATACTCTATTAGTGAATATTCATATGTTTGGTTCAACAAGGCGAAGGGGTTTTGGTTGTTTGTTCTAGCCTCGAATATGAAGGCTTCAGATTTGATTTCAAATTTGGCCGATTTCAAAAAATTAAACCTTTGGATTACACACGTGCACGTTTATATACACGTTCTTATTGCTGGCTCCTGGACGTGCTCATACGTTCATGGGGCTTCACCAACTTTCCTGCATTTTATATGTACATGTTTATTTCCAAACCCTCATAATCATCATCATTTACATTTTTTTTATTATCATTCATCATTTCATCATTCATTTTTTTTGTAGGGATTGGCATGTGTTTAGCCGATCCCTCTCTTTTTCTCTTCCTTCACTTCTAGAAAAAGTATTTGTAGGGATCAGCATACATGTATGCCAACCACTTTTTTGGGTTCATGTTAATAGGGATTGGTAAGCATTCATGCTGATCCCTCTCTCCATGCTTCGTGCCAAAGACTTGGCCAAACCATCGGTATATATATATATATATATATATATATATATATATATATATATATGTATGTATATGTATATGTATAAAGTAACATTCCCACTTCCTTCACTTTTACTTACTTTATTTTCTCATTTTCATCCAAAGCATCGAACTCTCTTCGTTCCCTTATTCAAATTGAACCTCCCTTTTCCTCTTCTCCTCACAATTCCAAAACAAATCCTTCTCGTGTTTCAATCCGTCCTTACAAACTATCTTCCCCATACTTTGCATTTTGATCGCCTTCGAACTTCTCGCCAATTCCATCGACAAATTCACACGTAGTTGTGCCTTCTTGACTCCATCTTTTGGTTTCATGCTGAGATAAGGGATTCTGTGTCATTAGTGATTTTTATGGTGCTCGAGGCTGTGATGATACAGTGATTGAAGCGGACTGAAGAAGATGAATCATTGGTGTATAGGGTTGGGTACACAGAGATCGGCATAACGAGATCTTTGAACTTATAACCTAATCCAACCTTACTTGTCTGAAAAATTACCACAAATTCACCTCAATGAACTTAGACATAAAACGACGACGAACAATAAAATTTGCATATTCATTATTGAACGTGAGATTGAACAATTAAGTCCATGGAACTTTCAACATAGACTAAAAACCTTCATATAAATTTGAACAACAAACTTCACACTTCGATATGTTGATAGTCGATACCAAAGCTTTCACAACTGATCCATCTTTTTGCCAATTGAGATGGTTAATGATGACGGTCACTTTGGTTGGAATCCAAAGTCTCGTCATTTAACTTCATTTTCTAATTTTGAGTTGTTTATTTCTGCTATACACTTCACTACACTGCACTAGCTCACACTTAACACGAGGGAATATCTAAACTTTTCTAACATCGGTTATCTACTGAGTATAACTAACATGGACTCCAGATGCTTAGAGCATTTAACTGCTATATCCTTCGTACTGGCCATGCAACATATCGATCCAAAAGCGAAATCAAGCTCCGCGACTATATCCTGTGGGCTTTCTCCTAGCTATCAAGTCGAACAAATGGAAGTTTCTGGCCCGTTGGTCAACCTTTTTCAGATGTTTCGGTCCTTCTGGCATAGGATATAATCCATGCTGCCAATGCAGTAGAATGTGCCATTATCTTAGATAACCTAATAGATTCTCAAGCTTCCCAAATTGGCAAGGTTGCCCTTCGCAGGCCGTGTTCCATACATGTAATTCTGTTCACAAACGCCTTGGTTCCTTCAATAAATGGCAGGCCTCACTTGCCTACGGGGGAAGGGGGTTCAGGACATGTAACAAATTTATGTGCTGGGCCAGATGCATACCACCCTTTAATTCATTTGTTCGAGAGATGTTGAGATATCTTGGAATCTTTCCCAGTTAACTACATCCGAACAACTATGCCTTTCTACCTAGAAATTTTCTACTGTTCACGAGCATTCTATTTTGCCTGCTAACTACTGAGGATAAAAGGTTCGTTTATAACTTTAAATGGCGGTCAAGAAGTCCTTCCTACATTCCTCTTGAACTTTCACCCAGCTGCCAAGTCTTAATGGGCGCTTGGAATAAAACTCTCTCTGTTCAAACACGAGTGGTTCTCTATTCAGTGTCCAGGTGGCTTCTCAAGGTGATGGTTGGAAGGACTTAAGTGTTATTTCCATTTTATTCTTAGGTCCATTAATCCAAGGTGTATTTTTGAATCTACTAACAACCGAAATTCCTATAGGTGTCTGCCTATGTCCCGAAGGCATTAGTTTTCAAGAGCGGTCTCCATTAATCGCGCTACCCCTTCGAAGACAGGGATATCAGATGTAACGACCTGCTATTTCGAACCATTCGCATCCACACATATCGCACTTGAATTGCTCAAAGTATCATATTGTTAATTTATATTTGGCAAAACTCATCATATAAAGTAAATAAATAAAGCACAAAATCATGGATACATAGTAATACAACAATAAGCAGCGGAATAGATAAATAGCAGTTCATGGAGCTACCATATAAACAACAGAGTTGAAATAAAATACAATAGGATATCTCAAATACAATGTAGTCTCGAATAGAAACAGATGACAAGTCTAAACAAAACAACTAGATAACTAAAAGCTGAATAGATATGGACGTATCTCCAAGTGAAGCGCTAGCTCCAAAGGCGAGTCTCAAATGCTGTGACACTCAGTCTGACCCGAGCGTAAAGCAAAACACAAAACACTCGAGTAAGGATTAACATTCTTATATTAATAAAAACAACTAAACTGAAATGGTAACTGAAATATAAGTAGCTTAAAGGATGTTTGGGATTTCCATCCTCTAAGGATCCATGGAACTATCTACTATGTAGTAATATAGGCTATTATAATATGTCTATAGTAAAGTAAAAGTATTAAAATAGCATTAAGGCATTACCCATATCCCCTTAGCACATTTTATATATTCTCGTAGTCTATACAATGTCGTACGCTCCTCCATAAACTAGCGGTTTACACAGGGGACACCATATGGGTATGGTAAAAAAACAAACTCATAGAAGGCGCGATAAGGCATGCGACAAGGCACTCGAGGCAATATTATAGTAGGTATACCATTTGCACTCTCGGACTGGTGGTAACGCATAGCAGCTACTACAACCCACCTCGTGACACACTCCTAAATCTAAGGATCACACAATCAAATCAAAAAAGCAATAGAATGGTATCGATGAAATATGCCCGATAGGGGGAATGACCCCACATGGCCCGGTATAGCTCCTGTTTTAGCCACATCAAGCTGACTCATGGGATTCAGGGCTATGTAAATACCATATAGAATCGTCCCCAAACCATCCTACTTCATTTTGGAGTCTCCACCACGTACACAGTTGTTAAAGTCGTTTTCGGGATTGGCAAAGAGTATGACAATATCTGATCCCAGTCTTTTTAACAATCAAACGCTTATTTCATACCATAGTCATTTCAATTCAAATAGTTCATACTTCATGTCAAAATATCATATTCATTTCAAAACCATATCAAATTCGATATCATTATTCACTTTAGATAATATTCATTTCCATAATCGTAACACTTTCGAAATTGTAACACTTTCGAAATCATAACACTTTCTAAATTATAACACTGTGGAAATCATAACACTTTGAAATCATAAAACTTTTAAAACCATAACACTTCTAAAATCATAACATCTTTGAAATCATAACACCTTTGAAATCATAACACCTTTGAAATCTTAACATTTCCAACATGAATTGTTTGGACATTGAAAATAGTATATATTTTAAAATAGTTATACATTAGAATAGTTCATATATTAAATAGCTTATATAATAAAATTTGTTTCCTCCAATTCCACAAAATCAATTCAAATCAGTTTAATTTCCAAAATTCAATTTATATCAATTCCAATTTAACCATTTCAATTTAAGGTTTCAAAGGTTCAAGTTTAAATATTCAAACATTTACAATATAAATTTCATTTATATTTCAACATATAAATTTAAATTTATTAAATTGGAAACTAATCCCTTAACCATTTTTATAACATTTTATTTAAATCCCAATTTGTATATTTAAATCAATATTAAATATTCAATCTCAATTTTATTCAAAATTAAGAATATTCATTTTATCACTATTTATCAATTGAAGTTATAAATCAAGTTAAAATCATATCTTTCAAGATTTCAAAACTAATAAGTTTAATTCAATTCTTATTTAAATTAAATTATTAACCCATTTAAATTCCAAGTCAACATTTATTTATCTTCTAAACCTCTATTATTAAAGTTATTAAAGATCTATTTAAAATATTAATATAAATTTTAAATAAGTATTTTAAAACATATTATAAACCAATAAATTAAATTTTATTAATAAATCTATTTTAAATCTTATTTTATATATTTTAAAAATAATAAAATTATAAGTAAAATTTTAAAGTTTTCAAAACTAACTTGTAAATTTAACATTTCCAAACAAACAATTAAAATCTAATTTTACAAAATAAAATATCTTTTTATTATTTTTAAAAATAAATACTTTATAAAATCTATATATTTCCTTCCAAAATTATAAAAAATCATTTCAAAATAGACCAACGGTGTCCATATATAATTTTTTATCCTATGGTCAAGTGATATGGATATTTATCCTTCCAATCGCCAATTTAAATATCTAATAGTATATCTTTTCAACCCACAATCCCAAAATTTAAAATCAATGAAATTCTTGGGTTTATCATTTCAACTCATAACGATTTTTCCCCTATTCTACAAACCATTCGGGTATGTATCATTTCAACCCATAGGGAATTCTAAATTAACAGGGAACTTGTAGAGTAAGAACAAATATGATAAAATATAACATATCAATAATAGGCATATATCATTAGTGATAAATTAAATAAAATATACACAATAGGATATGGTGTCATATATCACTGGTGAACAATTGCAGACAATGGCATAACATATTTAACAATTAAATAACTAGCAATTCAAATAACAACATAATTCAATTCGTTTCAAGTGAATCAAATTTACTAACTATAAGAATGTTAATCGTGAGTGATTGCTCACCTTTCTAAGCTAGGGAAGATAGATAACGTGACAAGCTAGGAATTTTTGCGACAAGTTCGATATTGAGAAGGTAAGCCGAGATGGACTAGAGATCGATGAAACAAAATATATGTTATATATATATTATAGAATTTATCCAAAACATAGATTAAAAATAAAAATATATACAATATTTTCAAATCAAAAGTTAACTTAAACACATAAGAATGAATATATATATATTGAAAATCAAACTCATGCATACTACTTATATAAATATATGAACTTACACATTATATAACTATACACACACACACACACACACACACACAAAATTTAAATCACTATTATTATAAGCTTATATACATACTATAATTTGAAAACTAATATCTATTATAAAAATCAATGTAACCATATTTTATCATATACTCAAAAATATCATATATAAGCTAACTAACCTTAACATTACTTTATATGTGACTGATAACATATATTTATACATTTCAAAATATCAACCTTTATTAAAACATATAATACATAACATATAATATAAACATTTAAAACACAAAATATAGTATATAAAGTAGGCTCGGCTATAAATATACTCGCAGACCTATATATATATATATATATATATATACACACACTTATATATATAATAGAGCCCACTATTCAAACTTACTATATATATATATATATATATATATATACTGTAACTTAAATATAAGTCACTAAATCATAAAAATAAGTAACATATATACTGACAGGTTATACTTTCATAAACTAACATATTTTAAATCATATAAACCGACATATACAAATTAACATATTATAACTAACCTATATATATATAACTACAAATCATAATATATAAAATCTATAAACACAAATATATATGCCACTGAATAAAGCATGTAGGCAGAAAAGTGAGGCACTTTGGCCAAAGGAAGAGGCGGCATGGAGAAGCACAAACGAGATGAGCGGCCTCAGGAGTGGGTGGCGATGTCACGGTAGTGGTTGGAGGATCTAAGGTGGTGCAACGGTGTTGCGTGCGTGTGGGAAGATGTGGCAGCACGTGGCTGTGGTGTGGCCAGTGCTACATAGGGCAGAGGGCGGAGATAGGTCAAGTGGGCCGGAGCAAGGTGCTTGGGTGGCGCAAGATGATTGTGGTCGGCTATTGCCATGGAGGAAGGTTGCTATGAGTTTTATATTTCTTTTATTTGAGTGGAGCACGGGTTTCAGATGGAGGAGTGGAGCAGATCTTGAAGCAACAGTGAGGCATGGTTGAGTAGCGAGTCCACAAGGTGGAGGACGGTCTTAAGGGGAAGGTGCAGGTCTATGGCAGCGGTTGGAGCAAAGGGAAGGGTTGAAGCTTAACGGGTGGTCGAGCACAGGAATATGAAGAAGCATTAGGCTTCAGACAAATATTAGAACTATATAATATAATTATATAAAAATTTGTTTTCTCAAATGAATAAGAGTATGGGAAACACAAGACATTTAAAGAAAAGGATTGAACCAGAAGAAATATAGTAATGTTTGAATTCAAGGAATAATAATTTTTAGGTGGCCTTTTGGTTTCATACAGGGTGAGAAATGAATGGTCACGGGAAATCCAAAAGCCAAGTTGCGGAACCGATACGGAAATCGTTCCGTAGATTTCGCCGTCTCCCATACTTCGAAGTTGAAAATTGAATATACTGTGGAGATCAGCACGACGAGACGATCAAAAGGATACACAGATATCATGTGATACGACCATTACATCAAAAGTTGATATCCGGTGCCGAAAATGCTGCTAACTTGCCAAAAATAAGATAAACGGAGCAATAGCAATCCAAATTTGACGAAACGAAATATGACGTCGCACTCAAAAGATGATTTACAAATTTATTATATAAAAATATTCAGGTTTGAATAATATTTTATTTTCAACAAATTAACTGATTTTAAATTTAAATAAAATTTCACAACAAAATAAACTTTCATATTCTCTAATGAAAATTTACCAGTTGCTATGTTAAAATAGACGTACTCCAAATATCAAATTTTCAATTCAAAACTTAGTTGTATATTTTCAAGCAAAATTTCAGTTAATTACATCATAAAAACCTTTAAAATTTACGGGTCGTTACACTCTTCCCCACTCAAAATGTTTCGTCCTCGAAAAGAAAGAAAGTAGGAGAGTAGAAGTAACAGAAAGTAAAGATAGATTTGAAAGACATAAAACTAAATACAATAATTGATTCAAAACCATATAAATTTCATTAGTTTTAAATTGATTAATATTCAATATTTTTATTTTCCAACCATTTTTATTCAATCAATAAATATTCAATATATCCATATTTTGTTGATTCAATTTAATGTATATCAATCAATAGATTTGATTTCAATTCATTAATATTTGTTACAAAAATTTCTTTCAAAACAAAATTTATTTTATTTAACTCATTTATTTATCCTATTTGATTTCACTTGAGATAATTCCATCGATAGTTCAATTTTCTATCATATTTAAGTTCATATTTATCTGCTTAAATAGTCTTCTTTTTTTTATTTAATTTATTTCACTTAACATATTTTGCAACATATATTAAGTGTATAAACATTTTACTATGATCATTTATTATTCAACAAATTAATTCTCTTTTTATTATTCAATTTATTAATTATAAATTCCCTTAACAAAATATCATTTTTGAACATCTTATTGCTCACATTTATATTGTATATTATTTAATTACCTATTCTCATTAGCATTTAGCTATCTTTAGGTAAGTCATATTATGGTTCTAAGTGTAATCAAGTACTATACAAATTTTCCTTTTATTTTTTTCTTTCCAACATTTATATTAAGCCAGATTTTAGTTGAACAATTTATTTCTTAAGTTCTCTCTTGTATAACCTTTAGTTATATATATTCACCCTAACATTTTTAACTTTTTGAAAATTTTAGGCAAGTTATATATATTAAAATGCAATTCAGTATTATACAAATAAGTTTTATTCAGATTCAACTATTTCAAGTTGGTTAAATTTCATTATCATTTTAGTTATCCCACTTATCCAAAAATTGCACTTTATTTCAATAATTGAAACCATTTCTTAATGTAAAACTTAAGATTCAAATTTTCCTATTTCTCTTCAAACTACTTTGAAATAATTATATACATATTTTTTTAAATCAGCTCATATTCAAGAAACTCAAATCAAATTCTTTTTTTTTTCCAAAAAAAAGTGTTGCAAAGTTACTAAGGGGCCTTTCCACTTCGAGACTCGAAAATGAATGTTGATGATGTTGCAGTCATCACCGAAATTATTTTCCAACGACAAAAGAGGAGAGTACTGATTTTCTTCTTTAAAAAAATCTTTGAAAACAATTTCCATTCAATAATACTAAAAATAATTTATTTTCAAAACTTTTGAAACCAAATTTTGAACAGCATCGGAAGTTTTAATTTTCAAATTCTTAAATAAATTTCTTTTATTTGCAAGTCAGATTTATAATTATAAAATTATACACCAATAGTTGATGGTTTTGGAATATTGACAAAATAATAAATGATAACATAATATTATCATTTCTAACAAACAATTCAATTTAACTATCTGATTTCAGAAAATTATACTCTTATATATAAAATATAATCATACGTAAAATTATTTTATTTACCAATTTCGAAAATAGTAATTTTTTCAATTTGCTCTGTTCAAATGTTTTGGAACTCCTATCGAAAGCGTTAGCCAAAGGAATCGATTGAAACCCAAAATTCAAACTTAACAACTCAAAAAACACAATATAAATATTTTTATATTAATAACAAATACACTCCCTCACACGATGATTCAAGAATGGATGTTAAAACAAGAATAGAGATTCAAGTTTAGAGGAATCTTGGTCGAAGAAAATTCCATTAACGAAGATAGCTCGAAAGGAAGATAAAATAACTAAATTACAAATGAGGAGATGGATAGACTTATATTAATCGCGGGTGACCTTAAACGGGTCAACCGAGATTCCAGAAATAAGTTCGATGCAGAAATTCTAATTTCTCGCTCGAGAGGGAAAGAAGTGACTTCACCAAAACATCAGGATAATCTTTGAATATCCTAGTGGAGTCAAGATTACAAGGGAATTGCCCCGATCGTCTACTAGAAATGGTTCGGGCATTGCAAGAAATAGCATCATCTAAACTGAGGACGTAGAAATCTCTGATGGATCGATGCTTGTTGTAAAGAAGTTCGACCCCTTTACAAATCATATTCAGGTTGGCAGGACCGTCGATGGGATTTTTCACACAAAGGAAGAAGTTGACAGTTGTAGTGGCAAGATGTTTTAAAATTCATTATAAAGATCAACCGTTGTGGGGCTATATGATGCTCCAGAATCAAGAAGAACACGAATAGAAAAAGACTAGAATGGATTTCAGAACAGAGAGAGAGAGAGAGAGTTCCAAACTTCAAAGAAACCCGAGTCAAAGAGGGAGAAACTCAAGCTTGAACGAAGGTGATTTTATAATTAAATTTTACTCTATATGCTAAGTTTTGCATAAACCAGAGCTCTGATACCAATTGTAACGACCCGCTATTTCGAACCATTCGCATCCACACACGTCGGACTTGAATTGCTCGAAATATCAAATTATTATTTATGTTTGGCAAAACTTAGCATATACGATAAATAAATAAATCATTGACACAAAGTAATACAACAATACGAAGCTAAATAGGTAAATAGTAGTTCATGAAGCTACCATATATATAATAGAGTTGAAATAAAATACAAGGATATCTCAAATACAATGTAGTCTCGAATACAGACAGATGACAAGTATGAATAAAACAACTGGATAGTTGAAAGATGAATAGATATGGATGGATCTCCAAGTGAAGCTCTAGCACCAAAGGTGAGTCTCAAATGCCATGACACTCTGTCTAACCCGAGCGTAAAGAAAAACACAAAACACTCGAGTCAGGATTAACATTCTTATATTAACAAAATCAACTCAACTAAAATGTCAACTGAAATACAAGTAAATTTAAAGGATGTTTGGGATTTCCATTCTCTAAGGATCCATGGAACTATCTACTATGTAGTAATATATGCTATTATAATATGTCTGTAGTAAAGTAAAAGTATTAAAATAGCATTAAGGCGTTACCCATACCCCCTTAACACATTTTATATATTCCCGTAGTCTATACAATGTAGTACGCTCCTCCGTAAACTGGAGGTTTACACAGGGGACACCACATAAGTACGGTACAAAACAAAATCGTAGAAGGCACGATAAGGCATGTGACAAGGCACTCGAGGCAATGCCAGTGTAGATATCCCATTTGCACTCTTGGACTGGTGGTAATGCATGGCAGCTACTATTTCCCACCTCAAGACACACCCAAATCAAAGATGCACCCAATCAAATAACAAAAGCAATAGAATGGTATCGATGAAATGTGCCCAATAAGGGGAATGACCCCAGTTGGCCCGGTATAGCTCCTGTTTTAGCCACATCAAGCTGACTCATGGGATTCAGGGATACGTAAATACCATATAGAATCGTCGCCAAACCATCCTACTTCATTTTGGAGTCTCCACCACGTACACAGTTGTTAAAGTGGTTTTTGGTGTTGGCAGAGAGTATGACAATATTGATCTCGGTCTCAACTAAACACTTATTTCAAACCGTGGTCAATTCAATTCCAATAGTTCATACTTCATATCAAAATATCATATTCATTTCAAAACCATGTCAAATTCGATATCATTATTCATTCTAGATAATATTCGTTTTCAGAATCATAACACTTTTAAAATTATAACACTTTTGAAATCATGACACTTTTGAAATTATAACACTTTAGAAATCGTAACCTTTTGAAATCATAACTATTTTAAAACCATAACACTTTTGAAATCCTAACACCTTTGAAATCATAGCACCATTGAAATCTTTACATTTTCAACTTGAAGTTTTGACATTGAAAATGGTATATATATTGAAATAGTTATACATTAGACTAGTTCATATATTAAATAGCTTATATAATAAAATTTGTTTCCTCCAATTCCACAAAATCGATTCAAATCAGCTTATTTTCCAAAATTCAATTTAATTTAAGGTTTCAAAGTTTCAAGTTTAAATATTCAAACATTTACAATATAAATTTCATTTATATTTCAACATTTAACTTTAAATTTATTCAAATTAAAAATCATTCCCTTAACCATTTTTATAACAATTTATTTAAATCCCGATCAATATATTTAAATCGGTATTAAATATTCAATCTCAATTTTATTCAAAATTGAGAATATTCATTTTATCACTATTTATCAATTCAAGTTATAAATCAACTTAAAATCATATCTTTCAAGGCTTCAAAACTAATAAGTTCAATTCAATTCTTATTTAAGTTAAATTATTAACCCATTTAACTTCTAAGTCAACATTTATCTTCTAAACCTCTATTATTAAAGTTATTAATGATTTATTTAAAATTTTAATATAAATTTTAAATAAATATTTTAAAACATATTATAAACCAATTAGATTAAATTTTATTAATAAATCTATTTAAATCTTATTTTATATATTTTAAAAATAATAAAGTTATAAGTAAAATTTTGAAGTGTTCAAAACTAACTTGCAAATTTTAAATTTTCAAACATATAATTAAAATCTAACTTTACAAAATAAAATATCTTTTTATTATATTTAAAAATCAGTATTTTATAAAATATATATATTTCCTTCCAAAACTATAAAAATTCATTTTCAAAATGGACCAATGGTGTCCTATATAATTTTCTATCCAATGGTCAAGTGATATGGATATTGTAAAGACCCGCAAATCCGTACTTCTTGAATAGACACTAATCTCCATTGATTAACTCAAGATGAACGGAAATACGAATTCTTAGGGGTAAAAAAAAGAAAAAAAAGAAAAAGATAGAAGAAGAGAGAAAGGATAGAACAGAACAGAAACAATATCAGAATCTCACAATCGCAGCGGAACAACATATAATAGATAAATGAATAATCTTTTAAACAAAGAACTATATCAGTTATTACATTACATCATATTACATTACATTACATCATCAGAGTGTACAATAACAGACAACAACAAACAGCGGAAAAGAAATACTATATACTAGTGAATACGCCATGCCATCCAGCTTGCCACCAGCAACTCCAAAATTCCAGAATATCCTGATAAACCTTACTCCTGACTGCCCGTGTGGAAATTGGTGGGCACCCAGAGTTTAGGAAGGAAAACAATAAACTCCGAGTCAGTCATGTGACTGGTGTGAGAACTAAAACAGTTTATCTTTAAAACAAAGAACAGGATAATTTTTAAAATAGATTCGCAATGATTTTTTAGAAAATGAGACTACCATAAGGCCTCCCGCACACACACATAATGCAAACGCAGAATCGGAGGAGATTTCTCCTTATGATAGTCAAAGATGCTTGATACGCATTAAAAAGAAACATTTTATATTATTACTAGTTCGTAGTGTAGGGAAAAATTTCGAAAGTAAAGATATAAATCTTAGCCAACATACGACCATTATCGTATGCCTACTATAGCTACCATATTCAATAGCAGGTTACCGCCACATTCCATGGCAGGTTATACAACTAAAACCGTACAAGATCGAATTGTTTCTTTGGATTTCCAACAAATGGTCAGGCCAAGGAACTTCCCATTACCACATGGGTACGCCTCTGAAAGACGACCCGAGAAACAAACCGGATCTCTGCCAACACAAGGCCGGGTTACCCCAAACTGGGTAACTACTGACACGAATATGTCATCCCCCGATCGTAACCGATCTATCCGAGGATCCTCGATTTCCAACAACCACAAAGCAATAAATTTGCAGCAACAACATAGGTTAAGTATCTGGGCTCCATACTATGATACCACCTCTATCCAGAAGGAATGACATACACTAGAGGGGCGCTACCCCCTGATAACCTTGCCGCATCCTTCCTATTTTGACCATTTCCGAGGTGTGAGGTCTGACGAAGTCTCGTCCACAAAGCCGTGCTTTATACAAAAGCTGTGTTTTGGGTCAACAAATGATCAAAGTAATGATCACCATGATAAATGATCAAACAAATGATCATATCACAAATGATCAAACAATGATCATCCCACAGCAACACTCAGCATGCCACGCTACCAAATTGGGAATATATCACTAATAACCTTCAACTACATAACCTCTGAGCTCGTACGTCTCAGAGAAGGGTGTTAAGCTAAGAGAATAAATTCTCCACCACCAACAGTAATATATTTGAAAGAAATCAGCTTTATATCTCAATTTGTAATGTCAGACATACAATTCATACAAGTCTGTTCCGGGCGCGAACAGAACCGAAGGCTCTTACAAAGAAGTCCTTGCATTCCGGATAATTTCTAATCACGTCCGGACTTCCCGTCACTAAAGGTGATAAAACCTTTATATCGGAGATCAGCCGATGCAGAGCAACTCAACGGTAATCCTTCCATTTTCAAAAATATCTGGTCTTCAACGCAGGTCATCAAATGCAATCCATTACGATGTATCACATATTCGGAATGGGTTATACGACCCCAAGGTCCTTTCCCCTCTAACCCGAATAGTGAGCGCTTATTCAAAAATAAGTGTGGCATTCAAATTCAAGCAAATCACAACAAATACCTATTTAAAGGTAAATATTGATAGTCGGATTATTTAACTATCAATAGGCATGCTCAACATCACCATATTCCAAATAACTTCCCAAATTATTTACTTTCCAAAATATCCTTACTAGATATATAATTTCCACACTTCAACCATTTGAAAACAAATTTTCAAATCACTTTTCACCTTTATCACTTTTTAAAACTAATGTCAATCATTTCCCTTACGCGGAAATACTTTCATTTCAAAATGATTCATTTAAACCAATTAAATAAATCCTTACCGACTTACTTTATATTTACGTTCCAAATCCGTAAATTTACTCCCACATTTCAAAAATAAATCAACGTTTATTTTTAATCAAATTCCCCTTTCTTTTATAAATTCCATAGTGAACTTACACTTCCAAAATATCTATGAATATATGATTCCCAAATCGATTTCTAATATTCATTTTAAATTTGTCTTCAAAAAGATAAATTCTCAAAACGTTTCATTTCACATTGGAAAAACATTTCCATACTTATTTATTAATAAGAAATTCACAAATCCATTTATTTTCAATACTTAGAAAATATTCAACATACTTAATATCGAAATTAAGTATATATTTCATTCTTTAAGGAAAACATTCACTTAAACACATTTATTTGAGTCAAAACGGATGTTGCGTAAAACACCGTTACGACGATCCAAAATCACTAGTATAGGGATTCAAAATTAAAATAGATATATAAATCCAAATACTATACAAAATATTTCCTTTCGGAAACCATTTACTATAACAACAGTGTTATAGTCCACCATTTCCTTATTTCTCGAAAACGTCTATTTCAATAATGAATGTTGAAATCTATGTATTCGATTTATAATAAATTTTAAAACATCGTTAAAATGATTAACTTCATTTTATAATATTCATTTTCCCAAGCATATCCATTTTATTTGATAATATATTCACTGTCCAAAATCATGAATATACTTCCTTAACCAATTTCAACTTTCAATTTATCAAATTCCATTGATTTCGAATTTATAAACAATGTCTATAAATTCCATTTCTATTTAGAATCTTCGATTTATAAATCTCCTTTATTAATCCAATTCAATTTATATAACTCAATTATGTACCAAATGTCCATATTATAAGTTAAATGCTTATAATCCATTTATTTACAAAATCATTCTTTGAAAACTTCACAAATTATAAATCTTATTACTTATGAGATTTCATTTATAAACAACATCCGCTTACTAACGGCGCATAATGTCTATTTTAACAATCAATATATAACAATCATCATTCAAACATACAATCAATAATTTTAAATCTAACTATTTAAAATTAAAATCGAAACCGATTCGATTGAGTGAGAAGTTCTCACCTTGAAGTTCTCATAGCAATTTGTAGCGATTTATTTCGAATACCCGAAATTTTTGCTAGCCCAAATAAATTCCAATCCAGCTCCATAGCGTTGTATTTGACGATACGAACGCAACACAATTCGTTTTGTCCGATTCCGAGCTGGCAGCAAAGAGTTATGGTATTTTAAAGATTATACAATTTATTACATAATTAATTTACAATTTAAAATTAAATTTCAAACCCTACGAAATCACAGCCCTCCATTTCTCTACTGCAGATCTGGGCCGCCCTTTGCATCTTCTTCCCAACGTGAATATCACGTTCCCTTCAACCCATAGCCGTCGCTCTTCAAGTAATTTTCACGACCAACTCCGGCATCTTGAAGACGATCAGGGACCATGGCCACGAAGCTCACCATGACCACCACCCACGGCCAGAACCCAGTCACGCGCGGCCTCCCCTAGCGTCTCGATTTGCGTGAAAAACGCAGTGACTTTATGGTCAATTTCCCATCGATCCGCTCAGTGTTTTCCGATCATGACCGTTGGTTTTAAAGATCTCGAGGAGATCTACAACTTTGTAGTTGGAAGTTTCTGATGATTGTGAGCAGATTAGAAGAAAAAGGAGAAAGAAGAATGGAGCTTTTTCGGCCATTGATAGTTAGAGGTGGCGGCCAGGCTGTTGAAAATTAGGGTTTGGCAATTGAAATGAATAAAGGCTCCTTTTATAGAAAACCGACGATACACTATTCATCCCGGATTTTTCGAACTCCAAACGAAGCATGCCGGTTGGCATTTCTAAGGTTTACCCCACGTTTCGAATACAATAGAATGTGTTTCGGGAGCTAATTCGATTATCTGTGCGAGTTATGGCAATAAAAGTTCGATTTGAAATTAAATCGGTAAATCAAATTTCTAGGCGTTTTATCTTGCACCGGACAAACGGTAAATCCGATTGAAACAAAATTTGAAACCATACAATATATCACATTACGGATCTGATGAAAATAGTTTTTTCAAAATCCGAGACTGTTTGGAAAATGACCATTTTAACTCGCCAAATTAATATTAAAATAATTTCGATGCGTTTCGAGCTGCCACGGTCAAACGAAAACTCCGATTGCTACGAAAATTGAAATCCGATAATAACAAACCATTACGGATCCAATGAAACTAGTTTCGTCCAATTCTGAGACTGTTTGAAAATTGGCTATTTTTCAGTCGATAATTAAATATTAAAATATTCAATTTTCACAAATTAACTCCAAATTCAATTTTAAAAGTTTTATAACATCACTCTAACTCCAACATGATTAAATAAAATTTTACAAATCATTTTTAATCATATTTAACCCAACATTCAATTATTTCTGTAATTTCAACTATTAAATTACCAATTTAATTATGCAATTAAATCCAATTATTCGAAATAAAATTTATTTGACTTATAAATTTCACTTATTAATATTTAAATTCAATTAAATATTCATATTTTAATTAACAAAAATTCTGGGTCATTACAAGCCTCCCCCCTTAAAAGAATTTCGTCCTCGAAATTACCAAGTAAGAAAAAATTACAGAATCCATTAACTTTTCAAAACAAACCATTCAATTTAGATTTTTACAAATCTCTTAAGTGTTTAACTTTCCCAAAATTCATGGTTAAACTTCATACAATATCTTTACTAAGTTTCCAAATCCAAACTTAGTTTTCAAAAAATTCCCAATTTTCTCAAAAATATTCTAACGCCTTTAATTTTCGGAAAAATTCGCCATAGTCTCCTTTGCACGGCTCGATCCAAAAAAAAATGACAGTATATATATCACAAATATACATCTCATCAAGTGATGAGGCATCCCGCAAGGAAAAAGTGTAAAAGTACGATATTTAATCCGAGATATGTACCTTATTTATTATTAGCGAGCATATATGGCTAATATAGCGCGAAAGCGAGCTCCAAATGCGAAGAAAGCGCAATCCACACCTACTAAACACTCAACAACAACATGAGAAACATGCATATATGAAAATAATAACAATATACATCATATATCACTACAACAACTACATATGCCAATATAGCAAATGCAACAAAACAACAATGCAACCACCAAAATCAATATAAATTCACTTCTCATTAATATTCATTGAATTGGTTTTCCAATTGATTCATTAACATTGGAATTTTACAAACGTTCATTCATTCGATTTCAGTTAGTTTACATTCACTAATTTATTCACATTAATTCGCCTTCAATCCAAATCAAATCCAAATCTATTCAAATTTATTTACTTCCAATTTGGATTCAATCACATAGTTTTTAATTTCGCTAATTCAATTTCATTAACACTTAATGAATTAAATACAATCAACTAACATTCACATGACAACCAATTTATATTCAACATAACCAAATTATTTAATTACATTCTATTTGGTCCAACTCTTTTGATTCTAATTGGTTGATATTTAATTGACTTTCATTCAGTTTATTCAATTTCCAATAACATTAGCTTTTAATGAATTAACACTTATATTCATTGTTTCATACTAATTATTTACATTCAATTGATTAATATTTCATCCCTTCATCAATTCAATTGTTAATTCCTTTAATAATATAAAGTTGAATTTCATTCATATAACTCAAGTTCAAATGCTTAACGACTTCATTTCATTAATTCACTTATTAATTTACTTTGACACCAAAAATCAACTTCATTCAACATCACTTAAGTTATATTCCATTTCAAACATCTTATCAAATCCAAATCAATTTATTTAACTTTCCTTTTGTTAAATTTCAAATCACATGTCTTTGATGACAACTCAAATTTATTTCAACTTGGATTTTATTGATTTACTTATACTTCCTTTAATTTAACTCCATCCTTTAAGTTAAATTTATTCTATTAAAACTCAAATTGTACAAGTTATCAACTCATTTATCATTCCCATAAATATTTTAAACAGGATTCCAGAGTCTTTTCAATCTTTCAAAACCATTTTTGAAATCAAATCAATTTCCCTTTTTGAATTTCAAAACCAAACCCAAATTTTCCAAACAACTTTCTTTTAAACAATTTGGCAGCAATCCCTCTTTTGGAAACCCGAAAATGAACACTGATGATGTCATGATCATCATCGGAATTATTTTCCAACGACCAAAAAGTGTTTAGAGCTTTAATTTCTCCGAAATAATTTTCCCAAAATATCAAATCTTTTCAAAACACTTCTCTAGAATTTTGTTTTCAGAATATAAATCACATTTATAAGTCTTTTACTTATATAATTTCACTTCTTGTATATAAGATTATTTCACAATTGTAAATCACACTAATTATAGTTCCATACTTATAATTCATTTGCTTATACAATTATTCTTTAAAAATTGTTGTTTTTATTCAACAACCAAACAATCAATTATATACTTTAATAATTCTGAAAAATTATTCTTTTGTATATAAAATATAATCAAGGTAAAATTATTTCATTTACCCAATTTAAAACAATACCGTGTCGAATTGTTCTATTCAAGTGTTTAGAGATCCCTATCAACAACGTTAATTACTCGTGCTGACCAAAATCCATATAAGACTCAGCAAACCAATCATCACAATATAAAACAATTTATATTCACTAAAAATAGGCGCTCGTATCTTTATTATACTCAAACTCACTCTAGAGTACTACTGACTCCATCTCTAATGAGAAATACCCAACAGAGCCATGGTTGTCGCTTAACCATATGCTCTGATACCAACTGTAAAGACCCACAAATCCGTACTCCTTGAATAGACACTAATCTCCATTGATTAACTCAAGATGAACGGAAATACGAATTCTTAGGGGTAAAAAAAAGAAAAAAAAAGATAGAAGAAGAGAGAAAAGATAGAACAGAACAGAAACAATATCAGAATCTCACAATCGCAGCGGAACAACATATAATAGATAAATGAATAATCTTTTAAACAAAGAACTATATCAGTTATTACATTACATCATATTACATTACATTACATCATCGGAGTGTACAACAACAGACAACAACAAACAGCGGAAAAGAAATAATATATACTAGTGAATACGCCATGCCATCCAGCTTGCCACCAGCAACTCCTGAATTCCAGAATATCCTGATAAACCTTACTCCTGACTGCCCGTGTGGAAATTGGTGGGCACCCAAAGTTTAGGAAGGAAAACAATAGTCAGTCATGTGACTGGTGTGAGAACTAAAACAGTTTATCTTTAAAACAAAGAACAGGATAATTTTTAAAATAGATTCGCAATGCTTTTTTAGAAAATGAGACTACCATAAGGCCTCCCGCACACACACACAATGCAAACGCAGAATCGGAGGAGATTTCTCCTTATGATAGTCAAAGATGCTTGATACGCATTAAAAAGAAACATTTGATATTATTACTAGTGCATAGTGTAGGGAAGAATTTCGAAAGTAAAGATATAAATCTTAGCCAACATACGACCATTATCATATGCCTACTATAGCTACCATATTCAATAGTAGGTTACCGCAACATTCCATGGCAGGTTATACAACTAAAACCGTACAAGATCGTATTTTTTCTTTGGATTTCCAACAAATGGTCAGGCCAAGGAACTTCCCATTGCCACATGGTTACGCCTCTGGAAAGACGACCCGAGAACCAAACCGGATCTCTACCAACACAAGGCCGGGTTACCCCTAACTGGGTAACTACTGACACGAATATGTCATCCCCCGATCTTAACCGATCTATCCAAGGATCCTCGATTTCCAACAACCACAAAGTAATAAATTTGCAGCAACAACATAGGTTAAGTATTTGGGCTCCATACCATGATACCACCTCTATCCAGAAGGAATGACATACACTAAAGGGGCGCTACCCCCCAATAACCTTGCCGCATCCTTCCTGTTTTGACCATTTCCGGGGTGTGAGGTCCGACGAAGTCTCGTCCACAAAGCGACGCTTTATACAAAAGTTGTGCTTTGGGTCAACAAATGATCAAAGTAATGATCACCAAGATAAATGATCAAATAAATAATCATATCACAAATGATCAAACAATGATCATCCCACAGCAACACTCAGCATGCCACGCTACCAAATTGGGAGTATATCACTAATAACCTTCAACTACATAACCTTTGAGCTCGTACGTCTCAGAGAAGGGTGTTAAGCTAAGAGAATAAATTCTCCGCCACCAACAGAAATATATTTGAAAGAAATCAGCTTTATATCTCAATTTGTAATGTCAGACATACAATCCATACAAGTTTGTTCCGGGCTCGAACAGAATCGAAGACTCTTACAAAGATGTCCTTGCATTCCGGAAAATTTCTAATCACGTCCGGACTTCCCGTCACTAAGGGTGATAAAACCTCTATATCGGAGATCAGCCGATGCAGAGCAACTCAACGGTAATCCTTCCGTTTTCAAAAATATCCGGTCTTCAACGTCGGTCATTAAATGCAATCCATTACGACGTATCACATATTCAGAATGGGTTATACGACCCCAAGGTCCTTTCCCGGCTAACCCGAATAGTGAGCGCTTATTCAAAAATAAGTGTGGCATTCAAATTCAAGCAAATCACAACAAATACCTATTTAAAGGTAAATATTGATAGTCGGATTATTCAACTATCAATAGGCATGCTCAACATCACCAGATTCCAAATAATTTCCCAAAATATTTACTTTCCAAAATATCTTTACTAGATATATAATTTCCACACTTCAACCATTGGAAAACAAATTTTCAAATCACTTTTCACCATTATCACTTTTGAAAACAAATTTCAATCATTTTCCTTACGCGGAAATACTTTCATTTAAAAATGGTTCATTTAAACCAATTAAATAAATCTTTACCGACTTACTTTATATTTACGTTCCAAATCTGTAAATTTACTCCCACACTTCAAAAATAAATCAACGTTTATTTTTAGTCAAATTCCCCTTTCTTTTATAAATTCCATAGTGAATTTACACTTCCAAAATATCTATGAATATATGATTCTCAAATCGATTTCTAATATTCATTTTCAATTTGTCTTCAAAATGATAAATTCTCAAAACGTTTCATTTCACATTGGAAAAACATTTCCATACTTATTTATTAATAAGTAATTCACAAATCCATTTATTTTCAATACTTAGAAAATATTCAATATACTTAATATCGAAATTAAGTATATATTTCATTCTTTAAGGAAAACATTCACTTAAACACATTTATTTGAGTCAAAATGAATGTTGCGTAAAACACTGTTACGACGACCCAAAATCACTAGTATATGGATTCAATATTAAAATAGATATATAAATCCCAATACTATACAAAATATTTCCTTTCGGAAATCATTTACTATAACAACAGTGTTATAGTCCACCATTTCCTTATTTCTCGAAAATGTCTATTTTAATAATGAATGTTGAAATCTATGTATTCGATTTATAATATATTTTAAAACATCGTTAAAACGATTAACTTCATTTTATAATATTCATTTTCCCAAGCATATCCATTTTATTTGATAATATATTCACTATCCAAAATCGTGAATATACTTCCTTAACCAATTTCAACTTTCAATTTATCAAATTCCATTGATTTCAAATTTATAAATAATGTCTATAAATTCCATTTCTATTTATAAGCTTCGATTTATAAATCTCCTTTATTAATTCAATTCAATTTATATAACTCAATTATGTACCAAAAGTCCATATTATAAGTTAAATGCTTATAATCCATTTATTTACAAAATCGTTCTTTGAAAACTTCACAAATTATAAATCTTATTACTTATAAGATTTCATTTATAACCCTATTTTCAACATTAATAGAACTCCTTTTAAAATTCTATTATTTCGATTTATAAAATATATATTTTATAAATCTAAACTATAAACCATTTTTGCTTCATCAAAGATTTCAATTTAAATGCAAAAATCCGATTTATAAGTTAATTCCTTAAATCTTTTGTCTTACCACATCTATTCATTTTATAACTTCACAATTCATAAATCTATAAATTTTCATTCACTTATGAATACATTTATACTTCATTTTAACACTTATAAAAACTCGTTTTATAATTCCTATATTTTTAATTTTAAAATATCAAATTTATACATCTTTCATATAACCCGTTTTAAAATAATTCAAAAATTCCAATTTAACTATTTTATAAATTTATTAACTACTTATCTCAAAAATCACCTTTTGGTTATATTTCACAAATATCTTAATTTTTATAACATAAAAATTTATAACGTTTTAATGATTTAAAATGAATCAATTCAAAAATTTAATAAAACATATACTTTCAAAAATCACTTTAAAAATTCTTTTAAAAAACCAAAATCATTACTTTAAAACTTGAAAAATGGATCCAATGATGCAACAACACCAAGTAGTCAATCACGACATCCAAATATCATATATCGATATGATAATCAACAAATATCACAATATCTGTAAATAAATCAATACAGTTGAGGAATCCAGTTGGATCCCTCCAACCTGTTTTCCTGCATCCAAAGATGTTAGCACAATACCAATTCCGTTCCAGTACGGAATTATCGCGGTATATGAGATTTATAAAATATTATCCGCTTAATAGGCGGCGCAATAGGGTCTCATCCGCTATATAATGCGGGAAATGAACTCCAAGTACATAGATAATACCAATTTCACTATAAGGTGAAATATTCGCGGTATATGTTTTTAATAAATAACATCCGCTTAATAACGGCGCATAATGTCTATTTTAACAATCAATACATAACAATCATCATTCAAACATACAATCAATAATTTTAAATCTAACTATTTAAAATTAAAATCGAAACCAATTCGATTGAGGAGAAGTTCTCACCTTGAATTTCTGATAGCAATTTGTAGCGATTTATTTCGAATAAAATTAAACGGACGTTTAATTTTACCTGAAATTTTCGCTATTCCAAATAAATTCCAATCCATCTCCTAGCGTAGTATTTGACAATACGAACGCAACGCAATTCGTTTCGTCCGATTCCGACCTCGCAGCAAAGAGTTATGGCATTTTAAAGATTATACAATTTATTACATAATTAATTTACAATTTAAAATTAAATTTCAAACCCTACGAAATCACAGCCCTCCATTTCTCTACTGCATATCTGGGCCGCCCTTTGTATCTTCTTCCCAACGTGAATATCACGTTCCCTTCAACCCATAGCCGCCGCTCTTCAAGTAATTTTCACGACCAACTCCGGCATCTTGAAGACGATCAGGGACCATGGTCACGAAGCTCACCACGACCACCACCCACGGCCAGAACCCAGTCACGCGCGGCCTCCCCTAGCGTCTCGATTTGCGTGAAAAACGCAGTGACTTTGTGGTCAATTTCCCATCGATCCGCTCAGTATTTTCCGATCATGACCGTTGGTTTTAAAGATCTGGAGGAGATCTACAACTTTGTAGTTGGAAGTTTCTGATGATTGTGAGCAGATTAGAAGAAAAAGGAGATGGAAGAATGGAGCTTTTTCGGCCATTGATAGTTAGAGGTGGTGGCCGGGCTGTTGAAAATTAGGGTTTGGCAATTGAAATGAATAAAGGCTCCTTTTATAGAAAACCGACGAAACACTATTCATCCCGGATTTTACGAACTCCAAACGAAGCATGCCGATTGGCGTTTCTAAGGTTTACCCCACGTTCCGAACACAATAGAACATGTTTCGGGAGCTAATTCGATCATCTGTGCGAGTTATGGCAATAAACGTTCGATTTGAAATTAAATCGGTAAATCAAATTTCTAGGCGTTTTAGCTTGCACCGGACAAACGGTAAATCCGATTGAAACAAAATTTGAAACCATACAATATATCACATTACGGATCCGATGAAACTAGTTTTTTCAAAATCCGAGACTGTTTGGAAAATGACCATTTTAACTCGCCAAATTAATATTAAAACAATTTCGATGCGTTTCGAGCTGCCACGGTCAAACGAAAACTCCGATTGCTACGAAAATTGAAATCCGATAATAACAAATCATTACGGATCCAATGAAACTAGTTTCGTCCAATTCTGAGATTGTTTGAAAATTGGCTATTTTTCAGTCGATAATTAAATATTAAAATATTCAATTTTCACAAATTAACTCCAAATTCAATTTTAAAAGTTTTATAACATCACTCTAACTCCAACATGATTAAATAAAATTTTACAAATCATTTTTAATCATATTTAACCCAATATTCAATTATTTCTGTAATTTCAACTATTAAATTACCAATTTAATTATGCAATTAAATCCAATTATTCGAAATAAAATTTATTCGACTTATAAATTTCACTTATTAATATTTAAATTCAATTAAATATTCATATTTTAATTAACAAAAATTCTGGGTCGTTACAGATATTTATCATTTCAATCCGCAATTTAAATATCTACGGGTATATCTTTTCAACCCGCAATCCCAAAATTTAAGATCAATGAAAATCGCTTGGGTTTATCATTTAAACCCATAACGATTTTTCTCCTATTCTACAAATCGATCGGATATGTATCATTTCAACCCATAGGGAATTCTAAATTAAGAGAACTTGTAAAGTGAGAACAAATATGATAAAATATAACATATCGATAACAGGCATATATCTTCAGTGATAAACTATATAAAATATACACAACAGGATATGGTGTCATATATCACAGGTGACAATTGCAGATAATGGCATACCATATTTAACAATTAAATAACTAGCAATTAAAAATTAACAACATATTTCAATTGTCATTTCGAGTGAAATCAAATTTACTAACTATAAGAATATTAATCGTGAGTGATTGCTCATCTTTCGAGACCATAGAAGATAGACAACGTGACAAGCTAGGAATTTCTGTGACCAATTCGATATTGAGAAGTTAAGCTGAGATGGACTAGAGTCGATGAATCGAAATATATGTTATATATATATATATATATAAATTTTCTAAAATCAATTTAAAACATACATTAAAAATAAAAAAATATATATTTTCAAATCAGAAATTAAACTTAACGACATAAGAATGAAAATCTATGTGTGTATGTGTGTGTATATATATATATATTGAAAACCAAACTCATGCATACTTATATAAATATATAATTATATGAACATACACATTATACAACTATATATATACACAATTTAAAATCAATATTATTATAAGCTTATATACATATTATAATTTGAAAATAAATATCTATTATAAAAATCAATGTAACCATTTTTATCATATACTCAAAAAGATCATATATAAGCTAATTGACCTTAACATTACTTCATATGTAACTGATAACATATATTTAAACATATAAAAATATCAACCTTTATTAAAATGTATAATTCATAACGTATAACATAAAATTTAAAAAAAAAATATAGTATATAAAGTAGGCTCGGCTATAAATGACGCAGCAGATTAATCAAAACAAACTTCAAGCGGTGAAAGTAGCAATCGGTGGATTGATGAATACCAAAATGCCCAAATTCGTTGATCCGAAGATACCGAATTCTAGCTATCTCTAACACGTTGATCGCGCACGATACCGTGAAAGAAGATCTTCAATTCTTCAAGCGTTGATCAAGCGCACTTGATTCCGCGAATCGGCTTCAACAATCGTTGATTCGAGCGCACTCGAATAACCGAAAGTGGAGATAGGAGATTACACTCACCAATTTTAGAAGAAAGCACACAGCAATCAACAAGAAATTTTATTCAAAAATCGACCACCAAAAAGTTACAACTCACTCCCTATTTATAGAGTTTCACAACACAGCCCCTTAAGTCGTATACGACTTACGACTCATCCCTAGGTCGTTGCCGACCTAACAGACACCCTGCCTCTCAAACAGTACTCGACTTAAACCATAGCGACCTAAAACGCTACGACTCACGACTTATAATGCATGGTACAACACAACCCAGGTCGCACACGACTTATCAACATACACGGGACGCGACTTACGACTCAATCATACAACACGACTCAACCGACTCAACCGACTCAACTGCATATTGACTTAAGAGCATACACTAGGTCGTCGCCGACCTAACATTTCACATACATACGGGCCGACTTAACATATAACGACTCAAAGACATGCGACTTAACAACCAACACCTGCTCATATGACCGACTTAAGCGCATGCCGACTCAAGCTTCCAATCTTCCTGCGCATATCTCCTCAACGACTTAGTTAGGTCGTGACTGCTTCCTCTGCTGTTAAGTTGTAACTTGTTATCCTTCACCCTGTTAAGTCGCGAACGACTTAAGGCTTCTTCATTAGCACCTGTAGTTATAGGTCGTAGACGACCTAAAAATTCAGATTTCGAATGACTCAATGGTTTGTTAGGTCGTAAGTCCTCTTCCCCTAGCCTGTTAGGTCGTGACTGACCTAACCCTTCTTCCTTCGGTCGTATGCGACTCATGTCTTTGCCTTCGGATCTTTTAAGTCGCGTACGACTTAAACCCCCACTAAGTCGTGAACGACTCATGGCGTTAACTCACAATTCTTCGAACCTGGTCTGAGCTGCATCATCCTTCCCTGGTTGAGAAAAATTCGTCCTCGAATTTGTAAGTTCTTCTACATCAGATTGTTCATCTCCATAATGTGGCACAAGATGCTTAACATTGAATATGTCAGAAGTGTACACATCCTCCGGCAGCTTCAACTTATAAGCATTTTCATTGATCCGTTTCACAACTTCTACTGGACCAATTTTTTTGGCTTTTAACTTGTTATAAGCGCCTACTGGAAAACGATCCTTCGTTAACACAGCATACACCAAATCTCCTTCGTTAAATTCAACATTTCGTCGCTTCAAATCTGCAAATTTCTTATATTTCTCATTTGATTTTTTCAATCGTTCCTGAACGATTCTATGACATTCCGTCAACCCATCAGCAAAGTCTACAGCTCGTTTACCCGTCCCCTTCGGTTGTGGTACCACTGTTAAATCCAACGGTCCCCTGGGTAAATTTGAATATACAATCTGAAATGGACTGAATCCCGTACTACGATTCACTGTGTGATTATGAGCAAACTCTGCCTGGCATAACTTCATGTCCCAACTCTTCAGATTATCCTGCACAAGACATCGCAACAAATTTCCCAATGATCTGTTAACAACTTCTGTCTGCCCATCAGTTAGCGGATGATAAGCACTACTAAATTTCAGCTTCGTTCCCACCATCTTCCATAAACTTAACCAAAAGTGACTCAGAAAACGAGTATCCCGATCCGAAACAATAGACTCTGGCAATCCATGAAGTCGATAGATCTCTTTGAAAAATAACTGAGCAACCCGAACAGCATCCGCCGTCTTCTTACAAGCAATAAAATGTACCATCTTCGAAAATCTATCCACCACAACAAATATAGAATCATTTCCCCTTTGAGTTCTAGGCAAACCCAAAACAAAATCCATGCTGATATCAACCCACGGTTTATTAAGTACTGGTAACGGCATATATAATCCTGCATTTGTCGTTGTTCCCTTCGAAACCTGACATATATGATATCTCTCCACAAACTTTTCAACCTCTTTCCTCATTGATGGCCAAAAATAAGATTGAGAAATTAACTGCAAAGTACGATCTCTACCCACATGGCCTTCTTCATGTAATTCTTTGATAATCTTCAATCTCAAACTGCTCTCTGGAATACGTAATCGATTTCCTTTAAACAAGAATCCATCAACCAACATAAATTCAACAGTATCTCCATCCTTAACTTTCTCAACAAACTTTGCAAAGTAAGGATCTTCGTCAATCAACTCTGGCAATAATTCAAACCCCATCACTTCAACTTTCATTGTAGTCAACAAATGACTCCTCCTACTCAAAGCATCAGCCACACGATTCGTTACCCCAGACTTATGTTTGACAACAAAAGTAAACTGCTGTAAATAAGCAATCCATGATGCATGTCTTGCTGAAATCTTATCATGTCCCTGCAAATGCTTCAACGCCTCATGATCAGTGTAAAGAACAAACTCTTTCTGAAATAGATAATGCCTCCAGTGCTTCACGGCTTGCACAACTGCATAAAACTCAACATCGTATGTACTATATCTCATCTTAGCCCCTGATAACTTCTCACTGAAATATGCAATAGGTCTTCCACTCTGACTCAACACTCCTCCAATCCCAACCTTTGATGCATCAGTGTGTAGCTCAAACAACAACTGAAAATCTGGTAAAACAAGAATTGGTGCTGTCGTCAACAGTTCTTTGATTCGTTCAAAAGCAACTCCTGCTTCCTCTGTCCAAGAAAATTGTTTCCCCTTCATGCAATCGGTAACTGGTGCCATCACGCTACTGAAGTGTGGAATGAATCTTCGGTAGAATGATGCCAACCCATGAAAACTTCTAACTTCAGTGATAGTTCTCGGCTGTGGCCAATTTCTAACTGCTTTAACTTTACTCTGGTCCACCTGGATTCCTTTCTCAGATACAACATATCCCAAAAATAATACACTTCGAGTCATGAACACACATTTCTTCGTAGCTGCATAAAATTGTTCCTTACGAAGAATAATCAACACCTTTCTCAAATGCTCTACATGTTCCTCTGCGCTCGCACTATAAATCAGAATATCATCAAAGTAAACTACAACAAACTTCCCAATGTACGGTCTGAAAATTTGATTCATCATCCTCATAAATGTACTCGGTGCATTCGATAGACCAAACGGCATAACCAACCATTCATACAATCCTTCCCTTGTCTTGAACGCGGTCTTCCATTCGTCTCCCGGTCTAATTCGAATCTGATGATATCCACTCTTCAAATCAATCTTTGAAAAGATAGTTGCCCCACTCAACTGATCTAGCAAGTCATCCAACCTTGGCATAGGAAATCTGTAGCGAACAGTAATCTTATTCAATGCTCGACTGTCAGTGCACATTCTCCATGTTCCATCCTTCTTCGGCACCAACAAGGCTGGTACTGCACAAGGACTCAAGCTTTCCTGAACACGTCCCTGTTCTAACAACTCTTCCACTTGCCTTCGCAACTCCTCATGTTCCTTCGGACTCATCCTGTAATGTGGTCGATGTGGTAACACTGCCCCCGGAACAAGATCAATCTGATGTTGAATGTCTCTTAATGGCGGTAACTCCTTAGGCAACTCTTCTAGAAATACGTCTTCAAATTCTTTCAAAACTGGCTTCGCTTCTTCTGGAATTTCGACCCCTTCACTACACTCTCGTCCAATCAACAAAAAGACTTCAGACTCTTCTTCCACTTCTTTCACAAACTCCTTCAAAGATAGCAAAGTTTTCAGTTCTTCGATCTCCTCCAACTTGTTCTCCTTCTGTTGTTGCTTCTTGGGAACCAAAGTGATTTTAGTACCTTCGAACATGAAACTATAGCTATTAGCACGACCATCATGTTGCACTGCTCTATCAAACTGCCATGGTCTGCCCAACAACATATGACACACATCCATGTCTACAACATCACACCAAATTTCGTCTTTTTACTTCTTCCCAATAGAAAAATTAACACAATCCCTTCGGCACACCTTCACTTCACCACCCTTCCTTAACCATGCTAGCTTGTACGGTTTAGGATGCTTCTCAGTTTTCAAGTTCAACTTCCTTACTGCTTCTGTAGAGATAATATTGTCACAGCTTCCAGCATCAATAACGAACTTGCAAACTTTCCCCAAAATAGTGCATGTCGACTGGAAAATATTGCTTCTCAACCAACTAGAATCCTCTTCTTGCTTTGGTGTAAGACAAGATCTCCTCATCATCAAATTACAACCTTCATCCCCGGACAATAAGTCTTCCTCCTCAACATAAGGTGCATTTGAACATTCTGCCTCCTCACCATCATCCTCAATCTCAGCAACCATTGCTCTCTTCTTCGGCTTCGGACATTCATTGCTTTTGTGACCCAACTCCTGACAATTATAACATTTGAAACCACTACTAACCTTTGCCTTCTCAGCCTCCTTCACCACTGGCTTACTGACAGGTTTAGGAACATTAGAACTCCCACTAAAACCCTTCACTTGATTGTTAGAATTAGTAAACACACCACCTCCACGCCTTCCCTGCTTCTCCCAAGCCAACGCTTTCTGATGTGCCTCTGCAACAGATCTCGGATCGAACATATTAACCATATCCTGGATCTGCATTCTCAATCCCCTAATGAATCTAGCAGTTAGCTGTTCTTCCGTTTCCATAACATCATTCCTAGCAATGAGTTGGTAAAATTCATCAGCATAATCACTAACAGACTACGTCCCTTGCCTCAGATTCTGCAACCTCTGGTACATAAGTGATTGATAGTTGTAAGGTAATAAAGTAGCTCTCATCAACTTCTTCATCTTATCCCAAGACTCAATCTTTGACTTGCCCATTCTCTCCCTTGTAAGTTTAGTTTGCTGCCACCATGCCAAAGCTCTCCCCCTCAACCTAGTAGCAACCAACTTCACTCTTCTATGCTCAGGAACCTCCTTGAAATCAAAGATCTCTTCAACATTGGACACCCAATCAATAAATTCTTCAGCTACCATTCCACCCTTGAACTCTGTAATTTCCATCTTCATACCCGATTCCCATCGATGATCATCATCTACATCTCGATATGAATTTCGAACTTGGTCTCGATCTCGATAATGAATGCTAGCTTTATCACCCTCTTCATCAAAATCAAAAGTATGCCTACATCGATCTCGACCATTATCATTCCTTCGTTCATGCGTGCTTCTTCTACTATGTCTCTCTTCATCTCTATATACCTCATTGTCAAATTCACGTTGACTTCTTCTCTCTTCATGTCCATAGTCATGATGATCTCTCCGTGATGAAATTGATGTTTCTCTTCTATCTCTAAAAGAATGCGGTGATACCCTCCTCGCTTCCGTAACCGATGGCGAAACTCGGTTTCCTCCATGGTTCGAGTTTGGTGATCTCCTCCTTTGAGTTTGATTCAAATCATTCATCAACTTCTCTAATTTTCCAATGCCTTCATCAAATTTCTCATTAATACGTTGCTCCATAAGCTCAGCTTCTTCTCTTCTATACAACGCTTCAACATTTTGATGACGGTTAGCTCTCCTTGGCGGCATGATTCAAGTCTTCACAATCTCTTCAAAACTAGCAACACAAGTCAAACAAATCACGGCTTAATTCAACTTGGCTCAACAATCACTTGACTCGGCTCGGCAACAAGCAACGACTCAAGGATAGGTCGGTTTCAACTCAACAAAGCACGGATTAACTGCACTTGGCTCGGCCGCCTACTTCAACCCTTCAATTCAAACAACAACAAGGCACGACTCCAATCACTAGCTCGGCCTCAATACTTCAAACACCTCACAGCTTAACTTGGCTCGGCTTAAGGTCTCCAAGCAACTTCAAATTCAAACACTTCTCCAACTCTAGATCCAAAATGAAATGGATCAAAATCTTCAAACTAGTTGCAACTTCAAGATGAACACAATGAACAACAACTTCAAACTTCAACTTCAAAAATTGGCTCCAAGTCTCGGCTTAGCTATGATTGGCTAAGTCTAGCTCCGATACCAAAACTGACGCAGCGGATTAATCAAAACAAACTTCAAGCGGTGAAAGTAGCAATCGGTGGATTGATGAATACCAAAATGCCCAAATTCGTTGATCCGAAGATACCGAATTCTAGCTACCTCTAACACGTTGATCGCGCACGATACCGTGAAAGAAGATCTTCAATTCTTCAAGCGTTGATCAAGCGCACTTGATTCCGCGAATCGGCTTCAACAATCGTTTATTCGAGCGCACTCGAATAACCGAAAGTGGAGATAGGAGAGTACACTCAACTACCAATTTTAGAAGAAAGCACACAGCAATCAACAAGAAATTTTATTCAAAAACCGACCACCAAAAAGTTACAACTCACTCCCTATTTATAGAGTTTCACAACACAGCCCCTTAAGTCGTATACGACTTACGACTCATCCCTAGGTCGTTGCCGACCTAACAGACACCCTGCCTCTCAAACAGTACTCGACTTAAACCATAGCGACCTAAAACGCTACGACTCACGACTTATAATGCATGGTACAACACAACCCAGGTCGCACACGACTTATCAACATACACGGGACGCGACTTACGACTCAATCATACAACACGACTCAACCGACTCAACTGCATATTGACTTAAGAGCATACACTAGGTCCTCGCCGACCTAACATTTCACATACATACGGGCCGACTTAGCATATAACGACTCAAAGACTTGCGACTTAACAACCAACACCCTCTCATGTGACCGACTTAAGCGCATGCCGACTCAAGCTTCCAATCTTCCTGCGCATATCTCCTCAACGACTTAGTTAGGTCATGACTGCTTCCTCTGCTATTAAGTTGTAACTCGTTATCCTTCACCCTGTTAAGTCGCGAATGACTTAAGGCTTTTTCATTAGCACCTGTAGTTATAGGTCGTAGACGACCTAAAAATTCAGATTCCGAATGACTCAATGGTTTGTTAGGTCGTAAGTCCTCTTCCTCTAGCCTGTTAGGTCGTGACTGACCTAACCCTTCTTCCTTCGGTCGTATGCGACTCATGTCTTTGCCTTCGGATCTTTTAAGTCGCGTACGACTTAAACCCCCACTAAGTCGTGAACGACTCATGGCGTTAACTCGCAATTCTTCGACCCTGGTATGAGCTGCATCAATAAATATACTAGCAGACCTATATATACTTATATATATATAACAGATCCCACTATTCAAACTTACTATATATATACTGTAACTTAAATATAAGTCACCGAATCATAAAAATAAGTAACATATATTGCCAGGTTATACTTTCATAAACTAACATATTTTAAATCATATAAACTGACATATACAAATTAACATATTATAGCTAACCTATATATATAACTACAAATCATGATATATAAAATCTATAAACACAAATATATACCACTAAATAAAGCATGTAGGCAGACAATTGAGGCACTTCGGCCAAAGGCAAAGGTGGCATAGAGAAGCATAATGGAGATGAGCAGCCTCAGGAGTGGGTGCCGATGTCAGGGTAGTGGTTGGAGGATCTAAGGTGGCACAACGGTGAGATGTTGCGTGCATGTGGGAAGATGAGGCAGCACGTGGCTGTGGTGTGGCCGTTGCTATGTAGGGCAAAGGGTGGAGATTGGTCAAGTGGGCTGGAGCAAGATGTTTGGGTGGCGCGAGATGATTGGGTTCGGCTAGTGCTATAGAGGAGGGTTTCAGATGGAGGAGTGGAGCGGGTCTTGAAGCAACGGTGGGGCATGGTCGAGTATGGGTCGACAAGTCGGAGGATAGTCTTAAGGGGGAGATGGAAGTCTATGGCAGCGGTTGGAGCAAAGGGGAGGTTTGAAGCTTAACGAGCGTGCGAGCATAGGAACATGAAGAAGCATTAGGCTTTAGGCAAATATTAGAACTATATAATATATTTATGTAAAAATTTGTTTTCTCAAACGAATAAGAGTATAGGAAAAAAAAGAGACTCAAAGAAAAGGATTGAACCCGGGGTAATATAGTGACATTTGAATTCAAGGAATAATAATTGTTAGGTGGTCATTTGGTTTCATACGGGGTGAGAAATGAATGGTCATGGGAAATCCAAAAGCCAAATTGCGGAAATGATACGGAAATCGTTCCATAGATTTCGCTGTCTCCCATAATTTGAAATTAACAATTGAATATACTATAGAGATCAGCACGAAGAAACAATCAAAACAGTATACAGATATCAGCGATACGACCATCCTATCAAAAGTCGATATCTGGTGTCGAAAATTGCTAATTTTCCAAAAATAAGATAAACGGAGCAAATGCGGTCCAAAAATTTAAAGAGGGCGCGAAACATCGCAGAGCAAGAAAGGGATGCCAACATTCCTATCGTTCCTCTTGTCTAGAGGACTCAGAACGACATTGAAGAGGGAAAAATCAGGGGTGCCAAGGTTGATGATCCTGGTAATACTAGTGTAGGCCCAGGTAAAGCGCCTATGGTCGAATCATCTTGAGATGCACAACCCCAAACTCCAACTAAGAAAAGGAAGAGATTGGCATAAAAAATTCATAGAAGATAAACCATTAAAGACCCGGAGTTTGTTATTACTTCTATTGACGAAGAGTCGTCTTCCTAACACTTGGAAAGTTCACTAAAAGGATTTTTCAAATCTCCAAATTCGTGATGATATTATGACCTACGACTTTCCAAACATCAGTATCAAGGGGCTAAATTCTTTTACTGGGAGTGGTGTAGGCATCTTTTCTACCGATGAGAGAAAACACCCATAAGCAATACTACAGCTACTACTGGTCTGTCTGGGGGTACACTAGGACACTCACAACCACGTGCACTTCACTACACGCTCTTCGTCAATCCTTTGCATGATAGTTACTTACACGTTCTCATTTGGTCTTTGCAGGTGCAATAAATCAATCTCAGGCTTTTGATTGCCTAAAGGGCTCTTTAACGCATTATGGATCTGTTGTGGCTCAAAATTTGACAGGCATAGGGAAAAAACGATGGACGAGAGAAAAGCTATCATTCAAGGGAATCTTCTTCTTCCAAGCGTAGATCTCAGTCTCATTCATCTTGTTAGGGTGACCAGCCCAATCTTCCAATTTACAACAGAGACCGACCTCCCTTCCACTGCTGTCAAATTGCCATATTACATGAGCATTCTAGTTCTTCTAGCTTTAGGCAATCTTGTGATCATAGATCGAGAAAGCATCCAACTTCCACTTCTGATCCATCCATGTCGACCGTTGCCCCTAACACTTATACAGTGGAGAAATTGGCCGAACATAAGGCCACTTTCCCAAAAATCTATTTTGAAGGAATTAAATTCCTTCCCATAATACATATGATCCTGGGGGATGTCAAAGTAAGCTCTCTTGCATGTGTTAATGATGTGTTCATGCAGCGTGAATTGTTTCAACACTTAGTGGAATTAATCTTCGATGTGTCAATCGAGCGATAATATGAAATAGATCGTCTCAAGCTAGAGGCGACACATGAAGACATAATCAAACCCCAAGATAATGAACTATCAGAGTTGAAAACAAAACTAGCTAAGGTAGGAAAGAGTGCCAAGGAAACATCGAAGGTAGCGAATCATTTAGAAGCTTTTCTTATGGGGTACTCGCTCCAGAAAAGGATTCCTTGTGAAAGGAAAAAGATGTCTTGGCCCGTCGCATCGAGGAACATGAGGGGCTTCTCAAGAAAGAAAGGAAGGGATGTTTAAGGCTCAAGAAGAATCACAAAGGTATGGCGAAAAGGCCGTTGAAGCCAAGAGCCTGGAAAAAAAATTGATGAGAAGTTTTCTAAAATAGAAGACCTTAAAGAAGAGGCACGAGTGGAAGGCTGCAAGGAGATGATGGAACAATTGAAACCCGAGTAGATGACGCTAAGGAGTCCGATCAGAATGAAATAAAGGATTTTTTTGATCCACTGATCATCAAGTATAATACCAAAGTCCTCATCCACCGTGACTTGAGTTTACTTGGCGAAGGTTATCTTAAGTCACTCGCTGAAACCTAGGAGCACATCATTGAGATGAAAATGAGGGAGCTGGGCGGAGCTGAGTTAGATGGAGAGAAATTGGTGTGGGAAATCCTCCATGGAAATGAACCCCTAGATCTTGACACTACGAGACTCCGATATTTTAACACTTCAGCGCTTTCTGACAAAGGGAAAAATATTTCCGGATCCTCAAAGGCCGATCCTAATGGCCCCTCTTCTTTCCAAGCGGCTGGAGCATCGGCTTTCTTTTGCTTGGAGCAGGACTTATGCTATGATCTAGATAAGCTCGATTATCAATTCAAAGTGCTGACCCTTAATTTGGAAGGGGCCACTCCAGCAATAACCGAGAGCCATCCAAATACAAGTATATCACTTTAGTCTTCACTCTACGAGAGGTTCTGTTTTTCATACCTAATGGTTTTAGGCTTATCTCCTTGTTTTAACAAATTTGTAGGTCTTCCGGGTCCCGGCCAAACTCTTAAAAGTGATGCTGCTGTGGAGCAACTAGAGAAACTAACAGAGATTCCAGCTGCCAGTGATGTACCGTGGCCTAATGCTCAAGTTGTCGGAGACTTAACGATGATATGGCCGAAAGTCTATCGTCGATGGATGATCCAATGATGTTGTGATTACCGGCACCTCGAACGCACTGATGAGATCAAATTGATGGAGTGTATTAGAAAGAGGAGTAGCTAAAAAAAGGCCAAAGTTGAACTCATCGAGGTGGACTTTGACGATCCACACCTTATCCCACTACAAGTCATTCTACCCAGTGAGTCAATTCCCAAAGTACTCCCTTCTACTTTTGAAAGTAATCCTATAAAAGGTAGCAAGGGATCAAGGAAGAGAACTAGCAGAAGTTTAGACAGCACTACTCCTAAAAGAATAAGGGCCATGGACTGACCATTTGCATGATTTCCATCTGCAGAGCTCTTGGAAAGTTTGCATGGATCTGGCACTTGCTGCATCATCGTACATATTCAATGGCGTCTCAATTGATAGTTGTTGTGGGCATTTCCGTCCACAACATAGTGAATACAGAGAATCGGATTGTTGAAATTTATCCTTTAAAGCTGATAAATTGAACAACACTGATGGACTGAAACATCAAGATCGATAATAGAAATGGTACAACCAACCAAAAGAATAATTAGATTCTTGGAATTTATCCTTCCAAGCTGATAAATCCAACTACACTAATTAATCACAGTGAAAGGAAGCACATAATTCATATTACATTGCCTACTTTATACACATGCCTTGGAGCAAGGGGTTGAAATTATTTCACAATGTGGGACTAAATAACCCAATGTTGTATCATTTATACTAGCAGTTCAGATCTACACCAACAATTTCATTCAAAAAAGAAATATTTATTTATTTCATAGATCCGAAATCATTATCTTTTTTCTCTTATTTCAGATATACAAACACTATTTCTTAACAAAAAAGAAACATTTATTAATTTCATGGATCTGAAATAATTATCTTTTTTCTCTTACTTATGATCTACGAACATGGTTTCTTAACAAAAAAGAAACATTAATTTATTTCATAGATCTGAAATCATTCTATCATTTTTCTCTTATTTTAGATGTGGAAACACAGTTTCTTAACCATACATTTCTTAGATCTCAAATCATCACATCTCCTTTTTCTCATTTCAAAAAGTTGTTTTTACCAGAAGAAACTTTTGTTCATTTTTCAAAATCACTGTATATCTTAATCTCTTTTCATCCAAAAGTATTATTCCCTTGACATAAGAAACTTTGGTTCCTCTTTAGATCTAGACCCTTATTTATCTAACGTAAGAGAATCCTCTTCTCTTTTTCGACCTACAACCAATATTCCTTGAAATAAGGAGCTCCGTTTTCCTTCTCTTACCTAAGAAAAGTCACTTTGAGAAAATTCTTTTCTGTTGTCCGGATCTGCAATCACTATGTCTTGGAAATAAGAGATCATATCTCTTTTTCCCCTTTCAAATCTAAAATAAATCTTTCTTGGCCAAAAGAAACTTGCGTTCACTTTTCAAGTCTAAAGTTATTCAAACTCACTTTCCCATTACTGATCAGATCATTGTTTCCATCACCAAAGGAAACCTTACCTTCTTTCTAGATGCAAGATCATTGTTTTGAGGAACTCTATTTCTCTTTTTAGAGATTCTCTCTTTCATTTAAGAGTTGGGCTATCAATCCATCGAAATTAAAAAAACCTCCTCTTCCTTTTTGAAACTTGAATTATTGCTCCTTGAAAATTGCGAGCTCTTCAGGAATGCGCAGGAGAACAACTTTCCAACATGCCTCCTACGTAAAGGAACTCTGCTATAGAGAATACTACTGTTGTTAGTACACCCAATCCAGATGTGGAAAGACGGAAGATTTGTCTAACAACCTCCCCGTGCTAAAAATTACCAAACATAACTTCGAAATAGTTGTGGTTTAAATCAGTAAACACTTCGCTGCTTAATATAAATCTTTGGTGGATATACTCTTCACACGCTTAAGACAGATGAATTAGTATTCAACCTTAATGTTGTAATACAAGGGAAGCCCCACTCTGGGATCACATGGGGCATTCCTCCTAAACATATGAACCCCAAGCACAGCCCTCACCCATCTAGCATCTAATCAAAATACTACAATCGGGATCCCACTCACGGATTGAAATATCACAACTTGAAGACCAAAGTCATGGTGATTGATACTCAAAGTCTAGATATAACAAGCTCGAGACTTCATCACTTTTATCTTACCCAAAGGCATCACCAATCCAACACGTACTAGACAGGACCCTAATAATATAGTTCTCCTTGCCTAGGGATATGTTCAACAAATATGAATGGAGAAGGAGATAAGACCAAGAGTTATTAGTCCACCCTCCAGGAAAACAAATTGAGTGCCCACTACAAACCTTTATAAGGGGCTAACCCGACCACCTATACACTTTCCAAGATCTCCACACTTGCTGATAAGCTGGGGCACAAAGGAGGTACTATATGATTACTTTTATTTCATTCTAATCAATCTTAATCTATTGCAGGGCTCTACCATCTACTCTTGGATCTCTATCCTCAGAAAAAGGTGAAGGAAGGATTCGTATGTCCATTGCATGTGCTGATCAACCCGAGGGTGCTTACACGCTACATGAAGTAAAGACAACAAAATCAATCTAGCCTTTGCAACTATGCATGACCTTTCCATTGGGTCAGAATGGCACATAAAGATGAGAAAACATTACTGTCAGGAGTTCAGATAGATGGTCACCCAGGGAAGCTAGCACAGCTTACACTACAAATGCTATAGCAAAATGGAAGAGGTACAGCTCTCTGCCGCTGAAGCTCGAATGATCAATGATCAGAGAGGAGCCATCCATTTGAGTATGGTGTTACCTCAAAGGGTAAGGAAGACGACGGGATGGAAACGACATCTGTCGAGAATTTGGATAACATAATTGTTTATACAGAAAGGCTTTGAAAGACCGAGCTCCAGCAATTCCAACATATTTGACCCATAGCAGAAAGGCAAGAGATATCCAAAGCAACCACCATTACTCCTCGTATTATAATTCAACCCGAATCAGCAATATTTATAGTAAATCGCTAGGACACTACAGTCACCAATTATGATACTAGCTTCATCACTCCATCATGATCCAATAATCAAAAAACATAATGATTAATAACTAAGGATAGTAGGATGCACATTAGGGACATCCACTATAAGTCCATGGAACTAGACGGAGTCAACCTGACAAAATGACTAGACCATTGACTGCTAGGAGGCAGCACTATAATGCCAAATAAGAATCTTGGAAATCTTGGCCCAGAAAAACCCCCGTTATTAAATAGAGTACTTGTAGAAAATCCTTATGAGGAACTCTCCGATCACACAATATGCTCGTATAAACATATCATATGCATGACAACAGATGGTCCTGAAAAGGAAGTACCATAACAAACCTTTTCTTTTGTTTTTATCTAACTCGGTTGTTGTCATTTAAGGACAATGCCATCGGCTCCTCGGTTCCACAGCGTCTTACAAAAATACTAAGTTCATGTCCAAGAGAACATCTTAAACCAGGAATTGCCTGCACAACCGGGTACTTTACGCTTCTTTCGACAAACTGCTCTTTCCCTTGTGACCAAACAAGAGACTAATGCATTCACTTAACACATATGCAGTTATATTCACTTAAAACATATGCAGTTATATTCACTTAACACATGTGCTTTATAACCACTACTTTTGTAACTAGCAACCCAGATCACAAGCATGTGTTGGCAGCAGTGAAAATAAGATAGCTGTGACTAAGATCACTATCCTGGGAAGTTCACTGCAAATGACCGCTCCTTTCCCTAGCAATGACATACCAGTCGAGCATCTAGGCACAAATTTAGCTTGAGTAACTCAAAGAATAAATGCATTTGAAGCCTAACGCAGATTGACTCATAATAGGAGATGCCCCAAGCCAACGGCAGGTTGAAGCTGTTAACAAAGTCTTGAAAATGCTAATTAAGAAAAAAATAGATGAATCCAAAGGAGCGTGGGTTGACGAACTACCCACGGCCCTATGGGCTTACCAAGCCTCCTACAAAATAGCAACAGGACATACTCTATTTGCTCTAAGCATATGGGGCCAGACATGTTGAGGAGAGAAGGAATCACACAGCTCTCAAGATCGCTACATACAGGCGGAAAGTGGAAAAACAATACAAATCTAAGGTGAGCCCCAAGAGTTACAAGAGGGAGATATTGTTCTCAAGAAAGTCTTTCTCGGTCCAGGCACACTATATCCAGTTTGGGAAGGACCATTTGTTGTTCATAAGGATCTCCACAACGGAGCTTACATTCCATCAGCGTTGATGAAAAAGGTGTTTGGGGAAGGAAGGAATCTCCAGCATCTCCGCCATTACTTCTCTTAGCTTGTGAAAAGCATGTATCACTTGAAACAATAAAAGAAAGACAGTTGACGCAGGCATATTCTGTCCAAACCACTATAAAAATTAGTGTTTTGCTCGATTGTTTGTGTGATATTTTTCCTATTGTGATCAATAGAAAGCTCTTGTAGGAAGTAGTGAAAGCATAATAACCATGACTAAGGGCACGAAAATAGTCTGGGTAGTTCACTGCTAACAATCGGCCCCCCAGCCAGTAATGATAAACCGACTAGAAGCCATGGATTAGGCACGATTATAGCCTAGTTAGTTTATCATTGGTGTTCGGCTCGCCAGTAATTGCGAACCGATAATAAATCCCACGATTAAGGCATAGCTGCAGCCAGGAATAGTTCATAGTTAACGATCGGCACCCACGCTAGCCAGGCCACACTAAATCGAATAATACTCATGATACATGCCATGATGGGCCAAGTAGTTACTGTATGTGAATCCGGGCTCTAAATCTTAAGTACGACAGTCACAAAAGTTACACTCCCTTGGATATAGGTTTGGTTGACAAAACATATAATACCAAAATCCATTATCTAGGCAAGTAACTTATCTACCATGAACCTTAATTTTAGAAAGACTCTCTTGACGGAGAATATAGTTTGTTGTACTTAAACTTGAAGCTTCTAAGAATTTCTTTCAGTCTTGTGGCATTACATACAGATAATAGGAATATGAATTCCACTATGCCAACCAGCAGGATATCCCTTCGCTTCTACTCCAACAGAGGAAATGGAGCATCCATTCAACTTCGTCAGAGATAGCGAAACATCAATCCAACATTGCCATAAGAATTGAAATATCCCTTCCAGCCAACTTCTCTCAAGAAACTGTAAGGATTCTCCCAAAGTTGAGCACACTTATGGAGCCTGAGAAAAACTTAGTGCAAAGGTATGAGTAAATTTTGTAAGATAAGCTAAATTCGATATAAAATACTTAGGGGCATAGCATCACCTCACCCCTTATTATACACATAATCTACCACTCGGCTTGGTAATAGCACATTGGAATCATGACCTCAAGTTCACAAGTTTAAAACTTATTCACGATATAAGGCAGCATGTTGTAAGAAGAAACCAACTGCACTATACTGGGGGCAAACTAGACAAATAATGAGCGCTCGCGGCCGACTTTTGACAATGTCGCTAAAGGGTGCTCTGGAGGGTGTGATGAGTATTTGTAGACTGCCACGTCCCCCAAATTACTCTCTAAACCTTAGTAATAGGGAATCAATTCGAAGGATAAGGACCTCTCTAAACAGAAGTGATTTGATCTCTAACCTTCCGAATGTATTTACTTCATGTCAAAGTCTATCTTAACACTAATAGCTTGACACCTTTACCTAATAAATCATTCCTGAGGACATGCGAGATGACTCTAACATATATCTATGGTAAAATTCCAAATAAAAATGTATTAATAGTCTGTAACTAATTCTAAGGCAAGAATGAAAGTCCTTGACCACACAAGGCCCGAAAGGACCCTAAACTTGTACGTAAAGTCAACAGATTAGGACGATCCTCTACCGCCAAAGCTGATGAGACATTTGTGTTGAAAGGTTTATTCTACATGACCAATGCAGAGATAGCAAGCCAATGTGTCACCAATAAACATCTTATGCTGGAGGCGTCCAATTGCGATAATCGGCATAAACTAGACTGATAATATGACCCCTAATTCATAATGCCGACAAATTTCCTTGACCTCCGCTCAAAAGAGCTAGGACCACTCGCTCAGACCCGACATCTACCCTATTGTCGCTTTTCGGTAGTCGACTCCAAATAGATGCACGAGATATCAGCAGGAAAATTACCAAGGAAATTGGCTAAACTAATCTTATACAAATGTGCCTGAAGGCAAGTCCTGGAAAAGCTAATAGAAGAACAAGGAATTGATCCAAACATCATCACCTTACTAGACTAGATGCAACACAAACCTATTACAATTAGCTAAGTCTAATCAGACATAATGACCCCAATTAAAGCTCCTACGAAATGTACATATCTTTGTACAAACGTCCATACAGAAGATATAGGCTAGGGAAGAAATTGTTAGCCTTTACTCAAAGGAACCACATTACATATCCTACATATGAGTACCCTTTAATGGAGATTCTTACTCTACCAAATCCATCAATAATTAATCCCGCACATGCATCCAAGGAAGTGGAGAAAATTTCACTGAGAATATGCAAATTCGGTAATCACATAGGATGGATAGGTTGTGATCACATACAATGAACATAAATAGAATGTCATGCCAATAGATCAGAGAACAATACCATAAAGTATACATCTCCTAGTTCACACACTGTAAACTCAAAGTAGGAAGAAAAAAGAGCAAACCTGGGAAGACAGAATCCCACTAGGTGAAGATTAATTAAAGAAGGCTAGAGATAGTCACCCCACCATCCTTAAGCAGAGCTGAGCCTCACATTAAGCTAGCAAAGGAAAACTCTTGAGGGAAACAAAAATAATATATGGATAGTCAGACATCAAGATGATGGCCGCAAGACAAGCAAGGTAACCTCTGATCAGACAAACCACACTTTGCATTTACGAAAGTATGCTTTGGGTGGCAAATGTTGTGGGCATTTACGCCCACTACATGGTGAATATAAAGAGTTAGGGGTAAAATTGTCATTGTCTTGGAATGTATCTAAACTAGTTTAGAAATATTCTTGAGATCAATACATGGACCTAGGTCAAAACCGCGTCTCAATCCGAGTAACGGTTTGAAAGATATGAACATCTTAACATTAGTCCGCTATCTAAGTTATATGGGTCCCACTTTGGAGAACTGCTAATTTCTCTCACACATGGAACATTTAGGGACATTAGAATACTCTACTTAGTGATATCCAGCTACCAGTTCAAGTCACATTCAATTCTAACCTAGATTGAAGCAGTTATGGCATAATAACATGTGTAGCATTGTGGTAAAGAATTGTGCCTTTTAGCAAACCCACTCGGGTCCAAGTCATGGCAAGAACTTATTTTCATGAAGCATGAGTAATGGTCCAATAGGGAATCAAACTACCAAATATCTAACCATTTCCAATGGAAGGAAGGTTGAACCAAATCTCAGAACCAAATCTCATATAAAGGAAGGTTGAACCAAATCCCAGAGGAAAGACGGTTGAACCAAACCGCAGACCAAATCCCAGAGGAAAGAAGGTTGAACCAAATCTCAGAGGCTATGTAATCAACTGCTACTCCTATCATAACCTCACTCTATAAATACTAAGCACACGCATTATAAGAAAGGAGGTTAGAATAGAGTGAAGCTCTCATCAACAATGGCAGACAACTTTGAGAGGGAAAACTATTAATTCCAATAGCATGTTTACTCATATTCAAAGCTTGTACTTGTAATCAGAAATGAAAGGGATAATAAAAGAGGAACAATGGACGTTGACACATTCAGGCCGAACCACTATAAAATCTGTGTCTTTTTACATTTAAGTCCTTTGCTTATTCTTTATTGCACATTCTTGATTTTCTATCTCAATCAACCGCAACTAAAATTCATTATATAATAGTTCTATACTGAAAATATTCGTAGCTCTACTACTATGACTTGGAGATGTTTACCCATTTTTTGTATAAACAACAGTTTGGCAATAATACCCATAATGGAGTTTTTTTTTTGCCCGAGTGTGCCCCCTAGTGCAATCGAAACATTCCCTTTCATGAACTTATTTTAGGGCACGCTTTATCTCATCATGAGCGACGCATCGAATTAGAGGAATAGAGAAACCTTTCCTGTACATAATTCCTTCTTGCATGATATATCACGAAGCTTTACAAAGAACTTGTCGCTTTTCATTTCTTTTATTAGCTATGACTTCATGTAGCAAATAATATTTGATCGAAGTCATTCACGATTCCCTCTCAGGCTCTACTTTCAGTATCCGATCGATTTGTATCATGTTTATACTTAGGGAATTTAACACTTTGACCAGAATCAAGCCCATTTGTTGTGCATCACCGGTGTTAGCAAACTTTACCAATGAATCAGCCTCTTTATTTCGATCCCGTGGAATATGCGAAATGTCATAGTACTTGAATTCAGCCAACAACTCTTGGACTTGGGTAAGGTATGTAGCAAGCCATTGTTATTTAGCTTGATAATCTCCCCTAACTTGGTTCACTACTAACTGTGTATCTCATAAGGTTTCAAGAGACATTATCATATGGTAGATATTTCGCTGCCTTTCGGAGAATTATCTTGTGTAGTGAACTGTGCTATAAAATCTACTTGTGCCTGTCCTTGGATAGCCCACCGAGGGAGGTAAGTGATATCGGACTGATTGAGCTCGATATTCCACTTGAGTAACCTTCCAGACATCTCAGGTCGCTGTAGGACATGTCTTAACGGTTGATCGGTGTAAACATTGATCAGGTGTGCCTCGAAGTATGGATGAAGCTTTCATGATGCAATCAGCAAGAGTATGTCAGTTTATCTATTTTCGGATAGTTTCTTTTAGCTCCCGTCAATCGTTTGCTGACATAATACACTGACCTCTGGATTCGGTCCTCTTCGTGAAGCAATGTTTATAGCGTGTGCCGATACGGCTAAATAAATGTACAAATCTTCATGATCCACCAGCTTTGACAAGATGGAGGGTCTCTCCAAATGATTCACCAAAGCTTGAAATTCATCTGTACAATCCTTTGTCCATTTGAAGTTTCTTTTCTCTTTCCTAATCAAGTCAAAGAAAGGAATGCATTTGTCAATAGCTCTGGAAATAAATAGACTTAAGGCAGCAACTTTCCCATTCAAACTCTATACTTTTTTAATAGTCCTTGGTGCCTAGATAACGTGGATAGCCTGAATCTTCTCGGGATCTATTCCATATGCGTTAACAATAAAGCTCAAGAATTTCCATGATGCAACACCAAAATAAACCTTAACGGCTAATTTTCATCTTGTAATGTTCGAGGATGTCGAACATTTCTGCCAAGTTTTTTATGTTATCGCTTGACCGCCGTAACTTCATGAGCATATCATCCACGTACACTTTCATCGTTTTCCCAATCTGATCTTTAAACATCCTATTGACTAGGCGTTGGTAAGTAGCTCCTGCATTCTTTTATCGAAATGGCATCACCACATAGCAATATAATCCAACATCAATATTGAAAAAAGTGTGCTCTGGATCGAGAATATGCATCGGGATTTGGTTGTATCCTGAGTACATGTCCATGAAAGATAGCAATTCGTTTCCCGTAGTTGAATCCATAAGTTAGTCGATCCTCGGAAGGGGAGAACTGTCTTTTTGACATGCCTTGTCCAAATCTAAATAATCAATGCATGTTCTCCATTTCCCGTTCGCTTCTTTCACAAGTACAAGATTAGATACCCATTTAGCGTAGAAGGCATCACAGATAAACCCGCTGTCTTTGATTCTATCCACCTCCTCTTTGAGAGTAGCAGGTCTCTCCAGATCCATTCCATATCTTTTTTGCTTCACCAGGACATGCCTCGGGTTGATATTCAATGCGTGGCTCGCAATGGCAGGCGAGATTCCACACATGTCGGAGTGAGTCCAAGCGAACACATCTAGATTTGTTTAGAGAAAACCATCAAGTTCTTTCATTATTGGGGGGTTGAGATGTGATCTGATCTTTAGGACCCATGACAGGTCGTTGTGGATGATTGTGATAACAATTATCAGCTTAGCCAGTGCAGCCTTGCTCTCTTTGGGATCCTCGTCGTCATCCGTCGGATCTATTTCATTATAGAACCGACTATGACACTCGAGCCAAGGCTTAAGCCCTAGTTGTCAATCATTAGCTGCTAGGAAGCAAACTGACATGTCCACACCCTTACCTTTCCCTTTGCGTTGGGCATCCCTCAACTTAGCTACATAATACGCACATCTAGTTGCCTGATCACCATGAAAAACTCCAACACCGTTATCTGTTAGAAACTTCAAAGTCAAACACCATGGGGGCAAGAGCTGCCCAGAATTCTGCTAGGGTCAATCGACCCAGAATAATGTTGTAAGGAGACTCAACATCCAAAACAACAAACATTAAGATTTGCATTCTCCTTTAGTCGACTTCTCTTAATGCTACAGGTAATTCCACATAACCAACAGCTTCAGTTGCAACACCATTAAAACCATGTATGGAGGTTTTAAACGGTTTAAATTCTTAGCTTCCATTTTCATCTAGTCATAAGCTATTTTGAAAATTATAATTACTGAACTTCCACAATCAGTCAATATCCTTCTCACCAAAGCTGAACCGATCATTGCTGAAATGACCATTAGATCAATCGTTAGAGCCTCCACCATGTCCGCATCTCTGTTTCTAAGCAAGATACCATCTGTCATTGTACGTTGTTGTTTTTTTGGAGCTACGTCTTCGATATCTTAGCATCCTTCAAAATCTACATGCTTAATCGCGCTAGCGTAACATTCCATCTCATGCCAACTTTTATCAGTCGGAAGCAGACCTCCGACTAATTTATTGATTACCAATTTTCCACCGGTCCACATAGGCTCCTTAGCCCTACGTGGTGCTTGTCCTCGGTTGGGGTCATATGTCCCATGCCCGCCATCCTATAGGGCTTCCACAAACTACTGTAGATTCCTTTCTCGAATCATTTTTTTCTATAACATCATGGAGATGCCTACATTAATTTGTGTTGAGCCCATAACACTCGTGAAACTGACAATATTTTTCGGTTTGTTTCTGCTTCTCAGTCGATTCTTTTGGAGGCAGCTTCCCGTATTGCATGGTCCTGCAAGTAGACAAATAGATATTCTCCAAAGACGTATTTAACGGTATATAAGTATCGAACATTGGAATCCTAGGCTTCTCTCCTCCAGAATCCATATTTTATTCTTGGCCCTTATCTCCGCCTTTCTTTTGCTGATTCGGCTTGTTTTGGACATTCACTTGAACTTTTCCCGAGAAATCATCAGACTGCTTTACTGCGATATTACTTTGTAATCCCTCTTCGCTTGGCCCTACAACACTCTTTTTCCTAGAGGATCTGGCTTCCTCTTTTCTTAAATACTGAGCCGCGTTCGTGTAAAGGCGTTCCAATATTACGGGTGCTTACCAGCTAACCAATCGCTAAAATCAGACTTTGGATCAATCCCTTTATTCATGGCCATGAATATTACTAATTTCTGTAACAGCTATGTGGAACCTTTCAAAATAATCCTTCAATGATTCTCCTGAAGCTTGAATCAAGCTAGACAGGGACATTGCATCCTTGAGTGCATCCGAAACTAATCAACAATTTTATTGCCGAATCATCAAATCTGGAAATTGATAATGAAGGTAATCTTGTGAACCACATTGTTGCTATTCCAGAGAGAGTAATGGGAAAGCATCTACACTTGGTCACATCATCTGCTCGTGTAGAGTCCATTAGCCATTCATATCTCATGATATGCTACTTGGGGTCGGTTTTTCCCTCGTAGGAAGGCATTGATGGCATGTTGAACCACTTCGGATAATCTGCATGTAGAACATTACCATTAAATGGAGTATGGCTTCTCGAGATTCCTCAGTCATCGTTAGTCAAGCCTTGGCTCTCTCTCACCAACTATTTGACCATTGCCAACAAATCTGGCATTATGGTTGGTGCCAAGTGGTGGTCATGCTCCACCTTACGTGAATGGATCGGTCGATGTCTGTGGAGTGTTTCACGCCTTCTTGGTTCACCATCTTCCCGATATCTTGTACATTCATTTCATCATCATTCCGGGGAAGTACTTGGCCAGCATCCAATCGAACTCCATCATCCAAACCATTAGAAGCAGCTCCCCCACGATTCCTAAGGTGTGTGGGAGGATTCCCTCCCTTGGAGGAGGGATCGGTATCGATCCCTATGGAGGGATTGGCATCGATCGGTCTTGGAAGACCATGATGGTCTGTAGTTGACTCTAAGGTTTCTACATAATATTCTTCTATCCTGCGATGCCTATGCATGTGATATTCGTCTGATGAGCTAGAACTTTCTTATGCCGAGTAAGGAGTGGGGTCTCTCCTAGCTTTCCCTCGCTTCTGCTGATTGAGTTGGTTCATCAAGTTGATATTAGTCTAAATTTGTTGATTTAGTTATCGAAGGCTCTCCTTCAACTCTCTCATTAAGTTATGAAATTCAGCTCTTGTAATTGAATCAGTGGGATTCTGAACTTCAACTGGTTCAACATTCACGTTTGTTGGTTGATGGCTTAGGTCTCCTTGTTGGATGCTAGTATTCTCATTTTCTTCCACATTCTAAGAAGTAGATCTAGTACATTTCACCATTGCTTAGATTTTTACAAATCTAAGTAGTATATGCAACTTCTTGAAGATAATTGCAGACTTCCTTTGGGGATTTATCCAATTCAATAGAAATAAAGCGATCCTAATGAACTAAGAATTAATTTTCTAAGTGAAAGCACCAAAATGTTTGCAACTAAATTGGTCACAAACACCCAATTGTAGAGAAGTAAGTGAAGAAAAACAAAATTAAACTAAGTCTTTGAATAAACAAGTAGCAAAAAATTAAATATAATCAAAGATAGAGAAATTTATAGTGGTTCGGCATTGTATGCCTACGTCTACTTTAAAGATTATCCTTTATCAATCACTTACAAATCTGGTTACAGTAGTAGAAAATAGCAAATACTTGATTATAATAGAGTCTATAGTAATAAGTAGTGTAAAGATCCTCATAATGACTCATTGGGCCGGTAATTATAAGTGAAGACGACCATGTATCTCTATGAAATTTTTGCCGATGGACCTTCTAATCCACATAGGCCCACTAAAGGGATCGCTAGGCCTAATTCCCTATGTAGAAGGATCAGTACCTATCCCTTCTTTGGTTAAATTTTGAGGACTGATCCCTACAGTGGCTTCATAATGCAAAAATATGTTTAACCTCCAATGTTCACATCATTTGGATCATTAGAACTCAATTTATTGCTTGATCTCTTATTCAGCATTACTTGTGCACTGCTCTCTGTCGATCCCTTCCCAGGGATACATGCCGATCCCTCCAACATTGCCTTTTTGATGTGCGATCCCTAGGGTAGGTTCCCTAGGGTGGGAGACCTGAGACGCCTATAAGACATTAAGAAGTTCAAAAACTACGGATATAGCTAATAGCTCTCTAATAACGATAGAATTAGTGAGTACAAATGGCTTAACTCAACTAAAGCTTTTGGGTGTACAAAGAACATCTAGGCTCTGACCTCCACGGCTCCTTAATTGTACTACACTTTTATCACAGTCAAGAATGGCTCCATAATATGACAACCAATCCATACCCAAAATAAGCTCATACCCCTTAAAATTTAGAATGTACGACATACGAAATCAACGTCGCATATGTCTAACACTAGGTCTTTGCAAATAAGAGAAAAATGCGTTGAATCCCTAATGGGATTGGAAACCTCTATTGGACTGTTGACCATTTGGGTTTTGCAATTTAAGGAATTTACTACATCCCTAGCTATAAAGGAATGTCATGCCTCTGAATCAAATAGAGTACAAGTAGTAGCCCCAAAAATAAGAGTTATACGTTCTATAGCTGGTTTTCCTTGGTCTCTTGGTGGCTTACTGGTGATAGGGATAGGTTCGATATCATAAGTCTGTCTGCTTGGTCCTTCCTTATCCATCTTGGAACATTAAATCTTGTGATGTCCTTCCTCGTAGCAGTTAATGCAACTTCCTTTAAAGGCTTCCTTCATCAAACTCACTGTACAATATTTAGTGTTCATCAGACTCACCGTACAATCTTTAGTTTCATGATCTTTTCTTTGGCATCTCTTACACACCTTTATCTCCTTCTTAAACTTCCCTTTCGACTTCTTATTGGCTCAAAAGCTCCTCCTCTTAGACCCTCCTTGCTTTTGAGTCTATGCAAACTTATCTTTCTCTCTCTTATCTTCCTCATTGACTACGTGCAGCACCCTTGTTTCTACAACATCCCATACATGGCCCCCATAAGTACTTAAGTCAATAACATTTCTCTTAGCAGGGAATTTAATCCCTTTACAAACTTCTTGGCCTTTTTCATAGGTGTGTCTATCAAGCTCATCTCGAATTTAGCCAATTCAGTAAACTTAGCTATGTACTCCTTAAGGGTAGAATCTCATTGTCTCAACTGAGTGAAATTTTCCATTTGCAAGCTAACCTCTGCTCTAGACATGAATCTCATCTCGAATCAGTCCTTGAATTCATCCCAAGGGAATATCCTACCCTGGTGCTTATCAGTCACAAAGTTCCACCGATCCAAAGCTTCTTTCCTGAGGTGCCAAGCTGCCAATCTTCTTCTTAACTGATCATCCCAACCAAGCTCTCTAAATATCTTCTCGCAATTACAAATCCATGATTTAGCTTCCAAATATCCTTCAGTTCCAAAGATGTCTTCCCTCCTATATTGAGAAAGTCCTTACGTAGCCTAGGAAAGTCAGCAGGATGGGGTGCTGCATCAGCGGCCAGGGCAGTGGATGTTATCGGTGTAGCTAGAGGAATAGGAATCTACTCGACAGTCCTAAGATATTGTTTAAACCATTCGGGCCTCCAAGAATGAGTGGTCTTCTATAGATAGCCATATCAATTATCTGTAGGCTGAACCTTTAGTGACGATTTCCTAAGATAGTATTTACATGCTGAAAGAAAAGAAAAGTTTGCCTAGTGTATGCGCGTATGTTCAAGAAGAGGGGGTACAGATGTGTGTGTGTGTGTGTATAGTAAGAATTCTTTTGAAAATTCTTTTTTAAAATCCGTTTTCAAAATAACAAATACATCACTCATACGTATAGTTTTTCCTTATTGATCGGCTAACCTAGGGCTCTAATACTAAATGTACCGTTCACCCTAAACAGGCGGTAGCAACAAATGGTAATCACATGCACCCTGGTTTTATGGCCAGCCTCTCGACCTCCTAGGCCATAACGCTGCAAATCCACACTGTTGAGGTATGGGATAAGAGACAAAGTTTCGCCATAGTTCATAGTGCGAGAACCCCATATCACGTAAGCATAAACATGCCAACTAGGTCTAGCGAATAAAAACCTTGAGTCTTATCTTTTAAGTATTTAGGCAATATTTTTCAAAATAAGAATATGTATACGGACATAAACCATTAAAATCATTTAATCCTCTTTATAAGCAAAGGAAGCAGGTCCAACCACTTAATACCTTCCATTCTAAAAGTAGGTTTCTAGAATTCCATTTCCCAATTATACATCATAAATAGCTAATAATGTGAAAGGCGATACCCAAGCCACTTAATACTTCCAAGTGGAAAATAAGTAGACCCCATCATTTTAGACCTATTTCCAAAAGCATGCTCCTCAATGGTACAATATAGCCGACATCATATAGAATCTCATAGGCTACTTAATATTTCCACGTGGAAAATAGGCAGACCTCGTCATTTAAGACCTATTTCAAGAAGCAACCCCTTATAGAGATACCACCTAATGTAACCCCTTAGCTATTTAATACTTCATCTATGGAAAATGTCAGGCCCAACGACTTAATACCTCAAACCCCGAAGCATGCCCTTTGCCTTATGGCCCATACTTATAATGACATCCCATATTAGTCTGTAATTCATAGGAATTGGTAACCAGATTAGCTGGGCAGATTTCTCCTGCAGAATTTGAAACTAACCTCGTGTTATTACAAATATTTATCATAAGGATATCTCACATCAATAAAAGTGTACACAGCTACTGGTAGCCTCAAAAGAGCATACTTCCATCATGTAACTATGTTGACCTCGCATCTGTATGACTTAGCTATATATTAATTACTACACACACATCTCACTGTTTCATAAATAAGGCCTTATAACGAATCTTCCTTATTACGTCTTAAAATAATAACTAGGCTATACATAAGACTTTCCTCTTGTTTTCGCCTAAAAATAAATTTCCTTCCTAATTGGGAAAATAAATATAAATAAATGCCTAATTAACTATACCAAATATGCAATAATTATATGTAAATTACATAAATAGAAACAAGTAAATATTCATGCCTAATAAGTTTTAATGCGTAGATTTTATGCTCTAAAATAGCGTTAAATGTCAATTTCTTAACCAATTATTATTACAAGTCCATTTTCTTCAGTTTTCCAAGACTTTATGGAATTCTAATGACCAAAACAAGGAATGAATACTCATAATCAAAACTGTAATATCAAACTTGTGAATTAAATAGAAACTCAATTTATTACACAAATTCAATGGAACGTCTTAAACAATAAAAATTGCAATATAAAGCCCACATTGATTCAACTCCTCTTTTTATAAAGAAATAGATAAGAATAAGTGGTGTAAACTACGAATAGAATTCATAATCTAAACCCCTTATCTTATTGAAGGATCATAATTTAACCGAAAGAAGAAGAAGAAGTGGAATAGACTATGAAATTATTAAAGATTGCATAAATGAAACAAATCCTATCAAATTAATGTAAATAATTGGGAATCTTATCATAGAATTGACATATCGAAATAAAAAGGAATTTTTTTGGGATTTTTATCAATCATATTTTCGAAATCCTAAAATCCCTAAGGCATATTCAAATCCAAAAGAAACACACTAAATAATTGCTGAGAAGAAATACTAAGGTTTCCGCTCATAGCTTCGCCTTAGCTTCACTCAAATGAATTTGTAACCTTTCGAATCTCTCTCTTTTGATATATACACATACTATAAGGAAGAGGTAATTCAAAATAATTGAAAAAGAACAAGATAATAATAGATCGAAAGAAGAAGAAACAGATAGGAAATAAGTTGAATCCTTACCTGAATTCTCTACACAGTTTCTGAATCTTAATAGAGAGACAGCAATGGCAGAGTTTTGTTATATTCCTTAAAATAATATGAATGAAAGTTTAGAGGATATGGTTCTATTTATAGAAGTTGAAATGCATCAGATCCGTAGGATGAAAGTAGATAAGAAACAGGTAAATTTGGAGCGCACACTCGGATAAAACATTACTTAAAACACTAGTCGCCACTGGAAACTGCCATTTATAAGTGGTCGACCACCCTTAGGCGACCGATCGACCGCTCCTTTTATTAGGAGATGTTTATTTATTTTGTTGCCTTATAATTTTACTCGCTAATTATGTTTTTAACGTTAAATGTTAATTAAACTTTATATAGCCCCCAAGCTAATTTTTGAAATTTAAACCCTAAATTTGATTTCTTATTTGAATATGAATTCAAACTGAATTAATTTAAATCCGAGAACTTCAAATAATCATAACTTCTTTACTAGAGCTCTATTTTCAACATATTATATATGAAAACATATCAGAATTTCGCCTTGACCGCAATGGAATAACTTCATGGTCAAATTCAAACTTTTATAACATTTTCACATCCAACCCTTATTATATTTAATTTAATTTACTTCCTTTATTTATGGTTAATTTTGCGAGGTGTTACTGTAACGACTCGCAAATTTATCACTATGATAAATTATATTTAATTTTAAAATTTTGCAAATAAAAGATTGATGATATAAACAACATTGTTTTAAGTAGTAAGGGTCCTCCCTGACTTCAAAAGGGTCGGGAGTTCGAGGTCCATCCTAGAACCTACAGCCCCCTTTGGGGATAGCATTAAAAATCAAACTCGCTGTTGTGGATCAGTGGTTTGGGGCTCTAATCTTTGGATTAGCATTTTCTAATATATGATACATAAATTTTTCTCTCATTTTAATTTTAATGGAAAATGATCCCTTTCCTGCCCTGTCAATTCCATCTCCGTACTCTCTTCCCTCACCGTTCTACATCCCTCCTTTTATAATGCCTCCATCTCCTCCTTCTCGTCCGTCGGACCCAACCTTACCTTCTCCCTCTCTCCAAACTATGCTTGTCCTTCCATCTCTTAATCTATCACCGTATCCTCCATCTCCTCTCTATATTAATCCCCATAATTCTAATGTTCTTCCTTTTGCTTCTCTCTCCTCGAACAAGTATTGGCTTCTCTTTTTAAGCACCTTTTCCGTAATGCTAGAAAGTACATACATGTTCATTTGGATCTTACTTTTGATGGTGAAGCCATGATGCCTCCTCCATCTGTAATAGCTGCTAGTGAAGGTATGTGGAAAGACCATGTGGTAGGCTTCTTTCTTGATAAGCCCCTGTCACACGCTTATGTGATAGAGTACTTGAAACGTGGATGGAAGTTAAAAGGAAACATTAAAGTTAAGTCAGATGATTCAGTATTTCTTTTTCTCCTTTCAGATGCATCTGACAGAGATAAGATAATTCGTAGTGTCCCTATTGTAACGAAGAATAAGCTTTTTATAATTGAGCAGTGGGATCCTACAACTTGTAATGTATGTGGATCTATTCGAATTGTACCTACTTGGATACAACTATCAAACATTCCTATTTATCTATGGTCGACTCTAGGTATTAACTGGCTAGCAAATAGATTGGGAAAACTTGTGTGTTTATATGAAGCTACTGAATCTATTCAGCGCATACAACATGCTAAATGTCTTATTGAGATATCACCAAATCATGATCTTGTCTCCTCATTCCCTGTCCTGATTACTGATGGTACTACACTGTTGTATACGTTAATTATCTATGGAAACAATGTTGGAATTCCCAAAGAGCAAAGTGAATGAAAAATACAAGTCCCACATCTCCAAATTGTGAGAGCTATATTGGTTTAAATATAGCTTTCTCATGAGGAGGTTGGGGCCTGGGGAACCCAAATGTATGCTTCGTTGTGAGGAGGGAGATTATGCATCACCACCACACGCGCGCGCCGCCGCCGACCGACCGGTATGGGTACGGGTCTAAAATGACCATTCTTTTGCTGGGCCATTGTTAACAGTTTTTTGGGATTCGGCTGAAACTGGGCTGGACCTGGAATATGAAGGGAAGCAGCAGGCGGGTAAAAACGGACGCGGGACTGAAGAGACACGACTTCTGAAGCGCGTGCAAACGAACAGGTGCGGCCCAAGTGAGGAGACGCGGCCGAACAACAGGCAGGTGCGATGAAAAGCAACAGGCGCGACCGTTTTGAACAAACGGGTGCAGACGTGACCGTTCGAAGGGATACGGACCAATTATAAATAAAGTGGAAAACTGATCACTTTCCTCACTGAATTTTCTTATCTCTTCCCTTCTAGCAACTGCTGTTCTTATAATCAAAATCACAGAGTGATATACTCATTACAATCTCGAGCAGAATACGTCTGTTGTATCTTGGGAGAATTTTGAAATAAAATTCTTAAGGAAATCATTACGACGAGCCTCAGACATAATCCGGTTAGACTAATTGTATATTTATATACATTATTCTATATTCTATCCGTTATTCTGGATATACTGTTTACTCAAAATAGTATAACGCTGTTGTTGTAATTCATTTACAACATTCATATTGTTATAATAATTACTACAGAATTCCAGTGTAGTGGAAATCTGAGTTATAAACTCGTGCAACGAGTTTATAATTGATTATTCTCTGTTTTGGTATACTAGACGTATAACATCTTAAGAATTTAACTGTTTTCTTACTAAAAAAGAGATGGCAACAGTAGAACTTTCAAAGAATACTACTCACAACAAACCTGAACCGTTCAAGGGAGATGGTGATGATTTCTTGACATGGCAAAATCAAATGTTGTTTTATCTCACCACACTTGGTTTGCAAAAGTACCTCGAGGAGGAGGAACCAATTCCTGCACCAGGCAAGGAAGCAGAGGTGAATATGTGGAAGCATTCCGATTTTTTATGCAGAAACTATATTCTAAATTGTCTCGACAAGGTGTTATACAAAGTATATCAGCCTTCAAAGACATCAAAAGAACTCTGGAATGCACTTACCACAAAGTACAAGACGCAGAGTATCAGTCTTAAGAAATTCATTGTAGACAAATTCATGGACTACAAGATGGTTGACCCCAAACCGGTGACTGCTCAACTGCATGAATTGCAAATCATCATTCATGAACTCGAAGCGGAAGGTCATGTGGTTGGAGAATCGTTTTTGGTTGAATCAATCACGGGAAAACTGCCGCCATCATGGAGAGATTACCACAACTATCAAAAGCATAAGAAGAAGGAAATCTCTTTACAGGATCTCATAGTCCGATTGAAAATTGAGGCAGATAACCGTGGAATAACAAAACAAAGCGAGGAGGCATTTGTGGCTGAAGTGTCAAAGACCAAAAACAAAAAGAAGAATTTCCAGAAGAAAAGGAAAGCTCAATACAACAAACCAAAAGACAACAAACGAACCAAGAAATTTAATGGCGAATGTTGGGTTTGTGGAAAAGTTGGACATGCCGCTAGAGATTGCAGACTCAAGAAGGAACGCAATAAAGAGGCAAATATAGTATATAACATGGAAGTAGACGAGTCCAACTTCTCGGCGGTGGTATCGGAATGCAATCTGGTTCATAATCCTAACCAATGGTGGGTAGATACAAGCGCTACTCGTCATGTCTGTTCTGACAAATCCATGTTTTCTACATATCAGAAATTCGATCACGAAGAAAAACTTTACATGGGTAATTCTGCAGTTTCTAAGATCGAAGGCAGTGGTACAGTAATCCTCAAGTTTACTTCTGGAAAAACTGTTAAGTTGAATAACGTGCTCCACGTTCCAGACATACGCAAGAATCTCATCTCTGGTGCAGTCCTATCAAAGAAGGGATTCAAGATGGTGTTCGAGTCAGACAAGATGGTTCTGTCCAAAGCTGGAATGTATATCGAAAGGGGATATTTATGTGATGGCCTATTTAAGGCAAATGTAGACGTTATCGGCAATAAAACTATGTATTCTGATTGTGCTATTAATAAAATTGAAGTTTCTTACTTGCTTGAGCACGAAATTTTACTATGGCACGATAGATTAGGACACATAAACTTCCAAAAAATGAAGAAATTATCAAACTTGGGATTGATTCCAAATTTCCAAGTAGATAAGAACTACAAATGTGAGACATGTGTAGAAGCAAAAATGGTCAAGCAACCATTTAAATCTGTTGACAGAAGCACCGAACCATTAGGTTTGGTACATACAGATTTATGTGATTTTAAATCACTACCTACAAGAGGTGGGAAAAAGTATTTCATTACTTTTATTGACGATTATACGCGATATTGCTATGTATATCTTCTAAATAGTAAAGATGAAGCAATAACAGCGTTTATAAAATACAAGGCTGAGGTAGAAAATCAGTTAAACAAAAAGATCAAGATATTGAGATCTGATCGAGGTGGAGAATATGAGTCACCGTTTGAACAGTTCTGTATAGAGAATGAAATAGTTCATCAAACAACAACACCATATTCACCACAACAAAATGGTGTAGCTGAGAGGAAGAACAGAACGTTAAAAGACATGATTACTGCCATGCTTTTAACTTCTGGTCTACCGACGAACTTGTGGGGGGAAGCATTAAATATGTCTAATCACATATTAAACAAAGTTCCTCACAATAAAACGGAAACAATTCCATATGAGATATGGAAAAGGACACAAACCAAGCTTTAAATACCTCAAAGTGTGAGGGTGCTTGGCAAAAGTTCCAGTTCCGCCTCCTAAGAGAGTCAAACTTGGACCAAAAACAGTAGATTGTTATTATCTTGGGCCAGCCCAAAATAGTAGTGCCTATAGATTTTTGGTATTCAAGTCTGATATAACTGATATTCATTTAAATACAATCATGGAATCAAGAGATGCCTCATTCTTTGAAGATTTGTTTCCGCACAAAAGGAATGAAGGAAATAATGTCCTAAAAAGGACAAGGGAGGAATCAAACGATTCGCATGAAGATGAAACTCATCATGAAATTGAGGATGCTGAACCAAGAAGAAGCGTAAGGGTTAGAACTTCCAAAACATTTGGTTCGGACTTTTTTACATATGTATTAGAGCACGAACCTCAAACGTACAAGGAAGCAATGTCATCTTCTGAATCTTCATGCTGGAAAGAAGCAATCCAAAGTGAGATTGATTCAATTCTAAGTAATAAAACTTAGGAAATTGTTGATATTCCACCAGGAATAAAACCAATTGGCTGCAAATGAATTTCAAGAAGAAAATGAAAGCAGATGACTCTATCGACAAGTATAAAGCCAGATTAGTAGCCAAAGGATATCGTCAAAAAGAAGGAGTAGACTTCTTTGATACATATTCGCCGGTAACACGAATAACCTCTATAAGAATGTTAATAGCAATTGCATTCATCTATAATCTAGAGATTCATCAAATGGATGTAAAAACAGCATTCTTAAATGGAAATCTCGATGAGGAGATTTACATGGACCAACCTGAGGGATTTATTTCCAAAGGAAATGAAAACAAAGTCTGTAGATTAGTCAAATCATTATACGGACTGAAACAAGCTCCAAAGCAATGGCACGCAAAATTTGATAATGTCATGATGAGAAATGGTTTTCGTATAAATGAATGTGACAAATGTGTTTATTATAAACAACTTGGACAATCATATGTGATGATTTGTCTATATGTGGACGATATGCTAATATTCGGTCCAAATACTCAGGTAATTGAGACCATAAAGAAAATGTTGATCAACAATTTCGACGTGAAAGATTTGGGTGTTGCAGATATTATTTTAGGAATAAAAATAATAAGAACATCTATTGGAATTGAGTTATCTCAATCACATTATGTAGAAAAAGTGATTGAAAGATTTCAAAACTTTGGAATTAAAGGAGTACATACACCTTTTAATCCATCAGAAGTACTGCATAAAAACACTAATGAGAGTGTAATGCAACTAGAATATTCTCGTGTAATAGAATGTCTCATGTATCTCATGAATTGCACAAGACCAGATATAGCTTATGCAGTAAGTCGATTGAGCAAGTATACAAGCAATCCAGGGAAGGAACACTGGAAAGCACTAATGAGAGTGCTTGGATATTTAAAAAATACCACTAACTATTCCTTACATTATGGAAAATATCCTGCCGTCTTAGAAGGATATAGTGATGCAAACTGGATTGCAGATTCAGAGGAATCAAAATCAACGAGTGGTTTGTCTTTACCATAGCAGGGGCAGCAGTGTCATGGAAATCTACTAAACAAACAAGCATACCTCGATCCACTATGGAGTCAGAGTTAATTGCATTAGATAAAGCAGGCGAAGAAGAAGAATGGCTTCGTCACTTTTTAGAAGATATTCCGTTCTGCCCTAAACCCGTACCGGCCATATGCATACACTGTGATAACCAAGCTGCGCTAAGCAGAGCGCACAATTTTGTGTATAATGGAAAGTCACGACATATTCACAGTTAGGCAGTTACTCTCTAGTGGAACTATTTCCATTGATTATGTTAGGACAAATGATAACCTAGCAGATCCATTTACTAAAGGTTTATCAAGAGAGAAAATTGACTGCGCATCGAGGGGAATGGGTTTAAAAGCCTAAACCAACAAGAGTTACCATATACGGAAACCTATCCTAGCGACTGGAGATCCCGCGGACTAGGATCAATAGGCAAACAATTTATGAGTAACTCAAGAAGTAATGCATTTGTCTGGACTTGGTCCTACTCCATTCCTATGGTGCAAAATATAATGCATGCCTACAGAGGTTTTAAAGGTTAAAACTATGTTTTTTAATGATGACCATATCTTGGAAATAGCAAGTGGGGTATATGTAGGATACTCTTAATGGTTGCGAACACCTATGTTAGTGTAAGCTGGGTCGGCTGTATGAGAATATTTAAAAGGCTTTTATTCTCTAAAACACTCGCAGAACCAAAAATTATTCAGGACCAAAATGAACACAACCAAGAGATTGGATGAGTAGGGAATCAATGCTTCGTAAAGCTTATTGTCTGGATATACAATAAACGCCGACGGTTCAAGATGAAATAATTCACCGATTAGCCAAGTAGATCCGATAAGTTTTAACTAGGGAAAGTTCAAAGTGAAATATCTACTTATCCACGATAAAGTATTATTCCATATGTACTCTGTGATATTTCGCTTTGTGTGGGGGATATGTATATTATCATTCATGTGGGGGATTGTTGGAATTCCCAAAGGGCAAAGTGAATGAAAAATACAAGTCCCACATCTCCAAATTGTGAGAGCTATATTGGTTTAAATATAGCTTTCTCATGAGGAAGTTGGGGGCCTGGGGCTCCCAAATGTATGCTTCGTTATGAGGAGGGAGATTATGCATCACCACCAGACACGCGCGCGCGCCGCCGCCGTCCGTCCTACCGACCGACCGGGCCGGGACGGGCACGGGCACGGGTACGGGTCTAAAATGACCATTCTTTTGTTGGGCCATTGTTAACAGTTTTTTGGGCTTCGGCTGAAACTGGGCTAGGCCTGAAATATGAAGGGAAGCAGCAGGAGGGTAAAAACGGACGCGGGACTGAAGAGACACGACTTCTGAAGCGCATGCAAACGAACAGGTGCGGCCCAAGTGAGGAGACGCGGCCGAACAGCAGGCAGGTGCGATGAAAAGCAACAGGCGCGACCGTTTTGAACAAACGGGTGCAGACGCGACCGTTTGAAGGGATATGGACCAATTATAAATAAAGAGGAAAACTGATCACTTTCCTCACTGAATTTTCTTATCTCTTCCCTTCTAGCAACTGCTGTTCTTATAATCAAAATCACAGAGTGATATACTCATTACAATCTCATGCAGAATACGTCTGTTGTATCTTGGGAGAATTTTGAAATAAATTTTTTAAGGAAATCGTTACGACGAGCCTCAGACATAATCCGGTTAGACTAATTGTATATTTATATACATTATTCTATATTCTATCCGTTATTCTGGATATACTGATTATTCAAAATAGTATAACGCTGTTGTTGTAATTCATTTACAACATTCATATTGTTATAATAATTACTACAGAATTCCAGTGTAGTGGAAATCTGAGTTATAAACTTGTGCGACGAGTTTATAATTGATTTTTCTCTGTTTTGGTATACTAGACGTATAACATCTTAAGAATTTTACTGTTTTCTTACTAAAACAGAGATGGCAACAGTAGAACTTTCAAAGAATACTACTCACAACAGACCTGAACCGTTCAAGGGAGATGGTGATGATTTCTTGACATGGAAAAATCAAATGTTGTTTTATCTCACCACACTTGGTCTGCAAAAGTACCTCGAGGAGGAGGAACCGATTCCTGTACTAGGCAAGGAAGCAGAGGTGAATATGTGGAAGCATTCCGATTTTGTATGCAGAAACTATATTCTAAATTGTCTCGACAAGGTGTTATACAAAGTATATCAGCCTTCAAAGACATCAAAAGAACTCTGGAATGCACTTACCACAAAGTACAAGACGCAGAATATCAGTCTTAAGAAATTCATTGTAGACAAATTCATGGACTACAAGATGGTTGACTCCAAACCGGTGACTGCTCAACTGCATGAATTGCAAATCATCATTCATGAACTCGAAGCGGAAGGTCATGTGGTTGGAGAATCATTTTTGGTTGAAGCCATCACGGGAAAACTGCCGCCGTCATGGAGAGATTGCCACTACTATCTAAAGCATAAGAAGAAGGAAATCTCTTTACAGTATCTCATAGTCTGATTGAAAATTGAGGCAGATAACCGTGGATTAACAAGACAAAGCGAGGAGGCATTTGTGGCTGAAGGGTCAAAGACCAAAAACAAAAAGAAGAATTTCCAGAAGAAAAGGAAAGCTCAAGACAACAAACCAAAAGACAACCAACGAACCAAGGAATTTAATGGCGAATGTTGGGTTTTTGGAAAAGTTGGACATGCCGCTAGAGATTGCAGACTCAAGAAAGAACGCAATAAAGAGGCAAATATAGTATATAACATGGAAGTAGACGAGTCCAACTTCTCGGCGGTGGTATCCGAATGCAATCTGGTTCATAATCCTAACCAATGGTGGGTAGATACAGGCGCTACTCGTCATGTCTGTTTTGACAAATCCATGTTTTCAACATATCAGAAATTCGATCACGAAGAAAAACTTTACATGGGTAATTCTGCAGTTTCTAAGGTCGAAGGCAGTGGTACAGTAATCCTCAAGTTTACTTCTGGAAAAACTGTTAAGTTGAATAACGTGCTCCACGTTCCAGACATACGCAAGAATCTCATCTCTGGTGCAGTCCTATCAAAGAAGGGATTCAAGATGGTGTTCGAGTCAGACAAGATGGTTCTGTCCAAAGCTGGAATGTATATCGGAAGGGGATATTTATGTGATGGCCTATTTAAGGCAAATGTAGCCATTATCGGCAATAAAACTATGTATTCTGATTGTGCTATTAATAAAATTGAAGTTTCTTACTTGCTTGAGCATGAAATTTTACTATGGCACGATAGATTAGGACACATAAACTTCCGAAAAATGAAGAAATTATCAAACTTGGCATTGATTCCAAATTTCCAAGTAGATAAGAACTACAAATGTGAGACATGTGTAGAAGCAAAAATAGTCAAACAACCATTTAAATCTGTTGACAGAAGCACCGAACCATTAGGTTTGGTACATACAGATTTATGTGATTTTAAATCACTACCTACAAGAGGTGGGAAAAAGTATTTCATTACTTTTATTGACGATTATACGCGATATTGCTATGTATATCTTCTAAATAGTAAAGATGAAGCAATAACAGCGTTTATAAAATACAAGGCTGAGGTAGAAAATCAGTTAAATAAAAAGATCAAGATATTGAGATCTGATCGAGGTGGAGAATATGAGTCACCGTTTGAACAGTTCTGTACAGAGAATGGAATAGTTCATCAAACAACAGCACCATATTCACCACAACAAAATGGTGTAGCCGAGAGGAAGAACAGAACGCTAAAAGACATGATTACTGCCATGCTTTTAACTTCTGGTCTACCGACGAACTTGTGGGGGGAAGCATTAAATATGTCTAATCACATATTAAAAAAAGTTCCTCACAATAAAACGGAAACAATTCCATATGAGATATGGAAAGGACACAAACCAAGCTTTAAATACCTCAAAGTGTGGGGGTGCTTGGCAAAAGTTCCAGTTCCGCCTCCTAAGAGAGTCAAACTTGGACCAAAAATAGTAGATTGTTATTATCTTGGGCCAGCCCAAAATAGTAGTGCCTACAGATTTTTGGTATTCAAGTCTGATATAACTGATATTCTTGTAAATACAATCATGGAATCAAGAGATGCCTCATTCTTTGAAGATGTGTTTCCGCACAAAAGGAATGAAGGAAATAATGTCCTAAAAAGGACAAGGAGGAATCAAACGATTCGCATGAAGATGAAACTCATCATGAAATTGAGTATGCTGAACCAAGAAGAAGCGTAAGGGATTGAACTTCCAAAACATTTGGTTCGGACTTTTTTACATATGTATTAGAGCACGAACCTCAAACTTACAAGGAAGCAATGTCATCTTCTGAATCTTCATGTTGGAAAGAAGCAATCCAAAGTGAGATTGATTCAATTCTAAGTAATTAAACTTGGAAAATTGTTGATATTCCACCAGGAATAAAACCAATTGGCTGCAAATAGATTTTCAAGAAGAAAATGAAAGCAGATGGCTCTATCGACAAGTAAAAAGCCAGATTAGTAGCCAAAGGATATCATCAAAAAGAAGGAGTAGACTTCTTTGATACATATTCGCCGGTAACACGAATAACCTCTATAAGAATGTTAATAGCAATTGCATCCATCCATAATCTAGAGATTCATCAAATGGATGTAAAAACAGCATTCTTAAATGGAAATCTCAATGAGGAGATTTACATGGAGCAACCTGAGGGATTTATTTCCAAAGAAAATGAAAACAAAGTCTGTAGATTAGTCAAATCATTATACGGACTAAAACAAGCTCCAAAGCAATGGCACGCAAAATTTGATAGTGTCATGATGAGAAATGGTTTTCGTATAAATGAATGTGACAAATGTGTTTATTATAAACAACTTGGACAATCATATGTGATGATTTGTCTATATGTGGGCGATATGCTAATATTCGGTCCAAATACTCAGGTAATTGAGACCGTAAAGAAAATGTTGATCAACAATTTCGACATGAAAGACTTGGGTGTTGCAGATATTATTTTGGAAATAAAAATAATAAGAACATCTAATGGAATTGAGTTATCTCAATCACATTACGTAGAAAAAGTGATTGAAAGATTTCAAAACTTTGGAATTAAAGGAGTAAATACACCTTTTAATCCATCAGAAGTACTGCATAAAAACACTAATGAGAGTGTAATGCAACTGGAATATTCTCGTGTAATAGGATGTCTCATGTATCTCATGAATTGCACAAGACCAGATATAGCTTATGTAGTAAGTCGATTGAGCAGGTATACAAGCAATCAAGGGAAGGAACACTGGAAAGCACTAATGAGAGTGCTTGGATATTTAAAAAATACCACTAACTATTCCTTACATTATGGAAAATATCCTGCCGACTTAGAAGGATATAATGATGCAAATTGGATTGCGGATTCAGAGGAATCAAAATCAACGAGTGGTTATGTCTTTACCCTAGCAGGAGCACCAGTGTCATGGAAATCTACTAAACAAACACGCATAGCTCGATCCACTATGGAGTCAGAGTTCATTGCATTAGATAAAGCAGGCGAAGAAGCAGAATGGCATCGTCACTTTTTAGAAGATATTCCGTTCTGGCCTAAACCTGTACCGGCCATATGCATACACTGTGATAACCAAGCTGCGTTAAGCAGAGCGCACAATTTTGTGTATAATGGAAAGTCACGACATATTCGGCGACGCCATAACACAGTTAGGCAGTTACTCTCTAATGGAACTATTTCCATTGATTATGTGAGGACAAATGATAACCTAGCGGATCCATTTACTAAAGGTTTATCAAGAGAGAAAATTGACTGCGCATCGAGGGGAATGGGTTTAAAAGCCTAAACCAACAAGAGTTACCTTATACGGAAACCTATCCTAGCGACTGGAGATCCCACGAACTAGGATCAATAGGCAAACCAGTTATGAGTAACTCAAGAAGTAATGCAGTTGTCTGGACTTGGTCCTACTCCATTCCTGTGGTGCAAAATATAATGCATGCCTACAGAGGTTTTAAAGGTTAAAACTATGTTTTTTAATGATGACCATATCTTGGAAATAACAAGTGGAGTATATGTAGGATACTCTTAATGGTTGCGATCACCTATGTTAGTGTAAGTTGGGTCGGCTCTATGAGAATATTAAAAGGCTTTTATTATCTAAAACACTCGCAGAACCAAAAATTGTTCAGGACCAAAATGAACACAACCAAGTGATTGGATGAGAAGGGAATCAATGCTTCGTAAAGCTTATTGTCTGGATATACAATAAAGGCCGACGGTTCAAGATGAAATAATTCACCGATTAGCCAAGTAGATCCGATAAGTTTTAACTAGGGAAAGTTCAAAGTGAAATATCTACTTATCCACGATAAAGCATTATTCCATATGTACGCTGTGATATTTCGCTTTGTGTGGGGGATATGTATATTATCATTCATGTGGGGGATTGTTGGAATTCCCAAAGAGCAAAGTGAATGAAAAATACAAGTCCCACATCTCCAAATTGTGAGAGCTATATTGGTTTAAATATAGCTTTCTCATGAGGAGGTTGGGGGCCTGGGGCTCCCAAATGTATGCTTCGTTATGAGGAGGGAGATTATGCATCACCACCACACACGCGCGCGCCGCCGTCCGTCCGTCCGACCGACCGACCGACCGGGCCGGGCTCGGGCACTGGTACGGGTCTAAAATGACCATTCTTTTGTTGGGCCATTGTTAACAGTTTTTTGGGCTTCGGCTGAAACTCGGCTGGGCCTGGAATATGAAGGGAAGAAGCAGGCGGGTAAAAACGGACGCGGGACTGAAGAGACACGACTTCTGAAGCGCGTGCAAACGAACAGGTGCGGCCCAAGTGAGGAGACGCGGCCGAACAGCAGGCAGGTGCGATGAAAAGCAATAGGCGCGACCGTTTTGAACAAACGGGTGCAGACGCGACTATTCGAAGGGATACGGACCAATTATAAATAAAGAGGAAACCTGATCACTTTCCTCACTGAATTTTCTTATCTCTTCCCTTTTAGCAACTGCTGTTCTTATAATCAAAATCACAGAGTGACATACTCATTACAATCTCGAGCAGAATACGTCTGTTGTATCTTGGGAGAATTTTGAAATAAAATTCTTAAGGAAATCGTTACGACGAGCCTCAGACATAATCCGGTTAGAATAATTGTATATTTATATACATTATTCTATATTCTATCCGTTATTCTGGATATACTGTTTATTCAAAATAGTATAACGTTGTTGTTGTAATTCATTTACAACATTCATATTGTTATAATAATTACTACAGAATTCCAGTGTAGTGAAAATCTAAGTTATAAACTTGTGCGACGAGTTTATAATTGATTATTCTCTGTTTTGGTATACTAGACGTATAACATCTTAAGAATTTTACTGTTTTCTTACTAAAACAGAGATGGCAACAGTAGAACTTTCAAAGAATACTACTCACAACAGACCTGAACCGTTCAAGGGAGATGGTGATGATTTCTTGACATGGCAAAATCAAATGTTGTTTTATCTCACCACACTTGGTCTGCAAAGGTATCTCGAGGAGGAGGAACCGATTCCTGCACCAGGCAAGGAAGCAGAGGTGAATATGTGGAAGCATTTCGATTTTTTATGCAGAAACTATATTCTAAATTGTCTCGACAAGGTGTTATACAAAGTATATCAGCCTTCAAAGACATCAAAAGAACTCTGGAATGCACTTACCACAAAGTACAAGACGCAGAATATCAGTCTTAAGAAATTCATTGTAGACAAATTCATGGACTACAAGATGGTTGACTCCAAACCGGTGACTGCTCAACTGCATGAATTGCAAATCATCATTCATGAACTCGAAGCGGAAGGTCATGTGGTTGGAGAATCGTTTTTGGTTGAAGCCATCACGGGAAAACTGCCGCCGTCATGGAGAGATTGCCGCAACTATCTAAAGCATAAGAAGAAGGAAATCTCTTTACAGGATCTCATAGTCCGATTGAAAATTGAGGCAGATAACCGTGGAATAACAAAACAAAGCGAGGAGGCATTTGTGGCTGAAGGGTCAAAGACCAAAAACAAAAAGAAGAATTTCCAGAAGAAAAGGAAAGCTCAAGACAACAAACCAAAAGACAACAAACGAACCAAGAAATTTAATGGCGAATGTTGGGTTTGTGGAAAAGTTGGACATGCCACTAGAGATTGCAGACTCAAGAAGGAACGCAATAAAGTGGCAAATATAGTAGATAACATGGAAGTAGACGAGTCCAACTTCTCGGCGGTGGTATCTGAATGCAATCTGGTTCATAATCCTAACCAATGGTGGGTAGATACAGGCGCTACTCGTCATGTCTGTTCCGACAAATCCATGTTTTCTACATATCAGAAATTCGATCACGAAGAAAAACTCTACATGGGTAATTCTGCAGTTTCTAAGATCGAAGGCAGTGGTACAGTAATCCTCAAGTTTACTTCTGGAAAAACTGTTAAGTTGAATGACGTTCTCCACGTTCCAGACATACGCAAGAATCTCATCTCTGGTGCGGTCCTATCAAAGAAGGGATTCAAGATGGTGTTCGAGTCAGACAAGATGGTTCTGCCCAAAGCTGGAATGTATATCGGGAGGGGATATTTATGTGATGGCCTATTTAAGGCAAATGTAGCCGTTATCGGTAATAAAACTATGTATTCTGATTGTGCTATTAATAAAATTGAAGTTTCTTACTTGCTTGAGCACGAAATTTTACTATGGCACGATAGATTAGGACACATAAACTTCCGAAAAATGAAGAAATTATCAAACTTGGGATTGATTCCAAATTTCCAAGTAGATAAGAACTACAAATGTGAGACATGTGTAGAAGCAAAAATGGTCAAACAACCATTTAAATCTGTTGACAGAAGCATCGAACCATTAGGTTTGGTACATACAGATTTATGTGATTTTAAATCACTACCTACAAGAGGTGGGAAAAAGTATTTCATTACTTTTATTGACGATTATACGCGATATTGCTATGTATATCTTCTAAATAGTAAAGATGAAGCAATAACAGCATTTATAAAATACAAGGCTGAGGTAGAAAATCAGTTAAATAAAGAGATCAAGATATTGAGATCTGATCGAGGTGGAGAATATGAGTCACCGTTTGAACAGTTCTGTACAGAGAATGGAATAGTTCATAAAACAACAGCACCATATTCACCACAACAAAATGGTGTAGCCGAGAGGAAGAACAGAACGTTAAAAGACATGATTACTGCCACGCTTTTAACTTCTGGTCTACCGACGAACTTGTGGGGGGAAGCATTAAATATGTCTAATCACATATTAAACAAAGTTCCTCACAATAAAACGGAAACAATTCCATATGAGATATGGAAAGGACACAAACCAAGCTTTAAATACCTCAAAGTGTGGGGGTGCTTGGCAAAAGTTCCAGTTCCGCCTCCCAAGAGAGTCAAACTTGGACCAAAAACAGTACATTGTTATTATCTTGGGCCAGCCCAAAATAGTAGTGCCTATAGAATTTTGGTATTCAAGTCTGATATAACTGATATTCATGTAAATACAATCATGGAATCAAGAGATGCCTCATTCTTTGAAGATGTGTTTCCGCACAAAAGGAATGAAGGAAATAATGTCCCAAAAAGGACAAGGGAGGAATCAAACGATTCGCATGAAGATGAAACTCATCATGAAATTGAGGATGCTGAACCAAGAAGAAGCGTAAGGGATAGAACTTCCAAAACATTTGGTTCGGACTTTTTTACATATGTATTAGAGCACGAACCTCAAACGTACAAGAAAACAATGTCGTCTTCTGAATCTTCATGTTGGAAAGAAGCAATCCAAAGTGAGATTGATTCAATTCTAAGTAATAAAACGTGGAAAATTGTTGATATTCCACCAGGAATAAAACCAATTGGCTGCAAATGGATTTTCAAGAAGAAAATGAAAGCAGATGGCTCTATCGACAAGTATAAAGCCAGATTAGTAGCTAAAGGATATCGTCAAAAAGAAGGACTAGACTTCTTTGGTACATATTCGACGGTAACACGAATAACCTCTATAAGAATGTTAATAGCAATTGCATCCATCTATAATCTAGAGATTCATCAAATGGATGTAAAAACAGCATTCTTAAATGGAAATCTCGATGAGGAGATTTACATGGACCAACCTGAGGGATTTATTTCCAAAGGAAATGAAAACAAAGTCTGTAGATTAGTCAAATCATTATACGGACTGAAACAAGCTCCAAAGCAATGGCACGTAAAATTTGATAGTGTCATGATGAGAAATGATTTTCGTATAAATGAATGTGACAAATGTGTTTATTATAAACAACTTGGACAATCATATGTGATGATTTGTCTATATGTGGACGATATGCTAATATTCGGTCCAAATACTCAGGTAATTGAGACCATAAAGAAAATGTTGATCAACAATTTCGACATGAAAGACTTGGGTGTTGCAGATATTATTTTGGGAATAAAAATAATAAGAACATCTAATGGAATTGAGTTATCTCAATCACATTATGTAGAAAAAGTGATTGAAAGATTTCAAAACTTTGGAATTAAAGGAGTAAATACACCTTTTAATCCATCAGAAGTACTGCATAAAAACACTAATGAGAGTGTAATGCAACTGGAATATTCTCGTGTAATAGGATGTCTCATGTATCTCATGAAATGCACAAGACCAGATATAGCTTATGCAGTAAGTCGATTGAGCAGGTATACAAGCAATCCAGGGAAGGAACACTGGAAAGCACTAATGAGAGTGCTTGGATATTTAAAAAATACCACTAACTATTCCATACATTATGGAAAATATCCTGCCGTCTTAGAAGGATATAGTGATGCAAACTGGATTGCCGATTCAGAGAAATCAAAATCAATGAGTGGTTATGTCTTTACCCTAGCAGGGGCAGCAGTGTCATGGAAATCTACTAAACAAACATGCATAGCTCGATCCACTATGGAGTCAGAGTTCATTGCATTAGATAAAGCAGGCGAAGAAACAGAATGGCTTCGTCACTTTTTAGAAGATATTCCGTTCTGGCCTAAACCTGTACCGGCTATATGCATACACTGTGATAACCAAGCTGCGCTAAGCAGAGCGCACAATTTTGTGTATAATGGAAAGTCACGACATATTCGGCGACGCCATAACACAGTTAGGCAGTTGCTCTCTAATGGAACTATTTCCATTGATTATGTGAGGACAAATGATAACCTAGCAGATCCATTTACTAAAGGTTTATCAAGAGAGAAAATTGACTGCGCATCGAGGGGAATGCGTTTAAAAGCCTAAACCAACAAGAGTTACCTTATACGGAAACCTATCCTAGCGATTGGAGATCACACGGACTAGGATCAATAGGCAAACCAGTTATGAGTAACTCAAGAAGTAATGCAGTTGTCTGGACTTGGTCCTACTCCATTCCTATGGTGCAAAATATAATGCATGCCTACAGAGGTTTTAAAGGTTAAAACTATGTTTTTTAATGATGATCATATCTTGGAAATAACAAGTGGGGTATATGTAGGATACTCTTAATGGTTGCGATCACCTATGTTAGTGTAAGCTGGGTCGGCTCTATGAGAATATTAAAAGGCTTTTATTCTCTAAAACACTCGCAGAACCAAAAATTGTTCAGGACCAAAATGAACACAACTAAGAGATTGGATGAAAAGGGAATCAATGCTTCGTAAAGCTTATTGTCTGGATATACAATAAAGGCCGACGGTTCAAGATGAAATAATTCACCGATTAGCCAAGTAGATCCGATAGTTTTAACTAGGGAAAGTTCAAAGTGAAATATCTACTTATCCACGATAAAGCATTATTTCATATGTACTCTGTGATATTTCGCTTTGTGTGGGGGATATGTATATTATCATTCATGTGGGGGATTGTTGGAATTCCCAAAGAGCAAAGTGAATGAAAACTACAAGTCCCACATCTCCAAATTGTGAAAGCTATATTGGTTTAAATATACCTTTCTCATGAGGAGGTTGGGGGCCTGGGGCTCCCAAATGTATGTATCGTTGTGAGGAGGGAGATTTTGCATCACCACCACACACGCGCGCGCGCCGCCGCCGTCTGACCGACCGACCGGGCCGGGTACGGGTCTAAAATGACCATTCTTTTGCTGGGCCATTGTTAACAGTTTTTTGGGCTTCGGCTGAAACTGGACTGGGCCTGGAATATGAAGGGAAGCAGCAGGCGGGTAAAAACGGACGCGGGACTGAAGCGCGTGCAAACGAACAGGTGCGGCCCAAGTGAGGAGACGCGGCCGAGCAACAGGCGCGACCGTTTTGAACAAACGGGTGCAGACGCGACCGTTCGAAGGGATACGGACCAATTATAAATAAAGAGGAAAACTGATCACTTTCCTCACTGTTATCTCTTCCCTTCTAGCAACTACTGTTCTTATAATCAAAATCACAGAGTGATATACTCATTACAATCTCGAGCAGAATACGTCTGTTGTATTTTGGGAGAATTTTGAAATAAAATTCTTAAGGAAATCGTTACGACGAGCCTCATATATAATCCGGTTAGACTAATTGTATATTTATATACATTATTTTATATTCTATCCGTTAATATGGATATACTGTTTATTCAAAATAGTATAACGCTGTTGTTGTAATTCATTTACAACATTCATATTGTTATAATAATTACTACATAATTCCAGTGTAGTGGAAATCTGAGTTATAAACTTGTGCGACGAGTTTATAATTGATTATTCTCTGTTTTGGTATACTAGACGTATAACAAACAATACATTTGTACTTAATGCAAAGTATTTGGACATAGAACATTGAACTGCCAATATATGACTAATAAAGAAAAGCTTGTTGATAAAGAAGCTGAGATTGATAAGAAGAATAGTGAAATTTCAGATGTGGAAATCAGGCCTAAACAAAACAAACCAAATAAAAATGTTGAACAACGCAGAGTAAGGCAAAAAGTTACTACATGAAGAAGAAAGGATAATGTTCAATAAAATATGTTCTGATGATGAAACACAAAAAACAACAGTCTTGATGTTTTTCAAACTGTAAAGCAAAATAGAGGGAAGGAAACTTACATAGGCAATAGTTAGAATGCAAAACAAGCTGTGGAGGAAAGCAATAAAGTGAAGGATAGGTAAATGAGAAATAAATTCTCTATCCAAAAATGATAGAGGAAGGAGAAATTAATGTGGTTGATGAATATGTGAATACTGAATTAGAAAAAGAAAGAGAGGAAAATGAAGATACGGGCAACAGAATTGATGTGAATGCTATATTGGGAAATAAGATAAATGATACAGCAAAAAGACAAAAAAAAAAGGGCAGCAATGTGCCTGTATCAAATTTGCATATGTGTGCCTCAGTAAGTACAAATGCAAGTATTCCTACCAAACAACACAGAGAAAAGAACTTTGTTCCTGAGACAATGACTGCAAAAACATTTCAATCTGAAGCAAACAATGCTATGCCTCTTTCCTCAGCTAATATATTGCCACCATGTCCTCCTTCCACCAACCTGACAACTCATCAATCAAACTTTGCTCCTCCTGTTGTTGTATATATACATCCTCACCCACATAATCATGCAACAACTTCAAAACTGCCTCCCTTATTGCCTTCTCCTTCCATACTCAATCAAATAGTGTGCAGTTCCCCTGAACTTGCACACATGCGTACATCATCTTACATATCCAATGTATCATCCCTACCTAATGAAATGCTGAATATTGGAAACAACTGCATTTTCTCTCCTCTTGATAAAATTTTGTCAACAGATTTCAATCTCTCTATACTTTCTCTGCCTTGTATCCTATCTGCCATCCAACCATTTCCAATCTCAATCACTTCTACCTCCTCCAAAATATCCAAACCCAAAAGCAAGCAAAACTCAAATAAAAAGAAACCCTCTTTCATAATATGTTCTAAAAAAGAAAAAAGAAGTCGAAAATTTTGGACAATATAAAGAAAATCATACCTCTGTCTCCTTCTTCCCAATCTCCCCCATTCCATTTTCCCCTGGATTCTGATAATGATGCAGAGATCAATCCAACTATGCATCATTTCCTAGAAAACACCTCATCTTCTATTGGTAGAAGAACTAGAAGCTTGAACAAAAACCCTTCAAAGTATAAAATATGATGTGCAATATGGCAGCATGGAATATAAGAGGAGCTCACTAATATGCAAGGCTTGATCAAATAAAGACGCTGATCCAAAATCATAATCTTTCCCTTATTTCAATCTCTAAAACAAAACTTGATCCAATTCACTCTCTTAGGGCAGCTAAATACATTAACTCTAACTGGAATACCCTCACAAACCATTCACCTGCCCTATATGGTAGACTGCTTGTCCTATATGATCCCTCTATCTTTTCCTTATCTCCCATCATTTATGACAGCCAGTTTATACATACTCATGCAATGCACTTGCCTATTGCAACTTCAATGTATTTCATGTTCATATATGCTGCAAACTATCTTCATATAAGAAAAAAAATGCATGAATACATTCCACACTTTAGTCAATCTACTCATCCTTGGATATTGATCGGAGATTTCAATTGTTCCTACCTTTCATTGCATAAAAGTGGTGGCAACCCATTATCCTTATCTGATCTATCCCCTTTAAATAACACCATACAAGATGCTTCCTTAATTGAAATTCCTTCCTTTGGCTCCTATTACACATGGAACAATAAAAATAAATAGACGTACCCTCTCTAGAATAGATCATGGCTTTATGAACTATACTAACCTTTCCAAATGGCCATCTATATATATACAAATCCCTATGCTCCTCCTTTCAGATCAGCGCCCTCTAATCCTAACATTGGGACCATCTCCCATAAATAAGCAGGTCAATTTTAAATTTTATGATGTATGGACTCAAAACTCTAGTTAGCTACAGGTTGTCAATGCAGCATGGAATAAAAAAACATTTGGCAATCCTATCCTCAACTTGCAGAAGAAAGAAATTAAAGAAAACAAAGGTAGCTCTAAAATCTAGGGCTAGAAGCATCTATGGAGAAGGTAAAAAATTGTCTACTGATATAACCCATCAACTTGAAAAGGTACAAAATATGATTCTCAGCTCCTGCTCTGATCCTCTTCTGTACAAGAAAGAAACTGACCTCATCACTGAGCTTGAATTAGCATTGAACATTGAAGCCAATATGGTTCTACAAAAAATATGAACATAACCGGTCTACATATGGTGATAGAAATTCCAAACATTTCTATGCATCTCTGCAAATCAGACAAGCCAAAACATATATACATCAGATCACTGACATGCAAGGAGATACCCAATCATCACCTCCACTGATAGATATTGGAAGATTGCAATAGTATTTGTCCCACATTGGCAAATATTATGAACTATATCTTCATATATAGTAATGATTTGAATTGGATATTGTGAAATAACTTGGATTTTGATGTGGTCACAATGGCATGGCTTGAACTAAAAAGGGTTTGGGCCTATAAAATATTATTATAAGTCAAGGATGGGCACTTGGGGCACGAGGGCGTTTGCTTGACCGTACGGAACATGCTCGCAGTCGTATCTTCAAAATTATGAATCAGGAATTCACCAAACTGGATCGTTTTGACGGCACTAACTACACTCGCTGGCAGGATAAACTGTTGTTCCTTCTCACCACTCTAAAGATTGCAGAAAAAAAGAGAGGAAGATGAAGTCGTATGTAGGGGACACATTCTTAATACCCTGTCCGATCAATTGTACGATCTTTTTACTTCTGTCAGATCGCCTCAGGAAATCTGGAAAGCATTGGAGACAAAATACAGCAACGAAAAGCAAGGCGCAGATAAGTTTTTAATTTTCAAATTCTTTGACTTTAAGATGCTTGATAACGCCTCTGTTCTAGACCAAGTGCATGAACTACAAGTAATCTTCAACAAATTAAAGGATGTAAAAATCAACATCCCAGAGGCTTTGCAAGTTGGGGCTGTAATGGCCAAACTTCCTAAGAATTGGAGTGAAATATCTAAAGGTTTGGGGATGTTTAGCTTTCTATAGGGTCACGGATCCGAAAAGAATAAAACTTGGACCAAGGGCGTTAAAAAGTATATTCGTAGGATATGCTGAAAATTCTAAAGCATACAGATTATTAGATGTAGAATCTAATGTGATTGTGGAATCAAGAGATAAAGAATTCATCGAAAATAAATTTTTATGTGATTCCATGACGGTTCAAGATCCTGCACAAATCGTCTACAAAAGGAATGATGAAAACATTGAATATAGTTCTCCAAATAAAAGAAGGCTTCAAAATGTACCTGATGAACCTAGAAGAAGCCAAAGACCAAGGAAAGCCAAAGGCTTAGATCCAGATTTTGTCTCACCAGATGACATAGTTCACCTTGTTGTTGGTGATAGAAATAAATTACTCGATGAGAAAATTTATATTTTGAATAACAAAGAAGATCCTAAAACCTTTAAAGAAGCTATTACTTCAAGAGACGCTGTTTTCTGGAAAGAAGCAATACAGGACGAGATGGATTCAATTCTATCTAATAATACTTTGTTTCAAACAGATTTACCGGTCGGATCCAAGCCAATTGGATGTAAATGGGTGTTTCGAAAGAAATACAACACAGATGGATCTGTTCAAACTTTCAAAGCAAGGCTAGTAGCCAAAGGATTTAGGCAAAAGGAAGGCATTGATTATTTTGATACATATGCTCCAGTCGCTAGACTAACATCAATAAGGATTCTATTTGCTCTTGCATCTATTCATGGATTATATGTACATCAAATGGATGTCAAGATTGCTTTTCTTAATGGTGAGATAGACGAAGAAGTGTATATGAAACAGCCAGAAGGATTCGTCATGAATGGAAATGAAAATAAGGTTTGCAAACTAGTCAAATCATTATATGGATTAAAACAAGCACCAAAACAATGGCATGAGAAATTTGACTCTGTAATTTTGTCTAATGGCTTCAAGCATAATAATGCTGATAAGTGCATCTATTCAAAATTCACAAATAAATATGGTATTATAATATGCGTATATGTGGATGATATGCTCATATTTGGTACTAATATGGAAGGAATAAATGAGACAAAGAAATATTTAACTTCGTGTTTTAAGATGAAAGACCTGAACGAAGTTGATACTATTCTAGAAATAAAAGTGAGGAAACATCGTGAGGAATATGCTTTATGTCAGTCTCACTACATTGAAAAAATACTTGTTAAGTATAAGCATTTAAATTTTAAAGAAGCAAGTAGCCCTTACGATTCTTCTATTAAAATATTTGCAAATTCTGAAAGAGCAGTTGCTCAACTAGAATATGCAAGTGTAATTGGCAGTCTCATGTATGTTATGCATTGCACTCGTCCTTATATTTCTTATGCAGTATGCAAACTGTCTAGATATACGAATAATCCTAGTATTACACACTGGAAAGCAATCGGTAGAGTTTTAGGTTATCTTAAAAGAACAAGTAATTTAGGACTCTACTATGGAAATTTCCCAGCAGTTTTAGAAGGATACTCGAATACAAGTGGTTCGACTCCTGAAAACGAAAATAGAGGAACTACTGGGTGGATTTTTACTCTTGCAGGAGGTGCCATATCATAGGCCTCTAAGAAACAAAAAATTATCACACATTCTACAATGGAAGCAGAATTTATTGCTTTAGATGCATTAGCAAGAGAAGTAGAATGGTTAAGAAATTTGTTAACAGAGATAAAGTTGTAGCCACAACCATCATCAGCCATTTCTGTTTACTGCGATAGTGAAGCTACAATGTCTAGAGCATATAATAAGATTTATAATGGAAAGTCTAGACATATAAGCTTGAGACATGCATATGTTAAAGAATTAATTGTGGATGGCGTCATCACAATTACATATGTAAGATCAATGGAAAATTTGGCAGACCCATTAACCAAAGGATTACCAAGAGAAATGATTGGAACAACTAGTTGTCAAATGGGTCTAAAACCTTTTTAAATCACCTGCAATGGAAACCCGACCTTATGCTCCTTAAGTCTAAAGTTTAATGGGTAACAACAAGTTGCAGTTAAGTGGTTGCCAAACATGAGGGACTCAATGTTTGTATTGTTACGTTTTGTAGTGATCATTTGTCCATAAGTAACAAGGACGGAAAGAATGGACACCTATATGAACATAAGAAACAATGTTTCAATAACGTTTGGATATAGCTTTATAAATGTTCATAAAAACCAGGAAGAAATTAATAACCAATCTACGGTTATGAAATTTTACAGAAGCATGATAATATTTATGTGTTCATAGATTTCGCTTCATCGTATAGGATTTTGGTTTAAGTATTCACTACCAAATATTCTGTTGAAGTTTAAATATATGGACTAAGGAGAAAAGTTTAAACCAAAAGGTACTTTCTCGAATACATAAATAAACAATATTACAATCTTGTAGGGGATTATTAGAAGATTGCAATAGTATTTGTCCCACATTGGCAAATATTATGAACTATATCTTCATATATAGTAATGATTTGAATTAGACATTGTGAAATAACTTGGACTTGTAGATGGACACAATGGCATGGCTTGGGCTAAAAAGGGTTTGGGCCTATAAAATATTATTATAAGTCAAAGATGGGCACTTGGTCACTTGGGGCACGAGGGCGCGTGCGTGACCGTACGGAATAGGTTCGACTGTTTCCAACAGTCGTATCTTCAAACAAACGGTCGCGTTTTGACAACCGCTTCCAACGGTCATGACCCTTGAGCCTTTATATATACTTCTTCTTCTGCCTGGCCAAATTGCATTATTCAAACTCCCTTCTTCCCTTTACTTCTGTAATTTCTGCTTTGTTGTATCCTAGAGGAATTTCGCTCCATACTTCAGTGCAGATAGTGGGGGCGAATAATTCCTTAAGGAATTCGTACTACGTGCCTCAAAGGTTTCCTGATTCACTGTACTGTATCTAACAATCTTAAGGAATTATTCCAATGGCGGTAGCAACCGGATCAGACTCCACTTACAAAATTATGAATCAGGAATTCACCAAACTGGATCGTTTTGACGGCACTAACTACACTCGCTGGCAGGATAAACTGTTGTTCCTTCTCACCACTCTAAAGATTGCAGAAAGAAAAGGGAGGAAGATGAAGTCATATGTAGGGGACACATTCTTAATACCCTGTCCGATCGATTGTACGATCTTTTTACTTCTGTCAGATCGCCTCAGGATATCTAGAAAGCATTGGAGAGAAAATACAGCAACGAAAAGCAAGGCGCAGATAAGTTTTTAATTTTAGAATTCTTTGACTTTAAGATGCTTGATAACGCCTATGTTCTAGACCAAGTGCATGAACTACAAGTAATCTTCAACAAATTAAAGTATGTAAAAATCAACATCCCAGAGGCTTTGTAAGTTGGGGCTGTAATGGCCAAACTCCCTAAAATTGGAGTGATTATCGAAAAAAGCTTATGCATTCTACGGAGGATTTCACAATGGAACAGATTCAAAAGCATCTTCGTATTGTAGAAGAAACCAGAATTCGTGAGAAAAGGGTTTTTGAATCTACTCCTACTTCCAATATTAACAATGTTGGAAATGACAACAAGCCCTCCGAAAAACGCAAAAGAGATAACAACGGCAAAGGAAAGGGTGACTGCTACTTCTGTGGCAAACCTGGGCATTACAAACGCGACTGCAGATTTTTCAAAAAAACAGAAAAAGGAGCAAGGACAGAATACTAACCAGGGTAAAAAGAACAATCAAGGCATCACCAACAAGGCGAACATGGTTGAACACGAAGAATCAGAGATCGTTGCCATGGTTTCAAAATTAAACATCGATATGATCACAGAATTGAACATGGCAGATGCTACCAAAGACAATGATTGGTGGTATGACTCTGGTGCTACTATTCATGTATGAAAAACCCAGTCATTATTCAAATCCTATGAGAAGGTTTCTGATGATAGCAAGGTGCTTATGGGAAACCATAATGCTTCAACTGTCGTTGGAAAAGGAACCATAGAATTGGAGTTCACTTCTGGCAAAAGGATTGTTCTTGTTAACGTTTTACATGTTCCAGAAATCAGAAAAAATCTGGTTTATGCAAGTCTCCTATGTAATAAAGGTGTTAAGGGAGTTCTAGATGGTAATAGTCTTATTCTATCTAAGGGTGGTATGTTTGTTGGGAAAGGATATGCTTGTAATGGTATGTTTAAATTAAGTATTAATAAAATGACCAAATTTGCTTATGTTGTTGATTCATTTCATTTATGGCATAATAGATTAGCACATCTAAATTACAAAAAATTGCAATTTATGTATAAAGAAGGAATAATTTCATATGATAATGTAAACCAGTCTAAATGTGAAATTTGTATTGAAGCAAAGATGTGCAAAAAGCCGTTTCCAAAATCTGAAAGAAATACTCAACTACTTGAACTAATACATTCTGACATTTGTGAATTGAATGGTATATTAACTAGAGGCGATAATAGATATTTTATTACATTTATAGATGATTATTCTAGATATACACAAGTCTATTTAATGAGATCAAAAGATCAAGCTTTTGAAATGTTTAAACGTTTCAAAACCAATGTTGAGAATCAAAAGGAAAAGAAGATTAAGGTGCTACGAAGTGATAGAGGTGGGGAATATTATTCCTTCGAATTTTCATCCTCCTGTGAAGAAAATGGAATCATTCATCAATCGAGTGCACCTTATACCCTACAACAAAATGGGTTGGCTGAACAAAAAAATAGAACATTGGTTGAAATGACTAATGCTCTAATTTTAAATGCTAAACAACATGTCAATTTGTGGGGAGAGGCACTCTTAACATCGTGTCATGTGCATAAAAGAATTCCATCAAAGAAAACCAAGACTTCTCCTTACGAATTATGGAAAGGAAGAAAACCAAACTTGAAATATCTAAAGGTTTGGGGATGTTTAGCTTTCTATAGGGTCACGGATCCGAAAAGAATAAAACTTGGACCAAGAGCATTAAAAAGTATATTCGTAGGATATGCTGAAAATTCTAAAGCATACTGATTATTAAATGTAGAATCTAATGTGATTGTGGAATCAAGAGATGTAGAATTCATCGAAAATAAATTTTTATGTGATTCCATGATGGTTCAAGATCCTGCACAAATCGTCTACAAAAGGAATGATGAAAACATTGAATATAGTTCTCCAAATAAAAGAAGGCTTCAAAATGTACCTGATGAACCTAGAAGAAGCCAAAGACTAAGGAAAGCCAAAGGCTTAGATCCAGATTTTGTCTCACCAGATGACATAGTTCACCTTGTTGTTGGTGATAGAAATAAATTACTCGATGAGAAAATTTATATTTTGAATAACGAAGAAGATCCTAAAACCTTTAAAGAAGCTATTACTTCAAGAGACGCTGTTTTCTGGAAAGAAGCAATATAGGACGAGATGGATTCAATTCTATCTAACAATACTTGGTTTCTAACAGATTTACCGGTCGGATCCATGCCAATTGGATGTAAATGGGTGTTTTGAAAGAAATACAACACAGATGGATCTGTTCAAACTTTCAAAGCAAGGCTAGTAGCCAAAGGATTTAGGCAAAAGGAAGGCATTGATTATTTTGATACATATGCTCTAGTCGCTAGACTAACATCAATAAGGATTCTTTTTGCTCTTGCATCTATTCATGGATTATATGTACATCAAATGGATGTCAAGATTGCTTTTCTTAATGGAGAGATAGATGAAGAAGTGTATATGGAACAGCAAGAAGGATTCGTCCTGAATGGAAATGAAAATAAGGTTTGCAAACTAGTCAAATCATTATATGGATTAAAACAAGCACCAAAACAATGGCATGAGAAATTTGACTCTGTAATTTTGTCTAATGGCTTCAAGCATAATAATGCTGATAAGTGCATCTATTCAAAATTCACAAATAAATATGGTATTATAATATGCCTATATGTGGATGATATGCTCATATTTGGTACTGATATGGAAGGAATAAATGAGACAAAGAAATATTTAACTTCGTGTTTTAAAATGAAAGACCTGAACGAAGTTGATACTATTCTAGGAATAAAAGTGAGGAAACATCGTGAGGGATATGCTTTATGTCAGTCACACTACATTGAAAAAATACTTGTTGAGTATAAGCATTTAAATTTTAAAGCAACAAGTATCCCTTATGATTCTTCTATTAAAATATTTGCAAATTCTGAAAGAGCAGTTGCTCAACTAGAATATGCAAGTGTAATTGGCAGTCTCATGTGTGCTATGCATTGCACTCATCCTAATATTTCTTATGCAGTATGCAAACTGTCTAGATATACGAATAATCCTAGTATTACACAATAGAAAGCAATCCGTAGAGTTTTAGGTTATCTTAAAAGAACAAGTAATTTAGGACTCTACTATCGAAATTTCCCAGCAGTTTTAGAAGGATACTCGGATGCAAGTGGTTCGACTCCTGAAAACGAAAATAGAGGAACTACTGGGTGGATTTTTACTCTTGCAGGAGGTGCTATATCATGGGCCTTTAAGAAACAAACAATTATCACACATTCTGCAATGGAAGCAGAATTTATTGCTTTAGATGCATTAGCAAGAGAAGCAAAATGGATAAGAAATTTGTAAACAGAGATAAAGTTGTAGCCACAACCATCATCAGCCATTTCTGTTTACTGCGATAGTGAAGCTACAATGTCTAGAGCATATAATAAGATTTATAACGGAAAGTCTAGACATATAAGCTTGAGACATGCATATGTTAAAGAATTAATTGTGGATGGCGTCATCACAATTACATATGTAAGATCAAAGGAAAATTTGGCAGACCCATTAACCAAAGGATTACCAAGAGAAATGATTACAACAACTAGTTGTCAAATGGGTCTAAAACCTTTTTAAATCACCTGCAATGGAAACCCGACCTTATGCTCCTTAAGTCTAAAGTTTAACAGGTAACAACAAGTTGCAGTTAAGTGGTTGCCAAACATGAGGGACTCAATGTTTGTATTGTTACGTTTTGTAGTGATCATTTGTCCATAAGTAACAAGGACAGAAAGAATGGACACCTATATGAACATAAGAAACAATGTTTCAATAAAGTTTGGATATAGCTTTATAAATGTTCATGAAAACCAGGTAGAAATTAATAACCAATCTACGGTTATGAAATTTTACAAAAGCATGATAATATTTATGTGTTCATAGATTTCGCTTCATCGTATAGGATTTTGGTTTAAGTATTCACTACCAAATATTCTGTTGAAGTTTAAATATATGGACTAAGGAGAAAAGTTTAAACCAAAAGGTACTTTCTCGAATACATAAATAAACAATATTACAATCTTGTAGGGGATTATTGGAAGATTGCAATAGTATTTGTCCCACATTGGCAAATATTATGAACTATATCTTCATATATAGTAATGATTTGAATTGGATATTGTGAAATAACTTGGACTTGGAGATGGACACAATGGCATGGCTTGGGCTAAAAAGGGTTTGGGCCTATAAAATATTATTATAAGTCAAAGATGGGCACTTGGTCACTTGGGGCACGAGGGCGCGTGCATGACCGTACGGAACAGGTTCGACTGTTTCCAACAGTCGTATCTTTAAATAAACGGTCGCGTTTTGACAACTGCTTCCAACGGTCATGACCCTTCAGCCTTTATATATACTTCTTCTTTTGCCTGGCCAAATTGCATTATTCAAACTCCCTTCTTCCCTTTACTTCTGTAATTTCTGCTTTGTTGTATCCTGGAGGAATTTCGCTCCATACTTCACTGCAGATAGTGGGGGCGAATAATTCCTTAAGGAATAGTACTACGTGCCTCAAAGGTTCCCTGATTCACTGTACTGTATCTAACAATCTTAAGGAATTATTCCAATGGCGGTAGCAACCTGATCAGACTCCACTTACAAAATTATGAATCAGGAATTCACCAAACTGGATCGTTTTGACGGCACTAACTACACTCACTGACAGGATAAACTGTTGTTCCTTCTCACCACTTTAAAGATTGCAGAAAGAAAAGGGAGGAAGATGAAGTCGTATGTAGGGGACACATTCTTAATACCATGTCCGATCGATTGTACGATCTTTTTACTTCTGTCAGATCGCCTCAGGAAATCTGGAAAGCATTGGAGACAAAATACAGCAACGAAAAGAAAGGCGCAGATAAGTTTTTAATTTTCGAATTCTTTGACTTTAAGATGCTTGATAACGCCTCTGTTCTAGACCAGTGCATGAACTACAAGTAATCTTCAACAAATTAAAGGATGTAAAAATCAACATCCTAGAGGCTTTTGTTGAGTCTAGATTTTTATAGAGTTTAAATTTCTGACAAAGGGATGAGCCGTGATCGACAAGACAAAGGGATAAGCCGTGATCGACAAAAAGAAGTTATTTATTAAAGAGACACAAAGAGCTCCATATGTTATAGGTTGATTATTTGGTATGTTAGTAATGTTATTTACGTTAAAATCTATCCTCAAATAATCTTATACCTTCAATCTTTGAATCTATATATATATATATATATATATATATATATATATATATATATATATGAATGAATGCACATTAACTATGCAATCTGGGCTAAACCGGTCGACCGGTTAAAACAAGGCAGTCGACCGTTTCTGCCCAGAATGCTCAGTTAACGTGCATAAGTGTACATAACGTATATATATTCAAATTCCTTTCTACTGGTCCTTTTTGACCTGTCGACCGTTTTCAAACAGAAAGCAACCTTTCGTATAGACACTTCCTTTTCTTCAACGGTTGCTTCTCTTTCTCTTCACCAATGATCATGACCTTTGTTTGTACCTTTTCACAAAGGGTTACAACTGTTTATTTCTTATATAAACATCATGAAATCATTATTCTAATTAACTAATTTCTATTATTCTAATCTCTATTCTATTGATCTCAATCTTATACTTTCAAGCGCTCAAATTGCTCATATTCTAACATATATCGTTTTTGAATCTTGAAATTTATTTAACATTCTTTTGATTCAATACGATATCCACTTCTAAATCTTCATATATACAAATATTCTATTTGAGGATAAGATTATAGGAAGTTTGTACTACAAGTGACAAAATAGTGTTAGCAAGAACACATACCGTCAACAAACAATTATTTTCATCTTTGTTGAAGTCCTCGGTGTTGTAAGAGGCAAGTGTTGAAGTCCTCGGTGTTGTAAGAGGCAAGTGTTGAAGTCCTTGGTGTATTAGAGGCGTGAAATCCCGTTCGTCTGCTCTGGTGTTGTAAACCTATTCCTCCGGGTGAAGCGAGGTAGTTGGTAGTGAAAATCCAGATAGAAGTCTGGGACTGGACGTAGGACGGTGCTCCGAACCAGTATAAAAATCTCTGGTGTGCTTTTTCTATTTTACTGAATTTTCTATTATCTGTGATTAGTCATATTTTTGTGTGTTATACATCATATTACACGATCCCTGTGTACTATATTAGCACGTACACATTTTCACTTGGTATCAGAGCACGGTCATCATATAACCGTAACACAGTTATTTGGTATATTCTTGTAATATGGCAAACAACGCAAGTACTAGCACTCAAAACACCACTTACACGGAAGGTCAATCGACACAAAGACCTCCATTTTTCAATGGTCTTAATTATAGCTATTGGGCAACACGTATGTCATTCTTTATGCAATCAAATAGTTATGATGCCTGGAATGCTACTCAAAAAGAAATAGAGAATCCCACATCTGATTATTCAGAATGGACAGCAGCTGAGAAAACGGCAGCATCCGTAAATGCAAAAGCAATAAATATGTTGTTTTGTGCATTAGACCAAAATGAATATAACCGTGTTAGTATCTGCACTACTGCATATCAAATTTGGCAAACGCTGAAAACCACTCATGAAGGTACTAACAAGGTTAAACAAGCCAAAATAGCCATGCTGAAAAGTCAATTTCAAAATTTCAAAATGAAACCAAATGAGACAATCAATGATATGTATTCACGTTTTCAAACTATCCACCATGCACTTATTGGCTTAGGACAAAAGTATTCTGATTTTGATGTTGTTTCAACAGTCCTACATTCTCTGACTAGTGAATGGGAAGGAAAAGTATTAGCAATTGAAGAAGCTAATGACCTCTCCGTCATGAAGCCAGATGAATTGATAGGAAATCTAATGTCCTATGAAGCTAACTTGCGGACTAGAAAGGAACAAAAAGAAGAAAAGAAGAACGTGGCATTCCATGCTGAAAAAGATGAAAATGAATCAGAGTCTGAAGATGAAGATCCGGCATTCATAGCAAAAGATTTCAAAAAATTCCTAAAATAGCGAAAAGCTAGTCGTTATAATAGAAAGAAATCTGGATCAAATAAACCAACATCATCCGCTATAGAATGCTTCAACTGTCACAAAAAGGGGCACATGCACAAGGATTGTCCGAAGCAAAAGAAGAAGTCAGAAAATGACAAATTAAAATATAAGAAGGACAAATCAAAGAAACAAGCATTCTCGGTAACATGGGATGATACAGACTCATCAGAAAGTGATAATGATACGGAAGATGAACAAGCAAATGTCTGTTTCATGGCAACAGAAGATGAGGTACAAATTCCTACATTTGATGAAGTACTTGATATTAATGCTGAATTGATAGTCAAATATAAAGACATAAAACGACAGCTAAAAGAAGCCAAAGCAGATTTGAGTAGAGCAGAATTTGAACGAGATATGTTAAAAGACGAGAAGAAAATATTAGAAGAAGAACTTGAAAAACTTCAAGAATCATCATCTAATGTTGACTCTCAATTATTTCTTTTGAGTCAAGAAATTGAAACTCAAAAAGAGAAAAATGAGGCTCTCACTACTAAAAATCATGAGCTTAAGATAAAAGTCAAAATTCTGGATCTAGAAAAGGCTAGTTTACAAACTAAGTTAGATAACATTACTCAAAATGTTTCTAACTTTAACAAAGGACGAGAAAATTTGACAAAAATCATTGAAAGTTCACAATCTGTTTCAAATAAACAAGGTTTGGGATATATGAAACAAGAAACCAAGAAATATCTTGGTAATGAAAGGAAGAAGAAAGTACAAAAGATTGAAGCTAAGAAAAATCTTAGTTTATTATATTCCAAACCAAAACCAGTTGTGAAATTTCAGAAGAAAAATGTCAAGACTATCAAAATATGGGTTCCTAAAACAAATAACAATTTGATTAGGAACAAATATATTCAGAATTTCATGAATACTGTGCATCTTAATACAAATTATATATATAAAGGGGATACCGGACCCGTATGGGTTTGGACTCCTAAGACCTAACTCTTAGGACCCCATAAAAAGTGGGTACCATGGACCTAATTTTATTTTTTGCAGGTCCCACTTAAGAAAAGAGGAAAGTGGATATTGGACAGTGGTTTCTCGAAGCACATGACTGGAGACAAGAGCTTATTGACAAATATTACATACTCAGATGGTGGCTCCGTCACTTTTGGAGATAATTCAAAAGGCTATATCATCGGCAAAGGCGATGTGAGCAATTGCGGTACATCTAACTTACCTCTCATTACTAATGTCATGCTAGTTAGAAATTTGAAACACAATTTACATAGTATTAGTCAGTTATGTGACAAGGGTTTTACAATTTCCTTTTCGGATAATAAGTGTAGTATTTTAGATAAAGACCATAATTTAGCTTTCGAAGGTTATAGAGACAGAAATATATATTCTGAATATGAATATTAATCATAATTAAGATATGTGTCTTGTGGCTAATGATAATGATCCATGGTTATGGAACAAACGCTTCTGTCATATAAACTTCAGAACTATTGACAAGCTAGCCAAAAATGATCTAGTTAGAGGACTACCCAAAATAAGTTTTAAGGTTAACAACATCTGTGACGCATGTCAATTAGGAAAATTGACCAAATCATCTTTTAAATCCAAGTAAGTCATATCAACATTATAACCACTTGAGTTACTACATATGGATTTATTTGGACCTACTAGGGTTCAGTCAATAAATCACAGTCGATATGTGCTTGTAATTGTTGATGAGTTACACATGGACAATTTTCTTAAAAAACAAAAGTGACACTTTCGATCATTTCAAATCTTTCGTCAAAAGAATTCAAAAATCAAAAGGGATTAAAGTTAAAAATATAAGAAGTGATCATGGCGGAGAGTTTGAAAATAATGAATTTAAACATTTTTGTACAAAGAAAGGTATATATCATAATTTTTCATTTCCCAGAACTCCACAACAAAACGGAGTTGTAGAATGGAAAAACCGAACTTTACAAGAATGTGCAAGAACATTATTAAAAGGAACCACCTTACCAAAACATTTCTGGGAAGAAGCCGTCGCAACTGCCTGTTATGTTTTAAATCGTGTGTCCATAACACCTCTTACCAAGAATACTCCTTATGAATTATTTAACAAAAGAAAGCCTAAAATCTCATACTTCAAAGTTTTTGGTTCCAAGTGCTTTATTTTAAATACGAAAGACCAGCTTGGCAAATTCGATCGAAAAGCTGATGAAGGAATATTTGTCGATTATTCGGAACGAAGCAAGGCCTAACGTATATTTAATAAACAAACCAAAACTATTGAAGAATCACTTCATGTCTCCTTCGATGAATTCTATCAGCATCCTCAAAATATATCAGATGATGACGAAACAATAGTCACTGATAATCCAATCATCACAAATGTTGATTCTGACTCGGAAATAATTATTGAGAATATTCCTCAAATATGTGAGTTACAATCACCACCAAGGATATTAAGAGACCATCCGGCCCAAAATATAATCGGTGAAGTAACATCACATGTCAGAACAAGGAGTCAACTCAACCAAATGGGTCATGTCGCTTTTCTCTCAAATATCGAACCTAAGAATCCAAAAGAAGCTGCTGCAGACGATTACTGGATCATTGCCATGTAGGAAGAACTAAATTAGTTCGAGCGCAATGACGTTTGGGAACTTGTTCCAAGACCAACTGATCAGTTAGTTATTGGTACTAAATGGGTCTGTAAAAATAAGGCTGACGAACAAGGAAATATCATCAGAAATAAAGCAAGATTAGTAGCACAAGGGTATAATCAGGAAGAAGGTATCGATTATGAAGAAACTTTTGCACCAGTTGCTCGATTAGAAGCTATTAGAATCCTATTATCTTTTGCTTGTCACCATAATTTCAAACTTTATCAGATGGATGTCAAAAGTGCATTTCTCAATGGATTTATCAAAGTTAATGTATATGTCGAACAACCTCCTTTGTTCGTACATGAAAAATATCCTGACCATGTGTTCAAACTTAAGAAAGCTCTGTATGGTTTAAAACAAGCACCTCGTGCTTGGTATGAACGACTACATAGATATCTTATTAACTCAGGATTTCAAATAGGCAAAGTTGATCAAACTTTGTTTATCAAACATTCTCAAAAGGATATTCTAGTTATTCAGATATATGTAGACGATATCATCTTTGGTTCAACAAACGATAAACTCTGCAAGGAATTTGCAAATATTATGACCAAAGAATTCGAAATGTCTCATATGGGAGAACTGTCATATTTTCTTGGACTTCAAATCAAACAACTTCCAAATGGTATCTTTATTAATCAAGAAAAATACTGCGGAAATCTTATCAAACGCTTCGGGTTAAATAACACATCTGGTAAACCTACTCCTATGAGTACAACTACACATCTTGAAAAATATAAAAATGGTAAGAATATTGACCAGAAACTACATCGAAGCATGATTGGTTCTCTTCTTTATCTTACAACAAGTCATCCAGATATAATGATGAGTGTTTGTCTATGTGCACGCTTTCAAGCAGATCCAAAGGAATCACATCTACAGCAGTGAAACGTATAATTCGTTATCTTAATAATACCAAAGATTTCGGTCTTTTTTATCCAAAAGAATGTCCATTTGAATTAGTATCATATAGTGATGCTAATTTTGGAGGCTCTCGAACGGATAGAAAGAGTACAAGTGGTACGTGCCATTTTATTGGAAAATCACTCGTCTCTTGGTTTAGTAAGAAACAAAATTGTGTTTCACTATCGACATGTGAAGCTGAATATATATCAGCGGCTCTCGCTTGTATTCAAGTAATATACATGCAACAAACACTTCAAGATTTTGATATTCATTTATCAAATTCTATTATATACTGTGATAACACAAGTGCTATAAATCTTTCTAAGAATCCAGTGAATCACTGCAGAACCAAACACATTGATATCCGTCATCATTTCCTTAGAGACAATATTGAAAAAGGAAATATATGTCTCGAATATGTCCAAACTGATAGTCAACTAGCGGACATTTTTACTAATCCTCTACTTGAGTCTGGTTTCATTAAATTTCATAGAGAACTTGGTTTAATTTCTAGAAAAGAACTTGATAAGTAATCACTAATGTTATATTCTTAAGTTCTTTTCGAATTATTTTTGCTATTGCTATATTAGGAAATTGAATATGAGCTTCTAATTTTTTTCTACGGCCAAGTTTGCATGACAATTCTCATCCACAAGCTTATATATAGGAATTTTTTTTATATATAAGCTTGACAAAAAAATAATGTTTTATCACTTCCTATCTAAGCCTAAAAGTTTATACATATAGTTCATTATGGCACATATTTGTGATGAGTGTGCTCAAAAGTCCCATATTTCGGTCACAAGTTCTGAGCCAGAAGAATATTACTCTCCTGAAACTCCAAAACACAAATCAAAGTGTCATCACCAATGCATTCATACTCCTGGCAATACGCCAACTTCGAAACGAGCAAAGAAGGTGTTGTTTTGTTCACCCCGTGCCAGAGAGAAGATCAATGAGATTCATCATTATCAAAAATATCAAATCGATCTTCAAAGACAGCCCATTATGAGCAACAACTAACTTCATAACGACTATCTCTTCTAGAAAGAATGGCATCATTCTTTTGTGGTTCAAACAAACATGGCATATACGAGCCAATGCCTCATGCACCTTCATCCTCTAGAAGCCCAAATTCATGGGATAAAAACTATGCTCAAAATGAAGGAGCGAAAGAAAAATGATCGCCATGGAAACCACGCATTACCGATGTCAAAGAAGAGACTTCCGACCATAATTCCTCTACCTCTCATTAAATTTGTTTCAATTTTATGATTGTATTCTCGTATTTGTTTCTGTGAACTGATATGTGTGTGTGTGTGTGTGTGTGTGTCATATTTTGAATAAACTCAATATTATATGGACCTTTAACACTCAGAAATACAAGCCAGAAGAAGAAAAGACAACTCACAGGCAAACCAGTCGACCGGCCAGATACCACCGGTCGACCGTTTTTGCTTCTGTATGAAAACGGTCGACCGATGATTTCAGGGCGGTCGACCGGTTTCGAGCAGTTTTATTTTTTAAAAGGCACATACGGTTATTTTTTTCACTCCATCTCTTCATTTTTTTTCCAACAAACTCTCATAACCCTAGAACTAAATTCTTCTACCAATCTCACCCAAATGGCTCCTCCACAAAAGAAATTAAAGCAAGCTTCTACCTCCGAAACTCAACCAATCGATCTCTCTGTCAGGAAGTGGCTTGTGGATCCAATCGCAGCCAAAAGGTGGAATGAGATGAAGGATTTTACAATCCATCCAGGTTCTTTTGTTAAATTTTCAGATTTCTCTAGTTATCGTATTCTTGGCTTAGCAAAGAATGCCGACATTGAAAACCTAATTGACTTTGATCAAAACAATGTGGAAATTAACCATGTAATGATCAAATTATTCTATGCTAACCTAAATTTAGAGAAAAACAAGCCAGAGAATCCTAATTATTGTCTTTGGTCCGTTGTTTGTGGCAAAGAAGTGTTTATCTCATGTGATAGGATGGCAACCGTTCTTGGTTCTTCGTTTATCGGTGAAATTTTTTTAAGTAATTTTTGCAATGTTCATGTCCGTAATCAAATTAGCCATCAATTTATTGAAGATGACAAGGATAGCACTAAGTCTATTGGTTTACGGCCTTCTACAAGAATTCTTTATCATACTCTTATGCACTCTCTATTACACAGAATAGGAAATTTTGATGCCGTCTATAAAGAAAATTTCAAGGTATTATACTCAATCTATGGGGGTATTCGTATAAATTGGATTGGTATGATCTTTGATGAGATCTTGAAAGTAAATGATTGCTCTAGGCCACACTTGTTCTATAATGAGTATATTATGCGTCTCTTGCTTGATTGTGGCATTGAACCTCCCAAGTCTTCAATTTCCAAACCAAAAGTCATCAACAAAGCATCGATTAAAAGAATGAAGCTTCCCGCTCCATACTTTAATATTATGCTTTTTGAACAATGGAAAGAACAAGGACATAAAGAAGCTTCATCATGATCATCCCGCCCTAAACCTGAGGAAGTTAAACTTTTACGACCATCTTCCTCAACAAAAGAATCCCTTGACACTGTTGCTCGAAATCAATTCCTTCTCGAAGCACGACTTAAGCGCATGAATACAAAAATGGATAAACGCTTTAACAAACTTAAGTCTTTCTTCGTTTCTATATGGGAAGCAATATCATGTGGTGCATCATCTTCATCAATGCAAGCTCCAGACCTTGGCAAGCGCCCAGCTCCTCCTACTTTTGCTTGGACATCTTCGGAGGAGGGTACAAGCTCGGGAACTACTCATGAACGTGGACACGGAAAATCTCAGCTTGTTGAAGAAGAAGGAGAAGAAGAAGAAGAGGGTGAGATGGAGTCAGATTAAGTCTCTTTTAGTTTTTTTTTTTTGCATTCTTATGACTTTAGTTTTTGCTTTAAAGACATTATCTGGCACTTGTACTAAATAGTGTCGTGTTTTAATTCGTACTAGACTTGTGCGTATTATCATCTTGTATGAATGTTACTCTTGATCTATGGTAGTAGTTTTATGTTGCTTATAATCTCATTTACATCCTCCATTTAACAACTCCTTTTCGTCGATGACAAAGGGGGAGAAAATTGTGCTAACAGTATATATGCAGGACACAATCTCAGGGGGATATCATATACAGGGGGAGATTCATAACTATGTTGTCATCAATAAAAAAGGGGGAGAATGTTGAGTCAAGATTTTTATAGAGTTTTGATTTCTGACAAAGGGATAAGCCGTGATCGACAAGACAAAGGGATAAGCCGTGATCGACAAAAAGAAGTTATTTATTAAAGAGACACAAAGAGCTATATATGTTAGAGGTTGATTATTTGGTATGTTAGTAATGTTATTTATGTTAAAATCTATCCTCAAATAATCTTATACCTTTAATCTTTAAATATATATATATATATATATATATATATATATATATATATGAATGAATGCACATTAACTGTGCAATCTGGGCTAAACCAGTCGACCGGTTAAAACAAGGCAGTCGACCGTTTCTGCCCAGAATGCTCAGTTAACGTGCACAAGTGTACATAATGTATATATATTCAAATTCCTTTCTACTGGTTCTTTTTGACCTATCGGCCGTTTTCAAACAGAAAGCAACCTTTCGTATAGACACTTTCTTTTCTTCAACGGTTGCTTCTCTTTCTCTTCACCAATGATCATGACCTTTGTTTGTACCTTTTCACAAAGGGTTACAACTGTTTATTTCTTATATAAACATCATGAAATCATTATTCCAATTAACTAATTTCTATTATTCTAATCTCTATTCTATTGATCTCAATCTTATACTTTCAAGCGCTCAAATTGCTCATATTCTAACATATATCGTTTTTGAATCCTGAAATTTATTTAACATTCTTTTGATTCAATATGATATCCACTTCCAAATCTTCATATATACAAATATTCTATTTGAGGATAAGATTATAGGAAGTTTGTACTACAAGTGACAAAATAGTGTTAGCAAGAACACATACCGTCAACAAACAATTATTTTCATCTTTGTTGAAGTCCTCGGTGTTGTAAGAGGCAAGTGTTGAAGTCCTCGGTGTTGTAAGAGGCAAGTGTTGAAGTCCTCGGTGTTGTAAGAGGCAAGTGTTGAAGTCCTCGGTGTATTAGAGGCGTGAAATCCCGTTCGTCTGCTCGGGTGTTGTAAACCTGTTCCTCCGGGTGAAGCGAGGTAGTTGGTAGTGAAAATCCAGATAGAAGTCTGGGACTGGACGTAGGACGGTGCTCCGAACCAGTATAAAAATCTCTGGTGTGCTTTTTCTATTTTACTAAATTTTCTATTATCTGTTATTAGTCATATTTTTGTGTGTTATACATCATATTACACGATCCGTGTGTAACTATATTAGCACGTACACATTTTCAGCTTTGCAAGTTGGGGCTGTAATGGCCAAACTCCCTAAGAATTGGAGTGATTATCGAAAAAAGCTTATGCATTCTATGGAGGATTTCACAATGGAACATATTCAAAAGCATCTTCGTATTGAAGAAGAAACCAGAATTCGTGAGAAAAGGGTTTTTGAATCTACTCCTACTTCCAATATTAACAATGTTGGAAATGACAACAAGCCCTCCAGAAAATGCAAAAGAGATAACAACGGCAAAGGAAAGGGTGACTGCTACTTCTGTGGCAAACCTGGGCATTACAAACGCGACTGTAGATTTTTCAAAAAAAAAGAAAAAGGAGCAAGGACAGAATACTAACCAGGGTAAAAAGAACAATCAAGGCATCACCAACAAGGCGAACATGGTTGAACACGAAGAATCAGAGATCGTTGCCATGGTTTCAAAATTAAACATCGATATGATCACAGAATTGAACATGGCAGATGCTACCAAAGACAATGATTGGTGGTATGACTCTGGTGCTACTATTCATGTATGCAAAACCCAGTCATTATTCAAATCCTATGAGAAGGTTTCTGATGATAGCAAGGTGCTTATGGGAAACCATAATGTTTCAACTGTTGTTGGAAAAGGAACCATAGAATTGGAGTTCACTTCTGGCAAAAGGATTGTTCTTGTTAACGTTTACATGTTCCAGAAATCAGAAAAAATCTGGTTTTTGCAAGTCTCCTATGTAATAAAGGTGTTAAGGGAGTTCTAGATGGTAATAGTCTTATTCTGTCTAAGGGTGGTATGTATGTTGGGAAAGGATATGCTTGTAATGGTATGTTTAAATTAAGTATTAATAAAATGACCAAATTTGCTTATGTTGTTGATTCATTTCATTTATGGCATAACAGATTAGCACATCTAAATTACAAAAATTTGCAATTTATGTATAAAGAAGGAATAATTTCATATGATAATGTAAACCAGTCTAAATGTGAAATTTGTATTGAAGCAAAGATGTGCAAAAAGCCGTTTCCAAAATCTGAAAGAAATACTCAACTACTTGAACTAATACATTCTGACATTTGTGAATTGAATGGTATATTAACTAGAGGTGGTAATAGATATTTTATTACATTTATAGATGATTATTCTAGATATACACAAGTCTATTTAATGAGATCAAAAGATCAAGCTTTTGAAATGTTTAAACGTTTCAAAACCAATGTTGAGAATCAAAAGGAAAAGAAGATTAAGGTGCTACAAGTGATAGAGGTGAGGAATATTTTTCCTTCGAATTTTCATCCTTCTGTGAAGAAAATGGAATCATTCATCAATCGAGTGCACCTTATACCCCACAACAAAATGGGTTGGCTGAACAAATAAATAGAACTTTGGTTGAAATGACTAATGCTCTAAATGCTAAACAACATGTCAATTTGTGGGGAGAGGCACTCTTAACATCGTGTCATTTGCATAACAGAATTCCATCAAAGAAAACCAAGACTTCTCCTTACGAATTATGGAAAGGAAGAAAACCAAACTTGAAATATCTAAAGGTTTGGGGATGTTTAGCTTTCTATAGGGCCACGGATCCGAAAAGAATAAAACTTGGACCAAGAGCGTTAAAAAGTATATTCGTAGGATATGCTGAAAATTCTAAAGCATACAGATTATTAGATGTAGAATCTAATGTGATTATGGAATCAAGAGATGTAGAATTCATCGAAAATAAATTTATATGTGATTCCATGACGGTTCAAGATCCTGCACAAATCGTCTACAAAAGGAATGATGAAAACATTGAATATAGTTCTCCAAAAAAAAGAAGGCTTCAAAATGTACCTAATGAACCTAGAAGAAGCCAAAGACCAAGGAAAGCCAAAGGCTTAGATCCAGATTTTGTCTCACCAGATGACATAGTTCTCCTTGTCGTTGGTGACAGAAATAAATTACTCGATGAGAAAATTTATATTTTGAATAACGAAGAAGATCCTAAAACCTTTAAAGAAGCTATTACTTCTAGAGACGCTGTTTTCTGGAAAGAAGCAATACAGGACGAGGTGGATTCAATTCTATCTAACAATACTTGGTTTCTAACAGATTTACCGGTCGGATCCAAGCCAATTGGATGTAAATGGGTGTTTTGAAAGAAATACAACACAGATGGATTTGTTCAAATTTTCAAAGAAAGGCTAGTAGCCAAAGGATTTAGGCAAAAGGAAGGCATTGATTATTTTGATACATATGCTCCAGTCGCTAGACTAACATCAATAAGGATTCTTTTTGCTCTTGCATCTATTCATGGATTATATGTACATCAAATGGATGTCAAGATTGCTTTTCTTAATGGAGAGATAGACGAAGAAGTGTATATGGAACAACCAGAAGGATTCGTCATGAATGGAAATGAAAATAAGGTTTACAAACTAGTCAAATCATTATATGGATTAAAACAAGCACCAAAACAATGGCATGAGAAATTTGACTCTGTAATTTTGTCTAATGGCTTCAAGCATAATAATGCTGATAAGTGCATCTATTCAAAATTCACAAATAAATATGGTATTATAATATGCCTATATGTGGATGATATGCTCAGTACTAATATGGAAGGAATAAATGAGACAAAGAAATATTTAACTTCGTGTTTTAAAATGAAAGACCTGAACGAAGTTGATACTATTCTAGGAATAAAAGTGAGGAAACATCGTGAGGGATTTGCTTTATGTCAGTCTCACTACATTGAAAAAATACTTGTTAAGTATAAGCATTTAAATTTTAAAGAAGCAAGTATCCCTTATGATTCTTCTATTAAAATATTTGCAAATTCTGAAAGAGCAGTTGCTCAACTAGAATATGCAAGTGTAATTGGCAGTCTCATGTATATTATGCATTGCACTCGTCCTGATATTTCTTATGCAGTATGCAAACTGTCTAGATATACGAATAATCCTAGTATTACACACTGGAAAGCAATCGGTAGAGTTTTAGGTTATCTTAAAAGAACAAGTAATTTAGGACTCTACTATGGAAATTTCCCAGCAGTTTTAGAAGGATACTCGAATACAAGTGGTTCGACTCCTGAAAACGAAAATAGAGGAACTACTGGGTGGATTTTTACTCTTGCAGGAGGTGCCATATCATAGGCCTCTAAGAAACAAAAAATTATCACACATTCTACAATGGAAGCAGAATTTATTGCTTTAGATGCATTAGCAAGAGAAGTAGAATGGTTAAGAAATTTGTTAACAGAGATAAAGTTGTAGCCACAACCATCATCAGCCATTTCTGTTTACTGCGATAGTGAAGCTACAATGTCTAGAGCATATAATAAGATTTATAACGGAAAGTCTAGACATATAAGCTTGAGACATGCATATGTTAAAGAATTAATTGTGGATGGCGTCATCACAATTACATATGTAAGATCAATGGAAAATTTGGCAGACCCATTAACCAAAGGATTACCAAGAGAAATGATTGGAACAACTAGTTGTCAAATGGGTCTAAAACCTTTTTAAATCACCTGCAATGGAAACCCGACCTTATGCTCCTTAAGTCTAAAGTTTAATGGGTAACAACAAGTTGCAGTTAAGTGGTTGCCAAACATGAGGGACTCAATGTTTGTATTGTTACGTTTTGTAGTGATCATTTGTCCATAAGTAACAAGGACGGAAAGAATGGACACCTATACGAACATAAGAAACAATGTTTCAATAAAGTTTGGATATAGCTTTATAAATGTTCATGAAAACCAGGAAGAAATTAATAACCCATCTACGGTTATGAAATTTTACAGAAGCATGATAATATTTATGTGTTCATAGATTGCGCTTCATCGTATAGGATTTTGGTTTAAGTATTCACTACCAAATATTCTGTTGAAGTTTAAATATATGGACTAAGGAGAAAAGTTTAAACCGAAAGGTACTTTCTCGAATACATAAATAAACAATATTACAATCTTGTAGGGGATTATTGGAAGATTGCAATAGTATTTGTCCAACATTGGCAAATATTATGAACTATATCTTCATATATTGTAATGATTTGAATTGGATATTGTGAAATAACTTGGACTTAGAGATGGACACAATGGCATGGATTGGGCTAAAATGGGTTTGGGCCTATAAAATATTATTATAAGTCAAAGATGGGCACTTGGTCACTTGGGGCACGAGGGCGCGTGCGTGACCGTACGGAACAAGTTCGACTGTTTCCAACAGTCGTATCTTCAAACAAACGGTCGTGTTTTGACAACTGTTTCCAACGGTCATGACCCTTGAGCCTTTATATATACTTCTTCTTCTGCCTGGCCAAATTGCATTATTCAAACTCCCTTCTTCCCTTTAGTTTTGTAATTTCTGCTTTGTTGTATCCTGGAGGAATTTCACTCCATACTTCATTGCAGATAGTGGGGGCGAATAATTCCTTAAGGAAAACGTACTACGTGCCTCAAAGATTTCCTGATTCACTGTACTGTATCTGACAATAGATACTGCATTTCTCAACTATTACACTTCTCTACTTGGAGGTCATCCCACCCCATCAGACATCTCCTTCCCTGATAACCTAAACATACCCAAACTCCCATTTGAAATGCAAACTGCCCTTACTCATCCTATCATAGATGAAGACGAAAAGAACTCTATATTTTCTATGAGGAAAACTGCTTCTCCAGGGCTTGATGGTTTCGTTGTTTCTTTCTGCATTCATTGCCGGTCTATTATCTCCCCGAATGTGTACAAAGCTGTTCACAATTTTTTCAATAAAAGTAAAATGCTCACCTCAATTAACTCTACTAACCTTATTGTTGTTCCTAAATCAGATGATCCTACTATTGTCACTCACTACAGACCAATAGCATATTGTAATGTCATATACAAGTCCATATCTAGGGTATTAGCTTCCAGACTTAAATTGTTCTTACAAACTGTCATCTCTTTAAATCAAACTACTTTCCTTCCTCATAAAAGCATCATAGACAATGTCCTTCTAACATATGAATTACTGAATGGAAACTCTACACCATATAAATCACCAAGAGTCGTGCTTACGGTTGACATCAAAAAAGCTTTTGATACGGTTAACTAGTCTGCCATCATGACCATACTAAATAGGATGAACTTTCCAACTACTTTTTGCAATTGGATATATCAGTGTATATCAATTGTGAGATATACTCTTGTGTTTAATGCTAACACAATTGGGTATTTCAAAGGTAACAATGGGTTGAGGGAAGGAGATCCATTTCATCTTATCCTTTCATCATTGTTATGGAAACTCTCTCGCTAGCTTTTGAAAATCAAGTTGCTCTGCATAATTTTACTATCACGAACCGACTTTCCACTCCCAGAAAATCGCGTCATGGATTAAGAAAGAAAGGGATAGAAAAGAGAAAGATAGAAGGGAAGAAAGAAACAACAGCAGAATCTAACACAGCGGAACGAATAAATTATATTAATAACATAACATTACATAGTTTACATCCAAATATCAGAGATACACAGCTTAATCAACTCATACTAGACAGTTATAAATACCTGTCTAGTTATACAATTCAATCACAAACAACATCTCAGAGAATACACGGCGGAATACTAGATATATCTACACGCAGAAGCCTCCTGCTCCATTTGCTCCTCCATAATTCGTCAAAGCTAATCATGAATCCTAACCTGAATCACCCTTCACTACTCGTAAAAATTTGAGTACCCAAGAGTTTATGAAAAACAAAATAAACTCCGGGTCAGACATGGGTCTGGTGTGAGTAACAGGTTAAAGTTGCTTAACTTCAAAAACCTTTGGAAAGAAAGGTATCACGTAAGACTTCCCACACATAAACATGGAAAAAAATTTACCTTACGCTAACCAAAACATTTGATAGGAAATCCGATGATATTATAATAGTGTCTAGGGTTTTCAAATAAATAAGAAATAGCCAAAATTGTTACATTCATTAAATTCCAGCTACTAGCCACAAAAGTGGGTAATACAATCAAAACCGTTGGCACTATTGGATTTTGGATTCCATACAATGGCATGGCTACTGGGGTACCACCCGTCACAGTACGTGGCCTAGATCAACGTACCGAGGATCACTCCCGACCCCTGCAACACAAAGACGGACCTATTCCTTACTGAATAGTTCCAAACAAGACAACCCCATGGTTGTAGCTAGCAACCACCCACACAGCCGAATATAAAGGGACTTCTAAACAGGGATCAATCTTGCTCTCCAGTGGGTGCGACCCACGAAGCTTTGCTGCACCTCCCATGTTTTAGCCATTCCCGGTTGATGAGGCTTGAGGCTACGATTACCTTTATAGGACATATCACTTAGAATGCTCATCGTCCACCTGACAATGTGCTGAAAGCATTCAATCCAAACAAGTTCGTTCCGGGTTCGAACGAAACCGAAGGCATTATCTCATTGCACTCATTTTGGAATCACCCTCAGGGTTAACGACAATAACCCTTGCACTCTAATTCATCATCTCGAATCTATAAGAACTAATTCCGTCAACTCATTACGGAATCACCCACAGGGTTATACTGACTCATAGTCCTTACACCTCGAGTCTTTACAAAGCTCCATTTTGATTCACGACCTAACGTTATTTGGAATCGATGTGGTTTTCGGATATCCAAATATGGAAACCCGATCCCGGTCTCATCGAAAACCAAAGCGTGTCTTTTAAGGTCCAAGTTGTTTTAAAGGTTTAAAACAATTTAAAACGGTATCTATATACACACAGATAGATAACTTATAAATCATAACTGATAATCAACATTATCACATAACAGGTAATTCACATCATCAATATCATATAGATATACCATATATCATCATCACAATAGATAACCTATGTTATCATCACAATAAAATCAAACATCCATACCACACAATATCATTTATCTCATTACTGAGATCACAACGCATCCAAGTAAATCAATGACATCCATTCATACATAAGCAAAGATTTACTCATCATCCTATAATTAATTTAAAATGAATTAAATTAACTATCTCTAACTTTAATTAATTTAAAATGAATTAAATTAATTACCCATCTTTAATTAATTAAAAATAAATTAAATCAATTACTTCATCAATAAAAATCTTGCTTACTCAATCATTTAATTGATTACAATCAATTAATCAATCATAAATAACTTTAATTAATCACTCTTGATTAATTATCCTTAATTACATTCATGTAATTATCCTTAATTAATTTCTCAAATTAATTATCCTCAACTAAACAGTAATTAACCTTTAGTTACTCAATTAATTAATTAATCATAATTAATTACATTAATCCTTAATTAATTATATTAATTAATTACCTTTAATTACCTATTATTGATTAATCAATCATAATTAATCAACTTTAATTACATCATTAATTAAAATAATTAATGATACCTAATTATTTCTTAAATTAATTACTCTAAGTAATTAACTAACTTAATTACCACATTAAACCAAATTAATTATCCTTAAATTAATTTCTTAATTAATTATTTGATTAATTACTAAATAATTAATCCAAATTATCTCATATTTAAACATCTCCTTAATTACGATCTGTAATTATTAAACAATTACTTAACTAAGTAATTTCAAATCATTAACTACATAAAGTAATTATTTATAAAACTCAAGTGTTTATAATTAATTAAACTTAATTAATTAAAATAAACAATCATATTAAATTAAATTAATTACATTAAATAATCAATTTCTTAATTACTTTACTAAGTAATTATACTCAAACCATTCACAATTGATTATTATTAAATTAATTAATCTAATTAATTATAAAAATTAACTACATTAATTAATTGTTAAATAATCCTGGTTAATGACCTTCAATAACCATCCTCTAATTATTTTATAGGGTAATTAACTTAAATTAATTCCCATTTAAATTATCTTTATTCATTTATTAATTAAAGTTAATTGTAAAATTAATTAACCTTAAATAAAAACTTAATTACATAACTATTATTCATTTATCATTAATTAATAACTTAATTAATGATCTTAATTTAAAATTGATTAATCATTAATCAACTATTAATTCCAAAATCAATTAATTAATTAAATTAATTAATCTTAATTACCTTATTAAATTAAATTAATCTTGAATATAAATCTTAATTTAAATTTCAAGATAAACCTAACTTAATTATGTTAAAACAGTTTAATTCAAATCAAAGTACTTAGGAAATTACCCTTAAATTTTAATTTTAATTTAAGTTTAAAATAGATCAATTTTAAACTTATCAAAGTTTTAAATAAATAAACCTTTTTAAATTGCCAATCAAACAAATGCTATGGAAATTTTGAAGTTAAAGTCATTTCAAAACTTTCAATAATTTAAATTTCCATTTTAATTTGAAACTTCAAATTTAACCCTTCTTTAAAATTTAAACCTGAAATTCAAATTAAACCTTTAAATTCCCAGATTTTAAATTAACTTCAACTCTATTCATATTTTATAATCTTATTATTAAAAAGTTTAAACTATCTTATCAACATGATATAGTTAATAAAGTTAAATTTTTAAACTTAAGTTTCTGTTTTAAAAACTGGAATTTAAATTCAAATGAGAATTTTAAACTTACATTTAAATTTGAACTTAAATTTTACTCAAAACCATAACTGCAGATTTAAAAAGGTTTAAATCCAGATTTGCAGAAAACGAAAAAACAGGTTTCAACTCAAACCTGGAATTTAAATTCAAATTAGTAATTCAAACTTAAATTAAATTTTTTAAACCTAAACCTTATTTAAAACCTATAACTACAAATTTTAAATTTTGACAAACCCAGATTTTAAAAAGGTTTAAAACCCAAATTTTTAAAACAAAACACAGTTTTACTGTGTAATCTGTAAACTACAGGCTAACCCGAGAAACAAAACTTTTACTTTGGGTTTCTAGCTTGCCAACTTCGAGTTTTTCTACAACCTACTTCGAGTCATTTACCCACTTGCTCCGAGCAACCCAACCTCCTCCTGAAACATTCCCAAACCCAAATAGTTCATCAGAGAACTCATCACCGTCCCCTCTTCCGACCATCTCAGATGATCCACTACCAACCAGCAACCCCTCAACCCACTAACATTATCACCAAATCGAACAGAAATCGAAGCATTCAAAAATTTATCTCTGAAACCCCAAAATTCAAAAAAAACCTGGAAGATTTTACAGGTTTCAACACAAAACCTATCAACGGCCATAAATCGCCACTCCGATCACCTGACATCTAACCTTTTCGGCCTCGCACTCCTCTACACATCAACTACCCACACACCAAAAACCAAAACACTCGATCGCTCCTATGTCCCGAAATTGATTGATTCAAAAACACAGTAAAAACTAGGGTTAAAAAGTTTGAATCCAAACTGCAACTTAACTAGCAAACTTTAAATTCTTCTCTGAATTTTTCCAAGATCTATGATCCTTATTCTATAACTCAGAAGAATTCTGAGTTTCTACAAATCACATATTACCAGAATTTTGCTCAAATTCATATTTTTGTTTCAGACCAAACTGCCAATGAAACATACCCTTTAAAATACCAATACTTGATTTAAAAATCAAGTTACAGCTTATGTTTTTGATTTGTATTACTGAATTATTATACTAATTAGATTGAGTTTGAATAAAATTAAACATACATAATGATATTACCTGTGTTACAGAAATAACACCCTGTATTAACTCACCTAAAAAAAAATTAAATCTTAACTTAAGAAGTTAAAACACATTACTTTATAACTGAATTCTAATCTCTGATATACAATCTTCTTTTTATTATTCTAAAACACAGATATAAATCAATTTGCAAAGATTCTTCTAAACAGTGTGTGAATCTGGGAACACTACTCAACATAATCAACATGCATAAACAATCATAATTACCACAGACATTTCATAGCACACAAACATAATTTTATCTCGAACATTTAAATCAAGCAACCTAATATAGTTTAAAGTTTTAAATGTTACTCACCATTTCAATGCAGACCCCTGTTTTGAATTTGCAGAACACATGCAGGCTTCCTCTGTTGTTATAAGTCTGGGTTGCTCATGCTTTCCATGACCAAGATGCTTGCATGCAGGTGTTTAGATGAACTTGTATATGCAGATTTGTGGATTCTTTTATATGCAGAAAGTAAAAGTGTGCAGGCTTTACTTTTAGGAAGTGCAGATTGAAGGTTTTGATTATGCAGAGGTTTGGATTGAATATGCAGCTAAAGGATTTGAGAAAATGCAGAAATAAGATATGCAGATTTGCATTGGACTTTCATATGCATTTGTGAATGCAGATTTGGATTTTAGTTTTGGATATGCAGATTTTTAATCTTTGATTGGAAATGCAGATTTAAATATGAGTTTGGGATATGCAGATTTGTTGTTGAATTTTTATATGCATTTGTGAATGCAGATTTGATCTTCATTTGATTGTGAATGCAGATTTTTTTTTAGATTTGAGGAAATGCAAATTTGAGATTTGAAAATGTTGATTTATGAATGCAGATTTTGGTGAATTGTATACGCGGATTTTTAAAATGAATATGAAGATGGGTTTGATCTTTGTTTGATTTAAGAAAATGGAAAAATATGCATGAAGATGTAAACTTAACTAAATGCATTTTCAGATTTTATGGAAATAAACGAAAATAAAAACAAAATTAACACTTGTCTATTTTTTTAACACTTGTCAAATGAATGCATATTAATTTAACACATGTTATCTTCTTTAAAATGATTAGTGCTAATTACAAATGTTTGTTATATTAGCTTAAATTAAGTTGTTAATTTATATTTAAACATGTGTATAAATTTACAAATGAAAATAAAAACAATCATGTTAATAAATGAAACTTATACATATTATAGATTAAAACAATTTAGATTTTGTACTTTAGAATTTAAATTCAAACTAAACTCAAAAATCAATATTTTTAAATCAAGTTATAAATATAAATTCAATTTGAAATAAAAATTACAAATTCTATTCAAAATTTATTTATAAAGACAATACCATATCAATATTGTTTTTATAAATATCTCCTTATTAAATAAAAATCATTTTACAAAATATTCATTTTATTAAGTCATAAAATCATTTTGTTGAATTTATTCTAAATTTAAAACAATACCATTTATTTAAAATATGAACCATATATTTATATTGTAAATAGAAATCAATTTATTATTTTAAAAGATAAAATAACCAATTCAAATATTTATTGAAGAAGGTTATTAAATTTATCTGAATAACTATTACCAGAAAGTCAATATCAATTTAATTTTAACCACAGATTATTAAATTGATATTGTTAAAAATTCCGGGATGTTACAATCCTTCCCCCTTAAAAGAATTTCGTCCTCGAAATTTAAAACAAAGGTAATTTAATAATCTTATTAAATTTATTTAAAAACACAAGCATATATCAAACCTATGCTAACAACCAAAACAACCAATTTAACCAATCAAACAAATCTAATTATCCAGACAAAATCTGGATGAAATTCTATCAAGTTTCCCCAGGTGTATATATATCCACCGGGATACTCGCTCTAGAAAATCCAAACAACCAATACTATGAAGCTACAAAGCTCCTATACAACTATATCTATAACACTAGACAAAATATCAGACTACAGACGAGTCTGACTCAACAACCAAAACTCCAGAACTGCTGGTTCCACAACCAGAGATAGATCATACACGTACTCCCTCAGAGATACGTGAAACTCATCGAATACCAGTTATCCAAACTGGCAATTCAATCCTATAGATCAATCACTTACTCTAAGATACAGAAAAGATCCACTACAGAACTCATTCGAGACGGTATTAGGTTTACAGTCTCGCCAGATACACTTCCAACCTCAAACATTAGACTCCAACCAATGGTAGTCGTGTTACACACACTACTACCCCATCTACCTTTATAACTTATATTGGAAAACCTGAACAGGTAACCCAACAGATAGGTAGAAATATATATATATATATTATATTTAAAAATTAGAAATACGCTCTCTCAAGAAGGACACCACTACAGAGCCTAGGTATTCACTCAACCTAATGCTCCCTAAAGAAAGATACACTTCAGAGCCTAGGTATTCACTCAGCCTAATGCTCCCTAAAGAAAGATACACTTCAGAGCCTAGGTATTAACTCAGCCTAACGCTCTGATACCAACTGTCACGACCCGACTTTCCACTCCCAGAAAATCGCGTCATGAATTAAGAAAGAAAGGGATAGAAAAGAGAAAGATAGAAGGGAAGAAAGAAACAACATCAGAATCTAACACAGCGGAACGAATAAATTATATTAATAACATAACATTACATAGTTTACATCCAATATCAGAGACACACAGCTTAATCAACTCATACTAGACAGTTATAAATACCTGTCTAGTTATACAATTCAATCACAAACAACATCTCAGAGAATACACGGCGGAATACTAGATATATCTACACGCAGAAGCCTCCTGCTCCATTTGCTCCTCCATAATTCGTCAAAGCTAATCATGAATCCTAACCTGAATCACCCTTGACTACTCGTAAAAATTTGAGTACCCAAGAGTTTATGAAAAACAAAATAAACTCCGGGTCAGACATGGGCCTGGTGTAAGTAACAGGTTAAAGTTGCTTAACCTCAAAAACCTTTGGAAAGAAAGGTATCACGTAAGACTTCCCACACATAAACATGGAAAAGTTTTTACCTTACGCTAACCAAAACATTTGATAGGAAATCCGATGATATTATAATAGTGTCTAGGGTTTTCAAATAAATAAGAAATAGCCGAAATTGTTACATTCATTAAATTCCAGCTACTAGCCACAAAAGTGGGTAATACAATCAAAACCGTTGGCACTTATTGGATTTTGGATTCCATACAATGGCGGGGCTACTAGGGTACCGCCCGTCACAGTATGTGGCCTAGATCAACGTACCGAGGATCACTCCCGACCCCCTGCAACACAAAGCCGGACCCATTCCTTACTGAATAGTTCCAAACAAGACAACCCTGTGGTTGTAGCTAGCAACCACCTACACAGCCGAATATAAAGGGACTTCTAGACAGGGATCAATCTTGCTCTCCAGTGGGTGCGACCCACGAAGCTTTGCTGCACCTCCCCTGTTTTAGCCATTCCCGGTTGATGAGGCTTGAGGCTACGATTACCTTTATAGGACATATCACTTAGAATGCTCATCGTCCACCTGACGATGTGCTGAGCATTCAATCCATACAAGTTCGTTCCGGGTTTGAACGAAACCGAAGGCATTATATCGTTACACTCATTTTGGGATCACCCTCAGAGTTAACGACAATAACCCTTGCACTCTAATTCATCATCTCGAATCTATAAGAACTAATTCTGTCAACTCATTACGGAATCACCCACAGAGTTATGCTGACTCATAGTCCTTACACCTCGAGTCTTCACAAAGCTCCATTTTGATTCACGACCTAACGTTATTTGGAATCGATGTGGTTTTCGGATATCCAAATATGGAAACCCGATCCCGGTCTCATCGAAAACCAAAGCGTGTCTTTTAAGGTCCAAGTTGTTTTAAAGGTTTAAAACAATTTAAAACAGTATCTATATACACACAGATAGATAACTTATAAATCATAACTGATAATCAACATTATCACATAACAGGTAATTCACATCATCAATATCATATAGATATACTATATATCATCATCACAATAGATAACCTATGTTATCATCACAATAAAATCAAACATCCATACCACACAATATCATTTATCTCATTACTGAGATCACAACGCATCCAAGTAAATCAATGACATCCATTCATACATAAGCAAAGATTTACTCATCATCCTATAATTAATTTAAAATGAATTAAATTAACCATCTCTAACTTTAATTAATTTAAAATGAATTAAATTAATTACCCATCTTTAATTAATTAAAAATAAATTAAATCAATTACTTCATCAATAAAAATCTTGCTTACTCAATCATTTAATTGATTACAATCAATTAATCAATCATAAATAACTTTAATTAATCACTCTTGATTAATTATCCTTAATTACATTCATGTAATTATCCTTAATTAATTTCTTAAATTAATTATCCTCAACTAAACAGTAATTAACCTTTAATTACTCAATTAATTAATTAATCATAATTAATTACATTAATCCTTAATTAATTATATTAATTAGTTACCTTTAATTACCTATTATTGATTAATCAATCATAATTAATCAACTTTAATTACATCATTAATTAAAATAATTAATGATCCTTAATTATTTCTTTAATTAATTACTCTAAGTAATTAACTAACTTAATTACCACATTAAACCAAATTAATTATCCTTAAATTAATTTCTAAATTCATTATTTGATTAATTACTAAATAATTAATCCAAATTATCTCATATTTAAACATCTCCTTAATTACGATATGTAATTATTAAACAATTACTTAACTAAGTAATTTCAAATCATTAACTACATAAAGTAATTATTTATAAAACTCAAGTGTTTATAATTAATTAAACTTAATTAATTAAAATAAACAATCATATTAAATTAAATTAATTACATTAAATAATCAATTTCTTAATTACTTTACTAAGTAATTATACTCAATACATTCATAATTGATTATTATTAAATTAATTAATCTAATTAATTATAAAAATTAACTACATTAATTAATTGTTAAATAATCCTGGTTAGTGACCTTCATTAACCATCCTCTAATTATTTTATAGGGTAATTAACTTAAATTAATTCCCATTTAAATTATCTTTATTCATTTATTAATTAAAGTTAATTATAAAATTAATTAACCTTAAATAAAAACTAAATTACATAACTATTATTCATTTATCATTAATTAATAACTTAATTAATGATCTTAATTTAAAATTGATTAATCATTAATCAACTATTAATTCCAAAATCAATTAATTAATTAAATTAATTAATCTTAATTACCTTATTAAATTAAATTAATCTTGAATATAAATCTTAATTTAAATTTCAAGATAAACCTAACTTAATTATGTTAAAACAATTTAATTCACATCAAAGTACTTAGGAAATTACCCTTAAATTTTAATTTAAATTTAAATTTAAAATATATCAATTTTAAACTTATCAAAGTTTTAAATAAATAAACCTTTTTAAATTGCCAATCAAACAAATGCTATGGAAATTTTAAAGTTAAAGTCATTTCAAAATTTTCAATAATTTAAATTTCCATTTTAATTTGAAACTTCAAATTTAAACCTTCTTTAAAATTTAAACCTGAAATTCAAATTAAACCTTTAAATTCCCAGATTTTAAATTAACTTCAACTCTATTCATATTTTATAATCTTATTATTAAAAAGTTTAAACTATCTTATCAACATGATATAGTTAATAAAGTTAAATTTTTAAACTTAAGTTTCTGTTTTAAAAACTGGAATTTAAATTCAAATGAGAATTTTAAACTTACATTTAAATTTGAACTTAAATTTTACTCAAAACCATAACTGCAGATTTAAAAAGGTTTAAATCCAGATTTGCAGAAAACAGAAAAACAGGTTTCAACTCAAACCAGGAATTTAAATTCAAATTAGTAATTCAAACTTAAATTAAATTTTTTAAACCTAAACCTTATTTAAAACCTATAACTACAGATTTTAAATTTTGACAAACCCAGATTTCAAAAAGGTTTAAAACCCAAATTTTTAAAACAAAACACAGTTTTACTGTGTAATCTGTAAACTACAGGCTAACCCGAGAAACAATACTTTTACTTCGGGTTTCTAGCTTGCCAACTTCGAGTTTTTCTACAACCTACTTCGAGTCATTTACCCACTTGCTCCGAGCAACCCAACCTCCTCTTGAAACGTTCCCAAACCCAAATAGTTCATCAGAGAACTCGTCACCGCCCCTTCTTCCGACCATTTCAGATGATCCATTACCAACCAGCAACCCCTCAACCCCTCAACCCACTAACATTATCACCAAATCGAACAGAAATCGAGGCATTCAAAAATTTATCTCTGAAACCCCAAAATTCAAAAAAAAACTGGAAGATTTTACAGGTTTCAACACAAAACCTGTCAACGGCCATAAATCGCCACTCCGATCACCTGACATCTAACCTTTCCGGCCTCGCACTCCTCTACACATCAACTACCCACACACCAAAAACCAAAACACTCGATCGCTCCTATGTCCCGAAATTGATTGATTCAAAAACACAGTAAAAAATAGGGTTAAAAAGTTTGAATCCAAACTGCAACTTAACTAGCAAACTTTAAATTCTTCTCTGGATTTTTCCAAGATCTATGATCCTTACTCTGTAACTCAGAAGAATTCTGAGTTTCTACAAATCACAGATTACCAGAATTTTTCTCAAATTCATATTTTTGTTTTAGACCAAACTGTCAATGAAACATACCCTTTAAAATACCAATACTTGATTTAAAAATCAAGTTACAGCTTATGTTTTTGATTTGTATTACTGAATTATTATACTAATTAGATTGAGTTTGAATAAAATTAAACATACATAATGATATTACCTGTCTTGCAGAAATAACACCCTGTATTAACTCACCTAAAAAAAATTAAATCTTAACTTAAGAAGTTAAAACACGTTACTTTATAACTGAATTCTAATCTCTGATATACAATCTTCTTTTTATTATTCTAAAACACAGATATAAATCAATTTGTAAAGATTCTTCTAAACAGTGTGTGAATCTAGGAACACTACTCAACATAATCAACATGCATAAACAATCATAATTACCATAGACATTTCATAGCACACAAACATAATTTTATCTCGAACATTTAAATCAAGCAACCCAATATAGTTTAAAGTTTTAAATGTTACTCACCATTTCAATGCAGACACCTGTTTTGAATTTGCAGAACACATGCAGGCTTCCTCTGTTGTTATAAGTCTGGGTTGCTCATGCTTTCCATGACCAAGATGCTTGCATGCAGGTGTTTAGATGAACTTGTATATGCAGATTTGTGGATTCTTTTATATGTAGAAAGTAAAAGTGTGCAGGCTTTACTTTTAGGAAGTGCAGATTGAAGGTTTTGATTATGCAGAGGTTTGGATTGAATATGCAGCTAAAGGATTTGAGAAAATGCAGAAATAAGATATGCAGATTTGCATTGGACTTTCATATGCATTTATGAATGCAGATTTGGATTTTAGTTTTGGATATGCAGATTTTTAATCTTTGATTGGAAATGCAGATTTAAATATGAGTTTGGGATATGCAGATTTGTTGTTGAATTTTTATATGCATTTGTGAATGCAGAATTGATCTTTATTTGATTGTGAATGCAGATTTTTTTTTAGATTTGAGGAAATGCAAATTTGAGATTTGAAAATGCAGATTTATGAATGCAGATTTTGGTGAATTGTATATGCAGATTTTTAAAATGAATATGAAATGGGTTTGATCTTTGTTTGATTTAAGAAAATGGAAAAATACGCATGAAGATGTAAACTTAACTAAATGCATTTTCATATTTTATGGAAATAAAAGAAAATAAAAACAAAATTAACACTTGTCTATTTTTTTAACACTTGTCAAATGAATGCATATTAATTTAACACATGTTATCTTCTTTAAAATGATTAGTGCTAATTACAAATGTTTGTTATATTAGCTTAAATTAAGTTGTTAATTTATATTTAAACATGTGTAGAAATTTACAAATGAAAATAAAAACAATCATGTTAATAAATGAAACTTATACATATTATAGATTAAAACAATTTAGATTTTATACTTTAGAATTTAAATTCAAACTAAACTCAAAAATCAATATTTCTAAATCAAGTTATAAATATAAATTCAATTTGAAATAAAAATTACAAATTCTATTCAAAATTTATTTATAAAGACAATACCATATCAATATTGTTTTTATAAATATCTCCTTATTAAATAAAAATCATTTTACAAAATATTCATTTTATTAAGTCATAAAATCATTTTGTTGAATTTATTCTAAATTTAAAACAATACCATTTATCTAAAATATGAACCATATATTTATATTGTAAATAGAAATCAATTTATTATTTTAAAAGATAAAATCAAATACATTTCTGTTGGTGGCGGAGAATTTATTCTCTTAGCTTAACACCCTTCTCTGAGACGTACGAGCTCAGAGGTTATGTAGTTGAAGGTTATCAGCGATATATTCCCAATTTGGTAATGTGACATGCTGAGTGTTGCTGTGAAATGATCATTGTTTGATCATTTGTGATATGATCATTTGTTTGATCATTTATCTTTGTGATCATTAATTTGATCATTTGTTGACCCAAAGCATGGCTTTGTACCAAAGCGTGGCTTTGTGGACGAGACTTCGTCGAGCCTCATACCCCGGAATGGTCAAAACCGGAAAGATGCAGCAAGGTTATTAGGGGGTAGCGCCCCTTTAGGGTATGTTCATTTCCTTCTGGAAAAGGGTGGTATCATGGTATGGAGCCTAGATACTTACTCATGTGGAAAACACTCTATTTATTATGGTGTGATGTTGGTTATCGAGCGCTCGGATAAAGGTCCTAAAGGACCGAGGGATGGCATATTCGTGTCAGTTGTTACCCAGTTAGGGGTAACCCGGCCTTGTGTTGGCAGAGATCCGGTTAGGTTCTCGGGACGTCCTTCCAGAGGCGTTTCCATGTGGCAATAGGAAGTTCCTTGGCCTGACCATTTGTTGGAAATCCAAAGAAACAATACGAGCCTTGTACGGTTTTAGTTGTAGAACCTGTCATTTAATATGGTAGCTATAGTAAGCATACTATAATGGTACCTATGCTGGCTAAGATTTATATTCTACTTTCGAAATGATTTGTTCTACACTATGCACTAGTAATAATATCAAATGTTTCTTTTTAATGCGTATCAAGCATCTTTGACTAACATAAGAAGAAATCTCCTCCAAGTCTGCGTTTGCATTGTGTGTGTGGCGGGAGGTCTTATGGCAGTCTCATTTTCAAAAAGCATTGCGAATTTACTTTAAATCTTTTGTTGATTGAATTAAAAGATAAACTGTTTTTGTTGCTCACACCAGTCCCATGACTGATCCGGAGTTTATTGTTCCTTTCCCAAACTATGGGTGCTCATTATTTTCTACACGAGCAGTCTAGAGTTGAGTTTTTCAGATAGTTAGATGTAGTGAATTATCTGGAGTTAGTTCAGTCTTTGGTTCGCACCAGTCTTGCCTAGCTTGGTGCATTGTTATGGGGAGTTCAAGCTATTGCTGGATTGGTTCTTGGAGATGGAGTTCAGATTTGGAGTTCTTCCTTGAAGACTATCTTAGAGTTATATTGTTCCGCTGCTGGTTCTATCTATTTTTCTTTTCCGCTACTATTTTATTGTATCCCTGATGTATATTGATATCTATTGTATATCTGTTGTATCAGATATTGTATCAAAGCTGTATATCAATGTATTATATTTTTTTCCGCTGTGTTGTTTACTTAATTGTGTTATAAGCTCCGGCGAATCGGATTTGAACGATTCTACGGCATTCGAGTACGAATGATGTATGGATGTCGATTTTCGAGCGGGCAAAACCCGTTTCGTTACACAATTGCTAGTCTAAATCACAAAAAAATGATCGTCATGATCATCAAGAAGTGTCAATTACAGTAAGCTAGTAAATATATGAGCTTAGCTTCATGTCCCATAACCAGTAGCTTAACTTAAATATTTACGAACAAATTGTAGATCTCCACTAGAAAATTGTCACAAGAGATTCAATCGAACAAGTCCAAGAATTAACCAACGAAGTAAACGCAAGCGTTTCATACCACTTGTTTTACTAAGCCGTTTAATTAGATTTCTCATCCGGGTGAGGTAAAGGTTTGTATATACTAATAGATTGGAAATCGGATTGAGAAAAACGAGCTTTGTTATTGAAAATAGAGTTGAAATCATTTGAAGAAAAAGTTTTGATATTTACTACTAGTATAGAAAATCTTTATATTTTTAAAGTGACAAATCATAGAAATGATTGTAGAAACAATCAATCATCAAAATTCACATTCAAAGACGTGAATAAAATCCAAAGAAATCGATTACGGAATCCATCGAAACGGATATTCCCAAAAATCACGAAGAAAATGTCATCAAAGTCGATAATAAGTGATAATAACAAATGGGAATCAACACGAATCGATTAAAGTTGGAAATTCAAGCTAAATAGGTAAATAGGCAAAAGAGTGCAGATTCAGACGTCTGAAATCAAGGATTCAGACGTCTGAATTTGGAAAATAAAATATTTTCCAAAACAGAATTCAGACGTCTGAATCGTTGATTTCAGACGTCTGAAATACGCACTTTTAGCCTATTTCCTTTCTGGTTCCAAATGAACCAATTCAGACGTCTGAAATATAGATTCAGACGTCTGAATACTGGGGAATAAAAATTCCCAGTATAATATTCAGACGTCTGAATCTAACGTTTCAGACGTCTGAAACTGGGGTTCAGGGCATTCCCTGAACCTAGGCCAAAAATGGCCAAACGAATACCGGAAGCGATCGATCGAGCGACATCGACTAAGGATTTACGCCAAGCGACAACCCAGCCCTAACGGCTCTTCGATACGCCTCAAATATCAATGTCCAAATATCCATAAAAGGATTTTCATAGATTTTGATTTCAAAATACCAAAAATTGGAATATACACCTAATCAATCCAAACCAAAATCAATTGCACAAGAATAAGTGTTAGGAATTCATACCTAACAATCGAAGATAATTATAGACAAAGATGTGAGATAAAAATCTCACCTTTGAACCCAAATTAATGAAGAAGAAGCTTGAAAGCAAAGGAAGATCAACCACACTTCAATCCCAACTCAAGAAGCTTGATTCTAAGCTTAAAAGAGAAATATTTTCCAAATTAGGTTTAGAAAATTTCTGAAATTGGAAGGAGAGTGAGTCGGAGAAGAAGAAGTGAAAGCTTACCAATGGGTTCTTCTATTAGTTTGGAGCTAGAGTTTGATTTGCAAAAGAAAAGTAGGGCTTGAGTTTTAATTTCCCATTCCACTCTCCATTGTTATAAAAGCTTGAGTATAAGGAAAATAGAAAGGAAGTAAATGAAGAGGAGAAAGTTGGAACTGAGTTAAGTGGGGTTAATGGGCTCAGCCCAAACCAAAGCCCTAAGTGAAAAAGTAGCAAAATTCTACTATCTCCAAACATATCAAAGTTTATACTTAAAAAGATCGCAAACGTCATTTTGAACTCAATGGGAGTGGTCCCGAGTCCTAATTCGACCGTATGCAAAATGTAGATTTTCTAACTAAATTCCGAGTATCGATAAATATTTAAATAAAATATTTAAATATAAAATTGATAAATATGAAGGTTGTTATAGACTTCCCTCCTTAAAGAAATTGCGTCCTCGCAGTATTTAAGAAGAAGATATATAGTAACAACCATAAAAGCATATTAACACAAAATAATTTTGTAGTAAGAAGTTCACCTTAAAGAGCATGAGAAAGTAAGTCAGGATGTGTTCGCTCGATGAATTCTCTAGATTCCCAAGAGCAATGCTTAGGATTTGAGGACCATTGAACTTTCATAAGCGGAACATGTTTATTTCGATGGCGCTTAACCTCCGAAGCAATAATACGAATAGGATGTTGCTCATAAGTTAGATTAGGCGAAACTTCAATCTCTTCCACAACACCGGGCTCAAGAATAGAATCGGAACCTCGAAGGCACTTCCGTAATAGAGAAACATGAAATACGTCATGCATAGCAGAAAACTGAGCCGGTAATGTAAGGCGATAAGCCATAGAACCAATACGTTCAGTGATAGGAAATGGCCCAATATATCGGGGTGCTAACTTTCCCGACCGAATGAAACGTAGAACACCTTTCATTGGGATAACACGAATAAAAACAAGATCTCCAACAGAAAATTCTAATCTCCTTCTTCTATTTTCCGCATAGGATTTTTGTCTACTCTGGGCTTCCTTCATCCTATGTCGAATAAGGTAAATTTTCTCTGTGGAATCCCGAATAAAATCTGGACCTAAAACCAGCTTCTCACTGGCCTCAAGCCAACAAGAAGGAGATCGGCATGGCCTTCCGTAAAGTGCCTCGAAAGGTGCCATACCAATACTAGATTGGAAGCTATTATTATAGGAAAACTCAACAAGAGAAATATGATCTTCCCAACTTCCACCAAAATCAAGAACACATGCACGAAGAAGATCTTCAAGAGTTTGATTCACACGCTTGGTTTGTCCATCGGACTAGGGGTGATAAGCGGTGCTACAATTAAGCTTCGTTCCTAAAGATTTTTGAAGACTCTTCCAGAATCCACTAGTAAACAAGGGATGTGATCACTAACAATAGAAGTAGGAACTTCATGTAATTTAACAATCTCTTTAACAAAGAGTTTGGCCAAAAGAGGAACGGTTCGGTTAGACCGAACGGGAATAAAATGGGCGGATTTAGTAAGCTATCAACTATAACCCATAAGTTATCATGACCCGAACGAGAACGGGGAAGGCCATCTATAAAATCCATGGAAATTTGGTCCCACTTCCAAATTGGAATTTCTAAAGGTTGCAATAACCCACCGGGCCTTTGATGTTCGGCCTTAACAAGTTGGCAAGTCATGCAACACTTAACGAAGTTAGTGATGTCAAGTTTCATTCCCTCCCAATAATAAGGTCGCTTCATATCCGCGTACATTTTACTACTACCAGGATGAATGGTAAATTTAGAACGATGGGAATCTTCTAAAATGTCTTTTCGAAGATCACTAAAATTTGGCACGATAAGTCTACCAAATTTCCGAATGCCGCTACGAGAATCAATATCAAAGTCTTTCAAACCTTCAATATCAATTTTATCCTTAAAATTTCGGCTAAGAAGAGCCAAGTCAGGATCTAGCCTTTGAGCTTCAAGAATGCGGTCTAAAAGAGAAGGATGAGCCTCAAGGCTACATAAAACAAATGATGAGCACAAATTGGATACGCGGTCTCGAATCTCACAAGTGGATAAGATCTCGAGATCGTTCCATTCAGATATCATCATAGAAACAACTGCTTGTTGCTTACGGCTAAGAGCTTCGGCGACACGATTACCCTTACCGGGGGTATAAAGAATATCAAGATCATAAGGAGTAAGGAACTCGAGCCAACGTTGTTTACTTAAATTAAGTTCCTTTTGAGAAAATAAATACCTCAAAGACTTATGATCGGTATAAAGAACAAATTTCTCTCCTAAAAGATAATGACGCCAAATCCGAAGAGCGAAAATAATAGCCACGAGTTCTAAATCATGTGTGGCATATCTAGTCTCGGCCGGCTTCAATTTCCTAGAAGCATAAGCAATAACACGTTCTTTTTGCATAAGAACGACACCCAAACCAACGCGACTAGCATCGGTATAAACAACGAAATCTTGATTCCCCTCGGGAATAACAAGAATAGGAGCATCGGAAAGGAGTTCTTTTAATTTCTGGAAAGAAGCTTCACATTTGTCCGACCAAACGTATTCAACACCTTTCTTTGTTAAGCTAGTGAGAGGCACGACAATTTTAGAAAAGTCTTTAATAAAACGATGGTAATAGCCCGCCAATCCGAGAAAGTTACGGATTTCAGTCACACTCTCAGGTCTTTTCCAATCTTGAATCGCTTCAATCTTTGAAGGATCCACGGAAATTCCGAATTCGAAAATAATATGACCGAGAAACTTCACACGAGATCGCCAAAAGTGGCATTTAGAAAATTTCGCCTTTAATTGATTACTCCTAAGAGTTTCCAATACAATCCGAAGATGCTTTTCATGCTCCTCCTTGGTTTTTGAATACACAAGAGTATCATCAACAAAGATGAGAACAAATCGATCGAGAAAATCTTTGAAAAATCGATTCATAAGGTCAACGAAATAAGCTGGACCATTCGTTAAACCAAATGGCATAACAAGACATTCATGAGATCCATAACGGGTACGGAACGATGTCAGAGGAATGCTATCCTCAGCAATACGAAGCTGATGAAAACCGGTAGCCAAGTCCAATTGTGAAAAGACTCTAGCACCGCTAAGTTGGTAAAATAGATCATCAATCCGAGGTAAAGGATATTTATTTTTGATAGTAAGATCATTAAGCTTGCGGTAGTCAACGCAATGTCTAAGTGTACCATCGGATTTCTTCACGAAAATAGCTGAAGCTCCCCAAGGCGTGGAACTAGAGCGAACAAACTGCTTCGTCACTAATTCGGATAATTGTTTGCACATCACCTCATTCTCCTTATTAGACATGCGATAAGGAGGACGAGTAATAGGTTGGGCTCCAGGGATAAGATTAATTTTGAACTCAATTGGTCGCTTAGGTGGCAATCCTAAAACGGGCTCAAATATGTCGGAATATTCACGAACAACGTGAATAAGAGCAATGACATCTTCCTCATAATCATTAACGTCATCGCGAGGATTTAAAGAATATAAAGATGCAGTCAAAGAAGAATCCAAATCTTTAAGAATAATAGAAACCTGCTTTACAGATTGCGGGTGTCGGAGATAAATAGTCCGCTCGGGACATAGGATGTGAGCTTCATAACGGTTAAGCCAATCCATTCCCAAAATCATTCCAAAGCCCAAATAACGCATGACATGCAAATCGGCTAGGAAGGAAAAATCACATAAAATAATCTCCACATCTTTACAAAGCAAACTAAGTGTTACGGATCCACCAACCGGATTCACAACTCTTAAAGAAGTCATTAAAGCAACAACACTTAAAGAAAAGGTATCGACAAGTTCCTTTGATATAAAAGAGTGGGATGCACCCGTATCAAAGAGAACTTGAATAGGTTGATCATGAAATATAATAATACCATCAAGGATAGAATGAGATATACCTTGACCACGAGATGTGTTGCCAGGGGCTTGAGCAACATTTAACTTTCCCTCCTTCCTATTTTGAAGTTTGGGACATACCTGCATAAAATGGTCCGGGCATTTACAATAGCGACAAGTACGAGGCTTTAAACACTTGTTCGCAAAATGGTCCCTAGACCAACAATTGAAGCATTTCCCACTACTAGGAGAAGGAGCCTTTGCAGCAGGAGTTGCTTGCTTACCCTTTTTGTTGGGATACGGACCTTTGAATTTGTTTGGCCTCTTCTTGTTGTTGAAGTTTGGTTTGGAACCCACCACTTCAACATCACTTTCCCTATCCGCCTCTTCAAGACGAAGAGCGATATCAATGAGTTGGTCGAAGGGAACTTCTAATTTTAGAAGTAATGGCTTCTTAAGATTTTTGTTTAAGCCATAGACAAATCTTTGGTTCTTCTTTAATGGGGTGTTGATGTATTCAACCCCATATTTGGAAAGTGACTCGAAGGATGCAACATAATCAGTGACGGAGGCTTCACCCTGAACAAGGTCTATGAAATGTCGAGCCAATGTCACTTTCTCTACTTCTGGCATGAATTTTAATTCGAAGCGGTCTCGGACTTTCTCCCAGGTGAGAACTGCTTCATTAATCTCAGAAATAAGAAGTTCGTACCAGTCCAATGCTCTCTCTTGGAGCATACTGGAAGCCACCTGAACACGGTGAAGATCGACGAGGTTCATGCAAATGAAGATTCGATCGCAGGTCCTCAACCAAGCCTGGACCTCGATGATAGTTTCAGAACCTTTAAATGGCTTCCCATCCAGGTTGGTGTAATCATTACACAAACGTGCAAACCCAGATTTAGGGTGAGTAGGTTTCGGATTAGAACCAGCTGCTTGAGCATTCATGACAAGATCAAGAAGTTGCCGGGTAGTCATAAAAACTCCATCTTGGGGTGGAGCACTAGATGGTCCAGCTCTAGGACGACCAGGTCTAACCATTTCTCTTCCTTAAGAAAGAAAGAAAAGAAAGAAGAAGATTATTCACTAATGAATATCAAGCAATCTTGCTAGATAAAACAAGGAATCATAAAGGATATAGGATGAATCGGTACGACGACTCAAATTAATCCTAAGACATAACTCCTAAGGTGGACTTAGGACGATGATCCTTGTTAAGTTATTCTACATTGTTCCAAAGTTTGGCTCTGATACCAAGCTGTGACGCCCCACCTCTATACCCACGCTAGCCAAGAACACTACGGAGTAATGCTGTCAACTAGCATGGAGAATAAGGCTGTTGAGGAGCGACCATCCGTGCAATATCTTTGTGCGAGCACCGATATGTCAGATAGTAGAGTATACATCAATTAAGGAGGTAATCGGACATATCAATACAAACACAAAGCTATCACACAGTGGCTATATATAATCTTCGGAAACAAATATAGAAATAAACATAACACAAATCAGTCACGGACATCCATATCACAAAGGCGGAAGAAGATATGGATATATAACTAACACTAGAAAGTGTACATCAGAGTAGTGGTCAAAAGGATCCACAATAATACAAAAGAATAGCAACACGTGCTATACAAAAGAATACAACTATGAGTCTACATCTCAAGTGTATACAACAAAAACTGCTAATCTATATGGTTAGCCAAAAGTCAGAGTAATGAATCCCTGGGGAGAAGTCAAGCAGAAGCACCTGTAACATCTCGGTCTGACCCGAGTATTATTTAATAAGAAAATAATAAACGGATCACTCTAGCTATAAATATCAGATGACATGATATAGAATAAGAGATATGGCATAAACATATGATAACCATAATGGCATACTACAATAAGTATGTAATTGAAAATCAACACGAGATTAATCAATATCACAAGAATCTTCTCAAAGATCCAAAAAGGGTATCATACCCAAAACTTGTATTCACGACAAGTCAATGACACACGAATTCACCAATGCACAAAAGTTGATAAAACATATCAATGAAAATCAATAAAATTGGCGAAGCCTAAATTCCAGAATTCAACACACGAAATCCAGAAATCATAAAAAGGGGGGAGGCCTATCACACGAACGGGGGCATAAAAACTCACCAACATATGTATCACACGAACGAGATGCTATATCATGGTAGATAGCCATTAATTTTTTGACACACGAATGGCCCGAAGACTATGGGGAGCTACCCCACAAACAAATGAGACGAAGCTCAATAGAATGAGGTACAGTCATCCACGTGGACAAAGAGACATCGCACAATTGCAAGTCTAAATCACACAAAAATGATCGTCATGATCATCAAGAAGTGTCAATTACAGTAAGCTAGTAAATATATGAGCTTAGCTTCATGTCCCATAACCAGTAGCTTAACTTAAATATTTACGAACAAATTGTAGATCTCCACTAGAAAATTGTCACAAGAGATTCAATCGAACAAGTCCAAGAATTAACCAACGAAGTAAACGCAAGCGTTTCATACCACTTGTTTTACTAAGCCGTTTAATTAGATTTCTCATCCGGGTGAGGTAAAGGTTTGTATATACTAATAGATTGGAAATCGGATTGAGAAAAACGAGCTTTGTTATTGAAAATAGAGTTGAAATCATTTGAAGAAAAAGTTTTGATATTTACTACGAGTATAGAAAACCTTTATATTTTTAAAGTGACAAATCATAGAAATGATTGTAGAAACAATCAATCATCAAAATTCACATTCAAAGACGTGAATAAAATCCAAAGAAATCGATTACGGAATCCATCGAAATGGATATTCCCAAAAATCACGAAGAAAATGTCATCAAAGTCAATAATAAGTGATAATAACAAATGGGAATCAACACGAATCGATTAAAGTTGGAAATTCAAGCTAAATAGGTAAATAGGCAAAAGAGTGCAGATTCAGACGTCTGAAATCAAGGATTCAGACGTCTGAATTTGGAAAATAAAATATTTTCCAAAACAGAATTCAGACGTCTGAATCGTTGATTTCAGACGTCTGAAATACGCACTTTTAGCCTATTTCCTTTCTGGTTCCAAATGAACCAATTCAGACGTCTGAAATATAGATTCAGACGTCTGAATACTGGGGAATAAAAATTCCCAGTATAATATTCAGACGTCTGAATCTAACGTTTCAGACGTCTGAAACTGGGGTTCAGGGCATTCCCTGAACCTAGGCCAAAAATGGCCAAACGAATACCGGAAGCGATCGATCGAGCGACATCGACTAAGGATTTACGCCAAGCGACAACCCAGCCCTAACGGCTCTTCGATACGCCTCAAATATCAATGTCCAAATATCCATAAAAGGATTTTCATAGATTTTGATTTCAAAATACCAAAAATTGGAATATACACCTAATCAATCCAAACCAAAATCAATTGCACAAGAATAAGTGTTAGGAATTCATACCTAACAATCGAAGATAATTATAGACAAAGATGTGAGATAAAAATCTCACCTTTGAACCCAAATTAATGAAGAAGAAGCTTGAAAGCAAAGGAAGATCAACCACACTTCAATCCCAACTCAAGAAGCTTGATTCTAAGCTTAAAAGAGAAATATTTTCCAAATTAGGTTTAGAAAATTTCTGAAATTGGAAGGAGAGTGAGTTGGAGAAGAAGAAGAGAAAGCTTACCAATGGGTACTTCTATTAGTTTGGAGCTAGAGTTTGATTTGCAAAAGAAAACTAGGGCTTGAGTTTTAATTTCCCATTCCACTCTCCATTGTTATAAAAGCTTGAGTATAAGGAAAATAGAAAGGAAGTAAATGAAGAGGAGAAAGTTGGAACTGAGTTAAGTGGGGTTAATGGGCTTAGCCCAAACCAAAACCCTAAGTGAAAAAGTAGCAAAATTCTACTATCTCTAAACATATCAAAGTTTATACTTAAAAAGATCGCAAACGTCATTTTAAACTCAATGGGAGTGGTCCCGAGTCCTAATTCGACCGTATGCAGAATGTAGATTTTCTAACTAAATTCTGAGTATCGATAAAATATTTAAATAAAATATTTAAATATAAAATCGATAAATATGAGGGTTGTTACAGACTTCCCTCCTTAAAGAAATTGCGTCCTCGCAGTATTTAAGAAGAAGATATATAGTAACAACCATAAAAGCATATTAACACAAAATAATTTTGAAGTAAGAAGTTCACCTTAAAGAGCATGAGAAAGTAAGTCAGGATGCGTTCGCTCGATGAATTCTCTAGATTCCCAAGAGCAATCCTTAGGATTTGAGGACCATTGAACTTTCACAAGCGGAAAATGTTTATTTCGATGGCGCTTAACCTCCGAAGCAATAATACGAATAGGATGTTGCTCATAAGTTTGATTAGGCGAAACTTCAATCTCTTCCACAACACCGGGCTCAAGAATAGAATCGAAACCTCGAAGGCACTTCCGTAATAGAGAAACATGAAATACGTCATGCATTGCAGAAAACTGAGCTGGTAATGTAAGGCGATAAGCCATAGAACCAATACGTTCAGTGATAGGAAATGGCCCAATATATCGGGATGCTAACTTTCCCGACCGACTGAAACGTAGAACACCTTTCATTGGGAAAACACGAATAAAAACAAGATCTCCAACAGAAAATTCTAATCTCCTTCTTCTATTATCGGCATAGGATTTTTGCCTACTCTGGGCTTCCTTCATCCTATGTCGAATAAGGTAAATTTTCTCTGTGGAATCTCGAATAAAATCTGGACCTAAAACCAGCTTCTCACTGGCCTCAAGCCAACAAGAAGGAGATCGGCATGGCCTTCCGTAAAGTGCCTCGAAAGGTGCCATACCAATACTAGATTGGAGCTATTATTATAGAAAAACTCAACAAGAGAAATATGATCTTCCCAACTTTCACCAAAATCAAGAACACATGCACGAAGAAGATCTTCAAGAGTTTGATTCACACGCTTGGTTTGTCCATCGGACTGGGGGTGATAAGCGGTGCAAAATTAAGCTTCGGTCCTAAAGCTTTTTGAAGACTCTTCCAGAATCCACTAGTAAACAAGGGATCGCGATCACTAACAATAGAAGTAGGAACTCCATGTAATTTAACAATCTCTTTAACAAAGAGTTTGGCCAAAAGAGAAACGGTTCGGTTCGACCGAACGGGAATAAAATGGGCGGATTTAGTAAGTCTATCAACTATAACCCATAAGCTATCATGACCCGAACGAGAACGGGGAAGGCCATCTATAAAATCCATGGAAATTTGGTCCCACTTTCAAATTGGAATTTCTAAAGGTTGCAATAACCCACCGGGCCTTTGATGTTCGGCCTTAACGAGTTGGCAAGTCATGCAACACTTAACGAAGTTAGCGATGTCAAGTTTCATTCCCTCCCAATAATAAAGTCGCTTCATATCCGCGTACATTTTACTACTACCGGGATGAATGGTAAATTTAGAACGATGGGAATATTCTAAAATGTCTTTTCGAAGATCACTAAAATTTGGCACGATAAGTCTACCAAATTTCCTAATGCCGCTACGAGAATCAATATCAAAGTCTTTCAAACCTTCAATATCAATTTTATCCTTAAAATTTCGGCTAAGAAGAGCCAAGTCGGGATCTAGCCTTTGAGCTTCAAGAATGCGGTCTAAAAGAGAAGGATGAGCCTCAAGGCTACATAAAACAAATGATGAACATAAATTGGATACGCGGTCTCGAATCTCACAAGTGGATAAGATCTCGAGATCGTTCCATTCAGATATCATCATAGAAACAACTGCTTGTTGCTTACGGCTAAGAGCATCGGCGACCCGATTACCTTTACCGGGGGTATAATGAATATCAAGATCATAAGGAGCAAGGAACTCGAGCCAATGTTGTTTACTTAAATTAAGTTCCTTTTGAGAAAATAAATACCTCAAAGACTTATGATCGGTATAAAGAACAAATTTCTCTCCTAAAAGATAATGACGCCAAATCTGAAGAGCGAAAACAATAGCCACGAGTTCTAAATCATGTGTGGCATATCTAGTCTCGGCCGGCTTCAATTTCCTAGAAGCATAAGTAATAACACGTTCTTTTTGCATAAAAACGGCACCCAAACCAACGCGACTAGCATCGGTATAAACAACGAAATCTTGATTCCCCTCTCGGGTAATAGCCCGCCAATAATAGAAACGACGGTAATAGCCCGCCAATCCGAGAAAGCTACGGATTTCAGTCACACTCTCGGGTCTTTTCCAATCTTGAATCGCTTCAATCTTTGAAGGATCCACGGAAATTCCGAATTCAGAAATAATATGACCGAGAAACTTCACACGAGATCGCCAAAAGTGGCATTTAGAAAATTTTGCCTTTAATTGATTACTCCTAAGAGTTTCCAATACAATCCGAAGATGCTTTTCATGCTCCTCCTTGGTTTTTGAATACACAAGAATATCATCAACAAAGATGAGAACAAATCGATCGAGAAAATCTTTGAAAACTCGATTCATAAGGTCAACGAAATAAGCCGGAGCATTCGTTAAACCAAATGGCATAACAAGCCATTCATAAGATCCATAACGGGTACGGAACGATGTCAGAGGAATGCTATCCTCAGCAATACGAAGCTGATGAAAACCGGTAGCCAAGTCCAATTGTGAAAAGACTCTAGCACCGTTAAGTTGGTAAAATAGATCATCAATCCGAGGTAAAGGATATTTATTTTTGATAGCAAGATCATTAAGCTTGCGGTAGTCAACGCAATGTCTAAGTGTACCATCGGATTTCTTCACGAAAATAGCCGAAGCTCCCCAAGGCGTGGAACTAGAGCGAATAAATTGCTTCGTCACCAATTCGGATAATTGTTTGCACATCTCCTCATTCTCCTTATTAGACATGCGATAAGGAGGACGAGTAATAGGTTGGGCTCCAGGGATAAGATTAATTTTGAACTCAATTGGTCGCTTAGGTGGCAATCCTAAAACGGGCTCAAATATGTCGGAAAATTCACGAACAACGTGAATAAGAGCAATGACATCTTCCTCATAATCATTATCGTCATCACGAGGATTTAAAGAATATAAAGATGCAGTCAAAGAAGAATCCAAATCTTTAAGAATAATAGAAATCTGCTTTACAGATTGCGGGTGTCGGAGATAAATAGTCCGCTCGGGACATAGGATGTGAGCTTCATAACGGTTAAGCCAATCCATTCCCAAAATCATTCCAAAGCCTAAATAACGCATGACATGCAAATCGGCTAGGAAGGAAAAATCACATAAAATAATCTCCACATCTTTACAAAGCAAACTAAGTGTTACGGATCCACCAACCGGATTCACAATTATTAAAGAAGTCATTAAAGCAACAACACTTAAAGAAAAGGTATCGACAAGTTCCTATGATATAAAAGAGTGGGATTCACCTGTATCAAAGAGAACTTGAATATGTTGATCACGAAATATAATAATACCATCAAGGATAGAATGAGATATACCTTGACCACGAGATGTGTTGCCGGGGGCTTGAGCAACATTTAACTTTCCCTCCTTCCTATTTTGAAGTTTGGGACATACCTGCATAAAATGGTTTGGGCTTTTACAATAGCGACAAGTATGAGGCTTTGAACACTTATTCGCAAAATGGTCCCTAGACCCACAATTGAAGCATTTCCCACTACTAGGGAAGGAGCCTTTGCAGCAGGAGTTGCTTGCTTACCCTTTTTGTTGGGATACGGACCTTTGAATTTGTTTGGCCTCTTCTTGTTGTTGAAGTTTGGTTTGGAACCCGCCACTTCAACATCACTTTCCCTATCCGCCTCTTCAAGATGAAGAGCGATATCAATGAGTTGGTCGAAGGGAACTTCTAATTTTAGAAGTAATGGCTTCTTGAGATTTTTTTTAAGCCATAGACAAATCTTTGGTTCTTCTTTAATGGGGTGTTGATGTATTCAACCCCATATTTGGAAAGTGACTCGAAGGATGCAACATAATCAGTGACGGAGGCTTCACCCTGAACAAGGTCTATGAAACGTCGAGCCAATGTCACTTTCTCTACTTCTGGCACGAATTTTAATTCGAAGCGTTCTCGGAATTTCTCCCAGGTGAGATCCGCTTCATTAATCTCAGAAATAAGAAGTTCGTACCAGTCCAATGCTCTCTCTTGGAGCATACTGGAAGCCACCTGAACACGGTGAAGATCGACGAGGTTCATGCGAATGAAGATTCGATCGCAAGTCCTCAACCAAGCCTGGACCTCGATGATAGTTTCAGAACCTTTAAATGGCTTCCCATCCAGGTTGGTGTAATCATTACACAAACGTGCAAACCCAGATTTAGGATGAGTAGGTTCTGGATTAGAACCAGCTGCTTGAGCATTCGTGACAAGATCAAGAAGTTGCTGGGTAGTCATAAAACTCCATCTTGGGGTGGGGCACTAGATGGTCCAGCTCTAGGACGACCAGGTCTAACCATTTCTCTTCCTTAAGAAAGAAAGAAAAGAAAGAAGAAGATTATTCACTAATGAATATTAAGAAATCTTGCTAGATAAAACAAGGAATCATAAAGGATATAGGATGAATCGGTACGACGACTCAAATTAATCCTAAGACATAACTCCTAAGGTGGACTTAGGACGATGATCCTTGTTAAGTTATTCTACATTGTTCCAAAGTTTGGCTCTGATACCAAGCTGTGACGCCCCACTTCTATACCCACGCTAGCCAAGAACACTACGGAGTAATGCTGTCAACTGGCATGGAGAATAAGGCTGTTGAGGAGCGACCATCCGTGCAATATCTTTGTGCGAGCACCGATATGTCAGATAGTAGAGTATATATCAATTAAGGAGGAAATCCGACATATCGATACAAACTCAAAGCTATCACACACTGGCTATATATAATCTTCGGAAACAAATATAGAACTAAACATAACACAAATCAGTCACGGACATCCATATCACAAAGGCGGAAGAAGATATGGATATATAACTAATACTAGAAAGTGTACATCAGAGTAGCGGTCAAAAGGATCCACAATAATACAAAAGAATAGCAACACGTGCTATACAAAAGAATACAACTATGAGTCTACATCTCAAGTGTATACAACAAAAACTGCTAATCTATATGGTTTGCCAAAAGTCAGAGTAATGAATCCCTGGGGAGAAGTCAAGCAGAAGCACCTGTAACATCTCGGTCTGACCCGAGTATTATTTAATATGAAAATAATAAACGGATCAGTCTAGCTATAAATATCAGATGACATGATATAGAATAAGAGATATGGCATAAACATATGATAACCATAATGGCATACTACAATAAGTATGTAACTGAAAATCAACATGAGATTAATCAATATCACAAGAATCTTCTCAAAGATCCAAAAAGGGTATCATACCCAAAACTTGTATTCACGACAAGTCAATGACACACAAATTCACCAATGCACAAAAGTTGATAAATCATATCAATGAAAATCAATAAAATTGGTGAAGCATAAATTCCAGAATTCAACACACGAAATCCAGAAATCATAAAATAGGGAGAGGCCTATCACACGAACGGGAGCATAAAAGCTCACCAACATATGTATCACATGAACGAGACGCTATCTCATGGTAGCTAGCCATAAATTTTTTGACACACGAACGGCCCGAAGACCATGGGGAGCTACCCCACAAAGAAATGAGACGAAGCTCAATAGAATGAGGTATAGTCCTCCACGTGGACAAAGAGACATCGCACAATTGCTAGTCTAAATCACAAAAAAATGATCGTCATGATCATCAAGAAGTGTCAATTACAGTAATCTAGTAAATATATGAGCTTAGCTTCATGTCCCATAACCACTAGCTTAACTTAAATATTTACGAACAAATTGTAGATCTCCACTAGAAAATTGTCACAAGAGATTCAATCGAACAAGTCCAAGAATTAACCAACAAAGTAATCGCAAGCGTTTCATACCACTTGTTTTACTAAGCCGTTTAATTAGATTTCTCATCCGGGTGAGGTAAAGGTTAGTATATACTAATAGATTGGAAATCGGATTGAGAAAACGAGCTTTGTTATTGAAAATAGAGTTGAAATCATTTGAAGAAATAGTTTTGATATTTACTAATAGTATAGAAAACCTTTATATTTTTAAAGTGACAAATCATAGAAATGATTGTAGAAACAATCAATCATCAAATTCACATTCGAAGACATGAATAAAATCCAAAGAAATCGATTACGGAATCCATCGAAATGGATATTCCCAAAAATCACGAAGAAAATGTCATCAAAGTCGATAATAGGTGATAATAACAAATGGGAATCAACACGAATCGATTAAAGTTGGAAATTCAAGCTAAATAGGTAAATAGCCAAAAGAGTGCAGATTCAGACGTTTGAAATCAAGGATTCAGACGTCTGAATTTGGAAAATAAAATATTTTCCAAAACAGAATTCAAACGTCTGAATCGTTGATTTCAGACGTTCGAAATAGGCACTTTTCAGCCTATTTCCTTTCTGGTTCCAAATGAACCAATTCAGACGTCTGAAATATAGATTCAGACGTCTGAATACCGAGGAATAAAAATTCCCGGTATAATATTCAGACGTATGAATCTAACATTTCAGACGTTTGAAACTGGGGTTCAGGGCATTCCCTGAACCTAGGCCAAAAATGGCCAAACGAATATCGGAAGCGATCGATCGAGCGACATCGACTAAGGATTTACGCCAAGCGACAACCCAGCCCTAACGGCTCTTCGATACGCCTCAAATATCAATGTCCAAATATCCATAAAAGGATTTTAATAGATTTTGATTTCAAAATACCAAAAATTTGAATATACACCAAATCAATCCAAACCAAAATCAGTTCCACAAGAGTAAGTGTTGGGAATTCATATCTAACAATCGAAGATAATTATAGACAAAGATGTGAGATAAAAATCTCACCTTTGAACCCAAATTAATGAAGAAGAAGCTTGAAAGCAAAGGAAGATCAACCACACTTCAATCCCAACTCAAGAAGCTTGATTCTAAGCTTAAAAGAGAAATATTTTCCAAATTAGGTTTAGGAAATTTCTGAAATTGGAAGGATAGTGAGTTGGAGAAGAAGAAGAGAAAGCTTACCGATGGGTTCTTCTATTAGTTTGGAGCTAGAGTTTGATTTGCAAAAGAAAACTAGGGCTTGATTTTTAATTTCCCGTTCCACTCTCCATTGTTATAAAAGCTTGAGTATAAGGAAAATAGAAAGGAAGTAAATGAAGAGGAGAAGGTTGGAACTGAGTTAAGTGGGGTTAATGGGCTCAGCCCAAACCAAAGCCCTAAGTGAAAAAGTAGCAAAATTCTACTATCTCCAAACATATCAAAGTTTATACTTAAAAAGATCGCAAACGTCATTTTGAACTCAATGGGAGTGGTCCCTAGTTCTAATTCGACCGTATGCAAAAAGTAGCTTTTCGGACTAAATTTCGAGTATCGATAAAATATTTAAATATAAAATCGATAAATATGCGGGTTGTTACAATGGGGTTCCAGGGGAGTGCGGCGGCGAAGGCTAGGGGTCTCGGCGAAGTTTGGGGTGCAACGATGATGTGGGGTAGCGGCTGTAGCGTTGTCAACGGTCTCGTGTGGATCCAAGTTGCGTGCATTTATTTTCTGGCTGTAATTTGCGATAGGAGATGATGACGTGGCTATGAATTGAAAGTGGGTAAAAGTGTTCTTTTTTTTAATTTAAATTCAATCGCTCTAATCGCTATATCTTTCGCATACGAACTCCTTTTCACGCGCGGTTTCTTTTGATAGGATCGTATTGAAATTCCGGACTTGATGATACTGGTTTGGATGAATTCTGAGACGGTCAAATTTTTGGGTTTAAATTCAATTTAAATTCAAAAGGTGAGTGTTTTAACCCACTCACAACTTCTAAAATTTCTTATGTTTGTTAAATTGATATATGATGTGATTTAAAATTTATTTATGGTTGTTTGGCATATTTTTAATCATCATCTTAGTTAATCTCATTTATTTAAATTAAATTGCTATTTAATTTATTCATTGCATTTAAACTGCCAGTTAAATTTGTAAATTAACTATTCATTACATATAAACTGCCACTACACCAGAAAAGCCATTTTGCCACGGCTCTGGGCCGTGGCTAAATAATTTTGCCGCGGTCCAGAGCCGTGGCAAAATTGAGAGTGGAAAAATTTTTGCCACGGCTCCGAGCCGTGGCAAAATTAATATTAGCCACGGCTCGAAGCCGTGGTTAAATATAAATTAGCCACGGCTTAGAGCTGTGACTAAATATTGCATTTGCATTTAAAAAACACACCATAAAACAACCTATATTAAACTCAAAATAAATAGTTTTAAAATGTCTTTCCTCAAACTCAAAACAGCTTACATTAAACAACACAATAGTGTTTTATCTCATACATTAATTCAAGATACTTAGTTTAAAATGCAACAACATCCTACACTATAATACATGAATACAAAGTTTAAACAATTCAACAATTACAATACTTGAATACAAAGTTCAATACATAGTTACATACACAAAAAAGCAGCAGTACATAGTTACCACCCAATCCCCTGAGACAATATTCAAGCAACTCATGTGATGCCACTGCTTTACAAGTTGCTCCTTCAAGCGCTTTCCAAGTTACCCACCTATTCACACCAACATCTTTGAGCACTTTCACCATCGACTCCTCTGCCTTCTCTATATCACATTTCCCCCATGTGCATAACACACCAACATAGTCGTTCTTATTACCTATTCCAGTTTTAACAGAAGGTGGCTGGCTGTACTCGATGAGATTCATGAAGAAGAGTAGTGAGGTAGACAAAAAGATCTCTAATGGTTTCAATCTTGCAGCCAGAGAGTGACCAATAAAACGATATTGTATCATGTAAGGATGTATGAGGTGATCGAGAGTGCGGGAAGATAATCGACAAAGGTATGTTAGATAAAATGTCCACTGCTTTCTTGTACGCATCAGGCGTTATGGAAAAGCTTCCAGCACCAAATTCATAACCCCATTCTCCATACCACAGACGTCCAGTGCAAACTGCATGTAGAAGATGATAATCCATTCCATGTTTTTTTGACATATCCATCACTGTCACCTTTCTGCAACCAAAAAAGAACAAGCTTCGGCATTTATGGACACACCATTAAATAATATGAAATGAAAGCTTGAGTGTTGGGAGCAAACAGAAATATAAAAGGAACATAAAGGGATGTCAAAGGGGATGTCATAATCCGGTATCCAAGACTTGTATGCTAATTTTTTTTACCAGGAGTTCGTACCTGACATGGAGCATTTTACACAAGAAATCCCAAAAGCCCATAATGTCAGTTCCAGATAAGTACTTAGAACCCCCCTCTCGACCATTAACTCGAAGAAGGTAGCCATAACCATTCGCACGAATTACACCATGAAGCAAATGTGTTGAATCCTCCAACTGTCTGTATGCCCAATCTTCAAAATCTTAAGCTGTAATTTCATAGTTGCACGATGGACACATGGATTATAAAGCAGCACATGTAATACTATGCTTATTTTATAGCTTATGCTAGGATCTTCACTACTACTGAAGCAGAAATTATCATAAGCTATAGGAAATTAAGAAATTAATATACAAACATCTGAAGTTTATATTCACTTCCAGTCATAAATGACAAGGTTGTAAGCTACAAGCACTATCTTGTTTTTGCTATGAATTTCTTGTTTCTCTTGTCACACTTAGAATAAGCAAGGTAATTGTTCTAGGGGTCCAAGAAAACCTGCTTTGAAGAAGCGGAAAAATCATAGAAACGGAGTAAGAAGTGTGAAAGAACCCGACTCACCTAATAAACGAATCTGTACCTTTCTAATTTACATATCTCATGTTACTGTCAAAAACAAATTGAAAAAAACAAAAATTAGAAAATAGTAATGTAGCAAAAACAAAAACAAGTTACGGTGATCACTGAACGCCGCTCATTCTAGTCCAGTCAACAAACTGCATACCACCGTAAACATTGTTGGCAAATCATATGCCGACAGTGAAAGCCATTGCAACAGTTGGAATTTATTTCCCTACCGGCAAGAAAAACGCCTACATAATGCATTTTGAATGATGAATTTTGTTATGGTTATCGAATTTATCTAGAGAACATGAAGGCATGAGAAGTGTATGGTGTAAATTATATTGATGATTGACATACACCAAAGAGCAGCACTTTTCACCAGAGGTGGAACTAGTATGTCTTCTTCTGATTTTTTGACAGATCTAAATACAATGTTGGAATCAAAACCTGAGTGAATTTGACGAAAATTTGAATAAACTCTTTGCTTTCAATATCGTAGTTGTAGAAATCATGCACAATGGGAGTAATAAATGCCAAGTATAGCAACTGGGAGACAAAAACGGAGCACATGAACAATCTATGTTACTAAAGAGGGCTGGTGTAGTCAAGACTATAGAAGAAGACATACCAAGAGATGAGCACCAGCAGAGATGTTCAGGATGAATAAGAGGCCACCTAAGCCTTTCAGGGCTATGGTTATTGCTATTACATGTTTCATCTGTAAAAACATAAAAAGATAATACAATTTCATTTTCATATACATGTACAAAATATACATGCATATACATACATATTATATATATAATCTAATTTGCTTCATGCAGTGAAAAGGTTAATATAGAAAAGGATGACAAAAAAACCTCAACAAGAGGTAGTGGCATGTCCATTAAGGAAGCAATGTGCTTGGTGAAGAGGTTGAATTTTGGTTTGAGAGCTTTAGCATCAGTTAGTTGATTAGGAAGTATAGGAGAATCTTTCAAAAAACTCAAAGGAATATGTAAACTGAGAGGCTTTATTTGACACTGCAACAATAAGAATCTGAGTAAGAAACGAATTTACAACTACATATAATCAGAATACATAAGTTTCTCTTTGGAACATTTTTCACTGACCTCGGCTGAAGAAAGAAGCAATTTCATCTCTAAACTATACGTAATAGGTGTGAATGAGCACTTGATAAACGTCCCTTTCCCAACTTTAGAAAACTTAACGTTGCCGTAAGCAGCAACATCTTCTTCTATTTCTACTTTTGTATTGAACAACTTCTGGTTTATTTTTAATATCTCTTTTTGTAATGAACGATTAATCTGCAGAGAAAATATCATCAATTTTGTCAGTCCAAATAGAGTAAAAGTGAACCGCATAAAGATAATAAAGATTCACCTTAATCTCTCATATAATAACAAATAGGAAATTAAATCAGGCAAATTTGTATACCTCGCATTTTTGCCTCTTGGCAGAGGATGAAACGGTCGTTTGTTCTTCATATGTATATGCATCATAATTTCTCAAATCAGAACCATCATGGACGTGGCTAACGGTAGTTATATCATGATTAATTTTTCTCTTCCTAACCATGTATTGTGATATCACATTCTCAAACTGCACATGACACTTAGCTGATAGGCTCAAATCTTCACGTATTTCACATTTACCGCCTACTTTATTCTTATCGACCATCTAATTTGGATTACAACCACGCAATCGATCTGTTAAACTAACGACTCCTCATATATCAGTGACAGCTGAACTAAGTGTATCAGCTGATAATCACTTAATCTGAAGAAAAAAGAAACTTAGTTACTGTTTCTCCCATAATTATATAAGATTTCCATTATAAGAGGAACTGAAACTATATATATTACTAGTCGTTTTAGCCTGTCCATTGGTGTTTCTTTCTCCCTTAACTCATCCACATGTGCTTCAGCTGCTTTGTTTTGACTTGTTTCAGAAGTAGTAGATTCAACTATAAGTAGCGATGGATGCATTCCAGGTGTAAAAGAAGCAGAAGATTGAGTATGTAAACCTATGTGTGAATTATTTAAACTATTTTCTGGTGATGTTGAGGCTGTAAAAGGAGATGGAGTCTCAGCGTTTGACAGATCATTTTGAGGGGAGAAATTGCTAGAAAATTGAGAAGAAGATATCCGACTATTGTTAAGCTTTTCAACTGGAAGCTGGAGAACCTGGAGAAGACTTGTATTTGAATCCATTGATGTTGATTCACCTTGCACATTGCTTGAAAATGAGAATGAGAATGCAAACGACCACTGATGCAACATCAACTAATTCAGCAACACGCATTTCTGAGCAGCCGTTACTTTTAGCGTTCTTTTCTACAACTATATTGCATAGTATTGTTGCCTACTTCATTAACATGCATTTTATCAAACTTGTTGTCTGCAGTTTCAAAATTTCATTTGGATCAATCACTTCATCACCTACAACCACTCTATCTTTATAATCATCAACAAGCTTTTTACAACAAGATTATCAAACTTTTCCATCACAACAGAGTACTTCATCTTTTTTCCTGAAACTTATCTCCCCTCGCAATTATTCCATTACTAAGATCATGATCATTTATGATCATATCACCGTATTCTTTTAAACTCAACATAATGAATTTGTTAAATACAACAATATCAAAACAGTCTGTTTTTTTGCATTTAGGCAGGTTTCTAGCATCTTGAAAATGGCTCATTTTCACTGCCAATCTTAGTAGAATACGCGGTAATATCCATAAAAGCAACATTAGACTCATACCTAATCACTGTTGAGTCTAATAACATTATAACTGAAATCAAGCTATCATAAAAACCTTACTAGATTGAATACATGTGATGCCGAAGCGAAGCTAAAGTGTTCAGTATTACCTTACCAAGAATGACAGTGGTCTTATCCTTGAGATGGTTTAAAGCTTGAAGGCCCGAATCCTTGGAAAATACATCCCAAAATCATCAAATGTCTACTGTTAAATCAACACAAATCAATAGCTCCCTGAATTCCGCCTCATCCCACACCCTTACATTTCTGGCCTTCTAGCATCCTTATTATTTTCTTTTTCTTTTTGTGTACTAGAAAATTAAATGAAATATGCGATTAAGTGAGAATACCTCGAACCCCTAGAAGAGCGATTAATTGAGATTATACGCGATTTGAGTGAGAAGAAGAGTGAACGGCTGCTAATTTTGGTTGGGTGAAATTTGGGCGCGGGATCCATGGCGGGCTAATTTAGGCGTTCTTTTTTTTTAGAAGCTGGCGGTGGAGTTATGGAGATGGAACGGAGGAGTTATTTTTTTTTTGGGTATTATTGGAACGGTCCATGGCCGTCTCAATATTGGCACGACCTGTAACCATGGTAGTTTATTTTACCACGGCTCAACACCGTGGTAAAATTGCCACGGCTCAAAACCGTGGTAGTTTTTCCGCGTTGAGGTGTGGCAAAATAGACAGTATGGTGTAGTGTGCCAGTTAAACAGTTATTTAATTTATTATTGAATTAAACTGCTATTTAATACCTGTTGTTTATTTTCCGTTATATATTGATGTTATTGATTTAATTGAATGATGACTGTGATAAATGGTTGATGGTTGATATTGGATGAATGAATGTTGTATTTTATATTGTCATAAACTGCAAGTTATTATGCATTTTCATTTCATTCGGGATTGCGGTTTGAAATGATATACAACCGCATTTTTTATTTTAAATTGCGGATTGAAATGATAAATATCTGTATCACTTGACCATAGGATAGAAAATTATATACAGACACCGCGGTCTATATATAAAAATATTTTGAAATGTTTTCTATGGTTTCGTAAAGAAATATATATGGTTTATGAGACATCGATTCAGATATTTGATAAAGGTTATTTTATATATAGTAAAATTCTTGGTTTCAAGCTATGTATAAAATTGTTTAAAGTATGAAGAAGTTAAATAATAAAGTTGATTTTATTAAAATATATTATGGATAAGTATTTGCTTAAATTGTATTCCAATATAGAGTTTATATTAATTTTTATAAATCAAAGTTGAGGAGATAGTTTTGAAATTGATTTGAGATTTCATGTAGTTAAAATCTTATTGAAATTTAGATTTAAAAATAATATGGTGTTATAACTAAATTTGGGTTTAAGATGATTTAAGTGAATATATCTAGTCTAAGTAAATTGAGGAATATTCAATTATTGAATTAGGAAGTTTTATTTAAAGGATACTGGATTTATTAAGCAAGTATTTCAAAACTAAATAATAGTAAAGGTAATTTGACATATATATATGAATTAAAAATTTAGTTTTGAAATGGTGGGATATTTGAAACTTTGAAATATATGGAAATTAAAATGGTTTATTTAGGAATTCAAATCTGTATTTGGAATTGATTTAAGAAATTAAAAAGCTAATTTACTTTATAAAGTAATTTATTACTAAACCATTTAAGTATTGAAAATTATGTTTCGAAGCTATGGGTTTAAAGTATATATATATATATATATATATATATATTGGAAAGTACTACGATTTTTTGAAAAAGGATATATTTGAAATAAAAATGATATCATGTTGATTTGGGTTTTAAAATAGAAATGATATCGTATTTATATGGTTTTGAAATGAATATCTTATTCTAGTTTTAAAGTATAAACTATTCTGAAAAGACAGCGGTGTTATAATAACGTTTGGTTGTTAAAGAGACCGGGATTGGAAGTTGTCATACTCTCTGCCAACTCCGAAAACCACTTTAACAACCGTGTAGGCGGTGGAGATTCTAGAATGAAGTAGGATGGTGGCAGCATTTCCTTTGAGGTAAATACGTGGACCCAACTCCCGTGAGTTGGCTTAAGGTGGCTAAAACAGGAGCGATCGACGGGTTAAGAAGGTAGCACCTTTTATCCGACACATCCCTTCGATATTCTACTCTGACTTTGGATTTATTCGGTGGCCACTTTTGATTTCTTTGATTTGGGGGTGTGGCTCGAGGTGGGCGGTAGCTGCGGTTATGCGTTATCATCGACCTGGAAGCGTAATTGGTATATCTACCCTAGCATTGCCTAGTTGTGCCGTGTCACCTAACCTAGAGCGCCTTATATGATTTTGTTTTGTACCATACCTATGGAGTGCCCTATGACGACGCCCAGTACGGAGCAGATTACGGTACTATATAGACTATGGGAATATATTATGTGTTAAGGGGAATATTGGGTCACTCTTTAACGCTATTTTAAAGTAAGTTTATTTTACTAATAGACACTATTATAATAGCGAAATATTACTACGTAGTAAATAGTTTAACGGATCCTTAGGAGACGTGAATCCCGAGCATCTCTTAAGTTACTACACTCATATTTATTATTGATTTAACTTACATAAGATCTTTTAGTTCTGGCTCGAGTGTTTTGTCTTTTCAATTTGCTCGGGTCAGCCTGAGCATTTCAGGATCCGAAGACTCTAGCTCTGGAAGACGAAGACGAAGATTTTATTTCTATTACCTATTATATTATTCCACTACACTATTGTATTCCGCTGCATTATTGATATTCTATGGTATGTATAACTCTGATATATATATTGTAAGTATAATTAAATATTTTGAAAAACAGCTTCATGAACTGTATATTTGATTATTGTATTTTATCCTTCCGCTGTGAGATTCTATTGTTTATTTCTTTCTTGTTTTTTTATTTACCCCATAACAATCCGCTCATCCGTATGGTTTGAGTTGGCATGTGTGTCGATTTAAAGCGTGCGAAAAGGCGGGATGTTACAGTAGCCGACCCCACCCTATACATTTTCAGTCTCGGCTGAGCCCTCTCCACTCTGACCATACCTGCATTTTCCGCCTCGTCCACTCATGGACGGCAGCCGATATCGATCACTCTTCCCAGGCAAGGCAAATTCTTTCCATTTTTGCTATTTTATACGTATTGTATATATACTTTTGCTTCAGCTTGTCTATGTTTTCCTACGAGTACATATCTCTAGATTTTGTGATTCACTATGTGGATATGGAAATGTTAATTATATTATATATATGATGTTCGATAGAATGTTATAAATTTGTTTTGATAACTAGTTTCTATATATATATATATATATATATATATATTAATTTATAAAAATTGGCATAAGTTCTTTGCTTATTTAATATATTTGTTACTTACCTGATGTTAGCCTATATTAGCATTTTTCTGAGATTTTGAGTTGTCTACAAGAAATATTTCTTTTATTTTAATTATGTTGTATCATATAGTATATTAGTTATAATAAGTTTATAAAAAAATCTTTATTTTCGCACTATACAGATTTATATATATATATATGCTTTAAACAGTTTGTATATGTTAGTGGTACGGGCTTATAATTAGTTAGTATTATATATAGGCTATATGTTCATATAGATTGGTTATATGATAAGTTTATATAATAACATGTACATTTTTTGGTTGCTGTTATAAAAATATATTTTACAAAGACATGTAGTTACTTGTTTTCTTTTGTTAATCTGTGTATGGGGAAATGGGTACAGCATAAAAGTATATATGAAGTTTACAATATATAACTATACAAAGTGATATTTGATTTCATATGTAATAATTAATGTGAGAAAAGGTAAACAGTATGTCCCTGTTTGTGTATGTGTTGCGTGTACAGGTCAGTTTGCCTGTACATAAGTTTGTTTGATTTCCTGTTTTGTATTTTGAAAAGAAAAGTTTAAACTATATTATTGTTGTGCTTTCAAAAATATTGAAGGTTTTCTTCATGTGTTTTGAAAAGGTATTGATCTTTAAATAAAATAGCAAAGTAAGTATGTAAATATAGTGGTTTGTATTTGTTGTTTTATATCTAATATATGTTAGTAAAGTATTGTATGTAATTATCTATATTGATTTTATGAAGTATTGATTTTATAATAAAGTAACTATTGTATACTTCTATTTGTATGAATATATTTCAATAAAGTAAGTTAGACGTATGTGTTTTAAGATTTTCATTGATTTTTGAGAAGTATACATATAATTATATAGCATTCATTTCGTCTCAGTATATCAAAACTGATTTGATCTGTTTCATCGATTTCTGTTTATCAGCTTTGTCCATTGAATTCGTGTCCATCGTGCTCTGCTTTGAAAATCGTGCTTGGATTCGTAACTCATCTCAGTCCCGTTCATCTCTCTAGCCTCGGAAGATGAGAAAAAACTCACGATTAATGTTCTTTTATTTATTAAATTTGATTTCAATTGAAACGACAATTGAAATATGCTGTTGTTAGTTATTTACACTTTTATATATATATATATATATATATATCTATGTATGTATGTATGTTATTACCTGTATCAGTTCACATGTGACATCTGACACCATTATCTTTTCGTTATACGATGATAATCCAGTTTAGTCGATAATTGATTAATTGTTTGTTGTTTACATTGGACGTTAAATCATTAATGTATAAAGTGATAAATATTATGCAATTGAATTTGACGTAGGATTGTCAAAAAATTTAAATCGACATATGTGTTGAATTTGATTAGTTAAATTTGTATAATATGCCCCCTTAAATGTTTAAATATTTGACACGTTGAAATTGGTTAATTACACTTTGAACCATTTGAATGTATGTTGTATAAATTGATGCAGTATAAATTGAATAATGGATATCAAGTGCAAAATTGCATAAAATATTAATGTAATAATCTTTAATCTACATGAAATGATAGTGTAGATTCTAGAAATAATTATATTAATTTGCACAAACAACAATGTAAATTAATACGATTATTTCGGGATTATTTGTATAAATTATTGAATTGTTATTGATGGTTGCTATTGCTTGTTTATTTACTTTGACACCATCCCAGTTATCACACTGCAAGTTCCCTTTGCTATGCTTGATTTTTGAATTGAAATGGAATCGGGTTGAAATGATAAATACCCAAATTAAACTTTGACTTAGGATAGAGAATTAAATAAAAACCCGATTGGTCAATAATTTGATAAAAAAAAATAAAGATTTTATTTGAATAAATAATAAGGTTTTGAAATGAAGTTGGAATTTGAAATTTAATGGAAGGAAAAATGTTAATATTAAATAATCTGAAACAAAATATTAACATAGCAGTTAATGAAAAATCGTTGTTTTAAATTTAATTATTTAACAATTAAGTTTGGAATTATTTAATAATTAAGTTTGGAATTATTTAATAACTAATTTGGAATTATTTAATAATTAAATTTGAAATTATTTAATAATTAAATTTGAAATTATTCAATAATTAAGTTTTGAAATTATTTAATAATTAAGTTTTGAGATTATTTAATAATTAAATAAGATTGAATTATTTAATAATTAAATAAAATTGAACTCTTTAATAAGTGAAATTGAACTTCTTGAATAAGCGAAATTAAGCTTCTTTATCAATTGAGTTTTTAAATTTGTAACTAAGGAAATAAATAAGTGAAATTGAATTTCTTTAACAAGAAAAGAAAAACTTGTGATTTATTAAAATTAATGTAAGACTTGTAATTTAAAAGAATTTGATTTGACAAATTCAATTTAATTCAATTTGTAAGTTTTAATATAATAGAGTTGAACTTAAGTAATTGATTTAATCAATTGGAAATTTAAAGAATTGTTTTAGGATGATAAATTAACTTAACGAATATTGAATGAAATCGATCAATGAGTTTAAATTGATTTGAATGTTAAATTAAATTAATTTAAATGATTACGGAATGAAACTTATATACGAACTTGAATAAATATTTGAATTGTTTTAAATAAAAGTTGAAATTGAATTATAAGATTTTGAGATGGTATTTTGGAAGTTTTGAAACGTAAATTATAAAAATTGATATAGAAAGACAAATGGAATGTTGGTTTACAAATTCTAGTTGAAATTGAATTTGATTTGGATTTGAAATTTATTAAACGACCAATCGGTGTAATAATTACGAAAGTTATTAAAGAGACCGGAATCGGTTATGGACATTGTGACGCCCCACCTCTATACCCACGCTAGCCAAGAACACTACGGTGTAGTGCTGTCAACTAGCACGGAGAATAAGGCTGTTGAGGAGCGGCCATCAATAGTTAGGCCTTACACTAGTATTGGTTATCTCGATAGGAGTGGTATGTAAATATATATATTCTTTCATTTTCCATCTCTGATTTATTTTCTCCCATCGAAATACCCCAATTCCAGTATAAAACGAACTACGATGGTTCATAATAGTTTAGAACAGTAAATATAAAATATTACACAGATAATATAATGCGGAACACAAATAAAATAGAAAGTCTCATATATATAATAACTGATGTCAGTTACAATACATTTGATACAATACATATGACACGGTACATATGATACAACTACCACAGTCGACTCAGGAAGTTACATATACAAGTACATTAACGTATATAATATACATGAATACATATTTTCCTATACAATTATACAGAATACTATAAGTGACGACGACTACTCCAAAAGATATGAAAGAACTTCATAGCTCTAGCAGCAACCCAAAGCAGAATATCTACAACCTAAAATACTCGGTCTGACCCGAGTATTAGATTTAAAGGAAATAATACTCGGGTCAGTCTAATTCAAACTCAGTTATTAGTGCACAGAAGCAATAATAATTAAATAATGAATAGACGACAGTAATTAAACCAGATCAGAGTGCAATTCAGAATATTGAATTGAAATGAACAAAACAGTTCAAACCATTGAAACATCAATTAAATATTAATTCAAGTAGGGCTGCAGTACACGCACGCGTGCACTGCCTCGCCACTACGGAATATGGAATACGCAAAAAGATCCATAAGTCAAAACAAAAAGAATATCATACATGCCATACCGTGTGGCTGCAGTTCACGCTTGCGTGCACTGCCTTGCCACTATAGTGATGTCGTGCCCAAGAACTCAATACCGTGTGGCTGCAGTTCACGCTTGCGTGCACTGCCGTGCCACTATAGTGATGAGGTACCCAATAAAGATTCACAAGCATCGCCGTGAATTTCATAAGGCCGAGTGTCGATTAAATTGCAGAGAGAAATGCGAGGTCAAGCCCAATGAATTTTAGGCTCAACACAAGGCAATGAGCAAAGTAGCAAGCCATGTACACCAAAACAAAATCAAGAAACATTTAAATGCACATGAACAAGCTACTGACCAGACACACAAGTGCACAAAGGCACTGTTACTGCATAAAGTCCTCATAAATGAAGGTGGGGGCACCATAAACATGGCACCACAACACAACATAAAAGAACATAGAGAGTCAGTACCCAACAGAGGAAAGTCCAAGTAAAACACATAGGAAAATTGAAATCAACATGGTTGCATGCATGCATATGTATGAATACACATACATATTACACCAATTGAAACAGCACTTAGCATAGGCAATTGCCAAAGATAGTTCGATCAGAACCCTTAAAACTGGGTCGAACCCAAAGTTAAAATGCAACAAGCACAAATAAAGGCAAGGTAAAAATTGAACAACAAGAACAAGTCAGAAAGCAGGTCAGAGAAACAAACATGTGGAACAACAACAAGGGATGTTCACATGAATGCAACAATGAAACTTCTACACCAAAATGCATCAAGCAACCCAGGACAGTCACTTGTGAATATGATCTGTCTCAAAATATAACAAATACAACATGTATGCACGCAGTGACACTATAAAATCACGCTGCAACATGTACGCAATGACAACCAGGTAGCAACAGAGAATCAAGAAAGATTCGAGTACTACAAATTCAAAATCAATGTGAGTGCTTACAACAGTGGTGAAGCAATGCAAACAACAGGTGAACAGAAGTAACAAGTGCAGGTGAACAAATGTGCAAATGCTCAAACTCAGGCAAAATATACAAAAGGGGCACAGCAAATACAACATGCACATAACTGATGACAGTTTGCAAGCAATCCCAAGTGGAGATGAAACAGCAAGGAGAGGAACATGTAGTGGATTTAAATACACAGGTACAAGGCAATGCAAGTTCTACAAGACAAGCAGTGTCACCAAAAGAATTCAAAGAACCACAAGGAGGGTCGAAACAGTTCAGTACACAAGACCAGGTTTAAACATATGCACATTGGTGTAATAGACTTCAATGCACTTATGCTCGGGCAATAATCAAAGCAAAGGAACACAGTAGCAAGCTCTTCACACACGCCTTATTCTATCAAATTGACATGTACACATATCCCATATATGTGTATATATGCATACATATACATGTACATACTGTATTGACTCAAAGCAGTGGATCAACATTAACAAAAGAAATTCAAAAATGAAATCAAGTCTATAGAAGTTCATGCCAAAAATCAGAAAGTAAAACTTGAAATCAGAAGTTGTCCAAACCGGGACAACGTATATGTGAATATATAAAAGTATGTTTGATCGAAGGTTAAATATATCGCAGTATAATCGAATGAAGATCAAGTCAGGAATTTCAAAGTCATACGATCAAAAATTCATGGCCGAGAAAAATAATTCAAACCGAAATCAAAGCCATGGAGGTCAATTAACCAAGGAGCATTCGAATTTGAATTAGAAGTGAGTGAGAAATCACTCACCTTTGTCGCGAATGAAGCAGCCGCAAGAGAGCAACGAGGAGACGCTCGATCGACTAATTAAAGTCGGCGCTTCAAAAGCCCTAATCTCGAAAAGAGGATGAACGAGAAATGAAAAAAAAAGGGGCGCCATTAATTTGCTTGCGTTTTGTTTTTAGGGTTTTCGAATTGAATGAAACATGAGAGAGGGGGGTCGGGTCGAACGAAAATGAAGATGGAGGAAAGAGGGATAAGAAGCCGGTTGAATATAAAGAGGGGATAAGGCCAAATAAAATAAAAAGAAAATATTTATTTAAAGTCCTAAATTTCTTTTAACAATTTATAAATCAATTTTAATTCAAAATTTAAAAACTTCAAATAGAAGTTTGTGTCAATATCAATCGTCAAAATGTCAATTATTAATTGATGCAAATACCGGGTTGTTACAGACTCCCCTCCTTAAAGAAATTGCGTCCTCGCAATCATAAGGAATAACTGGACAAAAGGTAACAACCACAAGAGCATGAAAGAATAAACTTGGATTCCAAAGTGAAACCCATAGGATTTGAGAACCACTGAGCTTTCACGAGAAAAACATCTTTATTTCGAGGGTGCTGAACCTCTGAAGCAATGATGTGAATAGAAGGTTGCTCAAGAATAAGGATCAGAAATCCATAAGGCATTTCCGGAACCAGAAGACGTAGGAAACGTCATGAATAACAGAAAATTGAACCGGTACTCCGGCGTAGTACAATGTAAACACCAAAGAAATCTTTTAATTTCATAAAAGAAATTCACAAATTATCAACAAAATCTAATTATCAATAGATAATTCAGAAATCTCAAATCACAAATATTCGATTATCAAAAACAATAATCAAATCAACAAGTATTCGATTATAAAAATCGAAAATCAATCTTAAATCACAAATACTTAATTATCACAAATGATAATTAAATCTCAAATATCTAATTATCACAGGCGATAATCAGAAACAATAAATATCTGATTATTAAAAACGATAAATCAGAAATCATAAACATCCAATTATCAAAACGATAATCAGAAATTACCACAACGGTAATCAAATTTCAAATCACAAATATTTAATTATCACAATTGATAATCAAATTTCAAATCACAAATGTTTAATTATCACAATTGATAATCAAATCTCAAATCACAATTGTTTAATTATCACAAACGATAATTAAATCTCAAATATCTAATTATCACAAACGATAATTAGAAACAATAAATATCTGATTATCAAAAACGATAAATCAGAAATCATAAACATCCAATTATCAAAACGATAATCAGAAATTACCACAACGGTAATCAAATTTCAAATCACAAATTTTTTCAACTAACGAGTCCGAAATTAACCGAAATAGCAAACGCACATGACCCATAACCACGAGTTTTACTAAATCGTTTAATTCACTTCATCGTTCCTTGAAAGTGCAAAATTGTGTATTTTAAATAAATAACATTTTACGTTCTCAAACGGACAAGTCCGGAATTAAGCGAATCAGTAAAAGAAAGGGGTCATAGTCCTCGGTTTTTCTGAAACGTTTAAATCGCTTCCTCATTCTTTTGAAAGCGTAAACTGTAAAAAAAAAAATTTGAAAACCATTTTATTTATAAAATTACAATTTACATTCTCAAACGAACAAGTCCGGAATTAAGCGAATCAGCAAAAGAAAGGGGTCATAATCCTCGATTTTACTGAAACGTTTAATTCGCTTCCTCATTCTTTTGAAAGCGCAAATCGTAAAAATTTTGAAAACAATTTTTAAAACACGTGATTAAAACAGCGACATCAGTAGCAACTTCGATAAGTGGATTTTCATTCATCAAAAATGTCACAAGAATCTTCTAAAAGATAGGAAGGGGTATCATACCCTAAACTCGTATTCATAACAAGTCAATATCACACGAATTCACCAATGCACAAAAATTGATAAAACTTATCAATAGAGATCACGAAAATTGGTGAAGCACAAATTCTAGGAATCTACACAAGAAATCCAGAAATCACAAGATGAGAGTATGAAAACTCGAACCGGAGTATGAAAACTCGAACGGAGTATGAAAACTCGAACCGGAGTATGAAAATTCGAGCGGAGTATGAAAACTCGAACCGGAGTATGAAAACTCGAACCGAGTATGAAAACTCGAACCGGAGTATGAAAACTCGAACCGGAGTATGAAAACTCGAACCGGAGTATGAAAACTCAAACGGAGTATGAAAACTCGAACGGAGTATGAAAACTCGAACCGGAGTATGAAAACTCGAACCGGAGTATGAAAACTCGAACGGAGTATGAAAACTCACCTACACGTGAGCATGAAAAATCACCAACATGTGCAACACAAAGCGAGAACGGGAGCATGGAATCTCACCTACACGTGAGCATGAAAATCACCAACACGTGCAACGCAAAGCGAGAACGGGAGCACGGAATCTCACCTACACGTGAGCATGAAAATCACCAACACGTGCAACGCAAAACATAAAATATCCATAATAACACACTACTATAAGTATGTAAATAATGATCAACAGGAGATCAACCGATGAGATAATCAATATCACAAGAATCTTCTCAAAGATCCAAAGAGGTATCATACCCCAAATTTGTACTCATGACAAATCAATAACATATGAATTCACCAATTCACAAAAATAGGTGAAGCATAAAATTTCCAGAAATCAACATAAGGAATCTAGAAATCACGGAAAAAGGGAAAGAGGCCTATCACATGACGGTCCGAAGACCAAGGGGAGCTACCCCACATGTGTGAATGGAATCACACAGATTGAGGTCAAGACTAACCAAAAAGCAGAAAGGTATGTGTGAATGGAATCACACAAGTGGTGTCTAGTCTGACCATCAGAACGATCATCATGATCAACGAGGAGTGTCAATTACACTAAGCATGTGTGAATGGAATCACACAGATTGAGGTCAAGACTAACCAAAAAGCAGAAAGGTATGTGTGAATGGAATCACACAAGTGGTGTCTAGTCTAACCTCGCAAATAAAAAGACATAGCACAATTGCTAGTCTAGTTCATAAAGCGATCGTCAAGATCAACGAGAAGTGCCAATTACACTAAGCTAGTAAATATAAAAGTTTAGCTTCATGTCCCATAACCACTTGCTTAACTTAAATATTTACGAACAAACTGTAAATCTTCACTAATAAAATTGTCACAAGAGATTCAATCGAATAAGTCCAAGAATTAACCGGCGAAGTAAACGCATGCGTTATATACCACTCGTTTTACTAAGTCGTTTAATTAGATTTCTCATACGAGTGAGGTAAAGGTTAGTATATACTAATAGATTGGAAAACGGTTTAGAAAAAGAGTTTTGTAGTAAAATAGTTTTGAAATCGTTTGGAGAAAAGGGTTTTGATATTTACTACTAGTATAGAAAACCTTTATATTTTTAAAGTGACAAATCACAAAAATGATTGTAGGAACAATCAAGCACAAGAATTCACATACAAAGATGTGAATAGAATCCAAAGAAATCGATACTGTATCCATCAAAAGGAATGTTCACAAAAATCCCGAAGAAAATGTTATCAAAGTTGCTAATAAATGGTAGTAACAAATCGGGGAATTAACAAGAATCGATTAAATTTGGAAAAACAAAGCAGAACGAGCATAAATGCATAAATGACTTCAACGAAAATGTTCAAGTCAATGCCGAAGTCAACAAGTAATGGCCATAATAGAGTACAAATCGATTCAACATCATCAACAAAGAATTCAACGGCAAACAAAGTCAGAGTCTTGGAAATCAAGAAAATTAGAAATTTCTCAAAAACAAAGTGACCGAAGTCGAATGGAAATCAAGCCGAGGAAAACATAAAATATCAAGTTCAGAATCGCTAAGATGCGAACAAAATCAATCATCGGCTAAATCAAATCAAAGCCGAAAACACAAGAATTCAAAATCAAATGCATATGAATAAGCGTTAGGAATTCATACCTAACAATTCAAAGACAGTCATATGCAAATATGAGAGATAAAACGTCGACAAATAGTTATAACACATGTACTATCTAAGTTATGTTTTATATTTGTTCTAAACCCCAGGCTCTGATACCAAGCTGTGACGCCCCACCTCTATACCCACGCTAGCCAAGAACACTACGGTGTAGTGCTGTCAACTAGCACGGAGAATAAGGCTGTTGAGGAGCGGCCATCAATAGTTAGGCCTTACACTAGTATTGGTTATCTCGATAGGAGTGGTATGTAAATATATATATTCTTTCATTTTCCATCTCTGATTTATTTTCTCCCATCGAAATACCCCAATTCCAGTATAAAACGAACTACGATGGTTCATAATAGTTTAGAACAGTAAATATAAAATATTACACAGATAATATAATGCGGAACACAAATAAAATAGAAAGTCTCATATATATAATAACTGATGTCAGTTACAATACATTTGATACAATACATATGACACGGTACATATGATACAACTACCACAGTCGACTCAGGAAGTTACATATACAAGTACATTAACGTATATAATATACATGAATACATATTTTCCTATACAATTATACAGAATACTATAAGTGACGACGACTACTCCAAAAGATATGAAAGAACTTCATAGCTCTAGCAGCAACCCAAAGCAGAATATCTACAACCTGAAATACTCGGTCTGACCCGAGTATTAGATTTAAAGGAAATAATACTCGGGTCAGTCTAATTCAAACTCAGTTATTAGTGCACAGAAGCAATAATAATTAAATAATGAATAAACGACAGTAATTAAACCAGATCAGAGTGCAATTCAGAATATTGAATTGAAATGAACAAAACAGTTCAAACCATTGAAATATCAATTAAATATTAATTCAAGTAGGGCTGCAGTACACGCACGCGTGCACTGCCTCGCCACTACGGAATATGGAATACGCAAAAAGATCCATAAGTCAAAACAAAAAGAATATCATACATGCCATACCGTGTGGCTGCAGTTCACGCTTGCGTGCACTGCCTTGCCACTATAGTGATGTCGTGCCCAAGAACTCAATACCGTGTGGCTGCAGTTCACGCTTGCGTGCACTGCCGTGCCACTATAGTGATGAGGTACCCAATAAAGATTCACAAGCATCGCCGTGAATTTCATAAGGCCGAGTGTCGATTAAATTGCAGAGAGAAATGCGAGGTCAAGCCCAATGAATTTTAGGCTCAACACAAGGCAATGAGCAAAGTAGCAAGCCATGTACACCAAAACAAAATCAAGAAACATTTAAATGCACATGAACAAGCTACTGACCAGACACACAAGTGCACAAAGGCACTGTTACTGCATAAAGTCCTCATAAATGAAGGTGGGGGCACCATAAACATGGCACCACAACACAACATAAAAGAACATAGAGAGTCAGTACCCAACAGAGGAAAGTCCAAGTAAAACACATAGGAAAATTGAAATCAACATGGTTGCATGCATGCATATGTATGAATACACATACATATTACACCAATTGAAACAGCACTTAGCATAGGCAATTGCCAAAGATAGTTCGATCAGAACCCTTAAAACTGGGTCGAACCCAAAGTTAAAATGCAACAAGCACAAATAAAGGCAAGGTAAAAATTGAACAACAAGAACAAGTCAGAAAGCAGGTCAGAGAAACAAACATGTGGAACAACAACAAGGGATGTTCACATGAATGCAACAATGAAACTTCTACACCAAAATGCATCAAGCAACCCAGGACAGTCACTTGTGAATATGATCTGTCTCAAAATATAACAAATACAACATGTATGCACGCAGTGACACTATAAAATCACGCTGCAACATGTACGCAATGACAACCAGGTAGCAACAGAGAATCAAGAAAGATTCGAGTACTACAAATTCAAAATCAATGTGAGTGCTTACAACAGTGGTGAAGCAATGCAAACAATAGGTGAACAGAAGTAACAAGTGCAGGTGAACAAATGTGCAAATGCTCAAACTCAGGCAAAATATACAAAAGGGGCACAGCAAATACAACATGCACATAACTGATGACAGTTTGCAAGCAATCCCAAGTGGAGATGAAACAGCAAGGAGAGGAACATGTAGTGGATTTAAATACACAGGTACAAGGCAATGCAAGTTCTCACAAGACAAGCAGTGTCACCAAAAGAATTCAAAGAACCACAAGGAGGGTCGAAACAGTTCAGTACACAAGACCAGGTTTAAACATATGCACATTGGTGTAATAGACTTCAATGCACTTATGCTCGGGCAATAATCAAAGCAAAGGAACACAGTAGCAAGCTCTTCACACACGCCCTATTCTATCAAATTGACATGTACACATATCCCATATATGTGTATATATGCATACATATACATGTACATACTGTATTGACTCAAAGCAGTGGATCAACATTAACAAAAGAAATTCAAAAATGAAATCAAGTCTATAGAAGTTCATGCCAAAAATCAGAAAGTAAAACTTGAAATCAGAAGTTGTCCAAACCGGGACAACGTATATGTGAATATATAACAGTATGTTTGATCGAAGGTTAAATATATCGCAGTATAATCGAATGAAGATCAAGTCAGGAATTTCAAAGTCATACGATCAAAAATTCATGGCCGAGAAAAATAATTCAAACCGAAATCAAAGCCATGGAGGTCAATTAACCAAGGAGCATTCGAATTTGAATTAGAAGTGAGTGAGAAATCACTCACCTTTGTCGCGAATGAAGCAGCCGCAAGAGAGCAACGAGGAGACGCTCGATCGACTAATTAAAGTCGGCGCTTCAAAAGCCCTAATCTCGAAAAGAGGATGAACGAGAAATGAAAAAAAAGGGGCGCCATTAATTTCGCTTGCGTTTTGTTTTTAGGGTTTTCGAATTGAATGAAAAATGAGAGAGGGGGGTCGGGTCGAACGAAAATGAAGATGGAGGAAAGAGGGATAAGAAGCCGGTTGAATATAAAGAGGGGATAAGGCCAAATAAAATAAAAAGAAAATATTTATTTAAAGTCCTAAATTTCTTTTAACAATTTATAAATCAATTTTAATTCAAAATTTAAAAACTTCAAATAGAAGTTTGTGTCAATATCAATCGTCAAAATGTCAATTATTAATTGATGCAAATACCGGGTTGTTACAGACATACTCTCTGTCTAAACCGAAAACCACTTTAATAACTATAGGGGGAGTGTGATCCAAAATGAAGTGGTTGGAATGAAGTACGTGATGACTGAAGAAAGAGAACGATAATGGATAGCATTGACACTTGTGTCAAATTGGAAATGACTAAAACAGGAGCCGTGCCGGGCCAAATGGGGTTAGCCACCTTGAGCAAACACACTTCTTCGAAACTACTCATTACTTGTTATTGATTGGTGTGCACCCTCGAAATTTTGGGAGTGTTGTTTCACGGTATTGCGATCGTTGCGGCGATGCGTTCTCACCAGTCCGGATTAGGCAAACGGTAGTTTCACTACCTTGGGTATTGCCTCATGTGCCTTGTCATACTTGTATCCCTATATACGCGACCACTATGAATTTTTTTGTGTTATACCTATGGAGTACTCCCTGATATCCCACTAGTTTACCATGGAGTTTACAGTGCTGTATAGTCTATGACACTTATATAAAATGTGTTAAGAGGGATAATGGTAACGCCTCAACACTATTTTGATACTTTATATTACTGATAGGCATTATCTATTTAGCGTACATTACTACGTAGTAGATAGTTTAACGGATCCTTAGAGGATGGTTATTCCAACGTCCTTTGAGTTACTTGTATTTCAGTTGTTATTTCACTTGAGTTGGATTTATTAATATAAGAATGTTAATCCTGACTCGAGTGTTTTGTATTTTGCTTTACGCTAGGGTCAGACCGAGTGTACCAGTATTCGAGACTTACCTTTGGAGTTGGAGCTTCGCTTGGAGATCCAGCTATCTATCCAGCTTTCAGATATTCAGTCGATTCCAGTGATGTATTATGATATTGTATTTGACTATTGTATTCGAGACTTCTAGTGTACCTTATTTTACTCTGATATGTAAGCTTCATCAACTACTATCTTTTGTTTCCGCTGCATTTATTACTCTGTGTCTGTGATCTGTGATTATTTATTTACTGTATATGTTCAGTTTTTCCAAATTTAAATTAGCAATTCGGTATTTTGGATTATTCAAGTCCGACGTGTGCGGATGTAAATAGTCCAAAATAGCGGGTCGTTACTGTAACATTGCGACTTTTCGACGCTCGAAAACCGACATCAATACGTCCACTGTATCAACTGCCGAGCAATCGAATGCCGGAAAACCGTACCGTTATGGTCAAAGAAGAGGTAGAAGATAGAAGAAGAAAGAAAAAGATAGAACAGAACAGAAACAACAGAACAATATCAGAATCTCACAATCGCAGCGAAACAACATATAATAGATAAATGAATAATCTTTAAACAAAGAACTATATCAGTTATTACATTACATCACATCACATTTCATTACATCATAAGAGTGTACAACAACAAACAACAACAAACAGCGGAAAAAAAATACTATATACTAGTGAATACGCCATGCCATCCAGCTTGCCTCCAACAACTTCTGAATTCCAGAATATCCTGATAACCTAACTCTAGACTGCCCGTGTGGAAATTGGTGGGCACCCAGAGTTTAGGAAGGAAAACAATAAACTCCGAGTCAGTCATGTGACTGGTGTGAGAACTAAAACAGTTTATTTTTAAAACGAAGTACAGGATAATTTTAAAATAGATTCACAATGCTTTTTAGAAAATGAGACTACCATAAGGCCTCCCGCACACACACACACACAATGCAAACGCAGAATCGGAGGAGATTTCTCCTTATGATAGTCAAAGATGCTTGATACGCATTAAAAAGAAACATTTGATATTATTACTAGTGCATAGTGTAGGAAAAATCATTTCGAAAGTAAAGATATAAATCTTAGCCAGCATAGGCATTTCGCACTTATGCCTACTATAGCTACCATGTTCAATAGCAGGTTACCGCCACATCCCATGGCGGGTTATACAACTAAAACCGTATAGGGTTCGTATTGTTTCTTTGGATTTCCAACAAATGGTCAGGCCAAGGAACTTCCCATTGCCACATGGGTACGCCTCAGGAAAGACGACCCGAGAACCTAACCGGATCTCTGCCAACACAAGGCCGAGTTACCCCTAACTGGGTAACTACTAACACGAATATGTCATTCCCCGATCGTAACCGATCTATATCCGAGGATCCTCGATTTCCAACAACCACAAAGCAATAAATTTGCAGCAACAACATAGGTTAAGTATCTGGGCTCCATACCATGATACCACCTCTATCCAGAAGGAATGACATACACTAAAGGGGCGCTACCCCCTAATAACCTTTCTGCATCCTTCCTGTTTTGACCATTTCCGGGGTGCGAGGTCCGACGAAGTCTCGTCCACAAAGTCATGCTTTATACAAAAGCTGTGCTTTGATCATCAAATGCTCAACAGCACTTCGTATGCCACGTTACCAATTTGGGAATGTATCACTAGTAACCATCAACTACATAACCTCTAAGGGTGTTAAGCTGAGAGAATAAATTCTCCGCCACCAACGGAAATATATTTGATAGAAACCAGTTTTACATCTCAAACTGTAACGTCGGACACACATCCATACAAGTCTGTTTCGGGATCGAACGGAACCGAAGGCACTTCCAAAGAAGTCCTTGCAATCCGGATATTCACTAATCACGACCGGACTTTCCATCACAAAGGGTAATAAATTTCTATATTGGAGATCAGCCGATGCAGAAACATTCGACGGTAATCCTTCCGTTTTCACAAATATCCGGTCTTCAACACCGGTCATCAAATGCAATCCATAACGACTATCACATATTCGGAATGGGTTATACGACCCAAAGGTCCTTTCCCGACTAACCCGAATAGTGGGCGCTTATTTTAAAAATAAGTGTGGCATTCAAATTTAAGCAAATCACAACAAATACCTTTTTAAAGGTAAATATTGATAGTCAGTTATTTAACTATCAATAGGCGTGCTCAACATCACCAAATTCTAAATAATTTCCCAAATTATTTACTTTCCAAAATATCTTTACTAGATATATAATTTCCACACTTCAACATTTGAAAACAAATTTTCAAATCACTTTTCACCTTTACCACTTTTGAAAACAAATTTCAAATCGTTTCCCTACGCGGGATATACTTTCATTTCAAAATGGTTCATTAAACCAATTAAATAAATCCTTACCGATTTACTTTATATTTACTTTCCAAATCCGTAAATTTATTCCCACACTTCAAAAATAAATCAACGTTTATTTTTTAACAAATTTCCCTTGCCTTTTATAAATTCCATAGTGAATTTACATTTTCAAAATATCCATGAATATACGATTTTCAAATCAACTTCTAATACTCATTTTCAATTTATCTTTACAAGATAAAATCTCAAAACATTCACTTCATATTGGAAAACATTTCCATACTTATTTACTAATAAGTAATTCACAAATCTATTTATTTTCAATACTCAGAAAATATTCAATATACTTAAATCGAAATTAAGTATATATTTCATTCTTTAAGGAAATCATTCTCTTAAACATATTTATTTGGGCCAAAACAAATGTTGCGTAAAACATCGTTACGACGACCCAAAATCACTAGTATAGGGATTCGAAATTAAAATAGATATATAAATCCCAATACTATACAAAACATTTCCTTTCGGAAATCATTTACTATACCAATAGTGTTATAGTCCACCAATTCCTTATTTCCCGAAAACATCTATTTCAACAATGAATGTTGAAATCTATGTATTCGATTCATAATACATTTTAAAACATCTTTTTTAAAATAATTAACTTCATTTTATAATATAGCTTTCCCAAAAATAACCATTTTATTTAATAATATATTCACTGTCCAAAATCGTGAATATACTTCACTAACCAAATTTCAACATTTCTACATATTTTATATAAAGAATAGTTCGCTATCCAAAATCGCGAATATACTTCTTTTAATAAATTTCTATATTCAATTTATCTAATTCCATTGATTTCGAATTTATAAACAATGTCTATAAATTCCATTTCTATTTATAAACTTCGATTTATAAATCTCCTTTATTAATCCGATTCAATTTATATATCTCAAATATATACCAAAAGTCCATATTATAAGTTAAATACTTATAATTCATTTATTTACAAAATCATTCTTTTTTAAAACTTCTATTACATATAAGATTCATTTATATTTTATAACAACTTCTACTTATAAAATTTCCTTTATTAACAATTTCTATTAATATCCCATTTAAATGCCCAAAATCCAGTTTATAAGTTAATTACTTATAAATCTTTTATTTTACAACATCTATTCATTTCATAATCTTCACAATTTATAAATCTATAATTTTCGTTCACTTATGAAATCTAATTTTTATTTCATTTTAACACTTATAAAAAAACTCGTTTTATAATTCCAATATTTTATATATATATATATATATATATATATTTATTATAAATATCAATGTTAAAAATCTTTTATATACGTCCTTTATAATAATTCAAAAATCCAAATTTAAACTATTTTATAAATCTATTTATTTAAAAATCACCTTTTGGTTATATTTCACAAAAATCTTAATTTTTCTAACATAAAAATTTATAACGTTTTAATTATTTAAAATGAATCAATTCAAAAATTTAATAAAACGTATACTTTGAAAAATCATTTTAAAAATCCTTTTAAAATCAAAAATCGTTATTTTTAAACTTTAAAAATGGATCCGATGACGCAACAGCACCCAATAGTCAATCACGACAACAAACATCATATATCATCATATGATAATCAACAAACATCAAAATATCTGTAATCAAATAAATACTGGTGAGGAATCCAGTTGGATCCCTCCAACCTGTTTCCCTGCATCCACAAACATTAGCACAATACCAATTCCGTTCAAAGCGGAATATCGCGGTATATGGGATTTATATAATATAATCCGCTTAATACACGGCGCAATAGGGTCTCATCCGCTATATAATGCGGAAAATCAACTCCACGTACATAAATAATACCAATTTCACTTTGCCGTGAAATTATCGCGGTATATGTTTTTAATAAATAACCTCCGCTTACTAACGGCGTATAAGGTCAATCATCAATAGATAACAATCATCATTCAAACATGCAATCAAGCAATTTTAAATCTAACTATTTAAAATTTAAATCGAAATAATTCGGTTGAGTGAGAAGTTCTCACATCGATTTCAATTCAGTTTCCGCGTTTTATTTCGAATAAAATTAAACGTGCGTTTAATTTTACCCGAAATTCAAACTAGCTCCAAACGACTCCAATCCAGTTCCATAGCGTAGTGCTCGACGAAACGATTGCAACGCAATTCGTTTCGTCCAAAACGGACCTCGTATGAAAGAGATGTCAATTTTTAAAGGTTTATACAAATTAAAATACACAATTAACATTTTATATTTTTATAATTAAACCCTCACATCATCACCGTTCGTTGCTTCAGAAAGAAATCTGGGCCGCACATATGTTTCTTCCTCACGCGAATGCAGGCACCAGATCGCGTGAATGAACCCAACGCACGCAAGCAAAGGTTGATGGCCGCTTCCACCATACTCAGTTCGAGATCGATCGGAGACCCCCAAATGAAGCGTCACAGCCTCCTCGACCCCGTGTCACGAGCGGCATCACCACGCGCCCCCATCGCTTCGAAAATTTCAAACGAACGCACCACCTACTCGATCCAATTCAGGCCTCTACCTCGACTCGTTCACGATCTCAACCGTATGGATACGATCGTCTCGTTGAGCCCTTCGATCCTCGTGTTGGAAGTTTTCGAAAATATTGATTTGAGCAAGAGATAATAGAAGAACAACATGGGATGATTTCGGCGATTGGTTTCATTTCTGGCGGCTAGGGCAAAGGAGATGAAACACTAATTTAGTTGTTTGCAAATGTGAATGGTTTAGGTGCTTTTATAGAAAAATTCCAATTTACTATTCATCCAGAATTTTCGGAACTCCAAATCTCGTACGGTGACCGGCTTTTTTAGGATTTACCTCGCGTTCCGGACACAATGGAATAGGTTTCGGAAGCTAATTCGATCATCTGTGCGAGATACAGCAATAAACGATCAATTTTAAATTAAACCGATTAATCAATTTTCTGTGCATTTTAGCTTGCCCCGGACAAACGGTAAATCCGATTGACACGAAATTTGAAATCTTACAATAATATCACATTACGGATCCGATGAAACTGGTTTCGTCGAAATCCGAGACTGTTTGAAAAATGGCTATTTTAGCTCGTCAATTAAATATTAAAATATTCAATTTTCACAAATTAACTTTTAATTCAATTTTAAAAGTTCAATAACATCTCTATAACTTCAATATGATTAAATAAAATTTTACAAATCATTTTCAATCATATTAAACTCGATTTTTCAATTATTTCTGTAATTTCAAATATTAAATTATCCATTTAATTATCCAATTAAATCTAATTATTCGAAATAAAATTTATTCGACTTATAAATTTCACTTATTAATATTTAAAATCAATTAAATATTCAAATTTTTAATTGACAGAAATTATAGGTCGTTACAAACTTCCCCCCTTAAATGAATTTCGTCCTCGAAATTACCAAGTAAGAAAAAGTTACAGAATCCATTAACTTTCCAAAACAAACCATTCAATTTAGATTTTTCAAATCTCTTAAGTGTTTAGCTTTCCCTAAAATTCATAGTTAAACTTCTTACCAAATCTTTACTAAGTTTCCAAATCATACTTATTTACCTTTTCAAACCAAAATCAATTGTTTAACTTCCAATTCCAAATCAAATTTTTAGTTTTCACAAAAATTTTCAATTTTCTCAAAAATATTCTAACGCCTTCAATTTTCAAAAAATTTCGCCAGCATCTCCTTTGCGCGGCTCGATCCGGAAAAAAAATGACAGTATATATATCACAAATATACATCTCATCAAGTGATGAGGCATCCCGTAGGGAAAAAAGTGTAAAAGTACGGTATGTAATCCGAGATATGTACCTTATTTATTATTAGCGAGCGTATACGGCTAATATAGCGCGAAAGCGAGCTCCAAATGCGAAGCAAGCGCAATCCGCACCTACTAAACACTCAAAAAACCATGAGAACATGCATATATGAAAATAATATCAACATACAACATATATCAACAACTATATATGCCAATATAACAAATGCAACAAAAGAAACAAATGCAAACATCAAACAACTATCTAACTAATAAACATCCAACAAATCCATAACCAAATTAATTACATTCACTTCTCATTAATATTCAATGAATTGGTTTTTCTTCATTTAATCACATTTGATTCTTTAACATTGGCTTTTACTAACATTCATTCTCAATTCAATTAGTTAACATTCACTAATTAAATTCATATTAGTTCACTTTCAATCCAAATCAAATTCAATTCTATTCAAGTTCATTTTCTTCCAAGTTGGATTCAATTACTTTAGCTTCTAATTTCGCTAATTCAATTTCATTAACACTTAATGAATTTATATACAATCAATTAATAACCATATAACAACCAATGTACATTCAACATAACCAAATTATTTAATTTACATTCTATTTGGTCCAACACTTTTAATTCCAATTGGTTCATATTAAAATTATTTCCATTCAATTTATTCAACTTCCAATAACATTAGCTTTTAATGAATTAACACTTACATTCATTATTTCATATCAAATTATTTTACATTCAATTGATTAATATTTCATCCATTTATCAATTCAATTGCTAATTCCTTTAACAATATAAAGTTGAATTTCATTTATACAACTCAAGTTCAAATTCTTGATGACTTCATTTCATTAATTCACTTATTAATTTACATTGACACCAAAATCAACTTCATTCAACCTCATTTAAGTTATATTCCATTTCAACCATCATTTGTTTATTTTATTAATATCAACATCACTTAATAGGTTCAATAGTTGGTTCATTTTAACTTTTCACATTATCTAGATAGAGTTTTCAGAATTCAATTGCCCGGTTTTTCTCCAAAACCATTTTCAAATTATAATCAACTCAAACCCAATTTCCTATGGAAGCAATCCATCACTTTAGAAACTCGAAAATGAATTCTAATGATGTGGCCATCATCATCAGGATTATTTTCCAGCGACCGAAGTGAGTTCAGTGCTTCCTCACTTCCACAAATTCATTTTAAAACAATTCTCATTCAAAAATATTTCCTAAAATAATATTCAATCGTTTCCTTCAAAAACTTTGGAAAACATTTCAACCTTCCCAAGAGTTTCAAATCCCCAAACCTTTGTTTTCATTACATATAAAACACTTTTCAAAATTCCCAGGATTTAAATTCTGGTTTAAATCAAATTTAGTTATTCTTCCTTTGCATAAATCATACTTATAGTATTTTATTTGGTTATAAACCCTTTCAAACTCTAAGTTCTTATATTTGATTATTTCATTAACAACCACGCATCCAAAGATATATAATATATTTAGAAAATTATTCCTTCTATATCAAAATATAATTTTCGGGCAAAATTATTCCATTAACCGCTTTAAAACAATATCATGTCAAATTGTTCTGAGTAAGTGTTTAGAGATCCCTATCAACAACGTTAATTACTCATATTGACCAGAATCCATATACCACTCAACAAACCAATCATCACAATATAAAACAATTTATACTCACCAACAAATACGCACTCGTAGCTATTATTACACTCAACTCATTCTAGAGTACTACTGACTCTATCTCTAATGAGTAATACCCAACAGAGCCATGGTTGTCGCTTAACCATACGCTCTGACACCAAATGTAACGTTGCGACTTTTCGACGCTCGAAAACTGACATCAATACGTCCACTGTATCAACTACCGAGCAATCGAATGCCGGAAAACCGTACCGTTATGGTTAAAGAAGAGGTAGAAGATAGAAGAAGAAAGAAAAAGATAGAACAGAACAGAAACAACTGAACAATATCAGAATCTCACAATCGCAGCGGAACAACATATAATAGATAAATGAATAATCTTTAAACAAAGAACTATATCAGTTATTACATTACATCACATCACATTACATTACATCATCGGAGTGTACAATAACAAACAACAACAAACAGCGGAAAAAAAAAATACTATATACTAGTGAATACGCCATGCCATCCAGCTTGCCTCCAACAACTTCTGAATTCCAGAATATCCTGATAACCTAACTCTAGACTGCCCGTGTGGAAATTGGTGGGCACCCAGAGTTTAGGAAGGAAAACAATAAATTACGGGTCAGTGATGTGACTAGTGTGAGAACTAAAACAGTTTATTTTTAAAACGAAGTACAGGATAATTTTAAAATAGATTCGCAATGCTTTTTAGAAAATAAGACTACCATAAGGCCTCCCGCACACACACACAATGCAAACGCAGAATCGGAGGAGATTTCTCCTTATGATAGTCAAAGATGCTTGATACGCATTAAAAAGAAACAATTGATATTATTACTAGTGCATAGTGTAGGAAAAATCATTTCGAAAGTAAAGATATAAATCTTAGCCAGCATAGGCATTTCGCACTTATGCCTACTATAGCTACCATGTTCAATAGCAGGTTACCGCCACATCCCATGGCAGGTTATACAACTAAAACCGTACAGGGTTCATATTGTTTCTTTGGATTTCCAACAAATGGTCAGGCCAAGAAACTTCCCATTGCCACATGGGTACGCCTCTGGAAAGACGACCCGAGAACCTAACCGGATCTCTGCCAACACAAGGTCGGGTTACCCCTAACTGGGTAACTACTGACATGAATATGTCATTCCCCGATCATAACCGATCTATATCCGAGGATCCTCGATTTCCAACAACCACAAAGCAATAAATTTGCAGCAGCAACATAGGTTAAGTATATGGGCTCCATACCATGATACCACCTCTATCCAGAAGGAATGACATACACTAAAGGGGCGCTACCCCTAATAACCTTGCTGCATCCTTCCTGTTTTGACCATTTCCGGGGTGTGAGGTCCGACGAAGTCTCGTCCACAAAGCCATGCTTTATACAAAAGCTGTGTTTTGATCATCAAATGCTCAACAGCACTTCATATGCCACGTTACCAATTTGGGAATGTATCACTAGTAACCATCAACTACATAACCTCTAAGGGTGTTAAGCTAAGAGAATAAATTCTCCGCCACCAACGGAAATATATTTGATAGAAACCAGCTTTACATCTTAAACTGTAATGTCAGACACACATCCATACAAGTCCGTTCCGGGATCGAACGGAACCGAAGGCACTTCCAAAGAAGTCCTTGCAATCCGGATATTCACTAATCACGACCGGACTTCCCATCACAAAGGGTAATAAATTTCAATATTGGAGATCAGCCGATGCAGAAACATTCGACGGTAATCCTTCCGTTTTCACAAATATCCGGTCTTCAACACCGGTCATCAAATGCAATCCATAACGACATATCACATATTCGGAATGGGTTATACGACCCCAAGGTCCTTTCCCGGCTAACCCGAATAGTGTGCGCTTATTTTAAAAATAAGTGTGGCATTCAAATTCAAGCAAATCACAACAAATACCTATTTAAAGGTAAATATTGATAGTCGGTTATTTAACTATCAATAGGCGTGTTCAACATCACCAAATTCCAAATAATTTCCCAAATTATTTACTTTCCAAAATATCTTTACTAGATATATAATTTCCACACTTCGACATTTGAAAACAAATTTTCAAATCACTTTTCACCTTTACCACTTTTGAAAACAAATTTCAAATCGTTTCCCTACACGGGATATACTTTCATTTCAAAATGGTTCATTTAAACCAATTAAATAAATCCTTACCAATTTACTTTATATTTACGTTCCAAATCCGTAAATTTATTCCCACACTTCAAAAATAAATCAACGTTTATTTTTAAATAAATTTCCCTTTCTTTTTATAAATTCCATAGTGAATTTACATTTCCAAAATATCTATGAATATACGATTTTCAAATCGACTTCTAATATTCATTTTCAATTTATCTTTACAAGATAAAATCTCAAAACATTCACTTCATATTGGAAAACATTTCCATACTTATTTACTATAAGTAATTCACAAATCTATTTATTTTCAATACTTGGAAAATATTCAATATACTTAAATCAAAATTAAGTATATATTTCATTCTTTAAGGAAATCATTCTCTTAAACATATTTATTTGGGCCAAAATAAATGTTGCGTAAAACATCGTTACGACGACCCAAAATCACTAGTATAGGGATTCGAAATTAAAATAGATATATAAATCCCAATACTATACAAAACATTTCCTTTCGGAAATCATTTACTATAACAACAGTGTTATAGTCCACCATTTCCTTATTTCTCGAAAACGTCTATTTCAACAATGAATGTTGAAATCTATGTATTCGATTCATAATACATTTTAAAACATCTTTTTTAAAATAATTAACTTCATTTTATAATATAGCTTTCCCAAAAATCACCATTTTATTTAATAATATATTCACTGTCCAAAATCGTGAATATACTTCACTAACCAAATTTCAACATTTCTACATATTTTATATAAAGAATAGTTCGCTATCCAAAATCGCGAATATACTTCTTTTAATAAATTTCTATATTCAATTTATCCAATGCCATTGATTTCGAATTTATAAACACTGTCTATAAATTCCATTTCTATTTATAAACTTCGATTTATAAATCTCCTTCATTAATCCGATTCCGGACTCCCATGCTTTTGCCCCTCAACTCTCTTTTCTCCTGACACTCTCTCGGAGCTCTTCTCGTTACTGCGCCTGATTCAACATGTATCACTCGACCCCCTTGTGAAGGACAGTCATGTTTGGTCACTCTCTCCTTCTCATGGTTTCTCTGTCTCTAAGTACTCCTTGTTTCTTAATCACCCTGGTCGCCTCTTCGCCTTCGCCCGTGTCTGGAAGTGCCACATCCCTCCCCGCGTCAAATTTTTTCAATGGTGTCTTATTCATGGACACATTAATACCAAAGACCGCATTGTTCGTTTTAACCTTTCGTCTGATCAGCTCTGCAGCTTGTGTAAGACTGAAGCTGAATCAATCCGCCACCTCTTCTTCGAATGCGATATATCCCACTACATATGGGTCTCAGTCTGTAGCCACATCTTCGGTCGTACTCATTGGATCAACGACTTTTTCGAACACTGGCAGTATGGTGAACCGAATCGACTCCTTGATTCCCTTCTAGCCATTTTCAGTTGGGTCATCTGGAAAGAAAGAAACGCTTTTTTATTCAACAAGCCAACCAGCACCCTTTTTAGCCTTTGTTGCAGAATTGCTTACATTTTCGCTTATTGGACAGGTCATTCTTCTTCCTTAGCACCTTTCAGGTTCCGTCTCCCTGCAGTTCAGTCCTCTTCTGAAGAGGCGGAAGGCAGCGCTTCATCGACATCGCCAGGGGACAACTAAGTCTTAACCTTTAGCCGTCAGTCTCTGAACCTTGTTTAGTAGTAGTTGAAGTTTTTTGACAGTGGAGTTATTGCTGGGAAGTTATTTTTTGTACTAAAATCAGTGATGTTAAAACTAAACTCGAACTATGCTGTTTGGCTATCGACCAGGCTTGTTGGTCGGACTACTTATATATTAATATCATTATAATCGGCTGTGTAGCTCCACGCTACACACCCGTTTGCATCAAAAAAAATTTATATATCTCAAATATATACCAAAAGTCCATATTATAAGTTAAATACTTATAATTCATTTAGTTACAAAATCGTTCTTTTTTAAAACTTCTATTACCTATAAGATTCATTTATATTTTATGACAACTTCAACTTATAAAATCTCCTTTATTAACAATTTCTATTAATATCCCATTTAAATGCCCAAAATCCAGTTTATAAGTTAATTACTTATAAATCTTTTATTTTACAACATCTATTCATTTCATAATCTTCACAATTTATAAATTTATAATTTTCGTTCACTTATGAAATCCAATTTTTATTTCATTTTAACACTTATAAAAAAACTCGTTTTATAATTCCAATATTTTATATATATATACATATATATATATTATAAATATCAATGTTAAAAATCTTTTTTATACATCCTTTATAATAATTCAAAAATCCAAATTTAAACTATTTTATAAATCTATTTATTTAAAAATCACCTTTTGGTTATATTTCATAAAAATCTTAATTTTTATAACATAAAAATTTATAACGTTTTAATTATTTAAAATGAATAAATTCAAAAATTTAATAAAACGTATACTTTGAAAAATCATTTTAAAAATCCTTTTAAAATCAAAAATCGTTATTTTTAAACTTTAAAAATGGATCCGGTGATGCAACAGCACCCAATAGTCAATCACGACAACAAACATCATATATCATCATATGATAATCAACAAACATCAAAATATCTGTAATCAAATAAATACTGGTGAGGAATCCAGTTGGATCCCTCCAACCTGTTTCCCTGCATCCACAAACATTAGCACAATACCAATTCCGTTCAAAGCGGAATATCGCGGTATATGGGATTTATATAATATAATCCACTTAATACAAGGCGCAACAGGGTCTCATCCGCTATATAATGCGGGAAATCAACTCCAAGTACATAAATAATACCAATTTCACTTTGCAGTGAAATTATCGCGGTATATGTTTTTAATAAATAACCTCCGCTTACTAACGGCGTATAAGGTCTATTTCAATCATCAATAGATAACAATCATCATTCAAACATGCAATCAAGCAATTTTAAATCTAACTATTTAAAATTTAAATCGAAATAATTCGATTGAGTGAGAAGTTCTCACCTCGATTTCAATTCAGTTTCCGCGTTTTATTTCGAATAAAATTAAACGTGCGTTTAATTTTACCCGAAATTCAAACTAGCTCCAAACGACTCCAATCCAGTTCCATAGCGTAGTGCTCGACGAAACGATTGCAACGCAATTCGTTTCGTCCAAAACGGACCTCGTATGAAAGAGATGTCAATTTTTAAAGGTTTATACAAATTAAAATACACAATTAACATTTTATATTTTTATAATTAAACCCTCACATCATCACCGTTCGTTGCTTCAGAAAGAAATCTGGGCCGCACATATGTTTCTCCCTCACGCGAATGCAGGCACCAGATCGCGTGAATGAACCCAACGCACGCAAGCAAAGATCGATAGCCGCTTCCACCATACTCAGTTCGAGATCGATCGGAGACCCCCAAATGAAGTGTCACAGCCTCCTCGACCCCCGTGTCACGAGCGGCATCACCACGCGCCCCCGTCGCTTCGAAAATTTCGAACGAACGCACCACCTACTCGAGCCAATTCCGCCTCTACCTCGACTCGTTCACGATCTCAACCGTATGGATACGATCGTCTCGATGAGCCCTTCGATCCTCGTGTTGGAAGTTTTCGAAAATATTGATTTGAGCAAGAGATAATAGAAGAACACCATTGGACGATTTCGGCCATTGGTTTCATTTCTGGCGGCTAGGGTAAAGGAGATGAAACCCTAATTTAGTTGTTTGCAAATGTGAATGGTTTAGGTGCTTTTATAGAAAAATTCCAATTTACTATTCATCCCGGATTTTCCAAACTCCAAATCTCGCGCGGTGACCGGCGTTTCTAGGATTTACCCCGCGTTCCGGACACAATGGAATAGGTTTTGGAAGCTAATTCGATCATCTGTGCGAGATACGGCAATAAACGATCAATTTTAAATTAAACCGATTAATCAATTTTCTGTGCGTTTTAGCTTGCCCCGGACAAACGGTAAATCTGATTGACACGAAATTCAAAATCTTATAATAATATCACATTACTGATCCGATGAAACTGGTTTCGTCGAAATCCGAGACTGTTTGAAAAATGGCTATTTTAGCTCGTCAATTAAATATCAAAATATTCAATTTTCACAAATTAACTTTTAATTCAATTTTAAAAGTTCAATAACATCTCTATAACTTCAATATGATTAAATAAAATTTTACAAATCATTTTCAATCATATTAAACTCGATTTTTCAATTATTTCTGTAATTTCAAATATTAAATTATCCATTTAATTATCCAATTAAATCTAATTATTCGAAATAAAATTTATTCGACTTATAAATTTCACTTATTAATATTTAAAATCAATTAAATATTCAAATTTTTAATTGACAGAAATTCTAGGTCGTTACAGTTACAGTTGGTATTAGAGCTTTGGTAGCTCTAGGAAAAAATTAGCATATAGGGTAAATGTATTTACAGAATCACTTTCATTCGATTTTGAATCTCTTCCTTTTTGACTAAATTTCGTTGAATTTTGGAACGTTCCCCACGGTTTCGAAATTCATTCTTGTCCCTCACTATTCGTATTCGTTTGAATTTTGGAGTATCCCATAACTCCACCTCGAATGATTTTTATAATGGATTAGCGGTCTCGCGGTCTCGCCAACATTCATACGAATTGTAAAGGGATAAAACACATTTACAATAGCATTGATTCACCGGAGATTTATATATATCCTCGGTTTAGATGCAAATATCTCTAGATATCCTGAATTCTATCTCTTGAGATCAGATGTGGATTTACCTCGGAATTCTACATCGATCTTATTCTTGAAGTCATGGTCGACCCGGTTAAGGTTGCCCGCGATTTATATAAACTTATTCATCTTCTTATTTCGTTATTTAATCATCCTATCTTCTGTTTCAAACTTATCTTCGGATCAGAATTCTCGAGTCTATCAAATTTGAATCTCTATCCTTGCTTTGAAGTCCATTCTTGTATCGTCGAGCGAGGAAGTGTATTTGTAAATTAATATTTAATTTTTTATATATACTGTGTTGTTTGAATTGTTAATGTTGATTTGGATTTTCGATCGATTCGTCTGATCAACGTTATCGATAGGATTTCCAAAACACTTGAATAGAGCAAACTGACACAATATTGTTTTCAAATTGGTAAATTTAATAAAATTTTGTATGAATATATTATATATATATAAGTATGGTTTTCTGAAATTAAATAGTTAATGAATTTATTGTTGAAAATATATATTTGATTTTCATTTATTTTGTAAACCATTGACTATTCCAATTTGATAAATAAATGAAATTATGAAAACATGGTTTATAAAAATTAGAAATTTAAATAAAAATTAAATCAAAAAGATGAGAATTTAATTTCCGATGATTTCAAGCTTTGGTTTTAAAGCTTTTAGGGTATATTATATAAAGTATTTTTGAATAGAAACCGTTCTCAAAGAAATTTTAATGTTAAATCAGTGCTCTCCTATTTTGTCGCTGGAAAATAATTTCGGTGATAACGGCCGCATCATCGATGTTTATTTTCGAGTTTTAAAGTGGAGAGACCATCAGTAGCTTGCTAATCTTTTGTTTGGAAAATGAATTTGATTTGAACTTCTTAAGAATGACCTGATTTATAATATATTATATATAAGTATATGATTATAGATCTGATTTGATATATATATAGTGTATGTATATTTAACTATAAAATGGTTTGAAGTCAACTGGAACTTAATTCTTAAAATTTTAATTTAAGAATGATATTCGATAAAGCCAAAAGTTTTGACTAAATACTTAACTTGAAATAAGCGAATTGTAAAATTTTATTTGGATAATATTCAATTGCATTATATATAACTTACCTAAATTTTCAAAAGTTAACTATGTAATTGAATATTATACAACATAAAATGATATCAAGGAATTTTTAAATAAATTTGAGTAGTTATAACAAGTGTAAATATACTTAATATATGTGATAAGATATATTAAGTAGAATAAATTTAATAATTTGGAATAAAGAAGAATTAAATTTGTCGAATAAAATATGATTATAATAAATGACTTTTCAAATTTATGATCTTTGAAATTGTTAATTTAAGATAATTGGATAATATACAATATAAATTGCCTTTATAAATAAAATTTGAGTGCGTATAAAAACGTTATACACTTAAAGTTTAATTATAAAATGGTTAATAGAGATAAATAGAATACTAAGTTAGTCGAATAATAAATGAATTAATAAAATAAATTGCTGTTTAAAGTAAATTTTGTAACAAACAAGGATAAATTGAAAATAAACCAAGATAATGAAATTCCTTTAATTTAAAGTCAATTGTTGAAGATAAATTAATTTAAATTGAAATTTATATAGTTTAAACTAATAGTTTGCTTTGTTTTCAACCTATTTCTTTCTGGTTGTTTCTATTCTTCTACCTCCTTCCTTTTCGGGGACGAAAAGTTTTGAGCGGGGAAGAGTGTAACGACCCATAAATTTTAGCCGTTTATTTAATTAATCGAATTTTGGTGAAATTTTAAACAATAAAATTTTGAAATATAAATTTAATATTCGAAATGCATCTAATTAAACATAGCAAATAGTAAATTTTTATTCGAAAATATGAAAGTTTATTTCGTGTGTAATTTTATTTCAATTTTATCAGTTAGGAATTGATGAAAATAAAATGTTTTCGAAACCTAAATATTTTTATATAGAAAAATTGTAAATCGTCTTCTGAGCAAGACGTCATTTTTCGTTTTTCCAAATTCGGGCTTCTTTAGCTCCGTCGATCTTATTTTTCTGCGTTTTTGCTACATTTCCGCTAGTAGAAAATTCGAATTTTTATAATTCAATCGTATCACTGATATCCATATACCGTTTTGATCGTCTCATCATGTTGATCTCTACGGTATATTCATTTCTGTGTTTTGAGATCGGATGCGCGACGAAGCAATTGAACAGTTCGATGTAACGGTACGCATTTGGAGCCTTTTGTTTACTTTGTTTATTTAAATTATTTCAACGGTTGGCTGCCTTTAATACTTCCTGAATTGTCGAGCCTATTTTCAGCTATTCTCAATGCAAATTTACACGTTGCATTTATAAATTTTGAACGGTTCACTTTACCTTTAAGATTCCATTTTCTTCAATACAGCTGCCACCTACTTCCTCTTCTTCCTATCATTTTCCTTTGTCATACATATTTGAATTTTATGGTAGTACTGGAGTGAATTAGATTCGTCCCTAAGCCTGTTCATTTTCATTCAGCGAACCCACTACGCGAGCTTCTGAGTCTACTCATCCTCTCGCGCTCCCACATCGGCCTTCCCTTCTCCGTCGCTTCCTCTTCTCCACCTCCACGTCATCACCAACGCAACCGACCCGCTTCCGGCGACTAATCCATCGAATCACTATGCCTTGCAACCGAGCCTTCCCCTCAAATCTAACGCCTCCTCCCTTCTTCTTATTTATACTCCACTCGCCGAGATCCGGTCATCCGGCCTTTACCCATGCTCATGCAACCCATCGGCACACCACCACAATCGAGTGCAGCAACCCAAGCTCGCCACGTTTTCCTCACCTCACCCAAGCCGTCACCATCTTTTTCGAGCCTCCTACTGCTCGCACAGCGTAGCTGACCCCACCCTATACATTTTCAGTCTCGGCCGAGCCCTTTCCACTCTGACCATACCTGCGTTTTCCGCCTCGTCCACTCATAGATGGCAGCCGATATCGATCACTCTTGTAACGACCCAGAATTTTTAATAATTAAAATATGAGTATTTAATTAATTTTAAATATTAAAAAGTGAATTTATAAGTCAAATAAATTTTTATTTGAATTTTTGGATTTAATTGAATAATTAAATCGATAATTTAATACGTTAAATTATGGAAATAATTGAAAATTGAGTTAAATATGATTGAAAATGATTTGTAAAATTTTATTTTATCATATTGAAGTTAGAATGATATTTTAGAACTTTTAAAATCGAATTAAGAGTTAATTTGTGAAAATTGAATATTTTAATATTAAAATCGACTAGTGAAAATAGCCAATTTTTGAACAGTCTCAGAATTGAACGAAACCAGTTCCATTGGATCCGTAATAGTTAGTTATTACCGGATTTCAATTTTCGTGTCAATCGGAGCTATCGTTTGATCGTGGCAGCTCGAAACGCATCGAATTATTTTTAATTTAAATTTGACGAGTGAAAATAGCCATTTTTCAAAAAGTCTCGGATTTTGACGAAACTAGTTTCATCGGATCCATAATATGATATTATTGTAAGGTTTCAAATTTCAAGTCGATTGGATTTACCGTTTGTCCGGTACGAATTAAAACGCCTAGAAATCGATTTAAATCGGTTTAATTCAAATTGAGCGTTTATAGCCATAACTCGCACATACTTCCGAATTAGCTTCCGAAACCTGTTCCATTGTGTCCGGAACGCGGGGTAAACCCTAGGAACGTCAGTTTCGGCGCGTAAATCGGAGTTCGGAATTTCCGGATGAATAGTGTTCGTTCGTTCTTCTATAAATAGGCCTTGAATTCACAAATAAAAAAAAAATGAAAACCCTAGCCGGCCCTAGAAATTGGACGGCCAGAAAACTCTTCCCTTTCCCCCTCGATTTCTTCCAATCCATCAGCAATTAGATGAAGCTTCCAACTAGAAAGTCGTAGAGCGCATCGAGATCTTGAAGTTCAACGGTGGAGATGTGATTTGGAGCATCGGAGGGGGAGATTTGGGGCTGCGTTTGCTTTGACTTGCGCACGACTTTCCATGCAGATGGGTGGGCCGAGTTGGCCAGGGCTATGGCCGAAGGTTGAGGGGATGGAGGCGCTTCGTTGGTGAAGAGATGATGGAGTTTAGTCGCTCGAAGAGGTGCAAAATTGGAACCCTAATTCGAAGTGTATGGGTTCATATGCGGCAACCTGGTAACGTGAAACACGAGAGGGAGTTGGGAAGAAGACGCGCACGGCTGATGAAGGGGGGTTGGTGATCCAACGGCTCTGATTTTGGGTTAAGTAAATAATAAAAAGAAAGTTTGTAATTAATTATATATGAAATCGTATTAACTTCAAAATGTTGTAACTCTTTCATACGAGGTCCGTTACGGACGAGATTTTTTGCGTTGGAATTGTATCGACGAGCACTACGCGATGGAGTTGGTTTGGAGTCGATTGGAGTTAGTGAGAATTTTGGGTAAAATTAAACGCGCGTTTAATTTTATTCGAAATAAAAGCTAAAACGGAAATTAAAATCAAGGTGAGAACTTCTCACTCAATCGAATCAGTTTCGATTTTATTTTAAATAGTTAGATTTAAAATATTTGAATGCATGTTTGAATGATGATTAATATCTATTGATTGTTAAAATAGACATTATACGCCGTTAGTAAGCGGATGTTATTTATTAAAAACATATACCGCGAATATTTCATAAACAGTGAAATTGGTATTATATATAATATCAATATATATATATATATATTGGCATATGTATATATTGCAGTTGTTGATTTCCCGCATTTTTTGTTTAGCGGATGAGACCCTATTACGCCGTTATTAAGCGGATAATATTTAATAAGAACATGTACCGCGATAATTTCGTACTGGAGCGAAATTGGTATTGTGCTAATGTTTTTGGATGCAGGAAAACAGGTTGGAGGGATCCAACTAGATTCCTCAACAGTATTTATTCGATTATGGATATTTTGATATTCGTTGATTATCATATACGATATGTGATATCGTTGTTGTCGTGATTCACTATTTGATGTGTAGCATCATTGGACCCAAAATTTTGGGATTTTAAAAGGGTTTTTAAAGTGATTTTTGAAAAGATAAAATATTTTTGGAATTGATCCATTTTAAATAAATAAATGTTATAATTTTTAAAGTTATAAAAATTATGATTTTGTGAAATATAGTTAAAAGTTGATTTTTGAGAAATAGGGGATTTATGATTTTATAAAATAGTTTAAATTGGATTTTTGAATATATTATAAAAGTTTAAAAATAGGATTTATAAAATTTGATTATTTTATAAATCAAAATGGTGAAACTATAAAGGAAATTAAAGACGTTTTAAAAGAATAATATAAATTGATTTATATTAAGAGATTTATAAACGGATATTTATAAATTGAAATATTGACTTATAAAACGAGTTTTTTTATAAGTGTTTGAATGAAGTGAAAATGAAATTCATAAATGAATGAAATTTATAGAATTATAAACTGTGAAGTTATAAAAGAAATTTATAAATAGTAAGATTTATAAATTTGGTGAAATTATTTGAAGAATAGATTGGTTAGATAAATGGATCTTATAAGTTATAAGATTTATAAATTGGAAAGTATCTAAAGGAACGATTTTGTAAAATAATCGTTTTATAAGTAATTAACTTATAATATGAACGTTTAGTTTATAATTTAGTTATAAACTGGAATAGGTTAATAAAGGAATTTATAAAAAGGAAGTTTATATAAATAAATAGAAATGAAATTTATAAACGTTGTTTTATAAATCCGCAAACAACTTATTTTGATAAGTTAATTGTCATAACTTATTTAATGGAGTTATATTCACATTTTTGAATAGTGAATAATCCTTTGAATTAAAATGAATAAAAGGATGAGATTTGTTAACGAAGCTTATTCACATTTTTGAATAGTGAATAACACGTTAAAGAAAATGTTTTGGATTTGGATGTTTTAAATAGAATTAAAACGATCTAATGATGTTTTAAAATATGTTGAGATTCGAAACCATAGATTTCAACATTTATTGTTGAAATAGACGTTTTCGAGAAATAAAAGGAAATGGTGGACTATAACACTGTTGTTATGGTAAATGATTTCCGAAAGGAAATGTTTTGTATAGTATTGGGATTTATATATCTATCTTAATTTCGAATCCCTATACTAGTGATTTTGGGTCGTCGTAACGATGTTTTACGTGACATTCGTTTTGGCCCAAATAAATATGTTTAAGAGAATGATTTCCTTAATAGAATGAAATATATACTTAATTTCGATTGAAGTATATTGAATATTTTCTAAGTGTTGAAAATAAATAAAATTCGTGAATTACTTATGAATTAATAAGTATGGAATTGTTTTCCGATATAAAGTGAATATTTTGAGGATTTATCTTTTTGAAGATAAATTGAAAATGAATAATCGAAATTGAATATTCATAGATATTTTGGATTATAAATTCACTATGGAATTTATGAATGAAAAGTGGAATTGGTTTAAAAATAAATATTGATTTTTTTTTGAAGTGTTGAAAATTATATATCTAGTGAAGATATTTTGGAAAATAAATAATTTGGAAAATTATTTGGAATCTGGTGATGTTGTGCATATCCAGTGATAGTTCAATAACCGACTATCAATATTTCCCTTTGAATGGGTAATTGATGTGATTTGTTTGAATGTGAATGCTACACTTATTTTTAAATAAGCGCTCACTATTCGGGTTAACCGGGAAAGGACCATGGGGTCGTATAACCCATTCCGAATATGTGATACGTCGTTGTGAATTGCATTGAAGATCGGTGTTGAAGACCCGATATTTGCGAGAGCGATAGGATGACCTGTCGATTGTCTCTGCACTAAGTTGCAGCGGTATAGAGACTCCCTAAGTGATGGGAAATCCGATCAGGATTGTGAATATCCGGATTGCAAGGACTTCTTTGTAAGTGCCTTCGGTTTTGTTCGAGCCCGGAACAGACTTGTATGGATTGTATGTCTGACGTTACAAGTTGAGATATAAAGCCGATTTCTTTCAAATATATTTCTGTTGGTGGCGAAGAATTTATTCTTTAGCTTAACACCCTTCTCTGAGACGTACGAGCTCAGATGTTATATAGTTGAAGTTATCAGCGATATATTCCCAATTTGGTAATGTGATATGCTGAGTGATGCTGAAATGATCATTGTGTTGATTATTGTGATAGGATCGTTTATTTGATCGTCTATCTTGGTGATCATTGTGTTGATCGTTTGTTGACCCAAAGCATGGCTTTTGTATAAAGTATGTTTTTGTGGACGTGACTTCGTCGAACCTCACACCCCGGAAATGGTCAAAACAGGAAAGATGCAGCAAGGTTATGAGGGGTAGCACCCTTTAGGGTATGTACATTTCCTTCTGGATAGAGGTGGTATCATGGTATGGAGCCCAGATATTTAACCTCTGTGGTTACTACGAATTTATTACTTTGTGGTTGTTGGTTTTCGGGATCCCGTGAGAAAGGTCGTTTACGATCGGGGAATGGCGTGCTCGTGTCAGTAGTTACCCAGTTAGGGGTAACCCGGCCTTGTGTTGGCAGAGTTCCGGTTTGGTTCTCGGGGATGTCTTTCCAGAGGCATTCTCATGTGGCAATGGGAAGTTCCTTGGCCTGACCATTTGTTGGAAATCCAATTCCCAATACGAAACTTGTACGGTATTAGTTGTAGAACCTGCTATTCACTTATGGTGGTCACCACTGTTTGGATAGTAGCTATAGTAGGCATACGATAATGGTCGTATGTTGGCTAAGATTTATATTCTACTTTCGAAATGAATTTCTTCTACACTATGCACTAGTAATAATATGAAATGTTCTTTTAAATGCGTATCAAGCATCTTTGACTATCATAAGGAGAAATCTCCTCCGATTCTGCGTTTGCATTGTGTGTGTGTGCGGGAGGCCTTATGGTAGTCTCATTTTTAAAAGCATTGCGAATTGATTAAAAATATTCCTCTATTTTGATTTTAAAGATAAATAAACTGTTTTGAGTTCTCACACCAGTCACATGACTGACTTGGAGTTTATTGTTTTCCTTCCTAAACTCTGGGTGCCCACCAATTTCCACACGGGCAGTCGAGAGTTAGGTTTATCAGGATATTCTGGATATTCTGGAATTGCTGGAGGCAAGATGGATGGCATGGCGTATTACTTATATAGTATTTCTTTTTCCGCTGCACTATTTGTTGTTGTTTGATGTTGCACACTCTGATGATGATATGATGTAATGAAATGTGATGTAATGTAATAACTGATATAGTTCTTTGTTTAAAGATTATTCATTTATTATTATATGTTGTTCCGCTGCGAATTGTGAGATTCTGATGTGATTCTGTTGTTCTTTGTTCCGTCCTATTTTCTTCTTGTTTTCTTTCTGTTCTATCTTCTTTTTCTTCTATTTTAAAATTTTCTATCTCTCTTCTATTTTCTATTTTCTTTCCTCTATTTTCTCTCTTCTTCTACCTTCTTCTCTTTTCTTTTCCTAAATTTTTCTTAAAACCCCTAAGGGTTCGTATTTTCGTTCATCTTGAATTAAACAAAGGAGATTAGTGTCTATTCAAGGAGTACGGACTTACGGGTCTTTACAACTCTTTCCAGGCAAGGCAAATTCTTCCCATTTTTGCTATTTTATACGTATTGTATATATACTTTTGCTTCAGCTTGTCTATGTTTTCCTACGAGTACATATCTCTAGATTTTGTGATTCACTGTGTGGATTTGGAAATGTTGATTATATTATATATAATGTTCGGTGGAATGTTATAATTTGTTTTGATAACTAGTATATATATATATATATATATATATATTACTTTATAAAAATTGGCATAAATTCTCTGCTTATTTAATATATCTGTTACTTACCTGATGTTAACCTATATTAGCATTTGTCTGAGATTTTGAGTTGTCTACAAGAAATATTTCTTTTGTTTTAATTATGTTTTGTATCATACAGTATATCAGTTATAATAAGTTAGTAAAAAAATCTTTATTTTCGCACTATACAGATTTATATGTATATGCTTTAAACAGTTTACATATGTTAGCGGTACGGGCTTATAATTAGTTAGTATTATATATAGGCTATATGTTCATATAGATTGGTTATATGATAAGTTTATATAATAACATGTACATTTTTTGGTTGCTGTTATAAAAATTTATTTTATAAAGACATGTAGTTACTTGTTTTCTTTTGTTAATCTGTGTATGGGGAAATGGGTACACTATAAAAGTATATATGAAGTTTACAATATATAACTATACAAAGTGATATTTGATTTCATATGTAATAATTAATGTGAGAAAAGGTAAATAGTATGTCCCTGTTTGTATATGTGTTGCATGTACAGGTCAGTTTGCCTGTAAATAAGTTTGTTTGATTTCCTGTTTTGTATTTTGAAAAGAAAAGTTTAAACTATATTATTGTTGTGCTTTCAAAACTATTGAAGGTTTTCTTCACGTGTTTTAAAAAGGTATTGATCTTTAAATAAAATAGCAAACTAAGTATGTAAATATAGTGATTTGTATTTGTTGTTTTATATCTAATATATGTTAGTAAAGTATTGTATGTAATTATCTATATTGATTTTATGAAGTATTGATTTTATAACAAAGTAACTATTGCATACTTTCATTTGTATGAATATACTTCAATAAAGTAAGTTAGACGTATGTGTTTTAAGATTTTCATTGATTTTTGAGAAGTATACATAAAACTATATAGCATTCATTTCGTCTAAGTATATCAAAACTGATTTGATATGTTTCATCGATTTCTATTTATCAGCATTGTCTATTGAATTCGTGTCCATCGTGCTCTCCTTTGAAAATCGTGCTTGGATTCATAACTCATCTCAATCCCGTTCATCTCTCTAGCCTCGAAAGGTGAGCAAACACTCACGATTAATGTTCTTTTATTTATTAAATTTGATTTCAATTGAAACGACAATTGAAATATGCTGCTGTTAGTTATTTACACTTTTATATATATATGTTATTACATGTATCAGTTCACATGTGACATCTGACACCATTATCTGTTACTTATACGATGATAATCCAGTTTAGTCGATAATTGATTGATTGTTTGTTGTTTACATTGGACGTTAAATTGTTAATGTATAAAGTGATAAATATTATGCAATTGAATTTGACATAGGATAGTAAAAATTTAAATCGACATATGTGTTGAATTTGATTAGTTAAATTTGTATAATATGACCCCCTTAAATGTTTAATTATTTGACACGTAGAAATTGGTTAATTACACTTTGAACCATTTGAATGTATGTTGTATAAAATTGATGCAGTATAAATTGAATAATGGATATCAAGTGAAAAATTGCATAAAATATTAATGTAATAATCTTTAATCTACATGAAATGAAAGTGTAGATTTTAGAAATAATTATATTAATTCGCACAAACAACAATGTAAATTAATACGATTATTTTGGAATTATTTGTATAAATTATTAGATTGTTATTGATGGTTGCTATTGCTTGTTTATTAATTTGACACCATCCCAGTTATCACACTGCAAGTTCCCTTTGCTATGCTTGATTTTTGAATTGAAATGGAATAGGGTTGAAATGATAAACACCCAAATTAAACTTTGACTTAGGATAGAGAATTAAATAAAAATCCGATTGGTCAATAATTTGGTAAAAAAATAAAGATTTTATTTGAATAAATAATAAGGTTTTGAAATGAAGTTGGAATTTGATATTTAATGGAAGGAAAAATGTTAATATTTAATAATCTGAAACAAAATATTAACATAGCAGTTAATGAAAGAACGTTGTTTTAAATTTAATTATTTAATAATTAAGTTTGGAAATATTTAATAATTAAGTTTGGAATTATTTAATAACTTAGTTGGAATTATTTAATTATTAAATTTGAAATTATTTAATAATTAAATTTGAAATTATTCAATAATTAAGTTTTGAAATTATTTAATAATTAAGTTTTGAGGTTATTTAATAATTTAATAATATTGAATTATTTAATAATTAAATAAAATTGAATTCTTTAATAAATGAAATTGAACTTCTTGAATAAGTGAAATTAAGCTTCTTTATTAATTGAGTTTTGAAATTTATAACTAAGGAAATAAATAAGTGAAATTGAATTTCTTTAACAATAAAAGAAAAACTTGTGAATTAATAAAATTAGTGTAAGACTTGTAATTTAAAGAATTTAATTTGACAAATTCAATTTAATTCAATTTGTAAGTTTTGATATAATAGAGTTGAACTTAAGTAATTGATTTAATCAAATGGAAATTTAAAGAATTGTTTTGGGATGATACATTAACTTAACGAATAATGAATAAAATCGATCAATGGGTTTAAATTGATTTAATGTTAAATTAAATTAATGTAAATGATTACGGAATGAAACTTATATACGAACTTGAATAAATATTTGAATTGTTTTAAATAAAAGTTGAAATTGAATTATAAGATTTTGAAATGGTATTTTGGAAGTTTTGAAATGTAAATTATGAAAATTGATATAGAAAGACAAATGGAATGTTGGTTTACAAATTCTGATTGAAATAGAATTTGATTTCGTATTGAAATTTATTAAACGACCACCCGGTGTAATAATTATGAAAGTTATTAAAGAGACCGGAATTGGTTATGGACATACTCTCTGTCTAAACCGAAAACCACTTTAATAACTATACGTGGAGTGTGATCCAAATGAAGTGGTTGGAATGATGTACGTGATGACTGAAGAAAGAGAACGATAATGGATAGCCTTGATACTTGTGTCAAATTGGAAATGACTAAAACAGGAGTCGTGCCGGGCCAAATGGGGTTAGCCACCTCGAGCGAACACACTTCTTCAAAACTACTCATTACTTTTTACTGATTGGTGTGCACCCTCGAAATTTTGGGAGTGTTGTTTCACGGTGTTGCGATCATTGCGACGATGCGTTCTCACCGGTCTGGATCAGGCAAACGGTAGTTTCACTACCTTGGGTATTGCCTCATGTGCCTTGTCATACTTGTATCCCTATATACGCGACCTCTACGAATTTGTTTTGTGTTATATCTATGGAGTACTCCCTGATATCCCACTAGTTTACGGTGGAGTTTACAGTACTGTATAGTCTATGACACTTATATAAAATGTGTTAAGGGGGATAATGGTAACACCTTAATACTATTTTGATACTTTATATTACTTATAGGCATTATCTATTTAGCATATATTACTACATAGTAGTTAGTTTAACGGATCCTTAGAGGATGGTTATTCCAACGTCCTTTGAGTTACTTGTATTTCAGTTGTTATTTCAATTGAGTTGGATTTATTAATATAAGAATGTTAATCCTGACTCGAGTGTTTTGTATTTTGTTTTACGCTTGGGTCAGATCGAGTGTACCAGTATTCGAGACTCACCTTAGGAGTTGGAGCTTCGCTTGGAGATCCAGCTATCTATCCAGCTTTCAGATATTCAGTTGATTCTAGTGATGTATTCTGATATTGTATTTGACTATTGTATTCAAGACTTCTAGTGTACCTTATTTTACTCTGATATGTATATAGTAGCTTCATGAACTACTATCTTTTAATTTCTGCTGCATTTATTACTCTGTGTCTGTGATCTGTGATTATTTATTTACTGTATATGTTCAGTTTTGCCAAATTTAAATTAACAATTCGGTATTTTGAATTATTCAAGTCCGACATGGTGGATGCGAATAGTCCAAAATAGCGGGTCGTTACATATATTATAGTTGTTATTATTTTAAATGTACATATATTTAATTTAAAATGTTTTTGAATTTAGAATATTATATATATAAATAGTTATATATAGTTATATATATAAGTTCACTTATACTATTAATCGTCACCAATCCAATTTGATTCGATTTCGTCGATTCCAAACTATCAGCTTTGCTCGTCAAATTCGCGTTCAATCTTGCTTTGCTTCGGAATTCGTGTTTAGATTCATAGCACAATTTCTCATTCGTCTCTAGCCTTGAAAAGTGAGAAATCACTCACGATTAATGTTCTTATATTTATTAAATTTGATTTCAATTGAAACGACAATTGAAATATGTTGTTGTTAGTTATTTACATTGCTATATGAATGCGATTATCTGTATCTGTTCACCTATGACATCTGACACCATTATCTGTTATTTATATCGATGATATATGCCTGTTATATTATTATTATATTTGTTATCACTCTGCAAATTCTCTGTTAGTTTAGAATTCCCTATGGGTTGAAATGATACATATCCGAACGATCTATAGAATATGAGAAAACTGGTATGGGTTAAAATGATAAACCCAAGCGATTTTCATTGTATTGAATTTGGGATTGCAGGTTGAAATTATATATACCTGTATATATATATAAATTGCAGACTGAAATGATAAATATCCATATCACTTGACCATATGATAGAAAATTATATACAGAAACCATTGGTCTATATATATGTGTGTTTATATATATATATATTGAAATGATTTCCATAATTTTCTAAAGGAAAGATATATGGTTTTATATAAATATTGATTTTAATATATATATGTGTGTGTGTGTGTGTGTGTGTACTATTTTATATGTGTTTTAAAATTCTTGACTTTTAAAATTTTATGTTTTGAAAATTTTAAAGTTATAAGTTAGTTTTGAAATTATAAATATTAAGATTTTACATATAAATTTACTATTTTGAAATATATAATAAGCTTTAATATATAATAAGTTTAACAATAAGATTTAATTTAATAAAGTTTGATTTAATTAATATATAATATATTTAAGTATTTATTTAAATTTATATTTTAAAAATAGATTTTTATGATGCTTTTTATAAGTTAAGGTTGGGAAGATAGATTTGAAATTGATTTGAAATGGTATTTAATTAATAATTTTATTTAATTAAATCGATTTGAAAATTGTTGAATTTGAGGTTTTTAAAGGATATGATTTATAACTTGATTTTGATTAAAAGTGACTTAAATGAATATTTAAAATTTACATAAATTGAAATGTGATATTTAGTCTATTTAAATCTGTAATTTGAAGTTTATTTAAATGTTAGCTAAATGATTAAGTAAATTTTTTTCAAAACTAAATAATAGTAAAGTGAATTGGAGATATAAATGAAATTATCAAATTCAGTTTTGAAATGTGGAATATTTAAAGCTTTGAAATATATTGAAATTGAAATGGTTTATTTGTGGTTCAAATCTGTTTCGAAATCGATATAATTTGAAATGGTTGATTGAGAAACTGAATTGAATTGAAATTGATGAATGGAGATTGAATTAAATTTGAATATTTGAATTCGAGTTGATTTGAATCAATTTGTGAAATTTGAGGAGGCTAATAAAATATACAAAGTATTTTTAAATTATATTTAAAACTATTTATATATTTTACTTTATAAATTATTCTGATATGAACTATTTTAATATAAATCATTTTTAATATAAACTATTTTTAATATAAACTATTTTTTTATAAACTATTTTAATATACTAATTATTTTAATATAAACTATTTTAACTTATAACTATTTTTATATAAACTATTTTATTTTATAAACTATTTTATTTTATACACTATTTTAATATCTAAACCGGTTAAGTGGGAAGTGTTGTGGTTTTCCAAAGTATTATGATTTCAAAGTGTTATGATTCCAAAGTATTATGATATCTAAATTATGATTTCCAAAGTGTTATTATAAAAGTGTTATGATTTCAAAGTGTTATGATTTCTAAATTATAATTTCCAAAGTGTTATGATTTCAAAGTGTTATGATTTCCAAAGTATTATGATTTCTAAATTTTGATTTCCAAAGTGTTATGATTTCCAAAGTATTATGATTTCTAAGTAGTGTTATGGTTTTAGAAGCTTTATAATTTCGAAAGTGTTATAACTTTGAAGTGCTGTGACTTTTGGAAATGGATATATTTGAAATGGAAATGATATCGTATTGATATGTTTTTGAAATGGAAATGATATCGTATTGGGTTTTGAAATGGAAATGATATCGTATTTATATGGTTTTGAAATGGCAATGATATTTTCGTTTTGAAGTATATACTATTTTGAAATGACCGCGGTGTTAGAATAACGATTGGTTGTTAAAGAAACCGGGATCGGATATTGTCACTCTTTGCCAATACCGAAAACCACTTTAACAACTGTGTATGCGATGGAGATTCTCGAATGAAGTAGGATGGTGGCGACGATCCTATATGAGGTATATACGTGGACCCGACTCCCGTGAGTTGGCATAAGGTGGCTAAAACAGGAGCAATTAACGGGTCAAGTGAGGTAGCTCCTCCGATCAGACATGTAACGTCCCGCCTTTTCGCACACTTTAAACCGACACACATGACGATTCAAACCATACGGAAGGGCGGATTGTTATGGGGTAAATAAGAAAAAACAGAGAAGAAATAAAACAAAACAGAATCTCACAGCGGAAGGATAAAATATAATAATCAAATATACAGTTCATGAAACTGTTTTACAAAATATTTTATTTTACTTGTACAATGAATATCAGAGTTACCCATACCAATACTATCAATGCAGCGGAATTAAATGGTGTAGTGAAATAATATAGTAGATACTAGTAATACAAATCTTTGTCTTCGTCCTCCAGAGCTAAATCCTCAAATCCTGAAACGCTCGGTGTAACGACCCGTTAAATTCGATGATATTAAATGAGTTAACTTAATATGATTTCTAATCTAATTTAGAATGAAATAAAAGTCTTAAGATTTTATTTGAGTAAATGTAGGAAATTAGATATAGTAACTGTAATTAAAGGTTAACAATTTAAATGTTTGTATGGCAATAGATTGAAATAACCTAAATTGGCAATTTGTGGATTAATTTATGAATTCATGAAATAATAACTGAATTGAATTGCAACTATATAAATGAAAGTAAATTTTATTTAGTGGATGTCAACATTGAATAAATTTATTTAAAATAAAATAAAAAGATTTAAATGCATGTTTGGATAGAATATATAATTGATGGATTAAGTGGTAAGTAGTGATTAGAACTTAATTCTATAAAATTTGGAACTGAATGTATGTAAATAATTTTGTAGGAATAAGTTAATTAACAATTTATTTGCGCATACCCGATTTAATTGAAATAACAGAAAGGACAAGATCTTGATTTGCCTAGATATTTATATATTGATAAGCTATAACTAAATAGAAAGTTTGGTAGTAAATAGGATATAAGATGACAAAGGCAACTTATAAATTAATAAATGAATTCTTAATAATAAGTAGTAATTAATGCATAAATATATTTGGCATTTGGGATAATTACAAAATTTTACCCATTCATCTAATTTATTTAATTAAATCTAAATCTATGGCAACATTGTTGTTATTAATGGTTGTAAGTGAATTTGAATGTAAAAGGGTAACAATTATTTAGGCTAACCATTTATTGAGTATATTAAGTTAAGAATGTAAATTGATTGAAATAAATCTAAATTAATTATTTTGTTGTGTTAATGTGTTCTAGTTAATAAAAGGGGAATTTATAAGAAATGAAGCCTGCACTAATGAAGTGTATTATAATTCAAATGTTATTTATACCCATAAAATGTCTATTTACTGAATAGAAAGATTTTAAATCAATAAACAAATTTATGGAGGTTCCAATTTATAATTTATAACATTTAATGTAGACTCAATTACAATTAATTAATTTAAATGGTGCAGTTAGCGTAGATTTTTGTTTGTAATTGTAGAGGGTTAATTTTATAAGACAAAATTTATGCTAATTCTACTTATAATAGGACCATGGGTTGTTTTAGTATATAAAGCAGGATTTGTAAACTAGATTTGAGTATCAAATTCAACCATTGCATTTATTGCATAAATAAAAGGAATTTAACGGTTAAATTTGTCGTTATTGAAATTTAAATGGAATGTGTGGATAATAATGTGAAACCATGAACCAATGTTAGTAGCATCTTTATTTTGGATAAAAGTTGAAAATATAAAAGTTGAAAATCTAATAAGTGGGTTTTTGAGAGTTTAATTGATAATTTCTAAATATAAGAAAGTAGAGAAAGTGACACTGAAATTTATAGACTTATCAACTTTTAATTCACATCTAAACTTGTTAAATCATTAAATTGATTATGAAATATTTAAGCGATAAAATTTGGCCAATTTTAGAATTTAGATATAAAATTGGATTTTTATAATTTCTTTTAATTTATTTAATGAATATAAAAATAGCCATTTTGGCCACGGACTCGGATTTTGACGAAACTAGTTTCATCAGATCCGTATCGGTGAATTATTGTAGGGTTTCAAGTTTCGTATCGATCGGACATGTCGTTTGATCGTACGGACGCGAAACGCCTTGAAATCGATTTAATTAAAATCAATTAGAAATCAATTTGGAAATTTTGTTTTCAACACAACTTCTTCATACGATCAAATTTGGACGTGAAACTTTTTCCATCGCGTTCAGAATATTTTAAAATACCTATTTGGATATATGGGTTTAATAAATTTTGTTCCGGGGTCAGAACGTGCTTTTTGGTCCAACTACCGCTTAGCACGTTCGTAAATTCGTACCCACCTAGCCTACTATAGTTGTCTATAAATAGACAATTATAAACCCTAGCCTCCATCTTCTATCTATTGTCTATACGTTCATTTTCTTCATCTCTTTCTCTTCCTCAATGGTTGTAAAACCTAGATCTATCTACAGTTCAAAATCAAAAGTGAAAATTCAAACTCTCTAGAAAATTCTCAAAAAAATATATGTTGTAGCTGTCGATGTATACGTCACAGATCCGTGATTCGTTTCTCGATTCAGTTGTTCGTTCGTCCAGTAAAATTTAAACCATTTTCGGCCACTCATCATTGTCGCAACAAAACTCGCCCGATCGGAAAACTGTTTCTGGGTATTGTGGAGATAACCGAGGGGTTTTCATCAGTATAGTTTTTGGGTCGAATCAACGGCTAGATCTTCGTGAAATCACGAATTAGGGTTTCGGCCCTAGGCTTAGAGGCGGCGGCGGCGGCCACCAGGGGCGTGCGCACGAGTCCAGTGGGGGGCGGCTCGGCGAGCTGGAGGTGATGGAGGTGGTCCGGGGCGTCACGGTGGCCTGAGGTGCGCGAGGTTGGGGGTCAAAGTCTCGGTCAAGGCTTGATATTGGGTTCGGCGTGTGCGTGTTTAAATTCTGGAGAGAAGGGGAGGCGTGTTTCTCTGGGATGACGTGGCAAGTGCGTTTTCTTATTTATTTTGTTTTAATTTAATTTTTATTTCATTTCGCTTAAATGATCATAACTTCTACTTACGACCTCCGTTTCTCACGAAATTTTTTTCGTTAGGATCGTAATTAAATTCCAGATCTGTTGACGCTGGGTTGGACTGATTCGGAGACCGTCGGAATTTTGAGTTTAAATTGAATTTAAATTCGATTTAAATTCAAAAGGTGAGTGTTTTAACCCACTCACAACTTCTAAAAGTTTTTATGTTTGTTAAATTTATTTTAGATTTGAGTAGAAATTTATTTATAACTGTTTGGCATGTTTTGTTCATCTGATAAAGCGCGTTATTTAATTTAACTGTTAATTTATTTTATTTATTGCATATTAATTGACAGTTAGAATTTATTTATTTGCATAGGAACTGCTAGTAAACAGTTATAAAATTTATTACTAATTATAAACTGTTAGTTTAATAGTTGATTTAATTTATTTTTGAATATAACCGCCAGTTATTACCTGATATATATTATCAGATATATATTGATATTGAATTATTATTGGATGATGATTGTGATTTGGATGATGGATGATGTTGATGAATGGATGTTTTATTTTATATCATTAAACTGCAAGTTATCATGCATTTTTCGTTTCATTCGGGATTGTGGTTTGAAATGATATACAACCGCAAAATTTTATTTTTAAATTGCGGATTGAAATGATAAATATCTGTATCACTTGACCATAGGATAGAAAATTATATACAAGCACCGTGGTCTATATATAAATTATTTTAAAGTGATTTCTATGGTTTGGATGGGATACGGTTTATAAAAATTTGATTTTTGATATTTTATAAAATATTATTCTTCGATATATATACATATGAAGTTAAAAATTTGAAAATTAAGTTGTGTATAAACCTGTAGAATAAAAATGAAAAATTGAGAAAATGGAATTTGGAAATTTATCTTATATGTTTAAGTTTGGAAATTTTAAGGTATGATATTTATAACTGGATTTTCCAAGATGAATTAAAAATGAAAATTCTAGTATAAAGTAAATTTGAGAAAATATTTAATTGCTAGAAACTGGAGTTTTATTAATGGAATTTATATGAATATTCAAGAGTAAATAATAGAATATTAATTGTTGAAAGAAGAAAATCCAACTTTAATTTTGAAATATTAATACTCCAAATGGATATATATATATATATATATAGAAATTGAAGGGGTTTTTGGAACTTGAAGTGATATTTAAATTATGGTTTAAACTTTAAATAAAGAAATATATTTGAAAGCCATGGAAATTATTTTTCTTTACAAAGTAACTTTAAAGTTAAACCATTTATTTTACATTCGTTGAATATCCAAACCATTCAAGTTTTAGAAGTTATGGTTTTAAAATTTTGAATTTCGAAATATTATGCTTTGAAAGTATATTTCAAATATTTGGTTTCCAGATATTTAAATTTTAAACCAGCATGATTTTGGAAAAGAATTATATTTGAGATAAAATGATATCATATGGTTTTGGGTTTAAATTGATATCGTATTCATAGTTTTGAAACGGAAATTTTATTCTGGTTTTAAAGTATAAACTATTTTTAAATTACCGCGGTGTTATAATAACGATGGGTTGGCAAAGAGACCGGGATCGGATATGGACATACTCTCTGTCGATACCGAAAACCACTTTGACTAACCGTGTACGCGGTGGAGATTCCAGAATGAAGTAGGTGGTGGCGACGTTTCCTGTAAGGTAAATACGTGGATCCGACTCCCGTGAGTTGGCATAAGGTGGCTAAAACAGGAGTGATTCTCGGGCCAATGAGGTCATACCTCTGATCGGACGCTCCTCTTCGATATTATACTTTGACTTTGGATTGATTCAGTGGCCACTTCTATTTTTGATTTTGGGGGAGTTTGTTCGAGGTGGGCGGTAACTGCGGTTACGCGTTTCCACCAGCCCGGATAGCAATTGGTATATCTACCCTGGCATTGCCTAGTTGTGTCGTGTCACCTACCATACCGAGCCTTTACTACGAGTTTTGTTTTGTACCATACCTATGGAGTGCCCTCTGACGACGCCCAGTACGGGGGAGATTACGGTACTGTATAGACTATGAGAATATATTCTGTGTTAAGGGCTATATGGGTAACCCCTTAACGCTATTAAAAAGTAAGTTTATTTTACAATTAGACACTATTATAATAGCGCAATATACTACATAGTAAATAGTTTAACGGATCCTTAGGAGATGTAAATCCCGAGCATCTCTTGAGTTACTGCACTCATATTTATTTCTGTTAATTTAACTCACATAAGATCTTTTAGTTCTGACTCGAGTGTTTTGTCTTTTCAATTCGCTCGGGTCAGTCCGAGCGTTTCAGGATTTGAAGTTTAGCTCTAGAGGACGAAGACGAAGATTTGTAGTATTACTATTATTATTTATCTAGTGCACTACACACTGTTCCGCTGCATTGTTATTGGTATGTGTAACTCTGATATGTATTATATAAATATTTGTAAACAGTTTTATAAACTGTATATTTTATTATTATATTTTATCCTTCCGCTGTGAGATTCTATTTTATTTATTTCTTCTCTGTTTTTCTTATTTACCCCATAACAATCCGCCCTTCCGTATGGTTTGAATCGGCATGTGTGTCGATTTGAAGTGTGCGAAAAGGCGGGAGCTACAGTTGGTATCAGAGCTTTGGTTTAGCGATAAACCTTAGCTTTGTGGGGTTTGACTCTTTGTTAATAGGGTAGTAATACCCTATGGGAGTCGCTGAGTATATATATATGAGAGGGCGTATTTGTTAGTGTTATAAAAAGATTTTGATATTGTGTTAATCTGTTCCGTTTTGTATTTATAAATTCTGGTTGATGCATGGGACGATGTGTCTTCAATAGGGATTCCTAAATACTTAATAGGACAGACCGACATAATATCTGTTTTAATATAGGTGAATGAAATAATTTTGCCTATTATATTTTCTATATATAAAATAAGTTTTTAAATGATATTATATATATATATATATATATATTTTGTTGCAATAGATTGGGTGTTAGGAATAAAATTTATATATCATAGGTAAATAAGATTGAATTTAAAATAAATGAAATTTGGAAATTTTAGAACTTAAGTCCGGGATTTTGAAATTTGCTTTCAAAGGATTTTGAAGTATAATAATATTGTTATAAATATTTTTCGATATAAATATTTCAGTATAATTCGGAAGAATTGTTTTAAAGAAGATTTTGGAGAAAATAAGTTTTGCACTTCCTCTTTGTCGCTGGAAAATAATTTCGGTGATGGCGGCCGCATCATCGACTTTCATTTTCGAATTTCGAAGGGAAAGGCCACTGTAGTAAATTCTACTGCAGATTTATTTTGAAATATCTAAATTTTAATTCTTTAAATATAATTAGAGGTATATAAGTTATAAGAATATACTTATCTATTAAAATTTAACCCGGTATTTAATTTTTAATTTCCATTAATTAATTGTTTCAATTATGGTAGTGAAACAGAAAAAAAAATTAATAATTGAAACCCTAAATAAAATAAGAGACTAAAATACTAAGCTATAAAGGAAGTAAATTTTAACTTATAAGGGAAAATTTAAGATTTGTTGAACATTAAATTAATTAAAAGAAGTGATAAAACTTGTATAAATTCATTTGCATTTTCTTTAACATAAATAACTTACCAAAGATGAAAAGTTGAAATGTTAAATAAGAGATTGGAATAGAATATTATACAAGTAGAAATTTTGGAAATAATAAAGTATTAAATGAATTTCTGTTATAAATGAGAATTTAATGTTATAAACTTAAGTTATAAATTGAAATTTTACCAAAATTAAAGGTAAGTATTATAAATAGGTGATTTTAAACTTAAGTAAATAAAATGAAATTCTTTAATAATAAGGATTGATGTGTAGGGTTATAAACTTAAGTATGATATAAATGCTACTAGTTTAATATAATGGAAAGTAGGAAATATAAATAAATAACTGCAAACCATAGTTAATGAATAAATAAAATCCTTTACTTATAAGAATGAATGTTATAAGGTTAAGAATTTAGTGAAATTAAAAGGGGTTACTGTAATTAAATATAATAGAATGTAAGCATTTAATAAATGATTGAAATTGAGAAGTGCATTAAATGTAATACAAATAACAGAAACTTACATAACCTGAATAGATATAAATGGATAATTGTAAGTAATAAGTAGAAATAAAGGAAACAACCACTGGATGAGAAAATAAAATTTAAAAGTTGTTAGAAATAAATGTAGATTATAAAAGGATAATTTATGTGATATGAAAGAAAAAAAATGAAAATAAAAGATAAACTGTTATATGAATGAAAGGATCAAACAGCTAATGTATGAAATGAAAATTTATAATGAGTTAATTGGGTTGTTGGTTTGAATTGTTATTGTTTGATCTATGGTTGGTTGGGTAAGGGAATTTGAAGTTGTTGGATGAATAAATAATCTATTTTTGTCCCATCTAATACTGTTGAGTAAATGATGCACTGGATAGTTATTTTTCACTCCGTACCATTTCGAGTTTTAACCCGAACAACTATTTGTTTGTGTTGTGTGCTGTTTGTTAAAATTGATGGTTGTTGTATTGATTGTTGTTAGTGTTTGAAACCATGAAAATATTTCACTTTATATAAATAGTTAACCCTTTGGATTTTATAAGTGAAATGCAGGTTATGGAAACAATTGCAACTGCTTTTGGTTCCATAATAATAAGCATAAATTGCCCGACAAATAGGTACGTTTTCGGATTACGTTTTGTAGCGCTATTTTATATAATTTTTCCCGTGATGGGATATTTTATTTTGGATAATATATGTAATATATTTGTTATATTTTGATATTATATTTTTCTCCCAAACCTCTCCATACAAAGGAGACTCTGCCAAAATATTCCGTAAATTTTGGACTTAGAATTTTGTTGAAAATGTTTTCCAACTTTAATTATTTAAGTATAAAAGAATATAATGATTATAAAACGGGTATATTTCATTTAAGGAAATTAATTTAGTAAATTATTGTTATAAGTTAATATTGAAATAAGATGTACTGTTTTTTTTTATTCTTCCTTTTCCCTTCTTTTTCCTTTTCGGGGACGAAAAGTTTTGAGTGGGGGAGAGTGTAACGACCCGTTAAATTCGATGATATTAAATGAGTTAACTTAATATGATTTCTAATCTAATTTAGAATGAAATAAAAGTCTTAAGATTTTATTTGAGTAAATGTAGGAATTAGATATAGTAACTGTAATTAAAGGTTAACAATTTAAATGTTTGTATGGCAATAGATTGAAATAACCTAAATTGGCAATTTGTGGATTAATTTATGAATTCATGAAATAATAACTGAATTGAATTGCAACTATATAAATGAAAGTAAATTTTATTTAGTGGATGTCAACATTGAATAAATTTATTTAAAATAAAATAAAAAGATTTAAATGCATGTTTGGATAGAATATATAATTGATGGATTAAGTGGTAAGTAGTAATTAGAACTTAATTCTATAAAATTTGGAACTGAATGTATGTAAATAATTTTGTAGGAATAAGTTAATTAACAATTTATTTGCGCATACCCGATTTAATTGAAATAACAGAAAGGACAAGATCTTGATTTGCCTAGGTATTTATATATTGATAAGATATAACTAAATAGAAAGTTTGGTAGTAAATAGGATATAAGATGACAAAGGCAACTTGTAAATTAATAAATGAATTCTTAATAATAAGTAGTAATAAATGCATAAATATATTTGGCATTTGGGATAATTACAAAATTTTACCCATTCATCTAATTTATTTAATTAAATCTAAATCTATGGCAACATTGTTGTTATTAATGGTTGTAAGTGAATTTGAATGTCAAAGGGTAACAATTATTTAGGTTAACCATTTATTGAGTATATTAAGTTAAGAATGTAAATCGATTGAAATAAATCTAAATTAATTATTTTGTTGTGTTAATGTGTTCTAGTTAATAAAAGGGGAATTTATAAGAAATGAAGCCTGCACTAATGAAGTGTATTATAATTCAAATGTTATTTATACCCATAAAATGTTTATTTACTGAATAGAAAGATTTTAAATCAATAAACAAATTTTTGGAGGTTACAATTTATAATTTATAACATTTAATGTAGACTCAATTACAATTAATTGATTTAAATGGTGAAGTTAGCGTAGATTTTTGTTTGTAATTGTAGAGGGTTAATTTTATAAGACAAAATTTATGCTAATTCTACTTATAATAGGACCATGGGTTGTTTTAGTATATAAAGCAGGATTTGTAAACTAGATTTGAGTATCAAATTCAACCATTGCATTTATTGCATAAATAAAAGGAATTTAACGGTTAAATTTGTCGTTATTGAAATTTAAATGGAATGTGTGGATAATAATGTGAAACCATGAACCAATGTTAGTAGCATCTTTATTTTGGATAAAAGTTGAAAATATAAAAGTTGAAAATCTAATAAGTGGGTTTTTGAGAGTTTAATTGATAATTTCTAAATATAAGAAAGTAGAGAAAGTGACACTAAAATTTATAGACTTATCAACTTTTAATTCACATCTAAACATTTTTAAATCATTAAATTGATTTTGAAATATATAAGCGATAAAATTTGGCCAATTTTAGAATTTAGATATAAAATTGGATTTTTATAATTTCTTTTAATTTATTGAATGAATATAAAAATAACCATTTTGGCCACGGACTCGGATTTCGACGAAACCAGTTTCATCGGATCCGTATCGGTGAATTATTGTAGGGTTTCAAGTTTCGTATCGATCGGACCTATCGTTTGATCGTACGGACGCGAAACGCCTTGAAATCGATTTAATTGAAATCAATTTGGAAATTTTGTTTTCAACACAACTTCTTCATACGATCAAATTTGGACGTGAAACTTTTTCCATCGCGTTCATAATATTTTAAAATACCTGTTTGGATATATGGGTTTAATAAATTTCGTTCCGGGGTCAAAACGGGCTTTTTGGTCCAACTACCGCTTAGCACGTTCGTAAATTCGTACCCACCTAGCCTACTACAGTTGTCTATAAATAGACAATTATAAACCCTAGCCTCCATCTTCTATCTATTGTCTATACGTTCATTTTCTTCATCTCTTTCTCTTCCTCAATGGTTGCAAAACCTAGATCTATCTACAGTTCAAAATCAAAAGTGAAAATTCAAACTCTCCAGAAAATTCTCAAAAAAATATATGTTGTAGCTGTCGATGTATACGTCACAGATCCGTGATTCGTTTCTCGATTCAGTTGTTCATTCGTCCAGTAAAATTCAAACCATTTTCGGCCACTCATCATTGTCGCAACAAAACTCGCCCGATCGGAAAACTGTTTCTGGGTATTGTGGAGATAACCGAGGGGTTTGCATCAGTATAGTTTTTCGGTCGAATCAACCGCTAGATCTTCGTGAAATCGCGAATTAGGGTTTCGGCCCTAGACTTAGAGGCGGCGGCGGCGGCCACCAGGGGCTTGCGCACGAGTCCAGTGGGGGGCGGCTCGGCGAGCTGGAGGTGATGGAGGTGGTCCGGGGCGTCACAGTGGCCTGAGGTGCGCGAGTTTGGGGGTCAAAGTCTCGGTCAAGGCTTGATATTGGGTTCGGCGTGTGCGTGTTTAAATTCTGGAGAGAAGGGGAGGCGCGTTTCTCTGGGATGACGTGGCAAGTGCGTTTTCTTATTTATTTTGTTTTAATTTAATTTTGATTTCATTTCGCTTAAATGATCATAACTTCTACTTACGACCTCCGTTTCTCACGAATTTTTTTTCGTTAGGATCGTAATTAATTTCCAGATCTGTTGACGCTGGTTTGGACTGATTCGGAGACCGTCGGAATTTTGAGTTTAAATTGAATTTAAATTCGATTTAAATTCAAAAGGTGAGTGTTTTAACCCACTCACAACTTCTAAAAGTTTTTATGTTTGTTAAATTTATTTTAGATATGAGTAGAAATTTATTTATAACTGTTTGGCATGTTTTGTTCATCATATTTGATAAAGCGCGTTATTTAATTTAACTGTTAATTTATTTTATTTATTGCATATTAATTGACAGTTAGAATTTATTTATTTGCATAGGAACTGCTAGTAAAAAGTTATAAAATTTATTACTAATTATAAACTGTTAGTTTAATAGTTGATTTAATTTATTTTTGAATATAACCGCCAGTTATTACCTGATATATATTATCATATATATATTGATATTGAATTATTATTGGATGATGATTGTGATTTGGATGATGGAAGATGTTGATGAATGGATGTTTTATTTTATATCATTAAACTGCAAGTTATCATGCATTTTTCGTTTCATTCGGGATTGTGGTTTGAAATGATATACAACCGCAAAATTTTATTTTTAAATTGCGGATTGAAATGATAAATATCCGTATCACTTGACCATAGGATAGAAAATTATATACATGCACCGTGGTCTATATATAAATTATTTTAAAGTGATTTCTATGGTTTGGATGGGATACGGTTTATAAAAATTTGATTTTTGATATTTTATAAAATATTATTCTTCGATATATATACATATGAAGTTAAAAATTTGAAAATTAAGTTGTGTATAAACCTGTTGAATAAAAATGAAAAATTGAGAAAATGGAATTTGGAAATTTATCTTATATGTTTAAGTTTGGAAATTTTAAGGTATGATATTTATAACTGGATTTTCCAAGATGAATTAAAAATGAAAATTCTAGTATAAAGTAAATTTGAGAAAATATTTAATTGCTAGAAATTGGAGTTTTATTAATGGAATTTATATGAATATTCAAGACTAAATAATAGAATATTAATTGTTGAAAGAAGAAAATCCAACTTTAGTTTTGAAATATTAATACTCCAAATGGATATATATATATATAGAAATTGAAGGGGTTTTTGGAACTTGAAGTGATATTTAAATTATGGTTTAAACTTTAAATAAAGAAATATATTTGAAAGCCATGGAAATTATTTTTCTTTACAAAGTAACTTTAAAGTTAAACCATTTATTTTACATTCGTTGAATATCCAAACCATTCAAGTTTTAGAAGTTATGGTTTTAAAATTTTGAATTTCGAAATATTATGCTTTGAAAGTATATTTCAAATATTTGGTTTCCAGATATTTTAAATTTTAAACCAGCATGATTTTGGAAAAGAATTATATTTGAGATAAAATGATATCATATGGTTTTGGGTTTAAATTGATATCGTATTCATAGTTTTGAAACAGAAATTTTATTCTGGTTCTAAAGTATAAACTATTTTTAAATGACCGCGGTGTTGTAATAAAGATGGGTTGGCAAAGAGACCGGGATCGGATATGGACATACTCTCTGTCGATACCGAAAACCACTTTGACTAACCGTGTACGCGGTGGAGATTCCAGAATGAAGTAGGTGGTGGCGACGTTTCCTGTAAGGTAAATACGTGGACCCGACTCCCGTGAGTTGGCATAAGGTGGCTAAAACAGGAGTGATTCTCGGGCCAATGAGGTCATACCTCTGATCGGACGCTCCTCTTCGATATTATACTTTGACTTTGGATTGATTCAGTGGCCACTTCTATTTTTGATTTTGGGGGAGTTTGTTCGAGGTGGGCGGTAACTGCGGCTACGCGTTTCCACCAGCCCGGATAGCAATTGGTATATCTACCCTGGCATTGCCTAGTTATGCCGTGTCACCTACCATACCGAGCCTTTACTACGAGTTTTGTTTTGTACCATACCTATGGACTGCCCTCTGACGACGCTCAGTACGAGGGAGATTACGGTACTGTATAGACTATGAGAATATATTCTGTGTTAAGGGCTATATGGGTAACCCCTTAACGCTATTAAAAAGTAAGTTTATTTTACAATTAGACACTATTATAATAGCGCAATATACTATATAGTAAATAGTTTAACGGATCCTTAGGAGATGTAAATCCCGAGCATCTCTTGAGTTACTGCACTCATATTTATTTCTGTTAATTTAACTCACATAAGATCTTTTAGTTCTGACTCGAGTGTTTTGTCTTTTCAATTCGCTCGGGTCAGTCCGAGCGTTTCAGGATTTGAAGTTTAGCTCTAGAGGACGAAGACGAAGATTTGTAGTATTACTATTATTATTTATCTAGTGCACTACACACTGTTCCGCTGCATTGTTATTGGTATGTGTAACTCTGATATGTATTATATAAATATTTGTAAACAGTTTTATAAACTGTATATTTTATTATTATATTTTATCCTTCCGCTGTGAGATTCTATTTTGTTTATTTCTTCTCTGTTTTTCTTATTTACCCCATAACAATCCGCCCTTCCGTATGGTTTGAATCGGCATGTGTGTCGATTTGAAGTGTGCGAAAAGGCGGGATGCTACACTCGGACTGACCCGAGCGAATTTGAAAAGACAAAAACACTCGAGTCAGAACTAAAAGATCTTATGTGAGTAAAATTAACAGAAATAAATATGAGTACAGTAACTCAAGAGATGCTCGGGATTTACATCTCCTAAGGGTCCGTTAAACTATTTACTATGTAGTATATTGCGCTATTATAATAGTGTCTAATTGTAAAATAAACTTACATTTTAATAGCGTTAAGGGGTTACCCATATAGCCCTTAACACAGAATATATTCCCATAGTCTATACAGTACCGTAATCTCCCCCGTACTCGGCGTCGTCAGAGGGCACTCCATAGGTATGGTACAAAACAAAACTCGTAGTAAAGGCTCGGTATGGTAGGTGACACGGCACAACTAGGCAATGCCAGGGTAGATATACCAATTGCTATCCGGGCTGGTGGAAACGCGTAGCCGCAGTTACCGCCCACCTCGAACAAACTCCCCCAAAATCAAAAATAGAAGTGGCCACTGAATCAATCCAAAGTCAAAGTATAATATCGAAGAGGAGCGTCCGATCAGAGGTATGACCTCATTGGCCCGAGAATCACTCCTGTTTTAGCCACCTTATGCCAACTCACGGGAGTCGGGTCCACGTATTTATCTTACAGGAAACGTCGCCACCACCTACTTCATTCTGGAATCTCCACCGCGTACACGGTTAGTCAAAGTGGTTTTCGGTATCGACAGAGAGTATGTCCATATCCGATCCCGGTCTCTTTGCCAACCCATCGTTATTATAACACCGCGGTCATTTAAAAATAGTTTATACTTTAAAACCAGAATAAAATTTCCATTTCAAAAACTATGAATACGATATCATTTTAAAACCCAAAACAATATGATATCATTTTATCCAAATATAATTCTTTTCCAGAAATCATACTGCTTTAAAATCTATAATATCTGGAAACCAAACATTTGAATTATACTTTCAAAGCATAATATTTCGAAAATTCATAGTTTTAAAACCATAACTTCTAAAACTTGAATGGTTTGGATATTCAACGGTATATAAAATAAATGGTTTGACTTTAAGGTTACTTTTTAAAGAAAAATAATTTCCATGGCTTTACAAATATATTTCCTTATTTAAAGTCTAAACCATAATTTAAATATCACTTTCAAGTTCCAAAACCATTTCAATTTCTATATATATATATATCCATTTGGAGTATTAATATTTCAAAACTAAAGTTGGAATTTTATTGTTTCAACAAATCAATTGTTCTATTATTTAGTCTTGAATATTCACATAAAAATCCATAAATACAACTCCAATTTCTAGAAATTTAATATTTCTTTAAATTTAATTATACTAGAATATTCATTTAAATTTATCTTGGAAAAACTCCAGTTATAAATATCATACCTTAAAATTTCCAAACTTAAACATATAATATAAATTATCAAATTCCATTTTTCTCAATTTTTCCATTTTTATTTAACAGATTTATACACAGCCTAAATTCAAAATTTTTAACTTCGTATGTATATATGTAGAAGAATAATATTTATAAGATATCAAAACTTAAAAAAATTTATAAACCGTATCCCATCCAAACCATAGAAATCACTTTAAAATATTTTATATATAGACCACGGTGCCTGTATATAATTTTCTATCCTATGGTCAAGTGATACGGATATTTATCATTTCAATCCGCAAATTAAAAAATAAAAATTTGCGGTTGTATATCATTTCAAACCACAATCCCGAGTGGAACGAAAAATGCATGATAACTTGTAGTTTAATGATATAAAATAAAACATTCATTCATCCATCATCATCCATCATCCAAATCACAATCATCATTTAATAGCAAAACAATATCAATATATATCCGATAATATATAACAGGTAATAACTGACAGTTATATTCAAAAATAAATTTAACAACTATTAAACTAACAGTTTATCTGCAAATAAATAACTATAACTGTCAATCTATATGCAGTAATAAAATTAAATGAACAGTTATATTAAATAAATGCGATTTAACAGATATGATGAATAAAACATGCCAAACAGTCATAAATAAATCTCTACTCATATCTAAAATAAATTTAACAAACATAAAAACTTTTAGAAGTTGTGAGTGGGTTAAAACACTCACCTTTTGAATTTAAATCGAATTTAAACCCAAAAATTCGACGGTCTCCGAATTGGTCCAAACTAGTTCCAAACTGTCCGAAATTTAATTACGATCCTAACAAAAAAAGTTTCGCGTGAAACCGAGGTCGTATGAAAAAGTTATGCGATTTAAACGATTTGAAAATCAAAATAAATTATAAAACAAAACAAACCTTAATTAAATACTCGCCACGTCACTATCGTCTTCCACGCGCTTTGGCTACAGGAGCACGCGAATATGTTTCCAGACCGAACCCAAAACGGAAAACGAACACCACCATTAGATTGCGTATTCTGAAAACTCCAACATATAATTTTTCTGGAATTTTTAGAGGAGTTTGAATTTTGACTTTTATTTGGATTGAAACTGGATCTAGAAATTGTCTGTTGCCATTGAAGAAGAAAAGAAGTTGAAGAAGAGACTATACAGAGGAATGAAGATGGAGGCTAGGGTTTCACCGCCTATTTATAGATAGATTGCAAAAGAATAGGTGTGCACGAATTTTAACGTGCAAACGGAGGTGGTCCCAAAAGATAAATAATATTAATTACACACGTTATGGATTTAGGAAATAAATAAATTCCTTATCATTTACATTTTATTTTAAACATATTTACAAATGTAAATCTAGACGTTTCGTTTACGTTTCAAAATATATCCACAATTTTATTAATTTCCAAATTGATCTAAACTAATTTAGATGTAAATTAAAAGCTGATAAGTCTATCCATTGCAGTGTTAATTTCTCCACTTCCTTATATTTAGAATGGAAACGTTCACTTTATTTCCTCAACATTGTTTTATTTTCCTTAAAATGCTTATTTGTTACTTGCAATTCATAATGTAAACATTCTTATATTCTAAAATGATCAGCTTATACAATAATAAATCAATTCTTATATTTTCAAATAATGTACATTCATAATGAAAACATTCTTACATAAATTTTATTAATTGCACTTTGGTTCTTTTCCTTTTTCAATTAAAAGATTTTAATAAATTTATTTCCAATTAATTTTAATCTTCCACTTCAAAACAGACCCTAATTGATGAAATCAATTAAATAAATACGTGAACATTGTAATCCTTATTTATAGTCAAGCAAACATGTTTATAAAATTACAGTTTTCAACAAGCATTAAATTACATACTAAATAAATCTTTTTCTCTATTCAATTAAATAATCAAATGTTTATTCCATCTAAAAATTTTAAGTAGAAGGATTCCATGTTGGGTTCAAAATCTATTATTTTAATATCCTTGAATTTTAGTTTAATCTCTATAAACGAAATATTTAAACGTTAATTTCATTTATTTTGCAATACTTAATTAAACCAAAATATCGTTTTCTAAACTTAAATCTATGCTCCCATTGATTCATTCAATTTGCACTTATTATGTATTATTTTAACAACTCATTTATAACTTTGAATCTATTCCCCAAATTTCACATTTCTATCGTTATATACATTTGAATTCCATCCTATTTAATATTTCAAATATTACGTCATTACCATTAATGAAATAAATATATTGTTAATTATTGCGTTATAACTTAATATACTAAAAAGGTGGTAAATCTTAAATACTTGTTCTCATTAACGGTTTATTTCTACTTACAAATTCATGCAATTATTACCTATTTCCATCTTTATCTCCAATTAACGTAAAATGTTATATTCAAATTCCATAAATTTCAATAGATTCAAATTATCATATCTATGAAGAACATTTACGTTGTTATTACCTTAACTTATTCAACGTAACATTTAATTTATATTTAATGCAATGATTTCCAAATCAATTGAATTGAATTAAATATATATGTATCACTCATAATAACTTGTGGTCACAACTCTTGATCACCATTAATAAGTTTATTATTTACAATCCAATAATCGCCATTCTATATATATATATATATATATATATATATATATATATATACGAATTAACTAATTCAATATTTCCATTTCGTTTTCCTATCCTAAATTTATTACTAAGTGTATTTACTCCATTCCAACAAGTTGGAATTCCATTTTTACTATACAATCATTTCCCTATTCACTTTTATTACTAACCCATCATCATTGCATTTATTGTCTTTTATTGATTTAATCAATTTACCCCATATTCCCTTAAACTCATACTAACGAAACATTCAATTCTATTTATCTCATAAACTCCATTTCATAAATCTACCTACAATTTCTACCTAGAAATAAGGTTACATTTCCGTTGAAAATACATTTACATCTTACGTTACTACATTAATAGTTAGTAACGTTTATATCATCAACCATCACTTATGAATAATTAGCGTTTCCTATTTATTTTGTTACATTCACTTATATTCATTTATGAATAAATTGGTATTCCCTTTAACCTATTAATTACTAACTTTAATTATTACAATTCATTTATCTAACATAAATTTTGAATCTATTTCCAAATTTTCATATTTCAATTAATTAACACCTTACAATAGTTTACAAATAAAAGGGATTGTACTAATTACATTATTTATTTTCTTGCATTACTTTATTACCTCCATTTATATTCAATTTCCGTAAATCAATATTTTATTCCATTGACCAATTCAATACTTGCAACAATTTCCACTATTACAATTAATTGCAATATATAATTTAATTTTCAAATTTTAATTACCTTTGATACATCAAATTTCAATATTTTCTTTCATATAAATTAATAAGATTTTTATTTCTTTCTAAATTTTAAAATAAAATCCTATTAATTTAAATCATTTCAAACATCGAATTTACGCGGATCGTTACACTCTCCCCCACTCAAAACTTTTCGTCCTCGAAAAGGAAAAGAAGGGAAAAATTAAATACAATACATCTTATCCAAAATATTTAACTTATAAACAATTAAATTTACAAAATTAATCACTTTAAATAAGATATCCTATTTATAACTATTTAATCCTTTATATTTAAATTATTAAAGTTTGGAAAAACATTTCCAAAATATTTCCAAGATACTGCATTTTCTTATATAATCCAAAGGGTTGCAATTTATATAAAGTGAAATATTTAAGTGGTTTCAATCACTAACAAAAAATCAATACAACAACCATCAAATTTAACAAACAGCATACACAACAAACAAACAACCATTCAATCAAACAAGCCAATAGTTGTTCGGGTTCAAAACTTGAAATGGTACGGAATGAAAAATAACTATCCAGTGCATCATTTACTCAACAGTCTTAGATGGGACAGAATAGATTATTTATTCATCCAACTACTTCAAATTTCCTTACCCGACCAACCATAAATCAAACAATACCAATTCAACCAACAAATCAATTAACTCATTATAATTTTTTTTTTTTTTACATTAGCTGTTTGATCTCTTCATTCATATAACAGTTTATCTTTTATTTTCATTTATTTTCATTCATGTACCACATAAATTATCCTTTTATAATTTACATTTATTTCTAACAACTTTAAATTTTATTTTCTCATTAAATGTTTGTTTCATTTATTTTCACTTATTACCTCCCATTATCCATTTCCATTAATTTAGGTCATGTAAGTTTCTTCTATTGTATTACATTTAATGCACTTCTCACTTTCAATCACTTTATTTAATGCTTACATTTCTATTATATTTCATTATAGTAATCATTTTTAATTACACCTAAGTTCTTAACCTTATAACATTCATTCTTATAAGTAAAGGATTTATTTAATTTATTACCTAGGGTTTGCAGTCTTTTTTTTTTTTTAAACTAGTAGCATTTAAATCATACTTAAGTTAATAACCCTACACATCATTCCTTATTTATTAAAGAATTTCATTTTATTTTCTTAAGTTTAAAATCACCTATTTATAATACTTACCTTTAATTTTGGTAAAATTTCAATTTATAACTTAAGTTTATAACATTAAATCCTCATTTATAACAGCAATTCATTGAATACTTCATTATTTCCAAAATTTCTACTTGTATAATATTCTATTCCGATCACTTATTTAACATTTCAACTTTTCATATTTGGTAAGTTATATATGTTAAAGAAAATGCAAAAGAACTTATACAAGTTTTATCTCTTCTTTTAATTAAATTTAATGTTCAACAATATTACTTTTTGTCTCATATGTTAAAATTTTCAAATTTTCCTTTATAACTTTGCATAAATTTTCTTACCTAAATTAGAGGTTTAAATTCATTAATTTCTTACCTTTTATTTCACTAAAATAATTTAAACTATTAATTAATGGAAATTTAAGAATTAAATACCGGGTTAAATTTCAATAGATAAGTATATTCTTATAACTTATATACCTCTAATTATATTTAAACAATTAAAATTTAGATATTTCAAAATAAATCTGCAGTAGAATTTACTACAGTGGCCTTTCCCTTTGAAACTCGAAAATGAAAGTCGATGATGCGGCCGCCATCACCGAAATTATTTTCCAGCGACAGAGAGGAAAGTACGAAACTTATTTTCTCCAAAATCTTCTTTAAAACAATTCTACCAAATTATACTAAATATTTATATAAGAAAATACTTATAAACAAAATTATTATAATTCATAAATCCTTTGAAAGCAAATTTCCAAAATCCCGGACTTAAGTTCGAAAATTTCCAAATTTCATTGATTTTAATTTCAATCTCATTTTACCTATTATTTAAAATTTTATTCCTAACAACCAATCTATTGCAACCAACAATATATATATATATATATATATAATACCTTAATAAAATATTTTATATATAGAAAATATAATAGGCGAAGTTATTTCATTCACCTATATTAAAAACAAATATTATGTCGGTCTGTCCCATTAAGTGTTTAGAAATCCCTATTGATGTCATAGCGTCCCATGCACCAACCAGAATTTATAAATACAAAACGGAACAGATTAACACAATATCAAAATCTTTTTATAACACTAACAAATACGTTCTCTCGTATATACACTCAGTGACTCCCATAGGGTATTACTACCCTATTAACAAAGAGTCAAACCCCACAAAGCCAAGGTTTATCGCTAAACCAAAGCTCTGATACCAACTGTAACGTCCCGCCTTTTCGCACACTTTAAACCGACACACATGACGATTCAAACCATACGGAAGAGCGGATTGTTATGGGGTAAATAAGAAAAAAACAGAGAAGAAATAAAACAAAACAGAATCTCACAGCGGAAGGATAAAATATAATAATCAAATATACAGTTCATGAAACTGTTTTACAAAATATTTTATTTTACTTGTACAATGAATATCAGAGTTACCCATACCAATACTATCAATGCAGCGGAATTAAATGGTGTAGTGAAATAATATAGTAGATACTAGTAATACAAATCTTTGTCTTCGTCCTCCAGAGCTAAATCCTCAAATCTTGAAACGCTCGCACTGACCCGAGCGAATTTGAAAAGACAAAAACACTCGAGTCAGAACTAAAAGATCTTATGTGAGTAAAATTAACAGAAATAAATATGAGTACAGTAACTCAAGAGATGCTCGGGATTTACATCTCCTAAGGGTCCGTTAAACTATTTACTATGTAGTATATTGCGCTATTATAATAGTGTCTAATTGTAAAATAAACTTACTTTTTAATAGCGTTAAGGGGTTACCCATATAGCCCTTAACACAGAATATATTCTCATAGTCTATACAGTACCGTAATCTCCCCCGTACTGGGCGTCGTCAGAGGGCACTCCATAGGTATGGTACAAAACAAAACTCGTAGTAAAGGCTCGATATGGTAGGTGACACGGCACAACTAGGCAATGCCAGGGTAGATATACCAATTGCTATCCGGGCTGGTGGAAACGCGTAGCCGCAGTTACCGCCCACCTCGAACAAACTCCGCCAAAATCAAAAATAGAAGTGGCCACTGAATCAATCCAAAGTCAAAGTATAATATCGAAGAGGAGCGTCCGATCAGAGGTATGACCTCATTGGCCCGAGAATCACTCCTGTTTTAGCCACCTTATGCCAACTCATGGGAGTCGGGTCCACGTATTTACCTTACAGGAAACATCGCCACCACCTACTTCATTCTGGAATCTCCACCGCGTACACGGTTAGTCAAAGTGGTTTTCGGTATCGACAGAGAGTATGTCCATATCCGATCCCGGTCTCTTTGCCAACCCATCGTTATTATAACACCGCGGTCATTTAAAAATAGTTTATACTTTAAAACCATAATAAAATTTCCATTTCAAAAACTATGAATACGATATCATTTTAAAACCCAAAACAATATGATATCATTTTATCCAAATATAATTCTTTTCCAAAAATCATACTGCTTTAAAATCTATAATATCTGGAAACCAAACATTTGAATTATACTTTCAAAGCATAATATTTCGAAAATTCATAGTTTTAAAACCATAACTTCTAAAACTTGAATGGTTTGGATATTCAACGGTATATAAAATAAATGGTTTGATTTTAAGGTTACGTTTTAAAGAAAAATAATTTCCATGGCTTTACAAATATATTTCCTTATTTAAAGTCTAAACCATAATTTAAATATCACTTTCAAGTTCCAAAACCATTCAATTTCTATATATATATATATATATATATATATATCCATTTGGAGTATTAATATTTCAAAACTAAAGTTGGAATTTTATTCTTTCAACAAATCAATTGTTCTATTATTTAGTCTTGAATATTCACATAAAAATCCGTAAATACAACTCCAATTTCTAGAAATTTAATATTTCCTTAAATTTAATTATACTAGAATATTCATTTAAATTTATCTTGGAAAAACTCCGGTTATAAATATCATACCTTAAAATTTCCAAACTTAAACATATAATATAAATTATCAAATTCCATTTTTCTCAATTTTTCCATTTTTATTTAACAGATTTATACACAGCCTAAATTCAAAAATTTTAACTTCGTATGTATATATGTAGAAGAATAATATTTATAAGATATCAAAACTTAAAAAATTCTATAAACCGTATCCCATCCAAACCATAGAAATCACTTTAAAATATTTTATATATAGACCACGGTGCCTGTATATAATTTTCTATCCTATGGTCAAGTGATACGGATATTTATCATTTCAATCCGCAAATTAAAAAATAAAAATTTGCGGTTGTATATCATTTCAAACCACAATCCCGAATGGAACGAAAAATGCATGATAACTTGTAGTTTAATGATATAAAATAAAACATTCATTCATCCATCATCATCCATCATCCAAATCACAATCATCATCCAATAGCAAAACAATATCAATATATATCCGATAATATATAACAGGTAATAACTGGCAGTTATATTCAAAAATAAATTTAACAACTATTAAACTAACAGTTTATCTGCAAATAAATAACTATAACTGTCAATCTATATGCAGTAATAAAATTTAATGAACAGTTATATTAAATAAATGCGATTTAACAGATATGATGAATAAAACATGCCAAATAGTCATAAATAAATCTCTACTCATATCTAAAATAAATTTAACAAACATAAAAATTTTTAGAAGTTGTGAGTGGGTTAAAACACTCACCTTTTGAATTTAAATCGAATTTAAATCCGATTTAAACCCAAAAATTCGACGGTCTCCGAATTGGTCCAAACTAGTTCCAAACTGTCCGGAATTTAATTACGATCCTAACAAATAAATTTTCGTGTGAAACCGAGGTCGTATGAAAAAGTTATGTGATTTAAACGATTTGAAAATCAAAATAAATTATAAAACAAAACAAACCTTAATTAAATACTCGCCACGTCACTATCGTCTTCCACGCGCTTTGGCTACAGGAGCACGCGAATATGTTTCCAAACCGAACCCAAAACGGAAAACGAACACCACCAGTAGATTGCGTATTCTGAGAACTCCAACATATAATTTTTCTGGAATTTTTAGAGGAGTTTGAATTTTGACTTTTATTTGGATTGAAACTGGATCTAGAAATTGTCTGTTGCCATTGAAGAAGAGAAGAAGTTGAAGAAGAGACTATACAGAGGAATGAAGATGGAGGCTAGGGTTTCACCGCCTATTTATAGATAGATCGCAAAAGAATAGGTGTGCACGAATTTTAACGTGCAAACGGAGGTGGTCCCAAAAGATAAATAATATTAATTACACACGTTATGGATTTAGGAAATAAATAAATTCCTTATAATTTACATTATTTTTTAAACGTATTTACAAATGTAAATCTAGACGTTTCGTTTACGTTTCAAAATATATCCACAATTTTATTAATTTCCAAATTGATCTAAACAAATTTAGATGTAAATTAAAAGCTGATAAGTCTATCCATTGCAGTGTTAATTTCTCCACTTCCTTATATTTAGAATGGAAACGTTCACTTTATTTCCTCAACATTCTTTTATTTTCCTTAAAATGCTTATTTGTCACTTGCAATTCATAATGTAAACATTCTTATATTCTAAAATGATCAACTTATACAATATTAAATCAATTCTTATATTTCCAAATAATGTACATTCATAATGAAAACATTCTTACATAAATTTTATTAATTGCACTTTGTTTCTTTTCCTTTTTCAATTGAAAGATTTTAATAAATTTATTTCCAATTAATTTTAATCTTCCACTTCAAAACAGACCCTAATTGATGAAATCAATTAAATAAATACGTGAACATTGTAATCCTTATTTATAGTCAAGCAAACATGTTTATAAGATTACAGTTTTCAACAAGCATTAAATTACATACTAAATAAATCTTTTTCTCTATTCAATTAAATAATCAAATGTTTATTCCATCTAAAAAATTTAAGTAGAAGGATTCCATGTTGGGTTCAAAATCTATTATTTTAATATCCTTGAATTTTAGTTTAATCTCTATAAACGAAATATTTAAACGTTAATTTCATTTATTTTGCAATACTTAATTAAACCAAAATATCGTTTTCTAAACTTAAATCTATGCTCCCATTGATTCATTCAATTTGCACTTATTATGTATTATTTTAACAACTCATTTATAACTTTGAATCTATTCCCCAAATTTCACGTTTCTATCGTTATATACGTTTGAATTCCATCCTATTTAATATTTCAAATATTACGTCATTATCATTAATGAAATAAATATATTGTTAATTATTGCAATTGATTTTCCGTTATAACTTAATATACTAAATAGGTGGTAAATCTTAAATACTTGTTCTCATTAACGATTTATTTCTACTTACAAATTAATGCAATTATTACCTATTTCCATCTTTATCTCCAATTAACGTAAAATGTTATATTCAAATTCCATAAATTTCAATAGATTCAAATTATCATATCTATGAAGAACATTTACGTTGTTATCCATTTATTACCTTAACTTATTCAACGTAACATTTAATTTATATTTAATGCAATGATTTCCAAATCAATTGAATTGAATTAAATATATATGTATCACTCATAATAACTTGTGGTCACAACTCTTGATCACCATTAATAAGTTTATTATTTACAATCCAATAATCGCCATTCTATGTATATATACGAATTAACTAATTCAATATTTCCATTTCGTTTTCCTATCCTAAATTTATTACTAAGTGTATTTACTCCATTCCAACAAGTTGGAATTCCATTTTTACTATACAATCATTTCCCTATTCACTTTTATTACTAACCCATCATCATTGCATTTATTGTCTTTTATTGATTTAATCAATTTACCCCATATTCCCTTAAACTCATACTAACGAAACATTCAATTCTATTTATCTCATAAACTCCATTTCATAAATCTATCTGCAATTTCTACCTAGAAATAAGGTTACATTTCCGTTGAAAATACATTTACATCTTACGTTACTACATTAATAGTTAGTAACGTTTATATCATCAACCATCACTTATGAATAATTAGCGTTTCCTATTTATTTTGTTACATTCACTTATATTCATTTATGAATAAATTGGTATTCCCTTTAACCTATTAATTACTAACTTTAATTATTGCAATTCATTTATCTAACATAAATTTTGAATCTATTTCCAAATTTTCATATTTCAATTAATTAACACCTTACAATAGTTTACAAATAAAAGGGATTGTACTAATTACATTATTTATTTTCTTGCATTACTTTATTACCTTCGTTTATATTCAATTTTCGTAAATCAATATATTATTCCATTGACAAATTCAATACTTGCAACAATTTCCAATATTACTATTAATTGCAATATATAATTTAATTTGCAAATTTTAATTACCTTTGATACATCAAATTTCAATATTTTCTTTCATATAAATTAATAAGATTTTTATTTCTTTCTAAATTTTAAAATAAAATCCTATTAATTTAATTCATTTCAAACATCGAATTTACGCGGGTCGTTACAAGACACATTTCTCTAATTGTCATTCTATTACTTTGGGATTGATTTCGTGCGCACCTTTGATCTGGAAGTGTGGCTCGAGGTGGGCGATAGCTGCTGCTGTGCGTTACCACCAGCCTAGAAGTGTAATTGGTATATCTACCCTGGCATTGCCTAGTTGTGTCATGTCACCTACCTTAGCGAGACCACTACGAGTTTGTTTTGTACCATACCTATGGAGTGCCCTCTGACGACCCCCAGTACGAGGGAGATTACGGTACTGTATAGACCATGGGAATATTTAAAATGTGTTAACGTGGAAATAGGTAGCGCCTTAACGCTATTTTAATAGTTTACTTTACTATAGACATTATTATAATAGTGTATGTTACTACGTAGTAGATAGTTTAACGGATCCTTAGAGGATGGTTATCCCAAACATCCTTTGAGTTACTTGTATTTCAGTTGTTATTTCACTCGAATTGGATTTATTGATATAAGAATGTTAATCCTGACTCGAGTGTTCTGTGTTTTGCTTTACGCTCGAGTCAGACTGAGTGATACATCTTTTGAGACTCACCTTTGGAGTTGGAACTTCGCTTGAAGATCCATCTATCTATTAAGCTTGTAGTTTCCTTTGAAATTTGGAACGTTTCCATCGGTTCCAAAATCCATTCTTGTCTCTCCCTATTCGTATTCTTCTTGATTATGGAGCATCCCATTGCTCTACTGTATTATTTGTAAAGGGGTGAAACTCCTTTACAATAAGACATTGATTTACTGGAGATTTCTACATCCTCGGTTAGACGCCGCTGTCTCTTGCTAGTCTATTGTGATCGAATGTTAATTTTCCTCAATATTCTGCATTGATCTTATTCTTGAAGTCTTGGTTGACCGGTTAAGGTTGCCCATGATAAATACCAGTATATCCATCCTTCTATTTTGAGCTTTAATTATTTATTTCCAAATTCAAGCCTGTCTTCTTAGCTTGAGTTCTCTTCGATTTGAGTTCCCATAATTTGAATCTCTATTCCTGTGTTGGATTCCATTTTGAATCATCGAGTAAGGAAGTGTATTTGTAATTTATATTAATCATTTTATATGCTGTGTTGTTTGAGTTGTTAATGTTGATTTGGATTTTCAATCGATTCGTTTGATCAATGTTATCTATAGGAATTCCAAAACACTTGAACAGAGCAAACTGACACAATATTATTTTCAAATTGGTAAATGAAATTTATATATATAATTATTATATATAATTATAATTTTCTGGAATTTAATAGTTAAATGAAATTATAACATGGTTTATGGAACTGAAATGAATTCAAATCAAGAATTTAAGAGTTTAAATTTCTGGTGATTCCAAACTTTGGTTTTAAAGTTTTAAAGGGGTTTATCGTTTAAAAGTATTTTTGAATATAAATTGTTTTCAAAGAATTTTAAAATTGTAAATCGATGCTCTCCTCTTTTGTCGCTGGAAAATAATTTCGGTGATGGCGGCCGCATCATCGACATTCATTTTCGAGTTTCGAAGTGGAGAGACCATTACGTAGCCTTACTACACTTTTATTTTGGAAATTAAATTGATTTGAATTTCTAAAGTATGACTTGATTTATAATATATATTGATATATGATTATAAATTTGATTTGATATATATCGTGTGTGTATGTGTGTATATATATATTTATCTTTAAATAGTTTGAAGTGAATCGGAAATTTAATTCGTGCACTTTCTTAAAAGGATGATTTCAATTATAAAATAAAGACAAATTTTGAATAAATATTTCAACTTGAAATAATTGAATTAGAAAAAATTTCTTGTATAATACTTAATTTCATTCCAATATATAACTTACCTAAGTTATCCAGAAGTTGAATTTGAAATTGAATAGTATACAATATAAAATAATGTTAAAGGAATTTATAAATTGAAATTAAATCAACTTATTGAAATGCCTTGAATTTTAAATCAATTATTGAATATTAATTAATTTAAATTGAAATTTGTATGGTTTTAAATTAATTGTTTTATTTTTTTTTAAAACTATTTTCTTTCCGATTGTTTCTATTCTCCTACCTCGTTCCTTTTCGGGGACGAAAAGTTTTGAGTGGGGGAGAATGTAACGATCCGTAAATTTTTAGCTATTTTAGTAACGTATTTAATTGAATTTTTGGGAAATTTTAATAATAATAATATTTTGAAATAAAAATTTGATATTTGGAATACGTATATTTAAACATAGCAAATGGTAAATTTTCATCTGATAATATAGAAATTTATTTTATTGTGAAATTCTATTTTAATTCAAATCAGTTAAAAATTGATGACAATAAAATGTTTTCCAAACTTGAATATTTTTGTATAATAAATTTGTAAATCATCTTCTGAGTGAGATATCATAATTTGTTTCGTCAAATTTGGACTGTTATTGCTCTGTTTATCTTATTTTCGATGGATTAGTAGCATTTTTGGTGCCGATTATCGACTTTTGGCCGGTTGATCGTACCACGGATATATGTATACCGCTTTGATCGTCTCGTCATGTTGGTCTCTGCGGTATATTCAATTCTGTGTTTTGAAGTCCAATTTTTAGTAGAATTCACGAAACAATTAATCATGCCGGTATCCAATTTCAAACTTTTGGGCTTCTGTTCTTTCATCTACCTAACTGTTGAAATCTAGCAGCCACTTGCTTTTCATATTCCCGTAATTATGATTTGACTGTTGCTTTTTCCTTAGTTCGCTCATTTTCTCGCTTTCGTTCGAATACAATTTAATACAGCCTGTTCATTCTCTTCACCTTCATTTGCTTTGTAATATAAAAAAAGTTGTTTCATTTTTTACTGTTTGACTCTCAAAACTGTTCGTGCATGAAGCTACCCAAAGCCGATCCCCTTTCTTTGAAACCAGCCTTCATTCACCGACGCCCTCCCCATCAACCATACGGCCACCTCTCCTCTTCTACCCTCCAGCAGCCCGAGCTCTAGCTCTTTCCCTACCATCGGACCAAAGAACCCAGCCAAGCACTACGACCACCCAGTCAATTCCTCCCCTTCACCCAAGACCATGACCGCCTCCTTCATCTCACCACCCTCCCGCATCGTGATCTCCTCCTCCAACCCTGGCCACTTCTTTTCCTTGCTCTGTCCATTTGCAGCCTCTTCTTCTTTTAATGTGTAAGTTATTTGTAAGTAATATATATAGTTTATATTATGGTAGAACATATATTTTCATTTTAAAAAGCTGCTATTGTCTCTTGTTCTATGTGTATTTTGTTTGCATAACTTATAATAGTATTTTTAATACTTTACATTTTAATAAGTATATATATGTCGTATACTTTCAAATCTCTTTTGTCTTGTATTGTTAACTTACAGTTTGTATATATATGTCCATATACATTGGTTTATATATATATATATATATATATATATATATATATATATATATATATATATTGTTGATTCCAAGTGTTATACATATGTCAGTATATATATATATATACATACATACATATATATGTATGTATGTATGTATGTATGTATGTATGTATGTATGTATGTATGTATGTATGTATGTATGTATGTATGTATGAAGTATGGAGGGATCGGATCGCGGTGAGTTGACCCGCAAGGAGGAAGACGCTATTTTTGACTCCATCATGGATCTGATGCAGCAAATTGGCGTTTTGCTTAAGCAAACTAAGTGGTAATCTACAAAAATAAACTATCTTATAAAACTTAGACAATTGTTATAAAAGTCATCAAAAGTTCTATAACGGTTTTTTCTATTCGTAGGCTAGGGCATCTCAATAAGCGTACCAAAAAGAGAAGGATAAAGCCAACGTAAAAGAGATGAAAGCCATTGTCGAGCAGCTGCAGGAGCATGACCATTTTTGCGCTATACAGATGGAGCAGTTGAATTAGCGTTTAGCGGAGTACGTGCAGCAACATTGTTCATTTCATTCGTTATCTGGTGCTTCCGGAGGCGAGAACGACTCTTGATAGGTACGATTTTCTGTGTTTGTGCTTGGATGTTGTATATGTTGACTTGGAGTTGGAGAGGATGATTTGTTTTGGTATGTTTGATACATTTTGATGACACATTGGATGTGTTATATTGATTTGGTACATTTTGTGATGTTTTTTTATGTTTGACGTTGATTGGCCAGTGCTTTGTTGGATGTTTGAGGATGTTGGATGGTTGATTTTTTTATATATTGGTGTTTATGATCTTGACTTTATATATATTAGAGTTTATGATTTTGTATATAATGGAGATTATGGTTAATATTGTTTTCGATATAATATGTGATGTAAGTTGTTGCATACACACACGCGCGCGCGCGCGCACACACACACACACACACACATATATATATATATGAATTATTTGTATGGTATGGAGTTGAGAAGTGTGTGTGTATGCAGATTTTGTGGAAGTCGAATAGGCGCGGAAATAAAAAATAAACCCAGATTTCCGTCGGCAAATGAAGGCTTATGGGCTACAATCTTCTAATGGCTATCGACGACTACTGATGGATTATTGGTTACGAATGGATCAACGTATACCTCATTGGTCGTCAAAGTCTGTCGCTTTTTTCCATTAGAAGCCATCGATAAGACATCGAAAGATTGTCGTCGCCTCCGTCGAAAGTTGACAAAAACCGTGGATGCTATTCCGACGGCTATACCATCGGCTTCCAATGGCAGCCGACGGCCAATTGCCGTCGGAATAGCCCTGTCATCTTATAGTGGCGATATACTTATCCTTTTAGTTGAATCAACAACTACCTCTTGTTTTGAACATTTTCAAGTTGAAGCTCCTTAACTAAAGTTAAACATGAATTTTGGATTAACATGTTATATTTGATATCAATCACGAAATTCGAGTCTAAATAATCCTTCATAAGGAGTTTGTTATTTCCATAAACAATTATCAACTATTTTGTAAAAACTCATGAATACTTATAAATAATATTTAATAATATTAATTTGGATTTGTAGCTTGGTCAATGCATCAATTACATGAGTGAATAGTGATATTATAGACAAGATAGCATTTATGATAATTCATATTGACGATGCATATGGAATCCATCTTGTTTGCTCCACATTAAACATTTTAGTATGATGTCTGTGTATATTATATAGGACAACCCAACATCGTTTCTTATAGTTTATAAATATTTTAGTATCCTTAATATTCTTTCTTACAAACACACATATCTTTTGCATTTTGATTGAAAATCATAGTATTTGATTTTGTTTGTCAAAATATTTGCTTAACTATGACGCTTCTCAATCGATACAATCTTATCTATTCTCGGATCTTATTTATCACTTAAAAACTCAGTCAACTCTCTCACTGATGTCATAACATTTCAGTCAAGTGTAAATAGTCTATTCTAAATCATTATTCAAAATTCCTGTTTTAACTAAAAAATACCAAAATTTAAGGTTATATTAGGCAATAATTTTATGAGTAGAATCCAAATTAACTTCATTATGTTGATTGACAAATCTATTATGCTAATTTCAATAATTGAAATTTATACTATGACTCTCATCAATGTTGCTTACTCTATTTCTACTGCATCGGTCTTCCGTTCTAGGACACACCCACGGAATCATATTTCGAAAATGTACTTGGAATCTCCTTCAAATTTAAGCATCATGACATATGGGTCGAGTCTATACTCTTTATGGCTTACTGATAATTGAGGAAATTGTTATTACTAACAATTATTTTTCTCGACATTGACAAGAAACTCATGGTTTCTCTTTTAAGTGTGAGAATCCTTACTAAACATTCCAAAGAGTTGAGTCCATTTTACGCTTAGTTGATTTATTTCATCTTATGCAATCAGTTTCTAAGTTGGAATCTTTGTATTACAACCAATAATTGCAAAAAACCGTATGAATTTTGAATTCGCAAAACTTACGTTCATAACATAAATTAGTTGACCATTATTGGTTAGTCCTGACCTCCTTTGGGGTGGTCCATACAAGATTCCTCATGAGCACATTTTACGTGCAGCCTCTCAACTCACACAAATTATTAACTCCTTGATCTAGGACGGCTTCTTATAAACTCATATCTTATAAATTTTCATAAATTTTGCCATAGATCAAAATTGATTTAACATAACACTTTATCTTAACTACATATCCTTACAGAAGAAGTAATCTCAACTTCACTCATCTCGGTCATGCTTTGTCCAATAAAGTTTGATTGCTCCTTATCGATACTTCATTATGTATTACTAGGTGAAGTTGCCTGAGCTTGAATCTTATTCGTTTTTAGGCGCTTTTCGGACACCTTTCCAGTACACTCACATATTCGATCAAATCAAATTCTTTTATTTCCTTTGCACATTATGCTTTCTACTACCGTTATCTTTTATTTCTGCCATTACTATAACGGTGCGTGAAATACCTTAAACCCAAAAAAAATTACGCTTACGTAAAATAATTTTCTATAATAAAAATACATTTGGATTATAAATCACATTTATCATTCCATACTAAGTATTTACTCAGTATTTTATACTTCTCTTATTTCCATTGTCTCTTCAAGAAGCAGCAATGACCATCCACTCTGTTCATCCCAAATATGCCTATTTTACTTCCATTGTTGAAAATTCACTTTCTTTTCTATATGGTTTAACAATTCAAAAACTCTTACTACAAGATTTCAACGCGATCTTTGCAAAAGTACATTTGGATATACTTAATATTTTAAGGATATTATATAAGATACACTAAAGTAAACTGATCAATTAGCATTTCAATAATCGAGTTCCTAGGTTTGTCCAGTTGTTCTTAGTTTAACACAACAAAATGCACTTTCTATTCAATCGTATTGAGTATATGATCTTGCATAATGGTTTACTTGCTCAATCTGAATGAATGTATTTCGTTAAGTTTTTGTATAATTCTAATGCAGTTGCTCACCATGCCATTTTTGTATGCGATTGAATACAGATTAATTATTCATATTTTTGTATTCTTTTAAGTCTAAAACAAATAGAAGACAATAATAGTCTTGGACAAATGAACACTTAAGCGATCAAGGTATGAATTTTTTTAGTAGTTGTATTATTTGGCTCTTGCATGGGTCTTAAAATGACAACATGATAAAGGATTTGATGCTAATTATATGTTGTACTTATATATCAATCTTTACTCGGTCCACTTGTATATATTTGATTGATAAAAAATTTATCAATTATATTAGTTTCACAAATTTATTGATGTTGATTATTTTAATTTGGCATAGCATATGTTCTTACGATATTATAATGGTTGAATAATATCATTTCATTTTTGTAATAAGGCTCCCACTAGATTTTTATATTCCTCAAGACCCTGAGAGTGCCTTGGGAATCGAACCTTGAATTTTTATGAACAAATCATAGGCCTGCAAGTGATGGATTATCAGTAGTACCATATACAACTCCTAACTATGGTCCTTGCCCTAATCTTGTCCTCAACCTTGAGGTAGTTCAATAGATCAAAGGAGATTATTCACTCATACCTATCATTTCATGATGGCCTAAGTATAATGCTCATATTTTGAGTTTTCTCAACAAATACATGCATGTATCTTACTTCATCTAGCAATATATTATAGTGCTACACATAACATCCCTAGCTTGAGTTTTATCAACAGCCAGTGAGTATGCATGTAATCTATTATATATATAAATAATAAAGGATAACTATATATACTACAGATTCATAATCTTTAATACCTACATTAGATTAATATCAATTTTAGAAATAATATATATCTTATGAAGCGCAATCGTGATTCAAGTGTCGACACATCCGAAATCATGGTGCACATACTTTACGTGTGCACTTATTATAAAAATATGTTTTAGGTTTATTTTTGTTCCACTTAAATTATCTTTATAATTATATTGGTTTAATTTATTTATAATTGTTATAATCTAATTTAGCTTATATAATGTATGCATTTATCTTATCAATAAAATTATACTATTAACTTTAATTGTTATTGACTAAATCATATTTAAATAATTTTGATTTCCACTAATTAAATCTATTTAATTAATTTGGTTTTTGTTAATTAAATCACGTTTAATAAAATTTCATAATTTTTTTAAATAAATCATACTTATTTAATTTTTAATTCTTAATTTAATTAGCTAATTAAATCAAATTTTACTATATTTAAAATTTTAGAAATTTCATATTGTTCATCTCAAATAGTTTAAGATGAATAATCAACTGTATCATTTATAATAATGTTCAACACACACACACTCTCTTTTAATTAATTATACATTCCATAAATCCTTCTGTTCAATCAAACAATTTAATTGAATATGTAGGAAATGCAGATTACGATCTTAAGGCCGGATTAACATTAGAAGGGGGTGAATAGTGTTTAATGGATTTTATGGAATTTTTGAAATGTAATAACCCGGACTTCTGGGCATTGTAATTAATAATATAATTAGGTTAATAAAAATAATAATAAATAAATAAATAATAAAATATATATATATATATTAAACAAATGAATCTGATCAAATAAATATTTGTATTTGTAATTGTGTTGTATATATATACATAGATTTTAAATAAAATTAATATTTTTAAAAAATTTAATTTGTGTTTGTTTAAAAAATTAATATATATATTGAAGTAGATTTTAAATTAGAATTATTATAAAAAAAATGAAATTTGAATTTGTTAAAATGGTATGTATCCATCAATTAGATTTTTAATTTTTAATTTGCAATTTAATTTGAATTTGGATTTAAATTTGAATTCAAAGGATATATACCTTAAAATATTTTGGATATATAATACATGAATAAGATTTTATTAGAATAAGATTTGTTTAATAATATTTTCTTAAAAAGAATTTATCTACATAAGTTAAGAAAGTATTTATTTGTAGAAAATAAATATAAAAGCTTTTATTAACATTTTAAAATAATTGCATAAGGACAAGTGTAAGGGGTTTAATACTTACAATAACAAATGTAGGGTGATTAACTAATGTTAATGACAAGTGTTAGGATTTGTTACAAGTGTCATTTACTTTTTAATATTCTTTTCATCTTTGAAAAAAAAAACGAAAAAAAAATTCACACTCTTTTCAATTTTATTCAACCATTCAAAAATAAATAGTTCAAAATCAAAAACCAGATTCAAAATTGAATCAAAACAGATTCAACAATCAATTGGCTCAAGTTCAACAAAAATTTGGAAGCTAAACAAAATCGGGAAGAAAATCCACAAACAGAATTCAAAGGAAAATCTGCAAAATCATCAGTTTCAACAACATTTTAAAAAAATTGAGGTATGCAAGTGATTTTCATCAGCAAAAGCATCAAAAGCATCAGATTGAAGCATGCAAGGATTTTAAAAATTTAAAAGCCCTTTCAGATTTTAAATGTTCAGGAGCCTGGAAATAATAGTAATAAAAAAAAAAAGAACTGCTCTGCCTTGTTCAAACAGGTGAGTAACTCCTTTTTTTTAATCTAAGTAGGTAAAGGTTGAATGCTTGCTTTTAATCTGAAATGTGTATGTTTTATGAAAATTGCAGTGAACATTTATATGTATGATTATATGTGTGCATGCTTGTTTACCTGTGCATTCTGTTTCTTTATTTTAAGCTGCTGTTTAATATTTTAAAAAAAAATATAATAATAATAATAATAATCTCTTGATTAAATCTTGGTTTAGATTTAAGAATTAAACAAGATATGTCTATTTCATCATAAACTATAGTTTGAAACTTTACTTAAGTAAAAGCAACTCTGTATCATCTCTGGGGTTTGTAAACAAGTGATAAATCATAAATTAGTGAAATTTCAAGTATATTGATTCGAATTTTCAGGGTTATTAATCAATATATCATACAAAATCATGATTTTTAAAAATAAAATAACAATTTTTAAAAGTTATATACAAAGAGCAGCTCCCTATTTTCTGCAATTTGTATTTTGAAACATTTCTGTTGCCACATGTATCTGGAGGTGTTGTATTTGCTCCTGGAGGTGGAGGGGAGATCAGTGAGCATGGTAAAATTATTGGTTTGGGGTGAAATTCGTTTTTGGGGTTGTGATTGGGTTTTACAGACATGAACCCTAGTTTTCACTGGGTCACTGTTTTTATTTGAATGTGATCTTCTCGGTTGATCGAGTTCAACCATTTTTGGGGTACTGATAGATGGTGGTTTGAGGAAGAAGTCGCCGGAGTTTCGAAGGTGATGGTGGCAGGAGTCGCGTCAATGACGTGTTGACAGGTTGGGTTTGAGTTCCGTACCTGTTCCAATTGTTTTCGGGGTGGATTTTGACCTCGTTTTTAAATTCGAAGGTGAAGCTGGGTAACGCGTGGTATGTAGAATGTCTGGGTGATCGATGACTTGTTCTAGTCATCGGAGTTGATCGGAGGAGGCCGGAGTTGATGTACAAGTGCACAGAGGAAGTATGCTGGTGATGTTGGTGATGTTGTAGGGTCAGGTTTAATGCCTCGAGATGGTCTCGGGTGAATCGAGTTTTAACTCGAAGTAGGGGTTGTTTTTACTCGAAGTAATTCATAAGGTTGCTCGGGTATATAGAAGTTGTTTCAGGTTTTATAATTAAAACAGCAAACTTGTTTTCTGTTTTTAAGTTTAAAGGCAAGTTTAAAAATAAATTAAAATTTAAACTAAGATTTAAAAATCTGAATTTGAATATGGATTTAAAGTAGTTTGAATTTGAGATTTGAAAAAATTAAGTTTTAAAAATTTAAATCAGGATTTAAACAACTTTAAGTGAAAAGCATATGTGGTCTTGAATTTGAATTGGAAGATTAAAAATTTTAAATTAGAAATTTAAAATGAGTTTAAACCTTGGTTTTTAAATCTGGAATTAAACTCAAACTTTAGTTTTTTTAAAATAAAATGAGTTTAAATTTAAATTGTTTAAATACATGAAATGGTTAAATAATTTTGGATTTTAAAATGAAGATGTAGAATGTAAGTAAAGTTTTTAAAATTTAAGTTGAATCTGGAATGAAGACTTAAGCTGTATTTCAGATTTGAAATTAAAAGTAAATTTTTAAATTTAATTTAAATAAACTGGAATGTTAAGCGTGTTTTAATTAATTAACGAAAAATCATTTAATGTTGAATTAAGAATAATTACTTAATGTAATTAATGAGTTGTAATTACCTAGTGGAGTAATGAATGAATAATTACTGAATGTAATTAAATCAAGGATAATTACTTAGGGAAAATAATTAAGGGATGATTACTCAAGGTAATTAAAGATTAATTAGTGTAATAAATCAAGGAGTTGATTTAATGGATATAAGTAATTAAGGGAAGTTAATTACTAATGTGATTAATCAAGATTGATTAATGAATTAAATGGTTTAAGAATAATTAATTTGTGTAATTAATTAAATGATAATTACTTTATGTAATTGAAGATAATTAATCAAGAATGATTAATCGAATGGATAATTAAAGGATGATCAATTGATTTATTTTTAAATAAGCAGGATTAAGGGTAATTGAAGTAATTAATTTAATTTGTTCAAATTAATGAGAATGGTATGACTAATTTATCTTGCTTATGAATGAGTGAATAATATTGAAGGTTGTAGATTGATTGATATCTCAGATATGTGATTTGTGATGCTTTGTGATATGATATGTTGGGTTAAACTGAGATAATGTGGTTATCATCGATAATGGCTTAATTGAAGTTTGAACTGTGATCCATTTGAATAAGTTGGGTTAAAATGGCATTGGATTCGAAAGACCGGAGTCGGGAATTAGTAAATACCCGAAACCACTTCGATTCTTTATAATTTGATGTGTGGAATCAATAGAATGAAATGAGATGATTTAAGTGTATTTGACCGTTTAATCTAAGTTTTGAACACTTAGAAATTGATGTGTGATATAAGTGATGCCTATGACAACTTGTGGAGTTGTAAATTGATATAAGTTACCCCGGGTTTATATAAGATGTATACTTTTGTATTCTTTGTTAGTTGGGTTTACTCACGCTGGTTTCCAGCCTGACACGGGTGTTACTTTGATGTAATGCTCGGGTCAGACCGAGTATTACAGCTTTTCAGGTAAGGACGTTCTGGAGTTCAGGAGGCGAGCTGGATGGCAGGAACGTATGGAGTGATTTCAACTGTGTATATTATTGCTGATTAGCTGGAACATGCTTTCAAATTTTTCCTGTGTTGTGTAATAGTTGTAACTCTGATGTATAACTGTATAAGTATATTGATACAGTTCTTCTTTGTAAACTGTTATTAATATTTGATATTATATTTTATCCGCTGCGAATGTGAGATTGTGTGTTTCTTTTTCTGATCTTCTTCTTCTATCTCCTTTTCTTTTCTCTAACTATCTGGAAATTTCGGATTCGAAATTTCCGGGTCGTTACATTTGGTATCAGAGCTGAAGGTTAAGCGAGAATCTTGGCTCTGGCGGGATACTCATTAAGGAAAGGGTCAATGGTACCCTATAATGAGTTGAGTGTATAAATATGAGAGAGCGTACTTGTTATTTTCTTATATAAAGGATTTTAAATGATTTCAAAAGTAAATTAATCTTATATAAGAAATAGATTATCTATTATAATAAGGAAATTGATTGTAGTATTAATTAAACTAAAAGTTATGGTAAGAATTAAGTGGTAATAATTACAACCAAATTGGAATTAAATTTAAAGACAAGTTTGAAATGGATTCAAACCGAAATTAAATCTTGAATTTGGAAAAGGTTCCAGGATATGAATTATCAATTAATTTATGTAATTAATTAAACTTGATGAGATTAATTAGTGGATAATAATTAGAAATGATAAATAAAGAGGGAGTTACTTAATGAAGTAACTAGAGATAAGCAATTTAAAGGACAAATACTTAATGAAGGTAATTAAGAAATAAGTTAATTACCGAATGTGATTAATTGGAATTAATTAATGATGTAATTAATTTAAAGAAATAATAAATAATATTATTTAAGGAAATTGAATGAAATGGTCCTATTTCAAACAAGAGTTGTTTGAAAATTTAAAAGAATTTTTTTTTTTAAATTAAAAACCAAAGGTAGTTTAAAATTTTAAAGTAAAGTTTGGTATGTAAAAGAAGTTAATATGTATATATGTGAATATACATAATATCAAAGATGGTTTGAGATAAACTCTAAATATTGAGTTTTAAATTTGGAATGAGAATGATACCCAAAGTGATAAGTTTTGAACTTAATAAGTGGGAAGATTATTTATGTGGAGTTTAAATTTTGAAATTGTCAACCTAATTAGGAAATTTCAAGATGAAATTGGAATTTAACTTGGGAAGTTAAATGGTTAATTTGAACAGGGAGTTTGTGTGATCTCAAATGGGTTTGAGATCTGGAATTTGGAATTTGATGGATGTTTTAAAATGGAATTTTGAAATTTGGACTCAGAATTGAATTGTTTAAAAACTTTAAGGGAAAATTGATTTAAAGGAATTAAATCAACATTTGAAGTATTAACTCGAATTTATATAATTCGAGATGATTTGGATTTGAAATTTAAATTAGTTTAAATTGAATTTGATTTGAATTAATTGAAATGGTGATTGAAGATGTATGAGTATAAGATTCAAAGGGAAAATTTGAATTGGATTAATTTGAAACGATTTGAATGAAGTGGTTCAATTTAAAATTAGTCTGAATTGATTTCAATAATTTGGAATGGTAATTAAAGTTGAATAGTATAAAATTCAAATGGAATTTGAATTGAATTTGGAAAGAAATCAAGAATAATTCAACTTGATTTGGAAATGGAGTTTGAAATTGGAATTAATTCAAACTGGAGTTGAAATGAATTGAAATTGGAACTAGTTCAATTGAAATTTATCTGAATTAGAAGAATTTGAGATCAATTTTGAATAAAGTTAAATTTGAAAAGAAACTGAGGTTAATTCAACTTGGTTTGGGGTTGAATCAATTTCAATGGAAATTGAAGTTATTTAAATTGGAGTTAAGTCAATTTAAATGGAAGAGGAAATTTAAATTGAATTGATTGAAAATGAAGATTGGGAAGTGAATAGTTTTGACTCTGGACTATTTTTATTATAAATTGTTTTAATATAAACCTATTTTTTCCAAGCTATTCATTATATATACAACCTTACTTTTAAAAGCCAAATTATCTTATACTTGTTTTACAATTATTTTAGAAAACTGTTTAACAATTTTCCAACTGTTTTATAAACTAATTACTATATTTCAATTATTTTACAAAACTAATTACTATCTTACTATTATTTTGCAATTATCTAAATTTCTATAATTATTTTAACTATTTTCTAACTATTTTACACCAATTTTACAAACTAGTAATTATTTTCTAACTACTTATCTATTTTTAAATTTTTCAAGCAATTTTCAAAATAAATTGGACAGAGTCTAAACAGTTGTTGGTTAAATACCCAATCGAGATAAAAATAGAGGTGATAATCCAAATGGATTGAAGCAATTGTGAGTAAGTGAAGGATAATCAAAATGAATGTGAATAGAAATGGAATTGATTTGGCTAATAACCAATAAAGATAAATACGTAGGGTGTACGTATGTTATTCTATTCGCATAGTGATTTGATCCAGATTCGAGCACAGAATTTCGAGATAGTTATTTTGATCCGAGTTGGAATTTCTACTCGATTTTTGAAGGCGAACCTGGATATGGATTGTTGATTTGTTTTGGATATTCTCTATCATAGTTATGACTATGCAAGGAGAATGATAGTTTCTGATCAAGAAACCAGATCTGTGTTCGCACTAGGAAGTCGGGTGGACAATACTAGTTCGGAAATGGAATTGTGTTATCGAGTGAGCGATCAGATTGGTATAGCGTACGGATGATATATGTACATCGTACGGATTTGAATAAAATTGATACTGGGAATTTGTGGATAAGAAATGTGAAATGGTTTTTGAAATGAAAAATATATTTTGTGAAATATATGATGAAGTAAAGAGGAAATTGGATATTTCTATGGTTGAAACTTTGTTTATGGAAGTAAGTGATATGGTAAGTGGTTTTGTAAAGAGTAATCAAATTTGAATATTTGATTTCGAATAAACAAAGTTAAATATCTTTGTTTTATAAAATGAAACTCCCCTGTTGAATCCTTTGCCAGAAGAAAAGGATTTTGAAGGTGTTTTGAAGTATAAAAGGAGTTTATACAAGTTTGAAATGATCCAAAGTTTTAAAGGATTTTATATATCTGAATATATATATATATATATATATATATATATATAAGATCATATGAGGATTTTGGAAAAAGAGTTTTGGGAACCTTTGGATTTGGAAAAGGCTTTTGATTTTTGGGTAAAATCAATATGAGAATTTGGAAAGCCTAGTTTGACAATTATCGATTTTGGAATAATCGATTTTGTGTAAAGGAGCTTTGTATGAGATCATACTAGGTGTATGATTTAAAGATACTATATATATAGTATAAAATGTTTTGATGATGGCTCTGGGGAAAAAGGCGCTCCCTTGGAATGGACTTCTCAGGAGTACCACCGGGTGGTGCTGCCTTGAGCCCCAAGGGGGGGGTTCTAAAGTTGATCCTGTGAGGAGTCCGGACAAACTAGTTCCTGAGGATTATTGGGTAGCAAAAGTCGAGGGTGCTGATGCCTACAGGGGCATTTGGGTTATGCTATGACGATAGTGTAACTCGATGTCACTGCGATCTACTGTGGGGACCATAGTGAAAATCGTGTCGAGGATGAGTGCCAACGATCTACACTTGATTTTGCCGGGAAGGCAACGCAACATCGGTAGACTGCGATCTATGGTCAAGTGGAGTGGAGAAGTTTCATTCTTTTGGCAGCGAAATTCGAGGGCGCTGATGCCTACAGTTATATGGGTTTTTGCTGTGATTGCTACGTAATCCCAGTTGTAGCTGCGATCTGTAGCGGGTTCCATGGTGTAATCGAGGGGCGGGAGGCCTACAGTTATCTGTGGATTTTGTCGGGACGGCAACGTAACCATCGGGTTAACTGCGACCATGGATGGGGGTGATGATTTCCAAAGCATTCTCACCAAAGATATTTCCTCTATTTTCAAAATGTTTTCTATATTTTCAATAAAAATTATTTTCCATATATTTCCACTGGGTGTTGAAAATGGGTGTGCTAAGTACATATAGATTTTCAGTCTTACGCCTGATCAACGTATGACCGAATTTCTGTAAGAACAAGGATGGACTGGTAGAAACATCGAGTTATAAAAAGTATTTTTATAAAATTATTTTGGTAGTATTACAGATTTTAAAAAGTGTTTTACAAATGATCAAAGAATATTTTAACTGGTTTTAAAATATTTATAAATCCTGGCTTCGATCCTTTTCGAGGACGAAAAGATTCAAAGGGAGGAGAAATGTAATAATCCGAATTTCTGGGCATTGTAATTAATAATATAATTGGGTTAATAAAAATAATAATAAATAAATAAATAATAAAATATATATATATATAGATTAAACAAATGAATCTGATCAAATAAATATTTGTATTTGTAATTGTGTTGTATATATATACATAGATTTTAAATAAAATTAATATTTTTAAAAAATTTAATTTGTGTTTGTTTAAAAAATTAATATATATATTGAAGTAGATTTTAAATTAGAATTATTATAAAAAAAATGAAATTTGAATTTGTTAAAATGGTATGTATCCATCAATTAGATTTTTAATTTTTAATTTGCAATTTAATTTGAATTTGGATTTAAATTTGAATTCAAGGGATATATACCTTAAAATATTTTGGATATATAATACATGAATAAGATTTTATTAGAATAAGATTTGTTTAATAATATTTTCTTAAAAAGAATTTATCTACATAAGTTAAGAAAGTATTTATTTATAGAAAATAAATATAAAAGCTTTTATTAACATTTTAAAATAATTGCATAAGGACAAGTGTAAGGGGTTTAATACTTACAATAACAAATGTAGGGTGATTAACTAATGTTAATGACAAGTGTTAGGATTTGTTACAAGTGTCATTTTCTTTTTAATATTCTTTTCATCTTTGAAAAAAAAAAAAAAATTCACACTCTTTTCAATTTTATTCAACCATTCAAAAAAATATAGTTCAAAATCAAAAACCAGATTCAAGATTGAATCAAAACAGATTCAACAATCAATTGGCCCAAGTTCAAAAAAAATTTAGAAGCTAAACAAAATCAGGAAGAAAATCCACAAACAGAATTCAAAGGAAAATCTGCAAAATCATCAGTTTCAACAACATTTTAAAAAAATTGAGGCATGCAAGGGATTTTCATCAGCAAAGCATCAAAAGCATCAGATTGAAGCATGCAAGGATTTTCAAAATTTAAAAGCCCTTTCAGATTTTAAATGTTCAGGAGCCTGGAAATAATAAAAAAAAAGAACTGCTTTGCCTTGTTCAAACAGGTGAGTAACTCCTTTTTTTAATCTAAGTAGGTAAAGGTTGAATGCTTGCTTTTAATCTGAAATGAGTATGTTTTATGAAAATTGCAGTGAATATTTATATGTATGATTATATGTGTGCATGCTTGTTTACCTGTGCATTCTGTTTCTTTATTTTAAGATGCTGTTTAATATTTAAAAAAAATATAATAATAATAATAATAATAATAATAATAATCTCTTGATTAAATCTTGGTTTAGATTTAAGAATTAAACAAGATATGTATATTTCATCATAAACTATAGTTTGAAACTTTACTTAAGTAAAAGCAACTCTGTATCATCTTTGGGGTTTGTAAACAGGTGATAAATCATAAATTAGTGAAATTTCAAGTATATTGATTCGAAGTTTCAGGGTTATTAATAAATATATCATACAAAATCATGATTTTTAAAAATAAAATAACAATTTTTAAAAGTTATATACAAAGAACAGTTCCCTATTTCCTGCAATTTGTATTTTGAAACATTTCTGTTGCCACATGTATCTGGAGGTGTTGTATTTGCTCCTGGAGGTGGAGGGGAGATCAGTGAGCATAGGAAAATTATTGGTTTGGGGTGAAATTCGTTTTTGGGGTTGTGATTGGGTTTTACAGACATGAACCCTAGTTTTCACTGGGTCACTATTTTTATTTGAATGTGATCTTCTCGGTTGATCGAGTTCAACCATTTTTGGGGTATTGATAGATGGTGGTTTGAGGAAGAAGTCGCCGGAGTTTCGAAGGTGATGGTGGCAGGAGTCGCGTCAATGACGTGTTGACAGGTTAGGTTTGAGTTTCGTGCCTGTTCCAGTTGTTTTCGGGGTGGATTTTGACCTCGTTTTTAAATTCAAAGGTGAAGCTGGGTAATGGCGAGGTATGTAGAATGTCTGGGTGATCGATGACTTGTTCTAGTCATCGGAGTTGATCGGAAGAGGCCGGAGTTGATGTACAAGTGCACAGAGGAAGTATGCTGGTGATGTTGGTGATGTTGTAGGGTCAGGTTTAATGCCTCGAGATGGTCTCGGGTGAATCGAGTTTTAACTCGAAGTAGGGGTTGTTTTTACTCGAAGTAATTCATAAGGTTGCTCGGGTATATAGAAGTTGTTTCAGGTTTTATAATTAAAACAGCAAACTTGTTTTCTGTTTTTAAGTTTAAAGGCAAGTTTTAAAAATAAATTAAAATTTAAACTAAGATTTAAAAATCTGAATTTGAATATGGATTTAAAGTAGTTTGAATTTGAGATTTGAAAAAATTAAGTTCTAAAAATTTAAATCAGGATTTGAACAACTTTAAGTGAAAAGCATATGTGGTCTTGAATTTGAATTGGAAGATTAAAAATTTTAAATTAGAAATTAAAAATGAGTTTAAACCTTAGTTTTTAAATCTGGAATTAAACTTAAACTTAAGTTTTTTTAAAATAAAATGAGTTTAAATTTAAATTGTTTAAATACATGAAATGGTTAAATAATTTTGGATTTTAAAATGAAGATGTAGAATGTAAGTAAAGTTTTTAAAATTTAAGTTGAATCTGGAATGAAGACTTAAGCTGTATTTCAGATTTGAAATTAAAAGTAAATTTTTAAATTTAATTTAAATAAACTGGAATGTTAAGCGTGTTTTAATTAATTAACGAAAAATCATTTAATGTTGAATTAAGAATAATTACTTAATGTAATTAATGAGGTGTAATTACCTAGTGGAGTAATGAATGATTAATTACTGAATGTAATTAAATCAAGGATAATTACTTAAGGAAAATAATTAAGGGATGATTACTCAAGGTAATTAAAGATTAATTAGTGTAATAAATCAAGGAGTTGATTTAATGGATATAAGTAATTAAGGGAAGTTAGTTACTAATGTGATTAATCAAGATTGATTAATGAATTAAATGGTTTAAGAATAATTAATTTGTGTAATTAATTAAATGATAATTACTTTATGTAATTGAAGATAATTAATCAAGAATGATTAATCGAATGGATAATTAAAGGATGATCAATTGATTTATTTTTAAATAAGCAGGATTAAGGGTAATTGAAGTAATTAATTTAATTTGTTCAAATTAATGAGAATGGTATGACTAATTTATCTTGCTTATGAATGAGTGAATAATATTGAAGGTTGTAGATTGATTGATATCTCAGATATGTGATTTGTGATGCTTTGTGATATGATATGTTGGGTTAAACTGAGATAATGTGGTTATCATCGATAATGGCTTAATTGAAATTTGAACTGTGATCCATTTGAATAAGTTGGGTTAAAATGGCATTGGATTCGAAAGACCGGAGTCGGGAATTAGTAAATACCCGAAACCACTTCGATTCTTTATAATTTGATGTGTGGAATCAATAGAATGAAATGAGATGATTTAAGTGTATTTGACCGTTTAATCTAAGTTTTGAACACTTAGAAATTGATGTGTGATATAAGTGATGCCTATGACAACTTGTGGAGTTGTAAATTGATATAAGTTACCCCGGGTTTATATAAGATGTATACTTTTGTATTCTTTGTTAGTTGGGTTTACTCACGCTGGTTTCCAACCTGACACGGGTGTTACTTTGATGTAATGCTCGGGTCAGACCGAGTATTACAGCTTTTCAGGTAAGGACGTTCTGGAGTTCAGGAGGCGAGCTGGATGGCAGGAACGTATGGAGTGATTTCAACTGTGTATATTATTGCTGATTAACTGGAACATGTTTTCAAATTTTTCCTGTGTTGTGTAATAGTTGTAACTCTGATGTATAACTGTATAAGTATATTGATATAGTTCTTCTTTGTAAACTGTTATTAATATTTGTTATTATATTTTATCCGCTGCGAATGAGAGATTGTGTGTTTCTTTTTCTGATCTTCTTCTTCTATCTCTTTTTCTTTTCTCTAACTATTTGGAAATTTCGGATTCGAAATTTCCGGGTCGTTACATGAAATCTTTTCAAATTAAACACATACAGATGCAGTTTCACAAACACAAAGACAATCCCAGAATCGGATACAGATGCAAATAGTAAATGAAAATAGTAAAGGAAAGAGCACACTAGAATTTTATACTGGTTCGGAGTTACCCTACATCCAGTCCCATACAATTTTTTATGTAGATTTCTTTTCAAATGTAATATCGATATTACCACCTCGATTTCAAGGCCACGAGATACACCCTCCTGTCTTCGAGTCCAGGGTAGACTCTCTCGATTTAACCAGGCTATAAGATCACCTAATTTATTGACGGGCTATAATGACACCCAATTGATTTACGAGCCACAATCACACCGTTTCCAATCATACTTTGATAGAGAGAGACTTGATACACTTCTTTGATTATAAATGATCCTATAACTCTGAATAACACTGAGATCTTTGAGAGAGACTGGCAGAGAACCAAACTAGAGATGATCGAGTTCTATTCACTTAGGATTTCGGTAGAGTTTTGTTAAAATATAAGAGAATATTTGAGTGGAGAAGAAGGAGTGAAGAAATGAAGAAAAACTAACTTAAAATTCGTTGAAAACAACGGTTATTTATAGGAGAACAATGGTCGTGTCCATTCGCGAAAGGTTATGACAAATAGACACTTCTTTTGAAAATATGAATTCTACGGCTACCATGTCGACATGGAGCGATGAGGGATGTCGACATGCCTATGTTATTTTTGAAAATAGCTTTTGCTTAAAAATGATTTATATTTTAAACTTATCAAAATAATTTCTAAACTTTGTAAACCATTTTGAATATAGTTTAAACTTATAAAAGAGTTTTAGAAAGTAAACTTAAAATATATAATCTATAATATAAAAGTAAAATTAAAAACTAAGTATAGATTTCTTTAAAATATATTAAAGCCAAAATATTAAAATCAAGAGATAGTTTAAAAAACAAGAGATGATTTTGAAATTAATATGATCAAAAATAGTTTTCGAATTAAGGCTAAAATATTTAAATTGATAGAGATGACTTTAAAAAGATAGTTTTGAAAAAGTAAATCATTTTCAAAATTTTCGTGGATTCCATTCCACTAGAGAAGATCGTGGGTTCCATCCCACTAAAGAGGTCGTGAGTTTCATCACACTATTAAAGCGAGAAGGTGGATTCCATTCCATAATTAAAATCCAAATAAAGATTTTAGTGCTATTATAAAGTTTAAACATAAATCTGTATTCTATTACTTATCTTGAACTCTTGATACCCGTGAGTCTTCAGTCTTGATTTCTTCAATTTTGAATTCGTCGGTCTTGAATCTCTATACTCAGTCTTGAATCTTTATACTGTACAGTCTTCATTCTTAGTACCTTCATATACATATATATCTAGACAAGAATATTAGTATTTATATTGTATAACAAGTCCTAAGGTTGTTTTTATCAAAACCATCATCTTAGGAACTAACTTAATACTTTGGTTAATTCAAATTATTAATTTATTTACCTTAAATAATTTTATGATAAATATAAACATAACAATTATATTTATATGTGTGTGAAGCATATATGTTTTTAATTAATTAACTCATAATTAATTTTTTAATTTAATTAATCATATTAATTAAATATACTAGGATTTAGAAATTAGTTATTTAATTTCTCAAAACAATTTTAAAATATTTGAATTTACATTATAACCTTTATAAAAATTTACTTCATATTTTAAACTTAACTTTCAAATTTAAATTATATTTTCAAGTTTTTAAATCTTAATTTGAAAATTTTCCCAAGACCTAAAAAACTCTAGTCCTTGCATCCGAGCAAACCTTTTTGACTTATTACACCCATTCAGCCATGCCAATAGTCATGGAGGGGAGAATATATGATTATTCAACCCTAGGCCTAGATACTATTATTCTAGACATTTCTTGGATAAGTAGGTTTTATTAATTGGTCCTAAATGTTGACTAATTAGAATGCATAGACCGTTTGGATGCTGATACCCTTATTGGAACCAGCTCACTCTATATTGCGTAAAAATGATATATTTCAAAAAAAATCGCTAAATCGATTTTGGTGGGCCTACGAAATCTAATGTTTAATACCAAATTCAATCTACTTATTTTTAGTAAAATCATATTTTATTAATACTGTCTTATTTTTAATTAATCGAATCTATGTTAATTAATTATAATATTTGAATAAGTATGAATATATCAAACATATTCATATTCCCACTGTAACGGACCGGGATTTTCGACGCTCGAAAATTGACATTAATACGTTCACTGTATAGAATGTCGAGTAGTCGAGTGCCGAAAATACCAGTTTATTAGGGGTGAAGAATAAAAAGGTAGAAGAAAATAAACAAAAATATAGAATCTCACAATCGCAGTGGAACAAAATATTACATATAATAAAAGATTTAAATACAAGAACTGTACTGTTAATATACATACCACTATCAGAGTACAACAATTCAATACATCAAATGGAAAATTATAATAACTTGTCCACACACAGCAGAAATAACCAAGTACGTGATATATATTTGAACTCCTCCAGCTCATCTCCTGAGCTCCATTGCATTTTACCTGAATATGTAATACTCGGTCTGACCCGAGCATTGTAATAAAATAACACCCGAGTCAGTCTGGAAAACCAGCGTATGAAAACACGCTCAATTTGAATTATTAACTTCTCTCAAAATCCTTTGAAAACAAAGGTATCTCGTAAGACCACGCCATACATAAACACGACGGATTTTTACCTTACGATAACCAAAATGGTTTTTATCAAAATCATCTGATATTATAATAATGTCCATAGAAAGTAAATACAAAATAGCTGAAATGCTTGCATCTCATGTTTCAGCATAGTTTCTGATAGCATTCGTCCACACAAGTTGTCCTGGGTTTGGAAAAACCAAAATACCGTCTTCATCATCTTCACGGTATTCATTCGTAATGTTTAAACCGGATCGAAGTGGTTTTCGGATAATTAAATCCGATCCCTATCTCTTTGAAAAGATTAACGAAATTGGCCAAAATTGATAATCGGTCATTTAACTATCAATACACATTCATAAGCAATCATCGAGCCTTATTATAAATCTTCTAAAAATTATTTCAAAATATCTTTATAAGATATTACTTCCAGTACTTCAACATTTGAAAATAGTTTTTCAAATCCTTATATTTTCAACGGAATATTTTAACCCCTTTCCAATACTTAGAATATCCCCCCCCCTTTATTTTATATTCAACACTTTAGGAAGTATTCCATTTATTTCCTATTTATTTTCTCAAAACCATTTACAAATTTATTTGTAATTTTCTTAACTCGTTCATAACGAATTTTTATAAGTTCTGGAATTCTTTAATTGATTCCCTTCAATATTTCCAAAGTCAAATATACTTTACTTATAATTCCAACTTCCCTTTTTACTTCTTTTATAAATTCTATTTCTTTTTTCAAAGTTCACTTTTATTTAACTTCTTCGGAAATTTCCTTACTTTTTCCCCAAATTTCGTTTTGAGGATTCTCTTAAAAGTCCCATCTACTAATAACCATTTCCTAACTCTCGAGAAGATTTTTAAATAAATTTAAACCCTTTTCAAAACCCTATATATATACACATATGTAAATATAAATTAGTATTTTAAAGATATAATAATTATTTATTTTTAAAACATGTTCAAATAATTATTTAAAAACTGAAAAACTTTTTATAACATCACTTTTCAAATCAGGTTAAAATTTAGGATTTATTAAAATAAATATTAAGTATTTGAAAAAAAAATCACTTCTGGAGTATTTCAATACTGACTAACTTAAATTACATGGTTTAACAAATCAAATTTCCCTTTTTAAAATAAAAACTTAACTTATTAATAAAAATATATTTTTAAGTCTCAATAACCAAATTTCAATTTATAATCCCTCTCGATTTCTATCATCACTTCCATTTCGGTCTCTTTAACAATTTTTACTTTAAAAATAGTATCCACAATTTTTCTCTCACCCTATTTCCATATTCAAATATAATTCTTCTCATAAATTTATATTTCTAATTTATCACCAAATATCAATTTTTTTATTTACAAACATTGTTTATAACTTTTATAACTCCTTTGAGTTTCACTAAAAGAATCTCATTTATAAATTTCCATTTTATAAATTCAATTCCTAATAAAAATCCATTTATTTTTGCCAATCTATTTTTATATCGGTTTCAACTTCTTTCTATATTTCCCAAATATCATTTTAAAAATCTAGCCTTAAAAATCCCTTTATATAATTTATTTTAAAATCTTTATTTAAAATATTTTTCTGCATTATTTAGTATGATCAAAAACCCATTATTACTTATTCAAATCAATCTCCTTTAAATAATCCAAATTTCGATATACACATTTTTATATTAAAAATCTTTTTTAATTCCTAAAAATTTCAAAATAATATTTATGGTATTTAATATACCCAAGTTAATTTCCATGCTATTTTAACAATTAAAAATTTATAACACATAATAATCCAGCAAATTATTCATCACATAATATTTTTTATATATATGGAAAGCACTAAATATATTTGAGGAATGCATTTAGATCCCTCCAACATGTTCCCTACATCCGATGTTAGACAACAATAAAAATACCAATCCCACTTCGAGGAGGATATCGCGTATATAAGGTCATCTGCTATTATGCGGGGCACATAGGATCTCATCCGCTATAATGTGCAGGAATATCACTCCAATTACATACATATATATATATATAGTCATCTAACAGACAATTATAAATTTATCAGTCCAATCAAGCATCAATTAATTTAAATTTGAACCTTTAAATTTATAAGTGGTAATCCAAATGAGTGAGAAATTCTCATCTTGATTTTTAAATTGCCGATCATCCAGATAAATTCTATTACGTAAATTCCACAGCTTCGAATCATATAAGACTAATTCCAAGCGATTCTACCTCGTATAAGCAAATTCAAATAATATAAATTAACGATTTCAAATTTTAATTACAATTAGTCAACCACTTCCTTAATTAAAACTAATTACATATTAACGAACTTAATTAACCTATTAATCGACTTAATAAAGATAATTAGCACCCTAACTATCTCATATGAAATCGTTATTAATTTTATAAGTCATTGCTAATTTAGATTTCTATTTAATTAACAAAGACTTTTAACTGAATAATAATAAAATTATTATACAATTCTCACCTGGAATAGGTATTGTCGCGACTCATTTCTTTCCAACATGTGAACGCCATCCAAGGCGCCGCAACCCCTTTCCTGCACTCGCGCCTCCAAGCGTACGTGACCTCTGCCATTGATACGAAAATGAACTGCTCACCACACTCAAGATTGAGTTCCACCAACGACGAAAAGCCGTGTCAACACCCATGTCGACCTCCCCTAGACTCGCGTAGTTCATAGTCGCACCAAACCATACTATCGACCTCGCCATCCAGTCGCTCACCTGACATTCCGTGCCTCCTCCCTACCATCCCTCAAGCCATCGACCAATTTAGTGTTGTGCTCGGCCAGCGTCGCTCACAACGTCGTGCCTCCACATATACGTCGCTCGACCCAAAACTGAATCTCGACTAAACTCTAGTTGCAAATTCTCGATCGCAACCCTCGGATGTTTCCTCCCCTTTCCGAACGATTTGATTTCGAATTCGAAGAGGATTCGAATTCTTTTTTTCGTAAACGAAGTGATTTCGAACTCGTTTCCTTTTTTCGAATTGATTTCGAGCTGCTGCCTTTCAGAGGGAGAAGAGAAAAGTAACCGCGATTTTGATTTTTTTTTCAATTTTCCTCTTTTTTCTTAAATTTGATCGGCCTTGTTATTTAAAGAAGAAGAAGGGTGGTAACATCAATTTTGAATTGAGATGAAAGGTTACGTGAAGGAGGCCAGTTGTAATAGCTCTGAAGTGAAGGGAAAAAAAGTTGATGTGAAAATATAGGTCAAGTCAGTTATATATATCATTTAATTTTTTTTAAACGTCTCGATTTACGCAACTCAAAACCTCGAACCCCTATCGAGGCAAACCGCTAGGCATTTATAATATTATACCCCTATTTCGAATATAATGGAAAAGGTTTCGAGTCCTAATTCGATCGTATGGAACAGATAGCTTTTTGGACCCTATTATTATATTAAATTTCGATATTAATTTCAATGTGTTCCTATACCATACGGCCAAACGATAACTCCAAATGCTACGAAATTTGAAATCCGCTAATAATACACTATTACTGATTCAATGGAATTAGTTTCATTGAATTCTGAAATTGTGCTCCGGATCGCTATTTTAACGTGTCGATTAAATTGATAATTCCAAAATTTTCCCGAAATCGCTTAAAATTCCAGTTTTAAATCTTACGAAATTATAAATCCCAAATTAAATATTTAAGACCATTTAAGTATTTAAAATTAATCGTTGAAAAATCAAGGTCGATACACCCAAATAGTGTGACACACATGTGAAATATATTGTGAATATAGTTTCTTAGTGTATAAAGATGGGAACAAACAAAATATTAAATCTACATATAATCACATCAAAATCTAAAAGGAAAAATATAAAAAGGTGATATCAATAATTAGTTACATAATACTTTTTGCAAACATTCAATTAATACTATACTCAATCTTTATACAAAAGATGTCACGGATAATAATATATGTAACATGACATGTAACAACAGAACAATAATATGGTCAATATATGCATGTGCAAGTATTAGGATTTATATCAACCTGTATATACATACGTACATACAAATATACATACTTATATATAGCCTCTATTAATTGATTAACGTAAGATGTAAAAATGGCTATAAAATATTATGAAATTTGAATATTAATAACAAAGATTGATTTGACAAAATCTAACACAAATTAACAAAATAAAATTCAAATTTGAAGTTAACAACGGTAAGAATTATTCAGAATTCATATTTAGATAATATTTTGATTAATTTAAATATCCTTAATGAATTAAATACTAGTATTAAAATTGCATGTGTGTGTATAATTATAAAGGTGAAACAATTAATTCAAAGTTTGTGTACATGCACATACGTATTAAATCAAATTATTCTGATATAAACATTACATTCATATATTCTTTAATAATTTTAATATATATATATATATATATATATATATATATATATATAATTTTATCACCAAAAATTAATTCAATTTACAAAAGACAATCAAAACGAATTTTACAACCAAAACATATACATTAAGTTTTGAGCAAGATATTTATCTATTTCACGTTTCAAAATTGATTTAACTTATAATTATTAAACTCAATGGAAATATATATTACCTTAGAAAATCACTAAAGTATATTAAAAACATGTTTATGATGGAAATCAAAATTTTACACATATATACATTTTCATTTTTAAATAGCTAAATTAAATCAACTCGTATTTTCCAATTAATTGTTTAGATTATGATGTCATATAATCATGGTGAAGGGTGTGTGCCTGTGTGTATGTATGTATAATCGTCATAAGTGATACAACAAAATTTTATAGATATGAAAAGGAATTTTACCTTATAGATCGGACCTACTAGGGACATCTTGATTTGTTAATTCTTCTCAAGTCTCTAGAGTCAACACCCAATCTTTGCAAAGTTGGAAACCACATAGAAATTAATTTTATTTGATGTTTTAATTTTTTTTTTTAGAGTTGACTTTATTTAAAAGAGGAAGATGAAACATGCAACCATGGGTGGAAGAAAAAGGAGAGAAAGAAAATAGCCGAAGAAAATTAAATCATTTGATTTATTTTAATTGAGAGATTGAAACTTTTCCAATTCTTTTAATTAAAACTTCCCAAATTAATTTCTCCTTAATTTTCAATGAATCCACCTATTTTTCTCCACTTGAATGGCTATCTAGTGTTCTCACACGATGTAAAATTTCTAAAAAGTCCTAATAATTATCTCTCATTTTAGACCTCATTTAAAAGTATATCGATATTGTTATCGATATGCACAAATATAACTTTTACCTGGGGGTATGGGGGCTTGGATCAACGGACGGCTTTACTGTACCCGCCTTAAGAGTTTACCAGCCTACCAGATTCTCATGTGTTTTCAAAAAAAAAAACTTTTATATATGTTTTCAAATAATTACTAACAATGCCCAAAACATAAAACAAATTACTAATAACTAGTTTTTCTCAAATATTAATGATCAATAACATTTTATAAATTAATAAAGCCGTATGATTTTTTGAAGAATTCACAAATACAGTTGTGAGAATCAAAAGTGTGAATTCAATCAGCGATTAATTAAGAACAATTTAAATGTCATTGTTCGCCCATCACCTTAGTTAGTGGTGAGATAGTTTGGCTAAATTCATTGCTTATAGATCTTTTTAGTAAATTACAATTTCTTATTTTCTTAAGCAATACCTTTAGGAACGATAATTTATGTATGTTCTCTTCATCAAAACTATATCACTATAGGATGTACGAAATTTTATAATGGTTGAAATTTCAATATTATCCACTTTCAACTCGGTCAGTATAAAAATTAAAGTCCTTATTTCAACAATAACATTTACTACAAACCGTTCTACTTTGGTTAGAGATTTTAACTTTGAGTTGACTATAATGGAACATGATACTAACAATATACAACCGAGGAGACAAATTCTCTATTGAATGGTACTTCACTTCCAATGCTTCAACTTAGACCCAACTATAGTCGCTCGATGAATCACCATGCCATGATTTAACTATAATAAAAGTGGAGTATTCACATTGAAGTTCAATAGTATTCTCAAGTCGAGTGAACTGCGTAACATCATACATCATAATAATCTTTCTTATTTGATCTAGTCGTTATCAACTAACAGGAAACTCTCGAATGAGTCATTCTATGGTTATCCAATAACTATAAGTACATAACCCCTTAGTGCCCCTCAACTACAAGTAATACATTGTCCAAAATTTGACGAACATTATGCACTCTGGTCTTAATGGATAAATCGATACCCTTTTCTCGAAACATCTTGACTAGGGATATTTAAAACAAAATATCATTTTATTTTGTGATTAATTACTCACGATTGCAATTACAATTATATAACATTTTATTAAGGATTTTCTTATTGTATACTTTAAACTTTTACTTAAGTAATTATATCGCAATATAACAAAGTATATAAAGGAAAAAAACACCGTTGGTACAAACAAGATTGACTACGGAGTAAGACATATGAAACAAATTACATAATCGCTCCTAGGGTCATTCATAACTTCATTGCTCTTTATCGAACCATTCAATCTTGGATGTCCACTGACAATCAATACCTTTTTCATCTCTTTCTCTTCCAATTAGCTTTCTACAGAATTTGTTCAACATGGCTGGATTTTTCATAGTCAGCCACTTTTCGAAATCTAAATTCAAATCCACTCCATGAATCAGAGCCATCAACACCAAGCTATCCTTTGGCTTTCTTACTTCAGTCACAACTGTATTAAACCTTTTCAAATAACTTTTTAATTACTCCGCCATCTTCTGTGGTATGCTTGCTAACTAAATCGCATCTTTGAGTTGAATAAAAGGAATTCTGATTTGATTTAAGAAATTGTTTACTAATTGATCATATGATGATACGTATCCGACTTGAGCCTGTAGAACCACATCATGGTTAATGCTTCCAAACACAATGAAAAGGCCCTACACTTCATGTAGTCTTCTTCTTTGGCACCATCCATGTGCTAATCATACTTCAACAATGTTGGAAGGGCATGTCAATCCATTATACATAGAGATTGACAACATTGTAAATTTACTTGGATACTATGTTTCTTTAATCTCCATGGTGATGGATTCTGACTAAAAAAGTCTCTCAGTTATCTTCCTGTTTCTCTTTTTGAAGAATCTTATGATAGCTTAATTAGTCACATCTTCATTTCGACCTCAACGGCGGTCATCGAGGGCATCACCGCGTGCTCGATTTTGCAAGCGACCATGATAAGCACTATTCGAGTGATCATGGCTAGAATCTTGATGTCTAAGTCTCCTTAGCTTCGAGGAATCAATTCATTCTGACCTTCTACGATGTTGACCGTGATTGCATTCCCTAAATCTTCCTCTTATATGAATATTTTCATTGGTATTTCTACCAGATATTCAATCAACAGGACTCACAACATGACCATCTCCCTTATTAGCATTACGACGAACACCGTCGCCCTCTTTGATGGATCGATGCATATCCATATTCTGTTGGTGTCGATCAATCCTTTAGCTCTTATAAATATATTTCCATCTTTGTTTATGTATGTGTTTCCATATCTAGCTCTATTCCTTTCTATTCTCCTTTTAGCAAAGCTTCCTCAATCAGATTCAACTAGTGTCCTTCCTCTAACTCTTAATCTCTTGCACGAAATCTATCTCCTTGTGTTGGCAACCTTATGAATGAAAATTTCCTAGTCGATTCTTCCATGATAGACCGTTGTGTTGCTTCCATCCTTTCATTGACCACAACCATCATCCCTTGCAACTCCTCCCAACTCATTAGACCTGGTAGAGATGGAACGGACCCATCTCTTATGCTAGTAGCTCTAACATTCCCTCCATTATATCTTCTAACAGTTTGGTATGCAACGTTCTTCTACGGTTCTATCTTATTAGAATATTTTGGATATTTTATCTAGATCCAAGTAGCAATAGACTAGCCCGACCTTCTATTTCTCAGTAAAGCACCAAAAAGTATTAATGAAAAAATTGGTCTAACACTCTTAGAATAGTAGATTTCGCAGAGATAAAAATCCTAAGTTGTTAGTTGATAATAAGAAATGTAGAATATGAAGAAGAATAATCAAAAAGTGCAGAGACGATGATTTATAGTGCTTTGCATACGTTCACTTTGCGTTTATTTTTTTATTCACTCTAGATCTATTGAAATCACAAGTATAACAAAAAAATTCAAGCTTTAAATTGGTAACCGCAGAGTCTTCCCAAGATTTGATTAAGCCAAGATCAAAAATCTTTTTACTATTACAAATAGTCTCCTATTCATGAATGAGGTAGACTATAATTAAGCTTTTAGGTCCCATATAGCAATAGAACTCGTTCAATAGTCCAATCTAAAAAAGATAGGAGAAAGATTAGGCAAATCTCTAAATATATATGTATAGATCCATGTATGGATCGATATTAATGAACTTCTTCAATTTCTAATGAGTATAACTGATTCATTCCTCGAGCCAATCTTCCTTTGTTGCTTCTAATTGACTCGTCAACAGATACTTTCAAGTGCGGATAATGCTATATCCACATTCGTATCCAGATTCATTTTCAAGTATTTATCCGCTCCGCTCGCAATTAATAAACTCGAATTAAATGAAAAGTTTTGGTTCAACATAAAATCATTTTCAATAATAATGTTAATATTAATAAAAAAATAAAAAGTATGATATAAAAAATTAGTTTTGGATAGTAAGTATTCATTTATACATGCATACTTCCTCATAGTTTACAAGCAAAGTTTGGTTCTCTGGGTCTTCAAAAAAAATTCATTTATACATGCATTATATGAATTATTACCTTGATAAAATAATAAATATACTGTGACGACCCGGAAATTTCAACATTTGAAATTGAAATATTTAATTGATTTTAAATGTTTGAATGATAGTTTAACTTGAATTTCAAATATAACTATGGAATTGGCAATTAAATTAATTTATTGAAGCTGAATAAAAATTTGAATCTTCAGTTATAAGCTGGGTAAAAATATTTCAAAGGCTTAGGAAATTCATATTGATAATACTGAAGATAATAGAAACTACAGAATTGAATTTGAAAGTGAATTGTTCAGTTTTGAATTTCTATCGTTTAATCGATATTAAAAAATAGCCTTCCGAGGCACAGTCTCGAAATTCGACGAAACCAGTTCCATTGGATCCGTAATATTGTATTATTATCAGATTTCAATTTCCGTAGCATTCGGAGTTATCGTGTGATCGTACGATAAGCAAACACGCTGAAAATTTATATCGAAATTTAAAATAGTAACTAGTTCAAAAAGCTATCTTTTGCATACAATTGAATTTGGACTTGGAACCTTTTCCATTGTATTCAGAATAGGGGTATAACATTATAAACGCCTAGCAACACGTTGCGATGGGAGGTCTAGATTTTAGGTTGTGTAATTCGAGTCGATTTGGATTTAAATTTAAATCAAATTAATACATTGTTTAACCAGTTAAATTTATTTCAGGTCAAAACTTTTGCCTCTCATCTTAATCACTGTAGCCTGAAAATTTTGTACACCTGTTCCCATTTTTCCAAAACATCGTGTCCTTTCTTCCATCACGCAATATTTCAGAGCACTCTTTCCCTGCATTTCCTTTATTTCAAATCGAGAAAATAAATTAGTTGCTTGAGAAATATAATCGGTCGAAGCCTTCATTATCAAAATCAAGGTGAATCAAATCCCCTCTTTCTTTTTCCATTCAAAACTAAAACCACGAATAAATCCCAATTTCTCTTCCTTAGTAGAAATCTAAAAAAAAAGGGGACCGAAGGAATCGAGTGCGATTTCAATCGCTTCGAGTTTGAGAGGAAAATCTGAGCATCGCGAGTGTGACTTCATTAGCGGAAATGAGTTTGCGAGCATCACGGATTTGAGCATCGCGAGTGCGACATCTTCACCGTCAACTGCAGATCGAGTACGAGATGGGGGATTCGAGTGGTTGGCTGCTCGTGGGAATGTCGGATCGTGCGTGAGTGTAAAGGGGGGGTCTTGATTTGGGCTCGATATTGGGTCGCGTTGGTGCGACGCTGGGAGGCTGGTCGGCACTCAATGGTGGAGACAGACTTGAGGCGGAAGATGTAGCATCGAACAGCGGAGGTGACTTGGTGACTTGCGATACGAAGGCAGCAATGATGGCGTTTCGAGTGAGCGGTCGGAGGTGGTTCTGGATGATGGCAGGTCTACGGTGGGAATTCGCAAGGTCATGGGGTCTCAGGTGGAGCTGCTTGGGGCAGTGATGGTCGCGTATTGTGTTGAGACTGTTAGAATAGGTAATATTTACACCAGAGACATATTTATCTATATAAGATAACAACAATAAGGCTTATTTACTATTTATTTATGAATTTATATGTATATGTTTATAGTAAAACAACTTTTAATTTAATAAATGGATATATATATAAGTAAATCAGAAAATTATATATATATATATAGGATTTTGGGAAACATAGGAAATTGTATAAAGATTAGATTTTTATTTATATAAGATTACTTTTATAAATATATATATATGAAGTTTCAGAAATAAAATAAATACACATTTTAAATCTACTGTTTATTTTAAAATAATTTATTTAAGGTAATTAATTTGGTTAATTAACTTGTTTGATTATTTTAGTTACTAAAGATAACTTATTAAAGGGAATTTAGTTTCAAATTTAATTATTAGTTTAGATCAAATAAATCCATTAAACGAAAATTGATTATTCCATTAATTCAAATATTAATTAACTATATAAAATTGTTTATACAAGGTCAAAATTGTGGAGAAAATAGTCTGGAATGGAAAATGGATTGCATGCATAACAAAGGTGAGATCTTCTCACTCAAATTATAATAAATGAAAATTTCAGTTAATGATTGATTGTTGAATTATGAGAGTTAAATTTAAAATTATTGATTGAGTGTTTGGACGATAAATTATTATCAGTTGTATCGAAATAGACCCTATGCGTCGCATAATAGCGGATGATATTATATTTAAATCCATATACCGCGATATTCCACCTCGAAGTGGAATTGGTATTATATATGCATTTGGAGTTGTTGATTTCTCGCATTATATATCGGATGAGACCCTATGCCCCGCATAATAGCGGATGATCTTTTATAAATCCCATATACCGCGATATTCCACCTCGAAGTGGAATTGGTATTTAATTGTTGTGATAACATCTGTGGATGCAGGAAAACAGGTTGGAGGGATCTAACTAGATTCCTCAAATATTTGAAATTGTTTCAATATTGTGTGTTGAATATTTATAATATGGGTGTGATTTTCTTTGTGATTGAAATCGTTGAAGGCTATAGTTTAGCCGAATATATTTTTGGTATTGTTGGATACCGAAAATAAATAAATTGGATTTTTGAAATTCAAGTTGAAAATTTATAGTAAAAATTTATTTTTGGGAATTGGATAAATTTAAAAGGAAGAATCTTAAAACCATAAAGTTTTATTTTTGAATCCTATTGAATAAATTCCAAAATATGGGAAAAAGTTTAATAAATGGATTTCAAGTAATAATATTCAAAAGGTGAAGAATTTATTTTAAAAATATGATTTTTAAATAATTTGGAAAAGATAAAGGAAATTATTTTAAAAAAATAAATTCGTAAATTGATTTGGTGTTAAAAGAATAAATCTTTGGGGAATCAATATGGAAATTGATTTGGTGTTTGTAAATGATTTTTAAAATCGATTTAAAAATCATATATCGGTGAATGTTTGGGAATTTGAATTCACAATGGGAATTTAAAAAGAAAAGGGAAATTTGTTTAAAAAATAAAGATCGGTTTATTTTTAAGTGTGGAAAGAAATTTACGGATTTGGAATGTAAATTTAAATTAAATCGAGGAAGGTTTATTAATTGACGTTAATGAACCATTTTGTAATGGAAAGAGAATTCTTCCGTGGAAAGCCGAGTATATTTTTAAAATAGCTTTTGAAGTATAAATTGATTTGGAAAAATATTGTTGGAGGAATTATTTTTGGGAATCATTTTAAACTTTGAAGTAAAGATGTATTTAAATAATTATAGAAGAGATTATTTTAAAGATTAAATTGATATTTGATTTAGAAAATAGTTATTTAAATATTTATACTCTATCTACTAATGTTATTTTAAAATTAGTTTGGACTTGAAGTATCATATGAGGTATCAGTATAGTATTTTCATAACTAATATTTAAGCAAGTGTTTTAAATAGTTTTATTTTAAATATTTCCAAGTATATTTTGGATAAGTATTTTAAATTATTTTAATTTGAACTCAGCAGATTTTCAGTGGAAATAAATATTTGGAAATGTATTCCACGTAAGGAAAAGTTAATTGAAATTTGTTTTCAAAGTATTGAAATGTGGAAAGTAATTTGATTTTTTTTTCAAATGGTTGAAGTGCGAAATATATCTTGCGAAGATATTTTGAAAATAAATAATTAAGGAAAAATTTATATAAATCTGGTAATTGTGTGAATGTTGATTGATAGTTAAATAACCGACTATCAATATTTGCCTTTAAACGATATTTGAATTTCGATGCGACCAAGGGTCGGATTTCAAATGGATATTCGAAAACCACATCGAACCTTTGTGATTATGATGGATCTCTTGTTTAAAAGATCGAAGTGGAAATTGTTGTGATTTGTTGAAATCTGAATGTAACACTTATTTTTAAAATAAGCGCTCGTTATTCGGATTAGCCGAGAGAGGACTTTGTGTCATAAATCCCATTCCGAATAATGATACGACGAAATGTGATTGCATTTGAAGATGGTGTTGAAGACCGGGTATTTTCGAAAGTGAAAGGATTACCAGTCGATTGTCTCTACAGCGGGTGGCTCCGGTATGGAGATTTTATCACCCTTTGTGATGGGGATTCCGGACGTGATTAGTGAATATCCGGATTTGCAAGGGCTTCTTTGAAGTGCCTTCGGTTTCGTTCGATCCCAGAACGGACTTGTATGGATGTGTGTCTGACATTACACTTTGAGACATAAAGCTGATTTCTATCAAATACATTTCTGTTGGTGGCGGAGAATTTATTCTCTTAGCTTAACACCCTTCTCTGAGACGTACGAGCTCAGAGGTTATGTAGTTGATGGTTATTAGTGATATACTCCCAATTTGGTAGTGTGGCATATGAAGTGTTGCTGATCATTTGTTGATCAAAGCATGGTTTTGTGAAAAGTTTAGCTTTGTGGACGAGACCTCGTCGGACCTCACAACCCGGAAATGGTCGAAACATGAAGGATGCAGTAAGGTTATTTGGGGGTAGCGCCCCCTGAGGGTATGTCATTTCCTTCTGGAAAAGGGTAGTATCATGGTATGGAGCCCAGATATTTTACCTATGTTGATGCTGCAAATTTATTATAATTTTTGGTTGTTGCTTTGTGGTTGAGGATCCTCGGATAAAGGTCGCAAACGACCGGGGAATGGCATACTCGTGTAGTAGTTACCTAGTTACAGAGGTAACCCGGCCTTGTGTTGGCAGAGATCCGATTAGGTTCTCGGGGAGTCCCCCCAGAGGCGTACCCATGTGGCATAGGAAGTTCCTTAGCCTAACCATTTGTTGGAAATCCAATCTCCAATACGCGCCTTGTACAGTTTTAGTTGTAGAACCTACCATTTAACATGGCAGCTATAGTAGGCATACTATAATGGTACGTATGTTGGCTAAGATTAATATTATACTTTCGAAATGGTTTTCTACACTTTGCACTAATAATAATATCAAAAAGATTTTGCGTATCAAGCATGTTTGACTATTATAAGGAAAAATCTCCCTCAAGTGTGTGATTGCATTGTGTGTGTGCCGGGAGGCCTTATGATAGTTTCATTTTCAAGAAAAAAAGCATTGCAGATTTCTTTTGAAATCTTTTGTTTTCCTTTTGTAAAAAAAAACTGTTTTTAAGATCTCACACCAGTCCCATGACTGACTCGGAGTTTATCGTTCCCTTTCTAAACTCTAGGTGCCCATAATTTTCCACATGGGCAGCCTAGAGTCAGGTTATCATTATTCTGAAGCGCAGTCGAAAAAGAGATAATGTGGAGATCTAGAGTTCGAGCTGGATGGCGAGACGTACTTCTGTATATTATTACCATTCCACTATGTATTCAACCATTAGGGCAGACTATTATAACTGCCATTGATTGTGTGATGTTGTTGTAATACTCTGATGTTGTAATGTGTAAACTGATATAGTGATTTTGTTTAAAGATGCTCATTTATCTATTATATTTGTTCCGCTGCGAAATGTGAGAGTCTGTTATTGTTTTTGTTTCTTCTTCTATCTTCTTCTTCTTTAACCCTAACGGTTCGGTTTTTCGGCATTCGACTGTGCAGCATTTGATACAGTGGAGGTATTGATGTCGACTTTCGGGCGTCAAAAAATTAGGTCGTTACAAATTTGGTATCGGAGCATTTGGTTAAGCGACAACCTTGGCTCTGTTGGGTGTTACTCATTAGAGATAGAGTCGGTAGTACTCTAGAATGAGTTTGAGTGTAATAATAGATATGAGCGCATATTTGTTAGTGAATATAAAAATTGTTTTATATTGTGATGATTGGATTGTTGAGTGGTATATGGATTCTGGTCGGTATAGTCTGTACAACTCTATCGATAGGAATCTCTAAACACTTGTACAGAATAATTCACCACGATATTGTTTTAAAATAGGGTAATGGAAATAATTTTACCCACATTATTTTCGTATATAAAAGGAATGATTTTCCATAAATTATTATATTATATGGTTGCTTGATTGTTAGGAAGTGATAATATTAAATTATTATCATTGATTATTGAATAAGAAAATGAAAACAAAACCAAAGGTTAAGAAATAAATTTATATACAAATGTGATTTGTAAATATAAAAGCGTAAATGAGATCTATAATTTGAAATAGAATTCCAGAGAAATGTTTTTGAAAAGAATTGAAAGGATTTGAAAGTTTTGAGATTTGGAAAAGTTTAAATCCATTTGATCTGAAAAGGATTTTCAAAGGTTTTGAAAAAATGTTTTGAAGGGATAAAAGCACTAAACTCTTTTCGGTCGCTGGAAAATAATTTCGATGATGATCGCGACATCATTGGTGTTCATTTTCGAGTTTCCAAAAGAGGAATTGCTACCAAATTATTTCAAAATTGATGTTGTTTGCAAATTGGGTTTGGTTTTGGGAATTCAAAGGATAATTTGAATTGATTTCATAGATGATTTTGAAAGGTTTAAAAGACTCTGGAATCTTATAAAAAATAGTTATGGAACAATAAATAAGTTTGAAAACTTAGAAATTTCAGATTTAAACTGAAATTAACTTGAGTTAATTTGAATAAGGGTGAATTTGAGAAGTGAACTAAAAATAATAAAGATGGAAATAAAAATGGCTTAAGATCAAATGAATTGGAATTTGTAATGAATTAGTAAATGAAACTAATTTAAAATTAATGATATGAGTCAGTTGTGAATGAAAGATAATCGATCAAATTCGAGATTCAAAAGATAAATTGAATCCAAATAGAATTAAAAGTGAAAATTAAATTCAAGTAAAATTAAAATGTAAGATTGAATGAAAATGGATATAGTTGTTAAATAGCATACAGGTGTTATAAAGGACAAGGAAATTGGGATTTTGATTTTTGAAGAAAATTTAAATTGCTCGAAAAAGGTATGTATTTTAAATTTTTATATGAAATTTGATGACTTTCTTTCCAGCCGCTTGGCTTATTCGTTTTCATTTTGAATCTGGGGGCCCGTTGTGGTATTTTGTAGTAGTACCGAGCTAGCCGCGCAAAGGAGACGCTGGCGAAATTTTTCGAAAATTTAGAGAGTTAGAAAATTTTTGGAAAAATTCTGAAAGTTTAAAATTTGAATTTAGATTTGAATTTGAATTGTTAAGAAAATAATGTTGTTGGAAGATATGGAAGGTTTTAGAAAGTTAATTGAAATGATAATGGGGCTCTAATAAAAAGATTTGTTTTGGCAAGATTGTTGAAACTATTTACTTTTGGGAAAATAATGAATGGGTTAAGGATCATTCTTCTTAACTAGTAATTTCGGGACAAAATTCTTTTAAGGGGGAAGGATGTGACGACTCGAAAATTTCAACATTTGAAATTGAAATATTTAATTGATTTTAAATGTTTGAATGATAGTTTAACTTGAATTTCAAATATAACTATGGAATTGGCAATTAAATTAATTTATTGAAGCTGGATAAAAATTTGAATCTTCAGTTATAAGCTGGTTAAAAATATTTTAAAGGCTTAGGAAATTCATATTTATAATACTGAAGATAATAGAAACTAAGGAATTGAATTTGAAAGTGAATTGTTTAGTTTTGAATTTCTATCGTTTAATCGATATTTAAAAATAGCCTTCCGAGGCACACTCTCGGAATTCGACGAAACTAGTTTCATTGGATCCGTAATATTGTATTATTATCGGATTTCAATTTCCGTAGCATTCAGAGTTATCGTGTGATCATACGCTAAGCAAACACGCTGAAAATTTATATCGAAATTTAAAATAGTTACTGGTTCAAAAGGCTATCTTTTCCATACGATCGAATTTGGACTCGAAACCTTTTCCATTGTATTCAGAATAGGGGTGTAACATTATAAACGCCTAGCGGCACGCTGTGATAGGAGGTCCAGATTTTAGATTGTGTAATTCGAGTCGATTTGGATTTAAATTTAAATCAAATTAATACAATGTTTAACCAGTTAAATTTATTTCACGTCAAAACTTTTGCCACTCATCTCAATCACTGTAGCCTGAAAATTTTGTATGCATGTTCCCCTTTTTTCAAAACATCGCGTCCTTTCTTCCATCATGCAATATTTCAGAGCACGCTTGCTCTCTTCTTACATCCAGCCGAGCCTTTCCTTTATTTCAAATCGAGAAAATAAATTAGTTGCTTGAGAAATATAATCGGCCGAAGCCTTCATTTTCAAAATCAAGGTGAATCAAATCCCCTCTTTCTTTTTCCATTCAAAACTAAAATCACGAATAAATCACAATTTCTCTTCCTCAGTAGAAATCTAAAAAAAGGGGGGACCGAAGGAATCGAGTGCGATTTCAATCGCTACGAGTTTGAGAGGAAAATCTGAGCATCGTGAGTGTGACTTCATCAGCGGAAATGAGTTTGCGAGCATCGCGGATTTGAGCATCGAGAGTGCGACTTCTTCATCCTCAGCTGTAGATCGAGTATGAGATGGGGGATTCGAATGGTTGGCTGCTTGTGGGAATGTGGGATCGCGTGTGAGTGTAAAAGGGGGTCTAGATTTGGGCTCGACATTGGGTCGCGTTCGTGCGACGCTAGGAGGCTGGTCGGCACTCGATTGTGGAGACAGTCCTGAGGCGGAACACGTAGTATCGAACAGCGAAGGTGACTTGTGATTCGAAGGCAGCAATGATGGGGTTTCGAGTGAGCGGACGGAGGTGGTTCTCGATGATGGCGGGTCTCTGGTGGAATTCGCAAGGTCGTGGGGTCTCAGGTGGAGCTGCTTGGGGCAGTGATGGTCGCGCATTGTGTTGAGACTGTTAGAATAGGTAATATTTACACTAGAGACATATTTATCTATATAAGATAATAAAAGTAAGGCATATTTACTATTTATTTAAGAATTTATATGCATATGTTTATAGTAAAACAACTTTTAATTTAATAAATGTATATATATAAGTAAATCAGAAAATTATATATATATATATATAGGATTTTGGAAAACATAGGAAATTATATAAAGATTAGATTTTTATCTATATAAGATTACTTTTATAAATATATATATATATATATATATATATATATATATATGAAGTTTCAGAAATAAAATAAATACACATTTTAAATCTACTGGTTATTTTAAAATAATGTATTTAAGGTAATTAATTTGGTTAATTAACTTGTCTGATTATTTTAGTTACTAAAGATAATTTATTAAAGGGAATTTAGTTTCAAATTGAATTATTAGTTTAAATCAAATAAATCTATTAAACGAAAATTGATTATTCGATTGATTCAAATATTAATCAACTATATAAAATTGTTTATATAAGTCAAAATTATGGAGAAAACAGTCTGGAATGGAAAATGGATTGCATGCATAACAAAGGTGAGATCTTCTCACTCAAATTATAATAATTGAAAATTTCAGTTATTGATTGATTGTTGAATTATGAGAGTTAAATTTAAAATTGTTGATTGTCTATTTGGATGATAAATTATTATCAGCTGTATCGAAATAGACCTTATGCGCCGCATAATAGCGGATGATATTATATTTAAACCCATATACCGCGATATTCCACCTCGAAGTGGAATTGGTATTATATATGTATTTGGAGTTATTGATTTCCCGCATTATATAGCGGATGAGACCCTATACGCCGCATAATAGCGGATGATATTTTATAAATCCCATATACCGCGATATTCCACCTCGAAGTGGAATTGGTATTTAATTGTTATGCTAACGTCTATGGATGCAGGGAAACAGGTTGGAGGGATCCAACTGGATTCCTCAAATATTTGAATTTGTTTCAATATTGTGTGTTTATAATCTGGGTGTGATTTTCTTTGTGATTGAAATCGTTGAAGGCTATAGTTTAGCCGAATATATTTTTGGTATCGTTGGATTCCGAAAATAAATAAACTGGATTTTTGAAATTCAAGTTGAAAATTTATAGTAAAAAATTATTTTTGGGAATTGGATAAATTTAAAAGGAAGAATCTTAAAACGATAAAGTTTTGTTTTGGAATCCTATTGAATAAATTCCAAAATATGGGAAAAAGTTTAATAAATGGATTTCAAGTAATAATATTCAAAAGGTGAAGAATTTATCTTAAAAATATGATTTTTAAATAATTTGGAAAAGATAAAGGAATTTATTTTAAAAAAATAAATTCGTAAATTGATTTGGTGTTAAAAGAGTAAATCTTTGGGGAATCAATATGGAAATTGATTTAGTGTTTGTAAATGATTTTTAAAATCGATTTAAAAATCATATATCAGTGAATATTTGGGAATTTGAATTCACAATGGGAATTTAAAAACGAAAGGGAAATTTGTTTAAAAAATAAATATCGGTTTATTTTTAAGTGTGGAAAGAAATTTACGGATTTGGAATGTAAATTTAAATTAAATCGAGGAAGGTTTATTAATTGACGTAAATGAACCATTTTGTAATGGAAAGAGATTTCTTCCCTGTAAAGCCGAGTATATTTTTAAAATAGCTTTTGAAGTATAAATTGATTTGGAAAAATATCGTTGGAGGAATTTTTTTTGGGAATCATTTTAAACCTTTGAAGTAAAGATGTATTTAAATAATTATAGAAGAGATTATTTTAAAGATTAAATTGATATTTGATTTAGAAAATAGTTATTTAAATATTTATACTCTATCTACTAATGTTATTTTAAAATTAGTTTGGACTTGAAGTATCATATGAGGTATCAGTATAGTATTTTCATAACTAATATTTAAGCAAGTGTTTTAAATAGTTTTATTTTAAATATTTCCAAGTATATTTTGGATAAGTATTTTAAATGATTTCAAATTATTTGAACTCGGCAGATTTTCAGCGGAAATAAATATTTGGAAATGTATTCCGCGTAAGGAAGAGTGATTTGAAATTTGTTTTCAAAGTATTGAAATGTGGAAAGTAATTTGAAATTTGTTTTCAAATGGTTGAAGTGTGAAATATATCATGCGAAGATATTTTGAAAATAAATAATTGGGGAAAAATTATTTAAATCTGGTAATTGTTGTGAATGTTGATTGATAGAGCATTTGGTTAAGCGACAACCTTGGCTCTGTTGGGTGTTACTCATTAGAGATAGAGTCGGTAGTACTCTAGAATGAGTTTGAGTGTAATAATAGATATGAGCGCATATTTGTTAGTGAATATAAAAATTGTTTTATATTGTGATGATTGGATTGTTGAGTGGTATATGGATTCTGGTCGGTATAGTCTGTACAACTCTATCGATAGGAATCTCTAAACACTTGTACAGAATAATTCACCACGATATTGTTTTAAAATAGGGTAATGGAAATAATTTTACCCACATTATTTTCGTATATAAAAGGAATGATTTTCCATAAATTATTATATTATATGGTTGCTTGATTGTTAGGAAGTGATAATATTAAATTATTATCATTGATTATTGAATAAGAAAATGAAAACAAAACCAAAGGTTAAGAAATAAATTTATATACAAATGTGATTTGTAAATATAAAAGCGTAAATGAGATCTATAATTTGAAATAGAATTCCAGAGAAATGTTTTTGAAAAGAATTGAAAGGATTTGAAAGTTTTGAGATTTGGAAAAGTTTAAATCCATTTGATCTGAAAAGGATTTTCAAAGGTTTTGGAAAAATGTTTTGAAGGGATAAAAGCACTAAACTCTTTTCGGTCGCTGGAAAATAATTTCGATGATGATCGCGACATCATTGGTGTTCATTTTCGAGTTTCCAAAAGAGGAATTGCTACCAAATTATTTCAAAATTGATGTTGTTTGCAAATTGGGTTTGGTTTTGGGAATTCAAAGGATAATTTGAATTGATTTCATAGATGATTTTGAAAGGTTTAAAAGACTCTGGAATCTTATAAAAAATAGTTATGGAACAATAAATAAGTTTGAAAACTTAGAAATTTCAGATTTAAACTGAAATTAACTTGAGTTAATTTGAATAAGGGTGAATTTGAGAAGTGAACTAAAAATAATAAAGATGGAAATAAAAATGGCTTAAGATCAAATGAATTGGAATTTGTAATGAATTAGTAAATGAAACTAATTTAAAATTAATGATATGAGTCAGTTGTGAATGAAAGATAATCGATCAAATTCGAGATTCAAAAGATAAATTGAATCCAAATAGAATTAAAAGTGAAAATTAAATTCAAGTAAAATTAAAATGTAAGATTGAATGAAAATGGATATAGTTGTTAAATAGCATACAGGTGTTATAAAGGACAAGGAAATTGGGATTTTGATTTTTGAAGAAAATTTAAATTGCTCGAAAAAGGTATGTATTTTAAATTTTTATATGAAATTTGATGACTTTCTTTCCAGCCGCTTGGCTTATTCGTTTTCATTTTGAATCTGGGGGCCCGTTGTGGTATTTTGTAGTAGTACCGAGCTAGCCGCGCAAAGGAGACGCTGGCGAAATTTTTCGAAAATTTAGAGAGTTAGAAAATTTTTGGAAAAATTCTGAAAGTTTAAAATTTGAATTTAGATTTGAATTTGAATTGTTAAGAAAATAATGTTGTTGGAAGATATGGAAGGTTTTAGAAAGTTAATTGAAATGATAATGGGGCTCTAATAAAAAGATTTGTTTTGGCAAGATTGTTGAAACTATTTACCTTTGGGAAAATAATGAATGGGTTAAGGATCATTCTTCTTAACTAGTAATTTCGGGACAAAATTCTTTTAAGGGGGAAGGATGTGACGACTCGAAAATTTCAACATTTGAAATTGAAATATTTAATTGATTTTAAATGTTTGAATGATAGTTTAACTTGAATTTCAAATATAACTATGGAATTGGCAATTAAATTAATTTATTGAAGCTGGATAAAAATTTGAATCTTCAGTTATAAGCTGGTTAAAAATATTTTAAAGGCTTAGGAAATTCATATTTATAATGCTGAAGATAATAGAAACTAAGGAATTGAATTTGAAAGTGAATTGTTTAGTTTTGAATTTCTATCGTTTAATCGATATTTAAAAATAGCCTTCCGAGGCACACTCTCGGAATTCGACGAAACTAGTTTCATTGGATCCGTAATATTGTATTATTATCGGATTTCAATTTCCGTAGCATTCAGAGTTATCGTGTGATCATACGCTAAGCAAACACGCTGAAAATTTATATCGAAATTTAAAATAGTTACTGGTTCAAAAGGCTATCTTTTCCATACGATCGAATTTGGACTCGAAACCTTTTCCATTGTATTCAGAATAGGGGTGTAACATTATAAACGCCTAGCGGCACGCTGTGATAGGAGGTCCAGATTTTAGATTGTGTAATTCGAGTCGATTTGGATTTAAATTTAAATCAAATTAATACAATGTTTAACCAGTTAAATTTATTTCACGTCAAAACTTTTGCCACTCATCTCAATCACTGTAGCCTGAAAATTTTGTATGCATGTTCCCCTTTTTTCAAAACATCGCGTCCTTTCTTCCATCATGCAATATTTCAGAGCACGCTTGCCCTCTTCTTACATCCAGCCGAGCCTTTCCTTTATTTCAAATCGAGAAAATAAATTAGTTGCTTGAGAAATATAATCGGCCGAAGCCTTCATTTTCAAAATCAAGGTGAATCAAATCCCCTCTTTCTTTTTCCATTCAAAACTAAAATCACGAATAAATCCCAATTTCTCTTCCTCAGTAGAAATCTAAAAAAAGGGGGGACCGAAGGAATCGAGTGCGATTTCAATCGCTACGAGTTTGAGAGGAAAATCTGAGCATCGTGAGTGTGACTTCATCAGCGGAAATGAGTTTGCGAGCATCGCGGATTTGAGCATCGAGAGTGCGACGTCTTCATCCTCAGCTGTAGATCGAGTATGAGATGGGGGATTCGAATGGTTGGCTGCTTGTGGGAATGTGGGATCGCGTGTGAGTGTAAAAGGGGGTCTGGATTTGGGCTCGACATTGGGTCGCGTTCGTGCGACGCTAGGAGGCTGGTCGGCACTCGATTGTGGAGACAGTCCTGAGGCGGAACACGTAGTATCGAACAGCGAAGGTGACTTGTGATTCGAAGGCAGCAATGATGGGGTTTCGAGTGAGCGGACGGAGGTGGTTCTCGATGATGGCGGGTCTCTGGTGGAATTCGCAAGGTCGTGGGGTCTCAGGTGGAGCTGCTTGGGGCAGTGATGGTCGCGCATTGTGTTGAGACTATTAGAATAGGTAATATTTACACTAGAGACATATTTATCTATATAAGATAATAAAAGTAAGGCATATTTACTATTTATTTAAGAATTTATATGCATATGTTTATAGTAAAACAACTTTTAATTTAATAAATGTATATATATAAGTAAATCAGAAAATTATATATATATATATATATATATATATAGTATTTTGGAAAACATAGGAAATTATATAAAGATTAGATTTTTATCTATATAAGATTACTTTTATAAATATATATATATATATATATATATATATGAAGTTTCAGAAATAAAATAAATACACATTTTAAATCTACTGGTTATTTTAAAATAATGTATTTAAGGTAATTAATTTGGTTAATTAACTTGTCTGATTATTTTAGTTACTAAAGATAATTTATTAAAGGGAATTTAGTTTCAAATTGAATTATTAGTTTAAATCAAATAAATCTATTAAACGAAAATTGATTATTCGATTAATTCAAATATTAATCAACTATATAAAATTGTTTATATAAGTCAAAATTGTGGAGAAAACAGTCTGGAATGGAAAATGGATTGCATGCATAACAAAGGTGAGATCTTCTCACTCAAATTATAATAATTGAAAATTTCAGTTATTGATTGATTGTTGAATTATGAGAGTTAAATTTAAAATTGTTGATTGTCTATTTGGATGATAAATTATTATCAGCTGTATCGAAATAGACCTTATGCGCCGCATAATAGCGGATGATATTATATTTAAACCCATATACCGCGATATTCCACCTCGAAGTGGAATTGGTATTATATATGTATTTGGAGTTATTGATTTCCCGCATTATATAGCGGATGAGACCCTATACGCCGCATAATAGCGGATGATATTTTATAAATCCCATATACCGCGATATTCCACCTCGAAGTGGAATTGGTATTTAATTGTTATGCTAACGTCTATGGATGCAGGGAAACAGGTTGGAGGGATCCAACTGGATTCCTCAAATATTTGAATTTGTTTCAATATTGTGTGTTTATAATCTGGGTGTGATTTTCTTTGTGATTGAAATCGTTGAAGGCTATAGTTTAGCCGAATATATTTTTGGTATCGTTGGATTCCGGAAATAAATAAACTGGATTTTTGAAATTCAAGTTGAAAATTTATAGTAAAAAATTATTTTTGGGAATTGGATAAATTTAAAAGGAAGAATCTTAAAACGATAAAGTTTTGTTTTGGAATCCTATTGAATAAATTCCAAAATATGGGAAAAAGTTTAATAAATGGATTTCAAGTAATAATATTCAAAAGGTGAAGAATTTATCTTAAAAATATGATTTTTAAATAATTTGGAAAAGATAAAGGAATTTATTTTAAAAAAATAAATTCGTAAATTGATTTGGTGTTAAAAGAGTAAATCTTTAGGGAATCAATATGGAAATTGATTTAGTGTTTGTAAATGATTTTTAAAATCGATTTAAAAATCATATATCAGTGAATATTTGGGAATTTGAATTCACAATGGGAATTTAAAAACGAAAGGGAAATTTGTTTAAAAAATAAATATCGGTTTATTTTTAAGTGTGGAAAGAAATTTACGGATTTGGAATGTAAATTTAAATTAAATCGAGGAAGGTTTATTAATTGACGTAAATGAACCACTTTGTAATGGAAAGAGATTTCTTCCCTGTAAAGCCGAGTATATTTTTAAAATAGCTTTTGAAGTATAAATTGATTTGGAAAAATATCGTTGGAGGAATTTTTTTTGAGAATCATTTTAAACCTTTGAAGTAAAGATGTATTTAAATAATTATAGAAGAGATTATTTTAAAGATTAAATTGATATTTGATTTAGAAAATAGTTATTTAAATATTTATACTCTATCTACTAATGTTATTTTAAAATTAGTTTGGACTTGAAGTATCATATGAGGTATCAGTATAGTATTTTCATAACTAATATTTAAGCAAGTGTTTTAAATAGTTTTATTTTAAATATTTCCAAGTATATTTTGGATAAGTATTTTAAATGATTTTAAATTATTTGAACTCGGCAGATTTTCAGCGGAAATAAATATTTGAAAATGTATTCCGCGTAAGGAAGAGTGATTTGAAATTTGTTTTCAAAGTATTGAAATGTGGAAAGTAATTTGAAATTTGTTTTCAAATGGTTGAAGTGTGAAATATATCATGCGAAGATATTTTGAAAATAAATAATTGGGGAAAAATTATTTAAATCTGGTAATTGTTGTGAATGTTGATTGATAGTTAAATAACCGACTATCAATATTTGCCTTTAAACGACATTTGAATTTCGATGCGACCGGGGGTCGGATTTCAAATTCGAACACCACATCAAATCTTTGTGATTATGATGGATCTCTTGTTTAAAAGATCGAAGTGGAAATTGTTGTGATTTGTTGAAATCTAAATGTAACACTTATTTTTAAAATAAGCGCTCGTTATTCGGATTAGCCGGGAGAGGACTTTGTGTCATATAACCTATTCCGAATAATGATACGACGAAATGAGATTGCATTTGAAGATGGTGTTGAAGACCGGGTATTTTCGAAAGCGAAAGGATTACCTGTCGAATGTCTCTGCACCGGGTTGCTCCGGTATAAAGATTTTATCACCCTTTGTGATGGGAATTCCGGACGTGATTAGTGAATATCCGGATTGCAAGGGCTTCTTTGAAGTGCCTTCGGTTCCGTTCGATCCCGAAATGGACTTGTATAGATGTGTGTCTGACATTACACTTTGAGACATAAGCTGATTTCTATCAAATACATTTCTATTGGTGGAGGAGAATTTATTCTCTTAGCTTAACACCCTTCTATGAGACGTACGAGCTCAGAGGTTATGTAGTTGATGGTTATTAGTGATATACTCCCAATTTGGTAGTGTGGCATATGAAGTGCTGCTGATCATTTGTTGATCAAAGCATGGTTTTGTGAAAAGTTTAGCTTTGTGGACGAGACCTCGTCGGACCTCACAACCCGGAAATGGTCGAAACGGGAAGGTTGCGGCAAGATTATTTGGAGGTAGCGCCCCCTGAGGGTATGTCATTTCCTTCTGAAAAAGGGTAGTATCATGGTATGGAGCCCAAATATTTTACCTATGTTGATGCTGCAAATTTATTATACTTTGTGGTTGTTGCTTTGTGGTTGAGGATCCTCGGATAAAGGTCGCAAACGACCGGGGAATGGCATACTCGTGTAGTAGTTACCTAGTTACAGAGGTAACCCGGCCTTGTGTTGGTAGAGATCCGGTTAGGTTCTCGGGGCGTCCCCCCAGAGGCGTACCCATATGGCATAGGAAGTTTCTTAGCCTGACCATTTGTTGGAAATCCAATCTCCAATACGCGCCTTGTACAGTTTTAGTTGTAGAACCTGCCATTTAACATGGTAGCTATAGTAGGCATACTATAATGGTATGTATGCTGGCTAAGATTAATATTATACTTTCGAAATGGTTTTCTACACTATGCACTAATAATAATATCAAAAAGATTTTGCGTATCAAACATGTTTGACTATCATAAGGAGAAATCTCCCCCAAGTGTGCGATTGCATTGTGTGTGTGCCGGGAGGTCTTATGGTAGTTTCATTTTCAAGAAGAAGAAAAAGCATTGTGGATTTCTTTTGAAATCTTTTGTTTTCCTTTTTTTTAAAATAACTGCTTTTAAGATCTCACACCGGTCGCATGACTGACTCGAAGTTTATTGTTTCCTTTCTAAACTCTGGATGCCCATAATTTTCCACACGGGCAGCCTAGAGTCAGATTATCATTATTCTGGAGCGAAGTCGAAAAAGAGATGCTGTGGAGATCTGGAGTTCGAGCTGAATGGCGAGACGTACTTCTGTATATTATTATCATTCCGCTGTGTATTCAACCATTGGGGCAGGTTATTATAAATGTCATTGATTGTGTGATGTTGTTGTAATACTCTGATGTTGTAATGTGTAAACTGATATAGTGATTTTGTTTAAAGATATTCATTTATCTATTATATTTGTTCCGCTGCGAAATATGAGATTCTGTTATTGTTTCTGTTTCTTCTTCTGTCTTCTTCTTCTTTAACCCTAACGGTTCGATTTTTTGGCATTCGATTGTGCGGCATTTGATACAGTGGAGGTATTGATGTCGACTTTCGGGCGTCGAAAAATTGGGTCGTTACATTTACATTATTTTACATGCTAAAATATGCATTGTATCAACTATTATCTTTATAAAAATTGGACACATTATTTTTTGATAGGAATATTGTTATATCTATATTGTATCTGTTTTTCAGATTTTAGATATTTTTTTCATTTTCGAATTTTGATGAATTCCATATTTTTCAGGTACTCATTAACCGCCCTGGCTTCTAAGCTCATTCATTCATTTATTTAGTAAGAACAATTGTTTTATGGAGATAATCTATTGATTGATACTGATCCATAGACTAAGCCAAATTTCTGTATTTTCTTTGTTGCTTTGATATCTTCACCATCACTGAGAATTGAATGACATATGAAAATTTAATGGATCAAGACCAATCCAATGAATTAATCATTTTTTCCTCTTTCTCCATCAACTCTCTGTGCTTGATCGTCTCTGAGTTTGACATTTAAAATACTAGGTTAATAGTTGGAATGAGGGTGTAACCATTAGTTTATAACATGTTGCGCATACTTTGTTACTAGCATCACATTATTTGATAAACATTTAGTTGCGTGGTGCTCCAATAAAAGGGTTCTCCTGATTTTTCTTTTCAACTATTCATTTTCTTACCAGTTTTATCTAGCACTCCTAGAACAAACAAAAGTGTATATGCATGTATCTGTGCGCACACACAATTTAGCGGCATCTCAACGTCTTCATGGTTCATGATGTTATATTTTCAATGGAAGAAACCCATTATATGGTGTGATTATTTAACTTTTCTTTTCTTTCTTTTTTCCTTTTTTTTGTTTTTTTTTTCCTGTTTTGTTTCCTTTTTTTAAACAAAATTGCTCACACTGACACTCACTTGTTTAGTAGTTGTATGAGCAACAGTACGTGACTTTTCTATTCTAAGCTGCTTTTGCACGACTGCAAGTCTGCAATAACAAACCTCTTCTTTAATTTGCTACAGAATCATCATTTGATTATCACTGGCTTATAACCCTTGTAGGAGTTCTATACTTGGGAATGACCATTGGCTTTGGTAAAAATATAAAATTTTGAATGGCCATTCATCTTCATACTGTGAATCGAAATTACAACAATACCTCTAACAGCATATGACGTTTAGCCTAAACGAACATTTTCTTATATAGTCATTTAGTACTTGCAACTAACTTTTGCATCTTAAACGGCATTGCTGAAGCTGATAATATAAAAACAAGGCTAAAAAAATTACAACATATGAATATCATTATAAGAAATTGCTATCAGCCCAAATTAATCACACCTAAACGCTAAAACTTCAAAAAGCTACAAAATCAAAATTGAAAATAATAGTAATAGTAACACTTATAATAAGTTTGAAACTGAACTGTTAACCACTCATTGTTGCCATTCAGCACAACCAATTCTTCACCTTCCATCACCTTCATATTAAATTTCAAATGGTTGTACATATAAAAAAATGACAATAAAACAACAACCAATGATTAAAGAAAACATATATTCAATCAAATGTAAATATTGTACTAAAAAAACTACACAAAACAGGGAGAGAAAAAAAACAGAGAACACAACGTGAAAAAAATTCACGGATCATAGGCAAAGGTCTTTTGCAGACTTATTAGGACTGCACATGATATTGAAAGGTTGGCGGTCAGTTAGGCTATCTTTTAATATAGCTATTTCACCCTCTTTGATTAGAACACGCTCGTCGAGGGTTTCATTTTTCTTTTTTAATGAATTTACCTCGAGGTTGAGAAGCATGATATTCTCTTTTGAGTTCTTCACTTCATCCCACATATGATCTCTTTCATCTAAAACAGTCAGCAATTTGCTACGCGTTGATGTCAGTTCTTTTGTGCATTCTTGCAAATCTTGCTGCAGTTCATTGATCTTCTCGTCTTTACTCATCATCTGTCATTTTTTTTTTTGTACATAAATAAAAGTTTTGTTCAGTAAACAGCAGAAGAACTGGACTGTGCATCGTTAACTTATGCATGATTTATTATAGAACAGATGAATTTCTCATATGACATTTTCCTTATCTTATACATTTGTATAGGGAAAATTGAATGATAAATCTTCCATATGTTTCCAATTTTTAGAGGAAATATGATTAAGCCTGCATATCTGCATGTACAATATTGCACCCCACCACCCATTTATACTGCACTGCTCCAATTTTTTTTTTTTTTTTTAACTTGTTTTTTTATCCAATTAAGCATAAAATAATAGGCAAATAAATTGAACATTATCGCAAAATTCATCATAACAATGATTTTAAAAACAAAGGGTCAAGGTAAATAACTCACCGAAATTACGACTTCCCGTTACAATTAGTATAGATAGAAATTTGAGATAAAACATGGTATTGTCATTGTTATATAAATAAGGGGTTTTAGTTATTAACCACATAAGTAATCCAATATCCATTGACACAAATATGCACCCTTATGATTTCCAACAAATCTTTTTTTTTTATTTTAGCCAGTTACACACAGTATTGTCATTGTTAAACATAAAAAAGGTGGAATCCAGTTACACACAGTATTGTCATTGTCATAGTCAAACATAAAAGAAAAGGGAAAAAAATTTTCTCATGAAGCAAATTGATCGATATTAATTCTTTAACTACTAGACAGTTTTTGAATGCTTTCTTATGGTCACAACATTTTTTTTTAACATTGCAAAATGAATTAAGTTCCATGGTTACAAAAATAATAATCACACACACACACACACGTATAAAATAGAGAAAGCTAAATTGACCATCATCACAACAACAATAATAATTTAAACAACAAAGCGTCAAGTGCGAATAATCATGAAATTAGGACTTTTCGTTTTAATAGTAAAAACTGATAATTTAATGAAAATGTATCCCAAAAAAAGAGTGTACTATGATTGACAGAAGTTAAAAATAAGGGGTTTTAGTTATTAACCACAAAAGTTAAAAGTAATCCATTGATACAAATATGCACAAACCCATCTGTATTACTCCCATGTTTTTTCACCAAATCATTTTTTTAAGCCAATTACACACAGCAACGTCATTATTAAACATAAAGAAAACAAAAACAAAAAAATCACATGAAGCAAATTGATCAATATTAATTCTTTAAATACTCGAGTTTTTTAATGCTTTCTTAAGGTCAACATATTTTTTTTTTAACGTTACAAACTGTATTAAGTTTTTTGGATAGAAAATAATAATCATATACACATATAATAGAAGAAAAATAAATTGAACATAATCACCATGACGATAATAATAATTTAAAAAACAAAGGATCAAGTGCAAATAATTCATTGAAATTGTGACTTTTCATTATAATTGGTAAACATAGAAAATTTACCGAAAATGTATCAAAAAATTAGAGTATTATGGTTGACACTGTTAAAAATGAGGGATTTTAGTTATTACCTTACAATAAACCAATAGATACATATAACACTTATGCTAATGTAAATAAAATATTCACCTGAATCTCCACATCCTTTGATTTATGTGTGAGGCAAGAAAGTTCATCCTGCAATCTTTGTATTTCAGATTGTAGAATGCCATGAGTGCAAACTGATGATGCAAGCTCTGATTGCAAATGCTCAATTTCCAATTCTTTTGAGTACAGCTTATCTCTCAATAATTTACTCAATAAACATTCTGCCTTCAATTCTATTTCCAGCTCATCCTATTTTATTTTTTATTTTATTTTTAAAAAAAAAAGTAAACCACAAAGGATTTAACAATTAGTAACCAGTAAAGATCAAATAATTTTAGTTCAGTAAAGGTTGATCATACCTCAGGTAATTGATCTTTATACTGCTGCTTTGATGTGGTACATTCAGTAGCCTGTGACCTACAATCTGATACATCTATATTGGCCCTCTCATCAGCAACCTTAGTCACTGCTAATAAACTTCGTTTAAAATTCTCAATCCCACTCTTTAAATTCTGATATTTAATACTGTACTCGTTATTTATGTAATAATCAGCAACTTCAAATTGCTTGCATTTCATCAGATTTAACACTTCGCTACAAAATTGACTATGCTCATTCAGCAATGAAACACCTTGGTTCTGCAAGCATTCCACTCGGTCTCGAAGCTCTTCCTCAAGCTTTATTGATGAAAAGTAAAATCCTTTACCAATTTTATTACTTTGCAGTCTATTCAAGAGACGCATATTCTCCTGCCTTAAAGACTCTAATTCACATCTACATGACTCTACTTCCTTTCTCAGTGTATGCTCAACTGCTGTCAATCGCACTTGCTCCATTTGCAACCTACTTATCAGACTATCATTACATTTCTTGCCAAGCTCACCAGAAAATGCCTGCCTTAATCCATTAATAGACTTCTCTTGTTCATTACATGTCTTTTGTAATCGTAGTACTGCCTTATGCAGTTCCTTGTTCTCATTTTCCCTAAGCTTATGGCTTTCTCGTGTAGAATCAAGATTTTCTTCAGCTACCTTGAAGCGCTCATGTAGCTCTGACAACTCTTGATGAAGATTATGATTTTCTGCTCTTGCTTCTTCCAAATTAGAAGATAAGTCCTGCATTTGAATCTCTGAACTCATAGTCCTGCTTCTAATCAGTTGTTCGCTGTCTTTCAGCGAAGATATCTCCCTTTGCAAACACACATTTTGCTCTGCAAGTTCTCTGACTCTTTCACGAAGTCGAGATTCTTCCGACTGAAACTTTTCAAGCTTCATTGACCAATCAGTTGATCTTCTATCCAGCTCCTTTTCTAAACTAGACTGCAAATCACTCTTCTCTTTCTGTAGTCTTCTAGTTCTTGTATCAAGTTCAAACCTACCATTTTTTATTGCTTCTCTTGTAGAAACCCTCTCTGCAAGTCGAGATTTTAACTGTGAGGAGAGTTCAAATGCCAAAGTTTTCCTATCATCGGCTATACTTTTTGCTAGTTGAACCAGTGCACTCATATGTACGCTTTCAAATTCAAGGTCTTCTTCTGATATTGTACTCAACATGTGTTCAACATCTTTCACCTTTTTATGCAGCTGTTCGTCAATTTTTAAATTGAAAAATCCTTTTTCATAGATGCAACTTTGTTCATTTTCAGGAGAGACGTTTGAGCTATCATAAGGTAACGTACTCTCACTGCTGTTATAATTTCGAGTGATGCAAGAAGAAAGTGAAGTCCGACGTGGCTCTGATGAGTCAATGTATATATCCTCCACTGTGGTACTGGTTTCCGAATTGCTGTCCTGGTGTTTGAATTTATAAAATTCTTTTGAATGTAGTGCATCAAATTTCATTCTTATATCTCTTTGGGATGATTTTGGTCGACTATGCAAATGAAAATCACTCGCTCCTCTATATGGCTGCTTTATGACGTTCTCCGCATTAATAGTTGGTGAAGTTGGTGCTGTAGATAGAGCTTTCAGATACCTATCATGATATAGATCATGCTGCTCTCCTTCTATGTAAAGATCTAAAGTGTTGGTGCTATCTACAACACGCTGTAATCGAGCAGAGCGGCATTTTAGTGGAATTGGAGAACTACAACGTGAGCCACCTGATGAATGACCATTGTTTCTGGACGAACGAGGAGAGCATGTATTGTCAGCTGCATTGTAATGTGGAAATGCATCTATATCTCTTCTTGATCTGGAAAATGAACTATTATCAGTTGCATTCCGATCTTCGACCTTTGTCTAAATCTCTACTACTTCTTGCATGTCTAATGTAAATAGGTAATGTATGTAGTACATATATAAGAAAACATGCATATTCTAAATTGATATGTGTCATCTAATAGCCCAACAGTAAAGTATAAAGCAATGTAGGTAAGTTAAGAGATTGAGATTAACCAAAGAAAAGTTATAAATTAAGTATAAAGGGAGATAAAGCATAGAGGTGGCCTGTATTGAAGACGACTCGAAGAAAAAATGAAATGAATTAGTTCAAGGAATTATGATATGATCAATAATTTGGTCAAACTCTAAACAAACAGGGACTGAAAAGTTAGACAATTCTATAGTACAGGGGATAAAGCTACTATCAAAAATATCAGCAGCATCATGTTTGTTGTGAATAAAATGAGAAAGGATAATACATTAAAGCTACAACCAAAGATTGAGCCAATCAGTTACATCATACTACAACACACAGAAAAACAAGAACTATTAGTATATAGATGTATAATTAAAACTTACTGATAAGAAGGATTTCGACAAGCAGGTGGTGATCTGCATGATAAACTCAAATTTACATCTGTGGTTTCTTTATAATTATCTACAGAGTCAGAAGTAAAACTCCGTTTGTGACATGGAATATACTGTTCTTTATTTCCCATGTCTTTTTTACTCGAATCCACTGGATCATCTGCAGTCTTTGAAATAGCCTTACTACTTTTAGCATCTGGCGAAGCTTGGTTGTTGTTATTTGCATTATTTGAGGCCGAATGCTTGAACGTAAAGAATCTCTTCATCTGGATGATGTTATTTCAATCTGCAAGTGTATTAGCAAATCAGTGAACAACACCAATCTCTACAGAGTTGCTTTAGTCTAAATCAATATAGAGCTTGTAGTAACAAATTTAATATGGTTTAGATGTACTTGGCTAAAGCATATGACAGAGTCCTAAGATATGTTCAGATGAGTTTTAATAAAACCGATATTTTTTGAGGTTTACTGCATTAATCAAGGATATAAATGTAAGAGCTTAGGTAGAAGAATGCACATACTATAAATTTACGTAAATGAAAAGAATGAATGGAAATACCAAAGAGATAAGTGGAAAATGGAAGATCAGTGACAAAGCTTGGAATGATAAGTATAACAGAAAAATATGAAGAAGAAAAAAAAGATTGGTCTACAGAAACTTGGTCATATACAAAGATTATCAGAGCACTGGAGTTAGGGAGACAGAATTGAATGTGGGGAATTAAGCGGGAGATATAAAACTCAATGGTAACATAGACATGGATGAAGGTTTTCACAAAATTTACAATAGTGTTCGATCAGAATGTGAGAAGTTTGAAATTGTGATCAAGTGTGAGAGGGGATAATGATAGAAAAAACAAAAGCTTTTCAGATTCTCATTATGCTAAAAAACAGTACCAACCGGAAAACCAATGAGAAATAATATTCTTCACATCCGTTGATTATATGGGAGAGAAATTTTTCTTAAATGAAAATAGAGATGGTGCATGCACAAATATATTAATGAGAGGGTGCAGGTGCAAATGACAATAAAATTGGAGGGATTATCTGGGATCAAGCAGTGATTTCATCGATTGTGATGCAATTTTACTACGATACTACCCAAACCCTATATAATTTAAATATACCAATTCGTAAATTTTAAAGTAAATTTCTCAATCCAATAATAAGACCCTTTAAAACCTTAAGTTTAAGCCACAACCAAGATAAAACTCTAATCTTAATACAAAATTTCCAACCCAAACCAACTTTGGAATGGTCGTTAAATTCTTACCTGCGATGAGAAAACAGTCGCAGAAGCACTTTTCCAGAAACCTAAATTCACAATCGGATAATTCATCAATAAATTGCAAATAATCCAACTAAACACTCAAGAAGCTCAATTTAGCATACAATCCAAGAAAGAAGAAACATATGTGAATAAGAATTATAAATCAAAGACAGATGACGAACTTGAACACATCTAGTACCTTGGGATTTGTCAAAATCTAGAAAATGGCGGAATTCTGTTTTGGTTTCTGAGTTCTTTTTGTTTTTTGCTTCTTTTTCTTTTTAACCAGAAGGTTCAGCGTATGATTATTTTAAGTGGCAGCTAACGGTGCCGTCAAGACCAGCTGTGAACAGACTGAAGCACCTGTAACGGACAATAACGGCGACGTTATGTCAAAGAGCTTATTTGAGCACAACGGTACCATTAGGTAGCCGAAGGCAATGAGATCTTGGCCAGTCAATTTGAATTGAATGGCTAGCATTAAAATGTGGAATTTTAATGGAATATACAATTTAATTCAATTTGGTAAATGGTCAAGATTTTGTATTTATTGTGAATCTATGAGATATAACCACTTTTTTTTTTGTTTTTTTTTTTTTCGCAAAACCAACAGATTAAAAGGGCCCTTACCTTTTATTTATAACAAGTAATAAACATTACAGGTATAAATATGAAATTACAGAGAGAAGCTAGGAAAAGAAGAACATCAAAAAAATAGCCATCACTACAGGACATAAGATATTTCACAAAAGAAAATAAACCAAGTGCACAGAATGAAACATCAAGTAAATCAGTAAAAGACTCCAAGCATAGCTAAGGACCAATCGAGAAACAAAAGACTTGATGCAGCAACACAAGACCGCAAGTATGACTCGAAGTAGCATGCCAAAAATCCAAGTACCCGACCAAGCACAGGACATGAAGCAGTAACAATACATTAAAGCGACCGAACTAAGGCAAAAAAAGAGACTATGTTTAGAGGTAGATTACCTAAAAACACTCTAAAAAAATTTTCAGCTCAAATTAGATGAATAAATAACTTCAAAATTTTCAGAAGAGATAAAGTTCTTGTAGACCTCCATCTGGTGGCTTTGAAGATAGTATACCATTCGATCCTTGAGTCCATATTAGGAGAGTTCAAGTTGCAGTGTCTAAGCAAGCGTTTCCAGATAAAGAAAGTGTAAGTGCAGTTAAAAAATAAATGTTCCATGTTTTCAGTAGAACAACCACACAGAGGACAAGATGAATGGTCAATCAATCCCAAAGCATAGAGTTTTTCACGTGTATGAAGGCATCTCTTATGACTCTCCAAAGCAGTAGGTTTTGACTGGGAGGACAGTTCATGATCCATACTCTAGAGTGCCAATGGAAGAGGCTATAGTCATTGTGAGAACTAAGAATCTTGTTGACTCTTTTAATGGAATGAGGACCATCTTCCCATGCTGTGGCAAAATCATACTGCCTGAATGTTTTAGATTCAAGCATAGACCAGGCAGACCTGATAAGGAAAGAGCTAGAGTGGGGAAGAGAGATCTTGTCTTTAATGATGAAATTGCCAAACTTAGCTTCTTCAGGAATACCAGACAGTCTTCTCAAGTTGTATGCAATTATATCAGCTAGGATGACACCATTTCTTGACTAAGGTTCATGCCAGAAGGAAATGTTATTTCTGTTCTCCATAGTGTAATGGAATATAGAAAGGAACCAGGGTCTTAATTTCAGCATGTTCCTCCAAGTACCACTGCAGTCTGAGGGAATCTGCATAGTTTCAAAATGGACTATTTTTGAGAAGATGGATCCTACTCCAATTAGCCAATGGATTATTATCCTGCCTCAGCAATTTTTCTATATGGGTGGAATGAGCAGCCTTATTCCATTGTTTGATATTCATTACTCCCAGGCCTCCATTTTCATATGGTTAGCGTATAGATTTGAAAGATATTAGGATGAGCTTCTTGGAGTAAGGGTTGTCATGCCAAAGAAAATGGTTCAAAGTAGAGTTAATATTGGACATTAGTTTAGAAGGAAGTATGAAAATTCTGGCATAATACAGGCACATTGTAGAGGCAATAAACTTAACTATTATGAGTCTGCCAGCAATTGAAAGTTTGGAGACAGGCTAGGAGGAAAGCTTGGCGGTAATTTTTTCAAACATGGGAAGGCATTGAGATGATTTGACAAAGGAATTTAGAAGAGGAGCACCAAGGTAAGACTCATCATGATCAAAGGGGCATAGGGTTAACATAGTGGTCAAAGAAATTTTAATTTCACCAGGAACACCGCCAAAAATGATTTTTGATTTGTTAGAGTTAATATATAAGCCAGTAAGGTGAGAAAATTTATGAAGAATCGCCAGAGAATTAGAGACAGATTTGACAGTTGGCTTGGTGAACAGCATAAGATCGTCAACAAATATAAGAGTAGATATTGGGGGATTTCTACACATATGATGGTAATCCATCAGTTTATTTTCCATTGCACCGTTGAGTAAGCTAGTGAAGAATTCCATAACACAAATAAAAAGGCAAAGGGAAATTGGATCCCCTTGCCTCAGCCCTTGAGTTCCTTTGAAGCAGTCAAATATAGAGCCATTAAGACTCAAAGAGTAGTTGATAATGGACATACAAGTATATATCCAGGCTGAGAATGTTTGAGGAAAGTGCATGAAATGAAGAATGTATATGATGACCTTCCACTGAACTGTATCAAATGCTTTTTGGAGATCAAGTTTCATAGCACATCTAGGAGAGATGTTTTGCCTATTGTAGCCTCTTAATAACTCAATTGTCAGAAGGATGTTGTCATTTATGTCTCTACCAAGTAAGAATGCAGTTTGATTGGTTGAAACAATAGAGGCAAGAGCCTTTTTCATTCTAGCTGGTAGGATCTTGGCAATGCATTTATAGACTATGTTACAGCAAGCTATGGATCTAAATTGAGTGACTGAATTAGGATGGTGGACCATGGGAACTAATGCAATGTTAATGGCATTTATGGCAGTAAGCATTTTGTTATGTTTGAAGAAGTTTTTTACTGCCTTTGCAACATCAGACCCTATAATATGCCAATAGATTTTGAAAAAAATGTGCATTGAATCCATCAGGTCCAGGAGAATTGTCAGAGCTCATACTGAAGATAAATTGTTCAAATTCCTCATCGGTTACCTCGGTAATTAAAACTTAGCTGTCAGAGTCAAAAATAGTAGGCAGATTATTAGTTGGGAATTGATGGATGGGGGGATCTACATGGTTGTTATTAGCAAGTAAACATTTTTAATACTGTAAGAAGGCTGTTTGAATAGCATCTGGGGATGAGCAAGAGGAACCATCCTTATCCAAAATGGTAGAGATGTTTGAGGAAGCATTTTTTATTTTCAATGAGTTATGAAAGCAAGTTGTATTCCTATCACGATACAACCTCCATTGAATTTTTTATTTCTGACTCTTTATCTTAGTTTCTTCCATCAACGCTTCAGCAAGATCTTTACATAAGCTTTGTTCTTCACCTACAGGGGAGACTGCTACAGGATTGGAGAGTAGGGAAGCTTGAACAACCTGAAGTTTTGATCTGATTGCCTCTGACATCTTAGAACCCCAACCATATGTGATGAAAGCCCATCTTTTAAGCTTATCCTTGAGTAACTTTAGTTTGCACTGCAAAATAAACATAGGATTAGCAAAAAACTTGCATTTCCAACAGTCGGTAACAATAGTAGTAAAATCTAGATGTTCAGACTAGTTGTTAAAAAATGAAAAGGAGGAGTGTCTGACCATAGCATCCTGACCCCAGTCAATGATAATGGGGGAATGGTCAGAGAGGGTGAGAGTGGGAACATGGTAGATTAGGCTTGGCCGTTGGGTTAAAGAAGATAAGTTGTAAAAGGCTTTGTCTAGTCTGTAGAATGTTCTAACACATGTTCTACTGCTATTATTCCACATGAAGTAACAACCATCAAAAGGGATGGTGGAGAGGTAAGAAGATAAAACAGAGTTGTTCAAAGGTCTGGTATGTTGAATTGATAGAGTAACACCTCCACATTTGTCTTAGGATGATTGCATGCAGTTCCAATCCACAACACCAATCCATAGAGTATATGAAGAGGCAAAAGTTGGGAGACGATCAAGTAGAATTTGCCTATGAGCTTTATTATTTTCAGCATATACAGCAGTTAGATTAAAAATTTGGATTGAGGGAAGGTGAGTGATTTTTGAGTGTATAAATTGTCTATGAACAAGAAGGGGTTCAATGGTGAATATATTGGGGTTCCAAAGGATAAGAAGTATGCCAAAAGGAGCTTGAGCAAGATTATGAAGAAGGTTCCATAATTTGTCAATCTGTGTGACAGCTGCATGAGTAGTGGAGTGATTGAGTTTTGTTTCAGCTAATATTATCATCTGGAGTTTATAGGAAATGACTAAGTTTATTGCTTCCGTCTATTTTGCCAGAGAATTTGCACCCCTGATGTTCTAGAAGCTTATATTTTCAATGGTGTGATTCATTAGGATAAAGAGTAGGAAGACTTGGTTCTGACTCCATGTGAATGTGTGTTAATTGATGGAGAGACAAAACTTATTTGTTCAAATGTAAATTCAGTTCCATTATCCATATCATCAGTTGACTGAAGGACGACATATTTCTTTGGTCTACCCTTCTTATTATGGAGAGGGGACTTAATGACATTTGTTGTTGGATTCGACAACTAGGGAAAAACTTTAGGAGGCAGTCTTACTGAATAATATGAGGGAGGAGGGATAGGTTGAGAAGGATGATCAGAGGGTGGAAGGGAGGAAGAAGACTTTGCAGTGGTGTTTGATAAGTTGAGGTTGAAGGAAGAGAGTGCATGTCAGGAGGAATGTTTGAGAGAGAGAGGGAAAGATTGGAATTGAATTTAATGGTTGTAAATTTTCTTCCTTAAAATAAATGAAACTGTCAATATGAAATTAAATTTGATTAATGCATAAAATTATGCAAATAACATGAAAACTATTAAGCAACTACTCAAGTTACATATAAAGACTTGAAAAATAAATAACCTAGCATAAAAAAGTTGGAATTCATATGGTAATAATAAAATCTTAACATGTCATGCATTGCATACTTATTTACAAATTGGCTTTTTCATCTATTAAAGAGGGAAAGTCCATTTATATGTGGTAAAAATAATATTTTTTTAAATTATGAAAAAGAAAAAATGTACATGGGTCAAGAATATTTGTTTGTTTTTTAAATTACAATTGAATATGATTTAGTATAATGTAAGAATTCAAGCATGAATTGAATTTTTTTTAGTATGATATGATTAGTACCATCATTATGATTATTATTTCATTGGAAGTGTGTGTATATTTCTTATACTATATATCTTAAAGTTGGATATCTCTTTATATTTTCTTTTCCCTTTTTTCTCCTATTTTTAAAATTAAAATAGTGTGCTATTAAGAAGAGTCGAGAGGTGTTGTTTTGTAGAGCTAAGTTATGTAAGGTAATGTGAAAGAATAGAATATGGCGGTTGGAAATACATAGAAAATAATGATATCTAATAAAATAATAATGGTGGCCAGAAGAAAAAAATCTGGATGTCAATAGTAGCATACTTAAAATAATCAACTCTGCTTGATTAAATCCATTCTAAAAAAGTCTCAAGTTTAATTTCTACCATCCTAACTTATATAATATATTTAAGAATCTTTATTACTCTATTATTAAGCACCCAGTTCAAAACCAATAGTATTTATATATACTATAAACTTATGTAGTTTGTTTCAAATCTTAACTTTTCCACCCGCTTTACAATTTCTATCAAAACTCAAGTTTAAATTAGGCAACCTTTTTTTTGTAGATATTTTTAGAAAAATCAAGCATTACATTTACTTGTATTATATTGGCTTTAATTTTTCAGATTATAAACTTTATTGGTAAAAGGAAAAACGTGTTTTCAATCGTATCTGTTAATACTATAAGAATGGGGAAAATCAAATTTATAAATAAAATTGAAATGGCATAATAATAATAATCAACAGTAAGAAAATATATTGATCAAGAAATCTACATATCTGTTTGGATTATGGACCATATTCTTATTTTAAGCTCTTCTTTTTGTTCACTCGATCTTCCGTTGATAGAATTATAGGTATGCCCTAGGAGCAATTATATAATTTGTTACGTATATCTAACTTGTTAACCAATCTTGCTCAAAATAAAATGTGTTTTCTTTCTATTATATACTTGATATAACATGTATATTAATTAATTTAATTTAAATTATATTTAATAGAAATCCATAAATGGTATGTATTGTGATGGTAGTTACAAGGTGTTGTAACCATGAGTAATTTATCATAATGAAATTAAACATACTGTTTTAAATATCATAGTCAAATTGTATCCAGACTGGGTATCGATATATTCGTTGAGACTAGAGTACGTAACACTCTCCAAATATTAGGCAGTGTATTACTTATGACTGTTGGGGCACCAAGGGGTTACGTACTGATGCTTATTAGATAACTATGGAATGACTCACTCGATGGTTTTCTGTTAGTCAATATAACTGAGGTCAAACATAAAGTATCGATGTGATAAAATTACATGGTTCCCTTGACTTGAAAATTTATTAAAGAATGTGAACTTTTAAAAGATAATGTATTATTTTGTGAAAAAATTTGTGATTCTAGAACTGCTTCTGATAAATAAAATAGAAAATCACAAATTTTTTTTTTGGAACTGGTACTTTATATACAACAAATCATTGGGACAACATATCCCATGTCAAATAAACGTTCGAAAGCAAGTTTCGAACTTGTGACATCCTGCACCAAAGCCGAATCAATTAACCACTTGGACAAAGGTGCTTGTCTTCCTTAATAGAAGAAAATATTATTTATCTTCCTTAATTACAAATGCCAAAGCTCACAATAACAGAACTGATTCAGGCTATGTAAAAGATAATTATAGAAATTGTACTAGATATGCATTTATGTTTACACTCTTTAATGTTAGTACTAAAAGTAGAGATAGTTCTAAAACCACTTCATGTCAAGGTAGTATTATGCTTAGAAATGGAACACATTCTTTGAATACTAAATCAATGACAGTTAATGTTGATATATGGGTTCTTACTAATCTAACCAATCAAGATAGAGAATTGTACATTAGCAATTATTATGACACTCTGATTAATAATGAAAACTAGATTTTTAAGGGTTCAACCACATCCAAGAGGATATGGTTTCCAAAATCGTGAACACTATATTTTTAGAAAAATGAGTATCATCTTGCTTACACTTGATATATCTATTAGATACTCATCACTTTGCATTAATGTTAAATTATTTTTTATTGACTTATCTATGATACTTCATATCTCTTTTATAAAGGGGAGAAAAGTACACATATATAGAAAAAGTATATAGTCCTATTTCTTAAGAGAAATATTGTATTTAGAGGGAGTTTATCACATACAATATATCTTTGCTCTTATCTCTTTTTGTTAATGGCAAAGTGGGAAGGAACGTGGGATTTACATATTTTATATTGGCACTGTGATATCCCGGAATTTTAGACAATATCAATTTAATAATCTTTATATAAAATTAAATTGATATTGACAATATTGATTAATAAAATATGTTTTGGTTTAATAATCAGATTTAACTAATATTTAGATTGTGATTTTATCTTTTAAAAGCTAAAATAAATGTTTTAAATTATAATGTATATATGTATATATATTTGTATATATATTATAGTTTATCTTTGTTTGGAATTTAACTTACATGATAATAAATAAATAAAGTTTTGTTTTTAAATTCTAGTAAAATATTGAGTAATTAGGAAATTGTGTTATAAATTAATATTAAGCTTTTAAAATTTATTTAAATTAGTGATTATATGGTTTGTAATATTTATAATAAATGTTATATTGTTTTAAATTTAAATAAAGGTTGATTTTATTTCTTTTTAAACATTATTTGATTAAATATGAATTGAAAATATTTTATATAAGTTTAAAATATAAGATAACATATGATTTAAATTCATTTAAATATAAAAGTGATTTATAATTCCTTATAAATCATATAAAATTTGTAAATTTGTTATTTTAAACCATATTAATAAATATTCTATTTTTCATGAATATAGAAAGGAATTAAAATAAGGAAAATAGAATCTTCATTTTTTTTAAATTGATTTTGATTTTTATTTCAAAGAATTAGTTTGAATTTGGAAATTTTATTTTGAAACTCAAATTAATTGATTCTTTAAAACATTTGTGTAAGTTTTAATTTATAAATTGTTTATTTACATTTTCTTAAAATAAGTAAATCATATATATTTATTCAAACATAAAATAAACTAAAGAAAACTCTTTTTAAACATAAAAAATATAACTAAATTTAATTTAAAACAAGTGTAATCAAATTAGCAATCTAAACTACATGTGTTAAATGGTGAATCAAGCAAAATGACAAGTGTCATTAAAATTTTGATCTTTTTCTTTTATTTGGTTAATTAATTTCAGCCCTTAAAACATATTCTTTTCCCTTCCTTTTTTTTCTATCCTTCAAAATCAAATTCTAAGCTTCAAAGAAAATCTGGAAATCCCTCAACATACAGATCTGTAATACACTCCTCAATCCCAAATTTCAAATTTAATCAAGAACCTGAATTAAAGCTTGTTCTTCTTCAACCTGAGACAAGCAATTACATCCTCAAGCAATCAAAATAAAATATAGATCAGTGTCTACATTTTTACAACCTGGAAATTACTGCATAATTAAGTTTGCATTTTTCCTGAAAATCATTGCAATTCATCTCTGCAAATTTGAGCAAATCAAATGTCTGCATTTCATCTCTGGAATGGCCTGCATGCATGAAGTAGATAATTAGAAGAAACATAAAGTTTTCAGTCCAAAGCAATTCAAGTTCAAATTTCTCAATAAACATGGATGCTCTGCTCAGGAAATTAGGTGAGTAACTTTTATTGTTAAAAATTCTAAGGTAAATCTGATTTATTGAACCATGTTTAATATAGTTGTATTGGAATATTTGGTAAAACTTTTGTGCATTTGTGATGTGAGATATCTGGAAGGCTTTGATTTCCTGTAGAACATTTCTGTTCTAAAGATTCAAACTTGGTGACAACTTAAACATTCCTCTTGACATTAATATTTAGAACTTAGGATTTAGGAAATATTGTTTGTTAAGTTATGAACTAAGTTATAAAAATTTGATTTACTTAAGTAGAAACTGTAATCTTCTCTGTAAATCAAGTTTAGGGGTAAAAATCATGTCACTATTAAAATTTAAACTTTTTGATTGTGCAATTCAGTTATACAAATCAAAACCTTAGACAAATTCATGATTTTAAATGTAAAATCATAAACTTTAAATGGGGCTTGGCTGTGCATTGCTGTTTTAACCCAAAATTGGGTTTTGGAGTGTCTCTGTTGATTCAGATGAATTTGGGGTTCATGTTCTTGTATGATGGTAGATGGGAGATCAGGGAATCAGGGAAAAATATTTTTACAGTGATCAAATCGATATAGAGCCAACGGTGGAAAAATTTGATTTGTAACCCTAGTGTTTGAAGCTGTTAGCAAATAGGACCGTTTCCTCTCAATATTGGATCGAGTGTTTAGCAACTCTAAGGATTGATTGCTGGGCCCTAGAGGAGTAACTAGCCAGAATTTTATCCTTAATGATGGTCGGAGGGAGGTGATCATGCCATTGACAGGTTTTGAGTTCGGGTTGGCACAGTGGTTTCCAGGTTTTAGCAGTGGTGAAGTATACTCGAGTATGTCTCGGGTAATTCCAGTTTTTGCTCGGAGTTAAGGCAAGGGTGACTCAAAGCAAGATGGAATTGTGCTCGGGTAGTTTAGTTGAAGTGTGTTGTTTTCTGCAACCTGACAGTTCAGGTTTGTGTGAATTTAAACAAAAAAAAGTAAAACAAAGCCTGGTTTAAAATAGGAATTGAAGCAAGTTTAAACTATGGATTCAAATTGAATTTGAATTTTAGTTTTTGAAAATAAATAAATTTATAAAAGGTGAAATAGTTAGCAACTTAAAACCTGCACAGTTTTTAAAAGTGATTATATATCTGAAAATAAGATTTTAAAACAAGATTAAAAATTTAGTTTAAATCTGAATCTGAAATCCTGAATTCAAATTTGGAATTTGAATCTGAAAATTTTCAAAGGGGAATAAGTTGATAAGTTCAAATGTTATAATTTAGTTTGAATATTTTAGTATGTATAACATGTGTTTTATAAAATCTGAAATGAAATTTAAAACAGGGTTTTAAATTTTAATCTTTGTATTTAAATCTGAAAGCATGGTAAAGTTTTGTGTTGTAATAAAAATAAGATTTGAATTTATATGTTTCAATATCATTTGGAATATTTAAGGTAATTTTATTTAAACTGAATACAGGCTAAAGTTAATTTATTCTTCTAAAATTTGCTCTAAGAGGTAAGTGATTCCTTTAATATGAAAACTAAAGAGTTTTAAATACTTAAATCTTGTTCAAGTTTAAATTTAATTTCATTTTAATTTAAAATGGAATTTATAAAAATGCAAAAGCAAATTTGTTTTTAAATTACCTTAATAATGATAATTTAATCATTAATGAGATTAATGATTTTTATTGTTTGAAACTTAATTATCTGATCAAGGTAATTAAGATTTTAATTAATTAATTTAATCAATTAATAATTGGGTTAATTAATTAAATAATTAAGGGTTTATTTAATTAATTAAATGTCAGGACCCGATTCTTCGTCTTCCGAAAATTCAACATCGATACTCACTTTATCGACTGCCGAGCAATCGAACGACGGAAAACCGAACACTGAGGGTTTAAGAAAAAGAAAAGAAAGAAGAAGAAGAGATAAGAAGATAGAAAATAGAGAGAAGAAAGAAAATAGAAAATAGAACGGAACAGAAAACAACAGATCAATAACAGAATCTCACAATTCGCAGCGGAACAACATATAATAATAATGAATAATCTTTAAACAAAGAACTATATCAGTTATTACATTTTATACATTACATTACATCATATCATCAGAGTGTACAACAACAACAAAAAACAGCGGAAAAAGAACTACTATATACTAGTAATACGCCATGCCATCCAGCTTGCCTCCAGCACTCCTGAATTCCAGAATATCCTGATAAACCTTAACTCTTAACTGCCCGTGTAGAAATTGGTGGGCACCCAGAGTTTAGGAAGGAAAACAATAAACTCCGAGTCAGTCATGTGACTGGTGTGAGAACTCAAAACAGTTTATTTATCTTTGAAAACCAAAATAGAGGAATATTTTTAAAGTCAATTCGCAATGCTTTTAAAAATGAGACTACCATAAGACCTCCCGCCACACACACAATGCAAACGCAAACTTGGAGGAGATTTCTCCTTATGATAGTCAAAGATGCTTGATACGCATTAAAATCAAATCAATTTTTTTTGATATTATTACTAGTGCATAGTGTAGGAAAAATTTATTTCGAAAGTAGAATATAAATCTTAGCCAGCATAGGTACCATTATATTATGCCTACTATAGCTACCTCCTGAGGAAGCAGGTTCTACAACTAAAACCGTACAAGTCTCGTATTGTTTCTTTGGATTTCCAACGAATGATCAGGCCAAGGAACTTCCCATTGCCACATGAGAATGCCTCTAGATGGACATCCCCGAGAACCAAACCGGATCTCTACCAACACAAGGCCGGGTTACCCCTAACTGAGTAACAACTGACCGAATATGCCATCCCCCGGTCCTTTGGGACCTTTCACCGAGCGCTCGCAATCAATTCACACAATCATAAAGTGTTTTCAACATGAGTAAGCATCTGGGCTCCATACCATGATACCACCCTTTTCCAGAAGGAAATGCACATATCCTAAAGGGCGCTACCCCTCATAACCTTGCCGCATCTTTCCTGTTTTGACCATTCACGGGGTGTGAGGCTCGACGAAGTCACGTCCACAAAAACATACTTTATACAAAAGCCATGCTTTGGGTCAACAAATGATCATAGAAATGATCACTAAGATAGACGATCAAATAAACGATCCTATCACAAATAATCAACACAATGATCATTTCACAGCAACACTCAGCATGTCACATTACCAAATTGGGAATATATCGCTGATAACCTTCAACTACATAACCTCTGAGCTCGTACGTCTCAGAGAAGGGTGTTAAGCTAAAAGAATAAATCCTCCGCCACCAACAGAAATATATTTGAATGAAATCGGCTTTATATCTCAATTTGTAACGTCAGACATACAATCTATACAAGTCTGTTCCGGGCTCGAACAAAACCGAAGGCACTTCTCACGAAGCCCTTGCAAATCCGGGTATTCACAATCCCGATCGAATTTCCCATCACTTAGGGAATCTCTATACTAGGAGCTACCCAGTGCAGAGACAATCGATAGGTCATCCTATCGCTTTTGCAAATACTCGGTCTTCAACACCGGTCATCAAATGCAATTCATAACGACGTATCACATATTCGGAATGGGTTATACGACCCCATGGTCCTTTCCCGGTTAACCCGAATAGTGAGCGCTTATTCAAAAATAAGTGTGGCATTCAAATTCAAACAAATCACATCAAATACCCATTCAAAGGGAAATATTGATAGTCGGTTATTGAACTATCAATGGATATGCACACATCACCAGTTCCCAAATAATTTTCCAAATTATTTATTTTCCAAAATATCTTTACAAGATATATTATTTTCAATACTTCAAAAATAAATCAATATTTATTTTTTTAACAAATTCCACTTTCTTTTATAAATTCCTTAGTGAATTTATATTTCAAAATATCCATGCATATACGATTTCAATTTATCATTTCAATTTATCTTCAAAAAGATAAATTCTCAAAATATTCCCTTTATATCGGAAAACAATCCCATACTTATTTAATAAGTAATTCACAAATTTTATTTATTTTCAACAGTTGGAAAATATTCAATATACTTAAATCGAAATTAAGTATATATTTCATTCTTTAAGGAAATCATTCTCTTAAACATATTTATTTGGGCCAAAACGAATGTTGCGTAAAACATTGTTACGACAACCCAAAATCACTAGTGTAGGGATTCGAAATTAAAATAGATATATATAAATCCCAATACTATACAAAACATTTCCTTTCGGAAATCATTTACTATAACAACAGTGTTATAGTCCACCATTTCCTTTATTTCTCGAAAACATCTATTTCAACAATAAATGTCGAAATCTATGGTTTCAAATCTTAATGCATTTAAAACATCGTTAGATCGTTTTAATTCTATTTAAAACATCACATTCAAAACATTTTCTTTAACATATTATTCACTATTCAAAAACGTGAATATACTACGTTAACACATTTCATCCTTCTATACATTTCATTTTAAAGGATTATTCACAGTTCAAAAACGTGAATATGACTCCATTAATAGGTTTCAACAATTTACTTCTTAAAATAAGTCGTTTGCGAATTTATAAAACAACGTTTATAAATCCCTTTATTAACCTATTCAATTTATAACTCAATTATAAAACAAAGATTCATATTATAAGTTAAATGCTTATAAAACGATTATTTTACAAAATCGTTCCTTTGAACTTCATAATTATAAATCTTATAACTTATAAGATTCAATGATTTATCCAAAAATATTCTTTAATAACTTCACAAAATTTATAAATCTTACTATTTATAAATTTCATTTATAACTTCACCGTTTATAATTTTATAATTTCCATTCACTTATGCAATCCATTTTCACTTCATTCAAACACTTATAAAAACTCGTTTTATAATGTCAATATTTCAATTTATAAATACCCATTTATAAATCTCTTAATATAAATCAATTTATATTATTCTTTCAAAACGTCTTTAATCTCCTTTATAATTTCATCCTTTTGATTTATAAAATAATCAAATTTTATAAATCCTATATTTAAACTTTTTACAATAAATTCAGAGATCCAATTTAAACTATTTTATAAAAATTATTAACCCATATTTTCAAAAATCAACTTTTAACTATATTTCTCAAAAATCATAATTTTTATAACATTAAAATTATAACGTTATTTATTTAAAATGGATAAATTCCCAAAAATATTTTATAAACGTATACTTTCAAAAAATCACTTTGAAATCCCTTTTTAAAATTCCAAAATTTGGTCCAATGATGCTACACACCAAATAGTCAATCACGACTACAACGATATCATATATCGATATGATAATCCATCAAATATCAAAATATCTGAAATCAAATAAATACTGTTGAGGAATCCAGTTGGATCCCTCCAACCTGTTTTCCTGCATCCACAAACATTAGCACAATACCAATTTCGCTCCAGTACGAAATTATCGCGGTATATGGGATTTAAAATATTATCCGCTTAATAACGGCGCAATAGGGTCTCATCCGCTATACAAGTGCGGGAAATCAATAACTCCAATATATACATATGTCAATATATATATATTTCTATTATATATATAATACCAATTTCACTGTTTATGAAATATTCGCGGTATATGTTTTTAATAAATAACATCCGCTTACTAACGGCGCATAATGTCTATTTTAACAATCAATAGATAACAATCATCATTCAAACATGCATTCAAATATTTTAAATCTAACTATTTAAAATAAAATCGAAACTGATTCGATTGAGTGAGAAGTTCTCACCTTGATTTCAATTTCGTTTTAGCGAATTATTTCGAATAAAATTAAACGGGCGTTTAATTTTACCCAAAATTCTCACTAACTCCAAACGACTCCAATCCAACTTCATCGCGTAGTGCTCGTCCATACGATTCCAACGCAACTGGTTTCGCGCGTTTTTGACCTCGTATGAAAAAGATATGATTTTATGAAGTTTACATGATTTAAACTATAAAAATTTACAACTTTCTTTTATAATTACAACCTATTCCAGTTCATCACCGTTGGATCCATCATCTTGCAATCCTGGCCGCACACCCCCTTCTTCCCAAACTCACGCATATTCTACAGGTGATATAACACGGCCGAACCCACTTATGCAAATTAGGGTTTAAAAACACCGCTTCCTCGATCGCCTCTAGCTCGATCAATGACCACCATTAGCAAGCTCTATGACGCCTCAACGACCACCTTGAACCATATGAAGCTCGGCTGCCCCATGAGCACATAATTCGATGGTGAACGACCACGCACGCAGCCACCTCCCCACCTCCACGTGACGCCAAACCCCATCATCACCGTATAGATCGAAAGCTCTCGATGTGCTCTTCATTTTGTTAGTTGATGTCTTCGTCTAATTGTTGATGGATTTGGAGTAATCGAGGGAGGAAGGAGAGAAAATTCTGGCCTTTCATTTGTTAGGGCCGGCTGCAATTATTAGGGTTTAGATATTTTTTTTTTATTTATTTATGAAGGAAGGGGGCTATTTATAGGAAAAAAATCGAACACTATTCATCCGGAAATTCCGAACTCCGATTTACGCGCCGAAATTGACGTTCCTAGGGTTTATCCCACGTTCCGGACACAATGGAATAGGTTTCGGAAGCTAATTCGGTCATCTGTGCGAGATATAGCAACAAACGATCGATTTAAATTAAACCGATTTAAACGATTTTCTAGGCGTTTTAATTTGTACCGGACAAACGGTAAATCCAATTGACACGAAATTTGAAACCTTACAATAATATCACATTACGGATCCGATGAAACTGGTTTCGTCGAAATCCGAGACTTTTTTGAAAATGGCTATTTTAACTCGCCAAATTAATATTAAAAACAATTCGATGCGTTTCGAGCTGCCACGATCAAACGATAACTCCGATTGACACGAAAATTGAAATCCGGTAATAACTAACTATTACGGATCCAATGGAACTAGTTTCGTCCAATTCTGAGACTGTTCAAAAATTGGCTATTTTCACTAGTCGATTAAATATTAAAATATTCAATTTTCACAAATAAACTTCTAATTCGATTTTAAAAGTTCTAAAATATCGTTCTAACTCCAATATGATAAAATAAAATTTTACAAATCATTTTCAATCATATTTAACTCAATTTTCAATTATTTCCATAATTTAACATATTAAATTATCGATTAAATTATCCAATTAAATCCAATTATTCAAATAAAATTTATTCGACTAATAAATTCCACTTATTAATATTTAAAATTAATTAAATATCCAAATTTTAATTACTAAAAATTCTGGGTCGTTACATTAAAAGTTTAAGTAAGTTAATTAAATTTGATTAAAGTATGATTTAGAAAATAATTTAAATAAGATTGGATTAATTTAATTTAATTAATGAATTGAATTATTAATCAAGTAATTAATAATTGTTTAAGTTTTAATTTTCACTTGATTAATTTAATAATAGGAATTAATTAATGAGTTTTATAAGTAAATTAAGAATTAATATTGATTAATTTAATTAATTACTTTGGAAAAGTAATTAAAGTTTTGTTACTGGTTAATAAAGGTCATTAACTTAGTATTATTTTATAATTAATTAATGTAATTAATTTTAATAATTAATTGGATTAATTAATTTAAGATAATCATTTGAATTGTTTAAGTGAATTACTTAATGAAGTAATTAAGAAAATTAATTACTGATTGTAATTAATTAAGTTTATTTTAATTAATTAAGTTAATTAATTAAGTTTAATTAATTTAATTTAATCACTGGTTGATTTGAAAAGTAATTACCAATGTAATTAAAAATGGAAAATTACTTAGTGAAGTAATTAAGGAAATAAATTACTGGATGTAGTTTAATGAAAGAAGTTTTGAAAATTAATTAATTTGTGTAATTAATATGTAATTTATATGTTGTACAATTACTTAAGTAAGTAATTAGTAATTAATTACTTGGTGTATTTAATTTAGGTTTTGATAATTAAGTTATTTGAGAATGATTAAGAGATGTAATTAATTTAATGTAATTACTTAATGTGATTAATCAAGAATGATTAATCAATAGTGATAATTGATAATTAATTTAATAAAGTAATTATAAAATAATTTGTGATCATTAATTTATATAATTAATGATATCATTAAGGATTTATTAATTAAGAACAATTAATCAATGAAGGTATTAATTAATGTAATTAATTAAGGATTAATTAATGAAGTAATTACAGGTTAATTACTGAATTTGGTTTGGATTAATTAATTTGTGAAATTAATTGAAGGATAATTACTTGAATGTAATTAAAGAATAATTAATCAAGATGATTAATTAGGGTAATTTGTTGAGAATAATTAATTGATTGATTTATAATTAATTAAGGAATATGTAAGCAAGATTGATATGGATAAGAAATTAATTTAATTCATTTTAAATTAATTAAGGAAGAAGTAATTAATTTAATTCATTTTAAATTAATTATAGATGGTGATTTAATAAGTCTTTGCTTATGAATGATGATTGATATTTATCACCCTGAATGGTTGAGATCTCGGTTATGAGATAAATGTTGTTGTGTGATTTGGATGCTATGGATGCATTGAGTTGATAATATGATTTATCAGTTTGAGTTGATAATATAAATTATCTGTTGTGATGTTAATATTGATTATCTATTATGATGTTGTGAATTATCTATCTGTGTGTATATAGATAATATTGAATCAAATTATTTTAAACTTTAAAACAACTTGGACCTAAAAGACACGCTTTGGATTTCGATGAGACCGGGATCGGGTTTGCTACAGTACAGCGTGATAGGGGGTTCTCGCTTTGCGTTAGGTGGCAAACGGGAGACTATTACCCCTACATGCCCCCGGGGATAGTATAAGGTCTTGCGGGGTTGGTTGCGAGTCGAGAGGCTAGCCGTAAAAGCAAACCCGAGGTATCACTGTGAGCCACAGCAGGACTGGGATGGTTGAAAAGCCTACCGGTCGTGAGCCGTTGCTGATGGTTGAAAAGCCCAGGATGTCACAGGTGGTATCAGAGCATTAGGTTGCGTGAATACCTAGGCTCTGGAGTGGTGTCTATCTTGAGAGAGCGTGTTTGTAATTTTTAATATATTTATATATATTTATTTATTTCTACCTATCGATTGGGTTACCTGTTCGGGTTTTCCAATATGGGTTAAATGGGTAGTTGTGTGTATAACACGACTACCATTTGTTGGATTTTGAATGTTTGAGGTTGGAAGTGTATCTATCGAGACTGTAGACCTAATACCGTCTCGAGTGAGTTTTGAAATGGTGTAAAGACTTCATTGATCTCTGAAGGTAACCTGATAAGGTTCGGAGTTCATCTTTGAAGTTGAATGAGTAGAGTTGGATCTATTGGCTGAACTGAAGCGAGTGATGATATCTTGTTATCTCAAGGAATAGTAGCTGCGTGATGAAATGCAGTGACTACAGATGTTTTCGAAGATGATTTCTTTGGAACAATTTTAAGGAAGTAGGTCTGCTTCGGTGTTGTTGCTGAGTTCAGCAAGGTGTTTTTGTGTGGTTTGAAGTCCGAGTTTCTCGAAGAGTTTTGGATTGAGAATTTGAATTGGTATTTAATTGTTGTGCTAACGTCTGTGGATGCAGGGAAACAGGTTGGAGGGATCCAACTGGATTCCTCAAATTTGTATGAATATTATTCCATATGTGTGATGTGATTGATTAATAATTTGTGGATGACTATATTTATGATCGAAATTGTTGAAGGCTGTAATTTAGCCAAATATGTTTTTGGTATCGTAAGATACCAAAAATAAATAAAATTGGATTTTCAAATTAAGTAGAAAATCTATAGCGAAATCCTATTGGATAAAATTCCAAAGTATGAGGAAAAAGTTTAATAAATGGATTTCAAGTAATAATATTCAAAAGGTGAAGAATTTATTTTAAAAATATATGATTTTTAAAATAATTTGGAAAAGATAAAGGAATTTATTTTAAAGATAAATTCGTAAATTGATTTGGTGTTAAAAGAATAAATCTTTGGGAAATCAATTTGAAAATTGATTTGGTGTTTGGAAATGATTTTTGAAGTCAATTTGGAAATCGTATATCAGTGAATATTTGGGAATTTAAATTCACAATGGGAATTTTATAAAGGAAAGGGAATTTTGATTTAAAAATAAATGTTGGTTTATTTTTAAAGGTGTGAAAAGAAAGTTACAAATCTGGAATGTAAATTAAATAAATCAAGAAGATTTATTAATTGATATAAATGGAAAGAGAATTCTTCCCTGGAAAGCCGAGTATATTTTTAGTGTAGCTTTTGAAGTATAAATTAAAGGTTCTAGAAATTGATTTCAAGAGAAGAAAATATTGTTGGAGAAATTATTTTTGCGAACTATTTTAAATCTTTAAAGTAAAGATTTGTTTAATTAATTATAGAAGGGATGATTTTAAAGATTAAATTGATATTCGTTTTAGAAAATGGTTATTTAAATATTTATTCTTATCTACTAATTTTATTCTAAAATTAGTTTGGACTTGAAAATTTCATATTAGATATTGGTATAATGTTTTCAAAAATAATATTCAAATAAGTGTTTAGAAATAGTTTTTATTTTAAATATATCCAAGTATATATGTTTGGGTAAGTAAATTAAATTATTTTAAAGTATTTGAACTCGGCAGATTTTTAGTGGAAATGAATAAATATTGGAAATGCATTCCGAGTAAGGAAAATAATTTGAAATTTGTTTTCAAATGGTTGAAGTGTGAAATATATCTTGCGAAGATATTTTGAAAATAAATAATTGGGAAAACTATTTAAATCTGGTAATTGTTGTGAATGTTGATTAATAGTTAAATAACCGACTATCAATATTTGCCTTTAAACGGCATTTGAATTTTGATGCGACTGGGGGTCGGATTCCAAGTGGATGTCTGAAAACCACATCGAACCTTTGTGATTGTGATGGATCTTTATTTAAAAGATCAAAGTGAAAATTGTTGTAATTTTTTGAAATCTGAATATAACACTTATTTTTAAAAATAAGCGCTCATTATTCGGATTAGCCGGGAGAGGACCTTAAAACCCATTCTGAGTAATGATACGACGAAATGTGGTTGCATATGAAGATGGTGTTGAAGACCGGGTATTTCGAAAGCGAAAGGATTACCAATCGAATGTCTCTGCACCGGGTTGTTCCGGTATAGAGATTTTATCACCTTTGTGATGGGGATTCCGGACGTGATTGTGAATATCCAGATTTGCAAGGGCTTCTTTTGAAGTGCCTTCGGTTCCATTCGATCCCGGGACGGACTTGTATGGATGTGTGTCTTACATTACACTTTGAGATGTACAGCTGGTTTCTATCAAATACATTTCTGTTGGTGGCGGAAAATTTATTCTCTTAGCTTAACACCATTCTTTGAGACGTACGAGGTTAGAGATTATGTAGTTGATGGTTATTAGTGATATATTCCCAATTTGGTAATGTGACATACGAAGTACTGTTGATCATTTGTTGATCAAAGCATGACTTTGTGAAAAGTGTAGCTTTGTGGACGAGACCTCATCGGACCTCACACCCCGAAAATGGTCGAAACAGGAAAGATGCGACAAGGTTATGAGAGTCGCGCCCTTTAGGGTATGTCATTTCCTTCTGGAAAAGGGTGGCATCATGTATGAAGCCCAGATACTTAACCTATGTTATTACCGCAAATATTTTATATATACTTTGTGGTTGAGGATCCTCCGATAAAGGTCCTAAAGGACCGGGGGATGGAATACTCGAGTAGTAGTTACCTAGTTACAGAGGTAACCCGGCCTTGTGTTGGCAGAGATCCGGGTAGGTTCTCGGGACGTCCCTCTAGAGCCGTACCCATGTGGCAGTAGGAAGTTCCTTAGCCTGACCATTTGCTAGAAATCCAAACTCCAATACGCGCCTTGTACGGTTTTCTGCCATGTACTTATGGTGGTCACCACTGTTTAGATGGTAGCTATAGTAGGCATAGTTTGGAATGTCTATGCTGGCTAAGATTAATATTATACCTTCGAAATGTTTTCTACACTATGCACTAATAATCATATCGAAAGAATTTTACGTATTAAGCATGTTCGACTATCATAAGGAGAAATCTCCTTCAATTCTGCGTTTGCATTGTGTGTGTGGCGGGAGGCCTTATGGTAGTTTCATTTTCCAAAAGCATGGCGGATTTCTTTTTATTTTCTTTGTGAAAATAACTGTTTTTAAGATCTCACACCAGTCCCATGACTGACCTGGAGTTTATTGTTCCTTTTCTTAACTCTAAGTGCCCGTAATTTTCCACACGAGCAGCCTAGAGTCAGGTTAGCAGTTATTCGGGAGCGAAGTCGAAAAAAAGAGATGCTGTGGAGATCAAGAGCAAGCTGGACGGCGAAGCGTATCATTGGTATATGTTATATTCTTTTCCGCTGTTTGTTGTTGTAACACTCTGATAATGTAATGTGATGTAATGTAATAACTGATATAGTTCTTTGTTTTAAAGATATTCATTCATCTATTATATTTGTTCCACTGCGATATGTGAGATTCTGTTATTGTTTCTGTTTCTTCTTTCTTCTTTTTCTACCTCTTCTTCTTTAAACCTAAAAGACTCGTAAGTTTGTTCCTCTTTGGGCTGAATTGTTGTAGGATTTTGCCAGCTTAAATGGGGTACGGATTTGCGGACCTTCACATAGATATGTTGGTAGTCTAGTTGATAGAAAAATTACTAGTGGAATGTGTTTTATGTAGGACATTCATTAGTTGCATCACTTTTATAAAGAAAATATCTGCATAAATTTCATTTCAACTGATTTTCAATTGGCAGATATTTTTACAAAACCCCTTCCAAAAAATAGTTTTTGTCAATTGCATCTCAATTTAGGCATTTTAGAAATTTGATTTTATATTTTTGGATTTGATCTTAAATGTCTATGTTAACTAATCTGACTCCCTACAGATCATCAAAAAGTAAAATAGTGACTGAAATTTTTTGATGAGTGTTGATGTTAATCATACATTATGACTTGGGACAGTATATTTAGTAAATTTCTTTAAAAAAAAATTAAACAAATTTGTAATAGCTTTTATTGGCAAAAATTCCATGACTATCTCTATTTCTATCATATCTCTAACGACGATCACTCATCAAAAATCAATATAGTATGTCAAAATGTGGCATCTAAATAGGAAATTATTCCTTTTTTAATTAACTAGCAATAAAATTATCCAAAGGTACTTTTTCTAATTTAAAAGTCCTCACGGTTATGCATGGGTGAAGTACTTGGAATCTTTGATTATATACTTTCATGCTCATTTAAAAGTCCTTGCGGCTATGCATGTATGGAACACATATCAAAATTGATTATTAATTAGGCGAGTAGATTCTAATCCCATTTAAAATTCCTCACGGTTATGCGTGGTTAGAAGATGCTTGAAATTCATTTTTTAATAAAAATTGAGCATACTACTAATCTTATTTAGAAATCCTAACGGTAATGCAGTGTTAGTAAGTATTCAAATTCCTGTCATAAATATACCACAAATAGACATGACTATATGGTTTTCTATACCGACGTCACCCCTATCACTCTTAAATGGAATGTACGCCTAACAGAGTATTTATGTTTTCCGTTTGATTTTTTTATTGAAATTTAATATTTATACTTGATTAGGTGTAATGTAGTATTAATGTCCGTCACTTTGTCTCTATTTTCTAACAGACTATTACTCTTTTGCTGATAACAAAAGGGGGAGAGAAGTTAAGATTTTGGCAAGCATATTCTCATATAGGCTCATTGCATTTGTTTTTTATTTTGCTTGCATATTTTTTCATGCATATGTGAAGGGGAGCCTTGTTGTAGGGGGGTATTCAAATAGGGAGAGCTCAGGTAATTTATCAAGACCAAATACATTTAATAGAGTCAAAATCTTAATATATATTTGTTATCATCAATGGGGGAGATTGTAGAATAAAATAGCATATGATTTTTGTTTGATGATAATAAACATATATATATATATATATATTTGTTTAAATGTATTTGTTATTGTACTATTTTATTTTTCCACGTAATTAAATAAATATTTGTTGAATAAAATAAATAATTCGGAATTCATATTTAAACAAATATTTTATTCAAACAAATATTTTACTACAAATTCAAATAGTACAAATTTGAGCTCTCACTATATTTACACATTTTCAATTACAATACAATTTCAATTACAACACAATTTTCAATTTATATTTTTCACCTCGCTACATGTTCACTTCTCACTCGTATTTTGATCTTCAACTTTGTTCTAGCCTGTATCCAACATTTGAACTATCTGCAAAATAAGCACTGATGCAGTAAAATTGAAAAAGAAATATTTTTTGCAGTTGAAAGTGAAGTATGTTTTGAAAATATTATATGCCTCGGTTATTTGGGTTGTTCGTCATCATTTCTTTTGATTCATCTTACACGAACAACTTGTGACATGCATAGTGTATCACTGTATATGCCACAAGGTCATGCACACCGATATACGCTTGCTCGTTAAAATTGCAAGGACAGGTGAGCACAAGGTCAAACCCAAGCCTAGGTTGGATTCAACTCAGGTGCAATACAAAAAAATAGAATGGTCAAGTACAAGTTTCAATGGCCAGTCAACATGAACATGAAGATACTCATGTATGCATATATATGCATATAAACATACACATGTTAGGTCAGGGATAAAAGCTAAACAGGGTTTCAAAGATGAAAAAGAAATTTGCAAAAGCAATACAACATGAATAAAAGTCGATGCAATGGCCATGCTCACAAAACAAGTGCACCAGACTTACAAGAAAACCAGCATGAACACAAACCAGGTCAAAGACAACCTGACATGTTTATATGAAGATCACACTCCAACGAGCTCTCGAGTTCAATGCAATGGTCAGGAGCAACATAGACAAGATTTCACACTTGATCCAAATCACAAAATGGATCAAAACCAGTTCATCGATGAAAGTACACAAGACGTGGTCGAGATTTTGATTTCAAGTGCATAAGCAAACATGAACACAAGAAAAACCATAATGCAAAACAATGCAACATGAAAATGCAAGAGACTCAACCAAAATGACATGAAAACATGCAACTACACCAGATCAATGAATGAGCAAAACTTTTTTACATCTGATACATATGCAGACACACAAAAGCATATCAATGAACACAAGATAAATGTGGAACCAGATTTCAAGAGGTGACAACAGAACTTCAAAATGCATAACTTAGGGATGATAACACCATGAAGTACACAAACGTATGAAACAGAGGGGACAACAATGGAGTAGTGACTACAGTTCTGAAGTAAACCAGACTACAAGACCACTACAACACAATGCAACATGAATACCCAAATTAGACAGTAGCTCAAATGAGAAAATTCAAACAAGATAAAGTCTTAACCAAAAGAACTCCACATGAAAATCACAAGTTCAACATACAAAGACATGAATCAAAGATCAGATTTCAAAAGGAACAAAGCCAGATCAAGCTAACAGTTAACATGGAGCCTTAACAAAATATACACACATGAAAACATGTACCAAGACAACCAGACTTCAAAAACAATCATACAAACATGCTCGGTGCATATGTATAAAGTGATGTACACATGAAGCCAGCAACAACAGTTCAACAAACTCCAATCAATCAAGTTCATATGCAAATGTACAAAGGCACAAGTCAAGGCATGAAATAAAATGCTCACACATAAAGGCTCATAATTGAACCAGACCGCAAATGTGCATCCAATATGAAAACTTCAAAGCGTCAACACTAACATGAAGTGCAAACTAAGATATGTATACATGAATAAACATTGCAGTTCAAAAAACAAGTTAGAGCAGTTTCAAAGTGCAATGAAAATTCAAATATTGCATGGAACAGTAGGTTGAATAATGTCATAGAGGATACCATGGTCAAGGCAGCAAAGAATGGAAACAGTTGAACAAGTCGTAGTAGAAAAGAACAAGAGAAAAATTCACATATTGAACAAGTCAAAGTCTAGTTTATCTCAAACTTCAATGTGCTGAAGTTATGGGAGCAAAAACAACGAAACCGACTTAAAGAAATTCAAGCAACATCAAGTGATGAACAAGTCAATTTCATCACATCGTTCGATCAAAAAAAATGTATGGCCAAGCAAAGAAATGGACAAATTCAAACATAAATATACGAATGAGAATTTAGGGTTTTAATCCCTATAAATTACCCTGTATCATCATCGGCATTAATCAGGAGTTTGAAAGAAAATTAAGCCAAGCATAATCATAATTCAAAAGGTAAAAAATCACATACCAGTATAATTCGAACTCGAATCAATTGAAGCTACCGAGAGCAATTCAAGCTAGGGATTGATTGACGAAGTAAAACAAAATAAAAATCATCACTTCAACCAATCTATTACTAAGTGGGTGTTATCAATTGGTGAATAAAACCTTAAATTTCAAATCGAAGAGAAAAAGGAAGAGACGGCATAAAACAAAATAAAAGAGAACAAACTTCTCTTGTTATCATCATTTTTGTGCCGGCTCTATTTTATTAATTTTGGGCTAAAATTATATTTAGGGTTTTGTGTTTGTTATTTTTATTTTATTTTGTAATTTTTTCTTTCAAAATTGCATAAATTTCTAGTTGTGTAACTAGGTACAAACTACGAGGCGTAGTTTGAGAATTCGCAACTAAATGGCTAAGTTGTGGCAGGGTTTGAGGTTAGAGTTAGGTTAGTCAAGTTAGCGGATGTCGCTAGTTTATGTGTGTTTGTAAGCATCTGACTGCTTAATTTCTATTAAAAACTTGGAGGTAGCACGTTGGTAGGTTATTGCTGAAGTTGGATAAATTTTTGTGTGATCTCTACTGCATTACTTTCCGTTATTGTTTTTATTTCCTCATTAATTTTATTATTATTAGTATCATCCTATTCGCCCTCCTCTAGGGTGAAAACGATCCTACACTTACAACTTTTCTCGAGCAATGTTATGCGACTTCAACAACCTATGTAACAAAAAGTTACTTCTTGACACAGTGTATCTTTTTTATACAAATTGCCTTTTTTCAGTACAATGACTCCTATAACCAAACCAAATGATTTTGAGTGGAGATGTAGAGCCTAAGGTGTTTATTCGACTAGAATATTAGATGCTATATATATAATAAGTTTATTTCCCTTAACATTATATAGTGCCTGTGACGACCCGACTTTCCACTCCTGGAAAATCGCATCATCAATTAAGAAAGAAATGGATAGAAGAAGAAAAGAAAGAAGAGAAAGAAGAAACAACACTAGAATCTCAACAGCGGAATGAATAAATTATATTAATAACATAAGTATTTACATAATATACAATACCAATCAAAGATACATAGCATACACATCACATATACTAGACAGTTATAAACACCTGTCTAGTATTTACAACTCAGTACAATCACAACACAGAGAACACATAGCGGAACTATATATCTACAACGCAGAAGCCTCCTGCTCCATTGCTCCTCCATTATACGTCAAAGCTAACCTGAATCCCTTGGCTACTCGTAAAAATTTGAGTACCCAATAGTTTAAGAAAACAAAGATAAACTCCCGGGTCAGACATGGGTCTGGTGTGAGTAACAGGTTAAGGTTTCTTAACTTTAAAACCTTTTTGAAAAGAAAGGTATCACGTAAGACTTCCCACACATCAACATGGAAAAGTTTTTACCTTACGCTAACCAAAACATTTGATAGGAAATCCGATGATATTATAATAGTGTCTAGGGTTTTCAAGTAAAATACAGAAATAGCTGGAATGCTTACATCTCACGTTCCAACATAGTTGGGCACAACTAATACGTACGGCACTTATTGGATTTTGGATTCCATACAATGGCAGGGCTACTGGGATACCGCCCGTCACAGTACGTGGCCTAGATCACTGTACCGAGGAGTACGCCCACTCCCCTGCAACACAAGGCCGAAACCATTCCTTACTGAACAGTTTCGAACAAGACAACCCCGGCAGTTGTTGCAATCAACCGCCCACACAACCGAATATAAAGGGACTTCTAGACAGGGATCAATCTCGCTCTCTAGTTTTGAAACACATGTTATACGTACTAAAATATTCAAACTAAATTATAACATTTGAACTTATCAACTTATTCCCTTTTGAAAATTTTCAGATTCAAATTCCAAATTTGAATTCAGGATTTCAGATTCAGATTTAAACTAAATTTTTAATCTTGTTTTAAAATCTTATTTTCAGATATATAATCACTTTTAAAAACTGTGCAGGTTTTAAGTTGCTAACTATTTCACCTTTTATAAATTTATTTATTTTCAAAAACTAAAATTCAAATTCAATTTGAATCCATAGTTTAAACTTGCTTCAATTCCTATTTTAAACCAGGCTTTGTTTTACTTTTTTTTTGTTTAAATTCACACAAACCTGAACTGTCGGTTGCAGAAAACAACACACTTCAACTAAACTACCCGAGCACAATTCCATCTTGCTTCGAGTCACCCTTGCCTTAACTCCGAGCAAAAAATGGAATTACCCGAGACATACTCGAGTATACTTCACCACTACTAAAACCTGGAAACCACTGTGCCAACCCAAACTCAAAACCTGTCAATGGCATGATCACCTCCCTCCGACCATCGTTAGGGCTAAAATTCCGGCTAGTTACTCATCTAGGGCCCAGCAATTAATCCTTAGAGTTGCTAAACACTCGATCCAATATTGAGAGGAAACGATCCTATTTGCTAACAGCTTCAAACACTAGGGTTACAGATCAAATTTGTCCACCGCTGGCTCTATATCGATTTGATCACTGTAAAAATATTTTTCCCTGATTCCCTGATCTCCCATCTACCATCATACAAGAACATGAACCCCAAATTCATCTGAATCAACAGAGACACTCCAAAACCCAATTTTGGGTTAAAACAGCAATGCACAGCCAAGCCCCATTTAAAGTTTATGATTTTACATTTAAAATCATGAATTTGTCTAAGGTTTTGATTTGTATAACTGAATTGCACAATCAAAAAGTTTAAATTTTAATAGTGACATGATTTTTACCCCTAAACTTGATTTACAGAGAAGGTTACAGTTTCTACTTAAGTAAATCAAATTTTTATAATTTAGTTCATAACTTAACAAACAATATTTCCTAAATCCTAAGTTTTAAATATTAATGTCAAGAGGAATGATTTAAGTTGTCACCAAGTTTGAATCTTTAGAACAGAAATGTTCAACAGGAAATCAAAGCCTTTTAGATATCTCACATCACAAATGCACAAAAGTTTTACCAAATATTCCAATACAACTATATTAAACATGGTTCAATAAATCAGATTTACCTTAGAATTTTTAACAATAAAAGTTACTCACCTAATTTCCTGAGCAGAGCATCCATGTTTATTGAGAAATTTGAACTTGAATTGCTTTGGACTGAAAACTTTATGTTTCTTCTAATTATCTACTTCATGCATGCAGGCCATTCCAGAGATGAAATGCAGACATTTGATTTGCTCAAATTTGCAGAGATGAATTGCAATGATTTTCAAGAAAAATGCAAACTTAATTATGCAGTAATTTCCAGGTTGTAAAAATGTAGACACTGATCTATATTTTATTTTGATTGCTTGAGGATGTAATCGCTTGTCTCAGGTTGAAGAAGAACAAGCTTTAATTCAGGTTCTTGATTAAATTTGAAATTTAGGATTGAGGAGTGTATTACAGATCTGTATGTTGAGGGATTTCCAGATTTTCTTTGAAGCTTAGAATAGATTTTGAAGGATAGAAAAAAAAGGAAGGGAAAAGAATATGTTTTAAGGGCTGAAATTAATTAACCAAATAAAAGAAAAAGATCAAAATTTTAATGACACTTGTCATTTTGCTTGATTCACCATTTAACACATGTAGTTTAGATTGCTAATTTGATTACACTTGTTTTAAATTAAATTTAGTTATATTTTTTATGTTTAAAAAGAGTTTTCTTTAGTTTATTTTATGTTTGAATGAATATATATGATTTACTTATTTTAAGAAAATGTAAATAAACAATTTATAAATTAAAACTTACACAAATGTTTTAAAGAATCAATTAATTTGAGTTTCAAAATAAAATTTCCAAATTCAAATTAATTCTTTGAAATAAAAATCAAAATCAATTTAAAAAAAATGAAGATTCTATTTTCCTTATTTTAATTCCTTTCTATATTCATGAAAAATAGAATATTTATTAATATGGTTTAAAATAACAAATTTACAAATTTTATATGATTTATAAGGAATTATAAATCACTTTTATATTTAAATGAATTTAAATCATATGTTATCTTATATTTTAAACTTATATAAAATATTTTCAATTCATATTTAATCAAATAATGTTTAAAAAGAAATAAAATCAACCTTTATTTAAATTTAAAACAATATAACATTTATTATAAATATTACAAACCATATAATCACTAATTTAAATAAATTTTAAAAGCTTAATATTAATTTATAACACAATTTCCTAATTACTCAATATTTTACTAGAATTTAAAAACAAAACTTTATTTATTTATTATCATGTAAGTTAAATTCCAAACAAAGATAAACTATAATATATATATATATATATATATACACAAATATATATATACATTATAACATTTATTTTAGCTTTTAAAAGATAAAATCATAATTTAAATATTATTTAAATCTGATTATTAAACCAAAACATATTTTATTAATCAATATTGTCAATATCAATTTAATTTTATATAAAGATTATTAAATTGATATTGTCTAAAATTCCGGGATATCACATTCCTTCCCCCTTAAAAGAATTTCGTCCCCGAAATTTAAAACAAAGGTAATTTAATAACCTATTTAAGATTTTAAATTTTAAAACCAAGCATATATCAAACATATGCTAACATCCATAGCAATCAATTCATCCAATCAAACAAAATTAACTATCCAGAAAAAATTCTGGATAGAGTTTCCTCGAGTTTCCCAAGTAAACACTGGGATACTCGCTCTATAAAACCCAAACAATCAACACTACTAAGTTACAGAACTCCTACTCATCTAGATCTATAACTGAACAAGACATCAGACTACAGACAAGTCTGACTCAACAACCAAAATCTCCCAAAACAGCTGATTCCAAAACCAGAAATAGATATACACGTACTCTCTTAGAGATACGTGAAACACATCGAATTCCAGTTGTCCAAACTGGCAATTCAATCCAGAAATTAAACACTTATCCAAAACAGAACACAAAAGAAATCCAAAACATCTCGGAGCTAGCTTACCCAAAATTTATAGCTCCTAAAACTGAGAAACTTATCCAAAACCAGATCTCCGACTGCCTAACTCTTACCTGATCAGCTCAATCCTTGCTAATGTCTCAAGAAACAAACTAGACCAAACCCATCAGAATGATCCTCCACGATCAATCAAGATCAAGAACAACTCCACTCACAACTATCAGAAGAAAACAACTTCTCCTATCCGGAAAAGAAAAGCAGATGCCTTCCCAAACTGCTTCCGCTGCAGAACTCTGATTTGGAGTAGAAAAGAATGCTGATGAAGAACACAAGCTAACTGGACAACAAAACCAAGAAGATCTCTAATAACCTAGAGAAAATTCAGAATTTCCTCAAATCCTGAGTTGCTTCAACAAACTCCATCTCAAGAAACCAACCTTCAACTAGTTGAACCACCGGTATCACTGAATCTCCAGATGAAGACAAATTCTGACTTTTCTGAAAATATTCAGAAAAATTTCCAACAATTCAAGAGAACACTCAACTATCGCAAGTCGCTTTTGCGATCAATCCAAACTAAAATCCAAAGAGAACTTGTAACAACCCGCATATTTATCGATTTTATATTTAAATATTTTATTTAAATATTTTATCGTTAGTCGGATTTTAGTCCGAAAAGCTACTTTTTGCATACGGTCGAATTAGGACTCGGGACCACTCCCATTGAGTTTAAAATGCCGTTTGCGACCTTTTTGAGTATAAGCTTCGATATGTTTGGAGAAAGTTGATTTTTGCTACTTTTTACTTTGGGTTTGGTTTTTGGGCTCAGCCCTATGTTAACTTATACACCAAAACTGAACCACTCTCCCCATTCTCCCTCACTTCTTTCTCTTTTCAGTTTTCTTAGCATTAATGGTGGGAGAGATTGGAAATTAAAACTCCAAAACCCTAGTTTCTCTTGCAAATCAAATTCCTAGCTCCAAACTCAAGAAGAACCCATTGGTAAGCTTCTCTTCTTCTTCCCCAACTTATTCTCTTACCAATTTCAGAAATTCCTAAACCTAATTTTGGGAATGTTCTTGTTTTGAGCTTAGATTCAAGCTCAATTGGGTTGTGTTGAAGAGAGGTTGATTCTCCATTTGCTTTCAAGCTTCATCTTCATAAATTTTAGTTCAAAAGTGAGATTTTATCTCACATCTATGCTTATATTTATCTTCGAATGTTAGGTATGAATTCCTAACACTTATTCGTGTGCGTTTGCTTTTGGTTTGGATTGAATTGGTGTATATTCCAATTTTTAGTGTTTTGAGTTCAATTCGTTAAAAATCCTAACTTCTATGTTTGAACATGTTTTTGGTGATGCATCGAGGAGCATATAGGGCCGGGTAGTCGATTGACATAAACCCTTAGCGTCGTTGCTCGTGCGAATGCAATTTTGGTCAAGATTGAACCTTATTGGAAATAGGCATGGATGAGGCTAGAAACAGGCTCGGCCGACCGACCCCCCTGGTCCGGTCGACCGACCTGCTTCCAAGTGCATAAGCACTTTCTGTTTTAAGGTTCGGTCGACCGAGTACAGGGTTCGGTCGACCGACCTGCTGTCCCGAGAGGTTTCCAGCCTTTGGTTCGGTCGACCGACTCAGGGAGTCTGGTCGACCGACCTGATGATTTTTGCCAGATTAGCCTATTTTGCTAATCCGTTTGAATATCCAACTTTAATCGATTCGTGTTGTCTCCCTTTTGTTGTTGTCATTTATTATCGACTTTGATGACCTTTTCTTTGGGAATTTTAGATATATCCACTTTGATGGATTTTATATCGATTTCTTTGGATTTTATTCACATTTTCGAATGTGAATCTTTGTGATTGATTGTTCCTACAATCTTCTTTGTGATTTGTCACTTTAAAAATATAAAGGTTTTCTATACTAGTAGTAAATATCAAAACTCTTTCTTCAAATGACTTCAACACTATTTTATTACAAAGCTCGTTTTCTTAAACCGATTTCCAATCTATTAGTATATATAAACCTTTACCTCACTCGTATGAGAAATCTAATTAAACGACTTAGTAAAACAAGTGGTATGAAACGCTTGCGTTTACTTCGTTAGTTAATTCTTGGACTTGTTCGATTGAACCACTTGTGACATTTTCTAGTGGAGATCTACGATTTGTTCGTAAATATTTAAGTTAAGCTAGTGGTTATGGGACATGAAGCTAAGCTCATATATTTACTAGCTTATTGTAATTGACACTTCTCGTTGATCATGACGATCATCTTTGTGGTTTAGTCTAGCAATGTGCGATGTCTCTTTGTTTATGTGGAGGACTGTTCCTCATTTTATTGAGCTTCGTCTCACTTCTCACATGGGTCGTACCTTTTTAGGTGCGTCAATGTTTTATTATGCATGGGGTGTACCTTTCTAGGTGCATCGATGTTTGTTTATACATGGGTCGTACCTTTTTAGGTGCGTCAATGTTTTATTTATGCATGGGGTGTACCTTTCTAGGTGCATCGATGTTTATTTACTTCGTGGAGCAATCGGCTCAATAAGTCGGGACATGGGGCGTATCTTTCTAGGTGCGTCGATGTTCGTCTATACATGGGGCGTATCTTTCTAGGTGCGTCGATGTTCGACTTAGCATGGGATGTATCTTTCTAGGTGCATCGATGTTAGACATTACATGGGGTGTATCTTTCTAGGTCCATCGATGTTTATTTATTTGTGCATGGGGCGTATCTTTCTAGGTGCGTCGATGCTAGAGCATGGGGTGTATCTTTCTAGGTACATCGATGTTTATTTAATTGTGCATGGGGCGTATCTTTCTAGGTGCGTCGATGCTAGAGCATGGGGCGTATCTTTCTAGGTGCGTCGATGTTCGACTGTTCATGGGGCATGTCTTTTTAGGTGTGTCGATGTCCAGTCTGTGGGATTGGCCATCCTTTTTATTGTGATTTCTGGATTTCGTGTGTTGATTTCTGGAATTTGTGTTTCACCAACTTTTACGATTGGCATGGATATATATATATGTCATTTATTGTGGCTTGGTGAATGAAATCAAGAGTATGACATTCCTTTTTATCTTGAGTAGATTATTGTGATATTGATTAATCTCTTGTTGATTTTCAATTACTCATTTATCACAGCTTGGCATTGTGATTATTATATGCTTATGTCATATCTCCCATTCTATATCATTTCTTCTGATATTTATAGCTAGACTGATCCGTCTATTATTTTCTTCTTAAATAATACTCGGGTCAGACCGAGATGTTACAGGTGCTTCTGCTTGACTTCTCATCCAGGATCATTACTCTGACTTTTGGCAAACTACTTAGATTAGTAGTTTATTTTGTTGTATACACTTGAGATATAGACTCATAGTTGTATTCCTTTGTATAGCACGTGTTGCTATTCTTTTGTATTATCGTGGATCTTTTGACCACTACTCTGATGTACACTTTCATGTGTAATATTCATATCTATTTCCGCCTTTGTGATATGAATTGTCTGTGACTGATTTGTGTTATGTTTATTTCTATATTTGTTTCCGAAGATTTTATATAGCCACTGTGTGATAGCTTTGAGTTTGTATCTGTATGTCGGATTTCCTCTTGAGATGAAAACTTATATTATTACTATCTGACATATCGGTACTCGCACAAAGCAATTATACAGATGGTCGCTCCTCAACAGCCTTATTCTCCGTGCTAGTCGACAGCATTACTCCGTAGTATTCTTGTCTAGCGTGGGTATAGAGGTGGGGCGTCACAGCTTGGTATCAGAGCCAAACTTCGGAACAATATAGAATAATTTAGCAAGGATCATGTCCTAAGTCTTTCTTAGGAGTCGTGCTTTAGGATTTAATTCGAGTTTTCGTACCAATTCATCCTATTTTCTTTATGATTCCTTGTTTTATCTATCAAGATTGCTTGATATTCATTTGTGAATAACCTTTTTCCTCTTCTTTCTTTCTTTCTTTCTTAAAGAAGAGAAATGGTTAGACCTGGCCGTCCCAGCGCCGGTCAATCTAGTGCTACTCCCCAGGATGGAGTATTTATGTCTGCCCAGCAGCTTCTAGATCTTGTTAAGAACGCTCAAGCTGCCGGACCCAATACAGAGCCTACTCATCCTAGATCCGGTTTTGCACGCTTGTGCAGAGACTACGCCAATTTGGGTGGAAGGCCATTCAAGGGATCCGAGAGTGTTATAGAAATTCAAGCTTGGCTCAAATCATGCGATCGCATCTTTTCTCGCATGAACCTTATTGATCTACATCGAGTCCAGGTGGCTTCTAGCATGCTCCAAGAAAGAGCATTGGATTGGTATGAGCTTTTAATTTCTGAAATCGTTGAAGCGGATCTCACTTGGGAGCAATTCCGGGGAAGGTTCGAATTGAAATTTGTGCCGGAGGCCGAAAAAGTAACTTTGGCCCGGCGTTTTATTGACCTTGTTCAAGGTGAATCTTCTGTGACAGACTATGTCGCATCTTTCGAATCTCTTTCCAAATACGGGGTTGAATACAATAACACCCCAATGAAGAAAAATCAGAGATTCGTCTATGGCTTGAATAAGAATCTTAAGAAGCCATTACTTCTGAAACTTGAAGTTTCATTTGATCAGCTTGTTGATATCGCTCTTCGTCTTGAAGAGGCCGATAATGAAGGTGATGTTGAAGTTGTGCGTGCCCAACAGAACTTCAACAGCAACATGAAGAGGCCTATTAAATTCAAAGGCCCCATTCCCAACAAGAAAGGGAGGCAAGAAACCGTGGAAGCAAAGGCACCTACCTCTAGTCGTGGACAATGCTACAATTGTGGTTCCACGAACCACTATGCAGGGAAGTGTCCGAGACCCCTCTTTTGTCGCTATTGCAAAAATTCGGGTCACCATATTACTGTATGTCCCGTACTTCAAAATAAGAAGGAGGGAGAGCTCAATGTGGTGCAAGCTCCTGGTAACACTTCTCGTGCTCAAGGTATTTCTCATTTGATCCTTGATTACATTTATTTTGTGATCTTCTTACTCGAGTTCTTTTTGATATGGGTTCCATCTCACCATTTTATATCAAAAGAACTTGTCGATTCTTTTTCTTTGAAAATATTTTGGACTTGATGACTTCTTTGAGGATTGTGAATCCGGATGGTAGATCCGCAACACTCAATTTGCTTTTTATTGATGTCGAAATAATTTTATGAGACTTTTCTTTCTGAGCCGATATTTTTACTTAGGCTTCGGAATTGATTTTTGTAAGGATCGGCTTAATCATTGTGAAGCCCATATCCTATTTTTCGAGTGGACTATTCATCTTCGACATTTTCAATCTGTTAAGCAGATTTCTATTTTTCCTTTATGATTTTGATTCCAACTTGATGGCATCATTTTATTCCTTAAGCCCACTTATAAGGAAAGTGTTATTTCTCTCATTCATGTAGTTTGAGAAATTTTCCGGTATTTTTGAGTTTGTCTTAGGATTATCGCCTAAGAAATCTTTTTTGTGGTGTTAAGGTCTTTTCAGTTTGACCTTGCCACCGGTTTTCGTTTGCTATGAGTTGTGGAAATTATCATTCCACTTACCGCATTCCGCACTCCTTATGATTCTTGTGAATGACTTATTATGTCATTCAGTTTGTCCAGCCTATTTCATCCATTTTATAGATCGAATATTCTATGAATATCTCGATGACTCCATTCTTGTACTTATTGATTTCGGATGAAAATAGCAATTTAAAATTTTTGCAAATCTTTTTCATAAGATTTATTTATAAGTAAAACTTGATTTTGTTCTTGAAACGAACAAAGAATATTCTTAAAACTTTTTAAGAGATTTATTTATCCTATAGAAGATGATTTTGTGATTGTATTGCCCGTTGAGTGCTTTAAGAATTCTGGTCGATGCGCTTGATCAACGTTATCGATAGGAATTTCCTAAACGCTTTGATGAGACAATCAGACACAGTATATTAACTTGAAAATAGTAAAATTTTCTAGAATGATTATTACATAATGATAAATGTAATTTTGAAAGTTTTAACTTTTCAGGAAAGAAGATTATTTAAAAGAAATTCTTTCTTTTCGATACTTCTATTCTTGTGATTCCTGAAGGGGAACCAAGACTTTGCTATTTGTACTGATACTAGTCGTATTGGTTTGGATGTCATTCTCTTGCAAAAGAGAACGTGCTATCACTTGTGCTTCTAAATCATTATAGCTTATCGAGACTAGATATGCCACTCATGATCTGGTTCTCTCGGCTATTGTTTTTACTTTTGGATTTTGGCATCATCATATTTGGACGAGAAATTTGTTCTCTACCACGATCATAAATCTTTGGAATAATTATTTTCTCAAAAGGAACTTAATTTGCGTCAACAACGTTGGCTCGAGTTCCTTGCTCCTTATGATCTTGATATTCTTTATACGCCCGGTAAGGGAAATCGTGTTGCCAATGCGCTTTGTCGTAAGCAACAAGTGGTTGATTCTTCAATGTTGTCTGAATGGAATTATCTTTTCATCAAGTTCATCGGACGTTTTGGTACACTTCGTTTTATTGAGTTTTATCTCATTCCTTTTATGGACTAGTGTCCGATGTTCTTTTATGGTGTTCGGTTCATTGGATGTACTATTATTATACTACATCGGTGTTCCGTCTTATCTGGATCAATGGATGTACCATTATACTACATCGTTGTTCTGGTTTATCGGTTCATTGGGCGTACCGTTTCTGTACAACGCCGTTGCACTGGCTCAATTTTCTGCTACTCTTGACGTTCCCCACGTCTTTTATCTACGGGAATGCCTTAGGGATTCCGGTTTTATTCTTGTAACTGGTGATATTGTGGGAATTGAAGTTTCACCAGATTTGATTTATGAGCAACATTCCATTCGCATCATTGCTTCGGAGGTTGAGCGCCTTCGGAATAAAGATGTTCTTCTTGTGAGAGTTCAATGGTTCTCAAATCCTTAGGATTGCTCTTGTGAAATCTTGAGAATTCATCGAACGAAAACTTTCGGATTTACTCTTTCGTGCACTTTATGGTGAACTTCCTATTTCAAAATTTCTTTTGTGTTGATATGCTTCCATGGTTGTTACTTCTTATTTTCCTCTTAAGTATTGCGAGGACGCAATTTCTTTAAGGAGGGGAGTCTGTAACAACCAGCATATTTATCGATTTTATATTTAAATATTTTATTTAAATATTTTATCGTTAGTCGGATTTTAGTCCGAAAAGCTACTTTTTGCATACGATCGAATTAGGACTCGGGACCACTCCCATTGAGTTTAAAATGCCGTTTGCGACCTTTTTGAGTATAAGCTTCGATATGTTTGGAGAAAGTTGATTTTTGCTACTTTTTACTTTGGGTTTGGTTTTTGGGCTCAGCCCTATGTTAACTTATACTCCAAAACTGAACCACTCTCCCCATTCTCTCTCACTTCTTTCTCTTTTCAGTTTTCTTAGCATTAATGGTGGGAGAGATTGGAAATTAAAACTCCAAAACCCTAGTTTCTCTTGCAAATCAAATTCCTAGCTCCAAACTCAAGAAGAACCCATTGGTAAGCTTCTCTTCTTCTTCCCCAACTTATTCTCTTACCAATTTCAGAAATTCCTAAACCTAATTTTGGGAATGTTCTTGTTTTGAGCTTAGATTCAAGCTCAATTGGGTTGTGTTGAAGAGAGGTTGATTCTCCATTTGCTTTCAAGCTTCATCTTCATAAATTTTAGTTCAAAAGTGAGATTTTTATCTCACATCTATGCTTATATTTATCTTCGAATGTTAGGTATGAATTCCTAACACTTATTCGTGTGCGTTTGCTTTTGGTTTGGATTGAATTGGTGTATATTCCAATTTTTAGTGTTTTGAGTTCAATTCGTTAAAAATCCTAACTGCTATGTTTGAACATGTTTTTGGTGATGCATCGAGGAGCATATAGGGTCGGGTAGTCGATTGACATAAACCCTTAGCGCCGTTGCTCGTGCGAATGCAATTGTGGTCAAGATTGAACCTCATTGGTAATAGGCATGGATGAGGCTGGAAACAGGCTCGGCCGACCGACCCCCCTGGTCCGGTCGACCGACCTGCTTCCAAGTGCATAAGCACTTTCTGTTTTAAGGTTCGGTCGACCGAGTACAGGGTTCAGTCGACCGACCTGCTGTCCCGAGAGGTTTCCAGCCTTTGGTTCGGTCGACCGACTCAGGGAGTCCGGTCGACCGACTCAGGGAGTCCGGTCGACCGACCTGATGATTTTTGCCAGATTAGCCTATTTTGCTAATCCGTTTGAATATCCAACTTTAATCGATTCGTGTTGTCTCCCTTTTGTTGTTGTCATTTATTATCGAATTTGATGACCTTTTCTTTGGGAATTTTAGATATATCCACTTTGATGGATTTTATATCGATTTCTTTGGATTTTATTCACATTTTCGAATGTGAATCTTTGTGATTGATTGTTCCTACAATCTTCTTTGTGATTTGTCACTTTAAAAATATAAAGGTTTTCTATACTAGTAGTAAATATCAAAACTCTTTCTTCAAATGATTTCAACACTATTTTATTACAAAGCTCGTTTTCTTAAACCGATTTCCAATCTATTAGTATATATAAACCTTTACCTCACTCGTATGAGAAATCTAATTAAACGACTTAGTAAAACAAGTGGTATGAAACGCTTGCGTTTACTTCGTCGGTTAATTCTTGGACTTGTTCGATTGAACCACTTGTGACATTTTCTAGTGGAGATCTATGATTTGTTCGTAAATATTTAAGTTAAGCTAGTGGTTAAGGGACATGAAGCTAAGCTCATATATTTACTAGCTTATTGTAATTGACACTTCTCGTTGATCATGACGATCATCTTTGTGGTTTAGACTAGCAATGTGCGATGTCTCTTTGTTTATGTGGAGGATTGTTCCTCATTTTATTGAGCTTCGTCTCACTTCTCACATGGTTCGTACCTTTTTAGGTGCGTCAATGTTTTATTATGCATGGGGTGTACCTTTCTAGGTGCATCGATGTTTGTTTATACATGGGTCGTACCTTTTTAGGTGCGTCAATGTTTTATTTATGCATGGGGTGTACCTTTCTAGGTGCATCGATGTTTATTTACTTCGTGGAGCAATCGGCTCAATAAGTCGGGACATGGGGCGTATCTTTCTAGGTGCGTCGATGTTCGTCTATACATGGGGCGTATCTTTCTAGGTGCGTCGATGTTCGACTTAGCATGGGGTGTATCTTTCTAGGTGCATCGATGTTAGACATTACATGGGGTGTATCTTTCTAGGTGCATCGATGTTTATTTATTTGTGCATGGGGCGTATCTTTCTAGGTGCGTCGATGCTAGAGCATGGAGTGTATCTTTCTAGGTGCATCGATGTTTATTTAATTGTGCATGTGGCGTATCTTTCTAGGTGCGTCGATGCTAGAGCATGGGGCATATCTTTCTAGGTGCGTCGATGTTCGACTGTTCATGGGGCATGTCTTTTTAGGAGTGTCGATGTCCAGTCTGTGGGATTGGCCATCCTTTTTATTGTGATTTCTGGATTTTGTGTGTTGATTTTTGGAATTTGTGTTTCACCAACTTTTACGATTGGCATGGATATATATATGTCATTTATTATGGCTTGGTGAATGAAATCAGGAGTATGACATTCCTTTTTATCTTGAGTAGATTATTGTGATATTGATTAATCTCTTGTTGATTTTCAATTACTCATTTATCACAGCTTGGCATTGTGATTATTATATGCTTATGTCATATCTCCTATTCTATATCATTTCTTCTGATATTTATAGCTAGACTGATCCGTTTATTATTTTCTTCTTAAATAATACTCGGGTCAGACCGAGATGTTACAGGTGCTTCTGCTTGACTTCTCATCCAGGATCATTACTCTGACTTTTGGCAAACTACTTAGATTAGTAGTTTATTTTGTTGTATACACTTGAGATATAGACTCATAGTTGTATTCCTTTGTATAGCACGTGTTGCTATTCTTTTGTATTATCGTGGATCTTTTGACCACTACTCTGATGTACACTTTCATGTGTAATATTCATATCTATTTCCGCCTTTGTGATATGAATTGTCTGTGACTGATTTGGGTTATGTTTATTTCTATATTTGTTTCTGAAGATTTTATATAGCTACTGTGTGATAGCTTTGAGTTTGTATCTGTATGTCGGATTTCCTCTTGAGATGAAAACTTATATTATTACTATCTGACATATCGGTACTCGCACAAAGCAATTATACAGATGGTCGCTCCTCAACAGTCTTATTCTCCATGCTAGTCGACAGCATTACTCCGTAGTGTTCTTGTCTAGCGTGGGTATAGAGGTGGGGCGTCACAGAACTGTTATCTCAAAACCAATTAGAACAGCTTGTGCTGGTCTTGCCAACCCATCGAAGAAATGGATTCTACTCTACTGCTTTTGAACTCCATCTCCAGAAAACTGCTAAGCCAGAAAACTCTGCCGACACACTAAACACTCTGAGCTGCACTGCTGACACCAATGCAAAAAACCACTTCGAGGTGGAATATCATGGTATATGGGATTTATAAAATATCATCCGCTATTATGCGGCGTATAGGGTCTCATCCGCTATATAATGCGGGAAATCAACAACTCTAAATACATATATAATACCAATTCCACTTCGGGGTGGAATATCACCGTATATGGGTTTAAATATAATATCATCGGCTATTATGTGGCGTATAGGGTCTATTTCAATACAACTGAAAATAAATTATCATCCAAGCATACAATCAACAATTTAAATGTTACTATCACAATTCAATAATCAATCAATAACTGAAATTTTCAATTACTATAATTTGAGTGAGAAGATCTCACCTTAGCCTTTTATTTTGCAATCCATTTCCTTTCTGGCTTGTTTCTTGATTTTAGACCTTGTAACCAATAATTATATGATTTATTACTATGTGACAAAAATCGACAAATCAATTTCCATCTAATAAATTTTATTTTATCCAGTTAATTTAATTTCAAACAAATTTTCTTTTAATACAATATTTGAACTAATTGAAAATTCACTTATTATTAAATAAATTTAATTAACTAATACTTTTTTATTCAAACTGATAATTTCCTTTTAAAATAAATCCTTTTATAATAAACTAGAAAATTTTAAAACACATACGTATATATTTATTTCTGTAAATGGTAAAATAACGAATTTCTTTACTGCAAAAATCATATTCTTCTGAATGCATATAAAAATTTAAAGACTGCATATATATATATTTCAAAATCCTATCTTTATATATTTTTCTCTTTACTGTAAAATTTTTAAACTGCACACATATATTTTTTTCTAAAAGGTTTCCTGTTTTAAATTTACATATTTTTTACTAATTTGCACAAATATTAAATTAAATCAATTTTAATTGGAAAAAGAAATTCCAATACCTTACTGCACACGAAAATCAGGCTCGAACCAGAAAACAACGATCGCTCTCAAAATCACGCCGACTATCGCGACACTTCAATCGCCATTTCCCTCGCCTCGCGCACAGTCATACATCCTACAGAGGTCGCCGCACCTCCGATCAATCGCCACCGAAGCACTTGCGTACATCGCCACTCAAATCCCACCGCCGTGCCACCCCATCGCGACAGCTACCGCCCCCTTTAACTTCACCTGCAATAACTACAATCCCAAGCCCTCGCGAATCCAAGCCCTAACTCGAGCAGATTGATTTCGAGTAAAAGAGAGCTGTTTGATCTAAAAGGGAAAGGCCACGGCTTCGATTCGAAATCGAATTTGATTTCGATTTAAGCTGCGTTCATTTTTAGGCGAACAAAATAGATTTCGTTCGAATTTGAAGGGAGGCGAAAAGGAGGCTCGGTATTTAATTGAAGGAAATTCAATTCTTGGAGAGGAAAGAAATGAATTTGAGAGGAGGGATTTTTGCTCAGCCATTATTTTTTCTCGATTCTAGGATTGAAGAGGGGACGAAAATTTTTGATTTGGTTTGGCTTGTTCAAAAAGAAAGGGAACGCACTGTATATGTACTTTTTTACTTCTGATATTTCAGCTGGAAAGGTTGCATAAAGTATGAAATGAAAGGGACGTGAAGTTTGTGTGCTGATGTGATAGAAATGCAGCTGAAGATTGACTTGGGTATAAAAATATATATTAATTCGAATTCAAATTTAAATTGTCTCGATAATTGCAACTCAAAATTTTGACTTCCTATCGAGGCGTGCCGCTAGGCGTTTATAATGTTATACTCCTATTCCGAATGCAATGGAAAAGGTTTCGAGTCCTAATTTGATCGTATAAAGAAGATAGCTTTTTGAACCGGTTATTAAACTAAATTTTCGACATAATTTTCAGCGCATTTGCTTATCGTACGGCCAAACAACAACTCCGAATGCTATGAAAATGAAATCCGACAATAATACAATATCACGGATCAAATGGAATTAGTTTCGTTGAAATCCATGACTGTGCCTCGGAAGGCTATTTTTTTAAACATCGATTTAAGCGATATAAATTCAAAACTGAATAAATCGTTTCCAAATTTAATTCTGAAGCTTCCACTATCTTCAGTATTATCAATATAAATTTCCTAAGCCTTTGAAATATTTTTAATCAGCTTAAAAATTTCAGATTCAATTTTTTTTACCCAAGCTTAAATAATTAAATTAAATAATTTAATTGCCAAATTCATAGTTATAATTGAAGTTCAAGTTAAAATAACTTTCAAATATTTAAAATCGATTAAATATTTCATTTTTCAATATTCAAGAATTCTGGGTCGTCACATCCTTCCCCCTAAAAAGAATTTCGTCCCGAAATTACTAGTTAGGAAGAATGATCCTTAACCCATTTATTATTTTCCCAATTCAAACAGTTTTATCATCTTACCAAAACAAATCTTTTTATTTAAGACCCATCATTTCTTCAACTAACTCTCCAAATTCAATCATAAGTTTTCCAAACAACCTTGTTTACTTAACCAATTGAAATTTAAATTCAAAATTTTAAATTTTCAAAATTTTCTTAAATTTTTTCTAACTCCCTAAATTTTCAAAAGATTTCGCCAGCTTCTCTTTTGCGTGGCTAGCTCGGTACGACTAAAAAATGGCACCACAGGCCCTCAGATTCAAAAGGAAAACAAAATGCCAAGTGGCTAGACAAGAAAATCATCAAATTTCGTATAGAAATTTAAATACATACCTTTTGTCGATCAATTCAAAATTTATCTTCGAAATCAAAATCCCGATTCAATTTCCTTTAATACACATGTATATCCTACTAGCCATAATATCCAATTATAACATTCAAATTAATTTTGCACATTCCTTTACAAAATTTTCAATATATACTTCTTATACCACTTTTACTTCACTATTGAAGTTATATATCCATTTTTATTCAATATTTGCATTTTCAATTTCATTTGAATTCAATTTACAATTTCAATTCTATTTGGATTCAATTTATCTTCTGAATATTGAATTTTATCAATTATCTTTCATTCACAACTGCACTATTTCAAATTAGTTTCTTTTTATCAATTCATTACAAGTTCTAATTCATTTCATCTCAAATCATTTTTTATATTTCTATCTTAATCATCTTTAGTTCACTTCAAACTAATTTTACAACTTCATTTTATTTCACACAATTCAAATTGGTTTTCAATATTCAGTTTCAATTCCAGTTTTATTCTTTTATTCATTTGGAAATTTATTTTCAATTCACCATTTTAGTTTACAACCACTTATATTTAAACTGGATTTCAAATTCCATGCGAATTCAATTCATTTCAAACCATATTAATTTGTCATTTCTTCGATTAGTTTCAGTTACTAATTTTATTTCAATACTCTGCTTTACAAATCAAATTCAATTCCGATTCCACTTCTATTTGCTTACAAATTCAAAATGAATTTCAACATTCAATTTCATTTTCTTGCATTTTAATTTCATTTTGAATCCATATCATCATTTTATTTAACTCAAATTTTCAATCTCAATTCTTTTATTCAATTTTCATTTTTAATTCCTCTTGAATTAAATTTTCCTTTCAACTTATTTTGTTTCCCCATTCACCCTTTTCTAACTTCTCTTTAAGTTAGATTCTATATTAACAACTTCAAACTTTACAAGTTATCAACTTAACGATATTCCACAAATATTTTATATAACATTCCAGAGTCTTTTCAACCTTTCAAAAATCATTTTTGAAAGCAATTCAAATTATCCTTTGAATTTCAAAAATCAAAACCAGTTTTGCAAACAATTTCCATTTAAAATAATTTGGCAGCAATTCCTCTCTTGGAAACTCGAAAATGAACACCGATGATGTCGCAATCATCATCGAAATTAATTTCCAGCGACCGAAAAGAGTTTAGAGATTTTACCCTTCCAAAACATTTTTCCAAAAACCCTTGAAAATTATTTTCAAACCAAAAGGGATTTAAACTTTCCAAATCACCAAAATTTTCAAATTCTTTTTAAATTTTTTCCAAATACTTCTCTGGAATTACGTTTCGAATTACAAATCACATTTACAATTTACATTCTCAAATTTCATTTGTATGTGAATTTATTTTTTTAGCTTTAAGTTATGATTTCAACTTCTTATTCAATAATCAATGATAATAATATTATCACTTCCTAACAATCAAGAAACCATATACCATATAATTTATGGAAAATTGTTCTTTTTATATACAAAATAGTTTTGGGTAAAATTATTTCATTTAACCTACTTTAAAACAATATCATGTCGAATTGTTGTGTACGAGTGTTTAGAGATCCATATCGATAGAGTTGTACGGACTATACCGACTAGAATCCATATACCACTCAACAAACCAATCATCATAATATAAAACAATTTTATATTCCCTAACAAATACACGCTCATATCTATTATTACTCTCAAACTCATTCTAGAGTACTACTGACTCTATCTCTAATGAGTAACACCCAAAAGAGCCAAGGTTATCGCTTAACAAAAGCTCTGATACCAAATGTTAAGGCCCGCAAATCTGTACCCCATTTAAGCTGGAAAAATCCCACAACAATTCAGCCCAAAGAGGAACAAACTTACGAGTCTTTAGGGTTTAAAGAAGAAGAGGCAGAAGAAGAAGAAAGAAGAAACAGAAACAATAACAGAATCTCCCATATCGCAGCGGAACAAATATAATAGATGAATGAATATCTTTAAAACAAAGAACTATATCAGTTATTACATTACATCACATTATATTATCAGAGTGTTACAACAACAAACAGCGGAAAAGAATATAACATATACTAATGATACGCTTCGCCATCCAGCTTACTCTTGATCTCCACGGCATCTCTTTTTTCTACTTCGCTTCCGAATAACTGCTAACCTGACTCTAGGCAGCCCGTGTGGAAAATTACGGGCACCCAGAGTTTAGAAAAAATAAACTCCAGGTCAGTCGTGGGACTGGTGTAAGATCTTAAAAATAGTTATTTTCACAAAGAAAATAAAAGGAAATCCGCTATGCTTTTTGAAAATGAAACTACCATAAGGCCTCCCGCCACACATACAATGCAAACGCAGAATTGGAGGAGGTTTCTCCTTATGATAGTCAAACATGCTTAATACGCAAAATTCTTTCGATATTATTATTAGTGCATAGTGCAGAAAACATTTCGAAAGTATAATATTAATCTTAGCCAGCATAGACATTCCGAACTATGCCTACTATAGCTACCATCTAAACAGTGGTGACCACAATAAGTAAATGGCAGGTTATACAACTAAAACCGTACAAGGCACGTATTAGAGTTTGGATTTCCAACAAATGGTCAGGCTAAGGAACTTCCTACTACCATATGGGTATGCCTCTGGAGAGACGTCCCGAGAACCTACCCGGATCTCTGCCAACACAAGGCCGGGTTACCTCTGTAACTAGGTAACTACTACTCGAGTATGCCATTCCCCGGTCCTTTGGGACCTTTATCCGAGGATCCTCAACCATAAAGCAACAACCATAAAGTATATATAAAATATTTGCGACAACAGCATAGGTTAAGTATCTGGGCTCCATACCATGATACCACCCTTTTCCAGAATGAAATGACATACCCTAAAGGGCGCGACCCTTATAACCTTACCGCATCTTTCCTGTTTCGATCATTTCCAGGGTGTGAGGTCCGATGAGGTCTCGTCCACAAAGCTACACTTTTCACAAAGTCATGCTTTGATCAACAAATGATCAGCAGTACTTCGTATGTCACATTACCAAATTGGGAATATATCACTAATAACCATCAATTACATAACCTCTGAGCTCGTACGTCTCAGAGAAGGGTGTTAAGCTAAGAGAATAAATTCTCCGCCACCAACAGAAATGTATTTGATAGAAACCAGCTTTACATTCCAAAGTGTAATGTCAGACACACATCCATACAAGTCCATCCCGGGATCGAACAAAACCGAAGGCACTTCAAAAGAAGCCTTTGCAAATCCGGATATTTACAATCACGTCCGGAATCCCCATCACAAAAGTGATAAAATCGCTACCGGAGCAACCCGGTGCAGAGACATTCGACAGGTAATCCTTTCGCTTTCGAAAATACTCGGCCTTCAACACCATCTTCATATGCAACCACATTTCGTCGTATCATTACTCGGAATGGGTTTTATGACACAAGGTCCTTTCCCGGCTAATCCGAATAATAAGCGCTTATTTTTAAAAATAAGTGTTATATTCAGATTTCAACAATTACAACAATTTTCACTTTGATCTTTTAAATAAAGATCCATCACAATCACAAAGGTTTGATGTGGTTTTCGGACATCCACTTGGAATCCGACCCCCGGTCGCATCGAAATTCAAATGTCGTTTAAAGGCAAATATTGATAGTCAGTTATTTAACTATCAATCAACATTCACAACAATTACCAGATTTAAATAATTTTCCCAATTATTTATTTTCAAAATATCTTCGCAAGATATATTTCACACTTCAACCATTTGAAAACAAATTTCAAATTATTTTCCTTACTCGGAATGCATTTCCAATATTTATTCATTTCCACTAAAAATCTGCCGAGTTCAAATACTTTAAAATAATTTAATTTACTTACCCAAACATATATACTTGGATATATTTAAAATAAAAACTATTTATAAACACCTATTTGAATATTAGTTTTGAAAACATTATACCAATATCTAATATAAAAATTTCAAGCCCAAACTAATTTTAAAATAAAATTAGTAGATAAGTATAAATATTTAAATAACCAATTTCTAAAACGAATATCAATTTAATCTTTCAAATCATCCCTTCTATAATTAATTAAACAAATCTTTACTTTAAAGATTTAAAACAATTCCTAAAAATAATTTCTCCAACAATATTTTCTTCTCTTCAAATCAATTTCTAGAACTTTTAATTTATACTTCAAAAGCTACTCTAAAAATATACTCGGCTTTCCAGGGAAGAATTCTCTTTCCATTTATATCAATTAATAAATCTTCTCGATTTATTTAATTTACATTCCAAATCTGTAACTTTCTTTGCACACCTTTAAAAATAAACCAACATTTATTTTTAAATCAAAATTCCCTTTTCTTTATAAAATTCTCATTGTGAATTTAAATTCCCAAATATTCACTGATATACGATTTCCAAATTGATTTCAAAAATCATTTCCAAACACCAAATCAATTTTCAAATTGATTTCCCAAAGATTTATTCGTTTAACACCAAATCAATTTACGAATTAATCTTTAAAATAAATTACTTTATCTTTTCCAAATTTTTTTAAAAATCATATATTTCTACAATAAATTCTTCACCTTTTGAATATTATTACTTGAAATCCATTTATTAAACTTTTTCTCGTACTTTGGAATTTTATCCAATAGGATTTCGCTATAGATTTTCTACTTAATTTAAAAATCCAATTTTATTTATTTCTAGTATCTTACGATACCAAAAACATATTTGGCTAAATTATAGCCTTCAACAATTTTGATCATAAATATAATCATCAACAAATTATCAATCAATCACATCACACATATGGAATAATATTCATACAAATTTGAGGAATCCAATTATGTGACGACCCAGAATTTTCGAGCATTTAAAATCGAAATATTTAATTAATTTTTAATATTCAATAAAGTAATTTTAACTTGAATACAAATATCATAATTTATTCGATGATTAAATTATTGAATTTAAATAATTTAAAATTGGATAAAATGTGAAATCTGAAATTTTAAGCCTATTAAAAATCATTTGAAGGCTTGTAAAATTCATATTAATAATACTGAAGGTGATAGAATTTTTAAAAATGGAATTTCAAAGTGTTTTGTTCAGTTTTAAAATTTTATAGTTTAAATTGAATTTAAAAATAGTCTTTCGAGACACAGTCTCGGAATTTGACGAAACCAGTTCCATTGGATCCGGAATATTTTATTATTATCAAATTTCAAATTTCGTATTGATTGGAGCTAGTGTGTGAGTGGAGGATATATAAAGGCGCTGAAAATTTAATTGATAGTAATCTAATGAAATTTAATTTAATTGGTCAAGCTTCTTGTATACGCCATCTCCTTTACTTATCACATCACCTCCTTTCCTTCTTATCAGCTAATCCTAATTCATTTCCCAATTCAAAAAAAATAATTGCGATTGCAGCTAAATTCATAATCGTGTCTTCCCCCTTCGTTTCCTTCTCTCCTTTATTTAATTCGAATCCTTCCTCACGAAATCCAAAGCAAAACCCCTATTTCTTCCTTTGAACTCAAGGTATGGCCGAACCCCCTTTTCGTTTCCAAAATCAATCTCGCTCCTTTAAAAAAAATAAAAAAAATCAACGCCAAGGGCGACAAAGAGGAGAGCGAATCGAGTCTCGCGGCGGTGCCAGGGAGGCTGGCGAAGTCGTGCTCGTGGAGGCAAGCAAGGGAACGATTCGCGAGGCGGATGTGGTCGCGCGACTTCAGTGTCGCACATGTTGAACTGACGAGGAGATTCGAATCTCGAGCGCGATGGTCGCAATTAGGTCAATGGCGGAGGTTTGAGCATCAGCTCGAGTCGCGTGGTTTGGGTGTCGGCAGCATCGAATAGTTGAGACGCGTCACTCGCGAAAGCATGTGAAGGTGAGATTTTCGAACTGAATTCTTGAATTCGATTTAATAACATATATATTTATTTGAGAATTACGGTTGTTTAAAATAAATGTCAATATATGCTAATGATTAGCTTACAGTTAATTAAGAAAAAAAAGATAGAAATTTTTAAATAACATTGATTTTGGAATCACTATGAATTATTTTATACACCTGTATGTTGTTTCAAAGGTTAAACGATATACAGGTATAAAGGATTTTTATTTCTTCTACTAGTTTATTTTATTAAAGGAAAAGGTTGGTAATTAAACTGTTTTAATTAACTTATTAAATTTATTTTAGTTTCAAAAAGATTTTGAAAGGGAAGATCTTTTTTATAGTTAAAATCAACTGATCAGTTCGTTTAATTTATTAAAATGGGAATCGGTTTAAAATTTAATTTCTAGGTTAAAATAAAATCATTGATAATTAAATTTATAAATGGAAATTTAATCATTCGATTAATTCAACTGTTAATAAAATTTTAAAATGGTGGATTGAATTGTTCGAGTTTATTTCGAATATTAAATAAATGTAAATTATTTATTCAAGGTCAAAAAAATTGAGAAGAAAGCAAGCTGGATTGCAAGTGGATGCTAATAAAATAAAAGGTGAGTTAATATCACTTAGTTAAATTTAAATAATTGGTTGGAATGGTTGAATTGATTTATGCACTATATTATAGTATATACTATATCTTGGAATGATTGATTTTTTCCCGCATTATATAGCGGAGATATTTATGTTGTGCTTACGTCTGTGGATGCAGGGAAAACAGGTTGGAGGGATCCAACTGGATCCCTCAACATTTATTATTTAATATTCTTTATTGTGATTACTTGATATTCTATGATGAATATATTGGAATATTGAATGTTATGATTTGATTGGATATATTTTGGTATAATGAATTACCAAAAATATATAAATTGGATTTTGGAAAGAAAATAAAGGAAGTAAATTTGTAAACGAAATAATCTTAGAAAATTTAATAAATTAAGAATGAATTGAAAAAGGAATGGAAGTGATATTAAATACTAATAAATAACTTCGAGTATGAAAAGAAAAGATTTTGAATAAACAGAAATTAATGAATTGTAAAATTAAGTGATATTATTTTAAAAGGAATAAAGTTCAAATTTATTTAAAAGGATTAAGAAGTAAATTGAGAAATCTAAAACTGGTATTTTCAGTCAAAAATAGTTTAAATCATAATTAAGGAATAAAATCTGAAACTAATGGATTTTGGAATAAAAGGGAAGTAAATTGGAAATCAATTTGAAAATTGATTCAAGTGTTTGAATTGAAAATTTAAAGAAGAATGTGAAGAGAAGTATATTTCTCAGGAAAGCCAAGTACGTTTTCAAAGTAAATTTTTTAAATATAAGATAAAGGTTTTAATGTTGTTTTATAAGGTATGTTTTAGGAAATTTATTATATCTAAATGTTTAAATTCTAAAATAAGTAATTTTTTTAAAAAAAATCTATTATCGTAATAATTATTTAAAAGATGATATGGTATTTTGTTTAAAGAAGAAAATCTAGTTATATTTATAAAGTAAACTTATTTTAATCATTTCTAAAGTATTATTTTAAATTAAGTATTAAAGTAATTTTTTCTAAATTTAAATGTTAAACATATTTTACAATAAAATGTTTTTAAATTATTTTAAAAATCTAAGTTTTGTACTTGGTGATTTCAGAAGAAATAGAAAATATTTAGGAAATTTATTCAGAAAAGGAAGATAGTTTGAAAACTGTTTTCAAAAGGGTTTGAAAGTGGAAATATACCTTGTGAAGATATTTTTAGGATTAATAAATAATTTGGGAAATTATTTATTGGTTGATGGTTGTTTGTGAATATTAGTTGATAGTTAAATAACCAACTATCAATATTGGCCAAATGCGCAGATCATTTCGAAGAGACCGGGATCGAGATTTATTTCTCGAAAACCACTTCAATCCGGTTTGTACGTTTCGTGGGAAATGATTTTGGATTCGAAGATGGAGCTGTGAAGTGCAAGGGCTAGTCGCTACTAGTCTTGAGGATATTTCCAAAATGGATGTAGTAGGAATAGTGCCTTCGGTTTCGTTCGAACCCGGGACGGACTTGTATGGATGAATGCTTTCGGGACATCGTCAGGTGGACGATGGGCATTCTAAGGGATATGTTCTGGAAAGGTAACACTTAGCCTTAAGCCTTATCAACTGGGAATGAATGAAAATCAAGGGTTATGCAGCAAGGCTAGGTGGGTAGCACCCAAGCAGGGTGAGGTCATCCCTGTCTAGATGTCCCTTTTATTTTGGCGTAGTGGGCGGTTGCTGATCCTAACCATGGGGTGATCTCACTCGGGATTATCCAGTGAGGGGTAGTCCCGGTCTTGTGTTGCAAGGGAGCGGGCGTACTCCTTGGTACTGTGATCTAGGCCACGTACTGTGACAGGTGGTACCCCAGTGCCTAGTCATTAGTTGGAAATCCATTCTCCCTACGAGCCTTGTACGAGTTTTGTTTGTATTACCCACTCTGTGGCTAGTAGCTGGAATTTAATGATTGTAACAATTTCGGCTATTTTATAAGTATTTGTATATAGACCCTATTATAATATCAGAGGATTTCTATAAAAATTATTTTAGCTATCGTAAGGTAAAAACCCGACATGTTTATTTGTGGTGTGGTCTTACGAGATGCTTTGTTTTCAAAAAGGATTTTGAAACTTTAATAATTAATTGAGTGTGATTTTCTCACGTTGGTATTCCAGACTGACTCGGGTGTTATTTAACTGTAATGCTCGGGTCAGACCGAGCATTATAGGATTCATGATATGAAGCCGTGGAGCTCAGGAGACGACCTGGATGACGATACGTACTTACGTACTTGTTTTATATATATTCTGCTGTGTTGAGTTGCTGTGTGTCCAGTTGTATGTTATTGATGTTTGGACTCTGATGTATGTATAAATAGTTACATTTGTTTTTGTGTAAAGATCATTGATTTATATATATATATTATATTTTATTCCGCTACGATGGTAAGATTCTGTTGTTGTTTTCTGTTTTCTCTTCTTCTACCTCTTCTTCTTTAACCTAAATGGTTCGTATTTCTGTGCAACTTGAGTTGATTATTGTAGAATAGTGTTGACTCAAGGGGTACGGATTTGCCGGTCGTTACAGTTGGTATCAGAGCTTGGGTTGGTGATAACCTTGGCTCTGGTGGGAATTACTCATTGAAATAGAGTCAATAGTACTCTAGGTTGAGTTTGAGCATATTAATAGATATGAGCGCGTATTTGTTAGTGAATATAAAATGATTTTATATTATGTTGATTGGTTTATTGAGTAGTTTATGGATTCTGGTCAATAAGAGTAATTAACGTTATTGATAGGGATCTCTAAACACTTGAATAGAACAATTCGACACAGTATTGTTTTAAAGTAGGATAAATGAAATAATTTTACCCAAATTATTTTTGTATATAAAAGATATATTTTTGTAAAGTATTATAGTATTTGGATGCTTGATTGTTAAGGAATGATAATATTAGATTATTAACACTATTATGTAGAAATTGAATAAGAAATTGAAAACTTATAACCAAAGTTGTAGAATAAATTTATATAACAAAATGGAATTTAAAATATAGATTATAAATGTAATTTATAAATTGAAATAAAGTTCATATACAAATGAGATTTGTTAATGTAAACTGTAAAGGTGATTATAATTTTGGAATAGAATTCCAGAGAAACATTTGAAATTGAAATGAGATAAAATTCCAGAGAATGTTTGAATATAGATTTAAAGGAATTGCAATTTAGAATTTTTGGGAAAAAATTAAATTCCTTTGGGTTTGAAAACGGTTTTCAAAGGGTTGGAGGAATAATTGTATTATTTTGGAAATATTTTGAGTTGTATATGAAATCTTGTGAGATTTGAAAATTAAAAATATTTGAAATGTTGTTAAAGAGATAAAAGCACTAAACTCTTTCGGTCGTTGGAAAGTAACTCCGATGATGATCGCGACATCATCGGTGTTCATTTTCGAGTTTCCAAGAGATGAATTGCTACCAGATTGTTTTCAATTGGAATTGTTTGCAAAAGTTGGATTTGATTTTTTAGAAATGTGAAGGATTTTGGATGTAGTTGATTTCAAAGGTGATTTTGAAATCTGGGAAAGTGTTTAAACTCTGGAGTCTTATGTAAAATGTTTATGGAATAATAGAAATATATACTTGGCTAAATAAAATGTATAATCCCGGATTAAAAAGTAAAACGTGAATGTGATTGATTATAAATAGATAAAAGTATGGAGATAAATAAGTTTGTGACTTATAAAATTTAGAAGTGGAATAAATAAGACAAAATAAAATTGATTTGAATATTGGGAAGTGAATGAAAAATTCAAAACTTAAATTATAAAATAAATTGATCTCCAGCAAAATAGTTAAAGTGGTTTGAGATAAAATAAAAAATTGGGAATAAACCTTGAATAAACAAACTAATAATTAATTGGTAATGAAATATGGAGATGGAACTTGAATTGGTTAAATGAAAGTCGAATGCCAATTTAATGTGGCAAATGTTTAGTTTGCAAATAAATTATGAAATGAGTATTTGATGTAACTAATATGAAATGTTCCAAGATTAATAAATGGATTTAAATAAATTGAATGTGGATATGGAATGTGAAATAAATTGAACGGAATCAATTATAATGAAATCAAATTAAGTACAGACTGAATTGGTATTAATTTAAAATAGTTATAAATAGGAATGGATATTCTTTTAAGTAAATATCACTGAATTTGCATAAAAATAATTGTCGTTAGACGTAAACGAGATTATATAAATTCTATGGATTAACAGAAGCCAATAAAATTGGTTTTTGGATCAATTGTAATAAATATGGGCTTGTTTGGATGAAAAATAAATTGAATATAAACAATGAAGTGTAAATGAATTCAGCTTGGATTCTCGGTGAATTGAATATAATTGGAAGTATGAAATTCAAAATGGTTGACTGAATAAACTAATTTAAATTAGTTAGTAGATGAAATTGGCTGGTAATTGAAATCAAATTAAGGATATAAATTGGAAAGTGCTTATAAAATATATATATATAACTTGAGTTTTAAAGTTGAAATAACTTGACGAAAAAATAAAATAACTTATGTAATATTTGAATAAAAGCTTGATTTAAGTAAAATTGTGAAATGGTTGTGTCGAGTTTTATGAAATGATTTTAAAGAAAACTTGTTTGGTAAATGAAATGAAATTAGTAATTGAGTTAATTAACGTAAGTTATATTAATAAGAATGTGACTTCGGAAAAATGGGAGTTGGGTTGCTTTTGGGATTAATTCATTTTAAATGAGTTTGTTTAGACTAAGAATGAAATTGAGTTAAGTAGAGAGTGGTGTAATCATTTGAATTGAATAGGATGGTTTGAATATGGATTGAAAGCATTTAAATTGTGTGGAGCCTAATAAATTTGCTTATGGTAAGTGTTTAGTGGATATTGCTTATGTACGTATGTGTTTAACTATTGACATTAAGTGGAATGTTAATAAGCTTTGCATATTTGTCACTTACATGTTTAAATTGAGTAAGTACAGGTTTTTGGAAGCCATTGACTGGTTTTGCCCGCGCTAAATGCTAAAATAAATAAGCTGCTTGCTTAAAAATGCTAAATAAGGTACGCCTACGCAATACAAATAGGAAATATGAACTGTTTTTCTGTTTTCCGACCGTGTGGGTCAATGTATATATATTTATATCTCTTGTCAAATTGCAAAAGCTCCTCCGTACAAAGGAGACTCTGTCAAAATTTTCCGAAAATTTTGGGAGTTAGAAATATTTTGAATCTTTTGAAAATTTTCACTAACGACAAATTTTTAAGCAAATAGAATTATAACTGAATGTTGAAATCTAATTTAAATTGTTTATGTAAAGTAAGATGAACTGAAGATATTATTCAAAGAAATTAAAGATAGAAAAAGTTGCTAACAAACTTTTATTTGAGATATAAAAACAAATTAGTAAGTGAAACTAATTCAATATTCAAAGTGGAAACCAAATTGAATTCAAGTGGAATTGTAAGGGCAAAGTGAATAGAAATGAATATAAACTTCAATGGTGAAGTGAAAATAATGTAAGAAGTATGTAAAATATTTATATTGAACTTAAGTAATGAATAGTGAATTCTTAAGTAAATTTGGTATTGAAAGTATGCCAAGTGAATAATTGAATTAAGGTTGAAACTGATAGTTGCGACTGTGAGGATTGTGGGAAAGGCGTGTAACAATCAAAATGAACGTGAATAAAAGAGAATTGGTATAGCTAAAATAAATTGGGCTAAATACGTAGGGTGTACGTATCTTATTTTATTCGCATAGCAAATTTGATCCAGAATTCGAGCACAGAATTTCGAGGTAATTATATCGATCCGAGTTAGGATTTTTCACTCGATTTTCGACGGCGAACCCTGGATATGGAATTTTGATTGATTCTGGAAATTCTCTATCATAGTTATCACTATGCAGGAAGAATGACGGTTTCTGATCAAGAAACCAAATCTGAGTCCGCACTAGGAAGTCGGGTGGACGATACTAGTTCGGAAGTGAAATTGTGTGATCGAGCGAGCGATCGAATTTGGTATTGCGTACGAATGACATATGTACATCGTACGGGCTTAAGTAAAGCAAATATTGAACTTTTGAAAAGAAATATATAAAATGGTTTTGGAACTGTAACTGGATGTTATTGCTTAGTAGGATATACAGGTTTATAGAAGCAATGGATAAATTGAGATTTTTGATTTCAGAAGATAAGTTTAAATGGCCCAACAGAAAGGTATGTATTTAAAATTTCTATACAATATTTGATTGGGTTTTTGGATCTAGCCACTTGGCTTTTTGTTTTCTTTTGGAATTTGGGAGCCCGTAGAGGCATTTTGTAGTTGTACCGAGCTAGCCGCGCAAAGGAGATGCTGGCGAAATTTTTCGAAAATTTAGGGAGTTAGAAATTTTTTGAGAAAATTTTGATAATTCAAAGTTTGGATTTAAATTGAAATTTGAATGATTGAGCAACTAATATTGTTTGCAAATTATGGAAGAATCGAGAAGTAAGTAAGAATAATAATGGGTCTTTTATAAAAAAATAGTTGGTAGGATGTTGGATTGTTGGTTTTAGGAAAAGTAAATGGGTATTGGACCATTCTTCCTAACTAGTAATTTCGGGGATGAAATTCTTTTAAGGGGAGAGGAATGTGACGACCCGGAATTTTCGAGCATTTAAAATCGGAATATTTAATTGATTTTTAGTATTCAATAGAGTAATTTTAACTTGAATTCAAATATCACAATTTATTTGATGATTAAATTATTGAATTTAAATAGTTTGAAATTGGATAAAATATGAAATCTGAAATTTTTTAAAAATAATTTGAAGGCTTGTAAAATTCATATTAATAATACTGAAGGTGATAGAATTTTTAAAAATGGAATTTCAAAGTGTTTTGTTCAGTTTTAAAACTTTATAGTTTAAATTGAATTCTCGAGGCACAGTCTCGGAATTTGCCGAAACCAGTTCCATTGGATCCGGAATATTTTATTATTATCGGATTTCAAATTTCGTATTGATTGGAGCTAGTGTGTGAGTGTACGATATATAAACGCGCTGAAAATTTAATTGATAGTAATCTAACGAAATTTAATTTAATTGGTCAAGCTTCTTGTATACGCCATCTCCTTTACTTATCACGTCACCTCCTTTCCTTCTTATCAGCTAATCCTAATTCATTTCCCAATTCGAAAAAAATAATGGCGACTGCACCTAAATTCATTATCGTGTCTTCCCCCTTCGTTTCCTTCTCTCCTTTATTCAATTCGAATCCTCCCTCACGAAATCCAAAGCAAAACCCCTATTTCTTCGTTCGAACTCAAGGTATGGCCGAACCACCTTTTCGTTTCCAAAATCAATCTCGTCCTTAAAAAAAAAACCAATGCCAAGGGCGACAAAGAGGAGAGCGAATTGAGTCTCGCGGCGGTGCCAGGGAGGCTGGCGAAGTCGTGCTCGTGGAGGCAAGCAAGGGAACGATTCGCGAGGCGGATGTGGACGCACGACTTCAGTGGCGCACGTGTTGAAGTGACGAGGAGATTCGAATCTCGAACGCGATGGTCGCAATTGGGTCAATGACGGAGGTTTGAGCATCAGCTCGAGTCGCGTGGTTAGGGTGTCGGCAGCATCGAATAGTCGAGACACGTCACTCGCGATAGCATGTGAAGGTGAGATTTTCGAACTGATTTCTCGAATTCGATTTAATAACATGTATATTTGTTTGAGAATTACAGTTGTTTAAAATAAATGTCTATATATGCTAATGATTAGCTTACTGTTAATTAAGAAAAAAAAAGATAGAAATTTTTATATAACATTGATTTTTGAATCACTATGAATTATTTTATACACCTGTATGTTGTTTCAAAGGTTAAATGATATACAGGTATAAAGGATTTTTATTTCCTCTACTAGTTTATTTTATTAAAGGAAAGGGTTGGTAATTAAGCTGTTTTAATTAACTTATTAAATTTATTTTAGTTTCAAAAAGATTTTGGAAGGGAAGATTTTTTTTAGTTAAAATCAACTGATCAGTTTGTTTAATTTATTAAAATGGGAATCAGTTTAAAATTTAATTTCTAGGTTAAAATAAAATCATTGGTAATTAAATTTATAAATGGAAATTTAATCATTCGATTAATTCAACTGTTAATAAAATTTTAAAATGGTGGATTGAATTGTTCGAGTTTATTTCTAATATTAAATAAATGTAAATTATTTATTCAAGGTCAAAAAATTTGAGAAGAAAGCAAGCTGGATTGCAAATGGATGCTAATAAAATAAAAGGTGAGTTAATCTCACTCAGTTAAATTTAAATAATTGGTTGAATGGTTGAATTGATTTATGTTCTATATTATAGTATATACTATATCTTGGAATGATTGATTTTTTTCCCGCATTATATAGCGGAGATATTTATGTTGTGCTAACGTCTGTGGATGCAGGGAAAACAGGTTGGAGGGATCCAACTGGATCCCTCAACATTTATTACTTATTATTCTCTGTTGTGATTACTTGATATTCTATGATGAATATATTGGAATATTGAATGTTATGATTTGATTGGATATATTTGGGTATAATGAATTACCAAAAAATATATATAAATTGGATTTTGGAAAAAAAATAAAGGAAGTAAATTTGTAAACGAAATAATCTTAGAAAATTTAATAAATTAAGAATGAATTGAAAAAGGAATGGAAGTGATGTTAAATACTAATAAATAACTTCGAGTATGAAAAGAAAAGCTTTTGAATAAACAGAAATTAATGAATTGTAAAATTAAGTGATATTATTTTAAAAGGAATAAAGTTCAAATTTATTTAAAAGGATTAAGAAGTAAATTGAGAAATCTAAAACTGGTATTTTCAGTTAAAAATATTTTAAATCATAATTAAGGAATAAAATCTGAAACTAATGGATTTTGGAATAAAAAGGAAGTAAATTGGAAATCAATTTGAAAATTGATTCAAGTGTTTGAATTGAAAATTTAAAGAAAAATGTGAAGAGAAGTATATTTCTCTGGATAGCCAAGTACGTTTTCAAAGTAAATTTTTTAAATATAAGATAAAGGTTTTAATGTTATTTTATAAGGCATGTTTTAGGAAATTTATTATATCTAAATGTTTAAATTCTAAAATAAGTATTTTTTAAAAAAATCTATTATCGTAATAATTATTTAAAAGATGATTTGGTATTTTGTTTAAAGAAGAAAATCTAGTTATATTTATAAAGTAAACTTATTTTAATCATTTCTAAAGTATTATTTTAAATTAAGTATTAAAGTAATTTTTTCTAAATTTAAATGTTAAACATATTTTACAATAAAATGTTTTTAAATTATTTTAAAAATCTAAGTTTTGTACTTGGTGATTTCAGAAGAAATAGAAAATATTTGGGAAATTTATTCAGAAAAGGAAGATAGTTTGAAAACTCTTTTCAAAAGGGTTTGAAAGTGGAAATATACCTTGTGAAGATATTTTTGGGATTAATAAATAATTTGGGATTATTGGTTGATGGTTGTTTGTGAATATTAATTGATAGTTGAATAACCGACTGTCAATATTGGCCAAATGCGTTGGTCGTTTCGAAGAGACCGGGATCGAGATTTATTTCTCGAAAACCACTTCGATCCGGTTTGTATGTTTCGTGGGAAACGATTTTGGATTCGAAGATGGAGCTGTGAAGTGCAAGGGCTAGTCGATACTAATCCTGAGGATATTTCCAAAATGGATGTAGTAGAAATAGTGCCTTTGGTCTCGTTCGAACCCGGGACAGACTTGTATGGATGAATGCTTTCGGGACATCGTCAGGTGGACGATGGGCATTCTAAAGGATATGTTCTGGAAAGGTAACGCTTAGCCTCAAGCCTCATCAACCGGGAATGACTGAAAATCAGGGGTTATGCAGCAAGGTTAGGTGGGTAGCACCCAAGCAGGGTGAGGTCATCCCTGTCTAGATGTCCCTTTTAGTTCGGCTTAGTGGGCGGTTGTTGATCCCAACCGCGGGGTGATCTCACTCGGGATTATCCAGTAAAGGGTAGTCCCGGTCTTGTGTTGCAGGGGAGCGGGCGTACTCCTCGGTACTGTGATCTTGGCCACGTACTGTGACAGCTGGTACCCCAGTGCCTAGTCATTAGTTGGAAATCCATTCTCCCTACGAGCCTTGTACGAGTTTTGTTTGTATTACCCACTCTGTGGCTAGTAGCTGGAATTTAATGAATGTAACAATTTCGGCTATTTTATAAGTATTTGTATATAGACCCTATTATAATATTAGAGGATTTCTATAAAAATTGTTTTAGCTACCGTAAGGTAAAAACCCGACATGTTTATTTGTGGCGTGGTCTTACGAGATGCTTTGTTTTCAAAAAGGATTTCGAAACTTTAATAATTAATTGAGTGTGATTTTCTCACGCTGGTATTCCAGACTGACTCGGGTGTTATTTAACTGTAATGCTCGGGTCAGACCGAGTATTATAGGATACATGATATGAAGCTTTGGAGCACAGGAGACGAGCTGGATGACGATACGTACTTTCGTACTTGTTTTATATATATTCCGCAGTGTTGAGTAGCTGTGTGTCCAGTTGTATATTATTGATGTTTGGACTCTGATGATGATGTACTCTGATGTATGTATAAGCAGTTACATTTGTTTTTGTGTAAGGATCATTGATTTATATATATATATATATATATATATATATATATATATTATATTTTATTCCGCTGCGATGGTAAGATTTTGTTGTTGTTTTCTGTTTTCTCTTCTTCCACCTCTTCTTCTTTAACCTAAATGTTTCGTATTTCTGTGCAACTTGAGTTGATTGTTGTAGAATAGTGTTGACTCAAGGGGTACGGATTTGCGGGTCGTTACAAGTTAGATCCCTCCAACCTGTTTCCCTGCATCCACAGACGTTAGCACAACAATTAAATACCAATTCCACTTCGAGGTGGAATATCGCGGTATATGAGATTTATAAAATATCATCAGCTATTATGCGGTGTATAGGGTCTCATCCGCTATATAATGTGGGAAATCAACAACTCCAAATACATATATAATACCAATTCCACTTCGGGGTGGAATATCGCGGTATATGGCTTTAAATATAATATCATCTGCTATTATGCGACGTATAGGGTCTGTTTCAATAACTGATAATAAATTATCAACCAAGCATACAATCAACAATTTAAATGTAACTATCACAATTCAACAATCAATAAATAATTGAAATTTTCAATTACTACAATTTGAGTGAGAAGATCTCACCTTGGCTTTTTATTTTGCAATCCATTTCCTTTCTGGCCTGTTTCTCGATTTTAGACCTTATAACCAATAATTATATGATTTATTAATATGTGAAACAATCGACAAATCAATTTCCATCTAATAAATTTTATTTTACCTAGTTAATTTAGTTTCAAACAAATTTTCTTTTAATACAACATTTGAACTAATTGAAAATTCACTTATTATTAAATAAATTTAATTAACTAATACTTTTTATTCAAACTGATAATTTCCTTCAAAATAAACCCTTTTATAATAAACTAGCAAATTTTAAAACACATACGTATATATTTATTTCTGTAAATGGTAAAATAACAAATTTCTTTACTGTAAAAATCATATTCTTCTGAATGCATATAAAAATTTAAAGACTGCATATATATATATATATATATATATATATATATATATATTCCAAAATCCTATCTTTATATATTTTTCTCTTTACTGTAAATTTTTTAAACTGCACACATATTTTTTTTCCTAAAAGGTTTCCTGTTTTAAACTTACATATTTTTACTAATTTGCACAAATATTAAATTAAATCAATTTTAATTGGAAAAAGAAATTCCAATACCTTACTGCACTGAAAATCGGGCTCGAACCAGAAAATAACGATCGCTCTCAAAATCACGCCTACTATCGCGACACTTCAATCGCCATTTCCCTTGCCTCACGCACAGTCGTACATCCTACAGAGGTCGCCGCACCTCCGATCAATCGCCAACGAAGCACTTGCGTACATCGCTACTCGAATCCCACTGCCGTGCCACCCCATCGCGACAGCTACCGCCCCCTTTAACTTCGCTTGCAACAACTATAATCCCAAGCCCTCGCGAATCCAAGCCCTAACTCGAGTAGATTGATTTCGAGTAAAAGAGAGCTGTTTGATCTGAAAGGGAAAGGCCACGGCTTCGATTCGAAATCGAATTTGATTTTGATTTAGGCTGCGTTCAATTTTAGGCTAACGAAATAGATTTCGTTCGAATTTGAAGGGAGGGGAAAAGGAGGCTCGGTATTTAATCGAAGGAAATTCAATTCCTGGAGAGGAAAGAAATGAATTTGAGAGGAGGGTTTTTTTCTCAGCCATTATTTTTTCTCGATTCTGGGATTGAAGAGGGGACCAAAATTTTTGATTTGGTTCAGCTTCTTCAAAAAGAAAGGGAACGCGATGTATATGTACTTTTTTTGTTCTGATATTTCAGCTGGAAAGGTTACGTAAAGTATAAAATGAAAGGGACGTGAAGTTTGTGTGCTGATGTGATAGAAATGCAGCTGAAGATTGACTAGGGTATAAAAATATATATTAATTCTAATTCAAATTTAAATTGTCTCGATAATTGCAACTCAAAATTTTGACTTCTTATCGAGGCGTGCCGCTAGACGTTTATAATGTTATACTCCTATTCCGAACGCAATGGAAAAGGTTCCGAGTCCTAATTTGATCGTATAAAGAAGATAGCTTTATGAACCAGTTGTTAAATTAAATTTTCGACATAATTTTCAGTGCGTTTGCTTATCGTACGGCCAAACAACAACTCCGATGCTACGAAAATTGAAATCCGATAATAATACAATATCACAAATCCAATGGAACTGGTTTCATTGAAATCCGAAACTATGCCTTGGAAGACTATTTTTTTAAATATCGATTTAAGCGATATAAATTCAAAACTCAATAAATAGTTTCCAAATTCAATTCTGAAGCTTCCACTACCTTCAGTATTATCAATATGAATTTCCTAAGCCTTTGAGATATTTTTAATCAGCTTAAAATTTTCAAATTCAATTTCTTTTACCCAAGCTTAAATAATTAAATTAAATAATTTAACTGCCAAATTCATAGTTATAATTGAAGTTCAAGTTAAAATAACTCCCAAATATTTAAAATAGATTAAATATTTCATTTTCAAATGTTTAAAAATTCTGGATCGTCACAATCTGCATCTAAATATCCATTTAAATCAAAGTTTTCATAAGTTGGATACCATAGACTAAATCATGTTGTGTGCAACAGATACCTTATAATCCTTTTACATTTTTTAAAATGAGATTGTTTTGGATTTGATTAAAATCGTATACACAAGCAAGCAGGGAACATAATGTCTAGAAGCAGTAAGATGAAGAAGTGATCAATCAAACCTCAATATTCTTTTTGATCAACTACCTTGCCTTTTTTATCCTTGTCAAATTTAATTACTGTGCTCAAATTTTCTCAGTTGATCACTGGCTGATTGAAAGATGATTATGGTGCAGATTTTTAACATATAATACATCGTTTGTTGCCCATTTTGACTCTACCACCTTCGTATTTCTCTAGGCTAAAGAACTTTGATTTGTCGTCCGTCATGTGCCTGGAACAGCCAGAATCCAGGTACTACTCTTGCTGTTCCTTAGCCTACCAACACACCTACACGAGTAAAGATTTTTGTGACCTATTTGTTTTTATGGGTCCATGATTGTTAGTGACAAATGATTTCGAAAAACAAGTTTGCATAGAACCAAAACGGTTTATGTTTGTTCCTTTGGCATCCAGATTTGTTTGATTTTAAGAGATTTTACATTCGTGCCTTTAGGAACCCAAATTGGTATGGTCTTCACATGTTTGGGTCTAAATCAACAATTGTTTTGATTATGTCCAATATTTCTACAAATCGTACACTTGGAGTTGAAATGATTAGTTTTACTTCTAACTCTTTCAGATTGAGTATACCCAAGTCCCTGTCTAACAGTATTAACAGTTTGTTTCCCTAATAACATATTTAGTGATCTTTCTCCTTTGGAGAATTTTCCTAAAGTTGTAGACAATTGTTGAACGTGTGACTTGAGAGATTCATTTTTATTCAATAACAGCGTGCACTTTTAATGGAATTTTCTCTTCTAACATTTTCACTTTCTTCCAAAATCAGAATTTCATTTTCAAGCGATTTAATTTTAATTTTAATTTTTGATTTTTTTATTTCCTCTTTTAACTTATCACACTTAGGGCTCTTATTTCGATAGTTTTTAACCAATTGATCAAGCTGCTTATTTATTTTTATCAAACTATCTCTTTGTGATTCAATATCAGCATATTTCTCCCTAAGTCTTTCAAAATTGCCATTTACTTCATGAAAATATATAAGTAATTCCGAGTGAGCAAGTTTAGATACCTTGCTTCGCTCATCATCGTAGCTGTCAGTTGTTTCTCCTCGAGACACAGATTTTCTTTTTCACTCTCACTGCCAATGCTTTTATCAACTTCATCACTTTCATCCCAAGTAGCTACAAACCTTCTTCATTTTAGTTTCTTTTCTTTGCTGAATTGATTTTGATGACAGTTTGGCTTGATATGACCATGTTTATTGCACTTCTGACAAATAATCTCCTACTCTTCTGAGTTGTCTAGAACTTTAACGATTCTATTCTTCAGTTGCTGATTTGAGGCAAGATTTCCACATTTTCGGTTCCACCTTTTGACTCTCTTTACTATCGTGCCAGCTCAGCTACTCCATCATCATCACCATCTTCTTCACTTTCTAATGTTTCTTTGAGAGCTATTGATTTCTTACGCTTATCTCCTCTTTCACTTTCTTCCTTGAGTTTGATTTCTAGCTCATAAGTGGTGAGATTTCCAATGAGTTCTTCAACTTTAACTTGTTTCAGATCCTTTGATTCTTGAATGGCAGTCACATTTGCTTCAAAATTTCATGGAAGAACACTGAGGATTTTTCGGACTATTTCCAGCTCTGTGTAGGTACTTCCTAGAGATTTGATTTGTATATGAGATTAGAAAGTCATCCATATATTTCTTTGAAACTTTCATCCTTTGCTATTGTGAAGTTCTCGTACTCGCTAATAAGCATGGCAAGGTGAGATTATTTGACTTGGGAAGTTCTTTCATGGGGTACTTCAAGTGTGTGCCAAATTTCCAACGCAGTTAGACAATGTGATTAAATTCAATTTGATCTAATAAACAAATGATATAATTTATAGCTTTAGTGTAACGATTCCAATTTTGAATTAATTTTAAATTAATAGTTAATGTAAATTTTGGAATAAATTTTGGAATAAATTTGAAATATATATGTATGTGTATATATGAGTAAATTTGAATTTGACTTTAGAATTTGAATTTGAATATTGAATTTATATTTGAATTTAAAATTTAAATAAATGACTTAGAAAAATGATTTGGGTTTAAAAATATTATTTATGTAAATTAATTTATCGGTAGTTAGTTTTAAAAGCATTTTTTTAAATAATATGTATATAATAATGATTAAGAAGATGTGTTTATAAAATAAGAAAAATGTAACATAAAATTTATTTAAAAGCTTTTGATTCATGAGAAATACAAGTGTCATTTAGTTTTATTTTTGAGAAAGAAATAAATTAAAATGAAATGAGGGTTTAAAAAACAAAGTTATAAATTAATGTGTAAATAAGGTTTAAACCATGAATTTTAAATTTGTTTACATAAAGGTCTTTAACATAAAAATGCTAATTATGACAAATGTAAATGAAGTATGATATTAACAAGTGTAGGCAAGATAATAAAATTAAAAAAATGAAGGCAAGAAGATAGAAAAAAAATATCTACATACACAAAAAATCAAACAAGATGAGGCTGTAAACATAAATGGAATCATAAGTACTTACTACTATCATTTCAGCCTCCAATTGAAAGAATTATAATTTTGTTAATCTTATTAAAAAATTTAAAATTTGAAATTATTATATTTACAGCTTCAAACATTTTGAAAATATCATTATCCTTTCAAACATTTTGAAAACTTATGCAGTATTATAATTTCTATAATAAACATGTTTTATTTTAAATTTAACTATTAAATTTAAAATCTTTAACATTAAATTTCAAAACAATTTTGAGAATTAGCCCAAGGCCCAAATTAAGTTGGGCCTTTTCTATTAAGAGCAACCTTTGGGCTCACTTCACCTTTCGGACCAGGCCGGTAACCAAGTAGGACAGTGTACTTGATTACCCAATTCCAATCTTAGACATTACCTTTCTAGATACGGAACTAAGTGGGCAAGCTTAATTAGTTAGTCCTAATATGACTAATTTAGACCTTATATGCTATTGGGCTCTGATACCATTCTTGGAACTGGACCGCCCGCATCAGAAGTTACGAGTGAATTTCAAAATTTTTACCATATTGGATCTTTGTTGGGCCTATGATGTCTAACTGAATTAGAAAATTTCTAAATTTAATTTAAATAAAATCATTTATTTTATTTGAATTCAAATATTTTAAGATATGAAATTAATTTTATTTGATTTAGTTTACACATAATGTATCATATACATATATGTGTGAGTGCATATGTAACATAATAATCCGTGTAAAGTATAATATGCCCATATGTAGATGTTTTGATTTACATCGCAACAAATATATTAGCTCATTTTGTATGTCATGTATGTTGTCCAAGTATGTGCATGTATATGTGTTACAAAATATACACGCACACACACATGTGTATGTAAAAATATATTATATATAATATATGAACATAAAACATTTATATATAGATAAATATATAGAAAGAGAGAGAACGATTATTAAAAAAAAGTTATAATTCAAAATTAACTTAGTTTTGCAAACATAATAATTTTAGTATTTTAGTTTGTATATATTATGAGTAAAATAATGTTTTCATCCATAAATAATTAACATAAATAATCTGTTGATGAAAATTAAAATTTTATAATTTTCAAAATCTAGATCATAAAATAGAGCTTAGAAAAAATTCTAAAGATTTTTCAAAGTTGAAATATTATTTTTAAAAGAAAATATATTGATTTTGGCAATAGTTATTTAATATATAATAAACAATTCAAATTCAATAAATGTTAATTTAAAAATGTGAATATATGTATGATAATTAATTTTTGAATTTGTAAATTCATATTATATATAAATAAGTGTACTAAATTTTTAAATCATATATATATCTTATATATGCATATATGCTGTTATGAGAGAGAAATATACACTAATATATATATGAATTTGTTAATAAATATATATATAAAACAGTTATTAATGACAAAAATTGATTTTGTATAGTAAACAATATTTTTCTATATGTAAATCAAACAGTATAATGAACAAGTTATGCACATAACCAAACTGATTTGTGACAACTATATCTACTTACAAAATCTCACCTAACTAAACATATAGTAGCAATATATTTAAACATATATGAAATTTCTCATTATAGGATCATATAATATAATTTAATTGCTGTAATATGAATTAAAGTCACCAATTTAATGATGCGCTTGAATCCACATTGAAGCAATGACTTCCCTTCCTTTTACTGTTCTTGATTCGTCAGATTGCAAATCCGAAATCATAGACCTCAAACTATCGAATTGTATTATTTTAGTTTGAAATATATTTGAGAATTTTTGAGTGGATTGAGAGCTATGTTTTAACTAGCAATGTAGAAGGTAATGAAGGCTAAAAAAGGTTAGTTATTATTTATAGAGATACATATATATACATACACACACATACATATGTATATAAACAAACACACACACACACACATATAGGGTTGTATTAGAGAGAAGCGAGGAAAACCTTTTTACCCATTCTCGCTTGATGTCAATCCATTATCTCCAAGCCAATTCCCTATGTCATAGCTACCCCTACACCTTCCAAAACCAAAATTTTGCAGCCCTAATGATGGGCTTTAAACCCATCTAAGCCTAAGTCAAAATACTATGCAATTAAATCTAATTTAATCGCTTGTCGATATTGTATATCGATCGATATATTTATAACTGTTATAATTATATATAACATTATTTATTTACCAAACCATATTCAAATTTTATAATTAGTATTTCATAAATATTAATTAATTTATAACAATTATAAACTAATTAAATCTTTCGGTCTTAAGGGAATTCATCGTTTCGGCTGTGTAACTCTTAGGCGTAAATTTGGTCAGCGATCAACATCGAACTATTCTAAAGTTAACGTTCACACGTCACTTAGCACATGATGTGACATTATGGCCAAATTTATCGCTTGCTCATTTTTGGTAAAATCCAATTTTAGTTTAATAAGCGTCATCCGGTTGTGACATTTGTTTACACCAATTCTCTTCGTCAAAATTATATCACTTTGGACTTATGGAATTTGGTAATGGTCAAAATTCTAACCTCATCCACATTCAACTTTATAGTCCAAATACAACGTCTTTGGTTCAACAATAATAATTATTAATCGAAATTCTCTGGCTAGAGACTTTCAATTTGAGTTGACTGTGATACTAATCGCATATAACTGACGAGACGAATCCTCTCTTGAATAGTGCTTCACTTCCAATACTTCCACTCAACCCAACTATAGTCACTTTATGGACGCCATGCCATTATTTGGCTATAGTTAAAGCGAAGTTTTCATATTGAAGATCCATAGTATTCTCAAGTCGAGAGAATCGTGTCAATCAGTCACATTGATATTTTCTATTTAACCTTAGTTATATTAACCAACAGAAAACTATCGAGTGAGTTGTTCCATAGTTATCCAATAAATATTAGTATGTAACCCATAGGTGCCTTCAGTAGTCATGAGTAATACACCGCCCAATATTTGGAGAGCGTTATGTACTCCAGTCTCAACGAATACATCGATATCCAGTCTCGATGCATCTTGACTAGGAATATTTAAAATTTTATATTTTTTTCGTTGTGATAATTTACTCACGGTTACAGCACTTTGTAACTACCATCATAAAATATATCATTTATGGATTTTTCTATCAAATATACTTTTAATCAAGTTAATTAATTAATATAATCACATTATATCAAGCATGTAATAGAAATAAAATACCTTTTATTTCGAACAAGATTGGTCAACGAGTTAGATTTATGTAACAATTACATAATTGTCTCTAGGGCATACCCCTAACTCTATCAAATATTTTGACTTAGGGTTTAGAGAAACATAAAAGACTAGTGGAATCTTATTATAAAAATGAAGTTATAACATTAACATTTCTTTTATTGTAAGAATATATGTTATATAATGTTATAATAATCTACATCGATAAATTTGTGCATTTAATTAGCTGATAAAACGTTTGCCAATTAAAATATTAGAACTGAAATGAATTAAAGATTGACAAACAAAAATATAATACACACACACACACACACTCTCACTCTCTATCTCTTTCTCTCTCTCACTCTTTTACTATTAAATGCTGATTGCATGTCAAAGTTCCAACACCCATGCAAGTACTATTGGAACTGGATCAGCCTGCAATGGAAGTTATGAGTGAATTTCAATTTTTTTTATCATTTTATATCTTTATGGGACTATGAAGTTTAATCTATTTAGAACATTCCTAATTTTTTTACATAAAATATTTAATTTATTTAAATTTATAAAATGATTTATTATTATTTGATTAATGTTGTATTATGTATATATATACACAATTTATCATATATATGTTTGTGTGTGTGTGTGTGCGCGCGCACATGTGTAATATATCAATCCGTGCAAGGTATAACATGTCCGTACATATGTGTTGGGATTTACACCGCAACAGACACGCTAGCTCATCCTATATACCAATATACTGTCCAAATATATGTTTTCATACATATAATTTTTTTATTATATATATATATTTATAATATATTACAAATATATATATATATATATATATGTATGTATGTATATTTGTATGTATGTATGCATGTATATAAATCATATTTTGTTTAAATAATTTTTGTATATATATAAATAAATTAATTATAAATTACATAAAATGTAATTTAAAAAGTTTCTTATAAAGATGTGAAATAATATATGAATGTATATGCATATAATTTTATATATTAAATACTCTTATCTTTATACATAAATAATATTATAATAAATTATATATGCATATATATATACTAACATTTTAAATTTATGCAAAAATACATATTTTAAATATAAAAAATACCAGGTCATGCGCATGGCAATAGTTTTTCTAAAATTTTAAATATATTTAAATAAATATTCATGTAGATATTCATTAAAAATTAATAAAATATTTGAAACTTAATTTTGAATTTAATTTTATATTAAAATTCTGAAATATATCTTGTAATTTAAATATTAATATGTAATTTTATAATTTAAAAATTATTTTAAATCTAATTTACCTATATTAAAATAATTTTAAAATATAAAAAATTTGTTCTTTTATTTTTGTTGAGAGTAAGTTTGGTAAAAATTTAATTTTATAGTATATAAAACATAATTTTATGATATGCATAGCATAATGATACTCCTAACTCAAAACTAATATTCAAGCGATAGCAAATTATCATAATTATCATAAATGACGTTAGAAAAAATGTCTAATGAGACCGAATTTAAACTATTACTATATATTTATTATTAAGAATAATTTTTTCCTTTAAAAGATCAATATGAAATTTTACCTTTTTAAGGAAATTTTTGAACATATCATGCTTACTTCATTTATAACTAGGATTAGGGATCCAATCAATAAAAATGAAGTGATCATATATATTAAATTTTCTAAACCAATGGTAAGATGAGTAGATACTCTTTAATATGCTTGATAAAACGTTTGCCAATTAAAATATTAAAACTGAAATGAATTGAAGATTGACAAACATAAATATAATGCACAAACACTCTCTCTCTCTCTCTCTCTCTCTTTTACTATTAAATGTTGATTACATGTCAAAGTTCCAACACCCATGCAAGTGGTATTGGAACTGGATCAGCCTGCAACGGAAGTTATGAGTGAATTTCAATTTTTTTTATCAGTTTAGATCTTTATTGGGACTATGAAGTTTAATTTATTTAGAACATTCCTAATTTTTTTACATAAAATCTTTAATTTATTTAAATTTATAAAATAATTTATTATTATTTGATTAATGTTGTATTATGTATATATATACACACACATTTATCATATATGTGTGTGTGTGTGTGTGCATGTGTAATATATCAATCCGTGTAAGGTATAACATGTCCGTACATATGTGTTGGGATTTACCCCGCAACAGACACGCTAGCTCATCCTATATACCAATATACTGTCCAAATAAATGTTTTCATACATATAATTTTTTATTTTTTTATATATTTATAAAATATTATATATATATCTATGTATGTATGATGCATGTATATAAATCATATTTTGCTTAAATAATTTTTGTGTATATATATATATAAATTAATTAATTATAAATTAAATAAAATATAATTTAAAAAATTTCTTATAAAGATGCGAAATAATATATGAATGTATATGTATATAATTTTATATATTAAATACTCTTATCTTTATGCATAAATAATATTATAATAAGTTATATGTGTATATATATACACACTAACAATTTAAATTTGTGCAAAAATACATATTTTAAATATAAAAAAAATACCAGGTCATGTGCATGGCAATATTTTTTCTAAAATTTTAAATATATTTAAATAAATATTTATATAGATATTCATTAAAAATTAATAAAATATTTGAAACTTAATTTTGAATTTTAATTTTATATTAAAATTCTGAAATATGTCTTGTAATTTTAAATATTAATATGTAATTTTATAATTTAAAAACAATTTTTGATCTAATTTACCTATATTAAAATAATTTTAAAATATAAAAAAAAAATTATTTTATTTTTGTTGAGAGTAAGTTTGGTAAAAATTTAATTTTATAGTATACAAAACATAATTTTATGATATGCATAGAATAATGATACTCCTAACTCAAAACTAATTTGTAACAACCCTGTATTTTGTAATTATTTTATTGTATATTTTAATTATTTTTAATGTAAGATTTTGATTTAAAAACTTATTTTACTTATTTGAAATGATTAAATTTATTATTTAAATATAAAATCTTGATTTTATATGAGTTATAATTCCAAACTATGTAAGTTAAATATTTGCTTGAAATGTTGATTCTGGTCAAAACAGTCAAACTGTGACTTTTAACTTAAAATTTTAAAAGTTTGAAATTTAATTTTTTTTCTTTTATTATGAAAGTACATAAAATTCTAAGAACACCACTTTTCGTTTCGCTGAAATTGGATGTAAATTGTGAAAGTTATACCCTTTACAATATTGTGCATATATAGGGTTATTTAACAATGACTATTTTAAATTGAATAAATTACTTCTTCTTTGTTATATTTTATTTTAATATGTAATAATATGTTTTATTATGTATATTTTGACTCTTAAATATTTTTAAATGATAATAGAATTTTTTCCAAAATTTACTGTATTTATTTCCTATTTTTAAAGGCTGTTTTATAATTTTCTGCTATTTTCTTCATATAAATTTTACTTAATTAATTTTTTATTATTATTTATTTTGTGAATGCATTTTATTTTATTTGTTATAAATATTTTTACAAGTCCATGAAGATTTTCTAAAGTTCATTTGAAATTATTTCTAATTTTTAAAGCCTAGTCTGCAATTTTAAGCCATTTTCTTAATTTAATTATATATAATTAAAATTTATTGATTTATTTTATACATTCACTTTTATTTCTGTTTTTTACTTTATTTTATTCATTTTACATGTATTTAAATTTAAGAAATTTTTTTCAAAGTGTATTGAAGTTATTTCTAATTCCTAAGTCTAGTTTTCATTTTCTGTGCCATTTTTCTTATTTTAATCATATCTAATTAATAATTAATTATTAATATTTTGTTTATCTGTTATATTTTCGAATTCTAACTGAAATTTATAAGTGTTTTCAGTTATTTAAGGTGTATATGAATATATATAGGAAGTTTAAAAGGTTTGAAAGCAAAGAAACGTAAAACCGTTTTAACGTTTCTTCTTCCGTTTCTTTTCCAATTAATAGATTTAATTTCCTTTGACCGTCCTTTCTTTTTTGTAGCTGTGCATTTCTTACCTCATTTTCATGTGAAAACATTCCTCTCCACTTCATTTTTCACGGCTAGAAAGGTTTGGTAATGACTCCTCTTTTCCTCTTCTTTTTGCTCTTCTTTTTCCATTGTTTTCTTATATTTTGCCTTGTTTTCTCATGTGTATTGCTTGACCTCTCCTCCATAGCCACAGCCACCAACTCCTACACCTCTTCCCTTCCATCATCACCAGCTACCCCTCTGGTCTTGACCAAGGCCGAGCCCACCATGGTGCCAAAAATCCAAAAAAATGCAACAATGCCCTTGAACAATGCTGGTTTGACCACCTTTCCCTCATCTCCTTCAACCACCACCTTAACCACCACCATAGCCACCTCCACCACCTCTGACCTGACCTCCACCCTCTGCCACATCACCCAACACCCTTTGGAAATCTGACCATGAACAATCCGTGCCCATCCATTGAAGCTAGCACAACAAAATTTCCACAAAACTCCTTAAAGCATTGCCTAGACCACACATATCATCACCCACCCTCCATATCTTGCTTTGGCCACCCCTTAGCCACCACCACCAGCCACTCCACCACCTTTGGCCGCTGCTCCAGCTACTGTCCAGACCTGTATAAGCATGGCCAAGCCACCACATGCCCATGGCCGAGCCAAGAATGTCACAAAAACTCAACTTATTTAACCTTGACCCTATATATGCTTTATGTTGCACCACTACACCTTCATCTCCACTTGTTGCCTTGCCTATATGATGTTAAACCTGACCTATATGATGTCATACCTGAGCCAAAGCATCATCATAGCCAAGCATAAGTGTCCCTTAGGCCAAGCATTGAAGTGGTTGAAGCAAGGTCCAATCTATCTTGTTCATTTTGCTTTGTATTTCAAAATTGTTTCAATGTTATTTTATGTTGAATGTTTATATATTGTCTTGTTTGTTTTGTTTTGGGTTGTTGATACAAAATCATATCTTGGCTATCTTTCAACTCAAATCAAAAGTCGTGCAATTGTGCTTGTCTTTCCTTTGGAGTCGTGCTTGTATGTTGTTTTGGTCTCTAGCTTTGAAAAAAGTGAGTCTTTCTCACTCTGACATTTATACTTATGAAAAGTGAATTGATGACAAGTGTTTAGTAATATAAAATGTTTATGCAATATAATGATGATCATACGATATGCTTGCCATGTTATTACCATGTTTAAACTGTTAATTTTCACCTGACATCTGATATATGACTGTATATTGTGATATTGATCTTGTTTATATTATTCCTGTATATGATTACACTGCAAGTTCCCTGTTAGAATAGAATCATTACGGGCTGAAATGATAGGCCTGAATGGTTTTAAAATTTTCATTTTGACTTGGGATTGCGGGTTTGAAATGATAAAACCCGGATTTTTCTTTGTAAATTACGGGTTGAAATGATATATTACCCGTATCACTTTACCTAGCGTAGAAAATTATATACAGGCCCGTAGTTAAAATATGCTTTTCTAAAAAATTTAAAATATTTTAGAAATTTAATTATTATAATATTTTGATTTGAAATTTAATAAAAATAAATTTTTTGTAAAATATTATTGATTTTCTGAATAATTGTAAGTGAAATGAATTAATGAAAAAGTTAGAAATTTTGAACGTAAGTTATTTTGGAAATTTTGATTTAATTTTAATTGGAAATTTAATTGAGTATGAAATTATGATAAATTTATGATAATTCGAATTTAAATGAATTTAAAATGATTTTTATCATATTTATGATTTTTTAATAAAGTTGAAATGTGAAATGAATAAATATTTTAAGTTGAAACTTTGAAATATAACTAGAATTGGAAATTTATGAAATAGATGTAAGGTGAACTTTTAATTAAGTAAATAAAAATAAAACTAAGTTATATTTGAGAATTTGAACTTAAGTGTTAAGTTGAAATTTAATGTAATGGATTTTAAAATTGAACATTGCATTTTAATAAGTGGATTATTATTAAATCTTGATTTTTGAATGGAAATTTAACCCTGTAAAATCATGAACTTGAGGAAAATTAAATGATGTTATAAATGTGAAAATGTATGACTTTATAAGTTAAAAATGTTTTAATAAAAATATAACTGGTTGAGAAATTTTATTGAATATTTGAAGTTAATTGACTGCATTTTTGAAATGATATTAATTACAATGTAAATGATATTACAACAATTGTAAATACTGTAGTTGATGATAATGAACTAAAAAAAAAGCTATTGAAAAAAACTATTATAGACATTGTTGTAAGTACTATGATTTTTGAATTTAACTAAGTTTATTTGAAATTTAAGAAAACTCTATTACAACATTTTTAAACGTTGTCTTTTGTTAAATTGAACTGTTTTGAATGTAACTTTCCGTAGAGTTTTCTAAATGATGCGAAAAGTGAATTTTCACGGTTTTGATAAACTTAAGTGAATAAATAAACTTTGGAAGTTGAAATTTTTGAAAATTTAATAATTTAATTATTAAGCATAATAACTTCATTGAAATGATAAAAAAGAATTTTTGGAATATAAACTGTTTTGAAATATGAATTGAAATGGTAATTTAGATTTAATAAAATGAAAAATGATTTGAAATGAAGTTTTGAAAGGATATGATATTTTGATATATTAAAATGATTTGAAACGAAGTTTTGGAAGATATGATATTTTTGATATTAAATGATTTGAAAAACGAGTTTGAAAAATAGGACATTTTGATATCAACATGATTTAAAAAGAAGTTCTGAAAGATATGATATTTTGGAACTGAAGCTTTGAAAGGTTATGATATTTTGATATATTAAAATGATTTGAAAGGTAGTGTTGAAAGGGTATGAAAATTTAATATATTGAAATGGTTAGAAATGACTTGATATTTATTTTGATAAATATTTGAATTGAAAGATATTTTACGATGATATATTGAAATGGTTTTGGAAATGATTTAATCTTTATTTTGATAAAGATTTGGATTGAAAAGGATATTTTATTTTGAAGTATAAAATATTTTTAAAGTTATAACTACGGGTTATAATAACGATGGGTTGTTAAAGAGACCGGGATCGGATATTGTCTTATAGCCGGCCAATACCGAAAACCACTTTAACAAACGTGTACGCGGTGGAGATTCCAGAATGAAGTAGGATGGTGGCGACGTTCTCGAGGTATATATTACGTGGACCCAACTCCCGTGAGTTGGCATATATGACTTAAACAGGAGCTATACCGGGCTACACAAAGGGTCGCACCCTTTCATCGAGCATGCTCCATCGGAAACCATTCTATTACTTTTGTGATTCGATATGTGGCGCCATTTTGATTCGGGGGTATGGTTCGAGGTAGGCGGAAGCTGCTGGCTTGCCGTCACCACCGGTCCGGGAGTGCAAACGGTGTATCCACCCTGGCATTGCCTCGCGTGCCGTGTCATATCCTTATATCGAGCCCACTACGATTTTGGTTTTAAAGATCCGACCGCGTTAAGGTTCACCATCCCCTTAACGCTATTTTCTATATGATTATACTTTACTGATTAGACACTACCGTATATAGCGTATATTACTACATAGTAAATAGTTTAACGGATCCTTAGAGGAAGCATCCTTTAAGTTACTGATGCATTTTGTTACTGTTCACTTGAGTTGATTTACAGTTTATAAGTATTTATGTCCTGACTCGAGGGTTTTGAATTTTGCTTTACGCTCGGGTCAGATTGATTGAGTTAGCATTCAAGATTCACCTTCGGCGTTGGAGCTTTCCTTGAAGATCCAGCCATCTATTTTGTTTCAGTATCCAGTGGTTCAGTGTTGTATCTGATTTGTACCTGATGTATCCTGTTACTCTTCTGTTGTATCTTATTTAACTCTAATGTATCTTATATTTTATATAGTAGCTTCATGAACTACCATCTCTTTTTCTTCCGCTGCATTTTTATATACTCCGTGTCTGAGATCTGTGATTTTTATTTACTGTATATTCTAAGGTTTGCCAAAATTTTATTTACAACACGATATTTTGAGCAATTCAATTCTGGCATGAGTGTCTGCCTATGCACTTATAATGGATGCGAATGGTTGAAAATACCTGGTTGTTCAGTTGGTATCAGAGCCAGGTTAGCTCTAGGCAAAACTCAGCATATGGAGTAGATGTATTTACAGAATCACTTTCATTCGAGTTGAATCTCTCTCTTTTGACTCGATTCCTTTGAATTTTGGAACGTTCCCTACGGTTCCAAAAATCCATTCTTATTCCCCGCTACTCATCTTCACTTGATTCTGGAGTATCCCATAACTCCACTTCGAATGATCTTTATAGTGAATTGGCGGTCCCGCCAATCTCAAAAAATTTCTTGTAAAAGGAGTGAAACTCCTTTACAACTGCATCGATTCACCAAAATTTTTATATCCTCGGTTTAGATGCTAGTATCTCCTATTATCCCAAACTCTATCTCTTGAGGTCGAATGTAGATTTACCCCAGAAAATCCACTTCGATCTTATACTTTAAGTCACGGTTGACCCGATTAAGGTTGCCCGTGATTTATTTTAGCTTATCCGCCTCCCTACTCTGTATTTAATCATCTGGTCTTTTGTTTCCAACATATTTTCAAACATTTTGAATAGTATTTGTCAATCTATATTTTTTTATATATTGTGTTGTAGGAGTTGTTGATGTTGATTTGGGTTTCCGATCGATTCGTCTGATCAACGCTATCGATAGGATTTCTAAAACACTTTGACAGAACAAACTGACACGATATTATTTTAAAATTTGGTTAATGAAATAAAATTTTGATATATATATTTATGGAACTTAATAAAATGATTCAAATTGATAATTTGAAATGATAATACTTGATTTATCATTTATTGTTCTATAAATGAATTTATAAATAATTGTTTATAAATCTATATGGGAACTTAAATGAATTTAGAAAAAGAAATTTTGAGAATTTAATTTCCGATGGTTCCAAACCTTTTGTTTAAAAGTTTAAAGGGATATAATATTTAAAATATTTTCAAATAGAAATTTGTTTCCAAAGAATTTTTAAGTTTAAAATTAGTACTCTTCTCTTTGTCGCTGGTAAATAGTTCCGGCGATGATCGCAGCATCATCGACGTTCATTTTCGAGTTTCGAAGTTAGGAGACTGTTCTGTAGTCTTGCTACAGCTTTGTTTTGGGAAATTAAATTGATTTGAATTTCTAAAATATGACTTGATTTATAATATATATATATATAGATATATGATTGAAATTTGATTTGACATATATTATTACTTATCTCTAAATGGTTTGAAGAAATCGGAAATTTAATTCTTAAATTTTATTTTAAAGAATAATTCCAAAAAAAAAAAAATCAAAACTTTGGATGAATATCAAGCATGAAATGATTGAATTGGAAATTTTATTTGTATAATACAATTGCATTCAAATATAACTTACCAAAATTTTAGAAGTTAAAAATGTAATTGGATAATATACGATATAAAAAGATTTTATAAATAAATTTGAGTGGTTATAATAAATGTTATACACTTAAATTTTAATTATAAAATGATTAACAGAGGTAAATATAATAAAGGGTAATTGAATGACTTACAATAAAATGATGTTAAAAGAACTAAGAATAAAAGAAAGTAGTTATAAAAAAAAAGTGTAAATATATTTAACATGAGTGATAAATATATTGAGAGGAATAAATTTAATTTTGATTAGGAATAAAGAAGAATAAAATTTATTAAGTACAATGTGAGTGTAATAAATGATTATTTTTCAAACCCATGGTTTTAAAAATTGTTAATTTAAGATGATTGGATAATAAGATAATGAAATTTGAGATAGTTAAGATTAGTTAACTTGTGTAAAGATTTATTCTCTGTTTAAGTTGAAATCTCCATGCTTTCAAATTCATTTCCTTATTTTGTTTTTCAAACTATCTTTTGGTTGTCCTTATCATCCTTATCTTGCTATAGACCGGTATAGGCATCTTTCTGTAATATTTCTGTTTAGAAATCTTTCTATAATCTTTGATAGACCTTTGGTAATCATTTTGAATCCACCTTTTTCGTGCTTGTGTTCTTGATTCTGGAGGATCTTGGAAAGATCACCTCCACCTTGTTAAACTTACCTATAACAACAGTTATCGGGTATAACTTCAATCTTCTTGTCATCTTATCTTAATCCTATTTCACTGTATCTTTTCTGTGCCCTTCCATACCTCATTCCTTTTCGGGGACGAAAAGTTTTGAGTGGAGGAGAGTGTAACAACCCTGTATTTTGTAATTATTTTATTGTATATTTTAATTATTTTTAATGTAAGATTTTGATTTAAAAACTTATTTTACTTATTTGAAATGATTAAATTTATTATTTAAATATAAAATCTTGATTTTGTATGAGTTATAATTCCAAACTATGTAAGTTAAATATTTGCTTGAAATGTTGATTCTGGTCAAAACAGTCAAACTGTGACTTTTAACTTAAAATTTTAAAAGTTTGAAATTTAAATTTTTTTCTTTTATTATGAAAGTACATAAAATTCTAAGTACACCACTTTTCGTTTCGCTGAAATTGGATGTAAATTGTGAAAGTTATACCCTTTACAATATTGTGCATATATAGGGTTATTTAACAATGACTATTTTAAATTGAATAAATTACTTCTTCTTTGTTATATTTTATTTTAATATGTAATAATATTTTTTATTATGTATATTTTGACTTTTAAATATTTTTAAATGATAATAGAATTTTTCCAAAATTTACTGTATTTATTTCCTATTTTTAAAGGCTGTTTTATAATTTTCTGCTATTTTCTTCATATAAATTTTACTTAATTAATTTTTTTATTATTATTTATTTTGTGAATGCATTTTATTTTATTTTTTATAAATATTTTTACAAGTCCATGAAGATTTTCTAAAGTTCATTTGAAATTATTTCAAATTTTTAAAGCCTAGTCTGCAATTTTAAGCCATTTTCTTAATTTAATTATATATAATTAAAATTTATTGATTTATTTTATACATTCACTTTTATTGCTGTGTTTTACTTTACTTTATTCATTTTACATGCATTTAAATTTAAGAAATTTTTTCCAAAGTGTATTGAAGTTATTTCTAATTCCTAAGTCTAGTTTTCATTTTCTGTGCCATTTTTCTTATTTTAATCACATCTAATTAATAATTGATTATTAATATTTTGTTTATCTGTTATATTTTCGAATTCTAACTGAAATTTATAAGTGTTTTCAGTTATTTAAGATGTATATGAATATATATATAGGAAGTTTAAAAGGTTTGAAAGCAAAGAAACGTAAAACCGTTTTAACGTTTCTTCTTCCGTTTCTTTTCCAATTAATAGATTTAATTTCCTTTGACCGTCCTTTCTTTTTTGTAGCTGTGCATTTCTTACCTCATTTTCACATGAAAACATTCCTCTCCACTTCATTTTTTCACGGCTAGAAAGGTTTGGTAATGGCTCCTCTTTTCCTCTTCTTTTTGCTCTTCTTTTTCCATTGTTTTCTTATATTTTGCCTTGTTTTCTCATGTGTATTGCTTGGCCTCTCCTCCATAGCCACGGCCACCACCTCCTACACCTCTTCCCTTCCATCATCACCAGCTACCCCTCTGGTCTTGACCAAGGCCGAGCCCACCATGGTGCCAAAACTCCAAAAAAATGCAACAATGCCCTTGAACAATGCTAGTTTGACCACCTTTGCCTCATCTCCTTCAACCACCACCTTAACCACCACCATAGCCACCTCCACCACCTCTGAACTGACCTCCACTCTCTTCCACATCACCCAACACCCTCTGGAAATCAGACCATGACCAAGCCATGCCCATCCATTGAAGTTAGCACCACAAAACTTCCACAAAACTCCTTAAAACATTGCCTAGACCACACATATCATCACCTACCCTCCATATCTTGCTTTGGCCACCCCTTAGCCACCACCACCTGCCACTCCACCACCTTTGGCCGCTACTCCAGCTACTGTCCAGACCTGTACAAGCATGGCCAAGCCACCACATGCCCATGGCCGAGCCAAGAATGTCACAAAAACTCAACTTATTTAACCTTGACCCTATATATGCTTTATGTTGCACCACTACACCTTCATCTCCACTTGTTGCCTTGCCTATATGATGTTAAACCTGACCTATATGATGTCATACCTGAGCCAAAGCATCATCATAGCCAAGCATAAGTGTCCCTTAGGCCAAGCATTGAAGTGGTTGAAGCAAGGTCCAATCTATCTTGTTCATTTTGCTTTGTATTTCAAAATTGTTTCAATGTTATTTTATGTTGAATGTTTATATATTGTCTTGTTTGTTTTGTTTTGGGTTGTTGATACAAAATCATATCTTGGCTATCTTTCAACTCAAATCAAAAGTCGTGCAATTGTGCTTGTCGTGCCTTTGGAGTCGTGCTTGTATGTTGTTTTGGTCTCTAGCTTTGAAAAAGGTGAGTCTTTCTCACTCTGACATTTATACTTATGAAAAGTGAATTGATGACAAGTGTTTAGTAATATAAAATGTTTATGCAATATAATGATGATCATATGATATGCTATGCCATGTTATTACCATGTTATTACCATGTTTAAACTCTTAATTTTCACCTGACATCTGATATATGACTGTATATTGTGATATTGACCTTGTTTATATTATTCTTGTATATGATTACACTGCAAGTTCCCTGTTAGAATAGAATCAATACGGGCTGAAATGATAGGCCTGAATGGTTTTAAATTTTTTATTTTGACTTGGGATTGCGGATTTGAAATGATAAAACCCGGATTTTTCTTTGTAAATTACGGGTTGAAATGATATATTACCTGTATCACTTTACCTAGCGTAGAAAATTATATACAGGCCCGTAGTTAAAATATGCATTTCTAAAAATTTTAAAATATTTTAGAAATTTAATTATTATAATATTTTGATTTGAAATTTAATAAAAATAAAATTTTTGTAAAATATTATTGATTTTCTGAATAATTGTAAGTGAAATGAATTAATGAAAAAGTTAGAAATTTTGAACGTAAGTTATTTTGGAAATTTTGATTTAATTTTAATTGGAAATTTAATTGAGTATGAAATTATGATAAATTTATGATAATTTGAATTTAAATGAATTTAAAATGATTTTTATCATATTTATGATTTTTTAATAAAGTTGAAATGTGAAATGAATAAATATTTTAAGTTGAAACTTTAAAATACAACTAGAATTGGAAATTTATGAAATTGACGTAAGGTGAACTTTTAATTAAGTAAATAAAAATAAAACTAAGTTATATTTGAGAATTTGAACTTAAGTGTTAAGTTGAAATTTAATGTAATGGATTTTAAAATTGAACATTGCATTTTAATAAGTGGATTATTATTAAATCTTGATTTTTGAATGGAAATTTAACCCTGTAAAATCATGAACTTGTGGAAAATTAAATGATGTTATAAATGTGAAAATGTATGACTTTATAAGTTAAAAATGTTTTAATAAAAATATAACTGGTTGAGAAATTTTATTGAATATTTGAAGTTAATTGACTGCATTTTTGAAATGATATTAATTAAAATGTAAATGATATTACAGCAATTGTAAATACTGTAATTGATGATAATGAACTAAAAAGAAAAGCTATTGAAAAAAACTATTATAGAAATTGTTGTAAGTACTATGATTTTTGAATTTAACTAAGTTTATTTGAAATTTAAGAAAACTCTATTACAACATTTTTAAACATTGTCTTTTGTTAAATTGAACTGTTTTGAATGTAACTTTCCGTAGAGTTTTCTAAATGATGCGAAAAGTGAATTTTCACGGTTTTGATAAACTTAAGTGAATAAATAAACTTTGGAAGTTGAAATTTTTGGAAATTTAATAATTTAATTATTAAGCATAATAACTTCATTGAAATGATAAAAAAGAATTTTTGGAATATAAACTGTTTTGAAATATGAATTGAAATGGTATTTTAGATTTAATAAAATGAAAAATGATTTGAAACGAAGTTTTGAAAGGATATGATATTTTGATATATTAAAATGATTTGAAACGAAGTTTTGGAAGATATGATATTTTTGATATTAAATGATTTGAAAAACGGAGTTTCAAAGATAGGACGTTTTGATATTAACATGATTTAAAAAGAAGTTCTGAAAGATATGATATTTTGGAACTGAAGCTTTGAAAGGTTGTGATATTTTGATATATTAAAATGATTTGAAGGTAGTGTTGAAAGGGTATGAAAATTTAATATATTGAAATGGTTAGAAATGACTTGATATTTATTTTGATAAATATTTGAATTGAAAGATATTTTACGATGATATATTGAAATGGTTTGGAAATGATTTAATCTTTATTTTGATAAAGATTTGGATTGAAAAGGATATTTTATTTTGAAGTATAAAATATTTTTAAAGTTATAACTAGGGGTTATAATAACGATGGGTTGTTAAAGAGACCGGGATCGGATATTGTCTTATAGCCGGCCAATACCGAAAACCACTTTAACAACCGTGTACGCGGTGGAGATTCCAGAATGAAGTAGGATGGTGGCGACGTTCTCGAGGTATATATTACGTGGACCCAACTCCCGTGAGTTGGCATATATGACTTAAACAGGAGCTATACCGGGCTACACAAAGGGTCGCACCCTTTCATCGAGCATGGTCCATCGGAAACCATTATATTACTTTTGTGATTCGATATGTGGCGCCATTTTGATTCGGGGGTATTGTTCGAGGTGGGCGGAAGCTGCTGGCTTGCCGTCACCACCGGTCCGGGAGTGCAAACGGTGTTTCCACCCTGGCATTGCCTCGCGTGCCGTGTCATATCCTTATATCGAGCCCACTACGATTTTGGTTTTAAAGATCCGACCGCGTTAAGGTTCACCATCCCCTTAACGCTATTTTCTATATGATTATACTTTACTGATTAGACATTACCGTATATAGCGTATATTACTACATAGTAAATAGTTTAACGGATCCTTAGAGGAAGCATCCTTTAAGTTACTGATGCATTTTGTTACTGTTCACTTGAGTTGATTTACAGTTTATAAGTATTTATGTCCTGACTCGAGGGTTTTGAATTTTGCTTTACGCTCGGGTCAGATTGATTGAGTTAGTATTCAAGATTCACCTTCGGCGTTGGAGCTTTCCTTGAAGATCCAGCCATCTATTTTGTTTCAGTATCCAGTGGATCAGTGTTGTATCTGATTTGTACCTGATGTATCCTGTTACTCTTCTGTTGTATCTTATTTAACTCTGATGTATCTTATATTTTATATAGTAGCTTCATGAACTACTATCTCTTTTTCTTCCGCTGCATTTTTATATACTCTGTGTCTGAGATCTGTTATTTTTATTTACTGTATATTCTGAGGTTTGCCAAAATTTTATTTACAACACGGTATTTTGAGCAATTCAATTCCGGCATGAGTGTCTGCCTATGCACTTATAATGGATGCGAACGGTTGAAAATACCGAGTCGTTACATAATTTTCAAGCGATAGAAAATTATCAAAATTATCATAAATGACGTTAGAAAAAATGTCTAATGAGACTGAATTTAAACTATTACTATATATTTTATTATTAAGAATAATTTTTTTCCTTTAAAAGATCAATATGAAATTTTACCTTTTTAAGGAATTTTTTGAACATATCATGCTTACTTCGTTTATAACTAGGATTAGAGATCCAATTAATAAAAATGAAGCGATCATATATATTAAATTTTCTAAATCAATGGTAAGATGTGTAGATACTCTTTGGTTTCTTACAAACTAAATGTACCAACAATAATTGTGAAATAGTATCTAGTAAAAATCTACTGTAACTTTTATAATAAAAGCTAACACTATGCCAATATATTTCATAATTATTATCCCTATTTGTCACGTTCCAAATTTCAGCATTTGAAAATCGACACCCGTACTATGCTTGTACTCGAATGCCACTGATTCAACCTTTAAAATTTGACTCGTGTCGGAGCTTATAACACATCTAGTACAACACAGCGGAAGAAAATGAATAATATAATATACAATATTTGATACAATATTCAGATACAATGATGATACGATAGAATGACATAATAGATATCAATACTATCAGTGGTACAAGAAATAGCAGCGAAAAAGAATATCTTCAATAGAATACATCTCCAAATAATCCATCTCCAATCCAAAGCTAGCTCAAACCATCATCACATCATAAAGATAAGCAAGGTCGGTCGTGAATGCTGAAGTGTAGAAAATGCGATCCACAAATCCAAAAGGCTTCGAAGGCTATCCAATAAATTTCTATTATTCGACTATCTGAAAATCCAACTCTAGACTGCCCATGTGGAAAATTGTGGGCACCCAGAGTTTAGGAAAGTAACAATAAACTCCAGGTCAGTCATGAGACTGGAAACGAAAACAGTTTTTATCTTTAAAAACAAACAAAAGAATTTAAATTGAAAACTACAATACTTTTTGGAAAATGAAACTACCATAAGGCCTCCCTCCACACACATAATGCAAGCGCAAACTTGGAGGAGATTTCTCCTTATGATAGTAAAAAATGCTTGATACGCAAAAACCGTTTGATATTAATATTAGTGCATAGTGCAGAAAACATTTCGAAAGTATAATATTAATCTTAACCAGCATAGATACCATTATATTATGCCTACTATAGCTACCGTTTTAAATGGCAGGTTCTACAACTAAAACCGTACAGGGCGCGTATTGTTTTGTTTGGATTTTTCAAAAAATGTCAGGCAAAGGAACTTCCCACATAAAATGAAACGCCTCTGGAGGGACGCCCCTGAGAACCTAACCGGATCTCTGCTACACAAGGCCGGGTTACCTTTGTAAGTAGGTAACAACTGACACGAGCATGCCATCCCTTGGTCGTTACCGACCTCTATCCGAGGGCCGTCAATCCAACAACCACATAGTAAAGTATCTGGGCTCTATACCATGATACCAACTTTCAAAAAAAACAACATAAGTAAATATCTGGGCTCCATATCATGATATCACTTTTTATCCAGTAGGAAATGGTCATACCCTCAGGAGGAGCTACCCCCAAATAACCTTGCTGCCACGATTCATGTTTCGACCATTACCGAGTTGTGAGGCTTGACGAAGTCTCGTCCACAAAGCTATGCTTTTTCACAAAGCCATGCTTCGATCACAAGTGATCAACAAATGATCATCAGCACACAAAAGCACTTAACATGCCACATTACCAAATTGAGAATGTATCACTAGTAACCATCAACAACATAACCTCTGAGCTCGTACGTCTAAGAGAAGGGTGTTAAGCTAAGAGAATAAATTCTCCGCCACCAACATATATGTATTTGAAAGAAACCAGCTCTACATCTCAAAGTGTAATGTCAGACACAAATCCATACAAGTCTGTTCCGGGTTCGAACAGAACCGAAGGCACTTCCTAAGAAGCCCTTGCAAATCCGGGTATTCACAATCCCGATCGGACTTCCCATCACTTAGGGAATCTTTATACCGGCACGACTCAGTGCAGAGACAATCGACGGATTATCCTTTCATTTTCGAAAATACCCGGTCTACACCACCGGTCTTCAAATGCTATCCATATCGACGTATCAATATTCAGAATGGGTTATATGACACAAAGTCCTCTCCCGGCTTAACCGAATGATGAGTGTAAGATTTAAAAATATATGGATATGGGATTTCAATTAAGTCACAAATTATTATCCAAACTTTCCTTTCAAATGGTTTAAACAAATCACCATTTCAAATCTTTTAAATAAAATATTCATTTCATAAAGTTCACCCAGTTTCACAAAGATCATTCATGGATTTCAAAACAATTCCCATTTCAAGTGGATCAACTCATCCAATCTTTCAGTTTAAGATTTAATTCATAACTTTCAAATTCCAATTCAAATCTTGTATATGGAAGATATACCATTTAAAATCTTCTTTGATTTCAAACACAAAATTTTATCGTTTTCACAAAGGTTAATTCATAGTTTTTCCAAACTGTTTAAAATTTCATTTCAAACTTGAAAGCTTTCGACACAAATTGGAAATCCTTTCTTTTTATGAAAGCTATTATTTCTTGAAACAATTAATTTTCGTTTTGGGAAAACTGATTACAATTTACATAGGTTAAAGCCATTCAAGTATAAAACTTGGATTTAAATTTTAAACTTCAAAAACCCTACCTTTTTAAATGGTTAAAAACCCATATAAACAGCTTTATGAATTGTATAAAACTTTTAGACCATAATTTCCAAATTATTGAATTCAATTTCAAATATTGAATTCAAATTTAAATCAAATTATTTAAATCTGAAGTTTATTAAGTAATTTAAAAATAACTTTTATTTTTGAAAACTCTTTTTCAAAACTTTCAATTCCAATTCCAAAATTATTTTGGATTCAAGAACTCAATCTTTAGAATTGTTAAAAATCTGTGACTTAGCTGATTTCCTCGTGCGATCCATATTTGTGTGTGTATGGTGTAGTCCAGGGGTTTTACACAATAGTGCAACATCATAAATCATCACATCACATATTTAAGCACATCGATATTGATAAGCGGTATAATCTATAATGCTTATCGTTCATTCACAGATTCACAGATGAATAATATAAATTTATCACAGATAAATAAATTATATTCATCACAGATCACACCGAAACAGTTCATAGCACAAAGCATAACATATTAGAAATATCAAACAGTTCAACAATCAATAGGGTTCAAACATCCATAAGTAAACTCAATTAATTATCTGGTTGATTTAAATCAGATGGGTCATCAATCATGGCTAATTAACTTTAATCAATTTCAAATCATTTGACTAATTGTCCTTTAATCATTTATTAATTAAATTAATCAATCTTTAATTATTAAAAAAATTAACCTTTAATTATTCAATTGTCCTTTAATTACTTTCCCTTAATTAATTCATTCATAAATTGATCAACCCTTAATTTATTACCATTTAATTAATTATTCTTAATTAATTACAATATGTGATTTTTCCTAACAACTTAATCAACTTTGATTAAATTAATTACTTTTTAATCTTTAATTTATTTCATGAATCATCAAAATCTTAATTATACTTAAGATAAACATCCTCTTTGTTAAATACTAAATCACATTTCAAAAATCTTTACCTTTAATTATAATTTAACTTTATCTATAAAATAATTAAATTTAAAATATCTTTAAGTACTTAACATACTTAATTTAACAATCAAACTGTTTCTGAATTTAGGTTTTGAAAGACATTTAATATAAAAAATATATAAAGGATTAAAACAATTTCATTTTTTATAAAATTTGTAAAAGACTGGAATTCAAATTCATTTTAAATACAGATTTTAAACTTGTTTTTCAAACCTTTATTTTAAAACTTGCTTTACACTTTTAAATTCAGTTTAAGTTTAAAACTCAAACTCTGTCAGGTTTTAAACAAAAACCTGAGACAAAACAGTTTACTCGAGCCACTGCTGCATTTGCTTCGAGCAAACTCCCTACTACCTCGAGCAAAACTGCGAAATACTTCGAGTAAAACACTCGAACTACTCGAGTACCATCCCTTCTTCCACCCAACTACATAAATTCCAGATCAACCAACCCCAGTGCTCCGTGCACGTGCACGGCACCGTCGCTCCCCTCCAGTCGACATCACTACGTCGAACAAGTCAACAACCATCCACAATCCCTTTCCCGACCATCAGAACTACGTCGTCACCTCGAAATCAAAATTCGAGTTTGAAGCCGCAACCTGGAAGACATCACTGGAACCACCATCAACCTGTCAACGCCTCGTTCTCACAACCACGACCACCAGAGAACCTAAAACTCCGTCAAACACTCGTCCACACCCCTTCTACCATCACCCAGAGCCACGTCGCACTCGGTCGACTATCGACGATGAACGAATCGAAAGACTAAGCCTCACCAAAACTAGTTTTACGAACGAAAAATGCTCGCCGCCGTCGCCTCGATGATCGAGTACACCCCCAACCATTTTTCCCAGCAACGCCGTAGATTCCTCCACCTCCACGTGAAACCCCGACCCCTCTAGTGCCTCCGCCGCCGAAATTTGATCGAAACCCAATTTTCGTTCATCTTCGAACTGCTCTTAAACCATGGTGTTAAAAATCACCAAACTATTCTTAAAAATCCTATTTTTAAGTAAGGATTCGGATTATATAATTAAATCTTCAAATCACTATCTTTGAATTATGTCAAAGTTTGAATTTGCATTGTAAAATCAAATTTATTCATACTGTATATTTTTTTGTTTTCTTGAAACTATTTTTACATTATAGTTCATACTTAAATACACATGTTTTGTTTGGAAATCAAAGTCTAACAATGACCAAGTGATTTAATATTTGAAATTTTGATCGAGCCTGATGTTCTGAAACAAGAAACAAGGATTGTTCAACATATACAGGCATTCACACCTACAAAAATGTTATCCACAGAGGAAATTTCATGTGTGTATATATATATACACAAAAAACTTTAAACTCAAACTTTATAATCATCAAATAAATATATGCTCGGTTGGATTTAAATTGTTTACTCACTTTGCTTCAGAAGAAAGAACAGAGCTTGCTATGTTGAAACAGCTTGAATTTGCTAGCTGAAACCTTCTTCTTTGATTCTCTGGTTTTGTATTGTTTTGGATTATTGTTAAGTTGAATTTTGTTTTAGATTTAAGATGATGCTTGCTTTAGATTCTCCGCTTATAATGGTCGAATTGAAATGAGGAATTGATGTTGATATATAGGAAGAAAGTTTACAGGGTGATAAAATTGGTACAACAGGGCAGAGATTTTTTTCTTGTTCTATGTTTGACTAAAGATTTTTTTCTACTTTGGTGGCTGATGATGTTGTTATTTCGGCTGAAATGAGATTGCATTAATTATCATTGTCTTGTTTTATAAGCTTATGCTTATCACTTTTTCATATTTACCCTTTGTTTGATTTTTCATAGATAGTTATTCTTTTTGCTTGTACATAAAAATATTTTACTATCTTGTTTGTCATAAGTACATACTTGAATATAAAAAATATTGTCTTCCTTTGCAAGCTTACATACCTATCCCTATTTGTTTTCTTGCTTAATTTGTTTCTATCATACTTCATATATTCTTAGATTTTTATTTGTTTTATTATCTTACATACTTTTTTTACACTTGTTAAATGACTTGTATTTCTCATCAATTAAAAGCTTTTAAATAAATTTTATATTGCAATTTTCTTATACATCTTCTTAATCATTATTATATACACATTATTTTAAAGAAAATGTTTTTAAAACCAGCTACCCATAAATAATTTATATAAGTAATATTTTTAAACCCAAATCATTTTTCTAAGTCATTTATTTAAAATTTAAATTCAAATACAAATTCTATATTCAAATTCAAATTCTAAAGTCAAATTCAAATTTACCCATATATATGTATTCAAATTCAATTTAATTCCAAAATTTATTTCAAAATTTACATTAACTATTAATTTAAAATTAATTCAAAGTTGGGATCGTTACAGATTCCCCCCTTAAAAAAAATTTCGTCCTCGAAATTTGCAGGCAGAGAAACAACAAAGATAAATATACAAAGATAGAGAAACAGTTTTCCAGGTCAAATTGGATATCTGTTCTGTATTTGGCTTACCAAATCAGAATATCACCAATATGAGAACAAACTCATTCAATATTACACAGGATACTCGGGTCATCAAATCTATGAAATATGCAAGACACTGGTTAGTCCGAAGGATAACTAACCATTCGTTGAATATATCAAAACCCAAATAATAGATAAATGGATTTAATTTTCCACAACTTTGAAATACTAGATATGGATTCCAACTCAAGTCGGAATACCCCAAATTATATAACTTGTCCCTCTTCGAACTTTGATATTCACAAGAAATTACCATAGAATTTCAAATTTGGTTATAATCGAAATTGTTTTATTGACACAAATCTTCATGTTCAACTTTATATTTAATTTACCAATTTATTTCAAATAGAATTTCAAATTCATTGAAGTTAAAACGGAAAGCTGATAGAAATTTAACGAAGAGAATATGAAAAGTGACTTATCTACATGATTCGTAAGGCCACCATCATACCGAAGCTTCTTCCTCAACCTGCCACAAAGCCAATCAAAGAATTGAAATAGAATCAAAGGAGATTGATAGAGAAAGATTGTTTCCGTTATTGCAGGGTATTGACCATTTACAATGGTACTCCCCTGTCCCCTATCTCGTCCTCTTCTAGCACTCACACTCACTATCAGTGGATAGCAAGAGAATTTACTAAGGCCCACGAACGGATATCTTAGGGATATACTCATTCTAAGGTATACTTCACCCTATCTCTAATGAGCTACTTAATGTGTTATACTCCTGAGCTAACGTTTCAACCTTCAGCTCTGATACCAAAATGTCACGTTCTAAATTTCAACGTTCGAAAATCGACACCCGTACTTTGCTTGTACTCGAATGCCGCAGATTCAACCGTTAAAATTTGACTCGTGCCGGAGCTTATAACACAACAAGTACAACACAGCGGAAGAAAATGAATAATATAATATACAATATTTGATACAATATTCAGATACAATGATGATACAATAGAATGATACAATTGGTATCAATACTATCAGAGGTACAAGAAATAGCAGCGGAAAAGAATATCTTCAATAGAATACATCTCCAAATAATCTATCTCCAATCCAAAGCTAGCTCGAACCATCATCACGTTCACAAAGATAAGCAAGGTCAGTCGTGAATGCTGAAGTGTAGAAAATGCGATCCAAAAATCCAAAAGGCTTCAAAGGCTATCCAATCAATTCCTATTATTCGATTATCTGAAAATCCAACTCTAGATTGCCCGTGTGGAAAATTGTGGGCACCCAGAGTTTAGGAAAGGAACAATAAACTCTAGGTAAGTCATGAGACTGGTGTGAGTAAATGAAAACAGTTTTTATCTTTAAAAACAAACAAAAGAATTTAAATTGAAAACCGCAACGCTTTTTGGAAAATGAAACTACCATAAGGCCTCCCTCCACACACACAATGCAAGCGCAAACTTGAAGGAGATTTCTCCTTATGATAATAAAAATGCTTGATACGTGAAAACCATTTGATATTATTATTCGTGCATAGTGTAGAAAACATTACGAAAGTATAATATTAATCTTAGCCAGCATAGGTACCATTATATTATGCCTGCTATTGCTACCATTTTAAATGGCAGGTTCTACAACTAAAACCATACAGGGCGCATATTGTTTTGTTTGGATTGTCCAACAAATGGCCAGGCAATGGAACTTCCCACATAAAAAGGAATGCCTCTGGAGGGACACCCCCGAGAACCTAACTGGATCTCTGCTACACAAGGCCGGGTTACCTTTGTAACTAGGTAACAACTGACACGAGCATGCCATCCTCCGGTCGTTACCGACCTTTATCCAAGGGCCCTCAATCCAACAACCATACTGTAAAGTATCTGGGCTCCATACCATGATACCAACTTTCAAAAAAACAACATAAGTAAACATCTGAGCTCCATACCATGATATCACTTTTTATCCAGAAGGAAATGGTCATACCCTCAGGAGGAGCTACCCACAAATAACCTTGCTGCCATGATTCCTGTTTCGACCATTAACGGGTTGTGAGGCTTGACGAAGGCTCGTCCACAATGCTTTTTCACAAAGCCATGCTTCAATCACAAATGATCAACAAATGATTATCAACACACAACAGGATTTAGCATGCCCCATTACCAAATTGGAAATGTATCACTAGTAACCATCAACTGCATAACCTCTGAGCTCGTACGTATCAGAGAAAGGTGTTAAGCTAAGTGAATAAATTCTCCTCCACCAACAGATATGTATTTGAAAGAAACCAGCTTTACATCTCAAAGTGTAATGTCAGACACACATCCATACAAGTCTGTTCCGGGTTCGAACAGAACCGAAGGCACTTCCAAAGAAGCCCTTGCAAATCCGGGTTTTCACAATCCCGATCGGACTTCCCATCACTTAGGGAATCTCTATACCGACGCGACCCAGTGCAGAGACAATCGACGGGTTTTCCTTTCGTTTTCGAAAATACCCGGTCTTCACCACCGGTCTTCAAATGCTATCCATATCGACGTATAATTATTCGGAATGGGTTATATGACACAAAGTCCTCTCCCGACTAAACCGAATAATGAGCGTAATATTTAAAAATAAATGGATATGGGATTTCAGTTAAGTCGCAACTTATTATCCAAACTTTCCTTTCAAATGGTTTAAACAAATCACCATTTCATATCTTTTAAATAAAAGATTCATTTCACAAAGTTCACCCAGTTTCACAAAGATCCATTCACGGATTTCAGAACAATTCCCATTTCAACTGGATCAACTCATCCAATCTTTCAGTTTAAGATTTAATTCATAACTTTCAAATTCCAATTCAAATCTTGTATATGGAAGATATACCATTTAAAATCTTCTTTGATTTCAAACACAAAATTTAATCGTTTTCACAAAGGTTAATTCATAGTTTTTCCAAACTATTTACAATTTCATTTCAAACTTGAAAGCTTTCGACACAAATTGGAAATCCTTTCTTTTTATGAAAGCTATTATTTCTTAAAACAATTAGTTTTCATTTTGGGAAAACTGATTACAATTTACATAGGTTAAAGCCATTCAAGTATAAAACTTGGATTTAATTTTTAAACTTCAAAAACCCTGCCTTTTTAAATGGTTAAAAACCCATATAAACAGCTTTATGACTCTTATAATCTTTTAGACCATAATTTTCAAATTATTGAATTCAATTTCAAATATTGAATTCAATTTAAATCAAATTATTTAAATTTGATGTTTATTAAGTTATTTAAAAATAACTTTGATTTTTGAAAACTCATTTTCAAAACTTTCAATTCCATTCCAAAACTATTATGGATTCAAGAACTCAATCTTTAGAATTGTTAAAAATCTGTGACTTAGCTGATTTCCTCGTGAAATTCATATTTGTGTGTGTATGGTATAGTCCAGGGGTTTTACACAATAGTGCAACATCATAAATCATCACATCACATATTTAAGCACATCGATATTGATAAGTGGTATAATCTATAATGCTTATCGTTCATTCATAGATTCGCAGATGAATAATATAATTTATCACAGATAAATAAATTACACTCATCACAGATTACATCGAAGCAATTCATGGCACAAAGCATAACATATCAGAAATATCAAACTGTTCAACAATCAATAGGATTCAAACATCCATAAGTAAACTCAATTAATTATTTGGTTGATTTAAATCAGATGGGTCATCAATCATGGTTAATTAACATTAATCAATTTCAAATTATTTGATTAATTGTCCTTTAATCATTTATTAATTAAATTAATCAATCTTTAATTATTAAATAAAATTAACCTTTAATTATTCAATTGTCCTTTAATTACTTTCCCTTAATTAATTCATTCATAAATTAATCAACCCTTAATTTATTACCATTTAATTAATTATTCTTAATTAATTACAATAAGTGATTTTTCCTAACCACTTAATCAACTTTGATTAAATTAATTACTTTTTAATCTTTAATTTATTTCATGAATCATCAAAATCTTAATTATACTTAAGATAAACATCCTCTTTGTTAAATACTAAATCACATTTCAAAAATCTTTACCTTTAGTTATAATTTAACTTTATCTATAAAATAATTAAATTTATAATATCTATAAGTACTTAACATACTTAATTTAACAATCATACTGTTTCTGAATTTAGGTTTTGAAAGACATTTAATATAAAAAATATATAAAGGATTAAAACAATTTCATTTTTTTTATAAAATTTATAAAAGACTGGAATTCAAATTCATTTTAAATACAAATTTTAAACTTGTTTTTCAAACCTTTATTTTAAAACTTTCTTTACACTTTTAAATTCAGTTTAGTTTAAAACTCAAACTCTGTCAAGTTTTAAACAAAAACCTGAGACAAAACAGTTTACTCGAGCCACTACTGCATTTTGTTCGAGCCAACTCCCCATTTCCTTGAGCAAAACTGCAAATACTTCGAGTAAAACACTCGAACTACTTGAGTACCATCCCTGCTTCCACCCAACTACATAAATTCCAGATCAATCAACCCCAATGCTCCATGCACATGCACGACACCGCCGCTCCCCTCCAGTCGACGTCACTACATCAAACAAGTCGACAACTATCCACAAACCCTTCCCCGACCATCAGAACTACGTCGTCACCTCAAAATCAAAATTCGAGTTCGAAGCCGCAACCTGGAAGACATCATGGAACCATCATCAACCTGTCAACGCCTCGTTCTCACAACCACATCCACCAGAGAACCTGAAACTCCGGGCAAACACTCGTCTACACCCCTTCTACCATCACCCAGGGCCACGTCACACACGGTCGACTATCGACGACGAACGAATCGAAAGACTAAGCCTCACCAAAACTAGCTTTACGAACGAAAAATGCTCGCCGTCATCAACTCGATGATCGAGTACACCTCCAACCATTTTTCCCAGCAGCGCCGTAGACTCCTCCACCTTCACGTGAAACCCCGACCCCTCTAGTTCTCCAACCGCCGAAATTTGATCGAAACCCATTTTTCGTTCATCTTCGAACTGCTCTTAAACCATGATGCTAAAAATCACCAAACTATTCTTAAAAATCCTATTTTTAAGTAAGGGTTCAGATTATATAATTAAATCTTCAAATCACTATGGTCGAATTATGTCAAAGTTTGAATTTGCACTATAAAATAAAATTTATTCATACTGTATATTCTTTTGCTTTCTTGAAACTATTTTTAAATTATGGTTCATACTTAAATACACATGTTTTGTTTGGAAATCAAAGTCTAACAACGATCAAGTGATTTAATATTTGAAATTTTGATCGAGCCTGATGTTCTGAAACAAGAAACAGGGATGGTTCAACATATACAGGCATTCACACCTAGAAAAATGTTATACACCGAGGAAATTTCATGTATATATATATCTATATACAAAACAACTTCAAAATCGAACTTTATAATCATCAAATAAATATATACTCAGTTGGATTTAAATTGTTTACTCACTTTGCTTCATAAGAAAGAACAGTGCTTGCTATGTTGAAATAGCTTGAATTTGCTAGCTGAAACCTTCTTCTTTGATTCTCTGGTTTTGTATTGTTTTGGATTATTGTTAAGTTGAATTTTGTTTAAGATTTAAGATGATGCTTGCTTTAGATTCTCAGCTTAGAATGGTCGAACTGAAATGAGGAATTGATGTTGATATACAGGAAGAAAGTTTACAGGGTGATAAAATTTGTACAATAGGGCAGAGAATTTTTTCTTGTTTTATGTTTGACTAAAGATTTTTTTCTACTTTGGTGGCTGATGATGTTGTTATTTCGGCTGAAATGAGATTGCATTAATTATCATTGTCTTGTGTTATAAGTTATGCTTATCACTTTTTCATATTTACCCTTTGTTTGATTTTTCATAGATATTTATTCTTTTTGCTTGTACTAAAAATATTTTACTATCTTGTTTTTCATAAGTACATACTTGAATATAAAACATATTGTCTTCCTTTTCAAGCTTACATACCTATCCTTATTTGTTTTCTTGCCTAATTTGTTTCTATCATACTTCATATATTCTTAGATTTTTATTTGTTTTATTATCTTACATACTTTTTTACACTTGTTAAATGACTTGTATTTCTCATCCATTAAAAGCTTGTAAATAAATTTTATATTGCATTTTTCTTATACATCTTCTTAATCATTATTATATACACATTATTTTAAAGAAAATGTTTTTAAAACTAGCTACCCATAAATAATTTATATAAGTAATATTTTTAAACCCAAATCATTTTTCTAAGTCATTTGTTTAAAATTTAGATTCAAATACAAATTCCATATTTAAATTCAAATTCTAATTTACCCATATATACATATACATATGTATTCAAATTCAATTTAATTCCAAAATTTATTCCAAAATTTACATTAACTATTAATTTAAAATTAATTCAAAATTGGGAATACACTATTTGTTATATTGAAATCAAATATATTAAGAATTAAAAAAACGCTCGTATTACTACACTCAAAGTACAAATGCTTTATATTATCTATTTCGTTATTACAAAATAAACAATTTTTATCATCAAATATTTTTTTCTTTTTTAGCATTTCTGTTGTATTTAGTTTTCTATGAATAACCATCCACATATGTACTTTTGCTTTAGGTGGAGCATTGAATTTCCAAATGTATTTAAATATGTTTGATTTCACTCCCGAGAAGTTTATAAAATTAGATAATGAACAAGATGTATAAATTTCACCTTTTTCCCAACACTACATTTTTAAATCATTTTCATTATCAATGCTATACAGTTCTATCTTAGCACACAATAATACCTATTGAGATAAAGTGACTTCCTCTAACATATGATTAAAACTAAATTCCTAAGAAAAGTTAATATTTGAGTTATATATTTCTAATATCAATGCATTTCTAAAATTAAAATTTTGCATGATTCTCAAAACTCCACTTTAAGGGGAATAATATTTAACTAACAATCATGCCAAAATGACGTATTATTCCCCGAATGCATTACATTATTAATCCTAAATTATAAATATCAAAATTCAATATTATCGCTTTCCAAAAGTGAGAAATATTATTTTTATTATTAACAAAAATACAATGCAAATTATATGTACCACCATACCACAGATTGTATATTATTCTTTCCATAATAAATTTTTATTATTATCATTAAATTTTCATAAGTATTTTCCAAATAGAGATACATTTAAGTTTTGGAAGTTCATGATCCCAAGCCTTCCTCATTTTTAGATTTACAAACCATTTTCCATTTAACAAGATATTTAGAACTACCATTTGAATTATCCCCACACCACAGAAAATCTCTCCTAATTTTATCTACTTTATTAATTATCTATTTAGGAGAAAGATAAAATGATATCCAGTATATAGGTAATGTCGATAAAGCAGAGCTCATAAGAACTATCCGACCTGCCCTCAATAAATATGTGACATTCAATTTAGACAATCTTTTATTAATTTAATTTATTATAATTAGTCAATCATCATGTTTAAGTTTTTGAGACCTAATCAAAAATCCTAAATATTCTATAAGAAATTTCGTCGTTTTACAGTTCAATGTGTACGCAATTTGTTTCTCTATATTGTCTATATATTTAGTAATAACACTGAACTTTTATCAAAATTAGTGGCTAATAATAAATCTTTAAGAAAACCCAATCAAATAAACCAAAAGCTTTAGCAAAGTCAAGTTTTAAAACTGCACGTGCGATATTATTTTTACAATAGTAATTCATAAATTTTGGTACTATAGCTACCCATCCGTAATATTTCTCCCCTTAATGAAAGCTGTTTGGGTTTTATCTATTAAATCATTCATTTTAGTATTTAATCTATTAGGTAAAATCTTAGAAATTATTTTAAAAGGATATTTCAGTAATGAAATAGGTATGAAGTCCTTTAATTGATTAGCCCATACACTCTTATGCAATAAAATTAATTTACAAAATTAAATTTGAGTTTTATGATATATGTATATATATTAATATAATTGATATATATATATACTTTTATTGATTTAAATAGTATTTAAAATGTAATATATATACATAATTATTTTTATTTTTGCCAAAATTAACATACATTTAAAACTTCATATATAAAATTATAACTATATTTTATATAAGTACAATATAGTATTAAATTATACACTATGTATACATATTTAAAATATTTTTTATTAGTCGTGCTGCATATAGGTGCATACACACACACACACATAATACATACATACATACATATATAATGTAGACATTATACCTAAACATTAATAATCATATGTTGTTAAGAAATGTAACATACTCTTAATGCCTAAAAGTTCACCTTGGAATAATGAAGTTCGCACCTTAAACTGATTCATAATCCAGTGGAGTGCTAGTCCCTTAACTGATGACCACCGACTATCGAATAATACTTGATTAGATTTGAATTTATAAAATCATAGAAATGGAGGGGGAGAGTTCAACCAAACCTAGAGGGGATATGGTGGCTAAAAAATATCACAATCTAGTATGGTTAGAGATGTTTATATAAAAGTGACTTTAGAGATATTTTATGATCAATATCCTACATCATCTCTTACCAATTCTCTTCCATCTTAGCCCTCTATCTCAAAGCCTCTATTGCATCATCTCATGGCTACACCAAGCCCCTATCATGGCCAAATATGGCCATCCTCCATATGGACTTTAAATGCATTCAAAGCCCAAACAAATATTTTGCATCTAAGTCCAATTTAAAAGCCTATTGATATCGCATATCGATTAATATATTTACAACTTTTATAGATACATTTAACAATTTTTGTTCATCAAATCAAAATCAAAATTTTATAGTAATTAGTTCAATTAATTTTTAACAATTAAAAATTAATTAAATCGTTTGGTCAAAGGAGCATTTATCGTTTCGGTTGTATGACTCGTTCGGTGTAAATTTGGTTAGCGATTAATATCGAACTATTCGAATATTAACATTTGCACGTTACTTAGCAGGTGCTGTACTATTTTGGCCAAATTTATCGCTTACTTAATTTTGGTAAAATCCAAATTTACTTTGTTACGCGTTACCCGATTGTGACTATTTTTTACACCAATTCCCTTCATCAAAACTATATCGCATTGGACTTATGGAATTTAGCAAATGTCAAAATTCTAATATCATCCATATTCAACTTTATAGTCCAAACACAAAGTCCTTGGTTCAATAAAAACAATTATTATTAACCGACATGGTGTGGCCTGGGACTTTGAATTTAAGTTGACTTTGGTTGACCGAGATACTAACCTCATAAAACTAAGGAGACGAATCATCTCTTGAATAGTGTTTCACTTCCAATGCTTCCACTTAACCCAGCTATAGTCGTTTGATGGACGTTGTATCATGATTTAACTATAATTAAAGCAAAGATTCCACATTGAAGATAAAAAATAATCTTAAATGGATAGAACTATATAATTTTGCCATATCGATATTTTCTGTTTGACGTTACTTATATTAACTAACAGAAAACTATCAAGTGAGTCATTCCATAGTTATCCAATAGCTATCAACAGTTAAACCTTGATGCCTCCAATAGCTGTGAAAACCTACACCCTAATATTCCCGAGTTTTCTTTAAATCGAAAACCAAAGTCCATTAAAGTACGGATCGTTGGTTTGGTAACCTACAAATAAATAAATGCATATCAAATCACTATCAATATAAACTCATAGCAGATTAGCAAAGTATAATAAAATATATAGTTACCGACCAAGGTTGACACTTCAGAGATCAAGAGCCCTTGTTAGTGACAAACATGCATAAGAAAACCTGTCCTTCCACCATTCCCTTCTAGCACCAGTATATGTCCCTTTGAAGTTATCCTATGGTTTGTAATGAGGAGGGGGTTAGAACAATGTTTCGGTGACACGTAAATTACACATCTTATACATAACACTAATTTATGCGGATTTCCTTTCATTACATGTTATGTCTCATATTTTATTTTTTACTTAGTTGTCTCGACTCCTCATACGCATACGATTTGCTCCATCCACCCTATGTAGACAGTAACTATATATATATGTTATCCATATATATCCTAAAGGATACGAACAAAGGAATTTATATCGCACCCCATTGATATCACACTTCATCAAAGCCGTCTATCATCAATACTGCACGTTAACAAGACGATGATTATATCGGAGAGCTGCATATCGTAAGCTACCACCTAAAGATACTAAATGCTTCAACAAAACAAGGATAGATGTCAAGTAAACACAACATACCACCTCACCTCCATGCTGCATTCCTTTAAAGTCGCACTTTAGGTTATACCGCTTCTTTTCAATATCGGGCCTTAAGTGAGGTTGCGTTGCTTCCATGTCGTATAACATTTATGATCAATGTCGCTTAGATTCCATGTCTCACGTCATCGAAGATACATGTTATCAATGTCGCATGTAACCCATAATGCACCATATCAATGCCGCTCCAAACCAATGCTTCTTTATACCAATGACACTTTATATCAACGCTGCATTATATCAATGTCGCTTCAGGTCGATGCCACCACCTATTGTTGAAGAATTTCTAAGATCGTTTATGGTACTCGGCATTATTAAGATTGTCGAAGATTATGCATGCCAAAGTTAAGTTAGGCCAAATGAAGCATAGAGCATCATGCCTAATCTATTTACCCCTATAATAAGGTAACTATGGGCATGAAGGAAGGGGCAATCATTTCTTTTCTCTCCTCTCAAAATTAATCTCTTGTAACCCTAAATTGATTTTGGGGAAAAGCTTCAGTTTGATTGTAATCATGCTTAATTGAAATAAACTAGAACTTGGACATGCCTATTACTATAGTCATGCATCTTGGACATTATTAAATACGAGCATGCATATAATGAAGCTCTTTGAGCTCGAAGCAAATGCGAAACTATTCACATGAACTTGGTCCAAACTAGTGTTTATATACATAGCCTTCATTTTGCCTCATACGTATGGACATTGGACTATGGACATAAGGACTATTTATTTAGTTCATTAACATGCTTAATGAGCTAATGCACACATTTACTACTTATATTCTCTCTACTTTGAATATATGACATTGAACTTTGAGTGTTCTATTCCTAAAGACCAAATAGATTCTTGAATACATTATTCCAAATGACCTTAAGGGCTCTGAATATATTGTTCCAAGCGACCTTAAGAGATCTCAAATATTTTATTCTAAGAAATCATATTAGCTTTCGAATGTGTAAAGTCCATGAGCATTATGGATCCATTTCCAAGTTATATCCACTCGTACTAAGCCTTGAATGCTAAGCCCATTCTTGATTTAGTTAACACAAACTAAACCATGCTTGGTCATATCGACATATGAACTCGAATCAAGGATTGGCTCATAATTCTTGGCTTCACGGGTGTTATACTAATTTTTGGTTTAACATTTTGATGCTAAAAGGAGGGCTTGAACCTCGATTTCGTTTGATTCTTTTATCAAACTAGTTTGGGTAAATTTGTGTTCCAAGAAAATGGATTGATTAAGGCAAATTAACACTCCAAACAAAGAAATCACACAAACAACAATGTTAGAAGAAAATGTCATTACCATCTTCAATTTGGGAAATGCAAAGCCAGAACATCCGTCAGAGCTGATACAACCTACCAACAGTGAAGCACAAATTAAAGAACTAGAATATTAAGTGTTGATGATGAAGTAACTTATGGAAGGAATCGTTGCTCAAAATTCCTCCAAAAACACCAAATTCAAGGGGGAAAATGAGATAGAGTCTCAAAGGAGGGGATTGGATGTCTCCTTACTTTAAAATAAGCAGAAAAAAACTCGTTATGATTCCACAAAAGAGAAAACGTCATCAATAAGGTGAAGCAACCAAACTTTCCCTAAGGTCATTAGCGGATAACAAAGGTAAGGCAAATTACCAAAGGAGATCAGAGGAGAAGTCCAATGAGCAATCTGGAAGTTCAACCGCTAAAGAATACAAACCTATTAGAAGCAACTACCATAGTGATGTAGCTAATCTAAGTGACATGTCCGAGAAAATGGCAAAGGACATGCTTAAGCTCAATGCAAAAGGAACTCTTGATGAGAGGGTCAACAATAACTACTGAGTAACTCCCTTTACAGATGAGCTCATATCTACCAGGATCCCGTCCCACATCAAAATTCCATCCTTCAAATACAATGGAACCACCAACGTAGATGATCATATAATGGCCTTTAAAAGTCAAATGGACATATACAACCCATCTAGAGATGTGCGTTGCAGGCTTTTCCCTATTACTTTCTAAGGTGCAGCAGCTAAATGGTATATGCAGTACCATGAGAAAACCATATATTCCTAGAAGCAATTCTCTTATGAATTCTCAGCATAGTTCTGTATTTGTAGAGACTATACTATCGACTACACTGTGCTGGCTAATATCAAGCAAAGTCTGGGGTAGTTATTGGGTAATTATCTGAAGAAGTTTAATACAAAGGCACTAAAAGCAAAAGCTATAACCGATAGGGACAAGTTGGTGGTAGTACATTCGGTACAAATTAAGCAAACCCCATTTTGGGAGGAGCTTTATATACATGGATGTAGAGATTTACAAGACTTCCATTTCCAAGCTGACAAATTCATTCATAAGGATGAAATATTTCATGCTAAAAAGAAATCTTAGACCAAAATGGAGACCTGGAAAACAGGCTATAACCATAACCATAAAAAGCTAGGATGGAAGGAAGTCCCTAACGCCAATCACGTTACTCTGAATAAGCCGCTATCTTACATAATTGCTATGGTAAATGAAAATGATGATTTCGTAATCTCATATAAAGCTAAGACCAATCCTAACTAAGAAGGGGGAAGCCTATTGTGCTTATCATAAGTTGAATGGGTACAAAACTGATGAATGCCATGTTTTGGCAGGCATAATCCAATGCATGATTCACTGTGTTTGTTAAAGAGAGTCAAAAAGTTACTCGATTTGGAAGTCCCCACCAATGACTCAACATAATGTTGCCACCTTAGTGGAAGGTGATGGTTAATCGGATTTCATATCGCCCTTTAATAGGATCGATGTGATCCAAGGAGGACCGCATCTAACTGGAAGCAGTAAAGGAGTTAGGGACCGCCATGTTAGAGAAGTAAAGGAGGGGATTTTTTTTCAATTTACAAAGAACCACCACTCAAGAATCCAAGGTTCTAAATTCATATGCACTGCCTAACCGTCAGTCCACAAGAGCTAAGAGGAGAAGTTCGTCATCAACTCAATGATCCGCTCATGATTACTGCTCAATTGGATTTTCAGCGGTTTCCAAAATTTTATTGGATAAGGTAAGTGCGGTCAGTATGATTTTTAAACATACTTTCGATCAAATGGGAATTGCGAAGGAGAAGTTAGAGCTGAGCTTTGAAACTAATTTTGGTTTCAACAACAAAGGATCAACTCCTATTGGGAAAATAAGGCTTTTGCTACATATGGGAATTCCACCAAACTCTAGGGCATCCGAGACTGACTTTGTCAACCTATTACAATGCATTCTTTGGAAGGTCATTTTTGGATGAATTTAATGACTTTGTTTTGCCAAAATACTTGATGGTGAAATTCTTAAAAAAATTGGCTGTAAAACAATAAGGGGAGAACAATTTAGCTCTCGTGAAGTGTATTTTGCTACTCTTAAATGGGACAATCTTTCTTACTATGACTCTAAGAAAAATGAGTTAACTAGAAATGATATTAATAAGCCTTTGGATGAATATTCTTCAAACCAATCATCCAATGCAAAAACAAAGCCTATTGAGAAAAATAAGCAAGTTTTAAGAAAATTCAATTTCTTTGGAAAGAAAAGGAAGAGAAAGGAAATAAACTCGTTAAAGGAAGAAATAGAAGGTGATGAAATAGTCATTGAATTAGAAACTGATGAAAGGAAACAAACCTGTTGGAAGGAGGAAGATCTTGAGGAAGTAAGCTTAGATTTAGCTGATCCGATAATGATTGTAAAAACCGGAAAGGAACTAGATAGAAAACTCAAATAATAGTCAGTTTCTTTAATCCAACAGAGATGTATTTTCCTAGACCCATCTGATATGATCAGAATATATCCAACCACTATGTGTTATGCTTTGAATACAGAAACAAATATCACACCTATCTGACAGAAGAAAAGGGAACTTTATAAAATTGGATCCAATGCTTTAAAAGAGGTAGCCAAAAATTGCTTGAGAATGGGTTCATCAGATAGGTACTTTATCCAAAGTGGTTAGCCAATCTAGCGCTAGTAAATAAATCTAAAGGAAAGTGGAGAATGTGTTTTGACTATACTGATCTAAATAAGGCATGCCCAAAAGTCTGCTATGCCCTTCCAAGAATAGATTGATGCAACCAATGGGTAGAAACTCTTGTCTTTCATGGATGCCTATTCTGCCTGCAATCAAATTTCTATGTTCAAGCCAGACGAGGAGAATACTAGTTTCATAATGGATTGGGAAACTTATTATTATAAGGTAATGCCTTTTGGATTAAAGAATGCAAACATCACATACCAGAGATTGGTGAACAGAATGTTCAAGGAGCAAATTGGCCGGAATATGGAAGCATACGTGGATGATATTATATTAAATCTCATAAAGGAAGCACCCATTTAAACAATGTTAGGGAAATGTTTGGGGTATTACGAAAGTATCAAATGAAGCTCAATGCACATAAATGCTCTTTTGGAATTCAACATGGGCAGTTCATAGGATACATTGTTAGTGCTCGGGGAATTGAAGCTAAACCTGACCAGATTCAAGCTAAACCTGACCAGATTCAAGCTATTATGGTTATGGCGGTTCCCAAAATAAGTAAAGATGTAAGTCTAATGGAAGAGTGACGGCATTGAACAGATTCATTTCCAAGGCCGCCGACAAATGCATTCCATTCTTTGATGTGATTAAGAAAAGGAAGAACTTCGAATGAGGAGATGAACGTCAAAAAGCTTTCAAGGAGTTGGAAGACCATCTTGAAAAATCACAAACCCTGTCTAGTCCCGTAGAAGGAGAGAAACTTTATCTTTATATCCAGTTTTCGAACATGCAGTTAGTTATATATTGATAAGAGGAGAAAGGGATTCGACTTTCGGGATACTATGTAAATAGAAGGCTAAAAGATGCAGAGACTAGATATCCAGTCATAGAAAAACTAGCATATTGCTTAATGCTCACATCACGAAAGATAAAATCTTACTTTCAATTGCATCCAATCAAGTTTTTGTCCTCTTAAGCAAATTGTCAATAAATCAGAAGCCTCAGGAAGATTGGCAAAATGGAGGATTGAGCTTAACCAATGTGACAATGAATTTCTATCTCGAGCGGCAAAGGACAAGCTTTTGCTGATTTTGTTAATAAGTGTATAGGTTTCATCAAAGAACAGTTAGAAAAGGAAAATGATCTAATGCTTAAGTGGCATTTATTTGTAGATGGAGCTTTAAACGAACAAGGTGCTAGAGCAAGATATGTCATTACCACACCCGATGGACATGTGTAACAGCCTCACTTTCTACGTCGTAAAATAAATAAATAAAAATAAAATGGTTTGAATGCAATATTTAGTAATTAATATTTTATAAAGTTAATATTTATTTAATTAAAATATATTTAATAAAATTTTTTAATAAATTGAATTGAACGAAATTGTCTTACTATTGAAATATAATTTGCAAAATGAAGTATAAATCAAATAAAAACTAGATCATAATAAATTTGCAAATTAATTGAATTAGTTGTTGAATGAAAAAGAAAAGAAAAATAATTGGACAAAAGTCAATAAATTAAATCAAGCCCAAAGCAATTCATTGCCTAAGCCCACTTTGATTTCCCCTCTCTCTTTTATTTTAATTTGAACCAGCCCAGACCCATATGTTTTGAACTCATTCCCAATTACCCTAATCTTTTTAGAAATTTCGATAATAAATCGCCTAAAAAATGAAGGATCGCACAAGGCAATCCATGCCTAGCATCAACAACGACGATTAGGGGAGAGGGCTTGCAGTCGATGGCGATGCGACTTGGTGAGGCGAGCTGAGCTATTGTGACATAGATGGTGATGCGGGGAAATTTGAGGTCAATCCTACAATGTAGTTATTGCGATAAGGTTGAGTGCAAGGTGGCGATGGCAGGCACTGGTCAATGACATGGAAGAGTGCGGTCATGATTGGACGCGTAGACAATTGTTTTTGATGGGTTCTAGATTGACTGCTGGCTGTGGTGACGTGATTGTAAGGAACAATTTCGATGAGGCAGATGGAGTTTGAATTCGGGGAAAAACAACAATGCGAATGTAAGATTATTGGCAAGGGAAGGCAATACCCTTAGCTTGATAATTCGGTGAACTTAATCATCACATTTATATCTATTTCCACTGCATCGTGTATGCATACATATATGTGTGTGTGTGTATACACATATATACATATATATATATATATATATATATATATATATATATATATCCCGACTACATTGAATTAATTAGTTGAATTGATTGGTAATATTGAGTGAATTGTTTAGATGAAATGTTGTTTGAGGAAATTGATTAAATTAGCCATTTTTGATATTGCATATGATATTGGATACCAAATTAGATTAGGTTTTTTGCGTATGTTGGATTATTCAAAATGCAAAGAATATGGTGTCTGTTTGCATTTTGTTTTGTATATTTTATATCTCTTAGGGCCATTCAATTAAGAATGTTTCCTCTCATTAGAACTGTTAGTCGGTGCAACAACCCATAAAATTAATTACTTTGTATTTGAATATTTGAATCAATTTTTTAAATATTTAAATAATTTGATTTTAATAAATAAATAAATAAACATCTTATAAATAATAATTACCGATGTTAAAATCATTTTCAAATTTTTGTACCAATATAGTTAGTTTAAATAAAAATAGAAAATGTGACCGAAAAACATTTTTCGAAACTACAACTTTTCGGCATCATAAAAGTCATCAAAGACGTGGTGCACATTTGTAGCAACATGCAAACATTTATATATGTTAGGATTAGTAATAATAAAATGCACTTAAATTTATTAACATATGCATATTAATACTTAACCATGGATGTGACATATTATGTTATAAAGGCATATATATACATATAAACAAACTGATATGTATACAAATCATCTCCATACACTAAGTACAAACACATAGAAGGAGTAGCATAATTTAAGTAGGTAGGAGTGAGGGGCTAACGTGTACTAGGAGTGGGAGAGGCATGGTGTAGCATGCATGCGACTATATTATTTTATGCAAAGATTATTTTGGTAAATTTTAGTTTTCTATACTTATAAATAGCACTATCTCTTCATAATTTCCGCTTTACAAATCTTCCTTCTGCATTTCCTACTTCCCTCTTCATTTTCTTCATTTAAATTTCCATGGCTTCCATACTGAAGTTCATGGCATAAACACTTATTCTTCCAGTTCCATCCACTTAAAACTAACTTATTCCTTCTCTACTTCATTCTACTTCACTTTACATTCAAAAAAATACCCATAACTCCCCCTTTTTCATCATGACCATGCCCTATAGCCTCTAAGCCGAGCCTTAAAGAACCTCTGAAGCCAACTAAATCAAAGCATTTGCATAATAGTGCACTATTCTAGTCGTATTTGTGAAGTTAGCACAAGTTTGGTTAAGTTAGTAAGCAATTGGTAAGTGAAACTTTACTCCCATAAACCAAAGTTTTTAAACTATTTTAATGCTCATATTAGTGACTTATGAATGCTTGTTGTATGTGTTTGGTGATGTATTGGTTGTTGGTTTGGATCATGTTGCTAAAAGTTTTCGTTTTGGAAAGTTAGTAAACAAGTAGTAAGCTTTATGAAAATGTGGAAGTTAAAGTTAATTTTAGTGTTAGTAAATACTCTTTTCATGTGATATCATAGCTAAATACCATATATATATGTCCATATACTTGCTATGTAATGTTTGGTTAAATGATAATGCTATAAACTTGTTATTTGAAAAGTCTGTATAGCGATAGTCGCTATATCAACACTTTTGAAAAATCACTTTTTATCGAAACCGTTTGGTTTCATTATCGAGCTTGGATTAATTTTACTAGTTAAGTAAGTTTTTAAATGATAATGATTTCAAATTTAATTAATTATTTTAATAATGATTAATTAATAAGGATTAAGGTTAATTAATTGACTAGTTAATGATGTGTTTAAATTTAACTAATTACTTAGTTAACGACGTTTTTGAAATTGTAACGACCCTTAAATACAGTCAATTTTTTTTTAAAAAATTATTTGAAATTTCGAATCGAGTATTTTAAAATTAAATAAGTTTGAATTCAAAACAATAATTTCGGGATATTGAATAATATATTTCTCCAAATTCAATAAAATAGAAAATTTTCTAAAATTTTAAATATTGATTAAACTTGGTCGAAGTTTGACTTTTGGTTGAAAATATTAAATTTGAAATTTTATTCTTTTTTTATGTTACTAGAATGACTTCTAATCTCCTCTCCACTTTTCGTTTCGTGAAAATACGACTCCTACATCTTTAAATACGTTATTTTCTGCTTAAAAACGCGCATTCATCTGTGTGTATTTTTTCTAGTTTCCTTTTATTTGGGTTTTGAGTTTTGTGCTTGATCTTTTGGGCTTTTTTGTTGGGCTGGGATATTAAGGGACACCTGAATTGGTACATAACTATTCCCTAACAGACATATCTATTCAGAGGTAATATACATACATTTGGTTTCTGGCTTCCTCTTCCTCACTTCCTTCTTCTAAAATCAGATTATAGTAAAATGCAGAACTTCCTCTTCATCCTCCGTCTCCACCTCCAAGCCTAACCTAACCAAACCCTAGCCTCCTTCCCTTCCTCTTCTCTCCTTCCGTCACTTTGCCAACACCACCTACGCTTAACTCGCTTTGCCGCCGATCCTACCCGTACACCCCTCTTAGCCTCCACCTCCACACGCCTACTCACTCGCCTACACAACCTACCCACTATTCTACAAGCCTACAGACACCATACCCACCCTCTCAGTCGCACACCCTCCACCCTACACACATCACATGCACGCACATTTCGGCCACACACCTAACCCATCATACACCCACACTTTGGCCGCCCAACCCCTACCCGTATGCACCCTTGGTCTGGCCACCCTAGCCTAAGGCCGACCATTTTTCCATTTCCTTTCTTATTTCATAAAAAAATTCAAAGTTTTGGATCTTGGATCATTCATGCTCGTGTCTTGGTTTGGATCGTTGTTGCTTGACTTGTGGTCTCCATCTTCGTGTCATATTCGTTTCGTATCCGTTCGTACAGTCGTCTCTTTCAGTTGCCACGAAAGGTGAGCTATCACTCATGACTAATTTCTTACGTTTAAGTGAATAGACATCTTTTGAAATGTAAATTGAAATATCGTTATAGTTAGATTTTCTTAGTTAATATTATATGATATGATATGATGCTCACCTGTGACACGATATGATATGTTATATGATATACTCTGATATGTTATGTCATTTATATATTTATATCACACTGTAATTCCCTAACTATGACTTGAAATGATACATACCCGAATGATCTTTTAGATTAGGAAAAATCGTTATGGATTGAAATGATAGACCCAAGTGATTTTATTGATTTGAATTTGGGATACGGGTTGAAATGATATATATATTCGAAAATTTAATTATAATTTGGATTGAAATGATATATACCCAATCACTTGACCATAAGGTAGAAAATTATATACAGACACCATTGGTCAGTTTTAAATTTATTTTAAATTATTTTCTAAATTATAAAGTATGTTTTGATTTAATAAATTTGATTTTTTTAAAATTTAATTTAATTTAATGATTTTATTTAAAAAAATATTTGGAAATAATAATATTTTAAATGTTTCAAAATTTAAACTATAAGCTAAATATGATTTAAAGGAAATTTTAAGATTTAACTTATAATTTTATGTGGTTTTAAATTATATAATTTAAATAATTTAAAATTTAATTTAATATAATAAATATAGTTTATTTAGTATAATAAATATAGTTTATTTAGTATAATAAATATAATTTTAATTTAATAAATTAAATATAGATTTTATATAAAAACTTTAGTAAATAAATTTATAAAGTTAAGTGGAGAATAATTTGTAATTAAATTTTGTTTAAAGGATTTAAAATTTGAATAAGATCTAATTTAAGTTTTAAAGGTATGATTTTTTTGAATGTAATAACTTGATTTAATATGAATTTTAAAGTAAATGTTTTAAATCTAAAATGTAATTGAAGTTAAAATATTTAGTATTGATTTAAATTATAATTTAAGATTTATTATTTAAAGTTTTTATAAAAATGACCACGGTGTGGAAAAATATAACGATTGGTTGTTAAAGAGATGGGATCGGATATTGTCATACTCTCTGCTAATTTCGAAACCACTTTAATAACTGAACACGTGATGGAGGATCCAGAACGAAGTAGGATGGTTTGGTGGACGCTTCCGGTATGAGGTAAGAAATGCAGACCTAACCCCCTGGTCAGCTTGATATGACTAAAAATGGAGCTATATCGTGTCAAGTGAGGTCGCTCCTCCAATCCAGCAAGCTTCTTCAAAACCATCTCTATTACTTTGTGATTGATTTGGTAAACACCTTTGATTATGAGAGTTTGTCTCGAGGTCGATGGAAGTAGCTTCTACACGTTACCACCAGTCCGAGAGTGGAAAACGGTAGATTCCTATCCTGGGCATAGCCTCACGTGCCTTGTTATATGCCTTATCAAGCCCACTACATTTTTTTGTGTGTCGTACCTATGGAGTGCTCCCTGATAGCCCACCGTTTTGGTGGAGTTTGCAGTACTGTATAGACTAAGATATTTATAAAATGTGTTAAGGGGAATATGGGTAATGCCTTAATGCTATTTTTAATATATTATACTTTACTGCTAGACATTACATATATAGCATATATTACTACATAGTAAATAGTTTAACGGATCCTTAAAGGATGGGAATCCCAAACATCCTTTATGTTATTGTTGCATTTCATTTGTTACATTTGACTTGAGTTGATTTACTTACATGAGAATGTTACTTCTGAGTCGAGTGTTTTGTTTTTACTTTATGCTTGAGTCAGTCCGAGTTTCGCAGCATTCAAGACCCACCCTTTGGAGCTGGAGACTTTGCTGGAGATCTACTTATCTATTTATCTGCTTAGCTATTTCTGTTATCTCAGTTATTTCAGTTCAGACATTTGTCACTTGCTTATGTATTACCGAATTTCTATGTATTTGGATTTCTTTTGTATTTGCTTCCGAATCTATTGTTTTTGTAGAAGCTTCATGAACTGCTATGTTTTATTTATTACACTGCATATTTTATGTCCGTGCTTCTCTAATTAATTCTATTTATCCCAAAAATATATAAAATAATATGTTGTTTTGAACGTTTCGAGTTGGACATGTGTGGTTTGATTGTCGACTTGAATAGTTCGAAATAGCGGGTCGTTATAGTTGGTATTAGAGCTTTGGTTTAGCCAACCTTGACCTATGGGGTAAAAATCATTAGACATAAGGTAGTAATATCCTAGAATTAGTAGAATTAGTTATGGAATCACTCTAGTTTTAACTTGATTTTTAGTTAGAATTTTCTTTGATTAGGATTCCTTTGAATTTGAATCTCTTCCTTTGTTCTAAAATCCATTCTTGAATCTTTCAAATGAATCTAGGAATGCTAAAGGTAGGGGTCGAGGGATTGCCCTAGCACCGGAACCTGTTGCACATGTCAGATTCACCACTCTTTGTAAGGAGTACACTCAATTTGGTGTACCAAGTTTACTGGAGCAGAGTGCATCATTGAGGCTTGGCAGCAGTTGAGGAGTTTAGAGATGATTTTTATGGGTCTTAAGATCACCAATGCTCAGAGGCGTTAGTTAGCCGCTTGGCAGTTGCAGTAGGCAGCCCAAGATTGGTGGGAGTTGTTACAGCCCACAATATTGAGGCAAATATCACTTGGGAATAGTTTAGTTATAAATTTTAGTTGGATTCAAATTTGGTTAAGTTATCTCTTTGGAATCTTCCTTAAGTCTTGAATACTATATTTCAGGGATGCTTTTGTAGCTAAGTGGATGCCCAAAGCCAGGAAGTCTCATCAATACAGAGAATTTATGGACCTTAAGCAGGGAAATATGACATTTTCTGAGTATGAGAGGAAGTTCAATGAACTGTCCAAGTTTGGTCCTAGCTTGATTGATACCCCTCTTAAGAAGAATGAGAAGTTTATGGCTGGAGCTCGCTTGAAGTATTATGATCGTTTGATTGCTCATGTGCATAACCCTTTTACTGTATCGATGGATATGTCTATCAGATATGAGAACTCCACTTGTAGGGAAGTATCTGTTGTTCGTGCACCTCCATCTCAGCCTTCTTCCAACAGCTCCAAGAAGAGGAAATCCAGCTTCCTTCAATAGAAGATGAAATGGCAGAATTCTCAGAGTATTGGATATTCTTCTCAGAAGTAGCCTATAGACTTGTCTTCCATCACCTGCTTCAAGTGCGACCAGAAGGGTCATTATGCCAATAGTTGTCCTACCAGAGCCGCTATTTCTCCAGTCCATATGACCAGGAAAACCTTTGCCACATTTTCTTGTAGGCTGGCCACTTAAAGAAGGATTGTCCCACTCATCAGACGGGTAAGTCATCCTGAGTCTTGGCTTTGACCTCTTCCACTCCTCCTACTCCTAGTGATACCTAAGGTACTCTCCATTGCACCTTTTCTTTGCTTGATTTTTCCATTTGTGTTCTATTTGACACTGGAGCATCTCATAGCTTCATTTTTGTTAATCTTTGTAATAAGTTTGAACATATCTTGCAATACATGTCGGCAATTGTATCCTTACGTGTATCTAATCCCAGGAAAGGTCCCACCAACTTCAGTATGATTTGTAAAGGGGTGGAACTCCTTTACAAAAAGCATCGATTCCCAAACGATTTCTATGTTCTTGGTTTTGATGCATTTGATATCTTGCTCGGAGGTGATTGGTTAAGGAGATTTGATGCAGTTATCTGTTGCAAGTCCCGAACCATTTCTTTAATAGACGACCAGGGTAATTCTTTGGTGATTACTTGCCGTATGCCTCAGGACTATGCTGGCAGTTTTATCTTTTCTCTTGATTCTCATCCTAGTGACCTTACATCCACTCCTGTTGTCAAACTCTTTCCTGATGTTTTTGGTAAAGTCACTTCTTTACCTCCTAGGCGGAAAATTTAATTCTGCATCGATCTTATTCCTAGAGCCTATTCTGTAGTTCTTTCTCCCAAAAGGATGGCACCCAAGGAGAAAGTCAAGTTGAGAAAGCAGATAGAAGACATATTTTCCAAGGGTTTGATTAGGCCAAGTCATTCAGAATGGGGAGAAGATGTGGTATTTATCACTACGTCTGATGGTTCTTTGAGGATGTGTGTTGGTTATAGGGAGTTGAATAAGCCTACTATGAAAAACAGATATCCTATGCCTCATATCAACGACATGTTCGATCAGCTCTACGGAGCTAAAGTTTTCTCTCAGCTTGATCTTGCCACAGGTTTTCACCAGCTCAGAGTTTTCAAGGAAAGCATTCCCAAAACTGCTTTTCGGATTGAGAATGGTTTCTACAAATGGTTAGTTATGCCTTTTGGTTTGACTAATTCTCCAGCCTTCTTCGTTGATCTTATGAATCGTGTTTTCCGTGATGTTCTTAACTAGTTCATTCTTCTCTTCGCCGATGATATTATTGTCTTTTCTAAGGCAGAGGCGGAGAATGAAACACACCTGATTTTTGTTTTTAAAACCCTTAGGAGTCATCAGCTGAAAGCTAAATTTTCCGAATGTCATTTCTGGAAGGATGAAGTCCGATTTCTTCGGCATATTGTTTCTGAAAATGGGGGTTTCAGTCGATCCTATTAAGGTCACCGCAATCAATGTAAGTCTATCCACCTTTCTTCCTTTGTAATTTAATTATCTTATCTTTCTTTGAATTCAAATTCCCTATTCTATTTCAGGATTGGGAAAGACCTAAAACTCCTTCCGATATTCGTAGCTTTTTGGGCCTAGCCGATTAAGGTTTATTAAGAATTTTGCTCGAATTGCTGCACCTCTTACTGCTTTGAGTCTTAAGAATGCCAAGTTTATATGGAATGATAAGTGCGAAGCTGCATTCAATGAGTTAAAGCACAAGCTTACTTCCACACTAGTTCTTACCATTCCAAATGGAAATGAGGGATTAACGGTATACACCGATGCTTGTCGAGAAGGTTTGGGAGCGTTCTTGATGTAGAATGAGAAGGTTATTGCTTATGCCAGTTATCAGTTGAAGTCTCATGAAGCCAATTATGCAACTTATGATTTGGAATTGCTTGCTGTAGTGTTTGCTTTGAAGTTATGGAGGCACAATCTTTTGGGAACTAAGTTTGAGCTCTTTACGGATCACCAGTCGTTGAAGTATATTTTCGCCTGGAAGGATTTGAACCAGAGGCAAATTAGATGGCTTGAGTTTCTAGCTTCTTATAACCTCGACATCAACTACACTCCAGGAAAGGCTAATGTGGGAGCTGATGCCTTAACTCAGAAGAAGGCGATGTTGTGTCAGCTTGTGGTTTCTCCATCCCTTATGGATCGTATTGTTGCTAAGCAAGATGAAGACGAGATGTTGTGGCTCATGAAGGAGAATGTTCATAGTAGGGAAGGCGGTAATCAAGATGGAACTGGAGCATAGATTGATAATAAAGGGATTTTGAGGATTAATAATCAGATTTGTGTTTTGAATGTCGATGGTTTAAGGCAAGAAGTGCTTAAGGAAAATCATCAGTCCAGACTTTCTATCCTTCCCGGTCTGATGAAGATGTACCAGAATATAAAGAAGCTTTATTCGTCGAGTTGTATGAAGCGAGATATCTCCCTTTATTTCAGTAGATGTTCCACTTGTCAACAGGTTAAGGCTGATCATCAAAAGACTGTTGGATTGTTGCAACCCCTTAAGATTCCTAATTGGAGGTGGGAACAGGTTTCTATGGATTATATTGATGGATTACCAAGGACGAGAATGGGTAATGAGAGTATTTGGGTAGTTATGGATAGACTGAACAAGTCAGCTCATTTCATTCCAGTTAGGTTGAAAAACACTGCTTTGAGTTTAGTTGAGATTTATATGGGAGATATTGTCAGGCTTCATGGTGTTCCATCCAGCATTGTTTGTGATCAAGATCCTATCTTTACCAGCCAATTTTGGAAAGCATCTCAAGAAGCTCTGGGTACTCGTCTGAATCTGAGCACAACTTATCATCCGCATACCGATGGTCAGATGGGAAGAGTTATTCAAATTCTGGAAGAACTTCTTCGTGCCTGTGTTCTTGATTATGGAGGACCTTGGGAAGATCATCTCCATCTCGTTGAATTCACTTATAATAACAGCTATTAGTTATAATCTTAATTTTTAAATTAAAGTTACTGTAAGCATCAATCTATTTAATCTCATCGTTTGAATTCAGGCTAGTATTGTAATATCTCCGTTTGCCGCTCTTTATGAACGACCTTGCAAATCTTCATCTTGCTGGATTGAATACGGTGATCGTTTGGTTCTTGGACCCGATATAATTCTAGAAGCATCCGAGAAGGTTAAGGAGATCAGGAGGAAGATGAGGATTGCTCAGGATAGGCAGAAGAAGTATGCTGATAGGCGGAGAAGGGATTTGGAATTTTCAATGCGAGATCAGGTTTTTCTGAAGATCTCGCCATTAAAGGATATGATTTGCTTTGGTAGGAGAGGGAAGCTTGCTCCAAGATTCATTGGTCCTTTCCGCATGTTAGAGAGAGTTGGTCCTTAGCTTATCGGGTAGATTTACAGAGAAGCTATCTGGAGTGCACAATGTGTTCCATGTTTCGCATTTTCGCAAGTAACTTCATGATCCGTCTTTGATTGTTCAACCTGCTTTACTCGATAGTTTGGATGTTGAGCCAGACCTCACTGTCAAGAGGAAGCCACTTCGTATTGTTGATAGAGGTACAAAGCAGCTGAGGAGGAAATATGTCTACTTGGTCAAGGTGTAGTGGAGTACTGATGATCGAGATTGTACCTGGGAAATAGAGGAGAGCATGCGTGCTTTGAATCCCGAACTCTTTGTATCAGGTACTATTCGTTTCGAATCTATCTTATCTTTTCTGCTTGTTTTCTATTTCTCTTTTTCGTTCCTTTTCAGGGATAAAAAGTTTTGAGTGGGGGAGAGTGTAACGACCCATAAATTCAGTCAATTTTTAAAAGAAACTTTAATTGAATTTTTCAAATTTAATATTTTAAAATTTAAATAAACTTAAATTTAAAATATCAATTTTTGGGGTATTAAGTAATATATTTTTCCAAATTCAATAAAATATAAAATTTTCTAAAATTTCAATTTTTGGTCAAACTTGATCAAAGTTTGACCTTTGGCTGAAAATTTTTAATTTGAAATTTTATTCTTTTTTTATAATACTAGACTGAATTCTAATCTCCTCTCCACTTTTCGTTTTGTGAAAATCCGATTCCTACATCTTTAAATCTTCTATTTTCTGCGTAAAAACGTGCATTCATTTGTGTGTATTTTTTCTATTTTTCTTTTATTTGGGTTTTGGGCTTGATCTTTTAGGCTTTGTTTATGGACTGGGATATTAAGGGGCACCTGAATGGGTACGCACCGATTCCTGAACAGACATATCTGTTGAGAGGGAATATATGTACATTTTTTTCTAGCTTCCTCACTTCATTCTGTTGAAATAAGGTTACAATAAATTATAGAACTTCCTCTTCCTCTAAACCATCTTCATCTCCAAGCCTAACCTAACCAAACCCTAGCCTCCCTCCCTTTCCCTCCTCTCTCTCTCCTCTCCTTCCGTCACCTTGCCACCACCGCTTACCCTTACCTAGCTTTGCCGCCGACGCTACCCCTTACACCCCTCTCGACCTCCACCTCCACATGCCTACCCACTCAACCACATTACCTACCCACCATTCTATAAGCCTATACACACCACACCCACCCTTTCGGCCTCACATCCTCCACCCTACCCACGACCAAACACACATCACACAGACGCACATTTCGGCCAAACATCCAACCCACCACACACCCACACTTGGCCACCCAACCCCTGCACGTGTGCACCCTTGGCCGAGCCACCCTAGCCTAGGGCCGAGCGCATTTTTCCATTTCCTTTCTTATTACATAAAAAAAGAATTTTTTTTCTTTTCAAAGTTTTGGATCTTGGATCGTTGTTGCTTGACTTGTGGTCTCCATCTCTGTGTCGTATCCGTTTCGTGTTATAGTCGTCTCTTCCAATTGCCATGAAAGGTGAGCAATCACTCACGACTAATTTCTTATATTTAAGTGAATGGACATCTTTTGAAATATAAATTGAAATGTTGTTACAGTTAGATTTGCTTAATTAATATGATATGATATGGTATGATGCTCATCTGTGACACGATATGATATGTTATATGACATACTCTGATATGTTATGTTATTTATTTATTTATATCACACTGCAAGTTCCCTAACTATGGGTTGAAATGATAGATACCCGAACGATCTTTTAGATTAGGAAAAATCGTTATGGGTTGACATGATAGACCCAAACGATTTTATTGATTTGAATTTGGGATACAGGTTAAAATGATACATGCCTAGAAATTTAATTACAATTTTATGTTGAAATGATATATACCCAATCACTTGACCATAGGGTAGAAAATAATATACAGACACCATTGATCGGTTTAAATTTATTTTAAATTATTTTCTAAATTATAAAGTATGTTTTGATTTAATTAATTTGATTTTTTTTAAATTTAGTTTAATGATTTTTAAAAAAAATTATATTTGGAATAATATTTTATATGTTTCAAAATTTAAATTATAAGCTAAATATGATTTAAAGGAAATTTTAAGATTTTAACTTATAATTTTATTTGGTTTTAAAATATATAATTTAAATAACTTAAATTTAATTTAATATAATAAATTGTTTATTTTGTGTAATAAATATAGTTTTAATTTAATAAAATAAATACAGATTTTATATAATAACTTTAATTAATAAATTTAAGAATTCAAGTGGAGAAAAATTTGTAATTAAATTTTATTTAAAGGATTTAAATTATGAATATGATTTAATTTAAGTCTTAAAGGTATGGTTTTTGGAATGTAATAATTTGATTTAATATGAATTTCAAAATAAATGTTTTAAATCTAAATTGTAATTGAAGTTAAAATATTTAGTATTGATTTTACATTATAATTTGAGATTTAATATTTAAAGTTTTTATAAAAATGTCCACAGTGTGGAAAAATATAACAATTGGTTGTTAAAGAGATGGGATCAGATATTGTCATACTCTCTGTAAATCTGAAACCACTTACAACTGTACACGCGGTGGAGGATCTAGAACGAATTAGATGGTTTGGTGGACAATTCTGGTATGAGGTAAGAAATGCAGACTTGACTCCCTGGTCAGCTTGATATGACTAAAACAGGAGCTATACCGGACCAATTGAGGTCACTTATTCGATCGGGCATGCTTCTTCAAAACCATCTCTATTACTTTGTGATTGATTTGGTGTGCAACTTTGGTTATGGAATGTGTCTCAAGGAGGCTGGTAGTAGCTCCTACGCGTTACCACCAGTTTGGGAGTGCAATACGGTAGAATCCTACCCTTGGCATAGCCTCGCATGTCTTGTCATATGCCTTATCGAGCCTACTATGATTTTATTTGTGTGATACCTAAGGAGTACTCCCTGATAGCTCACTGGTTTGGTGGAGTTTATAGTACTGTATAGACTACGACATTTATAAAATGTGTTAAGAAGGATATGGATAACGCCTTAACGCTATTTTCAGTATATTATACTTTACTGCTAGACATTACATATATAGCTTATATTACTACATATTAAATAGTTTAACGGATCCTCAAAGGATGGGAATGCCAAACATCCTTTAAGTTATTGTTGCATTTCATTTGTTACATTTCACTTGAGTTGATTTACTTACATGAGAATGTTAATCCCAACTCGAGTATTTTGTTGTTACTTTATGCTCGGGTCAGTATGAGTTTCACAGAATTCAGGACTCACCCTTTTGAGCTGGAGATTTTGCTGGAGATCTACTTAATTATATATCTGCTTAGCTATTTTAGTAATCTCAGTTATTTCTGTTCAGACATTTGTCACTTGCTTATGTATTAGCGAACTTCTATGTATTTGGATTTCCTTTGTATTTGCTTCTGACTCTATTGTTTTTGTTGTAGCTTCATGTACTACTATGTTTTATTTATTCCGCCGCATATTCTGTGTCTGTGATTCTGCGATTGATTCTGTTTACCCTAAAAATATGTATAACAATCTGTTGTTTTGAACAATTCGAGTTGGACTTGAATAGTTCGAAATAGCGGGTCGTTACAGAAACTAATTAATTATTTTATCTAATGATGTTTAAAGATAATTAAACATTCAATAATGATTGATTAAAGTTAATTGATCAATCAATTAATGATGTTTTTATATTAATTAATCTTTTTAGTTAATGACTTTTAATTAACTTTAACTAATCTTTCTTTTGATGATGTTTTAATTCATTAACCATTTTAAATAATTATATTTAATTATTAATTAATTAATTAATTAATTACTAAATAATATTATTAACTAATTGAATTATGATGTTTTAAATATGGGTAGGCGCAGTCGGTTAGCCAGTTGTTTGGTTAAAAAAATTTTGGTTAACCGCAAAAGAACCGGTTCGGTTAACCTATTTCGGTTAATTGTAGCAATGGACTACCGATCGAGTCAGTTAACCTTAACCGTGGTTAACCGAATTTTAAACTGGTTAACTGATTACTTTGCCCAATTAACTGTTCAAATTAACCGATTAACCAGTTTACACATTTACAATACACAGCATTTTCAACCGACTCAACTGAAATAGAAGATATACATGCTTCATTGTTCATACTAGTTGACACTTCATACCGATAGTAATTACAATTGTTCATACTAGTTCATACTTCATACTAACATTAATTCCAAACATCATACTAGTTCTTACTTCGTGCTTCATTATTCATACTAGTTCATTGTTCATAGATATTACACTACAACAGTAATTCAATTACATTACATTAATACATGTCAACAACTACAAACTACAAATTCAACTGACTCAGCTCCAAAGTCTCCACATAACTCCCAACTTCCAAGACGAAGACGAAGACAACAACTTACAAGATGAAGATGAAGATAACAACAGCAACTGCTAGCAATCGATATACAACCTGAATACTTAGTTAAACCTGAATACAACATGAAGATGAAAAATATTAAAAATTGGAATAGTATAAAAATCAAGTTTTGAATTTAGAGCCAACAATCTTCCAGGAATATTTAATTTTTTTTTTAAATTAAATTTATATTCAATAAATACACATGAATAACATATGCAAGCACATTATGTGTGCCAGTATGTTACTTTACAAAAGCAATTTCACAAACATGATTATAAAATTTTCTTCGTTGTGATCAAGTTATTATTCTCAACTGTCAGGAATCAGATATATCAAGTGGAAGAGAGAGTTTGTCTATGAAAAACATTGAGCATACATTTTAATAATTATTTGATGAGGCTAGGGATATACAGTTAGTCATCATTCTCACAAAATGGTCATCCGGATAGGTAGCAATATCTCCACTGAACGCTAAATAACTACTGTAACGTATAACGTAAAGTAATGAAGGCAATTGACAAACCTGCGATATTAGTTATAGAACGGTGAAAAGCAATGTGCCGATTACTAAATTCCTAGGAAGCTCATTCTGCAAATGTGCAGAATTAAAGAAGATCAGTAATAGTTATATGTGGCTCAATGATAATGGTCTACTAATATTGCAAAAAAGATGTTCTAATGTGTCCAGTGGACACATTAATTTTGATTAAAAACTAAAACATAAATCATATATATTCATAACACTAGCATGGAATAATGCATATTTACTATAAAAAAGAACCAACAATAACCGTGATAGAAAACTCCCTAAACCGATAAAGATTGGTGATATGGATGCATTGATCATGTATCCTCTCTTTCATGGATACAACAACCTAAGCAGTTTGTACAGTAAAGCAAATTGCTTGGTCACAATGTAATTAGGAAATGCATAAGAAACGTAATCAAGAAAAAGGTAACATGAAGATTACAAAAACAATGGAACCAATGTCGCAGGCCTGAATACGGAGTTTTTGCCAACTAAATAAGAATCTTAGTAGTTCATGTTTTTACTAGTAATTAGATACCGTGTGGCATTTTCTGTCTATTAAATATTTCAGAAACTAAAATAAAATATTAATACAGGTAGAATGCAAACATAGTTGAAAGCCTGATTAATTTGTTTATAATCATTATATATCAGCACAATCTTTAGGTTTACACCACAGACCTCAGATACAAAAAAATTAAAAAAATTGATTGCACTAACATAGATAAACGAGAGACTAGATGGTAGTGAATGATAATTGTTTCATCATTTGCAATTCAGAAACTAGTATAGAATTTGTATCATTATATCTCGAATAATAACTTTAGATAAAAATAATATCAAAACTACCTATATAGCTTATGTAATCAGATTAAATTATGTAAAAGCCAGTCAGCAGTGTTTGATTCTCATCAGATCTAAGGCTGGGACGGTAAATTGTAATCATCACGCTCCAATTACAACACATGTATAACAAATAAGAATGTTCACAAGATAAACTAACCATGGTGATTCAAAACAGCGGTGATGAGGATGGACTATCCATGTTGATAATAAATGATAATGGCGATTCACGTTGACGTCCATTTACAATTAGTTAGAGCATTGTATGTAAAATTAAACAAACATGGAGCTAGATTATTGTACAAATGCAAATATCACCTGAGAAGGCTTCATCGTAATAATAAACATCATCAAGAGGAACCACAATCCGGTGATCGATAAAAAATTGTTTGGACCTTAACCAATTTTGATTACAAACTAATGCATCAACCATTCATGAACTCAAAGTACTACGAAAAGGGTCTATAACCCTTCCTCTGATGCTAAAAGCGGATTCGAAAGCAACCGTGGATACCGAAATAGAAAGGAGATCTCGAGCGACTATAGATAAAACACGATATTCGAAACCATTTACCTTCCACTATAGTAAAACATCAAAATTATTTGGTGCATCCTCAATCGGTGCATTTAAATACTTTTCCAGTTCATTGCCTTCATTACCTTTTTGTCGAACTTGTCTTCGAAAAGTATTCAATCTTCTAGAAAGAATATCCTTAACATTTCCAATACTTTCACTATCAACAGATGTACTAGGTTGTGGTTCATCACATGTTTGTGTTTCAAATGTAGAATCGCTCACATAGAAGTCGAACAATATTATCAAAATATTTTTCATACTTTTTTATGTCTTTTGCAACTATTTTTTCATACATGGCTTCAACACATAACTCTAAAAATTGAATTTATACCTAGGGTCAAGCACACATGTAACAACCCAACGCTTCCCCAATATCTGTCAAACTTAACTTTCATACTATGTGTGATTCTTCCAAGATAAGGATTCGTTTCCACAACCAATACTCCAAATTCTTCTTGAATTCCACTTAGTCGGCGAAAAACCATTTGCGGTAATAGATAAAGGTTTGCTAAATTTTAAAGTAACATCACAAAAAATATTTTAAGACTTTAATAAATAATTCGGCATTTTTCCAATCTATAGAACCCAGAGGATGAATTTCATCGTCAAAGTAGACAACAAAAGTACCATCATTTTCTTTCATATCATTAAAACCCTTTTGTATTTTAAAGCCACTTCCAACATTACGCTGAATTCCACATAGTGGTTAAATCTAAAACAAGCAGAGATTTATTCTCAAACTTAAACACATCTCCCTAAATTTAGTCAATCGTGACAGAGACGATCTCACAAATCTAACTGCAGTATGAATTCAAGCTATAGTACTACTAATTTCTTTTAACCATCATTAACAATTAAATTGATTATATGAGCACAACAACGTATATTCATGCATTCACCATCCAAAACACAACCACCAGTATAATCATTTAATTTGTTTTTCACATATTTAATTGCCACTTCATTTGCACTAGCATTATTGACCGTGATAGACACTACTATTTTCGTGTTCCTATTTTTTGATACATTGGACAATAAGTTTTTCAATATTCTCTTCTTTGCGACTAGTAATCACACAAAAATTGATAATCCTTTTATGTAAATTCCAATTTTCATCAATAAAGTGTGCAGTTAAAAACAAATAATTCACATTTTGAATATAATTCCATGTGTCGATAGTTAGACAAACACCATGCAATGATTCAAAGAACATTTTTTAAGAGAATCTATCGAGTCCCAATATAATTGAAGTACATCGCTACAAATTGTTCTATGTGAGGGGACTTCAAAACTAGGACACAATTGTCGACAAAATTTAAGAAAACCTTCACCCTCTACAAAACTAAAAAGGAGTTCATCAATAATTATCATTCGAGCTAATACTTTTCTACATTCCTCTTTGTCAAATGACCATGCGATGAAATCACAACCACTTTCCCTATCGCTATTTTTCCCAAAAGTTAAATTTTTGTCTCTTATCACTATCACATGGAATTGACCTACAAGATTTTGCTATGTGTTAATTTAAATGTGTAGTGCCATTTGATCTAGAATCGCATGCAAATTGTTGAACACAATAGTTATAAATACATTTACGAACATTTAAATTAGTATCTTTATTAAAATGTTCCTATACCGGAGAAAGCTTTGTAGAAGAAGGCATGCGATTTGGGTGTGAAGGAGGTTTTCTAGCATTGATCTCTTCTTCCCCGGCTTCCTCATCATCCGCTTATTTCACATACTCATCATCATCCGTTGTTTCTCTAGAAGATATACCTATTTGTACCTGTTATAGAATGGACAAAGACATAAAATTAGCAGGAATTGAAGCTCGAAAAATAATTGTACATGCTATTATAATTGTGTTGGTGGGTAGAATTGTTATTTAACAAAGGGAGTGCCATATATGTATCTGAATGATATGGTAATTACAAATGATTTACTGCATATATGTATCTGAATGATATGGTAAGCTCGAAAAACATATGGAACATATTTACAAGTGAACCAAACAAACGTAGAACTTCTAATTTCAATTTATTTGACAAATACGTTTGTAGGTAAGATAACCTACAACATAAATGTTCGAAGTTATTTATAGAACGAGGCACATAAAATCCATAATCTGGACCTACTATATAAGTCAGTGCAATATTTTCTACACACATGAGATTGCAAATATTCATCAACAAAAACATGTACACATATAAGGAAGCAGTAAGATATATTCAGTAATATGAGACGCAGTGACCTAAACCTATCAATAGGTATACATATAACTTAACATACAACACGCAAGTACACACATATAATAATACACACACGCATCATAACCTACACACACACATGTACACAGTAGCACCCTCACACACATAGCATCTCATACTCACACACACACATAGCAGCTCACCACACTCACATAATATCACATATTTACACTGCCTACATTCACTCTTACATAATTCATGCACACACTACACATCACTCACGTTTAAAATAGGAATTCATGCTCATGCATATCAGTTTTAATTCATTTCAATTCATGAAAACATCATAGGGAGGACCTAATGCATGCAGACAATCACACACTTACAACACTCTCAATACAAGATTACACACGGAACTCAACACGCACCACTCACACATATATAAACATATATTCTTAAGTAAATTTATAAAGACCTATATTCTAAATTCAAATTTCTGAAACTTAAAAGAATACAAGATTGCACAGACCAAACATATTTAACTAATTCATATTTAGTGATTTAAACCGTGGTGAGTATTCTTTTCGTTGATTTAATGGTTGAGAATGAATCCAAAAAAGATAACTTTGATATATGTGTGTGTGTGTGTGTGTGTGTGTGTGTGTGTGTGTGTGTGTATGTATGTATATGAAGTAAATCATCATGAACCCAAAAAAAAGATAACCTTGGTGGATATTCTATAAAAAATAGAGACGAATTTGATAGAATAATGAATCCAAAAAAGATAAACAATATATATTTAAACAAAAATTGTCTGAGTTTTGAAACGTTACATCCTCTTCGACAATTCCTACATAACATAATAGATAAACACTAAACGACGCAAAATAAAAATCAAACTCATGTTTTTTCTCTTCTTGCCAGTACTAACTATTATTGAAATCGTCGATCTAGTGAGCAAAGAATGAAGAGCAAGGCGGCAGACTGGCAAAGGATCGAGTTGAGTATCACAATTCGATTATCACGATTGAGAAGAAGGAAAATGAAGTAGATAAGACAATTGATTTTGGAAACAAATTGTGTACTGAGTGAATAGCGGCTGGCGTTGGGCAAGCACAATTGATTAGGGTTAGAAAAAAGCATTGGGTCGGTTGCAAATAGAATTGGATTTGGGTATGCCCAAAAATTCATAAAATAGTTTTGGTTAACCAATAACCGTGGTTAACTGTTAACCGATTTTGGTTAGTTAACATCGGTCAGTTATCATAAAGTTCAGTTAACCAATTTTTTCGCTTAAAGCGATTCGATTAAGGTCGGTTCGGTCGGTTAAATGTCCACCCCTAGTTTTAAAGGTGATTTACCCTTTTTTAATAAAGGCATTGAAGTGAATTTATCAACTTAATTAATGAAGTTTTAAAGTGGATTAATCAAAGTAACAAGAATGTTTTATGTTATTAAATCATTTTTATAATCATGTTTCAAAGTTAGTAAACTCTTTTAACAAAGTGTTTTGAAGCTAGTACTTGTATATGAAGCCAAACATGAATTTGGTTTTAAAACTAAAAGTTTGATTCATTTATGGAAATGAATTAGTTCTCATAAAGCGATATCACTTGTAGGGAAAAGATTTATTTGTATACTTAGAACTAAATGTCGAAGAAGTAGACTTGCATCTATTTCGAAAGTTAAAAATAGTTGTGAGACATTACTTTGAGGTAAAACTACCTTGACTTGTCCAATACTATTGTTAACTAAGAAATAGTACAATTTTTAATTCGATGAGTGGAGAAAGTATACAAGACTTAATTTCCATATACGATCGTTTTATATCCTTGACGGTTGGTTTCCCAGCTATCGGTTACGTCAACTTCTTTATTATCGTCATTCTAAGACGATTTGTTGCTCCGTTGAGCTTTGTTATCTTTTATCGGAAGGACTAAACCCAAAATGTGAGAGAAAGCAAAGCTATGTGGAGTTACTCCCATTAAAAGGTATTTTTTACATCTCATCTAGTTTGGATTCGGTTGTGCATTTAGACGTGGACATATTCGGGTATTCGGTAAGGATTGTGATGCAGCTCAGGCCAGAGAAGAAAATAAGCAAAAAAAAATTCTTCAAGTGATAAGTCGTATGGACTCAAGGATAGTTTAAGTCGTCCACGACTTAAGTTGGAGGCGATAGGTCGTACACGACCTAAGGAGCTACATGAAGAGGTGCTGCGAGTTAAGGAAGCGAGTTTAAGTCGGCCACGACCTAACAGAGCAAGGAGTATAGGGTTACGACCTAAATCCTTCGATGAAGCAGTGGCAGCTGAGGTCTTAGGGTGTATGCGAGCTACGATCTAAGGAGGTGACCGGGTTACGACTTAACTAAGTCGCCGAAGAAGTCATGTTTAAGTGATGTAAAGTGTTGTATTTAGGTCGTCACCGACCTATGCGTTGTGTTGTAATTACTTAAGTCGTAAGTCGGCAGAGAGCTAAGCCGTAAGTCGTGAGTCGTTGTAACTCATCAGGTTGTAGAGTCATGAGTCGGTGAAGCTTTGAGCCGTATGTGTTGTATTTCTTTAAGTCGGTCATGTGTATATATGTGTTGTAATTGCTTGAGTCGTTAAGTCGCGGCTTTCTTAAGTCGTGTGTCTGTTGGGTCGCGTTTGTTGATGAGTCGTTGCCGACCTATGGGTAAGCCGTAAGTCGTGTACGACTTAAGAGTCAGGTTGTGAAATGCTATAAATAGGGAGTGTGTTGTACATTTTGGGGTTGTTGATTTTGAATAAAATTTCTTGTTTGATTGTTGTGTGCTTTCGTCCTAAATTGGTAGTTGAGTGTAATCTCCTATCTCCACTTTTGGTTATTCGAGTGCGCTCGAATCAACGATTGTTGAAGCCGATTCGCGGAATCAAGTGCGCTTGATCAACGCTTGAAGAATTGAAGATCTTCTTTCACGGTATCGTGCGCGATCAACGTGACGAGGATAACTAGAATTCGGTATCTTTGTGATCAACGAATTTGGGCATTTCAGTATCTTCAATCCACCGTTTGCTACCTTTCATCGATTTCATTTGTTTTTGTAATATCCGCTACGTCAGTTTTGGTATCAGAGCTAGACTTAGCCAATCATATCTAAGCCGAGTCTTGGAGCCAAGGAGTTTGAAGTTGGTGTTCATCGTGTTCATCTTGAAGTTGCAACAAGTTAGAAACTTTCGATCCATTTCATTTTGGATCAAAGTTGGAAAGGTGTTTGAATTTGAGCCGAGTTGAGTTTGGTTGCGCGAGCTAGTTGAAGATTGATTTGTAGAAGATTTGTGAAGTTTTGAAGTATTTGTGTTGATTTAATCATGCCACCAAGGAGAGCTAATCGTCATCAGAATGTTGAAGCATTGTATAGAAGAGAAGAAGCCGAGCAAATGGAACAACGTATCAATGAAAAGTTTGATGAAGGCATTGGAAAGTTAGAGAAGTTGATGAATGATTTGAATCAAAATCAAAGGAGGAGATCACCAATCTCGAACCATGGAGGAAACCGAGTTTCGCCATCGGTTACGGAAGCGAGGAGGGTATCACCTCAATCTTTTAGAGAGAGAAGAGAAACATCAATTTCATCGAGGAGAGATCACCATGACTATGGACAGGAAGAGAGAAGAACTCCACGAGAGTTTGAAGAAGAGCCATATAGAGATGAAGAGAGACATAGTAGAAGAGACATGCATGATCAAAGGGATGTTGATGGTCGAGATCGATATAGACGTAAATTTGATTTTGGTGAAGAGGGTGATAGAGCTAGCATTCATTATCGAGATCGAGACCAAGTTCGAAATTCATATCGAGAGGTGGATGATGATCGTCGATGGGAATCGGGTATGAAGATGGAAATTCCTGAATTTAAAGGTGGAATGGTAGCTGAAGAATTTCTTGATTGGTTGTCTAATGTTGAAGAGATCTTTGATTTCAAAGAGATTCCGGAGAATCGTCGAGTGAAGTTGGTTGCTACTAGGTTGAGGGGGAGAGCTTTGGCATGGTGGCAGCAAACTAAACTTACGAGAGAGAGAATGGGGAAGTCAAAAGTTGAGTCTTGGGATAAGATGAAGAAGTTGATGAGAGCTACATTTTTACCTTACAACTATCAATCACTTATGTACCAGAGGTTACAGAACTTGAGGCAAGGGACGAAGACTGTTAATGATTATGCTGACGAATTTTATCAACTGATTGCTCGAAATGACATTATGGAGACAGAGGAACAGCTGATTGCTAGATTTGTTGGAGGGTTACGAATGCAGATCCAAGATATGGTTAATATGTTTGATCCAAGATCTGTGGTGGAGGCACATCAGAAAGCGTTGGCTTGGGAGAAGCAGGGAAGGCGTGGAGGTGGTGTGTTTACTAATTCCAACAATCAAATGAAGGGTGTTAGTGGAAGTTCTAATGTTCCTAAAGCTGTCGCAAAACCAGTTGTGAAGGAGGTTGAGAAGGCAAAGGTTAATAGCAGTTTCAAATGTTACAATTGTCAGGAGTTGGGTCACAAAAGCAATGAATGTCCGAAGCCTAAGAGGAGAGCAATGGTTGCAGAGATAGAAGAAGAGGATGTGGAAGCTGAATGTTCTAATTCACCTTATGTTGAGAAGGAAGAAGAGTTGTCCGGAGATGAAGGGTGTAATTTGATGATGAGGAGAAGTTATTTGGCACCGAAACAGAAAGAGGAAAACAGTTGGTTGAGGAATAACATATTTTAGTCCACATGCACTATTCTGGGAAAGGTTTGTAAGTTTGTTATTGATGCTGGAAGTTGTGATAATATTATCTCTACTGAAGCAGTAAGGAAGTTGAACTTGAAAACTGAGAAGCATCCTAAACTATACAAGTTAGCATGGTTAAGGAAAGGTGGTGAGGTGAAAGTTGGACGAAGAGCTTGTGTTAATTTTTCAATTGGGAAGAAATACAAAGACGAAATTTGGTGTGATGTTGTAGACATGGATGTGTGTCATATGTTGTTGGGCAGACCATGGCAGTTTGATAGAGCAGTACAACACGATGGTCATGCTAATAGTTATAGTTTCATGTTTAAAGGTACTAAGATCACTTTAATTCCCAAGAAGCAACAATAGAAGGAAAGCAAGTTGGAGGAGATTGAAGAGCTGAAAACTTTGCTATCTTTGAAGGAGTTTGTTGAAGAAGTTGAAGAGGAGCCTGAAGTCTATTTGTTGATTGGACGAGAGAGTCATGAAGAGATTGAAATCCCAGAAGAAGCGAAGCCAGTTTTGAAAGAATTTGAGGATGTATTTCCAGAAGAGTTGCCCAAGGAGTTACCGCCACTGAGAGACATTCAACATCAAATCGATCTTGTTCTGGGAGCAGTATTACCGCATAGACCACATTATCGAATGAGTCCGAAGGAACATGAAGAGTTGAGGAGGCAGGTGGAAGAGTTGCTTGAGCAGGGACGTGTGCAGAAAAGTCTAAGTCCTTGTGCGGTTCCAGCTTTGTTGGTGCCGAAGAAGGATGGAACATGGAGGATGTGTACCGATAGTCGGGCGTTGAATAAGATCACTGTGAGGTACAGATTCCCAATGCCCAGATTGGATGATTTGTTGGACCAGTTAAGCGGAGCTACTATCTTTTCGAAGATTGATTTGAAGAGTGGTTATCATCAAATTCGAATTAGACCAGGTGACGAATGGAAAACAGCATTCAAGACGAGAGAAGGATTATACGAATAGCTGGTTATGCCGTTTGGTCTATCAAATGCACCGAGTACATTCATGAGGGTGATGAATCAAATATTCAGGCAGTTCATTGGGAATTTTGTGGTAGTTTACTTTGATGACATTCTGATTTATAGTGCTAGTGCCGAGGAACATTTACATCATTTGAGAGAAGTGTTGATGGTACTGCGACAAGAACAATTTTATGCTGCAACGAAGAAATGTGTGTTCATGGCAAGAAGTGTCTTATTTTTGGGATATGTTGTGTCAGGAGAAGGAATACAGGTGGACCAGAATAAAGTGGAAGGAGTCAGGAATTGGCCACAGCCGAGAACAATAACGGAAGTGAGAAGTTTTCATGGATTGGCATCATTCTACCGAAGATTCATTCCACACTTCAGTAGCGTGATGGCACAAATTACTGATTGTATGAAGGGAAAACAGTTTTCGTGGACAGAGGAAGCAGGGGTTACTTTTGAGCGGATCAAAGGACTTTTGACGACAGCACCCATTCTCATTTTGCCGGATTTTCAGTTATTGTTTGAGCTACATACTGATGCATCGAAGGTTGGAATTGGAGGGATGTTGAGTCAGAATGGACGTCCTATTGCATACTTTAGTGAGAAGTTATCAGGGGCAAAAATGAGATATAGTACGTATGATGTGGAGTTTTATGCTGTGGTGCAAGCAGTGAAACATTGGAGACACTATCTGTTCCATAAGGAGTTTGTTATTTACACAGACCATGAAGCTTTGAAGCATTTGCAAGGGCAGGATAAGATTTCAGCAAGGCATGCATCATGGATTGCTTATCTGCAGCAGTTTACTTTTGTCGTGAAACATAAGTCAGGGGTGACGAATCGTGTGGCTGATGCTTTGAGTAGGAGGAGTCATTTATTAACGACAATGAAAATTGAGGCGGCAGGATTTGAATTATTGCCAGAATTGTTTGAGGAGGATCCTTACTTTGCAAACTTCGTTAAGAAAGTTAAGGATGGAGATACTGATGAATTTGCATTGGATGATGGTTTCTTATTCAAAGGGAATCGATTATGTATACCAGAGAGCAGTTTGAGAATGAAAGTTGTCAAGGAGCTTCATGAGGAAGGACATGTGGGTAGAGACCGAACATTGCAGTTAATCTCTCAATCCTACTATTGGCCATCGCTGAGGAGGGAAGTTGAAAGGTTTGTTCAGAGATGTCATGTTTGTCAAGTTTCGAAAGGAACAGCTACAAATGCGGGTTTGTATATGCCTTTACCTGTACCTACAAAACCATGGGTGGCATTAGCATGGATTTCGCGTTGGGTTTGCCGAGAACGCAAAGGGGAAATGACTCGATATATGTTGTGGTGGATCGTTTCTCGAAGATGGTACATTTTGTTGCTTGTAAGAAGACGGCGGATGCAGTTCATGTTGCTCAGTTATTTTTCAAGGAGATCTATCGACTTCATGGATTGCCAGAATCTATTGTGTCGGATAGGGATACTCGTTTCCTGAGTTACTTTTGGTTAAGTTTGTGGAGGATGGTTGGAACGAAATTAAATTTTAGCAGCGCTTATCATCCGCAAACAGATGGACAGACAGAAGTTGTTAACAGATCGCTGGGGAATTTATTGCGATGTCTTGTGAAGGACAATTTGAAGAGTTGGGACATGAAGTTATGCCAAGCAGAGTTTGCTCATAATCATGCAGTGAACCGTAGCACGGGATTTAGTCCATTTCAAATTGTATATTCAAATCTGCCCAGGGGACCGTTAGACTTAGCGGTAGTGCCACAACCAAAGGGGACGGTTAAACGAGCTGTGGACTTTGTTGATGGGTTGACGGAATATCATAAAATCGTTCAGGAACGATTGGAGAGAACCAATGAGAAGTATAAGCAAACTGCAGATTTGAAGCGACGAAATGTTGAATTTAACGAGGGTGATTTGGTGTATGCTGTGTTAACAAAGGATCATTTTCCAGTAGGCGCTTATAATAAGTTAAAACCAAAAAAATTGGTCCTGTAGAAGTTGTGAAACGAATTAATGACAATGCTTATAAGTTGAAGCTGCCGGAGGATGTGTACACTTCTGACGTGTTCAATGTTAAGCATCTTGTACCATATTATGGAAATGAGCAATCTGATGTAGAGGAATTTACAAATTCGAGGGCGAATTTTTCTCAACCAGGGGAGGATGATGCAACTCAGGCCAGAGAAGAAAATAAGCAAAAAAAAATTCTTCAAGTGATAAGTCGTATGCGACTCAAGAATAGTTTAAGTCGTCCACGACTTAAGTTGGAGGCGATAGGTCGTACACGACCTAAGGAGCTACATGAAGAGGAGCTGCGAGTTAAGGAAGCGATTTTAAGTCGGCCACGACCTAACAGAGCAAGGAGTATAGAGTTACGACATAAATCCTTCGATGAAGCGGTGGCAGCTGAAGTCTTAGGGTGTATGCGAGCTACGATCTAAGGAGGTGACCGGGTTACGACTTAACTAAGTCGCCGAAGAAGTCATGTTTAAGTGATGCAAAGTGTTGCATTTAGGTCGTCACCGACCTATGCGTTGTGTTGTAATTACTTAAGTCGTAAGTCGGTAGAGAGCTAAGCCGTAAGTCGTGAGTCGTTGTAACTCGTCAGGTTGTAGAGTCATGAGTCGGTGAAGCTTTGAGCCGTATGTGTTGTATTTCTTTAAGTCGGTCATGTGTATATATGTGTTGTGTTGTAATTGCTTGAGTCGTTAAGTCGCGGCTTGCTTAAGTCATGTGTCTGTTGAGTCGCGTTTGTTGATGAGTCGTTGCCGACCTATGGGTAAGCCGTAAGTCGTGTACGACTTAAGAGTCAGGTTGTGAAATGCTATAAATAGGGAGTGTGTTGTACATTTTGGGGTTGTTGATTTTGAATAAAATTTCTTGTTTGATTGCTGTGTGCTTTCATCCTAAATTGGTAGTTGAGTGTAATCTCCTATCTCCACTTTCGGTTATTCGAGTGCGCTCGAATCAACGATTGTTGAAGCCGATTCGCGGAATCAAGTGCGCTTGATCAACGCTTGAAGAATTGAAGATCTTCTTTCACGGTATCGTGCGCGATCAACGTGACGAGGATAGCTAGAATTCGGTATCTTTGTGATCAACGAATTTGGGCATTTCAGTATCTTCAATCCACCGTTTACTACCTTTCATCGATTTCATTTGTTTTTGTAATATCCGCTGCGTCAGATTGGCGGGGTCCGGCTTGGACATGTCTGAGAAGTGCCACAGAGTATATGACCTTCTCAAAGTATATTACTAGAGGTATACTTTAAGGGGGCGCACCCTCCACGTCATTGTTGGAAAATTTTCCTTTCCTTATTTGATTCGAACCTTCGAATTGTTTTTCTATAATTGCAATGGGAAAAGTCAACCACTCTTCATGATGTTTAATTATAGGTTCTGTCCATTCTATCAAGTTTGGACTGTTATCTTGTTTTATCCATTCCATCCAGTTTGGTTTTTTTTTGGAATATTTCCATTCTTTCAAGTATGGATCTTTATATTATTTTCCCAACATCTATGTTAGTATTTTTTTCCTATTATTCTTTTCCATTCTTATGTTTGGTTGTTGTTTATGTGGGAGAAAACCCTTTCTGCGTTAGCGGTGCAGTCCCACATATTATTGTTAAATACAATCCCTTTTATTTCAGAGTTTTACTAATACCAAACATATTGTCCGACCCGAGTTTTTTATTTTCCCTAAACTCTTGGGTACTCAATTATATTTGAGTAGTCTGAGAATATCAGGTTTCTCTTTGGAGCTCTTTAAAGATGATGATCGAGCAGGCATCTACTTAATTAATAGGTTATTTCTTTCCACTATATGGTTATGAGACTTATTTTGTATCTAAAAAATGACAAGTCGGAATGTATAGCTACATATCTATTGGATGTAGTACTTTTGTTTAACTCTGATAGCTCTATGTAAGGAGTAACATTTTGTACTATATCATTTTGTATTATATGTAACCATTTCGTTGTGAGGCTTTTTCTATTATGTCCTGTTCTATTTTCCCTACGCCAACTTGTCTTTTGGACGCTCGGACAACGACACATGAATACTATGGATGTATTAACTGTCATTCCTAGGAGCCAGAAAGGCGGGTCATCACATTTGGTATCGGAACTTAGGTTTAGCGAACCCCCGAGCCCTGAGGGTTAAACTCTCTAAGGATAGGATTAGTAAAATCCTAGGATAAGTCTGAGATTATAAATATATATATTGAGTGCGTATTTGTCAGTGTTATAAAAATATTTTATATTGTGTTGTTCGATTCGTTGAGTGGTATATGAATTCTGGTCGATGCGTTTGATCAACGTTATCGATAGGGATTTCTAAATACTTGAATAGACCAACCGACACAGTATTGTTTTAAAAATGTAACCAAAATAATTTTACCTAGAATATATTTTATATACGAAAGATGTTTTCAAAATTAATATAGTGTATTGATGAGTTGATTTTTAAGAGTTAATAATATTTTATTACTATCAATTAGGATTTGTTTAGTTATGCTCGTCCAGTTTGAGCATTAACTATTGTTGAACAAATTCATATGACATTTTCCTTAGTAAGCTATAGGTTAAGTAAATAGGAATTAGAGAATCTTGAGGACGACCCCCTGTGAATTAAGTTTCATAGTTTGACTATAAGGTGTTTGGTGAAATAGTTAAGTTAAAAGTCATCTTTTAATGGTGTTAAGCTGAAAGTAAACTTTTAATAAAAAGTTGTCAAATATAATCTAAATAAGGATAAATATTTGAGAAAATTTAATTATAATGAAGGAGAATTATTTAAATGTGAGTTCAACTCACATTCAAATTTGCTATATCATATCGATGATGCTATAAACTATTGTTCATTTCTTGAATGATAGTTAGATTTGTTTGTTCATTGAAATTAATCTAGATATTCCATTTAAACCGTTTAAGTGTCATTATAAAAATTTTCCCTATACCATCATTTATTGAATATCATCCCTAAAACCTTGCATGTGTGTTTGAACTTGAGCTTTTGTTTTCACAAATGTAAATGTTTAAATTCATTAATCATTTTGATTAATGATAATTAAATTAATTAATCATTTAACTAATGATTTGGAATTGGTTAACCCATTTAATCAATGATGTTTAAAATTGGTTAATCTTTTGATTTAATGAGATTTGAATTTAATTAGATCAATTTAAATAATGACATTGAACTTTGTTTAATCATCTTAATTAATGGTTATTTAAATTAAATTAATTATTTTAATTAATAGTGTTTTGGAATTTAGTTAGTCATTTTAATTAATGATGTTTGAATTTAACTAAATCATTTTAATTAATGATATTTGAAATGTAATTAACCATTTTAACTAATGATCATTTGAATTAAATAAATTGTTTTAATTAATAATATGTAAATTTTATAAATCATTTTTGTTAAAGATAGTTAATATTAGTTATTCATTTTAATTAATGATTATTTGAATTTAATAAATTGTTTGATAAATGATATTTTAAGTTAATAAATTGATTTAGTGTTTAAAGTGAATCAAATTATTTCAATAAAGGTTTTAAAAGTAAATTTACCGATTTAATGAAACTGTTTTAGAAGTAATTAACTATTTTATTAAAGATAATTTATTTATTTATTAAAGGAAATTATAAATTTGATTAATTATCTTTTGGGATAATTAATATTTTTTTAGATTTAGAAAAGAGGATTAAAATCATCCCCCGGGATGACTAACATTGTTTTAAATTTCTAAAAGGTATTTAAATTGTTTTATTTTCTTTTGGAATAATAAATATTGTTTTAAATATATAAATGATGATTTTTAAATGAGAAATTTTTTTGGGTTTATAGTAAACTATATTTTAATGACATTTGTTTTTGACCTTTGTTTAATACACTTAGTATTATATTTGTCTCTTAAAAAGGACATTTTAAAGAGTTTTTGAAAGTTTAAATTTCGGAATTTGTTTTAAAAGATTTTTGAGAAAAAAGCAATAGTGGTATTATTTGGAAATATTTCTAAATATAAATATTTTGGAAAAGAAATTTTTAATGGAATGCATTTTTTTGGATAATTCTAGGAAAAACATTTCGGTTAGTTTTGTGGTAACCTGAATAATCTTCTAAGTGACGATCGAAAGTTTACTTAGGTGAACGTTGAAGAGTACTTAGTAAATTATTCTCTTTATGATTGTACGATCGAAATGAGTCCAAATCCGAACGAACCCAAAACGAGTTTTAGTGAATAAAATTGTTTTAAGTTTTTTCATAAAAGAAAGATATGTTGTATGCATAACTAGTTTTTTTAAAGTCCTCTAAAAGGAAATTGATTTCCAAATAAAAAGTATTTTTGATAAAAAATTGTTTTGATAAATGAATTTTTACCCTTAGATAAGATAAGGGATAATTTAACACTAATTTAGATGGGTTAGATTGGATAGGAAGGTTTTGATAACAGTGTTTTATCAAAATCATAGATATTATTTAAGCATCTAAGTAGTGTAAACTAATTGGTGTTATTGGGCTAGTCCACAAACATCATTAATTAGAACACCTTAAGGTAAAAGGGTAGGACGGTTTTAATAGACATTATTTTATTAAAACCAATTCTTTTGTTTAAAACATGCAAGTGGTGTAAACTATTATTATTTTGGATCAACCCATAAACATCATCCATTTTAACACTCTAAGAGTTCGAGAGGTTGGATTAATTTTAAAAGACCCAAATTTTGATTAGATCTTCACCTAAATTGTTAAAAGCAAAATAAGTTTTATGTTTTGTATATACTCTTAGGATTTAGAGGGGTATTATATAAATGAACAAAGTGGAATAAGTTATTATTTGATGTTTTTAAAGAGATGCTTTATAAAGTATTTTTAAACTTAGATGAAAATTGATGAAATAATTCATAAACAATTTGGGTATTGAATAACACAATAAATGAAAATTTAAGTGATTTAAAAATACTAGTGCAAACCCGTGCTACGCACACGGATTGCTGCTATAAGGTTGCGGTGGAAATATTGTAAAAAATTACGATACTTGACCCTAAAATAATTTATTTTTACTTAAAACAACATTACTGTCTTGAAAATAAGTCCTAGTATAAAAACTTAGACATAATATGGTTAAATACAAAACATAATTTCTTTTGATGTTAATTGCAACTTATGAAATAATATGTTAGATGTTCAAAATTGCATAGCATGTAGCAAAGTTGAATGTTATGAAAGTTGAAGTAGTTTGGGCCAAGTATGGATGAAAATAATGTTAACTGAGCTAATAACATAATTATATTCGAAAATAAAGATGAAGTTATTATTGTATAAACTTGTAACGTTATGGAAAAAAACAAACCTATGTACAAAATAGTATAATTAAGCTTTCAAAAGGTACATACATTCATTTAAAGACCAAGCAAGTGGAAATAAATTTTGTACTTAAAGCGAAGATGATAACATTTACCGCTTATTTTGTAGGCATTATCACATAAGATCAAAAACAACTTCAGTTTCCCATTTATGAGAGCATGTAGTAAGAGGCAAGAAAGTTTAATTTTTTTAATAACTAAACAGTAGAGTTCAAATGATGTAATGTTGATAAAATACTTCGGCCACCATGCATCGGTTCATTCAATTGTCGTTCTTCTTCACCGCCTTCGTGTAAAAGCCTACTGCTGGTTATGTTTTAAGTCCTGAAAGTAGAAATAAATATAATAAAACAACCTAAAAAACAACATATATTTCCACATTTTTTGTATGAATATACGTAAAAATGTTTCATGGTATAAACAAAGGAAAGAGTACAGAATAATTGTATGCAACTAATTGTATCATTCTATGGATATTTGAAGAATATGGTGAATTATAGGAATGGAACACCAAACTATAGCAGTAAGCCCATACGCATCAACATAGTTGGATTACTTGCTACTATTTTGGTGAATTAACACTACGAACCATTATGTTTGTAGAAATCCGTGGTACCGCATAACAAACCTCTCCTATGGGCCATAACACAATCATCAGTAACTATTACAATTTCAGTGTTTTAGCATATTTTACCACTTTAATGTGGTTTATCGTTATGGTAAAGATTAAATAAAACATATTACATATATATCTATATAGTCAAGCATTCGAATTAGTGACAAACAAATAATAAGGTTAGCCGGATGTCCATTGATTTGAGTTTTTTCAAACATGGTTAATTATAATTATTCAAACCATTAATTTATTTGAACTTGGTATTAAATTTTCAATTTCCAATCAAGCAATAACTAAATTTGAAGGACCTATAATCCTAGTACAACCATATAATGTAGGTTATATCTCAGGTATACGTAAAACAACAAAGCTTCCTTTTGATTCTCATTATTTTTAAACATTTTTTTAAACGAATCCAAATTTTGATTAACACCAATTTCAGTAAATCAGATAAGACTATTTATCATATTCTTCATAGTGTGAACATTTATTGAAGTATGTATATGTAGCTATTGATTTAATATTGATATAAAGTCAAATTAAGACTTAAGTATAGATGTGATGTTCAAAAGAAAACTTAAGTTATCTATGTATAAATGTACATATTCAAACAGGTTTACACTACATCAACACGTAGTAATTGTAATAAACAACAATATAGTAACTTGATTAGAACTAAAAGTCATGTAAACCTAAAGTAATAAACATGTTCATAAACCATTTAGTGTCACCAAGAGTCGATGTACTCCATCATACACGTCTTCGTGGATGTAGCCTATGCCCACTCTGAACTGTTCTCTTTAGAATTCAAGAACAAAGTTTGGATGCACTATATTCTACTTAGAGAAGACTGGAGAATGATAATATAATGTTCATTTTATTGCCTTGGAGTGTTTAGTTGTAAGGCGGTTTTTGATAATAGGCATGCATAGAATTACCATCAAATATGATAAATCATGTTGATAATGGAGTGCCCAAAAAAACCTGTTATTATAGTTGAAACTTATCCCTATGCCATGTTTGATGAAAAACACAATACATGCCATGAGAAGTTCATGCCTTTTTAACTCAATTGACAACCTATATATCAAGTTTGTTTGTCCTAATACATAGAAGATATAACAGGAAATAATGAAGTAGATAAAGCTTAGAACTAGTGTACTATCTAGAAATAAATAATATACATGTTCCAGTGATATCAAATTCAGACCACATGTATCTGCAGCGAGTTCATGAGCACCAATAGAAACATGAAAAATACTGTTTTGTAAATAAGGTATCAAATTTAATGTATGCGAATAATGTAGAATAAAATTGCATAATTTAAAAAAAGAAGTATGTCACTTTAAGTGGTTGTTGCTAAAATAGCCCGGAATGATCATCCAATGTAAAATTAAGATTTGATGAGAAAATGATAGGTTTATAAAACTAAAAATTCTAGGAAAGAGAAAGAAATAAGGTAATGTTTGGCTTGAGAATGTATTTTTATGTTTGTGTTTCAAATATATATGTCAAATGACGTGAAAGAGAGACATGGGAGTTGGACAATCCTAGTCATCCCAATAAAGAGGAGAAAGAAAAGATAGTTTTTGGTATTTCTTCAAAGGCGAAAAATAAGAAAAAGTTATTTTATATGTTGAAACTATTTTCCAAATCAACGGTTTTTCGTCTCCTTCTCCTCTTCTTGCATTTTAAAGTACACATCATTAAAAATGCAAAAAGCATAAATGTTTTAAACCAAACGCTACATAAGTTTTTCCCACTAGTTTATTATTTGGGTTAGCCAAAAATCATTTTTTACCTATATCCTAATAATAAGAAAATTAACTTCCATTTAATCTTTTTATTCCACATGAAATTTATGCCTTTAATCCTTTAATTCAAACTATCAAGGGTGTAGAAATGAACCTCATTGTCTGTTTGACTAAATATACAGCTGAATTCAGTAACATGATGCATATTATGCGAACAGTTAACCACATGCAACATTTCAACATTACCCATTTGAAGCATATGCTATACCTCGATTATCATTTAATCTGATAAATGCTTTGTTTTCGTATTTTTCTTTAATATGGATTGCAAAATCCTTCGAACTTGTTTCCTGGCGAGTGAAATTTTGTGATATGGATTGGTAACCAAATGAAAAGGAACATGACAATGTAATATTTAACATGCTAACATAATGAGGTTATGCATATTAGACTTAATTTATGTAGAGCTGGATCAATTGGCAGGATAAAGTTATTTATTGCAAGCAAAGGAGGTTATATTAAAGTCCATAAAAAACACAAAAAAGTATGTTAAAAACTATTTGTTGAACTATTTTGTTACCTGTAATGTAAATTTAGATGTTCGTATACACTGACTGAAGCAAATTTATGACTTCTCTCATACTTGAAAATGTTTTGCCATTTTCTCTACCCGCTTGCTAGTTGCCTCATAGTCCATGCACTATATTGTAAGCACCTTAAGAAATATATAATGGGTGTTATTCAAAAGTGGTGCAATGGAAGTCCCGCCTACATTCAAAATTTCCAACTTAAGCATCCTGATTCACTAAGCTACTTTACTACAGTTGTAGCATAGAGTGACATCATTCCTAGCGATTTAAGGCAATGTAAACTATCTTTTTGTAATGTACCTCAATAAAGTCATGGATAGCAAGTAGTTATATATATATATATATATATATGCATATCAATTTTTTTTCTAATGATTGGCCTTTGACTGTAATATTATCATTACTATGGACATCCAATGCCTTAAACTTATGATGATACCAAAAGGCGGCACATGTGAGACTAAAAAGGTTTGTTATACATGTAGCTAATACACAGTGGTCAGTTATATGATGAACAAAGTATAATGAAAATTTTCATTTGTACGAATTAAGGGCTTAAAATGGAAAGTTTCATTTGTAAATAATTCTAGGATAAAACAAACTATGAGCCAATCGAAAGCCCTATCCAAAAAATGTTTTTTGGAACTCAATAATTTCTCATGCCTACAAATGTGTCTTATGCCAGTTAAAAGAAGTGAAATTATCAATTTAATTATAAAATATTCAATATATAAAAAACTCATCCAAAAAATGAATTTTAGTAAATGTACTGGTGATGTTTTCAAAGCATAATCAAAAGTTGGAAACTTACCCATTTTAACCAAAGTTCTTGTTAATCTAGCTATAGCACCAAAGAGCTAGAAACTTCTCAAGAGTTGGAAGCTTAACAAACCTCCAAAGCATCCTGTAATTTTGTAGCAACAATGAAGACTCCATTTTCACCAGCCGTTCTATGATTGTTCAATGTGTTTTTTTATTTATAAAATAGTTATCTAAATAAAATTATGGATTACGTAATTATTGAAAGTAAATGTTTGAAGAAAAATAATATTAAATTAGCGAGTAAATAAAATTACAAAAGCATCTACAAAACTTCATTGCAGATTAATAAACTTTATAAATCTTATAACCTTATTTTATAGATATATGCCATGACATATGCATTAGAAATCTAATTATTGTTGATTTCATAAACACATATTTCAAATCAATCAAAATACAAATATCCAAAAGAATAATTAAATCTCAAAATTCAATTGCCATTGGAATAGTTGATGTACACAAATAGTTACTTTATTAGACTTTCATCCTTTAGGCAACAACTAAAATTGATCTAGAAATGTGGGTACATAAACATTTTCGAATAGATCTAAAACTGAATGAATAAAATGAATGCAATTAAACTGCAACTAAATGTTTGAGATAACAACTATTAAACTACCTTCTCATGTCAGCGATTTTATTTACTAACTAAAGGTTTTAAATATTTTATTAATATTTTAAATATTTATATTTATTTTTTTGTTAATGACTGCCATTTTCAAGGTTTTTTTGCAAATGTTTTTATGTTAAATAAATTCCAAAATTTTTTCAAATGTTTTAGGTTTGCAATTGTTTCATGTTAATAACTTAACTTAGGTTTCTATAATAAGTTAGTATGCAGAAATGCATATCAATTTGAACAAAAATGCATTCCTTTCGATGGATTTAAACTAATTGAGATGCATTATGTACAATGAATTTGAACAAACTAAAATGTACTCAAACCTAGCTGAGCACCAAAAACTAATCATTGAGTAGAAGTTCACAAACTTCGAGATGAATTTTTTTTGTCTAACCTTGCCTCAAACTGCCATTTTTATTAGAATGTTAACACTGCATTGAATAGAAAAGCATGTTGCTTATTTTTTGAAATATCAATGCAACCCATTCCATGACAAATATGTTTCAACAAATTTAGAAAATAGCAGAAGTACAATGGCTATGATGAATATTTGGTGGAATAAACCCATACCAACATTACCAAAATATAAATAAGTAAAACTTTATTTAGAAATAAAAGGTAAGATGTGGCCTTAGAGATGGTGAGGAAGGAATTAATGAAATAATTTTTTGTTGTGCATAATGTGGAAACATGAATTTAGGCAAAACGAAAAAGATAGAACTAGATCATATTGTGTACATATAAAATTTTTCAAAGTGAGAGCATGTAGGAACGTGCATGAAACATTTAATAAAGTCACAGTTGAAAAAGGTACAATAAATTAAAAGATCACTTGTCGTCCATGGGTGCGGCGCAGTGGAAAGGAGGCTTGAGTTCTGCTAAAAAGACCCAGGTTCGGTTTCTACCATGCGCTTCCCTATCCTATATAAATTTATCCGGGGGTATGGGGGCTTGGATCAGTGGACGGCTTTACTATACCCTCCTCAGGAGTTTACCGGCCTGTCGGGTTCTGCTGGGTTTTCAAAAAAAAGATCACTTGTCGATCTATTTATGCAACTAATAAAACATAGAATGTGAAGCAACAAATTTGTATGGTTGTACCCGTGTTAGTAGCTCAATGGCTGCGACTTAAGTCATCATAGAATAATCTTTTATTGAACTTGTATGAGCGAAGCACGATCAGTAAACTTTCGTTGTCCATGCATACACCACCATCTGAATTGTCTAATCATATGCTAACATATTGAGAAGCAGGAAATTGTTTCATTATGCACATCTTGGCTGTAGAATTTTGTTCCACGAAGTTGGTTCCCTTGTTAATGTTGTTCCACAACTGCTCATTATGCTGTGGAGAGGTTGAAGTAGGGATGACCTGATAATGTCCATAATTTAAAAAAAAATTAAATTCTCACTCAAAATCTTATATGTTTATATTCTAAATGGTAAGTGGGTCATAACAAAGATTCACTTATTCATGAGAAATATATCTGGTACCGAGGCATTTTATATACTCAAACTGAAAGTAAATTCAAACAATACTTGTTAGGAGTAGATGAATCACACACATTTTTCTTCTATTACATTTTCATTTTTGTGGATAATTATGTTGTGTTCTCTAGGTCATTCTTCCCTTTCCACGATTGGTAAGCATCATCATGTTGTCTTTTTATACATATGTCTTAAATATTAAAGAAAAAACTACTTGAAAAAGAAGAAGAGAAAGTTATGATTCAACACATATGTGGAAAATATTGATTTAATATGAAGATAAACCAATTAAAACTAAGAATATATAACTTAACTTAGAACCACACTAACAAAAAAACTTAGCAATGGAAATGAATTTTGAAAAAAAAACCAAGTGTCTTTCATTCAATTAGGGAAAATAATGTAAAGCCCTTGCAAGTAAGTATCACAGTTTTCCTTGACATGCAGACTTGAAATATTCCAATGAGTATGAACAACGATTACAATATTGCTCTTCATAAACGTGAATTGAAGAAAATAAACTATCAATCATAACTTAATAGATAGTCGATAAGGATTAATCAAAGTAGGCCCCACTTTATATCATCAAAAACTATGGCAAGTAAGTGTATGAAAATCATGTATATCAGTTAGAAGAATATATTGTTTCACGATAAAAGTATGATACAATCAAACATGAGATCCAACCTGCCTACTTTAGAATCCAGAACTATGAACACTATTTATAGATTAGTAGTAGAAACAGAGGGATTTTTGCATGTGACTACGTAGATGACTATATCTATTTATATCCCCTAGGTACACAGGTTATAATACTCGTACAGTATGGTTGAATACATAAGGAACTAGTGCACCAAAAAATTCCAAGCAATATTGTCTAATTTATCTAAAAGTGGCCTCTCTTTGATAGTGAGGCATGAGTTCAATTAGTTATGTTTTTTACTCAAAACATGACCCAAATTATTGGCCTGAATTCCATTCATCTTCACTTACTTGGAATAATACATTGTTCAGAGCTTGTACTATAGTGATTACAAATTCAAATGTTATGCGGCTATTTCCTATCATAAAAATTACCTTTTCCATTTATCCTTGTTAATGACTCATCATAACCTTGTTCATGAAAATGAACACTTATAAAACTCAAGGAATAGGCTTTCCCATAAGGTTGCAAAGAATTATAACTGTCTCATACCACAGTGCTAACTATAGGCCACCAAATTAATGATTTAACGAATGTAGATAATTAAGCAAATTGAGAAGTTGCAAGCTTACAGGTCAAAAATTATAATCTTGCTAGTAGGACATAAATTCATAGAAGTGCACTTTAGATTTCTTCCATAATAGAAACAATTAGGCATCATTTTGGATTGTTGAAAGTTATAACATCTTGCATCATATATTTTTCAAAATGCCCATTGGATTTAGACACGGGAAATCTTTTCCTCATTCTTAACTCTAGTTCGGCTAAGAGCTATCAGCTCAAAATAGTTTGTAACATAAATAGAATTTCTTGTGTGAAGAAAATACAATTGATTAATAAAACTGACCTCATCGAAATATTGATGCAAATCTGTTTATACATTTTCCATGTATAACGTTAATTGGGAGAATTAAAGATCATTGGCAGTTTACATTGTATTCATATACATGAATAGATACAAGTGTTATTTAATACAAATGTGTGCATACATGCATGAATTGTGAATATGATATGATAATGCAGATTATTTTATAGGATGTTAAGGAAAATTGTTGGTATTTACATAAGACTTATGTTTTTCGTTAGTAATTATAGGATTATTAGTCGAGTTAGTAGCTAAATGCTAATACCGAAAAAGGTCATCTCGATAAACATGACAACAATAGTTGTACTATTTTGTTAAAATAATTGTTTGTTTTTTCATTTTGCTACAATTATCACAAATCCCTTATTTCAAAAAAATTAACAGAATTAACTTTTAATTGAGTGGCTGGAGTGTTTGTTTTTGCAGGCATTAAGGACTTCATATGTCCTATCTTAGAATTATATGCACTGAAATAAGCAAGTCATTATCATATCGATGAAACATATCCAACACTATAGTACTGCTTAGGGTGATTACATGATATAACATGATCTATACACCCGTACAGAGAACCCACAAGAAAATTCAATACAACCAAATTAATTCAACTACTTTGGAATTTTTAAACTTCCATTGCACTAAAGTTTTCACTTTTAATCATTTGTTCATCATAACCAGCAATAAAATCGAACATCACCTGTTAACAACCATATCTATTCCAATATTATTTCAAATGTTTGATGAAATGTAAACGAAAATTGTTGGACCAAAATTGCTGCCTATACACAGTAGCTGCCAAAAAATAGTTTAAAAATGATATTCGGTAATTAGAGGTTTTTATTTAAATAAAAAAGAAAATATGAAAAATATTACCCCTTGAATACCTTAGCAGCTATATTGAGTTTGGCTCTAGTTTGTAACTTAATATCTTCCATTGAATCCAATAACTTTTGTCCTTGACACCTAAACATCAAATATAAACATTCAGTCAGTAGGGAGTTTAGGGAAATAGTGATGAAGTATTTGGATTCTACTAAATCAAATTGAGAATACAACTAAAAATTAGGATGATCATACTAAAAAATAACTTGAACCAAAGTAGGAGAATCCTGCTCTGTGATAACGCTGGGATGAGAAGAGGGAAATCGCTACCAAATCGAAGCAAGCTATCAAAATATTTTACGACCTAAACAAAACCTGAAGACGACCAATTTTCGATGACGATGGGAGGAGGAAGGTCAAAACTGCTAGCGCGTTGGAAGAATATGTAAATTGATTCCTAGGAGGTAGACACTTCATCAGTGGCAAAGAAAGAGGTGACCAAAGTTAATGTTAGCTGGTCTATAGATTGGAAAAAAAATTAGGGTAATTTGGGAGACAAGACGAAATAAAGGCTAGGGCGTAGAAGGAAAAGCCAGGAAGAAGGGATACAAATCAAATTATTTGGGAGGCAGCAGACATGAGATTAGAGTTATTTGGGAGGCAGCAAATATGAGGGAGAAGCGAAATGGGAAAATTATTTACTGTCGGTAGAGGCGCGATAAAGAAAGATTGAAAATAAGAAAAAACGTGACGGGTATAATTGAAAGATGAGTCTATGGCCTTTCGGTTCTAAATATGAAAGGGGTGTGTCTGAGCTCCAAATTGAACTCAGCTTTAATATAATAGTATAGATTGACATAATTAAGAAACCAATAATTTTAGAAAGTGGCTTTCAATTTTGTTTGAGGTAGCATAGGTAATCCTCTAATCAATAACTAAAGGCTGATGAGAAAGATGGTATGCTTAGGAAATTATTTATATTCTTAGGCAATCAAAAAGGTTTTAAACCTTACTTAAGATTTTTTGGTTAGTCATTTGACATTTTAAGTAATGTTAAGTGTTAGATTTTCCTTTATGGAGTATGATTGGTTTGATTGAATTGATTGATTGGGTGATCTTATATGTCATAGTTTATAGAGTTAAAATTTATAAACCAAGGTTTTTGAATTGTTATTATTAGGGCCTAAATTATAGTGATTTTGAAAAGTGATTTTTAGGAAAATTTGAGAAATCAATAGATTGTTTGCTTTAGTTGTTTTTTTAGGAGGAACCAGAATACCATTGGAAGCTTTACACTATTTTGATTCTAGAGTTTAACATGTTTTGTTAGGAGGGCCCCTTCCTTGACATTTTGATTTACTTCTCTTTTTAGAAATTTGAAAATAAATTTTTAAATATAAAACGTGGGCATTTAGTTCTAAATTTATCTTTTAACAATATTAGATGCATAACATTTATTATAGAATATTTTCTGTATTTTTGTTGCGTATGTTTGTTACATTACTTTTGGGTTGCATCATGTTATCTGATTGAATATGGTTGTTATATTGTTTATATTACATACGTTTATGGTAGGAAAAATATAATTAATCAGGTTTACTGAAAGCCAAGAAAGTAAATCGATTTTCTTAGGTTGGTTATTACTTCTTCCACTTGATAATAATTTCAAAGACGAAATTCTTTTAGTGGGTCCAAGAGTGTAACAACCCATAAAATTAGTCACTTTGTATTTGAATATTTAAATGATTTTTTAAAATATTTAAATAATAGATTTTAATAACTAAATAAACATCTTTTAAATAATAATTAATGATTTTAAAATCAATTTCAAATTTTGTTTACCAATATAGTTAGTTTAAATAAATATAGAAAATATGACCAAAAACCTTATTCGAAATTACGATTTTTCGGCATCGTAAATCATCTTAAAGATCGTGCACATTTATAGCAATATGAATACATTTATATAAGTCAGGATTAGTGATAATAAAGCACACTTAAGTATATTAATGTATGCATATTAAAACTTAAGCATGGACCTGATATATTATGTTATAAAAGGCATATATACGTATAAACAAACTTATATGTATACAAATCATCTCCATACCATAGTACATACACATGGAAGGAGTAGCATGATTTAAGGAGGTAGGAGTGAGGGGGTAATGTATGATAAGGGTGGGAGATATATGGTGTAGCATGCATGAGATTATATTATATTATGCTAAGGGTATTTTGGTAAATTCTAGTTTTCTATGCTTATAAATACCACTACCTCTTTATAATTTACACTTTACAAATCCTCCTTCTTCATTTTCTACTTCCCTCTTCATTTTATTCATTTACATTTCCATGGCTTCCATATCAAAGTTCATGACATAAAATACTTATTCTTTCACTTTCATCCACTTAAAACTAGCTTATTCCTTCTCCATTTCATTCTACTTCACCTTAAATTCAAAATAACACCCATAACTCCCTATTTTTCATCATGATCGTGCCCTATAGCCTTTAATACTAGCCCTAAAGCACATCAAGGTCCGCTAAGTCAAATCGTTTGCATAATAGCGCATTGTTCTAGTCGCATTCGTGAAGTAAGCGCAAGTTTGGCTAAGTTAGTAAGCAATTTGGTAAGTAAAACTTCATTCTAATAAACCAAAGTTTTAAAACTATTTTGATGCTCATATTAGTGACTTATAAATGCTTGTTGTATGTGTTTGGTGATATATTGGTTTGGTTCATGTTGTTAATAGTTGTCGTTTTGGAAAGTTGGTAAACAAGTAGTAAGCTTTATGGAAATGTGGAAGTTAAAGTTAATTTTGGTGTTAGTAAATCTCTCTACATGTGATATAATAGCTAATTACCATGTATATATGTTCATACTCTTTGTATGTAATGTTTGGTTGAATGATAATGCTATAAACTTGTTCTCTGAACTGCTCGTATAGTGACAGTCGCTCCATCGACACTTTCGGAAAATCACATTTTATTGAAATCGTTTGGTTTCATTATCATGCTTGGATAAGTTTTATAGGTTAAGAAAGTTTTTTAATGATAATGATTTCGAATTTAGCTAATTATTTTATAATGATTATTTAATTTAATTAATTATTTAATTAACAAGGATTAAAGTTAATTAATTGACTAATTATTGATGTGCTTAAATTTAACTAATTACTTAGTTAACGATGTTTTTGAAATTAATTAATTATTTTATCTAATGATGTTTAAGGATAATCAAACATTTAGTAATGATGGATTAATGTTAATCAATCAATTAATTAATGATATTTTTGAATTAATTAGTCTTTTTAAATAATGACTTTTAATGGAAATCAACTTGCTTTAACTTTAATTAATTTTTCCTTTATGATGCTTTAAATTGACTAATCATTTCAAAAATGATATTTAATTATTAATTAATTAATTATTAAATAATTTTATTAATTAATTGAACTAATGATGTTTAAAAGGTGATTTACCCTTTTTAATTAAATGCATTGAAGTGAATTTATCAACTTAATTAATGAAATTTTAAAGTGGATTAATCAAAGTAACAAGGATGTTTTAAGTTATTAAATCCTTTTTATAATGATGTTTCAAAGTTAGTAAATTCTTTTAACAAAGTGTTTTAAAGCTAATGCTTGTCATGTGAGGCCAAGCATAAATTTAGTTTTAAAAGTAAATGTTTGATTCGTTTATGGAAATGAATTAATTCCAATAAAGGATATCACTTATATGAAAATGTTTTATTTGTACACTTTTAAACATCGAAGAAGTAGACTTGCATCTATTTCGAAAGTTAAGAATAGTCATGAGACATGACTTTGAGGTAATGCTACCTTGACTTGTCCTGTACTATTGTTAACCAAGAAATGGTACAAGTTTGAATTTGATGAGTGGTGATAAGTATACAAGATTTAATTTCCATATACGATCGTTTTATATTCTCAATAGTTGGTTTCTCAACTGTCGGTTACCTCAGCTTCTTTATTATTGTCATTCTAAAACGTTTTTTTGCTCCGTTGAGCTTTGTAATTCTTTATCGAAAATGACTAAGCCCAAAGTGCAAGAGGAAGCCAAGCTATATGGGGTTGCTCCCATTAAAAGGGTATTTTATCATCTCATCTAGTTTGGATTATTGTGCACTTAGATGTAGAAATATTCAGATAATCGGTAAGGACTGGCGGGGTCAGTGTCCGAGAAGTGTCATAGAGTATATGACCTTCTCAAGTATATTACTAGAGGTATACTTTAGAGGGAATGCACCTTCCTAGTCATTGTTGAAAAATTTTCCTTTGCTTATTTGATTCGAACCTTCAAATTATTTTTCTATAATTGCAACGGGAACAGTCAACCACTCTTCATGATGTTTAATTATAGGTTTTGTCCATTCTATCAAGTTTGGACTGTTATCTTGTTTTCTGTGTAGTTAATGCCCCGCTATTACCCCGCTACAACCCCGCAATATCTCATAGTGGATTTCTACCACTATTCATATAGCCCCAGAATATAGCCTTTCCGCTTTAGTCCCCGCTATTTCCCTTTATTTCAGCTATATTCCGCTATTCCCGCTATATCTTTTTTAATAAAATGAATTGAAAAATTGCACTTATACATTATAAAATTATGAAACTAATTTATTTGATTTAATTTTTAATATATTTTCAGAAATGAAAATACTCGAATATTCTACCAAATTCAATTATGTTATATAACAGTTTTTCGTTTATTTAAAGTATATTCGCACATGTTTTTATTTAAAATTATTTATGTATTATTTATAATTCAATTGAATGATAATTTTTCATTTAATTACCATTTATATATTTGTAAAAACATTAATACGAGTTTTATATGCTATTTTAGAGCCATCCGCTATATCCCGCTATATCCTCGCTGTATCCCCGCTATGACTTTTTGCCCCTCCACCGCTTTGGATCTACCGAGCGCATTAACTGCACAGCTTGTTTTATCCATTCCGTCCAGTTTGGATTTGTTCGTACTATTTGCATTCTTTCAAATCTGGTTCTTTATACTATTTATGCCCATCATCTACGTTTGGATTTGTTTCCTATTGTTATTTTCCATTCTTATGATTGGTTGTTGTTTATGTGGGACAAAACCCATTCTGTGTTAGTAGCATGGTCCTACATATTATTGTTAAATACACTCCCTTTTGTTTCAGAGTTTTACTCATACCAGACATATTGTCTGACATGATTTGTTTATTTTCCCTAAACTCTTAGGTACTCAATTATATTTGAGTAGTCCGAGAATAATAGGTTTCTCTTTGGAGCTCTTTGAAGATGACGATCGAGAAGGAGGCTCCTTAGTTATCTAGTTATTTCTTTCTGTTGTATGATTATGAAGATGTATTTTGTATCTAAAAATGACAAGTCCGAATGTATAGCTGCAAATCTGTTAGATGTTGTACTTTTTTTTGAATTTGATAGCTCCATGTGAGGAGTAACCTTTTATACTATATCATTTTGTATTATATGTAACCATTCCATTGTGAGGTTTTTTCTATTCTGTCTTGTTTTGTTCTTGATTTTTCTCCATGACAACTTGTCTTATAGACTTTTGGGCAACGGTTCATGAATACTATGGATGTATCAAGTATCATTCCTAAGATTTAGAAAGGTGGGTCATCACGGTCGAGATGGATTCTGGATTTTTATTTGATGTGCTGCATTTGTGGATGACAGAAATTCGATGTAATTCAATTTAGGTTGAGCGATAAAAATTTATATAGATGATTTGTTGTTGACTTCAGAGTAATTTGCTCCATACTTTATATTTTATATGATTGATTGAGTTTCTTATTTTTAAATATTTTTTGGAAGACGTGGGAAAATTATTTTTGATGTTTTAGAAATTTATTTGAAATATATTTATAAATAAATAGAAGTGGTTGTAAAAATGAAATAAATTATAGGGAATTGTTTTAGAAATAAAAGCTGATATAAAATGAAAATAAAGATATTCAAGAATAGGTAAATGTATAGAATTTTTGTAAGTATAAATGTGAAATTTATAATAATATTTGCGAAAAGGGAAATTCATTTGTAAATTGAATATTTAGCAAAAGAAATTTAAAGGCAATTTAAAAAAATGAATTTTTTAATTATAAAAATCTATTTTTAAGAGATTCAAAATATATTCCCTTTTTATATATATTGATTAGCTCAAAATTAGTATACTTGGCGACTTTGCAAAATTAAAAGGTTTTAATAATATTTTCGAAAAGGAATTTATTTCATAAAATAAATGTTTAATAAAAAGGATTGAAGAAATATTTTCAAGAGGTGATTTTAGAAATATACCATTTATTTTTGAGATAAATTAAATTGTGGAATACTTAAATGGATTTGAAAGTTTTAAGTTATTATTCCCTTTCATATATAGTTTGATTTTGAAATGATTCATATTGACGTTATTGTGTTTATTTCTATATAATGAGGATATTAAATGAACGGATTAGTAGTACCAGATGGTATGAGATGCTCGGTAATATTTTTTGGTTATTCTGTGACTCATATTATAAAATAATTATTGGTTGATGAGTGTAGTTTACCAGCTTATAGTAAACGTTCGAGTAAGGTGGAGTGTTATAGGAGTTCAAGTAATACTTGTTCGATTCGTGTTAGTAAGTAGATGTCACTTATATTACGGAGATGTATTAGGATTGTGATATCTTCTAGAAGTGACTCCTTAGAGCTTAGTATCTAAGAGTCACATTACTCCCTAAGGGGTACAGGCTAGAGATATGTTGTGATTTATAAACTTATCCTTTTAGGACTAACTAGACGAGTTATATTATTATTTACTCCTAGGGGTAGTAGTTGAGGAATTATTATGTAGTGACACTCTCATTAGGACGCATGAAGTCAACAATACGTATTATTCTCTCATTAGGACTCATATCGTCAAGAGTATATTTCGTTGCATCCACTAAGGACCGACTAATTGAATATCGTTATATACTCTTAGGTTTAGTAGTCGAGGATTTGTTATTATAAGATACCATCAATAGGACGTATTGAGTCGAGAGTAGTTGTTGTCACTCTCATAAGGACTTCTAGAGTTGAGAGTATTAGTAATCAATCTCATTAGGACTTATGTAGTTGAGAGTATTTATCAGGAATCTACATCAAAGGTTCATGCCACTATGGAGAACGCGTGAATTAGACCCACCAAATAAGCTAGTTATCCATCCTGGCAATCCTGATTGTAGGGTCACACCCCGTATCCATGATGTTACCTTGTTATGTTTATAGGGCGAGAGTTATTTCGCTTATTAAAGACATTGCCTCGACATCACTCAAGGACCAACAATCCGTTACCAAAGGCAAGTAAGAGTCGTGGCCAATGCTCGGCATAGGTCGGCAGCATGTTTATAACATGTATTAGCGTCAAAATTGGCCACCAACACACAATTATGCAAAAGTACCAATATCCTATCCAATTACAGAAATATGAAGAGAAATAAATGAAAAACAAAATTAAAACAATTATAAAGCAAGTAAAAAGAGACAAGATTTATAGTGGTTCGGCTAATTCCGGCCTACATTTATTATATTGAAGTTTGTTTACAGTTACAATCTGAAATACAAGAATAAAACTGGTGGAGTGTAGCTCAAGTTGAACATAAAGAGAAGCAGAAAGAAGACTTTTTCTGACTCCATGCCTGCTGTATTTATAAGAGAAGATGTGATCGGGCTGAAAATTTGACGATGGTTCGGGAGACCAAGACGAGAGCACTTAAAAATTTCCATGCACTTTGGTGCCCACAATAGGGATCGGTAAAAATCCCTATTAGTGTGCCCAAATAGGCTGCGATCCTTATAAGGGGTTCCCGATGATGTTAACTACTTGCTTCCCAAATTTCATGCAATTCTGACGTACAGTTCATGAGATATCGAATTTTTCGTGAAGTAGTGTTGCTTGAATTCCGATTTCAACCGATCCCTCTAGAGGGGTAGGTACCGATCCCTCCAGTCTCTTCCAAATTCCATGCGATCCCAAGGGGAGCCTTTTCATGTTGTATTATGCTTAGCCTCCAAGTTTCACGCTAATTAAATTTGTAGAACTCGAGTTATCGATCAATCTTTGTTGTAATATGTTGTGAAGGCTGATTGTGGCCGATCCCTACGGAGGGATAGGTACCGATCCCTCCAACTTGCTCCAAATGATACGATCCCTATGTTGTGCTCCATATGTTGTAATTAGCTTGTCCTCCAAGTTTCATGTTAATTGGATGTGTAGGTGTTGATATATTGACCTATCTTTGCTATGAAGTTGGGTTTAGCCGATCCCTAAGAGGGAAGAGGGCTGATCCCTCTTTCTCTATCTTTTTGATGTGCGATCCTTAGAGTAGGCTCCTTAAGGTTACCACATCTTATTCACAAAATTTCATATGCATTGGACTTATAGATTTTGGGATATTGATTTTTTTCCATTGAGTTGTACTTGCTTGGCTGAAATATGTCGATCCCTTTTATACCGATCCATTGTTATACTATCCCTTTCTTAGGTGAAGTAATTTGCCAACAACTTGTGCACACAAACTCCAAATGACATGAGGTTGAAATGTAGCCTTATGGGGCTTTCCTAGTCGCTTTATACCGGTCTCACTCAGTTTGGGACATTGAGGACATGTACCGATCCCCTAACTGAAGGGACAGGCACCGATCCCCTGCCCAGGCGAGGTACTAATCCATACTTAGAATATTTTGAAGATTCTATCTTTTAGTCTCAGTTAATCAATGGCCTTGATAATCATGAAGTCTGTTGGGTTAAATTCACCTGTCTACTGCCTTAGCAAAAGGTGGGTTAACAACATGCGGTGGATACCAAAGTCACGATTCTGGGAGTAACTTAGGGACTATAGAAAATGGGTTGCGGTCATTAGAGTTTCCTAGAGCTATGCTGCAGTACGTTAGTCTCTCATCTGAATGACTTAGGTAGACTCATTTCATTTGAGATATTTGATATTAACACCTCATTAAAGACGGTAATCATTGACATTAGAGACTGCCTGCTTGTTAGTCTGTCATTTGAATTAGCGTAACCCGAGACAGTTGCATGTTGTCTGCTTATGACATTAGAGACTTGTTGTGAGCTTGTGTGTTATTCTTGCATAAGCGCTTATGTGAAAGAGTTCTCATTTTTGGTATGATTTGTCATTTCTATTTCCTAGGACTATTCAGTTGAGAGTTTTGCCTCTTTAAGGACTGACGACTGAGATATTTGATTTTTGTATATTGACTTTTTTGATTGGCTTTGATGTTTATTTGAGTTTATATTTCTAGATATCTCTAAGGGCCTAACAATCAGAAGTTATCTATTCCATTAAGACTATATGCCGAGATAATTATTTGGATATTGCTTTTGATATTTTATTTGGATTGAATTTTTATTGAGATCTATACTTTTTACTATCTTCTAGGATTAACGGTCAAAATTTTTGACTTCCATCAAGATTGTAAGTCGATGTAGTATTCTTGGATGTTGATTTCTATATTTGGTTTGGATTTCATATTTCTTGATTTATCTTTTATGGCTTAGGAGTCAGAAGTTATAACTTCCATTAGGACTAAAAGTTGAGGTTTGATGTTTTGATCATTTAATCGGGATTATGCCTACTTGATTTATATTTTTAGGGCTTGTCAGCCGAAAATCTTCACTTCCATTAGGACTGCAAGTCAAGGATGATATTTTTGGGTAGTTGACCCTTAAATTTGTTTCAATTCGGGATTTACTATTTTATTGTGGATTTACGTGTATGCCAAGTGTTTATCCATAGTATTTTGAGATTTCAATGGGTTTGATTCTTATCACCCGATTTATGGATGTCGTAATTCTTACCTGTTGTATGTATTCATTGGGTGATACCTGGGAATATGTGACATGGTATATTATTGTGATGTTTATGATGGATGTGCATTGTGTCATGCGCGTGCTTTGCCTCTTATTACCATGCTTATTATTATGTATCCATATTGGATTTAGATATAGTCTGACCCGTTTGTTATTTAAATAATACTCGGGTCAGTCTAGATTTTTCAGGTACATGGACATTAGCCATTGGATGACTGGAGTTTAGAGGAGACAAGATATATATTTTATCATGTTTGAGTTGTCTATGTATATTTTATTTTGATGTTTCCTTATGCTTGTTTGTATTGAGATGGCTAAGAGATCTTATATTATGAACTTGTCTTGTATATAGTGTCATAGAGAGATAGATCTTATATTTGTTATGTATTATATTTTTTTCTGCTACGATTTGTGACTCAGTGTTTATTTTTATGTATTGTATATTATTCTATCCTGGAGGGACAAGTGTTCATTGCCTTGTGCTGATACTATTACGAATGGATGTATTATATGAGATTTTTTGGGATACGTACCAGTATTAGCCAAAGAATATTCTGTATGTAGCTCATATAGCCTCATTCTCTATATTATCTGAAAGTATTACCTAGTAATACTCTTGGATAATATGAGGATAGAGGTGGGGTGTTACAGTTGGTATTAGAGCAGGTTCAAAACAATATAGAATATTTGTGACATGAATCTTGGCCTTAAGTGACTTTAGAGTCCATGTTCCCTCTTGGATGTGTGGTAGTTACCCTATATTAAAGGGATAGTAGGAATATACAATGATTGCTGGAGTAATCATATGAGGACGCACTTGTTATTTTTTCTACTATTTATATAAATTCCTTATCTCTACCTCTTTTGTTTGTACGTGTTTTTGAGTGAAATAAAACTTGTTGAGGGAGGTAGTAGTGTAAGGAGTTTTTATTCCAATAAGTAGCGTCGGTGTGATGGTGAATAAACCTCTATGTGGCTATATGTGAAAGTAGTTCGGTTAGGGAAGCTATAATAGACCCTAATCTGAAGCTCACATTGTCAAATACTTAACAATACCTAATTGTGATGTGGCGAGTTGAGCAAGAGAATCAAGTATTAATTAGAGTTTCACAACGTAATCAAATACATAGGTTTCCACTGAAGGGTTTTTTTTGTTTATTTGTTTGAAAATATGTGTATGTTTGTATTGTGCTTGTTTGATTTTATGGATGTGTGGTGATTTTCGTTGTTCTTAATAATTGATGAAGTGGATATATGTACAAAATTCAGAAATAAATATTTTTATTCAAATAAGCAATTAGTTAATAAAATATGAGTTTGATTTTATAAGGTGATTGAAAGTTATTTGATAATTTATTTTGTTGTTAATTTGCCCGTCAAGTGATTTAAGAATTCTGGTCGATGCAGGTGCACACGTATTCGATATGGATTCCTAAATATTAGGACGGGTATCTCAACACAATGATTTAAAAAGAATTACTATTTTGAAAAGTAAGTAATTGATTTCGATAAATTGAATATTAATTTGGTAGAAAATAAAAATTTGGAAAATAAATACTACTAATGAGTTTGTAGAGAGAATTTTAATAAAGCGCTTTCACATTTAGGTGGCATTGAGTGCAACTACACGTATATACATTATTATATGAAGCGTTCACTTCGAAACAATTTTCCTAACTGTAACAACAATGTTTTTAAATTAACATATAGTGAAGTGTATGTAATATTAGATGTGTGTGTCTTGCGCATTTAAAAAAAGGTGTAAAGTTCTATATTTTAATACATAGAGACTGTTATATTCATTACAAGGAATTTGTGAATTCATGAGTTTTTATCTCTACCAACAAGAGGATTGATCTCACCATCAGAATTAGATTTTGTTCAATTTTGACAAGGAATTTGAGTATTAGGCGGTAATGTATTATATTAGCTTGAGTCTGCATTTCTACCCTATTTATAGTAAATAAGTCCCCATGTTAGCTACTGACAATTCCATGAATTGGAATGATAAGTTAATTTTGTTTTATGGTCTATAGATCTTGATTTTCATTATATAAGGATCAAAGTATAAGAACAGTGACTTTTAAAAGTGGAAGTGTTCGAATAAAATTAGTTTGATGACTAATAAAAGTGGCACAATGACTTCATATTAGTTTTTGAAAATTTATTTTTGAGTATGACATTATACAAAATTGCTAAGAACAATTGAGTAATTATTCATCACTTCAGATAAGTCTATGACCAACATCTCAATGAAAAATGTTTCTAGTTCAAAGTATGATTTTTTTTTTTGAAATAAGGTTACATGGCCCAAGGCCCAATACAGAAGTAAACTAAAACATGTTACAAACCCGAATTCAACCAAAAAACACAAATACAAGGGTTTCCGCCGACATAACGCAAGGAAACCCTAGCGAACTCAAAAATCTCTAAAATGGCGGAAGCTCGTAAGCTTCATCCATATTCTTTAGCTCCACTCTTCTCCCTTCTTTGCCAGAAAGGCATAATGCTCATAAATCCACTTCTCTTGTCTACTGTACTACTGTCTTGACTTATATTGTTCAGATCACTAATTTGGTTAGATCTGAGCTCGCGATTGCCTAGAAATGAAGAGTCGTTCCAGAAATTTGGTTTATGAGCTTTGGAAGGGCGAAAGTTGTCAGCTTTATCAGAACTGTTCTAATGAAGCTCCAACATGTTTGAATTTCCTTTCGAGTTATGCAAATACCACTCCATATGCTTGTTGCCCGCTTCTCTGCTCCATTGTTTAGCAAGAAGGGCGTATTTGGTTTGAATTTTAACTTTTTTCTTTGATTTACGAAGCATGATTCTACTGTCCGACTCTATAAGTAACCATCTTTGCTCTTTAGTAAGTTAAGCATTGTGTGAATGCAATTGTTTCTTTCTTTCCAAATATGGTAAATAGCTGTAGTAAATAGAATATTTGCAAAGTCTTTCTCTAAAGAACTACCCTTGAAATTACTGTTGATATGATGCACTGCCTGCTTAAGATCCATAAGCCCATTGTTCTGAATTTTCAGTGTTGTTTGGATAAGATTCTAGATATAGTAGGTATATCTGCATTCAAAAAATAGATGATTAATATTTCCATCTTCGCTGTTGCATAAGGAACAAAGTGATTTAGAATTTTTATCCCATTTTTTTATTTTATCCCAAGTTGGCAATCTATTGTTTATAGCAAAATATGAACAAATTGACATCTTGGGATTGTTCACTTTGTTCCAGATGCAATGATACCAATCTACTGTAGATTGCTTGTTTCTAACACACTCCCAGGTTTTTTTAAAGGAGAACTTCCCTTTACAGCTAGCATTCAACTCCCAGTAGTCAGTCTCAGCATTAGAGTCAATTGGAATATTTATGATAATATTCCTATATGGATTGGTAATGGGATGAAGTTAGGGCTGCCATTGATTATCTTTGATAATCATGGAAACAGTTGCATTAGCATCACCAAAAATAACTAAGTTGTCCCAACCAATTCTATTTACAAAGGAATCATGTTGAAACCAGAGGTCAAACCATAAATTAGTTTCATTTCCTGATTTAAAAATCCTTTCTAAAAGAGGTTTACCAATGCTTCTACATTTTAAAATCTGTTTCCAAGCATTTGATTGGTTATCTTTAGGTAAAATGTTCCAAAAATTACCTTTCTTAAGATACTTACCCTTCATCCATTTAGACCATAAGGAGTCAGTACTCAAAAATCTCCAAAACATCTTTAAATGACATGTGATAGTTAAATCATTTAAATTTCTAATACCCATCCCCCCTTCTTTTTTGGGTTTACAAATTTTTTCCCAGCCGATTTTATGGTACCCCCCTTTCCAAAGGAAATCAGCACATCTGCTTTCTAATTTTTTAATAGATGCAGTTGGGATATTGAATGTTTGGAGCCAGTATAAAATAATGGCATAAATAACAGTTTTAATTAACTCCATTCTACCAGCAATGGAAAGGAATTTATAAGACCATGTCTCCATTCTTTCTTGAATTTTTTCGACAAGCATAGAACAGTCTCTATCTTTAATTTGATTAACTGAAAGTGGTAACCCTAAGTATTTAATTGGCAGCTTACCCTAAGAAACACGCAGAATATTTAACATTTCATTTTTATATTTACCGCCTTTACTAAAATATGCTTTGCTCTTAAGCTCATTCACCTACAGACCAGCATACCTATGTAAATTCATAAGAATTTGAGAAATAGCATAGCCATTCTATTCATTTGCTTTTGTAAAGATCATCAAGTCATCTGCATATATTAAATGAGAAATAGTAGGTTGAACTCTATTTATAAGAGAAATACGACCCTTTAAAAGTTCTATCTCAGTCAAAATGAAGAAATATTCCATTACTATAGTGAAAAGATAGGGTGATAAAGGGTCATCTTGCCATATACCCCGATTGCTTTTGAAAAAACCCACTGGTTTACCTTGAATTAAGATATAAAAAGTTGGGGTACTAATACATTCATATACCAAATCACAAAATTTAATGGGGAAACCCAAACTTAATTATCATCATATGGCATATAAACTGTCTATTTACTTTATCATATGACTTCTGTAAATCAATTTTAAGGCACATATTATCCCCTTTTTTAGTATTAAGTTCCTAACCATCTCATGTGCTAACATAGAGTTTTCATATATCAACCTGCCAGGAACAAGAGCGCTCTGATTTTTTGAGATTAGAAAGGGCAGAAACACCTTTATTCAATTGCTAAGTACACTTGCAATAATCTTATAAATAACATTACAACAGGATATAGGTCTATAGTCTCCTATGTAAGATGGATTTTTATTTTTATGGGATTAAAGTAATAAAAGTATGGTTTAAACTTTTTAAAAGTTTACCTTTTTCAAAAAATTAATTAACCACTTCAACCACCTGTCCTTTTAAGCTATCCCAATGTTTTTTTATAGAATTTAGCATTAAAACCATCTGGGCTAGGACTTTTATTATCCCCAGCATTGAAAATTATTGCTTTAACTTCAATTTCTAACATAGGTGCAAGAAGAATTTCTTCTGCCACATTGTTCAACTTATGTTTGCAAATAATTTTTGGAAAATTATAAATTTGATTTTCAGAAAAGTAAAGATCATTATAAAATTTCAAAGCTTCTTCAACAATAGAGTTATATGAGTTTGTAGACTTACCAGAACTGTCAATAATATTTCCTATATTATTCATATGTTTCCTAGTTGACATCTTAGCATGAAAATATTTGGTACCGTCATCCCCTAAAGTAATCCAGTCTAATTTATCTTTTTGCTTAGCATTAACAGAGTTGATATATATTTCTATAGACAGATTTTGCTGATTCTCAAAAAACATTTTAACAGAATTTAGATCCTCGAGATTTTTATCAGCAAGATCTTGAAGAAATTTTCCTTTTTCCTTAAGTTTGTTCGGATTGTTTTTATCATAAAAATGAGTTTTATTCCAAATTTTTAGGTTATGTTTAGCATGTTTCAGAAACATACTAAACTGAAACTTTTTATTACCCTCATAAGAAAAGTTAAAACATTCTTTAAATAAAACATCATATTTTTCAAATCCATCCATTTTTAAATCTAAAAGGCATATTTTTTTATCAGAATTATCCATCTCATTTAAAAGCTTTATGAAGATTGGAGTATGATCACTTGCATTTTGTTTTAAGGTACTACATTCAAAATTTGGAAAAGTTTTATTAAATTCATTATTAATTAGCACCCTATAAAGTTTACAGTGAATATTTTTCTCAACCCCAGATTTCCATGTAAATTTGTTTCCAGAAATACGGGCTTCAATCAAACCATTTTCAATCATAAATTTATTTATCTTGTCAAGTTTACTTTGGGGTATATGAGTTCCTCCAAATTTTTCATAAGAATGAAGAACTGTATTAAAATCCCCTATTATAATCCAGGGAAAATCAATAACCTGATTTATAGCTTTAATTCTACACCATAACCCATTTCTTTCATTTTCAATATTACTACATTAGATACAAGTGACTTGAATTGAAAATCCACCTACATTTTTAAACCTGCTATCTATAAACCGTAGATCTTTAGTAATATTATCGACTAAATGTTAGAGTCCCAAATTAGCATTATTCTACCCTTACAATCACAGTCATTATTATTAATATACCTCTAATTTCTATCAAGTTTCATACCAAATTTATCCATATTATCATTATTCATCTTATTTTCAATAAGAGTGATAATATTGGGTTTATAAATCCTAATCATCTGTAAAATATCAACCTGCTTAGCTAGGGAATTCATTCCCCTAACATTCCATGCAAATAACTTCATAATAAAATAATTATAAAAGAGGGGTTTAAATTGTACCTGTCACATTGGCACTCTTACCTTTCCTTTTACACTCAGAGCTCTTTGCCTTTAATCTGGTTGACATTCTGTCCATTCTGGATTGCTAGAAACATATTTTTGCTTAAAATCAGATTTTTCTTTATTCTTACCTCTGTTTTTTTCTTTGGAATGTGCAGTTGTGCAATATCAAACTGCTCAGATATTTGAGGAACTAAGTTACTACTTCCCATATCCACTGATTCTGGTATTTGGATCAAGGAGATATCAAATTCAGGAGATGTGCGAGGCAAGGCTGAGTCAGGTTTAATAATCTCCTCAGTCTCTCCAGCCTTCTCTGGAGGAGGATCGACCTCTAATGATATAGTATCAGAAATATTGGCATTATGCAAACTTTTATCATTGTTAGCTTTGCAAAGATTGTCTGTAATTAAACAAGATTTTGGGACAGGAGGGGTTCCAGAGTCTAAGATCATTACATTTGCATCTCCTTCCATTTCTATTATTTGACTGCCTTTCATTTTGTTCTTTGTTGATATCTCTTTTTGATGAACTCCCTCTGCCGTGATCTGGTTTTCTTGATCAGTGAGCATCTTTTCCTGGTCGGAGATGACTCCTTTTAGGATGATCCGCTTTTCATTACTATTAGATGCACCAATCCCAGCATTTTCAGTATTTTCATTGTTGACCAACATTGATGTATCACCCATTTCTTGATGATTATTATCTTGATGTTCTTGAATATTTTCTTTCGGAACCCATGCTTTTTTCAAATTGCATTGTTCTTTGACATGTCCAAAACATTTACATGTATTACATTTCGGTGGGATCCATTCATATTCCACCTTTTGCGTTATATTTTCTCCATATACATTGTAACATTAATTTCATTTGGGAGTTCATCTTCTGTCGCAACTTCTACTAGAAGACGAGCAAAATTCAATCTCATTTTCAAAGTGGTTGCTGCATCCATTTTGATGGATTTGCCGATTATACTAGCCATGACACTGAAATCCTCTTTGTCCCATAGACTAAGATTCATATTGGGTAACTTTACCCATACTGGCATCGTTGTTAAAAGATCTCTATCTAGTTTTAATGACTCAGACCATCTTTTCATGATGATGAGTTTGCCATTGTAGAAATATGATCCATTTTTCAAAACTGATTCACAATCTTTTTGAATTTCAAATGTGATGAGGAAGAAACCGTTCTCTCTCGAATATACTTCAAATTGCACAGTTGATTTCCACACATGTTGAATGTATGACTTAAAAAACAAGTAGTATGGTTTGGAGCTTACCACATAAACAAGAACAGAGTTGCTCCAGCATTCTCTGGTTCTTTTCCAGACTGTCTCTTTAATCACTCCATACTTCTTGTTATTAATCACTATTGGAGCTATTGCTTCAAGATTACATTCTTCCTCTGGTGGATCATCTGACTCGGCCGCCACTATGTTTGCCCATGATTTCAAACCTTGTTATTTATTCAGTGAGAAGGCTACTGGCTTTTGTAATTCTTGAAATTTTTTGCGTTGTTGCAGTATACCTGGCACTTCTTTGCCTCTTGAAAAACTAGAATTCATGGCCGGTGGCAACTCCTGTCTATTCTTGATCTCTCTTCTCCTTTGAGATCTAGATTGAACGGTTTGAAAACCTTCTTCATCAATGTTGACTCCTAATGGCTTTCTGATACGAAGTGATTGATATTTATCAGGTGGTCTACCCATTAGAGCTGTTGTAGAGATCTTAGATGCTGAATTTTGAGGAAAAATTAATTTCCCCATGGCTGAATTGGAAACCCTAAATTTAATAATTTTTTAGTTCAAAGTATGATAGTTTAAAGGGTGCACATTACTTTGTATTTTCTTGTATATTAATTTTCAGGTTGTGCATTTGCATCGAATTTAATCGACCATAATTTTTGATTTTTTTATTTGGTTTTGATAAATCCTTTTTCCATTTGAAAGATACTTTAATATTGAAAAACAATTATGTTAATCACTTTGCAAATTTTTAAAGTTGGATATGATTTATACATGAACCAAAATAGATGTAAAACGTTGTTTCGAAATGCAAATTGTATAAAACTGAACTGAATTAATTTACCCATAACCTTTGAACGGCTTATCCAATTTTGACGATTTTTCCCATTCCAGAAAGCTTATAACTTAAGAAACAACTTTTATTTAAGTTTTTTATAAAATTTGATTGTTTAATTGGTTAAAATGCAGTATTTAATGAGTGGGTCTATGGTTACAAGGGAAAACAGAGCTGCATCTTCTTGGTAAATCCTCCAAACTTTGAGTTGCAATCGATATTTTTGCAACCAGAAAGATGTTTTGGAAAACTAACTCATTATATAACAATTACTTTTAAAAACCATAGCTTGATTTTGTATTTTTGGCCTTTGAAAGTTAGTCGAAAAGTATGTTAAACATAAATGTTGCATTCCTTTTGCGTTACATAGTTTCATACTCATCATATTTCCATATATTTATGCGATTATTATTTGAATTATGTTGAGATAGATACATTTGAATACCAATTAGGCTATTTGGCAACATTCACTCGCTTTTGGTCGCTTAAAAATAAGCAAATATGTTCAAAAATGCAAATATTATGTATGATTTTACACTATTTCGATATAGCTTCAGATTTTATATTGTTTCCTGTATTTCTGGATGCCCCAATGATTAGGATGTATATATATTGTGCTTTATTGTGTTTTGATTTTTTTATAACGCTCTCCATACAAAGGAGACTGCCGAAATTTCCGAAAAATCCAATATATAGAATTTTTTTTCACAAATTATCTTATGCGACAAAAAGAAGTTTTTGAAGGAATCTATAGCATATGATTATAGAAGTTTGTTAAAGAGCCATGTAGAGGATGATGTAAACTTTTTGAAGTTAGTAGCATATGCAGAAAGTTAGGGTATGAGCTGTGTTTGACATTTTCCTATACGAAATTGCGAGGATGCAATTTACTTGAAGGGGGAAGTCCGTAACAATCCCGCTTTCTACGCCGTAAATTAAATAAATTAAAACAAATTGGTTTGAATGCGATATTTAGTAATTAATATTTTACAAAGTTAATATTTATTTAATTGAAATATATTTAATAAAAAATTTGTATTAATAAATTGAATTGAACGAAATTGTCCTATTATTGATATATAATTTGCAAAATGAAGTATAAATCAAATAAAAACTAGATTATAATAAATTTAAATATTAGTTGAATGTGTTGTTAAATGAAATAGAAAAGAAAAATAATTGGACAAAAATCAATAAATTAAATCAAGCCTAAAGCAATTCAAAGCCTAAGCCTACTTTGATTTCCTCCTTTTCGTTTAATTTAAGTTGAACCACCCCCAAACCCTTATGTTTTGAACCAGTTCCCAATTATCCTAACCTATTTAGAAATTTCGATAATAAATCGTGTAAAAAGGTGAAGGACCACGTAAAGCAATCCATGCCTAGCATCAACGACGACGACTAAGGAGAGAAGGTTTGCAATCAATGACGATGTAACCTAGTGAGGTGAGCTAAACAGTTGCGACATAGATGGTGACGCGAGGAAATTAGAGGTTAAGCCTGTGATATAGTTATTATGACGAGGTTAAGCGCAAGGTGGCGATGGTAGGTGCTGGTCAATGACATTGAAGAGTGTTGTCATGATTGGAGTCGTATGCTATTTATTTGATGGGTTCGACCTCTGCTGCAGGCTAGTGGTGACGTGACTGTAAGGCATAGTTTCAATGAGATTAGTGGAGTTTGAATTTGGGGAAACACAGTGATGCAAATGTATGATTATTTGCAAGGGAAGGCAATACCTTTAGCTCGACAATTCGACGAGTTTTCTCACTCACATCTATATCTATTTCCGTTGCACTGTGTTCATGTGTGTGTATGTACGTAAGTATGTATTTAATTATCTCGCGTTGATTAGTTGAATTGGTTGGTAATATTGAGTGAATTGTTTGGATAAAATGTTGTTTGGATAAATTGATTGGAATGGCTATTTTTGATATTGGATATGATATAAGGTACCGAATCAGATTAGGTTTTTTTAGCATGTTAGATTGTTCAAAATGCAAAGGAGATGTTATCCGATGGCATTTTGTTTTGTATATTTTACATCTTTTTGGACCATCAGTTGAGAATATTTCCTCTCATTAGAACTATTGGTCGAGATGGATTTTGGATTTTTATTCGTTGTGCGTGCATTTGTCAATGACCGGAACTCGATGTAATTCGATTCGGGTCAAGTGATGAAAATTTATATAGATGATTTGTTGTAATTTCGAAGTATTTTGCTTCATAGTTTATGTTATAGATAATTTATTGAGTTTCTTGTTTTTAATTTTTTTTGGAAGTTGTAGGGAAATTATTTTAGATGTTTTAAAATTTATTTGAAATATATTTATAAATAAATAAAAGACATTGGGAAAAATAAAATAATATATTAGGAATTGTTTTTGAAATAAAAGCTGATTTAAAAATGAAAATAGAGATTTTCAAGAATAAGTAAATGTAAGGAATTTTTGTAAGTATAAATGTGATATATATAATATTATTTCCAAAAAGGGAAATTCTTTTATAAATAGAATATTTAGCAAAATAAATTTAAAGGTAGTTTAAAAAAGGGAATATTTGATTGTAAAAATCTATTTTTTAAGAGATTTAAAATATATTCCCTTTATATATATTTATTGGTTCGGAATTAGCATATTTGGCGACTTTGCAAAATTGAAAGGTTTTAATAATATTTTCGAAAAGGAATTTATTTCATAAAGTAAATGCTTAATAAAAAGGATTCAAAAATATTTTTGAAAGGGGATTTTAGAAATGTACCATCTATTTTGGAGATAAATTAAATTATGGGATATTCAAAAGGATTTGAGAGCTTTAAGTATTAGATACTCTTAGGGCTAGTAGTTAAGGATTTGTTATTGTTAAATACTCTTAATAAGACTTATCAAGTCGAAAGTATTTGTGCTCTCATAAGGACTTCTAGAGTCGAGAGTATTAGTTATCACCCTCATTAGGACTTATATAGTCGATAGTATTTATTGGAAATCTATGTCATAGTGTTCACGCTACTATAGAGAGCGCGTGAATTAGACCCACTAAATAAGCTAGTTATCCATCCTAGTGGTCCAGATTGCAGGGTCGTGCCATGGATCCATGATGTCATCATTTTAAGTTTGTAGGTTATGAGTTATTTCTCTCATTAGAGCCATTGCTCCAATGTCACTTAAGGACCAATGGTCCATTTCCAAGGGCAAGTAGGATTCTTGAGCAATGCTCGGTGTAGTCCAGTGGTGTGTTTATGACATGCGGTGGATACCAATGTCACGATTTTGGGAGTAACTTAGAGACTATAGGAAATGGGCCGCGGTTATTAGCGTTTCCTAGAGCTGTGCTGCGGTACGTCAGTTTCCCATCTAGATGACTTAGGTAGACCCATTTTATTTGACATATTTTATACTAACACATCATTAGATATGATAATCATTGATATTAGAGATAGTCTGCGAGTTAGTCTGTCATTTGGATTAGCCTAACCTAAGACAGTTGCGTGTTGTCTGCTTATGACATTAGAGACTTGCTGTGAGCTTATATGTCATTCTCTCATAAGAGCTTGTGGCAGAGAGTTCTCATTTGTGTATGATTTGTTGTTTCAATCTCCTAAGATTATTCACTCGAGAGTTCTTCCTCTCTAAGGACTGACGGTCGAGATATATGATTTTTGTATATTATGTTTTTTTATTGGCTTTAATATCGAATTGAGTTTATATTTTTGGAAATATTTTAGCGCCTAACGGTTGGAAGTTATCTCTTCCATTAGGACTATAGGTTGAGATAATTAATTGGATATTGCATTCGATATCTTATGTAGGTAGAGTTTTTATTAAGATATGTACTTCTTTCTATCTCGTAGGACCAATAATCGGAAGTTTTGACTTCCATCAGGATCATAAGTCAAGTGTAACGACCCATAATTTTCGAGTATTAAAATATTAATTAAATAATATTTTATAATTTTATATTGAAATAAAACTAAAAAAATTGATGTTACAAGGAGAAGAATAACTAGAATGTAATGTTAGTAATGTTAATATAAGGTAATTGCTAACTATTTTAATCTAATTTCCAATTAATTGAAGTGACTTTAAGGTTATAATTAGTTATAACTAAAAATAAGGAAATACGTTGAACGTTGAAATTATACGTAATCAATTAGAATTGGCTAATATTGAATATGAAATCAGTGGTGTTGTCAGAACGCTGCTGATAAATATTTAAAGTAATTTCAAACTAATTGAGATACATTGTAGGTTGACTTGGTTATGATTGTAAATAATGAAATAAATTAAATGATGTAGATGGTGAACTTGTATGTTTGAAATAGGTTAATATTGAATATAAAACCTTTTTGGGTAAGAAAATTATAACCCTTGGTTGTAAAGAATAAGATAAGGGGTATGAATTATTATTATAAAAGATTGTATTAATTATTTTCTCATTAATTTATCGTTTTAATATTGAATGGGTAATTAATTGAATTAAGGCAATTGAATGTTGGGTTTAATGTTGGAATTTTATGTTAGTGATTAAAATAATTGTAACGTTATTTGATGATAAGTTGAAATAAGGAAATGAATTAAATGTTATATAAAAGGGGAAATTATATGAAATTAATGGAAAATTGAGTATAATCAGGATTGTGTAAGTAGTCATAACATTTGTTGTTAATAATAATCTTGTAAATGCGATTAAGTAAGTAAAAGGTAACATTTGTCATTCATCACCTATTTCTTTAATCCATTGAAATTAAATTGAAAATCAATTGCAGTTAATCTAATTACCTACTACAGTTAATATGAACTAAAGTGATAAATATAGAAGATTGAGGTAATGAAATGGTAAACCAACGTTAAGCATATATATAATATGATAATTGATTGAATAATAAGATTAAAAAAAAACCAAAATAAGTATATGTTGGAATTTAAATTAATTAATGAATTTATTGCCGTTAATTTGACTTGGAATCTTCTAATAAAAGGGAAGAAGAATTCATTTGAAATTAATGGCGTTTAATGAAAGAAATGTACGTTTGTTATAATCTGTTATAAGTGTAATTTTGAAATTAATTACAATTATGTCGATTTGGGATCTTTCAATTTTTTTAAAAAAAGAAACATTAATTTTAATTTTTGGATTTAATGAAAGAAACATACATTATTGTAAAAAAAATAAAAAGAACATTTTAATGAAAATAAAACGAACATTTTCATTTTGAAGGTAAAAATAATTCTATATAAAGAAGAAAAAAATGAATTTTAAAGCAATATTTTACAGTCATTAAGTATACATTTGAGGCTGTATATAAGTGATTTTAACACTAATCTTGAAGTTTAAATTTAATTGACTTTTTAGGTTGTGCAATTCCCCTATGAGAAAAACATTATTTTGAAAGAAAAAAAAAACTTGAATTTGAGTTCTAAATCATCTCTTATTTTTTTGTAATGCTACACTGGTTATTGTATTCAAATTTATTTACTATATGTTAATTATGTGTAAACGAGTGTGGAAAAGGGTATTTTCAGTGATAATATATTTAATTGAGTGGATCATGAAATTAACTAGATCCTAAGTGGTCCCTTCATTTCCTTATTATTCAATACACCTGCCACCATTTCCACATTTGGTTTTATTGCAATTCTTTGTTGTAATTGAAACGTGAATTTTATATCCTTTCTTATTCTTCCGTTTTGTTTATTTATTTTCCAAAGCATCTACTTAGATCATACAGTTTTGTTTTATTTGTCCCTTCCATACATATTTCATTTGTCACCTCCCTTTCTTCTTTTGTTTTATATCATATATCATTCTTTCCCCTAGAAATTCCTTATTTTTTCAAACATCAGACCTCTATTTGTTTCCCTCAAAGTCTCAATGTCAACATAGCTTTATACCTCTACTTAATTGCTGCCAATTCATTTCACTGAAGCTATGTTTAGGAAAAGAAAAGAATAAAAAGGTGTGAGCATCCATTTCTTCCTTAACCACATCTGTACCTTTCCTCATCGCCTTGCCTTCTTTTGCAAGAAGCCTTCAAAAAAATTGAACAATGAGAATTAGCCTTAATGGTTTTGGCTTTCCACTTCTTGCCTTTGTTTTGGGTACATCAAATTTGAAAACGTGAGTTATTAAAGTTTCTTATTTTAAGAATTAAATATGTATGTATTTTTATTTTATATCCTTATAACCTGAATATCTTCCTCATACGAGCTTTGATACATGCGTAGTTTCTTCCCTTGGACTCGTATTGGAATTCCTAATAACATAAAATAGGTTTGGATGAGTTTGGAGACTATTGGAAAAGGCATCTTTGTTTGGATTTTTGCATTCTAAATATTAAAGGTGTGTGTTTTGACCCACTCACGAATACTAGATTATCTTATGCTAGTTAAATTAAATTTATAATGTGATTAGAAATTTATTAATTGCTTTTGGTATTATTAGATTGTCATTTAAGTTACATTTGAATTCATATTGAATTGAATTTGCCATTTATTTAATAATGAATATAAATTGCAAGTTATACACCTGGTAATGATAATCAATTGATTGTTGTGATTTATTGGCTGATTTGGATGTTGGATTGTGATGGATGTTATTGGTTGTCATTTTGGATGATTGGATGTTTATTTATGTATATATCTTTGTTACCACTATGGATTGAAATGATAACTCGAGCGGTTTTCATTGATTTGGAAATTTTGATTTGGATACTGGTTGAAATGACATATAACCGTGTAATTTCTTTAATTTGGATTATTTATTAGAATTGAATTATTTGAAAGATTTAAGTTTTAAATTTAAAATCCGGATCTATTTTAATTAAAATGATTAAGATTGGTATTTTTGAATCGTTTGAAATCTTTTAAATAATTAAATCCACATTGTACACTTGATAGGAGATGAATTCCTGTTATACATCTCTGAATCCATTATAGTAATATTTCTATTCAACTTATTTTGATTTGACTTACATAAGATCTTTTAGTCCTGACTCGAGTGTTTTGTCTTTTTATTACGCTCGGGTCAGTCTGAACACCATTATATTTTGGAGGATGAAGACGGAGATGGGTCTACTATTTATTATTAATTATTCCACTACATCATGTGTTCCGCTGCATTATTTATTTATTTCTACTGTATGTATAACTCTGATTTGTATTGTAAAGGTGTAATCAAATGTTATTTGTAAAACAGCTTCATGAACTGTTTATTTGATTTTTATATTTTGTCATTCCGCTGTGAGATTCTGTGTTTTATCTTTCCTTCTTTACTATTATTTTCTTATTTACCCCATTAACAGTCTTACCTTTTGAATGATTTTAGTTGATATGTGTGGTTTATTGTCGATTTAAATCGTCCAAAAGGGTGGGATGCTACATCAAGATAGTATTCTTGGATATTGACTTCTGCATTTGGTTTGGATTTCGTTCTATTTGGATTTCATATTTCTTGGTTTGTCTTTTATAGCTTAGCAGTCAGGAGTTTCTTTCATTAGGACTATGAGTTGAGGTTTGTTATTTTGATCATTTATTTGGGATTATGCATGCTTGATTTATATTTTCAGGGTCTGTCGGTCGAAAGTCTTCACTTCTATTAGGACTGCAAGTCAAGACTAATATTTTGGGGTTTTTTTCCTTAATTTTTTTTAATTTGGGATTTACTATTTTATTGTGGATTTATAGATACACCGAGTGTTTATCCATAGTATATTGAGATTTCGATGGATTTGATTCTTTTAACCCGACTTATGGATGTCGTGATTCTTACTTGTTGTATATATTCATTGGGTGGTATTTGGGATTGTGTAGCATGGTATATTATTGTGATGTTTGTGATGGATGTGCGTTGTGTCATATGCACGCTTCACCTCTCATTACCATGCTTATTGTTATATATCCATATTGGATTTAGTTATAGTCTGACCTGTTTATTATTTATATAATACTCGGGTCAATCCAAGACTTTTCAAGTACACGGACATTAGCCATTGTTTGATTGGACTTTAGAGGAGACATGATATATATTATATCATATTTGAGTTGTCTATGTATATTTTATTTTGATGTTTCCTTGTATTTGTTTGTATTGAGATGGCTATGAGATCTTACATTGTGAACTTGTCCTATATATAGTGTTGTAGAGAGACATGCCTTATATTTGTGATGTATTATATTTTTGCTGCTGCGATTTATGACTTGGTGTTCATTTTATGTAATCTATATTATTCTATCATGGAGCCACACGTGTTAATTGCTTTGTGTTGATATTGTATATGAATGGATGTATTATATGAGACTTTTTAATATACGTACTAGTGTTAGCCCAAGAAATATTTTCGTGTCTACCCCATATAGTTTCATTCTTTGTATTATCTGACAGTATTACCCTGTAATATTCTTGAGTAATATTGGTATAGAGGTGGGGTGTTATAACATCGCTTACATTATGCAATGTAATTAGGATTTCCGACCACTAAAAATGTCGCAGAGTATGAATCAATGGTGGAAGGACTCACTTTGGCCCTACAACTGAAATTTCCAGAGTTGAGATTTTCAGTAATTCTCAATTAGTGGTAAATAGTTGAAACAAACATACCAGACAAAGGATGCCAACTAGTCTTATATTTAAAGAAAGTGTTGAAAATGTTGAACCAATTTGAGGATTTCTCAATACACCAAGTACCTAAGAGGAAAGAACTCCTATGCCGACTCTTTAGCTAAACTTGCCAGTTTACGAGGAGCGCCAGAAACCCGAATTTTTTTAATAAGCTATCAACCAAATCCTAGTGTAGAGGAGAAGATGCTTGAGTCGGAAAAAGAATCGATGGTATTGACCAGATCTCAAATTCTAGCAGTATAAAGGAGGAAATTGAGAATGAAAATGAAATCCCTCGAAAGAAATTCTCCTATTCCAAGACAAATGATCGCAATAAGTATAATTGGATAACACCCATTGTTGAATACCTTATAAAAGGAACATTACCGACTAATAAAAAAGAGGAAAGAAGGTTTAATCATTAGGCTCTAACTTTCCTTACGATGAATGGAATACTTCATAAGAAGGGTAGTCCCTTCCCTACTTAAGATGCATGGATTTAGAAAGTGAATAAACTATTGAAAGAACCCCATGAAGGATTTTATAGGGATCATTCTAGTGGAATAAAACTAGATAAGACGGTTATAAGACACGGCTTTTATTGGCCTTGAATGACTAACAATGCCATTAACTATGTAAAAAGATTCAATAAGTGCCAAAAGTTCTCTAAAATCCCACATTTGCTGCCAATCGAATTGACTTTAATCTCAAAGCTATGGCCTTTCAGTATATGGGGAATCGACCTAATAGGGCCATTGCCTATCTCCAAAGAAGGAGCTAAACACATTGTAGTGGCCATTGATTATTTCACTAATGGGTAGAATCAGTACCCCTACCAAATACCACATCTAGAAAAGTACTTAGGTTTGTAATCAAGAATATCGTTACCATATCTGGAATCCCATAAAGGATAATATCTTAAAACGGAATTCAAATTGATTCAACTGTGACACGATGTAGGTATCTAGGGAATAGTCGCTTCTGAAGTGAATCCTCCCTAGATACACGAATGTTATTATGATCTATTTCGTGAAAATACGAATTGTGTGTCGAAGATGAAAAATGAAGTTTTTTTTATTTTTAATAAAAAAAGAATATGAAAAAATTTCTTTAAAACGAAAACTTATTCTTAGGTAAATGGATTGTGAAATGTTTCTATAGAATTCTCACTATTTCTTAGATTCACGGATCAAATTCGATTCAGTGGGATCTTTCACTCACATTTTGTTTCCACCAAGAACGTTTTATGAAACTCTCTGACCCCCGAATTTGGAGTATCCTACTTTCACGTGATTCACAGGGTTCAACAAGCAGATCACTAACTAATACTCATATAATAGAAAAGGTATACCTTTTCTGTATGCTTTCCCCGATTCCGTTGCTATCATGGGCCTTACGCAATTGATGGGATTATATAGAAATCCTTCAACACAACATAGGTCATCGAAAGGATCTTGGACGACTCACCATAGCATGGAAGCCAGGATCTTTCAGAAAATGGATTCCTATTTGAAAAGTGCATAACCGCATGGATAAGCTCACACTAACCCGTCAAAAAGTAAATAATTCACTCGATTCTGCAATAAAAATGGAATCATCAAGAGCATTTCATTTGTAGCTCACCCTAAGGCTAATGCAACCATTGAGGCAGCTAATAAAACCATCAAAACCATTCCTGAGAAATGATTAAGGAAAAGGAAACCGTGTAGAAGAGTTACCATTGGTATTATGGGCCTATATAACTTCTACTAAAACAACAACATGACATACCCTGTACTCATTAACATATGGATGCGAAATAATGCTTACACTTGAGGTGGAAATGTCCTTTCATTGAAGAATTGCGTATGCATTCAATCAGAATCAAGAATTGAGGAAAAATCCTTAAAATCTGATTAGTGAATTAAGAGATGAGGCAGCCATACAGACAGTTGAATAACAATGAAGGATATTACGTATTACAACTCAAAAGTAAAAGCAAGGTCATTCCAAAAGGGAGATTTGGTGCTTTGAAATGTTATGAAAAACACGAAAAACCCACCAAATGGACCACCTAGCTAAATTGGGAAGGACCACTAATCATAAACAAAGTAATCACACCTAGAAACTATAGATTATGCCGACCTGATGGCAATGTGATAGCAAGAAAATGGAATGCTAAATATTTATGACCATATTTTCCAATAATAGATGAATAAAGAAGTTGAAATAAGAAAGTCTATTGAATTACGAGTAAGACTCTCTTTAAACAAATGGAAAAACCTTTAGTCTCGTCATCAAAGGCCTCACTAAAGCGCCTCCTAGATGAAGGTCATATAAATCTCCGGTTCTGCTTAAGGTAGCTACCCCAAGTGTTAAACAAGCCTTCAGTGTCATCATCAAAGACCTCACTGAAGCATCTCCTAGAGGGAGATTGGGTAAGTCTCTAGTTCTTCTAAAGATAGCTACCTAGAGAATCAGATCAACCTTCAGTGCTATCATCAAAGGCCTCACTAAAATGCTTTCTTGAGGGATGTCGAATAAGTCTCCAGTTCTACTTAAGGTAGCCACCTAGAGCATCGGACTAGCCTTCAGTCTCGTCACCAAAGGCTTCATTGAAGCATCTCCTAGAGGGAGATTGGGTATGTTTCAGGTTTTTCTTGTACTATAACATCCCCTATCTTGAGGCCCAAAGCTAAGCGCTACAAATGTTCTAGTCATCTGTAGTATTAACTTTTAGTGACAAATACGGTAATGTTAATGGTATCCATAATATCAGAAGCACATGAATATGAAATAAAATCAACATAGAATTAAAATATCTTTTCTGATTACATTTCAAATCCATATTTCATTTTTAGATACATATTCCTAAAATGCTTTCTAGGTTTTGATCAAATATAATTAGTACAAATTACTCCAAGAGCGACATATGAAGATGCCCCCTTTGGATGATTAGAGTACTAAATAGACATACCAGTCTTAATACACCACAACGAAAATAAAATAAAATAGCTCCTAACTTTGCCTCCTGCACTTCTTTGGAAGCTTATTCGTCCACATACTAAGCCTGTAAAACCTTAGCTCTCAATTTACTCAAATTAATTTTGAGCACCCGAGAGTTTAAGGGGAGAACATAAACTTTGAGTTAGACATAAAGCTTGGTGTAAATAATACTATTACATCTCGGTTTACTAATATTAAATGAGACCACACCACTTAGCGGAATGGGTTTCCCCTCACTAATATCCCTTTTTAAAACATATCTTTTCAAATCTGAATCCTACAATCAAACTAATTAAAGCAATAATAGCGATATCATATATGCACATAAATCAGGTAATCAATGGACGATTTTTCCGAATAATGTAGTTTTGTTCGATTAACTACTAACCATTGGCTGACTTGGGCCTACCAAACAAAATAAATAATCTAATTTCTGTTATACACACTTCTGGACGATCTGTCCTTAACTTACTTCTCCTAGGGTCAACTAATCCTAATGGTTTTGCGGGCTTACCAATAACATATATTTCTCTATATATTCATTTCTATGTGTAACATCATTTTAGTCTTACTTGTGACAAAGCCCTACATACTTGAATTTTGGACTTATATTAGCTAGGGGCTGTTAGCTAAATTATATGGCGCTACCCTATACTAGTCCATTTGGTATTCTAAAATCCGAGTCATTTACTTAGGGTTAACTACCCCATCAAATTTTCCTTGAAAACATTTCTTTCAAATTGATTTAACTCTTTAAATCTTACTTAAACAAGGAAAATATACTTTTTGCCTTACTCAAATATCTTTGCCATGATATATGCTTTACACAAAACAATGTTGATGAAAACCTAAATCAATAGGGTTATCTATCCCTTTAAAACAAGTTAAGCCCTTCTTTTACTTAGAAAACATTAAGTTTTAAATTCAAGATATCGCCTTCGAAACCCTTATTTAAAAACTTTAAATAGCCCATTTCGAATCTATTGAAAGTGCCTCTTTTGAAATAGATTAACTACTTTACCTTGAAAGACTAGGCCGAAAGGCCAAAACATACCTTTCGAAACCTTTAAAATAGACTTTTTGAATCACTGAAAGTGTCCCTTCGAAAGCTTTATAAAACTTTAAACATCCTCTTTTCAAAACACTTTAAACTTATCTTTTGAAAGCATTGGACCTTCCATTCAAAAACTAAAAGTAGACCTTTCGAAAGCATTGGGGAATCTCCCCTTCGAAACCTTCATTATATAACTTTCGAAGCATTAAAGTCCTTACTTAAACAAACCTTTCGAAAGCACAGGGTTCAAATAAAATTTGTGGAACTTAGCTTCGAAACCATTTAAAACCATCCTTTTGAAACCTTTGGGTTTAACTTTCAATATATCTTAGGGTCTTAAAAGAACTTGGGCGAAAGCATTACTTTCGAAAGCATTACTTTCGAAAGCATTATTAATAAACAAAATAGTTCCAAGTTTATAAGAGCTACTTCCACCCTTTCAAATGCACGTTTCAACTTTATACCTTCCACCTAACTCCAATCCACTAAATACCAAGGCCTCAATACCATGTGCATTGGTTTCGACTTGGTTGGGAGAGGATGTATGGTGTCGAAAGGTGGCTGCTATAAGTGGCGAAGCATCATTCCTTTGCAAATGATTTTTAACCTTTTAAAGTAATATCTTTGCAACTAACTTGCCTTATTTGTCAACATATAATTGGTTGCCAATTCTTTTTCAAAATCTTTTTCTAAAAGTGCTACCGAATTCAATTTAATTAACAATTTTAAACATTTAATAAATTTCCCCTTCTCCTTCTCTAAACATATAAAACATTAAAGTCCCATACCTGAAATAATTTTATATCTTTAATAAAATACTTAGGAAAATTCTCCGAAAATTATCATAAACCACTTTTAATATGTGTTCTAACATATTTAAATTTCTAACAAACAAAGCCAACATATAATAGTCGAGAATAATTTAAACCCAATTCAACCATTTTCTTTACTATAAAATTCATAATAAATTCACAACAACTTTGAAAATTATGAAACTTGAAACCCATCTCTAAAATAATATTACCGACCTTATATCAAAAATGCAAGTCATTTGGATGTCATGTAATAGGTTTTTCAAATCAGAACTTATCATAAAGTCTATATGAAGCAACATAAATGATCAACAAGCATGTGTATATATATATATATCCATTTAAACAATCAAAACATGGCATTTTACTTGCAAAATAAATTTGGATCTCAACTAGTAATTGAAAACAATAAAAATGAGTTATAATCTAGTATTTACCTTAGCTTGTTATTAAGGAGTTTTATATTTTCCTTAAATTGATTTTATAAATCTTCTTGCTTATCTTCCCCTTATTTTCTTCTAACGGTGGACGGCCAAGCTCTAGGTATAGTTTTGTTTGTGGATGTTGAAAATGAGAATGGGATAAGGGTTTAGGGTATAAGAATATAACCTATTCCTATTTTGCCCTTATCTTATTACCTTTAGTTACTTCATTTTAAATTTTCATTTGTTTATTAATTACTTAAAGCACAAATGTTAGTCCTTGAGATGATGGTTTTGATGACAACAACCTTAGAATAGGATTATAAAATATAAATACTAACATTATAGTTTAGTAATATATGTATATGCAGGATTTAATAATGCAGGTATCAAGAATGAAGACTGTACAGTATAAAGATTCAAGATATCAAAATTGAAGACTCATGAGTATCCAGAATATCAAGATTATCAAGAGTTCAAGATTTCAAGAATAAGTAATTTAATTAGGAATTTTTTTAAAACTCTTAGAAAAGCACTGGCATCTTGAAATCCAATTTTCGTGGAATGGAATCCACTTCGAGCCTACTAAAGGGATGGAACCCTAAGTAGGATGGAATCTACGAAAAATCTAGTGGAACATCATTTTGTATCCGCTAACCTTTTATTCAAAATGATTTTACAAAATTATATCTTGTTTTCAAAATGTTTTCAAAACCTTCCTTTTAAAAGAATCAAAAACATCTATCCTGATTTTAAATACTTTTAGCCTCAAAATAATTTTTAATTTCAAAATCAAATTATCCTTTGTTTTGAATTATCTTTAATAATAATATATTAACTTTTAATATTTATACTAGATTTAAATATAAAATTATAGTAAAATTTTATATATACCAAAATATTATTGTCCACATTCATTTATGTATTTTAACTATATTTATAAAAGTTTAAAATAATTTTACTATAAGATAAAAGCTATTTTCAAAGAAAAACAAAACATCAAAATTTCCTTTGGGTTGTCGACATACCCAAGTTACCCATGTCGACATAGTGTCAGTTGATTTCAAAATTTTGAATTTCAAAAGAAGTGTCTATTCGTCATATCCCTTCGCAAATCGACATGGCCGTTGTTCTTCTATAAATAGAGGCTGTTTTCAATGAATTTTTAATCATATTTTTCTATTTTACACTCCTCTTCTTCTTTCACATTTTTTATACATATTCTTACCATTACTCTGCCGAAATCAACATTGAATCTAACTAGATCATTTCTGCTTTGTTTCTCTATCACTATCTCAACAAGATCCTCAGTGCTATTCAAAGTTATAGGCTTCTTTGTAATCATTTCTGTGAAAAAGGTGTGATTGTAGCCTTGGAAATCAATCAAGTGAGAAAAGGTGTGATTGTAGCTTAGGAAATCAATTGGGTGAACTTGTTGCCCGTGAAATCAAGTATATCTACCCTGAGGATTGTGAATCTGGAAGGTGTACCTCATAGCCTTGAAATCGAGGGTGTAATTGTATAATTACTTTTGAAATGAAATCCGTACTTGTGTGCGGGACTGTACGTAGGGTAACTCCAAACCAGTATAAAATACGGTGTGTTCTTTTCTTTACTGCTTTTACTTTATTTCTGCATCTGTGTTTGTTTCTGTGATCATATCTGTGTCTGAATATTGCATACATTTGTGTTCAAATTAACATAAACTCAAAAATATTTAGTAATTCCTTAAAACATTATTCACCCCCCTCTAGTGTTTATCCTAGTCTTAAGATCCGTAATCCGCATTTCTAACATTTGGTATCAGAACAAGGTTTTCAAAGTTTCATAATCTATTTTTTAAATTTTTTGTAAAATGGCTATGTTTGTTAATACTAGTTTAGAAATATTCAGATCATCATTGTCTCTTGAGTCTGCATATAATCAATGTTCAAATTCAAGTTGTCTACCAAAATTGTTTGATGTGTAGGAAACATGCTTTATGGGGGTTAAGGAATCAATCCACAATGGACAAATTATGCAGATCAAAAATAATAAATGGATACTCGATAGTGGATGCTCTAGACACATGACTGGCAATCCAGATATGCTGAATGATATAATATACAAAGACGGAGGACTTGTTAACTTTGGAGACAATTCAAAAGGATATGTGATTGGCATCGACAAAGTTGGTAACTCTGAAACTCCTATTATTACTAATGTTTTGCTAGTTAAGAATCTAAAATATAATCTGTTAAGTATAAGTCAACTTTGCAGTAAAGGATATAAAATTAAATTTGAAAAAGATAAATGTCACATTGAAGATAACAATTCAACCATTATATTTGAGGGAATTAGGAAAAAGAATATTTATATTCTTAGTATGAAAGTCTCAAATGATAACTTATTTCTTTTGGCAAATACAAGTGACCCTTGGATTTGGCATAAGAGATTTGGACATTTGAATTTCAAACTCTTATCTAGACTGTCTAAACATGATCTAGTAAGAGGTCTCCCTAAAATAAATTAAACCATGGCCTCCTCTTCCAAATCAAACATAAATTCAACCTTTTCATTCCCTTCTCCTACTTCTGGACCGTTTCAACAAATTACGCTCGCTCGAGTGACAAAAATGGAGGATTCTCTGAAGGATGCAATGCAATTATTGACTGCAATTCAAGTGATACAACTTAGAATGGCAAAATAACAAGAGAGGAAAGGCAAAATCCTTAGGAATTTGCAAAAATTTCTAATGGACAATCATGCTAATCCAACATTGATTGACGAAGATTCTTCAGGAGATCAAGTGCAAGAGGGCAGCGAGGAAGAAGAAGAAGAAGAAGCCTTCATGGAAGAAGAGCATGTTGAAGAAGACGACAAAGTCGTTTGTGTTGGCGAAGTGTGCTTTGACAAAGATGGAAATCTTGTCGAACAACGTGGAAATTTCTGTTTCCACTATCCAAAGTGTTCGATTCATAGATCTCCCATTTTCAAAGACACTCTTTAGTTTCTTTTCTCTTTTTTCTATTGTTGTATGTTCTTTCTTACGTTCTCTACGAAAATGTAAATATAACTATAGAATTAATAAATAGTTCGTGTTCTTATATGTGTTCTATTAAAAGTATTATTATATGGATACTTAGTTAAGATAGTTAGTAGTTTAGGACTAAATTTCAAGTTTTAGAGTTAAGTGTTGATTATTTATGATAACACTATCATTATAATCACATGTCATAGAGTATTAGATTAAGAGGGAGTTATATAGTTTGGAGTTATATAGTTAAGAGTTATATAGGTTGGAGATTATATAGATTCGAGTTAGTTTTTATTGATGACAAAAGGGGAGAAATATAAAATAGGTTAATTAGGCATAGATTAAGGGGGAGTTATTAGTTTTAGGGGGAGTTATTAGGAAAAAATACTATTTTATAAACAAAGGTTGTCATCGTCAAAAAGGGGGGAGATTGTTAGTCCTTGAGATGATGGTTTTGATGATAAAAACCTTAGAATAGGATTATAAAATATAAATACTAACATTATAGTTTATAAATATATGCATATGCAGGATTTAACAATGCAGGTACCAAGAATGAAGACGGTACAGTTTAGAGATTCAAGATATCAAGATTGAAGACTCATGAGTACCAAGAATATCAAGATTAACAAGAGTTCAAGATTTCAAGAATAAGTAATTTAATTAGGAATTTTGTTAAAACTCCTAGAAAAGCACTGGCATCTTAAAATCCAATTTATTCGTGTAATGGAATCCACTTCGAGCCTGTTAAAGGGATGAAACCCTAAGTAGGATGGAACTTACGAAAAATCTAGTGAAACATCGTTTTGTATCCGCTAACCTTTTATTCAAAATGATTTTACAAAATTATATCTTGTTTTTCAAAATGTTTTCAAAACCTTCCTTTTAGAAGAATCAAAAACATCTATCCTGATTTTAAATATTTTTAGCCTCAAAATAATCTTTAATTTCAAAATCAAATTATCCTTAGTTTTGAATTATCTTTAATAATAATATACTAACTTTTAATATTTATACTTAGATTTAAATATAAAATTATAGTAAAATTTTATATATACCAAAATATTATGGTCCATATTTGTTTGTGTATTTTAACTATATTTATAAAAGTTTAAAATAATTTTAATATAAGATAAAAGTTATTTTCAAAGAAAAACAAAACATCAAAATTTCCTTTGGGTTGTCAACATACCCAAGTTACCCATGTCGACATAGTGTCAGCTGATTTTAAAAATTTGAATTTCAAAAGAAGTGTTTATTCGTCATATCCCTTCACGAATGGACATGGCTGTTGTTCTTCTATAAATAGGGGATGTTTTCAATGAATTTCTAATCATATTTTCCTGTTTTTCACTCCTCTTCTTCTTCCACATTTCTTTATACATATTCTTACCATTACACTGCCGAAATCAACATTGAATCTAACTAGATCATTCCTGGTTTGATTCTCTATCACTATCTCAACAAGATCCTCAGTGCTATTAAGAGTTGTAGGCTTCTTTGTAATCATTTCTATGGAAAATGTGTGATTGTAGCCTTGGAAATCAATCAAGTGAGAAAAGGTGTGATTGTAGTTTAGGAAATCAATTGGGTAAACTTGTTGCCCGTGAAATCAAGTATCTCTACCCAGAGGATTATGAGTCTAGAGGGTGTACCTCGTAGCCTTGAAATTGAGGGTGTAATTGTACAATTGCTTTTGAAAGGAAATCCGTACTTATGTGCGAGACTGGATGTAGGGTAATTCTGAACCAGTATAAAATCCGGTGTGTTCTTTCCTTTACTGCTTTTACTTTATTTCTGCATCTGTGTTTGTTTCTGTGATCATATCTGTGTCTGAATATTGCATACATTTGTGTTCAAATTAATATAACTCAAAAAGATTTAGTAATTCCTTAAAACACTATTCACCCCCCTCTAGTGTTTATCCTAGCCTTAAGATCCGTAATCCGCATTTCTAACAACGACTACCTTATAATTATACAAATCTCAATCCCTTAACCATTTACATTATTACATTTGATTTATCTAATTAAATGTCTTAAATAATGTTAGCCAAAATTAGGGTCACTAAAAGTACCCAAAGCACCAGACCAATCACTAAGCACCTCCAAGAGGGAGGTTAGGTAAGTCTACGATTTTTCTTGATATAGCTAAGTAAATGCACCAGACAACAAGACTTAAACCATCACCTAAGGTAGTGATAAGGGTTTGATTCAAGTTGAGACCATCACCTAAATTTGGTGATAAGGAAATCAGTTGAGTCAGTTAAACCCCATCTTAAAGAATGGATCTAGAGAAAGAACGACAAAACATGGACAAAACAATCTCCAAAAGAAACAGAGATCTACTATCCAAATAAGGAAATCTATTGCTAGAAAGATATTCTGGTCTTCTATTATTGCTAGATGGTTTTCTTGTCTTCTACTATTGCCTGATGGATTTCTGGTCCTCTTTTATTGTCAGATGGATTTCTGGTCTTCTTTTACTATTACATGGATTTTTAGTCTTCTATTATTGTCAGATGGATTTCTAGTCTTATTTTATTATCGGATGGATTTCCGGTCTTCTATTATTGCCAGATGGATTTCGTTCTTCTTTTATTACCAGATGGATTTTTGGTCTTCTATTATTGCTAGATGAATTTTTGGTCTTCTTTAATATCAGATGGATTTTTGGTCTTCTATTATCGGTCTTCTTTTATTATCCGACGGATTTCTATCTTTTATTATTGCTGGAATGGTTTATGGTATTCTTTTATTATCAGATGGATATCCTCTTCTATTTATCAGATGGATTTATGATCTTCTATTATTGCAAGATTGTCTTCTTTTACTGTCAGATGGATTTTTAGCCTTCTATATTGCTAGATGAATTCTTGGTCTTCTATTATTATTAGATGGATTTTCTAGTCATCTTTTCAGCTAATTTTCTAACTTCCTACTTAGAACACTATTACTGCCAGATGGGGTTCTTGTCTTTATTTATGATATTGGTAGAGAAAATTTCTAATGTTCCCTCCTATGATATTACCAAATAGTCTTCTAGGCTCCCGTTTGAAAATTTATTATTATTTGTTGATCTCCTAGAGCAAAATTATAATTTTGACTCATACTATAGCTCAATCAAATACAAAAACGGATTGCTTGAAATTGAAATGAAGTATAAAGTTGATAATGAAACTTATCTTTCACTTTATGTTTTACAGGAAAATGGGATTGAAAGAAAATCTCATAAGAAATTGAGAAAGCAAAGAAATTATTGATTTTACACTAAAGTGTAAAAGGCTTTTTCTATGTACGGGGCAAATGCTATCCACATATTTACTAAAGGATATGAATAAAGGAATTTATATCGCACCTCATTGATATTGCACTTCATTAAAGCCGTCTATCGTCAATACTTCATGTTAATAGGACGATGATTACATCGGAGAGCTGCATATCGTAAGCCACCGCCTAAAGACACTGAATGCTTCATCAAAACAAGGATGGATGTCGTATATAGTCGACATCACATATCGCCTCTACTCCATGCCGCCTTCCTTTAAAGTCGCATCTCAGGCGATACCGCTTCTTTTCAATACCGGGCCTCAAGTAATGCTGCGCTACGTCCATGCCATATAACATCTATACTGCATTTAATTAATGATGCAAAAATTCCATGCCACATGTCATCGAAGCCATATGTTATTAATGTCACATGTAACCCATAACGAAACATACTAATCCCGCTCTATATTACTTCCATTCCATATCAATGCTGGTCCATATCAATACTACATCATATCAATGTCTCTTTAGGTCGATTCTACCACCTATTGACGAAGAATACCGAAGATCACCTATGATACTCGACATCATTAAGGTTGCCAAAGACTATCCTTGCTGAAGATAAGTCAATCCGAAGGCAACATATTACATCACGCCGTCTATCTACCTCTATAAATAGGGACCTAAGGGCATAAAGGAAGGGGTGATCATTTCTCTTATCTTCTCTCAAAATTAAACTCTTGTAACCCTAAATTGATTTGGGGAAAGTCCCAATTTGATTATAATCATGCTTAATTGAAATAAACAAGAACTTGGACATGCCTATTACTATGATCATGCATCTTAGACATTATTAAACATGAGCATGCATATAGTAAAGCTCTTTGGGCCTAAAGCAAATGTGATACTATTTACATAGGATCGTAGGAACTTCAGTCCAAACTAGTACTTATATGCATAGCCTCTATTTTGCCTCATACATATGGACATTGAACTATGGACATAAGGACTGTTTATTTAGTTCATTAAAATGCTTAATGGGCCAGTGCACACATTTACTACTTATCTTCTCTCTCCTTTGAATATATGACATGGTACTTTGAGTATTCTATTCCTAAAGAACAAATTGATTCTTGAATATATTATTCTAAGTGACCTTAGGGGGTCTCGAATATTTTGTTCCTAGTGACCTTAAGATATCACGAATATTGTGTTCCATGAAATTATATTGGCTTTCGAATGTGTAAAGTCCTTGAGAATTATGGATCCATTTCCTAATTATATCAACCCGTACTAAGCCTTGAATGCTAAGCTCATTCTTGAATTAATTAACACCAACTAAACCATGCTTGGTCGTATCGACATGTGAACTCGAACCATTGATTGCTTATCGATCTTGGTTTCATGGGTGTTATACCAATTTTTGGTTTAACAATATATATACGTACCACGGTCTCCTTTTGGACTAAGATATTATCCCCGCTAGCATCTGTAACCCATCACCTCATCAGAATCCATCATCAACGCTGCATCACGTCCTCATCGTAGTGCATACCAAGGAACTCCCATAGTGCTTAATAACGACGTCACAATAGTTATCTTTATTCTAGCCATTTGAAGGACTACCATAAAGGGTTACCTAGATTTCCCCTTAACAAACAACCTAGCAAACAATTGTTGCGGTGCATGTCTTAACATGATCTACAATCTAGCAAACCCTTGTCTTTCCACTAACCACTCAGGACTGATGACGTTCTCGACCTATATGCAGTTCCTACTCCATAAGCTGGTACTTAACAATCACACACACACACACATTGACATAGCGTCGAGCCTTTCTCACCATCCCATTTAGATTGCCTAATGTAATCAAATTAATACCTATTTGTTACTTAATACCCCCTAAAAGACTGAAGTAGACTCTACTTCTTCTTTGACACTTCGACCATGATGAACCTCCCTACATGGGTATCCCTCACCTATACGCGAACATATATAACTCTAAGGGTCCTACAGTTGGATATGTCTCATATCAGTATAATGTATGCACAACTACTGGTAACCCATTGCAGTGGGCAGACTGCTGTTGTGCAACACTACTGACCTCGCATTCCAACCCCTTTTTATGACTGTTATTCTTATTTGTTCTTGGTTTACACCCGTTATAAATGCATACGTGAGGCTACATGTATATATATGCATACACACACATGTGTGTATGCGTGTGTGCATGTATGCGCGTGTGTGTGCGCGTATGTGCGTGTGTTCATATTTGTTTAATTATCACGCCTTCAATGTTCAACTATTAGTAATATTCACTTACTTTTTTGTGTGTTTACTTCTTATTCCATTTATATAATTTTAATGTCATTTACTGCCTTTATTAAAAGATCTAAATGTCTTTCCTATTCACTTTTTCATGCCTTATTAAATTTTTATTTCGATTCCTTTTTAACCTTTACTACACTCCTTCATTTAGTGTACTTTCCATACCCTTTTTATTTTACCTTTTTATTGTTTTTTGTTTGATTTCCGTCTTGCCCCTATTGCATATATATATATATATATATATATATATATATATATATATATATATATATATATTTCACTTAAATCATTATCATTATCATTAAAATTCTTAAATTCATTTTTAGGGATTTCCATATTTTAATGTGTTGGAATTACATCTCCCTCAAAAGAAAAAGTAAACACCGTAAATCTCTATATTTTACCTAAAATGGAGATTTGTTTTACGTTTGAGATTACAAGGTATGGAAATTAGATTCCACAGCAAATCAACCTTTTCTCTTTTCACTAATTATATTTTATTTTATGTCAGTTCTGCTGCATAGTAAAATTCATACTTGCCAATCCGCTAACTTTTTCACCATGCTAAGCATGTTGCATTTTAAAACTAAAAATTCTTTCCTTTTTCCGTTCAATTTTTTTGAGTTAGAATTTTGAAATATTTGGAAAATATTTAAAATTCAAAATGTTTTTAAAACCTTTTCGTGGAAATATTTTATTTTTTAAATAAAAGAATTTTAAACAAAAATTTTCAAAGTTTATATTATTTTCTCAAAACAACCTATGACTCATCCTACGCAATCGGGATTTAGTTAATAGTTTAACGTCCTTAATGGGCTCTATCATACAATGCATTCCAAATTTAAGAAACTTTTCTTTTATCTTAAAATAACAACTAGTACACACGTTTATTTATAAATTTCAGCTTTTAAAGTGTAGGAATAGTGACTCGTAGTTGTGCAACAACCTTTCATCGTCCTTCGCTCGCTAAAATTTACCTTGCAAAAGTTCTTTACCATTTAGGACTTAAATATTATTTCTTTTAGTTTAGTAGCTAATTAAATTAATTTTCCTAATTTGTTTTGTAACTTCTAGTTTTCTTCTATTTTCTTTTCTTTTGTATTAATTAAGAGTCTTTCCTGAAATTCATTGTTTTACTGTTTTCCAAATAATACTATGGTCAATATAAGAAACAAATAAAAAGGAACATTTCCATTAATACCATACGCGTTTTATACAAACACAAACAAATAATGCCTAGAACCTAAACCTAAAAGAAAAAAAATGTTGGAAGGGAATACAACTACTACTAACTACTACCACCTATGAGCTAGGAGATGGTCCTCTACGAGGGTTAGAACCATGGCTGCAACCGAAAGATTGGAGCATGGATGCTATGCACCTAAGCTTATGATCCTGGTGCCACTGCTCCTTTCATTTCTCCTACAGCTTCGCCTCAATTCAGATATGAGAATCTAAGATCGCTTTAAAATTGGGGGCTTGCTCCTATTGCCCTGTAGCTTGCTAATCTGGCTAAGAGCCCACTCCATATACTCTTGCCCTACCTCATGCTGCTAAGCTTCGCTGTAGCACACCTAATTTTTGATAACATTATTCATGAGATTTAATTAGATAAACTAAATAGAATAATGTAAATGTTAAGTGACAAGGGGGTTGAGATTTGAATAAATCTAATTAAGGCCGAGCCTAATAAAATAATTAAATTGGCTTAAGAATAGTTTTTATGTTAATTAAAATACATAAGGGTCTATTAGGAATTTCCGCTCATAACCCTTACCCTTATATATATTTTAGTTCCTATCATTTCATTCCCATTCACGTCATTTTGAAATGCAAACCCTAAGCTTAAGGAAGGGTCGGCCATTAAGACAAAAGGAATTCAATTAAAAGCTAGAAATTCAAGCTTATGGGGAAATCAATCTCAATCCAAATTCCTTATCTAAATCAAGGCGAATAATAATTCAATTTTTTTTGAATCATACGTTATCAGATTTAAGGGTAAATTTGTTTTTATGATGAATTGGATGATGATATGCTTGAATATTGATTTGTTTAATTTAAACAAGATTGTTTAAATGAGATTATATACAGTTTTAGGGTAGAACCAATTTATATTAACGTTTAAATGCCATGGAAATTTTTTATATTGTATAAAACATGATTTTGGAGTTGGGTTTTAATTTTGATAATTTTCCAACTATGGAAAGATTATTGTGAATTTTCAAAGGAAAATATGGTTATTTGGGTTTATAAATTTATTTCAGAAAATATATCAAGAATTTGGGTCTAAAATTTTAAAATCTTAGATAACATGATTAAAACGAATTTCTAGAATTTTTGGGGATTTTTCTAAAGTAATTTGCTATGCAACTTAAATTATTTTAGACTAGGGACTTCTTTGCAAAATTGGTTTTTCCTAATGGAAGAGCTTATTTGATTAACTTAACCGTGGTTTATCTTTGAAACTAGTGGCAATTATCTTAGTAAAGAATTTGAAAAGTTAAGGCAACCTATCTAGTGTTTACATGTGGCTGGTTAGTTAGAAAAAGGTTTACTTTAATTAGTACAAAACCAAGTTTACTTAGAAAAGATGGTTTCGCCTACTTTGGAAGTACCTTTCGACATAGAGCTTCCACCTTCAAATTAGTCGAAACCTACTAAGCTGAAACCAATACACATGGTATTACAATGATGGTACGCAGCCGATTGAAGAAAGGTGGAAGGAAGAGTGTCGAAACATAGATTATGAAGGGGTCAAGATCTTTAGTTTATTTTCTTAAAGAAAAGCGCCTGCCTATTTATAAAGAGAATTCAAAGGACTCGAACCCAACGCTTGCGAAAGGGTATTTTAAAACAACTTTTCAAAGTGGAGCTGCTTCCTTTTTAAAGAAGTAGCTTCCGAAGGAGTTACTTAGTATTTGAAATTGAAGCTTTCGAATAGGGTAGTTTCGACAAAGTTGAAACCCTTCTGTAACTTTAAGCTTTTCGATGGTATTGAAGATATAAATGCGATCGAAAGGTGCTTTGCGTTTTAATAAATATAAGTCACTTCTAATAGCCTTCGAAAGGAGTTAGTGGTTAAGAAGGCAATGGTTTCGAAGCCAACTTTCCATTATTTTACCAAGATGTTTAATGCTTTCGAAAGGATGGTGCCGACGCCATCATGTTTTCCCTAATATTTTTATATGATAAAGGATGGCTTCGAAAGAGATGCTTTCACCTATATTTACTTTGGCCCAAATAATATTTTAAGTATAAACCCAATGCATCCAAAAGGAGGACTTTCAATGATTTCGGAAGGGTTACTTCCAATGGCTTCGAAAGGGGTACTTTCAATTGGTTTTGAAGCAATGCTTCTAAGTTAATACTTTAGTACAATCGAAAGATTTCAAAAGGAAGGTCTTAAAGTATTAGAAAGACAGGAGACTAATTTTTTAAAGATAAATTTTAATGCTTTCAAAGGAGGTCATCCTATGAATTCGTTTCGAAGGTTTCGAAAGGTTTTGTAACCTAAACTCATTTTAAAAGGAAAAATCCATGGATAAATTAAAGGAGCTTTGAAATGATTTTAAGAAGAAGCTTTGCTTGATAAAATTACACGTTGAAGGGATTAAACATGTTTTATATGAAAAGTGCAAGGACATTAACCCATAGGGGTGGTATTGTTTTGTAATTATGTTTGTATCCTCGGTTATAAATATATTCACATTATAATGGACCTATAATTTAGTTTAGAGATAAAGGGTAGAAGAACCAGCTAGGTTATCCTAGTAGTGAACATAAATTGGTTAAACTCATGGATGAGTAGAATTGCATCCAAGATGTTAGGGAGACCATAATATAGGATGCCTAAATATGGATGTTGTCAGGGAGACAGGTTCATAGTGATCCCATAAAAACTATGTTATAAAGAGTGGCTGGCAGGGGCCAATTGGTTCATAGTGATCCCATGAAAACTATGTCCGGATTAAGTTATTGACATATGTCAACATGTTCCTAGTCAACCCATGAAAACTAAGATGAGAAGAAAAGGTATTAGTAGGGGCCAATAGGTTCATAGTCAACCCATGAAAACTAGGATAAGAGAGAAGTTATCGGAGTCACCAATAGGTTAAGAAGAACCCATGAAATTAATTAAGTTAATTGGCAGGGGCCAATAGGTTCATAGTGCACCCATGAAAACTATGAAATATGACAAGGAGTCCATATATTGTATAACGTTATTAGTAATCCCATAAAAACTAATAGGTTAATAGTGATCCTAGAAACTATAAATATGAGAGGGGGTCAATTAAATATAGAATGGGAAATCCTATATGTTTTAACATGTTTGTATATCATCATAATATTTTGAAATGATTATGTTTTTAACCATTGTGGATGCAAGAGCACAATATATGGTTTTATATAGGTTTTAAGATACTATTGAGGGGAAAACCCGTTCCGCTAAACGGCGTGGTCTCACTAGATATCCAAATGATTTAAGACGGTAGATTATTGTTCATACCAGGCTTTATGTCTAACTCGAAGTTTATGTTTTCTCTTTAAACTCTTGGGTACTCAATTGATTTTTTAGTAGTTTGAGAGCTGAGGTTTTCAATCACCTCTTTAGATGAATAAAGCTTCCAGAGACGTGCATGAGACATGATAGCTATATAGAGTTTTCTCTTGTTTGATTCCGCTGAATTGTTTGTAATGGAATAGTTGTTAAATTGCATGTATATAATCTGATCATCCAGGGGGCATCTTCTTATGTCGCTCTTAGCGTATTGTAATAAATATATTTTCTCTAAACATGGTTTACACATGTGGGGTTATGTAATGAACTGGAAATTTTTTGAAATGGAATATGATCTTGTTTGAAGTTTTAAAATTTTCCATATTCATGTGTTTCTGTGTATCAATGAATCTAACACCACCGTACCTGGTCGCCATGGGTTAATAACTATGGATGATTGCAGCATCCGTAACTATAAATTTTGGGCCTCCAAGTAAGGGGATGTTACAAGTTGGTATCAAAGCATAGGTTTATGAAATTTTAAAAGAATGTTAAACCTAAAAGATTTTCAAACATAATCCAATGATTTCAAAATATGATCGGGGTTTGGGTTAACACTATAGTACCGTACTGTATTTAGATAAATATATATATATAAATATGTGTTTCCCTCTCTCTTAGACTATTCTTCTATATCTTACTAATGATCGTTTGCAGATTTACAAGAAAGAAGATATGGAAGCAGGAAACAGAAGATGAAATCTAGGTGGAGGAAGAACCACAACTAATGAAAATGCTCGACCTAATACTAAGTGGAACCAAGGTCAACAGGCTAATTCTAACCCAAATAATGATGCCAATATTTGTGCTGGAAACCACCAGTAGATGCGGGGATGGTGTATCATTTGTTGGCCCACCTTTTGCAAGATGGGTTGTTGGTAATGTTGGAGGAGCAAATCATGTTTCTCAAGTTGGGAAAAACTGTAACAGTCTGATTTCTCGATGCCTGAAAGTCGACATCGATACATCCACTGTATCAAATGCCGCACAGTCGAATGCCCAAAAACCGAATTGTTAGGGTTTAAAGAAGAAGAGGGAGAAGAAGAAGAAAAAGAAACAGAAACAATCACAGAATCTCATATTTCGCAGCGGACAACATATAATAGATAAATAATCTTTAAAATAAAGAACTATATCAGTTATTACATTACATTACATTATCAGAGTGTACAAAAACAAACAGCGGAAAGAAATATTATATATGTAAGTGATACGCCTCGCCATTAGCTCCAATTCCTGATTTCCACAACAACTTCTTGACTTTGCTACCAAATAACTGCTACTCTGACTCTAGGCTACCCGTGTGGAAAATTATGGGCACCCAGAGTTTAGAAAGGGAACAATAAACTCCAGATCAGTCATGGGACCGGTGTGAGATATTGAAAATACTTATTTTCACAAAGAAAATAAAAAGAAATCTTCCATGCTTTTGGAAAATGAAACTACCATAAGGCCTCCCACCACACAAACAATGCAAATGCAGAATTGGCGGAGATTTCTCCTTATGATAGTCAAACATGCTTAATACGCAAAATCCTTTCGATATTATTATTAGTGCATAGTGCAGAAAACCTTTCGAAAATATAATATTAATCATAGCCAACATAGACATTTCGTACTATGCCTACTATAGCTACCATCTAAACAGTGGTGACCACCATAAGTAAATGGCAGTTTATACAACTAAAAGCGTATTGGGTTCGTATTGGGAATTGGATTTCCAACAAATGTTCAGGCTAAGGAACTTCCTACTGCCACATGGGTACGCCTCTAGAGGGACGTCCTGAGAACTTAACCAGCTCTCTGCCAACACAAGGCCGGGTTACCTCTGTAACTAGGTAACTACTACACAAGTATGCCATCCCCCGATCCTTTGGGACCTTTATTCGAGGATCCTCTACACCAACAACCACAAAGAAAAGTATTTGCAATAACCACAAAGATTAAATATCAGGGCTCCATACTTGACACCACCCTTTTCCAGAAGGAAATGACATACACTAAAGGGCGCGACACTCATAACCTTGCCGCATCTTTCATGTTTTGACCATTTCCAAGGTGTGAGGTCCGATGAGGTCTCATCCACAAAGCTACACTTTTCACAAAGTCATGCTTTGATCAACAAATGATCAGCAGCACTTCATGTGCCACATTACCAAATTGGGAATGTATCACTAGTAACCATCAACTACATAACCTCTGAGCTCGTATGTCTCAGAGAAGGGTGTTAAGCTAAGAGAATAAATTCTTTGCCACCAACAGAAATGTATTTGATAGAAACCAGCTTTACATCTCAAAGTGTAGTGTCAGACACACATCCATACAAGTCCGTTACGAGATCGAACGGAACTGAAGGCACTTCCAAAGAAGCCCTTGCAAATCCGGATATTCACAAATCACGTCTGGAATCCCCATCACAAAAGGTGATAAAATCTCTATACCGGAGCAACCAAGTGCATAGACATTCGACAGGTAATCCTTTCGCTTTCAAAAATACCAGGTCTTCAACACCATCTTCAAATGCAATCCCATTTCGTCGTATTGTTATTCGGAATGGGTTTTATGACACAAGGTCCTCTCCCGGCTGATCCGAATAACGAGCGCTTATTTTTAAAAATAAGTGTTACATTCAGATTTCAACAAATCACAACGATTTTCACTTTCGTCCTTTAAATAAAAGATCCATCACAATCATAAGGGTTCGACGTGGTTTTCGGATATCCACTTGGAATCCGACCCCCGGTCGTATCGAAATTCAAATGCCATTAAAAAGGCTAATATTGATAGTCGGTTATTTAACTATCAATAAATATTCACAACAACACCAAGATTTAAATAATTTTCCAAATTATTTATTTTCAAATATCTTTGCAAGATATAAATTTTTAACACTTCATCTATTTGAAAACAAATTTCAAATCACTTTATGCCTTTCAATCCTTTGAAAACAAATTTCAAATCACCATCCTCACTTGGAATAAATTTCCAAATATTTATTTGATTCCGCAGAAAATTTTCCGAGTTAAAATACTTTAAAACAATTTAAATTACTTATCCAACGTATATACTTGGAAATATTTAAAACAAAACTATTTTAAAACACTTACTTAAATATTAGTTATGAAAATACAATATAGAAATCTCGTATATAAATTCAAGGCCAAATTAATTTTAAAATAAAATTAGTAGATAGGATATAACTATTTAAATATCTAATTTCAAAACAAATATCAATTTAGCTTTTAAAATAATCCCTTCTATAATTAATTAAATAAATCTTTATTTTATAGGTTTAAGACAATCCCAAAAATAATTTCTCCGACAATATTCTTCTAAACAATTCCTAGAACTTTTGATGTATACTTCAAAAGCTACTTAAAAATATATTTGGCTTTCTAGGGAAGAATTTTCTTTCCATTTATATCAATTAATAAATCTTCTCCATTTATATTAATTTACATACCAAATCTGTAAATTTATTTTCACACCTTTTAAATATAAGACAATATTTATTTTAAAAGAAATTTTCTTTTATTTTCAAAAATTCCATTGTGAATTTAGATGTCTAAATATCCATTGATATACGATTTTCAAATTGATTTCCAAGTATTCATTTTCAGCACCGAATTAAGTTCTAAGTGGATTTCCAAATTTATTTTCAAATACTAAATCAATTTTCAAAATTGATTTCTAAATTTATTTCAACACTAAATTTATTATTTTTTGAAACAAATTCCTTCTTTTAAATTTATTCAATTTTCTAAAGTTATTTGACTATAAATTTTCTACTAAATTTCAAAATTCAAATTTTATTTATTTCCGTTATCATACGATACAAAAAATATGTTCGGCTAAATTATAGCCTACAATAATTTCAATTACAATATAATCACAAAGAGATTATCAACACACAACATATGAAACAAATTCAATACTTGAGGAATTCAGTTGGATCCCTCCAACCTGTTTCCCTGCATCCATAGACGTTAGCAATACAATTAAATACCAATTCCACTTCGAGGTGGAATATCGCGGTATATGGGATTTATAAAATCATCCGCTATTATGCGGCGCAATAGGGTCTCATCCGCTATATAATGCGGGAAATCAACAACTCCATTATATATTATATACTACTATATATATAATATCATCCAGTGAATAATTATTATAAATCAATCATCAAGCAAACAGTCAATCAATTTTAAATCTAACTATTTAAAATTAATTGGAGATTTTAGTTGAGTGATAAGATCTCACTTTTATTATGCAATCAATCCATTTTCCATCTTGGCTCGATTTTCTCGATTTAAGACCTTGTATAACAATCATATAATTTTATTAATACTCGAAAAAAAATCAAACTAACTCTTCCATTCACTAAATTTAATGATTAACGATTCAATTTAACTTAGTGATTCAATTTTAAACATATATAAGATTTTTCTCTTTTAAACCAATTTCCTATTATTAAATAACATATTTAATTTCTTTCAACCCTAACAAGGATAGAAATTTCTTTACTGTTAGTTTATTTTATTTTATTTTATATTCAAAATATCTCGTAAACTCTAGCCCGAAATCCCAAACTCCTACCCAGGCATGCCGCCTATCGTTTATAAGGTTATAACCCTATTCCGAATGCAACGGAAAAGGTTTCGAGTTCTAATTTGATCATATGGAGAATATAGCTTTTTAGACCAATTAAAATATCGAATTTTAAATTTAAATTCAGCGCATTTGCTTATCGTACGGCCAAACGACAATTCCGAATGCTATGAAAATTGAAATCCGATAATAATACAATATTACGGATCAAATGAAACTGGTTTCGTTGAATTCGGAGACTGTGCCTCGGAAGGCTATTTTTAAATATCGATTTAAACAGTAAAATATCAAAACTGAACAATTCACTTTCAAATTTAATTCTGAAGCTTCCATTATCATCACTATTGTCAATATAAATTTTCCAAGCCTTTGAAAATATTTTTAATCAGTTTAAAACTGAAGATTCAAATTTTTACCCAACTTCAATAAATTAAATTCTATAATTTAATTGCCAAATTCATATTTATATTTGAAATTCAAGTTAAACTAACCTCCAAATATTTAAAATCAATTAAATATTCCATTTAAAATGTTAAAAATTTCCAGGTCGTCACATCCGTCCCCCTTAAAAGAATTTTGTCCCGAAATTACAAGTTAAGAAGAATGATCCTCAACCCGTTTAATATTTTCCAAATCAAACAGTTTTATCAATTTATCAACCTAAATTTTTTTATGAAAGATTCATTTCCACTAACTTTCCAAAGTCTTCCATAGTTTCCAAACAAGCTTGTTTCCTTAACCAATTCAAATTTAAATCTAAATTTAAATTTTAAACTTTCAAAATTTTCTCAAAATTTTTCTAACACCCTAAATTTTTGAAAAATTTCGCCAGCGTCTCCTTTGCGCGGCTAGCTCGGTACGACTACAAAATGGCACCACAGGCCCTCAGATTCCAAAAGAAAACAATAAGCCAAGTGACTAGACAAGAAAATCACCAAATTTCATATGGAAATTGAAATGCATACCTTTTTATCGAGCAATTCAAATTTTTATCTTCGAAATCAAAATCTCAATTCCATTTCCCTGTACACATCTGTATATTCTGATATCCATAATATCCAATTACAACATTCAAATATAATTTTGCACATTCCTTTACGGAATTTCATTTTTATTCAATTTTGCATTTTCAATTTCATTTGAATTCGATTTACACTTTCAATTCTATTTGGATTCAAATTACCTTCTGAATATTTAATTTTATCTTTCAATTATAACCGATTCATATTATTATTTTGAATTAGTTTCATTCACTAATTTACTTAAATTTTCAAATTTGAAATCGTTTGTCGCTAACAAATAATGTAACAACCCTGGTCTTGATGATTACCTCTAATATTAAATTATAACGGTGATTATAATTTAATATTGGAAAAAAAAATTGGAGATTTAAAATCGTTTATTTTGAGTAAACAGTAAAATTAGAAGGAATAAAATGGAGTAAAAGATGGTAATTTTGGTTATAAATGGTGAATATTGGAAATATGATGATTTGGACTTTTATTGAATTAATTAAATGAGATAAAATGATTTAATCAACATTAATTTGTTGAAATAAGTGTAAAATGATGAGAATAAAGTTTTAAAAAGTTTATTATGTTAGTTTGGAGGAGAAAATTAATATTATATGGTTTTAATTTGATAAATTGCAATAATTTTGCAAATTATTGCCAAATGTTGATTTTTGTTATTTTTAACAAAATCTTATAATTAAAAAGGTGGAATTTTGTCTAAATTAAGAATTGGCAGTAAGAATGATGTTAATAAGGTTTGTTATATTTAATTTAACAAGAAAATGATTTTTGTGTAGATTTTGGTTGCTAAAATATTTTTATATAAATTATAGTGTAAATTGGGTATTTAAGTAAAAAATAAGAGTTTTAATGATGGAATAAAATTTTGATGACTAAAATATCTTTTATATGTTGTGAAAACATTTTGTTAAACATAAAATAAGTTTGTGTGATTTTTATAAAGTTGAAACTATGGAACTGTAAGTTGTATTGGCTAAAATATGTGAAATAAAGTGTAAAAAAATGAATAACTTGGTTGATTTAGATTAAGTATCAACACATAGACTATTGGGTTTTGGGTTTAAAGTCCACTCACCATTTTCACTAAGAAGAAATAATCTCCTTCTCAAACTGAACGTATGTTCAGTTTACAGTAAACAAAAAGAAGGAGATTGAAAAACCCTCTTTGCTCTTAAAACCTAGAATTCAAAATATTCAAATTCTCCAATTTCTGCAAAATTAAAATAATTTGAAGCTAATTATTTCAGGTAATCAATCCAAAAACAAAGATAATTTCATCAATTTCTAGTTTTGAGAACTTGTGTTGTTTTTAATTTCAGCTTCTCTTTGCATGTCTATGTATTTCTTTTTTTTTTAGGTTCCTAAAGCATAATCAAGGCATAAGGCTATCATATTCTTCAAGCTTGCTTATATTTGCTTTAAATTTTGCTAAGGTGGGTATCAAAACTCACATTTTCTAGCTTAGATTGAAATTTCAATATTGAAATCTCAATTTTCGTTTGTTGCGTGTTTGTTTGTGAATTATTGTCACTAAATAAGGCATATCTCTCTCGTTATAAGTCGGAAGTTGGTTTTCATTGAAGTTATGGAAAGCTTGAAAAGAGAGAGATAACTTTCATGCTAATCACTTTCGAAAATTCGTAGCATAGAGGGTTGAAAAATCGAGTTCAAACTCGATGTCCTGTCACTGTAAAATTGTGACTATCTATGCTTAATGCTGTTGGAAATTTGAGCATATCTTTTTCACTTTTTCTCCGAATTTGACGATTCTTTATGTTCCGGAAAGCTTAGAGTTTGTGCTATAACTTTTATGTTAAACACTTTCGAAAATTCTTAGCATAGAGGGTTGAAAAATCGAGTTCAAGCTCGCTTCCCTGTCACTGTAAAATTGTGACTATCTATGCTTAATGCTGTTGGAAATTTAAGCATATCGTTTTCATTTGTTCTCCGATTTTGACAAGTCTTTATGTTCCAGAAAGCTTATAGTTTGTGCTACAACTTTCGTGTATTGAGTTTTATGAAATTTTGAGGTTAGCTATGTCAAAATTGAATTTTCTTACTGATAATCCGAGAGCAAAATCAATATTTGCTCTGTGCTTGAAGCTGTAACAAAATTAGACACAACATTCTCGTTTTTGTTCGGATTTCGATAATTTTGAATGATATGGAAAGGGCAAATCATGTGCTACAACTTTACTTCATTGAGTTTTCTGTAATTTTGAGTGCTTCTATGTCAAAATTGAACTTTGTTACTGCTAACCTGAGAGCAAAAGCAATATTTGCTTTGTGGTTGAAACTGAAACAAAATTTGCCATAACTTCTTTGCCTCTTAACCGAATTTGATAATCTTAGATGTTTCGGAAAGCTTAAACTTTGTACTAAAAGTTTCATGTTTTCTAAAATATTGAAGTTTGCTTGGTCAAAACTATGTTTGTTTGTTGCTATTACGAGAGCAAAACGGCAACAATAACAATTATTGATTTGATGTGTGTTTTAGCTTATTTTTGCTCTCATTCTCAAATAAATTATTTTATTTATAAAATAAACATTTTTATACTATTCGAACGTATGAGAAAGAGAATTAAACGATTTAGTAAAACACGTGGTATAGGACATGTGCTTTTACTATTTCGGTTAATTTCGGACTTGTACGATCGAAGCTATTTGGGAATATTGATTCTGAGATGTTTTGCCATTTTATGGCATATTTTTAATTTTATAATTTCTATTTATTGGAATTATTTAAGATGGTTAATATTTGGCAAGTATTGTGGTTTGAGATCTCCTATGAAGGAGTATGGTCGATGAGAACCATCATGATGTTTTGTTTACTTGCCAATGATATGAGGCAAGTCTTGGGTTAATGATTTCATAATTTGAGATTTATGGTTTATGATGAACCATCATGATGTTTTCACATGTCGATGAGATGAGAAAAATTACGATGCCATTTAATACTTGTCGATGAGATGAGACAAGTATTGTGTCTCTTTATCACTCGCCAATGAGACTAGGCGAGATATAATTTTATGAGTTTTATGATGTTTCTAGTGTGACATCGACTAACGGCTAGTAAACCTCTAAGTGCGAATGTATGGTATGAGACATACGTTAACTCTTTTTGATTCCTATCTGTGAGTTTGTGACACATTCACAATGTTTACCTAACATAACTGCTTTGAGAGGTGTTAGCGACCTTGTCATGAGGACGAACTGCTTCGGGAGGTGTTAGCGGCCTTGTTAGGGCTGACAAAACTGCTTGGAGAGGTGTCAGCGACCTTGTCATAAGGACAAACTGCTTTGGGAGGTGTCAGTGACCTTGTTAGGGCTGACAAAATTGCTTGGAGAGGTGTCAGCGACCTTGTCATGAGGACGAACTGCTTTGGGAGGTGTTAGCGACCTTGTCTGAGGCTTCGGCCGTCTGAGTTTAGCACGTGCAGCATTGCTTCGGCATTGCAATCGGGAATTTGGCCTATCCTGGTTTTCTGAGTTTTCTATTTTATTATGATTTCACATGTTTGATTACATCGATAGCCTAGTACTATATGAGATGCCGAATGTATGGTGATTTCATTTATGATGTCTTAAACTCTTATTGAGTTCCTTGAGTTATGAGTTTGGATGATTTCATGAATTTGTAGGATATTCTAGGCCTTGCCATTCTGGCGAGTTGAGATTGAGATTTATAAACATTTATACCGATGAGATGAGGTATAATTGAGTTCGGAGATTCTTTTTTATTTGATTTTGGGATCATCCTACTTGAGAATGTCTTATGTTTGCCTTTTTGGCAAGATTTTGTATTGATGTTTCACCTTTTGAGGAGATATGGTTCATGGAAACGATGTATACATTTTGGGATGTAGCCGATGATATGAGGCGAATGTTTATATTATTTGGGTAGTATTATTGAACTTACCTCTTTTGAGGTCTTTGTATACTTAAGTGACATTATTTCACTGAAGTCATGGGTTATATTCTTTCTGTAGCCTCTTCTCATTCGAAAAGAATTATCACCTTTTATCTTATGCTTCATATTAGCCTCTTCTCATTCGAAAAGAATTATCACCTTTTATCTTATGCTTCATATTATCGTCTACCCTCATTAACTGATTATTTTAGCTAGACTGACCCGTGTACTTTGTACTCGGGTCAGACTGAGTTGTTTCAGGTTACCTATCAGTTACGGGACGTTGCTTTGATGCATTTTCTCGGATACTAGCCTAGCACTTTTGTGTAGTTTTTATTTCTTTCCGCTTGACTCTGATGTATTTACAATTAATTCGATGTATATGGTGTGGTCGTTTACCGTACCACATTTAATGTATTCATATTGTATTGTACTAAACAAGCATCAGTGTATATGCATATAAATGATGTTGATTACTGTTCTGTGATGTGATTTACATTCAGTTATTGTATTTTGTTCTGTTAGATCCATTAGCTTCCTATAGTTTGGATTAAGCATTTACTGGGTATGTCGATCCACTTGAGTAGAAAAGAAAAATTATATTGCAATTATCGACGTATTCAATAGATGTTTAAGACAAAATTATAGATAATAGCCCTTAACCAGCTCTATTCTCTTCTTTAGTAGACAGAATTACTTGTTAATTCTCTTTACTAAGGTGGGTCTCGGGGTGGGGCGTTACAAATAAATTTTCCCAAATTTTTTCTACCTCTCGAAATTTTCGGAAAATTTTGGCAGTCTCCTTTGTGCGGAGGAGCTTTTGCAATTTGACAAAAGATATAAATATATATACATCGACCCACCTGGTCGGAAAAACAAAAACAGTTCACATTTCCTATTTTTGCTGCGTAGGCGTACTTTATTTAGCATTTTTAAGCAAAGTGGTTTATTAATAGCATTTTAGCGCGACCAAACCAGCCAAACGGCCTCCCTGTACCTGTACTTACTCAATTTAAACACATAAGTGACATATATAGGAAATGCATTTACATTTCACTCATTTTCAATAGTAAACACATAGTTTTCACAAGCAAAATATTCAAATTATTTCCATTAGCAATTTATATGGTTTCGATACAATTTAAATTGCTTACAATACATCACACATCATTTCCATTCAATTTCAATGGTTTACAACACACTTTCTTTCATTCAATTCATTTTTAACCGAAATGAACTCATATCCATTTTAATTGGTTTTAAAATCAATTTTATTGTCCTTCATTAACTCATAGAATTTTATACAGTCACGTTTTCGTCAAACGACAACCATTTCACAATTTTACTTAAGTCGAGCTTTACCCAATATTTACTTAAGTTATATTAATTCAAAACTCAAATTTATTTTTCCTTGTAACACTTTCAAATTTAAATCCTTGATTTGATTTTCATTTATCAAATTCATTCCATCTACTAATTTAATTAAATTAGTTTTACTCACTTATCCATTTTAAATTTCAACTTTCCATTCTCAATTCATCTCGAATTTATTTTATCAATAACATGGAAATTTTCAATTTATTTCTACTTACTTGAATTTATTTGCAAATTCGAACCATTATTATTTAACTCACAATTCTAGTTTTAATTTAACTAATTCAACTTTTCTATTTCATGAATTAATTAATTATCATATTAGTTTACTTGAATTCAACCCATTTTATTCTTATTTTTCCAAAGTTTGGATTTTTTATTCAACTTGATCCCAATCAAATCTAATCCCATTTTTCAATCCAATTCATTTACTTACAAATGTTAACTCATTTGTTCATTCAAAAATTTATTTCAAACTTACTTTTATTTATCCTTTTTCAATTTGAATCTTTATTCCATTCAAATTTCAAATTTTTTTTATGAGTTATCAAACTTATATTTATATGTCGTAACATTTTAGAGAAATTTAATCCTTTGAAATTTCAATCCAAATCCTTTAATCCATATTTCAAAAATTACTCTGGCATTCCATTTCAATTTATAAAACTCATTTACACATTCACATTACCAATTTCATTCCATTAATGAATTTTATTTCAAATTATAAATCACACTTACAATTTACATTTGCAATTCTCATTTGTATATGAATTCATTCCCTTATCCTTTCAATTCATATTTATAAATTTCATTTGTTTAATGAATTTATCTCCAAATCTTTGGTTATACCATTATTTCTTATTAAATTTCCATACAATAATGATGATAATTCAATATCATCACTTCCTAACAACCAAGCAACCATATACCATAAAAATTCACAGAAAATCATTTCTTTTACATACAAAAATAGATTTGGGTATAATTACTTCATTTGCTCGATTTTTAAAACAATACTATTTCGGTTTTTCTTGTTTAAAAGTTTAGAAACCCCTATTGAAACAATTGGTCAAACTGCACCGACCAGAATGTATAAACAATCAACCGATAAGTCAACACAATAAAAAACAATTTTATGTTCACTAACAAATACACGCTCATAGCTATTATTACACTCACACTCATTCTAGGGTACTGCTGACTCTATCTCTAATACGTAACACCCAACAGAGCCAGGGTTGTCGCTCAACCAAATGCTCTGATACCACTTGTAACAGTCCGATTTCCTGACGCCCGAAATTCAACATCAATACGTCCACTGTATCAAATGCCGCACAGTCGAATGCCCAAAAACTGAATCGTTAGGGTTTAAAGAAGAAGAGGGAGAAGAAGAAAAAGAAACAGAAATAATCACAGAATCTCACATTTCGCAGCGGACAACATATATAGATAAATAATCTTTAAAACAAATAACTATATCAGTTATTACATTACATTACATTACATTATCAGAGTGTACAACAACAAACAGCGGAAAGAAATATTACATATGTAAGTGATATGCCTCGCCATCAGCTCCAATTCCTGATTTCCACAGCAACTTCTTGACTTTGCTACCGAATAACTGCTAACCTGACTCTAGGCTACCCGTGTGGAAAATTATGGGCACCTAGAGTTTAGAAAGAGAACAATAACTCCAAGTCATTCATGAGACTGGTGTGAGATCTTAAAAATAGTTATTTTCACAAAGAAAATAAAAAAAAATCCGCTATGCTTTTGGAAAATGAAACTACCACAAGGCTTCTCGCCACACACACAATGCAAACACAGAATTGGAGGAGATTTCTCCTTATGATAGTCAAACATGCTTAATACGCAAAATCCTTTCGATATTATTATTAGTGCATAGTGCAGAAAACCTTTCGAAAATATAATATTAATCTTAGCCAGCATAGACATTTCGTACTATGCCTACTATAGCTACCATCTAAACATTGGTGACCACCATAAGTAAATGGCAGTTTATACAACTAAAACCGTACTGGGTTCATATTGGGAATTGGATTTCCGACAAATGGTCTGGCTAAGGAACTTCCTACTGCCACATGGTTATGCCTCTGGAGGGACGTCCCGGGAACTTAACCAGCTCTCTGCCAACACAAGGCCGGGTTACCTCTGTAACTAGGTAACTACTACACGAGTATGTCATCCCATGGTCCTTTGGGACCTTTATCCGAGGATCCTCTACACCAACAACCACAAAGAAAAGTATTTGCAGTAACCACAAAGGTTAAATATCAGGGCTCCATACCTGACACCACACTTTTCCAGAAGGAAATGACATACCCTAAAGGGCGCGACCCTCATAACCTTGCCGCATCTTTCCTGTTTTGACCATTTCCGGGGTGTGAGGTCCGATGAGGTCTCGTCCACAAAGCTACACTTTTCACAACGTCATGCTTTGATCAAAAAATGATCAGCAGCACTTCATGTGCCACATTACCAAATTGGGAATGTATCACTAGTAACCATCAACTACATAACCTCTGAGCTCGTACGTCTCAGAGAAGGGTGTTAAGCTAAGAGAATAAATTCTCCACCACCAACAGAAATGTATTTGATAGGAACCAGCTTTACATCTCAAAGTGTAATGTCAGACACACATCCATACATGTCCGTTCCGGGATCGAACGGAACCGAAGGCACTTCCAAAGAAGCCCTTGCAAATCCGGATATTCACATCACAACGGGTGATAAAATCTCTATACCGGAGCAACCCAGTTCAGAGACATTCGACAGGTAATCCTTTTGCTTTCGGAAATACCCGGTCTTCAACACCATCTTCAAATGCAATCCCATTTCGTCGTATCGTTATTCCGAATGGGTTTTATGACAAAAGGTCCTCTTCCGGATGATCCGAATAACGAGCGCTTATTTTTAAAAATAAGTGTTACATTCAGATTTCAACAAATCACAATGATTTTCACTTTGATCCTTTAAATAAAAGATCGATCACAATCACAAAGGTTCGATGTGGTTTTCGGATATCCACTTGGAATCCGACCCCCGGTTGCATCGAAATTCAAATGCCATTAAAAAAGCCAATATTGATAGTCGGTTATTTAACTATCAATAAATATTCACAACAACACCCAGATTTAAATAATTTTCCAAATTATTTATTTTCAAATATCTTTGCAAGATATAAATTTTTAACACTTCATCTATTTGAAAACAAAATTCAAATCACTAACGCCTTTCAATCCTTTGAAAACAAATTTCAAATCACCATCCTCACTAGGAATAAATTTCCAAATATTTATTCGATTCCATAGAAAATTTGCCGAGTTAAAATATTTTAAAACAATTTAAATTACTTATCCAACATATATACTTGGAAATATTTAAAACAAAACTATTTTAAAACACTTACTTAAATATTAGTTATGAAAATACTATATAGAAATCTCGTTTACAAATTCAAGGCCAAACTAATTTTAAAATGAAATTAGTAGAGAGGATATAACTATTTAAATATCCAATTTCTAAAATAAATATCAATTTAGCTTTTAAAATAATCCCTTCTATAATTAATTAAATAAATTTTTATTTTATAGGTTTAAGACAATCCCAAAAATAATTTCTTCGACGATATTCTTCTAAACAATTCCTAAAACTTTTGATTTATACTTCAAAAGCTACTTAAAAGTATATTTGGCTTTCCAGGGAAGAATTTTCTTTCCATTTATATCAATTAATAAATCTTCTCGATTTATTTTAATTTACATACCAAATCTGCAAATTTATTTTCACACCTTTTAAATATAATACAATATTTAGTTTAAATTTTTTTTCTTTTCTTTTCAAAAATTCCATTGTGAATTTAGATTTCTAAATATTCATTGATATACGATTTTCAAATCGATTTCTAGATATTCATTTTCAGCACCGAATTAAGTTCTAAATGGATTTCCAAATTTATTTTCAAATACTAAATCAATTTTTAAAATTGATTTCTTAATTTATTTCAACACTAAATTTATTATCTTTTGAAACAAATTCCTTCTTTTAAATTTATTCAATTTTCTAAAGTTAATTGACTATAACTTTTGTACTAAATTTCAAAAATGAAATTTTATTTATTTCTGGTATCCCGATACCAAAAATATATTCGGCTAAATTATAGCCTACAATAATTTCAATTACAATATAATCACACAGAGATTATCGACACACAACATATGAAACAAATTCAATACTTGAGGAATCCAGTTGGATCCCTCCAACCTGTTTCCCTGCATCCATAGACGTTAGCACAACAATTAAATACCAATTCCACTTCGATGTGGAATATCACAGTATATGAGATTTATAAAATCATCCGCTATTATGCAGTGCAATAGGGTCTCATCCGCTATATAATGCGGGAAACCAACAACTCCAGTATATATTATATACTACTATATATATAATATCATCCAGTGAATAATTATTATAAATCAATCATCAAGCACATAGTCAATCAATTTTAAATCTAACTATTTAAAATTAACTGGAGATTTTAATTGAGTGTGAAGATCTCACCTTTTTATGCAGGCAATCCATTTTCCACCTTGACTCGATTTTCTCAATTTAAGACCTTGTATAACAATCATACAATTTTATTAATACTCGAAAAAAAATCAAACTAATTCTTCCATTTACTAAATTTAATGATTAACGTTTCAATCTAACTTAGTGATTCAATTTAAACATATATAAGATTTTTCTCTTTCAAACCAATTTCCTATTATTAAATAACATATTTAATTTCTTTCAACCCTGACAAGGATAGAAATTTCTTTAATGTTAGTTTATTTATTTATTTATTATTTTATATTCAAAATATCTCGTATAACCTAGCTCGAAATCCCGAACTCCTATAGAGGCGTGTCGCCTATCGTTTATAAGGTTATAACCCTATTCCGAATGCAACGACAAGGTTTCGAGTTCTAATTTGATCGTATGGAGAAGATAGCTTTTTAGACCCGTTAAAATATCGAATTTTAAATTTAAATTCAGCGCGTTTGCTTATCGTACGGCCAAACTAGAATTCCGAATGCTATGAAAATTGAAACCTAATAATAATACAATATTACAGATCAAATGGAACTAGTTTCGTTGAATTCCGAGATTGTACCTCGGAAGGCTATTTTTAAATATCGATTTAAACAGTAAAATATCAAAACTAAACAATTCACTTTCAAATTTAATTCTGAAGCTTCCATTATCTTCAGTATTGTCAATATAAATTTTCTAAGCCTTTAAAAATATTTTCAATCAGCTTAAAACTGAAGATTCAAATTTTTACCCAACTTTGATAAATTAAATTCAATAATTTAATTGCTAAATTCTTATTTATATTTGAAATTCAAGTTAAACTAACCTCCAAATATTTAAAATCAATTAAATATTCCATTTCAAATGTTAAAAATTTCCAGGTTGTCACAATAACTATGCTAAGTTGAGAAGGGATTACACTAGTCTAGTTGGAAAGTCGTTTGTTGGAACGGAGGATGTTGTTGAAGTTGAGAATTGGCTATTGCAGTGTGAGAGGATCTTTACTAATTTAGGATTGGATGATGGGCATAAGAGAAGGCTAGACTCTAGGCAGTTGTAAGGGCCAACACTCACTGGTGAAATAGTGTGGAAGAATCCAATAGAGTCCAGAAGAAAGGAGCCCAGAATGGGGATGCTGCTAAGAAGGATAAAGGCTGATTTAGTGTGCTTCAAGTGTGACAAGAAGGGTCATTATGCGCATGAGTGATGGCCAGGCAAAGGGAAGAAGGCTGCAGATAAGAAGAATGTGAAGTGCTTTGACTGTGATCAAGTTGGGCATTATAAGAACCAGTGTCCAGAGCCAGTCATGGCGGACAAGGGGAAGTTTTTGCCGATAAAGGAAAGACTATGATGGAAGGTACGTTTTTGATTCAGAGTATACCAATTAAGATACTATTTGATACTGGTGTTTTTGCCGATAAAGGAAAGACTATGATGGAAGGTACGTTTTTGATTCAGAGTATACCAATTAAGATACTATTTGATACTGGTGCATCACACTCATTTATATCTCAGTGTTTGGTTGATATGTTATGCTTAGAACCCACATACTTGTTACTTCGTTAAGGGTTTCGAATCCAATAGGAGGGTATGAAACTCCGAGGATGAGATTTCACCAGTTAGAACTTGATTTGTGAGGTCATATGTTTGCATGTTGTCTGTATGTTTTCGATTTCGTAGATTTCGGATTCATTTTGGGTATGGATTAGTTGAGAAGGTATGTGGCGAGTATATTTTTCCAAAATGGGGAGATATCACTAAGACACCGTGATAGTCATAACCGAATTATATTCTCAGTAGAGAATTCTAACCGGAGTAGTTGTTCTTTGTCAAATGCAATGGAAGTGGGAGAAGAGCTAAGTCAAGTTTGAGCGGCAAGAGAATTTGTAGATGTTTGTGCTGGTTACGGGATTACCACCAAAACGAGCTGTTGAGTTTCAAGTAGATCTTGTGTTAGGAGCTGAACCTGTAAGCAGACCACCTAGTAGGATGATACCGACTAAGAAGAAGGAATTGAAGGTGCAGCTAGTGGATCTAGAAGGAAGGAATTTTATTCGACCAAGCAGTCCGCCTTGGGGAGTGGTCGCGGTATTCATGAGGAAACTAGATGGGTCGTTAAGGATGTGTATCGACTATCGTAATTTGAACGAAAGGACGATAAAGAATAAGTATCCTCTACCGAAAATAGATGATCTATTTGATCAGTTGAGTGGGGCCAGAGTGTTTTCCCAGTTGGATTTGGTGATGGGGTTCCATCAGTTAAGAGTGGCAGAGGACAACATTTCGAACTAGGTATGGTTCGTATGAATGGTTAGTAATGTCATTCGGCTTGACGAATACATCTGCTTTCTTTGTGGATTTGATGAACCGAGTCTTCCGAAAGTATTTGGACAAATTCGTGTTAGTGTTTATAGATGACATTTTGGTGTACTCTAAAGATAAGAGGGAGCATGAAGATCATCTTAGAGTTGTGCTTGAGACGCTGAGGTAGAATCAGTTAAAAGGCGAAGTTTTTCAAGTGTCATTTTTGGAAGAAAGGTTAAGTTTCATGGTCACGTGGTTTAGATAAAGGATTATCAGTCGATCCAGATAAGATTGAAGATGCGAACAATTGAAAGAGACCAGAGACAGTAACCGAGGTTAGAAGTTTTCTTGAACTTACTGGCTGTTATTTAAGGATTTCTTGCGGATAGCATCGCCTTTGACTAAGCTTACCAGAAAGGAGGTGAAGTTTGTTTAGTCCGACAAATGTGATGAGGTATTCCTTAACTTAAAGCATTTGTTGACCAATGCACCAGTGCTGGTGGTTCTAGATGGAAACCAAGAGTTTGCAGTGTATACTGATGCATGTGCGACTGGATTGGGAGCATTGTTGATGTAGAGGTGCAAAGTCATTGCCTATGCATCTAGACAGCTTAGACCACACGAGGTTAGATATCCTCATGACTTAGAGTTACCTACGGTGATGTAACGTCCTGCCAATTCGCATGGTTCAAATCGACACATGTGCAAATTCAAACCATACAGAAGGGCGGATTGTTATGGGGTAAATAAGAAAATTAGAGAAAGAAATAAAAAAAAACAGAATCTCACAGCGGAAGGATAAAATATACTAATCAAATATACAGTTCATGAAGCTGTTTACAAAATATTTAATTTTACTTATACAATATATATCAGAGTTGCACGTACCAACAAATATAAATTAATGCAGCAGAATACAGTGTGTAGTGGAACAATATAATATAGTAATACTAATGAAATCTTCGTCGTCGTCCTCCAGAAATAAAGACTTCGATCCTGAAATGCTCGGACTGACCCGAGCGAATTGAAAGGATAGAACACTCGAGTCAGAACTAAAATAGCTTATGTGAGTTAAATTAACAGAAATAAATATGAGTGCAGTAACTCAAGAGATGCTCGGGATTTACATCTCCTAAGGATCCGTTAAACTATTTACTATGTAGTATATTTCGCTATTATAATAGTGTCTAATTGGAAAATAAACTTACTTTTAAATAGCGTTAAGGCTTTACAATTTCCACCTTAACAAGCAAAATGCCAATAGTCTATACAGTACCGTAATACCTCCTGATCGGGAGGCTACCAAGGATATTCCATAGGTACGACACAAATATAAACTCGTATAAGGCGCGATAGGGTAGGTGACACGGCACAACTAGGCAATGCCAGGGTAGATATACCAATTACGCTTCCGGGTCGGTGGTAACGCGTAGCCGCAGCTACCGCCCACCTCGAGCCACCCCCCCAAAAAGAAAATCAGAAGTGGCCACCGAATTAATCCAAAAGTCAAAGTATAATGTCGAAGGGATGTGTCCGATCAAAGGTGCTACCTCAATTAACCCGTCGATCGCTCCTGTTTTAGCCACCTTATGCCAACTCACGGGAGTTGGGTCCACGTATTTACCTCAAAGGAAATGACGCCACCATCCTACTTTATTCTGGATTCTCCACCGTGTACACGGTTGTTAAAGTGGTTTTCGGAGTTGGCAGAGAGTATGACAACTTCCGATCCCGGTCTCTTCAACAACCAAACGTTATTATAACACCGCGGTTATTTTAAAATAATTTATACTTTAAAACCAGGATAAAATATTCATTACAAACCATATAAATACGATATCATTTCCTTTTAAAACCCAAATCTATATGAATCGTTTAATTTCAAAATATATCCTTTTTCCAAAATCATAATATTTTCAAATAATATACCTTAAACCCCATAGCTTTGAAACACAATTTCTAATACTTAAATGGTTTAATTATTAAACCGCTTTACATAACAAAATAGCTTTTTAAATTTCATAAATAAATTCCAAATATAGGTTTAATTCCCAAATAAACCATTTCAAGTTTCCATATATTTCAAAGCTTTAATTATTCCACATTTCAAACTTATTCTTTGATAATTTTATATATATCAAATTCAATTACTATTATTTAGATTAGAAATGTTTACTTAATAAATCAAATATCATTTAAGTAAAACCTTTAAACTTTAAATAACATGATATTCTCTCAATTTAATTAACTTGATAATATTCATTTAAAATGACTTGATATTCATTTAAGTCCCCTAAACCAAAATCAAGTTATAAGGGTCATACCCTTTAAAACCCCAAATTAATTTAAATTCCAAATAAATTTTATTCGAGGATAATTCTTAAATACCTCAATTCAAAGCAAATTCATATTTATCTTCCAACATTTATTTCATTTAAGACATTATCAACTCTATCAAAATTTTTAAATAAATACTTAACCGTATTATATCTAAATAAAATTTACTTTTATTTTTAAAACTTCTTTTATTCTTTAGACCAAATTTATACATAGCTTAAATTCAAGCGTTTAAATATATATAAGAATAATATTTAAAAATATCAAAAATCAATATTCATTAAACCATATTCTTTCCAAAACCATAGAAAAACATTTCAAAAATAATTTTATATATATACCGCGGTGCCTATATAAAATTTTCTATCCTATAGTCAAGTGATACGGATATTTATCATTTCAATCCGTAATTTAAAAATAAAAAATGCGGTTGTATATCATTTCAAACCGCAATCCCGAATGAGATGAAATGCATAATAACTTGCAGTTTATAACAATATACAATACAACATCCATTCATCAACCATTTATCAAAATCATCATAAAATTCAAACAATACATCAATATATAACAGCTAATAAATAACAGGCATTTACTGGCAGTTTATTATGCAAAATAAATTAACTGATAATTTAACTGGCAGTTTATATGCATAATAAATTAACTAATAATTTAACTATCAGTTTATATGCAATAATAAATTTAACTAGAAATTTAACTGGCAGTTTATATGCAATAATGAATTAAATAACAAGTAAATTATATGAATACAATTTAACCGAGATAATGATGAAATATATGCTAAACTTCTATAAATAAATTTTTAAACACATCATAAACCAATTTAACAAACATAAGAAATCTTAGAAGTTGTGAGTGGGTTAAAACACTCACCTTTTGAATTTAAATTGAATTCAAATCCAATTTAAACCCAAAAATTCAACAGCCTCAGAATCTGTCCAAACCATCGTCATAATCTCCGGAATTTTATTATGAACCTAGCGGAGGAAACCGCGCGTGAATCGGATAACGTATGAGAGAGTTATTCATGTTAGATCATTCGAAAAAAAAAATTAATTTAAAACAAAAAAAATAAAAAAAATACACAAATGCTCACCACGTCAGCAAACAATACCTCCCTTCACACAGCAACGTGAATGATATCCAGAACCCAATCGTGCGCACGTGAACAAAACTCGAGCACGCGTCACCATCGTGATCTTCCACGGCCAAACCGCCTGCGAGCTCGTCGCCTATACCTCACCACTCCGATGGTCCCCACACCCCCACGTCGACAGATCAACGCCCAAACTAGCCGGCCGCCAAAAATTATTCGAAACCCTAACAAATTAAATCAGATTATCCAACCGTTGAAACCCAAAACAAACGATGCCGATGCAATCCCCTCAGTGCTCTCTACAATACCCAGCAACGATTCGCCGATCCGACCAGTTTGATCGCGGCGATGTTGAACGACCGTGGATAAACCTTAAATTTCTGTACAAATGGTGATTTGAATTGAAAAACGAATTTTAGATTTAGGTTGCGATCATCGAGAACTTCAATATATATATTTTCGAATTTTTCTAAGGAGTTGGAATTTTCATTTGATTTTGAATTTGCAATTGGATCTAGGGTTAGGGTTTGCAGCCATTAGAAAGGAGGAATTGAGAAGAAGATGTACATAGAGCCAAATAAGAATGAAGGAAATTAGGGTTTATAACAACATATTTATAGATAGATTTGAAATAGAATGGATCAGATGAAATAGACGTACGTGCTAACGACGAAATGACCCAAAAAGCCCGTTCTGACTCCGGAACGAAATTGGGTCAATCCATATACCAAAATAGATGTTTTTAAATATTTTAAACGCGATGGAACAAGTTTCAAGTCCAAATTTCATCGTATGAAGAAGTTATGCTAAAGTCAATATTTTTCAAATTGATTTCAATTGATTTCAATTTAATAAATTTCAAGGCGTTTCGAGTCCGTACGATCAAACGACAAGTCTGATCGATACGAAACTTGAAATCCTACAATAATTCACCGTTACGGATCCGATGAAACTTGTTTCGTCGAAATCCGAGTCAGTGGTCAAAATGGCTATTTTTCCATTAATTAAATGATTTAATAATTCATTAATTGAATCACTTTTCAATTTCACTTCCAAAATTTACAGATCTTACCAGATTTGCTTTCTTAAATATTACAGTAATTTCGACAAATCCTGAGGTCAATTAAATGTTGGTTGCATCATACACTTCAGCGTAAATTTAAATTCCATTATATTCAAAATTTACCAATAAAATTCTCAATGGTTCCACTAAATTAAATACATTAATAATTATTCCATTTATTATTATCAAATAAAAGGATTTACCATTGGATTCAAACTATTACATAAATATTTTCCAATTTCAACTTAATTTTTAATTAACGTAATAATGAATGTTATTTACTTAATTGCAGCAAACTCAATTTCCTTAATTCTTTACGTTCAAATAGATAAACAAATCTTGATTACCGTTCTTATTATTCGAACAAATCGTTCTCCTATAAACATATTTAACATTTGGTTACGTTACATTACCCTAATACTTTTCGTTTCACCTTTATTCGTTTTAACTATTTTATTTCCACTAACTGTGTAATAACTGCAAAATTCAATCCTATTGAAATTTGTCAATTTCACCCATAAATCTAGATTTTAAATCCAATAATTAATTTACATGGGCTCCATTCTTTATTACATCAATTGTTACTTTAATTTACATTAATCAAATGTTAAATTAACATTTACTGTAATCGATTACCAAAAATTTATTTGATACATTAATTAAACAAGCAACCTATATTAATTGCATTTATAAGTTCGTTACTTATCAAACCAGATTTATAATTCCATATCCAACGCTAATTTTTTCTTCATTGCATTAATATATGCCTATTTACATTTTAATTTGAATGAATATTATATTTTTAAATGTGTACTTCTTATCAATTTGAACACATAAATTAAGGTTTTAAATACTTCACATCCTATTAAATTTACAACATTAAATTTACATTCTATTAATTACATTACATACTTTACGTATTAATTACCCAATTAACATAATTTGAACTTGTTTCCCCATCTACCAATTACTTCTTAAAATAAATTTACGCTTCTATTAATTTATATTCACACTTACGTTACTATATTAAAAATCATTAAAGTAACGTTTATTATCAATATCAACATTATAATTACTTAACTTTTAAATGAACTTTATTCCCAATAAATTCATTGACCACTTAATTAGGCAATTTATAATACTGTTATCATACCCTTAAAATTTTCACTTAAGTTTATGTTATATTCAATTTATTTTATTTCATAAATTAATTCAAATTCTACGCTCGTTTTCTTCCATTTGATTTATAGCCTAATATAACATTTACGCTAATTATTGACTTTATTCAAATTTCTAACTCCTCTGTTATTTACTATCATATTTCCATTTAATATACCTTTGCCAAATATATACATAAATTATGATTATATTCTAAAATTGGAATTTTCTACAAGTTCATAAATCATTAATCTTAAATTTTCATTGTTTCTATTAAATTTTCATTCACTTATACAAATTCAGCTTTTGACTAACCTTATTGCCTGAATTTACATGTAGTTGCTTCATTATAACTTCTAAAAAAATTTATTTCTTCCTAAATTTAATTTCAAAATTTAAATTAAACTAACCAATTTATTAATCAAAATTTACAGGTCGTTACACTCTTCCCCACTCAAAACTTTTCGTCCTCGAAAAGTAAAGAAGGGAAAAGAAGAGTTAAGAAATCAATATATCTTATTTAAATATTACATTTATAAACAAATAAATTTACAAAATTAATTAATTTAAACAAAATATACCAATTTATAACCAATAGATCTTTTTATACTTAAATTAATAAAGTTTGGAAAACATTTTCAAAATAATTTCTAAGTCCAAAATTTACGGAAAATTTTGGCAGAGTCTCCTTTGTATGGGGAGGCTCGGAAGAAAATATAATATCAAAAATAACAATATACAACATATAATTTCGAAAATATTATATCCCAACACGGGAAAATATATAAAAATAGCGCTATAAAACCGTAATCCGAGAACGTACCTATTTGTCGAGCAATTAACGCTTAATTATGAAACCAAAAGCAGTAGCAATTGCTTTCATAACCTGTATTTCAATTATATAATCCAAAAGGGTTAATAATTATATATGAAACGAAAGGTTTAAAGTGGTTCAGCCATAAACAAACAAATCAATTACAAACAACAACCACTTGCAATCACAACATACAATCTCCATAAGAAGCCAAATAAAATCAACCATTCGTAGCAAACAACAAATAGTTGCTCGGGTTTTAAAAACCTTAAATTGCACCGAATGAAAAATAAACTACTAAGCGCGCCATTCACTCAGCAGTCTCTGATGAAGCTAAATAGATTAATCATACATCCAACAACTTTAAAGTATCCTTGCCCAAACAACCATAAACCAAAACAACAATCGACCACTTCAGAAAATAGATTAAATTCATTCTTAAACATTTCTTTTCATACATTTATTGTTTGATTTCCTTTTTATTTATACAATGATTTATCTTTTTAATTTACATTTTCTTATTAACATTGTAACCTTTATTATATGGTAAGTTATATATATGCTTTAAGAATGTAATTGAAAATTATACAAATTTATCTCATTTCTTTTAATTTAGTCTAATATTCAATAATTTAGAGGTTCAATAATTATATCCTTTGCTTTTATTGATTATAAATTTCAACTTCCCTGTTATATCATTTATAACCTATCATTTAATTTCTTTTTTATTTATAACTTTAGTATTTAATCTCCTATTTTAATTAAAGGTTCCAAATTACAAATTAGTCATATTCAATTTCACTATAATAATTGAAATTATTAATTAACGTAAACTTAAGAACTAAATACCGGGTTTTTATTAAAAATCATTTAAAATAATAGATAAATGTATATCCTTACAACTTATATATTTAATTATATTTAAACAATTTAAAATTTATATTTGTTTATCAGATAATCCTGCAGTAAAACTACTACAGTGACTTTCCCACTTTGAAACTCGAAAATGAATGTCGATGATGCGTGCACTCATCACCGAAATTATTTTCCAGCGACAGAGAGGGGAGTACAACCTTTGTCTTTCCAAAATTTCTTTTAAAAACATTTCTTTCAAATTATATTGAAATACTTATATCAGAAATTACTTCTTTTAACAATATTATTATTATATTTCGAAATCATTCGAAAGAAATTTTAAAACCCCGAAACTTAAGTTCTAAAATTTCCAATTGATTTATTGTATTTTAAATCTTATTTCACTATTATTTATAAATTTTCATTTCCTAACAACCAATATATTACAACCAAATATAACTTTTATAAAAAATTAGTTTATATATAGAAAATATAATAGGCAAAATTATTTCATTCACCTATATTAAAAACAAATATTATGTTGGTCTGTCCTATTTAGTGTTTAGAAATTCCTATTGATGTCATAGCGTCCCATGCACAAACTATAATTTATAAGTACAAAATGGAACAAATTAACACAATATTAAATCCTTTTTATAACACTAATAAATATGCCCTCTCATATATATACACTCAGCGATTCCCATAGGGTATTACTACCCTATTAGTAAAGAGTCAGACCCCACAAAGCTAAGGTTTATCGCTAAACCAAAGGTTTGATACCAGATGTAATGTCCTGCCATTTCGCACGGTTCAAATCGACATACGTGCCAATTCAAACCATACGGAAGGGTGGATTGTTATAGGGTAAATAAGAAAAATAGAGAAAGAAATAAATCAAAACAGAATCTCACAGCGGAAGGATAAAATATAATAATCAAATATACAGTTCATGAACCTGTTTACAAAATATTTAACTTTACTTATACAATATATACCAGAGTTGCACGTACCAACAAATATAAATTGATGCAGCGGAATACAGTGCGTAGTGGAACAATATAATATAGTAATACTAATGAAATCTTCGTCCTCCAGAAATAAAGTCTTCGATCCTGAAATGCTCGGACTGACCCGAGCGAATTGAAAGGATAGAACACTCGAGTCAGAACTAAAATTGCTTATGTGAGTTAAATTAACAGAAATAAATGAGTGCAGTAACTCAAGAGATGCTCGGGATTTACATCTCCTAAGGATCCGTTAAACTATTTACTATGTAGTATATTTCGCTATTATAATAATGTCTAATTGTAAAAGAAACTTACTTTTAAATAGCGTTAAGGCTTTACATTTTCCACCTTAACACGTAAAATGCCAGTAGTCTATACAGTACCATAATACCTCCTGATCGGGAGGCTACGAGAGGATACTCTATAGGTACAACACAAATATAAACTCGTACAAAGGCGCGATATGATAGGTGACACGGCACAACTAGGCAATGCTAGGGTAGATATACCAATTACGCTTCCGGGTCGGTAGTAACGCGTAGCTGCAGCTACCACCCACCTCGAGCCACACCCCCAAAAAGAAAATCAAAAGTGGCCACCGAATCAATCCGAAAGTCAAAATATAATATCGAAGGGATATGTCCGATCAAAGGTGCTACCTCAATTAACCCGTCGATCGCTCCTGTTTTAGCCACCTTATGCTAACTCACGGGAGTTGGGTCCACGTATTTACCTCAAAGGAAACGCCGCCGCCATCCTACTTCGTTCTGGATTCTCCTCCACGTACACGGTTGTTAAAGTGGTTTTCGGAGTTGGCAGAGAGTATGACAACTTCCGATGCCGGTCTCTTCAACAACCAAATGTTATTATAACACCGCGATTATTTTAAAATAATTTATACTTTAAAACCAGGATAAAATATTCATTACAAACCATATAAATACGATATCATTTCCTTTTAAAACCCAAATCTATATGATATCATTTAATTTCAAAATATATCCTTTTTCCAAAATCATAATATTTTCAAATATATATATATATATATATATATATATATATATATATATATCTTAAACCCCATAGCTTTGAAACACAATTTTTAATACTTAAATGGTTTAAGTATTAAACCGCTTTACATAACAAAATAGCTTTTTAAATTTCACAAATAAATTCCAAATATAGGTCTAATTCCCAAATAAACCATTTCAAACTTCCATATATTTCAAAGCTTTAATTATTCCACATTTCAAACTTATTCTTTGATAATTTTATATATATCAAATTTAGTTACTATTATTTAGATTAGAAATGTTTACTTAATAAATCAAATATCATTTAACTAAAACCTTTAAACTTTAAATAACAGGATATTCTCTCAATTTAATTAACTTGATAATATTCATTTAAAATGACTTGATATTCATTTAAGTCCCCTAAACCAAAATCAAGTTATAAGGGTCATACCTTTTAAAACCCCAAATTAATTTAAATTTCAAATAAATTTTATTCGAGGATAATTCTTAAATACCTCAATTCAAAGTAAATTCATATTTATCTTCCAACATTTATTTCATTTAAGACATTATAAACTCTATCCAAAATTTTAAATAAATACTTGACCTTATTATATCTAAATAAAATTTACTTTTATTTTTAAAACTTCTTTAATTCTTTAGACCAAATTTATACATATCTTAAATTCAAGTGTTTAAATATATATAAGAATAATATTTAAAAATATCAAAATCAATATTCATTAAAATATTCTTTCCAAAACCATAGAAAAACATTTCAAAAATAATTTTATATATATCACGGTGCCTGTATAAAATTTTCTATCCTATGGTCATGTGATACGGATATTTATCATTTCAATCCGTAATTTAAAAATAAAAAATGCGGTTGTATATCATTTCAAACCGCAATCCCGAATGAGATGAAATGCATAATAACTTGCAGTTTATAACAATATACAATATAGCATCCATTCATCCAATATCATCCATCAACCATTTATCAAAATCATCATCAAATTCAAACAATACATCAATATATAACAGGTAATAAATAACAGGCATTTACTGGCAGTTTATTATGAAAAATAAATTAACTGATAATTTAACTGGCGGTTTATATGCATAATAAATTAACTAATAATTTAACTTTCGGTTTATATGCAATAATAAATTTAACTAGAAATTTAACTGGCAGTTTATATGCAATAATGAATTAAATAACAAGTAAATTATATGAATGCAATTTAACCGAGAAAATGATGAAATATATGTCAAACAGCTATAAATAAATTTTTAAACACATCATAAATCAATTTAACAAACATAAGAAATATTAGAAGTAGTGAGTGGGTTAAAACACTCACCTTTTGAATTTAAATTGAATTCAAATCCAATTTAAACCCAAAAATTCAACAGCCTCAAAATCTATCCAAACCAGCGTCAAAATCTCCGGAATTTTATACGAACCTAGCGGAGGAAACCGCGCGTGAATCGGATAACGTATGAGAGAGTTATTCACGTTAGATCACTCGAAAACAAAATTTAATTTAAAACAAAAAATTAAAGAAAATACACAAATGCTCGCCACGTTAGCAAACAATACCTCCCTTCACACAGCAACGCGAATGATATCCAGAACCCAATCGTACGCACGCGAATAGAACTCGTGCACGTGTCACCATCGTGATCTTCCACGGCCAAACCGCCTGCGAGCTCGTCGCCTATGCCTCGCCACTCTGATGGTCCCCACACCCCCACGTCGACAGATCAACGCCCAAACTAGCCGGCCGCCACAAATTATTCAAAACCCTAACGAATTAAATCCGATGATCCAACCAATGAAACCCAAAACAAACGATGCCGATGCAATCCCCTCAGTGCTCTCTACAATACCCAGCAACGATTCGCCGATCCGACCAGTTTGATCGTGGCGATGATGAACGGCCATGGATAAACCTTAAATTTCTAGACAGACGGTGATTTGAATCGAAAAACGAATTTTAGATTTAGATTGCGCTCATCGAGACCTTCAATATATATTTTTTTGAATTTTTCTGAGGAGTTTAAATTTTCATTTGATTTTGAATTTGCAATTGGATCTAGGGTTAGGGTTTGCAGCCATTGGAAAGAAGGAGTTGAGAAGAAGATGTACGTACAGCCAAATAAGAATGAAGGAAATTAGGGTATAACAACGTATTTATAGATAGATTTGAAACAGAATGGATCAGATAAAATAGACGTACGTGCTAACGACGAAATGGCCCAAAAAGCCCGTTCTGACTCCGGAACGAAATTGGGTTAACCCATATATCAAAATAGATGTTTTTAAATATTTTAAACGCGATGGAACAAGTTTCAAGTCCAAAATTCATCGTATGAAGAAGTTATGCTAAAATCAATATTTTTCAAATTGATTTCAATTTCATAAATTTCAAGGCATTTCGAGTCCGTACGATCAAACGACAAGTCCGATCGATACGAAACTTGAAATCCTACAATAATTCACCGTTACGGATCCGATGAAACTTGTTTCGTCGAAATCCGAGTCATTGGCCCAAATGGCTATTTTTCCATTAATTAAATAATTTAATAATTCATTAATTGAATCACTTTTCAATTTCACTTCCAAAATTTACAGATCATACCAGATTTGCTTTCTTAAATATTACAGTAATTTCGACAAATCCAGAGTCAATTAAATGTTGGTTGCATCATACACTTCAGCGTAAATTTAAATTCCATTATATTCAAAATTTATCAATAAAATTCCCAATGGTTCCATTAAATTAAACACATTAACAATTATTCCATTTATTATTATCGAATAAAAGGATTTACCATTGGATTCAAAGTATTACATAAATGTTTTCCAATTTCAACTTAATTTTTAATTATGTTAAAAATGAAGGTTAAATTTTACTTAATTGCAGTAAACTTAATTTCCTTAATTCTTTACATTCAAATAGATAAACAAATCTTGATTACCGTTCTTATTATTCAAACAAATCGTTCTCCTATAAACATATTTAACATTTGGTTACGTTACATTACCCTAATACTTTCCTTTTCACCTTTATTCGTTTTAACTATTTTATTTCCACTAACTATGTAATAACTGCAAAACTCAATCCTATTGAAATTTGTCAATTTCACCCATAAATCTAGATTTTAAATCCAATAATTAATTTACCTGGGCTCCACTCTTTATTACATCAATTATTACTTTAATTTACATTAACCAAATGTTAAATTAAGATTTATTGTAATCGATTACCAAAAATTTATTTGATACATTAATTAAACAAGCAACCTATATTAATTACATTTATAAGTTCGTTACTTATCAAACTAGATTCGTGATTCCACATCCAACGCTAATTTTTTCTTCATTGCATTAATATATTCCTATTTACATTTTAATTTGAATGAATATTATATTTTTAAATGTGTACTTATCAACTTGAACACATAAATTAAGGTTTTTAAATACTTAATATCCTATTAAATTTACAACATTAAATTTACATTCTAATAATTACTTTACATACTTTACGTATTAATTACCAAATTGACATAATTTGAACTTATTTCCCCATCCACCAATTACTTCTTAAAATAAATTACGCTTCTACTAATTTATATTCACACTTACATTACTATATTAAAAATCATTAACGTAACTTATATTATCAATATCGACATTATAATTACTTAACTTTTAAATGAACTTTATTCCCAATAAATTCATTGACCACTTAATTAGGTAATTTATAATACTTGTTATCATACCCTTAAAATTTTCACTTAAGTTTATGTTATATTCAATTTATTTTATTTCATAAATTAATTCAAATTCTACGCTCGTTTTCTTCCATTTGATTTATAGCCTAATATAACATTTACATTAATCATTGACTTTATTCAAATTTCTAAGTCCTCTGTTATTTACTATCATATTTCCATTTAATATACCTTCGCCAAATATATACATAAATTATGATTACATTCTAAAATTGGAATTTTCTGCAAGTTCATAAATCATTAATCTTAAATTTTCATTGTTTCTATTAAATTATCATTCACTTATACAAATTCAGCTTTTGACTAACCTTATTGCCTAAATTTACATGCAGTTGCTTCATTATAACTTATAAAAAAATTTATTTCTTCCTAAATTTAATTTCAAAATTTAAATTAAACTAACCAATTTATTAATCAAAATTTATGGGTCGTTACAGGTGATTTTTGCCTTGAAGATTTAGAGGCATTATCTCTTTGCGGAGAGATTTGAGTTGTATGCCGATCATAAGTCTTTAAGATATTTATTCTCTTAGAAGAAGTTGAATATGAGGCAGCAGAGATGACTGGAGTTTTTGGCTGCTTATGATTTTGGTATAGAGTATACTCCAGGGAAAGGCAATAAGGTAGCAGATGCTCTCAGCAGAAGACACCAGAATGTGGTGTTGGCTATGTTGGCAGAAAGGAAGGATCTAGAGGCTTTAGTCAGTTGTGGTATGTAGTTAAGATTGACTGCTAGTTCTAGTCAAAGTACTGCCATGTTGTCCTATTTAGAAGTTCGACCAGTGTTTATCAAGAGAATCGCTTCTAAGCAGAAGGAGGATCCATTATTAGCTGAGAGGATTAGAAGGCTTGAGGTTGGAACTGAGGTCGATGATTTGAGAGATGTTAGTCTTGATTCAGAGAGGATGGTTGAGAAAGAAGGGGCGATTATGTGTTCCAGATGTTGAGAGCTTGAGGAAAGAAGTTCTTGGGGAATGTCAATGATCCAAGTTTACGATTAATCTTGGAGGGACCAAGATGTATCAAGATATAAAGAGGAGCTTCTATTGGGAAGGCATGAAGTGGGATGTTGGCTTGTGGGTTAGGCAGTGTGTAAACAGTCAACAAGTGAAAGCCAAACATCAAAAGCAAAGTGGGTTGCTTCAACCTCTAGAGATTCCAGTTTGGAAATGGAATTTGATATCCATGAATTTTATAGATGGGTTGCCATGTTCAAATGGAGGAAATGAGAGTATATGGGCCATTATGCACATGTTGACCAAGAGTGCCCATTTCATTCCAGTAAAGTCAACCAGGAAGGCACCTGTTTTGGCAAAGTTTTCATGAAGAACATAGTTAGACTACATGGAGTTCCTAGTAGCATAGTCAGCTACCGAGATCCTTTATTCACTAGCGAATTCTGGAAGAGTCTACACGATGTGTTAGGAACTAAGCTTAAGATGACTACTGCATATCACCCTCAGACAGATATGCAGACAGAGAGAGTCAACTAGGTACTCGAGGATTTGTTGGGAGCTTGTGTGTTGGACTTTGGTGGATCTTAAGAAGATCACCTACATTTGGTTGAGTTTTCCTATAATAATAGTTATCAGACTAATATAGAAATGACGCCTTTTGAAGCATTGTATGAAAGGCCATGCAAATCCCCTGTATGTTGGTTAGAGACTGGAGACAGATCGGTCTTAGGTCCAGATTTGGTTAGGGAGGCATCAGAGAAGATTGAATTGGTCCAAGAAAGGATGAAGGAAGATCAATCTCGACAGAAAATTTACGCAAATAAGAGGCGTAAGGACCTAGAGTTCGCAGTTGGAGACAGGGTTTTCATTAAAGTATCAACGATGAAGTGTATGGTACGGTTTGGGAAGTCAAGGAAACTGACATCGAGATATGTTGGTCCATTCTAGATTACAGAGAGGAATGGAAAGCTTGCATACATAGTAGTGTTGCTAAGTAGTATGGAAGGTGTCCATAATGTATTTAATGTGTCTCATCTTCGCAAGTATATGCATGATCCAGAGGCCACTATACCTCCGATAGGGTTAGAAGATCTGGTAATACGGCCTAATTTGACTTTTGTGAGACAACTAGTTTGGGTCATTGGGAGAGAGGAAAAAAGATTAGGAAACAAGACAGTCAAGTTGGTGAAAGTTCAGTGGAGAGACAACGAGAAGGACTATACTTGGGAGGCAGAGGACATGATTCGAGATACTTATCCTGATCTACTCTGAGGGTATGTCTATATTAGATTTATATAGATAATTCCTAGTCAGGTAGACTAGTATGGTTGTTAGGAGTTGTTATAGATGATTGCTATGTTTAGCATTTAGTCCTTACTGAATTTCGAGGACGAAATTCTTTAAGTAGGGAAGTCTGTAACACCCCTAATTTTTGATAACATTATTCAGGAGATTTAATTAGATAAACTAAATAGAATAATGTAAATGTTAACTGATAAGGGGTTGAGATTTGAATAAATCTAATTAAGGCCGAGCCTAATATATAATTAGATGGGCATAAGATTGGTTTCTATGTTAATTAAATTACACAAGGGTATATTAGGAATTTGCAGCCCATAACCCTTACCCGTATACATGTTTTCATTCCAACCATTTCATTCCTATTCACTTCATTTTGAAACAAACCATAAGCTTAAGGAAAGACCGGCCATTAGGAGAAAAGGAATTCAATTAAAAGCTAGAAATTCAAGCTTAGTGGGAAATCAATCTCAATCCAATCTTGATGCAGCTCAGACCTGGGTCAACGAATTGCAAGTTAGTGGCATGAGTCGTCTACGACCTAAGAGAAAGCTACGAGTTAATGAGGAAGTTTTAAGTCGTCTACGACTTAACAAAGTTAATGAGGAAGTTTTAAGTCGTCTACGACTTAACAAAGCTTGGAGGAAAGAGCTACGGCTTAACAAGAATGAAGAGAAGGAGTTACGACTTAACAGGAGTTTGAGGTGTTCGAGTTTGATGAGTCGTACAAGACACAACGACTCATCCATAAGTCGTCTACGACTTAACATGAAGCAGGGCAAAGTTCCAGCTATTAAAGGCCTTGAGTCGGAGGAAGGGCACGACCTAGTTGAGTCGTTTGGGGTTGAGTCGTTCGGGGATAAGTTGTGGGAAGATATTGATAGGTCACGAGCTACGACTCATGATAAGTCGTATGGAGTTTCTGAAGGCATTCCTTAAGTCGCCGCCGACTTAATCTAAGTCGTAAGTCGCAGGTCAATCTGTTTGTACTAAGTCATGAGTCGTTGTAAACTGTTAAGTCGTAATTGCCTTGAGTCGTATGTCGTGTACTATGTTCTGATGCATGTATGTGTTGTAATGCTCCTAAGTCGTGAGGCGTGAGTCTGTTGAGTCGTGGATTCATTGAGTCGGTATTGTGTGTAAGTGATAAACCGTATGCGTTGAGTCGCCGCCGACTTATGTTGAGTCGTAAGTCGCATACGACTTAAGGGCCAGTTGGTGAAATACTATAAATAGGGAGTGAGTTGTAACTTTTAGGAAAGTTGATTTTTGAATAAAATTTCTTGTTGATTGCTGTGTGCTTTCATCTTAAATTGGTAGTTGAGTGTAATCTCCTATCTCCACTTTCGGATATTCGAGTGCGCTCGAATCAACGATTGTTGAAGCCGATTCGCGGAATCAAGTGCGCTTGATCAACGCTTGAAGAATTGAAGATCTTCTTTCACGGTATCGTGCGCGATCAGCGTGTTAGAGATAGCTAGAATTCGGTATCTTCGGATCAACGAATTTGGGAATTTTGTTATTCATCAATCCACCGATTGCTACTTTCATCGATCCATATCGTTTTGTCAATAATCCGCTGCGTCAGTTTTTTGGTATCAGAGCTAGACTTAGCCAATCATAGCTAAGCCAAGACTTGGAGCCAATTTTGAAGTTGAAGTTTGAAGTTGGAGTCTATCGTGTTCATCTTGAAGTTGCAACGAGTTTGAAGATTTTGATCCATTTCATTTTGGATCTAGAATTGGAGAAGAGTTTGAATTTGAAGTTGCTTGGAGACCTTGAGCCGAGCCAAGTTAAGCCGTGTAGAGCTATTGCCGAGCCAAGGTTGAGGCCGTGACTTGTTGGTCTTGTGTTGAAGTTTTGTGTTTGATTTGTTGAAGTATTTGAGAAGTTTTGAAGTGTTTGTGAAGAGTTTCCAACCATGCCGCCAAGGAGAGCTAACCGTCATCAAAATGTTGAAGCGTTGTATAGAAGAGAAGAAGCCAAGCTTATAGAACAACGTATTAATGAGAAATTTGATGAAGGCATTAGAAAGTTAGAGAAGTTGATGAATGATTTGAATCAAACTCAAAGGAGGAGATCACCAAACTCGAACAATGGAGGAAACCGAGTTTCGCCATCGGTTACGGAAGCGAGGAGGGTATCACCACAATCATTTAGAGAAAGAAGAGAAACATCAATTTCATCGAGAAGAAATCACCATGACTATGGACATGAAGAAAGAAGAACTCCACATGAGTTTGAAGAAGAGCCATATAGATATGAAGAGAGACATAGTCGAAGAAGCATGTATGAACGAAGGGATGATAATGGTCGAGATCGATGTAGGCGTACTTTTGATTTTGATGAAGAGGGTGATAGTGCTAGCATTCATTATCGAGATCGAGACCAAGTTCGAAATTCTTATCGAAATGTAGAAGATGATCGTCGATGGGAATCGGGTATGAAGATGGAAATTCCAGAGTTCAAGGGTGGAACGGTAGCTGAAGAATTTCTTGATTGGTTGTCTAATGTTGAAGAGATCTTTGATTTCAAGGAGGTTCCGGAGAATCGTCGAGTGAAGTTAGTTGCTACTAGGTTGAGGGGAAGAGCTTTGGCGTGGTGGCAGCAAACTAAACTTACGCGGGAGAGAATGGGAAAGTCAAAGATTGAGTCTTGGGATAAGATGAAGAAGTTGATGAGAGCTACTTTCTTACCATACAACTATCAATCACTTATGTACCAGAGGTTGCAGAATCTGAGGCAAGGGACGAAGTCAGTTAATGATTATGCGGATGAATTTTACCAACTCATTGCCAGAAATGATATTATGGAAACGGAAGAACAACTAACTGCTAGATTCATTGGGGGATTGAGAATGCAGATCCAGGATATGGTTTATATGTTCGATCCAAGATCTATTGCAGAAGCATATCAGAAAGCGTTGGCTTGGGAGAAGCAAGGAAGGCGTGGAGGTGGTGTGTTTACTAATTCCAATAATCAAGCGAAGGGTGTTAGTGGAAGTTCTAATGTTCCTAAACCTGTTACAAAACCAGTGGTGAAGGAGGCTGAGAAGGCGAAGGTTAGCAGTGGTTTCAAATGTTATAATTGTCAGGAGTTGGGTCACAAAAACAATGAATGTCCGAAGCCGAAGAAGAGAGCAATGGTTGCTGAGATTGAGGATGATGGTGAGGAGGCAGAATGTTCAAATGCACCTTATGTCGAGGAGGAAGAAGAATTGTCCGAGGATGAAGGTTGTAATTTGATGATGAGGATATCTTGTCTTACACCAAAGCAAGAGGAAGATTCTAGTTGGTTGAGGAGCAATATTTTTCAGTCGACATGCACTATTCTGGGAAAGGTTTGCAAGTTCGTTATTGATGCTGGAAGCTGTGATAATATTATCTCTACAGAAGCAGTAAGGAAGTTGAACTTGAAAACTAAGAAGCATCCTAAACCGTACAAGCTAGCATGGTTAAGGAAGGGAGGTGAAGTGAAGGTGTGTCGAAGGGCTTGTGTTAATTTTTCTATTGGGAAGAAGTACAAAGATGAAATTTGGTGTGACGTTGTAGACATGGATGTGTGTCATCTGTTGTTGGGCAGACCATGGCAGTTTGATAGAGAAGTACAACATGATGGTCATGCTAATAGTTACAGTTTCATGTTCGAAGGTACTAAGATTATTTTAGTTCCTAAGAAGCAACAATAGAAGGAGAGCAAGTTGGAGGAGATCGAAGAACTGAAAACTTTGCTATCTTTGAAGGAGTTTGTCAAGGAGGTTGAAGAGGAGCCTGAAGTCTTTTTGTTGATTGGGCGAGAGTGTAGTGAAGAGGTTGAAATTCCAGAAGAAGCGAAGCCAGTTTTGAAAGAATTTGAAGATGTATTTCCAGAAGAGTTGCCTAAGGAGTTACCGCCACTGAGGACATTCAACATCAAATTGATCTTGTTCCGGGAGCAGTTTTACCACATCGACCACATTACAGGATGAGTTCGAAGGAACATGAGGAGTTGCGAAGGCAAGTAGAGGAGTTGTTAGAACATGGACGTATTCAAGAAAGCTTGAGTCCTTGTGCAGTACCAGCCTTGTTGGTGCCAAAGAAGGATGGAACATGGAGAATGTGTACCGATAGTAGAGCTTTGAACAAGATTACCGTTCGCTATAGATTTCCTATGCCGAGGTTGGATGACTTGCTAGATCAGTTAAGTGGGGCTACTATCTTTTCGAAGATTGATTTGAAGAGTGGTTATCATCAGATTCGGATTAGACCCAGAGACGAATGGAAGACAGCCTTCAAGACGAGAGAGGGGTTGTACGAATGGTTGGTTATGCCATTTGGTTTATCAAATGCACCTAGTACATTCATGCGGGTGATGAATCAAATCTTTAGACCATTCATTGGGAAGTTCGTGGTAGTTTACTTTGATGATATTCTGATTTATAGTACGAGTACATAGGAGCATGTAGAGCATCTGAGAAAGGTGTTAATTATTCTTCGTGAGGAACAATTTTATGCAGCTACGAAGAAATGTGTGTTCATGACTCGAAGTGTGTTATTTTTGGGATATGTTGTATCTGAGAAGGGAATCCAAGTGGACCAGAGTAAAGTTGAAGCTATTAGAAATTGGCCACAGCCGAGAACTATCACTGAAGTTAGAAGTTTTCATGGATTGGCATCATTCTACCGAAGGTTTATTCCACACTTCAGTAGCGTGATGGCTCCAGTTACTGATTGTATGAAAGGGAAGCAGTTTTCTTGGTCAGAGGAAGCGGGGGTTGCTTTCGAACGAATCAAAGAACTTTTGACGACAGCGCCAATTCTTGTATTACCAGATTTTCAGTTGTTGTTTGAGCTACATACTGATGCATCAAAGGTTGGGATTGGAGGAGTGTTGAGTCAGAGTGGGAGGCCAGTTGCTTATTTCAGTGAGAAGTTATCAGGAGCAAAGATGAGATACAGTACATACGATGTTGAGTTTTACGCTGTTGTGCAAGCAGTAAAACATTGGAGACACTATCTGTTCCATAAGGAGTTTGTTCTTTACATTGATCATGAAGCTTTGAAGCATTTGCAGGGGCAGGATAAAATTTCAGCGAGACATGCATCATGGATTGCTTATTTGCAGCAGTTTACTTTTGTCGTGAAACATAAATCTGGGGCAACGAATCGTGTGGCTGATGCTTTGAGTAGGAGGAATCATTTGTTGACTACAATGAAAGTTGAGGTGATAGGGTTTGAATTATTGCCAGAGTTGATTGACGAAGATCCTTACTTTGCAAAGTTCGTTGAGAAAGTTAAGGATGGAGATACTAATGAATTTATGTTGGTTGATGGATTCTTGTTTAAAGGAAATCGATTATGTATTCCAGAGGGCAGTTTGAGAATGAAGATTATCAAAGAATTGCACGAGGAAGGACATGTGGGCCGTGATCGTACATTGCATCTGATTTCTCAATCTTACTTTTGGCCGTCGATGAGGAAAGAGGTTGAAAAGTTTGTGGAGAGATGTCATATATGTCAGGTTTCGAAGGGAACAGTGACAAATGCGGGATTGTATATGCCGTTACCTGTACCATCTAAACCGTGGGTTGATATCAGCATGGATTTTGTTTTGGGTTTGCCTAGAACTCAAAGGGGAAATGATTCTATATTTGTTGTGGTGGATAGATTTTCGAAAATGGCGCATGTTATTGCTTGTAAGAAGACGGCGGATGCTGTTCGTGTTGCTCAGTTATTTTTCAAGGAAGTCTATCGTTTACATGGGTTGCCGGAGTCTATTGTTTCAGACAGGGATACCAGATTCTTAAGTCATTTTTGGCTAAGTTTGTGGAAGATGGTGGGAACAAAGCTGAAATTTAGTAGTGCTTATCATCCGCAAACCGATGGACAGATAGAAGTTGTTAACAGATCGTTGGGAAATTTGTTACGATGTCTTGTACAGGACAATCTGAAGAGTTGGGACATGAAGTTATGCCAGGAAGAGTTTGCTCATAATCATGCAGTGAATCGTAGTACGGGATTCAGTCCATTTCAGATCGTAGATTCAAGTTTGCCAAGGGGACCGTTAGATTTGGCAGTAGTACCACAACCGAAGGGGACGGTTAAACGAACTGTCGATTTTGTTGATGTATTGACTGAATGTCATAAAATCATGCAGAAACGATTGGAGAGAGAAAATGAGAAATATAAGCAGACTGCAGACTTGAAGCGACGAAATGTTGAATTTAATGAGGGTGATTTGGTGTATGCAGTGTTAACAAAGGATCGTTTTCCAGTAGGCGCTTATAACAAGTTGAAAGCCAGAAAAATTGGTCCAGTAGAAGTTGTGAAACGGATCAATGAGAATGCTTATAAGTTGAAGTTGCCGGAGGATGTATACACTTCTGATGTATTCAATGTTAAGCATCTTGTGCCATATTATGGAGATGGACAATCTGATGGGGAAGAATTTACAAATTCGAGGATGAATTTTTCTCAACCAGGGGAGGATGATGCAGCTCAGACCTGGGTCAACGAATTGCAAGTTAGTGGCATGAGTCGTCTACGACCTAAGGGAAAGCTGCGAGTTAATGAGGAAGTTTTAAGTCGTCTATGACTTAACAGAGTTAATGAGGAAGTTTTAAGTCGTCTACGACTTAACAAAGCTTGGAGGAAAGAGCTACGGCTTAACAAGAATGAAGAGAAGGAGTTACGACTTAACAGGAGTTTGAGGTGTTCGAGTTTGATGAGTCGTACACGACACAACGACTCATCCATAAGTCGTCTACGACTTAACATGAAGCAGGGCAAAGTTCCAGCTATTAAAGGCCTTGAGTCGGAGGAAGGGCACGACCTAGTTGAGTCGTTTGGGGTTGAGTCGTTCGGGGATAAGTTGTGGGAAGATATTGATAGGTCACGAGCTACGACTCATGATAAGTCGTATGGAGTTTCTGAAGGCATTCCTTAAGTCGCCGCCGACTTAAGCTAAGTCGTAAGTCGCAGGTCAATCTGTTTGTACTAAGTCATGAGTCGTTGTAAACTGTTAAGTCGTAATTGCCTTGAGTCGTATGTCGTTTACTATGTTCTGATGCATGTATGTGTTGTAATGCTCCTAAGTCGTGAGGCGTGAGTCTGTTGAGTCGTGGATTCATTGAATCGGTATTGTGTGTAAGTGATAAACCGTATGCGTGGAGTCGCCGCCAACTTATGTTGAGTCATAAGTCGCATACGACTTAAGGGCCAGTTGGTGAAATACTATAAATAGGGAGTGAGTTGTAACTTTTAGGAAAGTTGATTTTTGAATAAAATTTCTTGTTGATTGCTGTGTGTTTTCATCTTAAATTGGTAGTTGAGTGTAATCTCCTATCTCCACTTTCGGATATTCGAGTGCGCTCGAATCAACGATTGTTGAAGCCGATTCGCGGAATCAAGTGCGCTTTATCAACGCTTGAAGAATTGAAGATCTTCTTTCACGGTATCATGCGCGATCAACGTGTTAGAGATAGCTAGAATTCGGTATCTTCGGATCAACGAATTTGGGCATTTTGGTATTCATCAATCCACCGATTGCTACTTTCATCGATCCATATCGTTTTGTCAGTAATCCGCTGCGTCAAATCTCCTTATCTAAATCATGGTGAATAATAATTCCATCTCTAGTTTGTTTTGAATCATATGTTTTTGGATTTAAGGGTGAATTCGTTTTATGATGAGTTGGATGATGATATGCTTGAATTTTGATTTGTTTAATTTGAACAAGATTGTTTAAATGAGATTATATACGGTTTTAGGGTAGAACCGGTTTATATTGATGTTTAAATGCTATAGAAATTTTTTATATTATATAAGACATGATTTTGGAGTTGGGTTTTAATTTTGATAATTTTCCAAGATATGGAAAGATTATTGTGAATTTTCAAAGGAAAATATGGTTAACCGGGTTTATAAATTTATTTCAGAAAATATATTAAGAATTTGGGTCTGAAATTTTAATATGTTAGATAACATGATTAAAGTAAATTTCTAGAATTTTTGGGGATTTTTCCAAAGTAATTTGCTACGCAAATTAAATTATTTTAGAAGAGGCACTTCTTTGGAAAATTGGTTTTGCTTAGTGAAAGGGCTTATTTGATTAACTTAACCATGTTTTAGATCTGAAACTAGTAGCAATTATCTTAGTAAAGAATTTGAAAAGTTAAGGAAACCAATCTGGTGTTTACACATGGCAGGTTAGTTAGAAAAAGCTTTACTTTAATTAGTATAAAATCGGTTTTACTCGGAAAGCTGGTTTCGCCTACTTTGGAAGTACCTTTCGACACAGAGTTTCTACCTTCAACCTAGCCAAAACCAACGGAGCCTATACCAATACACATGGTATCACAAAGATGGTAAACAGTGGATTGGAGAAAGGCGGAAGGTAGAGTGCCGAAACGTAGCCTTTGAAGGGATCAAGAACTTTGGTTTATTTTTTTTTTTAAAAGCGCCTGCCTATTTATAAAGAAATTTCAAAGGACACGGACCCAATGCTTGCGAAAGGATATTTTAAAACAAGTTTTTAAAGTAGAGCTGTCGCCTTTTTAAAGAAGTAGCTTCCGAAGGAGTTACTTAGTGTTTGAAATAGAAGCTTTCAAAAGGGGTAATTTAGCCAAGTCGAAACCCTTTTGTAACTTTTTAAGCCTTTCGATGGTATTGAAGATATCAATGTTTTCGAAAGGTGCTTTGCTTTTTTATAAATATAAGCCACTTCTAATAGCTTTCGAAAGGGGTTAGAGGTCCCCAAGGCAATGGTTTCGAAAGGAGTTTCGAAGCCAACCTTCCAATATTTTACCCAGAAGTTTTATGCTAGCGAAAGAATGGTGCCAACGCCATCATGTTTTCTCCAATATTTTTATGTAAAAAATGGTGGTATTGAAAGAGATACTTTCGCCTATATTCACTTTGACCCAAATATTGTTTTAAGTATAAACCAAATGCATTCGAAATGGGGACTTTCAATGATTTGGAAGGGTTACTTCCAATGGTTACGAAAGGGGTACTTTCAATTGGTTTTAAAGCTATGTTTCTAAGTTAATACTTTAATACAATCGAAATGTTTCGAAAGGAAGGTTTTAGACTATTAGAAAGGCAAGAACCTAATGTTTTGAAGATAGATTTTATTACTTTTGAAGGAGGTCATCCTATGAAGTCAAAAGCAAGGTTTCGAAAGGTTTTGTAACCCAAACTCATTTTTAAAGGAAAACCCCATGGCTAAATTAAAGGAGTTTTGAAATGATTTTAAGAAGAAGCTTTCCTTGATAAAATTAAAGGTTAAAGGGATTAACCATGTTTTATATGAAAAATGTTTTAAGAACATTTAACCCACAGGAGTGGTATTGTTTTGTAGTTATGTTTGCTTCTTCAATTATAAATATATTCACATTATAATAGACCCATAACTGTATTTTGGGGATAAAAGGTAGAAGAACCAGCAAGGTTAACCCAGTAGTGAAAATAAATTGGTTAAACTCATGGATGGGTAGAATTGCATCCAAGAGGTCAAGGAGACCAGAATATAGGATGCCTAAATATGAAAGTTATCAGGGAGACAGGTTCCTAGTGATCCCATGAAAACTATGATTAGGAAGTTATTGGAGTTACCAATAAGTTCATAGCGATCCCATGAAAAATACGTTATAAAGAGTGGTTGGCAGGGGCAAATTGGTTCATGGTGATCCCTTGAAAACTATGTCCGAATTAAGTTATTGACAGATGTCAATAGGTTCCTAGTCAACCCGTGAAAACTAGTATGAGAAGAAAAGGTACTGGTAGGGGCCAGTAGGTTCCTAGTCAACACATGAAAACTAGACTAAGAGAGAAGTTATTGGAGTCACCAATAGGTTCAAGGGAACCCATTAAATCAATTAAGTTAATTGGCAAGGGCCAACAGGTTCATAGTGCACCCATGAAAACTGTGAAATATGACAAGGGGTCAATATATTGTATAAACGTTATTAGTAAGCCCATGAAAACTAATAAGTTAATAGTGACCCTAGAAACTATAAATATGGTAGGGAGTCAATTAAACAAAGCATGTGAAATCCAGGATGTTTTAACATGTTTGCATATCATCATAATATTTTGAAATGATTATGTCTTTAACCATTGTGGATGTAGGAGCACAATATATGGTTTTATAAAGGTTTTAAAGATACTAGTGAGGGGAAAACCCGTTCCGCTAAGCGGCTTGGTCTCACTAGATTTCTAAATGATTTGAGATGGTAGATTATTATTCACACTAGCTTTATGTCTGACTCGAATTTTATGTTTTCCCCTTAAAATCTCATTGTACTCAATTGATTTTTGAGTAGCTTGAGAGTTGATGTTTTCAGGTACGTCTTTAGACGAATAAAGCTTCCAAAGACATGCAGGAGGCATGATAGCTATATAGAGTTTTCTTTTGTTTGATTCCGCTGTGTCGTTTGTAATGGAAAAGTTGTTAAATTGCCTGTATATACTATGATCATCCAAGGGGGCATCTTCATATGTCGCTCTTGGCGTATATTATAATAAATATAGTTTCTATGAATGTGGTTTACGAATGTTGGATTATGTAATGAATTGGAAATGTTTTGAAATGGAATGTGATATTGTTTGAAGTTTTAAAATTTTACAAATTCATGTGTTTCTGTTTATTAATGAATCTAACACAATCGTATTTGGTCGTCGAGGATTAATAATTATGAATGACTACAACATCCACAGCTGTTAGTTTGGGGCCTTCAAGTAGGGGGATCTTACATCTGCCATACGATTCCCTAATTTTTCTGATTTTCAAAAAGAAGACTTTCTTTGTGAATGTATGGAAAATGAGATGGGCTGTGAATAATTCACTTTGGGTCTATTTGTGAAAGAGTAAAATGAATAAGAAAGATATTGAATTTTCTTTGTTTTCTTTGAACCACTTATAAAAAAGGAGAATTAAAAGTGAGCAACCGGTTCAGGTACAAGATACTATCATTACCGCCTAGACAATTAGACATCCAACCCATAATCGCAACGACCCAATTGCAAGAGTGGAGCTCTACCAACTGAGCTATATCCCCTCGAGCCAAGTGGAGTATGCATGAAAGAGTCAGATGCTTCTTCTATTCTTTTCCCTCGCACAGCTGGGCCATCCTAGACTTGAACCAGAGACCTCGCCCGTGAAGTAAATCATCGCACCACCTACTCTGCCTCCTGCTACTGTTATGCTTCAAAATCCACAAGTGGCGCCTCTATCCACATCCTTCTGAGGGAGGATCTATCCAATGGAGGAATTATCCTCTTTTGTATTGGCTCCCCTCAGAGGCCAACTACATACTGTCGAAAGACGAAAGTGAAAAGATGACAGTATGGAAGGTGGCTCCTCCAGGTCCCCACTCCTTGGCTTGCATAATGGACCATAATCGCTTTGGCCCACTTCACCTGAATAGCACTTATAATAGCATAGGTGGCTTTCTGGACAATGGGGGTAAATATGGTCATAGCTCCTGGTCTTGGGGACGATGTTATGTTAGACGATGCAGGGGACCAGGTAGGCCTACGCCTACAAGTTCTACATCTACTAGATTCTTACCATCAATAAAAGATCTGCTCAAGTATAACAAGATCGGTGATCTTGATGGCCTCTGAGTCTTCTCCTATTGCAGAGATACGTAGGATCCTACCAAACTGATCATCAATCATACGAATCTCCACTTCATTTCCTTTAGATGTGAAACTAGTGTAACAACCCTATTATTAATTACCTAATTAATTAATTTTAATTAAGGATAATTAATTTATAATTGAAATTTGTGAAAATTAATTATGGAATTAAATTTAGTGTTGAGAATAACTGATTATATTTAATTAAGAAATGAGTTTCATTTCTTAAATAGGATTTCAATTTAAAAATTTGAAATATTATTAAATCAATTATTTGAATTTGATATTTAGAGTAAAGTGTAAATATTGAGAATTTTTTTAAAAATGCAATTTTTGTCAAATTTGAGAACTTAATGGTTAATTTTGTTAAAACGCTGTTAGAGAAAATTTTGGTTTATTAATGATAGAACTATACAAATATTTGTAACACTTAGGAGAATTAGCAACACATTGTTAGTGGATCCTTATCTCAACTCTCTTGACCCATTAGTGAAAATAAGAGAAAGTGTCTCTCCTTAGTATACATTTACGATCATTTTAAAGTTAGAAAATAGGAAAAACAAATACTAGATTCCTTCTTCTTAAACCTTTAAAACCTTATTTCCTAATTTCCAAATTCAAAGCTTAAATTAAAGGGATTTTGTCCAATAATGAAGAGTAAGTGTTTTAAACCCTATCTCTATCCTTTAGAACCTTAAAAGAATTATTTTGATCCCATTTTTGATCAAACTGCTTGTTGTTCGGATTTTTTTCTTCAGTTTTTAGGTGATTTAGGAGAAGTTAGGAGGTTAGCAATGCTTAAAAGAGGACTTAGCAAGCTATAGAAAATTAATAAGTGAGTTGATCACTCACACTACTACCTCTAATCCATGAAATAATTGTTATTTGCTATTTGAATTGAATTCGATGGTTTGTTGATTGAATTAGTTTCAATTTGACTGTGAATTGTTTGCTTATGTTTAGGTGATTATTAGATTGTTTGTTAAAAATGAAGTTGAAATCGCTGCTGTAAAACAGCGATATCATGGTGTAAAATAATCCAAAATAACTCAATTTTTTTATGGTAAAAACACTTTTAATTAGCGACAAGTTGTCTTTTATTCAAATTTTTAAACTTTGCTATTTAAAGTGTAGAAATCAAGTTTGAATCTGATAGTGTAGTTCTGCTCTGTGGATTTGCTAAGTTGAAACCTGAAATTAAAATTACCATAACTTTTGATTAGTAGATCGAAATTAAGTGACGTCTTTTCAGTTGAAAGGTATTTTTATAAGGAACAGCCTTTTAAGTTTCGCATAATTTTGAAATTTAAATAGTCAAAAACTCATTTCTTGTCGCTGGTCTGTCAATGAAAAACGGTGTTAAATTATTCGTACAAATTTGATAATTCTTGGAGTACTAGAAATCTTAGACTCCATGCTACAACTTTCATGGTTTAAGTTTTGTTAAATTTCGAGATTTATGACGTTGGAACTGTGGATCTTTAAACGCTGATTTGAGTTAAATAAAATAAATAGATATGTATATCAAAATGGATTTGGAAGTGTAATTAAATATGGGTTTAAAATATGGTTTTGATAATAATATAACATATGGAAATTTGAGACAACTTTGTGTACGTAAGAAAAATCTTGGAACAATTCAAATTTATGGAATGTTTTACCAAATCTGTGAATATTTTATAAAGTTAAATAATAAACAGATTTATGGAAAATTATAATAAATGTTTTAAATAATAAACTCAAAAGAGAAAAATGTTTGGAGAACCTTAATTATGTAACTTTAGAGTACTAATGATTGAATTAGTATTATCGATTGGTTTAAATGCTTTCGAATAATGCTTCGTCGAATATGGTATTACTCATTGAATAGAATGTTTGAGTGGAACTTATTAACCCATTAGTGAATACTAAAATTTCATCGGGTTGTATGAGATGCCTTGGTTAAATTCGTATAATTGCTATCAGGAAGTATTTTTCACTTTAAAGTTGTATTCTTTTCTAATGTGTGATAAGTGGTTGCTAGATTCTTAAAATAATGTAACTCAGGTTTTCTGGTGGTATCCGTAATAAGTGATATTTGTCAGCTTTTACTAAATACTTAGATTTCACCATGTGGTATGTGACGTATTGGTTAAGTTCTAGTGATTGCTGAAGGTGATAATATTTGGCGCTCTAGAGTTTACTCTCTTTCGGTGTGCGACAAGTGGCTACTAAATCCTTAAGAAGTTTATTCCTAGATTTCTTTGCGAACATAATGATATAATAATATTAAATAAATGTAGATTTATCGAGTCATGGTTTCCAAGATCACCTTGATCAGTATGGATTATCCTTGAGATCATTTTGTGATTCTGTGTTCATGGTCTGAGTACAATCCTTGGTATCAGATCGGTTCGAGTGATACCAATTTATTTGTTTGTTTGCCATGGGTTTGAGTACAATTAATGCGATTTTTTTGGATGATCATTACGATCGGTTTGGATTAAGACCTCTTGGTTTGTGGAAATTAGGATTATGTGATTATTCTATGCTAATGAAATAAAAAAAAAAATTCTTGTGTCTTGTGATGGATTCTAAACAAAATTATTGATATTTGTGTTCTTAAAGATATGCCATGTTCTACGAATTTAGTGTTTAGGGACTAATTTGTTCGTGACCTAAACGTATAAACCTGTGTCTTGTGATGAATTCTAAGTTAAGTTAATCTCGTGACTTGTTATTTCTTGGACATTGAATTACCTATATATTATTTGTTCTTGTATTATATCTTGTTCTCACCCTATTAGATATTTAGAGATAGTCTGACCTGGGTATTATTTTTCTCGGGTCAGACTAAGGCTTTTTAGGCTACATGATAGGTTGACCTTTGAACGGTTAGGCTAGAAGCTAGATAGACAATTTAACAATTTAGTTTATCTCGCTTAGGATATCTGTCTATGTGACTTGAGATGTATATTTGAGATTAGAATATTATGGCACTTGTATATTATGTGAGTTTAGTGTTTTTTAGACTCTCAATTTGTATATGTATAAGTTGTGATTTTTATTCCACTGTGATATAGGATTACTTTTTATATATACAGTTCTGATTCTGAGAAATCGATGTATCTATTACTTTGCATTAATATTGGACAGGTTAAATTTCAGTTCAGATATTAAGTGAAAAGGTATAAATGACATGTCAGTGTTAGAATGAAGATATATTCACATTCAATCGCCTTAACAAGCCATATTCTCTGGATTAGCAGACGACATTACTTGTAATATTCCTTGCTAAACTGGGTATCGCGGTGGGGTCGTTACAACTAATCTCATCCTCATCGAATACAGATACCAAATTTGTGTTAAATAGACCTATGCACCTTAGATAGCATTCCTTCTTGAACATGTCATCCCGAAGAATATATAGCAATCTTGTGGCCATGAATAGTTTCTTCAAATCATAGGCGGAAAAGTCCTCAAACTTCATCGGACATCCTTGTAGCAATGTGAAGCTTGCATATTCCTTATAGCTCTTTACGATATCTTCATCATGCTAGGGCAATAGAATCTCTTGTGGTGTTAGCCTTGGGTATCTTGCAGAGAAGTTGCTGCATGGAAGGACTATTGTTTGGATTTGGATCAAGATCCAGGACTTAGGAAATAGGTTGATTTTTAGGCGGTGGAGCTATTATGTTGCTGCCTAGGGTTGCTAGAGATGAACGTCGTCATCGTAGCTCAGGTGTGGTCGGTGGCTTGGAGGAGAATGGGAAAGTCGCAGTCGCTTTAGGGAAGAGGAGGGTTTTGGTGGAATTGAAGAGGCTTGACATGTATGCCAAAAGATATTGCTCTAGAATAGCGACTAGTCGACCTATTTATTATCATTGCTTTTAGGCCAGGTAGAACCTAGACCCTTTTCGGGTCAGATGGAATATTAATTTACTAACTATTTATTATTGTGGCTTCGTTTGGTCTCCTTCTTCACCATTTCTGCTTTGACTATTTTGAGAAATTCCTGTCTACATGTCGCGGTGCATCCGCCTACCTCTTTGTTTTATTATTTCCCTTTAAGTTTTAAATTTCTTCCCCTGTTGTTATTTATCCCATTTTAAATAGGGTCACTTCCTATTGTCCACCACTAAAAAAAATCCACTACTTCAAAATTTTTCTTTCATTTTGGAAAAAGCAATGAGCTATATACACTATGTTATTTTTTCAAAAGGATAACTTTTTATAAAAACTCATTTATAGAAATTTCCAATTTAACTAATTTTAGTTTCTACTAAAACTTTTTATTTAAATAAAATATAAATATATGGTATTATACATATATATTTGCTTACCCTTCAAAGGGATTTTCTACCTTTAAATAATTCCTTTGAAAATCATTTCAAATACATTATTTATATGTTATCCTCAAATTTTATATTAAAATCATTTCAACCTTTATTAAATTCTTTCATATGGGGTCGAGCTCGGAGTGAATTTTTATTTGTCCCTTCTTTTTTACTTTTCTTCTTTTTTACTTACTGACTAATTGTAACGACCGAGGTTTTCAACCATAAAAAACAACACCGATACATCCTTATGCCACAAATCCAAGTGTCGAAAAGCCCGATTGTTAGGGAAAAATAAAATAAAGATAGAACATAATCTTATACGAATGGAATAACATATATTATTTCAACAATAATCTTTGTAGTGGAAATTTTGAATACAATATCAGAGTCTAACCTAGATTCAACCTGGACAGTTATAAACCCCTATCCTCACAAATGCTAAAAAAATAAAAAACAAATGCAAAAGATGCAGAGGATAATAGAATACGTCCATGCATAGATGAAGATCTCCTGCTCTCCTTTGAAAAATCCAAGTGTCTTCAACAGAACCTGAAACTACTTGGATCTGACCCAAATATTAATAATACATGGATCAGGTTTGATAAACCAGTGTGAGATACTCGAATTTTAAATGTTGATGTAAATCAAATCCTTTGAAAAGAAAAGTATCTCATAAGACTACGCCCACACATAAGTACAAATGGGTTTTTTATCCTATGATAACCAAAATACTTTATACCAAAAACACTTTGATATTATTATTAATGAGGTTCTTTTGAAAACACTTTTCTTGTATTATATCAAAATAAAGTATCAATATCCATACTAAGCCTATGGTAATGTATCCAGACTAGGTCAACGGAATGCACAGACGGAATATACGATACCATAGGGGTAGCCGAAATATTTGCAAAGCATTACAGCTATTTTGGGAATACAATCAAAATTGTACAGCTCGTAGTAGAATTGGATTTCCAACATGATAGGGAACTTGTGGCCTTTTTCTCCGGTCCACACATAGCAAATATAGTTCCCACGGTGCCTTTATCGCTTTTCTCAAGCAAGTCACTTGGATCTGTACTTGCTACACTACCAATATCCAGTAGCCTAATCGCTTTTCACAAGCTAGCTACTATACTCAAATAAATAGGGCAATAAATGCCTTAAGGATCTAGATTCCACTGGACTCCTCCATAGTCATACAACCGATAGCCTGAAATATATGTCATGCAGACCACATAATTACTCATATCATTTTCGGGATGTGAGGCTCGAGAGGCTACGCTCTTCTTTTCATAAAGCCATACTTTGTTTTTCAACAAAGCCATATTTATTATTCCACAAAGCACATTCCACTTAGAATGCCACATTGCCATTTCATAATCACACAATTGATTTCTACAAACGTATAACTCTTGAGCTTGTACGTCTTAGGAAAGGGTGTTAAGCCAAGAGAAGTTGCCTTCTTGGCCACCAAGCAGATGATACAGTGATAGAGATTAATTAATATGATCATAAATGCAATGTCAGAAATTCGTCCATACAAGTTCGTTATTGGACTGAACGAAACAGAAGGCACTCCTACTACCATTAGTAGTGAGTAGTCCTTGCAATTTGAAAATTTCTAAACACGATAGGACCACTGCTATAATAAATGTCTCTGTATTGGGAGCTACCAAGAGAATGTCAACAAGCATTCTTTTCGTTATGAAGATCTCCGGTCTTCAATAATCATCATCTTCAACATGTCTTCACTTTCGAACATGTACATTGGTTCGAAGTGGTTTTCGAATAGGAGTTATCCAAATCCGACCCCGGTTTCTTCGAGCCAATCATCGATTAAAAAGATGTTAAGTTCATATTTGATTATCAATCATCATTCAATTTAATTCATTTTTTTATTCATTCATAGATATCTCTTAGAGATACATTAGTTGAGTCATTTCTTTATCTTTTAAGAGTATATGGAATCATTAAGCCTCATTTATAAAATCCTTTGGTAAATTTCAAAATCTTTCTACGCTTGCAATAATTCCAAATCGTTTCATCTTTTATTTAGAAAAACATTTCCAAATCATTTCCCTGCAATCCAAGTTATTTAGATTTGAAAAATTGTATCTTTGTACTTTGGGAAATTTTGGTTCGGGTAAATAAAATTTACTATCCCATCCATCGGGCCAGTCCGGGTAGCTAGGGAGAGCAGGATACTGGTTTTCCAAACTCAAGCCTAGACACTATCTCTCTTACACCCATAAGGCGGTCGAGTTATTTGATCGACTCTAAATAATTAACACTTAACCATTCCATAAATCCTTAAAATAATCTTTAAAACACTTACTAACCATTTGAAAACATTTACAAAAGATTTGGGAAAGAACAATTGCGTTTAGAACTATATTTCAAAAGTTATAATAAAGTGTTGTGGATAGTGCCTTTTAAGTTATATTGATCAAAACGACTTTCTATCACTTGGAAATTTGTTTTTATTACTAAAATCACTTTTAAATTTTTTTTAAATGATTTAGAAGATTTATACCACATTTTAAAACAATTTTGAAACATCATTTTCAAAGAAATCCAGTTTTGGATTTCGAACAATAAAACCACGATTTTTCCAAAAACTTATTTTTTGACATATTTCAAAATCTACTTATCGAAATCTTGATTTTCTTTCTTTATTTGAAAACCATGGATATAATAGTTTCGAAAATTCTTATGTCAAAGGATTCCGTGCTAAATTTCGTTCTATACACCCGTTTGACTTTATAGCGCGAAATCATGAACCGCCGTTGTGCGACGCGTCTATTTTTAACTAAATTTTCAATTGCCTTTCAAACTTTACCAAAACACCGTCGTATGTTTATGAAACATTTATAAATCATTTTCCAACATTTAATCCAATGTTTTCCATATTAAATCTTTTCTTCACTTTTAATTCAATTCATAATATTATATTATTATAATATTCACTTTCAACCTTCTTATATTCTTAAAACCATTAAAAGGCTAAATAATTTCATATACACATGAATATTGATTTATTTTCCATGAAATAACTATGGTTAATTACCTAACCATTTCATTTATGGTTTTCTTTTCATCATTCACCAACCAAGTTATCAACCATCTTAACATCCATGTAATCAAACAGGTAATCATCCAAGCATCAACCAAGCATTTAAATTTATAATTTAAACACTCATATAATTATTTTTTAAATGAAAGTAAATCGAGTACTCACCATTTCAAAAAAAACTTCCTACTAGCATTTAATAAAATCAACACTTCACTAATACACCACCTAAACAACTCCACTTCTCCTCGATGCTTCCTAAAATCATTTCGACAGCATTTCTCTCTATAAATTTCACTTTAAAGCTTTCTGAATCTCCTCCTTGACTCTTATTAGGATCGGCCTTGATGCAGCCCGACCTTCCTTTGGTTTAGGTCGCCAACGACCTAACAAGTTGTTAAGTCGCGCAAGCGACCTAACGAGTTATGCATGCGAGTTATACCCTCAAATGATGCCTGCGAGCAAGCTACGACCTAATGAATTACAAGCTAACGTGATACAGAGTGTTGTAGCAAGCTGTTCCGAGCCATATGTCTTAGGTCGCCCACGACCTAGCGAGAAGCCGCCTTTTATTGGTTTACGACGACCTACTGAGTTACGACCTAACGAACCAACTCAAGTCTTAGATCGCTTATGCTATTGGATTTTGGGTCGCTCCAAGGAAGGTCGCGAACGACCTAACTCGCAGTACAGAAGGAAGTAGGATGTGTTTAAACCGCCTTGAAGCTTAGGTCCTGAGTTACTGAAGCATTAGGTCGCAAGGCTTAAATCGCTGATTCCTAAGTCGCTTCCAGAAGGTTGCTACTACTTTAGGTCGCTTCTACAATTAAGTCGCTCAACGACATATCTATGTCGCTATGAAATTTAGGTCGCTCACTGAAGAGAAGCTATTTCTTATGCTGCTGCAGAGCTTAGGTCGTTGGAGTGCTGTAGTTTTAGGTCGTTACTGTTGTAAGTCGCTTGTGTTGTATTTGTTAACTCGTGTTGTATATATGTTGTAAGGTCGTTTGTTTTAAAGTCGTTTGTGTGGTAACTCGTGTGTGTTGTAATATTTTAGCTCGTTGTACTTGGATCATGTGAGTTAGGTCGGTTGTGATGTGTATGTGTTGTAACTTGTATCTGTTAAGTCGTTAACGACCAGAGTAGGTCATAGGCCGTTTGACATATGTTAGGTCGTGCTTGTGCTAAGTCGTAGGTTATGTAATCTGTTAGGTCGTGAACGACCAATGCTAGGTCGGTAGTGTATCTTTTGATGTAAGTGTGGATGCGTGTGAGTTGTAACCCTATAAATAGGGATGGTGGTGTCATTTTGTAACTAGGTTGATTTTTGAATAAAACTTTGTTTGAGTGCTTTGTGCCTCTTTGAAATTGGTAGTTGAGTGTTATCTCCTATCTCCACCTTCGGCATTCGAGTGCGCTCGAATCAACGATTATTGAAGCCAATTCACGGAATCAAGTGCGCTTGATCAACGTTTGAAGAATTGTAGATCTTCTCTCACGGTATCATGCGCGATCAACGTGTTGAAGATAGCTAGATTCGGTATCTTTCGAGATCAACGAATTTGGGCGTTTGGGTATTTTCAATCCATCGATTTATTTGCTTAAACTAATCGTTTCATCGATTAGTTTGACACGAAATCTTCATTTCGTCGTCAATCGTATTATTTCCGCTGCATCATTTGGTATCAGAGCTAGACTTAACCAATTATAGCTAAGCCGAGACATGGAGTCGTGCATTGTTGAAGTTTGGTGTGGATCGTGTTCATCGAGAAGTTACAACAAGTTGGAAGTTTTCGATCCATATCATTTTGGATCAAAATCCGGAAAGTGTTTGAAGTGTAGGCCGAGTTTGTATTGAAGTGTTTGAGCCAAGCTATTTGGAGCAGTGCCTTGAGAAGTTCACTTTGTGGATCTAAACCGAGAAGTTAAAATTAATTTGAAGATTTGTTGTTTGATTCGACAATGCCTCCGAGACGAGTTGAACGTCATTAGAATGTTGTCGATGTGTATAAAAGAGAAGATGCTAAAGCAATAGAGCAACGAATTAGTGACAACTTCGTGGAGAAGTTCGATAAAGGTTTTGGAAAGTTGGAGAAGTTGATGATGGATTTGAATCAAAGTCAAAGATGAAGGTCACCAGACTTGAACCATAGAGGAAACAGAGTTTCACCATCGGTTACGGAAGCAAGGAAGGTGTTGCCACAATCTTATCAAGATAAAAGATAATCATCAATTTCAATGAGACGAGATCACCATGGTTACAGAGATGAAGAGAAAAGACATCAACGTGGGTTTGAAAACGAAACATATCGTGATGAGGAAAGACATATTAGAAGAGATATGAGTGATCGTAGAGACGTTGATGGTCGAGATCGATATCGGAGTACATTTGATTATGATGAAGAAAGAAGAACTCCACGTGAGTTTGACAATGAACCATGTTGTGATGTCAAAAGACCGAGTAGGAGAGATTTGCATGATCATAGAGACATACGTGGTCATAGAGACGGAGGGTGTACTTTGCCAAAGCATGAGAATGATTCTATTTGGCTAAGGAAGAATATTTTTCAGTCTACCTGTACTATCTTAGGAAAGGTTTGTAAATTTATTATTGATACGGGAAGTTGTGATAACCTTATTTCTGAAGAAGCCGTCATGAAGTTGGGATTGAAGACTGAAAAACACCCTAGACCGTATAAACTGGCTTGGATAAAGGAAGGGAAAGAATTGACCATGGGAAGGCGAGCATTGATTACATTTTCTATTGGGAAGAAATACAAAGATGATATATGGTGTGATATTGTCGATATGGATGTATGTCATCTGCTATTGGAACGTCCATGGCCGTTTGATAGAGCTGTACAACATAATAGTCACGCCAACAGCTACAGTTTTATGTTCGAAGGAACCAAAATTATCTTAGTTCTTAAGAAGCGTGAACAAGGTGACTGCAAGCTAGAGAAGAAGGTGGAAGCAACTAATCTAATATCTTCAAAAGAAGTTGTTGAAGAAGTGAAAGATAATATTGAAATGAAAGATAAAGTTGATTCTTCTCAACCCGCGAAGTTTGATAACCATGAAGTTGACTATTCACAATCCACGAAACTTGATTGAAGATAAAGTAGACTATTCACAATCATCGAAGTTAGCTAAAGATGAAGTTGATGCTTTTCAACCGATTATGATTGATGAACATGAAGTTGAAAATTCACAACCAGCGAAGTTTGATGAAGATAAAGTTAATGATTTTCAACTAACGAAGTTTGATGAACCTGAAGTTGAAATTTCACAACCAGCAAATTTCGTTGAGGATGAAGAAAGTGCATCGAGAGTTGAAGTGGGTAATTTATCAGTGAAGGAAGTGGATTCGACTAGTATACAGTCTACAAGAGAGTTTGTTAAAGAAGTGGAGCATAGTGCGGAAATGTTTATATTGAATGGGAATGAAACCAGTAAAGATCTCGAGACTCCTGAGGAGGATGAGCCAGTGGTTAATGAATTCAAAGATGAACTCCCTGTAGAGTTTCCCAGGGAAGTACCGCCACTAAGGGACACACAACATCATACTGATATAGTGTCAAGTACTATTTTACCGCATATGTCACGTTATCATATGTGTCCGACAGAGCAGGTAGAGTTGCGAAGGCTGGTTGATGGGTTTCAGTTCGAAGGAAAGCAGTTGTATACTCCAGATTGCAGTTGGCAAATGAAGTTTATCAAAGACTTGCATGTAGGAAGACATTTGAGCTGTGATCGTACTATGCAGTTAATTTCACAGTCTATTTTTGGACCTTCACTGAGGAAGGAAGCTGAAAGGTCTGTTCAGAGGAGCCATAATCAACAAGTTTCAAAGAAGACCAAGACAAATGCAGGTTTATGTATGCCGTTGCATATACATGCTAAATTACGGGAGGAGGTTAGTGTGGACTTTGTTTTGGGATTGCCGCGAACGCAACATGGCAATGATTCTATTTATTTGGAGGTTGATCGATTTTCAAGATTGGTTCATTTCATTATCTATAAGAAGACTGCAGAGGCCGTTAATGTTGCTCCGTTATACTTCAGAGAGATCTATCGATGTCAAGGATTTCCTGAATCTATTTCGGACAGAGATACTTGTTTTCTGAGCCATTTTTGGATGAGTCTATGGAAAATGGTTGGGACTAATTTGAAATCTCGTAGTGGTTATCATCCACGGCCGGATGGTCAGACTGAAGTGATGAATAGATCCCTAGGTAATCTATTGCGATGCCTCGCGGATGACAATTTGAGAAGCCGGGATTCAAGGTTATGTCTAGCTGAGTTTGCACACAACCACGCAGTTCATTGTAGCACAGGGTTCAGTCCATTACGGGTTGTCTATTCAACAATTCCTAAAGGAGCATTAGATTTATCAACGGTGCCACCGCGGAAAGGGGTGATTAAACGGGCTAGTGATTTTATGAATGAGCTGCAAGAACTCCGCCAAGTTGTACAGGAACGATTGCTGAAAGTAAATGAGAAATATAAGCAATCAGTAGATATCAAACGACGAAGTGTTGAATGCAAAGAAGGAGATTTTGTGTATGCAGTGTTTACCAAGAATCGATTTCTTTTTAGAACTTACAACAAGCTAGAAGCTAGAAGGAATGGTCATTTAGAAGTCGTGAAGGAAATTAGTGAGAATGTTTATAAGTTGGGTTTGCCAGATCATCTTCCTATTGCTAACATTGTCAATGTCAAACACTTGGTTCTATTTCACAAAGGTAAGAGTGTCTAAGACGAAGAAACTGTAAATTCGAGGACGAATTTCTGTCAACCAGGGGAGGATGATGCAGCCCGACCTTCCTTTGATTTAGGTCGCCAACGACCTAACAAGTTGTTAAGTCGCGCAAGCGACCTAACGAGTTATGCATGCGAGTTATACCCTCAAATGATGCCTGCGAGCGAGCTATGACCTAATGAATTACAAGCTAACGTGATACGGAGTGTTGTAGCAAGTTGTTTCGAGCTATATGTCTTAGGCCTCCCACGACCTAGCGAGGAGCCGCATTTTATTGGTTTACGACGACCTACTGAGTTACGACCTAACGAACCAACTCAAGTCTTAGGTCGCTTATGCTATTGGATTTTGGGTCGCTCCAAGGAAGGTCGCGAACGACCTAACTCGCAGTACAGAAGGAAGCAGGATGTGTTTAAACCGCCTTGAAGCTTAGGTCCTGAGTTACTAAAGCATTAGGTCGCAAGGCTTAAATCGTTGATTCCTAAGTCGCTTCCAGAAGATCGCTACTACTTTAGGTCGCTCCTATAATTAAGTCACTCAACGACCTATCTATGTCGCTATGAATAGGTCGCTCACTGAAGAGAAGCTATTTCTTATGCTGCTGCAGAGCTTAGGTCGTTGGAGTGCTGTAGTTTTAGGTCGTTACTGTTGTAAGTCGCTTGTGTTGTATTTGTTAACTCGTGTTGTATATATGTTGTAAAGTCGTTTGTTTTTAAGTCGTTTGTGTGGTAACTCGTCTGTATTGTAATATTTTAGCTCGTTGTACTTGGGTCATGTGAGTTAGGTCGGTTGTGATGTGTATGTGTTGTAACTTGTATCTGTTAAGTCGTTAACGACCTAAGTAGGTCGTAGGCCGTTTGACATATGTTTGGTCGTGCTTATGCTAAGTCGTAGGTTATGTAATCTGTTCGGTCGTGAACGACCTATGCTAGGTCGGTAGTGTATCTTGTGATGTAAGTGTGGATGTGTGTGAGTTGTAACCCTTTAAATAGGGATGGTGGTGTCATTTTGTAACTAGGTTGATTTTTGAATAAAACTTTGCTTGAGTGCTTTGTGGCTCTTTGAAATTGGTAGTTGAGTGTTATCTTCTATCTCCACCTTCGGCATTCGAGTGAGCTCGAATCAACGATTGTTGAAGCCAATTCATGGAATCATGTGCGCTAGATCAACGTTTGAAGAATTGTAGATCTTCTCTCACGGTATCGTGCGCGATCAGCGTGTCGAAGATAGCTAGAATTCGGTATCTTTCAAGATCAACGAATTTGGGCGTTTGGGTATTTTCAATCCATCGATTTATTTGCTTAAACTAATCGTTTCATCGATTAGTTTGACACGAAATCTTCATTTCGTCGTCAATCGTATTATTTCCGCTGCATCATTTGGTATCAGAGCTAGACTTAGCCAACCATAGCTAAGCCGAGACTTGGAGCCGTGCATTGTTGAAGTTTGGTGTTGATCGTGTTCATCGAGAAGTTACAACAAGTTGGGAGTTTTCGATCCATATCATTTTGGATCAAAATCCGGAAAGTGTTTGAAGTGTAGGCTGAGTTTGTATTGAAGTGTTTGAGCCGAGCTATTTGGAGCAGTGCCTTGAGAAGTTCACTTTGTGGATCTAAACCGAGAAGTTAAAATTAATTTGAAGATTTGTTGTTTGATTCGACAATGCCTCCGAGACGAGTTGATCGTCATCAGAATGTTGCCGATGTGTATAGAAGAGAAGATGCTAAAGCAATAGAGCAACCAATTAGTGACAACTTCGAGGAGAAGTTCGATAAAGGTTTTGGAAAGTTGGAGAAGTTGATGATGGATTTGAATCAAAGTCAAAGAAGAAGGTCACCAGACTTGAACCATAGAGGAAACAGAGTTTCACCATCGGTTACGGAAGCAAGAAAGGTGTTTCCACAATCTTATCAAGATAAAAGAGAATCATCAATTTCAATGAGACAAGATCACCATGGTTACAGAGATGAAGAGAAAAGACATCAACGTGGGTTTGAAAACGAAACATATCGTGATGAGGAAAGACATATTAGAAGAGCTACGAGTGATCGTAGAGACGTTGATGGTCGAGATCGATATCGGAGTACATTTGATTATGATGAAGAAAGAAGAACTCCACGTGAGTTTGACAATGAACCATGTTGTGATGTCAAAAGACCGAGTAGGAGAGATTTGCATGATCATAGAGATATACGTGGTCATAGAGACGGAGGGTGTACTTTGCCAAAGCATGAGAATGATTCTATTTGGCTAAGGAACAATATTTTTCAGTCTACCTGTACTATCTTGGGAAAGGTTTGTAAATTTATTATTGATACGGGAAGTTGCGATAACCTTATTTCTGAAGAAGCCGTCATGAAGTTGGGATTGAAGACTGAAAAACACCCTAGACCGTATAAACTGGCTTGGATAAAGGAAGGGAAAGAATTGACCGTGGGTAGGCGAGCATTGATTACATTTTCTATTGGGAAGAAATACAAAGATGATATATGGTGTGATGTTGTCGATATGGATGTATGTCATCTACTATTGGGAAGTCCATGGCAGTTTGATAGAGCTGTACAACATAATAGTCAAGCCAACAGCTACAGTTTTATGTTCGAAGGAACCAAAATTATCTTAGTTCTTAAGAAGCCTGAACAAGGTGACTGCAAGCCAGAGAAGAAGGTGAAAGCAAATAATCTAATATCTTTAAAAGAAGTTGTTGAAGAAGTGAAAGATAGTATTGAAATGAAAGATAAAGTTGATTCTTCTCAACCCGCGAAGTTTGATAACCATGAAGTTGACTATTCACAATCCACGAAACTTGATGAAGATAAAGTAGACTATTCATAATCATCGAAGTTAGCTAAAGATGAAGTTGATATTTTTCAACGGATAAAGATTGATGAACATGAAGTTGAAAATTCACAACCAGCGAAGTTTGATGAAGATAAAGTTAATGATTTTCAACTAACGAAGTTTGATGAACCTGAAGTTGAAATTTCACAACCAGCAAAGTTCGTTGAGGATGAAGAAAGTGCGTCGAGAGTTGAAGTGGGTAATTTATCGGTGAAGGAAGTGGATTGGACTAGTATACAGTCTACAAGAGAGTTTGTTAAAGAAGTGGAGGATAGTGCGGAAATGTTTATGTTGAATGGGAATGAAACCAGTGAAGATCTCGAGACTCCTGAGGAGGATGAGCCAGTGGTTAATGAATTCAAAGATGAACTCCCTATAGAGTTGCCTAGGGAAGTACCGCCACTGAGGGACACACAACATCATACTAATATAGTGTCAAGTGCTATTGTACCGCATATGTCACGTTATCATATGTGTCCGACAGAGCAGGTAGAGTTGAGAAGGCTGGTTGATGGGTTTCAGTTCGAAGGAAGGCGGTTGTATACTCCAGATTGCAGTTGGCAAATGAAGTTTATCAAAGACTTGCATGTATGAAGACATTTGAGCTGTGATCGTACTATGCAGTTAATCTCACAGTCTATTTTTGGACTGTCACTGAGGAAGGAAGTTGAAAGGTCTGTTCAGAGGAGCCATAATCAACAAGTTTCAAAGAAGACCACGACAAATGCAGGTTTATGTATGTCGTTTCATATATATGCTAAATTACGGGAGGAGGTTAGTGTGGACTTTGTTTTGGGATTGCCGCGAACGCAACATGGCAATGATTCTATTTATTTGGAGGTTGACCGATTTTCAAGATTGGTTCATTTCATTATCTATAAGAAGACTGCAGAGGCCCTTAATGTTGCTCAGTTATACTTCAGAGAGATCTATCGATGTCAAGGATTTCCTGAATCTATTTCGGACAGAGATACTTGTTTTCTGAGCCATTGTTGGATAAGTCTATGGAAAATGGTTGGGACTAATTTGAAATCTCGTCGTGGTTATCATCCACGGCCGAATGGTCAGACTGAAGTGATGAACAGATCCCTAGGTAATCTATTGCGATGCCTCGCGGATGACAATTTGAGAAGTCGGGATTCAAAGTTATGTCTAGCTGAGTTTGCACACAACCACGCAGTTCATTGTAGCACTGGGTTCAGTCCATTACGGGTTGTCTATTCAACAATTCCTAAAGGAGCATTAGATTTATCAACGGTGCCACCGTGGAAAGGGGTGATTAAACGGGCTAGTGATTTTATGAATGAGCTGCAAGAACTCCGCCAAGTTGTACAGGAACGATTGCTGAAAGTGAATGAGAAATATAAGCAATCAGTAGATATCAAACGACGAAGTGTTGAATGCAAAGAAGGAGATTTTGTGTATGCAGTGTTTACCAAGAATCGATTTCTTTTTGGAACTTACAACAAGCTAGAAGCTAGAAGGAATGGTCATTTAGAAGTCGTGAAGGAAATTAATGAGAATGTTTATAAGTTGGGTTTGCCAGATCATCTTCCTATTGCTAACATTGTCAATGTCAAACACTTGGTTCTGTTTCACAAAGGTAAGAGTGTCGAAGACGAAGAAACTGTAAATTCGAGGATGAACTTCTATCAACCAGGGGAGGATGATGCAGCCCGACCTTCCTTTGATTTAGGTCGCCAACGACCTAACAAGTTGTTAAGTCTCACAAGTGACCTAACGAGTTATGCATGCGAGTTATACCCTCAAATGATGCCTGCGAGCGAGCTACGACCTAATGAATTACAAGCTAACGTGATACGGAGTGTTGTAGCAAGCTGTTCCAAGCCATATGTCTTAGGTCGCCCACGACCTAGCGAGAAGCCGCCTTTTATTGGTTTACGACGACCTACTGAGTTACGACCTAACGAACCAACTCAAGTCTTAGGTCGCTTATGCTATTGGATTTTGGGTCGCTCCAAGGAAGGTTGCGAACGACTTAACTCACAGTACAGAAGGAAGCAGGATGTGTTTAAACCGCCTTGAAGCTTAGGTCGTGAGTTACTGAAGCATTAGGTCGCAAGGCTTAAATCGCTGATTCCTATGCCGCTTCCAGAGGGTCGCTACTACTTTAGGTCGCTCCTACAATTAAGTCGCTCAACGACCTATCTATGTCGCTATGAAATTTAGGTCGCTCACTGAAGAGAAGCTATTTCTTATGCTGCTGCAGAGCTTAGGTCGTTGGAGTGCTATAGTTTTAGGTCGTTACTGTTGCAAGTCGCTTGTGTTGTATTTGTTAACTCGTGTTGTATATATGTTGTAAGGTCGTTTGTTTTAAAGTCGTTTGTGTGGTAACTCGTGTGTGTTGTAATATTTTAGCTCGTTGTACTTGGGTCATGTGAGTTAGGTCGGTTGTGATGTGTATGTGTTGTAACTTGTATCTGTTAAGTCGTTAACGACCTGAGTAGGTCGTAGGCCGTTTGACATATGTTAGGTCGTGCTTGTGCTAAGTCGTAGGTTATGTGATCTGTTAGGTCGTGAACGACCTATGCTAGGTCGGTAGTGTATCTTGTGATGTAAGTGTGGATGTGTGTGAGTTGTAACCCTATAAATAGGGATGGTGGTGTCATTTTGTAACTAGGTTGATTTTTGAATAAAACTTTGTTTGAGTGCTTTATGGCTCTTTGAAATTGGTAGTTAAGTGTTATCTCCTATCTCCACCTTCGGCATTCGAGTGCGCTCGAATCAACGATTGTTGAAGCCAATTCACGGAAGCAAGTGCGCTTGATCAACGTTTGAAGAATTGTAGATCTTCTCTCACGGTATCGTGCGCGATCAACGTGTCGAAGATAGCTAGAATTCGGTATCTTTCGAGATCAACGAATTTGGGCGTTTGGGTATTTTCAATCCATCGATTTATTTGCTTAAACTAATCGTTTCATCGATTAGTTTGACACGAAATCTTCATTTCGTCGTCAATCGTATTATTTCCGCTGCATCAGGCCTCCTCTTAGAATGAGGTGACGAACGACCAAACATGGACGTGGAGTATGGTCATGGGTTGTAGAAGGTGTTGGATAGAGTTTGAGCTTGTTTTGAGCAGTAGCAACATAGTTTGCATATGTATATAATTTGACATTTCTTTGCCATAACTTTGATAAAAAAAATTTAAGGCTTGGAAGCCATTAAAGAGAAGCTCTTGAAGCTTAAGAATAAGGAAGAAGAAGTAGGAATGAAATGTGGAAATATGAGAATGGAGGGTGGTATTTATAGGGAAAAGTTGTCATAAAATATCATGATATTTTCATGATCTTCACATCACCATTTCACATCCTTTCCTCCATCATCATACACGTTAGTACTTCCTACCCATGCGCTCCATCACCATAAATCACTTCTATGCCATGTCACTACAAGAAAAGTTTGTTTACTTAGGACAAAGTGTACAACGTTTTTAAAAGGGTTGCCATCGATATGGTAATCTTACTGTAAATTTCTTTAGCTTGCACACTGTGTAATTAAAGGTGGTAAATTTATTTCCCTTCCCTCCATTTCTACGAACTCCCCTTAACAAAAACTTCCCCCGATTTCAATTCCTCGTCCAAATCGATTTCCTTCCATCGAAAAATAATTTCGCCCTTCCCGTTGTGGTCGATTGTCCCCATTGTAGTCGTCCACGTTGCAACCTCATTCTTGTATCCTTGTCCGCGTTGCAATGGTCCAGCTCATTTTCGTTTGCCCTCATTCTCGTACCCATTACAGGCTCGAGCAATCGTTAGCCCTAGTTCGAGCTGTAGTCAGTGGATGCGAATTGGTAGCCATTAACGCCATTTGTCCTTAAAGATTCAGAGTAAGTTATAGCTAATTGGCTTTTGCCTTTGTTTTCTATTTTTAGATTAAGTTTCAGATATTGTATAATTAGAAAAATAAGTAACTTTTGTTGCTCTTGATTCGTATACAGGTAATGTAGAAATGATTTTTTGACTAAATGAGACTTTAATGTAGAAGATGAAGTAGTAATCAAAAAGCTATATAGTATTAAGTGTTTGCACATGATGGGTATATACCGCTTAATACAAAACCATTAGGTTTAAGAAGGTAAATTGAGATTCATGTAACCAAAAAGCTATATAGTATTATATTGTTAAAGTTGTTAATTTTTAATCTCAGTCTTTAGAAAAACAAGGAAGAATGTAGTATTCAAAATTTTTAGAAGTTACATCTTAACAAGGCGCAATTAGTGATATCACATGCTATGGTTAGTATGTTTCTTATGGTTAATGGCTTGATCACTGGAAAATTTAAGTTCAAGAGCATGAAATTTATGTTCATCAAAGTTGAGCTGACGTGCTTGAGCAATAGATGTAATGGCTTAAATTTGGTCATAATGGCTGTAGATATAATAAATCTTGATAATAATTAATAGCTTAAGCATATAAATGAACATTGATGAACTTAAATTTCATTATATACATCAAGTTCTAAATTCGCATGAAACCCCTACCCAGTAATAGACTTATGTGTTTAAGTTATATGCGTGAGGCCATTAGTACATATTTATATGTAAATGTAACGTGTGTCTGCATATTTATGTGTGGGTGTGCCTTCATTTCCTTTTGCTTGCCTACTGTTATTCATATTTTAAGTAATTGATTTTATATTGCTAAATGTTTCCATATTTTTATTAGCTACTTTGACTATTTAATAGTAAGGAACCACAAATATTCTAGTTGTCATCTAATCATGTATATTGGTAAAGAAGCTTATGTACAAAAGTTTAAATTATATGGTTTTTTGATTAAATTTTGTACGTGTGCATGTATATTGAAGTGTACTTGTGTGAGGGTTTACATACTTTGAGTTAGGCCTTGTTTCTTTATGTTTGAGCACTTGCAGTTTTGTGTGTCCATGTATTTGCACATGGGTGTGTTGTTCAAAGCATGGTCATTAATTTTGTTCATTATGTTATGGCCGTGTGTGATTGGAGGAGGGTGTATTACACTTATTTGCTCATGCATTTCAGGGTTGCGTTAGTATGCCTATCTAAGCATATGTAGACTTGAGTTATTGTGTGTATGTGTATAAATATTTATTTGTGGGTCCGCTGTTAATGATGAATGTGGGTTCTATGTGTATATTTTCCTATTGCCGCTCACAAATGAGAGTTGGATCTTGTTTTGCTAAGAATTACCTCATGCTTTGACCTTATTTGTTTTAGTAACCTGCTAGTAAAAACTTGCTAGAATATAGTATTTACAAGCACGTTTCATTTTGTGTTAAAGAGAATATAATTAGATTATATAATGTCCTAATCAAGTAAAAAAATCATAATGAATAAGTTTTTATACATAGTTGTAAATGAAATTTTTTTTAGCAAAACTAAACTAAATATATCATGAGTACAAATATATGTATGTGAAAATTATGTGTGCATGAGTGTATCTAACTGTGTATACACATCAGGTTTTTTTGGGTTATCGGCGTGTGATTGTAGGGGTTCATTTTTCAGGTATAGTGCGTGGCTATAGTTAGGATGTGTGTGGTGGTTCTAGGGCAGCGTGCGTGCGTTCTAGCATACAATACCTTGCATATAGTTTTGTGTGAGTTTGTTTAGATACCATTATTTTATTTATATGCGAATTTAAGTGAAATATATGTACAAGTATTTATGTGCGTGAGCATTGATGGGTGAAGACCTGCACATTTTTTTTGTTTCATGTATAGTGCTGTCATAGTTTTGGTTTGGCCTTTTGGACATTAGTGATGTAATACATCAAAAATTATGATTAGCAAGGCCTTGCTTCTAATTTTTTCCATGTTTGACCTCCATTTCACAATTATATAAGCGTATTTCTTTCCTGAAAAAACGGTTGTATTGTTTTCAATTATTGCACCATATTTTAGAAAGCTATCAAATTAACCTATGGCATGCATAGAGTTACAAAGTGATAGGGATAAATTGAAATATCAAAAATGCTAAAATCACTTTTGCTTATTGATAATTTTTTATTTTATACAGTGTTGCATTCTTGCAAGAAAATTCTATAGAAAATTTGCAGTAAAGTTCTGTCTTTTCTCCAAAAATTTATATGTTCAATTATTCTTTGCAATTTAATAGTCCTGTTTCTTTCTAAAGTATTCTAATAAGCAGTGCACGTAGTCTCTCATGCATTACCATTAAGCTTCAAGGAATGCACATAATGCGTGACCAGATACGTAATTTGGAAGATCTATTTTTGCAAATATTCAAATGATTGCTACAAAATAGCACATGCTTTTATTTCTGTATGTACCTTGCTTGTTGGCCTTATGGTGCTAGTTGCTTTGTGGTTGGATAGCCGATATGCGCTGCCTATCGGGTTATATTCCAGAAAATATGAGTAATTGAACTTTAAGGGATCAGTCAAGTAGCTGTGTAAACTAGTTGGACTGCGCTAATGGGATGGGTGGCTTTGTGATTATATTCATGGTACAAAGAACCATTTTACAGACACTATAAGTCTGACCATAGGTTAAAATTCAAGTTTGAGATGCAACTTTAAATAAGTAAAACGTCGCCAGTGCTTTAGTAAACCATGTAAGGGGATTTTTTTTTCCTTAATCAATTATAAGAGCTTTAGATTTTAATTTGGTGCTTGCAACTTTTCTGCTTTTACTTTTATATTATTCTTGATGAAGGGTATCCAATTGCAAATCTACAAATTTAAAGCATAAATGATTGGTATGGACAGAGAAGTTCTGCCGGTAAATTTACAAAATAAATAAATAAATGAAGTAGATGGCTTCATTCATTTATAAATTATTAAATTATCAGAAATGGTGATGGGTTTAGATCAAATGACAAGAGAAGGCAAAAAAAAAAACCATCTTTTTAATTACGAAATAGTATTATTGTGCTTTTGAATTCAAATTCTTACTAATTACTATAACTTAATTTTTGATTTTTCTTAATTAAATGGTCAAATTTAGAAAATAAATTAATATTTTCCCATATATATGGAAATCAAAAGCCTGTTTGGGAAAAAATAGTTTATTAAATAGTTTTGAATTTTCTCAAATTGTTTATTTTATTTTGCAAAAAATAATAATAAAAGTAACCAGTTTATAAATTGGGGTTTTGATCCGAAGACCTTAAAATTTGTTTAAACATTTACAAATGATAAAGACATTAAAGTGCACTGTAAAATTCTTGCCCACCACTTGCAAATGACCCCAACAACAGCAGTTTTGAGATGCAACTTGCAATATATGAAAAAAAAAGATATAGTAAAATCCACAAATGCACAAGTATTAAAGTATGAAATTATAAAGGATGACATTATGTATGTACAGTACATATCACATTATGGGTTGCTAGAAAATTTTCAAAATTAGTTTTGGGCTATGGGTTTTATTTTTTGAACAAAGAAGAAGAGGGAAGAGGAAGTAAGAAGAGGGGATGTATAGTCCTACATATAGGAAATTAAGAGAACATATTGATTTATATATGGATTTCTCTAAGGAAGGTTGGACCATTTAGGAACCCAAAGCTTTGCTTTGATGTGAGGAGGGAAGTCATGCATCAATACCACACGCGCGCCGCCCCCGTTGTCCGTCCGACCGACCAGACCGGGTCGGGTTCGGGTCTAAAATGACGAATTGATTTTTTGATAACAAGCCGGATCTAGAATTTGAATTTGAACGGATAGATTTGGCGGGTCATTTGAATTAAGGGACACAATCGTTTAGCAACAATTTCAAACTGTTACGAATAGGTGCGACCGTTTGTAATGGTTTCAAATGGTTGGAAAGGATGCGACGCTTGATGAATGGACACTTTCTCACTACTATATATAGTGATGCCCAGGAACTGTAACGACCCGCCATTTCGTACCATTCAAATCGACAATAATCCACACATGTCAGACTTGAATGATGCGAAATAACAGATTGTAAATAAATTTGGAGCAATGAAATCAAATACACAGAATAACAGACACAGAACAAATAGAATAACTCGCAGCGGAATATAAAAATACGTAGTAGTTCATGAAGCTACTACGGTAGAGTCTCAAACCAAATACATAATACAGTCTGAAAACAACATAATAGAAATCGCAAATACATAGAAGTTCAATAATACCTGAGATAAACTAGCATAGCTGAAACAGAAGTAGATATAAATATAGATAAGCAGAAACTCCAGCAAAGACCAGCTCCAGAAAGAGAATCCAAAGCTGTGAATACTCAGGCTGACCCGAGCATAAAGCAAAACACAAAACACTCGAGTCAGGACAATATATACTTATATAATGTAAACCAACTCAAGTGAACTATAATAAAGAACAAGTAACTTAAAGGATGCCTGAGACCGCCTATCCTCTAAGGATCCGTCAAACTATTTACTACATAGTAATATTGCGCTATTATGATATTGTCTACAGTAAAATAAACATACTTTTAAATAGCGTTCTGGGCTACCCATATCACCCTTCACACATAATAGTCCCAGTAGTCCATCCAGTATCAGCATATCTTCAGATCGGGAGACTATCCTAAATATTCCATGAGCTACGGGAAAAAAACAAACTCGTAGTAAAGGCTCGGTATGGTAGGTGACACGGCACACAAAGCAATGTCAGGGTAAATATACCAATTACGCACACGGGCTGGTGGTAACGCAGTAGCCACATACGCCCACCCTGAACAACACTCCAAATCAAGGGGTGCACCCAATCGATCACAACAGTAATAGAATGGTATCGAAGAAATGTGTCCAGCCAGAGGTGCTACCTCTTTTGGCCCGAGATCGCTCCTGTTTTAGCCACCTTAAGCTAACTCACGGGAGTTAGGTCCACGTAAAGTACCTTACGAACGTCGTCACCATCCTACTTCATCCTAGAATCTCCACCGCGTACACAGTTGTTAAAATGGTTTTCGGTATCGATAGAGAGTATGTCCATATCCGATCCCGGTCCCTTTAACAACCAATCGTTATTATAACCCGTAGTTATAATTTTAAAATGGTACTTATTTCAAAAATCAAATATCATTTAACAATTAAAGATCCATTCAAACCATTTCAAAATATAAAACTTATCATTTCATTTCAAAACCATATTCATTTTATTCAATTTAAAATATCATTTCGATTCACATTTCAAAAATAGTTTATATTTCAAATCAAATTACTTCATTTAAATCATTAAAATGAAGTTATTACATTTAATAATTAAATTATTAAATTTTCAAAATTTTAAACTTTTCAAAGTTCATTTATTCACTTAAGTTTATCAAAACAGTGAAAATTCACTTTCCGCGGCATTTAGAAAACGCTACGGAAAGTTACATTCAAAACAGTTCAATTTAACCAAAGACAACATTTGAAATGCTGTAATAGAGTTTACTTAAATTTCAAATAAAACATAGTTAAATTCAAAAATTATAGCACTTACAAAATGCCATAATAGCCTTAAATCTTATTCAGCTTTTTAGTTCATTATTATCAACTACAGCATTTACAAATGTTATAATATCATTAAAATTAATAACATTTAAAAATGCTGTTATTTAAATTCAAATGTTTAATATAATTTTACAAACAATTATATTTTTATTTAAATCATTTTTAACTTATAAAATCATAATATTTCACCTTTATAATCATCATATAATTTTTCTTAAATTCATGATTTTATAAAGTTAAATTTCCATTCAAAAATCCATATTTAATAATAATTCACTTATTTAATTCCAACATTCAAATTTTAATTCATTAAATTAAATTTGAACTTAACACTTAAGTTTAAAATTTCAAATATAACTTAATTTCATTTTTATTTACTTAATTTAAAATTCACTTTTTAGTCAAATTCACAAATTTCCAATTTTAGTTATATTTCAAAGTTTCAGCTTAAATATTCATTCATTTCACATTTTAACTTTATTCAAAAATAATTAATATATTATAAAAATCATTTTAAATTCATTTTAATCCAAATTATCATAAATTTATCATACTTTCATTTTTAATTTAACTAATTATAATTAAATCAAAATTTCCAAAACAACTTACATTCAAATTTTCTAACTTTTCATTAATTTATTTCACTTATAAATATTCAGAAAATCAATAATATTTTACAAAAATCATTCAAATTTAGTTTAAATCAAATATTATAATATTTACATTTTTAAAAATTTTAGAAAAACATATTTTAACTACGGGTCTGTATATAATTTTTAACGCTAGGTAAAGTGATACGGGTAATATATCATTTCAACCCGTAATTTACAAAGAAAACCCGGGTTTTATCATTTCTAACTCGTAGTCCCAAGTAAATAAAATAAATTGAAAATCACTTAGGCCTATCATTTCAGCCCATAATGATTTTCCCCTATTCTAAAGTCCGTTCGGGTATGTATTATTTCAACCGGTAGTGATTCTAATCTAAAGGGAACTTGCAGTGTGATAAACTGATATAAACAACAGAACAACATAATATAACGGTAACATATGATATAACTGGTGTTTAAGCATGGGTGAACATTATATAATCATAACATAGCAGATGTGACATGGTTATGCATTTTACAGATTCAAAAGGGGTCAATTTACTAGTTATATATGTATACATTGTCAGGTGAGAATAACTCACTGGTTTGAGCTTGAGACACAACAACGAATGCATAAAAGAGATCCACACAAGCACGACAGCATGACACAGAGATGAGTGGGAGAGCCAAAGTATCAATTCCCTTGAATACAAGTCAAACAAAACAATATAATACACATAAGCTTTCAAATTCAAATACGATTAAATTTAGCAAGAAATAACCACATAAATCAAAGCAGAATTGCTTTGCACTTGCTTCCAGCACACCCTAGGTTCGGCCGTAGGTGAAGTACAGGTCTAAGACAAGGTTTTTGGAACAAGTTTGGTTTGGATATGGTCGGCCTAACATGGTTTGTTGAAGTGCAAAAGTGGTGGTGATGAGACAACAACATACAAACAACATCACATGATTTTCAAGGCACTACAAGGCTCAGTCAAGGCCACTATGGGCACAGCCTTCACTGTGGGGTCTAGGTGATGATGTGGAAGAGGGTCCAGGTGGAGCTAGAGGTGGTGGAGGTGGAGATGGTGGCGGCTATGGGGTGATGAAGGTGATGTATTGATGTGGTGCTCGGCTATGACAATAATGATGGAGTTTTGGTGGAATTTTATGGAGGATCATCAATAAGGGGCTCGGCTTAGGGTTTGACCAGAGAGGAGGTGGTGATGGTGATGTTCTCAGGTGGTGGTGGAGCATGGCCGACCTAGAGATGAAGAAGAACAAGTGTAAAACTCAAATCAAAGAAGAATAAAAGTAAAAACAAAAGAAAAGAACAAGAGTTTACCCAAAAATATTTCCAAAGTAATGGCCGACTTTTTTTTTCCAGAAATGAAATGAGAAAAGGATGATGTATGTGAATGAGAAAGTGATGGTCGACTGAAAGAAATGAGAAGTAATGTCCAATTGAATGAAAAGTTGGGTTAAAATCTGAAAATGTGGAATATAAAAGGCCATTGGAAATCAAAAGTCATAACCTTTTGAAATTTCTTTTATTATTTTTTTATAAGTTTAAATAACTAAAAATAATTATAATTTCAGTTTAAATTTCAAAAATATAACAAAAATACAAAATATAAATAAATAATTATTAATTATATAAGATAAAAATAAGAAAATAGCACAAAAATGAAAACTAGTCTAGAAAATTTGAAAACAAGCAGAATAAACTTTGGAAAAATTATATGGACTTGTAAAATATTTAAAAATAAATATAATAACATAAAATAAAAATGCATTCATAAGAATAAATAAATATAATTTAATTAAATATAATTTAAATGAAGAAAATAATAGAAAATTAGAACTAGCCTTTAAAAATAGGAAATAAATGCAATAAATTTTGGAAAAATTCTATTATCACTTTAAAAATACTTAGAAATGATATTTTACAAATAAAACAAATTTAAAATAATTTCAAACAAAATAAATTCAAATTTAAATATATATTCAAAAATCTAGGGTTGTTACACTCTCCCCCACTTAAATCTTTTCGTCCTCGAAAAGAACGGAAAGGAAAAATAAAGAGAAACAAGATAGAAAACAAAATAGTACCTGAAACGAACAATTCCGGATTCGAAGCACGAATGCTCTCCTCCGTTTTCCAGGTAAAACCTCGATCTTCAGTACTCCACTGTACTTTGACCAGATTAACAGATTTCCTTCTAAGATGCTTCGTACCTCTGTCGACAATACGAAGTGGCTTCCTCTCAACAGTCAGATTAGGCTCAATATCCAAATTATCAAGAACAGAAGGCTGAACAATAAGAGATGGATCATGAAGATGACGACGAAGATGCGAGACATGGAATACATCATGTACTTCTGAATGTTTCTCGGGCAAATCTAGACGATAAGTCAAAGAACCAACTCTTTCCACAATGCGGAAAGGACCAATGAACCCAAAAGAAAGCTTCCCTCTACGACCAAAGAGAATGACATTCCTCAAGGGAGAAACCTTAAGGAACACCTGATCACCAACAGAAAATTCCAAATTCCACCTACGTCTATCAGCATACTTATTCTGCCTATCCTGAGCGGCTTTCAACCTCTTCTTAATCTCCTCAACTTTCTCAGAAGCTTCCAAAATCACATCAGGACCAAGAACCAGATGATTACCGGATTCAATCCAGCAAGATAGGGATCTACAAGGTCGTCCTTGTAGAGCAGCAAACAGAGACATTTTGAGACTAGCCTGATAGCAAATATGGAATGAGATAGATAAAAAGATCAAGAATAGACTGAAAAACAGAAGATAAGATTATACCTGAAAGCTATTATTGTAGGTAAATTCGGCAAGATGGAGACGATCTTCCCAAGATCCTCCATAATCAAGCACACAAGCACGAAGAAGATCCTCGAGAACCTGAGTCACCCTTTCCATTTGACCGTCAGTCTGTGGATGGTAAGCAGTGCTCAGATTCAAACGAGTACCCAGAGATTCCTGAAAAGCTTTCCAGAACTGACTGGTAAAGATAGGGTCACGATCACAAACAATACTGAGAGGAACACCATGGAGACCAACGATCTCTCTCATGTAGATCTCAGATAAGCTAGAAGCAGAACGAGTAGACTTGACCGGAATAAAATGAGAGGACTTGGTCAGTCTATCAACAATAACACAGATACTCTCATTACCCCTCCAAGTCCTTGGTAAACCATTGATGAAATCCATAGAAACCTGTTCCCACTTCCAATTGGGAACCTCAAGTGGCTGCAGCAAACCAGGGGCCTTCTGGTGATCGGCTTCGACTTGCTGACAAGTCGCACACCGACTAACAAAGATAGAGATAAGAGAAGAAAGAAAGGCTTACATTGATCGCAGCGATCTGGGCTGGATCAACTGAAACTCCATTACTAGAAACAATATGCCCGAGGTATCGGACTTCATCCTTCCAGAAATGGCATTTAGAAAATTTAGCCTTCAACTGATGATTTCTAAGAGTCTCAAGAACATATTTCAAATGCGACTCATGCTCTTCTTGGGTCTTAGAGAAAACAAGGATATCATTAACAAAGACTAGCACAAATTTATTAAGCACAGCACGAAAAACATGATTCATCAAATCAACAAAGAAAGTAGGAGCATTAGTCAAACCGAAAGGCATGACTAACCATTCATAAAAACTATTCTCAATGCGAAAAGCAGTCCTAGAAATGCTATCCTCGGCAACCCTGAGCTGATGAAAACCAGTGGCAAGATCTAGCTGAGAGAAAAATATGGCACAATAAAGCTGATCAAACATATCATTGATACGAGGCATTGGATACCTGTTTTTCGTAGTGAGCTTGTTTAGCTCCCTATAATCAACACACATCCGAAGAGAACCATCAGACTTGGTGACAAAAACCACCGCAGCTCTCCATTCAAAAAAACTAGGCCTAATCAGACCCTTGGAAGACAAGTCTTCAATTTGCTTTCCTAACTCAACCTTCTCGCGGGGTGCCATTCTTTTAGGAGGAAGAACAACAGGTCGAGCATCAGGACTAAGATCAATCTGAAAATCAATTTCCCGCTTCGGAGGTAAAGAAGTGACTTCACCAAACACATCGGATATAATCTAACCACAGGAGTCGAATCAAGATCGTTGGGAGAAGAATCCAGAGAACAAATAAAGTTGCTAGCAAAATCCTAAGGCTAGCGGCACTGAATAATCAAGGAATTCCCTTAATCATCAGCAAGACGAACAGTCCGGGCTTTACAAGAGATATGTGCATCATGATGCACTAACCAATCCTGACCAAGCAATAAATCAAAAGCATCGAAGCCCAAAACATAAAAATCACCACTAAAGCGATGATCAGAATGGAGAAGTTTCACTTCTCGACAAATCCGATTAAGGTTAGCAGGACCCCCAATAGGATTTGAAACACATAATGGAACAGAAGCATACTCATAAGATAGGAGATGCTCAAACTTATCACACAAAGCAACAGAAATAAAACTGTGTGAAGCACCAGTATCAAACAACACACGAACAGGATGATGGAATAAAGTAAATGAACCCTATAGAGTACCTTGGTCATCACTAGGAGAAGGAGCAGGTGGATGAACTGGAGATGATGTAGAAGTGACAACAAAGATACCAGAAGGAGCACCCCTCCGCTGGGTAGGGCAGTCCTTCTTAAAATGACCAGGCTGGAGATAGATATGGCAAAGATCACGCCTAGCCAACTGAGCAGGTGGAGGAATAGCAGCACCAGACAGAGTAGAACAACTATTGGCATAGTGCCCTTTCTGATCACACCTAAAGCAAGTGATGGAGGAGAGATCAACTGGTTGCCTTTAAGCAGGAGCTGATGATGAAGATCCTAAACCAGAACGCTTCTGCCAATTCTTCTTTTGCTGCTGCAAGTTAGGCTTACGCTTCTTGGAATTAGCAGATGAAGACTGAGCACCAAAAACCGCAGGACCTTTGGATGTGGGATTCTCATAGCGAATAGCCATTTCCAAAAGCTTGGTGAAAGAACCATGAACATGAGAAATGAGGCGACTATAATACTCTGGACGAGCACCAGCAATAAATTTCTCATTCTTCTTGAGAGGATTATCAATAAGGCTAGGACCAAACTTGGAAAGTTCATTGAATTTCCTCTCATACTCAGCAAAAGACATGCTAACCTGCTTAAGATCCATAAACTCACGATAAAGCTGAGATTTCCCGGCTTTTGGCATCCATTTTGCCACAAAAGCCTCCCTGGAAAAGAGATACAGAAAACAAGCTTAAGATGGATTCAAAAGAAAGGAAAATATGAACAAAATTCAGGATAACACAAAGGATATCTAAACTGTTCCCAAGTGATATCAGCCTCGACGGTGTTAGCCGTAACGGACTCCCACCAATCTAAAGCAGAATCATGCAACTGCTAAGCTGCTAACTAACGCTTCTGGCATCAGTAATATCAAGACCAGTAAATATCCTCTCGAGACTCCGCAACCACTGCCGATCCTTAATGATACTCTCTGAACCAGTGAATGTGGTACCACCAAGTTGAGAGAATTCCTTACAAAGACAGTGAACCTGACTGGAGCAACAGGTTGAGGAGTTGGGCAATACCATGACCCCTACCTCTGGCATTTCCTCGATTCATCCTGAAAAATATCAAGAATGAATTTAGGACAAGATAAAAACAAGCCAAAGATAAATTGAGATAAGACAAGAGAATACACTTGGATGAGTATCCTAAAGAAAGAAAAATCTAACAAGGTAGATACGAAAGGAAGTTAGAAAACATTTGAAAACTCCTTTTAAAACAAGAAAATTTTCTATATCAAAAAAATATTTGAAAATCTTTTGAAAACATTTTGAAAAATCATTTTATACTTTGAAAATACGTCTCTCACAAAGATATGATTCTGAGATTGATTTCACTCATTCTAGGGTAGAAATACCCTATCTCTAATGAGTTTTTTCTCCGTAGAGGCAATGGTTTGCCAAAAACCAAAGCTCTGATACCAACTATAACGGGTCGCGCCAGTGGGGTAACGCCCACCGTAGCATACATTGGTACATGTGTTCTGCCTTTACGACCAGCCTTTCGACTGCACCACCAACCGCTGCGGGGACATGTAGGAGTAAGATTCAACCGTTCGCTACCAAACCAGGAAGCGAGAACCTCCTATCATGCTACACCCTCCAAGTGCAATGGCAGACACACATGTCAGACTTGAATGATGCGAAATAACAGATTGTAAATAAATTTGGAGAAATGAAATCAAATACACAGAATCACAGACTCAGAACAAACAGAATAACTCACAGCGGAATATAAAAATACATAGTAGTTCATGAAGCTACTATGGCAGAGTCTCAAACCAAATACATAATACAGTCTGAAAACAACATAATAGAAATCCCAAATACATAGAAGTTCACTAATACATGAGATAAACTAGACTAGCTGAAACAGAAGTAGATATAAATGTAGATAAGCAGAAACTCCAGCAAAGACCAGCTCTAGAAAGAGAATCCAAAGCTGTGAATACTCAGGCTGACCCAAGCGTAAAGAAGAACACAAATCACTCGAGTCAGGACAATATATACTTATATAATGTAAACCAACTCAAGTGAACTATAATAAAGAACAAGTAACTTAAAGGATGCCTGGGACCGCCCATCCTCTAAGGATCCATCAAACTATTTACTATATAGTAATATTGCGCTATTATAATAATGTCTACAGTAAAATAAACATACTTTTAAATAGCATTCCGGGCTATCCATATCACCCTTCACACATAATAGTCCCAGTATTCCATCCAGTATCAGCATATCTCTAGATCGAGAGACTACCCTAAATACTCCATGGGCCACGGGAGAAAAACAAACTCATAGTAAAGGCTCGGTATGGTAGGTGACACGGCACACAAGGCAATGCCAGGGTAGATATACCAATTACGCACACGGGCTGGTGGTAACGCAGCAGCCACATAGGCCCACCCTGAACAACACTCCAAATCAAGGGGTGCACCCAATCGATCACAAAAGTAATAGAATGGTATCAAAGAAGTGGGTCTAGCCAGAGGTGCTACCTCCTTTGGCCCGAGATCGCTCCTGTTTTAGCCACCTTAAGCTAACTCACGGGAGTTAGGTCCACGTAAAGTACCTTAGGAACGTCGTCACCATCCTACTTCATTCTGGAATCTCCACCGCATAGACAATTGTTAAAGTGGTTTTCGGTATCGACAGAGAGTATGTCCACATCCGATTCCAGTCTCTTTAACAACCAATCGTAATTATAACCCGTAGTTATAATTTTAAAATGGTACTTATCTGAAAAATAAAATATCATTTAACAACTAAAAATCCATTCAAACCATTTCAAAATATAAAACTTATCATTTCATTTCAAGACCATGTTGATTTTATTCAATTTAAAATACCATTTCAATTCACATTTCAAAAATAGTTTATATTTCAAATCAAATTACTTAATTTAAATCAATAAAATGAAGTTATTACATTTAATAATGAAATTATTAAATTTATAAAATTTTAAACTTTTCAAAGTTTATTTATTCACTTAAGTTTATCAAAACAGTGAAAATTCACTTTCCGCAGCATTTAGAAAACGCTACGGAAAGTTACATTCAAAATAGTTCAATTTAACCAAAGACAGCATTTGAAATGCTGTAATAGAGTTTACTTAAATTTCAAATAAAACATAGTTAAATTCAAAAATTATAGCACTTACAAAATGCCATAATAGCCTTAAATCTTATTCAGCTTTTTAGTTCATTATTATCAACTACAGCATTTACAAATGCTATAATATCATTAAAATTAATAGCATTTAAAAATGCTGTTATTTAAATTCAAATGTTCAATATAACTTCACGAACAATTATATTTTTATTTAAATCATTTTTAACTTATAAAATCGTAATATTTCACCTTTATAATCATCATTTAATTTTCCTTAAATTCATGATTTTATAAAGTTAAATTTCTATTCAAAAATCTATATTTAATAATAATTCACTTATTTAATTCCAACATTCATATTTTAATTCATTAAATTAAATTTCAACTTAACACTTAAGATTAAAATTTCAAATATAACTTAATTTCATTTTTATTTACTTAATTTAACATTCACTTTTCAGTCAAAATCACAAATTTCCAATTTTAGTTATATTTCAAAGTTTCAGCTTAAATATTCATTCATTTCACATTTTAACTTTATTCAAAAATCATTAATATATTATAAAAATTATTTTGAATTCATTTTAATCCAAATTATCATAAATTTATCATATTTTCATTTTTAATTCAATTTCCAATTATAATTAAATCAAAATTTCCAAAACAACTTACATTTAAATTTTCTAACTTTTTCATTAATTTATTTCACTTATAAATATTCAGAAAATCAATAATATTTTACAAAAATCATTTTAATTAAGTTTAAATCAAATATTATAATATTTACATTTCTAAAACATTTAAAATTTTTAGAAAAACATATTTTAACTACGGGTCTGTATATAATTTTCTACGCTAGGTAAAGTGATGTGGGTAATATATCATTTCAAACCGCAATTTACAAAGAAAACCCGGGTTTTATCATTCCAAACCCATAGTACCAAGTAAACGAAATAAATTGAAAACCGCTCAGGCCTATCATTTCAGCCCATAACGATTTTCCCCTATTCTAAAGTCCGTTCGGGTATGTATCATTTCTACCCATAGTGATTCTAATCTAAAGGGAACTTGCAGTGTGATAAACTGATATAAACAATAGAACAGCATAATATAACAATAACATTTGATTTAACTGGTGTTTAAGCATGGGTGAACATCATATAATCATAATATAGTAGATGTGACATGGTTATGCATTTTACAGATTCAAAAGGGGTCAATTTACTAGTTATATATGTATACATTGTTAGGTGAGAATAACTCACTGGTTTGAGCTGGAGACACAACAACGAATGCATAAAAGAGATCCACACAAGCACGACACAGAGATGAGTAGGAGAGCCAAAGTATCAATTCCCTTGAATACAAGTCAAACAAAATAATATAATACACATAAGCTTTCAAATTCAAATACGATTAAATTTAGCTAGAAATAACCACATAAATCAAAGCAGAATTGCTTTGCACATGCTTCCAGCACACCCTAGGTTCGACCATAGGTGAAGTACAGGTCTAAGGCAAGGTTTTTGGATCAAATTTGGTTTGGATATGGTCGGCCTAACATGGTTTGTTGAAGTGCAAAAGTGGTGGTGATGAAACAACAACATACAAACAACATCACATGATTTTCAAGGCACTACAAGGATCGTTCAAGGCCACTATGGGAACGACATTCACTGTGGGGTCCAGATGATGATGTGGCAGAGGGTCCAGGTGGAGCTCAAATCAAAGAAGAATAAAAGTAAAAACAAAAGAAAAGAACAAGAGTTTACCCAAAAAAATTTCCATAGTAATGGCCGACTTTTTTTTTTCAGAAATGAGGAAAAGATGATGTACTTGAATGAGAAAGTGATGGTCAGATGAAAGAAATGAGAAGTAATATCCAATTGAATGAAATTTTCGGTTAATATGTGAAAAGGTGGAATATAAAAGGCCATTTGAAATCAAAAGTCATAACCTTTTCAAATTTCTTTTATTATTTTTTTATAAGTTTAAATAACTGGAAATAATTATAATTTCAGTTTAAATTTAAAAAATATAACAAAAATATAAAATATAAATAAATAATTATTAATTATATAAGATAAAAATAAGAAAATAGCACAAAAATAAAAACTAGTCTAGAAAATTTGCAAATAAACAGAATAAACTTTGGAAAAATTATATGGACTTGGAAAATATTTAAAAATAAAGATAATAACATAAAATAAAAATGCATTCATAAAAATAAATAAATAAAATTAATTAAATGTAATTTAAATGAAGAAAATAGCAGAAAATTAGAACTAGCCTTTAAAAATAGAAATAAATGCAATAAATTTTGGAAAAATTCTATTATTACTGTAAATATACTTAGAAATGATATTTTACAAATAAAACAAATTTAAAATAATTTCAAACAAAATAAAGTCAAATTTAAATATATATTCAAAAAGCTAGGGTTGTTACAAGAACCGTCAATAATAACAATCTCTTTTCTTTGTTCCTTCTTCTTCCTTTAGATCCGCGACGCCTAGAAAGTGTTGTAGAGCACTGCCTTATCACCACAGTTTGCGATGCCTGTAAGGTGTTGCAACGCAGAAACGTTGCCGATCAATTCTCTTCATCTTCTCATTCTATTTTCTACTAAAGTGCATCATCAGAGATCAAATTTGAATGTTCTTGGTCGGATCAAAATCCTACAAGTTTTGAATTCGATTACGCTATTTCAAGGCTTCATTGAATCCTGAAGTCGATAGTTCGATAATCCGTTTGTAGCAATTGAGTTGAACTATTGTCTAAAAGAATCTACGCAGTAGATCCTTGAAGTCAGAAGTACAACAGTTATCATCTTTATCTTTCTCGAATCATCGACACAATTATCCAACATGGTTTTACATATACAGATCATATACATTTTCACAACTACTTCTTTGCTTGGAATTAATAACTAGTTATTACTTTGATTTTTAGATATTTGTTTGATTTCATATTGAATTGGTGATGGAAAAAGACTTAGTGCATTTACACAGGTGATTGGATGATACTTAATTGAAAAATTAATTTGAATACTTAAAAAATACCATATTAAGTAAATATTTATATTGCCTATTTTTCATCATAGAACTAGTATCAAGTATAAGCAAGGAGCATGGAATTTTATGCAGATTAGGAAGGAAAATTTAGCAACTACGAATTTTTTTTATGTCCTTGCGTAGATTGTCGAAATCTTAGTCATCACTATGACAAGTTTATCTATGAGCATTTGATTGTAAAAGAAATGGATCCTAAGTCAAAATACGGTAGGTGGTATAATCATGGTGAACAAATAAATATAGTCGAGGAAACGAAGTTGAGTGAAACATATGATTTATTCCAAGCCATTCACTATGAAGATGAAGATTTTGTCAATCATACTTTTTTTGCCAATGACAAGGAAAATGATGGTCACAAAGACGAGAAGATGATTTACTTAAGAATTTGGAAGATGCAGAAAGCTCATTGTACCCCGATTGTGCAGGCCAGACAAAAGTATTTGCTATTATTGCTTTGTATATGCTGGTTTTGATAAGTTATTGAATGTGCTACAAGTGTTATTGCCAAAGGATAATGTACTTCCCAAGACTGTATAAAGTTAAAAAATTCTTAAAATATTTGATATGGGTTCTGAGAAGATTCATGCTTATAAAAATGATTGTTGTCTTTTTAGAAAAGAGTACAAAGACTCGAGTAATAGTCCAAAATGCGATGCTTTAAGATGGAAGAAAAGTGAGACTACAAATGAGATTACACAAGGTGTCCTTGTTAAAGTGTTGAGATATTTTCCATTCATTCCAAGGCTTTGGAGAATGTTTAGATCTCAAAAGATGGCAGAAGTTTTAAGATGACATTATAGTAATAAAAGCAACAATGGAAAAATGCGTCATCTTATGGATTTTGTAACTTGGAATGTGGTAGATGATCGAAATGGAAATTGTTTTCAGCTGATCATCGTAATCTCAGGCTTGGTTGTGCTACAAATGGTTTCAATCCATTTTCTATTAGGAGTTCTAAATATAGTTGTTGGCCAGTAATGCTTATGACATATAATATTCCGCCGTTGTTGTGCATGAAAAAAGAAAATATTATGTTAACATTGGTGATTGCTGGTCCAAAGCAACCGGGAAACGATATTGATATATATCTGGCACCATTAGTAGAAGACACATCACTTGTGGAGTGACGGTGTTGATGTTTATAATGCATTTAGTAAAACACTTTTTAATTTAAAAGCAATTTTACTATGGACGATAAACAACTTTCTCGCTTATGGAAATCTTGCTGGATGTTGTGTAAAAGGTAAAAAAAACCTTTTCCTTTATGTAGTGTTAACACTCATCATCGTTGGTTGAATTATAGTCGGAAGAATGTGTATATGGGCCATAGAAGATTCTTACCCCCTTCAGATTCATTGAGGAAACAAAAGGGTTGGTTTGATAATACCGTGGAGAAAGGCACCAAACCTAGAATTCAAATAAATATAAATATTTCTGTTATTTTAAAAGATTTTTAGAACGATTTTGGAAAAGATAAGAAAGAAGAAACAGAAAAAGGAAAGAAGGTAAAGAAGAAGAGACTAAATAAGGAGCAACCAAAGAGAGTGGGTAAAAAAAGAAAGTGTATCTACAACAAAGATGAGAATGACGACCCTGTAAAAATAGAGTTATCAAAGTGGAAAAAAAGATCATTTTTTTTATTTACCATATTGGGCGGTTAGTTTTTATTTTTTTTCCATATTTGTTCAACAGTAAAAAATAATAAAGCTCATATGTTATACTGTTGATGTTTATAGGAACTTACCTTGTGACATAATTTAGACGTAATGCGTATCGATAAAAACATTTGAGAAAGCTTGTTAGGCACTATATTGAATGATAGCAAATAAAAAGATGGAACAAATTACAGAAGGGATTTATAGGATTGGGAATTCGACGTAGTCTTTTTGCACAACTTCGTGGAAAATAACATATATTCCACCGGCTCTGTATGCATTGTCAAGTCATGAAAAAAATATTTTGCAAAAGATTATATGATTTCAAAAGATCCGATGGTTATTGTTCAAATTTCAAAAGTTGTATATCATTGGCAGATGCAAAGTTAGTGGGTTTAGGTCTCATGATTATCATGTTCTAATGCAGCAAATGTTGTCGGTTGCAATAATACGATTATTGCCAAAGAAGCCGAGGAAAACAATAATCCGTTTATTTTCATTTTTCAATAAACTATGTCAACGTGTTCTTTATAAAGAAAAGCAGCTGCAAGTTGATGATGAGATCATTATGATATTATGTGAGCTTAAAAGATATTTTCCACCTTTTTTTTGGTATAATGATACATTTAACAATTCATCTTGGAAGAGAAGCTCGACTGGGTGGATCGGTCCATTTTTTGGATGTTCCCCTTTGAAAGGTATATGAAGATGCTTAAAGATTATGTAGGAAACTATGCACGAGTTGAAGTGTGTATTGTAGAGTCCTGTCTTGCAGAAGAATCCATGAGACTTTTTGGTAAATTTATAAAAAAATCATCAAAAATAGGGGAAAAATAAGGTCAAAATGAAGATTATGAAAACCATGCAATACTCGAAGGATGTCCAATTTCGAAGCTTGAGGCAATTACATTATCATCTAATGAGAAAGAAAATGCACATATGGCTGTATTGATGAATATGCCTATAGTGGAACCAATTTTAGAGTAAGTAGATATTACATTCTATTTTTATTGTTTTTGCATGTATAATGCATGTATACTTAGCATCATTTGTTTTGTGCTAGTTTGCATTTGGAGGAGATGGAAAATTCAAACCAACGTATGGAAAAAAATGCGATATTACTTTGGAACAATCATGTAAAAAACTTTGCTGATTGGATCAAAAAAAGGTTATTTTTAAATACACTTTCACCTGCTTCATAATATTATTTTTGAAATCTATGTCAAATACTCAAATACATTGATTTTTTTCCAGATATCTATTGAATCAAAGGATCATGATAATTTGTTAAAATGGATTGCGTACGGTCCGAGCAGTAATGCCTTATCCTGTAAAGGATATATTATAATTGGTCAGCGTTTTCACACAGAAGACGTTGAGAGAGAAACTCAAAATTATGGAGTGACTTATGATGCGACTACCAAGTGTAGAGCAAGTGTGAATGATACATCTCAAGTGGTCGATGTGGTCACATACTATAGGATTTTAACTGACATAATTATTTCAGATCATCATATCTCTTATATTCCCATTTTTAAGTGCAACTGGGCAAACATAGGAAATGGAGTGAAAGTTGAAGATGGGTTTAATCTTGTTAAATTTAATCAAAATTAAGATTCATTTTCTAGATATCCTTATATCCTTGCATCTCAAGCGAAACAAATCAATTTTTCAAGAGAAAATGATTCTTCTAATTGGTATTTGTATTGAAAGCACCACCGCGAGAATTTCATGAATTAGAGACAGATGAGTCCGTTGAGGACGTAAGTTACTTTAGAGAAGAATGAGAATAAAATGATATGGATGTTGATTTTGTGGTGGATGCTAACTATGTTAGAGAGGATTGCGAAGGCATACTTGAGTAGTGTCAAAAGTTTGTTTGCCTATTTTCCATCGAAGATTGTTATAAATGCATGATCTTGTACATTTTTTTGCCTCTGCATTTAAATTTGAGGTAAATGATGTTAACGAATTTAGTTTGCTTAATCCCTTAGATTTTCAAACATGTTGAATATTTTAAACATTATCATTATGCTTTTGCATAGTATGAATTTTGCTATGATGTCTAATTTCACCATGCTTTTACAAATTTAACCCTTTTCATCCTGATTGAACCACTATAAAATTTGGGTGTGCATATGTTATTCATCTAATTTGGGCGTTTCGTGTGTAATTAATATATGTATTTGTCTAGCTGATGTTGTCCAGAAATCATAGCATGGAGTTAACTATAATTTAACCAGTACATAAACAAAGCAAGAACACAACAAGGCTTAATATCCCCTTTATTCGCCCAACAACAAAACATTACATAAACCGCATACCAAAGCCAAACAACAATTTAATTTTCTCAAATACCCTAACTTGTAAAATTAAAGTAAACAGTGTAAGATTCATCCCTCAAGCTAAGCAAAGGCTCTAGCACAAAATTCCTCCTCACTCCCTTAGCCACAAAAATGATGGGACGATACTCTCTCATTCCTTTCTCCATCAAAAAGCTAGCCCTTTCAACAAAAGCAGCATTTCCACGCTTTTTGCATCCAAGCACCACACTGTCCCATCACCAACAGAAGCAATAAAACATACTTCGTGGTCTGTAAACTTAGAAGGAAAAAAGAACATATTTGATTGCTGAGCATTATTTTCTGTTTGAAGCTAAACTATAATAATTTTTAGATGTCTTAGCGCACTAATATTATTTACAATTCACTAAAGTGATTGTCATAATCTTTTTTATAATAAAATCTACATTCATACTTATACAAGTATCTTATTCCCAAGTTATTTCCAGTATCACTTGACTTTATAGAGGTCTTGCTCATTACTTTAATCTCCTCTTCCATTGGTAGTATTATTGTTGGCATTTTATTGATCAGTTTATAATTGTTTTGTTTTAATTTAGAGAAAATGGGTAAAAATCCAAAAAGAAAGAGGGCCTTGGTGAAGAACAATATTCAGAATGATGATAATAATGATGTTCAAAATTCAAGACAATCCACAAGCAATCAACGAGAATACAACGCAACAAGAAGTAAATGTTGAATTTGATGTAGAAAGCGAGAGAAATGGCAATGTCGATGTAGTTACAATTGCAAAGAAAATCTAGAGGGCCAACTAAAGTGAGAAGGCTTCCTTCAAATATTTCAAATCGAATTGAAGTTGAGTTTAATGGACAAGTTGAACCAATAGGAGATGGCCAGTCAAGTTATCTTCTTATTTAGGTCCGCTTGTACGAGAACATGTTCCATTTACATTGGATGGTTGGAAGAAGCTAAGAAATGAATTAAAGGTTTTTCTTTGGGACCCCATTCAAGTAAGAAACAATTAGTTAAATAATCATGATATGCATTAAGTTGTTCAGTATTGCCGTCAGCGATAATACAATAACTGTCAAACAAATCACCCAGTTTTCAGTATTACTGTTATCAAAGGTATCCTTTTTCTATAAGATTTTATCTATCACCTTGGCATTGGTGCCTTCCTTTGAGGTTGGGTCAATAGCAACAGCCTGAAAAATCACCTAGTTTTGGTTCAGGGAGTTGTTCCTGTGTCGCGACATTACATGATTCTATTGTCACCTCGGTACTCTGTGTGTTGTCGTGATTTACACCTATTATGTGTCTATAGATATGTGGTCCATAATATCTGGAGGTAAATGTATTTGTTGATCATTTGAGGGTACTTTAGAATATCATGTTTTAAAATATATATTAAACGCAATTAATGTCTCATGTTGCTTGTTTGCATATATATTAAGCATTACTTCCATATTTCTATTTTTATATGTTGAGTAACTTTAGCATTAGGTACAAAGTAAATTGTAAGCAACCATTCCTTTTATATGCTTCTGTTATATGTGACCCGGCTCTATAAGTTGATGCCATTATGGTATTTTTAATCATCTGATTATGATATTTACCAGTATTTTCTTTTTAATCCTTTATTTGCTACTACACAAACTTTAACTCGTTAAGTTTGGTAAAAATAACTGAATGCGTATGTAAATTGATCATCATGATTAAAAGTTGTGAAGATAAGCCATCAGTGTACAGCTGACAAAAATGTTAATAAGGAACTCATATTAAGTTATGGACCTAAATTACTATCTTCTTTGTTATAGGAGTAAACATTTTATTTTTATAAAATAATTTTTTATAACGATCAAAATGTGGACATTACATGAATTTTGTACTGCTACATTACCCTTCGTATTTCATCTTTCATGTTTGTTCCCAAACTTTATATGCAGATAACTTTGCAACACTAACTACGTACTATTAATCCAAAGGTATCAAAAAATAAGAATTTTACATATAAGGATAACTTTGCAGATTAAATGGAATTAGACGATGGTGATTAATGAATGATGAATATTTTTATATATAAGGATAAACATAAGAATTTTATATACACATTTTTCCTATTCGGATTGAGAACTTGTTCGAATAAGAATATTACTAGATTTAAAATGAAAATCAAACAAATTGGATTTGATAGAGAAAAGGGTTGCAAAAAAATCTGGAAGTTTCAAATGAAGTAATAAAAGGTATTTGGTTAAATGAAGGTATATTTTTGAGTAATAAATTAATAGACGTTGACGTATATTTTAAAATAATATAACTCTCTTGTAATTAGAAAAATCTTTGAAACAATAAATGTCTGATCTATTATTTTGGAATAATAGTCAAATTTTTGAATGTTTTGGGTTAAAAACCCTATTTTCAAAAGAAGTAAGTCTTTGTTATGGTAGGTCACTAAAAATGGAAGTTTTTCATAGTTCCTTTTTAAAAACCAAGAAATCTTTGAACACTATGAATTAAAAGTCTAACTTTTAAAGGAATAAATCTTTGACAAAGAAAGTTTTAAATAGAGAAATTATTTTGCACCTTTTGGAACTAAGCAATTTCGAATTCTAGATAAAGCTTTCTAAGTTTATATCTTCAAAAGGGGAGATTTTGAATTTGGTACTTCATGTTTGTGAAATTTCAAGTTTTACAAGAAATGGGGTAATAAATGCAGATTTTGAATTTAATGAAATAAGTTTATTTTATGAAAATAGTTTATTTAAAATTATTTGTTATGTTGCTGAAATTCTAATTTTATAAAGAATAGTGAAAACCAAATTTTTATGGAGTAGATAGGGATCACCACCTATGTAGGGCAGATTAAAGTTTTTAGGATATAAATAAATAAGAATAGAATATACAGCCTGATTTAGAAATTTGAAATCTATCTCAAACCTCTATTAGTAGAAGTTGGTAAAGTTGTAAAGATACTTTAAATCTATAATTGGGTTGTAAATTAGATTTTTCTAGATAACTTAGAATGTAACTTTCTATGTCTAATATATTTGAAGCAGTTTCCATGTAATTTCCATAAATTACCATATTCCAAAATATGTGTAAAAGCACACTGTTTGAATTAACAAAGGATGCACCAAAAAAGGAAAGAGATGAGCAGGATATGGATACCATTTTCATTATTTACACTATCTATTCCAATAAAAGAAAAGAAATAATTCTTTGTAAATTCAAATAAAGTAAGAATTTCATTTGTGGTTAATTTATGTGAGATTATAATAGCAGTCCCTTTTTAGGATAGCTCTAATAAATTAAAAATGTGAATATAAGCATACTAGTTTAGAAATTAATATACACGTATAACCTTGCCTAACGACTAAAAATAAGAAGACATATAAATAGCATAAATTATGACCATATACATATTAGTTAGTAATTAACAAATTAGGATTTATAGACATTAATTACAAATTTAAAGGGTATAAATTTGTAATTGGTAAAAGGGAAAATGAATTAACAGAGGACTGATTATGGGAACTCAATCTGGCATTTATGGAAGAGCATTTATGGAAGAACCGAATTAGAGTAACGGATGAATTTTGGAATTTAGAAAAATTTGAAGGGATTAAATAAGGATTCATTAGGAATGGTCCAATTTTAGCAATATTGATCAACTACTATGGAATATTAATTGAAGCCATGGATGGACCGCATTTATTAAAACGAAATTTTTTTAAGGAAAATGGACAACAATGGAGTGACATATTAGAAATTCCCATCTTAATTTAGTAAGAAATGTTAGGACCTCAACAATATTTATATTAATTAATGATAAATGGCAGCTTTCGACAAATTTTCTTTTAGAGTTTTTGGGTTGTAATCACTAGTTGGTTACCGAAAAAGTGAATGATGTGGTGTGAGATATATCCCTTTTTTATCACCGTGTTGATTTTATGGATGAGGTTAAACCACTTGACAAATTTGTACATAATGAGAAGCAAAGTAAATAAGAAAATTTTGTACAACACTTAACTAGGATAAACCATAGGTAAGACTGGAAGCTAATGAGGAAATTAGGTTAGCAACCTAAAGTAAATAAATGTTTCAATCCTCAAAAATTTTAGAATTTTGGAAAAAATAAAATTTAGCTTATAGAATGTCACATTCAACCAAAAGTTAAAATATATAGATTGTGAAGATAATTTTCTATTGGACAAAGATGGAAAAGAAGGTAGAAAAAAATTGTCGCTAGGACAGAGAGACCCTTTTATTCCCATTTGGGCAATAAGACCGCAGCGCCTCCGGTGCATATTTATATCAAGGAGGCAGTTTAAATTCATGGAATTTTAGTTAATATCACTAGTAATATGGACCCGTTAGTTGCTAGCATATTTTAAAGGAGTTTGCTAGCAGCTTTAGAAACTCCGTTAAATCTTAGCACCGCTTATCACCCATAGACTGACGGACAAACTAAAAGAGTGAATGGAAACTTTGAGTGTAACGACCGTAATTTTCGATAATTAAAAATAGTTAATTTAATAAGATTTTCGTGATTTAATATTGGGAGAAATAAAAATTTGCGATATATTAATGAAATAATAACTAAAATGAAATGTAATAATGTTAATTTAAGTTAATTATTAAAAATTTGAATGAAATTCTAATCAATCGAAATGATTTAAAGGTTATACTTGTTTATAAAGTGAATATAGCAAAATAAACGTAAATATTAAATCAATTAATGAAATAATATATAGTTTATGGTAATTGAATAAGATCAATGTTATGTAAGTAATTATAATATTTGGTTGTAAATAATAAATTTATTAATGTGACTAAAAGTTAATGGTGACAAACCATTATATGTTACATATTTATTTAGTCTGTTAAATTAAATTGGAAATCAATTATAATTAAATTAAATTAAATGTTACATTAATGCGAGTTAAGACAATAACTACAAAGTGTGAATGTAATAAAATGTGTAGAAATGTTAATTATATTCATAAGGAAGTAACTGATTTAATAAAAGAGTGAAATCAAGATAAATAAATAAATTTGGATTTTAAATTATAATTAATGTGTAAAATTGACAAAAAATCAGTATAATGGAAATATGGTAACTGATACAAATAAAAGGATGAAATCGGAGAATATTAATATAATAATTAGTGAACCAATGTTAATTATATCTATAGAGTAATAAGGGATTGAATAATAGGATAAAAAATCAAACAAATGGAATTATTGGAAATTTAATTTATAATTACCGAATTTATTGAAATTGAAATCAAACACTATAAAGTATGCAATATTCAACATTAAATTGATATAGAAATTTGTTTTAAAGGATTATAAATTTCTTATTAATCTAAAGTGATAGAAATTGTAAATTATTAAATTTGAAATGAAAAGAGTGATTTAATTAATTTAATATTTATTTATATAATTAACGTGAAATAGCCATTTTGGCCGCTATCTCAAATTTTGACGAAACCGGTTTCATCAAATCCGTAACAGTGAATTATTGTAAGGTTTCAAGTTTCGTAGCAATCGGACTTGTCGTTTGATCGTGCGGACTCAAAACGCGTAGAAATCAATTTAATTGAAATCAATTTGAAATAGCTGATTTTAAGCTAACTTCTTCATACGATGGAATTAGGACTTGAAACTAGTTCCATTGAGTTTAAAATTATCGAAAACATCTATTTTGATATATGGGTAGACCCATTTTCGTTCCGGAGTCAGAAGGGCTTTTCGGGTCATTTATCGTTCAAACTTCAAAATCGATCTAGCCCATTCATTTCTATTTCTGATCTGCCTACAAACAGCCTATTATAAACCCTAAATATTTCTTATTTCCATTATTTTGTACTTACAATTCTATCTGCTTCTCTCTTTCCAATGGCAGACAAACCAAATCCAAATTCAATTGCAAACAAAAATCAAATCGAAAATTCGAGCTCCTCAAACTATATCATATTATATATCAATTCGAAGCTCTCGATGAGCGTAAGTCATATCTGCAGTTTGTTTTTTCAACTTGGATTTCAGTTTGGACAAAAATTGATGAATTATTCACGGTCGTTCATCATGCGTTGATCGACTTCAACGGATCATCGATCAGTTGGTACTAGGTTGTGGAGAGGGCCGAGGGGAGTTCATCCATATGGGTTATTTGGCGAGTTGACGGCCAGATCATCGTCGCTAATTCAATTAAGGTTAGAACATTTGTTGCGGCCACTCGTTTCAAGGACGCTCGAAGTCGACGATATGGTCGTGGGTGGGTCGACTGTCGATGCGCTGGTGGAGGCACGTCTTTGGCCTGGGTACGGCGACGTCTGGCTTGCCACGATGGCATGGAAGAGCTAATGAATAGGTTACATTAGAAGAAGATAGAGTGAATTGGGGTCCGCATATGCCCAAGCAGATGAGGGGACGTGGATCTATAAGATAGAGAGGACGGTAATTTGTTTGTCTTGTTTATTTTCTATTTTTATTTTACTTTAGTTTTAATTGTCGAGTGTTCTACTATGTATAACTTTCACGTACGAGGTCGGATTTGTGTACGGTTTGTTCCGCTGGGATCGTATCGAATTTTTGGACGTTTTGACACTTATTTGGATGAATTCTAAGATTGTTGAATTTTGAGCCCTATTTTGGATTTCAATTCGATTTCAAAAATCGAAGGTGAGTGTTTTAACCCACTCACAATTACTAAATTATCTTATGTTAGTTAAATTTAATCTATAATGTGATTAGAAATTAATTCTTTGATGTTTGATATGTTTAAATTGTCATTTTAGTTAAATTTTACTTTTATTGCATTTAATTTCCGTTTAATTTAATACTGTATTCAAATCCTCAAATTATTACCTTTTATTTATCATCAGTTATCTATTGATGTTTATTGATTGATTTGGATGATGATTTTGAAGGATGTTTGATTGTTGATATTGGATGACTAAATGATGTATTTTATATTGTTATAATGTTGCAAGTTCCCTATGGGTTGAAATGATACATACCCGTACGATCTATAGATTAGGAAAAAATCGTTATGGGTAGAAATGATAGACTCGAGCGATTTTATGGATGTTTATTTAATTCGAGATTGCGGTTTGAAGTGATATATAACCGTAAAATTCTAAATTGCAGATTGAAATGATAAATATACGTATCACTTGACCCTAGGGTAGAAAATCATATAGGACACCGGATTGGTTAAATTAAATGGTTTTTAATTCTTTAAATTTTGAATTCAATTAGCTGGCATTTTGAAATAGAAATTAATTTATATAAATTAAATTATTTTCGATAATCCAAGCCTTAATGCTGAAATTGGAATTGTTTTAATGAATTGTTCAAATGATTTAAATTGGAATTTCAAAGTTGAAGTGTCAAATATAAATGAATTTATTGGAATTGAGTTATTAAAAATGTTTGGTTATAATTTTTGAAACTATATAAACTATTTTAAACCATTTTAATTAAATTTACTATTTTAATCAATTTAAAACTATATTTAATTTATATTAATCTTACGATCTGTTTAATCTAATTCAATCTATTTTACCTATTTTTACACTAATTAATCTATTTACATCTATTTTAAATCCATTTACTATAATTTAAATCTATTTAATCTATTTTAAATTTATTTAATATATTTAAAAATCTACTTAGTATAATTTAAATGTATTTAGTCTATAATTTATCTATTTAAAACATTTTAAACCTAATTAAATCTACTTAATCTACATTTAATCAAATTGAATCAATTTAAATCTAGTTAATTCAAATTTAAATCTATTTAAACTATTGTACTATTTAAAATATTTTAATTTATTTAAACTATTTTAAACTATTAAACTATTTATGACTATCTAAATTATTTTCTAAAATTGCAAACTGTGTAAAGTTGAAGTATTTATACTTAAATCCTTGATGATGATACAACTTAAGTTGGAATTTGAAATTGATACCACTTGTGAAATGACATATTTGAGCAAATATGATTTTGGAAGTGAATGTGATATTGAAAGTGAATATGATTTGAAAATGATATGGTTTTGAGAATTTGATATTTTGATATAAATTGGGAATTGATCCGTTTTGAAATGTAAAAGAACCATCCAGTGTGAAATAAGCGTTTGGTTGTTAAAGAGACTGGGATCGGATATTGTCATACTCTCTGCCAATATCAAAAACCACTTTAACAATTGTGTACGTGGTGGAGATTCCAGAAATGAAATAGGATGGTTTGGAGAATGATTCCATATAAGGTATTTACGTGACCCAGACTCCTATGAGTTAGCTTGATGTGGCTAAAATAGGAGCTATAACGGACCAAGTGAGGTCAATCCTCCGATCGAGCACATTTCTTCGATATTGTATTTTGACATTGTGATTGATTTGGTGGCCACCCTTGATTTGATTTGGGGGTGTGTTCCGAGGTAGGTGGTAGTAGCTTCTATGCGTTACCATCGGTCCGGGAGTGCAATTAGTATATCTACCCTGGCATTGCATCGAGTGCCTTGTAGCATGCCTTATCGTGCCTTCTACGAGTTTGTTTTGTACCATACGTACAGAGTGCCCTCTGGGTAAACCTCACGGAGGAGCATACGGTGCTGTATAAACTATGAGAATATATAAAATGAGTTAAGGGGGATATGGGTTACACCTTAATGCTATTTTAATACTTTTACTTTACTGTAAACATATTGTAATAACGTATTTTACTACATTGTAGATAGTTTAACGGATCCTTAGGAGATGGTAATCCTGAACATCGCTTAAGTTACTGCACCCATGTTAGACACTGGATAGGAGACGTCAAACCCCGTAAACATCTTTGACACCGTCACACTCATATTTACCATAGATTTAACTTATACAAGATCTTTTAGTTCTGACTCGAGTGTTTTGTCTTTTCAATCCGCTTGAGTCAGTCTGAGCTTTTTAGTTTATAGAAGACTGCTTTCTGGAGGATGAAGACGAAGATTTTGTACCATTATTATTATTTAGTATATTTATTCCACTGCATCATGTTGTTCCGCTGCATTTATTTATTTATTCCTATTTTATGTAACTCTGATTTGTGTTGTAAAAGAACAATCAAATGTATTTATAAAATAGCTTCATGAACTGTTTATTTGATTATTATATTTTGTCATTCCGTTGTGAGATTCCGTATTTGTTTTGTTTTTTTCTTTCTCTTTCCCTCCTTTTTCTTATTTACCCTATAACAAGCTGCTTTTGAGTGGTTTGCATCTGGCATGTGTGTCTACTTAAACGTTTAAAAAGGCTGGTGTTACATTGAGGATTTGTTGAGAGCTTGCATCATGAAATTTGGAGGCAACAGGAGTGGCACTTACCCTTAGTAGAGTTCACGTATAATAGTGTTCACCAATAGACGATTGGTATGAAACCCTTGAAGCACTTACAGGAAGCCATGCAAATCGTCAAATTGTTGGTAGGAAACCACGACAAAATTCTACTCGGACCAGATTTGAATTAAGGGACTTCAGAAAGTTAGAGTTAGTTAGGTAGCGTATGAAAGTCATAAGATTTAAAAATTTAAAACGTAGGCACTAACACTATTGGGCCTTTTCCAATATTGTAAAAAATGAGAAAACCTATAAGTTGGTTAGAATCCATGACGTTTTTCATGTTTTGCATTTGAAGAAATACCTTCATAGTATAGCAATTGTGATAGAGCCTAATAAATTAGGGGATAGTGAGACAAAGCCAATAGCGTTCGGTGCCACTCCATGCATTGTGCATCATAGAACTAGGAAGCTCTGCAACAAAGAAATTAGATTAGTCTGAGTATAATGAAGAGGAAATCCGGTGGAAGGCATTAGGACTTCTCGTCCGAGGCTTTTCTCAAGTAAACTTTTCTATCCAAAGTTAGGATTCTGGTTGCATCATGGGTGCTAGATTAGAAGGTAGGATATGGTTGCTACATGTTTTCACAATCACTTTACAACCATGTAGAAGTTTTATTCATGTTTAGCATATTTGCATACGTACTTGCACGATATGATCACACATTCATGTTAGGGTTGAGCTTACTTATAGCACGTTTGCAGCATACAATCACATTGCACTTTAGTTAAGCAAATGGATATATAGATAACTTAGTTGCACAACATGGATGTTATTGCGCGTTACGTTGTTCGCCTCTTGAAAATATTTTGGGATGAAATCCATTTAAAAGGGGAGAATGTAAGGCCCTGTAAAATTTACCATAAGTAAATAAAGCGAATAAATTATATTAAAAAGGTAGGGGTAAAAACGAAAATTTTATAAAATTTGGAATTTGGAAATGAAAGTTCTACCATTGTGTTCGTGGTGAAATTCTGACCAATTTTCATATATAATATGCTGAAAACGGAGCTCGAACGAAGAAGTTATAACCATTTGAAGTTTTAAGGTTTAACTAATTTAATTCAAATTCTAATAAATAAATAAATTTGAAATTTGAAATTCAAAAATTGCTGAGATTAGAAGTAGGGGTTAGGTAAATGTTAAAGTTAACATTAACGTTAAGTATAATTAAGGAATAAAATTAATTAAGCAAAGAAAATAAATAAACGTTCCCAAAGAAAGGAGGAGCGGTCGATCTATAGACCAAACAGGTCGACCCTTAGCGGCTGACTGGTGTATATAGAGTGGTCGACCAATACTTTTGGTGGTCGGTAGGTTTTTTGAGGTATTAAACGTTCCATATTTATCCATTTTTAAACTGTTTTCATCCTACGATTCTGGAGCGTTTCAACCTCTATAAATAAGATCTTTGACCCCTCACATTTATTAATAAATATTTTGGAAACATCAGTGAAATTCTGTCAGTTCATCTCTTCTTAGATTCAGAAAACTTCATCAGGATTTCAAGTAAGGAATCTTATATACCCATCTTTGTTTATTATTTAATTTCTAAACTTCTTTTCCTCCAACCTTTCTGAATCTAATACACACACACAATCCCTTGTTATATATATATATATATATATATATATATATATATATATAAGAAGAGATCTAAAGGAGATCATAATGGGTTTTTCAAATCCAAAGAGAAGCAAAGCTAAGGACCAAATATGAGTGGAAATTTTAGCTTTTTTATTTTAGTGATTGATTAGTATGTTAATGGTTTGAATATGCCTTAGGGGTTTTGGGATTACGAAAACAAAACACTATAAAACCTCCCAAAACTCCTTTAATTTCAAATGTCAATTGTTGTTGGAATTCTCAATTATTTACATCGAATTGTTGGAATTATATAGCTTTCGTAGTTTTTGGTGATTCTAAAGTCTATCGACTTCTTATTCGTTGGTTTGGTTATGGAAGTTTGATAATAAAATAATGGTGTAAAGTATGAATTTTATTCATAGTTTGCACCACTTATTTCACAAAAATTAAATAGAAATTTCCTTGTTATGTCTTTGTAAAAGAGGAGTTGAATAGAAGATGAAATTAAAATTGTCATTTCTACTGTTAAGGTTATTCTATTAGTTTGATGTAAAAGATTGAGTTTATATTTTTGTATACAAGTCTATTTACTGAAATTTTGGATATAAGTATTGAATCCTTATTATGGATACTAAAATCCTTTATTATGAATATTGGAAATATGTCACAACTGATAATATGGAAAAAGGAATTGCATTATTGTTTATAAAAGGAATTGACGTTTAATGTTTGTTAAGACGTACTCTCCACATGCATAGAAAATAATAAGTTCGTATTTATTAATATATTAGTTAGTGTAAATAGTGTACAATTATAACATATAATTACATAGTTAATTAGGTTATAATTGTCGCTAAATCCCTCTTAGGAAAGTAATTGAATTGTTAAGGAAAAAAAGGAATTCTTATACAATCGCATAAATGGACACGGTGAGGTATGTGATAATATATTAGGAGTGCTGTAAAATATGACTAAGTCATAAGTGGTGCGAGGTCAGCCAAAAGACACACGAAATTCTGCCCAGCTAATCTGGCTACTGGCAATGTGACTTTGGTGCTAATGCGAGACATCACTTGTCATAAGTAACTATGATGACGTGAGGTTAGTCCTTATTCTATAAGGTAAATCTGCTCAGTTAATCTGGCTACCAGTACCTATGAATAGTTGGGCTAATGTGAGACGTCATCATGAGTTTGGGTCATAAGATGAAGGACCTGTTTTGGGGTTTTGGAGGTATTAAGTGGTTGTTTGAAGGCTCCCCTACTTCATCAAATGAAGTTCTAAAGGGTCGGGATTAGGTTGAGGCATGGTTAAGGATATCTCGGAAAGGTCTGCTTCAATAGGAAGTATTAAGTGTTCGAAGAGATTTCTATGCAATGCCAGCTAGATAGATGCCTATGTGGAGCCTACCTTGGAAATAGTAGTACGTGATGGAAGCCTACCTTAATTGAGGTCAAAGTCAGAATCTGCCTATTTCCAATAAGGGTTTTAAGTGTTGGTACTATCTCTTGCATTATTAGACATTTATGACATTGGTTATGGGTAATGGGATTGGAAAACCTGCTTTAGGAATGGAAGGTATTAAGTGGTTATTTAATGGTCCGCATCCTTTCCTTATATGAAGCACTAAATGGTTTCAAAATATGTAAAGATGTATTCTTATTTTGAAATATACTGCCCATGTACTAAAATAGTCAGACTTGAGGTTTTAATTCACCAAACACTTGTTGTTCTGACTCCCTCCTCATTACAACACATGTTAGAGAAGGAGTTAATGTGCTTGAAGATGGAAAAAATGAAGCTTGTGGCAGTTATTATCTATTTTTCATGTATTTTCTATTGTATGCATAAAATGTATTTTTGAACAAATTGATGTAACGGTTGTTGTTTACATTAGGATATGCTTTGTTACATTTGAAATGCGTTGAAATAAATGGGTACTATCATTGCTATTACATTTTGTTCCTTCCCCTGTGAGTTTTGAAATAGTAGATAGATAGCTCTGTATTGCTTTTCTTTTTACCAACCTATAGCCCGCTTTGAAATCAGTTCAATTTAGATGGGCCTTCTATGGGTCGGAATTGTGCCTGCTTCACGGCGGGTTGTTACAAAATGTCTCGACTTGGACGCAAAAATAAATCACTCCAGAACAGCGACCGGTCGACTGCTAGGGTTAGGCAGTTTGGGCGGTCGACCGTTCCTCTATAGGAGTCGATCGCTCATTGTGTTTTTGGGCTAGGTTGAACCTGGACCCTTTTCGGGCCAGATGGAATATTAATTTACTAACTTAATTACTATCGTTGCTTCGTTCGATCTCCATCCTTTTTAATGACCTAGGATTTTGATCATTTGAATTTGAAATATTTAATTAATTTTAAATATTAAAAAGTTAATTTTATAAGTCAAATAACTTGAATTCAAATATAGCAATTTCTCTGATAATGTGAATTATTAAATTTAATAATTAGAATTATTAAATAATTGAATCTTGAATTTAATTTAAATAAATGGATTTCACAAGATTGTTTAAATCTAATTTAAAATGATAAATGGTTAATGTAAAATTTGATTTATAATTTAAAGTGATTAGAATGGTTTTAATAATAATTCGTTTTAATTAACGTGTCAAAATAGCCTTTCGGGGGTTTATCTCGGATTCTAATGAAACTAACGGCATTGGATCCATAATAGTGAATTATTGTATGTTAATGATTTTTGTGCCGATCGGACGTACCGTTTAGTCATGCGAGCTCGAAGTGCGTATAAATTAATTAAAGGAATTTAATTTAATATAATTTGATTTTGAAAGATAACCTCTGTAAATGATGGAAGTAGTTTCTGATATTAGTTCCATTATATTCTTAATAGGGGTATTACATATAAAATTCTAAGCAACACATTTCGTTTGGAGTTTAATTAAGGATGAATAATGCTCTGAAAAATTTCTATAAAAGGACCCTCAATTTCTTGCATTCGTAAAACCGTAGAACTAAAACTTTAGCCGCCATTTTTTTCGTCCAACGGCATGAATTATCCTCGACGATCGATGCCGTTTCAAGCGACGTGTCCAACTACAAAGTGGTTGGCGGGCTATGGAGAGTCAATCGGTGTTAGTGGATTGGGTTGCGGTGGAGTGTAGTGCCATGGATTGGAGGATGAACGACGACGTATTTTGGGGCATTTTCTCCTAAACGGCGGCAATAGAGGCAATGAGACCAGTGGCGTGAGGCTCGGCTTAGTCGTGGCTACCTACATTAGCGAAGCAGCAGCGTGCGATCAACTGAGGCAGCGGAGGCGAGGCGATCGAAGTCGCGATGATGGGTCTGAATGACGTCGAAGTCTAAAATTGCATGTGACCTGCTTTGATTCAAAGGAAATTAGCGGGCTAAAGGTGATTTATTTTATAAAATTTATTAAGTTAATTATAATTTAATTATCTCAAACGTTTATTAATTCATATCTTGTGTTAAAATCGAATGCCGGTTACATTTTAATTCAAACTGGAATGCTTGGGGGCTAACTGGAATTTCGATGAGTTAACTCACCTCTCTGGACCCACTTATATTTTATATGTGGCTATCTTTATTTATGCTTGTATTTTGTGATTATTTGGATGATCTATTGTTTTATCGGTTGGTTCGGATTTATTCCCACCTTTGGAGCGAATGACCTTTTATATATACCCGCCTAGTTGCGGATGACACATATTATATGATTATATACTATATGTGACGCAGGAGGACATGTTGGAGGGATCCAACATGATTCCTCATAACTGTTGATTGTATTTTCCATATATATCGTGATATATGATTCATTGGATGCCATATTTGATGACATGGACACGATTTTGCTTATTTGGTGCTATAGTAGCACTTGCCTTTGGTATTTTAAAATAATATAAAGTGAAGATTTTGATTTAAAAATATTTTAAAGTGATTTGAAATAACATACGTTTTAATAATTATTCTTGAATTATTAAAAGGAGTTTATTTTAAATTAAATAAAAGGTATGATTTTTGGTATTATAAATTGATAGAGTGTGAAATATGTGACCTGGCTCTGTAACTTGATGCCATTATGGTATTTTTAATTATATGATTATGATATTTATCAGTATTTTCTTTTTAATCCTTTATCAGCTACTAGACAAACTTTAACTCATTAAGTTTGGTAAAAATAACCGAATGTGTATGTAGATTTATCATCATGATTAAAAGTTGTAAAGATAAGCCATCAGTGTATAGCTGACAAAAATGTCAATAAGGTACTCACATTGTAACGACCCATAGATTTATTTATTTAATTAATTGAAATTTTGAGAAATTTTAAATATTTGAATTTTGAAATAAAAAATTTGATTTTTGGAATACGCCTATTTAAACATAGTAAATGGTAAATTTTCATTTGATTATATGGAAGTTTATTTTATTGTGTAATTTTATTCAAATCAGTTAATATTTGATGGTAATAAAATGTTTTCCAAAACTAAATATTTTTACATAATAAATTTGCAAATCATCTTCTGAGTGAGACGTCATATTTCGTTTCCTCCAATTTGGGCTGCTATTGCTCCGATTATCTTAATTCTAACGTTTTAGCAGCATTTTCGGTACCGATTATTGACTTTTGATCGGATGATCGTATGACTAATATCTGTATACCATTTTGATCGTCTCATCGTGCTGATCTCCGTAGTATATTCGTATGTGTGTTTCGGGGTCTGATATGGTGCAGAATCCCTGAAACGAATGACCGTACCTGTACTCAAACTTTTCCTTTTGATTTCTTATGACCTTTTATTTGTCTACCGAGAAATCCAATGGTCACAACCTTTCATTTTTCCCAGAAATTCAAACTATGACCATTACTATTCCCACTATGCATGTCCTTTCTTATCCAACTTGCTCATTTCTTTTCTGCCATTTTCTATTTGTTCCTCTTCTTCCAGCTAAAATATATATGTTCACCTTGTTTCCGGTTGCGTGAAGAAAATATTTCAAGGCTGCTTCTCTTGTTCCCATCACATCTTCACGTGTGCCGACCCCATCATCTCCAGAGCTCACGCACCCACTCCTCTTCCATCTTAACTCCTCATAACCCAAACTGGCCTCTGCTCCATCCCGCTCGACCCAGATCACTGCCAATCACCCTCCAAGCAGCAGCCTCACGTACAAATGGCCGAGCCTCCCTCTTCCAGTGCACTACCTTACTTCCTCTGCTGTTTTCACATCACTCGAGCTTAAGCCGTGCCTCTCCTCCACTTTGGCCATCAATCGACTACCAACCCATCACCCTTTCTGCTTTCTCGTGACAGCCATATATATAAAGGTGATATTTATATATATTATGTCCTTTGTCTCTGTTTGCTTGGGAAACTTTAAATCTATATATATATATATATCTGTATTTATACTTGAGTTTTATAAAGTTTGTATCTGTTTTATAAATTAGTATATGATCTGTTTATATATGAAAGCAATTGGTTATGTATATATAATTTATATATCTGGGTACATAAGTTATGATTTGGTTTTTTCATATAAATTTTTCCCTTTATACAGTTTATATATAAGTATACATATAGTTTATATATATTTCCAGAACTTTATATATGTGAATCTGATAATACGTTAGTTATATTACATGTTAGTTTGTATACATTAGTTTAAAGATATATATGACATCAATATATATAGATGCTTATATATATATATCGTATGTTGATAGTTTGCTGTGAAGACTTAGTAATATATATGTAAATTTTAAAATTTTAAGCTTGTATAGATTATATTAGCTCTGTTGGTTGCATTTTTTCATAACTTGCAGTTCTTTATATACTAACTATTTTATATCTTCGACATATGTATTAATATTGTAGCTTTAAAGTATATATTACATTATAATATATTTAAGTATATGGTTACAATGATATGCAAATTTATAAGTGATTCCTATAATATATATGTGTACAATATATTTTCTTGTAAAAAAAAGCTTATAGATATGGGAATTTGATCTATCGAATTTTATATATGTTATTTAGTATATATATAGCTAGGTAGTCGCATATATTACCATTTCTAAGAGCTTCTGTTTTCTTTTGTTTTAGTATTTGCATAACTTATAACAATAGCTTTAACACTTTGCTTTGCATATTATTGAGCTTAAAATGTGAATTAGTGCATAAGCATGCTTAAGTAACTATAATGGCAAGACTAGCCACTTTTTATATAGTATAAAGTATTATATATGTGTGTTTAATAAATTTGTATAGATTCTGATATACATGTAATTGATATTTACATGCATATAAATGATATTTTGTATATATAGAAGTTTACACATTCTGTTATATATATATATATATATATATATATATATATATATATATATATATGTAAGTTATACATATGTTTAATATTGGTCTATATATAAGAATATATAAGCTTGGTTCAAGTATACATACACACACACATATATAGAAATTTATTTATATGTGTTCGAACTAAATATGGATTTGAAATATATGTTTTGGAATTTATTTTAGGAAACAAATAAAAAAATATATCGGATATATATATATATATATTTAGTTTATATCAAAACAGATTTTGATTTATTCTTATCGATGTCTGTTATCAGCTCTATTCGTCGAATTCGTGCCAATCTTGTTTCGCTTTGGAAGTCGTGCTTGCATTCCATAACTCTTTCCATTGTCTATTCTCTCTAGCCTCGAAAGGTGAGCAATCACTCAAGATTAACGTTCTTATGTCTATTAAATTTGATTTTAATTGAAACGACAATTGAAATATGCTCATGTTAGTTATTTACTTTGCTATATATATGCTACTATCGGTATCTGTTCACCTGTGACATCTGACACCATTATCTGTTATTTATGTTGATGATATATGCCTGTTATATTATTATCATATATGTTCTCACTCTGTAAGTTCTCTTTTAGTATAGAATTCACTATGGGTTGAAATGATACATACCCGAACGATCGGTAGAACAGGAGAAAATCGTTATGGGCTGAAATGATAAACCCAAGCGATTTTCATTTAATTGAATTTAGGATTGCGGGTTGAAATGATATATACCCATATTTATATTTAAATTACGGATTGAAATGATAAATATCTGTATCACTTGACCAAAGGATAGAAAATTATATAAAGATACCATTGGTCAATATATATATTTTGAAATGATTTCCAAGGTTTGGAAATGAATATTTTGGTTTCAATAAATATTGATTTTAAGATATATGTATATGTATATATATAAATGTTATTTTTATAAAGGTTTAAATATTGATTTTTAAATTTATATGTTTTGAAAATTTTAAAATTATAAGTTAGTTTTGGACTTACAAATTTTAAGATTTTACTTATAATTTTACTATTTTCAAATATATATAAAATAAGTTTAAAATAAGATTTGATTTATTAAAGTTGATTTAATTAATATGTAATTTGTTTAAGTATTTATTTAAAATTTATATTTTCAAATATAGAGTTTATAATGATTTAAAAAAATTCAGTTTGGAAAGAGAAATAAAAATTGGTTTGAAATAGAATTTATTTAAGAATTATACTCAAATAAGGTTGATTTGAAATTTATTAAGTTTGGGATTTTAAAGATATGATTTCATAACTTGATTTTGATTAAAAGTGATTTAAATGAATATTTCAAAGTTAAATAAATTGAAGGAAATATTTACTTTATTTGTAAACTGAGATTTATTTAAATGATATTGGATTTTATTAAGTGAATATTTTCAAAATAAATAATAATGAAGTAAAATTAAGTTATATATGAAATTATCAAATTTAGTTTTGAAATGTTGAATATTAAAGCTTTGAAATATATTAAAATTGAAATGGTTTATTTTATTGTTCAATCTGTATTAGAAATCGATATAATTTGAACTGGTTTATTGAGAAATTGAATTGAATTGAAATTGATGAATTAAGATTGAATTAAATGTGAATTTTGGAATTCAAGTTGATTTGAATTGATTTATGAAATTTGTTGTCACGGCCAGATTTTTCGATGCCCGTTAATCGACATCAATACGTCCATTGTATTAAATGCCAAATAATCGAATGCCGAAAAATAAGATCATAAGAAAGAGAAAAAGGAGGTAGAAGAAGAAATAGAAAACAATATTAGAATCTCACAGTCGCAGCGGAACAATATATAATAGATATAACTGATCTTTATACAAAAAGAACTATATTTGTTTTATACATTACATCATTAGAGTACAACACCATCAATAGAAAAATACTAGACAATTATATTAACTTGACCCCACAAAGCTGAACATACAACATTCCATACACAGGGAAATAAGTCAGATACGTATGATATGTCTCGCCTTCCAACACATCCCCTGAGCTCCATAGCAGTCCATCCTGAATCTGTATTCCATAATAATCAGTCTGACCAAGCATTATAATAAAACAATACTCGAGTACGTGCGAAAACACTTAATTGGATTATTAAAGTTTTCAAAATCCTTTGAAATCAAAGGTATCTCGTAAGACCACGCCACAAATAAACATGCCAGGTTTTTACCTTACGATAACCTAAAACATTTTTATCAAATCCGTCTGATATTATAATATTGTCCATTGAAAGTAAAATATAATCTAGATGAAATGCTTGCATCTCACGTTCCAGCAATAGTTGGACACAATCAAAACCATACAGGCGCTTATTGGAGATTGGATTCCATACAATGACAGGGCTACTGGGGTACCGCCCGTCACGGTACCTGGTCTAGATCAGCGTACCGAGGATCCCCCTGATCCCCTGCAACACAAGACCGGAGCTACCCCTTATCAGATAGTCCGAATAGGATTACCCCATGGTTGGGATCAGCAACCGCCCACAAAACAGAAAAAAGGGACATCTAGACAGGGATGACCTTACCTAATTGGTTGCTAGCCACTTAGTCTTGCTGTGCCTCCCCTATTTTAGCCATTCCCGGTTGATAAGGCTCGAGGCTATGCATTACCTTTTTAGAACACATCTCACTTAGAATGCTCATCGTCCTCTCGACGATGTTCTGATAGCATTCATCCATACAAGTCTGTTCTAGGTCTGAACAGAACCGAAGGCACTACTCCTACTACATCCATTTTGGAATCACCCTCAGCAATTGGGATCAGCAACCTCCCACATAGCCAAAGAAAGGGAAATCTAGACAAGGATGACCTAACCCTAATTGGTTACAAGCCACTTAGCCTTGCTGCACCTCCCCTGTTTTAGCCATTCCCAGTTGATGAGGCTCGAGGCTATGCGCTACCTTTTTAGAACACATCTCATATAGAATGCTCACTGTCCTCCTGAAGATGTTCCGATAGCATTCATCAATACAAGTCCATTCTCGGTCCAAACGGAACCGAAGGCACTACTTCTACTACATCCATTTTGGAATCACCCTCAGGATTAGTAGCGATTAACCCTTGCACTTCTCTACTCCATCTTCGACTCCAAGCTCTTGTCTTCCACACGAAAACAATTCAAACCAGATCGAAGTGGTTTTCAATAATTTAATCCCGATCCCGCTCTCTTCGAAATGTTCAGCGCATTGGTCAATATTGATAGTCGGTTATTTAACTATCATATAACATCCACAAACAACCATCAAGCCTTAATAATTTTCCAAATTATTTATTACAAAATATCTTTGCAATATATTTTCTATACTTTAATCCCTTGAAAATAGTTTTCAAATTACTTTTCTCTCACAGAAATAAATTTCCACCCAATTGTTTTATTTCCACTGGAAATTACCAAGTCTTAATACTTTAGGTTTTTAAATAATTCAAATCCTTTATCCAGAATATATACTTTAAAACACTTAAAATTAAAACTACTTAAAACACTTCTGTTAAAATACTAGTTATGAAATCTTCTAATAATTTCTCATGTAAAACTTAAGCCAAAACTAATTTTAAAATAAACTATTAGATAGAATATAAATATTTAATAACAAACTTTTAAATCAAATACTAGTTAAACTTTTAAAATATTTCTATGATTAACTTTAATAAATATTTACTTAAAATGTTAAAATGACTAAATAAAATTTTTCCTAAAACATTCTTTTTAAATAACTTTAAACTTCCAACTTATATATAAAAATCTCCTTTGAACATATACTAGGTTTTACAGGGAAATACACTTCCATTTTAGTATAAACCATAAAATCCTTTATAAATCCTGCTCGATTTATCCCAATTTAGTTTACGTTCCAATCCCATAAATTTCTTCAACACTTTAAAAATAAAACCACCTTTTATTTTTAAAACACATTTCTATGTCCTTATAATCACTTTCAAAAATATATACTTAAATTATTTACATTAAGGCTACTAAAATTACTTAAATAAAAATAATATTTAAGAAATTTATAAGAGTTCCTAAGTAAAGCTTAAACCAAAATTTCATTTTAAAATAAAGTTATTATATCAAATATTTATGTTAAAATTCCTTTTTAAAAATCATAATACTAATTTACCTTTAAAATTAATTAACTACCATAATTAACTTAGATAGATATTTACTTTTCTCTTAAAAATAATTAAAATAATAAATTTCTAAAACTTTCTAAAAAACATTTCTTTTAAACATCTAGTTTATACTTTCAAATCTTTTCTTTGAAAATATACTTAGTTTTCCAGGAAAAATATACTCCCAACTTTTAAAAATAAAATCACATTTATTTTTAAAACGAATAGCACGTTTTCTTATAAATTCCACTGGAATCTATACTTTCAAATTTATCCACTAATAATATTCCACTTCATTTATAAACCAGTTTACAAATTCCATTTCTCATTTTTCTTTTGTGACGACCCGCCTTTCTAACCCCAGAAAGACGTATCGTCAATAAGAAAAGGAAGGGATAGAAATAGAAAAGATAGTAAGAAAGAATAATAACATCAGAATCTCACAGCAGAATGGAACAAAATATAATACATCACATAACTATTACATAGTTATACATACATCAGAGTTATACAATATCATACAATAGAACTGTCATATACATATCTGTCAATACATACATCCAAAATTCAACATACACTAACTAACACAGCGGAATTATATAGATACATAGATACGTCTGGAACTCCTGCTCCCAGCTCCTCCAGAGTCAAAATCCAAAACCTATCACTTGGCTACTCATAAAAAGTTGAGTACCCAAGAGTTTATGAAAAACAAAATATAAACTCTGGGTCAGGCATGGGTCTGGTGTGAGTAAATGGTTTAAAATTGTTTAACTTGAAGATCATTTGAAAATAATGGTATCACGTAAGACTCCCCACACATAAACATAGGTAAGTTTTTACCTTACGCTAACCAAAACATTTTATAGGAAATTCAGTTATATTATAATAGTGTCTAGGGTTTTCAAGTAAAATACAGAAATAGCTGAAATCATCTCACATTCCAACATAGTTGGGCGTTATCAAAACGTACGGCTCTTATTGGAAATTGGATTCCATACAATGGCCGGGCTACTGGGGTACCGCCCGTCACATTTGGGGACTAGATCGCTGTACCGAGGAGCCACCCTAACTCCCCTGCAACACAAGGCCGAAACCATTCCTTACTGAACAGTCCCGAACAAAATAACCCCGCAGTTGGCTGCAGATCCAACTGCCCACACAGCCGAATAAAAAGGGACATCTAGACAGGGGTATATCTCGTCTTGCTTGGGCATGACCCACCTAACCTTGCTGCACATCCCCTATTTTAGCCATTCCCGGTTGATGAGGCTTGAGGATGCGATTACCTTTACAGAAAATATCTCTTACAATGCTCATCGTCCGCCTGACGATGTACTGAAAGCATTCAATCCATAGAAGTTCGTTCTGGGTTCGAACGAAACCGAAGGCATTATCTCGTTACATTCGTTTTGGAATCACCCTAAGAGTTAATGACGATAACCCTTGCATTCCGAAACACCATCTCGATCTTCACTTGAGATGCCACGACCTAAGTTTAATTTGGATCGATGTAGTTTTCGAAGTATCAATTGACACCTGATCCCAGTCTCATCGAAATCCAAATGCCATTTTAGAGGCCAAGTTGTTTAAATAGTTTAAACAATTTAAATTCAATACTCTGAATTCACATAACATTTATTACAGATAAATCATACACAGTCATCATAGATATATCCAGAATATTAAACAAAACATCACAGAATATCACCAAATAGATATTAGAGTCAAGAATCATCAATTCATATCAAAATAGTTTGATTAATTTAAACTTAATTAATTACTTGAGAATAAACCATTTCATTCTGCTAGTTAATCACTAATTAATCAACTTATTAAATTTATTAATTACTTCTTAATTACTCACTTAATTAATTAATTCTTAATTAATAATTAATAATCTTAATTATTGATTAATAAAACTTAAACCATTTATTATTACTAATTTATTACTTAATTAATCATTAATTACCAATTTAATCAATCATTAATTCTTAATTAATCACTTAGTTAGTTAGCTACTATTATTTATTAATTAACTTTAAGTAGTTAATTAAATTCTTAATTACAAATTGATTTACACAAAATTATTATTATCAATCTTTAATTACAAATTTATTTAACCTTCAACTTGCTTAGTTAATTTCCCTTATAAAATTAATTTACAATTCTAAATCAACTTATACTTTAAGTTAATTTGTTATCTTATATTTGCAAATCTTTCTTTTAATAAATTATAAAATCAAATTTTAACTTAAACATGTTAACATCATCAACTTCCTTAATACTAACTTTTATTTAACAAAATAACTTAAAGTTATTAGGCTAAATCAGGAAGAAAATAAGACCCGAGAAAACTACTGCATTTACTCGAGTAAACTCGCGTCTTTCCCCTGTCTCTTCCCGAGTTCCCTCTCTCCTCTCCCTTCTTTTTCTTCTGCTTTATCTTTCTTCTCCCTTTTTTTATTTTTAGTTAAGTTTAAAACTGTCGTACCTATATCAACACACGCACGCACCCAATCTCACACTCGAATCAACCCTCTATTTTTCCCGAGTAAAGACCCACGACAACACCAAAACTCGAATCTGCAGACACATACGCCACCGTCCACGTGCACGGTGGTTCGCCATCCCTCCGTCGACCCATGTTTCCCCCAGCAAACCGTAAATCGAACTCACGTTCGAAATCAAAACCCAATTCAACACGATACACTCGAAATCAAAATACGCACGTTAATACGAACATCAACTCGAACACGACAATGGATAATCGCCACGACCACCCAACTTCGACAACCAGCGATGACGCGACTCCGGCCACACCACGACATCATCATCCTCTACCTTCTCCTAAAATCTTGTATAGCTCGGTCGATCCAAGGCGACGAAATCGACGCATATGCAAACCCCAAAAAACATGAACCATAAACCCTATCTTCGATTTGACCCAAAATTTCTTGCATTCGAAAATTTTTCTAGTATTTTTCCTGTGTTCGTGGATCACCAAACTAGCTTCAGCACAAATTTCAATATCAACAATTCATTAAATCAACAGAAATTGATGAAAAAGCAATTTGGGTTCCTCAATAAACTGCACCTTGAATCATTGCCTAAAAATTATCATTTTTGTTTTAAAAATCCTACCTTTATATGTTTATTCAAGAAATGAAATCAAGTCAACACTTTAAGATTATTCGAATTTTACATATTGATTTGCTTTTTACTGTAAATTGAATATACAATCTCAATGTTTCACTGTCAAGCTTTAATCAACTTCCAGGCTATGCTTTTAAGTTAAACAATTTATTTAGTTTAAAAAAATCCTAAGTTTTTAAAATAATTTGCAATAAGAATTAAAATCTCTAACCAATTCTTTGCTCTGTAACCAACAATAGGGAAGAACAGGCCATACAAATTTCTAGAGCAATAGGTAATTCACAAAATTGTTTTGTTTAAATCTATACGATAAACACATACCATTTATAAGTAAATACACAAGTTAAATTTGGAAAACAGAAGTTTGCTCACCTAAAATTACTGTTGAAATAGAGGACAAGTTGTTGTTGAAAAACACTGCAGTTTAAATTTTAAATCCCTGTAACTTTCTCTGCCTTGTTGAATTTGCAAGAAATGTTTGTAAAGTTCTTTTTTTCTTTCTTTCTTCAGGTTTACTAAGTCTTTGTAAATGCCAGTATGATGTTTATATATAAGAATAGCTTATAACAGGGATATCAGCTTCTAGTACAAGCCTCAACATGTTTGATCATATTTTGTTTTATGCTAAATTACTGTAATTTGAGATGATCCTGCAAATTTCGGCTGAACATAATGTTGTGCCGAGATATTGTAAATTTGAAATGATAAATGCGTGCTAGCATTTAATGAACATGTCTTCATATAGGTTTACAAACTTATTATATGTTTGCTGATATTTATATTTTGTACAAATATTTTTGTATACAGATTTTGTTTTTATTATCTCTTCTTGCTTGAACAATGCATATATCTTTTTATGTCAGGGATTACTTATACTTTGTCTGATTCCATGTTACAAAATTATCAATTTATTTTATAAGTTTTCTTCTATTCTAAACTTATACTATCAAGTACTTCATTCACTTGTTTATTTTATACTTATATTAATATTATGGTTTCTTATGTTTATATGCTTATGTTTATAACCATAAATTTGTTTTATGCTTATGTTCAATATTTATAAGATTTATTTTATTTAACCAGATAAGTTGTTGTTAGAATAACTTCTTAATTTTATTTTTATTTAAAGTTTAATCTTCAAATATTTGACTTATAACCTATATTTGTATTTATATAATTTATATTTGTATTTAATATGGATAGAATTGTTTTATTTTTAAACATTATTATTATAGACTACATTTATAATTATATTATATCTAATAATAATATGGAACCTTTAATTTTAATTTAATAAGACAATTTTATTATAAATATTTTTGAAAGAATCTATTTTAAATTTTAAATCGAAATTCCCTTCACAAACATATATATAACTAGAAAATGCCCATAAATCTTGTTTATTTATAAATGAAAAACTTCTATTTTATTTAAATTAGATTAAATTCTTATTATAATAATATGGTCAAAATCCCGGGTCGTTACATTCCTCCCCCGTTAAAAGAATTTCGTCCCCGAATTTAAATCAAAAGTTAATACAAAAGCTTTTATTACATATCATCCATACAAAAACAAACAATCAAACAGTCTATTCTAACAAACATCACTAGCTATCTTGACATAAATCAGATAGGCTTTCCTAAAACTATCGAGAGTTTCCCAGGTGCAATCTCTGGGATCCTCGCTCCACTGCACCTTGACGAGCTTCACCACTTTGCTCCTAAGTTGCCTCTCGTCTTGATCCATAATCCGAACAGGATTTCTGACCAAAGTCAAGTTGGGTTCTACTTCCAAATCTTCCTAGGCTAATGGTTCTACAAACATTGATGGGTCATGAACAAATTTCCTTAAATGGGATACATGAAATACATTGTGAATTCCAAACATCCGTTCTGGCAAATTCAATTCGGTAAGCTACAGCTCCAATTCTTTCCAATACCAGGAATGGTCCAATAAATCTTGGGGCAAGTTTTCCCGTCTTTCGGAATCTTATAGTACCTTTTATCGGGGAAACTTTGAAAAAAACTAAATCTCAATTCCAATGGTCTTCGCCTTTTATCTGCGTATTTCTTCTGACGATCATCAACAGCTTTCATTCTTTTCTTAATAAGCTCAACTTTCGCAGAAGCTTCTCGAATTAGATCAGGTCCGAGCACAAGACGATCTTTCAATTCTATCCAACAGGATGGGGATCTACACGGTCTTCCATACAGAGCTTCATATGGGGCCATCTTAATACTTGCTTGGTAACTATTATTATAAGAGAATTCCACTAGATGAAGATGGTCTTCCCACGATCCACCAAAATCCAATACACAGGCTCGCAGCATATCCTCTAGAATACGATCAAGTCTCTCCGTCTGTCTGTCTGTCTGAGGATGATAGGCTGCACTCAATCTCAAACTAGTTCCCATAGCTGATTGCAGAGCCTCCCAGAATTTGCTAGTGAAATAGGATCACAGTCACTTACTATACTAGTGGGAACACCATGCAAGCTGACTATCTCCCTCAAGAAAATCTCTACCAGAGAAGCTGCAGTATAAGTTGCCTTAACCGGCATGAAATGGGCACTCTTAGTTGAACGATCAATAATAACCCATATTCCTTCATTTCCTTTCCTGGTTCTAGGCAAACCGTCGATGAAATCCATCGAGATCATCTCCCACTTCCAATCTGGAATTTCCAAAGGCTGCAATAATCCGGCTGACTTCTGTTGATCTCCTTTAACTTGTTGGCAGATGGCATAACTATTCACGAAAGCAGCTACATCCCTCTTCATGCTCGGCCACCAGAAAACTCTTCTCATATCTTTATACATCTTTGAGATTCCCGGGTGAACATTCAATTTGGAGCGATGACTCTTAGACAACACCTCCTGCTTCAATTCCTTGAAATTCGAAACACAGATCCTCCCATTGATCCTTAATGTTCCTTGGCCGTCAATCTTGAAACTAGAACACTGACCCTTCTTAACTTTTCTGATGATTCCTCTTAATCTACTATCTGATTCTTGCTGAGATCTTCCCTGAGGACACTGATTTGCCAAATGCCTAACTCGCTGACAATTATAACACTTGCGAGGTCCATTGTTGCTTCCTCCAGGTTTCTTTCCTTTGCATTGTCTTTTCCAAAGTGGATTAAACTTTCTCTTATTTGGGTTAGCAAAATTCCCTCCTAATGCTGCTGATGTTGCCACTGATTTCTTGTTCATCAAATTCTCATATCTCAAAGCCATATCAATCAAATCGACAAAAGATCCTTTCAAAAGCACTGTCATCTTTCATGAAATTCTGGCCTCATTCCTTGCACAAACATTTCATTCTTTTTGAGGGGAGTATCAATGAGCCCTGGTCCATAACACGAAAGTTCATTGAATTTGGTCTCATACTCCGCTATATTCATGCTTCCCTGCTTCAAATTCAGAAAATCCTGGTATAGACAAGTTTTCCCTGTTGTTGGCATAAACGTCTCCTCAAATAACTCCTTAAATCTTTCCCATGAAATATCTTCCTCAGAAATATTTGCTATCGTTGCATCCCACTAAGCTGCTGTGCCTCCCTGCAATTGCCACGATGCCATTTCCCTCTTCCGTTCATCAGATAACTTCATACTCTTAAAGATGCGCTCACAAGAGCATAGCCAAGCTTGGACTTCAATTATCGATTTTGAACCTTTAAATGGTTGGCCTCCAAGGTTGATGAAGTCCTTGCATAAGGCGGCAAAACTAACCTGGGACGGTACTGGATCTACAGCCTCACTAGCATTTTGACTTCGTCCATTATCAGTCGAGGTACTGGCCCTACCTCTGCCTCTCCTTCCAGAACTCATGTTGGCCACCTGGACAGGTAACTCAACGAATTTAGATAGGTATATAATTATATGAAAATTCAAATACGCACTCTCAAGATAAATATTACTTAGGAGCCTAGGTATTCGCTCAAACAGTGCTCTGATACCAACTGTGATGACCCGCCTTTCTAACCCCAGAAAGACATATCATCAATAAGAAAAGAAAGGGATAGAAATAGAAAAGATAGTAAGAAAGAATAACAACATCAGAATCTCTCAACGGAATGGAACAAAATACAATACATCACATAACTATTACATAGTTATACATACATCAGAGTTATATAATATCATACAACAGAACTGTCATATACATATCTGTCAATACATACATCCAAAATTCAACATACACTAACTAACACAGCAGAATTATATAGATATATAGATACGTCTGGAACTCTTGCTCCAAGCTCCTCCAGAATCAAAATCCAAAACCTATCACTTGGCTACTCATAAAAATTTGAGTACCCAAGAGTTTATGAAAATCAAAATATAAAATCTGGGTCAGGCATGGATCTGGTGTGAGTAAACGGTTTAAAATTGTTTAACTTGAAAACCATTTGAAAATAATGGTATCACGTAAGACTCCCCACACATAAACACGGGTAAGTTTTTACCTTACGCTAACCAAAACATTTTATAGGAAATTCAGTGATATTATAATAATGTCTAGGGTTTTCAAGTAAAATACATAAATAGCTGAAATGCTTACATCTCACATTCCAACATAGTTGGGCACAATCAAAACGTACAACTCTTATTGGAAATTGGGTTCCATACAATGGCAGGGCTACTGGGGTACCGCCCGTCACAGTACGGGGCCTAGATCGCCGTACCAAAGAGCCACTCTAACTCCCCTGAAACACAAGGTCGGAACCATTCCTTACTGAACATTCCCGAACAAGATAACCCCGCAGTTAGCTGTAGATCCAACTGCCCACACAGCCGAATAAAAAGAGACATCTAGACAGGGGTATATCTCGTCCTACTTGGGCATGACCCACCTAATCTTGCTGCACATCCCCTGTTTTAGCCATTCCCAGTTGATGCGGCTTGAGGCTGCGGTTACCTTTACAAAACATATCTCTTAGAATGCTCATCGTCCGCCTGACGATGTGCTGAAGCATTCAATCCATACAAGTTTGTTCTGGGTTCGAACGAAACCGAAGGCGTTATCTCGTTACACTCGTTTTGGAATCACCCTCAGAGTTAATGACGATAACCCTTGCATTCTAAAACACCATCTCTATCTTCACTTGAGATGCCACGACCTAACGTTTAATTTTGATCGATGTGGTTTTTGGAATATCAATTGACACCCGATCCCGGTCTCATCGAAATCCAAACGCCATTTTAGAGGCCAAGTTGTTTAAATAGTTTAAACAGTTTAAATTCAATGCTCTGAATTCACATAACATTTATTACAGATAAATCATACACAGTCATCACAGATATATCCAGAATATATCACAAAACATCACAGAATATCACCAAATAGATATCAGAGTCAAGAATCATCAATTCATATAAAAATAGTTTGATTAATTTAAACTTAATTAATTACTTGAGAATAAACCATTTCATTCTGCTAGTTAATCACTAATTAATCAACTTATTAAATTTATTAATTACTTCTTAATTACTCACTTAATTATTTAATTCTTAATTAATAATTAATAATCTTAATTATTGATTAATAAAACTTAATTACCATTTATTATTACTAATTTATTACTTAATTAATCATTAATTACCAATTCAATTAATCATTAATTCTTAATTAATCACTTAATTAGTTAGCTACTATTATTTATTAATTAACTTTAAGTAGTTAATTAAATTCTTAATTACAAATTGATTTACACAAGATTATTATTATCAATCTTTAATTACAAATTTATTTAACCTTCAAGCTGCTTAGTTAATTTCCCTTATAAAATTAATTTACAATTCTAAATCAACTTATACTTTAAGTTAATTTATTATTTTATATTTGTAAATCTTTCTTTTAATAAATTTTAAAATCAAATTTTAACTTAAACATGTTAACATCATCAACTTCCTTAATACTAACTTTTATTTAACAAAATAACTCAAAGTTATTAAGCTAAATCACGAAGAAAATAAGACCCGAGAAAACTACTGCATTTACTCGAGTAAACTCGCGCCTTTCCCCTGTTCCTTCCCGAGTTCCCTCTCTCCTCTCCCTTCTTTTTCTTCTGCTCTATCTTTCTTCTCCCTTTTTTTTATTTTTAGTTAAGTTTAAAACTGCTGTACCTATATCAACACACGCACGCACCCAATCCCACACTTGAAGCAACCCTCAATTTTTCTCGAGTAAAGACCCGCGACAACACCAAAACTCGAATCTTCAGACACATACGCCACCGTGCACGTGCATGGTGGTTTGCCATCCCTCCGGCGACCCACGTTGCCCCCAGCAAACCGCAAATCGAACTCACGTTCGAAATCAAAACCCAATTTAACACGATACACTCGAAATCAAAATACGCACGTTAATACGAATAGAAACTCGAACACGACAATGGAAAATCGCCACGACTACCCAACTTCGACCACCAGCGACGACGCGGCTCCGGCCACACCACGGTGTCATCATCCTCTACCTTCTCCTAAAATCTTGTGTAGCTCGGTCGATCCAAGGCGACGAAATCGACGCATATGCAAACCCCAGAACCATAAACCCTATCTTCGATTTGACCCAAAATTTCTTGCATTTGAAAATTATTCTAGTATTTTTCCTGTGTTCGTGGATCGCCAAACTAGCTTCACCACAAATTTCAATATCAACAATTCATTAAATCAACAAAAATTGATGAAAAAGCATTTTGGGTTCCTCAATAAACTACACCTTGAATCCTTGCCTAACAATTGTCATTTTTGTTTTAAAAAACCTACCTTTATATGTTTATTCAAGAAATGAAATCAAATCAATACTTTAAGATTATTCGAATTTTACATATTGATTTGCTTTTTAGTGTAAATTGAATATACAGTCTCAATGTTTCACTGTCAAGCTTTAATCAACTTCCAGGCTATGCTTTTAAGTTAAACAACTTATTTAGTTTAAAAAAATCCTAATTTTTTAAAATAATTTTGCAAGAAGAATTAAAATCTCCAACCAATTCTTTGCTCTGTAACCAACAATAGGGAAGAACAGGCCATACAAATTTCTAGAGCAACAGATAATTCACAAAATTGTTTTGTTTAAATCTATACAATAAACACATACCATTTATAAGTAAATACACAAGTTAAATTTGGAAAACAGAAGTTTACTCATATAAAATTACTGTTGAAACAGAGGGCAAGTTTTTGTTGAAAAACACTGCAGTTTAAATTTTAAATCCCTGTAACTTTCTCTGGCTTGTTGAATTTGAAAGAAAAGTTTGTAAAGTTCTTTTTTTATTTCTCTCTTCAAGTTTACTAAGTCTTTGTAAACGAACCAGTATCATGTTTATATATAAGAATAGCTTATAACAGGGATATCGGCTTCTAGTACAAGCCTCAACATGTTTGATCATATCTTGTTTTATGTTAAATTACTGTAATTTGAGATGATCCTGCAAATTTCGGCTGAACATAATGTTGTACTGAGATATTTCTTTTTGTAAATTTGAAATGACAAATGTGTGCTAGAATTTAATGAACATGTCTTCCTATGGGTTTACAAACTTATTATATGTTTGCTGATATTTATATTTTGTACAAAGATTTTGTTTTTATTATCTCTTCTACCTTGAACAATGCATATATCTTTTTATGTCAGGGATTACTTATACTTTGTCTGATTCCATGTTACAAAATTATCAATTTATTTTATAAATTTTCTTCTATTCTAAACTTAAACTATCAAGTACTTCATTCACTTGTTTATTTTATACTTATATTAATATTATGGTTTCTTATGTTTATATGCTTATGTTTATAATCATAAATTTGTTTTATGCTTATGTTCAATATTTCTAAGATTTATTTTATTTTAATCAGATAAGTTGTTGTTAGAATAACTTCTTAATTTTATTTTCATTTAGAGTTTAATCTTCAAATATTTGACTTATAACCTATATTTGTATTTATATAATTTATATTTATATTTAATATGGATAGATTGTTTTATTTTAAACATTATTATTATAAACTACATTTATAAGTATATTATATCTAATAATAATATGGAACCTTTAATTTTAATTTAATAAGACAATTTTATTATAAATATTTTTGAAAGAATCTATTTTAAATTTTAAATCAAAATTCCTTTCACAAACATATATATAACTGGAAAATGCCCTAAATCTTGTTTATTTATAAATAAAAAACTTGTATTTTATTTAAATTAGATTAAATTCTTATTATAATAATATGGTCAAAATCCCGGGTCGTTACATCTTTAAATCACAGTTTCCAAAACACTAAATCGGTTTCAAACCGATTTCCTGGTTTTAATTTCCCTTTAAAATTTATTACTCGATTTATCCAATTCCCAATAATTATTTACTTAAGAATTTTCTTTTCATTTCCTTTAAAAAAATCCAAACTTTATATATATATATATATATATTTCCATTTAAATACCCATATATTCAGCCAAGCATAGCATTCAAAAATTTCAATCCCCAATATAATCAATACAATCCATCACAGATCATCAAATAGATCACATCGCTAAATACAAAATAAATCCAATGTTTTGAGGAATCTAATAGGATCCCTCCAACCTGTTTCCCTACATCCACAGATGTTAGCACAAAATAAAATACCAATCCCACTTCGAGGGAGATATCGCGGTATAAAGGGTCATCCGCTATTATGTGGGGCGCATATGGTCTCATCCACTGTAAAATGCGAGAATATCAATCACTCCAATATATATATATATATATATATATTACTATATAATATCACATCCATTCAAATCAATCAATAAGCCAATAATTTAAATTAACCGATAATCCAAATGAGTGAGATTAACTCACCTTTGCCCTTTAGTTTGCAAATCTAATCCAATCGGCTTATTTTCTCTATGATTTCAGACCTTGAATAAACATTTTATAGTTTGTTAACATTTGAACTAATCGAACAATTAATTTCATTTAATAAATTTAACTAACTAATATTTTAGTTTTAATTAATCTTCCTTTAACAATTTCTAAAATACTTAAATAAGTTTATTAAATAAATTAAAAACCTTAATAAATTATTTTTAACATAGCATAGTAAATTGAATCTTACTTTTCTTCATTTTCAACTGTATATGGAAAATAATCCATATAGGTTTTAAAATCCAATTTTCATAAACTATAAACACTTTTAAAAATTCCTACTCTTTCCAAAATCTTATTTGTATAAAATTTCCTGCTTTACTGTGCATTTTTACTGTTAAAATTCAGATTCCTGCATTTTCTATGTATATATATACCTATTATTACATTAAAACAGAAACCTTATATCTTGCTGTAAATTATATACATATATCTCTGACTAAAATGGTTTTCTGCTTTAAACCTTATAAAATTTAATTCTTATATATGTATATTTATTAAATCAAAAATTGAAATAAAATAAAATAAAATTAAACTGTAGAGTTTCACAATACCTTACTGACGAAAAACCCCAAACAGCGATTCGCATGCATGCAAACGCCAGACCACATCGTCCTCCTAACCCACCTCGCCGACCATCGCTATTCACTCATGGTGACTATATAGTCCTGCCTCCACCTTCATTACAACGTGAGACCAAAGCTCTAAAAAATCGACTCGATTTCACCTCGAGTCGAGGATCGTAGACAGCTGCGCCTCCAAGACTCGAGCTCGAGCTCACGACACCCCATCTCACGGCACAAAAGCTCTTGCGACACCTAGCTTCGATCGAACAACTCGAGATCCCCTCCTTGCGAAACCCTACTCACGAATGTGGCTCCTGATTTAAAATTGCGCTTACTTTTTTTCTAATTTCGGTCTGCCCTTTTCTTAAAACTGAGACTTCAATTTGATTTGATTTTATTTTGATTCTAATAGAGAACAACCATTTTATTTCTGAGATTTCGTTTTTAAACAGGAGAAGACTTTGTGGTATTTTATTATTATTTTTCTTTCTCGATTTCCTGTTCGCTAAAAAGACACGTGGCTAAAGAAAAGACAGAAAGGATGCCATGTGTTGAAGGGAAGAATGGCACAGTGAAAGATTAAGCTACAGCTAAAAAAAAAGTTCGACCAATAACTAAAATAATTTAAATTCAAAATGACTTGATTTCCGCAACTCACAATCTCGACCTCCTTTCGAGGCATAGGCGTTATAATATTATACCCCTATTTCGAAAGCAATGGAAAAGGTTTCGTGTCCTAATTTGATCATACGGTGAATATAGCTTTTTGAACCCAGTAATTATATTTAATTTTCGATATAGATTTCAACGCGTTTATATATCATACGGGCACATAATAACTCCAAATGTTACGAAAACTGAAATTCGATAATAATGCGCTATTACGGATCTAATGGAACTGGTTTCGTCGAATTCCGAGATTGTGCCTCGAAAGGCTATTTTTAAATATCAATTTAAACGATATATTTTCAAAACTGAACAAATCACCTTTAAATTCAATTGTAAAACTTTTATTATCTTCAGTATCGTCAATATAAATTTTATAAGCCTTCAAATTATTTTTGACAAGCTTAGAATCCCTGATTCTGCCATTTACCCAATTTCCAATTATTAAATTCAATAATTTAATTTCCAACTAAATAATGATATTTGAAATTCAAGTTAAAAATTAACTTTTAAATATTTAAAATCAATTAAATATTCCAATTTCAAATATCGAAAATTCTGGGTCGTTACATTCCTTCCCCCTCAAAAGAATTTCATCCCCGAAATTGCTATTTAAGAAGAATGGTCCACAACCCGTTAATTATTTCACCAATCCAAATAGATTTTAACAACCTCCCAAAACCAAACAGTTCAACATCTTACAAACCATCTTTTTATTAAAGACATACTACCAATCTTACTAACTTTCCAAACTCATCCATATATTCCAACCAATATTATTTACTCAACAATTCAAATTATAATCTAAAACCAAATTTAAATTATCAAAAATTTCTCAAAATTTTTCGAACTCCCTAAATTTTCGAAAAATTTCGCCAGCATCTCCTTTTGCGGCTAGATCGGTACAACTACAAAATTGCCTCACGACACCCAAATTCCAAAAGAAAACAAAATGCCAAGTGGCTGGATCAGAAAACCATCAAATTTCATAAGACAATTTAAATACATACCTTTTTGTCGGGACATACAATTTTATCTTCTGAAATCAAAATCATCAATTTCCATTTTCTTTTAAAACACATGTATATCCTACTTAGCAATGCTATCCAATCACAGAATCCAAAATCATTTTATTCACTTCCTTTCAAAATTTCTAATATTCTTTGCTTAATCCCGTACGATGTACATATATCATCCGTACGCAATATCAAATTTGATCGCTCACTCGATCACACAATTTCACTTCCGACTAGTATCATCCACCCGACTTCCTAGTGCGGACTCAGATCTGGTTCCCAGATCAGAAACCGTTATTCTCCTTGCATAGTCATAATTATGACAGAGAAATTCCAGAATCAATCAAAAATCCATATCTAGGGTTCGCCGTCGAAATTCGAATGAAAAATCCCAACTTGGATTGATATGACTATCTCGAAATTCTGTGCTCGAATATGGATCAAATCGCTATGCGAATAAAATAATATACGTGCATCCTACGTATTTATCTCAATTGATTTAGCTATATCAACTCTATTTTTTATTCACATTTATTTTGATTTTTATTCAATTATTCACAATTATCATTTCACAAGCTTTTATTTAATCTTCATTCAAATATTAACTTAGAATATATTTTTCAACTCCAAATTTACTTAAGAATTCACCATTCATTTCTTTTGAGTTCAATATAAGTATTTTATACACTTCTTATATTTATTTTCACTTCACCACTTAAGCTTTCACATATATTTACATTTAACTTAAATTTTCAATTTCATTCTGAATTCAATTTACCTTCCATTTTTAAATAATGAATTCTATCGACTATCTTCCATTCATATCTGATCTATATCATTACTTTGAATTAGTTCCATTTACTAATTTATTTCAATTTCCAATAAATTTTAATTCTTAGAACTTTATTCTTTTAGTCCACTCAAACTATATTTCTCAATTCCACTTTACTCAACATAATTCAAATTAATTCCAATATTCAATTTTCAATTCATTTGCTTACAAATGTAAATTCATTTGTTCCTCTACACATTTGTTTTAAATCTTATTTTCAATAATCATTTCCTTTAGCCTCCTTAGACTTTTTTCCTCAAATTTACTTTTATTTAATTAGATTGAATTACATTCCACTCCCATTCAAATTTTTAAGATATCATAAGTTTTCCAACTTATTTACATTACATTCACAATCTTTTTATTTTGCTTCATTTAATTGGCTCACTTTTCTAACTTATCTCATTTTCACACTTATTTTAATTTAACTCTTCTTTAAGTTAAATTTTTCTATTCTAACAAATTTCAAATCTTATAAGTTATCAAACTTATTTATATTCCATAAACATTTTTAAATAAACTTTCAGAGTTTAAACAATTTCTTAAACATTCCAAAACATTTTTGAAATCATATATACCCAAACCAAATTATTCCTTGCATTCCAAAATCAAATCCATTTTTTTGCAAACAAACACCAATTCAAAACATTTTGGCAGCAATTCCTCCCTTGGAAACTCGAAAATGAACATCGATGATACTGTAGTCATCACCGAAGTTATTTTCCAGCGACCGAAAAGAGTTTAATGCTTTTATCTCTTTAAAAACCCTTTAAATATATTTAAATTCCAAATCTCACCAAATTTCAAATCCAATTCACATTTATTTCCAAAATAATATCACCACTATTCCTCCAAAACCTTTGAAAACCATTTTCAAACCCAAAGGAAATTAAATTTCCCAAAGTTTCAAATTTCAAAACCTTCCAATCCTTATTCAAATATTTCTCTGGAATTTCAAGTTATAAATCACACTTATAATTCACATTTCGAATTCCATTCTAACATATGGGTTAATTTCTTAATGTTCGATTATGATTTCAATTCTTTATTCAATTTTTCCACATCAACAATGATAATAATTTTATATTATCATCTCCTAACAACCAAGAAACCATATATACTTATAATAATTTATGAAAAAATATTTCTTTTATATATAAAAATAACCTTGGGCAAAATTATTTCATTTACCCTATAAAAAACATTATGTCGAATTGTTCTATTCAAGTGTTTAGAGATCCCTATCAATAAAATTAATTACTCGTATTGATCAGAATCCATAAACTACTCAACAAACCAATCAACACGGTATAAAACGAATTTCATATTCACTAACAAATACGCGCTCATATCTATTAATACTCTCGAACTCATTCTAGAGTACTACGGACTCTATTTCTAATGAGTAATCCCCAACAGAGCCAAGGTTCTCGCTTAACCTTCAGCTCTGATACCAAATGTCATGACGTAATATTTCGATGCCCAAAAATCGACATCAATACGTCCACTATATTAAATGTCGAACAATCGAATGCCAGAAAACCAGACTGTAAGGGAAAGAAAAAGGAGGTAGAAGAAGAAATAGAAAACAATATTAGAATCTCACAATCGCAGCAGAACAATATATAATAGATAATAACTGATCTTTATACAAAAAGAACTATATCTGTTTTATACATTACATCATCAGAGTACAACACCATCAGTAGCAAAATACTGGATAGCTATATTAACTTGTCCCCACAAAGCTGAACATACATCATTCCATACACAGCAGAAATAAGTCAGATACGTGTCATATGTCTCGCCATTCAGCGCATCGCCTGAGCTCTATAGCAGTCCATACAGAATCTATATTCCATAATACTTGGTCTGACCCAAGCATTGGAATAAAACAATACCCGAGTTAGTTTGGAAAATCGGTGTGAGAAAACACACTCAATTGGATTATTAAAGTTTTCAAAATCCTTTGAAATCAAAGGTATTTCGTAAGACCACGACACAAATAAACATGCTGCGTTTTTACCTTACGATAACCTAAATTTTTTTTTATCAAATCTGTATGATATTATAATAGTGTCTATTGAAAGAAAAAAGAATCTAGCTGAAATGCTTTCATCTCATGTTCCAGCAATAGTTGGGCACAATCAAAACCATACAGGCGCTTATTGGAGATTGGATTCCATACAATGACATGACTACTGGGGTACCGCCTGTCAGAGTACCTGGTCTAGATCAGCATACCGAGGATCCCCTGCAACACAAGACCGGAGCTAATCCTTACTAGATAGTCCGAATAAGGTTACCCCGTGGTTGGGATCAGCAATCGCCCACACAGCCCAATAAAAGGGACATCTAGACAGGGATGACCTTACCCTAATTGGTTGCTAGCCATTTAGCCTTGTTGCACCTCCCATGTTTTAGCCATTCTCGGTTGATGAGGCTTGAGGCTATGCGTTACCTTTTTAGAACACATCTCATTTAGATGCTCATCGTCCTCCTGACGATGTTCTGATAGCATTCATCCATACAAGTCCATTACTGGTCCGAACGGAACCGAAGGCACTACTCCTACTACATTCATTTTGGAATCATCCTCAAGATTAGTCGCGATTAGCCCTTGCACTTCTCTGCTCCATCTTCGACTCCAAGCTCCCGTCTTCCACAAGAAAACATTCAAACCGGATCGAAGTGGTTTTCGAGAAATTTATCCTGATCCCGGTCTCTTTGAAATGATCAGCGCATTGGCCAATATTGATAGTCATATATTTAACTATTATATAACGTCCACAAACAACCATCGGGCGTAATAATTTTCCAAATTATTTATTTCAAAATATCTTCGCAAGATATTTTCTACACTTCAATCCTTTGAAAATAGTTTTCAAATCACTTTTCTCTCGTGGAAATAAATTTCCACCCAATTGTTTTATTTCCACTGGAAATTACCAAGTCTTAATACTTTAGGTTTTTAAATAATTCAAATCGCTTTATCCAAAAATATATACTTTAAAACACTTAAAATAAAAAACACTTTATTTAAAATACTAGTTATGAAATTTTCTAATAATTTCTCATTTAAAACTTAGGCCAAAACTAATTTTAAAATAAATTATTAGATAGAGTATAAATATTTAATAAACAACTTTTAAATCAAATACTAGTTAAACTTTTAAAATACTTCTATAATTAACTTTAATAAATATTTTCTTAAAATGATTAAATAAAAAATTTCCTAAAACATTCTTTTTAAATAAATTTAAACATCCAAATTATATATATAAAAAACTCCTTTGGAAATATACTTGGTTTTACAAGGAAATACACTTCCATTTTAGCATAACCCACAAAATCCTTTATAAATCCTACTCAATTTATCCCAATTTAATTTACGTCCCAATCCCGTAAATTTCTTCAACACTTTAAAAATAAGACCACTTTTTATTTTTTAAACACATTTCCACCTCCTTATAATCACTTTCAAAAATATATACTTAAATTATTTACATTAAGGCTACTAAAATTACTTCTTAAGAAATCTATAAGAGTTCCTGAGTAAAACTTAAACCAAAATTTCCTTTTAAAATAAAGTTATTATATCAAATATTTATGTTAAAATTCCATTTTAAAAATCATAATACTAATTACCTTTAAAAATAATTAACTATCATAGTTAACTTAAATTGATATTTACTTTTCTCTTAAAAATAGTTAAAATAATAAATTTCTAAAACATTCTAAAAAACCATTTATTTTTTAAACTTCTAGTTTGTACTTTCAAACCTTTTCTTTGAAAATATACTTAGTTTTCTAGAAAAAATATACTTCCAACTTTTAAAAATAAAATCACCTTTATTTTTAAAATGAATTGCACCTTTTCTTATAAATTCCACTGGAATCTATACTTTCAAATTTATCCACTGATAAATATTCCACTTCATTTATGAACCAGTTTACATATTCCATATCTCAGTTTTCTTTAAATCACAGTTTCCAAAATACTAAATCGATTTCAAATTGATTTCCTGATTTTAAATTCCCTTTAAAATTTATTACTCGATTTATCCAATTACCAATAATTATTTACTTAATATTTTTTTTTCATTTCTTTTAAAAAATCCAAAGTTTATATATATATATATATATATATCCATTTCTCAAAATACCTATATATATTCAGCTAAGCATAGCATTCAATAATTTCAATCCCTAATATAATCAATATAATCCATCACAGATCATCAAATAGATTACATCACTGAATATAAAATAAATTCAACATTTTGAGCAATCTAGTTGGATCCCTCCAACTTGTATCCCTGCATCCACAGATGTTAACACAATATAAAATACCAATCCCACTTCAAGGGGGATATCGCGGTATAAATGGTCATCCACTATTATGCAGGGTGCATACGGTCTCATCCGCCATAAAATGCAGGAATATCAATCACTTCAATATATATATATATATATATATTACTATATAATATCGCATCCAGTCAATTCAATCAATCAGCCAACAATTTATATTAACCGATAATCCAAATGAGTGAGATTAACTCACCTTTGCCCTTTAGTTTGCAAATCCAATCCAATCGGCTTGTTTTCTCCACGCTTTCAGACCTTGAATAAACATTTTATGGTTTATTAACATTTGAACTAATCGAACAATTAATTTCATTTAATAAATTTAACTAACTAATATTTTAGTTTAAACTAATCTTCCTTTAACAATTTCTAAAATACTTAAATAAGTTAATTAAATAAATTAAATAGCTTAATAAATTATTTTTAACATAGCCTAGTAAATTGAATCTTACTTTTCTTCATTTCCAACTGTATATGGAAAAATAATCCATATAGGTTTTAAAATCCAATTTTCATAAACTATAAACATTTTTAAAAATTCCCACTCTTCGCAAAATCTTATTTATATAAAATTTCCTGCTTTGTTGTGCATTTTTACTGTTAAAATTCAGATTCCTGTATTTCCAAAAATTATATATATTTACCTATTTATTACATTAAAACAGAAACCTTATATCTTGCTGTAAATTATATACATATATCTCTGACTAAAAAGGGTTTTTGCTTTAAACCTTATATAATTTAATTCCTATATATATTTATTAAATCAAAAATTGAAATGAAATAAAATAAAAATAAACTGCAGAGTTTTACAATACCTTACTGACGAAAAACCCCCAATAGCGATTCACATGCATGCAAACGCCAGACCACATCGTCCTCCTAACTCGTCTCGCCGACCATCGCTGTTCACTCACGACGACTCTAAAGTCGCGCATCCACCTCCATGACAACGCGAGACCAAAGCTCTATGAAATCGACTCGTTTTCACCTCGAGCTGGCACTCGTAGACAACCGTGCCTCCAAGACTCGAGCTCTAGCTCGCGACACCCCAGCTCATGGCGCAAAAGCTCTCGCGACACCTAGCTACGATCGAATGACTTTAGATCCCCTCCTCGCGAAACCTTACTCATGAATACGGCTCGTGATTTGAAATTGCGCTTAATCTTTTTTTCCGATTTCGGTCTGCCATTTTTTTAAAACTAAGACTTCGATTTTATTTTATTTTGATTCCAATAGAGAACGGCCATTTTATTTTTGAGATTTCGTTTTTGAACAGGAGAAGACTTCGTGGTATTTTTTTCTTTCTCGATCTCCTGTTCGCTAAAAAGACGCGTGGCTAAAGAAAAGACAGAAAAGATGCCATATGTTGAAGGGTAGAATGGCACACTGAAAGATTAAGGTACAGCTGAAAAAAAGTATGACCAATAATTAAAATAATTTAAATTCAAAATGACTCGATTTCCGCAACTCACAATCTCGACCTCCTTTCGAGGCGTGCAACTAGGCGTTTATAATGTTATACCTCTATTCCGAACACAACGGAAAAGGTTTCGTGTCCCAATTTGATCGTATGGAGAAGATAGCTTTTTGAACCCAGTAATTATATTTAATTTTCGATATAGATTTCAGCGCATTTATATATCGTTCAGCCAGATGATAACTCCAACGCTATGAAAATTGAAATCCGATAATAATGCACTATTACGGATCCAATGGAACTGGTTTCGTCGAATTCCGAGACTGTGCCTCGGAAGGCTATTTTTAAATATCAATTTAAATGATACATTTTCAAAAACTGAAAAAAATCACCTTTAAATTCAATTTTAAAACTTTTACTATCTTTAGTATCATCAATATAAATTTTATAAGCCTTCAAATTATTTTTAACGAGCTTAGAATCCCTGATTCAGCCATTTACCCAATTTCCAATTATTAAATTCAATAATTTAATTTCCAACTAAATAATGGTATTTGAAATTCAAGTTAAAAAATAACTTTTAAATATTTAAAATCAATTAAATATTCCAATTTCAAATATCGAAAATTCTAGGTCGTTACATTTGTGGAAATTATTTTATTATATAAAGTATTTTAAATTATATTTGAAACTATTTTATGTTACTTTTATAAATTATTTTAATATAAATTATTTTTAATATAAATCATTTTTAATATAAACTATTTTTATATAAACTATTTTTATATAAACTATTTTATATCCCAATTACTTTAGTTATAAACTATTTTAACTTATAACTATTTTATATAGACAATTTTATTTTATAAACTATTTTATTATATATACTATTATTAGTATCTAAACTGTTTAAAGGAAAGTGTTATGATTTCCAAAGTGTTATGATTTCAAAGCATTATAATTTTAAAGTGTTACGATTTCAAAGTGTTATGGTTTCCAAAGTGTTGTAATTTCAAGTGTTTTGGTTTCGAAAGTGTTATAACTTTGAAAGTGCTATGATTTTGGAAATAGATATATTTGAAGTGAAAAATGATATTGTACTGATATGGTTTGAAATGGAAATGATATTTTGGTTTTGAAGTATAAACTATTTTGAAATGACCGCGGTGTAATAATAACGTTTGGTTATAAAAGTGACCGGGATCGGAAGTTGTCATACTCTCTGCCAACTCCGAAAATCACTTTAACAACTGTGTATGCGGTGGAGATTCCAGAATGAAGTAGGATGGTGACGACGTTCCTATATGAGGTATACGTGGACCCAAATCCCGTGAGTTGGCATAAGATGGCTAAAACAGGAGCAATTGACGGGCAAAGTGAGGTAGCACCTCTGATCGGACACACTTCTTCGATTTCCATTCTATTACTTTGTGATTGATTTGATGCGCACATTTGATTTGGGATGTGGCTCGAGGTGGGCGGTAGTGGATGCTATGTGTTACCACCAGCTTGGAAGTGTAATTGGTATATCTACCCTGGTATTGCCTAGTTGTGCCGTGTCACCTACCTAAGCGAGACCATTACGACTTTGTTTTGTACCATAACTATGGATAGCCCTCTGATAAGCCCAGTTTATGGGAGGTTACGGTACTGTATAGACTATGGGAATATATAAACTGTGTTAAGGTGGAAAACTTAAAGCCTTAACGCTATTTTAATAGTTTATTTTACTATATACATTATTATAATAGCGTATATTGCTACGTAGTAGATAGTTTAACAGATCCTTAGAGGATGGTTATCCCAAACATCCTTTGAGTTACTTGTATTTCAGTTGATATTTCACTTGAGTTGGATTTGTTGATATAAGAATGTTAATCTTGACTCGAGTGTTTTGTGTTTTTCTTTACGCTCAGGTCAGACTGACTAATACAGCTTTTGAGACTCACCTTAGAGTTGGAGCTTCGTTTGGTGATCCATCTACATCTTTTCAGCTTGCAGTTATTCATTTGATTCCAGTGATGTATTCTGATCTTGTATTTGACTATTGTATTTGAGACTTCTGTTGTATCTTATTTAACTCTGTTATATATATAGTAGCTTCATGAACTACTATTCTTCTGTTTCCACTGCTTATTGTTACATTACTCTGTGTCTGTGATTTTGTGATTTATTTATTTACTGTATATGCTGAGTTTTGCCAATATAAATTAACAATCTGATATTTTGAGCAATTCAAGTTCGACATGTGCGGATGGAATGGTTGAAAATATCGGGATGTTACAGTTGGTATCAAAACTCTGGTTTTAGGAAAACTTAGCTTATGTAGTAAATTTAATTACAGAATCACCTTCATTCGAGCTTGAGTCTCTTCTTCTTTGATTTGGATTTCCTTTTAATTTGGAACTTTTCCCTTCATTCTGAAATCCATCCTTGTCTTTCCTATTCGTGTTTTCTTGATTCTGGAGCATCCCATAGCCCCACTATATGATTTGTAAAGGGCTGAAAGAGGCATCGATTCACCGAAGATTTCTGTATCATCGGTTTAGATGCTACTATCTCTTATTATAGCCTAATGTTTTCTAGTAGACGACCTGCGTAAATTCTCTTGCGATCGAGTATCGATTTGCCTCAGAATTCTACATCGATATTATTCTTGAAATCACAGTTGACCCAATTAAGGTTGCCTTCGATTTGTATTAGTCTATCCACCTTTTCTCTTTTGTTATTTAATTTTCTTACCTTCGTTTAAGCCTAGCTTCTAGTTTGAATTCTTTTGATTTGGGTATCTCTAGTTTGAATCTCTATCCTTGTATTGAAATTCATTAACTTGAATTATCGAGTGAGAGAGTGTATTTGTATATATGTATAAATATTTTATATTGTGTTGTTTGGGTTGTTAATGTTGATTTGGGGTTTCAATCAATTCGTTTGATCGACGTTGTTGATAGAAATTTCAAAGCACTTGAACAGAGCAAACTGGCACAATTGTTTTCAAAATTTAATAATTTTGTATGATTATATAAGTGTAACTTTCTAAAATAAAAAAACATGGTTTATAAATTTATTTAGAATTTAAATGAATTTAAATTAGAATTTGAGAATTTTAATTTCCGGCGATTTCAAACTTTAGTTTTAAGTTTTAAAATATATATTATTTAAAGTATTTTCAAGTAGAAATTGTTTCAAAGAATTTTAAAAGTTTTTAAATCAATACTCTTCTCTTTTGTCGTTGGAAAATAATACCGGTGATGGCGGCCGCATCATCGACATTCATTTTTGAGCTTCAAAGTGGAGAGACCATTCTGTAGCTTTGCTACACTTTTGTTTTGGAAATTAAAGTGATTTGAATTTCTGAAGTGTGATTTGATTTATAATATATAAGCATATGATTATAGATTTGATTTGATATATGTATGTGTGTGTGTGTCTATATATACATACATACATACATATATATATATATATATATATATATATATCTAAATGGTTTGAAGTGAATCGGAAATTTAACTCTTAAATTTATGTTAAAGAATGATTTCAATTATTAAAATGAAGCCAAAAGTTTGAACAAATGTTCGAATTTTAAATAATTGGATTGATAAATTTTCTTCTATAATACTTAATTTCATTCCTATATATAACTTACCTTGATCATTCAGAAGTTGGATATGAAATTGAATAGTATACAATGAAAATGATATTAAAGAATTTTATAAATAAATTTGAATGGTCATAATAAATGATTCTACAATAAATCTATGATATAGAAAATGTTAATAGAGATAAATAGAATAATAACTTAATTGAATAGTAAATGAGATGAATAAAATATATTCTATTTTAAGGAATTAAAAAATTGAAATCAAATCAACTTAATGAAGTACCTTGGATTTAAAACCTACTAATGAATATTAATTAATTTAAGTTGAAATTTATATGGTTTAAATTAACTGTTTATTTTGTCTTCCAATCTATTTTCTTTTGGTTGTTTCTATTCTCCCACATCGTTCCTTTTCGGGGACAAAAAGTTTTGAGTGGGGGAGAGTGTAATGACCCATAAATTTTAGTGGCTTTATTTATTTAATTAATTGAAATTTTGAGAAATTTTAAATATTTTAATTTTGAAATAAAAATTTGATACTTGGAATACGCCTATTTAAACATAGTAAATGGTAAATATACATTTGATTATATGGAAGTTTATTTTATTGTGTAATTTTATTCAAATCAGTTAATATTTGATGGTAATAAAATGTTTTCCAAAACTGAATATTTTTACATAGTAAATTTGTAAATCATCTTCTGGCTATTGCTCTGATTATCTTAATTCCGACGTTTTAACAGCATTTTCGATACCGATTATCGACTTTTGATCGGATGATCATACCACTAATATCTGTATACCGTTTTGATTGTCTTATTGTGTTGATCTTCGCAGTATATTCGAATGTGTGTTTCGGAGTCTGATATGGTGCGGAATCCGCGAAACGAATGACCGTACCGGTACTCAAATTTTGCCTTTTGATTTCCTGTGACCTTTTATTTTTCTACCATGAAATCCAATGGTTACAACCTTTCATTTTTCCTACAAATTCAAACTCTGACCATTACTATTCCCACTGTTCACTCCTTTCTTATCCAACTTGCTCATTTCTTTTCTGCCATTTTCTATTTGTTCCTCTTCTTCCAGCTAAAATATATATGTTCATTTCCTGTTGCGTGAAGAAAAAAATTTCAAGGCTGCTTCTCTTGTTCCCATCATATCTTCACGTGTGCCGACCCCATCACCTCCAGAGCTCGCGCATCTACTCCTCTTCCATCTCAACTCCTCATAACCCAAACCGACCTCTGCTCCATCCCGCTCGACCTAGATTACCGCCCATCACCCTCCAAGTAGCAGCCTCACATACAAATGGCCGAGCCACCCTCCTTCCAGTGCACTACCTTGCTTTCTCCGCTGTTTTCACATCATTCGAGCTCAAGCCGTGCCTCTCCTCCACTTCGGCCATCGATCGACTGCCAACCCGTTACCCTCTCTGCTTTCTCATGACAGCCATATATATAAAGAAGATATTTGTAGATATCGTGTCCTTTGTCTTTGTTTGCTTGGGAAACTTTAAATCTACATATATATCTATATATATATATATATATACTTGAGTTTTATAAAGTTTGTATCTATTTTATAAATTAGTATATGATCTGTTTGTATATGAAAGCAATTGGTTATGTATATATAGTTTATATATTTGGGTACATAAGTTATGATTTGGTTTTTGTATATAAATTTTTCCCTTTATACAGTTTACATATAAGTATACATATAGTTTATATATATATTTCCAGAACTTTATATATGTGAATCTGATAATACATTAGTTATATTATATGTTAGTTGTATACATTAGTTTAAAGATATATATGACATCAATATATATATATATATGTTTATATATATATATATATATATATATTGTATGTTGATAGTTTGCTGTGAAGACTTAGCAATATATATGTAAATTTTGAAATTTTAAGCTTGTATAGATTATATAAGCTCTGTTGTTTGCAGTTTTTCAAAACTTACAGTTTTATATATACTAACTATTTTATGTCTTCGGCATATGTATTAATATTGTAGCTTTAAAGTATATATTACATTATAATATATTTAAGTATATGTTTACGGTAATATGCACAAATTTATAAGTGATTCCTATAACATATATGTGTATAATATATTTTCTTGTAAAAAAAGCTTATATATAAGGGAATTTGATCTGTTGAATTTTATATGTGTTATTTAGTATATATATAGCTGGGTAATCGCATATATTACCATTTTTAAGAGCTGTTGTTTTCTTTTGTTTTAGTATTTGCATAACTTATAACAATAGCTTTAACACTATGCTTTTCATATTACTGAGCTTAAAATGTGAATTATTGCATAAGCATGCTTAAGTAACTATAATGGCAAGAGTATCCACTTTCTATATAGTATAAAGTATTACATATATATATGTGTGTGTGTGTGTGTGTGTGTGTGTTTAATAAATTTGACTTTAACTGTATACATATATAGATTCTGGTATACATGTAACTGATATTTACATGCTTATAAATGATATGTTGTATATATAGAAGTTTATACATTCTGTTATATATATATGTAAGTTATACATATGTTTAATATTGGCCTATATATAAGAATATATAAGCTTGGTTCAAGTGTGTGTATATATATATAGAAATTTATTTGTATGTGTTCGAACTAAATATGGATTTGAAATATATGTTTTGGAATATATTTTAGGAAACAAATAAAAATATATATAATGTGCGTGTATATATATATGTATATTTTTAGTTTATATCGAAACTAATTTTGATTTGTTCTCATCAATGTCTATTAGCAGCTCTATTTGTCGAATTCATGCCAATCTTGTTTCGCTTTGGAAGTCATGCTTGCATTCCGTAACTGATTCCATTGTCTATTCTCTCTAGCCTCGAAAGGTAAGCAATCACTCAAGATTAACGTTCTTATATCTAATAAATTTGATTTCAATTGAAACGACAATTGAAATATGCTGCTGTTAGTTATTTACTTTGCTATATATATGCTATTATCTGTATCTGTTCACCTATGACATCTGACGCCATTATTTATTATTTATATTGATGACATATGCCTGTTATATTATTATCATATATGTTCTCACTTTGCAAGTTCCTTTTAGTATAGTATTCACTAGGGGTTGAAATGATACATACCCGAACGATTTGTAGAATAGGAGAAAATCGTTATGGATTGAAATGATAAACCCAAGCGATTTTCACTGAATTGAATTTGGAATTGTGTGTTGAAATGATATATACCCGTATTTATATTTAAATTGTGGATTGAAATGATAAATATCTGTATTACTTGACCATAGGATAGAAAATTATATACAAACACTGTTGGTCATTATATATTTTTTGAAATGATTTCTAAGGTTTTGAAATGAATATTTTGGTTTTGATAAATATTGATTTTAAGATATGTATACATACATACATACATACATATATATATATATATATATATATCTGTGTGTGTGTGTGTGTGTTATTTTTATAAAGGTTTTAAATATTGTTTTTTAATTTTATATGTTTTGAAAATTCTAAAATTACAAGTTAGTTTTAGAATTATAAATTTTAAGATTTTACTTATAATTTTACTATTTTCAAATATATATGAAATAAGTTTAAAAATAAGATTTGATTTATTAAAGTTGATTTAATAAAGTTGATTTTATTAATATATAATATGTTTAAGTATTTATTTAAAATTTATATTTACAATTATAGAGTTTATAATGATTTTAAAAAAAGTCAGGTTGGAAAGAGAAATAGAAATTAGTTTGAAACTGAATTTATTTAAGAATTATACTCAAATAAGGTTGATTTGAAATTTATTAAGTTTGGGATTTTAAAGATATGATTTTATAATTTAATTTTGATTAAAAGTGATTTTAATGAATATTTCAAGATTAAATAAATTGAAGGAAATATTTAGTTATTTGTAAATTGAAATTTTATTTAAATGATATTGGATTTTATTAAGTGAATATTTTCAAACTAAATAATAATGAAGTAAAATTAAGTTATACACGAAATTATCAAATTTAGTTTTGAAATGTTGAATATTTAAGCTTTGAAATATATTGAAATTGAAATGGTTTATTTTGTTGTTCAATCTATATTTGAAATCGATATAATTTGAATTAGTTTATTGAGAAATTGAACTGAATTGAAATTGAGATTGAATTAAATGTGGATTTTGGAATTCGATTTGATTTGAATTGATTTATGAAATTTGTGGAAACTATTTTATTATATAAAGTATTTTATATTATATTTAAAACTATTTTATATTACTTTATAAATTATTTTAATATAAACTATTTTTAAAATAAATCATTTTTAATATAAACTATTTTAATATAAACTATTTAATATTCCAATTACTTTAATTTATAAACTATTTTAACTTATAACTATTTTATATAAATTATTTTATTTTATAAACTATTTTATTATATATATTATTATTATTATCTAAACTGTTTAAAGGAAAGTGTTATGATTTCCAAAGTGTTATGATTTCAAAGTGTTATGATTTTCAAAGTGTTACGATTTCAAAGTGTTATGATTCCAAAGTGTTGTAATTTCAAGTGTTTTGGTTTCGGAAGTGTTATAACTTTGAAAGTGCTATGATTTTGGAAATAGATATATTTGAAATGAAAAATGGTATTGTACTGATATGGTTTGAAATGGAAATGATATTTTGGTTTTGAAGTATAAACTAATTTGAAATGACCGCAGTCTTATAATAACATTTGGTTGTTAAAGAGACCGAGATCGGAAGTTGTCATACTCTCTGCCAACTCCGAAAACCACTTTAACAACTGTGTACACGGTGGAGATTCCACAATGAAGTAGGATGGTGGCGATGATCCTATATGAGGTATACACGTGGACCCGACTCCCGTGAGTTGCATAAGATGGCTAAAACAGGAGCAATTGACGGGCCAAGCGAGGTAGCTCCTCCGATCGGACACACTTCTTCAATTGCCATTCTATTACTTTGTGATTGATTTGGTGCACATCTTTGATCTGGGAGTGTGGCTCGAGGTGGGCGGTAGTGGATGTTATGCGTTACCACCAACCCGGAAGTGTAATTGGTATATCTACCCTGGAATTGCCTAGTTGTGCCGTGTCACCTACCTTAGCGAGACCATTATGAGTTTTTTTTGTACCATACCTATGGAGTGCCCTCTGATAAACCCAGTTTATAGGAAGTTATGGTACTGTATAGACTCTAGGAATATATAAAACGTGTTAAGGTGGAAAATGTAAAGCATTAACGCTATTTTAATAGTTTACTTTACTATGGACATTATTATAACAGCGTATATTACTACATAGTAGATAGTTTAACAGATCCTTAGAGGATGGTTATCCCAAACATCCGTTGAGTTACTTGTATTTCAGTTGGTATTTCACTTGAATTGGATTTATTAATATAAGAATGTTAATCCTAACTCGAATATTTAGTGTTTTGCTTTACGCTCAGATCAGACTGAGTGATACAGCTTTTGAGACTCACCTTGGAGTTGGAGCTTCCTTTGAAGATCCATCTACATCTTTTCAGCTTGCAGTTATTCAGTTGATTCCAGTGATGTATTCTGATCTTGTATTTGACTATTATATTTGAGACTTCTGTTGTATCTTATTTAACTCTGTTATATATATATATAGTAGCTTCATGAACTACTATTCTTTTGTTTCCGCTGCTTATTGTTACATTACTCTGTGTCTATAATTCTGTGATTTTTTTATTTACTGTAAATGCTGAGTTTTGCCAATATAAATTAACAATATGATATTTTGAGCAATTCAAGTCTGACATGTGTGGATGCGAATGGTTGAAAATATCGGGATGTTACACATGTTAAATTATGGATCTAAATTACTATCTTCTTTATTATAGGAGTAAACATTTTATTTTTATAAAATAATTTTTTATAACGATCAAAAAGTGGATGTTACATGAATTTTGTACAGCTACATTACCCTTCGCATTTCATCTTTCATGTTTGTTCCCAAACTTTATATGCAGATAACTTTGGGACACTAACTACATACTATTAATCCAAAGGTATCCAAAAATAAGAATTTTATATATGAGGATAACTTTGCAGATTAAATGGAATTAGATGATGGTGATTAATGAATGATGAATATTTTTATATATAAGGAAAAACATAAGAATATTATATATACATTTTTGCTATCCGGATTGAGAACTTGTTTGAATAAGAATATTACTAGATTTAAAATGACAATCAAACTGTTGGGTGCGTTTTCACCCCCGCCGAACCAAAAGGAAGGAGGGCACAACCGGACCACTCCCCAGCCGAGCCTACTCCCTTCCAAGCACCGCCGAACCATACTCATCTCCACACCACTACCGGTCCGACTCCATACCAATACCGGTCCAACACCACCGGACCAGAGTGACCACCGGACCAACCCTCTCCTCCACAACCGAACCAACAACTACCGGTCCAAACAACATACTTCCTCCCACTGAACCAGCCCATACTGAACCAAGTTCTCATCTCCTACCATCTACCACCGAACCAGAGCTTCACCGGACCATCCACTTACTACCGAATCAAGGCAAAGAAGACACGACCGGACCAATTCTGCCAGACCAGATTGCTTCAACCCAAGCCCACCGGCAGCTATGTACATCCAAGACCCCTGCCCCCAGCCTCACTCTATAAATAGAGGGGCAGGGGTACAACAATGGGGGACAAGTTTGAGAGCTCAAGCATGGAAGGAACTTCAAAACAACTTTCATATACTTGTATACAAAGCTTTGTACTTGTAATCTGAAAGAAAAAGGAGAATAACATATAAAGTGGACGTAGGCACGTTCTGGCCGAACCACTATAAATCTGTGTGTCTTTTACAGTTTAGTCCCTGCTTTTTATATATTTGCATAAATCACCCAAACCACTAGAAACAACCTAAAATCGACTAATTCACACGACTTGGAGGTGTTTGTCCATTTTTTGTGCAAACATTTTTGGTGCTTTCACTGAGAACCGAGCTAGAAGCTACAGCTCCTCCTACTCAACCTTCTTCCTTCCAACATCGTTCCTTGCTCTGACAACATGACTTCCAGGCAGAGGAGAGATGTTAACAAAGGAAAGAACTTCGCAACTAGCAGTATCCCAGATCCGGTAGCCCCGAATCAGGAGAATCATCATGTTTTAACAGCAATGCCAGATGAAAATCAGGCAATTCCAACAGCCCCTGCCACGGAACAACCAATTACTAGGGCAGATCTAGCCAGGGTTGTGGCTGAAGTAACTAACCGCTTCGCATCTCAGCAAGAAGCCCTGGTGGACCAACTCATGTCACGTCTAAGGGATGCTGAGGAATCCAACCGCAATACTGAATCATGGGGTGAGCCCCAATATGGAGGATCTGGGAGGTAACAAAGACCTTTCTTCTTCAAAGAAGTTAACAACAGAAATAGCCATGGTAGGAGCCGAGCCCGGACTCAGCCCGAATTCCGACCCGAGAAAACACTTGGAACCGAACCCAACAGGGGAGGTGCCAGGCAGGGGTCGGATATAGCTGAGCCTGTCATGCTACCTAACCATGAAAACACTAGTAGACGGGGCCGAGCTGGAGTCCAGCCCGAAGTTGGATCCGAGGAAGCGCTGAGAACAGAACCCAGTAGGGGAAGATCAAGGCAAGGGCCAACTATGGCTGACCCCAGCATGCCCCCGGAAGAGCAGAGGCAGCCTTTGGAGAATTTTAGGAGTGACAGACGATACCATCCCTACAAGCCGTCTGGACGGACTCAATCTCGCAGAGAAGAACCGAACTCCTTTCTATCCGCCCCAAGTTATGATGAAAGGATGGCGCGATTGAGAGTGCGTCCAACGGGAGCAGAGGGATCGGGGAATAGGCGCTAGGGTAACCAGCTCCTTCACCCGCAATATCGAAACTGCCATCACCCCCCGGGAATGGAAAATGCCAACGATGGAACCTTACAAGGGAACCTCTGACCCCATCGTACACTTACAGAGATACACCCAGCATATGCTCATGAGCGGAGCAACAGAGGGAGTGTTATGTAAATGCTTCCCACTATTCTTGGCAGATCTAGCTACCTCCTGGTTCTGCCACCTACCCCAAGGGTCCATCAGCTCATGGGAAATGTTGAAAGAAAAGTTCATCAGTCAGTTCCGCATTCATGTGGAGCAACCGAAGGACGCTTATTCCTTATCTAATATCAAACAGAAACCCGGAGAGGCATTGCAACAATATCTAACCCGATTCAACGCCGCGGCAGCCGCAGTCCAAGACGTCGACGAGAAACTCATCCTAATGGCCCTCTGCAGTGGTGTACATCCAGATACTAAATTTGCTAGAAGACTAACCAAAGAAAAACCAGCTACATTACCAGATTTGTTTCATGAAGCTGGAAAGTATATGAGACTTGAAGACGCCGCCACTGAGAGGCAATCAGGGCAACAGGCCAAGACGGCTCCAGACAGGTTCCTCGCTGCAGTAAAGGATGTTCGAAGAAATGACTCTAGAGACAATGCTGGGGGCAAAAAGGGAGAAAAGCGCTCATATCGACCAGGACCAAGATTTGACTCTTACACTCCTTTGAATGAAACGATCGAAAACATCTTCCTGGCCACTCAAGACGAAGTTAGATACAAGCGCCCCCCGCACAAGAAGGAGTCAGATAACGCACTCAAGTCAGGAAAGTTCTGCCGCTTCCACAAATCCCATGGACATGACACCAATGAGTGCCACCATCTCCGGGATTTAATTGAAGAACACATCAGAAGGAAGAGGCTGGAACGCTATGTGAAGAGCCAGAACAGGATTTCGACTCCTGCCAGTGAGAATCTTAGGCTACCCCTCCCAGAAGTAGGTGGAGGAAATCGCAACACCAGCGGCTCTAGTCAAGAGAAGATAGTGGTCCATACCATCTCGGGAGGACCACACATCGCCGACAGAAGCTGGGCAGAGATGGAAAGATACGGCAAGTCACTTAGAGACAATGAAGGCTACGTTAACTCTGTTACAGAAGAACGCCACCCAAAACGGAGAGAGAGTGACGACATCACATTTAGTAGGCGTGATCTAGAGGGAAGACAATACCCGCACATGGATCCTATGGTCATCTCTGCATGGTTCGGACCCGCCAAAGTTTTCCGAATTTTAATAGACACTGGAAGCTCGGTGAATATCCTATTCAAGCATTCTTTCGACAAAATGAAACTATCGATGAAGGATGTGTCTCCCTGCAACAAGCCACTACATGGTTTCACTGGAGATGCGAAGATACCCCTCGGGCAACTGGACCTTTTTGTTGAAATAGGAAGTCATCCCCGCTCCGCTGTGCGAAAACAAACATTTGTGCTAATAGAGAACCACTCGGCCTACAATGCCTTTTTGGGAAGACCAGCCTTGTCTAACTTCCAAATTGTCCTAGCCCCGTGGTGCTTGAAGATGAAATTTCCGACCGATAACGGAATAGGAGAAACGGAGGGAGATCAAGACGCTGCTCGAGACTGCTATCTAACTGAACTTCGCAATAACCGCAGAAAAGATAAAGGGAAAAATGCAGAGACTACTCTCTACATGAAGAGCTTGGAAGCATAGCAACTAAAGAAAGCCCCTCCTCTTCGATATACCAGTGATCCTTTCAATGAATTAGACCCCAGGGACAAAGAGGAGGAGGCTACCGCCGAGCCTGCAGAGGCTATGGAATTCGTATCTGTAGACAAACACGACCCAAGTAGACTACTGAGAGTCGGGTCTCAGTTAAAAGAAGAATTAAAAAATCAACTCATTGATTTTCTTCGCCACAACATGGATGTATTTGCATGGACACACGCTGACATGGCAGGAATCTCTCCAGACGTAGCATGCCACATGCTGAACATCGATCCCACCAAGGTGCCAGTGAAGCAGAAAAAGAGGAGCATGGGGGCAGAACGATCAGCAGCCCTCGAGGAAGAAGTAAAGAACTTACTTGCCAATGACTTCATACGGGAAGCCATCTACCCAGAATGGATCGCCAACCCGGTACTGGTAAAGAAAGCTAATGGGAAGTGGCGAACATGCATCGATTTCTCCAACTTAAATGACGCCTGCCCAAAAGACTGCTTCCCACTCCCCCGAATCGACCAACTCGTGGACAGCACTGCCGGACACGAACTCTTATCCTTCATGGACGCATACTCATGATATAACCAGATCCCTATGCACGCCCCCGATCAAGACCACACTAGCTTCATCACTGACCGGGGATTGTACTGCTACAAAGTAATGCCTTTTGGACTTAAAAACGCCGGGGCTACTTATCAGCGCCTTGTCAACAAGATGTTTGCAGAACTAATAGGACGAACTATGGAAGTTTATGTGGATGACATGCTGGTAAAATCGAGGAAAGCCAACGATCATATAAACCACCTGGATGAGATGTTTCAAGTACTTCGCCAATATGGAATGAAGCTGAACCCTCTAAAGTGCTCCTTCGGGGTGTCGTCGGGAAAGTTCTTGGGATTCGTCGTTCATGCCAGAGGGATTGAAGCAAACCCCGAACAAGTTCGATCTTTGCAAGATATCAAGATACCATCCACTCGAAGAGAGATGCAAAGCCTAAACGGGAAAGTGGCCGCCCTAAGTAGGTTCATCTCTAAAGCAACCGACAAATGCATCCCATTCTTCGAAGCTCTAAAGAAAGACAAAGGAAAGTTCGAGTGGACCGACGAATGCTCGACAGCCTTCCTTAACTTAATCGGACACCTCCAGAGACCACCAGTACTCTCAACTCCAAATGAAGGCGAGGAACTATACCTATACCTTGCTGTATCGTCCCACGCCTTGAGCGCCGCTTTGGTGAGAGAAGACAAGCGCGCGCAGCGACCCGTATACTTTGTAAGCAAGAGATTCACAGGAGCAGAAGCCAGATACCCTAAACTTGAAAAGCTAGCATACTGTTTGCTAATCACGTCACGGAAACTGCGACACTATTTCCAGTCTCATTCCATCAGAGTTTTAACCGATCAACCGCTAAGGCAAGTGCTCCATCGCCCCGACACTTCTGGACGATTACTTAAGTGGTGCATCGAACTAAGTCAATATGATATCACTTACCATCCTCGCACCGCTATCAAGGGGCAAGCCATAGCTGATTTCATTGCCGAATTCACTACTAACGAAGGTAAGGACCAATCTGAAGTAGCAGAAGATATCAAGGGGAATCTCTTCGTAAATGGAGCGTCAAACGAACAAGGCTCGGGGGCAGGTGTTGTGATAATCACCCCCAGGGGAAGGAAGCTGCACTACGCCTTAAGGTTGGAATTCGCTGCCACCAACAATGACGCAGAATACGAAGCGGTGATAGCTGGATTAGAACTGGCCTTGGAGATTGGAGTCGGCTCTTTATGTCTCCATAGTGATTCTCAACTCATTGTAAATCAAATACTTGGAGACTTCCAGACTCGAGGAGAATGACTTACAGCATATCTAAAAAAGACCAAGCTGCTGCTCAATCAATTGAATCACTATCTAATCAAACACATTCCTCGAGAAGAGAACCAAGAGGCCGACGAACTAGCAAAGCAAGCTAGTATGAAGAACATCACTATTTTAGGAGCATTAACCATCTCAAAACAGTTGGCACCAAGTTTCGAGCAAGTGAATCTGATAGCTGCGATCGACGAAGAAACTTGATGACTCCTATCCGGAAATATTTACAAGATGGCATACTGCCCGACAGGCGTAACGAAATCAAGACAATCTTAAGAAAAGCTTCCCGCTATACATTACAAGAAGGCATCCTCCATCGGCGCGGCTTCTCAAATCCCTTATTAAGGTGTATCGCTGGAAGGGAAGCCAAGGAAGTCTTATCCAACATCCATCAAGGAAGTTGCGGAGATCATACTGGAGGGCAAACTCTGGCAAAGAAGATACTCCGATATGGATATTACTGGCCCACTTTAAACAAAGATGCCTTGGACTTCGTCAAGAGATGCGACAGATGTCAGAAATTTGCCAAGATTCCTCGACTACCCACAAATGAGATTACTCAAATGACCAGCCCTTGGCCCTTTGCAGTATAGGGGATTGACTAAATTGGCGAACTGCCAACGGGCCGAGGCGGAGCCAAATATGCTATAGTGGCAGTTGACTATTTCACCAAATGGGTGGAGGCGGAACCTCTAAATAAAATATCCTCGGCAAAAGTTATCAACTTCTTGATCAAAAATATTCTGTGCAGGTACGAAGTCCCACTCAAGATCATATCAGACAACGGACTTCAATTTGACAGCGAAGAATTCGCCGATTGGTGCCAAGAGCACGGAATTCACAAAAGCTTCTCATCTGTAGCTTATCCTCAAGCAAACGGACAAGTCGAAGCTGTCAACAAGATTCTCAAAACCTTAATCAAGAAGAAACTTGAAAAGTCAAAAGGCGCTTGGGTGGACGAACTTCCTACGGCACTTTGGGCCTATCGCACATCTTACAGAACTTCAACAGGGCATACTCCCTTCTCTTTGGCATACGGATCGGAGGCCATGCTCCCAGTTGAAACTATAGTGCCCTCTCATCGTAGGATCCACTACAACCCGGAAGAGAACGAAGAAATCCTCCTCGTGTCTTTGGATCTAATTGAGGAGAGAAGAAACGATGCAGCACTCAAAACAGCAGCTCATAAGCAGAAAGTCGCAGCACAATACAACTCCAAAGTCAAGCATCGCAGCTTACAAGAAGGAGATCTTGTCCTCAAGCGGATTTTCCCGTGCCCCGGAGCACTAGAACCAATCTGGGACGGACCCTACGTAATTCATAAAGATCTCCGCAACGGAGCCTATATTTTGTCAACAGTGGACGGAGAGGTGTTCCAGAGGGCATGGAACATCCAACACCTCCGTCGATACTTTTCTTAACTTGTACTGCCCATATGAAGTGAATTAACAAAGAGGATCAGTGGACATAGGCATTTTCGTGCCGAACCACTTTAAAAATCTTGTCTCTTTTTAACTTGTTCCTTTATATCTTGGCTACTTGTTAATTGTATCCTTTTCTGTTGAACAAAATTCTATGTAATGGCACATCCATCCAAGCCACATCAGGGCACGGCCTCATCTGGACAAGGCCTAATAGGTACTATGCGATTCTATGAACTCGCCAATGAGACACTTTTACTCCAGCATCTCTCTGCTGCGGGTTAACTCATTGCTCACGACTGCCCTTAAAGCCAACTGTAATGAGCCGATTATAAGCCGTCACGAAGGCCGACTATAGCCGATGGCAGCTCATTACGGCGTTCGGCTCGCCGGCAACTGTGAACCTACTTTAAGCCCTAACATAAGGTGTGGCCAGCCAGGGGTAGTTCATGGTTGACGGCACCCACGCTAGCCGGCCACAGTAAATCGAATAATACCCACGATTATGGGCCATAATGGCCCGGGTAGTTACTGTGCGCGATCTTGGCTCCGATGTGTCTTAAGTGCGGCTGTGGTAAAAAAGAAAACTCCCCGCGGAGGCGTAAGATGGGTGACAAATGTCTCCAAGACCCACAGCTAGGGAAAGTGACTACAAAACCCGTTTGCCACGAACTTAAGCACATCGACGGCCTTCCGTGATTAGAAGTTTTACTTTTCCTATATTTTCATTTCATTTAAATACTTTTCTCCTATACTATATAACGGTCCCCAAAGTACAGGACGCCAAATGGGAGGTATTCGCTCATAAGGATCAGAGCCCTCAAAATGGATAACAAGGCACTCAGCTGTATCCATGACCAGTTACACAAGACGCTCAAAGCTACCCCCTGCAACTAAAACATGAAGGGCGGTACTCTCTTCTCTTGTACATAAACTTGTAACTATAACTTATTCGTACATCACACTAACATTGCAAAGCATGAAGTTATATTTCAAGCAAGAACTTAGCATCAAACACAACTAAATCACAGGCATCATATGCATAGTTATACTTCTTATGCAGCACATCAAAATAATAACAGCATTCAAAATATAACAGAATCAACTTGTGTTATAAACTTACATAAAGTCGTTCAATGACATAATTACAGCTCGAAAGTACATTAATGTTTTGAACTAGCATATACAGGAATGTCGAGCAGACCAAATAAAATAACTAGCTGCACCAGTGCTCCACCCTCGTCCTACCAGCTCTTCGGATCTACTTGACTGCGGGATCGGAGCTCTCAGCATGATGACTAGAGGCCCCACCTGTCCAATTCAGGAAAAGAGTCCATTAAACCAACAACGAACGATCAAGTATGAAAAGCTAAAAAGAGAAAACTCACCAGCACCTGCTTCTTGGTCCTCATCCCCCAACTGCACACCGGCTTCCTCCGTAGCGAGTAGCCGCATCCCCTCCTTCGCCGCTACCTTCTCCTCCTTTGAAAACTGGGCGGTAACCATATCCATCCTGAATGCCGCTCCACCTTCCTTATCCGCATCGGCCTTGGCCTCCTCCAAAGTCCGGAGATATATCCTAGCCATGATCCGGGGATAGTCATCCATCCAGGATAGATTACCCTGCTTCCAGGTACGGAAGTACATGTCCTGCAACATCTCATCCATCATCCCCTCATTCTCCTCAAACTCCCTCACCCGGGCCTCGGAAGACAGCAACTTAGCGACGGCAACATCCCTCTCCGATCGATATCTCAAGCGGTCAGCCTGGAGAGACCTCCTCATTTCCTCCATCTCTTCCTTTAGCCTGGCCTGAGCAAGCTCTGCGGCCTCAAGCTTCCCAGATAACTCCTCTACTTGCTCGAGATCCGCCCTCCGAACCTCATCCATCGTAGCAATGGCTATGTCAATCCGCTCCTTACAGGCGACCTCCATCTTTCGTAGTTCTGCCCTACTAGCCTCTTCCATAGTCTCCTTCAACCGCCTGGAGGCTGCCTCATGTTGAGAAATCTGAATGGTTTGATCGGCAAGCTGTTTGGCCTGATCAGCAACCTTTAGCCGCAACCGAATATTAGCACTCCCAATCTCCTCTCCAGCCTTGACCAGACGGGCATGATGCCCCATCAACTTCCTGGTCTCCTCCGCGACACGATCAATATTAGCCTTAGCTTCATCCCCCATGGTAACTATCCGAGTAGTAAGCAAATCGAGGTTTAAGGACTTAGCCTCATCAAGCACCCGTACCATGGGATTGCGGGGAAGGAGATGCTCACCCGTGGCCTCATCGAAAGAGATATCCTGAAAACTCGGGTCCAGATCCAGGTGGCCGACAAATGGGTTGCGACCCAAACTAGGACGGTCTATCGGAGTGACGGTTGGATTTTCGGACAGATGGGGGGAAGGCATGAACTCAGTATCCTCCTCAGTAATATCATGGACGGGCTGGACTGGAGGTTGAGGGCCAGGTGAAGGCTCAAACGAAGATCTACCCCTCTTCCTCTTTTGCATATCTTCTTCAATAACTCCAAGAAGAGGGCGATATCTAACTACATCCCCAGGACGGCTAGTTGGCGGCTTTGGTTTGGCAGAAGCTTTGAGTAGCTTATACTGTTCGAGGCGGTGCCGAATATCTGATGTCTTGGCCGCCTTACCTGCTCCTGGGATAGAAACCAAGTGTTACGAACATACAATGACCCATAATTCAAGAAATATGTTACGTTAAAAAGAGTGAGAAGGCACATCTATTATACAAACCCTGCGGAGGAGTAGGATACTGCAATAAATCCTGAATCTCATTCCAGGACGGGAGCGAACCATAAAATATTCCTAAGTCCCTATCGTAAATGGAGTTTGCAGAAGTCAAAAGTTCACCTTGAATCGCTGGAGTCGCCTTAGCTGAAGAACTCTCAGAGAATGGATCGGCGCCAGCCCCAGTCTTGTCAACCCCCTTAGCCTTCTCAACCAAAGCCAATCCTTCCTCCGACTCCCCAAAAGCTTGACGGAAAGCATCATCCGTCCACTCATGAATCTCTCCCGCTTGCTCGGAGGTTAAGGCACCAATGCCACCACCGCTCTATCCATCTCCTCCTTCACCCTCACCTCTATCTTCCTCCACATCTTCCTCTCTCGGAGCAATTGGGCAAGTGCTAGGAGAGGGACCATCGGACTTCTTAAGCTTCTTACCTCCGACGACGGGAGGCTTTGTAAAAGGTTCCCTCTTACCACTTTTCACCGTGCACCCTTCCTTGGCTTTGGCAGCCTTCTCCTCAGCCGTATCTCTCTGCTTAACCACGGACTGGTGTGGCAGGATCAAGTTGTACTCCAGGAGAGTAGCATTCATGATCAGGAAAGAAGTCGACCTGTCCCGTCCCGAAATGGCCTTTATTTCCACAGCCATCTGGACCAGGGAATCACTTTCTACGACTGTAAAGCCACCTGTCGCTAGCAAGAAATAGAAGCATATCAGAAGAAGCATTGCAGTCGGAACAAAGAAATTGTAAATAAAGTTCAACTTACAGCCAGAAGTGAAGAGGCGGAAGGAGACAGAATCATCCTTGATAAAAAACCATTCTTTCTTAAACATGGTAAACTTTGAGTATAAGTCCAAGACCAGTTTAAAGGGCACGGCCGCTTCCAAACTAACGTACGGAGACCCCTTCTTGTAGCCTCTCAAATTATACAAGTATCGAATTTCCCGGTTAGAAGGAGGGCGCCCATACCTCCTCTGGAAGATAACGAATAAGCACACCAGAATAGCGTAGGAATTGGGCTGAAGCTGGAGAGGGGCCACCTTCAGATAGGTAATGAAGCTGACTATCCATGCATTGATCGGAGGAATGGCCCCACACATCCAATGGTACCTACTGTATGCAAAATATCCTTCGGGGGGATTATACGGCATCACTCCATCTCCCGGCAGCAGCATGCGAGCCCTGTCAATCCCAAAGGAACGAGAAATGACATCAAGCTGCTCCTCCCTGAGGGAGCTAGGAAAACAATCGGGCGGAGAATTCAGAAGCTCCTGGGGGCCATACCCATCTACTAGCGACCTCGGGGCAGGTCCATGACGTTCCGGTCTTGGCTGGGCTGGAGGCACGGAGGAGGACTCTCCTTCGCCCCTAGACTTCCGTGCATCTGATCGAGTTTCTGCTTTGCGAGACATTGTCTGCAAACACCGGAAGAATAAATTAGAACAAGGAGTATGGAAACTTGAGCAAATAGGTACATGCAGCCTGAAGACTTTCTCGCAAATTCAAAACTCATTCGCCAAAATGAAAGTTTTCAAGTCCATTCGGTATCAAGTCCATTCGGTATCAAGTCCATTCGGTATCAAGTACATTCAGTATCAGGTCCATTCGGTATCAAGTCCATTCGGTACCAAGCCCATTTGGTATTAAGGTTCATTCGGCATTCCCAATGCCAGACATTCGGCATTTAAAAAGGAAAAAAAAAGAAGAAGAAAGGAAAGAGGGGACATTCGGCAGTCACCTGATTCGGCGGCCAAGAATTGATTCGGCGAAATGTTGATTCGGCAGAGAAATTCTTATCCGGCTATCTCGTTCGGTAGGGAATAACGGAGGCCTTAGGTCCCTATTTATAAGCAAACAACAACGACCGGACCAGTTGGTTCGACGTTAGAAACCGGATGGATACTCCCAAGCTCAAAACAAAGCACGCCATGTGCATGCACATACCCGACTTGGGGGGCAAATGTTGGGTGCGTTTTCACCCCCACCGAACTAAAAGGAAGGAGGGCACAACCGGACCACTCCCCAGCCGAGCCTACTCCCTTCCAAGCACCGCCGAACCATACTCATCTCCACACCACTACCGGTCCGGCTCCATACCAATACCAGTCCAACACCACCGGACCAGAGTGACCACCGGACCAACCCTCTCCTCCACAACCGAACCAACAACTACCGGTCCAAACAACATACTTCCTCCCACCGAACCAGCCCATACCGAACCAAGTTCTCATCTCCTACCATCTACCACCGAACCAGAGCTTCACCGGACCATCCACTTACTACCGAATCAAGGCAAAGAAGACACGACCGGACCAATTCTGCCAGACCAGATTGCTTACACCCAAGCCCACCGGCAGCTATGTACATCCAAGACCCCTGCCCCCAGCCTCACTCTATAAATAGAGGGGCAGGGGTACAACAATGGGGGACAAGTTTGAGAGCTCAAGCACGGAAGGAACTTCCAAACAACTTTCATATACTTGTATTCAAAGCTTTGTACTTGTAATCTGAAAGAAAAAGGAGAATAACATATAAAGTGGACGTAGGCACGTTCTGGCCGAACAACTATAAATCTGTGTGTCTTTTATAGTTTAGTCCCTGCTTTTTATATATTTGCATAAATCACCTAAACCACTAGAAGCAACCTAAAATCGACTAATTCACACGACTTGGAGGTGTTTGTCCATTTTTTGTGCAAACACAAACAAATTGGATTTGATAGAGAAAAGGGTTGCAAAAAAATCTGGAAGTTTTAAATGGAGTAACAAAAGGTATTTAGTTAAATGACGATATATTTTGAGTAATAAATTAATAGACATTGACGTATATTTTAAAATAATATAATTGTCTTATAATTAGAAAAATATTTGAAATAATAAATGTCTGATCTATTATTTTGGAATAACAGTTAAATTTTTGAATGCTTTAGGTTAAAAATCCTATTTTCAAAAGAAGTAAGTCCTTGTTATGGTAGGTCACCAAAAATGGAAGTTTTTCATGGTTCCTTTTTAAAAGCCAAGAAATCTTTGAATACTATGAATTAAAAGTCTAACTTTTAAAGGAATTAATCTTTGACAAAGAAAGTTTAAAATAAAGATATTATTTTGCACCTTTTGGAACTAAGCAATTTCGAATTCTTGTAAAGCTTTCTAAGTTTATATCTTCAAAAGGGGAGATTTTGAATTTGGCACTTCATATTTGTGAAATTTAAAGTTTTATAAGAAATGGGGTAATAGATGCTGATTTTGAATTTAATGAAATAAGTTTATTTTATGAAAATAGTTTATTTAAAATTATTTGTTATGTTTTTGAAATTTTGATTTTATAAAGAATAGTGAAAACCAAATTTTATTGGAAATTTCTAGTGAATTGACATAGAAATTTTATAAAGAATGGTCAAACAAATCGAATTATTGGAAATTTAATTTATAATTACCAAATTTAATTGAAATTGAAATTAAACACTATAAAATATGCAATATTCAACATTGAATTGACATAGAAATTTGTTTTAAAGGACCATAAATTTCGTAGTAATCTAAAGTGATACAAATTGTAAATTATTAAATTTGAATTGAAAAGAGTGATTTAATTAATTTAATATTTATTTAATTAATTAACGTGAAATAGCAATTTTGGCCACTATTTTGGATTTTGACGAAACCAGTTTCATCGGATCCGTAACAGTGAATTATTGCTAGGTTTCAAGTTTTTTAGCAATCAGACTTGCCGTTTGATCGTACGGACTCGAAACGCGTAGAAATCGATTTAATTGAAATGATTTTGAAATAGATGATTTTAAGCTAACTTCTTCATATGATGGAACTAGGACTTGAAACCTGTTCCATTGAGTTTAAAATTATCGAGAACATCTATTTTCATATTTGGGTTGACAGATTTTCGTTCCATAGTTAGAACGGGCTTTTTGGGACATTTATCGTTCAAACTTCCAAATCGATCTAGCCCATTAATTTTTGTTTCTGATCTGCCTACAAATAGCCTGTTATAAAACTTAACTATTTCTTATTTCCATTTTTCTGTACTTATAATTCTATCTGCTTCTCTCTTTCAAATGACAAACAAACCAACACCAATTCCAAATTCAATTGCAAACCAAAAATCAAATTGAAAATTCAAACTCCTCAAACTATATCATCTTATATATATCAATTCGAAGCTCTCGACGAGCGCTAGTCATATCTGCAGTTTTTCTTTCAACTTGGATTTCGATGTGGCCAGAAATTGATGAATTATTCACGGCCATTCATCGTGCGTTGATCGACTTCAATGGATCGTCGATCTATTGGTACTAGGTTATGGAGAGGGCCGAAGGAAGTTCATCCATATAGGTTGCTTGGCGAGTTGACGGCCAGATCATCGCCGTTAATACAATTAGGGTTCGAACATTTGCGGCGGCTGCTCGTTTCAGGGATGCTTGGAGTCGACGACATGGTCATGAGAAGGTCGATCGTCGATGCGCTGGTGGAGGTGCGTCTCTGGCCTGGGTACAATGTGACGACCCGACTTCCTATCTCCAGGAAATCGTATCATCTATGAAGAAAGAAAGGGATAAAAGAAGAAAGAAAGAGAAAAAAGAAACAACAACATCAGAGAACTCACAGCGGAACGAAAGAAATATAATATATCACATAAAATATTACATAGTATCTTATTACATCAGAGTACACAACTTATACAACAGATATTAGACAGTTATAATCATCTGTCTAACTATACAACTCAAGTACAACAGAAACAGATACAACATACACAGCGGAACCATAATATATCTACACGTAGAAGCCTTCTGCTCCATTACTCCTCCAAAATTCGTCAAGCAAACCTGAATCACTTGACTACTCATACATAATATGAGTACCCAAGAGTTTAGTAAAACAGAAAATAAACACTCGGGTCAGACAGGGGTCTGGTGTGAGTAAACGGGTTTAAATTGCTTAACTTTAGATAAACCTTTGAAAAGCAAAGGTATCACGTAAGACTTCCCACACATAAACATGGAAAAGTTTTTGCCTTACGCTAACCAAAACATTTGATAGGAAATCCAGTATATTATAATAGTGTCTAGTGTTTTCAAGTAAATAAGAAATAGCCGAAATTGTTACATGATTAAATTACAACTACTAGCCACAAAAGTGGGTAATACAATCAAAACCGTAGGGTCTCGTAGGAAGAATGAGTTTCCATCAATGGCAGGGCTACTGGGGTACCGCCCATCACAGTACGTGGCCTTGATCAACGTACCGAGGAGCCACCCTAACTCCCCTGCAACACAAGGCCGTGACCATTCCTTACTGAACAGTCCCGAACAAGGCAACCCCGGCGGTTGTTCGGAATTCAACCTCCCCACACAGCCGAAATAATAAGGGACTTCTAGACAGGAGTAAATCTTACTCTCCAGTGGGAGCTACCCACGAAGCCTTGCTGCACCTCCCCTGTTTTAGCCATTCCCGGTTGATGAGGCTTGAGGCTGCGATTACCTTTATAGAACACATCTATCTTAGAATTCTCATCGTCGGCCTGACGATGTTTTGAAAGCATTCAATCTATACAAGTTCGTTCCGGGTTCGAACGAAACCACAGGCACTATCTCGTTGCACTCATTTTGAAATCACCCTCAGAGTTAACGACCATAGCCCTTGCACTCTAAAGCACCATCTCGAACCTATAAGTACTATTCCATCAAACTCATTACGGAATCACCCACAGAGTTATACTGACGTATAGCCCTTACACCTCGAGTCTTCACTTGCTCCACTTGGATTCATGGCCCAACGTTTAGTTGGAATCGATGTGGTTTTCGGATTCCAAATATGGAAACCCGATCCCGGTCTCACCAAAACCAAACGCCATTTTAATATCCAAGTTGTACTTAAGGGTTTTTAACAATTTAAACTCATATTCAGTATGATGTATAAATAGATAGATGAATCACATCAGAGATAGTGCCTAGGTATTTACTCAACCTAACGCTCTGATACAAATGTGATGACCCGACTTCCTATCTTCAGGAAATCGTATCATCTATGAAGGAAGAAAGGGATAGAAGAAGAAAGAAAGAGAAAGAAAGAAACAACAACATCAGAGAACTCACAGCGGAACGAAAGAAATATAATATATCACATAAAGTATTACATAGTATCTTATTACATCAGAGTACACAACCTATACAACAGAATTAGACAGTTATAATCATCTGTCTAACTATACAACTCAAGTACAACAGAAACAGATACAACAAACACATCGGAAACATAATATATCTACACGTAGAAGCCTTCTGCTCAATTACTCCTCCAGAATTCGTCAAGAAAACCTGAATCACTTGACTACTCATACATAATATGAGTACCCAAGAGTTTAATAAAACAAAAAATAAACTCTCAGGTCAGACAGGGGTCTGGTGTGAGTAAACGGGTTTAAATTGCTTAACTTTAGAAAAACCTTTGAAAAGAAAAGGTATCACGTAAGACTTCCCACACATAAACATGGAAAAGTTTTTACCTTACGCTAATCAAAACATTTGATAGGAAATCCAGTGATATTATAATAGTGTCTAGGGTTTTCAAGTAAATAAGAAATAGCCGAAATTGTTACATGATTAAATTCCAGCTATTAGCCACAAAAGTCGGTAATACAATCAAAACCGCAGGGTCTCGTAGGAAGAATGGGTTTCCATCAATCGCAGGGCTACTGGGGTACCGCCCGTCACAGTACGTGGCCTAGATCAACGTACCGAGGAGCCACCCTAACTCCCCTGCAACACAAGGCCGGGACCATTCCTTACTGAATAGTCCCGAACAAGACAACCCCGGCGGTTGTTTGGAATTCAACCGCCCCACACAGCCGAAATAAAATGGGACTTCTAGACAGGAGTAAATCTTGCTCTTCAGTGGGAGTTACCCACGAAGCCTTGCTGCACCTCCCCTGTTTTAGCCATTCCCGGTTGATGAGGCTTGAGGCTGCGATTACCTTTATAGAACACATCTATCTTAGAATGCTCATCGTCTACCTGACGATGTTCTGAAAGCAGTCAATCCATACAAGTTCGTTCCGGGTTCGAACGAAACCAAAGTCACTCTCTCGTTGCACTCATTTTGGAATCACCCTCAGAGTCAACCACCGTAGCCCTTGCACTCTAAATCATCATCTCGAACCTATAAGTATTATTCCGTCAAACTCATTACGGAATCACCCACAGAGTCATACTGACGTATAGCCCTTACACCTCGAGTCTTCACTTGCTCCACTTGGATTCACGACCCAACGTTTAAATGGAATCGATGTGGTTTTCGGATTCCAAATATGGAAATCCGATCCCGATCTCACCGAAACCAAACGCCATTTTAATGTCCAAGTTGTACTTAAGGGTTTTTAACAATTTAAACTCATATTCAGGATGATGTATAAATAGATAGATGAATCACATTATCATAATAGGTAATTCATAACAACATTCATCTTCACAAAGCATATCACATATCACAGATATCCAAATCATCCAGTATCAATCAATATCAATCACCCAAAATAAATCACCAATATTGATCATCCAATATCAATCCATCAACCAATATCAATCAATCAACCAAAGCAGAATTGATTAATTCTTAATCAATTGGATTAACCCAATACTTCTCAATAATTTATTCTAAATAAATAAATTAATCATCTCTAATGATCTTCCCAAATTAATCTTCCTTGATTAATTATACTTTAATTACATTCAAGTAATTATCCTTAACCATATTTAGTAATTAACCTTTAATTACTATCATTAATTACAATAATTAATGATCTTTCATTAATTAATTAACTGTAATTAATTACATTAAACCTTAATTAATTACTATTAATTAGTCATACATAAATTAATTACTTATATTAATCAAACTTGATTAATATTATTAATCATATTAATTAATGATCCTTATTAAATTAATAATTACTTTAAACTAATTAAATAATTAACTTGTAATTAATCAACTCATTAATCATAATCAGTATTTAACAATTTGTAATTACTTATCTTAATTAATTAAATTCTTATTTAATTAAGTTAACTCTAGATTAATTAATCTAATTAATTAATCTTCAATTACTTTATTAAGTAAATTATTATTCAATTAAATTAATAAATAAGTCCCTAATTAATTACTTTATTAATTAATTACAATTTTAAATAATTACACTTAGTAATTAATCTTAAGTTAAACTCATTCATTAATTAATTAATCTCATTAATTAATTAACTAAAATAATTAAGTAATTAACTCTTAATTACTTAACAAGTAATTATCTCTAATTACTCTATTAATCAATCTTGATTACTTCCTTAATTAATTACTTAACAAATAATTAATCCCATTATTAAACAAATCCCTAATTCATTAATTAGTTAATTACTCCATAATTAATTAACTTTAAAACAATTAAATAAATCAATTCCTTAAATTGATATCATCTAGTGATTATGCAATAATCACTTCAACCAATTACACCCATGAGTAACTCTTCTAATTACTCCTATAAGTAATTACCATTCTAATTTTATTTGAAATAAACCATTGATTACTTCACTAAGTAATCACACTTAATTAATATATAATTAAGTGATTATTTAAAATTAAATAAATAATTAACTAATTAGTTAAAATTAATTAAACAATCAATTAATTTACTTCTAATTTTAAAGAAAAATCTTTAATAAATTAAGAAAACCATAAATCTTAATCAAACTTAACTTATTAACAAATAAGTATTCTTAAGTTAATTATTCAAATAATTTAACCTTATTTATTCATAAATAAATTATTTAAATTAAATCAAATTTTAACAACTTAAACAAATTATTCAATTTAGATTTTCAAAATCATAATAACAATCTTATTTGAAAATAAGGAATTTAGAAATCAAATTAAAATACTTTAATTATCCAATTTAAACATATCTATTTAAAATAATTTGAAAACTTTGTTATTAAAAATATTACTTCAAAATTTAACTTAAAACTATAGTTTAATAACTAAATTCAAATTACTCTTTTAAATTTGAATTTTAAAACTTAATTAAGATAATTATTTTCAAAACAAACAACTTAAAACATTTTTAAATTTGAAATATAAATTCAAATTTCACTTTTGAATGTTTAATTTACTTTCACTTTAAAATAACAAGTTTATCTTTAGTTTTCTTTATAAACTTGTTTTTAATTTAGTGTTTGATTCTTACATTATTCAACTCAAGTTTATTATACAACCTAGTATCAATTACAGGTTTAAATTAGCAACTCATATTATACAGCAATACCCACAAACAACGACCCCCAAAACTCTAGTACGAACTCGAAAACAACACGGGTCAGTCCCGAAGCAAAATCCCAAAACATAACTTCGAGTCACCCCTGGATCCAACGCGAGAACTCCTTCGAGATTTCCATCGTCTTCCCCAAATCCCATTATGCCCAGACCCAAAACAGTGTACGCAAAACACGGTGCACATGCACCTCCGACGCCGGCCACCAGCGTTCGTCGCAACGACCAACATCGGTCACAAAATCATGCGCGATCACTAACTCGAACCCAGATCGAAGAACTAAACACTCGAATCGAAAATCCCTCTCGAGCACGAAACTGCAAAGCACTCGAACCACACAACCCATCATCGCCGGTCACTTCCTCACCATTGACCAACGCCAACCCCACCACCGTGTCGCCACACCCAAGCACAACATCCACCCCAAAAACGAGCGATCTCGATTCATCATACTCGACGCAATGTCTCACCATTCATGCCGAAAATAAACTGTAACTTAAACCCTAGTTAGCTAAATTCCGAAAGATTCACACAATAGAAAATTCCAATCGTATTTTTCCCTCAATCTACAACATTCATGCAATCTTAAATCCAATTATCAACTCAAATTAATACGTATATCATCTACAGTTCTTAAAAATCCCCAAAATGTTCAAACTCGAAATTCGACTTAATTACTCAATTAAAAATTATGATACAAACTCTAAAAATCATAACTTTCCAATTGTAATTCGATTATAAATTCAAATCTAGAAATTCAAATCACAACATTTTGCCCAAATTTGATTTTCTACTGTAAATTGAAAATTTTGAGTAACTCTTTCAAATTTAAACCCTATAATTATTTTTAGATGATAAATTATGTAATTACAAACAACTTTCATCTACAAACCAATATCCAGTTTGTATTCAAAATCAAGCTATTGAATTTCAAAAGAGAAAATCAAACCTGTAAAATAATAGTATTATTATACAGGCATTCAATATATTTTTCTATTTTATTTTACAAACATACATCCAGGTAGACTAAAATGCATTATCAAACTCAAATCCATTTGCATGCAACATTCAATCAAAGATTAAATCAAACTATTTTTAAAATAGGATTTACTCACATTTCAATATGCAGGGACATAGCACTTTTGATTCATTCCAGGCTTTGAACAACTGCAGATCAATTTTGCTTTAGTGTTGAAAAGTGATCCATGCATGTCTTTAATTGATGCTTAAAAACTTGCTGATGAACTGAACCCTTATGCATATTTAACATTCATTGAATTTCAGTAAAGTTGAAGTTGATATGAAGTTGCAAATTTTGCTTTTGGTTTACATTTTCAGATTTGATTTGCCTTTGATTTTGAATTTCATGTTTCAGGTTGAAGAAAGATTTTATGGTTTTAAAATCTCAGATTTAAAGAAAATTTGTGGTAGCCATTAAAATTTGAAAGAAAGAAAACAAAGAAAAAAAGAAAATGTTATGTTTATTATTAAAAAGAATGAAGACATTTGTTTACTTTAACTTACATTTGTCCTATGCATTACTTAATTGCCTAACAAGTGTCTATGAGATGTCCTAATGTATTAGCACATGTTTTTAGTATTTTAATTAAATTTCCACTTAGTTTAAATGTAAATAAACTTACTCTCTTAAGTTACTAAATGAATAAATATTTACATAAGTATTTATAAATTTACTTTTAAGAAAAATATTCTAAAACTAATAAATACAAATATAATTATATATCTTATACATACATTTATAACCATTTAAATCTAAGCATTTTAAAACAAAACAAAGCTTGTTTAAATTCTTTTTAAACTATCATATTTTAAATACTTTAAAAGAAAGACAAAACAAAACTTTGTTTAAAACCTTTTTAAACTATCTTATTTAAAATAACAATTATCTTATACTTTTGAAAACAATTTGATTAATCTAAATTAACTTTTGAAAAAAATAAAATTTTAAAAACAAAACTTTAAATTACTATTCAAAATTATCAATAGATTGAATTAAATTTTCAAAACAATCCAAATTATAACATATACTTACATATATATTACAATTTGCGAATTCGGTCTTTATTTAAAACAAAAGATATTCTATTCACAATATATATCAAATATATATTATAAGCAGAATAAAATTTTATTAACTTTGAAAAACAAATCTTATCAATATTGCCAGATTTAAAAATATTTATTAACCTTAAAAAGAATAAATTTACCAATTTAAATTAAAATTATAAAGGAAATTATCAATCCAATTAAATTATTAACACGGATTATTAAATTGATATTGCTTAAAATTCTGGGTCGTTACAATCCTTCCCCCTTAAAAGAATTTTGTCCCCGAAATTTAAAAGCAAAGGTAATTTAATAAACCAGCAAAGATTTTAATTTTAATTTCAATTTAGCAAAGCACACCTATCATCCAGTTGCTAACAACCATAGCAATCAATCACACAAACAAACTTAACTAATTATCCTGACACACATCAGAATAAAACTCTAATATTATCTCGAGTTTCCCAAGTATAAATCACCAGGAGACTCGTTCTACAGAAGCTAAACAAACTACACTACCACAATCCAGAGCTCCTCTTTATCTCTAGATTCATAAATCTGACAGAACATCGGACTACACCCAAGTCTAGCACAACTTCCAAAATCCAACTGGTCTGTAGATTCAACAACCAATGATGAATCATACACGTACTCACTCAGAGATACGTGAAATACAATGAATTCTAGCTATCCAAACTGGCAATTCAATCTTATAGACAACAGATCTTATCTTACCAGAACAAAGACAAGAAATCTCAAATGCCACAGCACTAAGCAACCAATCTAACCCACTGCTCTCTTAACCAAAGAAAATCTTAACAACAATGAAGTCCTCAACTTCGAATTCCAAACTCCTTATCTCATATCTGCATAACTCAACAGACAATCCTGGGCTGCCCAACTCTTCCTGATCAGCTCAACCTATGTTGATGCTTCCAGAAACAATTAGACCAAACAAACCAGTTCCTGGATCTTATCCAACAGAAAAGTCTTCCAAAATCCGTCAATATCCAGAACTCAAACTCTACTCCTCAAGCAATAACAAACAGAACTCGCTTCCTTCCTTGCACAGCTGCTACCTTGCTTCCGCTGCACAACTTTGATTCTGGAATAGATAAGAATATCATTGATGAACACGAGTACAAACTTATCCAATATATCTGGGAAATTATGTTCATCAGATCCATAAAATCTGAGTGACACACCTGACTCAATCATACAACCTTACCGTAGAATCCAAACTCAAAACAAAATCTAACCAAATTCAAACTCCAAAAATTCTGAGTCGCTATACCAACTCTCTCTTCTCCAAAAAAACATCCTACAACCAGCTAACTACCAGAATCACTACTGGAACCCAAAACAATATGAAACTCAACTCCAGATGCAGACAACCTTTGATCACCTCGGTAGCTCCTACTTCCACATGAGAATCCTCAGTCTCATATAAAAGGTTGCCCAAGAAAAATCCCAAACTAATCGCAAGTCACTTTTGCGATCCAACCTAATTCGGATTCCAATGAAACTGTCCTCTCTTTACCAATTAGAACAGCTTTTAACTTTTCCAAACAAGGTTAATCTTTCAAGAAAAACTTCACCAACAGCTGCCCGGACTGCTGAAGAAGAACCACCAAGATTTCTGAACCCTCGGAGAAACGAGCACACTGCCTCTTCCCAACTCTACTTCGATGATACTGCAAAGCCAAAAGACCTTCTCGTCAGCACACTGAACACTTCGAGTTGCACTGCTACCATAGCTGACCAAAGACTTCTAATCCAAAGGCTTCTCGAAAACCAAAACCATCAACAAACCACACAACGGACCTCCAAGATGGCAGACAATCCCAAAAGAACTCGGGCTCCAAACCAAGCATCAACATCTCACTCTCCTTAAAGGATGACAAATGAGATCATGCCGAAGCGAAGCAACTCATAGACCTTAGTCTCATATTCCAGAACATCCAACCTCCATACTGAAGATCCAGATAACTTCTACACAGACGAGTCTTTCCTAAGGCATGTAAGGACTGCTCCTCACCACCTCTAAAATTGCTTTAAGAGAAAACATCTTCAGAAAATATCCATGGATACTGCATCTTATCACGCAGTTACCAGGATATCATCACTTATTACAGTACTTCCGACAGATCCAAACTCAAGAAAAATTCGCTCACCCGAGCGAAATCCAAACTTACACTTCAAAGATAAAGTCTAAATCTTTTAAAAAGATTTCCTTCGGATAACAGAGAAATCCTTACTCCAAACTACAAATCTTACTCGAGACGATATTAGGTCTACAGTCTCGACAAACACTTTCAACCTCAAATATATGGGCCTCTTTCATCAGTGGTAGTCATATTACACACACACCCCACTACTCCATCTACCTCTAAAACTTATGTTGGAAAATCCGAACAGATAACCCAACAGATTAGGTAGATATATATATATATATATATATATATATATATAGTTATATAAAAAAATTAAAAACACGCACTCTCAAGAAAGATACCACTCCAGAGCCTAGGTATTCACTCAACCTAACGCTCTGATACAAATGTGATGACCCGACTTCCTATCTTCAGGAAATAGTATCATCTATGAAGAAAGAAAGGGATAGAAGAAGAAAGAAAGAGAAAGAAAGAAACAACAACATCAGAGAACTCACAGCGGAACGAAAGAAATATAATATATCACATAAAATATTACATAGTATCTTATTACATCAGAGTACACAACCTATACAACAGAATTAGACGGTTATAATCATCTGTCTAACTATACAACTCAAGTACAACAGAAACAGATACAACAAACACAGCGGAACCATAATATATCTACACGTAGAAGCCTTCTGCTCAATTACTCCTCCAGAATTCGTCAAGAAAACCCGAATCACCTGACTACTCATACATAATATGAGTACCAAAGAGTTTAATAAAACAAAAAATAAACACTCAGGTCAGACAGGGGTCTGGTGTGAGTAAACAGGTTTAAATTGCTTAACTTTAGAAAAACCTTTGAAAAGAAAAGGTATCACGTAAGACTTCCCACACATAAACATGGAAAAGTTTTTACCTTATGCTAATCAAAACATTTGATAGGAAATCTAGTGATATTATAATAGTGTCTAGGGTTTTCAAGTAAATAAGAAATAGCCGAAATTGTTACATGATTAAATTCCAGCTACTAGCCACAAAAGTCGGTAATACAATCAAAACCGCAGGGTCTCGTAGGAAGAATGGATTTCCATCAACGGCGGGGCTACTGGGGTACCGCCCGTCGCAGTACGTGGCCTAGATCAACATACTGAGGAGCCACCCTAACTCCCCTGCAACACAAGGCCGAGACCATTCCTTACTGAATAGTCCCGAACAAGACAACCCTGGCTGTTGTTTGGAATTCAACCGCCCACACAGCCGAAATAAAAAGGGACTTCTAGACAGGAGTAAATCTTGCTCTTCAGTGGGAGTTACCCACGAAGCCTTGCTGCACCTCCCTTGTTTTAGCCATTCTCGGTTGATGAGGCTTGAGGCTGCGATTACCTTTATAGAACACATCTATCTTAGATGCTCATCGTCCACCTGATGATGTTCTGAAAGCAGTCAACCCATACAAGTTCGTTCCGGGTTCGAACGAAACCAAAGGCACTCTCTCGTTGCACTCATTTTGGAATCACACTCAGAGTCAACCACCGTAGCCTTTGCACTCTAAATCATCATCTCGAACCTATAAGTACTATTCCGTCAAGCTCAATACGGAATCACCCACAGAGTTATACTGACGTATAGCCCTTACACCTCGAGTCTTCACTTGCTCCACTTGGATTCACGACCCAACGTTTAAATGGAATCGATGTGGTTTTCGGATTCCAAATATGGAAACCCGATCTCGGTCTCACCGAAACCAAATGCCATTTTAATGTCCAAGTTGTACTTAAGGGTTTTTAACAATTTAAACTCATACTCAAGATGATGTATAAACAGATAGATGAATCACATTATCATAATAGGTAATTCATAAACATTCATCTTCACAAAGCATATCGCATATCACAGATATCCAAATCATCCAGTATCAATCAATATCAATCACCCAAAATCAATCACCAATATTGATCATCCAATATCAATCCATCAACCAATATCAATCAATCAACCAAAGCAGAATTGATTAATTCTTAATCAATTGGATTAACCCAAATCCTTCTCAATAATTTATTCTAAATAAATAAATTAATCATCTCTAATGATCTTCCCAAATTAATCTTCCTTGATTAATTATACTTTAATTACATTCAAGTAATTATCCTTAACAATATTTAGTAATTAACCTTTAATTACTATCATTAATTACAATAATTAATGATCTTTCATTAATTAATTAACTGTAATTAATTACATTAAACCTTAATTAATTACTATTAATTAGTCATACTTAAATTAATTACTTATATTAATCAACCTTGATTAATATTATTAATCATATTAATTAATGATCCTTATTAAATTAATAATTACTTTAAACTAATTAAATAATTAACTTGTAATTAATCAACTCATTAATCATAATCAGTATTTAACAATTTGTAATTACTTATCTTAATTAATTAAATTCTTATTTAATTAATTTAACTCTAGATTAATTAATCTAACTAATTAATCTTCAATTACTTTATTAAGTAAATTATTATTCAATTAAATTAATAAATAAGTCCCTAATTAATCACTTTATTAATTAATTACAATTTTAAATAATTACACTTAGTAATTAATCTTAAGTTAAACTCATTCATTAATTAATTAATCTCATTAATTAATTAACTAAAATAATTAAGTAATTAACTCTTAATTACTTAACAAGTAATTATCTCTAATTACTCTATTAATCAATCTTGATTACTTCCTTAATTAATTACTTAACAAATAATTAATCCCATTATTAAACAAATCCCTAATTCATTAATTAATTAATCACTCCATAATTAATTAACTTTAAAACAATTAAATAAATCAATTCCTTAAATTGATATCATCTAGTGATTATGCAATAATCACTTCAACCAATTACTCCCATGAGTAACTCTTCTAATTACTCCCATAAGTAATTACCAATCTAATTTTATTTGAAATAAACCATTGATTACTACCTTAAGTAATCACACTTAATTAATATATAATTAAGTGATTATTTAAAATTAAATAAATAATTAACTAATTAGTTAAAATTAATTAAACAATCAATTAATTTACTTCTAATATTAAAGAAAAATCTTTAATAAATTAAGAAAACCATAAATCTTAATCAAACTTAACTTATTAACAAATAAGTATTCTTAAGTTAATTATTCAAATAATTTAACCTTATTTATTCATAAATAAATTATTTGAATTAAATCAAATTTTAACAACTTAAACAAATTATTCAATTTAGATTTTCAAAATCATAATAACAATCTTATTTGAAAATAAGGAATTTAGAAATCAAATTAAAATACTCTACTTATCCAATTTAAACATATCTATTTAAAATAATTTGAAAACTTTGTTATTAAAAATATTACTTCAAAATTTAACTTAAAACTATAGTTTAATAAGTAAATTCAAATTACTCTTTTAAATTTGAATTTTAAAACTTAATTAAGATAATTATTTTCAAAACAAACAACTTAAAACATTTTTAAATTTGAAATATAAATTCAAATTTCACTTTTGAATGTTTAATTTACTTTCACTTTAAAATAACTAGTTTATCTTTAGTTTTCTTTATAAACTTGTTTACAATTTAGTGTTTGATTCTTACATTATTCAACTCGAGTTTATTATACAACCTAGTATCAATTACAGGTTTAAATTAGCAACTCATATTATACAGCAATACCCACAAACAACGACCCCCAAAACTCTAGTACGAACTCGAAAACAACATGGGTCAATCCCGAAGAAAAATCCCAAAACATAACTTCGAGTCACCCCTGGATCCAACGCGAGAACTCCTTCGAGATTTCCATCGTCTTCCCCAAATCCCATTATGCCCAGACCCAAAACAGTGCACGCAAAACACGGTGCACATGCACCTCCGACGCCGGCCACCAGCGTTCGTCGCAACGACCAACATCGGTCACAAAATCATGCGCGATCACTAACTCGAACCCAGATCGAAGAACTAAACACTCGAATCGAAATTCCCTCTCGAGCACGAAACTGCAAAGCACTCGAACCACACAACCCATCATCGTCGGTCACTTCCTCACCATTGACCAACGCCAACCCCACCACCGAGTCGCCACACCCAAGCACAACATCCATCCAAAAAACGAGCGAGCTCGATTCATCATACTCGACGCAATGTCTCACCATTCATGCCGAAAACAAACTGTAACTTAAACCCTAGTTAGCTAAATTCCGAAAGATTCACACAATAGAAAATTCCAATCGTATTTTTCCCTCAATCTACAACATTCATGCAAGCTTCAATCCAATTATCAACTCAAATTAATACGTATATCATCTACAGTTCTTAAAAATCCCCAAAATGTTCAAACTCGAAATTCGACTTAATTACTCAATTAAAAATTATGATACAAACTCTAAAAAACATAACTTTCCAATTGCAATTCGATTATAAATTCAAATCTAGAAATTCAAATCATAAAATTTTGCCCAAATTTGATTTTCTACTGTAAATTGAAAATTTTGAGTAACTCTTTCAAATTTAAACCCTATAATTATTTTTAGATGATAAATTATGTAATTACAAACAACTTTCATCTACAAACCAATATCCAGTTTGTATTCAAAATCAAGCTATTGAATTTTAAAAGAGAAAATCAAACCTGTAAAATAATAGTATTATTATACAGGCATTCAATATATTTTTCTATTTTATTTTACAAACATACATCCAGGTAGACTAAAATGCATTATCAAACTCAAATCCATTTGCATGCAACATTCAATCAAAGATTAAATCAAACTGTTTTTAAAATAGGATTTACTCACATTTCAATATGCAGGGACATAGCACTTTTGATTTATTCCAGGCTTTGAACAACTGCAGATCAATTTTGCTTTGCTGTTGAAATGTGATCCATGCATGCCTTTGATTGATGCTTAAAAACTTGCTGATGAACTGAACCCTTATGCATATTGAACATCCATTGAATTTCAGTAAAGTTGAAGTTGATATGAAGTTGCAAATTTTGCTTTTGGTTTACATTTTCAGATTTGATTTGCCTTTGATTTTGAATTTCATGTTTCGGGTTGAAGAAAGATTTTCTGATTTTAAAATCTCAGATTTAAAGAAAATTTGTGGTAGCCATTAAAATTTGAAAGAAAGAAAACAAAGAAAAAAAAGAAAATGTTATGTTTATTATTAAAAAGAATGAAGACACTTGTTTACATAAACTTACATTTGTCCTATGCATTACCTAATTGCCTAACAAGTGTCTATGAGATGTCCTAATGTATTAACACATGTTTTTAGTAGTTTAATTAAATTTCCACTTAGTTTAAATGTAAATAAACTTACTCTCTCAAGTTACTAAATGAATAAATGTTTACATAAGTATTTATAAATTTACTTTTAAGAAAAATATTCTAAAACTAATAAATACAAATATAATTATACATCTTATACATACATTTATAACCACTTAAATCTAAGCATTTTAAAACAAAACAAAGCTTGTTTAAATTCTTTTTAAACTATCATATTTGAAATACTTTAAAAGAAAGACAAAACAAAACTTTGTTTAAAGCCTTTTTAAACTATCTTATTTAAAATAACAATTATCTTATACTTTTGAAAACAATTTGATTAATCTAAATTAACTTTTGAAAAAAATAAAATTTTAAAAACAAAACTTTAAATTACTATTCAAAATTATCAATAGATTGAATTAAATTTTCAAAACAATCCAAATTATAACATATACTTACATATATATTACAATTTGCGAATTCGGTCTTTATTTAAAATAAAAGATATTCTATTCACAATATATATCAAATATATATTATAAGCAGAATAAAATTTTATTAACTTTGAAAAACAAATCTTATCAATATTTCCAGATTTAAAAATATTTATTAACCTTACAAAGAATAAATTTACCAATTTAAATTAAAATTATAAAGGAAATTATCAATCCAATTAAATTATTAACACGGATTATTAAATTGATATTGCTTAAAATTCTGGGTCGTTACAATCCTTCCCCCTTAAAAGAATTTCGTCCCCGAAATTTAAAACCAAAGGTAATTTAATAATCCAGCAAAGATTTTAATTTCAATTTAGCAAAGCACACCTATCATCCAGTTGCTAACAACCATAGCAATCAATCACGCAAACAAACTTAACTAATTATCCTGACACGCATCAGAATAAAACTCTAATATTATCTCGAGTTTCCCAAGTATAAATCACCGGGAGACTCGTTCTACAGAAGCTAAACAAACTACACTACCACAATCCAGAGCTCCCCTTTATCTCTAGATCCGTAAATCTGACAGAACATCAGACTACACCCAAGTCTAGCACAACTTCCAAAATCCAACTGGTCTGTAGATTCAACAACCAATGATGAATCATACACGTACTCACTCAGAGATACGTGAAATATAATGAATTCTAGCTATCCAAACTAGCAATTCAATCTTATAGACAACAGATCTTATCTTATCAGAACAAAGACAAGAAATCTCAAATGCCACAGCACTAACCAACCAATCTAACCCACTGCTCTCTTAACCAAAGAAAATCTTAACAACAATGAAGTCCTCAACTTCGAATTCCAAACTCCTTATCTCATATCTGCATAACTCAACAGACAATCCTAGGCTGCCCAACTCTTCCTGATCAGTTCAACCTATGTTGATGCTTCCAGAAACAATTAGACCAAACAAACCAGTTCCTGGATCTTATCCAACAGAAAAGTCTTCCAAAATCCGTCAATATCCAGAACTCAAACTCTACTCCTCAAGCAATAACAAACAGAACTCGCTTCCTTCCTTGCACAGCTGCTACCTTGCTTCCGCTGCACAACTCTGATTCTGGAATAGATAAGAATACCATTGATGAACACGAGTACAAACTTATCCAATATATCTGGGAAATTTTGTTCATCAGATCCATAAAATCTGAGTGACACATCTGACTCAATCATACAACCATACTGTAGAATCCAAACTCAAAACAAAATCTAACCAAATCCAAACTCCAAAAATTCTAAGTCGCTATACCAACTCTCTCTTCTCCAAAAAAAACATCCTACAACCAGGCTAACTACCAGAATCACTACTGGAACCCAAAACTATATGAAACTCAACTCCAGATGCTGACAACCTTTGATCACCTCGGTAGCTCCTACTTCCACATGAGAATCCTCAGTCTCATATAGAAGGTTGCCTAAGAAAAATCCCAAACTAATCGCAAGTCACTTTTGCGATCCAACCTAATTCGGATTCCAATGAAACTGTCCTCTCTTTACCAATTAGAACAGCTTTAAACTTTTCCAAACAAGGTTAACCTTTCAAGAAAAACTTCACCAACAGCTGCCCGGACTGCTGAAGAAGAACCACCAAGATTTCTGAACCCTCGGAGAAACGAGCACACTGCCTCTTCCCAACTCTACTTCGATGATACTGCAAAGCCAAAAGACCTTCTCGTCAGCACACTGAACACTTCGAGTTGCACTGCTACCATAGCTAACCAAAGACTTCTAATCCAAAGGCTTCTCGAAAACCAAAACCATCAACAAACCACACAACAGACCTCCGAGATGGCAGACAATCCCAAAAGAACTCGGGCTCCAAACCAAGCATCAACATCTCACTCTCCTTAAAGGATGACAAATGAGATCATGCCGAAGCGAAGCAACTCATAGACCTTAGTCTCATATTCCAGAACATCCAACCTCCATAATGAAGATCCAGATAACTTCTACACAGACGAGTCTTTCCTGAGGCATGTGAAGACTAATCCTCAACCACCTCTAAAATTGCTTTAAGAGAAAACATCTTCAGAAAATATCCATGGATACTGCATCTTATCACGCAGTTACCAGGATATCATCACTTATTACAGTACTTCCGACAGATCCAAACTCAAGAAAAATTCGCTCACCCGAGCGAAATCCAAACTTACACTTCAAAGATAAAGTTTGAATCTTTTAAAAGATTTCCTTCGGATAACAGAGAAATCCTTACTCCAAACTACAAATCTTACTCGAGACGGTATTAGGTCTACAGTCTCGACAAACACTTTCAACCTCAAATATATGGGCCTCTTTCATCAGTGGTAGTCGTATTACACACACACACCACTACTCCATCTACCTCTAAAACTTATGTTGGAAAATCCGAACCGATAACCCAACAGATTAGGTAGTGATATATATAAATATATATATAGTTATATATAAAAATTAAAAATACGCTCTCTCAAGAAAGATACCACTCCAGAGCCTAGGTATTTACTCAACCTAACGCTCTGATACAAATGTGATGACCCGACTTCCTATCTTCAGGAAATCGTATCATCTATGAAGGAAGAAAGGGATAGAAGAAGAAAGAAAGAGAAAGAAAGAAACAACAACATCAAAGAACTCACAGCGGAACGAAAGAAATATAATATATCACATAAAATATTACATAGTATCTTATTACATCAGAGTACACAACCTATACAACAGATATTAGACAGTTATAATCATCTGTCTAATTATACAACTCAAGTACAACAGAAACAGATACAACAAACACATCGGAACCATAATATATCTAAACGTAGAAGCCTTCTGCTCAATTACTCTTCCAGAATTCGTCAAGAAAACCAGAATCACTTGACTACTCATACATAATATGAGTACCCAAGAGTTTAATAAAACAAAAAATAAACTCTCAGGTCAGACAGGGGTCTGGTGTGAGTAAACGGGTTTAAATTGCTTAACTTTAGAAAAACCTTTGAAAAGAAAAGGTATCACGTAAGACTTCCCACACATAAACATGGAAAAGTTTTTACCTTACGCTAATCAAAACATTTGATAGGAAATCCAGTGATATTATAATAGTGTCTAGGGTTTTCAAGTAAATAAGAAATAGCCGAAATTGTTACATGATTAAATTCCAGCTACTAGCCACAAAAGTCGGTAATACAATCAAAACCGCAGGGTCTCGTAGGAAGAATGGGTTTCCATCAATGGCAGGGCTACTGGGGTACCGCCCGTCACAGTACGTGGCCTAGATCAACGTACCGAGGAGCCACCCTAACTCCCCTGTAACACAAGGCCGGGACCATTCCTTACTGAATAGTCCCGAACAAGACAACCCCGGCGGTTGTTTGGAATTCAACCGCCCCACACAGCCGAAATAAAATGGGACTTCTAGACAGGAGTAAATCTTGCTCTTCAGTGGGAGTTACCCACGAAGCCTTGCTGCACCTCCCCTGTTTTAGCCATTCCCGGTTGATGAGGCTTGAGGCTGCGATTACCTTTATAGAACACATCTATCTTAGAATGCTCATCGTCCACCTGACGATGTTCGGAAAGCAGTCAATCCATACAAGTTCGTTCCGGGTTCGAACGAAACCAAAGTCACTCTCTCGTTGCACTCATTTTGGAATCACCCTCAGAGTCAACCACCGTAGCCCTTGCACTCTAAATCATCATCTCGAACCTATAAGTACCATTCCGTCAAACTCATTACGGAATCACCCACAGAGTTATACTGACGTATAGCCCTTACACCTCGAGTCTTCACTTGCTCCACTTGGATTCACGACCCAACGTTTAAATGGAATCGATGTGGTTTTCGGATTCCAAATATGGAAATCCGATCCCGGTCTCACCGAAACCAAACGCCATTTTAATGTCCAAGTTGTACTTAAGGGTTTTTAACAATTTAAACTCATATTCAGGATGATGTGTAAATAGATAGATGAATCACATTATCATAATAGGTAATTCATAACAACATTCATCTTCACAAAGCATATCACATATCACAGATATCCAAATCATCCAGTATCAATCAATATCAATCACCCAAAATCAATCACCAATATTGATCATCCAATATCAATCCATCAACCAATATCAATCAATCAACCAAAGCAGAATCGATTAATTCTTAATCAATTGGATTAACCCAAATCCTTCTCAATAATTTGTTCTAAATAAATAAATTAATCATCTCTAATGATCTTCCCAAATTAATCTTCCTTGATTAATTATACTTTAATTACATTCAAGTAATTATCCTTAACCATATTTAGTAATTAACCTTTAGTTACTATCATTAATTACAATAATTAATGATCTTTCATTAATTAATTAACTATAATTAATTACATTAAACCTTAATTAATTACTATTAATTAGTCATACTTAAATTAATTACTTATATTAATCAACCTTGATTAATATTATTAATCATATTAATTAATGATCCTTATTAAATTAATAATTACTTTAAACTAATTAAATAATTAACTTGTAATTAATCAACTCATTCATCATAATCAGTATTTAACAATTTGTAATTACTTATCTTAATTAATTAAATTCTTATTTAATTAAGTTAACTCTAGAATAATTAATCTAATTAATTAATCTTCAATTACTTTATTAAGTAAATTATTATTCAATTAAATTAATAAATAAGTCCCTAATTAATTACTTTATAAATTAATTACAATTTTAGTTAATTACACTTAGTAATTAATCTTAAGTTAAACTCATTCATTAATTAATTAATCTCATTAATTAATTAACTAAAATAATTAAGTAATTAACTCTTAATTACTTAACAAGTAATTATCTCTAATTACTCTATTAATCAATCTTGATTACTTCCTTAATTAATTACTTAACAAATAATTAATCCCATTATTAAACAATCCCTAATTCATTAATTAATTAATTACTCCATAATTAATTAACTTTAAAACAATCAAATAAATCAATACCTTAAATTGATATCATCTAGTGATTATCCAGTAATCACTTCAACCAATTACTCCCATGAGTAACTCTTCTAATTACTCCCATAAGTAATTACCATTCTAATTTTATTTGAAATAAACCATTGATTACTTCATTAAATAATCACACTTAATTAATATATAATTAAGTGATTATTTAAAATTAAATAAATAATTAAGTAATTATTTAAAATTAATTAAACAATCAATTAATTTACTTCTAATATTAAAGAAAATCTTTAATAAATTAAGAAAACCATAAATCTTAATCAAACTTAACTTATTAACAAATAAGTATTCTTAAGTTAATTATTCAAATAATTTAACCTTATTTATTCATAAATAAATTATTTGAATTAAATCAAATTTTAACAACTTAAACAAATTATTCAATTTAGATTTTCAAAATCATAATAACAACCTAATTTGAAAATAAGGAATTTAGAAATCAAATTAAAATACTTTAATTATCCAACCTAAATATCTATTTAAAATAATTTGAAAACTTTATTATTAAAAATTTTACTTCAAAATTGAACTTAAAACTTTGGTTTAATAATTAAATTCAAATTACTCTTTTAAATTTGAATTTTAAAACTTAATTAAGATAATTGTTTTCAAAACAAACAACTTAAAACATTTTTAAATTTGAAATATAAATTCGAATTTCACTTTTGAATGTTTAATTTACTTTCACTTTGAAATAACAAGTTTATCTTTAGTTTTCTTTATAAACTTGTTTATAATTTAGTGTTTGATTCTTACATTATTCAACTCGAGTTTATTATACAACCTAGTATCAATTACAGGTTTAAATTAGCAACTCATATTATACAGCAATACCCACAAACAAAGACCCCCAAAACTCGAATACGAACTCAAAAACAACACGGGTCAGTCCCGAAGAAAAATCCCAAAACACAACTTCGAGTCGCCCCTGGATCCAACGCGAGAATTCCTTCGAGATTTCCATCGTCTTCCCCAAATCCCATTATGCCCAAACCCAAAACAGTGCACGCAAAACATGGTGCACATGCACCTCCGCCGTCAGCCACCAGCGTTCGTCGCGACGACCAACATCGGTCACAAAATAATGCGCGATCACTAACTCGAACCCAGATCGAAGAACTAAACACTCGAATCGAAAATCCCTCTCGAGCACGAAACTGCAAAGCACTCGAACCACACAACCCATCATCGCCGATCACTTCCTCACCGTTGACCAACACCAACCCCACCACTGAGTCGCCACACCCAAGCACCACATCCACCCAAAAAACGAGCGAGCTCGATTCATCATACTCGACGCAATGCCTCACCATTCATGCCGAAAACAAACTGTAACTTAAACCCTAGTTAGCTAAATTCTGAAAGATTCACACAATAGAAAATTCCAATCGTATTTTTCCCTCAATCTACAACATTCATGCAAGCTTCAATCCAATTATCAACTCAAATTAATACGTTTATCATCTACAATTCTTAAAAAGCCCCAAAATGTTCAAACTCGAAATTCGACTTAATTACTCAATTAAAAATTATGATACAAACTCTAAAAATCATAACATTCCAATTGTAATTCGATTATAAATTCAAATCTAGAAATTGATATCACAAAATTTTGTCCAAATTTGATTTTCTACTGTAAATTGAAAATTTTGAGTAACTCTTTCAAATTTAAACCCTATAATTATTTTTAGATGATAAATTATGTAATTACAAACAACTTTCATCTACAAACCAATATCCAGTTTGTATTCAAAATCAAGCTATTGAATTTTAAAAGAGAAAATCAAACCTGTAAAATAATAGTATTATTATGCAGGCATTCAATATATTTTTCTATTTTATTTTACAAACATACATCCAGGTAGACTAAAATGCATTATCAAACTCAAATCCATTTGCATGCAACATTCAATCAAAGATTAAATCAAACTGTTTTTAAAATAGGATTTACTCACATTTCAATATGCAGGGACATAGCACTTTTGATTTATTCCAGGCTTTGAACAACTGCAGATCAATTTTGCTTTGCTGTTGAAATGTGATCCATGCATGCCTTTGATTGATGCTTAAAAACTTGCTAATGAACTGAATCCTTATGCATATTGAACATCCATTGAATTTCAGTAAAGTTGAAGTTGATATGAAGTTTCAAATTTTGCTTTTGATTTACATTTTCAGATTTGATTTGCCTTTGATTTTGAATTTCATGTTTCATGTTGAAGAAAGATTTTCTGGTTTTAAAACCTCAGATTTAAAGAAAATTTGTGGTAGCCATTAAAATTTGAAAGAAAGAAAACAAAGAAAAAAAAGAAAATGTTATGTTTATTATTAAAAAGAATGAAGACACTTGTTTAGATAAACTTACATTTGTCTTATGCATTACTTAATTGCCTAACAAGTGTCTATGAGATGTCCTAATGTATTAACACATGTTTTTAGTATTTTAATTAAATTTCCACTTAGTTTAAATGTAAATAAACTTACTTTCTTAAGTTACTAAATGAATAAATGTTACATAAGTATTTATAAATTTACTTTTAAGAAAAATATTCTAAAACTAATAAATACAAAATATAATTATACATCTTATATATACATTTATAACCATTTAAATCTAAGCATTTTAATAAAACAAAGCTTGTTTAAATTCTTTTTTAAAATATCATATTTTAAATACTTTAAAAGAAAGACAAAACAAAACTTTTTTTTAAAACCTTTTTAAACTATCTTATTTAAAATAACAATTATCTTATACTTTTGAAAACAATTTGATTAATCTAAATTAACTTTTGAAAAAAATAAAATGTTAAAAACAAAACTTTAAATTATTATTCAAAATTATCAGTAGATTGAATTAAATTTTCAAAACAATCCAAATTATAACATATACTTACATATATATTACAATTTGCAAATTCAATCTTTATTTAAAACAAAAGATATTCTATTCACAATATATATCAAATATATATTATAAACAGAATAAATTTTTATTGACTTTGAAAAACAAATCTTATCAATATTGCCAGATTAAAAACTATTTATTAACCTTAAAAAGAATAAATTTACCAATTTAAATTAAAATTATAAAGGAAATTATCAATCCAATTAAATTATTAACACAGATTATTAAATTGATATTGCGTAAAATTCCGGGTCGTTACAGGCGGTGTCTGCCTTACCGCGATGGCGTGGAGGCACTAATGAACGGGTTGCATCTGAAGAGAGATAGCGTGAATTACGGTTCGCATATACCCATGCAAATGAGGTGACATGAACCAATAAGATTAGGGAAAATTAGGGTTCGCATATACCCATGCTGAATTTTGAGCCCTATTTTGGGTTTCAATTCGATTTGAAAATTGAAGGTGAGTGTTTTCACCCACTCATAATTACTAAACTATCTTATGTTAGTTAAATTTAATTTATGATGTGATTAGAAAATAATTTATTGATGTTTGGTATGTTTAAATTGTCATTCTTGTTAAATTTGACTTTTATTGAATTTAAATCCTAAAATTAATACTTATTATTTATCATCAGTTACTTATTGATGTTTATCAATTGATTTGGATGATGATTTTGATAGATATTTGATTGTTGATATTGGATGACTGGATGATGTATTTTATATTGTTATAATGTTGCAAGTTCCCTATGTGTTGAAATGATACATACCCGTACGATTATAGATTAGGGAAAAATCAGTATGGTTTGAAATGATAGACTCGTGCGATTTTATGGATGTTTATTTAATTCGAGATTGCGGTTTGAAATGATATATAACCGTAAAATTTTAAATTGTAGATTGAAATGATAAATATTCGTATCACTTGACGCTAGGGTAGAAAATTATATACGGACATCGGATAGGTTAAATTAAATGGTTTTTAAGTCTTCAAATTTTGAATTCAGTTAGCTGGCATTTTGAAGTAGAAACTAATTTATATCAATTGAATTATTTTCGATAATCCAAGCATTAATGCTTAAATTGGAATTGTTTCAATGAATTGTTCAAAAGATTTAGATTGGAATTTCAAAGTTGAAGTGTCAAATATAAATGAATTTATTGAAATTGAGTTATTGAAAATCTTTGGATATACTTTGAAATCTATTTTAACTAGTTTAAACCATTTTAATTAAATCAACCATTTTAATCAATTTAAAACTATATTTAATTTGTATTAATCTAACTATTTAAATCAATTTAATATAATTTAAATCTATTTTAAATTTAAAATTCTACTTAATATAATTTAAATATATTTAATCTATAATTTATCTCTTTAAAACATTTTAAACCTAATTAAATCTAATTAATCTACATTTAATCAAACTAAATCAATTTAAATCTTGTTAAATGGAATATAAATCTATTTAAACCATTTTACTATTTAAAATTTTTATTTATTTAAACTATTTTAAACTATTAAACTATTCATGACTATCTAAACTATTTTCTAAAATTGCTAACTGTGTAAAGTTGAAGTATTTATACTTAAATCCTTGATGATGATACAACTTAAGTTGGAATTTGAAATTGATATCTCTTGTGAAATGACATATTTGAGCAAATATGATTTTGGAAGTGAATGTGATTTTGAAAGTGAATATGATTTGAAAATGATATGTTTTTGAGAATTTTATATTTTCATATAAATTGGGAATTGACCCTTTTTGAAATGTAAAAGAACCTTCCGGTGTGAAATAAGCATTTGGTTGTTAAAGAGACCGGGAATGTATATTGTCATACTCTCTGCCAATACCAAAAACCACTTTAACAACTGTGTATGTGGTGGAGATTCCAGAAATGAAGTAGGATGGTTTGGCGAACGATTTTGTATGAGGTATTTAAGTGACCCTGACTCCTATAAGTCAGCTTGATGTGGCTAAAACAGGAGCTATACCGGACCAAGTGAGGTCATTTCTCCGATCAAGAACATTTCTTCGATACTATATTTTGACTTTGTGATTGATTTGGTGGCCACCCTTGATTTGATTTGGTAGCATGTTCCAAGGTGGACGGTAGTAGCTGCGATGCGTTACCACCGGTCTGGGAGTGCAATTAGTATATCTACCCTGGCATTGCCTCAAGTGCCTTGTCGCATGCCTTATCGCACCTTCTGCGAGTTTTTTTTGTACCATTCCTATGGAGTGCCCTCTGGGTAAACCTTACGGAGGGTGTACGATACTGTATAGACTATGGGAATATATAAAATGTGTTAAGGGGGATATGAGTAATGCCTTAATGCTATTTTAATACTTTTACTTTGCTATAGACATGTTATAATAGTGTATTGTACTACATAGTAGATAGTTTAACGGATCCTTAGAAGATGGTAATCTCGAACATCTCTTAAGTTACTGCACCCACGTTAGACACTAGATAGGAGATGTCAAACCCCGTAAACATCTCTGACTCTGTCACACTCATATTTACCGTTGATTTAACTTATATAAGATATTTTAGTTCTGACTTGAGTGTTTTGTCTTTTCAATTTACTTGAGTCAGTATGAGCATTTTAGTTTATCGAAGACTGCTTTCTAGAGGATGAAGATGAAGATTTTGTACCATTATTATTATTTAGTATATTTATTCCACTTCATCATGTTGTTCCGCTACATTTATTTATTTATTCCTGTTTTATGTAACTCTGATTTTGTGTTGTAATGGAATAATCAAATATATTTATAAAATAGCTTCATGAACTGTTTATTTGATTGTTATATTCTGACATTCCGCTGCGAGATTCCGTATTTGTTTTGTTTTTTCTTTCTCTTTTCCTACTTTTTCTTATTTACTTCGTAACATTCTGCCCTTTTGAATGGTTTGCGTCTGGCATTTGTGTCTGTTTAAACGTCCAAAAAGGCTGGTCGTTACATTGAAGATTTGTTGAGAGCTTGCATCAAGGAATTTAGAGGCAACAGGAGTGGCACTTACCCTTAGTAGAGTTCGCCTATAACAGTGTTCACCAATAGACGATTGTTATGATACCCTAGAAGCATGTTACAGGAAGCCATGCAAATCTCCAAATTGTTGTTAGGAAACCACGATAAAATTCTAATCGGACCACATTTGAATTAAGAGACTTCAGAAAGTTAGAGTTAGTTAGGAAGCATGTGAAGGTCGTAAGATTTGGAAAATTGGAAAACTGGGCACTAACATCTATTGCGCCTTTCCCAATATTGGGAAAAATGAGAAAACCTATAAGTTGGCTGGAGTCCATGATGTTTTTCACATTTTGCATTTGAAGAAATACCTTCATAGTATAGCAATTGTGATAGAGCCTAATCAATTGGGGGATAGTGAGACGAACCTAATAGCGTCCCGTGCCACTGCATGCATTGTGGATCACAGAACTAGACAGCTCTGCAACAAAGAAATTAGATTAGTCTGAGTATAATGAAGAGAAAATCCAATCGAAGGCATTAGGACTTCTCGTCCGAGGCTATTCTCTAGTAAACTTTTCTCTCCAAAGTTAGGATTTTGGTTGCATCATGGGTGCTAGATTAGAAGGTAGGATATGGTTGCTACACGTTTTCACAATCACTTTACACCCGTGTAGAAGTTTTATGCATGTTTATCATATTTTCATACGTACTTACATGATATGATCATACATTCATGTTAGGGTTGAGCTTATTTATAGCACGTTTGCAGCGCACAATCACATTGCACTTTAGTTAAGTAAATGGATATATAGATAGTTGTACAACAGGGATGTTATTGCACATTACGTTGTTTGCCTCTTGAAAATATTTTGGGATGAAATCCATTTAAAGGGGGAGAATGTAACGCCCCGTAAAATTTACCATAAGTAAATGAGTAAACAAGTAAATAAAGTGAATAAATTAGATTAAAAAGGTAGAGGAAAAAATGAAATTTTTATAAAAGTTGGAATTTGGAAATGAAAGTTCTACCATTTGTTCATGGCGAAATTTTGATTAATTTTAATATATAATATGCTAAAAACGGAGCTCGAATGAAGAAGTTATAACCATTTGAAGTTTTAAGGTTTAAACTAATTTAATTCAAATTCAAATAAATAAATAAATATGAAATTTGAAATTCAAAAATTGCTGAGATTAGACGTAGGGGTTAGGTAAGTGTTAAAGTTAACATTAATGTTAAGTATAATTAAGGAATAAAATTAATTAAGCAAAGAAAATAGATAAACGTTCCCAAATAAAAGGGGAGTAGTCGACCTTTAGACCCAACTAGTCGACCCCTAGCGGCTGACTGGTGTATATAGAGTGGTCGACCACTACTTTCAATGGCGGCTAGGTTTCTTGAGGTATTAAACGTTCCAGATTTATCCATTTTTATACTATTTTCATCCTACGATTCTGGTGTGTTTCAACCTCTATTAATAAGATCTTTGACCCCTCACATTTATTAATAAATATTTTGGAAACTTTAGTGAAATTCTGTCAGTTCATCTCTTCTTAGATTCAGAAAACTTCATCTGGGTTTCAAGTAAGAAATCTTATATGCCCATCTTTGTTTATTATTTAATTTCTAAACTTCCTTTCCTCCAACCTTTCTGAATCTAATACACACACACACAATCCCTTGTTATATATATATATATATATATATATATATATCAATAAGAAGAGATCTAAAGGAGATCATAATGGGCGTTTCAAATCCAAAGAGAAGCAAAGCTAAGGACCAAATATAAGTGGAAATCTTAGATTTTTTATTTCCATGATTGATTAGTATGTTACTGGTTTGAATATGCCTTAGGGGTTTCGGGATTGCGAAAACAAAACACTACAAAACCTCCCAAAACTCCTTTACTTTAAAATGTCAATTCTTGTTGGAATTCTCAATTATTTACATCAAATTGTTGGAATTATATAGCTTTTGCAGTTTTTGGTGATTTTAAAGTCTATTCCACTTCTTATTCCTTGGTTTGGTTATGAAATTTTGATAATAAAATAATGGTGTAAAATGTGAATTTTATTTGTAGTTTGCACCACTTATTTCACAAAATTTAAATAGAAGTTCCCTTGTTATTTCTTTGTAAAAGAGGAGTTGAATAGAAGATGAAATTAAAATTTCTGTTTCTACTGTTAAGGTTATTCTATTGGTTTCATGTAAAATATTGAGTTTATATCTTTGTATGCAAGTCTATTTATTGAAATTTTGAATATGAGTATTGAATCCTTATTATGGATACTACAATCCTTTACTATGAATATTTGAAATATGTCAAAAATGATAATATGGAAAAAGGACTTGCATTATTGTTGTTAAAAGGAATTGACGTTTAATATTTGTTAAGGCGTACTCTCCACATGCATAGAAAATAATAAGTTCGTATTTATTTATATATTAATTAGTGTAAATTGTGTACAATTATAACATATAATTGCATAGTTAATTAGGTAACAATTATCAGTAAATCCCTCTTAGGAAAGTAATTGAATTGTTAAGGAAAAATAAAAAGGAATTATTATACAACCAAATAAATGGACACGGTGAGGTATGTAATAATATATTAAGAGTGCTGTAAAATATGACTAAGTCATAAGTGGTGTGAGGTCAGCCAAAAGACACACGATATTTTGCCCAGCTAATCTGGCTACTGGCAATGTGACTTTGGTGCTGATGCGAGACATCACTTATCATAAGTAACTACGATGACGTGAGGTTAGTTCTAATTCTATAAGGTAAATCTATTCAGTTAATCTGGCTACCAGTACCTACGAATAGTTGGGCTAATGTGAGACGTCACCATGGGTATGGGTCATAAAACGAAGGACCCGCTATGGGGTTTTGGAGGTATTAAGTAGTTGTTTGAGGGCCCTCTACTTCCCCAAATGAAGTTCTAAATGGTTGGGATTGGGCCGAGGCATGGTTAAGGATATCTTGGAAAGGTCTACTTCAATAGGAAGTGTTAAGTGTCCGAAAAGATCTCTATGCAATGCCAGCTAGATAGATGCCTATGTGGAGTCTACCATGGGAATAGTCCTACATGATGGTATCTTACCGTAATTGAGGTAAAAGTCAGAATCTACCTATTTCCAATAAGGGTTTTAAGTGACTTAGGTACTATCTCTCGCATTGTTAGACATTTATAACATTGGTTATGGGTAATGGGATTGGAAAACCTACTTTAGGAACGGAAGGTATTAAGTGGTTGTTTAATGGTCCGCCTCCTTTCCTTATATGAAGTATTGAATGGTTTCAAAATACGTTAAGACATATTCTTATTTTGAAATATACTGCCCAAGTACTAAAATAGTCAGACTTGAGGTTTTTATTCACCAAACACTTGTTGTTCTGTGTGCTTGAAGATGGCAAAAATGAAGCTTGTGGCAGTTATTATCTATTTTTTCATGTATTTTCTATGTATGCATAAAATGTATTTTTGAACAAATTGATGTAACAGTTATTGTTTACATTATGATATGCTTTGTGACATTTGAAATGGGTTGAAATAAATGGGTACTATCATTGCTATTACATTTCGTTCCTTCGCCTGTGAGTTTTGAAACAATAGACAGATAGCTCTGTATTGTTTTTCTTTTTACCAACCTATAGCCAGCATTGAAATAAGTTTAAGTTTAGATGGGCCTTTTATGGGTCAGAATTATGCCTGTTTCGCGACGGGTTGTTACAAAATGGCTTGACCTGGACGCGAAAATTTATCACTCCAGAATAGTGACCGATCGACTACAAGGGTTGGGCGATTTGGGCGGTCAACCGTTCCTCTATAGGAGTCGATCGCTCATTGTGTTTTTGGGCTAGGCTGAACCTGGACCCCTTTCGGGCCAGATGGAATATTAATTTACTAACTTATTTACTATCGTTGCATCGTTCGATCTCCATCTTTTTTAATGACCCAGGATTTTGATCATTTGAATTTGAAATATTTAATTAATTTTAAATATTGAAAAGTTATAAGTCAAACTACTTGAATTCAAATATAGTGATTTCTTTGATAATGTGAATTATTAAATTTAATAATTGGAATTGTTAAATAATTGAATTTTGAATTTAATTTAAATAAATGGATTTTACAAGATTGTTTAAATCTAATTTTAAATAATAAATGGTTAGTGTAAACTTTGATTTATAATTTAAAGTGATTAGAATAGTTTTAATAATAATTCGTTTTAATTAACGTGTGAAAATAGCCTTCCGGGGGTTTATCTCGGATTTTAATGAAACTAATGGCATTGAATCCATAATAGTAAATTGTTGTATGTTAATGAATATTGTGCCGATCGGGCGTATCGCTTAGTCAACGGGCTCGAAATGCATATAAATTAATTAAAGGAATTTAATAATATATAATTTTCTTTTGAAAGGTAACTTTTGTAAATGATGAAATTAGGTCCATTTATTAGTTCCATTGTGTTCTTAATAGGGGTATTACATATAAATTGCCAAGCGACATGCTTCGTTTAGAGTTCAATTAAGGATGAATAATGCTCTAAAAATTTTCTATAAAAGGACCCTCGCTTTCTTCCATTTGTAAAACCCTAGAACTATAACCTTAGCCACCATTTTTTTCGTCATCATCCAATGGCAAGAATTATCCTCGACGATCGAAGCCATTTCAAGCAACGTGTCCAATTGCAAAGTGGTAGGCAGGCCATAGAGAGTCGGTCGGTGGTAGTGGATTGGGTTGCGGTGGAGTGTAGTGCCATGGATTAGAGGATGAATGACGACATTTTTTGGGGCATTTTATCCTAAATGGCAGAAATAGGGGCGATGGGACCAGTGGCATGAGGCTTGGCTTAGTCGTGGCTACCTACTTTGGTGAAGCAGCGACGTGCGATCAATTGAGGCAGTGGCGGCGAGGCGATCGATGTTGCAATGATGGGTTTGAATGACGTCGAAGTCTAAAAATGCATGTGACCTGCTTTGATTCGAAGGAAATTAGCGGGCTAAAGGTGATTTAGTTTAAAATTCAAATTTATTAAGTTAATTATAATTTAATTATCTCAAATGTTTATTAATTCATATCTTGTCCATACAAGGTCGGATTTTTGGACGCAGGCAGTCACGTTGTGCTTGTTACAATGAATACTACGTTATGGAATTAGATTGGATAGATTTGAAGCTAGTAGGAATTTGTGTTAAAATCGAATGTCGGTTCAATTTTAATTCAAACTGGAATACTTTGGGGCTAACTGGAATTTCGATGAGTTAACTCACCTATTTGGAAACACTTATATTTTTTATAAGTGTGGCTATCTTTATTTATGTTTGTACGTTATGATTGTTTGGATAATCTATTGTTTTATCGATTGGTTCGGATTTATTCCCACCTTTGGAGAGAATGACCTTTTATATATACCCACCTAGTTGCAGATGACCCATATTATATGATTATATACTATATGTGATGCAGGAGGACATGTTGGAGGTATCCAACATGATTCCTCATAACTGTTGATTGTATTTTTCATATATATCGTGATATATGATTTGTTTGATGCCATATTTGATGACATGGATACGATTTTGCTTATTTAGTGCTATAGTAGCACTTGCCTATGGTATTTTAAAATAATTTAAAGTGAATATTTTGATTTAAAAATATTTTAAACTGATTTTGAAATAACATACGTTTTAATAATTATTCTTGAATTATTAAAAGGAATTTATTTTAATTAAAATAAAAGTTATGATTTTTGGTATTATAAATTGATAGAGTGTGAAATATGTTAAACAGAGATTTTTGAACTCTGTTGTAAAGGTTTTAAAAATTTAATAAATAAACCCATCTTTTATTATCAATGAAATACAATTTTAAAGAAGAAAGAAATAATTTGAAACAAATATTTCTGCAATGATTTATATAAATGATTTATAAAAGTAATACCTTATAAATACAGTAATAATTTATAAATGGAGTTTTATAGATATTAAAAATAGATTTGTAATTGATATTTGGTAAATATATTTATAAATAGGATTTTATAAATATATGAGATTTAGGAAGGAAAGGATTTATAAATAGAATTTTATAAATAAAGAGATTTTACAAAAAGAAGTTTTATAAAATAGAATGAAGATTTGTAAGCATATTTTTATAAATATGGAAATGATTTATGTTGAATATGGATTTTTACAAAAGAAATACATTCACGTTTTAAAAGTAAAACAATCTTTTAAAGGAATGTTTTGAAAGTGATATTTTTAGATGGAGTTTAATGGTTTAAAAAGTGATTTAAAATGTACTAAGTAATGAAAACAAAGATTTCAACATTTATTGTTGAAATAAACATTTTTGAGAAAGCAAGGAAGGTATAGACTATAACACTGTTGCTATAGTAAGTGATTTCTTAAAGGAAATGTTTTATGTAGTATACAAGATTTATATAAATATAAATAGTCGAATCCCTATACTATTGTTTTGGTTTGTCGTAATGATCTTTTACGCAATATTCATTTTGACCCAATAAAGCATGTTTTGGAAAATATGAAGTTTTTCTCAAAAGATTTGTAAATATACTTATTATGAATTTAAGTATATGGAGATATTTTCTAAGTGTTGAAAGCAAAATGGTTTGTGAATATACTTATACCGTTAAAAAAAGTGTAGGGAAATGTTTTCCAAATATCGAAAGATAAAAATGGTTTCGAGAATATATCTTTTTACAAATATTTTGAGATAAATATTTAAAAAGTGGTGTAATTAATAAAATATTAATTAATAGGCCTAGTGACTACTGATGTGTTTGATTATATTTTTGACCAATTTCGGTTCCTTGACTTCCTGTGGGAACTGATTAGTCATGCACTTAGTACGAGGCCGACTGAATGAGCTTGATTATCATTTGGTGTTAAGAATAATGATTTGAGTAGTGCAGAGTGACTATGGTACTCCAATCTGGTGAACTTCCTTCTTGGCCGGAGGACAACAAGTTGAGAGTTGGAAACGTGATAAGTCTACAAGACTTGGTTTCCTTATGAGATTGAGGGCCTCTTATCGATTGTTGGTCCGGAGACCGAGATCGGATTTATCTGAAAACCACTACGGACCAACATATGCGTTCGAAAGTGCAGACTGTCAATGATAATGATTTTGAAGACGGAGATCTTCATGATGTAGGGTTGCTTGCCACCAGCCCCGTGATTGCATATGATATATATGGTGGCAGTAGTGCTCTGTTATGAAATTTTTCGATGTAAGGACTGCTCGCTACTAATCCTAGGGTTGATTCCAAATAGGATGTAGTAGAAGAGTGCCTTCGGTTTGTCCTGTTTCTGGACAATTTTTGTGGACGAATGTTCAACATTGCATTTCTAAGAACCACGTACATCGAGTTTATAAACCTACATCCGTTTGCTGGTATGGGAGGTAACCCCTCTTGCACTTAACATCCTTCTTTGTAGCATATAAACTCGGGGGTTGTACTTTTGTAAAAAGCAATTAGTGTGTTGTTGGAAAAGGCGATGTGGAATTCAAAGTGGAATGCGCTATGTGAAAGGTAAACGTTACCACAAGCCCCACACCCGGTAATGGCTTAAACAGTATATGTTGTATGCCACGTTCAGATAATATATAATTATAACAAAATACACCAAGAGCGACATATGAAGATGTCCCCTTGGTGGTTCAAAGTATATAGATGAGCAAGAAAACAATTTTCCTGTAGAAACAAAACACGCAACGGAAATAAAAAGAATTTTAATAACAAGTTTGCCTCATGCACATCTCGAAAGCTTTATTCAGCTAAAAGAACACCTGAAAATCTTAACTCTCAACCTACTCAAAATCAATTGAGTACCCGAGAGTTTAAGGGGAAAACAAAAACTTCGAGTCAGGCATAAAGCCTGGTATGAATAATAATTTACTGTCTCAAACCATTTGGATTCCTAGTGATACCACGCCGCTTAGCGAAACGGGTTTTTCCCTCACTAGTATCCAAATACATTTATAAAACCATATACTGTGCTCATGCATCCACAAGTGTTAAAACATAGTATTTCAAAACATTACAATGATATGCAAAATGCATAAATCAAGGATTACCCATCCTCATTCATTCCGACTATCTGTCTCAATTATAGTTTCTAGGGTTATTATTAACCTGTTAAAATGTTAAGGACTATCTGTCCAATTACTTAGTTTTCATGGGATAACTAAGAACCTATTGGTAATTCTAATATCATATTTATTACCCTAGTTTTCATAGGCGACTAGGAATCTATTTGCTGACCGCCGATATCTTAATCCAGATATAGTTTTCATGGGCTATGGCTAAGGTGGGCTCAAGGACCTACTGGTTTAGGTAAACATCTAATGCGTTCCCCGGGTTCTTTTTTTAGGAGAAACTTCTAAAGTGACTCGATTAGCTACCGCACCAGATGCATTTCCCCAAGGGTGCCCTAAAGTTCCTCCACCGAACTATAGGACGAAATCATCTCCAAAGATTTCAGTTAGGGCAGGCATATGCCAAACATGAATCTAAAAACCTACTAGCCCCTGCCAGTATCAAGTCATAGTTTTCATAGGCTGACTATGAACCTATTGGCCCCTGCCAATATCGTACAGTTTTCATGGGCTTACTGTAAATCTATTGGCCCCTGCCAATATCTTTAATTAAAATTTCAACATCTGTTAAGATATACTCACTACTGGGTCAACAAAACTGGTTATTATGCCCTTTTTCCAAAATACAGTTATGAGTTAATAACAATGTGAATAATATTTCCAAAATCTTTATTTATGCCATGGTTATTACTTTAAATTGAGATTGGGTTTATGTTTTGAAACTGTTAAACCATCTCTTTCGAAACCTTTGGATAGCATCTTTGAAAGCAAAGACCTCTTTTCAAAACATTATGTACATACCTTTCGAAGCCCTTAGTAAATACTCTCTTTTGAAACCTATTTTACCTTTCGATGGTATCAAATCACCTTTATAAAATATAGAGCTTCAAAACAAATGAAAGTACCTCTTTCAAAAGAACTAAGTTTACTCTTTGAAAACATCATTGGGTCAAAATGGTTATATACGAAAGTATCTCTTTCGAAACCAACAAAATTTTGTTTGGGGAAAAATTGATGGTGTCGGAACCATCTTAGTCGAAAGCAAAACCTTTAAAAAAACTTTGAAGGAAAAAATCGAATCCCGTTCCGACTTCATCACCTTCGAAACCCTCAACCTTTCAAAAACAATTAGGAAAATGGCTTAAGTAAAATAAAAGTAACCCCTTTGACAACATAGATGACTTCAGTGCAGTCAAAAGGAGGATTAGCAGCATGGTTTTGACTGAGACGAAACCTACCCTTTCGAAAGCAATTATTTAAAGGAAAAATGTACTCCTTTGAAAGCAAACACTTTAACACAACATGACAACCTTCTTTGAAAGCTAATTATAAAACCTTTTTAAAAGCATAACTTTCGATTGTGTCGAAAGCTTTAGGTAAAACTAGGCAAGACATTAACTTTTGAAAACAAAGCAGGGTTTCGACCCTATCGGAAGCTACCTTTTCGACGCCAGGGCTTCCGCCTTCCTTCCAATCCACTGCATTTCATCTAAGCGATATCTTGTGTATTGGTTTCGACTATGGTGATTTCGATCGTATGGGTTTCGACTCGGACGAGGCGGAGTCAATGGAGTCGGAAGGTACTTACTAATAGAGGTCGAACACCCTTTTCTGATTTAAAGGTTGAATTATAGCAACTTTTAGTAATTTATTTTTAACAACTTGCCTATTTGTAAAGCACTGATTGGTTTCCATAAAACTTTTCAATTACTTTACATCTAAAACTGCTGCATTTATTCAGATCCAATATCAAAGGATTTAACGTTAAAACCTATCCATATAACCAAAAACCGACAATTTGCAAAAAAGCCCATCTTTTAAAATATATTATTTCCCTAAATAAATCAACTGGGAAAAATCCCCAAAAATCATGAAAAATCAATTTCATCGTGTAATCAAACATATTAAAATTTTAGACCCAATTTCTTCCTGAAATTCTCGAAATAAATTTTAAACCCGGTTATATAATACCTTTCATTAAAAATTCATAATAAAATTTCCATAACTTGGAAAAATATGAAAATTAAAACCCATCTTCAAAATCATGTTTTTCTTAGCGTAAAAATTTTCCATGGTAATCTGAAATCATGTATCTAAGTTTCATGTCAAAACCATACAAATTCATGTGCTTATGAATTAAAAGAAATCATCATAATATAACTAAAGCGTATCATTATCCATATTATCACAAAAACGAATTTAAATCATTAAAAAATTATCATAGAATAAAAATAGAGATGGTAGAAGATTATTATTCACCTTAAACTTGATAAGGAATTTGAGATTTGTTGTTGATTAATCCTCCCTAGCTTTTGATCATAGAAGATTATTATTCACCGTAAACTTGATAATGAATTTGGAATTTGTTGTTGATTAATCCTCCCTAACTTTTGATCCTTAGCTTTAAATTAAAATTTCTCTTTTCCTTTATTAATGGCCGGCTCTATTAGGGTTCTAGCATTTGTTTTGATTTGAGAATTAAAATGAACGTGTAAAGACAAAGGCAAATGTATAGCCATGAATATAGAGTGTGGCTATTTTTACTAATAAGGCCTTATGTAAGTTAATTACTCATAAACCAATTTTAAGCCCATTTATTTTATTAATAAGCATGACCCTATAAATATAATTTAATCAAATCTCAATCTTCTTATCATCATTATTCTATTTAATTTATCTAATTAAATCTTTTGAATAATGTTATCAAAAATTAGGGATGTTACAGGCTCCCTCCTGAAGAATTTTGTCCTCAAAATTCGGTAAGGACTAAATACTAAACATAGCAATCATCTATAACAACTCCTAACAACCATACTAGTCCAACTGACTAGAAACTATCTATATAAATCTAATATAGACGTACCCTCAAAGCAGATCATGATAAGTATCTCTAATCTTGTCCTCTGTCTCCCAAGTATAGTCCTTCTCATTGTCGCTCCACTGAACTTTCACCAACTTGACTGTCTTGTTCCTTAATTTTTTCTCATCTCTAGCTAAAATCCGAACTGGTTATCTAACAAAAGTCAAATTAGGCTCTACCACTATGTCATCCAACCCTACCGGAGGAATAGTAGTCTCTGTATCATGCACATACTTGCGAAGATGAGATACATGAAATACATTACGGACACCTGCTAAACTGCTTGGAAACTCTATTCTATGTGCGAGCTTTCCAATCCTCTCTATAATCTGGAATGGACCTACATATCTTGGGGCTAACTTCCCCGACTTTCTAAATCGTACCACACTCTTCATAGGTGATACCTTAATGAAAACCTTATCTCCAACTGAAAATTCTAGGTCCTTACGCCTCTTATCTGCGTACTCTTCTGTTTGGACCGAGCTTCCTTCATCCTTCGCCGGATTAACTCAATCTATTCCGATGCCTCCCTAACCAAACATGGACCTAAAACCAATCTATCTCCTGTCTCTAATCGACATGCTGGTGATTTCCATGGTCTTCCATTCAAAGCTTCAAACGGCGCCATTCCTATACTAGTCTGATAACTATTATTACAGGAAAACTCAACCAAATGTAGGTGATCTTCCCAAGACCCACCAAAGTATAACACACAAGCTCTCAATAAATCTTCGAGTACCTTACCGACTCTCTCTGTTTGGCCATTTGTCTGAGGGTGATATTTGGTACTCATATTATGCTTGGTACCCATTGCTTCCTATAGACACATCCAAATTTCACTAGTAAACAATGAATCTTTGTCACTAACTATACTACTAGGAATCCCATGCAGTCTAACTATGTTCTTTAGGAATAATTTAGCTAAAACAGGTGCCATTCTGGTTGACTTAACTGGAATGAAATAGACACTCTTGGTCAATCTGTCCACAAAACCCATATACTTTCATCACCTCTATTTAACCTTGGCAACCCGTCTATAAAATCAATGGATATCAAATCCCATTTTAAAACCGAGATCTCTAAAGGCTATAGTAACCCACTTGGTTTCTAATGTTCATCTTTCACTTGTTGACAATTTGCACACAATCTAACCCACAAGCTAACATCCCTCTTCATTCCCCTCAATAGAAGCTCCTTCTCATATCCTGATACATCTTGGTACCTCTAGGATGAATCGTAAACTTGGATCGATGACATTCTCTAAGAACTTCTTTCCTTAAGTCTTCCATATTTGGAACACACAACCGTTCCTTCTTTCTCAACCACCCTCTTTGGTCAAGGCTAAAATTCTTCAAAATCATCGATCTCTATTCCAACCTCAATTCATATGATCCGCTCAGCTAATATTGAATCCTCCTTCTGCTTAGAAGCAATTTTCTCAATCAATACTGGTCGAGCTTCTAAAAAAGACAATCTGACGGAACTTTGGCAAGAACCCACAGTCGATCTTAGCTACACACCACAATTGGCTAAAGCTTTCAAATCTTTCCACTCCGCCAACATGGCTAACACCACATTCTGATGTTTCCTGCTAAGAGCATCAATTACTTTATTACCTTTTCTGGTCATAAGCAGCCAAAAATCCAACTACCTCTGCTGTCTCATATTCAACTCCTTTTGAGAGAATAAATACCGTAAAGACTTATGATCGGTATACAACTCAAATCTTTCCCCTAAGATATGATGTCTCCAAATCTTCAATGCAAAGATCACAGTTTCCAACTACAAATCATGAGTAGGATATCTAAATTCATACGGTCTAAGCTGCCTAGATGCGTAGGCAATGACCTTACCACTCCGCATCAACGCCGCTCCCAATCCATTTCCACATGCATCAATATACACCACCAATCCTTGGTTTCAATCTGGAACTACTAACAATGGTGTATTGGTTAGTAAATACTTTAACTTAAGGAGCGCCTTCTCACATTTATCGGACAAAAAAAATCTCACTTCCTTTCTGGTTAGCTTAGTTAAGGGTGCCGCTATCCGTGAGAAATCCTTAATGAATCTTCGATAGCTGCCAGCAAGTCTAAGAAAACTCCTGATATCATTAACTGTCTCTGGTCTCTTCTAATTGTTCACAGCTTCAATCTTATCTGGATCGACCGACAACCCTTTCTCTGAAACTATGTGACCAAGAAAATTTATCCCTTCTTCCAGAAATGATATTTGGTAAACTTCGCCTTTAGCTGATTCTGCCACAATGTCTCAAGCACCACTCTAAGATGAACTTCGTGCTTTCTCTCATCCTTAGAGTATGCTAGAATGTTGTCTATAAACATTAGTACAAACCTATCCAAGTACCCTCGGAAAACTCAGTTCATCAAATCTACGAAGAAAGCAGGTGCATTCGTCAATCCAAATGGCATCACCAACCACTCTTATGAACCATATCTAGTCCGAAATGCTATCAAAAGAATACTGTCCTCTGCCACTCTCAACTAATGGAAACCTGTCATCAAATCCAACTGGGAAAACACTCTGGCTCCACTCAACTGATCAAACAGATCATTTATTCTTGGCAAAGGTAACTTATCCTTAATTGTCCTTTTATTTAACTTATGATAGTCAATACACATCCTTAACGACCCATCCGGTTTCTTTACAAATACCGTGACCATTCCCCAAGGTGAACCGCTTGGTCTAACAAAATTCCTTCCTTCTAGATCCACTATCTGCACCTTCAATTCCTTCATCTCAGTTGGTGTCATCCTTCTAGGTGGTCTACTTACACGTTCAGCTCCTGGCACAAGATCTATTCTAAACTCGACAGCTCTTTTCGGGGGTAGTCCAGTGACTGGCTCAAAAACATCTGCAAATTCTCTTGCTACCTGAACCTACTTAATTCATTTCCTACCTTCATAGCATTAAGCATAAAACTAACACTCCGATCAGTATTCTCTACTGAGAATATCACTGGATTATGGCTATTAGAGTGTCTCGGTGATATTTCTCCATCCTTGCAAAATATTCTAGCCTCATACCTATCCAACCAATCCATACCCAAAATGATCTCGAAATCTATGAAATCAATAACATACAAACTACATGCAAACTTATGACCTAACATGTCAAGTTCAAACTGGTCACATCTTAATCCTAGAGTTGGATACCCTTCTATTGGATTCGCAACCCTTAATGAAGTAACATGGTAGGTAGGTTCTAGAAATAATCTTACCGAACACCGAGACATAAATGATTGTGATGCACCGGTATTAAAAAGTACTCTAACTGAACTACTGAACCAAAAGCGTACCTTCCATCACAGTCTTTCCCTTATCTGCTGCAGTAGGCCTAGCTGGTCCTGTAGCAAAAACTTTTCCTTTTTCCTCCCTAACTTGCTTTAAACATTGATTCTTGTAATGCCCAACTTGATCACAGTTGAAGCACTTCACATTCTTCTTAACTGCAACTTACTTCCCATTTCCTGACCGACATTCATTAACAAAGTGACCTTTTTTATCACACTTATAGCAAACTACCTCAGCCTTTGACTTCTTAGCTATATCTCCTTTCTAGGTTCCCTTCTTCTTAAAGAACTTCCTCTTCTTCCCCTGAGAACCCAAGGTTTCCACTGACTTCTGTTTAGCTAAATCGACAAGCAACTTCTCATGGAGAATAGCCATCTTCACCAATGTATTGCAAGGATCACGGATATGTGTCATGGTCTATGTGTCATGGTCATCCTAGATAGCTCGGGCCTCAGTCCCCGAATGAACTTCTCATTTCTTTTGATATCAGTATCTATAATAGCATATCCATATCCATACAGCCCTTCAAACTTAGTAGCATACTCAGCTACTGACATCTCTCCCGAACTAAATCCATGAAATTCCTCATCAGCTAAGACTTAGCAAATTCCGATACAAAACTTCTGCTCAAATCTCGTCTTAAAATCATTCCAAGTTAACTGATCTTCCAGCACTTCGGCAGTGACACTATTCCACCAATGTAATGCTAACCGCTATAACTATTTAGAGGCCAACCCCCTCTTTTCTTCATCATTCAGACCCAAATCAGTAAACATACGCTCATAATGCAACAGCCAATTCTGAACTTCCATAGCACTCTCTGTTCTCTAGAATGGCTTCCCACCCAAACTAGTGTAATCTCTACTCAGCAGAAAAATATTCCCAACTGGGGCCACATGATTAGCTCCTCCTCCGTTTCCAGCAATTCCAGCAGTAGCTCTTGCTTGCATCAAACCGGCTAAGACCCAATACATCGCCCTCATATCTACTGGTGGATTTCTAGCGCCAACATTGTCTTCTGCATTTTGGTTACTAGCATGAGCCGGTCGATCCGGGTTTCTCTTGTTAGTGGGTTGAGCATTTCAATTAGTTATGATGCTTCCTCCACAAAAATTTCCTCTTTTCTTTCCTACTTCCATATCTTCTTTCTCGTAAATCTACATACCATCCTTAGTAAGATACAGTGGTATAAGAGAACGGGGGATACACACTTATATGTATAACTATAAATAGAAAATACAAGTACGTAACTATAGCATTAACCCAAATTCCAATCTTATTATCTGATTCATTGGATTATGTTTGAAAAATATTTTAGGTTTAAGTTTCTTTTAAAATTTCATAAACATATGCTCTGATACCAACTTGTAACATTCCTTTATTTATAGGCCCAAAACTAACAGCTACGGATGCTGCAGTCATCCATAGTTATTAATCATCTGTGACCAAACATGACGATATTAGACATTGATACACAAACAAAAGAATATGGAAAAAAAAATTAAATGGCAAAACATATTCCACGGTCCATTTCAAAATATTCCAAATCGATTACATAATCCCAATTTGCAGACCACGTTCAGATAACCTATAATTATTACAAGATACACCAAGAGCAACATATGAAGATGCCCCCTTGGTGGATCAAAGCATATATATAGGCAAGAAAACAATTTCCCTTTAAAAAAAAACACACAGCGGAAATAAAAAGAACTCTAATAATAAGTTTGCCTCCTCATGTTCTCGGAAGCTTTATTCGGTTAAAAGAACACCTGGAAAGCTTAACTCTCAACCTACTCAAAATCAATTGAGTACCCAAGAGTTTAAGGGGAAAACAAAAACTTTGATTCAGACATAAAGCCTAATATGAATAATAATTTACCATCTCAAACCATTTGGATATCTAGTGATACCATGTCGCTTAGCGGAACGGGTTTTCCCTCACTAGTATCCTAAAACATTTATAAAACAATATACTTTGCTCCCTCATCCACAATGGTTAAAACATAGTATTTCAAAACATTAAAATGATATGCAAAACAAATAAATCAAGGATTACCCATCCCCATTCATTCTAACTATCTGCCTCAATTATAGTTTCTAGGGTTACTATTAACCTGTTAAAATGTTAAGGACTATCTGTTCAATTACTTAGTTTTTCATGGGATAACTAAGAACCTATTGGTAACTCCAAAATTTTATTTCTTATCTTAGTTTTCATGGGCTAACTAAGAATCTATTGGCCGACTGCCAATATCTTAATCTGGATATAGTTTTCATGGGCTAACTACAAACCTACTGGCCCCTGCCAATATCAAGTCACAGTTTTCATGGGCTAACTATGAACCTATTGGCCCTGCCAATATCTTTATGTTTTCATAGGATTATTGTAAACCTATTGGCATTTGCCAATATCTTTAATTAAAAATTTAACATCTGTTAAGTTACATTCACTACTGGTTCAACCTAACTGGTTATTCTACCCTTTTTCCAAAATACAGTTATGGGTTAATAACAACGTGAATAATATTTTCAAAATCTTTATTAATGCCATGGTTATTACTTTAAATTGAGGTTGGGTTTATGTTTTGAAACAAAAAAACATCTCTTTCGAAACCTCCAGATAGCCTCCTTCGAAAGCAAAGACATCTTTTCAAAACATTGTATACATACCTTTCGAAGCACTTAGTAAATACTCTCTTTTGAAACCTATTTTACCTTTCGATGGTATCAAATCACCTTTATAAAATATAGAGCTACAAAACAAATGAAAGTACCTCTTTCGAAAGAATTGGGTTTACTCTTTGAAAACATCATTTGGGTCAAATTGGTTATATACGAAAGTATCTCTTTCGAAACCAACAAAATTTTGTTTGGGGAAAAGTTGATGGTGTCGAAACCATCTTAGCCGAAAGGAAAACCTTTATAACAAAACTTTGAAGGACAAATTCGAAACCCCTTCCGACTCCATCACCTTCGAAACCCTCAACCGTTTCAGAAGCAATTAGGAAAAAAGGCTTAAGTAAAACAAAAGTAACATCTTCGACAACATAGATGACTTCAATGCAGTCGAAAGGGGGATTAGCGGCTTGATTTCGACTAAGACGAAACATATCCTTCCGAAAGCAATTATTTAAAAGAGAAGGTACTCCTTTGAAAGAGAACACTTTAACTCAACATGACTACCTTCTTCAAAAGCTAATTATAAAACCTTTCTAAAAGAATAACTTTCGACTGTGTCGAAAGCTTTAGGTAAAACAAGGCAAGACTTTAACTGTTGAAAAAAGCAGGGTTTCGACCCTATTGAAAGCTACACTTTCGACACCAGGGCTTCCGCCTTCCTTCCAATCCACTGCATTCCATCTAAGCAATATCTTATGTATTGGTTTCGACTATGGTGGTTTCGATTGTATGGGATTCAGCTGGGACGAGGCGGAGTCAATGGAGTCGGAAGGTACTTACTAACAAAGGTGGAACACCCTTTTCTGATCTAAAGGCTGAATTATAGCAACTTTTAGTAATTTCTCTTTAACAACTTGCCTATTAATAAAATACTGATTAGCAGCCATAAAACTTTTCAATTACTTTACATCTAAAACTGCCGCATTTATTCAGATCCAATATCAAAGGATTTTAACGTTAAAACCTATCCATATAACCAAAAACAGACAATTTGCAGAAAAGCCCATCTTTTAAAATATATTATTTCCCCAAATAAATCAACTTGGAAAAATCCCAAAAAATCACAAAAAATCAATTTCATCATGTAATCAAACATATTAAAATTTTAGACCCAATTTCTTGTTGAAATTCTCGAAATAAATTTTAAATCCAGTTATATCATATATTTCATCAAAAATTCATAATAAAATTTCAATACTTGGAAAATTCTAAAAATTAAAATCCATCTTCAAAATCATGTTTTACTTCAGATAAAAAAATTCCCTAGAAATCTAAAATCATATACTCTCGGTTTCATGTCAAAACTGTACAAATCATCTGCTTATAAATTAAAACAAATCATCATAATATAACTTAAGCATATCATTATCCATATTATCACAAAAATGAATTTAGATCATAAATCCAAAGCCATATAATCATAGAATAAAAATAGAGATGGTAGAAGATTATTATTCACCTCAAACTAGATAAGGAATTTGAGATTTGTTGTTGATTAACCCTCCCTAGCTTTTGATCCTTAACTTTAGATTAAAATCCCTCTTCTCCTTTGTTAATGGCTGACTCTATTAGGGTTCTAGCGTATGTTTTGATTTGAGAAATAAAATGAACATGAAAATGCAAAGGAAAATGTATAGCCATGAATATAAAGTTTGGCTATTTTTACTAATAAGGCCTTATGTAAGTTAATTATCTCATAAACCAATTTTAAGCCCATTTATTTTATTAATAAGCACAACCTGATAAATACAATTTAATCAAATCTCAATCTCCTTATCATCATTATTGTATTTAATTTATCTAACTAAATCTTCTGAATAATGTTATCAAAAATTAGGGATGTTACATATCACTTCATATGTCCACTCCTAAAATGAATTTTACGACTTCAAAAAAATTTCTTTCATCTCGAAAAAAATCAACAAGCTATATATGCTTTATATTTTTTCAAAATGACAACATTTTATAAAAACTCATTTACTGAAATTTCCAATTTAACTAATTTTAGTTTTTATTAAAAAATTTATTTAAATAAAATATAAATATATTATATATTTTTATATTTTCTTACCATTCAAAAGTAGGATTTTTCTACCTTCAAATAAATCCTTTGAAAATCATTTCACATATATTATTTATAATTTTTCTGAACTTTTGTATTAAACTCATTTCAACTTTTATTCTCTTCATATGGAGTCAGGCTCAGAATGAATTTTTATTTGTCCCTTCTTTTAGACTTTTTTCTTTTCTACTTACCTACTAACTTGTCATTTCCCAGAATACTAAAATTTCGGCAATCTCCTTAGGTTGGTTACAGCACACCTTCTTTCGGGAAGTTATTTAATTCTTGCTTTTGGATTTCTACAACCTATGGACTCTTACTTTCCTTTTACTAGACCTAATATAGATCATTAATTGGCAGTCTTACAGCATTCTACGGCTATTGGGCTATCGGGGGCACAACTAAGGAATCACGTACTATTCAGCTTCAGGGACCTTCCATATATTGTACTTGTATTCTTCTTAAACCAACGTTTTTCCATACCACCTTATTTTTGTAGGGTAGTCAAGGTAGGTATACATCTTCAACCTCATCCATTTTTCTTACTCATAATCGACTTATCCATCTTTTCAGTGTATGGTTGCAACTATTCTATAGTCGGATTTATAGAATTTAGCATATATTGTTTTTGTAACTATAGTAAAAACATAAATAAGTTCACTCAACATTTTCTAATTTTTGATATTGACCTGCCTAAGCTCTGATACAAAATGTGACAACCTACATCCCAATGGGCTCAATTATTTGCAAAATCAAAAACTCAAGTCCACCAGAGCACGGGTTGTCAGCTTGTTATGCTGCAAATAAATAAATGCATATTAGAGCATATTGATATAACCCACAATGAAATATTAAACTATAATAAGACATATGGTTATTGACTAAGATTGACACTTCTAAGATCAAGTGCCCTTGTTAGTATCGAGCATGCATAAGGATACCTATCCTTCCACCGTTCTCCTCTAGCACCGGTACCTGTCCCTATAAATCTATCATGTGGGTTGTAATGAGGAGGTGGTCAGGGAACGTTTTGGTGACTGGAAAATCATACACTTTATACATAACACTAGTTTATGCCGATTGCTATCTATTACAGGTTATGTCTCTTATTTTATGTTTACTTAGTCGTCTTGACTCCTCATACACGTACGATTCGCTCCATTTACCCTAGGTACACGATAACAATTTATGTGTGTGTGTGTATAAGTACTTTAGTTCCCTTTTGGACCAAGATACTATCCTCACTTGTATCCATAACTCAGCACCTTGTCAGGATCCATCATCGACGTAGTTTCAGATCCTCGTCGTAGTGCATACACATGAATACTTGTTGTGCCTAGCAACGATGTCATAATAGTTCGTCGTATTCTATACGTTTTGAAAAACTTCCATAAAGAATTATCTAGTTATGCTTGACAAACAATCTACCAAAAAACTATTGTAGTGCATGACCTAAACATGATCTACACTAGTAGGAGGCGTAGCCATTTAGGCGTAACCCTTGTCTTTTCGTTGACCACATGGGATTGATGACATTCTCGACCTATGTGAAACTCCTAGTATCTAAGATGGTACCAAACACACACATTAATAGCACCTAGCCTTTCTCACCGTGCTATTTAGATTGCCTAATGTAATTAAGGTAATACTCGCTTGGTACTTAATACTCCCTAAAAGGTTGAAGCAGAGTCTACTTGTCCTTTGACTCTCCGACAAAGGTGAAGCTTCCAACTTGGTTATCTATAACCTATATGTGAATGTATATAACTCCATGAGTCTTATAGGTGAATATGTCCCACATCAGTATAATGTATATACAATCGTTGGTAGCCTCTTATAGTAGTTAGACTTCTATTGTGTAACACTACTGGCCTTACATATGTCAATTTAATGACACTTACCGCTTTTACTAAAAGATCAAAATATCTTTTCCTATTCACTTTTTCATGCCTTATTGAATATCTATTTCTATTTCTTTTTAACCTTCACTATCCTCTCTAGTTTAGTGGACTTTCTATACCCTTTTTATTTAAATTATTACTTGCCTAACTTTTTATTGTTTATTGTTTAATTCTATCTTGCCACTATTGCATATTTTTGTGTGTGTATAAATTTTCACTTAAATTGTTATTATTGTCACATTACAATTTTTTAATTCATTCTCATCGATTTCTACTATTTAATGCATTGGAATTACATCTCCCTCAAAAGGAAAGCTAACACTGTAAATCTCTATATCTTATCTATACAGGGGATTTGTATTACATTTGGAATTACAAAGTATATTTTTGTAGTTACTGAAATAGATAGTATAAAATATGGTGAATATCCCTATTTTATACATCTCTTAATTTTAGGCATATTCCTTGTTATTTCAAATGATACATTTTTATTTATGATTCTGAACTTGATAATCTATTGAAATTTACATTACAACACTTAACATTCCAACGAATTGAAACACTACTTAAATCCCAATAATTTTTTATGATAACTTTCAAATTTACATTTTACTTGCATAGGTCATTTAAATCTATAAATATGGAATTATCGCATAATTTATTAATTACAAGGACTACTACTACCTAATACTTTCCAGATTCATATGCGTGTAATATTAAAATTAAGTTATCAATCATAGAGTATGTAGGCAGGGTTTATAAATTCATTACACGTATAAAAGTTTACCTACAAATCAAGGTTTACTTACAAGAATAAATTTATAATGAAATAAATCTAATATCATATCCCATTCACCTTTTAGATTTCCAGATCCTCGGATGTAATCTCTGCTACTGCAGTTTGACTCCTCTTATTCTCTCTATTTGAATACGTACACAACAGGTATACATATACCATCAGAAATTTGGATCTAAAAGTAGATTAGGATTTATTAAGGCTTTAGATCTGGATTTATAATTTACCTTGGCTTTGATGGTTTAATTTCAACCCTATTCTTTTTCTCCATTATCCTCTATTATTCTTCACTTGTATGTACATATATAGACTATAGATTTATTTAGGTTTAAGAATTTGTGGAAAAGAGAAAATGACAGAGCTACGCCATTGCTTCGAAAAATATGAGAAGAAAAGTGAGGGGTTAGGCCCGTATTTATAGGGGTTCGAAGTAATGCTAACCGTTAGATTCTTTTATTTTAAATCCGAGCTGTTCGATCGCATCAAAATCTCATATTCGACAGCTCAATCGGTCGATCGCTGCACCCCTATCGGTCGATGGCTAGGGTCGACTGGTCGATATGAATTATGTTAATTAATTATGTTTGCACAAAAAATGGGCAAACATCTCCAAGTCGTATGATTTAGTCGATTTTATGTTATTCTTAATGATTTGGGTGATTTATGCAAACATGTAAAAAGCAGGGACTAAACTGTAAAAGACACACAGATTTATAGTGGTTCGGCCAGAACATGCTTACGTCCACTTCATATGTTATTCCTTTCGTTGTTCAGATTACAAGTACAAAGCTTTGATTACAAGTGTATGAAAGTTGTTTGAAAGTTCTGTCCGTGCTTGAGCTCTCAAACTTCTCCCCCATTGTTGTACCCCTACCCCTCTATTTATAGAGTGAGGCTGGGGGTAGGGGTCTTGGATGTATATGGCTGCTGGTGGGCCTGGGCTGATGTAATCTGGCCTGGCATTGTTGATTCGGTAGTGCCTTGGTTCGGTAGTGGATGAGTTGGGATTTGGTTCGGTGGGACTTGGTCTGGTGGATTGGTTCGGTGGGACTTGGTCCCGTGGATTGGTTCGGTAGTGAATGAATTGGGATTTGGTTCGGTAGGACTTGGTCCGGTGGAGAGTGGTGAGTTAGGTGATAAAGGATAGAGTTTGGTTCGGCTAGGCTTAGGAGGTGGGTTGGCTCGATAGTGAATGGTTCGGTGGTGGTGGAAACGCACCCAACACTTGCCCCCCAAAGTGGGGTATATGCCAGCATATGCCGCTCTTTGTTTTCTCTACGTTCGGCCCAAGTGCCAAACCAATTGGTCCGGTCGTCTATGTTGGTCTATAAGTAGGGGCTTCACGCCTCTGTTATTCCCTACCAGCCGAACCAAATTCTTGTCTTTGCCGAATCAAACGCATCAACGAACCAGACCTCAGCTGCCGGACCAGGTGAGGCCCTCTTCTGCTGAATGAACTTTCGGTTTGAACTACCGAATGAATCCAGGGAGTATGTGTGCCGAATGAACCTTCGCCTCGCACTACCAAATGAACTTGGGAGTATGAGTGCCGAATGGCCCTTCGCCTCGCGCTACCGAATGAACTTGGGAATATGAGTGCCGAATGGCCCTTCGCCTCGCACTACCGAATGAACTTGGGAGTATGAGTGCGGAATGGCCCCTAGCCTCGAACTGCCGAATGAATTTGGGAAGTACGAGTGTCGAATGGACTTTTGTCTTGAACTACCGATCGAGCTTTTATGTTTTGAATTATGAATGATATTCCAGGCCGTATGTACTTGCTTGTTTATGTCTCCACACTCCTTGTTCTAATAATGTGTTTTCTCCTGTTGTAGATAATGTCTCATAAAGTAGAAACCCGTTCCGACAAGAAGAAATCCAAGGACAAAGGCGAGTCCCCCATTGTGCCCCCAGTTCGGGCAGAACGTCATGGACCAACCCTGAGATCGTTAGTAGATGGGTACGGTCTTCAAGAGCTCTTGAATTCACCGCCAGACTGCTTTCCCAGCTCCCTCAAAGATGAGCAGCTTGATGGTATATCTCGCTCTTTCGGGATCGATAGAGCGCTTATGTTGTTGCCGGGGGAAGGAGTGATGCCGTATAATCCCCCTGAAGGATATTTCGCTTATAGTAGGTATCACTGTATGTGCGGGGCCATTCCTCCGATCAACGCTTGGATCGTCAGCTTCATCACATACTTGAAGGTGGCCCCTTTCCAGCTTCAGCCCAACTCCTATGCCATCTTGGTGAGTCTGTTTATTATCTTCCAGAGAAAATACGGGCGTCCTCCTTCCAACCGAGAGATTTGGTATCTATACAACCTAAGAGGCTACAAGAAGGGGTCTCCATACATTAGCTTAGAATCGGCCGTGTCTTTCAAGCCAGTCCTGGACTTATATTCATAATTTTGCATGTTCAAGAAGGAGTGGTTCTTTGTCAAGGATGACTCTGTTTCTTTCCACCGCTTCACCTTTGGCTGTAAGTCGACTTTTACTTATAATTTCCGTTCTGACTGTAATGCTCCTCCTTATGTGCTTTGTTTCTTGCTAGCGACAGGTGGCTTTGCGGTTGTAGAGAATGATCGTTTAGTTCGGATGGCTGGGGAAATAGAAGCCATTCCGAAAAAGGAGAGGGCAGCTTCTTATTTGATCAGGAATGCTACTCTTTTGGAGCACAACTTGCTTCTGCCACGCTAGTCTGTGGTCAAGCAAAGAGACACAGCCGAGGAGAGGGCCGCCAAAGCTAAAGGAGGGGCTACGGGGAAGAGCAGCAAAAGGAAACTCTTCTCGAAACATCCAATTGCCGGGGGGGGAGAAACTTAAGAAGTCCGACGGTCCCTCCCCTAGCACATGTCCAGACATTCCGGAGGAAGAAGATGTGGAGGAGGAAAGAGGTAAGGATGAAGGAGGTGAGGAGGAGAGCGGAAGTGATGGAGAAGGTGGTGCTGATGGTCATCGTGATGATGGTGGCGATGGACAGAGTGGTAGTGGTGTGGGGGCTTTGTCTTCTGAGCAAGCAGGTGTGATCCAGGAGTGGACGGACGATGCTTTCCGTCTAGCTTTCGAAGGGTTGGAGGAAGGATCGGCTTTAGTGGAGAAGCCAAAGAAAGCTGATAAGGCCGGGACTGGTACCGATTCATCTTCTAAGAGCATTTCAGCTAAGGCAACTCCTGCGATTCAAGGTGAATTCTTGACTCCTGCAGACTCCATTTATGATAGGGATTTAGGAATATTTTATGATCGGCTTCCGTCCTGGAGTGAGATCCAGGACTTATTGTAGTATCCTACTCCTCCCCAGGGTTTGTATAACAAAGCACCTCTTTACTCTTCTTAACTTGATATATTTCTTGAATTATAGTCCAATGTATGCTTGTAACACTTGGTTTCATATCACAGAAGCAGGTAAGGTGGCCAAGACATCAGACGTTCGGCACCATCTCGAACAATACAAACTTCTCAAGGCTTCTACTAAACCAAAGCCTCCGACTAACCACCCCGAAGATGTAGTCGGCTACCGTCCTCTTCTTGGAGTTATCGAAGAGGATATCCAAAGGAAGAAGAGGAGTCGCTCCTTGCTTGAATCTTCACCTGGTCCTCAGCTTCCAACTCAGCCTCCCCAGGATACCACGGAGGAGAGTACTGGGCTTATACCTTCTCCGCATCCGACTGAAAATCCTACCGTTACCCAAACAGATCATCCCGGTTTAGTTCGTAATCCGTTTGTGGGTCATCCGGATCTGGATCTGGATCTGGGTTTTCGTGATGTTTCCTTCGATGAGGCTACCGGTGAGCACCTTCTCCCTCGTAATCCTATGGTAAGTATACTTGATGAAGCTAAGTCCCTGGACCTTGATTTTCTTACCACTAGGGTTGTAACTTTGGGGGACGAAGGTAAGGCAAACATCGACCGGGTTGCTGAGGAGACCAGAAAGCTGATGGGGCATCATGCCCGATTGGTCAAGGCTGGGGAAGAAATCGAGAGCGCCAACATTCGACTGCGGTTAATGGTTTCCGACCAGGCCAAACAACTCGCTGATCAGGCCATCCAGATCTCTCAACATGAGGCCGCCTCTAGGCAATTAAAGAGAACTATGGAAGAGGCCAGCAGGGCAGAGTTGCGGAAAATGGAGGCTGCTTGTAAGGAACGGATTGATATGGCCATTGCAACGGTGGATGAGGTTCGGAAAGTGGATCTTGAGCGGGTACAGGAGTTATCTGGGAAGCTTGAAGCCGCAGAGCTTGCTCAAACCATGCTGAAGGAGGAGAAGGAGGCGATGAGGAAATCCTTTCAGGCTGACTGCTCACGATACCAATCGGAGAGGGATGCTGCTGTTGCAAAGCTGTTGGCTTCTGGGGACCGAATAAGGGAGTTCGAGGAGAACGAGGGGATAATGGATGAGATGCTTCAGGATATGTACTTTCGCACTTGGAAACAGGGCAACTTATCCTGGATGGATGATTATCCCCGAGTCATGGCCAGGATTTACCTTAGGGCCCTGGAGGAGACTAAGGCCGATGCGGATAAGGAGGGTGGCGTGGCCTTCAAAATGGACGTGGTCACGGCCCAGTTCACCAAGGAGGAGAAAGTGGCGGTGAAGGAGGGTATGCGGCTGCTTACTGCTGAGGAGGTAGGTGTGCAGTTGGAGGATGATGATCAAGGAGTAGATGCTGGTAAGTCTTCCCTTTCAGTCTTTTCGTAACTTGATTGCTTATTGTTCGTGACTATTAATGGATTCTTTCCTAAATTGGACAGGCGGGACCCCTGGAGCACCAACGACTTCTGGTCAACATGCTGAGAGTTCCGATCCCGCGGTTAAGTAGATCTCGGGGGGCCAGTAGGATAGAGGTGAAGCTCTGATGCAGTCGACTCCTTGACTTGATTTGAATATCTTTTGGTTTACTTGACATTGCTATCTATGGTAGTCCCAAAACATTAATGTAACTTTTAGGCTGTAATTATGTTATTCATAACGAACGACTTTATTCTTGGTATGTACTTTTTAACTTAAGCTGATTCTGCCATATTTGAATACTATCGTTATTTTGGTGTGTTGCATAAGAAATATAGCTGTGCATATTCCTGTGATTTAATTGTGTTTGATGTCAAGTTCTTGCTTAAAATATAATTTATACAAAAGAAGAATGTACCGCCCTTCATGTTTTAGTCGTAGACGGTTGCTTTGAGCGTCTTGTATGACTGAGCATGGAATGCAGCTGAGTGACCTGTCATCCAGTTGTGAGTTCCTATTCCCCTTAGCGAGCGTCTCCTATTTTGTGTCCTGTACTTTAGGGATCGTTATAGAGGATAGAAGGAAAGTTTTTAAATAAAATAGAAATATAAGAAATAGTAAAACTTCCAATCGCGGAAGGCCCGCGATGTGCTTAAGTTCGTGGAAAACGGGTTTTGTAGTCACTTTCCCTATCTGTGGGTCTTGGAGACATTTGTCACCCATCTTACGCCTCGGCGGGGAGTTGCTCTTTTTTACCACAGCCGCACTTAAGACACTCGGAGCCAAGATCGCGCGCAGTAACTACCCGGGCCATTATGGCCCGTAATCGTGGGTATTATTCGATTTACCGTGGCCGTCTAGCGTGGGTGCCGATCGTCAACCGTGAACTACCCCTGGATGGCTACACCTTATGTTGGGGCTTAAAGTAGGTTCACGGTTGTCGGCGAGCCGAACGCCATAACGAGCTGCCTCGGCTATAGTCGGCCTTCTCGGTGGCTTATAATCGGCTTATTACAGTTGGCTTTAAGGGCCGATCGCGAGCAATGAGTTAACCCACAGCAGAAGGATGTTGGAGCAAAAGTGTCTCATCGGCGAGGGCATAGATTCGCATAGTACCTGTTAGGTCTTGTCCAGATGAAGTCGCGCTGTGGTGTGTCTTGAATGGAAATGCCATTACACAGGATTTTGTTCAACAGAAAAGGATAAAGTTAACAAGCAGCCAAGATATAAAGGAATAAGTTAAAAAAGAGACAAGTTTTTAAAGTGGTTCGGCACGAAAATGCCTACGTCCACTGATTCTCTTTGTTAATTCACTTCATATGGGAAGTACAAGTTAATAAAAGTATCGACGAAGGTGTTGGATGTTCCATGCCCTCTGGAACACCTCTCCGTCCACTGTTGACAAAATATAAGCTCCGTTGTGGAGATCTTTATGAATTACATATGGTCCGTCCCAGATTGGATCTAGTGCACCGGGGTGCGGGAAGATTCGTTTGAGGACAAGATCTCCTTCTTGTAAGCTACGATGCTGGACTTTGGAGTTGTATTGCGCTGCCACTTTTTGCTTGTGAGCTGCTGCTTTGAGCGCTGCATCGTTTCTCCTCTCTTCAGTTAGATCCAAAGACATGTGAAGGAGTTCTTCATTCTCTTCTGGGTTATAGTGGATCCTGCGGTGGGAAGGTACTACAGTTTTGATTGGGAGCATGGCCTCCGATCCGTATGCCAAAGAGAAAGGAGTATGCCCCGTTGATGTTCTGAATGATGTGCGGTAGGCCCAAAATGCCGTAGGAAGTTAATCCATCCAAGCGCCTTTTGATTTTTCAAGCTTCTTTTTTATTAAAGTTTTGAGAATTTTGTAGACAGCTTCGACTTGTCCGTTTGCCTGGGGGTAAGCCACAAATGAGAAGCTTTTGTGAATTCCGTGCTTTTGGCACCAGTCGGCAAACTCTTCGTTGTCAAACTAAAGTCCATTGTCCGATATGATTTTGAGTGGAACCCCGTACCTGCATAGAACATTTTTGATCAAGAAGTTAATAACTTTTACCGAGGATATTTTATTTAGAGGTTCCGCTTCCGCCCATTTGGTGAAATAGTCGACTGCCACTATAGCATATTTGGCTCCGCCTCGGCCCACTGGCAGTTCGCCAATCAGGTCAATTCCTCATACTGCAAAGGACCAAGGGCTGGTCATTTGAGTAATCTCATTTGTTGGTAGACGAGGAATCTTGGCAAATTTCTGACATCTGTCACATTTTTTAACGAAGTCTAAGGCGTCTTTATTTAAGGTGGGCCAGAAATATCCATATCGAAGTATTTTCTTTACCAAAGTCTGCCCTCCAGTGTGATCTCCGTAGCTTCCTTGGTGGATGTTGGATAAGATTTCCTTAGCTTCCCTTCCAGCGACACATCTTAATAAGGGGTTAGAGAAGCCGCGCCGATAGAGGATGCCTTCTTGTATTGTGTAGTGGGAAGCTTTCCTCAAGATTTTCCTAACTTCGTTACGCTCGCTGGGCAGTGCGCCATCTTGTAAGAATTTTCAGATGGGAGTCACCCAAGTTTCCTCTTCGATTGCAGCTACCAGATTCACTTGCTCGAAACTCGGGGTTAGTTGCTTTGAGATGGCTACTGTTCCGGAAATGGTACCGTCTTTCATGCTAGCTTGCTTTGCCAGCTCCTTGGCCTCTTGGTTCTCTTCTCGAGGGATGTGTTTGATTAAATAGTGATCCAATTGATCAAGTAGCAGCTTGGTCTTCTTTAGATATGCTGTGAGTCGTTCTCCTCGAGTCTGAAATTCTCCTAGTATTTGGTTTACAGTAAGTTGAGAATCACTATGAAGACATAAAGAACTGACTCCAATTTCTAAGGCAAGTTCTAATCCAGTTATTACTGCTTCGTATTCTGCATCGTTGTTGGTGGCAGCGAATTCCAACCTTAGATCATAGTGTAGCTTCCTTCCCCTGGGAGTGATTATTACAACACCTGCCCCCGAGCCTTGTTCGTTTGAAGCTCCATCCACAAAGAGATTCCACTTAATGTCTTTTTCTATTTCAGATTGCTCCTTACCTTCGTTGGTAGTGAATTCGGCAATGAAATCGGCCATGTCTTGTCCCTTGATGGCGGTGCGAGGATGGTAGGTGATATCATATTGACTTAGTTCAATGCACCATTTAAGTAGTCGTCCAGAAGTGTCGGGACGATGGAGTACCTGCCTTAGCGGTTGATTGGTTAGAACTCTGATGGAATGAGATTGGAAATAGTGTCGCGGTTTCCGTGACGTGATTAATAAATAGTATGCTAGCTTCACAAGTTTAGGATATCTGGCTTCCGCCCCTGTTAACCTCTTGCTTACAAAGTATACTGGCCGTTGCAAGCGGTTGTCTTCTCTCACCAAAGCGGCGCTTAGAGCATGAGATGACACAGTAAGGTATAGGTATAGCTCTTCGCCTTCGCTTGGAGATGAGACTACTGGTGGTCTCTGGAGGTGTTCGATTAGGTTAAGGAAGGCTGTTAAGCATTCGTCAGTCCATTCGAACTTTCCTTTGTCTTTCTTTAGAGCCTCGAAGAAGGGGACGCACTTGTCAGTCGCTTTAGGGATGAATCTGCTTAGGGTGGCCACCTTCCCATTTAGGCTTTGCATTTCTTTTCGAGTGGAATGTATCCTGATATCTTTCAGGGCTCGGACTTGTTCGGGGCTTGCTTCAATTCCTCTGGCATGGACGATGAATCCCAAGAACTTTCCTGACGATACTCCGAATGAGCACTTTAGAGGATTCAGCATCATTCCATATTGGCGAAGTACTTGAAACATCTCGCCCAGGTGGCTTACGTGATCGTTGGCTTTCCTCGATTTTACTAGCATGTCATCCACATAAACCTCCATAGTTCGTCCTATCAGTTCCGCAAACATCTTGTTGACGAGGCGCTGATAGGTAGCCCCGGCGTTTTTGAGTCCAAAAGGCATTACTCTATAGCAGTACAATCCCCGGTCAGTGATGAAACTAGTGTGGTCTTGATCGGCGGCGTGCATAGGAATTTGGTTATATCCTGAGTATGTGTCCATAAAAGATAAGAGTTCGTGCCCGGCGGTGCTGTCCACAAGCAGATCGATTCGGGGGAGTGGGAAGAAATCCTTCGGGCAAGCGTCATTTAAGTTGAAGAAGTCAATGCATGTTCGCCACTTCCCATTAGCCTTCTTTACTAGTACCGGGTTAGCGATCCACTCTGGGTAGATGGCTTCTCGTATGAAATTATTGGCAAGTAGGTTCCTTACTTCTTCATCGAGGGCTGTTGATCGTTCTGCCCTCATACTTCTCTTTTTCTGCTTTACTGGTGCCTTGGTAGGATCGATGTTTAGTACGTGGCATGCCACGTCTGGGGAGATTCCAGTCATGTCAGCGTGCGTCCATGCAAATACATCCAAGTTGTGGCGGAGAAAATCAATGAGCTGATCCCTCAATTTTGCTCTTAGCTGAGATCCGACTTTCAACAGTCTACTCGAGTCATGTCTGTCTACAGATACAAACTCCATAGCCTCTGCAGGCTCGGCGGTGGCCTCCTCTTTACTCCTGGGGTCTAATTCATTGAAAGCATCACTGGTATATCGAAGAGGAGGGGCTTTCTTTAGTTGCTATGCTTCCAAGTTTTTCATGCAGAGAGTAGTCTCTGCATTCTTCCCTCTATCCTTCCTGCGATTTTTGCGAAGTTCAATTACATAGCAATCTCGAGCGGCGTCTTGATCTCCCTCTACTTCCCCTATTCCATTGTCTGTTGAAAATTTCATCTTTAGGCACCACAGGGCCAAGACAATTTGTAAGTCAGACAAGGCTGGTCTTCCTAAAAAGGCGTTGAAGGCCGAGTGGTTATCTATCAGCACAAATGTTTGTTTCCGCACAACGGAGCGGGGGTAACTTCCTATTTCAACAAAAAGGTCCAATTGCCCGAGGGGCATCTTCGCGTCTCCAGTGAAACCGTGTAGTGGTTTGCTGCAGGGAGACACATCCTTCATTGACAGCTTCATTCTATCGAAAGCATGCTTGAATAGGATATTTACTGAGCTTCCAATGTCTACTAGAATTCTGAAAACTTCGGCTGGGCCGAACCGGGCAGAGATGACCATAGGATCCATGTGAGGTTACTGCCTTCCTTCTAGGTCACGCCTATTGAATGTGATGTCATCATTCTCTTTTCGCTTCGGGTGGTGTTCTTCCATAACAGAATTGACGTAGCCTTCATTGTTTCTAAGTGACTTTCCGTATCTTTCCATCTCTGCCCAGTTTCTGTCGGCGATGTGTGATCATCTGGATATGGTATGGACCACTATCTTCTCTTGACTGGAGCCGCTGGTGTTGCGATTTCCCCCTCCTGTTTCTGGGAGGGGTAGCCTTGGGTTCTCATTGGCAAGAGTTGGGGTCCTGTTCTGACCTTTTACATAGCGTTCCAGTCTCTTCCTTCTGATGTGTTCTTCAACTAGGTCCCGGAGATGATGGCATTCATTGGTATCATGCCCATGAGATTCGTGGAAGCGGCAGAACTTTCCAGACTTAATTGTGTTATCTGATTCCTTCTTGTATGGCGGGAGTCGGTATTTAACTTCGTCTTGGATGGCCAGGAAGATGTTTCCGATTGTCTCATTCAAAGGAGTATAAGTGTCAAATCTCGGTCTTGGTCGATATAGACATTTTTCTCCCTTTTTGCCCCCAGCATTGTCTCTAGAGTCATTTCTTCGAACGTCCTTTGCTACAGCGAGAGTGTTGCCATGAGCTGCCTTGGTTTGTTGCCCTGTCTGTCTTTCAGTGGCAGCGTCTTCAAGTCTCATATATCTTCCGGCTTCATGGAAGAAGTCGGGTAAGGTAGCTGGTTTTTCTTTCGTTAATCTTCTAGCAAACTTAATATCCGGATGCACACCACTACAGAGGGCCATCAAGATAAGTTTCTCATCGGCATCTTGGACTGCGGCTGCTGCCGCATTGAATCGGGTTAGATATTGCTGCACTGTCTCTCCAGGCTTCTGTTTGATATTAGATAGGAAATAAGCGTCCTTAGGTTGTTCCACATGAATGCGGAACTGGCTGATGAATTTTTCTTTCAACATTTCCCATGAGCTGATGGATCCTTGGGGTAGGTGGAAGAACCAGGAGGTAGCTAGATCTGCCAAGAATAGTGGGAAGCATTTGCACAATACTCCTTCTATGGCTCCGCTCATGAGCATATGCTGTTTGTATCTCTGCAAGTGTACAATGGGGTCAGAGATTCCCTTGTAAGGTTCCATTGTTGGCATTTTCCATTCTCGAGGGGTGATGGCAATTTCGATACTACAGGTAAAAGGGCTGGTTACCCTAGCGCCTATCCCTCGATATCTTTGATCCCGTTGGACGCACTCTCTGAACAATCGCGCCATCCTTTCATCGGAATTTGGAGCAGATTGAAATGAGTTTGGTTCTTCTCTACTGGGTTGATTCCGTCCATATGATCTGTAGGGGTGGTATCGTCTATCAATCCTAATATTTTCTAGTGGCTGTCTCTGGTCTTCTGGGAGCATGCTAGGGTCAGCTACAGTTGGCCCTTGCCTTGATCTTCCCCTGCTGGGTTCTATTCTGAGCACTTCCTCGGGTCCAACTTTGGGCTAGACTCTAGCTCGGCTCCGTTCATTGGTGTTTCCATGGCTAGGTAGCATGACCGGCTCAGCCACAGCCGACCCTCGCCTGGTACCTCCCCCGTTAGGGTTGGTTCCTAGCGTTTCCTCGGGTCGGAGTTCGGGCTGAGTTCGGGCTCGGCTCCTATCATTGCTGTTTCTGTTGTGGGATTCTTCGAAGAAGAAAGATCTTTGTCGCCTCTCAGGTCCTCCAGACTAGGACTCATCCCATGATTTAGTGTTGTTGTTGGATTCTTCAGCATACCTTAAGCGTGACATGAGTCGGTCCACCAAGGCTTCTTGTTGGGATGTGAAGCGGTTAGTCACCTCAGCCACAACCCTGTCCAGATCTGCCCTAGTAATTGCTGCAGGTTGTTCCGTGGCAGGGTCTGTCGGATTTGCCTGATTTCCATTTCGTATTGCTGTTGAAACGGGGCAGTTCTCTTGATCTGTGATCACTGGATCTGGAATGCTGCTAGTTGCGATGTTCTTTCCTTTGCTAACATCTTTCTTCTGCTTGGGAGGCATGTCTTCCAAGCAATGAGCGATGCTGTCGGGAAGAAGGTTAAGTGGAAGGTCTTGAGTTTAACTCTCAATGAAAGCACCAAAAATGTTTGCATAAAAAATGGGCAAACACCTCCAAGTTGTATGATTTGGTCGATTTTATGTTATTCTTAATGATTTGGGTGATTTATGCAAACATGTAAAAAGCAGGGACTAAACTGTAAAAGACACATAGATTTATAGTGGTTCGGCCAGAACGTGCCTACGTCCACTTCATATGATATTCCCTTTTGCTGTTCAGATTACAAGTACAAAGCTTTGATTACAAGTGTATGAAAGTTGTTTGAAAGTTCTGTCCGTGCTTGAGCTCTCAAACTTCTCCCCCATTGTTGTACCCCTACCCCTCTATTTATAGAGTGAGGCTGGTGGTAGGGGTCCTGGATGTATATGGCTGCTGGTGGGCCTGGGGTGATATAATCTGGCCTGGCATTGTTGATTCGGTAGTGCCTTGGTTCAGTAGTGGATGAGTTGGGATTTGGTTCGGTGGTACTTGGTCCGGTGGATTGGTTCGGTGGGACTTGGTCCGATGGATTGGTTCGGTAGTGAATGAGTTGGGACTTGGTTCGGTGGGACTTGGTCCGGTGGATTGGTTCGGTAGTGAATGAGTTGGGATTTGGTTCGGTGGGACTTGGTCCGGTGGAGAGTGGTGAGTTAGGTGATAAAGGATAGAGTTTGGTTCGGCTAGGCTTAGGAGGTGGGTTGGCTCAATAGTGAATGGTTCGGTGGTGGTGGAAACGCACCCAACAAATTATGTCGTTTAATTTCATTGATTCATTTCCTTCTACGCCCGATCAAAACAATTTTTATGCATTTTCTTACTTAAACATTAAGTAAATGCATCATTAATTAACGTTAATTTATTTTTATTGATTACATTTTATCTCCTTAATTGCATATAAATTATTTTTGATTCGAAAACTTCAAACATTAATTTTTTTTGTTTGAACTCCGATCCGAAAACTTTATATATGAAAATTGATTAGAAATTCGCCATGAATGCAATGGCATTAGTTTTGTAGCCAAATTCTGATATTTGTAAAAATTATAATTTTTGGCATTATTATTTATTGATTAATATTTTAATTGATTATTGTAAATAATAAGGGGTTTTACAGCAGCCATGAGTAATACACTGCCCAACCATTGGAGAGCGCTACGTACTATAGTCTCGCCAAATGTATTGATATCCAATCTCGATACATCTTGACTAGGAATATTTAAAATGATATTTTTATGGATTTTCTATTAAATATACATTGTATTAATTAATTAATTAATATAACATATTGCATCAAGTATATAATAGAGATAAAACACCTTTTATTTTGAACAAGTTGGTTATCGATTAGATATATGTAACAAATTACATAATTGACTCTTTGGCATACCCCATAACTCTATCAATTTCCCTTTTGTACTTGGTTTTATTATGAAATCTTATTCGAACTTGTCCAATTGGTTTCCTCCAAAACCAGTCAGGTCAATCTCTAAGTTAATGGGTAAGCTATAATATTTCAATCTTCTACTTTGTCAGTCAACATACTTTGGTGCTGATAAACTACTTTTATCATATGGAATAATCCAAAGCATGTCTCACGACTTCTAGTGAGTTCTAAGTTTGGTTACAAATTATATCATGACATTGTTATCATTAGCGATGTTATGAGATTCTCAACATTTGGAATCCCTCTCAGCTTAATTATAAATACGTGCATTTCTATTTATATACATTACTTTTACTACGTGCTATTTAAGGTAATGTGCTTGGCCTTTTATGGAATCAGCCATAACATTTTGTTTGGAATATTTCCAACTTAATGTTTCTTAATTAAGATTTGAACATGAATTTAATATTGACATGTTATACTCAATAGCACTTATGAAGTTCGAGTCAGAACACTCTTTTATGAAGAATTCGTTATTTATATTACAATTTTCTAGTATTTCGTAAATACATGAGAACATCTCATCCATTTAGGGACATCAGTTTGGATTTAATGTTTACTTCATGTATTAAATACATAAATAGACCACGATATTGGAGACAGCATAACGTGTATGATAATTCTTATTGCTAATGCATAAGGAATCCATCTAAGATGTTCCTTATTAAACATTTTAATAAGGTGTCATTGCATATCATTTGGGACATTCCCCATTTCTTTTATACTTGCTATAAGAGACATTCACAAATCCACTATTGAGTATTAAAACAACCGAAACAATTTTTAACATATGTACATCACTAACAATCAGCACCGTGTTGTTTACTTATTTTTGGTTTAGAAATATCTATGCACCTTTTAACGTTCTTTCTTATGAACACACGCTTCCTCTGCATTTTAATTGATAATCAACCTACTTGATATTTCTATCAAAACACTTGCTCAATTTTGATTCTTTTTAGAATGACGCTCGTATCCATTTTTGGATCATATTCGAAACCCTACAAACTCAATATTGCTCTCGCAAACTTTAAGATACTTTGGTTATTATATGCCAACAATCTAGTCTATTTAGAACTTTTTGTTTCAACATATATACCAAAAAATAAAGTCGTACTTGGCAATAATTTTTTAAGTGAAATCAGAACCAACTTGAGCACATCAAATGGTAAATCTGTTACTTTAATTTCAACAATTGAAATTCACTGTATTATTATTATCAATGTGGCTCGCTATATTCCACCTATATTTGTCTTTCTCTTAAAGACAAATTTGGGACTAATGGATCATAACCCTTTGGAACATCTATCAAAATTGTATTTTAATGATGTACTTGGAATCTATTTTGGATCTATACATCATACCATATCATAAATTGAATACTCTTAATGGTTTATTTAAACAACCAAAGATTATTGATTCTTGACACTGACAAGAATTCACGATTCCTCTTTAATGTACAAGAATACTCGTTGGACATTCTAATGTATTATGTTCATTTAGGTTCGGTCAATTTCATTCTATTCCTTATAATTAGTTTTATCCTTAGATTGTAACGACCTACCTTTTGGACCTTTTAAGCAGACACACATCAGACCCAAACCATTCAAATGGGCAGATTGTTATAGAGTAAATAAGAAAAAGGAAAAGAAATAAAACAGAAAATAGAATCTCGAGCGGAATGAAAAAAATCAAATAACAGTTCATGAAGCTGTTTTATAAATGCATTTGATTATTATTTTACAATACAAATATCAGAGTTACACAACAGAAATAAGTAAATAAATGCAGCGGAACAACATGATGCAGTGGAATAAATATAATAAATAATAATTCTTCAAATCTTTGTCTTCGTTCTCCAGAAATAAGGTCTTCAACCCTAAAATGCTCAGGCTGACCTAAGCGAATTGAAAAGATAAAACACTCGAGTCAGAACTAAAAAATCTTATGTAAGTTAAATCAACGGTAAATATGAGTGCGACGACGTGAGAGATGTTTACGGGGTTTGACATCTCATATCCAGTGTTTAATGTGAGTGCAATAACTTAAGAGATGTTCGAGATTCACATCTTCTAAGGATCCTTTAAACTATCTATTATGTAGTAAAATACGTATTATAATATGTCTATAGTAAAATAAAGTATTAAGATATCGCTAAGGCGATACCCATATCTTCCTTAACACATTTTATATAATGTCGTAGTTTATACATATATTGTAAACTCCACCCGCAGGTGGGCTGTCAGGGAGCACTTTATAGGTACGACACAAAAAAACTTCTAGAAGGCGCTCTAGGGCATGTGAACACGGCACTCGAGGCAATGCCAAGGTAGATATACCAATTATGGATCTGGATTGGTGGTAACGCACAACAGCTACTACCACCCACCTCGGAACACACTCTCATAATCAAAATCAAGGGGTGGCCACCAAATCATCATAAAGTCACAATATGGTATCGAAGAAATATGCCCGATTGGAAGTATGACCTCACATGGCCCAGCATGGCTCCTATTTTAGTCACATCTAAGCTGACTCATGGGAGTCAGGGTCATGTCGTACCTTATAAAGAAATCGTTCGCCAAAGCATCCTACTTCATTTCTTGAATCTCCACCACGTACACAGTTGTTAAATTGGTTTTCGGTATTGGTAAAGAGTATGACAATATCTGATTTCGGTATCTTTAACAACCAAATGCTTATTTCACACCGGATGGTTCTTTAATATTTCAAAAAGTCAATTTACAATTGATATCAAAATATCATATTCTCAAACCATATCATTTTCAAATCATATACACTTTGAAAATCATATTTACTCAAATATGTCATTTCACAGAAGGTATTAATTTCAAATTCCCACTTAGGTTGTATCATCATCAAGGATTTAAATATGCATACTTCAACTTTACACGGTCTGAAATTTTGGAAAATAGTTTATATAGTTTAAAATAGTTAAATAGATTTGAAATAGTTCAAATAGTAAAAACAGTTTAAATAGATTCAAATTTGATTTAATTAGATTTTTAAAATGATATATATATATATATAGAATAGATTAAATAGATTTAAATAATATTAAATAGATTAAATGGATTTAAAATAGATTAAATAGATTTAAATGATATTATATAGATTTTAAATAGATAAAATTGATTTAAATTAAATTAAATGGATTTAAAATGGATTAAATAAATTTAATTAGTTTAAATTAGGTAAAATAAGTTAAATTGGATAAAATAGGTTATAATAGATTAATATAATTTAAAAATAGTTTTGAAATAAGTAGAATAGTTTAAATTTATTTAAAATAGATTTCAAAGTTATATCCAAACATTTCAAAAACTCAGTTCCCATAAATTCATTTATATTTGACACTTCAACTTTGAAATTTCAATTTAAAATCCTTTGAACAATTTGTTAAATCAATTCCAATTTCAGAGTTAACACTTGGATTATGGAAAGTAATTCAGTTTATATAAATCAATTTCCATTTCAAAATACCAGTTAACTGAATTCAAATTTTAAAGATTCAAAAATCATTTATTTAACCAATCTGGTGTCCGTATATAATTTTCTACCCTATGATCAAGTGATACAGATATTTATCATTTCAATTTGTAATTTACAATTTTACGGTTGTATATCATTTCAAACCGCAATCCTGGATTTAGAAAAAATCCATAAAATCACTCGAGTCTATCATTTCAACCCATAACGATTTTTCTCTAATCTATAGATCATTAGGGTATGTATCATTTCAACCCACAGGGAACTTGCACTTATAACAATATAAAAAATAACATTCGGTCACCCAATATCATGATCAAACACTCATCATAGTCATCATCTAAATCAATCAACAAACATCAATAGATAACTGATAATCAGTAACAGGTATTAAATTGACAATTTAAATTCAAAATTAAATTAAATGATGATAAATGCAATAAAAGTCAAATTTATCTAGAATGACCATTTAAATATACCAAAAACCGATCAATAAGTTTCTAATTACATCGTTAATTTAAACATAAGAAATTTTAGAAGTTGTGAGCGGGTTAAAACACTCACCTTCGATTTTAAATCGAATAAAAATCCAATTTAGGGCTCAAATTCAAACAGTCTTAGAATTCATCCAAACCAGCGTCAAAATGCCCGAAATTTCGATACGATCCTAACAAAACAAACCGTGCATGAATCTGAGTTTGTATGCAAGAATTATTTAGTTTTGAAGTTATTCGATTTACATCACAAAATTAAATGTAAAAAAATATTAAAAGAATTGAACGAACACGTCACCCTTACCATCAGTTGACACGAGCAACCCACGCACACACCCTAACTCGCGTTCGAACATCAGCCTACGGCCGTACGCGACCCACGATGACACCCGGAGGACGCCGCGACCATCCCCTACCACGCCGACCTCACGCGACCTTCCCCTTATCACCATCGGTCGCAAAAATGGAAGCAGCCGCCGTCGACACATTATAACCTAATCGACTTGTTGACCTCGATCCAATCGTCTGATCACCCTCCAACTTGCATAGATGTACTCCCCTCGGTCCTCTCTACAAAACTGTATCCTTGAATCGACGATCCATCGTCGTTGATCAAACCCCAAACGAATGGCCAAGAATTGTTCCTCAAATTCCAAACACACAGCAAACCAAATCGGAAAAAAGACAGCAGATTTGACTTGTGCTCGTCGAGAGCTTCAAATCGATATATAATTCGATATATTTTGAGGGGTTTTATTTTCCAATTTGATTTTGATTTGCAATTGAATTTGGAATTTGTGTTGGTTTGTCTGCCATTGGAAAGGGAGAAGCAGATCGAATTGTACGTATAGACAAATGTAATAAGGAATAACTAGGGTTTATATCAGATTATTTATAGGCAGATCAGAAATAAAATGAATGGACAAGATTGATTTACACATTGAAAAATAAATGACCCGAAAAGCCCGTTTCATTCCCGAAACAAAAATGGGTAATCCCATATATAAAAACAAATGTTTTGGACAGTTTTTAAATTTAATGGAATAGGTTTCAGGTCCTAATTCCATCGTATGAAGAAGCTGTCTTAAAATTAGCTCATTTCAAATTGATTTCAACTAAATCAATTTCTATGCGTTTTGAGTCCATATGATCAAACAACAAGTTCGATCGCTACGAAACTTGAAATCTTACAATAATTCACCGTTACGGATCCGATGAAACTGGTTTCGTCGAAATCCGAGTCAGTGGCCAAAATGGCTATTTTCAAGTTAATTAATAAATTAATATTAAATTAATTAAATTACATTTTCAATTCAAATTCAATAATTTACAATTTCTTTCATTTTAGATTACTTAGTACTTTGTAATCCTTTAAAATAAATTTATGTTTCAATGTAATATTGAACATTGCACAATTTACAGTGTTTAGTTTCAGTTTCAATAAATTCAGCAGTTATGAATTAAATTTCCAATAAATCCATTAATTTGACTTTTCAATCTTGTTATTCAACCAAATATCACCTTATGGGTATAATTAACATTGGTTCACTATTTATTACATTAATGTTCTCCAAATTCATCTTTTACCATATTGGTTGCAATAATTTGATTACATTGAATACTTGTAAATTTTATCATGATTTAAAATCCCAATAAATTTGTTTATCTTTGGTTCACTCTTTCATTGAATCAATTATTCCTTTATGAACATAATTAACCTTTCTGTTCATTTTATTACATTCATATATTGGCAGTTATAGTCTTAACTCACATTAATGTAACATTTATTTGTAATTGATTTATTTAAATTGGTAACAAATAACAACTGTCACCATTCCTACACTCAATAACATTTGTAAGTTTATTACTTACAATTAATTGTCATGACTACTATTACCTCACTAATATTATCAATCACAATTAATTACACCTTATTTCATTTCGTTAATCAATCACAATTAATTATAAATTGCTCTTTTAAATCCAATTATCCATTAATACATACATTGCTATAGTTTATTTACAACACATATCCATTATAACTCTTTAATTCTTTTAATTAATTAGAATTTACATTTATCAGTTACCTTAAATTTATACTATTTCATTTTATTCCAGTTATATTCTTATTATTACATCATAAATTTTTATTTCCTCCAACATTAAATCACAAAACCTTATTTAATTTATAATTTTTAGTTATAAAAAATTATGGGTCGTTACACTCTCCCCCATTCAAAACTGTTCGTCTCCGAAAAGGAAAAATGGGAAAAAGGAATTAAGAAATCAATATATCTTATTCAAAATATTAAATTTACAAAAAATTAATTTACAGAATTAAATAATTTAAATATAATATATCAATTTATAAACAATTAAATCCTTTTATACTCAATTAATAAAGTTTGGAAACATTTCACCAAAAAAATTCTAAGTCCAAAATTTTCGAAAAATTTCGGTAGAGTCTCCTTTGTACGGAGAGGTCTGGGAGAAATAATAATATTAATAATAAAAATATATATCATATATTTCAAAATAATATATCCTAAACCACGGGAAAACAATATAATATCATTATAAAACCGTAATCCGAGAACGTACCTATTTGTCGGGCATACAACGCTTAATTTATGAAACCAAAAGCAGTAGCAATTGCTTCCATAACTTGTATTTCACTTATATAATCCAAAGAAGTTAATTGTTATATAAAAGAAATATTTAAGTTGTTTTAGATAATAAAAAAACAAATAAATACAACATAACAACAATCACTTGCAAATAAGCATACAATCATTACATGAAATCAAAGCAATCAACCATTCATCCATATCAAGCAAAGTAAACGGTTTGTTCGGGTTTAGACACTTTTAATCGCATAGAATGACAAATAACTATTAAGTATACCATATACTCAACAGTCTTAGATAAACTTCATAGATTACTCATACACCCTAAATAATTAAACGTATCCTTTCCCTAAAAACCCATAACCAAAACAAACAAAAAAATCCAAACATTATTTAAGTTTATTTATTATCAATTTCCTTCTTCTATCATTTTCTGTTCACTATTTTCATTTATACGATGATTATTTCTTTAATTTACATTTATTCCTTACAAAAATTGAATTTCCATTCATTTATTTACATATGTTATTTACATTTCATACATGTGTTACTCATACACAAATTTTTAAACATATGTAAATCAATTCTTAAAGTACTATATAGGTATATTTGTAAATAATTGCACATTCATTCATTCAGTACTTATTTCATTTATCTACATTCATTACTTACAAAATTCATTTTTTTCCATTTATTCATATAATGAAAATTTCTTTTCATCACTTTACATCCATTTCTTACATAAGTTATTTCCATTCAATAGTTTATAATAACCAATGAATTCATTATTCAAGTATTACATACGTTTTATTGCAGTTTAGTTTATAATTTATATACTTGATTTCCAATAGATGAGCATATTTATTTGTGCATAAGTTCATACTTAAGTTTCTTACCTTTTCTTTTCATTTACTTTTCTTTTCTTATTCATACAATGTTTACCTTCATTAACTCACATTCATTATTTCTTACAAAAGTTCATTTCTCCTTTATTCATACAATGCCAATTCCTTCATTTATTACTTTCCCTTCATTGCTTAAATAAGTTATTTTTATTTCAATTATTAGATTATACATTATTAGGTACGTTCTTTTTAATTCAATTTATCATTTATGGATTATTATTATTTTTCACATTGATTTGTTTCATATAAAGTATTATTGAATATCAACTCCATTTCTAAATCATTCCCAATGTTCTTTGAAGTTATAATCATTCAATTTATATAGTTCTCATTTTAATTATAAATTAATTTAAATTTATAATTATTCACTTACAGTATTCACCTTTTACTATTCAATCTGATCTTAAATATCTTAAAATGTTACCTAAGTTTATAATCATTTTCTTACATTATTTGCATTTATTACATTTAATTAGTAACCTTTCAAACTATTAGCTTCAGTTTATTATAGTTTATAACATTAGAATTCTTATTTATAAGAGTAATTCCATTGAACACTTTCATTTTCCAAGTTTTACTTGTAAAATATTATATTACATATTCTAACTAACATTTCAACTTTTAATATTTTGGTAAGTTATATATATATATATATATATATATATATATATATATATATGTTGGAATGCAATAGAAAGTTACACAAGTTTCTCTTATTTATTTAGTTAACAAAATGTTCAATAGTTACCATTTCTTATTTTTATTTCCATTTTATTTACAGTTTACAAAATTTTTGTTTCTTATCTATTTCATTAATCATTTTAACATCCAATTTCTTATTTTCATTTTAGAAGTTTTCAACTATTAATATAGTTAAAATTCCATTCATTATATAAATTTCAATTTCTAATTTACAGAAACTTAAGAACTAAACCACTGGGTTTCATTTTAATCCCTTTAAAATAATATTTACCCATAAATTATATATACATATATCAAATCATATTTAGAAATTAAAAATAAAATTTGTTTATTAAAACAAATGTGTAGAAAAATTACTACAATAGTCTTCCCATTTTGAAACTCAAAAATGAATGTCGATGATGTGTGCACTCATCACCGAAATTATTTTCTAGCGACTGAGAGGGGAGTACAACACTTATTTCCTTTCAAAATTCCTATAAAACATTTCTTCCAAATCACATTGAAATATTTATATTGAAAAATACTTCCAAATAATACTAATATTATATTCCAAAATCTTTCAACAGAAATTTTCAAAAATCACGAAAATCCAGTTCTCAAATTTTCAGTTTATATTTAATTTATTTGTAAATCTCATTTTCCAATCAATACTTGTAAATTTTATTACCAAAGAAACAAATATATTGCAACCAAATATATCATTTACAAAATTTACTATTTTATATACAAAAATATAATAGGCAAAATTATTTTATTTACCTATAATTCAAAACAAATACTGTGTCGGTCTGTCCTATAAAGCATTTAGAAATTCCTATGATGTCATAGCGTCCTATATACTGACCAGAATTTTTAAATACAAAACGAAACATATTAACACAATATAAAAACATTTTTATAACACTAACAAATAAGATCTCTTTTGTATATGCACTCAGCGACTCATTCTAGGGTATTACTACCCTATTTTATATGAGTCAGACCCCACAAAGCTATGGTTATTGCTAAACCGAAGCTCTGATACCAACTTTAACGACTTGCCTTTCGGACGTTTTAAGCAGACACACACGTCCACTCAAACCATTCAAAAGGATAGATTGTTATGGGGTAAATAAGAAAAAGGGAAAGAAATAAAACAAAAACAGAATCTCACAATGGAATGACAAAATATAATTATCAAATAACACTTCATGAAGTTTTTTATAAATACATTTGATTATTCTTTTACAACACAAAAATCAGAGTTACACAACAGAAATAAGTAAAAAATGCAGCGGAACAACATGATGCGGTTGAATAAATCTAATAAATAATTATTGTACAAATCTTCGTCTTCGTCCTCTAGAAATAAGATCTTCAAATGCTCAGGCTGACCCGAGCAAATTGAAAAGACAAAACACTCGAGTCAAAACTAAAAGATCTTATGTAAGTTAAATCAATGGTAAATATGAGTGCGACGACGTCAGAGATGTTTATGGGGTTTGACATTTCCTATCCAGTGTCTAACGTGAGTGCAATAACTTAAGAGATGTTTGGGATTCACATCTCCTAAGGATCCATTAAACTATCTACTATGTAGTAAAATACATATTATAATATGCCTACAGTAAAGTAAAGTATTAAAATAGCGTTAAGGCGTTACTCATATCCTCCTTAACACATTTTATATAATGCCATAGTTTACAAAGATCCTGTAAACTCCACCTGTAGATGGGCTATCAGGGAGCACTCTATAGGTACGACACAAAACAAACTCATAGAAGGCGCTCTAGGGCATGTAAACATGGCACTCGAGGCAATGTCGAGGTAGATATATGTAACGCCCCGAAAAATTTCGACTTTCAAAAATTCGACATCGACACTCACTTTATCGACTGCCGAATATCGAAGGCCGAAAACACGGAATGTTATGGGTTTTAAAAAGAATTAAGAAAAAGAAAGAAGAGAGAAGAGAAGATAGAAAATTTTGATAGGGAAAAGAAAATAGGAAATTTGAAAATAGAAGATAGGAAAATTTTAAAAATAGAAAAAGAGAGAATATAGAGGAAAAAGAGAAACAGAAGAAGAAAATAGGACGGGACAGAAAACAACAACAGAACAACAACAGAATCTCACAATTCGCAGCGGAACAACATATAATAATAAATGAATAATCTTTAAACAAAGAACTATATCAGTTATTACATTTTATACATTACATTACATCATATCATCAGAGTGTACAACATCATACAACAACAAACAGTGCAGCGGAAAAAGAAATACTATATAAATAATATGCCATGCCATCCATCTTGCCTCCAGCAACTCCAGAATATCCAGAATATCCTGATAAACCTAACTCTTGACTGCCCGTGTGGAAATTGGTGGGCACCCAGAGTTTAGGAAGGAAAACAATAAACTCCAAGTCAGTCATGTGACTGGTGTGAGAACTCAAAACAGTTTATTTACTTTAAAATCAAAATAGAGGAATATTTTTAAAGTCAATTCGCAATGCTTTTAAAAATGAGACTACCATAAGGCCTCCCGCCACACACACAATGCAAACGCAGACTTGGAGAAGATTTCTCCTTATGATAGTCAAAGATGCTTGATACGCATTTAAAAAGAGCATTTGATATTATTACTAGTGCATAGTGTAGAGGAAAATTCATTTCGAAAGTAGAATATAAATCTTAGCCAGCATAGGTACCATTATATTATGCCTACTAATAGCTACCATATTAGATGGCAGGTTCTACAACTAAAACCGTACAAGTCACGTATTGTTTCTTTGGATTTCCAACAAATGATCAGGCCAAGGAACTTCCCATTGCCACATGAGAATGCCTCTGGATGGACATCCTCGAGAACCAAACCGGATCTCTACCAACACAAGGCCGGGTTACTCCTAACTGAGTAACAACTGACCGAATATGCCATCCCCCGGTCCTTTGGGACCTTTATCAACCGAGCGCTCGTAATCAATTCACACAATCATAAAGTGTTTTCAACATGAGTAAGTATCTGGGCTCCATACCATGATACCACTCTTTTCCAGAAGGAAATGGACACATCCTAAAGGGTGCTACCCCTCATAACCTTGCTGCTTCTTTCCTGTTTTGACCATTCACGGTGTGTGAGGCTCGACAAAGTCACGTCCACAAAAACATACTTTATACAAAAGCCATGCTTTGGGTCAACAAATGATCAACACAATGATCACTAAGATAGACGATCAAATAAATGATCCTATCACAAATAATCAACACAATGATCATTTCAGCATCACTCAGCATGTCACATTACCAAACTGGGAATATATCGCTGATAACTCCAACTATATAACCTTTGAGCACATACGTCTCAAAGAAGGGTGTTAAGCAAAGAATAAATTCTCCGCCACCAACAGAAATATATTTGAAAGAAATCGGCTTTATATCTCAAATTGTAATGTCAGGCATACAATCCATACAAGTCTGTTCCGGGCTCGAACAGAACCGAAGGCACTTACAAAGAAGTCCTTGCAATCCGGATATTCACAATCCTGATCGGATTCACCATCACATATGGAGAACTCAATACCGTAGCTACTCGGTGCAGAGTCAATCGATAGTTCATCCTATCACTCTCGCAAATACCGGTCTTCAACACCGATCTTCAAATGCGATTCACAACGACGTATCACATATTCGGAGTGGGTTATACGACCCCATGGTCCTTTCCCGGTTAACCCGAATAGTGAGCGCTTATTCAAAAATAAGTGTGCATTCAAATTCAATCAATTCACATCAAATACCCATTTAAAGGGAAATACTGATAGTCGGTTATTGAACTATCAATTGATATGCATACATCACCAGATTCCAAATAATTTTCCAAATTATTTATTTTCCAAAATATCTTTACAAGATATATAATTTCAACACTTCAAAAATAAATCAATATTTATTTTTAACAAGTTTCACTTTTCACTTATAAATTCCATAATGAATTTATATTTCAAAATATCCATGCATATTGGAAAACATTTCCATACTTATCAAAAATAAGTAATCGACAAATCTCTTTATTTTCAACACTTAGAAAATATTCAATATACTTAAATCGAATTAAGTATATATTTCTTTCTTTAAGGAAATCATTCACTTAACATATTTATTTGGGCCAAAACGAATGTTGCGTAAAACATCGTTACAACAACCCAAAATCACTAGTATAGGGATTCGAAATTAAAATAGATATATAAATCCCAATACTATTCAAAACATTTCCTTTCGGAAATCATTTACTATAACAACAGTGTTATAGTCCACTATTTCCTTTTATTTCTCGAAAACATCTATTTCAACAATAAATGTTAAAATCTATGGTTTCAATCTCAATACCTTTTAAAACATCGTTGAATCGTTTTAATTCTATTTAAAACATTCACATTCTAAACAATTTCTTTAACGTGTTATTCACTGTTCAAAAACGTGAATAAACTACGTTAACAAACTTCATCATTTCTATTCACTTTAACTTAAAGGATTATTCACTGTCTAAAACGTGAATATAACTCCATTTCTAAGTTATAACAATTAACTTGTCAAAATAAGTCCTTTGTGAATTTATAAAAACAATGTTTATAAATTCCTTTTCTATTTATTTATAAAAACTTCCTTTTTTATAAATTCCTTTATTAACATATTTGATTTCATATCCCAATTATAAACTAAAAGTTCATATTATAAGTCAATTGCTTATAAAACGATTATTTTACAAAATCGTTCTTTTTTTTAAAGACTTTTCAATTTATAAACCTTATAACTTATAAGATTTATTTATTTAATAAATCTATTCTTCAAATAATTTCACCAAATTTATAAATCTTACTATTTATAAATTTCGTTTATAACTTCACAGTTTATAATTCTATAAATTTCATTCTATTATGAAATTCATTTTCACTACATTCAAACACTTATAAAAACTCGTTTTATAATGTCTATATTTCAATTTATAAATATCCATTTATAAATCTCTTAATATAAATCAGTTTATATTATTATTCTAAAACGTCTTAAATTTCCTTTATAATCTCATCATTTCGATTTATAAAATAATCAAATTTTATAAATCCTATATTTAAACTTTTATCATATATTCAAAAATCCAATCTAAATTATTTTATAAAATCATTAGTTCATATTTCTCAAAAATCGACTTTTAATCGTATTTCTAAAAATCAGCTTTTTAACTATATTTCACAAAATCATAATTTTTATAACTTTAAAAATTATAACGTTTATTTATTTAAAATGGATTAATTCTAAAAATATAGTATATTTTCAAAAAATCACTTTAAAACCATTTTAAAATCCCAAAATCTGGGTCCAATGATGCTACACACCAAATAGTCAATCACGACTACAACGATCCATCATATATCGATATGATAATCAATCAAATATCAAAATATCTGAAATTAAATAAATACTGTTGAGGAATCCAGTTGGATCCCTCCAACCTGTTTTCCTGCATCCAAAAACATTAGCACAATACCAATTTCACTCCAGTACGAAATTATCGCGGTACATGTTCTTAATAAATATTATCCGCTTACTAACGGCGTAATAGGGTCTCATCCGCTAAACAAAAAATGCGGGAAATCAACAAATGCAATATATACATATGCCAATATATATATATTGATATTATATATAATACCAATTTCACTGTTTATGAAATATTCGCGGTATATGTTTTTAATAAATAACATCCGTTTACTAACGGCGCATAATGTCTATTTTAACAATCAATAATTTACAGTCATCATTCAAACATGCATTCAAATATTTTAAATCTAACTATTTAAAATAAAAATCGAAACCTATTCGATTGAGTGAGAAGTTCTCACCTTGGTTTTAATTTCCGTTTCAGCTTTTATTTCGAATAAAATTAAACGCGCGTTTAATTTTACCCGAAATTCTCACTAACTCCAAACGACTCCAAACCAACTCCATCGCGTAGTGCTCGTCCATACGATTCCAACGCAACTGAGTTTGCATTTTTTCGACCTCGTATGAAAAAGATATGAATTTTTGAAGTTTGTACACGTTTTATATAAACTAATATAACATAACTTAATTAATTTAACCTACAGCTATCATCCACCATCCACTCCAGATCCAACGGCCCAAACTTTTCATCTCCCTCACGTCTTCATCACGCACGGCTACAGGAAGATGGCCGAACCCATACAACCTAACTAGGGTTTGATTTTGTGACACCATCTCTCAATTAAAACTCGATCAGCTACATGCATTTTGAAGCTCTCAACTCCCTCTAGGTTCGGCCCCCCTCCATGCCAAGCTCGGCCTCATGTGCTGCGTGGAAGTGCGTGCGCAGGCTCCAGTGAACGCGGCCCCCTATACGCCACCACATCGCTCCGTTTTACATCACAGCCGTTGAATCTCTAGCTCTCGATGCGCTCTACCTCTTTGTAGTTGAAACTTTCTTGAATCGATGCATAGATTAGAAGATTTGGAGGGAGAAAGTTGATGATTTTCTGGCCATTCATTGTAGGTGGCGGCTGGAGTTATTAGATTAGGGTTTTGTATATTTTTATCTAAAATTATGAAAGGTAAGGGGCTATTTATAAGGAACGAGCGACACTATTCATCCCGGAAATTCCGAACTCCGATTTAGACGCCGTAACCAGCGTACCTAGGGTTTATCCCGCGTTCCGGACACAATGGAACAGGTTTCGGAAGCTAATTCGGAAGTATGTGCGAGTTATGGCTGAAAACGCTCAATTTGAATTAAACCGATTTAAGTCGATTTCTAGGCGTTTTAATTTGTACCGGACAAACGGTAAATCCAAACGACTTGAAATTTGAAACCTTACAATAATATCACATTACGGATCCGATGAAACTGGTTTCGTCGAATTCCGAGACTTTTTGAAAAATGGCTATTTTGACTCGCCAAATTTAAATTAAAAATAAATCGATGCGTTTCGAGCTGCCACGATCAAACGATAGCTCCGATTGACACGAAAATTGAAATCCGGTAATAACTAACTATTACGGATCCAATGGAACTGGTTTCGTTCAATTCTGAGACTGTTCAAAAATTGACTATTTTACAGTCGATTATTAAATATTAAAATATTCAATTTTCACAAATTAACTTTTAATTCGATTTTAAAAGTTCTAAAATATTTCTATAACTCCAGTATGATTAAATAAAATTTTACAAATCATTTTCTATCATATTTAACTCTATTTTCAATTATTTCCATAATTTCACATATTAAGTTATCGATTTAATTATCCAATTAAATCCAATAATTCAAATAAAAATTTATTTGACTTATAAATTCACTTATTAATATTTAAAATTAATTAAATATTCATATTTTAATTATTAAAAATTCTGGGTCGTTACAATCTTCCCCCCTTAAAAGAATTTCGTCCCCGAAATTACAAGTAAGAAAAGTTACAGAATTTATTAATTTTCCAAAATTCATAATTAAACTTCTTACAATACTTTACTAAGTTTTCAAATCATACTTAGTTATCTTTCCAAAAACAATTGTATCATTTAACTTTCAACTTTAAAACAAAGTTTAAAGTTTTCAAAATTTTCCCATTTTTTCTCAAATTTTTTCTAACGCCTTAAATTTCCGGAAAAATTCGCCATAGTCTCCTTTGCGCGGCTCGATCCGAAAAAAAAAATGACAGTATATATATCACAAATATACATCTCATCAAGTAATGAGGCATCCCGAAGGGAAAAAAGTATAAAAGTGCGATATTTAATCCGAGATATGTACCTTATATTTTATTAGCGAGCATATACGGCTAATATAGCGCTAAAGCGAACTCCAAATGCGAAGCAAACGCAATCCGCACCTACTAAACACTCAACAAACAACATGAGAACATGCACATATGCAAATAATCTCAATATACAACATATAGCAACATAACTATACATGTCACATAGCAAATGCAACTAAAGCAATATATATTCAACCATCAACCAATTACATCCATAACCAATCAATATTCATTTATATTCTCATTCATATTCAATGAATTTGGGTTTTCACTTTAAATCATATTTGATTTATTTACATTGGATTTTATCAACATTCTTTCTTATTCAATTTTAATTAGTTTGCATCCACTAATTAAATCCAATTCACATTCAATTCTATTCAAATTTATTTACTTCTAATTTGAATTCAAATACTTAATGAATTATATACACAATCAACATCCATATAGCAACCAAGGTTTATCAATTACAACCAAATTCCTTTGCTTATATTCATTCTCATTCAATTTATTCAACTTCCAATAAAATTAGATTTTAATGAATTAACACTTTCATTAATTATTCCTTATCAACTTGAATTACATTCAATTGATTAAACATTCAAACCATTAATTCAATTCAATTTCAAAGTTAAATTCCCATTTACATAACTTAAGTTCATATTCTTTTAATCCACTTGATTATTTACTTCGATACCAATATCAATTCCATTCAATATCTCTTAAGTTATATTCCATTTAACTTTAAATTCCCCTTTTATTTAGATTATCCAAACAACCTAACAATCAACTTACATACACTTTAATAATTTTGAAAAATTATTCCTTTACATATAAAAATATAATCAAGGCAAAATTATTCCATTTACCCAATTTAAAACAATATTATGTCGAATTGTTCTATTCAAGTGTTTAGAAACCCCTTCGGCTCAGTTTCGAGGCTGTGCTGACGAAAGTTCATATACCACTCAATAAACCAATCATCACAATATAAAACAATTTTATATTCACTAACAAATACGCTCTCATAGCTATTATTACACTCAAACTCATTCTAGAGTACTGCTGACTCTATCTCTAATGAGTTAATACCCTACAGAACCATGGTTGTCGCTTAACCATCAGCTCTGATACCAAATGTAACGCCCCGAAAAATTTCGACTTTCAAAAATTCGACATCGACACTCACTTTATCGACTGCCGAATATCGAAGGCCGAAAACACGGAATGTTATGGGTTTTAAAAAGAATTAAGAAAAAGAAAGAAGAGAGAAGAGAAGATAGAAAATTTTGATAGGGAAAAGAAAATAGGAAATTTGAAAATAGAAGATAGGAAAATTTTAAAAATAGAAAAAGAGAGAATATAGAGGAAAAAGAGAAACAGAAGAAGAAAATAGGACGGGACAGAAAACAACAACAGAACAACAACAGAATCTCACAATTCGCAGCGGAACAACATATAATAATAAATGAATAATCTTTAAACAAAGAACTATATCAGTTATTACATTTTATACATTACATTACATCATATCATCAGAGTGTACAACATCATACAACAACAAACAGTGCAGCGGAAAAAGAAATACTATATAAATAATATGCCATGCCATCCATCTTGCCTCCAGCAACTCCAGAATATCCAGAATATCCTGATAAACCTAACTCTTGACTGCCCGTGTGGAAATTGGTGGGCACCCAGAGTTTAGGAAGGAAAACAATAAACTCCAAGTCAGTCATGTGACTGGTGTGAGAACTCAAAACAGTTTATTTACTTTAAAATCAAAATAGAGGAATATTTTTAAAGTCAATTCGCAATGCTTTTAAAAATGAGACTACCATAAGGCCTCCCGCCACACACACAATGCAAACGCAGACTTGGAGAAGATTTCTCCTTATGATAGTCAAAGATGCTTGATACGCATTTAAAAAGAGCATTTGATATTATTACTAGTGCATAGTGTAGAGGAAAATTCATTTCGAAAGTAGAATATAAATCTTAGCCAGCATAGGTACCATTATATTATGCCTACTAATAGCTACCATATTAGATGGCAGGTTCTACAACTAAAACCGTACAAGTCACGTATTGTTTCTTTGGATTTCCAACAAATGATCAGGCCAAGGAACTTCCCATTGCCACATGAGAATGCCTCTGGATGGACATCCTCGAGAACCAAACCGGATCTCTACCAACACAAGGCCGGGTTACTCCTAACTGAGTAACAACTGACCGAATATGCCATCCCCCGGTCCTTTGGGACCTTTATCAACCGAGCGCTCGTAATCAATTCACACAATCATAAAGTGTTTTCAACATGAGTAAGTATCTGGGCTCCATACCATGATACCACTCTTTTCCAGAAGGAAATGGACACATCCTAAAGGGTGCTACCCCTCATAACCTTGCTGCTTCTTTCCTGTTTTGACCATTCACGGTGTGTGAGGCTCGACAAAGTCACGTCCACAAAAACATACTTTATACAAAAGCCATGCTTTGGGTCAACAAATGATCAACACAATGATCACTAAGATAGACGATCAAATAAATGATCCTATCACAAATAATCAACACAATGATCATTTCAGCATCACTCAGCATGTCACATTACCAAACTGGGAATATATCGCTGATAACTCCAACTATATAACCTTTGAGCACATACGTCTCAAAGAAGGGTGTTAAGCAAAGAATAAATTCTCCGCCACCAACAGAAATATATTTGAAAGAAATCGGCTTTATATCTCAAATTGTAATGTCAGGCATACAATCCATACAAGTCTGTTCCGGGCTCGAACAGAACCGAAGGCACTTACAAAGAAGTCCTTGCAATCCGGATATTCACAATCCTGATCGGATTCACCATCACATATGGAGAACTCAATACCGTAGCTACTCGGTGCAGAGTCAATCGATAGTTCATCCTATCACTCTCGCAAATACCGGTCTTCAACACCGATCTTCAAATGCGATTCACAACGACGTATCACATATTCGGAGTGGGTTATACGACCCCATGGTCCTTTCCCGGTTAACCCGAATAGTGAGCGCTTATTCAAAAATAAGTGTGCATTCAAATTCAATCAATTCACATCAAATACCCATTTAAAGGGAAATACTGATAGTCGGTTATTGAACTATCAATTGATATGCATACATCACCAGATTCCAAATAATTTTCCAAATTATTTATTTTCCAAAATATCTTTACAAGATATATAATTTCAACACTTCAAAAATAAATCAATATTTATTTTTAACAAGTTTCACTTTTCACTTATAAATTCCATAATGAATTTATATTTCAAAATATCCATGCATATTGGAAAACATTTCCATACTTATCAAAAATAAGTAATCGACAAATCTCTTTATTTTCAACACTTAGAAAATATTCAATATACTTAAATCGAATTAAGTATATATTTCTTTCTTTAAGGAAATCATTCACTTAACATATTTATTTGGGCCAAAACGAATGTTGCGTAAAACATCGTTACAACAACCCAAAATCACTAGTATAGGGATTCGAAATTAAAATAGATATATAAATCCCAATACTATTCAAAACATTTCCTTTCGGAAATCATTTACTATAACAACAGTGTTATAGTCCACTATTTCCTTTTATTTCTCGAAAACATCTATTTCAACAATAAATGTTAAAATCTATGGTTTCAATCTCAATACCTTTTAAAACATCGTTGAATCGTTTTAATTCTATTTAAAACATTCACATTCTAAACAATTTCTTTAACGTGTTATTCACTGTTCAAAAACGTGAATAAACTACGTTAACAAACTTCATCATTTCTATTCACTTTAACTTAAAGGATTATTCACTGTCTAAAACGTGAATATAACTCCATTTCTAAGTTATAACAATTAACTTGTCAAAATAAGTCCTTTGTGAATTTATAAAAACAATGTTTATAAATTCCTTTTCTATTTATTTATAAAAACTTCCTTTTTTATAAATTCCTTTATTAACATATTTGATTTCATATCCCAATTATAAACTAAAAGTTCATATTATAAGTCAATTGCTTATAAAACGATTATTTTACAAAATCGTTCTTTTTTTTAAAGACTTTTCAATTTATAAACCTTATAACTTATAAGATTTATTTATTTAATAAATCTATTCTTCAAATAATTTCACCAAATTTATAAATCTTACTATTTATAAATTTCGTTTATAACTTCACAGTTTATAATTCTATAAATTTCATTCTATTATGAAATTCATTTTCACTACATTCAAACACTTATAAAAACTCGTTTTATAATGTCTATATTTCAATTTATAAATATCCATTTATAAATCTCTTAATATAAATCAGTTTATATTATTATTCTAAAACGTCTTAAATTTCCTTTATAATCTCATCATTTCGATTTATAAAATAATCAAATTTTATAAATCCTATATTTAAACTTTTATCATATATTCAAAAATCCAATCTAAATTATTTTATAAAATCATTAGTTCATATTTCTCAAAAATCGACTTTTAATCGTATTTCTAAAAATCAGCTTTTTAACTATATTTCACAAAATCATAATTTTTATAACTTTAAAAATTATAACGTTTATTTATTTAAAATGGATTAATTCTAAAAATATAGTATATTTTCAAAAAATCACTTTAAAACCATTTTAAAATCCCAAAATCTGGGTCCAATGATGCTACACACCAAATAGTCAATCACGACTACAACGATCCATCATATATCGATATGATAATCAATCAAATATCAAAATATCTGAAATTAAATAAATACTGTTGAGGAATCCAGTTGGATCCCTCCAACCTGTTTTCCTGCATCCAAAAACATTAGCACAATACCAATTTCACTCCAGTACGAAATTATCGCGGTACATGTTCTTAATAAATATTATCCGCTTACTAACGGCGTAATAGGGTCTCATCCGCTAAACAAAAAATGCGGGAAATCAACAAATGCAATATATACATATGCCAATATATATATATTGATATTATATATAATACCAATTTCACTGTTTATGAAATATTCGCGGTATATGTTTTTAATAAATAACATCCGTTTACTAACGGCGCATAATGTCTATTTTAACAATCAATAATTTACAGTCATCATTCAAACATGCATTCAAATATTTTAAATCTAACTATTTAAAATAAAAATCGAAACCTATTCGATTGAGTGAGAAGTTCTCACCTTGGTTTTAATTTCCGTTTCAGCTTTTATTTCGAATAAAATTAAACGCGCGTTTAATTTTACCCGAAATTCTCACTAACTCCAAACGACTCCAAACCAACTCCATCGCGTAGTGCTCGTCCATACGATTCCAACGCAACTGAGTTTGCATTTTTTCGACCTCGTATGAAAAAGATATGAATTTTTGAAGTTTGTACACGTTTTATATAAACTAATATAACATAACTTAATTAATTTAACCTACAGCTATCATCCACCATCCACTCCAGATCCAACGGCCCAAACTTTTCATCTCCCTCACGTCTTCATCACGCACGGCTACAGGAAGATGGCCGAACCCATACAACCTAACTAGGGTTTGATTTTGTGACACCATCTCTCAATTAAAACTCGATCAGCTACATGCATTTTGAAGCTCTCAACTCCCTCTAGGTTCGGCCCCCCTCCATGCCAAGCTCGGCCTCATGTGCTGCGTGGAAGTGCGTGCGCAGGCTCCAGTGAACGCGGCCCCCTATACGCCACCACATCGCTCCGTTTTACATCACAGCCGTTGAATCTCTAGCTCTCGATGCGCTCTACCTCTTTGTAGTTGAAACTTTCTTGAATCGATGCATAGATTAGAAGATTTGGAGGGAGAAAGTTGATGATTTTCTGGCCATTCATTGTAGGTGGCGGCTGGAGTTATTAGATTAGGGTTTTGTATATTTTTATCTAAAATTATGAAAGGTAAGGGGCTATTTATAAGGAACGAGCGACACTATTCATCCCGGAAATTCCGAACTCCGATTTAGACGCCGTAACCAGCGTACCTAGGGTTTATCCCGCGTTCCGGACACAATAGAACAGGTTTCGGAAGCTAATTCGGAAGTATGTGCGAGTTATGGCTGAAAACGCTCAATTTGAATTAAACCGATTTAAGTCGATTTCTAGGCGTTTTAATTTGTACCGGACAAACGGTAAATCCAAACGACTTGAAATTTGAAACCTTACAATAATATCACATTACGGATCCGATGAAACTGGTTTCGTCGAATTCCGAGACTTTTTGAAAAATGGCTATTTTGACTCGCCAAATTTAAATTAAAAATAAATCGATGCGTTTCGAGCTGCCACGATCAAACGATAGCTCCGATTGACACGAAAATTGAAATCCGGTAATAACTAACTATTACGGATCCAATGGAACTGGTTTCGTTCAATTCTGAGACTGTTCAAAAATTGACTATTTTACAGTCGATTATTAAATATTAAAATATTCAATTTTCACAAATTAACTTTTAATTCGATTTTAAAAGTTCTAAAATATTTCTATAACTCCAGTATGATTAAATAAAATTTTACAAATCATTTTCTATCATATTTAACTCTATTTTCAATTATTTCCATAATTTCACATATTAAGTTATCGATTTAATTATCCAATTAAATCCAATAATTCAAATAAAAATTTATTTGACTTATAAATTCACTTATTAATATTTAAAATTAATTAAATATTCATATTTTAATTATTAAAAATTCTGGGTCGTTACAATATACCAATTGCAGATCCGAACTAGTGGTAACGCATAACAGCTACTACCACCCACCTCGAAACACACTCCCATAATCAAAATCAAGGGATGCCACCAAATCATCACAAAGTCATAATATGGTATCGAAGAAATGTGTCCAATTGGAGGTGCGACCTCACTTGGCCCGGCATGGCTCCTGTTTTGGTCATACCTAAGCTGACTCACGGGAGTCAGGGTCATGTCATACCTTATACAGAAATCGATCGCCAGAGCATCCAACTTTATTTCTGGAATCTCCACCACATACACAGTTGTTAAAGTAGTTTTCGATATTTACTAAGAGTATGACAATATCTGATCTCGGTCTCTTTAATAACCAAACGCTTATTTCACACCGGATGGTTCTTTTATATTTCAAAAGGTCAATTTGCAATTGATACTAAAATATCACATCCTCAAACTATATCATTTTCAAATAATATTCACTTTGAAAATTATATTTACTCAAATGTTTTATTTCATAAAAGGTATCAATTCCAAATTCCCGCTTAGGTTGTATCATCATCAAGGATTTAAATATAAATACTTCAACTTTAAACAGTCTGAAATTTTGGAAAATAGTTTAGGTAATTATAAGTAGTTTATATAGTTTAAAATATTTAAATAGAATTAAAATAGTCTAAATAGCAAAAATAGTTTAAATAGATTTAAATTTGATTTAATTAGATTTTTAAAATGATCTATATAGATTTAAAATAGATTAAATTGATTTAAATGATATTAAATAGATTTCAAAATGATTAGATGGATTTAAAATAGACTAAATAGATTTAAATTGATTAAATGGATTTAAAATAGATTAAATCGATTTAAATTATATTAATAAATAAATTTAATAAGCTTAAATTAGGTAAAATAAGTTAAATGGATAAATAAGGTTATAATAGATTAATATAATTTAAAAATAGTTTTAAATTGATTAGAATAGTTTAAACTGATTTAAAATAGATTTCAAAGTTATATCCAAACATTTCAATAACTCAGTTCCCATAAATTCATTTATATTTGACACTTCAACTTTGAAATTTTAATTTAAAATCCTTTAAACAATTTATTAAATCAATTCCAATTTCAAAGTTAACACTTGGATTATGGTAAATAATTCAGTTTATATAAATCAATTTCCATTTCAAAATACCAGTTAACTTAAAATCCATAACTTATAATTTTACAGTTGTATATCACTTCAAAATGCAATCCCGAATTTAATAAAAATCCATAAAATTGCTCGAGTCTATCATTTCAACCCATAATAATTTTTCCCTAATCAATAGATTATTCGGGTATGTATCATTTCAACCCATAGGGAACTTGCAGTTATAACAATATAAAATACAACATCTAATTGTGACAACCGAGAATTTTAAATACTTGAAATTGATATATTTAATTGATTTTAAATATTTAATAGTTAATCTTTAACTTGAATTTCAAATATTACTATGCATTGGGTGATTTATATTATTGAATTTAATAACTGGTAATTGGGTAAACTATGAAATCTGGAGTTTCAAGTTTGTTAAAAATATTTTAAAGGCTTATAAAATTTATATTGATGACACTGAAGAAAATAGAAGGGTTAAAATTAAATTCGAAAGTCATTGGTTCAGCTTTGAAAATATATCGTTTAAATTGATATCTAAAAATAGCCTTTCGGGGAACAGTCTCGGATTTCGACGAAACCCATTCCATTGGATCCGTAATAATGTATTATTATAGAATTTAAATTTTCGTAGTGTTTGGAGTTTATCTTATGGCTATACGGTTTGAAAACGCGCTGAATTTATATCGAAAATTCAATATAAGTACTGGGTCCAAAAAGCTATCTTCTCCATACGATCGAATTAGGACTCGGAACCGTTTCCATTGCTTTTGAAATAGGGATATAACATTATAAATGCCTAGCGGCATGCTTCGATAAGAGATCGAAATTTTAAGTTATGGTTCAAGATGATATAAATTTGAAATTTAAATATAAAATATATTGTTTCACTAGTCAACCCTCAGCTATAATTTTCTCACATCAGCTGCCTTTTTATCACCTCAGAAACACTTTTGCAAGCCTATGTAGGCACGCAAGGCAATTTAAAACATGTGTCCTTTCTGATAACACGCATCTTTTCAGCGAATAGGAAATCGAAAAAAGAAAATAAACTACCCTTTCCTCTTTCTTCAGGCAAAAACTAAATCAAAATCTCAAAACAATGGCCGATACTTTTTTTTCTTTCCTCTCTTCAATTTCACTTCGAATCCACATCAGTGGAAAAAAAAGAGGGAAACTCGAATTTAGAACGCGAGCATTTGAAGGTTATCCTTTGCAATCGATTGAAGGTCGGCCTCGCACGCTTGAACAAGTAGCTCGACAATCGATTAAAGGCACGCTCAAGGTGTCCTCGAGGAATCAAAGAGGCATGGAGGCACGCGATCGACGTGAGGTGAAGGAGGGTTGTCGCATGGGCGCACGCGTGATAGTGGGATCGAAGGCACGGCATCGTCGATCAATTCGAGGGTTGGTGGAGATGGCGATGTCGTAGTGGTCCTGGCGAGGAAGGCGAACTCGTGTTGAGCCTGGGTTCGCATTCTTTTTTCTTCTGTGAGGTATTTGATAATTTACTTTTAATTAAAATTTGTATAGGTTAGAAAAAAATAATTTTAACAGTAAGGTATTACACATTCTACAGTTTATTTGATTCTGCAATTTTTCAATTTTTGATTTAATATATATAGGTAAAAGAAATTAATGTTTTATAAGGTTTAAAATAGAAACCCTTTTTAGTCAGGGGAAATATTTATACAAAAAAATATATATAATGACAGTAAGTTTTATAAAACAATTTATTTTCTTCAAAGTTATAGATTTATATATGTGTATGTGTATATACGGTAATCTTACTGTGTTATTTGCAGGAAAAGAAAACTAATTTTTAAATAAAAATATACATATGTATATATATATATATATATACATATATAAATATAAATATACACACCTATTTTAATATATATAGAAAAAACAGAAAATTAGTTTATATTGATAAAGTTTGAAAAAATATATATGTATTTAGGGTGATTAATTTATTTAATAAACTTATCTAGCTATTTAGTTACTAAAAATAATTTATTAAAAGGAAAATTAGTTTAAAATCAAATTATTTGTTTAAAAACCAAATTATTAGTTTAAATTAAATTTTTTGAATGATAATTAAGTGTTCGATTATTTCAAATGTTAATACACCATATAATGTTTATAGAAGGTCTAAAATCATGAAGAGACAAGCCGTTTGGATCAGATTGCAAATTAAGGTCAAAGGTGAGTTAATCTCACTCATTTGGATTACCGTTTAATTTTAAATAGTTGAAATTTAAATTATTGGTTGATTGATTTAAATTGACTTGATGTGATATTATATATAATAATAGTAGTATATATATTGGAGTGATTGATATTCTCGCATTATATAGCGAATGAGACCCTATGCGTCCACACAATAGCGGATGACCCTTTATACCACGATATTGCCCTCGAAGTGGGATTGCTTTTATTATATTGTGCTCATATCTGTGGATGAAAGGAAACAGGTTGGAGGGATCCAACTGAATTCCTCAAAAATGTTGAATTTATTTCATATACTATGATATGATTTATTTGATAATCTGTGATAGATTATATTGGTAATTGAAATTATTGAATGCTATGGTTTAGCTGAATATATTTTGGTATCTTATGATATCGAAAAATATAAAAATTGGATTTTTGACGAAAAATAAAGGAGAAAATTTTAAGTAAAAGATTTATAATGATTTTGGATAAATTGAAAGAATGAATTTGGAAAAGAATAAAAGGTTGATTTTAATCCTCTTAAATAAAATCCGAGTATGGGAAAATTGAGATTTCAAATTAATGGAAATAAAGGAGTTTTGAGGACTTAAAACGATAGTGTAAAAGATTGAAGGATTTATTTTCAAATCTAAGACTTAAGTGGGTTGGAAGAAAATTAAAGGATAATTTGGGAATAAAGTATGAAATGGATATTTAAGTTTAAAATAGGATTTTAAATCATAAATAAAGGAGTGAATATGGAATTAAAGAGTTTTGGAACAAATTTGGGTAAGTAAAGGAATTTATTTTAAAATGGAGTTAATTTTGAAAATCGAATGGGGAATCGATTAAGTGTTTTGAAAACTGTGATTTAAAGGAAAATGAGGGTATGGAGATTATAAAATGGGTTTATAAACAAAGTGAAATAATTATTAGTGGATAATTTTAAAGTATAAATTCACGGCAGGAATTTATAAAGAAAGGGCGATTTGTTTAAAAATAAATAGTGGTTTATTTTTAAAAAGTATAGAAAGGATATTTACGGATTTGGGACGTAAATTAGGCTGGAATAAATTGAGAAGGATTTATAGATGTTAGACGGTTATATTGGAATGAAAGTGTGTTTTTCTTAAAAGCCAAGTAAATTTCAAAGGATATTTTTAAGTATAGATTAAAAATTTTAAAAAGTGGTTTTGAACGAATGTTTTAGAAAAAATTATTATTTGGTTGTTTAAAAATTGTTAAATATTAATTTAGTATTTTGATGTAAAGGATAACTATTAAATCTTATACTTTATAGAATAGTTTTATTTTTAAACAAGTAGTTCCGCTAAAGTTTTATCTGAGAAATTATTATAGAATTTCATAACTGTTGTTTTAAATAAAGTGTTTTAAGTAGTTTTATATTTTAAATGTTTTTAAGTGTATATTTTGGATAGAGTAATTTAACTTCTTTAAAAATATAATTTTAAAGGACTTGGTGCTTTTAAGTGGAAAGAAAACAATTGGTTGAATGATTGTTTGATTTGATAGTTAAATGATCCAACTATTAATATTTGCCAATGCACTCATCGTTTCGAAGAGGCCGGGATCGGATTTAATTATCCGAAAACCACTTTGATCCGGTTTATACGCTTGCAAATGAATACCGTGAAGATGATGAAGATGGTGATTCGGTTTGTCCAGACCCAGGGCAACTTGTATGGATGAGTGCTATCAGACCATCGTCAAGAGGACAATGAGCACTCTAAGTGAGATGTGTGCTAAAAAGGTAACGCATATCATCAAGCCTCATCAACCGAGAATGGCTAAAACAGGGGAGGTGCAGCAAGGCTAAGTGGGTAACACCCAATTAGCGTATGGTCATCCCTGTCTAGATGTCTCTCTTTTATTTCGGCTGTGTGGGCGGTTGCTGATCCCAACCATGGGGTGATCTTATTCGGACTATCTAGTAAGGGGTAGCTCTAGGCTTGTGTTGCAGGGGATCGGGATGGGTCCTCGGTACACTGATCTAGGCCAGGTACTGTGACGCGCGGTACCCCAGTAGCCATGCCATTGTATGGAATCCAATCTCCAATAAGCGCCTGTATGGTTTTGATTGTGCCCAACCATGCTGGAACGTGAGATGCAAACATTTCGGCAATATTCTATTTTACTTTCAATAGACACTATTATAATATCTGACGAATTTGATAGAAAATGTTTTGGTTATCGTAACATAAAAACCCGGCATGTTTATTTATGGCGAGGTCTTACGAGATACCTTGATTTCAAAGGATTTGGAAAACTTTAATAATCCAATTGAGTGTTTTCTCATGCTGGTTTTCCAGACTGACTCGGGTGTTATTTCACTATAATGCTCGGGTCAGACTGAGTATTATAGGATACAAGATAGGATGCTATGGAGCTCAGGAGACGAGCTAGATGGTGAGACGTATCACATGTACCTGATGTATATTCCATTGTGCGGTGTATGCTGTATATTCAGCTTTGGGAGGAAAAGTTATTAGAACTGTCCTGAATAGTGTTGTTGATTTGTGTTGTACTCTAATGATGTAATGTGTAAACAGTTATAGATACTTTTGTATAAAATTCTATTGTTATGTATTATATATTGATTCCGCTGCGATTGTGAGATTCTAATATTATTTTCTATTTCTTCTTCTACCTCTTTTCTTCATTTACCTAATGTTTCGTATTTCCATCCGCTTTGAGTTAAACTGGTGGTGAATGTTGTCGACTCAAAGGGGTACGGATTTGCGGGTCATTACAGTTGGTATCAGAGCTGAAGGTTAAGAGAGAATCTTGGCTCAGGTAGGGATTACTCATTAGAGATAGAGTCGGTATTACTCTAGAAAGAGTTTGAGTGATTTAATAGATATGAGCACATATTTTTTGGTGAGTATAAAATCGTTTTATATTATGTTGTTGGTTTGTGAAGTGGTTTATGGATTCCGGTCAATACGAGTAATTAACTTTATCGATAGGGATCTCCAAACACTTATACAAAACAATTCGACATGATATTGTTTTGGATAGGGTGAATGAAATAATTTTACCCAAACTATTTTTATATACGAAAGAAATAATTTTTCATAAATTATGGGTGCTTGGTTGTTAGAAAGTGATAATATTAAATTATTATCGTTGTGTTGTGGAAATTGAAAAAAGAATTGAAATTATAGCTAAAGTTAAGAGAAATAATTATACAACAAAATGGAATTTGGAAATGTGAATTATAAATGTGTTTTATAATTGGAATGGAATAAAATTCCAGAGTAATATTGAATATAGATTGGAAGGATTTGAAATTCAAAAATTTAGGAAATTTAATTTCTTTTGAGTTTGAAAATGATTTTCCAAAGGCTTTGGGGAAATAATGACGATATTATTCGGAAATATTTTTAAATAGGATATGAAATCCGGTAGGATTTGGAATTAAAAATATGTGAAAATGTTTTTTTAAGAGTAAAATCACTAAACTCGCTTCGGTCGTTGGAAAATAATTCCAATGATGATCGCAACGTCATCGGTGTTCATTTTTGAGTTTCCAAGAGAGGAATTGCTACCTGGACGTTTTGAGTTGGTGTTGAAAAAGTTGGGTTTGGTTTTGAAATGCAAGAAATAATTTGGTATACCGAAGGATTTTGGATGTAATTGATTTCAAAAATGATTTTGAATGTTTAATAAATTGTTTAAACTCTAGGAGTTGGTTAAAAAGGATTATGGAATATAAATGGGTTTGATAACTTATAAAATTTGAAATTTGTTTAGAATAAAAATTTAACTTGAAGAAGAGTTAAAATTAAAGTAAGTCTGAAACGAATGAAGCTAAGGAAGTAAGCCAATTAAATAATAAAAACTGACTGGAAATGGAATGTAACTGAATTAACTTAAAGGGAATGAATCTAAGTTGATTAAATGGAATGGCCATTGAAATAAATCCATGAAGTTGGAAATAAATTTGTGAATGAACAAATAATTTACATTTGTAGTTAAATGGAATTTAAACTGAACATTTGAAATTCAATTTGAATTAGGTTAAGTAAAGTAAAGTTGAAGAATTAGTTCGAAGTGGACTAAAATAATAAAAGTTTGGAAATAGAAATTATTGAGATTTGAAATAAATTATTAAATGGAACTAATTTAAAGAAATGGCTAATTAAGAATGTTTTTGAGATAAGTTGAATCGAATTCAATATTTATAAATGAAAGGTAAATTGAATTCATATGGAAATTGGAGATCCAATTTGAATAAAAGTAGATATAAACCAAAGTGGTAAAGTGAAAATAAATATTTAAGTGTGTAAAATATTAATATTGAACTTAAGAAGAAATGGTGAAAATTCTTAAGTAAAATCTGGTATTGGAAATATGCTAAGTTACTATTTGAATGAAGATTAATAAAAGTAGTGAATAGGGAAATTGTGAATAAGTAAATGGGAACCAAAACAAATATGAATAAAAAGAAAATTGATATAGCTAATAATCAAGTGAGATAAATATGTAGTATGTACGTATATTATTTTATTCGCATACAATTTGATCAGATTCGAGCATAGAATTTCGAGATAGTTATATCGATCCGAGTTGGTTTTTTTTCACTCGATTTTCGACGGCGAACCCTGGATACGAATTTTTGATTGATATTGAAAATTCTCTATCATAGTTTACGGTTGTGCAAGGAGAATGATGATTTCTGATCAAGAAACCAGATCTGAGTCCGAACTAGAATGTCGGGTGGACGATACTAGTTTGGAAGTGAAATTGTATGATCGAGTGAGCGATCGGTTTGGTATTGCGTATGGATGATACGTGTGCATCGTACGGCTTAAGTAAAGAAAATATTGGAACTTTTGGAAGGAAATGAATAAAATGATTTTGAATCCTGTGTTTGGATATTATTGCTAAGTAGGTTATACAGGTATTTAAAAGCAAAGGATAAATAGATGTTTTTAATTTCAGAAGACAAATTTGAATTGCCCGACAAAAATGTATGTATTTAAATTTCTGTATGAAATTTGATGATTTTTTGATCTATCCACTTGGTTTTTGTTTTCTTTTGAAAATCTGAGGCCCATAGAGGCATTTTGTAGTTTTACCCATCTAGCTGTGCAAAGAAGACGCTGGCGAAATTTTTCAAAAATTTAGGGAGTTGGAAAAATTTTGAATTTTTTTGATAGTTTCAAATTTGGTTTTAAATTAAATTTGAAATGGTTGAGTAAGTGATATTGTTTGGAACCTATGGATAAGTTTAGGAAGTTAGTAAGAGTGATAGCGTCTTTAATAAAAAAGATTGTTTTGGGAAGTTGCTAAAAACTATTTGGATTGGGAAAATAGTTAGCGGATTCTGGATCACGTTCTTAACTAGTGATTTCGGGGACGAAATTCTTTTAAGGGGGAAGGAATGTGATGACCCAAAATTTTAAATATTTTAACTTTATATGTTTAATTTATTTTAAATATTTAAAAGTTAATCTTTAACTTGAATTTCAAATATAACTATGTATTGGGTGATTTAAATTATTGATTTTAATAATTGGTAATTGGGTAACGTATGAAATCTGGAGTTTCGAGTTTGTTAAAAATATTTTAAAGGCTTATATAATTTATATTGATGATACTGAAGATAATAGAATGGTTAAAATTAAATTCGAAAGTGATTTGTTTAGCTTTGAAATTATATCGTTTAAATTGATATTTAAAAATATCCCTCCGGGGGGCACGGTCTCGGATTTCGACGAAACCAGTTCCATTGGATCCATATAATGTATTATAATCAGTTTTCTTTTTTCATAGTGTTTGGAGTTGTCGTGTGGTTATACGGTCTGAAAACGAGCTGAATTTATATCGAAAATTCAATATAAGTACTGGGTGCAAAAAACTATCTTCTCCATACGATCGAATTAGGACTCAGAACCTTTTCCATTGTGTTTAGAATTGGGGTATAACATTATAGATGTCTAGCGGCATGCCTCGATAGGAGATCGAAATTTTAAGTTATGGTTCGAGATGATTTAAATTTAAAATTTAAATATAAATATATTGTTTGACTAGTCAACCCTTGGCTGTAATTTTCCCACATCAGTTGCCTTTTTATCACCTCAGAAACACTGTAGCAAGCCTATGCAGACACGCACGGCAATTTAAAACACGTGTCCTTTTTGATAACACGCGTCTTTTTAGCAAACATGAAATCAAGAAAGAAAAAAAGCCGGCCTTTCCTCTTTCTTCAAGTAAAAACGAAATCGAAATCTTCAAAACAATTGCCGATACTTTTTTCCTTTCCTCTCTTCAATTTCACTATGAATCCACATCAGTCAAAAAAAAGAGGGAAGCTCGAATTTAGAATGCGAGCATTTGGAGGTTATCCTTTGCAGTCGATCGAAGGTCGGCCTCGCACGCTTGAACGGGTAGCTCGACGATTGATTGGAGGCACGCTCAGGGTATTCTCGAGGAATCAAAGAGGCGTGGAGGCACGCGATCGACATGAGGTGAAGGAGGGTTGTCGCGTGGGCACACGCACAACAGTGGGATCGAAGGCATGGTATCGTCGATCAATTCGAAGGTTAGTGGAGATGGCGATGTCATGGTGGCCATGGCGAGGAAGGCGAACTCATGTTGAGCCTGGGTACACATTCTGTTTTCTTCTGTGAGGTATTTGATAATTTACTTTTAATTAACATTTGTATAGGTTAGAAAAAAATTTAACAGTAAGGTAGTAAACATTCTACAGTTTATTTGATTCTGCGATTTTCAATTTTTGATTTAATATATATAGATAAAAGAAATTAAAATTTTATAAGGTTTAAAACAGAATCCATTTTTATCCAGAGGAAGATATTTATACAGAAAAAAAAATAATGACGGTAAGTTTTATAAAACAATTTATTTTCTTCAAAGTTATAGATTTGTATATGTATATGTATATATACAGTAATCTTACTGTGTTATTTGCAGGAAAAGAAAACTAATGTTTAAATAAAAATACACATATGTATATATATATAGACACACACCTATTTTAATATATATAGGAAAAATAGAAAATTAGTTTATATTGATAAGGTTTGAAAAAAAATGTATTTAGGGCAATTAATTTATTTAATAAACTTATCTAGCTATTTAATTACTAAAAATAATTTATAAAAGGAAAATTAGTTTAAAATCAAATTATTTGTTTAACAACCAAATTATCAGTTTAAATTAAATTTGTTGAATGATATTAAGTGTCTGATTAATTCAAATGTTAATACACCATATAATGTTTATACAAGGTCTAAAATCGTGGAGAGACAAGCCATTTGGATCAGATTGCAAATTAAGGCCAAAGGTGAGTTATCTCACTCATTTAGATTACCGTTTAAATTTAAATATTTAAAATTTAAATTATTGTTCGATTGATTTAAATTGAATGGGTGTGATATTATATATAATAATAGAGTATGTATATTAGAGTGATTGATATTCCCGCATTATATAGCGGATGAGACCCTATGTGCTTGCATAATAGCGGATGACCCTTTATACCGCGATATCCCCCTCGAAGTGGGATTGGCATTATTATATTGTGCTAATATTTGTGTATGCAGGGAAACGGGTTGGAGGTATCCAACTGGATTCCTCAAAAATGTTGAATTTATTTCATATTCTGTGATATGATTTATTTGGTAATCTGTGACATATTATATTGGTGATTGAAATTATTGAATGCTATGGTTTGGCTGAATATATTTTGGTATCTTATGATATCAAAAAATATAAAAAATGAATTTTTAAAGAAAATTAAAGGAGAAAATTTGAAGTAAAAGAATTATAGTCATTTTGGATAAACTGAAAGAATGAATTTGGAAAAGAATAAAATGTTGATTTTAATCCTTCTAAATAAATTCCGAGTATGGGACAAATAGAGATTCTAAATAAATGGAAATAAAGGAGTTTGAGGACTTAAAACGATAATGTTAAAGATTGAAGGATTTATTTTCAAATCTAAGACTTAAATGGGTTGGAAAAAAAATAAAAGTAGAATTTTGGGTATAAAGTATGAAATGGATATTTCAGTTTAAAATAGGATTTTAAATCATAAATAAAGGAGTGAATATGGAATTAAAGAGTTTTGGAATAAATTTGGGTAAGTAAAGGAATTCATTTTAAAATGGAGTCAATTTTGAAAATCAAATGGAAAATTGATTAAGTGTTTTGAAAACTGTGATTTAAAGGAAAATGAGGGTGTGGAGATTATAAACTGGGTTTATAAACAAAGTGAAATAATTATCAGCCGTTAATTTTAAAGTATAAATTCACGGCGGGAATTTATAAAGAAAGGGTGATTTGTTTAAAAATAAATAGTGGTTTATTTTTAAAAAGTATAGAAAATATATTTACGGGTTTGGGACGCAAATTAGGCTGGAATAAATCGAGAAGGATTTATAGATGTTAGACGGTTATATTGGAATGAAAGTGTGCTTTTCTGAAAAGCCAAGTCAATTTCAAAGGATATTTTTAAGTATAGATTAAAAATTTTAAAAAGTGGTTTTGAAAGAATGTTTTGTAAAAAATTATTATTTAGTTGTTTAAAAATTGTTAAAGGTAAATTTAGTATTTTGATGTAAAGGATAACTATTAAATCTTATACCTTATAGAATAGTTTTATTTTTAAACAAGTAGTTCGGCTAAAGTTTTATTTGAGAAATTATTATAGAATTTCATAAAAGTGTTTTAAGTAGTTTTATATTTTAAATGTTTTTAAGTGTATATTTTGGATAGAGTAATATTACTTCTTTATGCTTTTCAGTGGAAAGAAAACAATTGGTTGGATGATTGTTTAATTTGGTAGTTAAATAATCCGACTATCAGTATTTGCCAATGCGCTGATCATTTCGAAGAGGCCGGGATCAGATTTAAATATCCGAAAACCATTTCGATATGGTTTGAATGTTTGCGAATGAATACCGTGAAGGTGATGAAGATGGTGATTCGATTTGTCCAGACCCAAGGGCAACTTGTATGGATGAGTGCTATCAGACCATCGTTAGGAGGACGATGAGCATTTTAAGTGAGATGTGTTCTAAGAAGGTAAAGCATAGCCTCAAGCCTCATCAACCGGGAATGGCTAAAATAGGGGAGGTGCAGCAAGGCGAAGTGGGTAGCACCTAATCAGGGTAAGGTTATCCCTGTCTAGATGTCCCATTTTGATTTCGGCTGTGTGTGCGGTAGCTGATCCCAACCGCGGGGTGATCTTATTCAGACTATCCAGTAAGGGTTAGCTCCGGTCTTGCATTGCAGGGGATCGGGATGGGTCCTCGGTACGTTGATCTAGGCCAGGTACTGTGACGGACGGTACCCAAGTAGCCATGCCATTGTATGGAATCCAATCTCCAAAAGGGCCTGTACGGTTTTGATTGTGCCCAACAATGCTGGAACGTGAGATGCAAGCATTTTAGCTATATTCTATTTTACTTTCAATAGACACTATTATAATATCAGACGAATTTGATAGAAAATGTTTTGGCTATGTAAGATAAAAACTCGTTATGTTTATTTGTGGCGAGGTCTTACAAGCTATCTTTGATTTCAAAGGATTTTGAAAATTTAATAATCCAATCGAGTGTGTTTTCTCACGCTAGTTTTCCAGACTGACTCGGGTGTAATTTCACGATAATGCTCGGGCCAGTCCAAGTATAATAGGATATAGTATAGGATGCTATGGAGCTCAGAAGATGAGCTAGATGGCGAGACGTATCAAACATACTTGACGTATATTCAGCTTTGGGAGGACAAGTTATTAGAACTGTCCTGAATAGTGTTGTTGGTTTGTGTTATACTCTACTGATGTAATGTATAAATAGTTACAGATACTTTTGTATAAAAATCTGTTGTTATCTATTATATATTGATTTCGCTGTGATTGTGAGATTCTGATATTGTTTTCTATTCTTACTTCTACCTCTTTTCTTCTTGTACCTTAATGTTTCGTATTTCCATCTGCTTTGAGTTGAATTTATGGTGAATGTTGTCGACTCAAAGAGGTATGGATTTATGAGACATTACACCAGTCATCCAATATCACAATCAAAGACTCATCACAATCATCATCCAAATTAATCGACAAACATCAATAGATAACTGATAATCAATAACAGGTATTAAATTGATAATTTAAATTCAATATTAAATTAAATGATGATTAATGCAATAAAATTCAAATTTATCTAGAATGACCCAACCGGCCTAAGACCGTACGCCACCTACGGCCCCATCCGGAGGACGCCGCAACCATCCCCTACCACGCCGACTCCACGCGACCTCCCCCTTATCACCATCGTCGTGAAAGTGGAAGCAGCCGCTGCCGATACTTTATAACCTAATTGAATTATTGACCTCGATCCAACCGTCTGATCACCCTCCAACTTGCATAGATGTACTCCCCTCGGTCCTCTCTGCAAAACTGTGTCCTTGAATCGACGATCCATCGTCGTTGATCAAACCCCAAACGAATGGCCGAGAATTGTTCCTCGAATTTTGGATACACAACAACCCAAATCGGAAAATAGACAACAGATTTGACTTGTGCTCGTCGAGAGCTTCAAATCGATATATAATTCGATATATTTTGAGGAGTTTTATTTTCCGATTTGATATTGATTTGCAGTTGAATTTGAAATTGGTGTAGGTTTGTTTGCCATTGGAAAGAGAGAAGCAGATAGAATTGTACGTATAGACAAATAGAATAAGGAATAACTAGGGTTTATAATAGGTTATCTATAGGCAGACTAGAAATAGAATGAATGGACAAGATTGATTTACAAGTTGAACGATAAATGACCCGAAAAGCCCATTTCATTCCCGAAACGAAAATGGGTTATCCCATATATCAAAACAGATATTTTGGATAGTTTTAAACACAATGGAACAGGTTTTAAGTCCTATTTTCAATGTATGAAGAAGTTATCTTAAAATCAGCTCATTTCAAATTGATTTCAATTAAATCAATTTCTGCACGTTTCGAGTCCATAGATCAGACGACAAGTTCGATCACTACGAAACTTGAAATCCTACAATAATTCTCCACTACGGATTCGATGAAACTAGTTTCATCGAAATCCGAGTCAGTGGCCAAAATGGCTATTTTACAGTTAATTAAATAAATTAACGTTAAATTAGTTAAATTACTTTTTCAATTTAAATTCAATAATTTACAATTTCTATCATTTTGATTACTTAGTACTTTGTAATCCTTTAAAATAAATTTCTATGTCAATTTAATATTGAACATTGCACAATTTACAGTGTATAGTTTCAAGTTCAATAAATTTAGTAGTTATGAATTAAATTTCCAATAAATCCATTTATTTGACTTTTGAATCTTGTTGTTCAACCAATTATCATCTTATGGGTATAATTAACATTGGTTCACTATTTATTACATTAATGTTCTCTAAATTCATCTTTTACCATATTGATTGCATTAATTCAATTACATTAAATATTTGTAAATTTTATTATGATTTAAAATCCCAATAAATTTATTTATCTTTGGTTCACACTTTCAGTGTATCAACTATTACCTTATGAACATAATTAACCTTTATGTTCATTTATTACATTCACAAATTGGTAGTTATTGTCTTAATTCACATTAATGTAACATTTATTTACATTTATTTGTAACTGATTCATTTAAATTGGTAACAAATAACAACTGTCACCATTCCTACGCTCAATAACATTTGTAAGTTTATTATTTACAATTAATTCTCATAACTACTATTACCCCACTACCATTATCACTCACAATTAATTACACCTTATTTCATTACTTAATCAACGTTAGAATTATCAATTACTCTTTTAAATCCAATTATCCCTTAATACATACATTACTATAATTTATTTACAACCTATATCATTATAAGTCTTTAATTCTTTTAACTAATTAGAATTTACATTTAAAGCAATCATCAGTTACCTTAAATTTATACTATTTCATTTAATTCCAGTTATATTCTTATTATTACATCATAAATTTTCATTTCTTCCAACATTAAATAACAAAACCTTATTAAATTTACAATTTTTAATTATTGAAAATTACGGGTCATTACATAGATCGTATCTAAATTCATTATATATCAATAATATCTTAAAGAAATTCATTCACTATGAAGTTTGTATTTTTTGAAACAACGATTGTTTCTCAATGCAACAGAACGGGTATTCATAAACATTTCATAAATTGCCTTATATTAAAATTGATTTTGCATTAGTTTACAATATATTTATGTTCACAACATAAATTAGTCATCTAATGACTCAATTTCAAAATTCTCTTAGGATGATTCATACAAGATCCCTTACGTATAATTATTAAGCATAGTCTTTCGATTCGCACAACCCACCAATTCTTTGGCCTAGGATGTGAAAGGGTTTCTTATAAACCCTTATCTTGTATGGATTTGCAAACTATTCTTTGGATGATATTAATTTTAATCTTGTTTATTATTCTTAAGTACACACTATATAGAAAGAATTTAACTCAACATCACTCATCATTGATCTTGCTTTGTCCAACAAAGTTCGATTGTTCATTATCAATGCATCACTATGTACCATAGGGTAATGACCCGCCATTTTGAACCATTCAAATCGACAATAATCCACACATGTCAAACTTGAATTTCTCAAAACAACAAATTGTCTTTTATATTTGACAAAACTTAGCATATACAGTAAATAAATCAATGACAGAATCACAAACACAGAGTTATACAACAATATGTAGCGGAATAGATAAATAGTAGTTCATGAAGCTACTACAGAAACATCAGAGTCTAAAACCAAATACAACCTAAGTCCAAACACAAAGAAGTCTCTAGTACATAAGAAAATGACAAGTCTGAACATAAACAACTAGAAAGAATTAAAATAACCGAGATAGCTGAATAGATTAAAGATAGTTCTCCAAGCAAAGCTCAAGCTCTAAAGGTAAGTCTCAAATGCTATAATACTCAGGCTGACCCGAGCATAAAGCAAAACACAAAACACTCGAGTCAGGATTAACAATCTTATGCAAGTAAACCAACTCAAGTGAAATTTCCAAATGAAATGCAATAACTTAAAGAATGTTTGGGATTCCATCCTATAGGATCCGTGGAACTTTCTACATACATAATACAATACGCTACATAAATAATGTCTACAGTAATGTAAATATTAAAATAGCTTTATGGCGTTACCCATATCCCCCTTAACACATTTTATATAATGTCATAGTCTATACAGATACTGTGAACTCCACCCGTAGGTAGGCTATCAGGGAGCACTCCATAGGTATGACACAAACCAAACTCGTAATGGGCACGATAAGGCATGTGACAAGGCAAGCGAGGCAATGCCTAAGGTATGATTCTACCATTTTTCGGATCCGGACTGGTGGTAATGCATAGCAACTACTACCGCCCACCTCGATACATACTCCCAAATCAAATAAAAGGGTGGCCACCAAATCATCACAAAGTCATAATATGGTATCGAACAAATGTGTCCAATCGGAGGTGCGGCCTCACTTGGCCCGACATGGCTCCTGTTTTAGCCCTATTAAGATGACCGAGGGAGTCAGGGCTATGTAAATACCTCATATAGAATCATTCTTCAAACCATCCTACTTCATTCTGGAATCTCCACTACGTGCACAGTTGTTAAAGTGGTTTTCGGTATTGGCAGAGAGTATGACAATATCCGATCTCGGTCTCTTTAACAACCAAACGCTTATTTCACACCACTTGGTTCTCTTACATTTCCAAAGCTAATTCATAATTTACATCAAAATATCATATTCACTTTAAAATCATATCACTTTCGAAATCATATTCACTTCCGAAATCATAATCATTTTCAAAATCATAACCACAAAAGGGTTAAACCATCATATCAAAATATTCACATTTTAAGTCAATAAAATCTAAATCATAACAGTTCCAACTTTAAACGTTTTTAATACTGAAAGTAGTTTATATATTGTAATAGTTGCACATTAAAAATAGTTTATATTTTAAAAGCAGGTTATATATTGAAACAGTTTATATATTAAAATAGGTTGTAGATTAAAATTGTTAACATATTAGAAATAGTTTATATATTAAAATAGGTTATATATTAAAGTAAATATATTACTTTAAATATTTTAAATACATTATGTTTTATTTTTATTAAATTTTATTAAATTAAATATCATATTATGAAAAAAAAAGTAAACAAGTTATAATTAAAACCTTGAAATTTACATTTTAAAACATAACTTATAAATTTAGAATTCTTAAAACATATAATTTTAAAATCTAAACTTTACATATATGTTTTAAAATAAAATCTTTATATTAAATTTAAAATCTTTTTTTTTTCGAAACACATCTTACCAAAATTTCAAAAATCACTTTAAAAAAAGACCAACAGTGTCTGTATATAGTTTTCTATCGTAGGGTCAAGTGATACGGATATTTATCATTTCAATCCGCAATAATTTAAAATTTACGGATATATATCATTTCAACCCGCAATCTCAAATTTTCAAAATCAATTAAAACCGCTTGGATTTATCACTTCAACCCATAACGATTTTTTTCCTATTCTAAAGATCATTTAGGTATGTATCATTTCAACCCATAGGAATACCTAAAACTAAGGGAACTTGCAGCTTGATTTACATTAAATAAATAACATAACACAAAATCATACATAACATATTACATAAGGGAACATAACTTACGTAACAAATCGCATAAAATAGCACATAACTTAAATAACAGATTACAAAATATAGCATGTAACTTACAAAATTAATTACGGAACATAGCATGTAACTTACATAATTAATTTAGAACATAGCATGTAACTTACATAATTGATTACATAACATAGCATGTAACTTACATAACTAATTATAAAACATAGCATGTAACTTACATAATTGATTATTACATAATTAATTACATGACATAACATGTAACTTACATAATTAATTACATAAAATAACAAGGAATGTGACATAAATTTTCTACCATTACATAACCCAACATGCAATCATTTCCAATATAGCACCTTAGGTGATTTCCTATATTACAATCATACTACATATATGCATACAAATTTTATTCTTTTTATTCTTTTTCCTTTTTTTATTCTTATTTTTTCTTCTTCTTTTTCACACATAAATTTCACATAACATACTAATGACAGTTTCCATCACAAAAGTGTCAACCTTTAAATCAATATAACATTTTTCTTTTATTTCTTTTCAATGTAGAAATTTAATATTAACATCGATGCATATTAATAACCATATCATCCCATCTATTTTTATAAATAAATAACATAATATTAGAAACACTTTTATTCCAAAAATAATAAGGGAACATAGGTGAACATATGTCATATCAAATCATAACCAAATTACACAAAATTTCTTAACTATTCAACATTCCATTAACATATCAATTGATATCCATTTACTTAATATAAGATTATAAATAGTGAGTGCATAGCTCACCTTCCGAGGCTAGGAAAATTGACGATACAAAGCTATGAATTTGAGTCGCTAATTCCAAAGCAAATCAAAGCGGACTTGAATTGATGCAACACAAAATATATATGGATATATTTTCATTTTTATAGAAGAGAAGAGGATTGGGGTTAAGAGGCTCAGCCTAAGGTTGAAAGGATGGGTTTAGGTGCAACTAAGGTGGGCTAGGGTGGAAGAGATGGTTTGGCTATGCAAGAGGAGAAGATGGTGGTGATTTGGGTGGGATTTGGTGGAGATAGGGCATGGCTATAGGCTAGGAAAGAGGGGATGATTTCATCCTTGCTTGGGGAAAATGGTGACCGAGATGAAGAGGAGGGAAAGATGGATTGGATGGTGGAGGAGTGGAGGAAATAGGAGAGGAGATGGAAGGAATTTGGAAGAGAAAAGGAAGGAATATTGATTTATAGAAATTTGTGTTTTTAGATCTAGGACCCTCTGTAAATTTGAAGAGGAAGAAGGAAGTGTGATGAGAAAGTTTCTCAAGAGAAAATTATGTACGTACAAGTTAGTCAGAAGGAAACAAATAGTTGTAGGCATAAGAATAGACCAAAGTCTCTTGGTATGGTTAGAGTCTCTTGGTTAACCAAGACCCATTAGGACTAACCAAACCCTTTAGGGCTTAGCCAAATTTCACAACTAAACACCACAAACTTATGTAAGTTTTTCACAAAAATTCAAAGATTTAGAGCAATAGATATTTGATTTTGACGAAAAAAAAGTGGAGAAAAGATCAAAATTCAGTCTAGCATCATATAAAAAGAATTAAATTTTAAAATTCAAATTAAAAAATTTCAAAAAAAGGTCAAATTTTTACTACTTTTGACCAAAACTCAAAATTTTAGAAAATTTTCTATTTTATTGAATTTGGAAAAATTTATTACTCAATATTCCAAAATCTGTTCTTAAATTTTAACCTTTAAATATTATTCAAATTCAGATAATAATATATTTTTAAATTGACTAAATTGAACCATCATTTTATTAACATTGGTTTGTATTCATTTAAATGTTCATTTCATTTAATTCAACATATGTTGCTTATTCTTGACCGAATCAATTACCATTTATTGCTCTTTACCCTTAATTAAAAGATTTAATTCCAATTTATTCAATATTAAATTTTCAACTGAATGTTGCTTACACACTAATTTTTTTTTCATTAAATAATTCAAATAAAGTTTTATCCTTTTATTTCCATTTACATGTTCTTTATATTACATCAAAATTCTCTTTCAATTAAAACATATGTTTCCCTTTTATTTCCTCAACTTCCTCTTTTATTCTTATTCAAACATACTTTCTGTTATTACACTCACTAAATTATAATTAGTGTTGTCTTTCCTTTGATTTGAAAGATTTCAATTACATTTAATTCCATTGATTACAAAATAAATTCCAAAGCGGATAAATCAATTATTACAACTTAGTAATTCATATCTATCAATTTATTGTTTACACAAGGAGTATAAATCTACTTACCAAATAATTGATTTATTGTTGTATGCTAACATATTTAGAATATTGTTTACCCGATTCTTAAGTAACATTTATTGTTACAGTTGATTGAAATTGCATTAATACAGTTGTCAATTACGATCAATAAATATTATTAAATTATATTCTAATACGCGTTACCACCTTCCATTTCAATAAAGATTAGTTTTTTTAGAATTTTATCTAAGATCATGTTATATATTCTAACAAATTTATTATTATTATTATTACTATTACTATTATTTTACAGTAATAACTAAAAATTCTTTATTTCTAAACATATTCCACATAACAATTATAACTAATATTTTTAAAAAAAATTCGAATTTATAAGTCGTTACACATAGGGAGGAGAAACTTTTGTGATGGAATCTTTATTCATTTTTAGGTACGTCTGAAAGTCTTTCAATATACTCACCTATTTGATCAAATTAAATTAATTTTTATTTTCTATTGAACGTTATTTTACTTACTTTCAATTTGTACTCTATGACCTTATCATAGACACGCCACGTATTTATCAAATACACATGTCCTTATCGACGATAACTCATTGGTGAATATAACAAAGTATGTGGAACCGTTTTGATATTAATAGACTTGCGATTGCATGCATCAATATGTATCAATCCGAAAAGTTCATCAACTTTTATACCACTCCCATTGGATTAGTTCATTGCTATTAATTTCCCGAGATACAATTCTCTAATACCATATGATTCATAATTATATAATCAAATTTTGTTTCTCAGTACTATAAAATAGTCCATAATTCTAAAGTAATTCCAAAAAAATTAAGATACTTCTGCATTTTCTAATGCGTCACAAATACTAGTGCTATAGCTTTATTTTATAACGAATATTCATATTATTCGTAGCGAAATAAAATTATATCTATTGTTCAGTCAACACTAAAAAATAGTCATTATTTCATAAATAACATTTGGTACGTTTTAGAAAAACCATTTTCGTAAATTTAACACATCTAATGAGTGCTATATGGTATGCTCCCACTATTTTCACCATTACTATAATAGTGTATGAAATATAAGCTTCATTTTACCACTTAACATGGGTTATTTATTTCATTTAATGTAACTGGATTACAATTGAGAATTTTCAGATGAAGTATCTTAAATTCAAAGAAATAAATATCATAGAAAATAATTTGCAATGAAAAAAAATACTTTTTGGAATAGAAATCATATTTCTTATTCCAATATTAGGTATATATTATTATTTTACAGTTCTTATTTTCAAGTTTCTTTATGAAGTAGAAGTGATCATTCACTCTCTTCATTCCAATCGTGCCTCAGGTTATATCCACTCTTATACGTTTGATTTTCTTTCTAAATGGTGGAATTGTTAAAAATAAACCCGTTACTACAATATCATAATGAACTCTTTATCAAAAAAAACTTTGATTATCCTTAACATTTAAGGACGTCAAATATGATGCATGTTACATAAGCTTATCAAACTGACATTTCAACGATCAAGTTATTAGATTTACATTGTAGTTTTGGTCTTGTGTTACATTTAACACAATATGATCATTTATAGTAATCCATCAAATTGAATACTTGATCTCGCACTATAGTTCATTTTCATATTTGGGATGAACAAAGTTCATCGAAATATCGTATGATACAAACTATGATTGTTTTCCATATAACATTTATATGTGATTATATATGGATTAAATATCCATAATATTGTATTGCTTTTGAGTTTGAAACTCATAGAATGCAATACGCAGTCTCAACCAAATAAACAAATAAGCGATCAAATTACAAATGTATTTAGTTATTGTAGAATTAGGCGCTTGTCTGGGTGTTGAAACGTTAACATGCAATAAGCATTTATTAGTAAGTATACGTTATATTTCTATTTATCAATCTTCAATTCAGTTCATTTGTATATATTAATTGATAAAAGTTTTATCAATCATATTAAATGAACAAATTTATGAGTATAGATTATTATAACATTATATAACATATGTTCTTACAATATTAGAAAGGTTAAATGTTATCATTTAATTTTTCTAATAAGGCTCCCGCTAGTCTTTTATGTTTCACTAAATCCTAAGTTCAAACGTAGAAGTCCTTTAACGTCACTAGTGGGTGTAGAGGACAACATTATATTGAAGATTCTTAATTTGAAATATATTATACTAAGTGATATCGACTTTGGAATAATATATTTCTTTTGAAATACCCTTGTGATTTAAGTGTCGGATACATTGGAAATCATGGTATACATACATTTACGTATGTATTTATTCCTCAAGTCTATTGGGTTTTTTTTGATGTTCCAACTTTAGTTTATACATTCCTATTATATAAGTTCTATCATTATATAACTTTTATATTTCATATTACTTATAAAACTATCTTATGTTGTTATTATGCTAATTAAATATTATTTAATTAATTAACATTTTAACTACTTTTACAGCAATTTAATAAAATTTATATTGAATATTTTTATATACTATAACCTTTATAGTGCAACACATATATCATATATGTGTGTGTGTGTGTTATTTAATTAATGTTTTAATTAATCTATTTAATTAAATGATTTTAATTAAAATATATTAATTTCGAAAAATCATTTTATACATATACTTATGATAGCTAAATTTTTTTAAATATCATAACATACATCAAAATATACAGTACATGTATATATTTTTCATTAATTAACTTATATAATTAGTTTCTATATTTTATTAATCTTATTAGTAAATTTAAAATTTTGAAATTAATTTATATTATTTTTCAAACATTTTGAAATTTTATATTCTATTATAAATTTTATTATATACATATATCTTATTTCAAATTTAACTTTTAAATTTAAAATCTTATATTTTAATTTTTAAATAATTTTGAAAATTAACTAAAGGCCCAATTCAGATTGGGCTTTTACCATTTGGGACATCCTTTGGGCTCACATATATATTGAGGTCAGGCCGATAACAAGGTAGGGAAGAGTACTTGATTACCCAAACTCAATTCTTCGACACTACCTTCCTAGAAACTTTACTATCTGGGCTGTGAGGTTAATTTGTTAACCTTAACATGACAAATTTAGATAGCATATGCTATTAGGTTCTGATACTTTTGTTAGAACTGGACTGGTCCTCAGCGAAAGTTATAGGTGAATTTTAATTTTTAACCAAATTGGATCTTTATTGGGACGGTGAAGTCAAACTTATTTAGAATGCTTCTAAATTTGTTTTAAATAAAATCTTTATTTTATTTAAATTTATAAATGATTTTATATTATTTGATTAATACTGTATTATATATGTGTATCATATACACATATTTTTGTATGTGCATGTGCAACATATCAATCCATGCAAGGTATAACATGCCCGTGTATATGTGTTGGGATTTACACTACAACAAACAGGTTAGCTCATCCTATATACTAATATACTATCCAAATGTATTATATATATATATATATATATTTATATATACACAAAATATTATAAATATGTGTGTGTATGTATATAAATCTTATTTCATTTAAAATATATATATATATGAACATATGTATGAAATTTAAATCATTTATAAGTTACATAAAATATAATTTGAAATATTTCTCAGCAAATGGAAACTATATATGAATTTATATGTATATACGTAATTATACATACATCTTAAATACTTATATATTTACGTATAAATAATATTATAATAAATCACACTGTATATATGTTAATATTTTAAATTTGTGCAAAAATATGTGTTTTAAATATACATAATACCAGGTCATGTGCAGGATAATATTTTTTTAATTTTAAAAATATATTTAAATAAATATCTATATGGATATTATTATCCAGCTTTTTGACCAAGCAGATTTTCACTGGAATTAGAACGTCAATACAAAGACGAAACAATTCACGAACTTAGGAACATGCTAAGAAGGTTGGTAGGATGATACTTAAGAAGTTGCAAAGGCAGGGGACCAAAGTGGACCATTTGGTATTGAGGCTTAGAACCAAGCCCTACCACTCGGTACCGAGTCCTTATTACTCCACTTTTGACTCCCAACACAACTTGTACAAGAAGATACACTTCAGCTGATTTCTATGGAGTGTTCTTCTTGAAGAATTGATGGATAACTCTAAGGATTTTTAAGAAGAAAGCAGAGATGGATAAGCAATACTAGGAACCATCAGAAATAACTCAATCTTTAAGGAGAGGTACTTGAAACATACTGGAATAGAGATAAAAGATGAAGCAAAAGAAAGAGAGGAAGTTTCTCACCACAAAAACTAATTGGTACCGAGAAGAACCACTCGGTATCGAGTGGTTTTAATTAGTGATTATGTTCCACTTCCTTCTCATATATGCTTGTATGTGGATCTAGACTCAGTATCTAGTGGGTCTCCATTTCTACTGGCTAGTTTCCCTATAAAAATAGATCTTATGAATACTAAAAAGGATTTTTTTGTCATTTTGTTTTCTTCATCTACTATCACTGCTCTATGTAGTTAATAAGGTGGACGCTATTGGCTGTTCTAAGCTTTAAGAAATTACCAATCCCTTATACTAGCGACTCTTAATCAAATAATCAATAGATTACATCGGACGTGGACCAGCGATTGCTGAACCACTATAAAAACCTTGGTGTTCTTACTGTTTTTATTATATTTTCTGCTAGATCTCGATTTTTCTATAGGTTTTTGGGTGTTATGCCATTTTTAACTTTAATATTTTGGTGCTTTCATTGAGAATTTTGATTCTCGGGAATAGATCTAGCTAAATATTTTCGATTCAGAGTGATCCAGAGGTTTGATCCAGAAGATTTACTTTAAGGAATTTAGAATCTTCCTATAGAAATAAATGACACCCAGGTGATCTAAAAGGTCATCAGGAGCAGTAGCTGGTGGTGATGAAGAAAATGCTCACAAATTGGAGGTCAGTAACTAGTAGGAAGTACCAGGATCATCTGCTCAATAGGAGATGGTTACCAAGTAAAGTTTGACAAGATGATGCAGGAACTCAATTAAATGTTGGTGGATAGTCAGAAGGCTCTGATGGAGAATTTGAATGCTAACATAGCTCTGCTGACCCAACAACCAGAAAGACTAAGGAGGAGCAGAAGGGAAGTTTCTCCTACAAGATTTAAAGAGGAAAATGGATCTATTTCTGGTCAGAACAAGCGAAATCAAAGACAAAAGTAGAAGGAAGTAATTGCCAGAGCAACATAAGAGGTAGTTGGAGGAAGTCAACATGCTTTCCCTTAAAGATGATTACTCGGTGCCGACAATTTTCAGGTCGGTATTGAGAGGAATGGTGAAAGATGTAGGGAGTAGGGAGCTGAGGCTGTACACATATCTGACTCGGAGGATGACTTGTAGCATGATGGTAATAGTTACATTTTGAACGATGGAGTTAGTGGAGTTGAAGTTCAAACTGCTACAGCGGGACCAACTGGGCGTTAACAGAGGACAGGAGGAGTAGGTCTTCCAGAGACTAGAGATCCTAGGCATTCGTGGGCAAACCAAGATCATTTGTAGAGTTAAACACTCGATGCAGCTTCTAGCAGTTAACCTTTGGAGTACTGTGTCAGCGAGAGGTATATAGCAGACATGGTTAAGTAGTTGGTCGAGGAAATCAAAGGTAGAAGAAATGAGGATTAGGGTTCAATGCCAAGAAGTACTCATTTATGGAAAATATTCTAAATGAAGAGTATCCTAGGAAGTTTACGATACCAATGATTCCATCCTATAATGGAACTATTGATCCTAGGCAATATTTACTCAAGTATGAATGGAACATGGACGGTGCCTGAGAAACAATTGATGTTTGATGTAGATGTTTTTCTATCTTCTTGGAAGGAGTTGTATTGTTGTGGTACACTCGGCTCGTGCCGAGATTGATATCGACTTTTAATGAGTTGGCTAGGAAATTCTTAGAGTAGTTTTGGCTCCATGTTGCTTAGCCTAATGACATGATGACCTTGTTGAGTCTATCTTAAGGACCTAAGGAGTCAATAAAAGGATTCTTGAACGATTTAATGTTGCTATTACTGAAGTGAATATTCCAAAGGAGGATCTGGAATTTATTGCGTTGGTTTGGAGTACACATCCGGATATAGATTTTGGCAACTAGTTAAAGATGAAACATATAACAACCATGGAGTAGTTCCACTGGAAGGCTAAATAGTTTCTTTGATTGGAAGAGGCAATTCTAAATGCAGGGAAGACTGATGTCGGCCAGTCGAAGGAAGTTATCCCGAGCAACATAGCAATTAAGCAAGCTGGAGAAGCTCCGGCAACGTGGCGGTTAATGTAGGAAATTCTGGTAACCAGAAGAAAAGGAATCAAGGCCTTGGCGTTATGTGTAGTGAAAATAAGAAATGCCTAATAAATATGAAATTGAAGGATTATGTGCCCCTAAATGTTACATTGGAAAACATATACCTTGCTACTCAAGGAAAGGATCAATATAAAAAATTGCATAGGAGGAAGGTGATTGAGTAAGAAAGGCACTTCGAAAAGTACTGTCATTTCCATTAAACTTATGGAAACCAAAAAAATGAGTGCCGACATTTGAAGGATCTCATTAAAGAACTAATAAGGAAGAATAAGTTCTAGTAGTACATTAAAGAGCCACAGGAAGGTGGTCAGGTCGTGAAACATAAAAGGCATAGTCAAGGTCTGTAGCAATCCTCTTCATTAAAGGAAGAAGAGGATAAGCGGATGGTAAACTACTTTATCCATGATGGGTATCCATCCAAGTCTTGGTTAGGAAATCGAATGGAAAATGGTGGACATGTATCCACTACTCTGATTTGAATAAGGCATGCCCATAGGATAACTTTCCTCTGCCCAAAATTGCCCAACTGATAGATTGGACCGCATGGCATGAGTTACTCTCATCCATTGATGCATATGTGGATTATAATTAGATTCCAATACATATAACATAATGAGAATACCAGCTTCATAACAAATTTAGGATTATACTTCTATCAAATAATACCGTTTGGTTTAAAGAATGCCAGGGCTACTTATTAGTGATTTATAAATTCTATGCAAATCGAATGGACATTGGAGGTATAGTTGGTGACATCTTGTAAAGTAACGAGTATCATGAAACCATTTGAATGACCGTTTAGAGATATTCAAAATTTTATGAAAGTATGGAATAAAGCTGAATCTATTGAAATGTTCCTTCAGGGTAGCATTAGGAAATTTTTGGGATTTATTATTAATGCAAGGGGCATCGAGGCTAATCTAGAGAAAATTAACGCCTTAAGGAACGTAACCACCCCAACTATGAAGAAACGAGTACAGATCTTGAATGGGAAAATCGATGCCTTGAGTTGGTTCATCTCAAAGGCAACGATAAATGCATACCCTTCTTCGATTCCTTCAAGTAGAATAAGAAAAACTTTGAATGGAATCAGGATTATGAGAATGCCTTTGAGGAGTTGTTGAGGAACATGGAAACATAACTTACCCTTTCCAAACCATTAGATGTGGAGGATGTATTTGTTTATTTGGTGGTATCTGCTCACGATTTGAGTACAACACTAGTACATGAGGTTGCGAGGTTTCAAAGGCCAGCTTATTACATCAGTAAATGGTTTACAGGATCTAAAAAGAACTACCTAAAGTTGGGAAAACTGTATATTGCTTGCTAGTTATGTCAAGAAAGCCATAGCTATATATCCAAGCTCATCCGATCAAAATGCTTACGGACTAGCTTTTGAACCCGGTATTGTACTGACCTAAGACCTCAGGAAAGGTTTCTGAAATAGAACATAGAGTTAAGTCAGCATGATATCACTTACCATTCGAGGAGAGTGGTAAATGTACAGGCACTGGCAGATTTCATCGTTGAATTTACCACATGAGATGGCGAGGAGGAGAATGATACAACCGCACTCCCCTATTGGAAACTATTTGTGGATGGCACTTCGAATGAACTTTGTTTAGGCATAGGAGTATTGCTCGAAACCTTAGAGCGACGATTAATTTGTTATGCACAGAGGCGGGAGTTTCCCACAACAAACAATGGGCTGAGTACGAGGCGCTAATAGCTTGACTGAGGATAGCTAAAGGACTGGGGATAAGGATACTGTAGATATTTAGTGATTCCCATCTAGTGGTTTGCCAAGTAAGAAAGAAATATCAAGCTAAGGGTGTAAGGCTTTCCCCATACCTGACAAAGATGCTGGAAGACCTAGAGCACTACACAATTACGCATATCCCCAAGGAATAGAACATAAAGGTCGATTCATTGGCCAAATTGGCTAGTTCTAGGGAGCACAAATGATGGGTCTAGTACTGATGGAGGTCTTAACGACTCCGAATATCGACCATATGGACATCGATTGGATACTGGAAACCATGGAGGAAGTGAACTCATGGATGACCCAATCACTGACTACCCATATGAAGGAACTCTTCTAAAAGACAAAAACGAGCGGAAGAAACTCCTTCGAAAATTACCTCGGTTTATGATGCAAGGAGTATTATACCGGAGAGTTCTCTACCCCTCTTCTTCGGTGTGTAACCAAGGAAGAGGCTAGGAGATACTTATGAAAATCCATAAGGGAAGCCGTGGTGATTACATTGGGGTCAGCAAAGAAGATACTTCTCTACAGATATTTCTGGCTAACAATAAACTGAGATGCAGCTAATTGACCAAGCGGTGTGATCGTTACAAGAAATTAGCGTAAATATTTAGAGCCCCATTAATAAAGCTTACACAAACTGTTAGCCTATGGTCATTTATGGTTTGGGAATCGACATCGTCCGTGTGCCACCAATGGTCTAAGGAAGGAGCTAAATATGCAATAGTAGTAATGGATTACTTCACGAAGTGGATTCGTTTGTCATTATCACAATGAAAAAGGTGATCAACTTCATAAAGATGAACATCATTTGCAGGTCTGGACAACCTAAAAGATCTTCATAATGGAACTCAGTCCAAAAATACCGAGTTTAAGGATTGCTACAATCGATACAGAATCGAGAATAGCTTCTCTGTAGTAGCACATCTACAGGAGAACTGACAAGTGGAAGCAGTAAATAAAATATGCAAATCCACCTTAAAGAAACGACTGACTAGAGCTAAAGACAATTGGGTCAATGAGCATCCACTAGGATTATGGGCTTATAAGAAGACCCAAAAATCGGCAATTGAACATTTTTTTCTCACTTTAGCTTATGGATCGGAAGTAATGATCCCGATACAACTAGAAGTCCCTTTCGATCATAAAAGGCATTTTGATCCAAAGGTAAATGAGGAACTATTGCTTGAGTCCCTCGATTTGGTTGATGAGAAAAAGGAAGAAGCAGAACTGAGGGTTATTGCTCACCAGAATAGAGTAGCATGACACTTTAACACTAAGGTCCAAAACCGTACTTTTGAGGTAGGGATCTCATTTTAAGCAAATTCCCCTAGGTACAGGGGTATTCAGTCCAAATTAGGAAGGCCTTTATGCAATCGAGCAGAAGCTTAGAGATGGAACATTCAAGCTAGCAATGGTCGATGGTATCCCGATTCCACGGGCATGGCATAGTGACTTGCTACTCACTATTATACTTAGTTTTCCTTAGTTTTTTTGCAAACAAGTCAGCCAAGGATTTTGGGAGTAATGTAACAAGGCGAGACTTGCCATGCTTTTCGCTTATAAATGCAATTTTCTTCTTGAACTAATGAAAACATGTTCATGCAAGCAAATTTTTTTGTACTACATGATTGGTAGTACGACAAGGAACATGCTCCTTTAACCTTAGATCATGGCTGGGAAGCATAGTTTCATAGGTCAATCGAATTATTTAACCCCAACCTTTAGGAATCTAGCGTTGCTTGGAGATTGGTAACGTTAAGAAGGAATAACTACTCCACGTCAATTGGATAATTCGACCCTAACCTTCAGAAATCTGGCATTGCTCGAAGATTGGCAACGTAGGGAAGAAAACCCATATAGGGGTTGACCGGATAATTTGACCCCAACCTTCAGGAATCTGGCATTGCCCGAAGATTAGCAGTATCGAGAAGGGAAACCCATATAGGATTGATTGGACAATTTGACCCCAACCTTCAAGAATCTAGCATCCTAAAAACTGGCAACATAAGGAAGGAAAACCCATACAAGGGTAGATCAAATAATTCAACCCCAACCTTTAAGAATTTGGCATTGCATGGAAATTGGCAACAGTAAGAAGGAAAACCCAACAGGAGTCGATTAGATAATTTGACCCCCAACAATTAAAAATTTGCCATTGTTCAGAGATTGGCAATGTCAAGAAGATGAAACCATTCAAGAGTTGATCAGATAATTTGACCTCGGCCTTTAGGAATTTGTCGTTGCTTGGAGATTGGCAACATCAAGAAGGAATGATTACTAAGGGGGCGATCGGATTATTCAACCCTAACCTGGTAGGTATTTTCCATTTCCCATGGTTTGGCAATGTCAAGTAGGACTAACCAGTGGGCGTTGATCGGATAATTTAACCTTGGGTCGCAGGCTCCGGCCGTTTCTTCGATGTTTGTAACGTTAAGAAGGATTGTTCAAAATCGAGCAGTTAAATCACTGATTCCTGGAGACAGGATCTAGTGTCCGAAATGGATTTCTGTAACATTCGTGATTTTAAAGCCAAATTTATTTAGTACTTAATATAAATTCTGGATTTATTTGTGAATTAATTTGAATATTTGGAGTAAATAAATATATATATATATATATAAGTAAATTGTGAAAGTAAAGTTGGATTGGGAATTTGAGAATAAAATATATTACAAAATTAATTGGATTTAAAAGTTATATTTTGAAAAATAATATATATGTATATAACTAGGATTGTAAATATAATATGATATTAAAACAAGGTTTAATAAAAGTTTAAAATATACATATCTTTTGGAAATTAATAAAATTGTTTTGTAAATTTATAAAATAAGATTTAATTAAAAGTTTAAGATACTTTCACGTATATACTCAAAAATAAATATATAATTAATATATATGGAAATTAATAAAGGCTTTAAACTTACATATATGTATATATCTTTTGGAAATAAAAATAATCTATATAAAGATATTTTAACTTAAGTTTAAGTTTAAAATAAGAATTGAATAAAAAGTTTATACACCTTCTTTTTAAATTTGTTGAACTAAATTTTTTTGTGTGTGTGTGTATATATAAATATATGAATGTAAGAAAACAAAATAGATAAACATGTTTTATAAATTAAAATAGAGTAAGGTATAAACCATAATTCACAAATAAATTTTTGTAAAGGATTTAGGCATAAAATTACAAATTTAGGACATTTGTAGAATAAGAAATTCATGCATTTACAGGTGCTAGAAAAAAGCACAAGTGGCAATTCAAAAAAAAAATTCTTTTAATTTAAAGTATAGATGATATGTATTAGGAGAAGAAATGAGGTTTTCTCAAAATCTTTCCTATCTCTTTCATATTCATTTTCAAATCTGAAAACAAAGAAAAGAAAAACCTGGAAAAAAAAAATCAAAAGCCTGAAGCAAACCAACCAGAATGAAGCTTTAAGCAATCAGAACAAAACCAAGATTCAACTCAAAACATCAACTACCGATCAAATATAAAGATGAGATCGTCTCCAGATCAAAACTGTAAAGGTAGAAAGGAAAGATCAAAAGAAAATCAAAATGAATTCAACAAATTTCATTTGTTCAACTTGGTTCACGAGCAATTCAAAGATCAAGCTCCAGATCCAAACTCAACAAATGAAGAATCACTTCAATTTAAACAAGTCAAGCATTCAGATCAACATTAGATGAGTTCAAAACTTTCAGATCAAAACAATCGATGTATACGGGTCGTTTCACATCTTCTCAATTCACGATCTTCCCGATGCGCGTCTTGTACATTCATTTCATCCACATTCCGAGGAAGAACCCAGTCAGCATTCAATCAAACTCCATCATCCAAACTAACCACAACAACCCCGGTTTGAATCCCAGCGTGCATAGGTAAGTTTCCTTCTCTGGTAGAGGGATCAACACTGATCATTCCTGACATAACACGATGGTCTACCTGTTGACGCCCGTAAGTTTATGCATGATATCCGTCAGTTCTACGACGCCTATGTCTGTGATATCTGTCCGATAAACTAGAACTCTCTGATGCCGAGTAAGGGTGAGATCCCTCCTAGCTTTTCCTAGCTTCTGCTGATTGATTCAGTTGATATTGGTCTGAACTTGTTGATTTAGCCGTCGAGGGCTCTCCATCAGCTCTCTTGTTAAATTATGAAATTCGGCTCTTGTAATAGAATCAATGGGATTTTGAACTTCAACCGGATTAGCATTCACATTTGTTTGTAGATTGCTTGGATCTCCTTGCTAAATGTTGGTATTTTCGTTTCCTTCCACGTTTTGAGAAGTGGATCTAGTATGTCTCACCATTATCGATGGCCTTACTTAGATGTCTACAAATCTGAATAGTACGAGCAATTTTCTGAAGATTACAGCAAATCTCCTTTGGGGGATTTATCCAATTCAGTAGCAACAAATGGATTGTAGAAAACTGAAAATCAAGGTTCTCAGCGAAAAGCCAAAATGTTTGCACCAAAATTGGTCACAAACACCCAAGAATAGACTTGATAGAGAAGTAAGTGAAGAAGATAAAATTAAACCGAGGAAAAGATTAAGCCAATAGCAAATAAAAAGCAATAATCATAATCAAGGAGATTTATAGTGGTTCAGCGTTATATGCCTACGTCCATTTTGAAGTTTTTACCGTTACTAATCAACTATGAATCCGATTACAACGGATAAATAAGGATATCACTTGATTACAATAAGTCTCCTTTAACCAATCGTGTAAAGATCTTGAAAATGAACCAAGAGGCCTGTATTTGTAGGGAGAGATGATGAGATATTTCACTAAGGTTTCGCAGAAGGCTCTCTAGGTCCATAGGGGACCACCATAACGATCGGTGGCCTTAACATGACAACTTGGAATGATCGGTTAGACTTTCACTAATCGATTTTCCTTGCTTCCAACGCACGTGTGATCGTTTTTGGAGGTCCCATATGCCTCCTAACATTGCTCCTAAATGGAATCATTTTGAGTTGTGAATTGTGAGATATGGATCGATCTTTGTTGTACTTGGATCGTGCACTGAAATATACCAATCGTTTTGATGAACTAGCAAATACGATCGGCCAACAACGATCGACCATCCTAAAATCTCAACTTTGTGACCTGCGATCATTTTTATAGGCTCCACTCTTCATTTTGTTGATGCTTTCGAAGTTTCAAATGAATTGGCCTTGTAAATTTTGAGATATTGATCGATCTTCATTGATTTGAGTTGTTCCTTAGATCGTTCCTGATGGACCCATTATAAATCTTTGCTTCATCCGTAACTCGAGCATACGAACTCGATCGACCCTAAATTTAAAATATAACTTCTCGAGGCTATGCCAGTCACTCCATGTTGATTGCACCTCGATTGGGATGCGGTCCGAATCTGTCCGACCATCGCCTATAGATTGTATGTAATCGATTCCTAAGGTTGATAACCATCAGTTCCTAGCCAAGTTAATGACACCACGACCTTGCCAAAAGATGGGATAGTATGTGCTACAAAACACGGGTGCCACTGAACCTACACACATATATGTGTATATATATACATATGTGGCCGTATACACATATGTGTGTGTATGCGCCTGTGCGAAATTGTATTCAAAACACAAAATGAGACACAAGAGATCTTGATTATTAGATCTTTCACTGATTTCGACATCTCATGTAAAGACAAAAGATATCAATGGTCTATAAATGATGCGTCAAATTTTGTCTCAATAGCCTCTCCCCCTCCCTCTCTCTCTCTCTCACACACACATATCATTCAGTGAGACCCAAACAGTGCAGCACCCCAATTGTCCTTTGATCTCCATCCTAAATTTCTATTTAAATAATGGAGTTAGTGGAATGAGAGAAAAAAAAGTAGTATTTAAATAAGAATTTGTGGGGGAAATCTGAGTGCAATTGGGGTGCTGCTCTGTTTGGGGTGCCATTGATTGCGCATATAAATATATGTATATATGTGTGTGTTCCGAATTAAATAATAAAATTAAGTGAATAAGGAGAAAGTATAATCATTTAAAATGGAACATGTGGTTGAAATCAAGAAGATTTGAAGTGTACCAAAAATGAGGTGTAGCCAATCATTTTTTTATACATATATAAAAAAAGGGCGCGTTTAGCATACATCCCCGGTAAGGTTTGAAAACATCCCTCTGTTTTTTCAATAAGTTTCTGATCTCTGTTTTTAAATTCAACGCGCATAAAGACCCAAACACCCTTTACGTTTTTAACATTTTAAACGCGTATAACTTTATGTAGAAACATCGGATTAATATACCGTTTTCACAAAAAATCAAAAAATTTATGATCTTTAAAATGAGAACCGTTGTTGATACCGAATAAATATATTTGTAGTAAAGATGCAATTATTTCATGTAGATAATTCTGCAAATTTTAAACATATTCGATTTTTCTTCAAATCTGCAATTATTGTATATAATTGCACACATTTCTACAATTATATGGTATAATTATAGACATGTCAACAATATTGCGTACAGTTGCAATTATATGTAATAATTGCAGGTATTTCTACAATTACATGGTATAATTGCAGACATGTCTGTGCTTATTGCATGCAGTTGCAACTATTGCATATATATGAAGAATCAACGTTGCTGTAATGGAGAAGAGAGGTATTATAGGAAAGAAAATTTTAGTATTTGAAAATAAGAATGTAATTTATATTTTTTTTATGAGAAGAATGTTTTGTGTATTAAATTTGATTTTAGAGATGTGTCACTTATTTTCACAAAAGAAAAATGTCGGTTTTATGTTTTTCTACAAGTTATTTCATAGTCATTAAAAACCCTAATTAAAACATTAAGGAACCATGGACAAAATATCAACCATCCATAAATGAAATATTGCCATTTTTACCTTCGCCACTGAATCTATACCGTCAACAAAAGGAATCGACGTATAAAATCAGCGTTAGCTGTTTCATCCGTTTTGTCTCAGAACTACGTAAATAATGTTTAGCTTTCCATACTTAAGTATGCTCACACCATGCCTCCTAATTTAAAGAGAAACTGAATGGGCTTTTATCCTTAGCGAGTCAAACTTAAATTATATACAAAACTGCCCATATTTTTTTATTCTAATGGGCTTATGTCGGTTATGTTGTATCCTTAAAAATAGTATGCAGATCGAAATCTTTTTTTTTACTTTAATAAGTTTCGTAACCCTAGAAATCACCATGAATGAAAGCTTCGAAGATCGAGTTAAAAACCTATTCGGATCCAAATTATTCGAAACCGTGCCCAATAATTCTTTCCCCACAACATCGTGGTCAGTCGCCGACGGCGAAGTGGAGCGTCGTGAGTGGAATCGCGAGAAAGGGCTGTCGTCTAGAGAAGACGAGGAGCTACCTTGCTCTACAAGTTTTTATGATAACAAAGGGTGCTTGTTTAAGAAGAAGAGTAGGAGAGATAAGGCGCGGGAGTTCGAGGGTAATTTGGGTGAAGACGATGACGATGACGAGGGGAGAGAAAGTGAACAGGAGAGAGAAGATGATGGTGATGAGGAGAGAGCGATTAGGGATTCTGTTGGGATGGATCCTACTTTGGATAATGAGGTTTGATTTTGTTGTGATTTTAAATATATAATTTAGGATTTGAATTATGTGAGTTTGCATGGTAGTTCTGGTTTATTGAACCAAAAGTATGCAACGTCTAATCCTATTGTGTTCCTATGGTTACTTAAGTTGAAATATACCAGTGGTGCAGTAGTTATGCTGTATTATAGATCATATATTGCCAAGCGAGGACAAATTATTTGAGGACACGTTAAATTAGGCTGATTTTATTCACACCCCATTTTCCTCCTTTCACAACCTAGTTCGGGTCGAGTGAGGGTTGTGTAACAACCTAGTTCGGACCGAGTGTGGTTCGTGAGTAAACAACATCAAAGCAAAGCTGAACGTGGTTTAAATGTGAGGACATTTTTGGAATCAACTAGAGGATGAAAGGAAAAAAGTGAGATGTGATGATTAATTGTAACCCAGTGAGGTGCGAAAGGAGGAAAGAGAGGTGAAAATAAAACTAGCCTTTAAATTATTGTTTGTTATGCCAAACAGACTTACATAGGAATGCCTAGTAAACCTTAATAGTCTTTGTTATTGGTTATAGTATATATGTAATTTGGGTGTTGGTATAGGAATCCATGCCGACGGTGTTAGAGTTTTAATATGTAAATGGGATACTGTATTGTACATCATACAATTGAATTTTCCAGCTCTACATCCTGCTAGCTCTATATAACATTCTCATTTACTAGTCTGCAAAAGGGAGTGTGATTAGTAAGTGAACGGAGAGTTTGATTATCACTCTTTGTAATTGTCATAGGATTAATTTGAATCTAGTTGTAATCTTAAGAGCATCCATTTTGAGTATTGTTACAAAAATGCCACTCAACAGGGATAGCCACTGGGTAGGAGGACCCAGTTCCTTGCTACCGAGTAGCCGTTACTAGGTAGCAAACACTTGCACAATCTGCAGATCAGTAGATTTGGTGTGGTGCTAAATGCAACTTATTTGCTACTCTACTTTACTCGGGAAATTCATTTGAACTAGCTCCACCGAGTGGTTTTGAACTAGCTCCACTGAGTGGTTTTGAACTAGCTCCACTGTGTGGTACTACCGAATGAAGTAAACTTACTTTTTTTTAATCAAATTTTATTTGGCAGTATACTACTGAATGAAACTGGGTGAATTAGACATTTTAATGAGGTGCATTTAACACTACACTATGAATCAATAAAACTGCATATTTTGCTGGCCAAATTATTTTCATTGCATGCTTTGCTGGGTAACAAAATTTTTGGTACTTTGCACATGGTAAAATTTTTGATGTGCTAGTTACCACTTGCTATTGAACAGTTGGATAAAATTTATATGATACGGTAAATGTTCCCGTTTCTAAGTAGCTGAAGACACAGCTTTGAGTTAGTTAAGGGGGTGTATATGATGATAAGTAGTAGCCTATGATGATAAGTAGTAGTGCTCTCTGACATAAAGTAAGATCGTTGATTCATTTTTCTAAATTTTGGAAAGATCGTTGAATTTCTACATGAAAGTTTAAAGTTGTTTATGTGGTGTTATTTTCAAAACTTTAAACTAATTAGTTGGGATCTAGGGTGTGATTTATCTTTTCATTGTTTTATGCTGTCGACTAATATTATATTTGTAATCCCATATTATCTTCACGAAATAAATATACCACTGCTATATATAACCTAAAGATCATAAGCCTCCTAATGTTGGTTGTGCTGCTACATTATCCAAAACTTCTTGCCAGCTTCTGATGTACTTGCATGTTTACATCACATAATTTCAATTAAATTCTTTGCAAACAGCTTCACCCAATGTCTACAGATTTTGCCACTCAGGCTTTTTAGGTTGTCGTGTTTTAAGGCCCAATTTGATACAAGGAGATACTCTAATTTGAAGTCCATACCATAATGTTTCGAAAATCTTTGCTTATTTTTTTAGCTTCTGCATGTTGTAAACTAATATTACGTACATCTTCTGGTATTTATGTTAGGACGAGGAAGACGAATTCGACAAAGCAGCATTTTGCAAAGAAAACAACGACGAACGTGTGTACATGAGCGACATCAACAACCACGGTTCCTACATAAACTTCCACGCTGTAGTTCCCGACTCCATCGAGGAACCAATCAATGAATCTCATCACTTCTCCAAGGACCCACGTGCCGATCACTTTGCTGCAAGCACAAGGCTCAATGAAGACAAAACCGTGAACCCAAAAGCAAACAACAGTGATTCCAACCCAAAACCTATATTAAAGAGAAAAGAGCCGCAAGCTGACCAAAAGCCAAAGAAAAAGGTTAGATTTGATCCTAGCTTCAACGATAAAGAAGATAGTGACAATATGTTAAAAATTGAGGACCCAAAAGTTCCAGACTACATAAGAAATCCGTCCAAGTACACCAAATATGAGTTTGATTTAGCTGAAGCTAACGATGAAGAAGTGAATAAGAGAGCTTTTGAAGATTTTTACAATTTGGTTAGAAAATCTGAGGCAGAGGAGGTGCCAGTCGAACTGCCTAAGTCGGTTGTTTTTACACCTAGGAAGAAGAATGCTGATGTTATATCGATGGACGAGAGTGTAGGTAATAATAATGAAGTTTTGGGTTGCACTGTTGCTTTAGAAAGTGAATCTTGTGAAATGGAAGAAGATGATGTTGAAGCTGATGTGAATGTGAATGTGAGCAAGAAAAGAGGTAGGCAGTATCGGTCGAGTTTGAAGTCGATGTCGGAAGATGGTCTTTGAAATGCTTGTGCTTATTGTGTGAGCTGGTAGGAGTTTGAATAAGGAATGTTGTATTCTTAAGCATATGTTATTCTTGTATTTTTAACTTTTATTTGAATTGTTTTCTTCTATATACTACGGTGGATGTTCAGTTGTAGTTTGTTCTCTCTCTATGATCGTATGCAGCAGGCTTGCTGTTTTAAAGATAGTGTATGAAAGCATCTTGATTGAGGTGATCTCATTTTAGTTGTTTACATTGGCTAGTTTCATTCCTCGTGTAAAACGTATACTCAGGTCAAAGTTGATTAGACCGTTTCCTTCCTCATGTTGGATGGTCTTACGTCAGTTTATTTGGGACTTCAATATGCTGGTAATTATTCTGTATTGATTTTTCATTTTTTCGTTTCTAATATCCAAATTATTTATTATTTATTAATTCTTTTTTTTAGTAATCTCCAAAGAAGAATTAAGTTGTGAAAAGCTCAAAGATTTATATATTCACTTCGATATGTTACAGCTGCATACATAACTTTCTTATATAGGCCATTTAGCCGGTAAGTCCGGTCATTTATTTACCTACACCTACTAACTTTTACAGGACACTTCATTTCATAAAAGTACAAAGCTGGCCGAATACATTATTGCAAAAGTACAACGCTGACATAATAAATGACATAAAGCTGGCTGACAGGTGTTACTTTATTTTAGTGTTGGAATCTTCTGCATGTGCTGGATTTAGTGTGGAAACTTCTAATACTTTATGATCTTTTAATACTTTAAGCTGCTTTGTGGGTGGATGGTATAGATAAGTCGTCAGAATCATCATCCATGATGTCACTTATGTCTTCCATGGCTTCTAGATCACTGTCCTCTGCAAATCTGATTACATGTCTCTGCGGGTCAAAACTCTCAATAGGATAAAACGGTAGTAAATATTTGAAACCTGTGGAACCTGTAGGATCGATTTCACCCTAGAGGGGGGGTGAATAGGGTGATAGTATAAATTATAAAAATTAATTGCGGAAGCTTATAAAATAATTTCAACAAAGATCACAGAATAATAGCAGCACAGATAATAGGAGAATAATAAATGCAGAAATAGAACGACACAGAATTTACCCAGCTTCGGCAAAACCCTGCCTACGTGCTGCCCCCAAGGTTTCTACTAGAAATTAGATAGTCAGACGCTTACACACGTAAACTCGCGACACCCGCTATCGACTAAACCTAACTCTACGCTCAAAAGCCTGCCACAACTCAGCCACTGAGTTGCGAATTCTCAAACTACGCCACGTAGTTTGTCCCCTAACCACACGACTGGTAAATACAACGGTTAAAGGGATTTTACAATTAAAAACAAAATTTAAATATAAATTAAAGCCCTTAAACTTTAAACCCTTGTTTAATAATTTAAGCCTTTATTAATATTATCCAAGCCGGCCCCTCTTCTTTTTTTTATGTGTCCTGATCCTCTTCTATTAGCTCGGTCCTCTTCAATTTTTGTGAGAAGAAAATATGGCGGCTTCAATTCGATTTTTCTCAGATCTGGAACAATAAGGCTTTTTCGAAGTGCCGTTATTACTTCGATCGAATCTGTGGTTGTTCGAGAGTTGCCTTGCTCGATCGATTTCTCGTTGCTCTCTGGCTACTTCGAGTTGATGGAGTTCGACTTCGATTCGGTATGTGATTTTCGTTTATGTTATTCTGTTATGCTTGATTGAACTCCATACTTAAATTGCAGGTGATGATTAGGGTTATATATAGGGATTAGAATACCTAATTTTTCGTCATATATTCTTTGCTTGAATTTGTCAACTGATATAGCTCGGCCATTGATTTTCGTTTGGATGTTGAGATTTTTCTCTGACCTTTTCGTATGTACTTGATTCCTTGATTGTCACGGTAGAACATTCTCGGCTTGAATTTGTGACATTTGATTTTGGTTCCGTGACTTTCTCTGACTTGATAAATTTCGTATAATTTGATTCTTGATACTCACGGTTTTGATTTGTGACTTGGTCATTATGGCTTTGATTTTGTGGCATTCAAACTTCTGGCTCGATGTTGATTTCCTTTCGTCTTTGGGCATTTGTAAAACATGTTGTTTTCATTTGAACTTTTATGCTTGATTTTGTCTCGGTTCTACTTGAACCTTAGTGTAGTGGTTGCGACTTGTTTACATTCTTGGAATTCAGCAGCTAGTCTTCATGTATAGTTGCTTGTATGTATATCTCTACTACTAATAAAGAAAATTGGTTGAACTAATTTAGTCAGTAATTTACTCAGTGTCTTTTTGAAATTCCAATAATGTCCTTGCTTTCCGTTTACATGTTTTCACTCAAACAAAATATCAACGTATGCAATAATACAAACAGCCCGTGTGTGAAGGACGGGTCTATACTAGTATATATATATATATATATATATATATATATATATATATATATATACTTGATTCATTTATATTGTCACTGAGTTTAAATGCATTGAGCTCTGGTTTCATTTCTTTGGTTGGGTCTGCACATTCACTTATTGTTGTATTCATGTACACTGCATAGTGGTCTTGTTGAACTGAGTTTGATTTGGTTTCATGTTGGTTCCAGTCAGTAGTCGTCATTTGTGTCTGCATTGTCATGTTGTATTATTGACATGATACTCGTTGCGTTGGCTAGTTTGGTTCACCTGTTAACTGTTAATCGAGTAGCATCCGCTTGCTACCTGGTCGACACTTGCAGTTCACTGTGTCACTTACTTTGTGCATTTGTGCATTCATGTGTATTGGGTATTGTTTTTAGTTTTCCTTGATCATATTGACCAAGTCGTACTGTCCACCTGCCCTTTTTCATATTGCTGGTTGTTATGCATATGCAAGTTCATTCATATTGCATTTCCCATTCACTGTTGCCTTGAGTCTGTTGTAACTGGGCCTGTTGCATATCACTGCATTTTTATTACTGCTATGTTTATTTGCATATAAACTTGGATTTGCTTCATTTGAAATTCTGGTGGCTGATCATCTTGCTTGTATGCTTGAAGTCGTAGCCTGTACAACTGCCATGTGTTAAATCCAGCTAATAGCTCGGGTTTGACCTTGTGCGCGTGTTGAGATTCTATTTATATTGCACCTGAGTTGAACCCGTCTTTTTATTTGGGTTTGACCTTGTGCTCACCTGTCCCTGTAGCATTATCAAGTGTATATCGTTGTGCACGGCCTTGTGGCATGTACAGTGATACACTGTGCATGTCACATTGTTCGTGTGTGATGAATTCAAATATAAATGATGACGAACAACCCAAATAACCGAGGCAAATAATATTTTCAAAATCTATATTTTATTTTATATTGCAAAAATATTTCTGTTTCAATTTTACTGCGTTAGTGAATATTTTTGCAGATTGCTCAGATGCTGGATTCTAACTGGAATGAAGTTGAAGATGAAATACGAATTGAGTGAATGAGTGATGTGTAGTGAGGTTAAATGTAAATATGAAATTGTGATGTATTGTAATCAAAATTGTATATGTATAGTGAGAGCTTGAATTTGTACTATTCAAAAATTGTAATAAATACTTGTTTGAATAAAATTTCTGTTTGAATTCAAATTCTGTGTCATTTAATTTTATTCAGCAAACATTTATTTAATCTATGAAAAAATAAAATAGTACATTAACAAATACATTTAAACGAATGTATATATGTTTATTATCATCAAACAAAAATCATATAAGCGCATATTCAACAATCTCCCCCTTTTGATGATAACAAACATATATTTAAGATTTTGAATATGTTAAATGTATTTGATCATTGATATGCTCTAATTGCTCCCCCTATTTAAATGCTTCCTCTCTACACAAAGCTCCCTCTACATATATGCATACAAATAAAAATATGCAAATGAGCCTAGATGCAAATAGAAAATTATTTGACCTTTGCTTGATTTTATTTGACAAAATCTTAACTTTTCTCTCTCCCTTTTGTTATCAGCAAAAGAATAATAGTGTTAGAGAAAATAGAGATAAAGTGATCAATATTAATTCAACATTAAAACTCAATTGAATATAAATATTAAATTTCAATAAAAAATCAAAAAAAAATCATAAATATTTTGTTAGGCGCATATTCCACTTTTAGAATGATGGGAATGATGTCGTCATATAAAACCATACAGCTGTCTCTATTTGTGGTATATTTATATCAGGAATTTGAATATCTACTAACCATGCATAATCGTTAGGACTTTTAAATGAGATTAGTAGTATTCCAATTTTATTTATAAAAAAAAATGAATTCAAGTAACTTCTAACCACGCATAACCGTGAGGACTTTTAAATGGGATTAGAATCAACTTGTTTATTTAAAAACCAACTTTTGATATGCGTTTCATACATGCATAACCGTGAGGACTTTTAAATGAGCGTGGAAGCACATAACAAATTCCAAGTAATTCACCCATGCATAACCGTGGGGACTTTTAAATGAGAGTGAATACATTGGTATTTATTTATTATTACTATATATATATATATATATATATATTTAAAAAAAATGTAAAATGAAAAACGAACGATTCCTTCTTAAAGTACCACATATCGACAAACTATATAGAATTTTGATGAGTGATGGTTGTTAGAAATATGATAGAGATAGAGATGGTCATGGAATTATTACCAACAAAATGTTTTATAACTCTTGTTTAAATTTCTAAAGAAATTTACTAATTATACCGTCTCGAGTCATAATATATGATCAATATTAGCACTCATCACCCTTTCAATCACTATTCATCTTTTTGATAATCATAGGGAGTCAGATTCGTCAAAATAGTCATTTAAAATCAAATTCAAAAATAATTATAAAATCAATTTTTCAAAAATGACTAATCTAAAAATATGGTCAAAAATGATTTTCTCGAAGGGGTTTTATAAGAAAATTTTCTGCTATTTGAAAATTATTTGAAATGAAAAATATGCAGATATTTTCTTTGAAAAACGATGCAGTTACTAAATGTCTCAACAAAAATCACGTTTCACAAGTAATTTTTCTATCAACTAGATTACCAGTGTAATCTGCATCTGAATTTCTCTTTCACTCAAAATTATCATCAATTGGACCAAAACATGAAGTGTGCACCAAAATTTCAAACTCAATTTTAACAGCAATTTAAATGACATTCTTTTGAATTTGAATTGAAGCCGTGTAAACAATCAATAACCGTGAATATAGAGTTAGCCGTATTATAACCAATTGTATTATCATCCAAGAAAACACTATTATTAATCCAAATTAATATATATGAAGTAATTCAAAGAATCTAGAGAATTTTATAGTGTTTTTGGCATAAGAATATAATTGGCCAACTATTTTGAATAAGTCAGAATCATCATTTTTTTCATCATCACATTATTGGCTGATTTAATTCAGAATACGGTGCAGATTATCACATTTAATATATCGTTCAAATAAATATACTTTTACCTGTTTTTACCTTTACGATATTTTTCGTTGTTGTCCATTGTGATTCTGTCACCTTTATACTAGGCCAAGAAACTTTGCTTTGTCGCCCGTTGTGTTTCTGGAACAGCCAAAAATCCAGAGAACACTGTTGTTGTTCCTTAGCCTGCCACCACACCTACACGGGAAAAGATTTATGTGACCTGTTTGTTTTTATAGGTCCATGGTTGTTAGTGGCAGAAAATTTTGAAAACCAATTTTGTAAATACCCAAAACTACTTTTAATTGTTCCCTTCGGCACCCAAACTTGTTTAACTTTGAGAGTTTTTATATTTGTGCTTTTTGGAACCCAAATCGGTATAGTTTTCACATGTTTGGGTCTATACCAACAATTATTGTGACTGTATCCATATTTTCTACAAATTGTGCACATTGAATTTTCTTGATTAATCTTGTTTTCAACAATTTTAGATTGATCATCTCCAAATCCTTTTCTAACCGTATTAACAGTTTGCTTTCCTAATAGCATATTCAACGATTTTTCACTTTTTGAAAATTTATCTAAAGTCGTTGACAACTGTTGGACTTGTGTTTTGAGAGACTCATTTTCGTTTAACAATTGTGTGCACTTTTTAATAGAATTCTCTCTTCTAGTATTTTCATTCTCTTTTAAAATCAAAATTTCATTTTCAAGCGATTTCATTTTAATTTCTGGTTTTTTTAATTTCTTCTTCAAATTTTGGACACTTATCACACTTAGGGATCCTACTTTGATAGGTTTTAACTAATTGGTCAAGTTGTTCATTTAATTCTATCAAAGTAACTTTTTGTGATTTAAGTTTAGCATATTTCTCCCTAAGTCGTTCAAAACAGCCATTCACTTCGTGGAAATAAATAAGTAATTCAGAGTGAGTAAGTTTTGATACCTCTCTTGGCTCGTCATCGTCGCTATCAGTTATATTTCCATGAAGGCACATATCTTCTTTCTCACTCTTACTGCTAGAACTTTGATTATCTTCATCACTTGTATTCCACGTGGCTGTAGCATTTTTCCGTTTTGATTTCTTTTCAAAATCGCTTTGAAATCTGGGATAATTGGGCCTGATATCACAGGGTTTGTTGCAAATGATCCCGTGTTCTTCCGAGTTTTCTAGTGCTTTGATTATTCTGCTTTTTAATTCTTGATTTAGAGCTGGATTTCCGTATTTGTGGTTCCACCTTTTGAATTTCTTTATTATTAATGCCAGCTCAGCTGCTCCATCATCATCATCCTCATCACAACTGCTTTTTACCAATCCTGTTAAGCATATTTCTTTAACTGAGTCGGTTGTGGAGGACTTCTCATTGCTATTGACTTTTGCACCATGTATTGCATTTAAAGTATTCCAGATTTCCTATGCATTTTCACCATGAGAGATGAAATTAAAATTATCTTGATTAATATGAGAATATAATATATGCATAGCAAGGGCATTAATCGAGATAATTTTCTTATCTGTTATATCACACCCATTTTCAATAATGTTCCAACATTTAGTATTAACAGATTTTAAATAAAATTCCATTTTAAATTTCTAATTCAAAAAATCCGTTCCATCGAAAATAGAAGGAATAATATTGGAACGACCCTCAACAAAAGTATTATTAAAAGAAGCCATTTTAAAAAATTCAAATTTAAAAAAAAAAATCGATTTTTGAAACACGAATTTTTAAAACAAAAATTGACTTCTATTCCTAGCTCTGATACCACTTGTAGGATCGATTTCACCCTAAAGGAGGGGTGAATAGGGTGATAGTATAAATTATAAAAATTAATTGCGGAAGCTTATAAAATAATTTCAACACAGATCACAGAATAATAGCAGCACGGATAATAGGAGAATAATAAATGCAGAAATAGAATGACACAGAATTTACCCAGCTTCGGCAAAACCCTGCCTACGTGCTGCCCCAAGGTTTCTACTAGAAATTAGATAGTCAGACGCTTACACACGTAAACTCGCGGCACCCGCTATCGACTAAACCTAACTCTACGCTCAAAAGCCTGCCACAACTCAGCCACTGAGTTGCGAATTCTCAAACTACGCCACGTAGTTTGTCCCCTAGTCACACGACTGGTACATACAACGGTTAAAGGGATTTTAAAATTAAAAACAAAATTTAAATATAAATTAAAGCCCTTAAACTTTAAACCCTTGTTTAATCATTTAAGCCTTTATTGATATTATCTAAGCCGGCCCCTCTTTTTTTTTTTATGTGTCCTGATCCTCTTCTATTAGCTCGGTCCTCTTCAATTTTTGTGAGAAGAAAATATGGCGGCTTTAATTCGATTTTTCTCAGATCTGGAATAATAAGGCTTTTTCGAAGTGCCGTTATTACTTCGATCGAATCTGTGGTTGTTCGAGAGTTGCCTTGCTCGATCGATTTCTTGTTGCTCTCTCTGGCTACTTCGAGTTGATGGAGTTCGACTTTGATTCGGTATGTGATTTTCGTTTATGCTATTCTGTTATGCTTGATTGAACTCCATGCTTAAATTGCTGGTGATGATTAGGGTTATATATAGGGATTTGAATACCTAATTTTTTGTCATATATTCTTTGCTTGAATTTGTCAACTGATATAGCTTGGCCATTGATTTTCGTTTGGATGTTGAGATTTTTCTCTGACCTTTTCGTATGTACTTGATTCCTTGGTTGTCACGGTAGAACATTCTCGGCTTGAATTTGTGACATTTGATTTTGGTTCCGTGACTTTCTCTGACTTGATAAATTTCGTATAATTTGATTCTTGATACTCACGGTTTTGATTTGTGACTTGGTCATTATGGCTTTGATTTTGTGGCATTCAAACTTCTGGCTCGATGTTGATTTCCTTTCGTCTTTGGGCATTTGTAAAACATGTTGTTTGCATTTGAACTTTTATGCTTGATTTTGTCTCGGTTCCACTTGAACCTTAGTGTAGTGGTTGCGACTTGTTTACATTCTTGGAATTCAGCAGCTAGTCTGTAACAACCCTGATTTTAGCGATTACCTGAGAATATTAAATTATAACGGCAGTTATAATTTAATAGTGTAAATTAATAATTAAAGAGGAATATAAATTGGTTATTGGGAACAAACAATATATTTAAGGATAAAATGAGAAAAATAGAATTTTATAAACTTTATTAAGATGGTTTGATTTAAAAGATTGAGGAAATGTGTTTCGCTTAGAGTTAATGCAATAATTATGTAAATTATTGCTATTTACTTCTTTTAATGATTTTTAAAAGAAGTAATTAAATTTTAAATGAGATATATTTAAAATAATGATGGAATTGGATTTAAAAATATAATTTTAGTGTTAAATTATATTTGAAATTGGTTATAAAAATTTATTACACAAAAATGTGATTTTTGTGTAATTTATAATGTTAATTACAATGAGTTTTGTAATTAAAGATGTAAATTTGCCATTTTATTTAAAATAGAGAAAGATGGTAATAAAATGTTTTAAATATATAAATAATCTTTTATTTTGAGTATAAAACATTTTTATTATCATGAGTATTGAGTTTCAAAAGTTTTAAAGAAGTAAAACTTGAAATAGTGTTAATTCCATTTGTTAATATGCATTGTAACATGAAATAAGAGATTAAGCAATTAACTTAACTTCTTTTATTAATTTGGGCTAAAGCCCATTACCACTATCATTAGTCTATTACTAGAAATGAGTAATGAGAAAGAAAATTACAGTACGTGTACTTTTTTCTCTTTTCTTTCTCAAAATTCCAAAGCTTGTTAATGGCTGAAACCCTTTCTTCCTCTTTCAATCCATGCTTAAATTTGTCAAATGAAATGAAAATTGGTGGTTTTAATTGTCAATTCTAGAGCTAAACTCAGGTAATCTTCAATCTAAAACCAATCTTCATATCAAAATCTATTTTTACAGTCAATTTTTTTTTTGATTTGCCTCTCTCTTTGTTTGCATGCATCTATTACTAGTTTCTACAGGTTTCTTTGGTCTATACTTTGGAGAAATTGCAATCTTTGGCTCTAAATCATTGCTTAATCATCTATGGCAGCAAGGTGAGTTAATAAACTCACAAATCTAGCTGAAGCAAAGCTTCAAATACAAAAAGATATGCAAATAGCTTGATAATATTGATTTTTGGTTGATGTTTTATTTCTGTAAAAAAACAGAATTTTGTCCATCTTTGATGCTGAAACAAATTCTGCCATAACTTTCTCGTTTTTGATCGAAATTTGATAATTTTAGATGTTTTGGAAAGCTTAAATCATATTCTACAACTTTTATGTTTTAGGTTTTCTTTAATTTTGGGGTTAGCTATGTCAAAATATGAATTTTCTACTGCTAACCCGAGAGCAAAGTCTGTGTTTGCTCTGTGCTTGAAGCTGAAACTAAAATACGCATAACTTTCTCGTTTTTCGTCGGATTTTGATAATTTTAGATGATCCGGAAAGCTTAAGTCCTATACTACAACTTTTATGTTTTAGGTTTTCTTTAGTTTTGAGGTTAGCTATGTCAAAAATTGATTTTTCTACTGCTAACCCGAGAGCAAAGTCTATGTTTGCTCTGTGTTTGAAGCTGAAACTAAATTAGACATAACTTTCTCATTTTTCATCGGATTTTAATAATTCCAGATGTTCCGGAAAGAAAAAATCATATACTACAACTTTCACTTGTTAAGTTTTCAGTAATCTTGAGTGCTTCTATGTCAAAATTGAACTTTTCTACTGTAATCTCGAGTGCAAAATCGATATTAGCTCTGTGCTTAAGGCTGAAATTTAATTGACCATAACTTCTTCATTTCTCAACCGATTTCTATAAATTAAGATGTTCCGGAAAGCCCAGACTTTGTTCTAAAACTTTTATGTTTTGAGTTTTCCAGAATTTCGAAGTTGTCTTGGGCAAAAATGTGATTGTTTGTCGCTGTCCTGAGACAAAATGACAGAAGTTGTGAAATTCAAATCTCAGAATTGTTTTATCTATAACTTTTACATTTCTTATCGGAATTCAGTAATTTTTAATGTTCTGAAAAGCTTAGGATGTCTTCTAAAACTTTTATCTTTTGTGTTCTCTCAAATTATGTGTTTAAAAGAGACAAACTGAATAAATAAAATACAGGCCTGGGCAAAACACCAATGTTTATTCCTGTGTATCTTGAATTGTTGCACCAGCTTTTGGTGCTTTCTCTTATGTTTTCTGAACACGGTTTTGATGCTCTTTTCAGTGCAAATACTGAGAGCTTTATATCATATATGCTCTGGTATTGAATCATATATTTTCTTAGATTGTTCGAGCAAGTCTTTGATGATGAATTTTAATATAGATCTTGAGTGTTTTATTACCTTATTCAAGGGTTAAACCATGTGTCTTGTGATTATTTTTGGGTTGTTTCTACTATATAGAACCATGTATTTTCACTAATCCGTCATTGGGATTTTAATTAATTTTATTGATTCATTATTTAATGTTTTCATTGTGATTCCGAGCACATGTGCACGTATTTTCAAACTATTTTCCAACAGTGTTCATATTCTAGCTATTGTTCTAAGAAATATATTTTACAAAGTGATTTCAAAAAAAAAATTTGATACAATTAATATTTCTAAATTATAAAGAGATTTCCAAAGTTGATTTCATAAATATTTTCTGAAATTTATTTCAAAACCCAATTTAGCAAAAATATATTTTCTATTTAAAGATACGCGTTTTTGCACTTTTCGGACGTATAAGAAAGAGAATTAAACGATTTAGTAAAACATGTGGTATGGGACACATGAGTTTGCTTTTTCGGTTAATTCCGGACTTGTACGATCGAAACCTCTTAAGTATTGAATCTTGAGTTAGTATTTAAGATTTTCAATTCCTATTATAGGAATTACCCAAGTAGCCAATATTTGGCGAGTTGAGGTGTTCGAGATCTCCTATTATAAGAGTAAAAATCAATGAGAACCACTTAAAGATGTTGCTTTACTTGCCGATGAGATGAGATGAGTCTTGAGATGAGATTTTCCTTTTCGGGGATTATGGTTTATGAGAAACCATTATGAGATTTAATCGCATTTGCCGATGATATGAGGTAAATCTATTTATGAAGTATTCATGAAGTTAAGATGTTTATGATGATTTATGAAGTTAAAATGGTTATGATGATTTTTACTTGTCGATGAAATGAGACAAGTCACGATGGAACCATTACTCATCGATGAGAAGAGATGAGTGTGGTATTATATTAACTCGCCGATGAGATGAGGCAGAGTGAGTTTTATGATGGTTCTGATGTTTTATGATGTTTTCTAATGTGGAACCAACTAACGATTAGTAAAACATTAGGGGAGAACGTATAGTATGGGATATACGTTCTCGCCTTTTGGGTTCCTATTCGAATAGTTGAGACACATTCAAGATGTTACTAGTACTAGACCGAGTACGATTGGAGTCACCACGATGTTCACGATGTTATTACTCAACTCCAATCACCATGATGTTTTTACTCGGATTTGTGACTGGGTGTCATCAAGATGTTCCGACTAGTCAATCACGATGTTATGATGTTATGTGACCCCAAGTCATCACGATGTATGGTACCAAATTACTAGTACTAGTCAAGATGTAAAGCACGTGCTGTTTTCCATGAAGTTTAGATGTTTCGTTTTCACTGTTTTGTTGATGATGCTTTATTATAGCCTTATGTAAGAAAAGGGCTTATTTATATACATGGTTTTATGGTGATTTCGAATATGATGTTTTGAACTCTTTCCGGGTTCTATCAAGATGGATTTGAGACATTATATATATTTATACCAATGAGATGAGGTATAAATTATGGTAATGCTTTTGTGATGAGTGTTGATAATAGATTTAAGATAGATTTATATTTGTACCAATGATATGAGGTACAAATGACTATGGAGATTCCTTTATAATGAGGTTAATGATGGGTTTGAGATGTATTTATATTTATACCGATGAGATGAGGTATAAAAATTAAGAAGTTTCTATTAGATGGTTTTATTTATGATGGATTCTTGAAGTTTAATTATCTTATGAAGATTTACTTTATGGTCCATATCCTCACCCATTTCATTCGGTTATATATATAATTAGATAAACCATTTCTATCTAATATACATATTGTAACCCTCTATGCAATCATGATGAACCATTGATGTATCACTCTAGAGATAACTTAATGACCTATATCATTCCATTGGTATTGATGGAATGGTTTTCCCCTTATCTCTTATCATCACCTTTACTAATGATAAGTTCTAGCTAGCCTGACCCGTGTGTTTTCACTCGGGTCAGACCGAGTTGTTTCAGGTATCATCTATTGGGCTTAGCTTGAAGTTGATGTTGGATATCAGCTCTTCTTTCTCTTGAGTAGTTTATTTCTTCCGCATACTCTGATGTTTTTACATTTGATTCGATGTATATAGTGTGGTCGTGTACCAGATTTATTGTATTCATATTGTATTGTACTAAACATGTATCAGTGTATATGTATATATATGATGTTCATTACTGTTCTGTGATGTGATTTACATTCAGTTATTGTATTTTGTTCTGATAGATCCATTAGTCACCTATAGTTTTGGATTAAGCATTTACTGGGTATGTCGATCCACTTGAGTTGAAAAAAAAGTATATTGCATTTATCGACGTATTCAATAGATGTTTAAGACAAAATTATAGATGGTCGCCCTTAACCAGCCCTATTCTCTGCTTTAGTAGACAGAATTACTTGTTAATTCTCTTTGCTAAGGTGGGTCTCGGGGTGGGGCGTTACAGTTTGGCATCAGAGCTGTGGTCAGAACAAAGTAGAGTAAACACAGAACAGAATATCATGATACATCGAAGTACAGTACGAGTGAATCATTGTCCTTTATTCGAGCTTGCTTTCAAATCGAGCCTTGATTTTTTTTTTTGAATTTTGGGATTATTGAGATGGAATATGTCTAGGAATATAGATATATTGTATTCCGTAGTATTCCATAATATAGTTTGATGTCATCTTATCTTATATAAAATCTTATTTGGGATTATTCTATTCTTATTTTTGTTAATACAAGTGAGTTCGTATCGATGGAGCTGATTGATTTCTTTGAGTATTCTTGTTGCATTCCTTTGAGAGTTTGTGAATCCTATTGAAGGGATCCACAACGATTGGCTTGTTGTGAGTATTCTGAGATTTCTATTTGATGTTGCTTTTGTGAGTAACTGTTTATTACTCACAATCTTGAGATTTATCTGATTTGAGATGGACTAACTTATTTGATGTTAAGTCCGATCCTTTGTATTATAGGATCCTATATTTATTTAGGCATCCTAATTTGATTAGGTTATTATTTCTATCATTTTGAAATGTTAGTGATGATTCGGAAGTTTCTGTATTCACTCTTGAGTATCGAGATGTTGATGATATATCTCGAATTCCAGTTAAGGTGACTTTGTTGAGTTTTGTGAGTCCGTTGGACTTGACATCCAATCGGGCAATCGATTGTTGAGGGAACCTTATTCTTGGCTCTTCGGTTATCCTTCCACGAGGATATCCACTAAGGAATGAGGTTAGTTTCTAGATTATTCGAGTTTGATTAAGTTTATCATTCAGCTTCGTTTGAGTGTTCTTTTCATATACTCAATCAATGTTATCTTTTAGCATTACTCCGACTGAAGTAGTGATTCGTGGATTGATTCTTCTTCTCCTTTGAGAAGAATATCTTGCTTATCCTGTATCTTGATGATTTTTGGGAGTGGCTCGTGACATCGTAGGATTGCCGAACACTCTATCTCCTTCTATTGATTTTGAGAATGGAGTACTCTAGGAATATCTCGATGCATTCTCTTAATGTTCTTTGGTTTGAGTTTTGAAGCTATATAAATATGAGTTTTAAAGAGAATTTTGAGCATTGTGACAAAAAAAAAAACAAAGAATATTTTGAGAATATATTTACATGAGTAGTACTTCTTTTATAGAAATAATTTGAGAGTGTTGGGTTGTCCATTGAGTAGTTAAGAGTTCTAGTCGATGCGCCTGATCAACGTTATCGATAGGAATCTCCTAAATGCTATGATGAGACAATCAGACACGATGGTTTGTGTTTAAAAGATTGACATTTTAAAAATAATATTTTTGAGAATAAATATTAAAATTATTTTTGAGTGGTAATTGCAGCCATTGGTTTTAGAGACGAGCATCAGAGTGGCGAGGCAGTTTTGATCGTTCGATCGACTCTGCAACCAACAGATATATCTATTATTAGAGATTCAGTGGCGAGGCAATGCCATTTATTTATATATATATTTTTTGAAATTATAAAGATTAGAATATGTGAGAAAATTATTGAGCTATACTTTATTGAAAGTATATTTTGAGATTTTAGAATTTATATTATATACATTGGATGTTTTAAGAGAAGAGTTACAAGAGGATTTGAAGATTGTTTCAAGCTTTTTAAGTGGTTTAATAAAAAGAGTAAAGAGAATTTAAACCCTTAATTTATTTCGAGGAATATTATTATGGATTTACAAAGTTCTTTGGAAATTATTTTTGAAGTAAGAGAAGAAATTTAGACTTTTAATTTGATTTTTATATTACTTACTAAGTAATATAGTAAAGAGTTTGAAAACTTTCAAATGTTGAAAATTGAGATTTAAAATTTAAAAGATGTTGAGAAAAAAAAAAAAAATCTAAATATCTTGGATTGAAAGCTAATTTGAGCTTATATTCTTGTTCTAGAGTTCACTCTATTCTTGTGCTATTGATGATTACGTGCATTTTCGTGGTTATTCGAGTTTGGTGGCCTCGTGAGAAGCCATTTTGTGTGATTTATCTATCTTGTCTATTGAGTCTATCCTCGTTGTGAGGATGCTCTTTCCGTATTATTATGCGGAAAATTGTGTTGATGATCATTTTTTGTTGCTTAGAGTTTGGGTTTGAATGAGTTTGATCCCGACAATATTCGTAGAGTTTTGAGAAATCTATCTTATTTGATAGATTATTTGTTGGGCTTTTTATTGAGTATTGATTCGAATATGAGACATCTTCGAAATTCTTTCGAGTTGCTTGGAAAATTCGATGGTTTGCTAATCACTATATTAGCATATGATGGACCATTGGATTAACCAAGGGAGTTTTTCCTTATTTCTCTCTACCATTCTATGCTGAAAGTATGAATGGTTTGAGTTTCGAGCTTGTCTATCATCTTTGTTGATTGAATATTTGTGTTGTTTACAACTCTTTTCGTAGAAAATTGTGGGGACACAATTTTTGTAGAGGGGGAGTCTGTAACAACCCTGATTTTAGCGATTACCTGAGAATATTAAATTATAACGGCAGTTATAATTTAATAGTGTAAATTAATAATTAAAGAGGAATATAAATTGGTTATTGGGAACAAACAATATATTTAAGGATAAAATGAGAAAAATAGAATTTTATAAACTTTATTAAGATGGTTTGATTTAAAAGATTGAGGAAATGTGTTTCGCTTAGAGTTAATGCAATAATTATGTAAATTATTGCTATTTACTTCTTTTAATGATTTTTAAAAGAAGTAATTAAATTTTAAATGAGATATATTTAAAATAATGATGGAATTGGATTTAAAAATATAATTTTAGTGTTAAATTATATTTGAAATTGGTTATAAAATTTTATTACACAAAAATGTGATTTTTGTGTAATTTATAATGTTAATTACAATGAGTTTTGTAATTAAAGATGTAAATTTGCCATTTTATTTAAAATAGAGAAAGATGGTAATAAAATGTTTTAAATATATAAATAATCTTTTATTTTGAGTATAAAACATTTTTATTATCATGAGTATTGAGTTTCAAAAGTTTTAAAGAAGTAAAACTTGAAATAGTGTTAATTCCATTTGTTAATATGCATTGTAACATGAAATAAGAGATTAAGCAATTAACTTAACTTCTTTTATTAATTTGGGCTAAAGCCCATTACCACTATCATTAGTCTATTACTAGAAATGAGTAATGAGAAAGAAAATTACAGTACGTGTACTTTTTTCTCTTTTCTTTCTCAAAATTCCAAAGCTTGTTAATGGCTGAAACCCTTTCTTCCTTTTTCAATCCATGCTTAAATTTGTCAAATGAAATGAAAATTGGTGGTTTTAATTGTCAATTCTAGAGCTAAACTCAGGTAATCTTCAATCTAAAACCAATCTTCATATCAAAATCTATTTTTACAGTCAATTTTTTTTTTGATTTGCCTCTCTCTTTGTTTGCATGCATCTATTACTAGTTTCTACAGGTTTCTTTGGTCTATACTTTGGAGAAATTGCAATCTTTGGCTCTAAATCATTGCTTAATCATCTATGGCAGCAAGGTGAGTTAATAAACTCACAAATCTAGCTGAAGCAAAGCTTCAAATACAAAAAGATATGCAAATAGCTTGATAATATTGATTTTTGGTTGATGTTTTATTTCTGTAAAAAAACAGAATTTTGTCCATCTTTGATGCTGAAACAAATTCTGCCATAACTTTCTCGTTTTTGATCGAAATTTGATAATTTTAGATGTTTTGGAAAGCTTAAATCATATTCTACAACTTTTATGTTTTAGGTTTTCTTTAATTTTGGGGTTAGCTATGTCAAAATATGAATTTTCTACTGCTAACCCGAGAGCAAAGTCTGTGTTTGCTCTGTGCTTGAAGCTGAAACTAAAATACGCATAACTTTCTCGTTTTTCGTCGGATTTTGATAATTTTAGATGATCCGGAAAGCTTAAGTCCTATACTACAACTTTTATGTTTTAGGTTTTCTTTAGTTTTGAGGTTAGCTATGTCAAAAATTGATTTTTCTACTGCTAACCCGAGAGCAAAGTCTATGTTTGCTCTGTGTTTGAAGCTGAAACTAAATTAGACATAACTTTCTCATTTTTCATCGGATTTTAATAATTCCAGATGTTCCGGAAAGAAAAAATCATATACTACAACTTTCACTTGTTAAGTTTTCAGTAATCTTGAGTGCTTCTATGTCAAAATTGAACTTTTCTACTGTAATCTCGAGTGCAAAATCGATATTAGCTCTGTGCTTAAGGCTGAAATTTAATTGACCATAACTTCTTCATTTCTCAACCGATTTCTATAAATTAAGATGTTCCGGAAAGCCCAGACTTTGTTCTAAAACTTTTATGTTTTGAGTTTTCCAGAATTTCGAAGTTGTCTTGGGCAAAAATGTGATTGTTTGTCGCTGTCCTGAGACAAAATGACAGAAGTTGTGAAATTCAAATCTCAGAATTGTTTTATCTATAACTTTTACATTTCTTATCGGAATTCAGTAATTTTTAATGTTCTGAAAAGCTTAGGATGTCTTCTAAAACTTTTATCTTTTGTGTTCTCTCAAATTATGTGTTTAAAAGAGACAAACTGAATAAATAAAATACAGGCCTGGGCAAAACACCAATGTTTATTCCTGTGTATCTTGAATTGTTGCACCAGCTTTTGGTGCTTTCTCTTATGTTTTCTGAACACGGTTTTGATGCTCTTTTCAGTGCAAATACTGAGAGCTTTATATCATATATGCTCTGGTATTGAATCATATATTTTCTTAGATTGTTCGAGCAAGTCTTTGATGATGAATTTTAATATAGATCTTGAGTGTTTTATTACCTTATTCAAGGGTTAAACCATGTGTCTTGTGATTATTTTTGGGTTGTTTCTACTATATAGAACCATGTATTTTCACTAATCCGTCATTGGGATTTTAATTAATTTTATTGATTCATTATTTAATGTTTTCATTGTGATTCCGAGCACATGTGCACGTATTTTCAAACTATTTTCCAACAGTGTTCATATTCTAGCTATTGTTCTAAGAAATATATTTTACAAAGTGATTTCAAAAAAAAAAATTGATACAATTAATATTTCTAAATTATAAAGAGATTTCCAAAGTTGATTTCATAAATATTTTCTGAAATTTATTTCAAAACCCGATTTAGCAAAAATATATTTTCTATTTAAAGATACGCGTTTTTGCACTTTTCGGACGTATAAGAAAGAGAATTAAACGATTTAGTAAAACATGTGGTATGGGACACATGAGTTTGCTTTTTCGGTTAATTCCGGACTTGTACGATGAAACCTCTTAAGTATTGAATCTTGAGTTAGTATTTAAGATTTTCAATTCCTATTATAGGAATTACCCAAGTAGCCAATATTTGGCGAGTTGAGGTGTTCGAGATCTCCTATTATAAGAGTAAAAATCGATGAGAACCACTTAAAGATGTTGCTTTACTTGCCGATGAGATGAGATGAGTCTTGAGATGAGATTTTCCTTTTCGGGGATTATGGTTTATGAGAAACCATTATGAGATTTAATCGCATTTGCCGATGATATGAGGTAAATCTATTTATGAAGTATTCATGAAGTTAAGATGTTTATGATGATTTATGAAGTTAAAATGGTTATGATGATTTTTACTTGTCGATGAAATGAGACAAGTCACGATGGAACCATTACTCATCGATGAGAAGAGATGAGTGTGGTATTATATTAACTCGCCGATGAGATGAGGCAGAGTGAGTTTTATGATGGTTCTGATGTTTTATGATGTTTTCTAATGTGGAACCAACTAACGATTAGTAAAACATTAGGGGAGAACGTATAGTATGGGATATACGTTCTCGCCTTTTGGGTTCCTATTCGAATAGTTGAGACACATTCAAGATGTTACTAGTACTAGACCGAGTACGATTGGAGTCACCACGATGTTCACGATGTTATTACTCAACTCCAATCACCATGATGTTTTTACTCGGATTTGTGACTGGGTGTCATCAAGATGTTCCGACTAGTCAATCACGATGTTATGATGTTATGTGACCCCAAGTCATCACGATGTATGGTACCAAATTACTAGTACTAGTCAAGATGTAAAGCACGTGCTGTTTTCCATGAAGTTTAGATGTTTCGTTTTCACTGTTTTGTTGATGATGCTTTATTATAGCCTTATGTAAGAAAAGGGCTTATTTATATACATGGTTTTATGGTGATTTCGAATATGATGTTTTGAACTCTTTCCGGGTTCTATCAAGATGGATTTGAGACATTATATATATTTATACCAATGAGATGAGGTATAAATTATGGTAATGCTTTTGTGATGAGTGTTGATAATAGATTTAAGATAGATTTATATTTGTACCAATGATATGAGGTACAAATGACTATGGAGATTCCTTTATAATGAGGTTAATGATGGGTTTGAGATGTATTTATATTTATACCGATGAGATGAGGTATAAAAATTAAGAAGTTTCTATTAGATGGTTTTATTTATGATGGATTCTTGAAGTTTAATTATCTTATGAAGATTTACTTTATGGTCCATATCCTCACCCATTTCATTCGGTTATATATATAATTAGATAAACCATTTCTATCTAATATACATATTGTAACCCTCTATGCAATCATGATGAACCATTGATGTATCACTCTAGAGATAACTTAATGACCTATATCATTCCATTGGTATTGATGGAATGGTTTTCCCCTTATCTCTTATCATCACCTTTACTAATGATAAGTTCTAGCTAGCCTGACCCGTGTGTTTTCACTCGGGTCAGACCGAGTTGTTTCAGGTATCATCTATTGGGCTTAGCTTGAAGTTGATGTTGGATATCAGCTCTTCTTTCTCTTGAGTAGTTTATTTCTTCCGCATACTCTGATGTTTTTACATTTGATTCGATGTATATAGTGTGGTCGTGTACCAGATTTATTGTATTCATATTGTATTGTACTAAACATGTATCAGTGTATATGTATATATATGATGTTCATTACTGTTCTGTGATGTGATTTACATTCAGTTATTGTATTTTGTTCTGATAGATCCATTAGTCACCTATAGTTTTGGATTAAGCATTTACTGGGTATGTCGATCCACTTGAGTTGAAAAAAAAGTATATTGCATTTATCGACGTATTCAATAGATGTTTAAGACAAAATTATAGATGGTCGCCCTTAACCAGCCCTATTCTCTGCTTTAGTAGACAGAATTACTTGTTAATTCTCTTTGCTAAGGTGGGTCTCGGGGTGGGGCGTTACATAGTCTTCATGTATAGTTGCTTTTGTGTGTGTGTGTGTGTGTGTGTGTGTGTATACACTCGATTCATTTATATTGTCACTGAGTTTAAATGCATTGAGCTCTGGTTTCATTTCTTTGGTTGGGTCTACACATTCACTTATTGTTGTATTCATGTACACTGCATAGTGGTCTTGTTGAACTGAGTTTGATTTGGTTTCATGTTGGTTCCAGTCAGTAGTCTTCATTTGTGTCTGCATTGTCATGTTGTATTATTGACATGATACTCGTTGCGTTGGCTAGTTTGGTTCACCTATTAACTGTTAATCGAGTTGCATCTGCTTGCTACCTGGTCGACACTTGCAGTTCACCGTGTCACTTACTTGGTGCATTTGTGCATTCATGTGTATTGGGTATTGTTTTTAGTTTTCCTTGATCATATTGACCAAGTCGTACTGTCCACCTGCCCTTTCTCATATTGCTGGTTGTTATGCATATGCAAATTCATTCATATTGCATTTCCCATTCACTGTTGCCTTGAGTCTGTTGTAACTGGGCCTGTTGCATATCACTGCATTTTTATTACTACTATGTTTATTTGCATATAAACTTAGATTTGCTTCATTTGAAATTCTGGTGGCTGATCATCTTTCTTGTATGCTTGAAGTCGTAGCCTGTACAACTGCCCTGTGTTGAATCCAGCTAATAGCTCGGGTTTGACCTTGTGCGCGTGTTGAGATTCTATTTATATTGCACCTGAGTTGAACCCGTCTTTTTATTTGGGTTTGACCTTGTGCTCACCTGTCCCTGTAGCATTATCAAGTGTATATCGGTGTGCACGGCCTTGTGGCATGTACAGTGATACACTGTGCATGTCACATTGTTCGTGTGTGATGAATTCAAATATAAATGATGACGAACAACCCAAATAACTGAGGCAAATAATATTTTCAAAATCTATATTTTATTTTATATTGCAAAAATATTTCTTTTTCAATTTTACTGCGTTAGTGAATATTTTTGCAGATTGCTCAGATGCTGGATTCTAACTGGAATGAAGTTGAAGATGAAATACGAATTGAGTGAATGAGTGATGTGTAGTGAGGTTAAATGTAAATATGAAATTGTGATGTATTGTAATCAAAATTGTATATGTATAGTGAGAGCATGAATTTGTACTATTCAAAAATTGTAATAAATACTTGTTTGAATAAAATTTCTGTTTGAATTCAAATTCTGTGTCATTTAATTTTATTCAGCAAATATTTATTTAATCTATGAAAAAATAAAATAGTACATTAACAAATACATTTAAACGAATGTATATATGTTTATTATCATCAAACAAAAATCATATAAGCGCTATTAGGTACATGGAATTCTTTAGGAATTAATTTATGTGCTATTAGGCTTTTTGTACTACCGGTATCGATTATAGCTGTTGTAGTTATAAAGTTTTTGTTATCAAACCATAGTTTACATTCTAGGGTTAGTAGGGTTGTTGAAAATTCTTTTACTTGAATTATTTCTGTTGTTTGTTGGAAGTTTTCTTCATTTACCTCAGTTATTACTTCTTTTCCTGTGTCTTTCCTTTTTTGTGTTAAGTTTGCTAATTCTTGTTTTATTTCATTTAATTCGTATTGGAGTAATCTTATTTGAACTTCATGCTTGTCTACTCCTTCTTGTAAGAAACTATTTTTTGGCACTTCTATTTCTTTTTTGGTTAATTCTATGTTAAAAATTTGTTTAGCACATAAAAAACATATTTCTTTGTAACATTCATTACATTGAAATCGTTTATTAATTGCTGGATATCTATTGCAGTTATAGCAGGGTATGTGATCGCTTCCTTTTGCTTTGTATCTATTCATGTGAACAGTTTTCTCGATTCATTAGGGTATAGGTTATAGGATCAGGATGGTTATTATCTTCTTCTGAAACTATACTGTAAATAGATTCATTGTCAGAATTATCGTTTATACTCTGTAGATCGTATTCTCCTAATTCGTCTACTAGATTAGCTCTATATTGATTATTTTCTCTATTTGGACACTTGTTGGCTAAATGATTTGGATCGCCACATATGTACATTTTTTTAGTATATGGTCTCCGTTTTTTAACATATTTACTATGGTTATGCTTATCATATTTCACTGATTTTCTTAAAAACTTTTTTCTCTTTTTGTATCCATAGGCTTGAGGTGTATATATTGCTGTTTTACAAAATGCCCATGCTTGTCTTTTGATTTGTTCTTGCATAGTGGCTTCTTTACATAGTTCTTCTAATTTTTGAAAAACAAAAGTAATTCTAATTCCTACGCCTAATCCGTGTTCTATTCCATGATTATCTTTCCATTCTTTATGTATATTTCGTCCTAGATCTCTTGGTAATTTTGTAAAATATCTGTCACATAATTCGTCATCAAAGGCTTTACCTGTTTGTGCTATCATTGTTGCAAAATCTTGGCTAAATTCTTTAATATATTTAAAATCACTAATGCTTAATTGTTCTAGATTTCTTATGGCCGTATCTTGTAACGTTGTATTTCCTTTAGCTGGATCTGTACCAATTATTATTGTTCGGATCATTGATGTAAAATTATATGGATTATCTCCTAATTATTATTTTCTAATTATTTCTTCTGGATTTATTGCTTTAAAACTTTGATATATGCCTAGAGCCATTGGGCCTAAAGTGGTTTCTAGTACTGCAAACATGTCCATATCTCCTCGTTTATTAACTTCCCAGTAACGTATGACATTTTGTTCCCAAATTAATATTTCATCTGGCCATAATTGAGGGCTTTGATTTTCTAATAGTAGCATATTAGAACTATAAATTTTTGTATATGATTTTCTACTTCCTTTTCCTATTTTAGTATTTCCTTCTGTATAACTAATACTAGGAGGATTCCATGGTTCTCTTTCAAATGTTTTTTCATCATATCCTACTCCTGGTCTTGTGAACTCACTTCTTGGTCGTTTACTTGATGATGCTTCTGTAATCATTGAATCTTGATAATTTGTTTCATTTTTTTGAGTGTATATATCGCTTAAAGGAATTTTTCCTGTACTTACGTCATCTACTAGCACTAAGTTGTAGTATTCGCTTAAAGTGTTAAATGCTGTTTGATAATCCATTTGGAGGTTCATCATACATTGTATTATCATGCTATCAATTTCTTCTCTTATATTTTCAACTGTTAACTTTTTATTCATTATTTCTACTAGAGATGTTTTTGTTTCTGTTTTGAATCCTGTTTCTAATTTTTCAATTTCTTTAATAAAATCGTCTTCGATTTGAGTTTCATTTATTTCTTGTATTATTTCTTCGTCTATTGGTAAGTACCCGATTACATCTTCTAGTTCATCATATTCTAGTTCTATGTCACTATCATATTCATCATAAATTGGTCCTTCTTCCCAATTTACGTTATTATATTCTGTTTCTTCATCAAGTTGTATTATTTGTTTATCTTTCTTTTTATTTAATATAGACATGATATTTGATATTTCATCTCTAGTCATACTAGTGGAATTAGTCTTGTTAAGGCTCTACTAGAACCTGATTCTGGTTGTAAATTCATTGTCTTGGTTTCCAAAATTTGTAAAGTTGTTCTGGCTTTTTTGTTATTATTTGTAAATGTTGACAATCTCTTCCTTCTGATAGATTATTTACCTTTCCTGTTAGCTGATTGACCTTGTCAATTAACTGAAGATTTAGGCTTATTAAAATGTTGAATACATGTTGATATTCTTGATCTGATTGACTATGTCCGGAATATCTAGAAAAGCCTTGGTCTGGAACTGGTCGTAAGTTATTCTCTGCTTTAAATTCGTCTGCTTTCTTTTTTGCTTCTATTAGTTCTTTGTTCATTAACTTGCTACTACCTTTTTTATTTCGTCTATTACTTGTTCTACCTTTTTAATCTTATGATCAAAGTTACTTGTCTGTCTTTGTAAATCTTCCAATATTCCTTTTGATTCGATTTCTAAATGTTTTGGTTTATTAGTTTCTAACAAAAATTTAAGCTGGATTATATCGTCTTTAGTAGGTATACTCTTTCTTATATGAACTAGCTGGTTTTGAATAGTATTGTTTTGATCTTTAAGAAAGTCTAAATTGGAACTAATCTGTTTTAAAATTTTGTTTTTCTCCTTAGTAGTTTCTGTTAGGTTATTTATTGCTCTAGTAAGTACATTATTATGAGTTTCGAGATTATTTGCTTGACTGATTAGAAAGTCTATAATACAATTTATTTGGATGTTATTACCGTGTAACTGATGACCAAATTGTTGTTCAAAGTAACAAGGAAACTTATATTTGTCTATACTGACAATATTTCTTTCTTTAAAAGAGTATTCTAAATTTAAATATTGCAGAAGTTTAGTTGAGTGTTGAAAATCTATTTTGAAAGGATCACCTTCTTAAATTCATAAATTAATTACTCATTCCTCAGTTTTTTATTTTAAAAGAAATAACAAGTTAAACTTTAAAAAACATATCGTAAAATACGCCATTAATTATGTTTTGATTTTGAGCTTGATTGTTTCCCTTTGGGTAAGCAAAGTTTTATATTACCCCTTATCTAACTTTATTAGGTTTTACGCTCTTCCTGGCTACCTGAGTTAAACTTAGTACCAATATCAAACTTGTTTTACCATTCAAGGATAAACCATGCTCTGATACCAAAACAGGGGGTAGGTCCGATTTTTTGAGAGCTCGGTTACCCTCTTTTTTTTTTTTGAGGAGGAATGAGTTTTTAATTTAGAGGAATCAAGAAGATGAACAGGAGGTGCTTAAGCTGCCATTAATTTGCAGAAAAACTCAAAGATTTATATATTCACTTCGATATGTTACAGCTGCATACATAACTTTCTTATATAGGCCATTTAGCCGGTAAGTACGGTCATTTATTTACCTACACCTACTAACTTTTACAGGATACTTCATTTCATAAAAGTACAAAGCTGGCCGAATACATTATTGCAAAAGTACAACGCTGGCATAATAAATGACATAAAGCTGGCTGACAGGTTTTACTTTATTTTAGTGTTGGAATCTTCTGCATGTGCTGGATTTAGTGTGGAAACTTCTAATCCTTTATGATCTTTTAATACTTTAAGCTGCTCTATGGGTGGATGGTATAGATAAGTCGTCAGAATCATCATCCATGATGTCACTTATGTCTTCCATGCCTTCTAGATCACTGTCCTCTGCAAATCTGATTACATGTCTCTACGGGTCAAAACTGTCAATAGGATAAAATGGTAGTAAATATTTGAAACCTGTGGAACCCCATATTTGTTTTGTGGTTGTTTCAGCATACAAATAGAGTTCACGCCAATGGGGTGGCTGTGATAATAATTCTTCCCTCTGGTGAAACTCCCATGGTCTATGACCGTGGAACCAGATTGGCTTTCGTTCATAAATCTGTGCTCCTTGAGGAACTGCATAAGGCTGTGAATTTTTATTAACAAAAATGGAAATTCTGTGTTTAGCTTGCCTTTATGTGTTTTTGTTATCAAACAAAAACTTTGGGCAAGTGGAATTTATACACAATGTGACTGGATTTCCAAACGAGAGCATGCTGTGAAGTATTAGGCTTAGCTTCCAACCGAACATATCTAAGTATTCTGTATTACAGTCTATATTGAGTTTAAGTTTTGAAAGCATACCATGGTCGAACAACGCTATTATAGTGTCAAAGTTTATTGGAGTTAGGTCAAAATCTATCGTTGCTCCTAGCATATTGGATCTACAATCCTATACCACCTTGCATCCTCCTGGCGAATTTTCTGCCCATTCCTTCAGCTTTTCTTGTAAATTCTGCATTTGCTCTTCCCAACTTTGTGCTACTACTTCATTAATTCTGATCTCTAGATCAGGGCATTTATCATATGATGGTTTTAGTGCTTTTCTAGGTTTGAGTTTGAGCATGGCTTGAAGCTGGTCATAGGATAAAGTTGTACTAGGGATGCTTGTTTCCTGCTTTAGCTATTTTACTTCTCTGGCTAGAGTAAAGATTCTGGTTTCATAGTGCTGATTTGTTTGTTGTATATAGGCTAGCTCTCTTCTACAGTCTTCTAACTCTTTAATTTTGTCCTGGAGTAAAAACGATTGCTGCTGACTTTGGTTTAAGTGGGCTTGCAGGGCACAGATTTGCGCTGCTTGGTCGTTCATTATATGTTCTGGAGATCTTGGTGTTGAGGTTGTAACTTGGGAATATGATTGTTGACATTGTGGATCTATGTAGAAGTTTAGACCCAGTTGTTGTCTGGCTGCTTCTATGGCTTCCTTTAAAGAATAAAATCCTCTAAATCTTGGATTAGGATAGTTTTGAACTGAATTCTGGACCTGACTAAAGTGTTTAAAAATGCCAACATATAGCCCTTCAAAGACTACGTAGTAGGAAAAGTTCTTTGATAATGGCTTTTGTTGTATTTTCGAAAAATAATTTGCAAAACAGTTTGCCAAAATCATTTTGTGTTTACCGTCTGTGTCTACTGTTTTTAAATTCCATAAATGGTCTAACAGGCGTTGTTGTGATTTGTCTGTAATTCTAACTATAGGCCTGAATTTTCTCGGGTCATTATCTTGGAAAATAGCTATATTATTTTGACCAAAGGTCATTGTGGGAATTTTGAAAGCATTTGCTGGTGTTATATTTGTTTGTGAGCTACTTGGAATTTGTGAACTACTTGGTATTTGTGAACTACTTGGCATTGTAGGGGTTTTAACCTCCTTTTCTGTCTTTTGAATATCTGGAGATGTGTTAGCCTCTTTAGTCTCTGTTTTTACTTCTGCATTCATCATTGTTACCTGGTAATAATGCAAAAAGCATTTAGCTAATTGCCTGGAAAGTAAATCTGCTAAATGGTTGTCTTTGCCTTTTATGTGTTCAAAAAGGATTTTATAGCCACATCCTTGGATTAAATTTTGTAAATTTAACCATCTGGTTTTGTTTATCTTTTTTGAATTTTCATTATTGATGAATTTAACTATGGCTTCACAATCTGTTCTAACAGTAAATTCTTTAGTTAAATGTATCTTAAATTTGTCTAATGCATTAATAAGGGCTTGTATTTCAAAGTCTATACTGGTCCAGTTTTTCCCAACTTTACTGAATGTGCCACTAGCGTATGACGCTATTTTCTCTTCTGATTTTGCTGCAAATTTGTTTGGTTTGCAAATAAGGATAGCACCCCATCCTTCTTTGCATCCGTCACATTCAATTATAATATAATCTGTGGTCAATGGGAGTTCTAATGGTTTAATCCGTTTAACTTCTTCTTTGGTTGTTTTTATTAACTTAATATCTTCATTATTGAATCTTCTTTCTCCATTTTTGGATATTTTACCATATAATGGTCCTACTAATTTGGCAAGATTTGGGATAAACTTTCTGGCATAATTTATTAATCCTAAAAATGCTTGAATCTTTTTTATACTATCTAATTTGTCTGGAAATTCTAAGATTTTTTGGGAAATATGTGGTTGTAATTCTATTTTACCATTTCCAATTTCTAGTCCTAAAAAAGAAAATTTTCTTTTAAATAATTTCATCTTCTTTTTTGAAATTATTATTTTGTTTTTCAATATTTCATCAAAGATTGTTTTTAAATGATATTCATGTTCTTGAATTGTATTACTGGCTACTAAGATGTCGTCAATATATACTAAACAAAAGTCATATTTATTAGATATACTGTCCATAAACCTTTGGAAAACTGCTGGGGCTGTTTTTAATCCGAAGCTTAGAACATTCCATTCGAAATGTCCTTCTGAACATGTAAATGCAGTCCATGGTTTAAATGTTTCTTCTAACTGTAGCTGATTATACCCTGATTTTAAATCGAATTTGCTAAAGATCTTCTTGTTTTGGATTAGATTTATTAAAGTGTCTTTATTTGGAATATTATAGCCATCATCTTCCGTATTGTCATTAAGTCTTTTATAATTATATACTATTCGAGGTTTTCCTCTGCTAACCTCAGCATGACTTCTAACAATAAAAGCAGCTGATCTGTGGGGACTTTCTGACTTTCTGATTAAGTTTTGTTTTAACATTTCTTGTATTTGGATTTTAAATTCTGTAACATCTGCAGGTGAATATTCTATATTTGCTGTTCTTATTGTTATATCTGGGTTTTTTATTTTTATTTTTGCTACATACTGTATTTTTCTTTTGGTAATGTCATCGCCTATAAGGCCTAGTTTTTCTAATTTTTGAATTAATGGGTAATTAATTGAATCAAAAATATCTGGTCCTTTTTCTAATGTTTTTGCTTTTTCTTGTGCTAACAGACTAAAGGCTTCTAGTTTTTCGTCATTTGACAAGAATTTTTTGTGGTTAGGTTGTTTGTAAAAATCTAATTCAGGGGTACCACCACGCTTTTACAGCAACTCTGATTTTGTTTGGTAAAAGTTGAAGGGTAAAGTATATGTATTTTTATTAAATGTAATGCTATTTTTACTAATGGAAGTACTACCATTAAGATTTAATATAAAATTGAGACCTAATAAAAATTCAGAACTATTTATTTCAGGTGGAGTAATATTTGTTTGTCCTAAATCATATTTACTACTGTAATTACCAGAAAAGTCTTTAAATTGGATTTGCGCATGATCAGGTAATTTATATTTTAATTGCATAATACGTTGCTCAGCTGTTTTAGAGAATTGTTTATATGTTAAAGGTACTTGGAATTCTTTAGGAATTAATTTATGTGCTATTAGGCTTTTTGTACTACCGGTATCGATTATAGCTGTTGTAGTTATAAAGTTTTTGTTATCAAACCATAGTTTACATTTTAGGGTTAGTAGGGTTGTTGAAAATTCTTTTACTTGAATTATTTCTGTTGTTTGTTGGAAGTTTTCTTCATTTACCTCAGTTATTACTTCTTTTCCTGTATCTCTCCTTTTTTGTTTTAAGTTTGCTAATTCTTGTTTTATTTCATTTAATTCGTATTGGAGTAATCTTATTTGAACTTCATGCTTGTCTACTCTTTCTTGTAAGAAACTATTTTTTGGCACTTCTATTTCATTTTTGGTTAATTATACGTTAAAAATTTGTTTAGCACATAAAAAACAAATTTCTTTGTAACATTCATTACATTGAAATCGTTTATTAATTGCTGGATATCTATTGCAGTTGTAACAGGGTATGTGATCGCTTCCTTTACTTTGTATCCATTCATGTGAACAGTTTTCTCGATTCATTAGGGTATAGGTTATAGGATCAGGATGGTTATTATCTTCTTCTGAAACTATACTGTAAACAGATTCATTGTCAGAATTATCGTTTATACTCAGTAGATCGTATTCTCCTAATTCGTCTACTAGATTAGCTCTATATTGATTATTTGCTCTATTTGGACACTTGTTGGCTAAATGATTTGGATCGCCACATATATAGCATGTACATTTTTTAGTATATGGTCTCCGTTTTTTAACATATTTACTATGCTTATGCTTATCATATTTCACTGATTTTCTTAAAAACTTTTTTCTCTTTTTGTATCCATAGGCTTGAGGTGTATATATTGTTGTTTTACAAAATGGTGCTTGTCTTTTGATTTGTTCTTGCATAGTGGCTTCTTTACATAGTTCTTCTAATTTTTGAAAAACAAAAGTAATTCTAATTCCTATGCCTAATCCGTGTTCTGTTCCATGATTATCTTTCCATTCTTTATGTATATTTCATCCTAGATCTCCTGGCAATTTTGTAAAATATCTGTCACATAATTCGTCATCAAAGGCTTTACCTGTTTGTGCTATCATTATTGCAAAATCTTGGCTAAATTCTTTAATATATTTAAAATCACTAATGCTTAATTGTTCTAGATTTCTTATGGCCGTATCTTGTAACGTTGTATTTCCTTTAGCTGGATCTATACCAATTATTATTGTTCGGATCATTGATGTAAAATTATATGGATTATCTCCTAATTATTTTTGTCTAATTATTTATTCTGGATTTATTGCTTTAAAACTTTGATATATGCCTAGAGCCATTGGGCCTAAAGTGGTTTCTAGTACTGCAAACATGTCCATATCTCCTCATTTATTAACTTTCCAGTAACGTATGACATTTTGTTCCCAAATTAATATTTCATCTGGCCATAATTGAGGGCTTTGATTTTCTAATAGTAGCATATTAGAACTATAAATTTTTATATATGATTTTCTACTTCCTTTTCCTATTTTAGTATTTCCTTCTGTATAACTAATACTAGGAGGATTCCATGGTTCTCTTTCAAATGTTTTTTCATCATATCCTACTCCTGGTCTTGTGAACTCACTTCTTGGTCGTTTACTTGATGATGCTTCTGTAATCATTGAATCTTGATAATTTGTTTCATTTTTTTGAGTGTATATATCGCTTAAAGGAATTTTTCCTGTACTTACGTCATCTACTAGCACTAAGTTGTAGTATTCGCTTAAAGTGTTAAATGCTGTTTGATAATCCATTTGGAGGTTCATCATACATTGTATTATCATGCTATCAATTTCTTCTCTTATATTTTCAACTGTTAACTTTTTATTCATTATTTCTACTAGAGATGTTTTTGTTTCTGTTTTGAATCCTGTTTCTAATTTTTCAATTTCTTTAATAAAATCGTCTTCGATTTGAGTTTCATTTATTTCTTGTATTATTTCTTCGTCTATTGGTAAATACCCGATTACATCTTCTAGTTCATCATATTCTAGTTCTATGTCACTATCATATTCATCATAAATTGGTCCTTCTTCCCAATTTAAGTTATTATATTCTGTTTCTTCATCAAGTTGTATTATTTGTTTATCTTTCTTTTTATTAAATATAGACATGATATTTGATATTTCATCTCTAGTCATACTAGTGGAATTACGTCTTGTTAAGGCTCTACTAGAACCTGATTCTGGTTGTAAATTCATTGTCTTGGTTTCCAAAATTTGTAAAGCTGTTCTGGCTTTTTTGTTATTATTTGTAAATGTTGACAATCTCTTCCTACTGATAGATTATTTACCTTTTCTGTTAGCTGATTGACCTTGTCAATTAACTGAAGATTTAGGCTTATTAAAATGTTGAATAAATGTTGATATTCTTGATCTGATTGACTATGTCCGGAATATCTAGAAAAGCCTTGGTCTGGAACTGGTCGTAAGTTATTCTCTGCTTTAAATTCTTCCGCTTTCTTTTTTGCTTCTATTAGTTCTTTGTTCATTAACTTGCTACTACCTTTTTTATTTCGTCTATTACTTGTTCTACCTTTTTAATCTTATGATCAAAGTTACTTGTCTGTCTTTGTAAATCTTCTAATATTCTTTTTGATTCGATTTCTAAATGTTTTGGTTTATTAGTTTCTAACAAAAATTTAAGCTGGATTATATCGTCTTTAGTAGGTATACTCTTTCTTATATGAACTAGCTGGTTTTGAATAGTATTATTTTGATCTTTAAGAAAGTCTAAATTGGAACTAATCTGTTTTAAAATTTTGTTTTTCTCCTTAGTAGTTTCTGTTAGGTTATTTATTGCTCTAGTTATTACGTTATTATGAGTTTCGAGATTATCTACTTGACTGATTAGAAAGTCTATAATACTATTTATTTGGATGTTATTACCGTGTAACTGATGACCAAATTGTTGTTCAAAGTAACAAGGAAACTTATATTTGTCCGTACTGACAATATTTCTTTCTTTAAAAGAGTAATCTAAATTTAAATATTGCAGACGTTTAGTTGAGTGTTGAAAATCTATTTTGAAATGATCACCTTCTTAACGTCATTTAATTACTCATTCCTCAGTTTTTTATTTTAAAAGAAATAACAAGTTAAACTTTAAAAAACATATCGTAAAATACGCCATTAATTATGTTTTGATTTTGAGCTTGATTGTTTCCCTTTGGGTAAGCAAAGTTTTATATTAGCCCTTATCTAACTTTATTAGGATTTACGCTCTTCCTGGCTACCTGAGTTAAACTTAGTACCAATATCAAACTTGTTTTACTATTCAAGGATAAACCATGCTCTGATACCAAAAAGGGGGGTATGTCCGATTTTTTGAGAGCGCGGTTACTCTTTTTTTTTATTTTTGTTGGTCATATAATATTAAAAGCTCTTCAATCATATTTACGAATAGACCAAAAACATAACCAGCTATATTTACTCGTAGTATAGAAATCAAGAAATATACCAAGTCAAGGATATCCATACCGGGTGTTTTCCTTGTTTGAATAGAGTCGAGAAAGCCTTAGCTTCTATGCGGCGGAGCGGAGTAGTTCTGGAGATGCGCTGTGGATGCGGAAGCAAATAGTTTTTTTTTTTTGAGGAGGAATGAGTTTTTAATTTAGAGGAAGCAAGAAGATGAACAGGAAAAGCACAGTAAATATGCCTGATGGTAAATATGCTTAAATGATAGTAGCTGCCTTACAGGCAAGGCTGAGAAGATGCTTCTAAAAGCAATTGGGCCGTGAAGAAAAGATATGTTCGAAAACAATAAAGCACGAGCTTTGGAACAAAAATGAGCAGGGTGGCTTGAAGAAAGCTAAGCGGCGGTGTTCAGATCATCATTTTGCTGAGAAGGAATTGAAATTTCCGCAATAAGTCCGAAAGTTTAGATCTAGGAACAGGGCAGTAGAAGCTATACATCTCAAGTTCTCAACCTCCTCTCTCATTTGAGTTGAAAAGTAAAAATTCAAATTTAAAAAACAAGAACTAGTAAGCCAAGAAGCTATCAAAGTAAAGAAGAGATTAAGAAACGACAAACTAACAGAGCATAGAGTGAGTAACCATCCACAAATACTCAGATCCGGAGTAGCGGTAAGTGACAATGGTTTGGAAGGTGTTAACTTGCTTTTTAGCAAAACATATTTCAATTGGACTTAGAAGATTCAAACAAGGACGAAATGACTTAAAAATTTAGAGGCACGCTAAAAAATGATTGGAGAATTGAGCTCAAGAAATTTTGATCAAAAATACATTAAGAAGAGATGTCGGTACCGATCTCTCATGTTAACTTCATAGGTGTGGCAACTTCTTGGGATACCTCCATATGGAATTAGAAGAGTGCTGCAAAAAGTACAAGTCATTTCGAGCTTTAAAAAAACCACTACCGACCTCTTAAGCAAAAATACTAATATCGAGCTTTTTTGAGAGAGGTGGGTACCGACTTGTTTTGGACGACCAATAATCGATAGAAACACCATGGGAAACCTTAAAATGAAGTAAGAAGAAGGATGCAAGAATATTCGGACTACAGAGAGAAGTCAACCCCGACTTGAGAGGTCGACACCGACCACTGTGGTTAGCTTGGAAGATCCTGCAACTTTGCATGCTACTTTGAGCCAATTTAGATTCTGCCCCCAAGTGGATTTCTGGTCCACCACAACTGTTTTTCTATAGATACAAATCATATAGCAGCCAAAACAGAATCTGGATTCTTTGACTACGGAGACTCTGCTACTTCTTCACCTCTAACCTCTCCTCCATTAAACTCACTAGGAAATAATTATTTGCTATTTTAGGACTTAGATCAGCAAATTCTCAGCACTAGTGACTAATAAACAACTTAGAAACTCCATTGTAATTCTGAGATCCACTAGATTGTCACTAGATCTGAGATAACTAGTTGTAATTCAAAGAGAAAACAACTAATAAAAGATTGATTTAAACGTAGGCCAGAGAATATGCCAAACCATTATCAAAGCTGCGTTTTTTATTGCTTTTTCTGTTTTTTCGATGCTTTCAACTTGATTCTGAGTTTGATCGATTTTTTGGGTTAACAGAAGGTGAAGTTGGTGAGTAATTTCTCACTCAAACCCATCAATTTTTAAAAAGTGAATTCTTTCCATATTATATTTGATTATATGTGAATTTTAATTAATAATTTTGTTATATCCTTTGAATTGTGGATAACGTAACATCCCGAAATTTTATCGTTTTGATTTTTAAAAAATTAAAAAATTTTAAATATTTAAATAATTGTTTTTTAAAAGTTTGACGACTCAATATTCAAATATAGGGATTATTTTAGATATTTGATTTATGAATTTAATATTAATCAACCGGATTTAATAGCCTTATTCAACTCCTTTAATTAATAAATAATAACAGTGAATTCATTTTGCAAATTTATTTACAATAATTAATGGTTTGAATAAATAATTTGTTAATAAAATGACCTGATTTTTATTGTATTATTTTCTAATTGACTTTATATGATTTTTTCATAATTTTTAGTTTGAAAAATATTTATATTTTCTTTTGATGATTTTTCGACAAACGATGGTATTTGTAAAGTTTAACGGAATAAAATAATATGTGTATTTTGTTGTTGTTTTGGAATCGTGTCGCTTTTTGGTGCACGATCGTATTTTTATGTCTGTTGTTCGTGGTTCATATGTGAACAGGTTATTTTATAGCGGAGTACGCAAACATTTCTTTTCAGAATCTTTTTAGATCAAAATTTAAATTTTCAAAATGATTTGATGTGATTTTGGGATAATAGGTGGCTTGAAAATATTGTTTTAACTTGATTTTTTTGGCTAGACTGTGGTTGAATTAAGATAGTTGAGTTTGTTTAAAAAAATGAAAAAAGTCAAACACTTAGCCATTTTTTCAACAACAATTCTGCTTTGCCCGGAGATTTTTTTTGTCAAAACTTGCGAATTAGAGAGAAAAGAATGGGCCTCCTGAATTTCAGCCTTAAATTCCGGAGAAAAATTGCACTATTCTCAGCAATTGACAGAATATATTTCGTGCAACGTTGCACTGCTCGTTTTTTCAATTCCCCTTTTAAAACTTCACTTTACCTCTTCGTGTTCTTACTTATCCCATTTCCAACAAAAAAAATTAATCATCATCCTATTTCAAAATTCCAAATCCAAGGAATCACTCAACAAAAAAATATGAAACAAGAATCTTTGATCTCGTGTTCAGTAGATCTACGATCCTATACCATCTTTGTAGCGTTTGATCATTGTTTTGGGTGTGAGCGTTTTTCCAATCGGCCTAGGGTTTGGGATTTATGAAGTTCTAGGCGTCGAAGGTGGAATTGGACGGTATAGAGGTGTTTATTGAGTCGAGGCGCACCTCTGGATGGATTTTGGTGGAGTTCGACCTCCATCTGGGTCGTGCGACAATGTTGATCGCGGAAAGGGCTGAGCATGCCGCGTCTTCATTTGCGTGACGAAGCTCGGAATTTTAGGGTGGACGTCGGGGAGCTCGCGAAGGGGGAGACGTAGGCGAAGTCGGTTCGATGATTAGTGGCGTGTGGATGGAGATTGACCGTGCGTGTTCAAGGTGAAGGGGGTTGTGTCATGTATCAGACAAATGTTATTAGGCGGTGGGAGAAGATGACTAAGTTGGGTAATGAAGAATTAATTAAGTTATTAATGTAAATTAATTTAATTAGTTCGACTACTTTTATAAAATGAATATCTTATTCATGTGGGGTCCAATCGAGACGCGGTCTTTTGCATTGCGTTCGTGGCGATAGCTGTGCGTTGGAACTGGTTTGTCGAAATTAGAGAAGTGGAATTTTAAGATAAAATCAAACACCGTTCGATTTTAGTTCAAACCGAAACGCTTCGGCGTCAATTGGATTTTCGGTGAGTTTATTCACCTTTAAATTAAACTATATGATATCTATGTTGCTATAATTATTGTTGAATGCTTGAATGATAGCTTATATTGTTGTTTGGTTGTTTGTTTGGATTTTAAATTTCGGCTCAACAAGCGAATGACATAAATAACCATTGTGTTGTAAGAGACAAAAACAAAAGGAAAGTCGGGGTGTATGTAGCGAATAGGTCACTACAGAACACTTTGAAAACTCACATTCATATGTGTGAATTATAGGGGACTTTTGTAGAGAAACCCTTAATTTACTTATATTCTTTTGTCACTTATATTGTTGTTTGGTTAAAATATTTGCTGTACTGTCATTTATGAAATATCGTTCTCTTAAACCCGTGTTGTGCTTTGAACTTGAGCTTGTATTTTTACGAAATAAATGTTTGGATGTCTTTTTTCACTTTGAAAGTTTTTAAACTATATTTTCAAATATTTTGACAATTTTTAAAATAAAGGATAATTGTTGATTTACAATTTATAAAAGGTGTTATAAATTTAATTAATTATCTTTCGGGATAATTAACGCTGTTTTAATTTATAGAGAGATTATAAATTTGAGTAATTATCTTTCGAGATAATTAATGTCCATTTAAATTTATAAAAGATTATAGATTCGATTTAGTTATCTTTCGAAATAATTAATGTTGTGTTAAATTTATACAAATGTTAAATTCTTTCCAAATTAGTTTATAAGGAATATATAAGTATTTTGAAAAGAATTGGAGATATAAATATATCATTAATTATTATTTAAATATAATAAGGTCAATTAATTAATGTGCTAATGATGTTTGAAGTTAATTAATGTGATTTAATAAAAGTGTTAAAATTAATTAACCGATTTAATAAAGGTTTTAAAGTTGATTAATCATTCTAATAATGATATTTAAGATTTATTAATCATTTTAATAAATGATGTTTAAAATTAATTAATTGGTTAAAATAGAGGTGTTTAAAATTGATTATCTGATTTAATAAAGGTATTCAAAGGTAATTGATTTATTTATTAAAGGACTTATAAAGTTGATTAATTCTCTTTTTGGGAAAATAAATTTGGTTTTAAATTTATAAATGTATTTTAATTGATTTATTATCTTCTGGGATAAATAACGTTGTTTGAAATCTATAAATGATAGTTTATAATTGATAAAATCTTTAAAAAAAGAATATTTTTAATGAATATTCTTGAAGTGTTTTACAAATATTTGTGATGTGAGAACCAAGCACTAGTTCGGGTTTAAAGGTCCAAAAGTTTGATCAAGAAATTTTCTTCCGTATACAGTATCGCTTATATGGAAACAATTTGATCATACTCCTAGTACTAAACATCGAGGTATGGAAATGTGTTTCTGTCTCGAAGGTTAAAATTGTTGTTAAGGCGATGTCTAGAGGTAGCACTACCTTAACTCGTCCGACTTTATTTTTAACTAGGGGATAGTACAAGTTTGAAATTGGTGAGTAGCGGTAAGGGTATGAGATTTAATTTCCATACATGATCATTTTGAATATTTCCAATAGTTGATTTATTGACTATCGATTCAGCTTTCCTCTTTATGTATCGTGACGATTTGTTGTTCGTTTGAGCGTTGTTATCCTTTATCAAAAATGAGTAAAACAAAGCACAAGTGTGGGCCAAGCTATGTGGGATTGCTCTCATTAGGATATTTTCACATCTACTTTAATTAGTTTTGGTGGTATGCACGTAGAGATGTGAAATATTTGGACTCTCCGTAAGGTTGGCGGGGTCTGACTTGGAGGTTTCCAAAAGCCATCATAGTTCTCAAGTATATTTCTAGAGGTGTACTTTCGGTGAAGGGGGTGCACTTTTCTAGTCATTGTTGGAAAATTCATTTTCTTGTTGTTGATTCAAATCTTTGGATTGTTTTCTTAATTGCATCGAGAAGTGCCTGGAAGCTCTTCTCGATGATTAATTATTTGTGTCCATTCTTTAAGTTTGGATTTTGACCTGGCTTATACTTATCCTTTCAAGTTTGGGTTTTGTTTTAATTTGTTTCCATTCATTCATGTGTGGAAGTGTTCTTGCGAGGTAAAACTCATTCCGTATTTAGAGGCTTGGTCATAGAATCATTGTGTGTTCATCTTATATCTTGAGTTTTCTCCTGCTGGTTTTCCAGACTGATCCGGGTGTTATTTCATTATAATGCTCAAGTTAGACCAATTATTGTTTCAAGTTGTCATTGCTGGAACATGGAGTTCATGGAGTAGAGCTAGATGTTTACCTGCCATAGTATTTTATTTTCCATTGTATTAATATATATATATATATATATACCCATCAGCAATTGTAAGGTCAGGAACTTATAACTGTCTAGGGTGATGAGATTTGTTTTTAACTCTAATATACCATGTACTTTAGAACGGCAGATTTACTGCCTTTGTTATATTATATGTTGTCATTCTGCTGTGAGATTCTATTTCTCTTGCTCGTTTTCTTTTTCTTTTTCTTTTTACCTTAACAATCTGCCTTTTTGACGATTGGATGTTCGATATTGGAATACCATGGATGTATTTGTGCCGACTTTCAATGGTCGAAAGGCGGGTCATTACATTTGGTATTAGAGCTGAAGGTTAAGCAAGAATCGGTAAACTCATTAGAAATATGGTAAGTGACACCCTAGAATGAGTTGAAAGTATTATATATATGTGGGCATATTTGTTATTACTATAAAAACATATTGTGTTAATTGGTCTATTGAGTTGTTTATAAATTCTGCTTGAGACGTGGGACGCCACTTTGTCGACAGGGATTTCTAAACACTTGAACAAGGCAAACAACATGATATTTTTTTTTAAAAATTTGGTAAATGAAATATTTTACCTAGGATTATATATTCTATATATATATATAAAGGAATAATTTTCAAATTTATTTAATTATTTATAGTGTTTTTGGTAATGAGAATGTTTATTTATTATCATTATTGTTTGATTTGTCGTGCTCATATAGTTTAGGAGCATTGACTATTATTTATTTATTGTTAATTAATGCTCGACTAACTTATGTGAATTTATTGTTTTGAAATTTGTAAGTGCATTTAAAAGAACCCTTGTAAATTAAATTTCACAGTTTGACTATAGGGTGTTTGGAGAAAATGTTAAGCTAAAAGCAATCTTTTAATAAAAGTTGTTTAATATAATCTAAATGGGAAGATAAGACATTTAGAGGATAAATATTTGAGAAAATTCTGTTATAATAAAAGAAAGTTATTATAATATAAGAAAATTTTTAAAGGTACATTTTATATGAGTATGGTATATATAAAATGATTTATATGATTTATAAATAGTGTCATATAAGTATCAAAAAGAGTTTTTGAGAAATTAAATCCTGACATTGTTTGAAATAATTTCAAAGGGATTTGAGTAAGAAATGGTAATATTAAATGGAAATATTTATGGGAATAAATATTTCAATGTGAAATTGTATAAGTATAATTTATAAATAGAGTTATAAATAAAATGGAATTCAAATAGAGAATTTGAGAACTTAAATTCCGATATTTTCTAAGTGTTATTTAAAATTATTTATGTGTAGAGATATTTTAAAAGAGATAAGAAAGCACTGAACATACTTCTATCACTGAAAAATAATTCCGATGACGACAGCAGCATCATTGGCATACATTTTTGAGCTTATAAGTGAGGAAATGCTACCATAGTAATTTGCTATAGGGTTGTTTTAGTAAAACAAATTCCAAAAGCTTGATTTGATATACAAAAGAGAAATATTTATATTATTTTTCAAAAATGATTTGAAATATTAATCGGGTATTTAGTTCTTAAATTTGCTTAAAGAAAATTGGTTTAAAATAAAAGGTAATTTGATAAATGAAAATTTTAACTCTTGAATAGAAAAAAGTGGATTTAACTCAAGTTTTAAACGGTTTAAATTGGATAGGAAGGTTTTAATAAGCATTGTTTTATTAAAACCATATTTTTTGTTAATCAACTCAGTTGTGTAAACTATTTGGTGATATTGGGCCAATTTATAAACATCTTTCCTTAGAACACTTTAAGGTAAAGGGGTCGAAGGGTTGACTCGGTTTTAAAGACCCATATTTTGTTTGGGCCTCTATTTGAATTTTTGAAAAACAAATTGAAATTGATGTTTTGTATATACATTTATGATATAGAGTTGTATTATGCAAGTAAATGAAAAGGAGAGTAAGTTTATAATTTAATGTTTTTTAAAGTTGTGTCTTTATAAAATGTTTGAAAACTTAAGTGAAAATTTATGGAATAATTCATAAATAATTTAGCGTTGAATGAAATATTATAAATGAAAACATAAATAAAGTTGAAAGAGACTCTAGTGACCCATAATTTTAGTCAATTGATTTTGAAATATTTAATTTATTTTAAACATAGACATATAAATTCTATCGTCAAATAGCTTAAATTTCAAATATGGGAATTATTTGATAATTGAATCTTGGATTAGAATAAAAATGATTTGGGAGACTTATTTAAAATTCTGTTTGAATAAGAATGATAATAGTAAACTTTTAAATAGGAATTAAAAGCGATTCAACTAGTTTCAGTAATAAAGCGTTTTAATTAACGTAAGAAATTATCATCCCAGGACACTTTCTCGGATTTTGACGAAACCTATGTCATTGGATCCGTAATAGTAAATTGTTATACGCCGTCAATTTTCGTAACAATTAGACGTACCATGTGGTCATGCAAGTTCGAAACGCGTAGAAATTAATTAAATGAATTAATATAATATAAGTCGATTTTAAAAGCTAACTTCTATATATGATCGAATTTGGTCTCCAGAGTAGTTCCATTGAGTGTAGAATAGAGTATTTGATATAGAACGTCAGTTAGCAAGCTTCATTTGAAGTTCGAGATTTTTCGGTGCGTTTAGGCAAAATATTATAATAACAAAACATATGTACCCTATTGTCTCTCACCACACACTATGCGACATAGCCCATATCGGCACTGTTCAAGGCCTATACCATCCACGCCGTTGCCCTTACCCTCCTCCTCTATATAAACACGACCAAACCAGAGAGAAAAAAGTTGGACATTGTAAAATTTTAACATCTCCTCATCGAATGACCACAAACAATCAGGGCCAGTTAGAGCATTTTCAGTCGAGGCGACAGATTGGAGTTTTGTTTGGCGCAAGGTAATGAAGCGATTATAAGGTAGGATCGTGCTATGTCGTGACGGGGTGGCCAAATTTGGGCTCTGTTCATGGTAGCCATTTTGGTAATTTTCTCGTCGTCGACGGTGAGATGGAGATTCGGCCTATGCCATTGGGTGCAGTGGAGTAGGGGCTAGCTTTTGGCGGATTACGGTGGCCGTTGGCGGCCTAAGGCGGTATTAATCCAAAGTTGAACGTCATTTGGTCTTGGGGGTCGCGGTGGAGCTACATGGCATCTTAGGTGTCATGACTGGTGGCGTTCGACACATGGTGGGTGGGGCTAGCTTCGGTGGAAGTGCGACATGGGTTGGTGGGCTTTGGCGACGACGATATAGCAGAGAGTGGTGCCTGAGTTTGGGTTCGAACGTGAATGAGAGGGAAATGTTTAGGGGCAGGATTAATTTAATTTAGTAATTTATTTACTTAATGGTGTAATTAGTGTAAATTACTATATTATTTAAATTCTTAAATCTTATAAATGCTATAACTAATTCTTACGAGATCGGAATCGAGTGCGATAAGTTGCATTGTAGTTGTATCAACATAAACTACGAAATGGAATTAGATTGGTGATAATTAGAGTTAGTGAAATTTTATGCTCTTTCAAACGGAACCAGAATGCACAAACAACAAATGGAATAATAGTGAGTTAAACTCACCTTTTCCGTTAACCAGTAATGTTATATAGTCGATACAAATTATTGATTGGTTGTTTGGATGTTTATACGTTTATTGTTTAGTTTTGATGAATTGCGACTTTTAGAAGCAATTAATATATGAAATCAATTGCAAGGGAATATGTTAGAGGGATCCAATAGAATTCCTTACCACTGTTGGATTTTGTTTATTTATGTGTTGATATATATATATATATATATATATATATATGAGTTGTGATGTAGAAGGATAGGTGGAAGGGATCCAACGGGATTCCTCGCCATGGTTGAATTATTTTCAATAATATTCATGCTATATGAATCATTAAATATCAAACCTAATTTTTTGACACCTTTGGTTATGTCATTGTAATATGTTCAAAACTTAAACCCTGTAGCGATAAAAAATTAATATCAATATTGGTTAAATGTTGGGTCGCTGTTGGCCTCAAATTAGTATTTTAAAAATACTATAAATTGCCATTTGAGTTGGAGTTGGTTTTTGAGATATGAAATGATTTTGAATCTGAAATTGGGTTTCGGAAATATTTTGTTTTAAAGAATTTAATTTCTATTTCACTCCAACCTTTTTACCTATCTTTTCTAAGTCATTTAGAAATGGTTTAAAGGATTTTTATTTTTATTTAATATTGTTTTAAAGATTATTTCTTTATATTTAATATTGTTTAAAGTTATTTATCAATATTTTAATTTTTTGAAAGGTTACTTTTTAAAATAATTAATATGGTTTGAAATTTATGATACTTATTTATTGACAATGTTTTGAAAATTAATTATTTTATTTATAATAATGGTAAAGATTAATTATTTTTATTTTATTAATAATGTTTTGAAATTATTATTTATTATTTTTAAGAGGTTTTAAAGTTACTAATTATCATTTATTTATAGTGTTTATTAGCAATAATTATTATTTTGTATAATAGAGTTTTGAAGTCAATATGATTATTTATTTATAAATGTTTTCGAGATGTATAAATAAAGTTTTATAAAAAGACTTGGATTTTATAAAAGCAGTTTAAATAAAGGATTTATGGATTTATAAAGGGGTTATAAATGATTATAGGAATGTATAAAATGTGTTTTTATAAATGGTTTTAGATATTTATATAATGGCCTATAAATGGCTTTTAGAAATTTGTAAAGGAGTTTATAAATGGTTTAGAATTTTGTAAAAAGGAAATCTTTCACTGTTTGTGAACATGTAACAACCCGTAATTTTCAATGTTTTAAATTTGTTAATTTGAGAAAGTTTTGATAATTTAATATTGAAACAAATAAAATTTGTAAATGAATAATGAAATAATAAGTAGGATGAAATGTAACAACGAAGTTAATTAAAGCTGAATTTGTATAAATTGAATGAAATTGCAATAAATGAAATAATGTAAATTGGTATAACTTGGTTATAAATTGAATGTAAGTAACAAATGTAAATGTTGATTTATTAATATAAATCTGTGTAATAAATGGGAATTGAATATGATTAGTGTGGTATGAGTTGGTATAATCATTGGTGACCAATAATGAATATTTCTTTAATGACAATTAATATAATAACAGAAAGTGTGAATGTAAACTAAATAGAAACGTAAATTTATTTATAAGGTAATAAATTGGTAAAAAATGATGGAACTAAGGATATTTTATTAATTGGTTTTAAAGCCTTAATTAATATGTGTAATAGACAAGATTTCACATTTTGAAATATTGTCATTTATACAAATTTAAGATGTAAATAGGGTATATTTGTGTAATGTGATATAAAATTTAATGAAACCAGGTTTATAGAGTAATAATGGACCTAGTATAAAGATGGCAATTCATCCAAGTCAATTTATTGGAATCAATTTTAATTACTTGGAATGTAATCTATAATAAATGAATTTAATGGTAAGTAACTGAAATTAATTGCCATATTAATTGGGAACTAGGATGAAATGGAATTATTAATGTCATAAAGACAAACCAATGATAATTGATTCAATGACAAGTTTTAAAAATCAAATATATGGATTTATTGGGAATTTAAATTTATAATTATTGTATTAACTGAAATTTAAATTAAATGATGAAAATAGTGAAATGTTCAAAAATAAGTCAATAAGAGAATTGGTTTTAAATGACTATAAATTACTAAAGTAATCCAAGATGATAAATTTGAATTTAAATAGTGATTTAATTAATTTAATATTAATTTTATTTAATTAACTGAAAAATAGACATTTTGGCCACTGACTCAGATTTCGACGAAACCAATTTCATCGGATCCATAACGGTGAATTATTGTAGGGTTTCAAGTTTCGTAACGATCGGATTTGTCGTTTGATCGTACGGACTCGAAATGCCCAGAAATCAATTAAATTGAAACCAATTTGAAATAACTTGATTTTAGCATAACTTCTTCATACTATAGAATTTGGACTTGAAACCAGTTCCATTGATTTTAAAGTATTTTAAAACATCTATTTTGATATATGGGTTGACCCAATTTCGTTCTGGAACGCGTATATCCAATCGGTCCGATCCATTCTATTTCAGCTTTTTCTATAAATACCCTGTTTTAAACCCTAGCCTACCTCTATTTCTCATTTGTCCGTACGTACAATTCAACTATATCTACTCCTCATTGGCATACAAACAAATTCTCACTACCAAATGCAATTGCAAATCAAATCCAAAGTCAAAATTTCGAACTCCACAAACTATGCCAAATTTTATATCAATCTGAAGCTCTTGACGAGCGCATTTCAAAACTGCAATTCGTTTTTCATTTTGATTTATTATTTGATCAGAAATCCTTGGAGAATTCACGGCCGTTCATTGTGCGTCGATGAACGTTGTCGGATCGTCGATTCATTTCTGGGTTTTGTGGAGATTGAGGTGCGTTGTTCATCAGTGCAAGCCGTTCGATGATTCATCGGCTAGATCGTCGGGATAAATTCGATTAGGTCAAGGCAATTAGGGCGGCGGTTAATGATGTGGCTCGGTTTTTCATGCACGCGAGGCTTTGGGATGGTCGAGGTGAGGTTGTGGACTTGGGAGGATCGGCAGCGAAGGCTGGGGAGGGTCCGCGATCGGCCAACGTCGGCGATGAAGGACCTGGCGGTGGGTCTTTTGCATGAGGGTTGCTGTAGGGTTGCGTGCGTGTTTTGCTGTGTGATGGAGATAGGTGATGACATGTTCAATTCTTTGCTTATTTTATTTATTTTATGTTTAAAATCGTTTAATGTTCTAATCTTAATAACTTACACATACAGACTCAGATTCACGCACGGTTTTCTCCGCTAGGTTCGTATCGGAATACCGAACATTTTGGCACCGGTTTGGATGGATTCTGAGACTGTTCAAATTTTGGGTTTAAATTAAATTTAAATTTAAAAGATGAGTGTTTTAACCCACTCACAACTTCTAAAATTTCTTATGTGCGTTAAATTAATTTCTGATGTGATTAGAAATTTATTTATTGCTATTTGGTATATTTTTATCATCATTCCAGTTAAATTGAATTTATTGAATTAAATTATTATTTAATTTATTATTGCATATAAACTGCTAGTTAAATTAATTTATTTTTGAATATAAACTGCCGGTAATTACCTGTTATTTATTATCTGTTCTATATTGATGTTATTGTTTGATTTGGATGATGATTGTGATAAATGGTTGATGATTTATATTGGATGAATGGATGTTGTACTTTATATTGTTATAAACCACAAGTTGTTATGCATTTTATTTCATTCGGGATTGCGGTTTGAAATGATATATAACCGTAATTTTATTTTAAATTATGGATTGAAATGATAAATATCCGTATCACTTGGCCATAGGATAGAAAATTTTATACAGACACCATGGTCTATATATAAAAATATTTTGAAATGATTTTCTATGGTTTTGTAAAGAACTAAATGGTTTTATGAGATATTGATTTGGGTATTTTTAAATGTTATTTTATATATAGCTAAATTCTTGGTTTTAAGCTATGTATAAAATTGATTTAAAATATAAATAAGTTTAATAATTAAGTATGATTTTATTAAGATACAATATGGTTAAGTATTTATTAAATTATATTTTTGGAGTTTATAATGACTCAAATGAAAATAAGGTTGAAAGACAATTTTGAAATTGATTTGAAATTTAATAAAATTGAGATTTTAAAGGCATGATTTTATAACTGGATTTTGGTTTAAGATGAATTAAACGAATACTCAAATTAAAAATAAATTGGAGGAAATATTTAGTTATTTGTAATTGGAGTTCTATTTAAATGATAATGGATTTATTATGCAAATATTTCAAAATTTAATAATAGAAATGGAATTTTTGAGGCATAATTACCAACCTTAGTTTCGAAATGGTTTAATACTTAAGTTTGAAGTATAATGAAATTGAAAGTTATGAATTGAGATTTAATTTAAAGTGAATAAAATTGTGAAGGTGAGCAAATTATTTTACTTTATAAAGAAATTTTAAATTCAAACTATTTTATTTTATATACTGTTTGAATATCCAAATCATTTAAGTTGGAAGTTATGGTTTAGAAGCTAGGATATTCGAAGTATTATGTTTTGAAAGGCTATATTTCAAGCGTTCGGTTTCGAAATATTATAATTTTGGAAGTTCTATGATTTTGGAAAGTATATATATTCAAAAAAATGGTATTATATTGATTTGGGATTTAATAAAATGATATCATATTGATTGGTTTTTGAAATGGAAATGAAATCGTATTTATATAGTTTTGAAATGGATATTGTTTTATGGTTTTGAAGTACAATTATTTTAAAATGACCGCGGTGTTATAATAACGTTTGGTTGTCAAAGAGACTGGGATCGGAAGTTGTCGTACTCTCTGCCAACTCCGAAAACCACTTTAACAACCGTGTACGCGGTGGAGATTCCAGAATGAAGTAGGATGGTGGCGGCATTTCCTTTGAGGTAAATACGTGGACCCGACTCCCGTGAGTTGGCATAAGGTGGCTAAAAAAGGAGCAATTGACGGGCAAAGAAGGTAGCACCTATTATTGGACACATCCCTTCGATATTATACTATGACTTTTGGATTGATTCGGTGGCCACTTTTGATTTTTTTGATTTGGAGGTGTGGCTCGAGGTGGGCGGTAGCTGCATGCTACGCGTTACCACCGACCCGAAGGCGTAATTGATATATCTACCCTGGCATTGCCTAGTGTGCCATGTCACCTACCCTATCGCGCCTTGTACGAGTTTGGTTTTCTTCCATTGCTCGTGTGGTATCCTCTGGTGGCTTCTTGATCAGGAGGGATTATGATATTGGATGGACTACTGGGACTATTACGTGTTAAGGGGAATATTGGATCACTCCTTAACGCTATTTAAAAGTAAGTTTATTTTACTATAGACATTATTATAATAGCAAAATATTATTACATAGTAAATAGTTTAACGGATCCTTAGGAGATGTGAATCCCAAGCATCTCTTAAGTTACTGCACTCACGTTAGACACTGGATATGAGATGTCAAATCCCGTAAACATCTCTGACGTCGTTCCACTCATATTTTTATCGTTGATTTAACTTACGTAAGATATTTTAGTTTTGACTCAAGTGTTTTGTCTTTTCAATTCGCTCGGGTCAGTCCAAGCATTTCAGGATTTGAAGATTTTATTCTGGAGGACGAAGACGAAGATTGTATTACTATTATTTATCATATTCCACTGCATCACATTGTTCCGCTGCATTGTTACTTATTATTCTCTGGTATGTGTAACTCTGATATGTGTTGTACAAATATAATCAAATATTTTGTAAAACAGCTTCATGAACTGTTATATGATTATTATATTTTGTCATTCCGCTGTAAGATTCTGTTTTGTTTTATTTCTTTCTCTATTTTTCTTATTTACCCCAATAACAATCCGCCCTTTTGTATGGTTTGAATCTGACATGTGTGGTTTATCGTCGATTTAAAGCGTGCAAAAAGGCGGGACGTTACATCTGGTATCAGAGCTTTGGTTTAGCGATAAACCTTAGCTTTGTGGGGTCTGACACTTTACTAATAGGGTAGTAATACCCTATGATGAGTCGCTGAGTGTGTGTGTGTGTGTATATGAGAGAGCGTACTTGTTAGTGTTATAAAAGGGTTTTAATATCGTGTTAATTTGTTCCGCTTTGTATTTATAAATTCTGGTTGATGCATGTGATGCTATGACATCAATAGGGATTTCTAAACACTTAATAGGACAGACCGACACAATATTTGTTTTGAATATAGGTGAATGAACTAATTTTGCCTATTATATTTTCTATATATAAAATAATTTTTTCATAAAGGTTATATTTGGTTGTAATATATTGGTTGTTAGGTAGTGTAATCTATAAATATTAGTAAAGCAGGATTTGAAAATAAAATAAATGAAATCGAAAAATTTAGGACCTAAGTTCCGGGATTTTTGAAAATCTCTTTCAAATGATTTTGAAATATAATAATATTATTATTTAGAAGTATTTTTTGATAAAAATATTTAATATAATTTGAAAAGAATTGTTTAAAATTTTTTTGAAAGAAATAAGTTCTGTACTCCCCTCTCTGTCGCTGGAAAATAATTTCGATGATGAGTGCACGCATCATCGACATTCATTTTCGAGTTTCGAAGTGGGAAGGCCACTGTAGTAGTTTTACTACGGATTTATTTTGATAACCAAATATAAATTTTAATTGTTTTAAATATAATTGGATATAAGTTGTAAGTATACATTTATTTATTATTTTTAAATGATTTGAAACTTAACCCGGTATTTAATTCTTATGTTTCCATTAATTAATAGTTTCAATTGCTTTAGCGAAATGGAATTTAACTAATAATTGAAACCTCTAAATGAAATAATAGATTTAATGCTAAGTTATAAATGGGATTGTAACGACCCGAAATTTTCGAACCCAAAATTTTCAGATAGTTATGAAAAGAAGAAAGAGATAGAAGAAGAAGAAAAAGAAACACACCAAACATCTCACATTCGCAGTGGATAAAATATAATAATGAATAATAACTGTTTACAAAAGAATACTATATCTATCGATTACATTTAATATACATCAGAGTTTCACATATATGCAGACACTGAATATATACAATTATCATGACTCAGATTAACAATAATATAAACACAGCGGAAATACTCTATACGCTATCTCCATCCATCTCGCCTCCTGAGCTTCAGAACGTACCTACCTGAAAATCTGTAATACTCGATCTGACCCGAGCATTACATCAAAGTGACACCCGGGTCAGGCTGGAAACCAGCGTGAGTAAAACCAACTAACATGGAATTCTAAAGCATATAACTTATTCAAAACCCGGGTAACTCGTACATTACTACGAGTTCATAACTTATTATAGTCAACGCTTATTCTCACAATTAATTCCTAAGTACCGTTACTTAGTTTCAATGGCCCATATTATTCCATTCCAGCCTATTGATTTCACATATCAAATCTATAAAGAATTATTGTAGATTGCAAATCGAAGTGGTTTCGGGTATTTACTGATACCCGACCCGGTCTCTTCGATTTCAATGTTGTTTCGTTAAGCCAAATTTGTCCAAGTTTTAACAATACAATTTATATTCAGGATAACATAATTACACAATAATACATTCAGATAGATACTGCATTATCACAGTACAACCAACATTGTCCATCACAGAGCATCACACATTAATCAATTTCAAGGCATTCAACATGACTTGATCGTCCAAAGGCAAGTTTAATTATTCACATCATTAAATTTAACCAATTAAATTAATTACCTAACACTGCTTAATTAACGTTAATTACAAACCCTTTGTTATTACTTTAATTAATTTACAAAATTAATTAATCATTCTTAATTATCCAGCTTAAGTAATTATCCTTAATTACTTAATTATTGCTTAATTAATCACATTAATTAACCTTTGATTAATTAATTACATTAACGAATTAACCTTCAATTACTCACATTAAGTAATTAACTTTTAAGTAATTTAATTATCCCTTAATTATTTCCATCAAGAAATTATCCCATAATCACTTAAATTAAATTAATTAGCCTTAATCCCTTTCATTAGTTAATTATCTTTAACTAATTACATTCATTTATTAATCTTTAATTAACCACATTAAGAAATTAACTATCCTCTAATTAATTACATTCAGTAATTACTCTTTAATCTCTTATACTAAGTAATTAACTATCCATTAATTTACATTAGTAGATTATATTTCAATTGGTAAAATCTTAAATATTTTAAGATAAACCACATACTTTAATTAATTACTTAGTTTCATCAATAACTTATTTGGATTCAAAGGTTTGAAATTAATCCATTCAAAACACCTCTTTATTTAAGTTTTTAATATACTTATATTTTGAAACCTGTTTGATAACGGCTTTGAAAACTTATTCATTTCCGCCTTTATTTATAAACTTGTTAACGAATTACTATAGCCTTAAACTTGGGTTAAAATCATAACAAAAGAATCCCGAGCCGATCCCGATCTACGCCCGAGCCAAAACTCATCCACTTCTCTTTGAAAACTCGAGGACGACCTCGAGCAACACCCCAAATTTAAGCCCAGTTATTTTTAACAAAACCGTTCAATTCCAAAATGTCACATTCACAAAGAAAATTCACTACAAACATAAAATCAACAAACGTCTTACGTATATTTCATTACTCAATTCAGTGTATTTCATATCAGCGTAACTGAAATAACACACTAGCCATTTCTAACCTAAGTTTTATGTTGATTTAAGGAATTAAGCTACTTTAATTATTATCCATAAACCAATTTGAATACTTAACTTAAAATTTATCACCAAAACCCGTTTAAACCCGTGTTATGAGCATTAATAAATGTGAAAAACAAAAATCTATCAACTCGGTTCCTATAGAAATGAATCAGGAACTTTAGTTGTAAACATTTTAACTAAACTAATATAAATCAATTCACCCAACTCAAAGCATAGCTCAGATTCCTAACAATCGACCTACTGACTGCACAGACGCAAGCCTATATACCTATCTTCACTCATGTGCGATGCAAAGAACTCACCTTACAATTTTTTTTTCAAACTCTAACCCCTCTGAACATTTCCCCTTCATATTGTTCTTCCCTACATGTTTCTCACGTACCCAAACCGCCTATACCCGTCATCTACTTCACATCTATTTGCTACTGACCGTTACCTCCCATACACTTACCCTCAACCTAACACTTCATCACCAAACAAGCGCCTCCACTTCAACACAGATTCCAGCACCTAATCACACTCTGCTACACACAAAACACACTCACCCATCTAAACAAGTGAACTAATGCACCCAAACTCACAGCCGCACATATTTCAACACCATTCTCACTGGCCCAAACGCATGAATACATACAAATACCATAAGAGATGTGCACACTCAATACTTACGCACACAACATGCATGCACGGTAAAAGTCCAGAAGGGAAAATGGCGTGAACACTGGGAAATAAAGGATGAGATGGAACATATTATAAGTCAGAGAAAATGGAAATAGTATAGGCTTTTGCATCCATTTTTGACCTACATACAATCAGTTATTTTCCGTCACAGATTTAAAGTTTTCATTTCCACTCTTTACATAGCATGTTGTACACAAGTTAAATCTTAGGGAAAGTATACTCACCTTAATTTCTTTGAATGCAAAGATCAAAACAAACGCACAGCACGAGAGTTATAAAATAAAAGCACAGCAAGTAGTTTCAGAACAAACGCATATCGAGGAGATTCAAATTATGGTATTAGACATAGATGCGTGATTGTTTACTCACAGTTATAAAGAATGGATGAGTTGCTGTTATGCTCTGCTTCGACCACCCTTCTAGCTTCAAGTTTTATTGTTTAGTTCTGTTCTTGTTTGAATTAAATTTTGAGTTTGCCCTCTTTTTTTTTCTTCTTATAAATAAAATGTTAAAAACTTAATTACGTATAAACCAATAATATTTGTTGGAATACTTTTAGCCTAACAAAGATCACATGAAGGAAATTTTTATATATTCTTCTTGTTGAGCCTGTTAGGAAATAACAGAGCTGAACACGAACTTGCATACGAATATACACAGACATATAAACATGTATTCAGTTTTAAACAAGGGTGTTGTTTACTCATAGTTCAAATTGAACAGGAAAAAAAATATGACAACATCTTGTACAGGCATCTACCTTTCATATCCAGGCACACACAGTACTTATTTTTCTAGGTAGCACTATAAAACAAATGTAGCTTACTCACCTGATGAAGTGTAGAGCTGTTGAAACAGTTTTGAAACTTGAAAACTTGAATTGCTAGATCTTTTGAAATTTGAATATACTATCCTTAAAACTGAAGTGCTTGTTATAGAGAAGACTTAAGCTTTGAAACTTTTACCTCAGGTTTTTATTTATTTATTTATAAATGAAATGAAGATGATGCTCATATATAGAAAAGAGTGTGTGCAGGTTTTGTTTACTGGTACAAATTTGTATATTGTACTGATGGATTATTTGTATATTTGGTCAGAGATATTTTTTTTAGCTAAGGTGGCTGATATGATATTTACTGTGCTATCATTAATTAGGCTTGACTTGTTTTACAATCTTATACTCATGCAAACAATCACCCCAATGCCTATTTAGTATACACATCACAGGCAAAAAAAAAAAAAAAAAAAGGAAATAAGATTGTTCTCTCACCTTGATGTCAGGAAAAATGAAACAGAGGAGTTGTTTGAATTATAAGCTGGAAACCTCTCTTAATCTCTGGTTTGAATTTTGAAGTAGATAGTTGTTTAAGTTTAATTTGTTATTGAAGTCTAACATAATTTTTATTCAGATTGCCTTAGCCTTGAATGAACGAAAAGATGAGGAGTTTATACATATGGAAGAAGCTTACAGGATATACATTTTTATTGTACAATATGGGGTGATGTATTTTGTACCATATACCAGAGACTTTTTTGTTTTGTTTTTGTTTTTTTTGTTTGGTGACTGACAACTTGTTTTTGGTGGCTGATATGTTATGTGTTGTGTGCAGCATTAAATTTTGTTTGTCTTTTTTTCAAGCTTTCCTAGATATTTATATGTTCTTTTGTTTAGTCTAATTGCTTTGCAATATGAATGAATCTATATTAAATTTGACGTTAGAATTTGTCTAATGTGTTCACTTTATATGTAACGTTTCCGATTTTTCGTTGCCGAAAAACCGAATAGTTATGGGTTTAAGAAAGCAAAAAAAAAAAAAAAAAAAAAAAGAAAAAGAAAGAAAATTTAGATAGGGAAAAGAAAATAGAAATTTGAGAGAATAGAAAATAAGGAGAATAGAACAGAATTTTAAAATAGAGAGAAGAGAAGATAGAGGAAAAAGAAAAACAGAAGAAAATAGGACGGAACAGAAAACAACAGAATCACATCAGAATCTCACAATTCGCAGCGGAACAACATATAATAATAAATGAATAATCTTTAAACAAAGAACTATATCAGTTATTACATTACATCACATTACATTTCATTACATCATATCATCAGAGTGTACAACAACAACAACAAACAGTGCAGCGGAAAAAGAAATACTATATAAACTAGTAATACGCCATGCCATCCAGCTTGCCTCCAGCAATTCCAGAATATCCTGATAAACCTTAAACTCTTGACTGCCCGTGTGGAAATTGGTGGGCACCCAGAGTTTAGGAAGGAGAACAATAAACTCCAAGTCAGTCATGTGACTGGTGTGAGAACTCAAAACAGTTTATTTATTTTTAAAATCAAAATAGAGAGATATTTTTAAATTCAATTCGCAATGCTTTTAAAAATGAGACTACCATAAGGCCTCCCGCACACACACACATGCAAACGCAGAATCGGAGGAGATTTCTCCTTATGATAGTCAAAGATGCTTGATACGTATTTAAAAGAACATTTGATATTATTACTAGTGCATAGTGTAGGAAAAATTCATTTCGAAAGTAGAATATAAATCTTAGCCAACATAGACATTTCGAACTATGCCTACTATAGCTACCATCTAAACAGTGGTGACCACCATAAGTAAATGGCAGGTTCTACAACTAAAACCGTACAGGGTTTCGTATTGGGAATTGGATTTCCAACAAATGGTCAGGCCAAGGAACTTCCCATTGCCACATGAGAATGCCTCTGGAAAGGCATCCCCGAGAACCAAACCGGAACTCTGCCAACACAAGGCCGGGTTACCCCTAACTGGGTAACTACTGACACGAGCACGCCATTCCCCGATCGTAAACGACCTTTCTCACGGGATCCCGAAAACCAACAACCACAAAGTAATAAATTCGTAGTAACCACATAGGTTAAATATCTGGGCTCCATACCATGATACCACCTCTATCCAGAAGGAAATGTACATACCCTAAAGGGAGCTACCCCTCATAACCTTGCCGCATCTTTCCTGTTTTGACCATTTCCGGGGTGTGAGGTTCGACGAAGTCACGTCCACAAAAACATACTTTATACAAAAGCCATGCTTTGGGTCAACAAATGATCAACACAATGATCACTAAGATAGACGATCAAATAAACGATCCTATCACAATAATCAACACAATGATCATTTCAGCATCACTCAGCATATCACATTACCAAATTGGGAATATATCGCTGATAACTTCAACTATATAACCTCTGAGCTCGTACGTCTCAGAGAAGGGTGTTAAGCTAAAAGAATAAATTCTTCGCCACCAACAGAAATATATTTGAATGAAATCGGCTTTATATCTCAACTTGTAATGTCAGACATACAATCCATACAAGTTTGTTCCGGGATCGAACAAAACCGAAGGCACTTACAAAGAAGCCCTTGCAATCCGGATATTCACAATCCTGATCGGATTTTCCATCACTTAGGGAGTCTCTATACCGTTGCAACTCAGTGCAGAGACAATCGACAGGTCATCCTATCGCTCTCGCAAATACCGGGTCTTCAACACCGATCTTCAATGCAATTCACAACGACGTATCACATATTCGGAATGGGTTATACGACCCCATGGTCCTTTCCCGGTTAACCCGAATAGTGAGCGCTTATTTAAAAATAAGTGTAGCATTCACATTCAAACAAATCACATCAATTACCCATTTAAAGGGAAATATTGATAGTCGGTTATTGAACTATCACTGGATATGCACACATCACCAGTTTCCAAATAATTTTCCAAATTATTTATTTTCCAAAATATCTTCACTAGATATATAATTTCATACTTCAAAAATAAATCAATATTTATTTTTTTTAAACAACTTCCACTTCCTTTATAAATTCCTTAGTGAATTTATTATTCCAAAATATCAATGAATATTCGATTTCAATTATTCATTTCAATTTATCTTCAAAAAGATAAATTCTCTAACGTTTCATTTCACATTGGAAAATATTTAATATACCTAAATCGAGATTAAGTATATATTTCATTCTATTAAGGAAATCATTCTCTTAACATATTTATTTGGGCCAAAACGAATGTTACGTAAAACATTGTTACGACAACCCAAAATCACTAGTATAGGGATTCAAAATTAAAATAGATATATAAATCCCAATACTATACAAAACATTTCCTTTCGGAAATCATTTACTATAACAACAGTGTTATAGTCCACTATTTCCTTTTATTTCTCGAAACATCTATTTCAACAATAAATGTTGAAATCTATGATTTCGAATCTCAATACCTTTTAAAAACATCGTTAGATGGTTTTAATTCTATTTAAAACATCATATCTAAAACAATTTCTTTAACATATTATTCACTATTCAAAAATGTGAATAAACTTCGTTAACAATTTCATCACTTCTATTCAATTTATTTTAAAGGATTATTCACTATTCAAAAATGTGAATATAACTCCTTTAATAGGTTTCAACAATTTTCTTATCAAAATAAGTCATTTGCGAATTTATAAAACAACGTTTATAAATTCCATTTCTATTTATTTATAAAAACTTCCTTTTTATAAATCTCTTTATTAACTTATTCGATTTATAATTTTAATTATAAACCAAAAGTCCAAATTATAAGTCAAACACTTATAATTTATTTATTTGCAAAAATCGTTCCTTTGAACTTTACAAATTTTATAAACCTACTGTTTATAAAATTTCCATTTATAACTTCACCGTTATATAATTCTATAAATTTCATTCATTTATGAATTTCATTTACACTTCATTTAAACACTTATAAAAACTCGTTTTATAATGTCCATATTTCAATTTATAAATATCCATTTATAAATCTCTTAATATAAATCAATTTATATTATTCTTTTAAAACTTCTTTAATCTCCTTTATTATTTCACCATTTCGATTCATAAAATAATTAAATTTTATAAATCCTATATTTAAACTTTTCACAATAATACTAAAATATCTCGATTTAACTATTTTATAAACTCAATAGCATCATATTCTCAAAAATCAGTTTTTAACTATATTTCTCAAAAATCATAATTTTTATAACATTAAAAATTATAACGTTTATTTATTTAAAATGGATCAATTCCAAATTTATTTCATAAAACGTATACTTTCTAAAATCACTTTAAAATCATTTTAAAATCCCAAAATCTGGTCCAATGATGCTACACACCAAATAGTCAATCACGACAACAACAATATCACATATCGTATATGATAATCCATCAAATATCAAAATATCTGAAATCAAATAAATACTGTTGAGGAATCCAGTTGGATCCCTCCAACCTGTTTTCCTGCATCCACAAATATTAGCACAATACCAATTTCGCTCCAGTACGAAATTATCGCGGTACATGTTCTTATTAAATATTATCCGCTTAATAACGGCGTAATAGGGTCTCATCCGCTAAACAAAAAATGCGGGGAATCAACAACTGCAATATATACATATGCCAATATATATATATATTGATATTATATATAATACCAATTTCACTGTTTATGAAATATTCGCGGTATATATTTTTAATAAATAACATCCGCTTACTAACGGCGTATAATGTCTATTTTAACAATCAATAGATATTAATCAACATTCAAACATGCATTCAAATATTTTAAATCTAACTATTTAAAATAAAATCGAAACTGATTCGATTGAGTGAGAAGTTCTCACCTTGGTTTTAAATTCCGTTTTAGCGATTTATTTCGAATAAAATTAAACGGACATTTAATTTTACCCAAAATTCTCACTAACTCCAAACGACTCCAAACCAACTCCATCGCGTAGTGCTCGTCCATACGATTCCAACGCAACTGAGTTTGCATTTTTTCGACCTCATATATAAAAGTTACGAATATTTGAAGTTTACACGTATTTTATTTATAAATTTACAACATTAACTTAATAAATTTCAACCTTAGCCAATCTCAGCCTCAAGATCCAGCACCCCACCATCATCACCGCACGTCTTCTTCTTCCCAAACCCACGCACGGCTACAGGATAGAGGCCGAACCACCAAAACCCATAACAACAAACTAGGGTTTAATCTTGCTCCTCCATTTCTCAACGATACTTCATCAAACTACTTGCAATAGGAAGCTCTCGACCAAGGCTACGCTCGGCCAGAAGCATGTGGAGCTCGGCCACTTCCTTCCACCTAGAAACGCGCGTGCACCTGAAGCAAACGGCCCCACCTCGCTCCCCCTTCGATGCTCCAAACCACATCTCCACCGTACGGATCTGAAGCTCTTGATACGCTCTACGATATTGCTGTTGAACACTTCGCGTGAATGTCGACGGATTGTGAGTGATTGAGGGAGGAAGTTCATGAGTTTCTGGCCGTTCATACATAGGGTGGCAGCTGCAGTTCAAAACTAGGGTTTTGTATATTTTTTTTTTATAAATTTTTGAGATAGTGGGCTATTTATAAGGAACCGACGAAACACTATTCATCCCGGAAATTCCGAACTCCGATTTACGCGCCGTAACCAGCGTTTCTAGGGTTTACCCCGCGTTTCGGACACAATGGAACAGGTTTCGGAAGCTAATTCGGAAGTATGTGCGAGTTATGGCTATAAACGCTCAATTTAAATTAAACCGATTTAAGTCGATTTCTAGGCGTTTTAATTTGTAACGGACAAACGGTAAATCCAATTGACTTGAAATTTGAAACCATACAATAATATCACATTACGGATCCGATGAAACTGGTTTCGTTCAATTCTGAGACTGTTCAAAAATTGACTATTTTCACTAGTCGATTTTAATATTAAAATATTCAATTTTCACAAATTAACTTTTAATTCGATTTTAAAAGTTCTAAAATATCATTCTGACTCCCATATGATAAAATAAAATTTTACAAATCATTTTCAATCATATTTAACTATATTTTCAATTATTTCCATAATTTAACGTATTAAATTATCGATTTAATAATCCAATAAAATCCAATAATTCAAATAAAAATTTATTTGACTTATAAATTCACTTTTTAATATTTAAAATTAATTAAATATTCAAATTTTAATTATCTAAAATTCTGGGTCGTTACAATCTTCCCCACTTAAAAGAATTTCGTCCTCGAAATTACAAGTAAGAAAAATTACAGAATTTATTAATTTTCCATAAATCCATAATTAAACTTCTTATAATAACTTACTAAGTTTTCCAAATCATACTTAGTTATCTTTTCAAAAACAAACTATATCATTTAACTTTCAATTTCAAAATCAAAGTTTATAGTTTTCAAAAATTTTCCAACTTTCTCAAATTTTTTCTAACGCCTTAAATTTTCGGAAAAATTCGCCATAGTCTACTTTGCGCGGCTCGATCCGAAAAAAAAATGACAGTATATATATCACAAATATACATCTCATCAAGTAATGAGGCATCCCGCAGGGAAAAAAGTGTAAAAGTACGGTATGTAATCCGAGATATGTACCTTATATTTTTATTAGCAAGCATATACGGCTAATATAGCGCAAAAGCGAGCTCCAAATGCGAAGCAAACGCGATCCGCACCTACTAATCACTTAACAAACAACATGAGAACATTCATATATGACAATAGTATCAATATACAACATATAGCAACATAATTACTATATATGCCAACATAGCAAATGAAACAAACAACGAATGCATACATCAACCAACTAAATCCATAACCAATAAATATTCATTCATATTCTCATTAATATTTAATGAAATAGGTTTCAATATCAAATCACATTTGATTCATTAATAGTGGATGTTTCTAACATTCATTTTTTTCAATTAGTTTATATTCACTAATTCATATTCAAGTTGGTTCACTTCCAATTTAAATTCAATTCATTTAAGTTTCACTTAACTTCCAATCGAATTTCAATTACTTTAGCTTTCAATTTCATTAACTCAATTTCATTAACACTTAATGAATTATATACAATCAACTAACAATCATATAACAATCAATGTATATTAATTACAACCAAATTACTTTGCTTTCAATTGGTTTAATTAATTGATTTTCATTCAATCTTTCAACTTCTAATAACATAAGATTTTAATGAATTAACACCTACATTCATTATTCCATATCAACTTAATTTACATTCAATTGATTAATATTTAATCCATTAATTCAATTCAATTCTAAAGTTGAATCTCATTTATATAACTCAAGTTCATATCTATCACTTAATTTTATTAATTTTACTTTGATACTAATATCAACTTCATTCAACATTACTTAAGTTATACTTCATTTCTAAAGTAAATTTCCATTTAACTTTAAATTCATTTTTATTTACAACTCATATTCATATAGTTTCACTTCTCATATATATATATATATATAAGTTTATTTCACAATTGTAAATCACATTCAATTATAATTTAATTCTTATAATTCTTTTGCTTATACAATTATTCTTTTATTTAGATTATTCAAACAACTAAACAATCAACTTATTTTCACTTTAATAATTTTGAAAAATTATTTCTTTATATACAAAAATATAATCAAGGTAAAATTATTTCATTTACCCATTTTTAAAACCATATTGTGTCGAATTGTTCTATTCAAGTGTTTAGAAACTCCTTCGGCATAGTCTTGCGGACCACGCTGACGAAAGTTCATATACCACTAAATAAACCAATCATCACAATATAAAACAATTTTATATTCACTAACAAATACGCTCTCATAGCTATTATTACACTCAAATTCATTCTAGAGTACTACTGACTCTATCTCTAATGAGAAATACCCAACAGAACCATGGTTGTCGCTTAACCATAAGCTCTGATACCAAATGTAAAGTTTCCGATTTTTCGTTGCCGAAAAACCGAATAGTTATGGGTTTACGAAAGAAAAAAAAAAGAAAGAAAAGAAAAAGAAAATGATAGAAAATTTAGATAGGGAAAAGAAAATAGAAATTTGAGAGAATAGAAAATAAGGAGAATAGAACAGAATTTTAAAATAGAGAGAAGAGAAGATAGAGGAAAAAGAAAAACAGAAGAAAATAGGACGGAACAGAAAACAACAGAATCACATCAGAATCTCACAATTCGCAGCTGAACAACATATAATAATAAATGAATAATCTTTAAACAAAGAACTATATCAGTTATTACATTACATCACATTACATTTCATTACGTCATATCATCAGAGTGTACAACAACAACAACAAACAGTGCAGCGGAAAAAGAAATACTATATAAACTAGTAATACGCCATGCCATCCAGCTTGCCTCCAGCAATTCCAGAATATCCAGAATATCCTGATAAACCTTAAACTCTTGACTGCCCGTGTGGAAATTGGTGGGCACCCAGAGTTTAGGAAGGAAAACAATAAACTCCAAGTCAGTCATGTGACTGGTGTGAGAACTCAAAACAGTTTATTTATTTTTAAAATCAAAATAGAGAGATATTTTTAAATTCAATTCGCAATGCTTTTAAAAATGAGACTACCATAAGGCCTCCCGCACACACACACATGCAAACGCAGAATCGGAGGAGATTTCTCCTTATGATAGTCAAAGATGCTTGATACGTATTTAAAAGAACATTTGATATTATTACTAGTGCATAGTGTAGGAAAAATTCATTTCGAAAGTAGAATATAAATCTTAGCCAACATAGACATTTCGAACTATGCCTACTATAGCTACCATCTAAACAGTGGTGACCACCATAAGTAAATGGCAGGTTCTACAACTAAAACCGTACAGGGTTTCGTATTGGGAATTGGATTTCCAACAAATGGTCAGGCCAAGGAACTTCCCATTGCCACATGAGAATGCCTCTGGAAAGACATCCCCGAGAACCAAACCGGAACTCTGCCAACACAAGGCCAGGTTACCCCTAACTGGGTAACTACTGACACGAGCACGCCATTCCCCGATCGTAAACGACCTTTCTCATGGGATCCCGAAAACCAACAACCACAAAGTAATAAATTCGTAGTAACCACATAGGTTAAATATCTGGGCTCCATACCATGATACCACCTCTATCCAGAAGGAAATGTACATACCCTAAAGGGAGCTACCCCTCATAACCTTGCCGCATCTTTCCTGTTTTGACCATTTCCGGGGTGTGAGGTTCGACGAAGTCACGTCCACAAAAACATACTTTATACAAAAGCCATGCTTTGGGTCAACAAATGATCAACACAATGATCACTAAGATAGACGATCAAATAAACGATCCTATCACAATAATCAACACAATGATCATTTCAGCATCACTCAGCATATCACATTACCAAATTGGGAATATATCGCTGATAACTTCAACTATATAACCTCTGAGCTCGTACGTCTCAGAGAAGGGTGTTAAGCTAAAAGAATAAATTCTTCGCCACCAACAGAAATATATTTGAATGAAATCGGCTTTATATCTCAACTTGTAATGTCAGACATACAATCCATACAAGTTTGTTCCGGGATCGAACAAAACCGAAGGCACTTACAAAGAAGCCCTTGCAATCCGGATATTCACAATCCTGATCGGATTTTCCATCACTTAGGGAGTCTCTATACCGTTGCAACTCAGTGCAGAGACAATCGACAGGTCATCCTATCGCTCTCGCAAATACCGGGTCTTCAACACCGATCTTCAATGCAATTCACAACGACGTATCACATATTCGGAATGGGTTATACGACCCCATGGTCCTTTCCCGGTTAACCCGAATAGTGAGCGCTTATTTAAAAATAAGTGTAGCATTCACATTCAAACAAATCACATCAATTACCCATTTAAAGGGAAATATTGATAGTCGGTTATTGAACTATCACTGGATATGCACACATCACCAGTTTCCAAATAATTTTCCAAATTATTTATTTTCCAAAATATCTTCACTAGATATATAATTTCATACTTCAAAAATAAATCAATATTTATTTTTTTAAACAACTTCCACTTCCTTTATAAATTCCTTAGTGAATTTATTATTCCAAAATATCAATGAATATTCGATTTCAATTATTCATTTCAATTTATCTTCAAAAAGATAAATTCTCTAACGTTTCATTTCACATTGGAAAATATTTAATATACTTAAATCGAGATTAAGTATATATTTCATTCTATTAAGGAAATCATTCTCTTAACATATTTATTTGGGCCAAAACGAATGTTACGTAAAACATTGTTACGACAACCCAAAATCACTAGTATAGGGATTCAAAATTAAAATAGATATATAAATCCCAATACTATACAAAACATTTCCTTTCGGAAATCATTTACTATAACAACAGTGTTATAGTCCACTATTTTCTTTTATTTCTCGAAACATCTATTTCAACAATAAATGTTGAAATCTATGATTTCGAATCTCAATATCTTTTAAAAACATCGTTAGATGGTTTTAATTCTATTTAAAACATCATATCTAAAACAATTTCTTTAACATATTATTCACTATTCAAAAATGTGAATAAACTTCGTTAACAATTTCATCACTTCTATTCAATTTATTTTAAAGGATTATTCACTATTCAAAAATGTGAATATAACTCCTTTAATAGGTTTCAACAATTTTCTTATCAAAATAAGTCATTTGCGAATTTATAAAACAACGTTTATAAATTCCATTTCTATTTATTTATAAAAACTTCCTTTTTATAAATCTCTTTATTAACTTATTCGATTTATAATTTTAATTATAAACCAAAAGTCCAAATTATAAGTCAAACACTTATAATTTATTTATTTGCAAAAATCGTTCCTTTGAACTTTACAAATTTTATAAACCTACTGTTTATAAAATTTCCATTTATAACTTCACCGTTATATAATTCTATAAATTTCATTCATTTATGAATTTCATTTACACTTCATTTAAACACTTATAAAAACTCGTTTTATAATGTCCATATTTCAATTTATAAATATCCATTTATAAATCTCTTAATATAAATCAATTTATATTATTCTTTTAAAACTTCTTTAATCTCCTTTATTATTTCACCATTTCGATTCATAAAATAATTAAATTTTATAAATCCTATATTTAAACTTTTCACAATAATACTAAAATATCTCGATTTAACTATTTTATAAACTCAATAGCATCATATTCTCAAAAATCAGTTTTTAACTATATTTCTCAAAAATCATAATTTTTATAACATTAAAAATTATAACGTTTATTTATTTAAAATGGATCAATTCCAAATTTATTTCATAAAACGTATACTTTCTAAAATCACTTTAAAATCATTTTAAAATCCCAAAATCTGGTCCAATGATGCTACACACCAAATAGTCAATCACGACAACAACAATATCACATATCATATATGATAATCCATCAAATATCAAAATATCTGAAATCAAATAAATACTGTTGAGGAATCCAGTTGGATCCCTCCAACCTGTTTTCCTGCATCCACAAATATTAGCACAATACCAATTTCGCTCCAGTACGAAATTATCGCGGTACATGTTCTTATTAAATATTATCCGCTTAATAACGGCGTAATAGGGTCTCATCCGCTAAACAAAAAATGCGGGGAATCAACAACTGCAATATATACATATGCCAATATATATATATTGATATTATATATAATACCAATTTCACTGTTTATGAAATATTCGCGGTATATATTTTTAATAAATAACATCCGCTTACTAACGGCGTATAATGTCTATTTTAACAATCAATAGATATTAATCAACATTCAAACATGCATTCAAATATTTTAAATCTAACTATTTAAAATAAAATCGAAACTGATTCGATTGAGTGAGAAGTTCTCACCTTGGTTTTAAATTCCGTTTTAGCGATTTATTTCGAATAAAATTAAACGGACGTTTAATTTTACCCAAAATTCTCACTAACTCCAAACGACTCCAAACCAACTCCATCGCGTAGTGCTCGTCCATACGATTCCAACGCAACTGAGTTTGCATTTTTTCGACCTCGTATGAAAAAGTTACGAATATTTGAAGTTTACACGTATTTTGTTTATAAATTTACAACATTAACTTAATAAATTTCAACCTTAGCCAATCTCAGCCACAAGATCCAGCACCCCACCATCATCACCGCACGTCTTCTTCTTCCCAAACCCACGCACGGCTACAGGATAGAGGCCGAACCACCAAAACCCATAACAACAAACTAGGGTTTAATCTTGCTCCTCCATTTCTCAACGATACTTCATCAAACTACTTGCAATAGGAAGCTCTCGACCAAGGCTACGCTCGGCCAGAAGCATGTGGAGCTCGGCCACTTCCTTCCACCTAGAAACGCGTGCGCACCTGCAGCAAACGGCCCCACCTCGCTCCCCCTTCGACGCTCCAAACCACATCTCCACCGTACGGATCTGAAGCTCTTGATACGCTCTACGATATTGCTGTTGAACACTTCGCGTGAATGTCGACGGATTGTGAGTGATTGAGGGAGGAAGTTCATGAGTTTCTGGCCGTTCATACATAGGGTGGCGGCTGCAGTTCAAAACTAGGGTTTTGTATATTTTTTTTTTATAAATTTTTGAGATAGTGGGCTATTTATAAGGAACCGACGAAACACTATTCATCTCGGAAATTCCGAACTCCGATTTACGCGCCGTAACCAGCGTTTCTAGGGTTTACCCCGCGTTTCGGACACAATGGAACAGGTTTCGGAAGCTAATTCGGAAGTATGTGCGAGTTATGGCTATAAACGCTCAATTTAAATTAAACCGATTTAAGTCGATTTCTAGGCGTTTTAATTTGTAACGGACAAACGGTAAATCCAATTAACTTGAAATTTGAAACCATACAATAATATCACATTACGGATCCGATGAAACTGGTTTCGTTCAATTCTGAGACTGTTCAAAAATTGACTATTTTCACTAGTCGATTTTAATATTAAAATATTCAATTTTCACAAATTAACTTTTAATTCGATTTTAAAAGTTCTAAAATATCATTCTGACTCCCATATGATAAAATAAAATTTTACAAATCATTTTCAATCATATTTAACTATATTTTCAATTATTTCCATAATTTAACGTATTAAATTATCGATTTAATAATCCAATAAAATCCAATAATTCAAATAAAAATTTATTTGACTTATAAATTCACTTTTTAATATTTAAAATTAATTAAATATTCAAATTTTAATTATCAAAAATTCTGGGTCGTTACATTATATTTTATACATAACTGTATAATTTATCTTACAAATTTTTTTTATTCCCATTTTATCTCAAATATTCATTTCCACTTTTGTACTTATTATCTTGTATGATTACATGTATATATATTTGTTTTCATAAATTTTATTTTGTGTTGTAAATACAATTTGGTTGTAAATTTATTTTACTTAGTATATTTATCCCTATTTTCAACTTAAACATTTATTTCTATAGTTTCTATATTTCTTACATAAACTATCAACACTTAATTTAATATTGATATTATTTATTTGACTGCTTAATATTAATATTTTGATAATTTAATTCCATTAATTATCAATTAACACCCATTGAAAAAATCTGGGTCATCACAGTGATTAAAGGAAATTGGAAATTGTAACCTATGAAACAAAGAATAATATTATTGAACATTAAATTAACTAAAGGAAAGAAGAGAGACTTGTATAACTTTCAGTTGCATTCTTTAACATATATATGACTTACCAACTATAAAAAGTTAAAATGTCATAAGAAAATGTAATAGATATTATACAAGTAAAACTTGAAGTAATGAAAGTATGCTATGAAATTCTTTAATAAATAAGAATTTAATGTTGTAATTGTTATAAACTTAAGTTATAATGGAAATCTTACTATAATAAACTATGATAGAAGTAAATGTTGTAAGTAAGTAATTATAGACTTAAGTTAATTTTGAAGTTATTTATTTTGAAAATAAGCAAGAAAATGAATATTGTAAATAAGTGAAATTAAGTAATGAATAAATGAATGTAATGCAAATAAAAGAAATTTGCATTATATATGGATAAATGAAAACTATAAGAAATAAAATGTAAAATAAAACGATAAATCAGTATATGGATAAAAAGGAAATCAAACAACAAATGTATGAATGGAATTAATAAGAATAAACTTAATCTGTTGTTTGATATCGTTGTTTGTTTGGTTTATGGTTGTTAGGGCAAGGATACTTTAAATTTGTTTGGGTGAATGAATAATCTACTGAGTGTCATCTAAGGCTGTTGAGAAAATGGTGCACTTAGTAGTTATTTTTTCATCCTGTACAATTTAAAGTTTTTTAAACCCGAACAACTATTTGTTTTGTTTGATATGAATGAATGATTGATATGTATTAATTCTATGTGATGGCTGTATGCCTTGTTGCAAGTGATTGTTGCTGTATTGATTTGTTTGTTTATAGTTGAAACAACTTTAAACATTTGACTTTATATAATTATTAACTCTTTGGATTATATAAGTGAAATACAGGTTATGGAAGCAATTGCTAATGCTTTTGGTTTCATAATTAAGCGTTAATTGCCCGACAAATAGGTACGTTTTCGGATTACGGGTTATAACGTTATTATATTATTTTTCCCAGGTTGGGATATATATTATTTTGGAAAATATATGCTGTATATTGTTAAATTTGATATTATATTTTCTCCCGAGCCTCTCCGTACAAAGGAGACTCTGCCAAAATTTTCCATAAATTTTGGACTTAGAAATTTTTGAAAATGTTTTCCAAACTTTATTAATTTGAGTATAAAAAGATTTAATGGTTATAAATTGGTATATTTTATCTAAATTAATTAATTTTGAAAATTTATTTGTTTATAAATTTAATATTTTAAGTAAGATATATTGATGTCTTAATTCTTCTTTTCCCTCTTTTTTCCTTTTCGGGGACGAAAAGTTTTGAGTAGGGGAGAGTGTAACAACCCATAATTTTCAATGTTTTAAAATTCATAATTTGAAAAAGTTTTGATAATTTAATATTGAAACAAATAAAATTTGTAAATGAATAATGAAATAATAACTAGGATGAAATATAACAACGAAGTCAATTAAAGCTGAATTTGTATAAATTGAATGAAATTGCAATAAATGAAATAATGTAAATTGGTATAACTTGGTTATAAGTTGAATGTAAGTAACAAATGTAAATGTTGATTTATTAATATAAATCTATGTAATAAATGGGAATTGAATAGGATTAGTGTGATATGAGTTGGTATAACCAATGGTGACCAATAATGAATATTTCTTTAATGACAATTAATATAGTAACGGAAAGTGTGAATGTAAATTAAATAGAAACGTAAATTTATTTATAAGGTAATAAATTGGTAAAAATGATGGAACTGAGGAAATTTTATTAATTGGTTTTAAAGCCTTAATTAATATGTGTAATAGACAAGATTTCACATTTTGAAATATAATCATTTATACAAATTTAAGATGTAAATAGGGGATATTTTTGTGTAATGTGATATAAAACTAAATGTAACTAGGTTTATAGAGTAATAATGGACCTAATATAAAGATGGAAATTCAACCAAGTCAATTTATTGGAATCAATTTTAATTACTTGGAATGTAATATATAATAAATGAATTTAATGGTAAGTAACTGAAATTAATTGCTATATTAATTGGGAACTAGGATGAAATGGAATTATTAATGTCATAAAGACAAACCAATGATAATTGATTCAATGACAAGTTTTAAAAATCAAATATATGGATTTATTGGGAATTTAAATTTATAATTACTGTATTAATTGAAATTTAAATTAAATGATGAAAATAGTGAAATGTTCAAAAATAAGTCAATAAGAGAATTGGTTTTAAATGACTATAAATTACTAAAGTAATCGGAGATGATGAATTTATAAATTATAGAATTTGAAATTAAATAGTGATATAATTAATTTAATATTAATTTTATTTAATTAACTGAAAAATAGCCATTTTGGCCACTGCCTCGGATTTCGACGAAACCAGTTTCGTCAGATCCGTAACGGTGAATTATTGTAGGGTTTCAAGTTTCGTAACCATCGGACTTGTCGTTTGATCGTACGAACCCGAAATGCCCAGAAATCAATTAAATTGAAATTAATTGAAATCAATTTGAAATAACTTGATTTTAGCATAACTTCTTCATACGATAGAATCTGGACTTGAAACCAGTTCCATTGCTTTTAAAATGTTTTATAACCTCTTTTTTGATATATGGGTTGACCCAATTTCGTTCCGGAGTCAGAACGGGCTTTTCGTGCCACTTTATCGTTCAATGCGTATATCCAATCGATCCGATCCATTCTATTTCAGCTTTGTCTATAAATACCCTGTTATAAACCCTAGCCTACCTCTATTTCTCATTTTTCTGTATGTACAATTCAACTATATCTACTCCTCAATGGCAGACAAATAAATTCTCACTACCAAATCCAATTGCAAATCAAATCCAAAGCCAAAATTTCAAACTCCACAAACTATGCCAAGTTTTATATCAATCTGAAGCTCTTGACGAGCGCATTTCAGAACTGCAATTCATCTTTCGTTTTGATTCATCGTTTGATTAGAAATCCTTAGAGAATTCACAGCCGTTCATCACGCGTCAATGAACGTTGTCGGATCGTCGATTCATTTCTGGGTTTTGTAGAGATCGAGGTGCGTTGTTCATATGTGCAAGCCATTCGACGATTCATCGGCTAGATCTTCGGGATAAATTCGATTGGGTCAAGGAAATTAGGGCGGCGGCTGATGCCGTGGCTTGATTTTTCGTGCACGCGAGGCTTTGGGATGGTCGAGGTGAGGTTGTGGACTTGGAAGTATCGGGGACGAATGCTGGGGAGGGGCCGCGATCGGCCAACGTCAGCGATGAAGGACCTGGTGGCGGGTCTTTTGCGTGAGGGCTGCTGTAGGGTTGCGTGCGTGTTTTGCTGTGTGATGGAGATAGGTGATCACGTGTTCAATTCTTTGCTTATTTTATTTATTTTACATTTAAAATCGTTTAATGTTCTAATCTTAATAACTTTCACATATGGACTCAGATTCATGCGCGGTTTTCTCCGCTAGGTTCGTATCAGAATTCCGAACACTTTGGCGCTGGTTTAAAAGGATTTTGAGACTATTCAAATTTTGGGTTTAAATTGAATTTAAATTCAATTTAAATTCAAAAGGTGAGTGTTTTAACCCACTCACAACTTCTAAAATTTCTTATGTTTGTTAAATTAATTTCTGATACGATTAGAAATTTATTTATTGCTGTTTGGTATATTTTTATCATCATTCCAGTTAAATTGAATTTATTGAATTAAATTGTTATTTAATTTATTATTGCATATAAACTACCAGTTAAATTAATTTATTTTTGAATATAAACTGTCAGTAATTACCTGTTATTTATTATCTGTTCTATATTGATGTTATTGTTTGAATTAGACGATGATTGCGATAAATGGTTGATGATCGAATTGGATGAATGGATGTTGTATTTTATATTGTTATAAACTGCAAGTTGTTATGCATTTTATTTCATTCGGGATTGCGGTTTGAAATGATATATAACCGTAATTTTATTTTAAATTACGGATTGAAATGATAAATATCCGTATCACTTGGCCATAGGATAGAAAATTTTATATAGACACGTGGTCTATATATAAAAATATTTTGAAATGATTTTCTATGGTTTTGTAAAGAAATAAATAGTTTTATGAGATATTGATTTGGGTATTTTTAAATGTTATTTTATATATAGTTAAATTCTTGGTTTTAAGCTATGTATAAAATTGGTTTAAAATATAAATAAGTTTAATAATTAAGTATGATTTTATTAAGACACAATATGGTTAAGTATTTATTAAATTATATTTTTAGAGTTTATAATGACTCAAATGAGAATAAGGTTGAAAGACAATTTTGAAATTGATTTGAAATTTAATAAAATTGAGTTTTACAGGTATGATTTTATAAGTGGATTTTGGTTTAAGATGAATTAAACGAATACTCCAATTATAAATAAATTGGAGGAAATATTTAGTTATTTGTAATTTGAGTTCTATTTAAATGATAATGGATTTATTATGCAAATATTTCAAAATTTAATACTAGAAAGGGAATTGTTGAGGCGTAATTACCAACCTTAGTTTCAAAATGGTTTAATACTTAAGTTTGAAGTATAATGAAATTGAAAGTTATGAACTGAGATTTAATTTAAAGTGAATAAAATTGTGAAGGTGAGGAAATTATTTTACTTTATAAAGAAATTTTAAATTCAAACTATTTTATTTTATATACTGTTTGACTATCCAAATCATTTAAGCGGGAAGTTATGGTTTAGAAGCTAGGATATTCGAAGTATTATGTTTTGAAAGGATATATTTCAAGCATTCGGTTTCGAAATATTATAATTTTGGAAGTGCTATGATTTTGGAAAGTATATATATTCGAAATAAAAATGGTATTATATTGATTTGGGGTTGAAAAAATGATATCATATTGAATGGTTTTTGAAATGTAAATGAAATCGTATTTTATAGTTTTGAAATGGATATTGTATTATGGTTTTGAAGTACAATTATTTTAAAATGACCGCGGTGTTATAATAACGTTTGGTTGTCAAAGAGACCGGGATCGAAAGTTGTCGTACTCTCTGCCAACTCCGAAAACCACTTTAACAACTGTGTACGCGGTGGAGATTTCAGAATGAAGTAGGATGGTGGCGACCTCCTTTGAAGTAAATACGTGGACCCGACTCCCGTGAGTTGGCATAAGGTGGCTAAAACAGGAGCGATTGACGGGCTAAGAAGATAGCACCTTTTATCGGACACATCCCTTCGATATTATACTATGACTTTTGGATTGATTCGGTGGCCACTTTTGATTTTTTGATTTGGGGGTATGGCTCGAAGTGGGCGGTAGCTGCGCGCTATGCGTTACCACCTGCTCGGAAGCGTAATCGGTATATCTACCCTGGCATTGCCTAGTTGTGCCATGTCACTTACCCTATCGCACCTTATACGAGTTTGGTTTTCTTCCGTAGCCCGTGTGGTGTCCTCTGGTGGCTTCCCGATCAGGAGGGACTATGATATTGGATGGACTACTGGTATGTGTTAAGGGAAATATTGGGTCACTCCTTAACGCTATTTAAAAATACGTTTATTTTACTATAGATATTATTATAATAGCGAAATATTACTACATATAAACAGTTTAACGGATCCATAGGAGATTGAATCCCAACATCTCTTAAGTTACTACACTCATGTTAGACACTCGATAGGAGATGTCAAATCCCGTAAACATCTCTGACGCCGTTCCACTCATATATTTACCGTTGATTTAACTTACATATAATCTTTTAGTTTTGACTCGAGTGTTTTGTCTTTTTAATTCGCTCGGGTCAGTCCGAGCATTTCAGGATTTGAAGATTTTATTCTGGAGGACGAAGATGAAGATTGTATTACTATTATTTATTATATTCCACTGCATCGCATTGTTCCGCTGCATTGTTACTTATTATTCTCTCGTATGTGTAACTCTGATATGTGTTGTATAAGTATAATCAAATATTTTGTAAAACAGCTTCATGAACTGTTATTTGATTATTATATTTTGTCATTCCGCCGTGAGATTCTATTTTGTTTCATTTCTTTCTCTGTTTTTCTTATTTACCCCAATAATATTCCGCCCTTTTGTATGTTTTGAATCTGACGTGTATGGTTTATCATCAATTTAAAGCGTACCAAAAGGCGGGACGTTACAAACGTACTTAAGCCATCGAGACAAGTATATGGATATTTTTCCATGTATTGAAAATATAGGGATTTGTAGGTATACTTTTGTAAAGGTATTTTTATACAAGTAATTTACAAAGTGATTTTAATTAATGAAAAGATTAATTTAAAAAGGCCGGTGGTTACTTATGTGCTTAACTAATGTTGGTTTTCCTTTTGGAAATAAATCCCTGAAATTGAATGTGTGTTTATTGACAGTTAAATAACGACTATCAAATATGGACCAAAACATTACTTGGAAATATCTAGGAGAAACACGTGAGTTATATGGCATAGTCATCTCCAATGGTACTATACTGTGTGTATAATTTCATTTTGTTCTCCTTAGACAAATGATAAGGTAACCTTTCCACTAGCAGTTAGAAGTTGATCTTCGCACTTATCTTTTGGCTATTTATTTCCTAAAGACCCGGGGCTGAGTTTACCAAAAACTATCTAATGTTGTTTCGAAGAGACTGAGATCAGATATGTTATCCAAAAACCACTTCGATCCAACCCATGCTTTTTGATGTGAAGACATCTTGAAGATGATGGAATTTGAAGATAGAGCTATTTGAAGTGTAAGAGATGCTTGATACTAATCCCGAGGGTGATTCCAAAATAAATGTAGTAGAATTAGAGCTTTTGCTTCGTTCATATCCCGAATGATGTGTATGAATAAATGCTAACAGTGTGTCGTCGACTGAAAGGCAATGTAGCATTCCAAGTGGGAAGTGCCATATAAAGATAAAACGTAGCCTCAATCCCCATCAACCAGGAAATGACAAAAATCGAGCATGTAGTAGGTCCATATGGGTCGCTCATTTCAGGGTATGGTCATCCTAAATCTAGATCGATTACTATCTACTCATGTATGCTTCGGGGCCCAAAGAGGGGTGATCATATTCGGCACTACAAGTCAAGTGGTATGCTAATTCTGTATGGCAAGGGTACAAGATGTGCTTGTCAAACCCCGGTGCATTTTATCCAGAGATGTACCATCGAAAGGTAGTTTCTTATCTTGTCATAGTATGTAATCCATTCTCCAATATGGCTTTACGAACTTAGTTTTATTTCCCCACTATGCTGAAATGTGAGATTCAAGCATCTCAGCTATATTCGTATTTTACTTTGACCCCTAGATAATATAAACAGATTTTCAATAGAAAATGTTTTAGTTATCGTATGGTAAACACCCGTCCATGTTTATGTGCGCCATATGTTAGTTCTTGAGATGATGGTTTTGATTGTAACAACCTTAGGACTTGTTATAAAATATAAATACTAATATTCTTGTCAAGATATATATGTATATGCAGGATATGTATGCAGGTACTGAAGAATGAAGATTGTACAGTGTAAAGATTCAAGACCAAGTATAGAGATTCAAGACTGACGAATTCAAGATTGAAGAAACCAAGACTGAAGACTCATGAGTATCAAGAATTCAAGAGTTCAAGATATCAAGATAAGTAATAGTGTATAGATTTATGTTAAAACTTCATAATAGCACTAAAATCTTTATTCGGATTTTAATAGTGGAATGGAATCCATCTTCTCGCTTTTATAGTGGGATGGAACCCACAACCCCTTAAGTGGGATGGAACCCACGACCTTCTCTAGTGGAATGGAATCCATGAAATTTTCAAAATGATTTATTTTAAATATTTTTCCAAAAACTTTTTAAAAAGCCATCTCTCTCAGTTTAAATATTTTAGCATTAAACTATTTTTATTATCTTTTATATTTTGATTCAAAATCATCACTTGTTTTTTAACTATCTCCTGGTTTTAATATTATAAGCTTCAAATCTCAAAAATATATTCTATAGTTATTTTTTAATATCACTTTTATATTATAAATTATATATTTTTAAGATTACTTTTTTTTATCTCTTTTATAAGTTTAAACTACATTCAAAATGGCTTAAAAACTTCAGAAATTGTTTTGACAGGGTTTAGAAAGAAAATCTCTTTAAAAACAAAAATCAATTTTCAAAATTCACTATGGAATGTCGACATACTCCATCCCCCCATCTCGACATGGTAGCCGTAGAAATTCAAATTTCAAATTTTCAAATGAAGCGTCTATTTGTCATAACCTTTCACGAATGGACGTGACTATTTATCTTCTATAAATACTAGTTGTTTTTAACGAATTTAAGTTAGTTTTTCTTCATTTCTTCACTCCTTCTTCTCCACTCAAATATTCTCTTATATTTTAACAAAACTCTGCCGAAATCCTAAGTGAGTCAAACTCGATCATCTCTGGTTTGATTCTCTGCCAATCTTTCTCAAAAATCTTAGTCTCTGGTTTGATTCTCTGCCAATCTTTCTCAAAAATCTTAGTGCTATTCAGAGTTATAAGATCATTTGTAATCAAAGAAGTGTATCGAATCTCTCTATCTATCAAAGTGATATTGGAAATGGTGTGATTGTGACATGTAAATCAATTAGGTGTGATTATAGCACATAAATCAATTGAGTGTGATTTGTAGCTTGGTTAAATCAAGAGAGTTTGCCCTAGACTCGAAGACAGGAAGGTGTATCTCATGGCCTTGAAATCGAGGTTCTAATATCGACATTATATTTGAAAAGAAATCTGCATAAGAAATTGTGTGGGACTGGATGTAGGGTAACTCCGACTAGTATAAAATTCAGGTGTGTTTTTTCCTTTACTACTTTTTATTTACTATTTGCATCTGTGTCTAATTCTGTGATTGTCTCTGTGTTTATGAATTGCACTATTTGTGTTTAATTTCAAAACATTTCAAAAAATACATAAAATCTATTAAACACTATCCACTCCCCCTCTAGTGTTAATCCAACCTTAAGATCCGTAATCCGCATTTCCAACATTTGGTATCAGAGCATTGATCTTCAAAGTTATCATAATCTGAATTTTGAAAAAGTTTAAAATGGCTATTTTTGGAGATTCTGTTAACACTAGTTCAAAACCGTCCATATCATCATTGTTTCATAAGTCTACATATTGTTATTATAGAAAATCAAGTTATCTACCGAATTGGTGTGTTGTACGGGAATGATGTGTTATATGGCTTTTGATGAATCAACACTCAATGGGCAAATGGTGCAAATCAAGAAAAATAAATGGATACTTGATAATGGATGTTCGAGACACATGACTGGAAATCCGGAGATAATGAATGACATAATTTATGAAGATAGATGACTGGTCAACTTTGGAGACAACTCAAAAGGATATGTAATTGGCATTGGCAATGTCGCCAACTCTAAAAATCCTATTTCTGATGTTTTGTTAGTTAGGAATCTAAAACATAATTTACTTAGCATAAGTCAACTATGTGATAAGGGGAACAAAATTAAATTTGGAAATGATAAGTGTCGTATCGAAGATAATAAATCAAATATTATCTTTGAAGGAATCAGGAAGAAAATATTTATATTCTCAATATGAAAATCTCAAACGATAACCTATGTCTTTTGGCTAATACAAGTGACCCTTGGATTTGGCATAAATGATTTGGGCATTTGAATTTCAAACTCTTATCTAGACTTTCAAACTTGATCTAATAAGAGAACTCCCTAAAATGGATTTTAAAATAGATAGTACACATGATGTTTGTCAATTAGGAAAACTTAGGAAGAGTTCATTCAAATTAAAAGATATGATTTCAACTTCAAAACCCCTTGAGTTACTTCATTTAGATCTGTTTGATCCATCTCAAAGGAGTCAATAAATCACAGTAAATATGTTTTTATAATTGTAGATGATTATCTTATATTTACATGGACAATTTTTCTAAAATTTAAAAGTTATACTTTTGATTTATTTAAAACTTTTGCAAAAAGAATTCAAAATTAACTTTCTTTAAAAATCAAAAATATTCGTAGTGATCAAGGTAGAGAATTTGAAAATGAAAATTTTGAGAATTTCTATAATAAAAAAGGAATAACTCATAATTTTTCCTTCCCAGGAACTCCACAACAAAATGGAGTGGTAGAGCGTAAAAATAGGATGATTCAGGAGTGTGAAAGAACTATGCTTTCAAATAGTAAATTAATAAGAAATTTTTGATCTAAAGCAGTTGCTACAGCTTGTTACATTTTGAATAGGATATTAATTAGACGTTTAACCAATAAACACCATATAAACTTCTTTTCAATAAGAAACCAAAAGTATCTTATTTTTTAAGTTCTTGGAAGTAAATGTTTCATTCTAAATACAAAGGACAATTTGGATAAATTTGATCCTAAATCCGACAAAGAATCTTTATCGGATATTCTAATAGAAGTAAAGCATACAGAGTTTTCAATTTAAAAACTAACACAATTGAAGAAACAATGCATGTATCTTTTGATGAAAATTTCAAAGATTTTGTTCAAATAAATGATGAAGATGATTTTTTTTACTTTAAATAATGAATCAAATGAAACAAATTGTGAAATTGTTCATCCTAATAAAAGGATCAGGCTTTTAAAAGAGCATCCTACAGAAAATATACTAGGAAATACTGAATTTGTTGTTAGAACTAGAAATCAGCTAAACAAGATGAGTAATGTGGCTTTTGTACCAACTATTGAACTTAAAAATCCAAAGGAAGCATCATCTGATGATTCATGTATTCTTGCCATGCAAGAAGAACCGAATCAATTCACCAGAAATGATGTATGGGAACTTGTTTCTAGACCCGAGGACAAAACTAACTAAATGGGTTTATAAAAATAAAACAAATGAACAAGGTGAGTTTGATAGAAATAAAGCTAGGTTAGTCGTGCAAGGTTATTGTCAAGAGGAAGGAATAGACCATGATGAAACCTTTGCACCCATAGCAACATTAGATGCCATTAGAATTCTACTTGCTTTCGCAAACCATTAAAATTTGAAATTATTTCAAATGGATGTCAAAAATACATTTTTAAATGGTTTTTTAAAGAAGATGTTCAAGTTGAAAAAACCCCACCTTTTGAAGATGAAAAGTTTCCAAATCATATTTACAAATTAAAAAAGCTTTATGTGGTCTGAAATAAGCTCCTAGAGCCTGGTATGACAGACTAAGTTCTTACGTATTACAATCAAATTTTGAAATTGGTATAGTAGATAATAATATTTTTATTAAAAGAAACAAAAATGATATCCAATTATTACAGATTCATGCAGGTGATATAATTTTTGGATCAACAAACAATGAAATGAACAAAGAGTTTTCTAAAATAATGACAAAAGAGTTTGAGGTGAGTTCATATTAGTGAACTTACTTTCTTTTTAGGATTGCAAATAAAACAATTAGATAGTGGTATTTTCATTAGTCAAGAAAGTATACCAGGGGTCCAATTAATAAGTTTGGTATGGCCACTACGAGTGGAAAACCCACTCCTATGGCAACTAATGAAGCCTTTTATAAAGAAGGTATGTCAAAAGATGTCGACTAAAAACTATACAGGAGAATGATTGGATCGCTACTCTATATAACTGCGAGTAGGCTTGACATCATGCATAGTTTCTGTCTATGTGAAAGATACTAATTTCAACCCAAAGAGACCCATTTGAAAGCTATTAAACATATCCTAAGATATGTTAAATACACTTTAGACTATGGCCTATTTTATCCTAAAAATGATTCATTTGATTTAATCTCATATTGTGATGCTGACTATGCTAGTTGTAAATCAGACCAAAAAAGTACAAGTGGAACTTGTCACTTTTTAGGACATTCTCTAGTTTCCTGGTTTAGTAAAAAAAAAAATACCATCTCACTATCAACAACTGAAGCATAATATATCTCTGCTGCTTTGGCCTGTTCTCAAGTAATTTTTTTGCAATAGACCCTAAAGGATTTTGGATTAAATATTTTAAAATCACCAATTTATTATGACAATACAAGTATAATAAATTTATCCAAAAATTCTACTCATCATCTTAGAACCAAACATATTGATTTCATATTTCATTTTCTAAGAGATAATATAAGTAAAGAGATTATTTGCATTGAATTTATCAACACTGAGAATCAAATAACTGATATTCTGACCAAACCATTGAATCAATCAACCTTTACTAAATTTAGAAGAGAACTAGGTATTTTCTCTATAAATGAGATATAAAATATAGATATAGTAACATATATATTTAAATAAATAAGAAAAATAAAATCGTCAAAATTTCCATAAGGATGTCGACATCCCCCTACCCCTCATGTCGACATACAACGGTAAAATTTGAATTCTGTTTTTCTCTCTAAAATCAGTTTAATGGTTATATAAACCACAACATATCAAATTCTTCTATCTTCTCTCTTCATTTTCTATGTAATAAACTTCCGAAAATATAAAATAATGACCTCCTCTTCCAAATCAAACCAAAATGCGACCTTTTCTTTCCCTTCTCCTAATACCGGTCCATTTCAACGAACTACACTGGCCCGAGTCATGAAGATAGAGGAAACTTTGAAGGACTCTCTACAAATGATGTCTGAGTTGCAAGTCATGCAAATAAAGATGGCTAAGGAACAAGAGAAATAGGGCAAAATGCTTAGAAATTTGCAAAAATTTCTAATGGATAATCATGCGGACCCGACCGTGATTGAAGATGACTCCTCTAACATTTATATTCATAATCCATTAGAGGAAGATGACGATGAAGAAGAAGAAGTGCAGATGGACGAAGATGATAAAGTTATTTGCGTTGGAGAAGTCAGTTTTGATAATGATGGTAATTTGGTCGAACAATGTGGAAATTTTTGTCTCCATTATCTAAATTGTTCGATTCACAAGTCGTGTAACAACCCGCATATTTTACGATTGTGTATTTAAATATTTTATTTAAATATAGCATCGTTAGTCGGTTTATGGTCTGAAATGCTACTTTTTGCAAACAGTCAAATCAGGACTCGAGACCACTTCCATTGAATTCAAAATGGAGTTTGCGATCTTTTTAAGTATAAACACTGATATGTTTGGAGTTAGCTAGAATTTCGGCATTTTCACTTAGGGCTTTGGGTTTGGGTTTCAGCCCATTAACCCCAACTTAAGACTCTAGCTCTACCCCCACTCCTCTTCGTCATTTCCCTTTCATTTCCTAACACTCCAAGCTTTGATAAAAATAAGGGTAGAGAAAAAGAATTAAAATTCCTACGCCCTAGTTCCATTGCAAATCCAAGTTCTAGCTCCAAATTCAAAGAAAAGCTATTTGTAAGCATCCTTTTCTTCTTCTCCAACTCATTCTCCCTTCAATTTTAGAAATTCCTAAACGCTAATTTAGGAAATGTTTTTTTTCTTTGAAGCTTAGATTCAATCTTCTTGGGTTAGGATTGAAAAGTGATTGTTCTTGCCTTACTCTATAGCTTCTCCTTCATTGATTTTGAGTTTAAAGGTGAGATTTTTATCTCACATCTATGTGTATATCTATTTTTGCTGTTAGGTATGAGTTCCTAACGCTTATTGGGGTTCATTTGCTTTGGATTTGGATTGAATTGGTGAATGTTCCAATTTTTGGTGTTTTGAGGTCAAATCTTTAAAAATCCAATCTTTGATGTTCGAACTCGTTAGTGGGGTGTTTCAGAGAGCCATATAAGGCTGGGTTGTCGCTAGGCGTAAATCCTTGGCCGTCGTTGGTCGCTCGTTCGCTCCGTTTCGTGTTATGGGTTTTGCTGCACAAGGGGGCTAGGCTGAATATGCTCCAGTAGCAGGTTCAGTCGACTGGACCAGAGGGTCGGTCGACTGAACCAGAAGATAAAATTTTGCTTAGAAGCAGGTTCAGTCGACTGGACTAGAGGGTCAATCGACTGAACCAGGCGGTACAAATTTCTTATCCCTGTGTCAGTCGACTGACCCTCTGGTCTAGTCGACTGATCTGCTTGTATAGGCCCAATTTGCCTATTTTGTGCTGATTTCCAGTTTTAATCGGTGCATGATTATCCGATTTGTTGTTATCATTATTATCGACTTTGATGACTTCTATTTTGAAATTTTTGGGTATATCCATCTTGATGGATTCAGCATCGATTTCTATGGATTTAATTCATTTCTTCGTATGTGAATTTTTGGTGATTGATTGTTTCTACAATCAATTTTGTGATTTGTCACTTTAAAATACAATATATATACTAGAAGTAAATATCAAAACTCTTTCATCTAAAACGATCAACTCTATTTTCAATACAAAGCTCATTTATAAAACCGTTTTCCAATCTATTAGTATACACAAACCTTTACCTCATTCGTTTGAGAAATCTAATTAAACGGCTTAGTAAAACAAGTGGTATGAAACACTTGCTTTTACTTCGCCGGTTAATTTTTGAACTTGTTTGATTGAAACTCTTATGACAATTTTCGAGTGGAGATTTACAATTTGTTCGTAAATACTTAAGTTAAGCAAGTGTTTATGGGACATGAAGCTAAACTCATCTATTTACTAGCTTAGTGTAATTGACACTTCTTGATGATCGATGATGATCATTTTTGTGATTTAGACTGGCAATGTGCGATATCTCTTTGTCTGCGAGGGAGACTAAACCCCGTTTCTGTGGAGCTTCGGCTCAAAATTGATAGGGTAGCGACCCTTGGTCTTCGGGCCGTTTGTGGAGCCTCGGCCCAAAATTAATGGTTAGCAACCATGGAATAGCATTTCATTTTGTGATACACGTGTTGGTGAGTTTTCATGCTCCCGTTTTGTGATAGGCCTCCCCCTTTTGTGATTTCTGGATTTCTATTGATGATTTCTAGAAATTGTGTTTCACCAATTTTCGTGATTTACATTGATAAGCTTTATCAATATTTGTGCATTGGTGAATTTGTGTTTCACTAACTTTTCCTATTAGCATTGATAAGTTTGTCAATATTTGTGGTTTGGTGAAAGTGTTGAAGAAGATGACATTCTTTTCGGTTCTTTGAGATCTCTTGAGATATTGTATGATTTTAGTTATTGTTAGATGTATACTTGTCATAGTATGGCATTACCGTTATCATAATTTTTTGTTATATCTCTTATTCCATCTCATTTTATCTGATATTTATAGCTAGAGTGATCCGTTTATTATTTTCTTATTAAATAATACTTGGGTCAGACCGAGATGTTACAGGTGCATCTGCTTGACTCCTCATCTGGGAGTGTCATCTGACTTTTGGCTAACTACATTAGATTGGTAGTTTTTGTTGTTATACATTCGAGATAGAGACTCCTTGATGTATACGAATTCTTTTATGTAGCACATGTATCTATTCTTTTGTGATATTATGGATCTTGTTAGACTACTATTCTGATGTGCACTTTTATGTGTTATATTCATATCCATTTCCGCCTTTGAGATATGAACATGTGTGACTGATTTATGTTATGCTTATTTCTTTATTTTTTTTCGAAGATATTATAGCCACTGTGTAGTAGCTTTGAGCTTGCATCGGTGTGTTGGATTCCCTCTTGAGATGAAATGCATGTTATACTATCTGACATATCGGTGCTCACACAAAGCATTTACGTGGATGGTCGCTCCTAAACAGCCTTATTCTTCGTGCTAGTTGACGGCATTACTCCGTAGTGTTCTTGGCTAGCGTGAGTATAGAGGTAGAGCATCACAGCTTGGTATCAGAGCCAAACTTCAGACCAATGTAGAATAATCTAGCAAGGACCATCGTCCTAAGTTCTTCTTAGGAGTCGTGCCTTAGGATTTTATTCGAGTTTTAGGACCTGTTCTATCCTATTTTCCTTTGTGATGCCTTGTTTTATCAATCTTGATTTTTCGATATTCAATCTGAGAGTAACCTTTCTTCCTTCTTTCTTTCTTTCTTTCTTTCTTCAAAACGAGAAATGGTTAGATCAAACCGACCTAGTGCCGGCCAATCATGTGTTACTCCCCACGATGGAGTATTTATGTCTTCCCAATAGCTTCTTGATCTTGTAAAGAATGCTCAAGCTACCGGACCCATTCCAGAGCCTACTCACTCAAAGTCCGGGTTTGCACGCCTGTGCAGTGACCACACCAATTTGGGTGGAAGGCCATTCAAGGGAACCGAAAACATGATAGAAGTCCAGGCTTGGCTTAGAACATGAGATGGCATCTTTTCTCACATGAATCTTATTGATCTTCATCGAGTCCAAATGGCTTCGAGTATGCTCCAAGGAAGAGCACTAGATAGGTACAAGCTTCTGATTTTTGAAATTATTGAAGCGAATCTTACTTGGGAGCAATTCCGGGAAAGATTTCAATCGAAGTTTGTTCTAGAAGCTGAAAAAGTGACTTTGGCCCGTCGTTTTATCGACCTTGTTTAAGGTGAATCTTCTGTGGCAGAATATGTCGCATCTTTTGAATCCCTCTCTAATTATGGGGTCGAGTATATAAATATCCCATTGAAGAAAAATCAGAGATTCGTTTATGGCTTGAATAAGAATCTCAAAAAGCCTTTACTTCTGAAACTGGAAGTTTCTTTTGATCAGCTTGTTGATATCGCTCTTTGACTTGAAGAGGCAGATAAAGAAAGTGACGTTGAAGTTGTGGGTGCCAGACCAAACTTCAACAACAACAAGAAAAGGCCGAATAAGTTCACAGGTCCTTATCCCAATAAGAAAGGGAAGCAAGCAACTCCGGTAGCAAAGACTTCTACCTCTAGTGGTGGCCAATGCTACAATTGTGGTTTTAAGGACCACTATGAAAATAAGTGTTCAAAGCCCCTTGTTTGTCGCTATTGCAAAAGTTCGGGTCATTATATATCTGCATGTCCCAAACTTCAAAGCAAGAAGGAGGGAAAGCAAAATGTTGTGCAAGCTCCTAGTAACACTTCTCGCGGTCAAGGTATTTCTCATTTTGTCCTTGATGGTATTATTATGTTTCATGATCAACCTATTCGAGTTCTTTTTATACGGATGCATCCCGTTCTTTTATATCAAAAGAGCTTGTTGATACTTTTTCTTTGAGTGTTATGGATTTAATGACTTCTTTAAGGATTGCGAATCCGGTTGGTGGATCCGCAACGCTTAGTTTGCTTTGTAAAGATGTCGATATTATTTTATGTGATTTTTCTTTCCGAGCAGATTTGCATGTCATGCGTTACTTAGGCTTCGGAATGATTTTGGGAATGGATTGGCTTAACCGTTATGAAGCCCATATCCTATGTCCTGAGCGGACTATTCATCTTTGGCATCCTCAATCTGTTAAGCAGATTTCTATTGTTCTAAAACATTCGGGTTCCAACTTGGCAACATCTTTATATTCTATAAATCCTCATGATGACGATAATGATGACGAGGAAGATGTCATTTCCTGCATTCACGTTGTTCGTGAATTTTTCGACATATTTGAACCCGTTTTAGGATTACCACCAAAGCGAGCAATTGAGTTCAGAATTAATCTAATCCCTGGAGCTCTACCTATTACTCGTCCACCTTATCGCATGTCTACCAAGGAAAATGAGGAGATGCGTAAACAATTATCCGAATTGGAGACGAAGCAGTTTATTCGTTCTAGTTTCTCTCCTTGGGAAGCTTCAGCTATTTTTGTGAAGAAATCCGATGGTACACTTAGGCTTTGCATTGACTACCGCAAGGTTAATGATCTTACTATCAAGAATAAATATCCTTTACCTCAGATTGATGATCTATTCGATCAACTTAGCGGTGCTAGAGTCTTTTCACAATTAGATTTAGCAACCGTTTTCATCAGCTTCGTATTGCAGAGGATATCATTCCTTTGACATCATTTCGTACTCATTATGGATCTTATGAATGGCTTGATATGCCATTTGGTTTAACGAAACTCCAGCTTATTTCGTTGACCTTTGAATCGAGTTTTCAAAGACTTCCTCGATCGATTTGTTCTTATCTTTATAGATGATATTCTTGTGTATTCTAAAACCGAGGAGGAGCATGAAAAGCATCTTCAAATTGTGCTAGAAACTCTTAGGAGCAATCAATTTAAAAAAATTCTAAATGCCACTTTTGGAAATCTCGTGTGAAATTTCTTGGTCATATCATTTCTGAATCTGGAATTTCCATGGACCCTTCAAAGATTGAAGTGATTCAAAATTGGAAGAGACAGGAGAGTGTGACAGAAATTCGTAGCTTTCTTGGATTGGCGGGTTATTGCTGTCGGTTCATAAAGGACTTTTCTAAAATTTCCATGCCTCTTATTAGCTTGACAAAGAAATGAGTTAAATACATTTGGTCGGACAAATGTGAAGCTTCTTTTAAGAAATTAAAAGAACTTCTTTATGATGCTCCTATTTTTGTGATTTTCGAAGGAAACCAAGATTTTATTGTTTATACCGATGCCAGTCATGTTGATTTTGGTGCCGTTCTCATGCAAAGGGAACACATTATTGCTTATGCTTCTAGGCAGTTAAAGCCAGCCGAGACTAGATATGCCACTCATGATTTAGAGCTCGCGGCTATTGTTTTCGCCCTTAGAATTTGGCGCCATTATCTTTTGGGAAAGCAATTTGTTCTCTATACCGATCATAAATCTTTGAAGTATTTATTTTCTCAAAAGGAACTTAATTTGCGTCAACAACGTTGGCTCGAGTTCCTTGAATCGTATGATCATGATATTCTTTATACTCCCGAAAAAGGGAATCGAGTTGCCGATGCACTTAGTCGTAAGCAACAAGCGGTTGGTTCCATAATGATATTCGAATGGAATGATCTCGGGACTTTATCCACTTGTGAGATTCAAGATTGTGAATCCGATTTATGTTTATCTCTTGTTTTATGTAGCCTTGAGGCTCATCCTTCTCTTTTAGACCGCATTCTTGAAGCTCAAAATCTAGGTCCTGAATTGGCTCTTCTTAGCCAAAGTGGTAGGGATAAAATTGATATTGAAGGTTTGAAAGACTTTGATATTGATGCCCATGGTGGTATTTGAAAATTTGAAAGACTTATCGTGCCAAATATTAGTAATCTTCGTAAAGATATTTTAGAAGATTCTCATCATTCTAAATTTACCATTCATCTCAATAGTAGTAAAATGTACGTGGATATGAAGCGACTTTATTATTGGGATGGAATGAAATCTGATATTGCTAACTTTGTTAAGCGTTGCATGACTTGCCAACTAGTTAAGGCCGAGCATCAAAGGCTCGGTGGGCTATTGCGACCTTTGGACATTCCAATTTGGAAGTGGGATCAAATTTCCATGGATTTTATTAATGGCCTTCCTCGTTCTCGTTCGGGTCATGATAGCCTTTGGGTGATAGTCGATAGACTAACCAAATCCGCCCATTTTATCCCCGTTCGGTCCAATCGGACCGTACCTCTTTTGGCCAAACTTTTTATTAAAGAAATTGTTAAATTGCACGGGGTTCCAACTTCTATTGTTAACGATCGTGATCCATTGTTTACTAGTGGATTTTGGAAGAGTCTTCAAAAAGCTTTGGGAACGAAGCTTAATTTTAGCACCGCTCATCATCCTCAGTCCGATGGACAAATTGAGCGTGTGAATCAAACTCTTGAAGATCTTCTTTGTGCATGTGTTCTTGATGTTGGTGGAAGTTGGGATGATCATATTTCTCTTGTTGAGTTTTCCTATAATACTAGCTTCCAATCTAGTATTGGTATGGCACCTTTCGAGGCACTCTATGGAAGGCGATGCTGATCTCCTTCTTGTTGGCTTGAGGCCGGTGAGAAGCAGGTTTTAGGTCCAGATTATCTTCGTGATTCCACAGAAAAGATTGACCTTATTCGTCATAGGATGAAAGAAGCTTAAAGTAGGCGAAAATCCTATGCCAATAACCGAAGAAGGAAATTAGAATTTTCTATGGGAGATTTGGTGTTTATTCGTGTTTCACCTATGAAGGGTGTTGTGCGTTTCAGTCGATCGGGAAAATTAGCACCTCGATATATTGGTCCATTTCCCATCATCGAACGTATTGGTTCCGTGGCTTATCGCCTTCTATTATCGGCTCAGTTTTCTGCTATTCATGACGTGTTTCACATTTCTCAGTTATGGAAATGCCTTCGAGATTCCGATTCTATTCTTGAGCCCGGTGTTGTTGAGGAAATTAAAGTTTCGCCTAATTTGACTTATGAGCAACATCCTATTTGTATCATTGCTTCGGAGGTTAAACGCCTTCGAAATAATGATGTCCCTCTTGTGAAAGTTCAATGGTCCTCAAATTCTAAGGATTGCTCTTGGGAATTTGGAGAATTCATCGAGCGAACACATCCGGACCTTCTCTCTCGCGCTCTTTAAGGTGAACTTCTTACTTCAAATTTCCTTTGTGTTGATATGCCTTTATGGTTGTTACTTTTATTTTTCTTCTTAAATATTGCAAGGACATAATTTCTTTAAGGAGGAGAGTCTGTAACAACCCGCATATTTTACGATTATGTATTTAAATATTTTATTTAAATATAGCATCGTTAGTCGGTTTATAGTCCAAAATGCTAATTTTTGCAAACAGTCAAATTAGGACTCGAGACCACTTCCATTGAGTTCAAAATGGCATTTTCGATCTTTTTGAGTATAAACATTGATATGTTTGGAGTTAGCTAGAATTTTGACATTTTCACTTAGGGCTTTGGGTTTGGGGTTCAGCCCATTAATCCCAACTTAAGACTCTAGCTCAACCCCCACTTCTCTTCATCATTTCCCTTTCATTTCCTAACACTCCAAGCTTTGATAAAAATGGGGGAAGAGAAAAAGAATTAAATTCCTAAGCCCTAGTTCCATTGCAAATCCAAGTTCTAGCTCCAAATTCAAAGAGAAGCTATTGGTAAGCATCTTCTTCTTCTTCTCCAACTCATTCTCCCTTCAATTTCAAAAATTCCTAAACCCTAATTTAGGAAATATTTTTTTTCCTTTTAAGCTTATATTCAAGCTTCTTGGGTTAGGATTGAAAAGTGATTGTTCTTTCCTTGCTCTATAGCTTCTCCTTCATTAATTTTAAGTTTAAAGGTGAGATTTTTATCTCACATCTATGTCTATATCTATTTTTGCTATCAGGTATGAATTCCTAGTGATTATTGGTGATCATTTGCTTTGTATTTGGATTGAATTGGTGAATGTTCCAATTTTTGGTGTTTTGAAGTCAAATCTTTAAAAATCCAATCTTTGATGTTCGAACTCGTTAGTGGGGTGTTTCGGAGAGCCATACAAGGCTTGGTTGTCGCTAGGCGTAAATCCTTGGTCGTCGTTGCTCGCTCGTTTGCTCCGTTTCGTGTTATGGGTTTTGCCCCACAAGAGGGCTAGGCTGAATATGCTTCAGTAGCAGGTTCAGTTGACTGGACCAGAGGTTCAGTTGACTGAAACATAAGATAAATTTTTGCTTAGAAGCAGGTTCAGTCGACTGGACCAGAGGGTCAGTCGACTGAACCAGGGGGTACAAATTTCGTATCCCTGTGTCAGTCGAGTGGCCCTCTGGTCCAGTCGACTGACCTGCTTGTATAGGCCCAATTTTCCTATTTTGTGTTGATTTCCAATTTTAATCGGTGCATGTTTATCCGGTTTGTTGTTATCATTTATTATCGACTTTGATGACTTCTATTTTGGAAATTTTTGGGTATATCCATCTTGATGGATTTGGCATCGATTTCTATGGATTTGATTCACGTCTTCGTATGTGAATTTTTGGTGATTGATTGTTTCTACAATCAATTTTGTGATTTGTCACTTTAAAATACAAAGGTTTATATACTAGAAGTAAATATCAAAACACTTTCGTTTAAAACGATCAACTCTATTTTCAATATAAAGCTCGTTTATAAAACCGTTTTCCAATCTATTAGTATACACAAACCTTTACCTCATTCGTTTGAGAAATCTAATTAAACTGCTTAGTAAAACAAGTGGTATGAAATGCTTGCGTTTACTTCGCCAGTTAATTTTTGGACTTGTTCGATTGAAACTCTTGTGACAATTTTCGAGTGGAGATTTACAATTTGTTCGTAAATACTTAAGTTAAGCAAGTGGTTATGGGATATGAAGCTAAACTCATCTATTTACTAGCTTAGTGTAATTGAAACTTCTTGATGATCGATGATGATCATTTTTTTGATTTAGACTAGCAGTGTGCGATGTCTCTTTGTCTGCGAGGGAGACTAAACCCCGTTTCTGTGGAGCTTCGGCTCAAAATTGGTGGGGTAGCGACCCATGGTCTTCGTGACGTTTGTGGAGTCTCGGCTCAAAATTAATGGTTAGCAACCATGGAATAGCTTTCCATTTTTGATACACGTGTTGGTGAGTTTTCATGCTCCCGTTTTGCGATAGGCCTCGCCTTTTGTGATTTCTGGATTTCTATTGATGATTTCTAGAATTTATGTTTCACCAATTTTTTTGATTTACATTGATAAGCTTTATCAATATTTGTGCATTGGTGAATTTGTGCTTCACTAACTTTTCCTATTGGCATTGATAAATTTGTCAATATTTGTGGTTTGGTGAAAGTGTTAAAGAAGATGACATTCTTTTTGGTGCTTTGAGATCTCTTGAGATATCGTATGATTTTAGTTGTTGTTAGATGTATACTTATCACAGCATGGCATTACTGTTATCATACATTTTTGTTATATCTCTTATTCCATCTCATTTTATCCGATATTTTTAGCTAGACTGATCCGTTTATTATTTTCTTATTAAATAATACTCGGGTCAGACCGAGATGTTACAGGTGCATCTGCTTGACTCCTCATCTGGGAGTGTTATTTGACTTTTGGCAAACTACATTAGTTTGGGAGTTTTTGTTGTTATACATTCAAGATAGAGACTCCTTGATGTATACGAATTCTTTTGTGTCGCACATGTATCTATTCTTTTGTGATATTGTGGATCTTGTTAGACCACTACTTTGATGTGCACTTTTATGTGTTATATTCATATCCATTTCCGCCTTTGAGATATGAACATCTGTGACTGATTTATGTTATGCTTATTTCTATTTTTGTTTCCGAAGATATTATAGCCATTGTGTAGTAGCTTTGAGCTTGCATCAGTATGTCGGATTCCCTCTTGAGATGAAATGCATGTTATACTATCTGACATATCGGTGCTCACACAAAGCAATTACACGGATGATCGCTCCTCAGCAGCCTTATTCTTCGTGCTAGTTGACGACATTACTCCGTAGTGTCCTTGGCTAGCGTGAGTATAGAGGTGGGGCGTTACAAGTCGCCAATTATCAAAGACTCTCATTACATTGTTTTTATGTTAGTATTTTGATATATTGTGTGTATTTGTATATATTTGTGTTTATATGTGTAATATAACAAATATATATAATTAAATTATATTTATGTTTTGCTTAATTATACTTCGTTATTAGTATTTAGTTCCATAGTATTAGTTTAAGTGGGAGTTATGTTGTTTAGGCTTAGTTTTTGTTGATGACAAAGGGGGAGAATTATATAATAGGTTAGATAGGCTTAGATTAAGGGGAAGTTAGAAGATTAAAGTGGAGTTGTTCGAATAAGGGGGAGTAAGAGTAGAATTGGAGTATATTTCATAAACATAGGTTGTCATCATCAAAAAGGGAGAGAATGTTAGTCCTGAGATGATGGTTTTGATGACAACAACCTTATGACTTTTTATAAAATATAAATACTAATATTCTTGTCTAGATATATATGTATATGTAGGATATATATATATATATAGGTATTGAAGAATGAAGACTGTACAGTATAAAGATTGAAGACTGAGTATAGAGATTCAAGACTGACAATTCAAGATTGAAGAAACCAAGACCGAAGACTCATGAGTATCAAGAGTTCAAGATTTTAAGAGTTAAAGATATCAAGATAATTATTACTGTCTAGATTTATATTAAAACTTCATAATAGCACTAAAATCTTTCTTCGGATTTTAACAGTGGAATGGAATCCACTTTCTCGCTTTAATAGTAGGATGGAACCTACAACTTCTTTATTGGGATGGAACTCACGACCTTCTCTAGTGGAGTGGAATCCACGAAATTTTCAAAATGATTTATTTTAAATATTTTTCCAAAAAACTTTTTAAAAAGTCATCTCTCAGTGTTTAAATATTTTAGCCTTAAACTTTTTTTTATTATCTTTTATATTTTGATTTCAAAATCATCTTTTGTTTTTAAACTATCTCTTGGTTTTAATATTATTAGCTTTAAATCTCAAAAATATATTCTGTACTCAGTTTTTAATGTTACTTTTATATTATAGATTATATATTTTTAAGATTACTTTTTAAATCTCTTTTGTAAGTTTAAACTATATTCAAAATGGTTTAAAAACTTCAGAAATTGTTTTGACAAGTTTTAGAAAGACAATCTCTTTTAAAATCAAAAATTGATTTTCAAAATTCACTAGGGCATGTTGACATACTCCATCCCCCAATGTTGACATAGTAGCCGTAAAAATTCAAATTTCAAAATTTCAAATGAAATATTTATTCATCATAACCTTTCACGAATGGACATTTCTATAAATACCAGTAGTTGTCAATGAATTTTAAGTTAGTTTTTCTTCATTTCTTCACTCCTTCTTCTCCACTCAAATATTCTCTTATATATGAACAAAATTCTGCCGAAATCCTAAGTGAATCAAACTCGATCATCTCTTGTTTGATTCTCTGCCACTCTCCTTCAAAGATCTCAATGTTATTCAGAGTTATAGGATCATTTGCAATCAAAGAAGTGTATCGAGTCTCTCTATCTATCAAAGTGATATTGAAAACGGTGTGATTGTGGCCTGTAAATCAATTGGGTGTGATTGTTGCCCATAAATCAATTAGGTGATCTTGTAGTCTAGTTAAATCAAGAGAGTTTGCCATGGACTCGAAGACAGGAGGGTGTACCTCATGGCCTTGAAATCGAGATTCTAATATCGACGTTATATTTGAAAAGAAATTTGCATACGAGATTGTGTGGGACTGGATGTAGGGTAACTCCGAACTAGTATAAAATTCCGACGTGTTCTTTCCTTTATTGCTTTTTATTTACTATTTGCATCTGTGATACATTATGTGATTGTCTCTGTGTTTGTGAATTGCATCTGTTTGTCTTTATTTTCAAAAGATTTCAAAAATTCCATAAAATCCATTAAACACTATTCACCGTTATAGTGTTAATCCAGCCTTAAGATCCGTAATCCGCATTTCCAACACCATGGTTTTACGAGATAAATTTTGATAAACATTAAACTCCATTAAGGTGTATTTTTCACATGCTGGTTTATCAGACTGATCCGAATGTTCTTCCCTTTCAATGCTTAGGTCAATTACAGATCGCTTTGGATGCATTTGAGCTCAAGAGATGAGCTGGAGGCCTAAGACATGTCTATGTATTCCACTATGTTGTCTATTGGTTGTATTTATCAACAAATTATAAGGATAGGCTGTTATAACTGTTCAGGCTGAAATAGGTTAGTATACTTTAATTAATGTATGTATATTACCGTTTTTCTTTGTGTAAAGATTTGTTGTATATTCCGCTTTGAGATTCTATGTTGTTTAGTTTTCTTTTTCTCTTCTTCCTTCTTTCCTCTCCCTTCTTTCACCCCTAACGATCATTGGTTTTTCGACATTCGATTGCTCGACACGTAAAACCGTGGAAGTATTAGTGTCGATTTTCGAGGGTCGAAAATCCCCATTTGTTACACTTGGTATCAGAGCATGATGTTAAGCGAGAACCTTGGCTCATTGGGGATAGAGTTAGTAATACCCCAAAATGAGTTTTAGTGTGTCTATATATATATATATATATTAGGGCGTATTTTTTTTTGGCAAGGCCAGCCGGTTTTATAGTGGACCGTCCACTTTTTATTACGAACGTAATAACAACATAAAGTACAGGAGTAAGGTAGAGACACCTTAACTACTATGGAAAAAGACAAATAAACAGCACAGGAGTGTGACAGAATGCCACAGCTACTAAAATAAAGTATGAAGACTAAGTCACCTCCAAAGTGGAAGAACCACCAACGACATCTTCCACCAGGGAAGAGACCATGGTGCCGTCCCCAAGAAGACCAATAAAAGGGCGAAATTGGATGGCGATACAAGGATCATAAATGTCAACGTCAGAGGAATACATAAAAGACCGGTCCCAGGTAGAGTCAGCAAGCATGACAGAATTCAATTCGGCATACAATCCATCCAAATCTAGAATCAAGGCATCTCCATGGGGTTTATAATAAAGGCGTCGTAAATCCATGAGATCAGCAGAAACATATCTAAAATAGCAACCGTCCACAGGGTTGAAACGCAAATCAGAACGGCGTTCAACCCAACATCTCTCAGATTCAACCCAAAAAACAGGTGGCTGTGGCGAAGCATGATCCTGAACATCAGTGGAGACAACAGAAACAACACTAGGGATAATGGATGCAGGAGGGGAAGCCGGCAGAGCAGAAAGCAGACCAGGGACAGCTGTAGGAGCTTTAGGAGGAGGAGCAACCAAGAGATTTGGGAACCCACTTCCTGAGCGGAGGCCGAGGCAGAGGGATCTTAGGCGCAGCAACAGAAACAGCAGAATGCGTGCAGGAAGATACTAAGTGGCCAAAGGAGTGACAGGAGGAACAAATGTCCGGGACCCACCCATAACGGACACGGACATCGACCACATGGCCAACAGCTAGCTGTACAGGAATGGAGGAAGGGAGAGGCTTAGAGGGGGTAATTTCAATCAGGGCTTTAGCGTACACCAGTTTTTCACGCGCTACCGTATTAGCATCAAAACATCTCAACTTTCCAACGTTGCAAGCAAGCCAATTCAAACCAAGCAGCGGCTGGAGTGCAGAAGGAATCTGAGAAAAATAAACCCAAAATGGTATTGAAAGGACTTGTTCACGTGCACTGGCCACCGTTGGAGACCAAGGAGTTATAATAAGTGGTTTCCCATCAAAAAAAGAAGGCTCAGCCTCAAGCACACAACTGCGATCCATTGCGGAGGAAAACAACAAGAAATACATGGAGTCAATAAGTTTAACCTTAAGATCACCGCGTAGCCGCCAAGCCCTACGCAAAACAGAAGCCACATCATGGATGCGCTGGAGTGGATCCAAAAAGAAACCAACCAAATAATCCGACCAATAGTCCAAACCAGCTTGCATAACATTTGGCGGAGGAATCATCACTCCATCTACCTCAACGATATCAAATTCTACAGGTTCATAGATTCCTGCATTTCGGGGCAGAAATGAAAATAGCGAAGGCCAAGATTTGGTACAAGACGGGGAAGGGGCAAGTGGAAACTGCACATCAGCGGGAACACCTACAGAGACGACACGCAAGGGATGAGAGCTTGCAGGGGAGGCCGCATACAATAATTCACCAGAACCCAACACATTGGAACCTAATTTCTCACGAGCATTAAGACATACACCTGGTGTACATCCAACAATACTCGAAAGCTTAATAGCAACTGATCGTTCTTCACTTCCATACACATCAGATACCACTCCAATATCACCAGGGACTACATCCACAATGTCGTGCAAGGATACAGGACAACAAACAGGGACTGAACGTAACGAGCCTGGCAACAACTCAGGGCACTCACTGGAACTTTCGACAACGATGGGAACTGCGTTCACGTTAGAAGGCAACGGAGGAAACTCAGTAACAGAGAGCATAATCGGAGAACACTGGGACGATGCAAGGGGTTTCTTGAAAGACCTACCAGATCTTGTAGAAGAAGGCGCAGAAGAGAGAGCTACGGGGAGGGCTGGAAGAAGGGGAGAAGAGGGCATGGTCGAAACGTGGAAGAGGAAGGACGCGATAAAAGGAGAAGCTACGGCAATCTGGTCAGAATTGTTAGTGATATAAAAATGTTTTATACTGTGCTGATTTATCTATTGAGTGGCTTATGGATTCTGGTCAATACGAGTAGCTAACGTTATTGACAGGGATCTCTAAACACTTAAACATGGCAATTTGACATAGTATTGTTTGAAATTGGGCAAATGAAATAATTTTACCTAAATTATATTGTATATATAAAGGAATAATTTTTTAGAAATTATTATAGTTATATATTGCATTCTTAGTTGGTAGAAAAATGATAATATTCCGTTATTATCATTTATTGTTTGATTAGTCATGCTCACCCAGTTTGAAGCATTAACTATGGTATGTTGATTGAGTAGCCATACCTGACCGGTTTATGAGCATTGACTATTGTGCTAGGTTAGGAGCTATGTCTAGGTTGGGTAGATTAGTGATCATGGGAACATTAAAAAAAACACCTTGTGAATTCTATTTCACAATTTGATTATAAGGCGTTCGTGGCTAATGTTTGGTTAGAATTTAATTTTTTTTAAACAATTTTTTTTGTTACAACTTAACAAAGTGACATTTGTGAAATTATTTTATACAAAAAATTGAATTTATATAAACATGATTTATAAATGTAGTTTATAAATAAGAGTGATCTAAGCTGAGAATTTAAGAACTTAAAACCCGGTTTTTTTGGAAATTATTTTTCAAAGGTTTTGGGAAAAAGAACAATGGTATTATTTTAAATATAAATATTCTAAAGGATTTTAATGGAAATAGAGGGAGTTAAAATGGACTTTTAAGGAGATTAAAAGCAGTGAATTCACTTCAGTCGTTGGAAAATAATTTCGATGATGACTGCAACATCATCGACATTCATTTTCGAGTTTCCAATTGAGGAATTGCTACCATGGTTGTTTTTGTTGTCGTTGTTTGGAAAAAAAATTAAGTTTGATTTAAAATTCCAAAATATGATTTTTTATACAAAAAGGATATATATTATATTATGTATTATTTCAAGGTAGAGTTGAAATAGAATCCAGATGTTTAATTCTGAAATTATTAGTTAAGTATTATATGGATGCATGTAGCATATGCATTAGAGTAGATTATTTACATCTCACTTTGATATGTCTATTATTTTTCCATTTATTAAAATGAAATGGAATTTTAGTCGATTTTTGGATGGTCAGAAATTCTGAATTGGATATAGAAATTGAGCTAAGTGTTCTGAGGAAACATAAGGAAAGGAGTTTTGCTAACTTATAAATTTGAGGAAAATAGTGAAAAAAGGCAAATTTTGAATTTGTTAGACATTTGGGTTAAGTAAAACAAATTTGGATAGTGCGTATATATTCTTAGGATATAAAAGAGTGTTATGTGAATATAAACTTAGGTTGTAATTATAGAATGTGAATGAACTTAAGTAAGGATTTGTGAAATAATTCATAATGATATTAGTACTTAAAAATATAATAAAAGTGGAAATGAATGTGAACAAAAGAATTTGGTATAGTTAGAAACCAATTGGAATAGAAAAGTAAGTTTTATGTAGATTATTTTATTTGCATAACTGTTTGATCCGGATTCAAGTACATGATTTCAAGGTGATTTACACCGGTCGGAACAAGGATTTTTTACTCGATTCTTGATGACGAATAGTTGATACAGATATTGATTGATTCTGAAGTCCTCTATCATAGTATATGACTATGCAAGGAGAATGACGGTTTCTAATCAAGGAATAAGATCGGAGTCCACACTAAAAGAGTCAATTGGATGATACTAGTTTGGAAGTGAAATTGTGTGATCGAGTGAGCGATTAGATTGATATTGCGTACAGATGAAATATGTACATCGTACGGGCTTTAATAAATTAAATGTCGATAACTGAAAATGTAAAATAATATGGTTATGAGGTGTATGGTTGGATATCATTTGTGCATAAATTGCAAGTTCATGAAAGGAAAAGCTAGTTTGATGCCTTTGGCTCCACGAGTAAAGTTTGGTTTCTGGCAAATAGGTACATGTTTATAACATTTGATGGTTTTATGATTGAGCTGCTTGGCTTTTGTTTCTTTTATTGGTTTGGGTTCATAGTGACGATTTGTAGTTATTCTAATCTAGTCGTGCAAAGGAGATGCTTTCGAAAATTTTCTTAATCTTAGAGGTTAGAAAATTTGATAATAAGTTTAAACTAATTATTTTTGAAAAGTTTAAGGTTTTCATGGCATTTTTCTTATCTTGATAATTTCGAGGACGAAATTCTTTTAAGGGGAGAAGAATGTAACGACCCAGAGTTTTAGTCAAATGATTTTGAAATATTTAGTTTATTTCAATTACGGATATATAAATTCTATCGTCAAATAGCTTAAATTACAAATATGGGAATTATTTAATGATTGAATCTTGGATTTAATTTGAATAAAAATGATTTGGGAAACTTATTTAAAATTCTGTTTGAACAAGAATGATAATAGTAAATTTTTAAATAGGAATTAAAAGCGATTCAACTAGTTACAGTGATAATGCATTTTAATTAACGTAAGAAATTATTGTCTCGGGATACTGCCTCGGATTTTGACAAAACCTATGCCATTGGATCCATAATAGTAAATTGTTATATGCAGTCGATTTTTGTAATAATTAGACGTATCATGTGGTCATGCGAGTTCAAAATGCATAGATTTGTATATAATATAAGTCAAATTTAAATGCTAACTTCTATATATGATCGAATTAGGTCTCGAGACTAGTTCCAATTATTTCAGAATTGGGTTATTAGGTATAGAACGCCAGTGATCACCCTTCATTTGAAGTTGAATACATTTCGGTGCGTTTAGGAAGAATATTATAATAACAAAACATATGTACCCTATTGTCTCTCACCACACTCTATGCAGCATTGTCCATACCTGCACTATTCAAGGCCAATACCATCCACATGCTACTTTTACCTTCCTCCTATATATATAAGCGACCAAACCAAAGAAACAAAAATTTGGACATTTTTAAATTTTAACATCTCCTCATCGAACGACCATAAAAAATCGGAGCCAGTTTGAGCATTTTCAGATGAGCCGACAAACTAGAGTTTTGTTCGGTGCGAGGTAGTGAAGCGATTGTACAGTGGTATTGTGCTATGTGGTGACATGGTGGCCAAATTTTGGCTCCTTTCATGTCAGCCACTTTTGTAATTTTCTCGTTGTCGACCGCGAGGTGGTGGTTCGGGCCTATGGCATCCGGTGTAATGGAGTAAGTACTGGCTTCTAACGGAGTATGGTAGCCGTTGGTGGCCCGATGCAGCGTTAATCAGAAGTTGAATGTCATTCGATTTTGTGGGTCGCAACGGAGCTATATGGAATCTTGTTTGTCGCGACTAGTGGCGTTCGAGACATGGTGGGTGGAGCTAGCTTCGTTGGAAGTGGGACACGTGTTGGTGGGATCTAGCGACGGCGATATGGTGAAGAGCGGGGCCTGAGTTTGGGTTCAAACGTCAATGGAAAGGTTTAGGTGTGGGATTAATTTAATTTGGTAACTTATTTACTTAATGATATAATTTGTGTAAATTATTATGTTATTTAAATTCTTAAGTCTTAAATACTATAACTAATTAATAAAAGGTCAGAATCGAGTGCGACAAGTTGCATTATACTTGTATCATCATAAACTATGAAATGAAATTGGATTGGCGATGATTAGAGCTAGTGAAATTTTACGCTAAAGTCAAACGTCGTTCGAATTCAGACGGAACCAAAACTCACAAGCGACAACTGGAATAATATTGAGTTAAACTCACCTTTTTGATTAACCAGTAATTTTATATAGTCGATAAAAATTATTGATTGGATGTTTATATGTTGATTGTTTGGTTTTAATCAATTTTCACTTTTGGAAGCGATTAAAATATGAAATCAATTGCTAGGAAACAGGCTGGAGGGATCCAACAGGATTCCTCATCACTGTTAGATTTTATTTATATATGTGTTGATATATATATATACATATAAGTTGTGACGTAGAGGGACTGGTTGGACTGATCCAATGGGGTTCCTGGTTGAAATGTTTTCAATAATATTCCTGTTATATGAACCATTGAACATCAAACCTGATTGTTTGACACCATTATTATGACATTGTTATATGTTCAAAACTTAAATGCCATAGTGATAGAAAATCAATATTGGTTATTTGGCATCCAATTAGTATATTAAAAATACTATAACTTTCCATTTGAGTTGGAGTTGGTTTTTAAGATAGGAAATGATTTTAAATCTGAAATTGGGTTTTGAAAATATTTTGTTTTAAAGGAGTTAATTTCTATTTTACTCCAACCTTATTATCTGTCTTTTCTAGGTCTTCTAGAAATGGTTTAAAGGATTTTTATTTAAATTTAATATTACTTAAAATATTATTTCTTATGTTTAATACTGTTTAAAGTTATTTATCAACTTTTAATATTTTTAAAGGTTAGTTATTTAATTAATTAATATGTGTTAAACCAATAAATGGATCAAACCCTAGGTTGAGTATAAAAGCGCCAGCCTTATTTATCAAGGCAAATAAAATAGAAAAAGTAATCGTAAATCGTAAGTAAATGAACAAGGGATTTTTATAGTGGTTCGGCTGTTAACGAAGTCTACATCCACTCTATAACTTTTATTATTGATTGAATGCAATTATAGGTTGAATATGATTACATGTGAATGAAGCTTGCAAGTTAGATCAAGTCACCAGTGTTAGAGTTCACTAGAGAATCACAACCCTGTAGATGACTATTGTGTGGAAGGAAACGAGCGAAGAGTAGTTTCTATAGAGTTTCAGCCCCCTGTCCATAAGATCCTCTTTATGTTGCAGGTAGGATTATATTTATAGGGGTTGAGAATTATTGAGCTAGGCCGCTTTACCAGAAGCCTCTATAGGATGACCCAAAGAAGTCCAGCGAGTTTCATGATGACCCGAGCTAGCCTGATGGATCGCTAGCGATCCATAGGTAATGGATCGCTAGCGGTCCATATGTTTTGGATTGCGAATGATCCAATTATTTGGGTATTTTTCCTTCACCCTTTCCGAAAACTTCAAAGTAATCTAGTGTGGTCCTATGGATCGCTAGCGATCCATGTACCTAGATGGTTTTTGGACTTACTCTTTCGAATTGCACTTATTGTCTTATGTAGGTGTTCTTCATGTAATTTTGTAGCTAGTCGCCTTGTTTTGACGATGATCCATACACTTTTTGCATTGGACTGCTGATGGACTAGCTTGGAAATTCATAAACTTAGCAATCATTCCTAGTCTATTGGATTATGGTGCAAAAGGATTGGAGGATACACGAGCGACCCATATAGATTGCTAACGATCCATCACCTTAGCATATTTTTGCCTTCTTTTCCTTTAGCCTTTCTTGGTTGTTTCTTCTACCCCTTTTGGTTGATTCTTGAGTTGCTCTGACTTGACATAGATGTTCCGACTTCCTTTGAATTCTGTTGGGTTAAAAACCCGCATAACACTATGGTTTGAAATTAATAATAATCATATATTAATAATGTTTTGAAAATTAATTATAATAATGGTAAAAATTAATTATTGTTCTTTTATTAATAATGTTTTGAAATTATTAATTATTACTTTTAAGATGTTTTAAAGTTAATAATTTTATTTATTTATAATGTTTGTTAGTAGTAATTTTTTTTTTGTAATAGGGTTTTTAATCGAATGATTATTATTTATTTATAAATGTTTTCGAGATGTATAATAGAGTTTTATAAAAATACTTGGGTTTTATAAAAGCAATTTAAAGAAGGGGGTTTTAGGCTCAAGGAAAAAGTTAGAGAAAAATTTAGTTTTTGGGATAAGAAGTTTGTTTTTTAGGCTGAAGGACACATTTTAGTGTAAATCACAGAATGATAGTTGTAACTATCATTTTCAGTTTACACTAAAAAGTGTCCTTCAGACTAAAAAATAAACTTGTTGTCCCTAAGACTAAATTTTTTTGCAACTTTTTCCTTGTGCCTATTTACCTGTTTAAAGAAAAGGGTTGATGGATTGGTTATAAATGATTTTAGGAATGTATAAAAAGAGTTTTTATAAATGGTTTTAGATATTTATAAAATGGTATATAAATGGCTTTTAGAAATTTGTAAAGGAGTTTATAAATGGTTTTAGAATTTTGTAAAAAGGAAATCTTCCTCTGTTTGTGAATATACTTAAACCGTCGAGACAAGTATATGGATATTTTTCAAAGTGCTGAAAAAAGGGATTTGTGGGTATATCTTTTTGAGGGTATTTTATACACGTAATTTACAAAGTGGTTTTAATTAATGAAAAGACTAATTTAAAAAGGCTAGTTGCTGCTTATGTGCTTAACCAATGTTGGTTTTCCTTTTGGAAATAAATCCCTGAAATTCAATGTGTGTTTATTGATAGTTAAATAACTGACTATCAAATATGGACCAAAACATAACTTTGGAAATATCTAGGGGAAACACATGAGTTATATGGCACAATCATCTCTGATGGTGTATTAATTTCGTTTCATTCTCCTAGGATAAATGAGAAGAAATTCTATCTACTAATGGTTAGTAGTCGATCTTCGCTCTTATCTTTCAACTGTTTATTTCCTAAAGAACCGGGGTTGGATTTACCGAAAACTATCGAATGTTGTTGCGAAGAGATCAGGATCAGACATGTTATCCAGAAACCACTTCGGTCCAACTCAAGCGTTTCGAACTACAGACATCTTGAAGATGATGGAATTCAAAGATGGAGCTCTTTGAAGTGCAATGGTCGTTTTCTATTAAGTATTAATTAAGTTACTAATGTAAATTAATTAATTTAATTAGTTCAATTACTTATAAAATGAATATCACGCTCAAACAAGGTCCAATCGAGACACGGTCTTTTGCATTGCATTTGTAATGGTGATAGCTACGCGTTGGAACTAGTTTCGTCGAATTTGGGGCTAGTGAATTTTGGGCTAAAATCGAACGCTATTCAATTTTAGTTCAGATCGGAATGCTTTAGCATCAGTTGGAAATTCGGTGATTTTACCCACTTTTAAATAAACCATATGATATCTATGTTGCTATAAACTATTGTTGAATCCATAAATGATAGCTTATATTATTGTTTGGCTGTTTGTTTAGGTTTTAAATTTTCGCTCGACAAGCGGATGGCATAAATAACCATTGTGTTGCAGGGGACAAAAAAAGTAAAGTCGGGGTGTACGTAGTGAATAGTCACAACGGAATACTTTGAAAATTTACATTCATATGTGTGATTTACAAGGGACTTTTGCAGAGAGACACTAAGGTATTTCTCGCCAATATTAATGTACTTGTATTCTTTGTTGCTTATTGTTTTTGGTTGAAAATACCTATGACATACCGGTTGATTGTGTAAGAGTAGTTACGGCAATTATCATTGTACCGTCATTTATGAAATATCATTCTGTTAAACCCTTGTTGTGCTTTGAACTTGAACTTGCAAATGTTTGGTCATGATTTTGCACTTTGAAAGTGTTTAAACAATGTTTTCAAATATTTCAAGAATTTTGAAAATAAAGGATAATTATTGATTTAAAATTTATAAAAGGAGTTATAAATTTAACTAATTATCTTCCACGATAATTAACGCTGTTTTAGTTTATAAGAGGTTATAAATTTGATTAATTATCATTCGAGATAATTAATGTAAATTTAAATTTACAAAAGATTATAAAACTAGATTTAGTTATCTTTCAATAAAAATAATGTTGTTTTAAATTTATATAAAGGTTATTTACCTTAAATATTTCGTAAATTCTTTCCATATGCATTTGTAAGGATTATATAAGTATTTTGAAAGGAATTGGAGATTTCAATATATCCTTAATTACTTTTTAACTACAATAAAGTCAATCAATAAATGTATAATGATGTTGAAGTTAATTAATCTGATTAGATAAAAATGCTAAAGTTAATTAACTGATTTAATAAACGTTTTAAAGTTGATTAATTATTCTAATAATGATATTTAAGATTTATTAATCATTTTAATAAATGATGTGTATGTTAATTAATTGGTTTAAATGAAGGTATTTCAAATTAATTATTTGATTTAATAAAGATATTTAAAGATTATTGATTTATTTATTAAAGGAGTTATAAAGTTGAATAATTCTCTATTAGGATAATTAATATGGTTTTAAATTTGTAAAGGTATTTTAATTGATTTATTATCTTCTAGGATAATAATGTTTTTTGAAATTAATAAATTCTAGTTTACATATGAGAAAATCTTTAAAAATTAATATTTTTAAAGAGTATTTTAAAGTATTTTACAAATATTTGTGATGTGAAAACCAAACATAAGTTAGGGTTTTAAAAGTTTTATCTGCTTGCGGAAAGGACAGGAAATTTAACTTCTTAAACAGTATCGCTTATATGGAAAGGATTTAGTCATACTCCTAGTACTAAATGTCGAGGTATCGAAACACGCTTCTATCTCGAAGGTTAAAGTTGTTGTCAAGGCGATATCTAGTGGTAACACTTCCTTAACTTTCTGGGCTTCCTTTTTAACCAAGGGATAATACAAATTTGAAATTGACGAGTAGTGGTAAGGGTATGGGATTTAATTTCCATATACGATCATTTTGTATATTCTTGATAGTTGATGTATTGACTATCTATTAGCTTTCCTCTTTGTGTATCATCAATTTAAGACGATTTTTTGCTCATTGGAGCACTGATATCCTTTGTCAAAAATGACTAAAACCAAAGTGCGAGTAGGAGCCAAGCTATATGGCGTTGCTCCCGTTAGGTTATTTTCACATATACTATAAATTGGTTTCGATGGTATATACGTAAAGATGTGAAATACTCAGATTATTGATAAGGTTGGTGGGGTTGACATGGAGGTTTCCAAGAGCCATCATAGTTCTCAAGTATGTTTCTAGGGGTGCACCCTCTTAGTCATTGTTGGAAAATTCCTTTCTCCATTGTTGATTCAAACCTTTGGATTGTTTTTATATTGCATCGAAGAGTTCCCGAAAACTCTTCCCGATGTTTAAATATTTGTGTCCATTCTTTAAATTTGGATTTTGACCTTGCTTATACCCATCCTTTCAAGTTTGGATTTTGTTTTAATTTGTTTTAGTTCATTCATGCATGAAAGTGTTCTTGTGAGGTAAAACCTGTTCCGTATTTATCAATGTGGTCTCACAAAATTATTATGTGTTCAACTTATCCCTTGAGTTTTCTCACACTGGTTTTCCAGACAGATCTAGTTATTATTTTATTATAATGCTCAGGGTCAGACTGAGTATTTTTTCATGTTGTCATTGGTGAGATATGGAGCTCATGGGGTAGAGTTGGATGTTCACCTACCGTAGTATTTTATTATCAACTGTATTATTATATATACCCATCAGAAATTGAAAGGTCGGAAAGTTAAAACATCCAGGCAGATGTGGTTTGTTTTTAATTCTAATATACCATGTACTTCAAATTGACGGCTTTACCGTCGTTGTTATATTATATTTTGTCATTCCGCTGTTAGATTCTGTTTCTCCTGACCATTTCCCTTTTCTTTTCTTTTTACCCTAACAATCTGCCTTTCCAACGATTGGATGTTGGGCTTTAGATACCATGTATGTATTTGGTGTTGACTTTCGATGGTTGAAAAGGCGGATCGTTACAAATAAGATGTTTGTATGAATGATTAAGTAAACGACTATTTGATTTATGAGAATTACATCAAGTTTGCTTAGATCACGAGTCTAGTTAAGATCTAATAATTGATTTGAGAATATCAATGCCTAGATGTGAATTCCATGATGATCTAGAGAAATCAGTGAATCATTTTGATAAAATAGATTGGATTGTGATTTAAACCCATCTACGTCGATGAATAGTAGTAGCAACGTGATCTACTATAGTTAAATTCAAAACCATGCACCGAAAGTGGAATAGAAATTGAGCTGAGGTAAAACTCATTTCGGACGACGAATAGGTATTACATGCCCAAAAATGCAAAACTGATCTGTAATTAAGTGGTGAAATGATCAGAATGTGGAGAGATTAGTGAAAGGCCGATAGTTCTATATTGAGCAAGTGGTGCAATATGGAGTTAGAAAACCAAATGAAGGATCGATTAATGCGTGAGAATTGTTGGGATAGGTGCATCGAGAAATGGGGTAGAAGGAGCAAATTAATAAAAAAAATCTTTTTAATTCTTTATGCACTAGACTTTTTATACTATTATCATGAATAACACTGTATAAATCATATTCAATTTTTTATTAGATGATTTTGATTCAATTTAAATTTTAAATTATACGATCATAATATTAGTAAAATCAATTTCGTAATGTTATTATAAGAAATATTTAGTGAAATAGTTAACTATTAATTTGAATAACATAAATTCAAATGTAAATTTCAACAATAAAATAATGTTCATATCTAATGATATATATATATATATATATATATCTGTGTGTGTTTATATGTATGTATATATGTATGTGTATATGCATATGTACGTAAGTATGTGTGTTTGCTTTGAATGAAAAATATCTTAAGTATGATTAAATGAAAAAATTACAAATTCAAATAGCAGAATGATGGTGCGCATGGTTTGTGTGCATGTACGGGGAAGTGAAGAAAATTTCCTTTTGTTTTAGCTAAAAACAAAATTAATCTATAAATCAACTTAAAATTTATTTTAACAAAAATAACTTTAAATTTCTTTAATAACCCTACCATTCGGTTACACCTTGAATCATCCGCTCCGCCTTTAAGAGATCATATCTCGTTACTTAATGCTGGAGTTGCATAATCCACCATTGAGATGTAATTTATTTTAGATGTTGGACATCTAGATATATTTATAGCACTTATGAACTATGTAAATATCTTAATCAAATCCATAATTCAAGGTATGACCCATTATAAGTGAGATACTATCTCACTTAATTAATCACCCATCTAATTAATCCATACACATATATATGGTCTACCTTATTTGAAGAATATTTTAAAAATATCGACTATCAATATTTATACATACATATACATATACATATACATATACATTTATAATATTTAAATTATTATATTGCCCTAAACGATTTAAATAAATATATAACAATCATATGTATTATTGATTAGCTTTAGGCCATATATGAATAATTACAAAATATACATTAACAATATAGCAATTATATAAATTTATCCATAATAATAATTTATAACTTCAATAAATTATTTTTGGTCGAAAACTAAGAATATTACGATTGTGTGACTCACATATCTGAACTCATCCCTTAGTAATATTTAAACTTTTCAACTATTAAAGCCTATATGACTTTGCTGAAGCATAGCGGTGGATACGAGTTCAGTTTCTTACAAATCATCTAGGTGAAATCCAATTTTGCATCTTTTAAAACGACACTCTTAAGCAATGATATATTATGCACATTTTTTTTAATTTTCATCGCTATATCACTTGGATTTTAAGAGCTCAGTTAATGGTCAAAACTCTAATAATATCCATATTTAATTGCATAGTTCAATATTAAAGTCCATAGTTAAATTCGATAATAATAATTGATAAACCGATTTTCTTTAACCAAAGACTTTGACTTTATGTTGAGTACTAACTACGGTGATACTAACCCTATTATTCGAAGAAGAGTCCTCTCTTGAATAATGTTTCACTTCAAGTGGTTTAACATATACCCAATTATTCCTTAACATGGTCCTCATCTTGTAATTTACCATAATCAAAGTATAGTTTGTATACTTAAGCTTCACAACATTCTCAGGTCAAAAGACCATTCCACACCATCACTTGGGAACTTCTATTTGACTTTTAACCTATATAAGCTCTACGTAAGTAGTTTAATAATTGTTTCAAACAATTACACGTACGTAACCCATTGGTGTCCCGAACAGTGATGAGTAATTCACCGTCCATTAATGGAGAGAGTTAGGTACACTAGTCTTAATAGTGTAACGACCCATTTCTTCGACTCATAGAAATTAACACCAATACATCCTCAGTATTCATGTACCGTAGATCCAAGTGCCATAGAAGAGGATCATTAAGGGTAGAAAAGAAAATAAAGATAGAACATAATCTCATATATGTTATTTCAACATAAAATCTTTATAGCGGAAAATAAAATATGTTTATTAGAGTTAAAATACAGACAGTTATAAATTCCAGTCCTTACAAATTTGTAGAATACCATAGTACAAGAGCGTGGTGGAAAAAGACAAAAAATCTTCAGTAAAATCTTCTGACTCCATGCTTCGAGCTCCATCCAGAATTCTTCTAAACTGAACCCGACTAATAGGTTGCCTAGGAAAATTAGGGCACCTAGAGTTTAAGGAAAAGGAAAATAAACTCCGGGTCAGTCATGAGACTGGTGTGAGAACTCAAAATACACGTTTTGAAAATCAAAAAGAGTATCTCATAAGACCACGTCGCACATAAACATGGAACGGGTTTTTATATGATAACCGTATCATTTTACGTTAAAATACTTGATATTATTTTTAATGACGTATCTTTGAAAACTTTCACAAGTAAATTTATTAATCTTAGCCGAAATTGTTACATTATTATATTCCAGCATACCACCTTATAGTACAAGGCTTTCTATATCTAAAATCGTACAGACTCTTATTGGGGAATGGGTTTTCATACAAATGACCAGGTGAAGAGACTACCTTCCGGCAGTACATCTCTAGAGGAATGTACCAAGGCCCAATAGATGGTCCTCTACCACCACAAGACTGACCTACCTCCTCTTAGATAGCACTGAATATGTCATCACCTCGATCATTACCAACATATCCGAGAGCCCTCACAGCATGCATCCATAATAATTTACATCCCGAATGTCATAGCGGGAAGAAATATATCTAGAACGGGATGAGCATACCCTAATTGTTGTGAACCACATAGCCTTTCCGCATCTACCCTATTTTGGTCATTTTCGGGTGTAGGGCTTGAGGTAACGATTACCGCCATAGCACATCATCTTTCTTTGAATGCTACACTGCCATTCCATCGATCATTTTTGACTTCTAAAAACATGCAACCTTCGAGCTCAACGTCTCAGAGAAGGGTGTTAAGCTAAGAGAAGTTTCCTTTTCCGCCATCAAGCTGATGTATGTTAATAAAAGTCAACGATGAACTCTCAAGAATGCAGTGTCAGGTATCCATCCATGCAAGATTGTTTTTGGACTGAACGAAACCAAAGGCACCCTCCTACCACATCCTATCGGGAATCGTCCCTAGGATCTGTAGCAAGAAGTCCTTGTAACTCAAAGAGTGTCAGAAATGAAGGGACTACTGCTACTTTAGTATTTGGGAGCTAACCATAATTATCAACAAGCAGTCCTTTCACCCCAAAAATCCTTGGTCTTCATTCTTCATTCAATCTATTGGTCTTCATCTTCCGAACGCGTACATTGGTTCGAAGTGGTTTTGGGATAGGGATTACCCCCAGATCCGACCCTGATTCCTTCGAACCAATCATCGATAAAAAAGATGTTTTGTGAATAGGGAATCATTCTTTAATTGACTAAGTTCTTTTTATCAAAAACTATTTTGGGAGATATATAATTCTAAAAATTTCTTTCCGGTATATATAGAATCATTAAACCTCTCTTATTAAATCCTTTGATTACATAAAACCATTTTTAAATTCCAAATTATTTCATCTTTTCTTAGGAAAATTTTCCAAATCATTTATTTAAATCTTAACAAAGGTTTCTTAATTCAAAACTTATACTTTTGATTTAGTTGAAACCATGTTATCTAGGATGTTAATCCAAAACTTGTAAATATTAAGTGGGCAGAATCTACAGAAATCATCTAATTCTACTCAATATCAATCCCCGTATTCAACAGATTTATGGGTGGAATAACGGTGAAATCATCATTTAAATTCCATAAATAGTACGAGTTCCCTCTTCGGGCTTTAACACCTGGTACAAGAAGATCATCTCCAAAAAACTCAAATCGTTTAAATCTTGGAAAATATTTTTCTTCATTCTTTAGAAAATTTCGATCCGAGTTAATCAAATTTACTATCCCCTCCGTTGGGTCGATCTGGTAGCCAGGGAGAGCATGAAACTGGGTTTTCAAACTTAAGCGTAGACACTATCTCTCTAATACCCATAAGACGGTCAAGTAATTTGATCGACTTTAAATCATTTAAACATTTAATCATTTCATAAATCCTTAAATTCATCTTAAAAACATTTTATTAGTCATTTGAAAACATTCCCAAAAGATTTAGGAAAGAAAGGTTGCATTTAAAACTATATTTCAAAAGTTATAGAAAAGTGCTATGAAAAAATGCCGCGAAAAGTGCCTTTTTAAGCTATATTAATCAAAACAACTTTTTTTTAAATTCATTTTTATTACTCAAATCAATTTTAAAACATTTTAAAATATTTATATATTTATTCCATATTTTTAAACAGTTTAAAACATTATTTGTAAAGAAATCCAGTTTTGGATTCCGAACCGCAAATTCGGGATTTTTCAAAAACTTGTTTTACTCATATTTCAAAATCTACTTATCATAATCTCGATTTTCTTTCTTCGTTTGAAAACTATGTATATAATTGTTCGAAAAATTCTTATCTCGAAAATTCCGAGGTATATTACAACTTTTACACTTATTTGACCTTTATAGCACGAAATCGTGAACTATCGTTATGCGACGTGCCTATTTTTAACTAAATTTCCCATTTCTTTTCAAACTTCACCAAAACACTTTAAACGTTTACAAAACATTTCAAATATATTTTAAACCATTTTAAATAAATTTAACAATTTCATATACATACCATTTCATTAATTCAAGGAAATTGATTTCCTTTGTGTTTACCGACGTGTATATTTGTGACTTGCATATATATATATATATATATATATATATATATATATATATTCATCATTAATATTTAAAAAACCAAATTTGATGATCAAAGTATAATAAACATCCATTGCAAACATTATATCATCATTCAAAATATAATATAGTAGTTTAGAAGTTCTCACCATTATTTTCCCTTCGAGCTTTGAAATTGGGTTATAGCTTCGCTATCTCGAAATTAACTCTCACGATAACTAGCACTATTGGCTTTGAAGGGTTCGACCTTGGCTAGGACGCTCATGGCCATGAGTGTAGGGGAGGAAAGGCTCGGCCTTGCTTTAGGGAAGTGGTGGACATGAGTTTAAGTGGTGGAAAGGAGGTGTTTTGACTTGTTTTTAAAGTGGATAGATATTATATACATTTGTACATATTTTAGTAATATTTTTCCATAAATTTTTCTCATAATTTTCTAAGGCATGAAAGCCATTAAAGAAGCTCTTAGTAAGCTTAAGAAGAAGGAAGAAGAAGAATGAAAATGAAGAGAAGAGGTAGGGTTTTTATAGGAAAAAAGAAGAGTGTAAAGGAAGATTTGCATACACCCAATTTTCCAACCTTCTCCAACACACCTCCCCTTCAAAATGAATGGCCGAAGCCCCTCCCCCATGTGAACATCACTTACATCCACTCATACATGCATATGTTGACTTATTTAAGCTTAAGGAGGAAGCTTTACTTAAAATATCTTTGATTTTTTTATTATGTATGTATTTGTAAGTGTATAAGTATATATGTACATATAGATATGTTCATGTGCATGTTAGTGGATTCGTTTTTATGTTACATATGTGTACATGACATATAAACAATGTTGCATTGATTCCAAACAATGTTCGTTCGATAAACCGTTGAAATCCGGAGAACCGATTATCGGTCACATTCTCACTTCTTAGTTAACGTACATATTTTTGTAAAAAACCTTTGAAAATAATTTTCTTATCATTTTAAATGGATTAAAATGATCAAATTTCATTTGTAAAACCATATAAATTTATATGAACAATTATTTACAATAATTGCTAGTATACCGATAAAGCGATGTCGATATTTTCTTATATTTTCAAATCAAATATATAATTTTATAAAACTATTATAAATGATTTATTATCACTTTATAACTATTCAAAATGAATTATCATCATTTAAAATATTATTTTAGTAATTAAAATAATTATTAAATCATTAATTCTCAATTAGATTTAATAAATCAATTATCGTATTTAAGGGCATTACTAACAATGTCAAAAATACATTTTATTTTTAAAAAACAAATAGATTGATTTTAATTTATATTCTTGTTTACTTATAAAATAAGTGTATGTATTCAGTTCCATGCACGACATTTTACGATTATAGAGTTGTTTATTTATAAAACAGTTTTGGGCCATTTTATTGATTTACATTTTGAGGAAAACATTTTTGTTAATATTTATTCAAAATAAAATTATTATTACTTATTATCACCCAAAAAATATTATTTGAATCATCAATCTTTTCTTTAAATAATTTTAAAAATAAATATAATTTATCCAAGTGATAAATTTACGGGTCGTTACAAATAGATATGTCGATATTCCATTCTTGATACATCTTGACTATGAACATATAAGGACACGTATTTATTGATAGAGTTAGGGGTATGCCCTAGGAGTACTACTGTAATTTATTATAGGTTAATGACTATAGCAAAATGTCATTCAAAATAAAATGTGTTTTTGATTCTATTATATACTTGTCATATTATGATATGTTGATTAATTATTCAATTTAAGTGTATTAAATAGAAATTTTTTTAAACGATGTGTTATGTGATAGTAATTATAATGTGTTGTAACCATGAGAAATTTATCACAATATAAGTTGAAGCATTGGAAGCGAAACACTATTAAATAGAGAATTCGTCTCCTTGGTATACAAAGTTAGTATCATGGTCTACCGTAATTAACTCAAAGTCAGAGTCTTTGGCGTGAGCAGTACGATTAATAATACTTGTTAGTATTGCACAAAGAACTTTATTTTTTGGACTAAGAAAGTTGAATGTGGATGATGTTGGGATTTTTTTTAAAAAATTGCATAAGTCCTAAATTTTATAGTTCCGACAAAGAGAAATAGTATAAACAATCGTTGTTGCAAGGTACTGCTTATAATAATAAAACTGGATCTTACTGAAAAAATTTATAAGCTATAAATTCGACCAAAATGTGTTACCACTAGCTAAGATAATGTGTGAAAGTTTATATTCGAATTGTTTGATATTAATCGCTACTGAATTCACACATTTGAGTCTCACAACCGTAATGATGAATACTCCAAAAAACCATATGATTTAATTAATTTATAATTATTGTAAATTTACTAAAATAATTCATATTAATTAAATATTAATTGTTTACATTATTTGATGTTTGAATACCAATAATATTTAATGAAATGTGTATGTATAAAAAGTTATGTATAAGCGTATCAATATATGATATCGATAAAATATTTAAATTTGGTTTAAATCAATTAATTACTAAATGGGATTGGGAATTTTAAAATCTTATCTAGGCTTTATTTTGGTCGGCCATGCATAGATTGAGGGTGAGGGGAATTTGATTTGAGTTGATTCAAAATTAATGGAGAACTAAAGCAGGTTGGTTTTTTGGATGGAATTGGAAAGGTCATAATTGTTCCAAAAAAGACCCAACACACTCATTCATCAATTCTTTTTTCATAATCACTATTTATGTAATGATAGGCCTTTTTGACCCCCGAATGTCAATACTAATATATCTCCAGTATTCATGTGTCGAGCACCAAAGTGCCAAAAAGACAGAACGTTAGGGTAAAAGAAAATGATAAAGAAACAAAACAAGGGTGAAGAACACAATATCGAAATTCCCATGCGGATCAATAATATATAATATCTCAAGAGGTCTACAAAAAAGAAAACTTTGATATACATACATCAATCATAGTAAACTAACCTATCATCAGCCTGGACAGTTATAGCAGCATGTCCTCACAAGTGTTGATAAATACAATACAAGTAATGAACGAAAATAAATATTTTAAGAAATCATCCAGCTCCTTTCCAAGAGCTCCAACAAACCACAGATAGATTAGGAAATATACATGGGCTGACCCAAGCATTATAAGAAAATAACTCCTGTATCAGTTTGGTAAACCAACGTGAGAAATTCAAATCATATAGATTATTACATTTGTAAAACCCTTAAAAATAAGGGTATCTCATAAGACCACGCCGCAAATAAACATAGATGGGTTTTAACCTTATGATAACCAAACCATTTCTATTATAAAATCCAGTGATAATATAATAATGTCTAAGGTGTGAAATACATGTAATCACGCTGCTGTGATGCATGTGAGTGTACATCACAACAATAATAGGTATACAAGGCGCATTCACTAATTGTATAGGATTTCCATGTAGATCTCCTCGTATTAAAGCTGACTCCGATCTACTGCACAAGAATTAGAGATATCCTTCCGAAACAACATACATCCCCAGTGAATGTACAATAGGAAATACATAGCCAGCCAAACTAGCCAAGTGCATCACTCCCACGTGCATAGTTGTAAGTAACTCTAGGATGGAGTCGCATGCACTCTCATGGGTTGCTAACCCTTTATCTATGCATCATATCTCTGGTTTTATTTATATCCGCTGGTAAGGCAACGCCCTGCATTCCAGCACATGAGTTACCACTCAAATAGAGCTTCCATACAAACTCTAACTCGAACAAATCTCGGAACCACACACGGATTCCCTTGTCTCAACAGATCTCAAAATCACACATAGATTCCCATATCTTAACAGATCTCAGACACACATGATTCCCAAAATCTAAATAGATTACAAAAAAATACATGAGTTTGAGCATCCCAAATAGATTTTGAATCTCCACATAGATTCCAGCATCTAAAACCAATCATGAATCTCTTCCGAAACATAGAACACATATATGGTTTTGGAGTGGTTACATTTTCAAGTCATCTCATATAAGTACACTCTCCCACTTACCGAGCGCTCCAAAACCAATCGATGGATTTTCGGTAAACTCAACTCTGGTTCTGTGGAAAATAAACAAACAATATATAAGAGTAGAGATCACCTCCTAATCGTTCAAGCAGACATATTTCCTTATCATTTGTCCTAGAAGAGCAAAACGAGTTTATACGTGCAATATAGTATTACTAAAGATAACTGAACCATATAATTCTCATGTTTCTTCTGAATATTTCTAGAGTAATATTTTTGGTCAAATCGAATAACATTGAGAATAATCGCATAAGGGAAACTAATTCCATATAATGTCTATAAGTAAGTAACACACAAAGCATGATCGAAAAACAAAAACACGATCAAGTCATGTATATGACTTCTAATCCCCCTTCCAATTAATCTTCCTTTATTAATTAAAAACCTCTTTTATTAGCAAAAAATCCTTTTTACTCAATAAACTCTAACTTCATTTGATTAATTAAACTTCACTATTTAGTTAAAATTTCCTTATTCATTTCTACATGCTTCTATACGTTAAACAGTATTCATATAATTATCTCAACGGTATAAGTATATTCACAAATCAATTTCAAAGGGCTTAAGACAAATGTTACTCAAACATTATCAGTACAGACCTAAAACTATTTCGTACTTGTTATTCTCTTTAAAATTCCATTACTAAAGATCTATGTATTTTCCTAAATTCATTTAACAATATTTTACCACTTTAAAATATTATTCAAAGGTTTAAAAACAAACGTTACTAAAACATTGTTTATGACAAACCTAAAAAACTTCACTTGATCGTTATTTTTAAAACTCCTTTTTAAAGATCTAATTACTTTTCAAAAATGCGGTTAAATGGTTAAAGAAAATGTTGCCCAAACATCGTTACTATAAACCCAAAATCACTTTATACTTGCCATTAACTTTGAAACATTCATTTAAAGCACTAAGTACATCTTCACTTATGAAACAAGGTTATATACCCTTTTTGATAAATTTTACAAAACCATCCATTATAACAGAAGTGTTATAATAAAAAACTCCTTTATATTCTTTTACAAATTCCAAACTTCCTTTTTAAATCGTCTAAATATATTAAAATACCTTTAAAAAGATACACACACATATGCCAATTTATTTATAAAACAAGGATATTTAATAAATACTATAAACCATTTGAAAGACATATATTATAATATAAATGCCCTTTTATTTCTTTGTTGACATCTTTAACAAATTTTCTAAAACTATATATACTGAAATATACTTTTAAAATACTTATACTATATTTTAAAACATTAATTTAAAAACCATTTAAATGTACTTATTTTATAATTTATTTAAAAACCATAAACCCTTTTTTATAATTTAAAACCATTATTATAAAATGCATAATGATTATCAGTAATATATTTAAACGTAGATATTTTTTGATAATGAGTACGCTTACGGTACTTGTTCAAAATGCGAAGAAGCCCTAGGATGTCTTCCAAAGTTAACTTTAAAATTGCCGATCACAGCGATTTCAAAGTGCATCTATTACGACTTTTTCGCTTCTAAAATTATAGCTTCCATTTACAGTTTCCACAATTGTCCAAACCAATTCCTCTATGTCAAACACAATAAAACATGTGTAACCAAATATATACACACACACATATATATATATATATATATTTCCATAATATATCACAATTTATCCAATTTAATATATATCAAATATCAGGGATTTCAAATCATGTTTATAGCGACTACATCACTTTAAACATTTGTAACGCACTATCAAACATGTAAACAAGTAGTATGAGACATGATACATGTTATAAAAGATCAAAAGAGATATTGTACTCCATAATAATGCTGTCACTTGTTTTACAAAACTAGGCAGGGTACAGAAGTAATAACTTGCGTTGTTCGTTGTACAATTTATATTGTAATATAGAAATAATTATGTATACAACAATGTACAATTAATGGGTGAATAAACTCATCTAAACCCAAATCAATCCCAGCGTAGAAAATTTCGATACGATCGCAATAGTGAAAACACGTCTCGATTGGACCTCGTATGCAAAAGTTATAAGTTTTACAAGATTTTGAATTATAAAATATAATTAATTAAAAACTTAATTAAAATTATAATTACCTCAAATCCTCCCACTCATCTCCTTTCCTCACATTTCAAATCCCTTGTGCACGAACATACCCGTACACACCAGTGCCATGCATGCCGTTCACCTCCCCCACTGCTCCACTCGACGTAACGACAAACTGATTGTGCCAACAACTTTCTCTTCACCTTCTCCTCTATCCAGACTCAAAGATTCGGTGCTTGTCATTTCCAATCGAATTCGACCCGATGCCCTAATTCGACCATGCTACAGGTCGCATTTCGCCTCGGAGCTCCGTTTGCTATCAAACCACCACAAATGTTCTTCTCTCTCCACCACAAGCTCATTGGCACGATCAACTTCATCTTCGGACCCTTAAAACAAATTGCAACCTAAACCTAGTCAACAACGAACGTAATGCTGTGACCACCACCTCTATACTGCGCCACCCCAAACCTTCGGCCTCCCCTCTTCTTTGCATGAGAATTCAATGGGACAATCTCCAAAGCATATCGCTTCCCCTAGCACCCCTTAAGTCTAACCTTAGGCATGGTTGCCACCATGTCGACTTCCTCGAACACCGCACCCAACAATGCTTACGCTAAATTTTAGCCCTCTCTCATACGGCATGAACGAATCAAATGGCTCGAGTATCATCACCCTAGCTCATGATTTAATTGGTTGAAGGAATTAAAATAGTGATGGCTACTACTGTGGAAGAAAGAGTAGAGGTGATAAAATATGTTAAATGTTGAGATGTATTCATAGAAAAGTAAATAATATTTTTAATCCACTTTTATTAAACGCTATGCGTTTCGAGCATGTACAACCACACATCACATTTGATTGCCACACAACTCTTTGCTATACAACAACTCAATATCCTGGATCCAATGGCACTAGTTTCGCTGAGATAGTGCCTTGGAATGATAATTTCACACGTTGATTAAAAGAATTATAATTAAAATTAGTTTAATCACTTTTAATTATAAATTAAAACTTTAGATTTATCATTCTTAATTAATTAAAATTTAAATAAGCTTCCAAAGTCATTTATAGTCGTATTAATTCCATTATTTAAATATTTAAATACTTTCAATATTCAATTATAAAACGTTCGAAAATCCGGGTCATTAAAATTTAGGTTCTCTTCTCTCTCCTCTTCCAACCAAAAATCCAAGCTTCCAAGTCATAAAAAAGTCCTAAAACAAATTCAAACAAAGTTAAACAATACAAGGTGTTGTTTATCTCTAGATCATTCAAAATCTATAAGCTGATTCAATCAGATCTATGAGTTATTCTTCATTCAAGGTGTGAATTTTTGGCAACATCATAAGTTAAATATCCAATTCCTTTTAAAATATGTTATATCATGGAAGAATAGTTCAGATCTCCTATTTTTATATCTTATCATTTTTATGTGTCACATCTTGTTAATATAGTTTAGATATCATATGTTTTACAACAAATTTATCAACAAATTTATATATACCTATGAGTCTTGTCTTTTTAGAGCTACTATTATAAAAAAATTGATTTAAAATTGATTCTAATTAGTTGAAATAATTTTGTAATATATTTCATATGCAAATATAAATGAAATACATACAACAACTTGAAATTATTTTATCAAATTGACTGTAAGTTATATATGTATGCATGTATATGTTATTTTGAATATCGAATACTTTGGTTTCCATAGACATATGTTTATTTATATAGTTTGAATTCCTTCTTAAGTTGAAAACTAGATCCTAAATTGTTAATTACGTGTGTGTGTGTGTGTATATTTGTGTGTGTGTGTATGCACACGCACGCGTGTGCATGTGTACATCTATGTGCATGTGTGCATGTTTTTTATTTTGAATTCAAATATAGTTTGTTATTACTTATATAATTCGGAATGACCCATCTCCTCAACCCTAGGGATCAACACTAATACAAACTCGGTATTCACATGCTATAAATCCAAGTGCTGCAGAGGTAGATTATTATAGGGTAAAGAAAATAAAGATAGAAGACAAGACAATAATAAATTCTCACATCGTATTCAACAATAATTATGCATATAAGTAGTACATGCAATCAATCTAATGTTCCATCAGAGTACTAGTAAGTACTAATCGAGCTAGAATATTTATAACTACCTACTCTCACAAGTTCTGGTAGATACTAAATACAAAATACAATAGAATTAGAAATAGATGACTATCTATATAAGACCCTCCAGCTTTATGCTCCTTTCTTCCTTCAAAAATGTTCCATACTACCTAACTATTTGGCTGTTTGGAAAAATAGCGCACCCAAAGTTTAAGGGGAAAGAAAATAAACTACGGGTCAGTCATGGGACTGGTGTGAGAAACTCAAAATATGAATATTTGAAAACAAATGGTATCTCATAAGACAACGCCGCACATAAACACAGATTGGTTTTTACCTTATGATAATCAAAACATTTGTTATGAAAAATCTAGGAATATAATTTTTAATAACATTCTTTTGGAAATAATTTTTAAATATACCTCTGAATCTTAGCCAAAATTGTTACATTGATTAAATCACAGCATACTAGCTACAAAGTAGGTTCTACAATCAAATCTGAAGGCACTTATATGAGAATGGATTTCCATACAATGACAAGGTAAGGGACAACCTTCGGACCGTACATCTCAAGAAAAATGCACCTGAGGCTCCAATCTCTACCAACGCAGAACTGACCTACCATTACAATAGATAGTACCAAATATCCGATCACCCCGGTCATTCTCGACCTTTACTAGGATCCCAAAGCAAACACAACATACCCAACATATAGAGGGTAATCTAGGAAGGTGATGACTATATCCTAATGGGAGCGACCCACTTTGCCCTAATGCTTCTATCCTGTTTTTTGTCATTTCTAGGTGATGAGGCTCGAGGTAACAATTACCTTACTCATAGAACACATTTTACTTGAATGCCATATTGCCAATTGTGATGACCCGGAATTTTGGCAATATCAATTTAATAATCTGAATTAAAAATTAAATTGATTTGATAATCTTTGTTAATAAGATTTGAATTAATTTAATAATCCAATAAAAATAAATATGTAATTGATATATTTTATCTTTTAAAAGTTAATAATTGTTTTATATTTAAAATGTATATAGAATAGGTATACATTAGAAATAGATATTGCTTTAATCTAATAAATAAATATGATTTTGAATGCATAAGATAAATATTGAAATGATTTAAAATATGTTTAACTCAAGTTTAAATAAATAAGAATAAGGTTTATTTTGACTTCTTAAAAATATAATTGGATAAAATAAATAATTTATTAATAAAGAAAACAATTTCTTTTATAAGTTATTTATAGTTATCAAATGTTGTTATTTTTAAATTATAATAATACATTGTTTTAAACAAATAGATTTTTAATAAAATAATTCTTTTCCAAAATTTGATTTGTGTAGTTATATATGTATGTATAAAAACTTGATTTCAAAATTTAATCTGAACTTGAATTCAAAGTTTTGAAGTTTAAAATATAAATGTTTTAATTTGCTTTGATGTTGAAATATTTGTATAAGCTTCATTTTATAAACTAAATTTGATTTATTCATTTTAAAATTTAGATACATGCAAATAAATACATGATTAACTAATTCATTTAAAACATAAGTTTACATTCATCTTATAATAACATACTAAATTAATACTAATTAACTTTTAATAAATATTTAGTAAACTTTTAAGTAAATACTAATTACTTTTCTAAGACAAGTGTTAATACATAAACATGATAAAGTGACAAGTGTGTAAATTGTGAGACAAGTGTCAAAAGTTTATTTTTACATTTTCTTTTGTTTTTATTTTAATAATTTCAGTTTACATAAAACTTCTTTCCTTCATTTTCTTTACTTCTTCCTAAAATCTGAAGACAAGTAAATCTGAATCCTATAATAGCCTCTGCATGCAAGTAGAAAGCATCTGCAAGCATTCATTACCCTCAAATCTGTTAAACACTTTCCAAAAACAAAAATCATCTTCAAAAACCTCCACATCTTCATGTTTAAAAATATATATCTGTCACCATTTTGAAATCAAGCAAGGATTCTGCATTTCTGAAATTAGCCTGCAAACAATTTTAAAAATCAAGCAAAAAGCAATTTTTTCTTTCCAATCTGGAAATTGGATTTGCATGCCATCTGTAAACAAAACAAATTCAAAAGATTGCAAAGCTTACTTTCAAAAATCTGCATGCAACCATAAAATCTGGAAGCAGAAGCAATACTGCATATTGTTGTTCAAATATAAAAGCTTCTGCATCATTTCTGGAATCCAAAACTTGCATCAAAACAGTCTGCACATTTTCAAGTTGAAAAAGCAAATTTTATTTGAGCCTGCATTTCAAAAATCTGGAGTCTTTAAGGAGCATGCATGCAACTATATTGTGAAAATCAGGAGCAAATTCCAAACAAGATATAAAGTTTCAAAAGTATGGAGCAATTCAAGTTAAAAAAAAAGGGAACTGCACATTTCCAGTTTTATAAAGCAAAGTCTCTTTCCAAATTTCATTGCTCTGCACATCAAGAAAGGTGAGTAACTTTTAAACTTAAAAAAATAAAAATTTGGTTGCATCAGTATTGCATGTATGTTTAAATGAATCTGATATGATTATTTGTGGTGTGTATAGCGATTTTCTGCTCTGTTAATATATTGATCCCCAGACCCAAGATTTTATTTCTAAATTTCTTACCACCTGATATAGTGTTTGTTAGTACTTGATTTACAAACCAAGGATGTTAAATTAGTATAGGTTAAGGATTAAAAACTTAATATAGCTAAATTAAAATCTGGTATCTCTGTTAAACCAAGAAATTCAGTGAATGTTGGAAAAATATGAAAATTTCAAACTGCGAGATCTATGAATTCAGTATTACAAAGTAAATACATAATCCAAACCATGATTTATAACACCAAAATCCCAATTTTTAAACTAGGATTGAAGATGCAATTCAAATTTGCATTGTTTTTGGGTTTTTGAGAATTTCCGTTGATCTATGAGATGGGAGGGGTCAAGATCTTGGATGTTGATAGAGGAGTGATCGGTGGTGTGTGAAAAAATGGTAGGTGGAGTTGAACGTCGTCGTGGAGGCTGCGGTGACGAAATTCCTTCTGGAACCCTAGTTTAACTAGGTTGGGTTGATCGACCATTCTCGTCTTCTACTGTGGACCGAGTGTGTTGGAATTATGGGAGGAAGTAGTTTGGGTGACGGTGAAGTTGTGGCCGGAGGCCGGAATGCTCTGATGATCGGAGGGTTGAATGCAAGGTGGTTTTCAGGTTTTGGGGTGGAAGGCTACTGTTGTTTACAGGTTTGGGAAGTTGAGACTCGAATTCGTATTCGAGCTGTAAATGGGTGATTTGATGTTTGTGGATGAACGTGGGGTTTGTCGTTGGCATGGGGAGACCACCGGAGGTGGTTGGAATGCGCCGGAGGCACGGTGCATGTGCACCGTGCACTTTTGTTTTTCAGGGGTTGCCTGGGTGTTAGCAATAGGAACTCGAGAATCACTCGAGAAGAAGTAGGGTTGGCTCGAAGCAGAGAGCTTGCTGACTCGAAGTAAATTTCGTTCTTGCTCGGGTTCAAACATAAAACAGGTTGTTATTTTAAAACCTGTTGTTCTGTTTTAATTTTAAACTAAAATTTAAACTGAACTTAAATGAAGATTTAAATGAGATTTAAATTTAGTTTTGAAATCTGGAGTAAGTTTAAATTCTAAGTTTAAAAATAGATTCAAGTTTGAATTTGAATCTAGTTTAAAAAAAAGAGGAAAATAAGAAAACCTGATAGTTTTCTGAAAATTTAATTTCATGTTGAAATCTGAAGCTAATGTAAACAGCAGTTTGAATTTAAAATCTGGGTTCAGTTTTTCTTAAGACATTTGAATCTTCAGGTTTTTAAAAATGAATTCTTAATTTAAATAAGAGTTTTAAAATCAAGGTTTAAATCAAAAAGTTTAATTCAAGTTTAAATTCAAATAATTTAAATAAGAAATGAGTTCAAATGTATTGAACTTAAAATCTGGATATTTGAATATGTTTTAAAATTTGAATGTTTTCAAACAAGTTTAAATTTAATTTGTTTATTAGAAGTAAATTTGTTTTCAAACAAATATTTTAAACTTGTTTTTCCTTTTGAATGAAGTCATTATAAAAGATTTATAAAAGGAAGTCAAATGATTTGCTAACTTGAATTTGAAATTTAAACAATAATGTACTTAAAGCTTATTTTTAAATTAGATTAAACAAATTAAGACTTATCTTATATAAGTTTTAATTATAAGTAATAAATGTTATTTACATTTATTTTAGAAAGAATATAAATGGAATTTTAATGGGTTAAATGCTTAAATAAATATCATTTTGAATTTTAGATTCAAAATGAAATTTGAATTTAAATTTCAAATGCAATGTTCTAAGTACACTTTAATATTTATAAAATTATTAATAAGAAATGGTTATCTTAGAAGTAATTAAGGTGTTAAGATAATTAAATAAATAAGTTAATTAAGGAGTGGCTTATTTATTTAATTTATAATTAATAATTTGGATTAATTTAAATTAGAGATTAATTAAGAAGTAATTAAGAAAAGTAATTAAAGAATTAATAATTGTTAATGGTGGTCATTAACTAAGGTTTATTTAGTAATTAATTAATATGATTAATGTTTAATAATTAATTAGATTAATTAATTAATGATAATAAATTGTGAAATTTATTTAAGTTAATTACTTAAATAAAAGTAATTAAGACATTAATTACTTAATGTAATTAATGGAGTTTAATGTGATTGATTTAAATTAATTAATTAAGTTTAATTAATTTTAAACATTGGATTTGATGATAATTACTTAATGTAATTAATGAAGTAAAATTACTCAGTGAAGTAATTAGAGATAATTACTAGATGTAATTAGTGGATGATGTTTGGATTGTGAAAATAATTTGGATTAAATTATTTTATAATTAATCAAGGGATTAATTAAATAAATTAATTAAAGAGTAATTAATTTAATAAGTAATTAAGGATAGTTAATTACTAAGCGTGATATATCAAAGGTGATTAATAATTATGGTTTAATTGAGATTAATTACTTAATGTAATTTAATTTAAGATAATTAATTAAATATAATTAAGGATCATTAATTAAATAATTAATGATGTAATTAAGATTGATTAATTAAGATTAATTAATCATTAATAAGTGGTTAAGAGTAATTAATTAAGGATAATTAATTAATTGTAATTAATTAAGGTTTAATGTAATTGATTATGGTTAATTAATTAATGAAGTAATTAAAGGTTAATTACTAATTATGGTTAGGAGTAATTAATTTGTGAAATTAATTAAGGATAATTACTTAAATGTAATTAAAGAATAATTAATCAAGGGGATTAATTAAAGTGATTAATAATGGATAATTAATTAATTAATTTGTAATTAATTAATGATGATATAAGCAAGATTTATATTAAGGTAAGTAATTAATTTAATTCATTTTAAGTTAATTAGAGAAGATGTAATTAATTTAATTCATTTTAAATTAATTATAGATGGTATGATTATAAGTCATTGCTTATATGAATGGATGATAATGGTTGCTTTGAATGGTTTGAATCTCAGAGGTGAGATTAGTAATGTTGATTGATATGGATGCATTGGTTGCATTGTGATATTAATATGGATTATCTTTTAATAGTGATAATGTGGATTATCTGTAGTTTGATAATGATAATTATCTATTGTGAATCTATGAGTTATCTATCTATGTGTATATAGATAAGTTTAAATTGAATTGTTTTAAAACTTAAAACAACTTGGACCCTAAAAGACACGCTTTGGATTTCGATGAGACCGGGATCGGGTTTCCATATTTGGATATCCGAAAACCACATCGATTCCAATTAACGATAGGTCGTTAATCTAAGTGGAGCTTAGTGAAGATTCGAGGTATAAGAGCTATACGTCAGTATAACTCTGTGGGTGATTCCGTAATGAGTTTGACGGAATAGTACTTATAGATTCGAGATGAAGAATTAGAGTGCAAGGGTTATCGTCGTTAACTCTGAGGGTGATTCCAAAACGAGTGTAACGAGTTAATGCCTTCGGTTTCGTTCGAACCCGGAACGAACTTGTATGGATTGAATGTTTTCAGCACATCGTCAGGTGGACGATGAGCATTCTAAGTGATGTGTCCTATAAAGGTAATCGTAGCCTCAAGCTTCATCAACCGGGAATGGCTAAAACAGGGGAGGTGCAGCAAGGCTTCGTGGGTAGCCCCCACTTGAGAGCAAGATTTTCCCCTGTCTAGAAGTCCCTTTTTATTTCGGCTTAGTGGGCAGTTGGAAAGCGCGCCGACTGCGGGGTTGTCTTGTTCGGAACTATTCAGTAAGGAATGGGTCCGGCCTTGTGTAGCAGGGGATGAAGGGAGTAATCCTCGGTACGGTGATCTAGGCCACGTACTGTGACGGGCGGTACCCCAGTAGCCCTGCCATTGTATGGAATCCAAAATCCAATAAGTGTCGTACGTATTAGTTGTGCCCAACTATGTTGGAATGTGAGATGTAAGCATTTCAGCTATTTCTGTATTTTATTTGAAAACCCTAGACACTATTATAATATCACTGGATTTCCTATCAAATGTTTTGGTTAGCGTAAGGTAAAAACTTTTCCATGTTTATGTGTGGGAAGTCTTACGTGATACCTTTTCTTTTCAAAGGTTTTTGAAAGTTAAGCAACTTTAACCTGTTACTCACACCAGACCCATGTCTGACCCGGAGTTTATTTTTGTTTTCCATAAACTCTTGGGTACTCAAATTTTTTACGAGTAGCCAAGCGATTCAGGTTTGCTTTGACGAATATTGGAGGAGCAGATGGAGCAGGAGGTTTTCTGCGTTAGATAGAGTATTCCGCTGTGTGTTCTGTGTTGTCTCTGATTGTATTATGTTGTAAATACTAGACAGATGTTTATAACTGTCTAGTATGTGTTGTGTATCTGTGTACTCTGATAGTGGTTGTAAACTATGTAATATTATGTTATTAATATAATTTATTCGTTCCGCTGTTTAGATTCTGATGTGTCGTTTCTTCTTCTTCTCTTTATTTCTCTTTTCTACCCCTTTCTTTTCTTATTAGCGATGCGACTTCCTGGAGTGTAGGGAGTTGGGTCGTCTCAGTGGTATCAGAGCGTTAGGTTGAGTGAATACCTAGGCTCTGTAGTGGTGTCTATCTTGAGAGAGCGTATTTGTAATTTTATATATATTTATATATATTTATCTATTTCTACCTATCTGTTGGGTTACCTGTTCGGGTTTTCCAATATAGGTTATAAAGATAGATAAGGTAGTAGTGTTTGTAACACGATTACTACCATTGGTTGGAGTTTGATGTTTAAGGTTGGAAGTGTATGTGTCGAGACTGTAGACCTAATACCGTCTCGAGTAAGCTTTGTTATGTTGAAGTATTTCATCGATCTCTGAAGGAAACCTGTTAAGGTTCGGGGTCATCTTTGAAGTACAAAGTTTGGTGAGTACGGTTTGGATCTGTTCGGTTGAGCTAGAGTAAGTGATGGTATCTTGATACCTCAGGAAGTTGTAACTGCGTGATGAGATGCAGTGACTATGGAATGTTTCCGAAGATGTTTTCTTTGGAACAAATTTGGGAAGTGTGTCTGTCCCGAAGTTGTGGCTGGATTCAGCAGGATGTTGTGGATAGCTTTGAAGTCCGAGTTTCTCGAAGAGCTTTGAATTAGGAAGGTCTTTGGCATCGGTGTCAGCGATGCAGCTCGGGGTGTTCTGTGAGCTGACAGAGAGGTCTTAGCTGAGTAGTTTTTCTGGAGATGGAGTTCAGAAGTAGCAGAATGAATCCGTTCTTCAATGGATTGACTAAACCAGTGTAAGCTGTTCTGTTGGGTAAAGAGAGAACGATTTTTCTTTGGAAATTGGTCTGGGTTGATCGCAAAAGTGACTTGCGATTGTTTGAGTGTTCTCTTAGGTTATCTGAGTTTTCTGGATGTCTTCTGGAAAGACAGAGTTTTTCTGCATCTGGAGTTTGAGCTTTTGAATCGTCTAGAATTCCAGGAGTGCAACCGGTGGTTCAGCATAGTAGAAGGACGATTCCTAGAGTTAGAGGTTGGTGAAGTAACTCAGTTTTTGGAGGAATTTCTGAGTTCTTCTTTGTGGATCTGTAGAACTATATTTCTAGGAAGTGATGTCCAGTGGTGCTTGTGTTCTTCATCAGCATTTTCTTATCTACTTCGGATCAGAGTTGTGTAGCGGAAGCAGTTTGGGAGTGCTTTTGATTTATCTTTTCCGGATAAGGAGAAGTAAGTTCAGTCTTCTACTAGTTATGGAGTAGAATTGTGATTTGGTTTTGGGTTGATCTTGAGATGATCGTTGTGTTGGGTTATTTTTAGTTCTGATTGTTTCTAGAGGAATCAGCAAGGGTTAAGCGGATCAGTTGAATGTTGGCAGTCAAGATTGTCCGAAGACTTTTGTGGATATGAGACAGAGAAATTTGGAATTCGAAGTTGGAGACTTCGTTGTTGTAGGAGTTTTCTCTGATCCAAGGAGCTATAAGATGAGGTAAGCTGGAAAATTAGCTCCGAGATGTTTGGATCTTTTCTCTATGTTTTGGTTGGATAAGTGTTTGGTTTTCAGAGTTGAATTGCCAATTTGGATAACTGGGATTCGGTGAGTTTCACGTATCTCTGAGGGAATACGTGTATGGTCTATCTCTGGTTTTGGAACCAGCAGTTTGGAAGGTATGGGTTGTTGAGTTAGACTCGTCCGTAGTCTAATATGTTGTCTAGTTCTGTAAATCTAGATGAGTAGGAGCTCTATAGCTTATTAGTATTGAATTGTTTGAATTATAGAGAACGAGTATCCCGATATATATATACCGGGGAAACTCGAGAAACTCTATCCAGAATTTTGTATGGATAGTTAGATTGTTTGATTGGATGAATTGATTGCTATGGTTGTTAGCATATTATTGGTATATGCTTGTGTTTTTTTTTAAATTAAAATCTGTAAATAGATTATTAAATTACCTTTGTTTTAAATTTCGGGGACGAAATTCTTTTAAGGGGGGAGGAATGTGATGACCCGGAATTTTGGCAATATCAATTTAATAATCTGAATTAAAAATTAAATTGATTTGATAATCTTTGTTAATAAGATTTGAATTAATTTAATAATCCAATAAAAATAAATATGTAATTGATATATTTTATCTTTTAAAAGTTAATAATTGTTTTATATTTAAAATGTATATAGAATAGGTATACATTAGAAATAGATATTGCTTTAATCTAATAAATAAATATGATTTTGAATGCATAAGATAAATATTGAAATGATTTAAAATATGTTTAACTCAAGTTTAAATAAATAAGAATAAGGTTTATTTTGACTTCTTAAAAATATAATTGGATAAAATAAATAATTTATTAATAAAGAAAACAATTTCTTTTATAAGTTATTTATAGTTATCAAATGTTGTTATTTTTAAATTATAATAATACATTGTTTTAAACAAATAGATTTTTAATAAAATAATTCTTTTCCAAAATTTGATTTGTGTAGTTATATATGTATGTATAAAAACTTGATTTCAAAATTTAATCTGAACTTGAATTCAAAGTTTTGAAGTTTAAAATATAAATGTTTTAATTTGCTTTGATGTTGAAATATTTGTATAAGCTTCATTTTATAAACTAAATTTGATTTATTCATTTTAAAATTTAGATACATGCAAATAAATACATGATTAACTAATTCATTTAAAACATAAGTTTACATTCATCTTATAATAACATACTAAATTAATACTAATTAACTTTTAATAAATATTTAGTAAACTTTTAAGTAAATACTAATTACTTTTCTAAGACAAGTGTTAATACATAAACATGATAAAGTGACAAGTGTGTAAATTGTGAGACAAGTGTCAAAAGTTTATTTTTACATTTTCTTTTGTTTTTATTTTAATAATTTCAGTTTACATAAAACTTCTTTCCTTCATTTTCTTTACTTCTTCCTAAAATCTGAAGACAAGTAAATCTGAATCCTATAATAGCCTCTGCATGCAAGTAGAAAGCATCTGCAAGCATTCATTACCCTCAAATCTGTTAAACACTTTCCAAAAACAAAAATCATCTTCAAAAACCTCCACATCTTCATGTTTAAAAATATATATCTGTCACCATTTTGAAATCAAGCAAGGATTCTGCATTTCTGAAATTAGCCTGCAAACAATTTTAAAAATCAAGCAAAAAGCAATTTTTTCTTTCCAATCTGGAAATTGGATTTGCATGCCATCTGTAAACAAAACAAATTCAAAAGATTGCAAAGCTTACTTTCAAAAATCTGCATGCAACCATAAAATCTGGAAGCAGAAGCAATACTGCATATTGTTGTTCAAATATAAAAGCTTCTGCATCATTTCTGGAATCCAAAACTTGCATCAAAACAGTCTGCACATTTTCAAGTTGAAAAAGCAAATTTTATTTGAGCCTGCATTTCAAAAATCTGGAGTCTTTAAGGAGCATGCATGCAACTATATTGTGAAAATCAGGAGCAAATTCCAAACAAGATATAAAGTTTCAAAAGTATGGAGCAATTCAAGTTAAAAAAAAAGGGAACTGCACATTTCCAGTTTTATAAAGCAAAGTCTCTTTCCAAATTTCATTGCTCTGCACATCAAGAAAGGTGAGTAACTTTTAAACTTAAAAAAATAAAAATTTGGTTGCATAAGTATTGCATGTATGTTTAAATGAATCTGATATGATTATTTGTGGTGTGTATAGCGATTTTCTGCTCTGTTAATATATTGATCCCCAGACCCAAGATTTTATTTCTAAATTTCTTACCACCTGATATAGTGTTTGTTAGTACTTGATTTACAAACCAAGGATGTTAAATTAGTATAGGTTAAGGATTAAAAACTTAATATAGCTAAATTAAAATCTGGTATCTCTGTTAAACCAAGAAATTCAGTGAATGTTGGAAAAATATGAAAATTTCAAACTGCGAGATCTATGAATTCAGTATTACAAAGTAAATACATAATCCAAACCATGATTTATAACACCAAAATCCCAATTTTTAAACTAGGATTGAAGATGCAATTCAAATTTGCATTGTTTTTGGGTTTTTGAGAATTTCCGTTGATCTATGAGATGGGAGGGGTCAAGATCTTGGATGTTGATAGAGGAGTGATCGGTGGTGTGTGGAAAAATGGTAGGTGGAGTTGAACGTCGTCGTGGAGGCTGCGGTGACGAAATTCCTTCTGGAACCCTAGTTTAACTAGGTTGGGTTGATCGACCATTCTCGTCTTCTACTGTGGACCGAGTGTGTTGGAATTATGGGAGGAAGTAGTTTGGGTGACGGTGAAGTTGTGGCCGGAGGCCGGAATGCTCTGATGATCGGAGGGTTGAATGCAAGGTGGTTTTCAGGTTTTGGGGTGGAAGGCTACTGTTGTTTACAGGTTTGGGAAGTTGAGACTCGAATTCGTATTCGAGCTGTAAATGGGTGATTTGATGTTTGTGGATGAACGTGGGGTTTGTCGTTGGCATGGGGAGACCACCGGAGGTGGTTGGAATGCGCCGGAGGCACGGTGCATGTGCACCGTGCACTTTTGTTTTTCAGGGGTTGCCTGGGTGTTAGCAATAGGAACTCGAGAATCACTCGAGAAGAAGTAGGGTTGGCTCGAAGCAGAGAGCTTGCTGACTCGAAGTAAATTTCGTTCTTGCTCGGGTTCAAACATAAAACAGGTTGTTATTTTAAAACCTGTTGTTCTGTTTTAATTTTAAACTAAAATTTAAACTGAACTTAAATGAAGATTTAAATGAGATTTAAATTTAGTTTTGAAATCTGGAGTAAGTTTAAATTCTAAGTTTAAAAATAGATTCAAGTTTGAATTTGAATCTAGTTTAAAAAAAAGAGGAAAATAAGAAAACCTGATAGTTTTCTGAAAATTTAATTTCATGTTGAAATCTGAAGCTAATGTAAACAGCAGTTTGAATTTAAAATCTGGGTTCAGTTTTTCTTAAGACATTTGAATCTTCAGGTTTTTAAAAATGAATTCTTAATTTAAATAAGAGTTTTAAAATCAAGGTTTAAATCAAAAAGTTTAATTCAAGTTTAAATTCAAATAATTTAAATAAGAAATGAGTTCAAATGTATTGAACTTAAAATCTGGATATTTGAATATGTTTTAAAATTTGAATGTTTTCAAACAAGTTTAAATTTAATTTGTTTATTAGAAGTAAATTTGTTTTCAAACAAATATTTTAAACTTGTTTTTCCTTTTGAATGAAGTCATTATAAAAGATTTATAAAAGGAAGTCAAATGATTTGCTAACTTGAATTTGAAATTTAAACAATAATGTACTTAAAGCTTATTTTTAAATTAGATTAAACAAATTAAGACTTATCTTATATAAGTTTTAATTATAAGTAATAAATGTTATTTACATTTATTTTAGAAAGAATATAAATGGAATTTTAATGGGTTAAATGCTTAAATAAATATCATTTTGAATTTTAGATTCAAAATGAAATTTGAATTTAAATTTCAAATGCAATGTTCTAAGTACACTTTAATATTTATAAAATTATTAATAAGAAATGGTTATCTTAGAAGTAATTAAGGTGTTAAGATAATTAAATAAATAAGTTAATTAAGGAGTGGCTTATTTATTTAATTTATAATTAATAATTTGGATTAATTTAAATTAGAGATTAATTAAGAAGTAATTAAGAAAAGTAATTAAAGAATTAATAATTGTTAATGGTGGTCATTAACTAAGGTTTATTTAGTAATTAATTAATATGATTAATGTTTAATAATTAATTAGATTAATTAATTAATGATAATAAATTGTGAAATTTATTTAAGTTAATTACTTAAATAAAAGTAATTAAGACATTAATTACTTAATGTAATTAATGGAGTTTAATGTGATTGATTTAAATTAATTAATTAAGTTTAATTAATTTTAAACATTGGATTTGATGATAATTACTTAATGTAATTAATGAAGTAAAATTACTCAGTGAAGTAATTAGAGATAATTACTAGATGTAATTAGTGGATGATGTTTGGATTGTGAAAATAATTTGGATTAAATTATTTTATAATTAATCAAGGGATTAATTAAATAAATTAATTAAAGAGTAATTAATTTAATAAGTAATTAAGGATAGTTAATTACTAAGCGTGATATATCAAAGGTGATTAATAATTATGGTTTAATTGAGATTAATTACTTAATGTAATTTAATTTAATTTAAGATAATTAATTAAATATAATTAAGGATCATTAATTAAATAATTAATGATGTAATTAAGATTGATTAATTAAGATTAATTAATCATTAATAAGTGGTTAAGAGTAATTAATTAAGGATAATTAATTAATTGTAATTAATTAAGGTTTAATGTAATTGATTATGGTTAACTAATTAATGAAGTAATTAAAGGTTAATTACTAATTATGGTTAGGAGTAATTAATTTGTGAAATTAATTAAGGATAATTACTTAAATGTAATTAAAGAATAATTAATCAAGGGGATTAATTAAAGTGATTAATAATGGATAATTAATTAATTAATTTGTAATTAATTAATGATGATATAAGCAAGATTTATATTAAGGTAAGTAATTAATTTAATTCATTTTAAGTTAATTAGAGAAGATGTAATTAATTTAATTCATTTTAAATTAATTATAGATGGTATGATTATAAGTCATTGCTTATATGAATGGATGATAATGGTTGCTTTGAATGGTTTGAATCTCAGAGGTGAGATTAGTAATGTTGATTGATATGGATGCATTGGTTGCATTGTGATATTAATATGGATTATCTTTTAATAGTGATAATGTGGATTATCTGTAGTTTGATAATGATAATTATCTGTTGTGAATCTATGAGTTATCTATCTATGTGTATATAGATAAGTTTAAATTGAATTGTTTTAAAACTTAAAACAACTTGGACCCTAAAAGACACGCTTTGGATTTCGATGAGACCGGGATCGGGTTTCCATATTTGGATATCCGAAAACCACATCGATTCCAATTAACGATAGGTCGTTAATCTAAGTGGAGCTTAGTGAAGATTCGAGGTATAAGAGCTATACGTCAGTATAACTCTGTGGGTGATTCCGTAATGAGTTTGACGGAATAGTACTTATAGATTCGAGATGAAGAATTAGAGTGCAAGGGTTATCGTCGTTAACTCTGAGGGTGATTCCAAAACGAGTGTAACGAGTTAATGCCTTCGGTTTCGTTCGAACCCGGAACGAACTTGTATGGATTGAATGTTTTCAGCACATCGTCAGGTGGACGATGAGCATTCTAAGTGATGTGTCCTATAAAGGTAATCGTAGCCTCAAGCCTCATCAACCGGGAATGGCTAAAACAGGGGAGGTGCAGCAAGGCTTCGTGGGTAGCCCCCACTTGAGAGCAAGATTTTCCCCTGTCTAGAAGTCCCTTTTTATTTCGGCTTAGTGGGCAGTTGGAAAGCGCGCCGACTGCGGGGTTGTCTTGTTCGGAACTATTCAGTAAGGAATGGGTCCGGCCTTGTGTAGCAGGGGATGAAGGGAGTAATCCTCGGTACGGTGATCTAGGCCACGTACTGTGACGGGCGGTACCCCAGTAGCCCTGCCATTGTATGGAATCCAAAATCCAATAAGTGTCGTACGTATTAGTTGTGCCCAACTATGTTGGAATGTGAGATGTAAGCATTTCAGCTATTTCTGTATTTTATTTGAAAACCCTAGACACTATTATAATATCACTGGATTTCCTATCAAATGTTTTGGTTAGCGTAAGGTAAAAACTTTTCCATGTTTATGTGTGGGAAGTCTTACGTGATACCTTTTCTTTTCAAAGGTTTTTGAAAGTTAAGCAACTTTAACCTGTTACTCACACCAGACCCATGTCTGACCCGGAGTTTATTTTTGTTTTCCATAAACTCTTGGGTACTCAAATTTTTTACGAGTAGCCAAGGGATTCAGGTTTGCTTTGACGAATATTGGAGGAGCAGATGGAGCAGGAGGTTTTCTGCGTTAGATAGAGTATTCCGCTGTGTGTTCTGTGTTGTCTCTGATTGTATTATGTTGTAAATACTAGACAGATGTTTATAACTGTCTAGTATGTGTTGTGTATCTGTGTACTCTGATAGTGGTTGTAAACTATGTAATATTATGTTATTAATATAATTTATTCGTTCCGCTGTTTAGATTCTGATGTGTCGTTTCTTCTTCTTCTCTTTCTTTCTCTTTTCTACCCCTTTCTTTTCTTATTAGCGATGCGACTTCCTGGAGTGTAGGGAGTTGGGTCGTCTCACCAATTCCCTCATACACTATTGATTTCCAAAAATGTACAACCTTCGAGCTCCTACATCTCAGAGATGGGTGCTATGTATAAGAGAGCTACCTTCTACACCATCAAACATATGTACTTTTGTAAAAATCTTGTATGTGCATTTTAGAAATACAATGTCAAACATTCGTCCATACAAGTTGTTTAGAAATACTACAAGCCTAAGGAACTCTCCTACTACGTCCTGTCGAGAATCACCCCTAGGATTAGTAGCGAGCAGCCCTCGCATCGAAGATCAAATGAAGATACCACTGCCACATATATATGATATGGGAAATTTCCCCTGAGGGTCGGTGACAAGCAACCCTTCATTCTATTTACTATCATTCCAAGTTTCACTTCGAATACGTAAAATTGGTTCGAAGTGGTTTTCGGATAAGAATCACTCAAATCCGACCCCGGTTCTTTAGGACCAATCATCGATAAAAAGATGTTAAGCAAATATATGCTTATCATTTGATTAATTACTTTCTTTCTTCAACCAAAAATATCGATATATATATATCTTTAAAATTCTTCTTTCTGGTATATAGAGAATCATTAAACCTCTCTTTAACTTTAAAAATACCAAATCATTTTCATTAGTCATATTGGAAAACATTTTTGAGTTAAAAAAAGGTCGATAGAAATTATACTTATTCTACTTAACATCAATTTATGTATTCAACCTTTACTGTCTGTCAAATAACGATGAAATCACCTTTTAAATTCACATGGATAGTATGGGTTCCCTCTTTGGTATTTAATACCAAGTATAAGAAGATTATTTTATATAATCTAAGTTGTATTAAATTGAATTTGAAAAAATAGAATCTTTCATACTTGCTTCGTTTTCGACATTTTGACCTTATCTATTCCATGTCTAGGAAAGAGACCATGTGATCTAGAGAACTAGTTGCTCTCGAACATCTCCTTAGTTTAAGAACCTTACATCCGGATCTCACGAATAGAAAAATTCTGTCTACTCGTCGACTTTTAGAGCTAAGATTAAATCACTTTATTTATAACAGCTTTTCTTTAAATCAATTATTTAAACTTTTTAAATAAATTATAAAACCCTTCAAATCATTTTTAAAATACTTAATTATTTATTTAAATTTTTTTATAAATGATTTGAGAAAGAATACTTAAGTTTGAAGCCATATTTCAAAAGTTATTAAAAGTGCTATGAAAAGTGTTTTAAAAGCTTATTTGATTAAAACAACTTTTCGATCATTTAGAAATCCATTTTCATTACTAAACTCACTTTTAATAAATTTTGAAATATTTATAGAATTTTTTCCAAATTTTTAAAGAATTTAAAATATCAATTTTAGAGAATTTATCACTTTGATTTTCGAACTGCCAAAATGCGACTATTTTGAAAACTGGATTTGCTTATATTTAACAATCTACTAAACAAAAATCTAAAACTTTTCTTTCGTTTAAAAATTATGACTATAAGAGTTAAGAAAATTCTTATCACAAAGAATTCCTACTCCGAATCCATCATTTAAATAGATTTAACTTTCTACGGTGTGATATCGCGAACTACATTTACGCGACGTGCCTTTTTTGACTCAATTTTCATAACTTGTCCAAACTTCACCAAATTGGATTTTAGTATTTATAAAACATTTTCAAACCATTTTTAACCATTTTAAAGAGGTTTAACAATCTCGTATACACCATTTCATTTATTAAAGAAAAGTGATTTTCTTTGTGATATTTGACGTGTATTCATCGTGACTTATTTCTATATCAAAATAAACATATAATCAACATCCAAACTTGATGATCAAAGCATAGTAAACATCCGTAGCAATCGTATCACATCACCATATTATGTAAATATGTATAAATAGAGTTTCTCACTTTGTTTTTTAATCGGAAAGGTTGTAGCTTTGCTAACTCGCGATTTTAGCTTACAAACTCTTGCATCCTGGCTCCTAGTTGGCTCGACCCTTACTTGGGATGGTATCAAGTGCGATGGCTTTGGCTAATGGAGGAGGAAGGGTTGGCCTTGAGGTTTAGGGTGGTGGTCGTGGAGAATAAAGGAGAAGAGGAGGGGTTTGTTTTGAGTTTTAATGTGTTTTGATTTATATATTATATAATTTAATTTATATTTGAACTATATTTTTCCATTATTTTGTTAAGGCTAAAAGACATGAAAGTAGAGGGGTAGAAGCTTCAAAATGAAAAAAGAAGAAGTGAGGAAATGAAGTGGAGATGGTGCGGTATTTATAGGGAAAGAAGAGGGAAAATTATCTTAATATTTAAATGCATATATATCATCACTTCATCACCACCACACCCTCCTCCTACCTCCTTCCTTTCGACCGAACATGTCCCCTCCCCCATGTGTGTAGCCCATGTGCATGTACTTGTGTAAAAGTGTTGACTTTTGAATTCTTAAGTAATAAGGAAGTGAGAAAATGTCTTAGATATTTTTGACAGTATATATATTTAAGTATATGTATATATATGTGTGTTCATGTGCATGTGGATACGTTCATGGATGTGCACATGTATATGTGCCTATGTATATCACATATAATCCCCAAGTTGCACAACTTCTAAATGTTGAATCGTTATGAATTCCAATTTAATATACATATATTTGTAAAAAAAATTGATATTAATATTTCTATCATTATATAATAATTAAAAGAGCTTATTAAATAATTAAAATAATTATTAAATCATTTAAGCTCCATTTAAATTCAAAAATCAGTTATTCCAAAATAGTGACATTATTGATGACGTCATATATATTTTTATTTTCTAAAATGAAATAAATTATTTTATTACGTATTCTCACTCCTATAGATAAATGAGTGTATGTATCCATGTTCGTGCACGATGTCGGATGGTCAAGAGCTGTTTATCGATAAATGTTTTTCGATCATTTATCGATGTTTATTCCAAAATATACATTTTGCAAATATTTATTCAAAATAAGATTATTACTATTTTATATTATTCAAAACATCATTATTTATGTTAAAGATCTTATATTTGAATATTTTTAAATTTTTCTAAAGTGCTAAATTTCCGGGTCGTTACATACTTCCTCCCATAAAAGAATTTTGTCCTCGAAATTAAGGACAAGAAGAAGATAACTAGAAATGAATATATATATATATATATATATATATATATATATATATTTGATAAAACGAAATATATACAAGATATGTAAGTAACTACACCATAAATGGTGAGAGTACACTTCATAGATACATAGGCAACTATACATTAATCCTAAATTCAGGATAAGCTTTCCTCATTCTACCTTCTGTTCCCCAGGTGCAGTCTTCTACATCACCACTCCATTGGACTTTCACAATCTCACAACTTTCCTTTTTAATAGTTTCTCATCCTGATCTACGATTAGAACTAGTTGTCTAATAATTGTTGAATTTGGTTTAACTTCTAAATCTTGCTAGGCAACCATTTCTATAATCCGTTCTGGATCATGCACATATTTCCTTAGAAGAGATATGTGAAAGACATTGTGCATGTCAGACAACCTCTTGGGCAATTCCACATGATAAGCTAATGGGCCAATTAGCTCTAGAATGGGAAAAGGTCCAATAAATCTAGGTGCTAACTTTCCTGCCCATCCAAATCTTATAACTCCTCTCATCGGAGAGACTTTCAAGAGTACAAAATCTTTAGCCGAGAATTCCAAATTTTGAAATCTTCGATTGGCGTAACTTATTGTAACGATCCAAAATTTTTGATAATTCAAATTTATTAATTTAATAAGATCTTGGTAATTTAATAGTGAAGAAATAATTTTTTTTAATTTAATAATGAAATGAATGCTAAAGTGAAATGCAACCATGGAAATTAATGCCCAGTATTAACCACCGAAACGAAATTACGATTAATTGAAGTAGTGTAAATGGTTATACGAGGCTATAAATAGAATATAAGGAAACAAACGTAAATATTGAATTAATTAATGAATTAATAATAATAAATAATAATTGAGAAAAATCAATGTCCTATGAGTAATTATATTATTGTTTGGAAATGATAACTTATTAAAGTATGATTAAGAGTTAGTGACAACAATTATTATAAGTTAACGACATATTTAATCCATTAAATTGAATTGGAATCAATTGCAGTAAATCTAAATAAATTATTACGTTAATGTTAATTAAGGTAATATTTAAGAATAATGTTAATATTATCCGTAATAGGAAAATTTGTTGAATTGAAAGAATGGAAAAGAAGACTTATTGATTTAATGGGGTTTTGAACTATAGTAATTGGATTTAATTGCAAATTAATGAAATTTAATATCTAAATATTACGTTACTTGAAATCAAGATGGAATGTGAGAATATTAATGTAATAGATTATGAATTGAAATTTAATTTTGTCCGTTTGATAATAATAAATTGAATAATAAAATGAAAAGTAAATTAAATAGAGTTATTGGAAATTAAATTTATAATTTTTGAATTTAATGACATTGAGGTTAACACTGAAATTGATAAATCAGTCAACTCTAAATTGACATCTAAATTTATTTAAATTAGTATAAATGAAAAAAAAAATTAGAAATGATAAAAATTTGTCAATTATAGAGTTGAAACTGAAAATTTGATTTAATTAATTGATTTGTAATTTATTTAATTAATGTAGAAATAGCCATTTTGACCACTGACTCAGATTTCGACGAAACTAGTTTCATCGGATCCGTAACAGTGAATTATTGTAGGATTTCAAGTTTCGTAGAGATCGGACTTGTCGTTTGATCGTACGGGCTCGAAACGCCTAGAAATCAATTTAATTGAAATCAATTGAAATCAATTTGAAATAACTTGATTTCAGCATAACTTCTTCATACGATGGAATTTGGACTTGAAACCTGTTCCATCGATTTTAAAATATTCAAAAACATCTATTTTGATATAGGGGTTGACCCAATTTCGTTCTGGAGTCAGAATGGGTTTTTGAGCCATTTTATCGTTCAACGGTTAATTCAATCTGGTCCATCTATTGTATTTTCAGTTTGTCTATATATACCTTGTTACAAACCCTAGCCTATTTCTTATTCCTCATTTCTGTATGGACAATTCAGCTTTCTCTCTTCCTCAATGGCAGACAATCAAATTCTAGATCCAATTGCAATTTCGAATCAAATTCAAAGCAAAAAATTCACTCTCCACAAACTACATCAAATTATACACGGATTTGAAACTCTCGACGAGCTCAATTCAAATCCATGATTCGTTTTTCGATTTGAGTTTCTAAGTAGTCGAAATTCAAGGGATTGTTCACGGCCGTTCGTTTCATCGTGATGGACTTCAATGGATCGTCAAATTGACGATACCATGGCATGGAGAGTGCTCTGCGTAGTTCATCGAAGCAATTGGTTTCTTGTTTCATTGGCTTGATCGCCGACATTTTGTCGATTAGGGTTCACGGTAGGCGATGACTCTCGTGTACTTGGGTGATCGGAGGATTCCTGGGTGAGGCGGCGTGGAGCGGGCATCGTGATTGAGGTGGCCGGTCGAGCCTTCGGCGTCATATCGGTGGTCAACGTCGAGAAGGAGTCGATGACAGAACGTTTCGAGCGTGATCTATATCACATAATTAAGGTTTTCCCGCCTTTTGGATGTGTTGACGTGGCCGTATCTGATAGGTGAGTGCTTTGTTATTTTATTTTACTTTTTCTCATTTTAATTTTAATTTCAAATTGTTCTAATCGACATAACTTTTCCATACGAGGGCCAATTCATGTGTGGGTTTCTTCGCTGCGATCCTATCGAAATTCTGGACATTTTAACGCTATTTTGGATGGATTCTGAGACCATTCAATTTTTGGATTTAAATTGGATTTAAGTTCAATTTAAATTCAAAAGGTGAGTGTCTTAACCAACTCACAACTTCTAAAATTTCTTATGTGTGTTAAACTAATTTATGATGTGATTAGAAATTTATTTATGGCTGTTTGGTGTATTTTTATCATCATTTCCAGTTAAATTGAATTTATTGAATTAAATTGTTATTTAACTTGTTATTGAATATAAACTACCAATAAATACCTGTTATTTATTATCTGTTCTATATTGATGTTATTTTTTGAATTGGATAATGATTGTGATAAAAGATTGATGATTGATATTGGATGAATGGATGTTGTATTTTATATTGTTATAAACTGCAATTTATTATGCATTTTTATTTCATTAGGGATTGCGATTTGAAATGATATATAACCGTATTTTTATTTTAAATTACAGATTGAAATGATAAATATCCGTATCACTTGACCATTGGGCAGAAAATTGTATACAGACACCGTGGTCTATATCTAAAATATTTTGAAAATGATTCCTATGGTTTTGGAAAGAAAAATATGGTTTAATGAATATTGATTTTTGATATTATTTAAATATTTTTTTATATATGGTTAAATGCTTGAATTTAAGCTTTGTATAAGTTTGTTAAATAAAAATTAAATCTAATAATAAAGTTTGATTTTTTTTTTGAATAAATGTGAGTAAGTATTTAAATTTTATTTTAATATAGAGTGTATAATGATTTAAGTAAATTAAGGTTGGGAGATAAATCAGAGATATATTTGAAATTTAATTTAATTAAGAATTAAACTCAAAAAGGTTGATGTAAAATTTATTAAATTAGAAATTTAAAGGTATAATTATTATAACTTGATTTCGGGGTCAAGGTGAATTAAATGATTATTTCAAATATAAATGAATTGAAGGAAATATTTAGTTATTTGTAATTTGAGTTTTATTTAAATGATGAGGGATTTATTATGTAAAAATATTTCAAAGCTAACTAATAGAAAATTTAATTATTGAATCGAAATTATCAAATTTTGTTTTGAAATTTTGGAATATTTATAGCCTTGAAATATATCAAAATTGAAATGTTGTATCGAAATTGAAATGTTTCGAAGTTACGAATTTCAAAGTATTATGTTTTAAAAGTGTTAGGGATATATTTGAAATATAAATGATATTATATTGATTTGGGTGTTAATAAAAATGATATCATATTGATTTGGTTTTTGAAGTGGAAATTATATCGTATTTACATGGGTTTTGAATGGATATTATATTCTGGTTTTGAAGTATAAACTATTTTGAAAAGACCGTGGTGTTATAATAACGTTTGGTTGTTAAAGAGACCAGGATCGGAAGTTGTCATACTCTCTGCCAACTTCGAAAACCACTTTAACAACCGTGTACGCGGTGGAGATTCCATAATGAAGTAGGATGGTGGCAGCGTTCCTTTGAGGTATATACGTGGACTCGACTCCCGTGAGTTGGCATAAGATGGCTAAAACAGAAGCGACTCCGGGCCTGTGAGGTAGCTCCTCTTATCGAGCACACTCCTTCGATATTATATTCTGACTTGGAGATTCATTTCGCAGCCACTTTTGATTTTTGATTTTAGGGGTGTGGCTCGAGGTAGGATGTAGCTCCGTGCTATGCGTCACCACTAGTCTGGATAGTAATTGGTATATCTACCGTGACATTGCCTTGTGTGCCGTGTCACCTACCCTAGCGAGCCTTGTACGAGTTTGGTTTTCTCCCGTAGCCCATGTGGTATCCTCTGGTGGCTTCCCGATCAGGAGGAACCATGATACTGGATGGATTACTAGGACTATTACGTGGTAAGGGCTATATGGGTAACCCTTAACGCTATTTAAAAGTAAGTTTATTTTACTATAGACATTATTATAATAGCGAAATATTACTACATAGTAAATAGTTTAACGGATCCTTAAGAGATGTGAATCCTGAGCATATCTTAAGTTACTGCACTCACGTTTGACACTGGATAGGAGATGTCAAATCCGTAAACATCTCCAACGCCGTTCCACTCTATTATTTACCGTTGATTTAACTTATATAAGATCTTTTAGTTCTGACTCGATTGTTTGTCTTTTTAATTTGCTCGGATCAGTCTAAGCATTTCAGGGTTTGAAGATCTTATTTCTGGAGGATGAAGACGAAGATTGTATTACTATTATTTATTATACTATTCCACTGCATTCATATTGCTCCGCTGCATTTTATTATTCTTTGGTATATGAAACTCTGATATGTATTATATAAGTAAAATCAAATGTTTTGTAAACAGCTTCATGAACCGTTTATTTGGTTATTATATTTTATCGTTCCACTGCAAGATTCTACTTTTTTTCTTCTCTACATTTTCTTATTTACCCCATAACAATCCGCCCTTCTATATGGTTTAAGTTTGACGTGTGTGGTTGATCGTCGATTTAATCTGTGCAAAAAGGCAGGATGTTGCATCTGGTATCAAAGCTTTGGTTTAGCGATAAATCTTAGCTTTGTGGGGTCTGACTCTTTATTAACCGGGTAGTAATACCCTATGATGAGTTGTTGAGCATATATATATGAGAGGCGTATTTTTTAGTGTTATAAAAAGGTTTTAATATTGTGTTAATTTGTTCTGCTTCATATTTATAAATTCTGGTTGATGCATAGGATCCTATGACATCAATAGGAATTTCTAAACATTTAATAGGACAGACCGACACAATATTTGTTTTGAATAGGTGAATGAAATAATTTTGCCTATTATATTTTCTATATATATAAAATATTATTTTATAAATGATATATATTTGGTTGCAATATATTGGTTGTTAGGTAATGAAATTTATAAATATTAGTTAGAAATCAGATTCAAAATAAAATAAATTAAATTGGAAATTTTAGAACTTAGTTCCTAGATTTTGAAATAAAATTTCCTTTCAAAGGATTTTGGAATATAATAATATTGTTTATAAGTATTTTCTGATATAAATAATTCAATATAATTGGGAATAATTTCTTTAAAGAAAATTTGGAAAGAAATAAGTTATGTATTCCCCTCTCTGTCGCTGGAAAATAACTTCGGTGATGAGTGCATGCATCATCAACATTCATTTTCGAGTTTCGAAGTGGGGATGCCACTGTAGTAGTTTTACTACAGATTTATTTTTATAACCAAATATAAAATTTAGATTGTTCTAAATATAATTGGATATAAAAATTGTAAGTGTATACATCTATCTATTATTTTAAAATGATTTGAAATTTAACCCGGTATTTAGTTCTAAATTTTCCATTAATTAATAGTTTCAATTGCCTTAGTGAAACGGAATTTAACTAATAATTGAAACCTATAAATGAAATAATAGATTTAATGCTAGGTTATAAATGAAATAACAAGGAAGTTGAAATTTGTGACCTATAAAAAGCAAAAGATGATTATTGAACATTATACTAATGAGGTAAATTTGTATAATTTTTCAATTTGCATCCTTTAACACATATATATAACTTACCAAATATTATAAGTTGTAATGATTAATAAAGAAAATGTAATCGGAAATCTTACAAGTAAAACTTGAGGTAATGAAAATATTCAATGAATTTTCTTTCATAAATAAGAATTTAATGTTATAATTGTTGTAAACTTAAGTATGACTGAAACGCCACTAATTAGATATAAAAAAAGGTTATAAAGAATGATAGTGAACTTAAGTAAATGTTGAGGTTATTTATAATAAAAATAAGTAGAAAGATGAATACTATAAATATATGAAATTAAGTAGTGAATAAATGAACGTAATACAATAAAAAAGAAATTTACATGATATGAATGGATAAAAGTAAATGGAGAATTGTAAGAAGTTAAATGAAAATTAAAAAGATAAATCATTATATGAATGAAAAGGAAATCAAACAACAAATGTTATGAAATGAAATTAACAAGAATGAACGTGATCTGTTGTTTGAAATTGTTGTTTGCTTAGTTTATGGTTGTTTGGGCAAGGATACTTTAAAATTGTTTGGATGAATAAATAATCTATCTAGTTTCATCTAAGACTGTTGAGTAAAAGTGTGCACTTAGGAGTATATTTTTCATTCTGTACAATTTAAAGTTTTTGAACCCGAACAACTATTTGTTTGTTTGATATGAATGGATAATTGATTGGTGTTGATTTTATGTGATGGTTGTATGCTTTGTTGCAAGTGATCGTTGTTGGTATTGATTTGTTTGTTTATGGTTGAAACAACTTTAAAATTTTCATTTTATATAATTATTAACTCCTTTTGGATTATATAAGTGAAATACAGGTTGTGGAAGAAATTGCTACTGCTTTTGGTTTCATAATTAAGCGTAATTGCCCGACAAATAGGTATGTTTACGGATTACGATTTTATAGCGCTATTATATTGTTTTTACAGGTTGGGATATATATATTATTTTGGAAAATATATGTTGTATATGGTTATATTTGATATTATATTTTCTCTAGACCTCTCCGCACAAAGGAGATTCTGCCAAAAATTTTCGTAAATTTTGGGCTTAGGAAATTATGAAAAATGTTTTCCAAACTTTTAATTTGGGTATAAAAAGATTTAATGGTTATAAATTGGTATATTTTATTTAAATTTATTTATTTTGTAAATTTATTTGTTTATAAATTTAATATTTTAAGTAAGATATATTGATTCCTAATTCTTCTTTTCCCCTCCTTTTCCCTTTCGGGGACGAAAAGTTTTGATTGGGAAGAGTGTAACGACCCGAAATTTTCGACAATTAAAATTTATTAATTTAATAAGATTTTGGTAATTTAATAGTGAAGAAATTAAAATTTTGTAATTTAATAATGAAATGAATGCTAAAGTGAAATGCAACCATGGAAATTAAAGCCGAGTATTAACCATTGAAACAAAATTACGATTAATTGAAGTGGTGTAAATGGTTATACTAGGCTATAAATTGAATATAAGAAAACAAACATAAATATTGAATTAATTAATGAATTAATAATAATAAATAGTAATTGAGAAAAATCAATGTCCTATGAGTAATTATAATACTGTTTGCAAACGATAACTTATTAAAGTATGATTAAGAGTTAGTGGCAACAATTATGATAAGTTAGCGACATATTTAATCCACTAAATTGAATTGGAATCAATTGCAATAAATCTAAATAAATTATTGCGTCAATGTTAATTAAGGTAATATTTGAGAATAATGTTAATATTATCCGTAATAGGACAATTTGTTGAACTGAAAGAATGGAAAAGAAGACTTATCGATGTAATGGGGTTTTGAACTATAGTAATTGGATTTAATTGCAAATAAATGAAATTTAATATCTAAATATTACGTTAATTGAAATCAAGATGGAATGTGAGAATATTAATGTAACAGATTATGAATCCAAATTTAATTTTATCCGTTTGATAATAATGAATTGAATAATAGAATGAAAAGTAAATTAAATAGAGTTATTGGAAATAAAATTTATAATTTCTGAATTTAATGACATTGAGGTTAACACTGAAATTTATAAATTAGTCAACTCTAAATTGACATCTAAATTTGTTTAAATTAGTGTAAATAAAAAAAAATAGAAATGACAAAAAATTGACAATTATAGAATTGAAACTGAAAATTTGATTTAATTAATTGATTTGTAATTTATTTAATTAATGTAGAAATAGCCATTTTGACCACTGACTCGGATTTCAACGAAACCAGTTTCATCAGATCCATAACAGTGAATTATTATATGATTTCAAGTTTCGTAGCGATCGGACTTGTCGTTTGATCGTACGGGCTCAAAACGCCTAGAAATCAAGTTGATTGAAATCAATTGAAATTAATTTGAAATAACTTGATTTCAACATAACTTCTTCATACGATGGAATTTGGAATTGAAATCTGTTCCATCGATTTTAAAATATTTAAAAACATCTATTTCGATATAGGGCTTGACGCACTTTCATTCCGGAGTCAGAATGGGCTTTTCGGGCCATTTTATCGTTCAGCGGTTAAATCAGTCTGGTCCATCTATTATATTTTCAGCTTTGTCTATATATAATTTGTTATAAACCCTAGCCTATTTCTTATTCCTCATTTCTGTACGTACAATTCAGCTGTCTCTCTTCCTCAATGGCAGACAATCAAATTCTAGATCCGATTGCAATTTAAAATCAAATTCAAAGCTAAAAATTCACTCTCCACAAACGACATCAAATTATATATGGATTTGAAGCTCTCGACGAGCGCAAGTCAAATCCATGATTTGTTTTTAGATATAAGTTTCTAAGTGCTCGGAATTCGAGGAATTGTTAACGGCCGTTCGTTTCATCGTGATGGACTTCAATGGATCGTCAAATTGACGATACCATGCGTGGAGAGTGCTCTGCGTAGTTCATCAGAGCAATTGGTTTCTTATTTCATTTGCTTAATCACCGGCGTTTGGTCAATTAGTGTTCACGGTAGGTGGCAGCGCTCGTGTATTTGGGTGATCGAAGGAGTCCAGGGTGAGGCGGCTGGAGCGGGCATCGTGATGGAGGTGGCCGGTCGAGCCTTCGGCGTCGTATCGGTGGTCAACGGCTAGAACGAGCGAGCGGCAGAACATTTCTAGCGTGATATGATATCGCGTAATCAGGGTTTGCCTGCCTTTTGGATGTGTTGACGTGGCTGTATCTGATCGGTGAGTGCGTTGTTATTTTATTTTACTTTTTCTAATTTTAATTTTAATTTCAAATCGTTCCAATCGACATAACTTTTGCATACGAGGGCCAATTCCCGTGAGGTTTTCTCCACTGCGATCCTATCGAAATTTCGAAAATTTTGATGCAAGTTTGGATGGATTATGAGGCTGTTCAATTTTTGGGTTTAAATTCGATTTAAATTCAAAAGGTGAGTGTCTTAACCCACTCACAACTTCTAAAATTTCTTATGTGTGTTAAATTAATTTCTGATGTGATTAGAAATTTATTTATGGCTGTTTGGTGTATTTTATCATCATTTCCACTTAAATTGAATTTATTGAATTAAATTGTAATTTAATTTATTATTGAATATAAACTGCCAGTAAATACCTGTTTTTTATTATCTGTTCTATATTGATGTTATTGTTTGAAGTGGATGATGATTGTGATAAATGGTTGATGATTGATATTGGATGAATGGATGTTGTATTTTATATTGTTATAAACTGCAAGTTGTTATACATTTTTATTTCATTTGGGATTGCGGTTTGAAATGATATATAACCGTATTTTTATTTTAAATTACGGATTGAAATAATAAATATCTGTATCACTTGACCATAGGGTAGGAAATTATATACTGACACTGTGGTCCATATCTAAATATTTTGAAAATGATTTCTATGGTTTGGAAAGAAAAATATGGTTAAATGAATATTGATTTTTAATATTATTTTAATGTTATTTTTATAGATAGTTAAATGCTTGAATTTAAGCTTTGTATAAGTTTGTTAAATGAAAATTAAATCTAATAATAAATTTTGACTTTTTTGAATAAATGTAAGTATTTAAATTTTATTTTAATATAGAGTGTATAATGATTTAAATAAATTTAGATTGGGAGATAAATCGAAGATTTATTTGAAATTAAATTTATTTAATAATTAAACTCAAAAAGGTTGATGTGAAATTTATTAAATTGGAAATTTAAAGGTATAAGTAATATAACTTGATTTTGGGGTCAAGGTGAATTAAATGATTATTTCAAGTATAAATGAATTGAAGGAAATATTTAGTTATTTGTAATCTGAGTTTTATTTAAATGATAAAGGATTTATTATGTAAAAATATTTCAAAACTAAATAATAGAAAATTTAATTATTGAATCGAAATAATCAAATTTAGTTTTGAAATTTTGGAATATTTAAAGCCTCGAAATATATCAAAATTGAATGTTTTATCGAAATTGAAATGTTTCGAAGTTATGAATTTCAAACTATTATGTTTTAAAAGTGTTATAATTTCAAATGTTTAGTTTCGAAGTGTATAAATTTGAAAGTGCTATAATTTTGGAAAAGGGATATATTTGAAATAAAAATGATATTATATTGATTTGGTGTTAATAAAAATGATATCATATTAATTTAGTTTTTGAATTGGAAATTATATCGTATTTATATGGTTTTGATGGATATTATATTCTGGTTTTGAAGTATAAACTATTTTGAAAAGACCGCGGTGTTATAATAATGTTTGGTTGTTAAAGAGACTGGGATCGTAAGTTGTCATACTCTCTGCCAACTCCGAAAACCACTTTAACAACCATGTACGCGGTGGAGATTCCAGAATGAAGTAGGATGGCGGTAGCGTTCCTTTGAGGTATGTACGTGGACCCGACTCCCGTGAGTTGGCATAAGATGGCTAAAACATGAGCGATTTCGGGCCAGTGAGGTAGCTCCTCTTATCAGACACACTCCTTCGATATTATATTCTGACTTGGAGATTCATTTGGTGGCCACTTTTGATTTTTTTGTTTTGGTGCCGTGGCTCGAGGTGGACGGTAGCTGCGCGCTATGCGTCACCACCAGTCCGGATAGTAATTGGTAATCTACCGTGGAATTGCGTTGTTTTCCGTGTCATCTACACCTAGCGAGCCTTGTACGAGTTTGGTTTTCTCCCGTAGCCCGTATGGTATCCTCTGGTGGTTCTCAATCAGGAGGAACCATGATATTGGATGGACTACTAGGACTACTACGTGGTAAGGGCTATATGGGTAACCCCTTAACGCTATTTAAAAGTAAGTTTATTTTGCTATAGACATTATTATAATAGCAAAATATTACTACATAGTAAATAGTTTAACGGATCCTTAGGTGATGTGAATCCCGAGCATCTCTTAAGTTACTACACTCACATTTGACACTGGATAGGAGATTTAAAATCCCGTAAACATCTCTGATGCTGTTCCACTCATATTATTTACCGTTGATTTAACTTACATAAGATCTTTTAATTCTGACTCGAGTGTTTGTCTTTTCAATTCGCTCGGGTCAGTCTGAGTCATTTTAGGGTTTGAAGATCTTATTTCTGGAGGACGAAGACGAAGATTGTATTACTATTATTTATTATACTATTCCACTGCATTCATATTGCTCCGCTGCATTTTATTCTCTGCTATGTGAAACTCTGATATGTATTGTATAAGTAAAATCAAATGTTTTGTAAACAGCTTTATGAACTGTTTATTTGGTTGTTATATTTTATCGTTCCACTGAAAGATTCTATTTTGTTTTTTTTCTTCTCTGATTTTTCTTATTTACCCCATAAAATACGCCCTTCTGTATGGTTTAAGTCTGACGTGTGTGGTTGATCGTCGATTTAAAGCGTGCAAAAAGGCGGGATGTTACACTTTTCTATCTGCTCTGGGCTTCTTTCATCTTCTTTCTGATCATGTCAACCTTTTTTGAAGCTTCTCTAATCATATCAGGACCAAGTACAAATCGATCTCCGGTTTCGATCCAACATGCTGGGGGTCTACATGGACAAACATATAAAGCTTCTATGGTGCCATGATAATACTCGCCTGACAGTTGTTATTGTAGGAGAATTCCACAAGATGACGATAATTTTCCCATGAACCTCCAAAATCTAAGATAAGAGTTCTCAAAAGATCTTCCAACACTCGATTTACCCTGTAGGTTTGCCCGTCGGTCTAGGGATGATATGCGGTGTGTATACTCTACTTTGTTCCTAAAGCTGTTTGTAATGCCTCTCAGAACTTACTGGTATAGATTGGGTCTTGATCACTAACTATACTGCTTGGGATACCATGCAATCGAACAATTTCTCTCGTGTATATTTCTAGAAGTCTTGCAGCAGTTCTTGTTGGTTTTACTCAGATAGAGTGTGCGTTTTTGGTTAATCGATCTATGATAACCAAAATGCCTTCATCTCCAAGTCGAAATTTTAAGAGGTTGAAGTAATCCAGCAGTCTTTTGTTGATCGCTCTCGATCTTCTGACAATTCACACATCTGCTAATATGAATATAGATGTCCCTTTTCATACTTCTCCATCAAAATGTTTGTTTTGCATCTTTGTACATTTTTTAAAGTCCTGACTGAAGGTTTAGCTTGGATTGATGGTATTCGGTTGACACTTCTTACTTAAGTTGTCAATATTGGGAACAAAAATTCTTCTCTTTAACTGTAATATCCCATGGTTATCGACTTTAATGCTTGAACTCTATTCTTTTCTTATATCTTTAATAATCTCCTTTAGAAATCGATCTTCTATTCGCTTGCTAGAAATTCTTTCTAGGAGAGTCAAGGTTACTACCAAATAACCAATAACGTAATGCTTTCTGCTTAATGCATCCGCTACTACATTGGCTTTCCTGGGTGTTTATAAGATATCAAGATCATATGATGCGAGAAATTCTAGCGAATGTTGCTGTCTCATATTTAAATCCTTCTAACTGAAAAGATACTTCAAAAATTTGTGATCAATGAAGAGTTCGAACTTCTCATCTATTTAAAGGAGGAATAATATTTACCATGTTCAAAAAAGTTTACCAAAATAAACTATAAGAAAGTCTTACCCAGTAAATAATGTCTCCAAATCTTTAGTCCAAACACAATAGGTAATAGTTCTAAGTCGCGTGTTGCATAATTTCGCTCATGCACCTTTAACTGCCTACTAGCATATGTTACAAGCTTTCCATGTTGCACCAGCATTGCACCCACTCCTTTTCTACATGCATCGGTATACATAGTTAAACCGCCACTAGCATCAGCAATAGCAAGGACTGGAGTGGTAGTTAATCTTTTCTCAGTTCCTGGAATGCTTCTTCACATTATAGTTTCCATTCGAATTTAATATCCTTTATTGTCAACTTTATTTGATGGGAGGAAATTTTGGGGAAGTCCTGAATGAATCTCCAGCAGTATCCAATCAATCCCAAGAAGCTGTGGATGTCCTTCGGGGTTCGCGGTTACTTCTAATCTCGTATAGCTGAAATCTTTTCTAGATCTACTGAGATCCTTTCTCCTGACATAATATGCCCAAGGAATCTTACTTCTTTCTCCCAAAAGTGACATTTCAAGAATTTGGCTTTAAGTACATTTCTTCTCATATTTCCAACACAATCTCCAAATGCCTTTCATGTTCCTTCTCGGTTTATGAATATATAAGAATAACATCAATAAAAACCAATGCCAATTTGTTTAGCACATCTTTGAATACTCTATTCATAAGGTCTATAAAGTAAGCGGGCGCATTAGTCAACCCAAAAGGGATAACTAACCATTCTTAAAAGCAATCCGTACCACTGAATGCCATTAATGGAATACCATCCTCAGCTATTCTTAGTTGATGGAATCCTGTGGCTAAATCCAATTGTGAGAATACTCGGGCACTATGAAGTTGATCAAATAAGTCATCGATGCGGGGTTGTGGATACTTATTTTTGATCGTCTGCTTGTTCAGGTCTCGATAATCCACATATAGTCTTTAGGAGCCATTAGATTTTGTAACTAAAACTGCCGCAACGGCCCAACTTGAGAGACTAGGTCTAATCAGTCATTTCTTCAACAATTCATCAGTTTGGTTTGCCAACTCATTCTTTTCTTTTAGAGCCATCCTTCGAATAAAGTGAATAACAGGTCTTGCACCAGGAATCAAGTAAATACGAAACTCAATTTGCTGATGTGAGGGCAATATTTTTACATCTTCATAAACATCTTGAAACGCCTTAACAATCGGTATCGTTTCTAAACCTTTTTGGGATGAGTCTAGTGCATACATGAAGCTATCCCTTATGGCACTAGGTTCTTCACAAGATATTTCTATACATATAGATACTGTCCTTTTAACGCAATCAAGGACAGCTTTATTCTTGGATAACCAATCCATACCGAGCAAAACTTCAAACCCAATACGGTCAAGAATAAATAGGTCACATGAAAAATTACAGGAAAGGCGAGTAACTCGGATATTTTCACAAATCGTACAAAGATTATTTGTATCGCCTATGGGATTAGACATACAAATAGTGGTATATACTATTTTTGCGATCAGTTTTAATCTATCAACCAACCCTTTAGCAATAAAACTATGGGAAGCCCTAGTGTCAAAAAATACTTTACCTAAATCATCATTAACATATATATTACCTTCCCGAACCCCCTTGCCCTTTACATTTTTATAGGTTGAAGGCTCATCTTTGATAGCATAGAGCTTAACCTACTTTCCTTTCTTCATTAATGGGCATTTGTTTCTTTAGTGTCCAGGTTGATGACAGTTGTGGCAGAGACTATTCTGATCTTAGGAGAGACGGTTTCTTACTACTGCCTTTGAACCTTGGGACTCCTACTGTACTTTGAATAATGACCTTTCTTTCCATAGTTAAAACATTCAACATCTTTGAAACATTTTTCTTGAGATCCTCTTCTAAGCTTGCCTTGCTATGGCTTGTTTCCATTGTTGTTGAACTTCCTCTTGTTGTTGTTTTATTAGGTTGTGACTAGATACCTCTTGTCCAAAGCTTCATAACGGAAGCCCGTATCTATTAAATCCACAAAGGTTCCTTTTACATAGACAGTCATCCTATCTCGATACTACTCCTTCATCCCTGAAATGAACGTCTCATTTTTCTTCAGAGGCTTTATATCAATCCAGGCTCAAAGCGTGACAATTCATTGAATTTGTGCAAATATTCTTCCACATACATTGCTTCTTGTTTTAGATTCATGAAACTTCTATAAGACAGGATTTGCCAGTGGTGGGTCTGTATTTCTCTTCAAAAAACTTCTATTAACCTTGCCTGAGATAAATTATCTTTAGATTCATTAAGAGTAATGGACTGCCACCAAACTAGAGCCCCATCCTTCAATCGCTAGGAGGCTAAGAATCTCTTTCAATTATCATCGATGTCTAATCCTTTAAATATTTTCACACATGTTCTATGCCAAGCTTGAACTTCAATAATAGATTATCTGCCTTTGAATGACTTTCCTCCCAAGCTGGTATAATCTTTGCAAAGAACAGTAAAGTTAACTTGAGGTTGCACATGAATCATTACTTCTTCAATTACCACAGCATTTGGAGCTCACCATTAGTGGCCATTGTGCTGCTACCTCCCCTTCTATGTCCTCTTTGGTTACTCATTTCTTACTATTTGGGTATGGTTAAGAGAAAATTTCGAATACAGGTGAGACTATCTTAGGGAGTGGGAATGAAAGTTGAATATACTTATTTGGACGAAAAAAATTTAAATACACGCTCTCACCATTGAAACTCATTGTAGCACATTACTAACCTTACCTCTAATGAGTTGACCCCATCAAGGCTTAGGTGTTCTCTCAACCTAAGTTCTGATACCAAATGTGATGACCCACCACCTCAAACCTTAAAGATCGACAACAATGCATCCTCGGTATTTACGTGCTGTAAATCTAAGTGCCAGAGAGGCAGATTATCATAGGGTAAAGAAAATAAAGATAGAAGATAAGACAATAATAAAACCTCACATCATATTCAACGCATAATTATACATAATAGTAATACATGCAATTGCTCCAAATTGCTCCATTAGAGTACTAGTAAGTACTAATCTAACTAGGATAGTTATAACTACCTATCCTCGTAAGTGCTGATATGTACTAAATACATAATACAATGAAATTAGAAATAGATGACTATTTATATAAGACACTTTAGCTTCATGCTCCTTCCTCCTTTCCAAAATGTTCCATGCTATCTAACTACTTGGTTGTCTGAAACAATAGGGCAACTAGAGTTTAAAGGAGAGAAAATAAACATCGGGTCATTCATGAGACTGGTGTGAGAGAATCAAAATACAGATATTTGAAAAAAAAGGTATCTCATAAGACCACACCGCACATAAACATGGAATGGTTTTTATCTTATTATTACCAAAACATTTGATACACGAAATCGGTAAATATTATTTCTAATGACATTCTTTTGAAAATACTTTATGAATGTTAGCCAAAATTGTTACATAGATTAAATTCCAGCATACTAGCCATAAATTAGGTTTTGTAATCAAATCCGAAGGCACTTATTGGAGATTGGATTTTCATACAACGACAAGGTAAGGGGCTACCTTCCGACAATACATCTCTAGAAAAATGCACCTTAGACTCCTACCTTTACCAATACAGAGCCGGTCTACCTTTACCATAGATAGTAAAGAATATCCCATCACCCCGATCATTCTTGACCTTTATGGGAATCCCAAAGCATACACAACATATCCAAAAGATGGAGGGCCTGCGTATATTTTCATGGATGTGTACATGTGTATGTGCATATGTATGTCACATATAATCCATAACTTTGCACAACTTCTACACGTTGAATCGTTACAAATTCCGATTTTGATTTCCGTTCATATTCTCTTCTTTGCTAGTATACATATATTTGTAAACAAAATTTGATAATAATATTTCTATCATTATATAATAATTAAAAGAGCCTATTTAATAATTAAAATAATTATTAAATCATTTAAACTCCATTTAAATTCAAAAATCAATTATTCCAAAATAGCAACTTTATTAATGATGTCATATATACTTTCAATTTTCCAAAATAAAATAAATTATTTTATTACATATTTTCACTCATATAGATAAATGAGTGTATTTATCCAGCTCCATGCATGATATCGGATGGCTAAAAAGCAGTTTGTCGATAAAATGATTTTCGGTCATTTTATCGATATTTATTCCAAAGTATATATTTTTGCAAATATTTATTCATAATAAGATTACTACTATTATAATTGTTCAAAACATAATTATTTATGATAAAAATCTTATATTTGAAATTTTTGAAATTTTTTTGAGGTGATGAATTTCTGGGTTGTTACTGTAACGACCCGCTATTTCGAACCATTCACATCCGCACACGTCGAACTTGAATGGCTCAAAATATCAGATTGTTAATTTATATTTAGAAAAACTTAGCATATACAGTAAATAAATCAATCATAGAAACAGAGTATTCCAATAATAAGCAGCAGAATAGATAAATAGTAGTTCATGAAGCTACTATAAAACATCAGAGTTTGAAATAAAATACAACAGAATCTCAAATACAAATGAATCTGTAATACTTAGGCAACTGACGGGTCTGAACATATATAAATGGAACAAACCGAAATAACTGAAAATTGGATAGATAGATCTTCAAACAAAGCTCCAATCTTCAAAGATGGGTCTCAAATGCTGTGTCACTCAGTCTGACCCGAGCATAAAGCAAAATACAAAAACTTGAGTCAGGATTAACATTCTTATACCAGTAAATTTAACTAAAGTGAAATGTCAACTGAAATACAAGTAATTTAAAGGATGTTCCCCATCCTCTAAGGATCCGTGGAACTATCTACTATGTAGTGATATATGCTATTATAATATGTCTATTAGTAAGTAAACTATTAAAATAGCATTAAGGCGTTACCCATATCCCCCATAACACATTTTATATATTCCCGTAGTCTACACAATTCCGTACGCTCTACCAAACCGACGGTTTACCCAGAGGAGTCACATAGGCACGGTACAAAACAAACTTGTAGAAGGCGCGATATGACATGCGACAAGGCAGGCGAGGCAATATCAGGGAAGATGTACCGTTTGCGGATCCGGACTGGTGGTAGCGCGTAGTAGCTACTACCGCCCACCTCGAGTCACATTCCAAAATCAAAGGTGCACCCAATCAAATCACAAGTATTAGAATGGTATCCAAAACATGTTCCTGATTGGAGGAATGACCTCACTTGGCCCGGCATGACTCCTATTTTAGGAACATCAAGCTGACTCGCGGGAGTCAGGGCTACACTAAAACCTCATATAGAATCGTCGCCAAACCATCCTACTTCGTTCTGGAATCTCCACTACATGCACAGTTGTTAAAGTGGTTTTCGGTATTAGCAGAGAGTATGACAATATCCGATCCACGTCTCTTTAACAATCAAACGCTTATTTCACACCGTGGTCATTTCATTTCAAACAGTTCATACTCATATCAAAATATCATATTCATTTCAAAACCATATCTATTTATCATTACTCACTTTAAATAATATTCATTTTCAAAATCGTAACACTTTAAAAATTATAACACTTTCGAAATCATAACACTTCCGAGATCATAACACTTTTGAAATCATAACACTTTTGAAATTATAACACTTTTGTAATCATAACAGTTCCCACTTAAATGGTTTAGATATTGAAAACAATATATATATTAAAATAGTTATAAATTAAAGTAGTTTATATATATCAAAATACATTATATAATAAAATTAGTTTCCTCCAATTTGCAAGTCAATTCAAATCATCTTTAATTCCAAAATTCAATTTAAAGGTCAAAGATTCAGTTCAAATTCTTATTAAACCATTTAAATTATATATCGATTTCAAATCCAAGTTTGAACTATCACTTCAATTCCAATAGGATTCAAGTTTAAATATTCAAACTTTTACAATATAAATTTCATTTGTATTTCAACATGTTACTTTATTTTTATTCAAATTGGAAAGTATTCACTTAATCATTTCAATAACAATTTATTAAAATCCCAATTTATAAATTTAAATCAATATTAAATATTCAATCTCAATTGTATTTAAAATTGAGAATATTCATTTAATCACTTTTTATCAAATATAGTTATAAATCATATTTTTTCAAAGTCTCAACATCAATAATTTCAAACCAATTCTTGTTTAAATTCAATTATTTACCAATTTAAATTTCAATTCAACATTAATTTATCTTCTCTACCTTTATTACTAAAGTTACAGAATAAATCTAATTTTAAAATATTAATACAGATTTAGATAAATACTTAAACATATTATATACCAATTAAATTAAATTTTATTAAATTAAATCTTATTATTAAATTTATTTTATATTAAATATTATTTTATATATTAAAAAATTATAAATAAAATCTTAAAAATTATATTTTCAAGACTAGCTTATAAATTTAAAATTTCCAACACATATAATTTTAAAAATCTAAATTGTACACATATATAAAAATAACATTTATGTTTTTTTTAAAATCATTATTTATTTAACCCATATATTTTCTTTCAAAACTTTGAAAATCATTTTCAAAATATAGACTAGCGGTGTTCGTATATAATTTTATATCCTATAGTCAAGTGATACAGATATTTATCATTTCAATCCGCAGTTTAAGTCTTAATATTTATGGGAGTATATCATTTCAACCCGCAATCCCAAAATTACAAAATCAATGAAAATCGCTTGGGTTTATCATTTTAACCCCTAACGATTTTCCCCTAATCTATAATATCGTTCGGGTATGTATTATTCAACCCATACGGATTTTTAAACTAAAAGAGAACTTGTAGAGTAAGAACAAATATGATAATAATATAATATCAACAACATGCATATATCATCAGTAACAATTGAAATATAATATATATAACAGGTTATGGTGTCTTATGTCATAGGTAAATAATGGTACTAATTGCATATCATATTTAACAATTAAATAACTTAACAATTCGAATTTATCAGCATATTTCAATAGTCATTTCATGTGAATTAAATTTACTAAATATAAGAATGTTAATCGTGAGTGATTGCTCAACTTTCGAGGTTAGAGAAATTTGACGATAAAATTGAGCTATGAATCTAAGCATAAATTCCAAAATACAGCATGATGAACGAATTCAATGAAGAAAGCATGCAAGACGGACTAGAATTGATGAAACAAAAATATAAATTAAAATTTCTATAACATATAGTTTGAACCAACATCAAAATAAATCTTTTTGACAGTAACGGGTGTGCAGCGCGAGGCTACACAGCCGGTTAAAATAAGGCTAATACAGTAATAAGGTTCGACCAATAGGCCTGGTCAATGGCCAAGGAAGAGTTCCACAACCTAACGTAAACTACATACAAAACCCAGTCAATAATTACACAAGAGCTAAGATATGCAAAAGACATATCAACCTACTACTAATGTAATGAGTCAATCAGCCAGAGCATTATCCCTGAATGGTAGAACTCGAGTGGAGGGCCATCTGCGTGAAGAACCTGTCCAAATAGAAAATATATATCCAATTCGATTACATATCTCATCAATATTGCTTGTAGGTTTGTTGAAAATGTGTGCATTTCTCTCTTTCCATAAGCACCAACTGTAGATGGCTATGAAGGAATCTAGATTCTTGTCCAAAGGGTTATATTGCCAATGCTCAAAAAATGAACGAATGACAGGAATGTGACCAAGGAGAGAAGCACCGGTAGTGGCCCAAATGTGATAAGAGAAGTCACAGTCAAAAAAAAAAGACGAGTGATCGATTCTTCATGCATGAGACACATGACACAGGAAGGGTCTACTGAGATATTCAAGCGCCTAAGCCTATCTCTGGTTTTGATAAGGGCATGAATGAGGCACCATTGGAAGAATATAATGCGCGGGGAAAGCTTACATTTCCAAATTTTTGCAAAAGAGTATGATCTGCCGAGATGATTAAGAAAATCATAGCAGGAGGAGACGGAAAAGCCATGCGTAGGAGATAAAGCCCAGGTGTAAAAATCTGGTGAGTCGGAGAGATGGATTGAGGGAGCAAAGAAGAGGCAGAGACAAGCTCATTCAGAGTGTTGAGGTCGAAGAGGGATGGGGGCAAAGGCAGTGCGGACCCAGGGCTGAGATCACATGAACTGTTGTGAAGTTGTGGGAAGTATGGGAAAAGAAATTAGGGTAAGAGTGGGCTAGGGGAAAATGACCGTACCAAGCGTCCAACCAGAAAAGGCAACTATCACCATTACCTAGAGTGACATGGAAAAGATTTTTGACCCGGGGGATGATACGTATGACTCCAGCCCAGAAGGGAGAGAGTCTGGGATGAGGGGTGGAGTGAAGGACCAGGTGAGGGTTGACTTGATAGTGGAGCTGAAGAATCCAATTTTTCCAAAGGAGGTCACCTGGTGAGATTATGCACCAAAACACTTGGATAAGAGAGCTGTGTTGAAGGAGGCAAGGTTGGTAATGCCAAGTCCCCCATGATCTTGATGTAAACAGATCGATTTCCAACTGATTAAGCATTTTGTTTTGTTACCATTCCAAAGAAAAGAGCGCCGAATAGCATCTATTTTGAGTATAACCCAGTTTGGCAATCTATGAAATGATATCTAGTATGACGGTAGGGCAGAGAGGACAGATTTGACAAGAACAAGGCGGCCAGCTGAAGATAGCGAGTTAGCTTTCCAGGATGCAAGGCGAGACTCAATCTTAGAAATGAGGGGGAGCCAGTCAGAACGGGCCAGTTTGGTGGGATGCAACGGAATGCCGAGGTATGTGATGGGGAAGTGACCAAGGTGACAATTGAGTAGTGAAGCGGTAGGTGGAACGAAGTGACCGGAGTTTCCAATGATCATTGAGCTCTCGCTGAAGTTAATGGATAAACCCGAGATAAGTTCAAAGATATAAAGTAGGACCTTAAGGCAGTGGATATGAGCTGATTCAGGGGAGATCATCAAAATTGTATCATCCGCAAACTGGAGATTGGAGATCGAAAGATTCGAGTTGTGAAGATGGATGCCCTTTAATAGGTTGTTGGAAATTGCAAGCTTTACCATCCGATTAAAAACATCTGAAGTAAGGACAAAGAGAAGAGGGGATAGGGGATCGCCCTGCCTTAATCCACGAGCCGACTTGATATGTCCCCTTAAGGAACCATTGATGGAGATCGACGAAAAACTTGTGTTAAGAATACACTTTATCCATTTGCACCATGTATCTGGAAAGCCCCAGTGTTTCATGAGGTCTGGCAAAAAGAACCAGTTAACCGAGTCAAAGGCTTTGGAGAAGTCAATCTTAAGTAATGCTCCAGGAGTATTTGAGAAGTGATAGAATGAAATGACTTCCTGTGTTGCCGCCACACAATCCAAAATATTTCTACCAAGGATGAAGGCCGATTGCTCAATAACAACTAAGGAGCTAATTACACTCTGCAGGCGGTTGGCTAAAATCATAGTGATAATCTTAAAAGTGGTGTTGAGGAGACTAATGGGTCGAAATGAGGGAAGAGTGACGGAGCCAGGGGATTTAGGTAACAGGATGATGTTGGCATAATTAATACGAGCAACTGTGGAAGGATCTTTATGAAATTCGTGACACATCTCGATTATATCGGATTTAACTGTGCTCCAGAAATGCTTGAAGAACATGGGGCCAAAACCATCTGGGTCGGAGGCTTTGTCATCTGCCATTAGCTCAGGGCTGTCCAGATTTCATCTTTCGAAAAGGGATGATCAATGGGGATCGAGGAAGGATTTGGGTAAAGAAAATTCCAGTCAATGGGCGGGGGCGAGGAAGGCAGATTGCCTAAGATGTTTCGGTAGTAGTCTGTGAAGAGACGGAGAATGTCTAATTGGTTAGAGTAAATTGAATCATCATGGAAAATTTCTGAGATGAAGGCGGAACTGCGGTGGCCATTGGTGAGTCTGTGGAAGAAAGCGGTATTTTTGTCCCCTTCATCGATCCATTTAGCTTTGGAACGTTGTTTCCAGCCAATTTCTTCTTGTTTAATCAGTCTGTCTAGTTCAAGTTCCAGCTCACGAAGTAGATTGGATTCTGAAGCAGATAATGGGCGGGATTCTTGCAAAATATTAAGCTGAAGGATGTTGTCCTGGGTTGCCACAATACGGGTTCGGATCGAGCCCCAAATAGATTTGGCCCAAGGTTTGATTAACTTTCTTAAAGATCCTAGTTTAGAGACTACATGTGTAGTTGCCGACTGAATCTGGCAGGGTTGGGACCATGCGAGCTTAAAAAAGTCATCAAAAGATGGTTCTAGGAGCCAAAGTCGTTCGAATCTGAATGGTCGATTTGGAGTAAGATTGTTACCAGTATCAAGAAGAAGAGGGCAGTGGTCAAATAGGATGATGGCGAGACCAGAAACAATGGAGAGGGGGTGGAGGTCATCCCAGGCGGGGTTAAAGAGGAAGCGGTCTAATTTTGCAAGGACAGGGACGACTCTTCGGTTGGACCAGGTAAAAACACGGTTACTGATTGGAGGGTCGATGAGAACGCAAGAGTGGATGAAGTCGTTAAAGGCTTCTGAGTCCAGAGAATGGGTGCTGGAGCTTCGCTCATAGGAGGATCTGGTAGTGTTGAAATCACCTCGGATAATCCAAGGGCCATTGATATGCGAGGCGAAGTCCGTACAATTTGACCAGAGTGTGGATCTGCCATGGGTGTTATGAGGTCCACAGATATTAGAGAAGGAATAAAGTAGGCCCGAGTGAAGATGGCGAAGGATGACATGTAGGGCCGCAGGGTGAGTAAGGACTTGACAAAGAGACCATAGCGATTCGTTCCAAGCAGTAATTGTACCACCCCTAGGATCGATCGCATCTATGTGGGCCCACCCAAACAGGTAGGGACCACAACGCAGTTTGAGATGAGTTGGGGAAGGGTCCACTAGTTTGGATTCTTGGATAAACAAAATGTCAATTTTTTATAGGGCTAGGACGAGATTAGTAGCATGAAATTTAGACAGATCTCCCAGCCCACGAACATTCCATGATACAATTTTCATTGAGAATGGGACATACGCTCGGTTTCTAGCGATTGCATGGACGAATAGTGCTCATCAGATAAAATTACTCCCATGCAACGTGCCATTTTTTTATTTAATTTAGAGTTAGCTTATGAAAATACAACGGTTTAAAAAAACTACCCGAGCTACCAGGAATGGAGTCAGCAAAGTTCAGGCGGTTGCTTCTTCTGACAAGGGAAGGGGAGAGTGGAGCAAGCTGCCGGGGGGCTGTCGGGATTTCACGGCTAGGCGAATGAGATGCCAGATGAGGGGATGACGGCTCGTGTTGCTGAGAGGCTGGAGATATAATAGAAAGGAGAGGTCTACGTCAGAAAATGGGTCCCAGCGGGGCTCAATGGCGGGCCAGTCCCCCCACTTGTTCAAGTCCACGGCCTCAAGGGAGTCATCTCGCAGGTGATCTGAGGGGCAATGGAGGGATTTGGCGGTGACATAGAAGCTTCATGGTTCATGGCGTCTAAGAGGGCATCCTGGTCTGACAGATCAGAGGGGATGTTGAGGGGTTTGAGAAGCACCGGAAGTTTCGGTCAAAGTCAGTACCCAAGATGAGAGTCTTGGGTCGCCGCCTAAGACGCACATGCTCCCACCGTTCCACTGTCAGCAAATGCTTTGCATTGTTTATTCTAGCAACAAATGTGGAGGGTGTGGCTATGCCGCTGAAAAATTGAATCTGTAAATATAGATAACGGTGATCGAAGTAAGGCCAATCACAATCATCCAGACCGATGGGGCGACCGATGGAGCTAAGGGATTCAGTTACTGCTTCCAGGTTGTCCCTTAGGAGCACCGGGAAGCCATGCACTCTTTCCCACGACGGAGGTTCGAGGCTAGGAGCACTCGGAGGCATGACATCTGACCAAGGCTGCATATGAACCGTGCCCGAGTTTGCCGGTTTACTTATCGTCCCTAGCTGCAGAGCTCTTTCACGGATGATTATGGAGGGACTATAAACAAGGAAGCAATTATCTGATAAGATCCAAATAGTCCATTCACAGAAGTCAAGTAGAGCTGACAAGGCGACAGAGAGAGTTTCAGTGGTCCAGAAGCCGCTGATGATTGTGGTCGTGAAATACTTCGAGGGGTCATCCATGGGATATTGATGAGGAGTTGCAGATTTGGGATTTTAGTTAGAGGTATGAGAGGATTGTTGTTTGAGAATTTGGATAGAGGTTTGAGAGGACTATTGCGTGTGAATATGTTTTTGAAAAAAAACTTTTTGCTTGGCAGAAGATTTTAGGACCCACTTCGGCTGCGCAGAATAAATGTCCTCAGGAGCTGGTACTTTATGCACGGTAGACGAAGCGTTAATTTTGTTGGGAAAAGTCAGCTGTGAATGACCATAGAAGCCGCAGAAAAAACAAATCTTTGATTCTCTGCAATCTTCGGCCATGTGTTCCATTCCTGCATCTGAGACAGCGGCGTTTCGACTTTAAAAATTCGATGGTGGTGTGGGTCGTTTTGAAAATAGGAAGGAACCTGTGGCGCTTGATCACCGGTGGGTTATGGAGCAGGGGAGGGCAGGACGGGAAGGCCACAACTTGAGCGTATTTTTTCGACGAGGGTGATAAGGTGCGATGGACAGTATGAGAACGAACAGTATGATTGAGGGCTCGGTTGGCTGGATCAGACGGAGTCGCCGCCAAGTAGGATGTGCGGATGAGATCGATTGGATCCCCATGACCAGGAGCCGATGAGGTAGTGGATGGGAGCCGAGACTTCGGCGAACGTAGGGAGGGAGAGGGAATGGAACGAGAAGGATGAGGGGACTGGGAGAAGGAAGCCATGATTCCAAAATAAATCTTTATATTTATATTTCAAAATCAATACTTATGAAATTCAATTTGACACATATATTAGGACAACTTTTATATATATTATTTGTTTAAAATTCAATATCAATTTAAAACACATATTAATAAAATAAATATATATTATTTCAAAATCCTTTTTTTAAACACATGCCAAAATCATTATATATTATATTTGTTTCCAAAATTTCAAATAAATATGTAAGCGTACTTCAATTTTTTTCATATAAAATTTGTTGCCAAAATTGATTTAAATTTAAATAAGTACAGATCTTATCAAAATATATGTATAAACTTCTTTAAACATATTATTAATAAACTAGATAGCTTATATATATATAAAACTTTTGATTAAAGACACCAAAACATACATATGCAATATACTATATAAACTTACTTATTATATAAAAAAGAGATCGAATTCCCAAAAAGGCAGTAAAGAAGAGAAAAGCAAGGTCTAATATAAAATCAATATATATATATATATATATATATATATATATATACTGACATGTGAGTAACATTACTTGGATAAGTATATGTGTACTGACACACACACACACACACATACATGCATACATACATACATATATACATTGAAAGAGGCTTGTAGAGTGATTCCTAAAAAGCTAAATATATATACAACTTATACATATTTTTATATTTACTAAAGAAAATATATTTCTTTAACGAACAAATTGTACTACTTATAATATAAATATACCTTAGCTTCATATAAAGAGGAGAAGGCTCGAGAATGTCTCGGTTGTACGAAGGAAAAGCAAGATGATTGTGAGCAAAGTCGATGCCGAGGTTATGTGGTGTGGAGGCTCAGGGAGGTGAGACTGAATACGGTCAGGAAGGTGGCTGCGGCATGCATAGGTTGACATGGGTTGGTCTGGGTGTGTTAGGTGATGGGTTATATGGCAATAAGTGGTGGCTTGGCAATCTGGAAAGGTGGCGTGGATGCTTGCGTGTCAGGGCCTTCGGTGTGACGGCTGTACTACGGTGGCGTGGATGCTTGCGTGTCAGGGCCTTCGGTGGGTCAGCACAATGGTTGATGGCGAGTGGGAAAAGGGAGGGGTGCTTCTCTGGTGTGACGGCTGTACTACGGTGGCGGAAGTGGCATTCGGTGTAGCGGCATGCTGCTGCCATTCTTCGGAGGGGTGGTGGCGTTTCTCGGTTGATAGCGGAGGCCTGTGCACCAGCATGGAGGCCATGTCGGAAGCAAAAATGAATAGAGAGAGAAGGAGGCGAAGAACGATGTGTAAGCGGTTCCAGGCGAAACTAGCAAGGGTCGGAGCACAAATATGGTTACAAGGCCTAAGATCTACTGCTTACATGGCGGTGAGAGGCCATATGGAGGACGAGAAATGTTTTTTATGAAAAAGTGAGCAATTGGCACGAAGCAAATATGTAGATGCTTCAAATATTTTATTTATTTTCGATGAAGCATGAATGTAGAACTAAGAAAGGAGAAACTCAGGAAAAATGAACACTAGAAATATATAAATAGATAGGAATCGAGAAAGCCAACAGTTGAAAAGAAGAAGAACAGATTGAAACGTCTCATAAAGAAACTGATGAATTGATGGGAATAGTGAATGGCACGTGCTAAATTTCAGAAAGTATTAACGACAAATTTGTATTGGAATTATATGGTGGGCAAATGAATGGACATTGGAAGTGAAAAGGCACAAAACAATTACTGATACGACGAACCGTTTCACAGATTTCGACGTGTATCGTACCTCGAAATGCATAAATGAATATACGGCGGAGATCAGCACAACGAAGCGAATAAAATGGTACACAAATATTAGACCATCGTATCAAAAGTCGATATTTCGTTGCTAAACTGCTGCAAATTCGTCAGAAATAAGATAAATAGAGCTAGTGGAGTCTAAATTTGATAAAACGAATATTTGATGTCTTATTCAGAAAATGATTTACATTTTTGCTATATAAAAAGACTTAGATTTCGAAAAAACATTTTATTCTCATCGAATTAACTGATTTTAAATTGAAATTGAAAATTTACACAACAGAATTAACTTACATATTTTTCAATAAAATTTACCATTTGCTATGCTTGAATAGACGTATTCCAAATATCAAAATTTCCATTTCAAAATTTTATTGTTTAATTTCAAAAAAATTCAGTTAATTTACGTTATAAAACCATTTAAAATTTTGGATCGTTAAACTCTCCCCACTCAAAACTTTTCGTCCACGAAAAGGAACGAGATAGGAGAATAGAAACAACCAGAAGAAAGAAAAGAAAAAAAATAGATTTGAAATATAAAATACCAGATATGACAATTAATTCCAACCATATAAATTTCATTTATTTTTAAATTGGTTTATATTCAACGAATTAATTTCAATTCATTTTATTTAATCACAACTTTATTGTGTTCATATTTGACTAACTTCAATCCCATGTTTTCCATTTAGTTGATTTGATTTCAATTTATTACCGCTGTTACAAAAATTTCCTTTAAAAGAAAATTTATTTTATTTAGCTCATTCATTTATTCCATTTGATTTCAGTTAAGTTAATTCCTCAATAATTCAATTTCAACTATTCTTTATAATTTATCATTTATTTACGAGGATATGAATTCTTTTATTACCTGCTTAGCTTCTTAAATTTACATTTATTTACTCATTCTCTATTTATTATTCAATTTGTTTTAGCTTAAATTTTTTTATAATATAAATTAAATGTATAACATTCATTTTAACAACACAGTTCTTATTTATAAATTCCCTTATCAGAATCTATTTTTTTCCACATTTCATTTCTCACATTTTATATTGTATACTGTTCTACTACACATTCTTATCACATGTAAACTTTTAAATATTTTAGGTAAGTTTTATTAACGTCTTTGAATGTAATTGAACACTATACAAATTTGCTTTTTATTTACAATATTTTTATTAAGCAAGATTTCAGTTTGAACAATTTTATCATTTAAATTTCTCTTGTATAACCTTCAATTTCAAATTCACATTCATTTTAACTTTTGAATATTTTAGGTAAGCTATATATGGTTTTGAATGCAATTGAATATTATACAAATTTATTTATCCTAGTTCAACTATTTCAAGTTCTTTAAATTTCAATTCTAATTTTAGTCACTCCAATCATTCTAATTCTTCTTATTATCTTTTTTCTTTTCATCTCAATAGCTGAAAATCATCACTCAACACAGAATTTAAGAGTTGAAATTCGGGTTTCACTTTGAACAGTTTTTAAATGCATATATTTATTTTATTTCATACGCCAAATCATACTCAAGAAATTCAAATCAAATCTGGTTTTCAAAAAAAAAGTGTAGCAAAGATATTTAGTGGTCTCTCCACTTCGAGACTCAAAAATGAATGTCGATGATGCTGCGGTCATCGCTGAAATTATTTTTCAGCGACAAAAGAGGAGATATCAATTTACTTCATTTAAAATTCTTTGAAAAAAATATTTCATGCGAAAATACTTTCAAATAATATATTCGAAACTTTAAAACCAAATTTTTGAATAGTACCGGAAATTAAATTCTCAAATCTTTAATTTAATTTCATTTAGCAAATCAGATTTATAGACCATGGTTATACATTTCATCTTTTTATATACAACAATAATCAATGGTTTTAGGAATGTTGACCAAATAATAAATGATAATATAGTATTATCCCTTCAAACAACTAATTCTTTTAACTATAAATTTCAGAAAATTATATCTTTACATATAAAATATAATCATACATAATTTACAAATTTTGAAATTTTTTTTGTGTAGTTTGCTCTGCTCGAGTGTTTTCGAATTCCTATAGATAGCGTTGGCCAGACGAATCGATCAAAACTCCAAATCAAACTGAACAATTCAAATAAAACTATATAAGACATTTTTATATTAATAACAAATACACTCCCTCATAGGATGATTCAAGAATGGATTTTTAAAACAAGGATAGAGATTTAAATTTAGAGGAACCCTAATCAAAGAGAATTCTAACAAAGAAGATAGGCTTGAAAGGAAGATAAGACAATTGAATTACAAAAGAAGAAATGGATAGACTATTTTATCATGGGAGCCTTAACCGGATCAACCGAGATTCCAGGAGTAAGATCGATGCAGAAATCCAATTTTCCACTTGAAGGGAAGAGAAGTGGCTTTACCAAAACAATCAAAATAATCCCTGACTAGTGGAGAAAGTCAAGGTCACAAGGCTGAACATCAGCGAAATGTTAAACTGCCAGAAAAATCCCGAGGAAATCTACATTCGTTCATAAAAGAATTACCTTGGTGATCGACAAGAGAAATAGTTTGGGCTTAGCAAGAGATAACAGCACCATGACCGAAGACGTAGAGATCTCTGGTGAATCGATGCCTGTTGTAAAGGGGTTTCACCCCTTTACAAATCATGCCAGATTGGTGGGACTGCCGATGGATTAGTCACACAAAAGGATGAAGTTCCCAGTTGAGGTGGCAAGATGTTCTCAAATTCATTATAAAGATCAACTGGAGTGGAGCTATGGGATGCTCCAGAATCAAGAAGAACACAACAGGAAAAGACAAGAATGAATTTTTAGAATGAAGGGGAAAGTTCCAAAATTCAAAGGAAATCTGAATCAAAGAGGATAAATTCAAGCTCAAACGAAAATGACACTATAATTGATTTTTACTCATTTTAGGGTATCGCTACCCTGTCTCTAATTAGTTTATATTCTATATGCCAAGTTTTGCCTTAAACCTCGCTTTGATACCAACTGTAATGACCCGCTATTTCTAACCATTCGCATCCGCACATGCCGGACTTGAATTGCTCAAAATATCAGTTTGTTATTATATTTGGCAAAACTTAGCATATACCGTAAATAAATCAATCAAAAAATCACAAACATGGAGTATTACAACAATAAGCAGCGGAATAGATAAATAGTAGTTCATGAAGCTACTATAAAACATCAGAGTCTGAAACAAAATACAACAAAATCTTAGATACAAATGAATCTCTAATACATAAGCAACTGACGAGTCTGAACATAAATGACCAGAATAAACCGAAATAACTGAAAATTGGATAGATGGATCTTCAAACGAAGCTCCAATCTCCAAAGACGAGTCTCAAATGCTGTGTCACTCATTACGACCCGAGCATAAAGCAAAACACAAAACACTCGAGTCGGGATTAACATTCTTATACCAGTAAATTTAACTCAAGTTAAATGTCAACTGAAATACAAGTAACTTAAAGGATCTTTAGGATCTCTATCCTCTAAGGATCCACGGAACGATCTACTATGTAGTAATATATGCTTTTATAATGTGTCTATAGTAAAGTAAACTATTTAAATAGCGTTAAGGCGTTACACATATCCCCCATATTTTTTTATATATTTCCATAGTCTATACAATGCCATACGCTCCACCAAACCGGTGGTTTACCCAGAGGACATCACATAGGTACAACACAAAACAAACTCGTAGAAGGCATGATAGGGCATGTGACAAGGCACGCGAGGTTACACCAGGGTAGATACACCGTTTGCAGATCTGGATTGGTGGTAACGCATAGCATCTACTACTGCCCATCTCGAGACACACTCCTAAATCAGAGTGCACCCAATCAAATCACAAAATAATAGAATGTATCGAAGAAATGTGCCCGATTGGAGGAATGGCCTCACTTTTTCTAGCATGGCTCCTGTTTTAACCATATCAAGCTGACTCGCGGGAGTCAGGGCTACGCTAAAACCTCTTATAGAATCATCGCAAAACCATCCTACTTCGTTTTGGAATTTCCACCAAGTACATAGTTATTAAAGTGGTTTTCGGCATTAGGAGAGGGTATGACAATATCTGATCCACGTCTCTTTAACAACCAAATGCTTATTTCACACCGTGCTCATTTCATTTCAAATAGTTCATACTCATATCAAAATATCATATTCATTTGAAAACAATATACATTTATCATTATTTACTTTGAATAATATTCATTTCCAGAATCGTAACACTTCAAAAATTATAACACTTTCGAAATCATAATACTTCCAAGATCGTAACACTTTTGAAATCATAACACTTTCGTAATCATAACAGTTCCAACTTAAATAGTTTAGATATTAAAAATAGTATATATATTAAAATAGTTATAAATTAAAGTAGTTTATATAAATTAAAAATACTTTATATAATAAAATTAGTTTCCTCCAATTTCGCAAGTCAATTCAAATCATTTTAAATTCCAAAATTCAATTTAAATCAATTTTAGTTTAACCATTTCAATTTAAAGGTCAAAGATTCAATTCAAATTCCCAATAAACCATTTAAATTTTATATCGATTTCAAATCCAAGTTTGAACTATCACTTCAATTCCAATAAGATTCAAGTTTAAATTGTCAAACATTTACAATATAAATTTCATTTATATTTCAACATCTAACTTTATTTTTATTCAAATTGGAAAGTATTCACTTAATCATTTCAATAACAATTTACTAAAATCCCAATTTACAAATTTAAATCAATATTAAATACTCCTTCTTAATTTTATTCAAAATTGAGAATATTCATTTAATCACTTTTTATCAAATCAAGTTATAAATCATATTTTTCAAAATCTCAAAATCAATAAGTTCAAAGCAATTCTTGTTTAAATTCAATTATTTACCAATTTGAATTCCAACTCAACATTAATTTATATTCCCAACCTTTATTATTAAAGTTATAAAATAAATCTATTTTAAAAATATTAATATATATATATATATAAATAAATACTTAAACATATTATATAACAATTTAATTGAATTTTATTAAATTCAATCTTATTATTAAATTTAGCTTATCTTAAATTATTTTATTATTAACAAAAAATTATAAGTAAAATCTTAAAAATTATATTTTCAAGACTAACTTATAAATTTAAAATTTCCAACAAATATAATTTTAAAAATCTAAATTTTACACATATAAAAAAATAACATTTATATATTATATTTTTTTAAATCATTATTTATTAAACCCATATATTTCCTTTCAAAACTTTGGAAATCATTTTCAAAATATAGACCAACGGTGTCCGATATAATTTTCTATCCTTTGGTCATGTGATATGGATATTTTTCATTTCTACTCGTAATTTAAGTTTTAATATTTACGGGCATATATCATTTCAACCCGCAATCCCAAAATTACAAAACCAATGATAATCGCTTGGGTTCATCATTTCAATCTATAACGATTTTCCCCTAGGAGAAATAATATTTTTCGATATGTATCATTTCAACCCATAGGGATGTCTAAACTAAAAGGGAATATGCAGAGTAAGAACAAATATGATAATAATATAATATCAACAACCTGCATATATCATCGGTCGCAATTTAAAAATAATATATATAACAGGTTATGGTGTCATATGTCATAGGTATACAATTGCAGATAATTGCATATCATATTTAATAATTAAATAACTTAACAATTCGAATTTAACAGCATATTTCAATCGTCATTTCATGTGAATTAAATTTAATAAATATAAGAATGTTAATCGTGAGCGATTGCTCACCTTTCGAGGTTAGAGAAATTTGACGATGAAATTAAGCTACGAATCCAAGCAGAAATTCCAAAACACAGCACGATGAACACAAATTCGACGAAGAAAGCAGACACGATGGACTAGAATTGATGAAACAAAATATAGATTAAAATTTCTATAACATATATTTTAAACCAACATCAAAATATATCTTTATATTTATATTTCAAAATCAATATTTATGAAATTCAATTTGACACATATATCAGGACAACTTCTATATATATACTGTTTGTTTAAAAATCAATATCAATTTAAAACACATATTAATAAAATAAATTTATATTATTTCAAAATCCTTTCCTTAAACACATGCCAAAATCATTATATATTATATTTTTTCCAAAATTTCAAATAAATATTTAAACGTATTTAAATTTTTGTCATATAAAATTTGTTGCCAAAATTGATTTAAAATTTAAATAAATACAACTCTTACCAAAAGATATGTATAAACTTCTTTAAACATATTATTAATAAACATGGATAGCTTTAATTATATATATAACTTTGATTAAAGACACCAAAACATACATATGCAATATACTATATACACCTTACTTATTATATAAAACAGAAATCGAATTCCCAAAAAGGCAATAGAGAAGAGAAAAGTAAGGTCTAATATAAGATCAATATATATAAATATACTGACATGTGAGTAACCTTACTTGGACAAGTATATGTGTATTGACACATGTATTTATATATTAAGAGAGGCTTGTCGTACGATTCCCAAAAAGCTAAATATATATACAACTTATATGTACTTCAATATTTACTAAAGCAAATATATTTCCTTAACAAACAAATTGTATTGCTTACAATATAAATATACCTTAGATTCATCTAAAGAGGAGAAGGCTTGGGAATGCTCAGCTGTAGGAAGACAAAGCATGGTGGTTGTGAGCAAAGTCGATGCCGAGGTTGTGTGGTGCAAAGGCTTAGGGAGGTGGCGATTGGATACGGTCAGGAAGGTAGTTGCAACATGCATAGGCTGACGTGGGTTAGTCTGGGTGTGTTAGGTGATGGGTTGTACGGATATAGGTGATGGCTTGACAATCTGGAAAGGTGGCGTGGATGCTTGCGAGACAGGGACTCACGCTGCTGCCGTTCATTTGGAGGGGTGGTGGCGTTTCTCAGTTGATGGTGGAGGCTTACGCACCGGCATGGAGGCCATGGCGGAAGCAAAAATAAATAGAGAGAGTGGGAGGCAGAGAACGATGTGTAAGCGGTTCCAAGTGAAACTAGCAAGGGTCAGAGCACAAATGTGGTTACAAGGCTCAAGATCTATTAATTGCGCGGCGGTGGAAGGCCAAAGGAGGACAAGCAATGTTTTTTTTTTTATGAAAAAGAGAGCAACTTCCCTGAAGCAAATACATAGATGCTTCAAATATTTTATTTATTTTTGATGAAGCATGAATGTAGAACTAAGAAAGGAGAGACTCAAGAAAAATGAACACCAGAAATATACGAATAGATAGGAACAGGGAAAGCCAATAGCTGAAAAGAAGAAGAATAGATTGAAACGTCTCACGAACAAACAGATGAGTTGATGGGAATAGTGAATGTCACGTGCTAAATTTTAGAAGGTATTAACAACGAATTTCTATTGGAATTATATTGTGGGAAAATGAATGAACATCAAAAGTAAAAAGACACAAAACAGTTACCGATACGACGAACCGTTTCGCAGATTCCGCCACGTACCGGACCTCGAATTGCACAAATAAATATACTGCAAAGATCAGCACGATGAAGCGAACAGAACGGTACACAGACATCAGTGATATGACCATCGTGGCAAAAGTCGATATTTCGCTGCTAAACCGCTGCAAATTCGTCGAAAATAAGATAAACGGAGCTAGAGGAGTCGAAAATTGACGAAATGAATTTTGACGTCTCACTCAGAAAATGATTTACATTTTTACTATATAAAAAATTTAGATTTTGAAAACATTTTATTTCCATCAATATATCTAATTTTAAATTGAAATTAAAAATTTACACAACAGAATTAACTTACATAATTTTTAATTAAATTTACCATTTTGCTAATGTTTAAATAGACACATTCCAAATATCAAATTCCCATTTCAAAATTTTATTATTTAATTTCAAGCAAAATTTCAGTAAATTTACGTTATAAAACCGTTTATAAATTTTGAGCCGTTACAGTTACAGCCTTCCCCCTTAAAAGAATTCCATCCTTGAAATTAAGGATAAGAAGAAGATAACTCGAAATGAATATATATAATTGAGAAAATGAAATAAATACAAGATATGATAAGTGACAACATCACAGACGGTGAGTACACTTCATCGATACACATGCAACTATACATCAATCTTAAATTTAGGATAAGCACTCCTCATTCTATCTTATTTTTTCTAGGTGCAGTCTTCTGCAACACCACTCCATTAGTCTTTCACCAATCTCACAACTTTCCTTCTTAATCGTTTCTCATCGTGATCCACGATTTGAATTGGTCATCTAATAACCGCCAAATTTGGTTCAACTTCTAAATCTGTCTAGGCAGTAGTTTTGTAATGATCCCGTCTTTAAATTAAATTAAATTTAATAATTAATATAAAATTTTGGAATTTAATTGTGAATTAATTTGAATTTTTCAAAACAAATAAATATGTGTTGAATATATATATATATATATATATATATATATATATATATATATATATATATATATTGTGAATAGAATTTTGAATTTGAAATTCAAATATAAATATCGTAAAAATATTTGGATTTAAAAATAATATCTGCGATTTTTTTAATATATAATTTTAAATCATTTTTATCTAAAGTTATACATATAAATATAAATTAATAATATATATATATAAATGTAAGTTAAATATTATATAATTTTAAATTATATAAATACATTATTAACATGCAAATTACAAATGTAAGAAAGATAATGTGAAAATGAACAAGTTTTAAGATTTTAACATATATATTTACAAGTGTAACTCAATTTCTCATGCATAATTAACAAGTGTCATTAATTTCATTTATTTTTAAAAATAACGAATAAGAGAAATCAAAGCTATATATACATATATTCACTCTCTCTTTCTCTCTCATTTTTCTTAACTTTCATTCTAAAAAATATCAAAACAAAACCTTTAAGTTTAAACCAGAGAAAAGAAAATCAGCAACAAATCTTTTACAAATTTTAACATGAGCAAAAGCAAGCATAGATTCATCTCAACCTAAAGCAATCTAATTCAACATCAAGTGTAGATTTAAATCAAACAACAAAGATCGGATCATCATGATCAAGTCCAGATCAAAAACAAAATCCAGTTTGCTAATTCAAAAGATTTTTTTTCCAAGCTCTGTGTTTTCAAGTAACTGGTGAGCAAACTATTTGTTTATAAAGGCTCAAATCTTGGTTCGCATGTGATAATGAATGATAGTGGTAACTTGTTTACTGTTGGATGGATGTAAAATATGCTGCATGTATATATATGAATAAAAATGATGTGTGCATGTTTGGAAACAAGAACATTTCCTCCGTTCCAAGTTTCCAGTGTTTAAAACCAAACTCAAAAATCAAAATCTTTTCACCTATCCTCTTATAGCCTTCAATGTTTAAGCCAAATGTGTTTGAATTAACATGATATAAATTTTAAAAATATTTTTAAGTATAAGTAATAAGTGTATTTACTAGAAATTAGAAAATACTGGAAAACTCAACGCATGTTGGAAATTCAAGCATCGTGTTTTCTTGTTTCAATTATATCATCTAAAACGTTTTCGAAAACGATGATTTTTAAAACTGGAATCATGATTTTTAAGTGCGTGTTCATAGAGAACTTGTGAGTTGAACTAGAACTACGTTTTTGATGTTCTCTGGCGATCGGCAAAGAGTGGAGTCTCATGATCGTAGCTAGAGCATGCTTGGTGGTCGGGGATCATCAGAAAATTACTTGGTGAATTTATAATCCATCGAGGTGGCGGTACGACATAAATTTAGGGTTTAAACCCAGTTTTTGGTGGATCCTATTCTCGAAGCAATTCCATCATGAATGGCAAATCGAACTTGACCGGGGAAAGTGGAATCGAAACGTAGGTCTTTGGCGAAGGGATGAAAGTGATGGTGAGGTTTCTGACGGTCGAGATCGACGAGGCAAGTGGATTTTGTTGATTTTAGTTTGGGTTCTAGGTTGTGTTGAGTAGCTCGATCTCGGGTTCATCATCGAGTCAAGGTTCTGGGTGGTCTGAGGGTTCGAGTAGATGGTCGTCGACGTGTTGAAGGCGGCAAGGTCGATCGAAGTTAGTGGAACTCTTATGCATGTGCATGCGTGTCAGGGTGTATCTGGGTTTGATTGGTATTGATGGCTTTAGGCAGAAAGGTTTCAACTCGGGTAATTGTGATGATGGCTCGAGTATGCATTCGAGTCATTCGTGAGTCTTTAGCATGATAACATTTTTTTAAGTTTAAAAATAAAACAGGTTTTGATAAAAGAAAATGGCTCGGGGAAGTCTCGAGGGCACAGGGTTTTAACTTGGGGTGACACTCGAGTTAATCTCGGGTATGTGAAGTTGGGTTTTCAAACTTTAAAATAAATTCAAATTTAAATATTTTTAACTCATTCTTTCAAATAATTGTTTTTATTTAAGTATGGGATTAGTTTAAGGTTTTAAAGTAAATTATTTTAAAGTAATTAAGTTTAATTTATTTAATCATGTGACCATTATAAATAATTAATTCTTAAGTTAATCAAAATAAATTTAATAAGTGTAATTAAAAGTTAATTAAGAAGAAATGCTTTCAATTATTAATTAACTTAAATATCTTAAGTTAATTTATTTGTTAATGATAATTAATTCCAAGGTTTATCAAATAAAGATTTTAAATAATTATTAAGTAATTAACTAAAACAAATGATTTATCTTTTAATTAATTATAGTCTTAAGTAATTAAATTTTTATTAATTAATGTAAGTAATTAAAAGATAATTACTTAAAAGATAATTACTTAATGTCAGTAATTAAAGAATAATTAATTAATTTATCAATTGAGATTAAAGATTAATTAAATAATGATTTGAGGTTAGTCAACTAATGATTAATATTAATTAATAAATAAATAAGGTTAATAAATTAATAATTAAGGATTAATTAATTAGTAATTAAGGATAATTAATCAATAATTAAGGATATTTAAGTGTAATTATGTGATTGATTAATTAAAATGATTTGTAGTTACATAATGTTAATTAATCTTGCTTATAGATGATTGGATTATTATTGAATACCTTGGATTGGTTGATATCTCTGATATTTGATTTGTGATACTCTGTGATATGAATTGCTTTGGATTTAGCTATGATATCTGTGATGTATTACTACGTGAATGTGAACTTCTGAATAGAAGTGAAATTGTTTACTTAAAAAAACTTGTCCCGTAAAACGGCATTCGAATTTCGATGCGAACGGGGGTCGAATTCCAAATGGTTATCCAAAACCACATCGAATCTTAGGGATGAACCTTTTGTTTAAAAGATTGAATTCGTATCCACTTATTTTTAAAATAAGCGCTCATTATTCGGTTAAGCAGGGAGAGGACATTGAGTCATAAAACCCATTTCAAATAATGATACGACGAAATGGGATTGCATTGAAGACGGTGGTGAAGATCGGGTATTTTCGAGAATGAAAGGATTGCCTGTTGACTGTCTCTGCACCGAGTTGCACCGGTATAGAGATTTCACTATGTGATGGGGAGTCCGGTCGGGAATGTGGATATTTGGATTTGCAAGGGCTTCTTCCTTAATTGGACGAAGTGCCTTCTGTTCCATTCAGACCCAGGATGGACTTGTATGGATGTATGTCTAACATTACACTTTAAGATGTAAAGCCGATCTCTATCAAATACATTTCTGTTTGGTGGCGGAGAATTTATTCTCTTAGCTTAACATACTTCTCTGAGACGTACGAGCTCAGAGGTTATGTAGTTGATGGTTATTAGTGATATATTCCCAATTTGGTAATGTGGCATGCTAAGTGCTAATCATTGGTTGATCGAATCATGGCTTTTGTGAAAAGCGTTGCTTTGTGGGACGAGACTTCATCGAACCTCACACCCGAGAAATGGATGAAACAGAAAGGATGTGGCAAGGTTATGGGGGTCGTGCCCCTCAGGGTATGTGCATTTTCTTTTGGATAAAAAGTGGTATTCTGGTATGGAGTCCAGATATTTAACTTATGTGGTTGTTGGTTGTTGTTGGCTCCCCGGATAAAGGTCGGTTACGACCGGGGGATGGTATACTCATGACAGTTAGTTTCCTAGTTACAGAGGTAACCTGGCCTTGTGTTGGCAGAGATCCGGTTAGGTTCTCGGGGCGTCCCTCCAGAGGCATACCCATTCGAAAAGGAAGTTCCTTAGCCTTGGCCATTTGTTGGAAATCCAATCATTCGGTACGAGCCCTGTACGGTTTTAATTGTATAACCTGCCATTCTTAAATGGTAGCTATAGTAGGCATAATATAATGGTACCTATGCTGGCTAAGATTAATATTATACTTTCGAAATGCTTTCCACACTATGCACTAATAGTAATATCAAAAAGATTTTCGCGTATCTAGCATGTTTGACTATCATAAGGAAAAACCTACCCCTAGTATGTGATCGCATTATGTGTGGGGGGGGAGACCTTACGGTAGTTTCATTTTTCAAAAAACATAATGGATTTCTTTTTTTAATTTTTTATTTTCAAACAACTGTTTATGTTTACTCATTCCAATCCCATGACCGACCTGGAGTTTGTTGTTCCCTTCCTAAACTCTGGGTGCCCATAATTTTCCACACAGGCAGTCTAGAGTCAGGTTATCCGTGTTCTGGAGCTAGTTCATATAGTGGATTCTGGAAGTCTTTGGTTTTGGAAGCTTTTGGTCTTTATAGTCTTTGGAGCTTTTTTCTTTGGAGTTTTGGAGCTTTGGATTGAAGTCGCAGTTTGTTGGATTCTCGCTTTCGCTCTCTTTCTCTTGAAGACCCTATTGAAGTTATTGTAGCGCTATTGTCGTTCCGCTGTTATGTTATTGTTCTATTGTTGTATCATATATACATTGTGATATGATGGTCATTGTTGTAGCATGTTGTTTCAATATTGTATTCATGTGTTTTATATCAATGAAATTCATTTTGTTTCCGCTGTGTTGTTATTCATCTAATGTGTTATAAGCTCCAGCAAACTGGACCCCAACGTTTGAATCTCCAACATTCGAATACTAGTGAGGTATTGGATGTCGATTTTCGAACGTTGGATTCTGGATCGTCATATTTGGTAGGAGCTAAAGGTTGATTAAGAACTTTAGCTTTAGAGTATAACACATTTGGTGACTCATTAGAAATAGGGTTAGATATTCCCTATAATGAGTATATTCCCTAAGATATCTCGTCTGTATGCCTAAATCCAGTTTTCTTACTATTTACAGATAGTGAGAATGAGTGCAAGAAGTGGACAAGGTAGGGGATGGGGGAGTACCACTACCAATGGTCGAAAACCTACAACAACAACAGCAATGGAGGGAGTAGCTCTTCCTATCCAACCCAAACCGAATCTGGCAGATTTATATCGAAGCTTTTCAAGACTTGGGGGAAAACCATTCATAGGCAAGGAGATTATTATAGAAGCACAAGCTTGGATTCGATCTTGTGAAAGGATTTTCAAAGGACCGAAGTTGGAAGATGATGAAATGAGGTTGATAGCTTCTTGGCAGCTCCAGAAAGAATCTTTAGCATGGTGGGAGACTATTACATTGGCTGAGCCGGAGGATGAATTCACTTACGGTAGTTTCAAGGAAGTATTTGAGTAGCATTATATGCTGTCTGCTGGTATCTCCAAGATGCATCAGGAGTTTACTGATTTGAAGCAAGGAAGTTTATCTTTTGAAGAATACTTGAATAAGTTTAACGAGTCATCACAGTTTGGTCCTGAGTTGGTGAATACCCCTCTTAAGAAGAATGAGAGATTTATTAGAGGGATGAACAAGAGGTTCCATGAAAGGATGATAGCCCATGTGAAGGAATCTTTTGCTGATCTGTTAGATATGGGATATTGATATGCCACCCTAGATAAAGAAGAGATTTCGGAGGAGAAAGGAAGCAGAAGCAATTCAAATTGGAAGAAGTGGAAGTTTGGAGGAAAGAGAACGTGGCAAGGCAAAGAAAAGAAGAATACCTAGGAGAATAAGGCAAAGGATATTACCTGTTTCAACTGTTTGGAAAAGGGACATTATTCAAGTAGTTTCAAAAATCCCAAGAAGCAAGGAAAGAAGGATCAACCTATGAAGACAAGTCAGGGAGCCAGGGAATGCTATTATTGCCATAAACCAGGACACATGGTTAAAGATTGCCCGACAATAAAGCAGGCCAATGTAGCGAAGGTGTATGCAATCAAGGATGACCCTTCAACCACTAAAGCCGATAAAGGGAAAGGAGTTTTAGAAGGTAACCTTCTTATTTATGATAAAGTTGTTTGAGTTTTATTCGACACTGGAGCCACGCATAGCTTTATTTCCCAACAAACCGTAAACGAGTTAAAACTTAAACCCGAATTTGTAGACGAACCTATTTGCATGAAGAATCTGGTAGGAGGCCCTGTGAATATTTGTTTATGTTGTAGAAAGGATCCTATCTCGCATTCTCATCATCAATTTCCTATCAGCCTTTTTGTTCTTGACTTTAAGGAATTTGAAAATTTACTTGAAATGAATTGGTTAACAAAATATGAAGCTAAATTAGATTGTAACAATTGACCGATCTCGATCAAAACCAAATTTGGGTATTTCATTGTGATTTCTTGTAAGGACCCAAGTCCGAAAAGGGATGAGCTAATGTATACTTTAGGGTATCCCAACCCTGATTTGGAATCCACACCTATTATTCGGAAATTTCCAGACGTTTTTGAAGAAGTTAAATATTTACCTCCGCATAGGGAAATTGAATTCAGAATCGACTTGGTTCCCAATGCTTGTCCTGTTGTTCATCCAAGTCATAGGATAACACCCAGGGAAAGAGTGGAGTTAGTCAAGCAAACCCAAGATTTACTGGAGAAAGGATTTATACGACCTAGTCGTTCCAGTTAGGGTTCAGCTGTTGTCTTTATAGCCAAGTCCGATGGATCCTTGAGATTGTGCGTAGATTATCGCAATCTTAATAAATTAACTCTCAAAAATATATTTCCTTTGCCCAGAATCGACAACCTGTTCGATCAGTTGCAAGGTTCTCGACTCTTTTCTAAGATGGATCTAGCCCCAGGATTCCATCAGTTGAGAATTTCTGAAAATTGTATTCATTTAACTGCTTTTAGGGGTCCCGATATATTCTATGAATGGTTAGTTATGCCTTTTAGACTAACCAATGCCCCTGCATATTTCATAAACTTGATGACCCGAGTATTCCGAGAGGTGTTGAATAAAAATTTTCTCGTATTTATTGATGATATTCTGATCTATTCCAAAACTGAAGAAGAGCATGTCGAACACTTAAGAATCATTTTGGAAATATTGAGGAGGAACATTCTATTTGCCAAATTTTCTAAATGTCATTTTTGGTTTAAAGTAGTTAGATTTCTAGGACATATTGTTATAGAAGAGGGAATTTCTATAGACCCTAGCAAGGTTTTCGCTATTCTAGATTGGAAGCAACCCACAACTCCAAAGGAAGTTAGAAGTTTACTAGGATTAGCCGGATATTATCGAAAGATTGTACATGATTTCTCTAAGTTAGCCAGTCCGTTAACTAAGCTAACTATGAAGAATGCCAAATTTGTTTGGACTTCGAAGTGCGAGGAAGCGTTCCAGGAATTGAAGAGAAGGTTGATCACTGCTCCCGTTCTTGCTGTTATTAACGGGAATCAAGGTTTATCTGTTTACACATATGCATGTAGTGAAGGTGTGGGTGCTGTTCTAATGCAGGAGGGTAGAGTGATTGCCTATGTGAGTAGACAATTGCGACCACAATAGAAGAACTACCCGAACCACGATCTCAAGCTTTTGGTAGTTATTTTTGCTTTGAAAATCTGACGTCATTATCTTCTGGGTGAAAATTTTGAATTGTTCACCGTCCATAAATCTTTGAAATACCTCTTTACCCAGAAGGATTTAAATCTAAGGCAGCAACGTTGGTTAGAATTCCTAGCATCATACGACCTGGATATTCAGTAGACATCTGGTAAAGCCAACGTGGTAGCTGATGCTTTGAGTAGAAGACATGCTGTTCTTGCTTATCTTGTTGTCACTCCTGCTCTTCTGAAGAAGATCGCAAGTAAGAAAAAATATGACAGGTTTCTTCTAGAAATTCATAGAAGAATACATCAAGGTGAAGATTTCAGCTTTGAAGTCGATAAAATTAGAATTGTAAGGTTGAAAGGAAGGATGTGTGTTCCAACCATCCCAGATCTCAAACGAGAAGTATTGGATGAGTGTCACAAGTCCAAGCTTAGTATCCATCCAGGGGTTAAAAAAATGTATCGAGATATTAAAAGGACTTTCTATTGGAAAAAAAATGAAGAGTGATATATCCACTTATGTTAGTCGGTGTGCAACGTGCCAACAAATCAAGAGTGATCAAATGAAGATAGCGGGGTTACTCCAACCACTGGAAGTGTCTAAATGGAAATGAGATCAAGTGTCTATGGATTTCATAGATGGTTTGCCACAAACTCAGAAGGGTGATGAGGCGATTTGGGTTAATGTGGATCGTTTGACCCAGACTGCCCACTTTACCCCGGTTAAATCCACCCAAGGGCAGCAAGTTTGGAAAAGTTATATGTGAAAGAGATTGTTCGACTCCATGGAATACCAAGTAGTATAGTGAGTGATCGTGGCCCGATCTTCACCAGCAGATTTTGGAAGGCATTTCAAGCCGCACCAGGAACCAAGTTGAACTTCATACTGCTTACCACCCACAGTCTGATGGGAAAACTGAGAGAATAAATCGAATCTTGGAAGATCTTTTGCATGCTTGTATTCTTGATTTTGGAGGTTCATGGGAGGACCATTTGCATCTGGTTGAATTTTCATATAATAATAGTTACTAGGCCAGTATTAGAATGATGCCTTTTGAAGCAATATATGGTCGTCCTTGTAGATCACCTGCACATTAGATTGAGTTGGGTGATAAGCTCGTTCTTGGTCTGGATATGATAAAGGAAGCTACTGAGAAGGTTGGTTATTCGGAAGAAATTGAAAACTTCCTAAAGTCGATAGAAAAGTTATGCCGACCGCAGAAGAAGAACATTAGAATTCCAGGTTGGAGATTTAGTTTTCTTAAAGGTTTATCCAATGCGTGGAGTTTTGAGGTTTGGAAAGACTGGTAAGCTGGCATCGCGATATATAGGTCCTTTTCCTATACTTGAAAGGATTAGTCCTTTGGCTTATCGATTGCAGTTACCTAAATGGTTGGCTGACATGCATGATATGTTCCATGTTTCACACCTTTAAAAATATGTGCACGATCCAGAGCATATCGTTGAGGAGGCTGCTCAAAAGGATTTAGAGATTACACCAAATTTGGCAGTGAAGAGAGAACCATTGAAGATTATTGATCGAGATGAAAAGCGGTTAAGGAATAAAGGGTGAAATTGCTTAAAGTACAATGGAGTGGAGATCCAAATGATTGTACTTGGGAAACAGAGGATAGCATGCAGAAGTCATATCCCAAGTGTAGAGTAGATATTTCGACTTGATCTGGTATGCTACTTTTCTATCTTTTTATATGTTCATATGTTCTTTGTTTGTCTCCCTGTCTTTTAAATTTCGAGGATGAAATTTTCTTAAGGGGGGAATCTGTAACGATCCAGTTTTTAAACCAAATTTAATATAATAATTAAAATAAAATTTTGGAATTTAATTGTGAATTAATTTGAATTTTTTCAAAACAAATAAGTTATGTGTTGAATATATATATATATATATATATATATATATATATTGTGAATAGAATTTTGAATTTGAAATTCAAATATAAATATGTTAAAAATATTTGGATTTGAAAATAATATATGTGATTTTTATTAATGTATAATTTTAAATCATTTTTCTCTAAAGTTATATATATAAATATAAATTAATAAACATATATATATATATATATATGTTAAAATAATATAAAAAATAAATAAATACATTATTAACACGCAAATTACAAATGTAAGAAAGATAATATGAAAATTAACAAGGGTTAAGATTTTAACATATATATTTACAAGTGTAACTCAATTTCTCATGCATAATTAACAAGTGTCATTAATTTCATTTATTTCTCAAAATAATGAATAAGAGAAATCAAAGCTATATACACATCTATTCTCCCTCTCTCTCTCTCTCTCTCTCTCATTTTTCTTAACTTTCATTCTCAAAAAAAGAAATTATCAAAACAAAACCTGTAAGTTTAAACCAAAGAAAAGAAAACCAGCAACAAATCTTTTGCAAATTTTAACCTGAGAAAAAGCAAGCATGGATTCATCACAACCTAAAGCAAGCTAATTCAACATCAAGTGTAGATTTAAATCAAACAACAAAGATCGGATCATCATAATCAAGTCCAGATCAAATACGAATTCCAGTTTTCAAATTTAAAAGCAAATTTTTTTTCCAGGCTCTCTGTTTTCAAGTACATGGTGAGTAAACTATTTTTTTATAAAGGCTCAAATCTTGGTTTGCATGTGATGATGAATGATAGTGATAACTTGTTTACTGTTGCATGGATGTAAAATATGCTGCATGTATATATATGCATAAAAATGATGTGTGCATGTCTGGAAACAAGAACATTTCCTCCGTTCCAGGTTTCCAGTGTTTAAAACCAAACTAAAAAATCAAAATCTTTTCACCTATCCTCTTATATAGGCTTCAATGTTTAAACCAAATGTGTTTGAATTAACACGATTCAAATTTTAAAAATACTTTTAAGTATAAATAATAAGTGGATTTACTGGAAATTAGAAAATACAGGAAAACTCAATGCATGTTGGAAATTCAAGCATCATGTTTTCTTGTTCCAATTATATCATCTAAAACATTTTCGAAAATGATGATTTTTAAAAGTGGAATCATGATTTTTAAGTGTGTATTCATGGAGAACTTGTAAGTTGAACTGGAACTACGTTTTTGATGTTTTCTAGCAATCAGCAAAGGGTGGAGTCTTGTGATCATAGCTAGAGCATGCTTAGTGGTCGGGGATCATCGGAATATTACTCGGTGAATTTACAATTCATCGAGGCAGCGGCCGACATCAATTTAGGGTTTAAACCTAGTTTTTAGTCGATCCTATTCTCGAAGCAATTTTGTCGTCAATGGCGAATCGGACTTAACCGGGGCAAGTGGAATCAAATCGTGGGTCTTTGATGAAGGGTTGAAAGTGATGGCGAGATTTCCGATGGTCGAGATCGATGAGGCGAACCGATTTTGTTGATTTGAGTTTGGGTTCTAGGTTGTTTGAGTAGCTCAATCTCGAATTCGTCGCCGATTCGAGGTTCTTTGTGGTCTGAGGGTTCGGGTAGATGGTCGTCGACGTGTTGAAGGCAGCGGGGTCGATTAGAGTTGGTTGGAACTCCTGTGTATGTGCATGCGTGTCAGGGTTATATGGGTTTGATTGGTACCGATGGTTTTGGGAAGAAAGGTTTCGACTCGGGTTTTGTTTCGAGCAATTGTGATATTGGCTCGAGTATGCATTTGAGTCATTCGTGAGTGTTTAACATGATAACATTTTTTTTAAGTTTAAAAATATAATAGGTATTGATAAAAGAAAATGGCTTGGGGAAGTCTCCGGGGAACTGGGTTTTAACTCGAGGTGACACTCGAGTTAATCTCAGGTATATGAAGTTGGGTTTTCAAACTCTAAAACAAATTAAAATTTAAACATTTTTAACTCATTCTATTAAATAATTGTTTTTGTTTAAGCATGGATTAGTTTAAGGTTTTAAAGTAATTAAGTTTATTTTATTTAATCATGTGACCAATATTTATAAATTAATTCTTAAGTCAATTAAAATAAATTTAATAGTGTAATTAAAAGTTAATTAAGAAGAAATGTTTTCAATTATCAATTAACTTAAATATCTTAAGTTAATTTATTTTAATGATAATTAATTCCAAGGTTTATTAAATAAAGATTTTAAATAATTATTAAGTAATTAATTAAAATAAATGATTTATCTTTTAATTAATTAAAGTCTTAAGTAATTAAAAATTTATTAATTAACGAAAGTAATTAAAAGATAATTACTTAAAGGATAATTACTTAATGTCAGTAATTAAAGAATAATTATTAATTTATTAATTGATGATTAAAGGTTAATTAAATAATGATTAGAGGTTAATCAAATAATAATTATGGATTAATTAATAAATAATTAAGGTTAATAAATTAATAATTAAGGATTAATTAGCTAGTAATTAAGGATAATTAACCATTAATTAAGGACAATTAATGAGAGTAATTATGTGATTAATTAATTAAAATGATTTGTAATTACCTATTGATAATTAATCTTGCTTATAGATGATTGGATTATTATTGAATACCTTGGATTGGTTGATATCTCTAACATTTAAGTAGTGATACTCCGTGATAAGAATTGCTTTGGATTGAGCTGTGATATCTGTGATATATTACTGTGTGAATGTGAACTTTTGAATTGAAGTGAAATTGTTTACTCAAACAACTTGGCTCGTAAAAAGGCATTGGAATTTCGATGTGACTGGGGTCGGATTCCAAATGGTTATCCGAAACCACATCGAATCTTAGAGATGGATTTTTTGTTTAAAAGATTAAATTCATATCCACTTGTTTTTAAAATAAGCATTGATTATTCGGTTGAGCCGGGAGAGGACATTGAGTACTAAAACCCATTCCAAATAATGATACGATGAAATGGGATGGCATTGAAGACGGTGGTGAAGACCGGGTATTTTCGAGAACGAAAGGATTGCCTGTTGATTGTCTCTGCACCGAGTTGCTCCGGTATAAAGATTTTCCTATGTGATGGGGAGTTCGGTCGGGATTATGGATATCCGAATTTGCAAGGGCTTCTTCCTTAATTGGACGAAGTTCCTTCGGTTCCATTCAGACCCAGGATGGACTTGTATGGATGTATGTCTGACGTTACACTTTGAGATGTAAAGTTAATCTCTATCAAACACACTTCTGTTTGGTGGTGGAGAATTTATTCACTTAGCTTAACACCCTTCTCTGAGACGTACGAGCTCAGAGGTTATGTAGTTGATGGTTATTAGTGATATATTCCTAATTTCGTAATGTCGCATGCTAAGTGTTGACCATTGGTTGATCGAAGCATTGCTTTTGTGAAAAGCGTAGCTTTATGGGACGAGACTTCATCGAACCTCACACCCCGGAAATGGTCGAAACAGGAAGGATGCGACAAGGCTACGCGGGTCGTGCCCCTCAGTGTATATGCATTTCCTTCTGAATAAAAAGTGGTATTCTAGTATGGAGTCCAGATATTTAACCTATGTGGTTGTTGGTTGTTGTTGGGGCCTTGGATAAAGGTTGGTTACGACCGGGGGATGGCATACTCATGACAGTTAGTTACATAGTTACAGAGGTAACCCGACCTTGTGTTGGCAGAGATCCGGTTAGGTTCTTGGGGGGTCCCTCCAGAAGCATATCCATTCGAAAAGGAAGTTCCTTAGCCTTGGCCATTTGTTAGAAATCCAATCACTCAATGCGAGCCATGTACGGTTTTTAATTGTATAACCTACCATTCTTAAATGGTAGCTATAGTAGGCATAATATGATGGTACCTATGCTAGCTAAGATTATTGTTATACTTTCAAAATGCTTTCCACACTATGCATTAATTATAATATCAAAAAGATTTTCGTGTATCAAGCATGTTTGACTATCATAAGGAGAAACCTCCTCCAAGTGTGTGATTGCATTGTGTGTGTGGCGGGAGACCTTATGGTATTTTTCAAAAAACATAACAAATTTCTTTTTGTAATTTGTTATTGTTCAAACAACTGTTTTATGTTTACTCATACCAGTCTCATGACTGATCCGGAGTTTATTGTTCCCTTCCTAAACTCTGGATGCCCATAATTTTCCACACGGACAACCTAGAGTCAGGTTATCCGTGTTCTAGAGCAGTTCGATAGTGGATTCTGAAAGTCTTTGGTTTTGGAAGCTTTTGGTCTTTATAGTCTTTGGAGCTTTTTGCTTTGGAGTTTTGGAGCTTTGGATTAAAGTCGCAGTTTGTTGGATTCTCGCTCTCGCTCTCACTCTCTTTCTCTTGAAGATCCTATTGAAGTTATTGTAGCTCTGTTGTTGTTCCGCTGTTATGTTATTGTTTTGTTGTAGTATCGTATATACATTGTGCTCTGATGGTCAATGTTGTAGCATGTTGTATCAATATTGTGTCCATGTGTTATATATAAATGAAATTCATTTTGTTTCCGCTGTGTTGTTATTCGTCTAAAGTGTTATAAGCTCCAGCGAACTGGACTCCAACGTTTGAATCTTCGGCATTCGAATACGAGTGAGGTATTGGATGTCGATTTTCAAATGCTGGATTCCAAGTCGTCACAAGTTTCTATAATCTTCTCTCGATCATACACATATTTCCTTAGATGAGATATGTGAAAGGCATTATGTTCTCCAGACAACCTCTCGGGTGATTCCACATGATAAGTTATAGCCTAATTTGCTCTAGAAGGGAAAAGGTCCAATAAGTCTAGGTGTTAACTTTCCTGCTCGTCCAAATCTTACCACTCCTCTCATCAAAGTGACTTTAAGAATACAAAATCTCTAATTAAGAATTCCAAATTTCTACTTCTTCGATCGACATAACTTTTCTACCTTCTCTAGGCTTCTTTCATCTTCTTTCTAATCATGTCAGCCATTTATGAAGCTTCTCTAATCATGTCCGAACAAAGTACTAACCGATCTCCTGTTTTGTTCTAACATTCCGGGGATCTACATGGACGACCATATAAAGCTTCATACGGTGCTATGCCAATACTCGTCGGATAGATGTGATTGTAGAAGAATACCACAAGATGAAGATAGTTTTCCCATGATCCTCTAGATCTAAGATACAAGCTCTCAGAAGATCTTCCAACACTCGATTTACCTTTTCAGTTTGCATGTCGGTCTAAGGATGATATGTGGTGCTTATACTCAACTTTGTTCCCACGGCTGCTTGTAATGCCTCCTAAAACTTACCAGTAAAGATTGGATCTCAATCATTGAATAGACTTCTTAGGATACCATGCAATCAAACAATTTCCCTTATGTATATTTCTACAAGACTTGCACCAATTCTTGTTGGTTTTACTAGGATAAAGTGTGCGCTTTTGATTAATTGATCTATGATAACCCAAATGCCTTCATTTTCCTTTCTCAATTGAGGTAAGCCATCGATGAAATTCATCGATATTTGGTCCCATTTCAAAGTTGGAATTTCAAGAGAATAAAGTAATCCTATAGACTTTTGTTGATCTCTTTTGATCTGTTGAAAATTCGCACATCTGCTAACATGAACGGAGATGTCCCTTTTCATACTTCTCTATCAAAATATTTGTTATATTTCTTTGTACATTTTGTTAACTCCTAGATGAATGTTTAGCTTGGATTGATAATATTCAGTTAACACTTCTTTTCTTAAGCTGTCAACATCGAAAATGCAAATTCTTCCCTTTAATCGTAATATCCCATAGTTATATACTTTAAAGCTTGGACTATGTCCTTTGCTTAAATATTTAATAATCTCCTTTTGGAATTGACTTTCTTTTTGTTTGCTAACAATTCTTTCAAGAAGAGTCGAGGTTACTACTAAATAAGCTATAACAACATGCTTTCTGCTTGCATCCGCTACTACTTTGGCTTTCCTAGGTGTGTATAAGATATCATGATCATACGACGCAAGAAATTCTAGCCAACGTTGTTATCTCATATTTAAATCCTTCCCGGTGAAAAGATACTTGAAATATTTGTGATCTGTGAAGAGTTCGAACTTCTCACCTATTTAAAGAAAGAATATTATTTACCAAGGTCAAACAATGTTCACCAAAATAAACTGTGAGAAATTATTACCCGATAGATAATGTCCCCAAATCTTTAGTGCGAACACAATGGATAACAGTTCTAAGTCGTGTGTTGCATAATTTCTCTCATGCATCTTTAATTGCCTACTAGCATATGCGCTAACTTTTCTATGTTGCAACGGTATTGCACCTATTCCTTCTCCACAAGCATTAGTATATATAGTTAAACCACCGCTTTCATCAACAATAGCAAGGACTGGAGCGGTAGCAAAGCTTTGCTTGAGTTCCTGGAATGCTTCTTCACTTTTTGATGTCTATTCAAATTTAACATCCTTCATAATCAACTTTGTAAGATGGGAGGAAATTTTTGAGAAGTCTTGAAGGAATCTCCGGTAATATCCTACCAATCCTAAGAAGCTGTGGTTGTCCTTCGGGATTTGTGGTTGCATTCAATCATGTATAACTGAAATCTTTTCTAGATCTACTAAGATCCCTTCTCCAGGCACAATTTGCTTAAGATATCTTACTTCTTTCACCCAAAAGTGACAGTTCAAGAATTTAGCTTTAAGTACATTTCTTCTCAATATTTCCAACACAATCTCTAGATGCCTTTCTTATTCCTCCTCGGTTTTTCAGTTGATAAGAATACCATCAATAAAATCCAACACGAATTTGTGTAGCACATCTCTGAATACTCTATTCATAAGGTATACGAAATTAGCGGGTGCATTAGTCAACCCAAAAGACATAACTAATCATTTATAAAAGCAATCAGGACCCTTAAATGCAGTTAGTGGAATACCATCCTTAGTTATTCTTAGTTGATGGAAGCCTGTGGCTAAATCCATTTGCAAGAATACTCGAGCACCATGAAGTTGATCAAACAATTTATCAATATAGGGAATCGTCTGCTTGTTCAGGTCTCGATAATTCACACAAAGTCTTTCGGAGCCATTGGATTTTGCAATGAAAATTACCAATGCGCCCCAACTTGAGAGACTATGTCTAATTAGTCCTTTCTTTAACAATTCATCAGTTTGGTTTGTTAAATCATTCTTTTCTTTCGGATCCATACTTCAAATAGAGTGAATAACAGATCTTGCACCAGGAATCAGGTCAATACGAAACTCAATTTCTCAATGTAGGGCAAATTTTTTACACCTTCAAAAACATCCTGAAACTTCTTAAAAATCGGCATCGTTTCTAAACCTTTTTGGGATAAGTCTAGTGCATACATGAAACTATCCCTTACCGGACTAGGTTCTTCATAAGATATTTCTATAATTTTCCCAAAGCTGGTCCATAAAGATACTGTCCTTTTAACGCAATCAAGGACAACTTTATTCTTAGATAACCAATCCATACCAAGTAAAACTTCAGACCCAATAAAGTCAAGAACAAATAGGTTGCATGAAATTTTTTGAGAAAGATGAGTAACTTGGATGTTTTCACCAATCATACAAAGTTTACTTGTACCGCCTATAGGATTAGACACATAAATAGGGGTATATACTATTTTTGAGATCGGTTTTAATCTATCAACCAATCTTTTAGCAATAAAACTATGGGAAGCCCCAATATAAAATAATACTTTAACTAAATCATCATTTATAGATATTACATTTCAGAACTCCCTTTCCCTTTATATCTTTAGAGGTTGAAGGCTCATCTCTGATAACATAGAACTTAACCTTCTCTCCTTTCTTCATTAATGGGGATTTATTTCTCCCGTGTCCAAGTTGATGACAGTTGTGGTAGAGACTATTCTGAACCATAGGGGAGACGGTTCCTTGCTGCTACCTTTGAACCTTAGGACTCCTACAGTACTTTGAATAATGGCATTTCTTTCCACAGTTAAAACATTCAACATCTTTAAAACGATTTTCCTAAGATCCTCCTCCAGGCTTTCCTTGCCATGGCTTCTTTCCATTATTATTGAACTTCCTCTTGTTGTTCGTGTTATTATTGTTGCTTTGGGTTGTGACTAGATTCCTCTTGTCCAAAGCTTCATAAGGGAAGCCCATATCTATTAAAAACACAAAGGTTTCTTTTACATGAGTGGTCATCCTATCCTAATACTACCCCTTCATCCTTGAAATGAACATCTTGTTTTTCTTTAGAGGCATTTCTATCAATTCAAGTCCAAAGCGAGACAATTCATTAATTTGTGCAAATATACTCCACATACATCGCCTCTTGTTTTAGATTAATGAAACTTCTATAGAGGTAGGATTTGTCAGTGGCAGGCATGTATTATTCTTCAAAAAATTCTATAAACCTTTCCTAAGATAAATTATCTTCAGATTCATTGGGAGTAATGGACTCCTACAAATTTAGAGCCCCATCCTTCAATTACTAGGAGGCCAAGAATCTCTTTCGATCATCATCGATGTCTAATCCTTCAAAGATTTTCTCAAAGGATCTTTGAATGGCTTTCTTCCCAAGCAACTATAATCTTTGCAAAAGAGGCAAAGTTAACTTAAGATTGCTAATGAATCATTACTTCTTCAATTATCATAGCATTTGGATTTCGACCATTGGTGGTCGTTGTGCTGCTACCTTCCCTTCTTTGTCCTCTTTGGTTACTCATTTTTTACTATCTGGATATGGTGAAGAGAGAATATAGAATACAAACAAAACTATCTTAGGGAATGGGCATAAAAGTCGAATATACTTATTTGGATAAAAAATTTAAATACATGCTCTCAATGAAGAAATTCATTCTAGGGCATTACTAACCCTATCTCTAATTAGTTGTCCACTTTAAGGCGTAGGTGTTCGCTTAACATAAGCTTTAGTACCAAATGTGACGGTCGGGCCCTCGGCCCTTCGGCTATGGGTACAACCACCGTGCCTTACACTAGTACCTCGCCATTTGCTTTTATGTCCAGCCTATCGACAGCATCAACCCATTCACTAGGACCTATAGGTGTAAGATTCTCCTACTCGCCATCAAACACAAAACGATAACCCCCTATCATGCTGCATATAGCAAGCAAGTCTGAACCAATCATCGATAAAAGGATGTTAAGTAAATAGGTGCTTCTCATTTGATTAATTACTTTCTTTTTTTGACAAAAATATTCTTTAGAGATACAATCATTAAAAAAATTCTTTTCGATATATAAGGGATTATTAAACCTCTCTTTAACTTTGGAAATACCAAATCATTTTCATAAGTCATACTGGAAAACATTATTGAGTTAAGAAAAAGGTCGATAGAAATTATACAAATTCTACTCAATATCAATTTTCGTATTCAACCTTTACTATCCTTCAAATAACAATGAAATCACATTTTAAATTCATAAGGATAGTATGGGTTCCCTCCTCGGAATTTAATAACAAGTATAAGAAGATTATTTTTATACAATCTAAGTTGTATTAAATTAAATATGAAAAATTGAATCTTTCGTACTTGCCTTATTTTCGACATTTCAATCTTATCTATTCCTCACCCAAGAAAGAGGCCAGGTGAGCCATGGCACCGCTTGCTCCTAAAAATCTCCTTAGTTTAAGCACTTCACATTCGGATCTCACGAATAGAAAAATCCAGCCTACTCGTCGGCTTTTAGAGCCAAGCTTAAATCACTTTATTTATAACATCTTTTCTTCAAATCATTTATTTAAAAATTTCAATAAATTATAAAATCCTTCAAATCACCTTTTACATACTTAAATATTGATTTAAAAACATTTATAAGTTTAAGGCCATATTTCCAAAGTTATTGAAAGTGCTGTTAATAGTATTTTAAAAGCTTATTTGATCAAAACAGCTTTTCGAACATTTAGAAATCCATTTTTATAACTCAACTCTCTTTTAGAACATTTTAAAATATTTATAGAATTTATTCCATATTTTTAAAGAATTTAAAATATCAGTTTTAAAGAATTTGTCATTTTGTTTTCTAAACTGGTAAACCGCGACTATTTTGAAAACTTGATTTGCTCATGTTTCACAATCTAGTAAACAAAATCTCGGACTTTTTTTTTTTTTGAAAATTATGATTATAAAAGTTCAAAAAATTCTTATTACAAAGAATTTCGATTCTGAATGCATCGTTTAAATGGATTTAACTTTCTACGGTGCAAAACCGTAAACTACCGTTACGCAACGCACCTATTTTTGATTCAATTTTCGTAACTTGTTCAAACTTTACCAAACTGGATTTTAGTGTTTATAAAACATTTATAAACCATTTTAAATAGGTTTAACAATCTTATATGCACCATTTCATTTATTACAGGAACGTAATTTTCTTTGTGATATTTGATTTATATTAAACGTGACATCTTTCAATATCAAAATAAACATATACCCAACATCCATACTTAATGATCGAAGCATAGTAAGCATTCATAGCAATCATATCACATCATCATATTATGTAAGTAGATACAGATAGAGTTTATCTCTTTGATTTTTCATTGAAAAAAAGCTATAGCTTTGCTAACTCGTGACTTTAGCATACGAACTCTTGTACCTTAGATCCTAGGTGGCTCGGCCCTTGCTTGGCATGGTGGGAGGTGATGAGGGCCTTGGCCATTAGAGGAGGAAGGCTCAACCTTGGGGCTTAGGGTGGTGGCTGTGGAGAATAAAGGAGGAGATGAGGAGTTTGCTTTTGAGTTTTGAAGTGTTTTGATATATATATATATATATATATATATATATATATATATATATATTAGTTTAATATATATTTGAACTATATTTTGCCTTATTTTTCTATGACTAGAGACATGAAAGTAGAGAGGAAGAAGCATAAAAATGAAGAAGGAGAAGTGAGGAAATGAAGTGGAGATGGTATGGTATTTATAGGGAAAGAAGAGGGAAACATATCTTAATATTTAAGTTCATATACTTCGTCACTTCATCACCACCACACCCTCCTCCTACCTCCCTCCTTTCAGCCGAACATGCCCCCTTCCCTATGTGTGTAGCGTATGTGAATGTACTTGTGTGTAAGTGTTGACTTTGGAATGCTTAAGTATTAAGGAAGTGAGAAAATACCTTAGATAATATCTATTTAAGCATATGTGTGTATGTGTGTGTGCGTGCGCATATGGATATGTTCATGGATGTGTACATGTGTATATATATGTCATATATAATCCACAACATTGCACAACTTCTACACGTTGAAACGTTATGAATTCCGATTTCGATTTCCTGTCATATTTTTTCTTCTTAGTTAATATAAAAGTACTTGTAAAAAAATTGACAATAATATTTCTATCGTTATATAATAATTAAAAAGCTTAATTAAAAATTAAAATAATTATTAAATCATTTAAACTCCATTTAAATTCAAAAATCAATTATTCCAAAATAGCGACATTATTAATGATATCATGTATACTTTTAATGTTTCAAAATAAATTATTTTATTTTATTACATATTCTAACTCATATAGAAAAATGATCGTATATATCCATCTCCGTGCATGATGTCGGATGGTCAAAAAGTTGTTTATCGATAAAATGATTTTCGGTCATTTTATGGAATTTATTCCAAAGTACATATTTTTGCAAATATTTATTCAAAATAAGATTACCACTTTTATTTATTGTTCAAAACATCATTATTTATGTTAAAAATCTTATATTTGAATATTTTGAATTTTTTTTGAAGTGATGAATTTTCAGGTCATTACATATTTATACATATATTATTTCAATTCAAAGTTCACAAAAGAAATTTTGTGTAAAATTATAGATCTAATGTTGAATCCTTTCTTAAGTTAAAACTAGGTTCAAATTGTTGATTTTAATTGTCAAAACATATAAAATAGTGAAATTCAATTTTAATATGGGTGTGTATGTATATATACATATATAATTGTTATTATAATATATATATATTTAAAAATTTATGGACAAAAGAGGCATATGTGAAGGGACAAATGTGTTTGATGCGGTGTAAATCCTAGCACCTATAAATGTACCCTGTTTATACGTTAGACTTGCACTATACACATATGAATGTATTTGATATGCTCGTTATAATACATTAAATGTAAACTAAGTTTAAACTCCTTTTAAATAGTTTAAATTAAATAAGTTTTTATTTGAAAACAATATTAGTTGGATCTAATAAACCCTTTAGACTTCATAGACCCAACTAATCCAAAAATAGGATTTTTTTTGAAATCTAGCTATTTTACTCGCTTCCGATTGACATGGTCCCTTCAATGGTATCAGGACCCAAAGGTCTATATAGTCTAAATTAACAACATTATGGCATACTCATTTAGTATGTTGTCTAGAAGGATAGTGTCTAAGGTTGGATTTGAGAAATCAAGTACTCTACCATACCTGGCTATTGCCTGGCCTAAAGGATGAAATAATCCCAATGTTTATCCCAATATAAAGGCTTGAATTAATTTTGGCCCTTAGGTTAGTTTTCAAAATATATTTTGAAAATTTAAATAACATTTTAAATATAAAGGTTAAGTTAGAAACATAAATGAAATTTTATAAGAGCTGTAAAATGATTTCAAAATTGTTTTGAAAATAAATCTAATAATTTTGAAAATTTTGTTGATTAGCTAGATTAATTAAATAAATAATTAAAACAAAGCACATATAATGATATGTGTATATTCATATATGTCTTAAAATGGCTTAATATATTAATTTTTGAAAATTATTAAGCAATTATTTAATTAAAAATGTTTTAGTTAAATAAGTATTTATTTGATAAATATAACTATTAATTAATAAATCGATATAGTTATATAAAACTATACGTGTTATAGCTAATATTCGTCTTAAATTGCTATGGATGAATAAAATAAATATTTTGAAATTTTAAAATAATTTAGTTAGTTTGTTAATTGAATTAATAAATTAGAATTTATTAAATAATATTTTATTGATTATATACATAAGAGAATCATATAAGTTAACAGAATTATAAATTGTTATATATGAATTAAACTTATATAATATGCATGTATAAACTTAACTAAAAAATAATAAATTCAATTTAGGCTCAAGGAACAAGTACATATTTAGGTCTAAGGAACAAAACATATTTAGAAGAGAACGTCTATATGTCGTAGCCCGATTTTTTTGTATTTAGTAGGATTGAGGACAAGACTTGCAAGTTGTTAAACTGCATTTATGGACTTAAATAAGCTTCAAGAAGTTAGAAAAAGTGTTTTGATAATGTAATAAAATAATTTCATTTTTATCAGAAAAAGGAGGACGCATGTGTATGTTGAAAGGAATAGGGAAATGCTATCATGTTCCTAGTATTATATGTTGGTGACCTACTATTGATTTGCATTTACATTTCGTTATTGTAATCAGTGAAAGCTTGGCTATCCACGAACTTCTCCATGAAGGATTTGGGAGAAGCACCGTATATGCTAGGTACAAAGATCTATAGACATAGACCTAAGAGGCTATTGGGATTGTCCTAATCCCGGTACATAGATATCATACTGTAAAGGTTCAATATAAAGAATTCCAAGCATGGAAATATTCCAACACAGTCTAGATTCGTCCTTTCTAAGAAGGATGCTCCTCGAACTGATGAGAAGAAAGAGCACATGAAGAGGACACTGAATGCTTCAGTAATTTGTTCCATAATGTATGTTATGTTGTGTACTAGATCTGATGTGGCATATGCATTAGGATACATAAATTGATACCAATCTAATCTTGGAGAAAACATTGGATGGTTATAAAATGTATATTTAAATATTTAATAAATACCATTTCTTATCCGTAATATATGGGAATGGAGTCCTCTTCATTAAGAGGTATACTGACTCTAGCTTCCAAAGTGATATCGACGATAATAATTTAATGCCGGGTTATGCCTTTACTATTAATAGTGGAGTTGTAAGTTGGAAAGTTCCACATAGGAAATAGTAGTTAATTCCATGATGGAGGCCTAGTATATCGCCTTTAATGAAGCAGCTAAAGAAGCGGTCTGGATGTGCAAGTTTTTAAGTGAGTTAGGTCTGATTCCCAACACGGAAAATCCAGTGGCATTGTTTTGTAACAATAATGCGGCAGTACTAATCATAAAGGAGCCTAGAGCACACAAGAAATCATGACATATTCTTTGAAAGTTCCACTTAATTAGCAAATTCGTTGAGAAGAAAAATGTCATGATACAAAGGATAGATACCAAGGACAACATAGTAGATCCACTCATGAAGGGACTAGCTAGGTCAGTTCTGGTCAACCTGTTCGAAGGGATGGGATTGAAATTCCATAATTGGCCCCTAGTGTAAGTAGGAAACTGAAACATAAGGCATATGCCCTAAGGGAGATTTTGTAATTTATTGTAAATCATTAATTCTATAATAAATCTAGTTAAAAGGTGTTTACTATCTCTTTATACTTGTTATAATGTGTTATAATTAATTAATTATTTGTTTAAGTATATTTAACAGAAAATTCATAAATGGCGTGTTTTGTGATAGTAATTAAAAGGTGTTGTAGTCGTGAGTAATGTATCACAATATAATAGACACGTTGATTTAAATATTTATATTAAAGGTGTATCGAGACTGGATATCAATGCATCTATTGAGACTAGAGCACGTAACACTCCCTAAATATTAGGCACTCTATTACTATGGCACCTAGAGGCATGAAGGGTTTACGTACCAATAGTTATTGAATAACCATGGAATGACTCATTTGATAGTTTTATATTGGTTAATATTACTAAGGCAAAAAATAAAATATCTATATGACAATATTACATAATTCTCTAGACGTGAGAATACTGTCAAGCTTCAATGTGGAAACGCTAGATTGATTATTGTTACATCGTGACATGACTTCCATCGAACGACTATAGTTGGATTGAGTGGAGGCATTAGAAGTGAAACATTATTCAATAAAGAATTCGTCTACTCCGTTATATGAGGTTAGTATCATGGTCAACTGCAATCAACTCAAAGTTAAAGTCTCTTGCTAAAGCGGTTCGGTTAATAATAATTGCCATTATTGAACCGAGAACTTTTATTTTGTACTATAAAGTTGAATATCGAAAATATTAGAATTTTGACCATTACCAAATTCCATTAGTCCTAATGTGATGTAGTTTTGACGAAGAAAATTGATGTAAATAATTGTCACTACTGAGTAATGATTAAAATAAGTAATATTGGGTTTTACCAAAGCTATATATGCGATAAATTTGACCATAATGCCACAACACTAGTTAAGGCGCCTTGTGAACATTAATATTTGAATTTTTCGGTAGTAATCTCCGACCGAATTTGTACCTAAGTGTCACACAACTGAAATGTTGAATACTCCAACCACCATCGGATTAAATTAATTATAACTATTATAAATTAGTTAATATTTATGAAATATTAATAATAAAATTTTATTTGATTTGTGTTGAAAATAGTGCATATATAAAAGTTGTACACCCACGTATCAACATACGATACTGATGTACGTTTAAATTTGATTTAAATGTATTTTATTTAATAGGACTTCATTTAATTAGGAGGTCCATATATGAGGTTGGTGTGGCCAGCAATAGGTTATGGGAAACAGTCAGTTGGAGTTTGAAATGGAAAGAGATTTGTGGATCTGGATCTACTTTTTGCTCCTTCTTTTCTCTTCTATCCAAACTCCATTAACCCTTTATATGCATTACTTTTTTCTTCCTCTCCTCCACACCATATCAGATCGAACCTACCTCGCCACCTTATCCATTAATTTAAGCATCAAACAAAACAAATTCAATTAAAATAGGACATCAGTGCGTAGTGCATTCAATCTGGTAGCTCTCTTTAGAAGGTTTTGAATTCAGATTCAAATAGAGTCAACTGATTCAACGTTTAAGTGTATTCTCTAGGCTATAGTAAGGTAATATTCATGTTTACCATTTATATAAATTTATATTTTCTCAATATATGACTCATTTGTAGTTAGCTCGATTATATTTTCAAGAATCCATTGTGTGTGTTGCCAACATTAGATGGGCATACATATATACACACACACACACACACACACACACACACACACATACATATTGTAATTTTTTATTTATAGGGTTACATAAACTTTTGGCAAGAAAATAAAATTACTAAATAAAAAAATTTCAAAATTTCATAATATTTCAAAAAGGGTATTTTTAATTGATTTTAAAGTATAAATTTAAATATATATTACACACATATATTTTTATTAAATCATATACATAATAGTATTTCAAAATTTTATATATATATATATATATATATATATATATATTATTTTTAAATCCGCACATATATAATTTCATTTAAAATATAATACATTATTTCAATTCGATATATATATATTACAAAATACATACATACATACATACACACATACATACATACATATATATATATAATTTTAATGCATATAAAATTATATACGTCAAGGAATTAATTTCTAAAAAATATAATAATTATTTTACCATTGCCATACGAAAATTATTTAACTAATTATAAAAAACCAAAATTAAAACCATTAGGTTTTAAATATTAAAAATTTAATGATTTTGTTAATACATATTTTATGGTTGAACACACACACACACTTAGATATATTTTTATACATTTACATTTTGAACATATAACGTTTTCTTATATTTAATTTAAAAATATAAATTTTAATGTGTTTGTGTGTGTATGTATTAAAAAAAATTACTTAAGCGCATACGCGCTCGCAGACACACACATATATTATTAAATTATAGTTCATTGTTTTAGTTTGTTATTAAAAGATACAGATTGAATATTTATTTAAACTTAAAATTATTTATACTTATATTTACAAATATTTTATATTATATCTATATATACTATTGTAAATATAACTTTATATCATATTAAATTATATATATATATATATATATATATATATATATATATATATATATATTATAGACAACACAATGTAAGAGAAGGGGCAAATAAGTCCAATATATATACACTCACATGTATATATGATAGGTATGTTCATATTATATAACATAAATATAATATTAAAATAAAACTTTATTTGTAAGTTAAATAAAATAGTGATTGTATTTACAATTTTTTAGATCAGATCTAAAGTAAACTTAGACTTCATAGGCTGATTAAGATTCAAAATGGCAAGAAAATTGAAATTCAGCCATTTAACCTGCCACGTGCTGGCCTAGATCCAACACATAGCACTAACATAGAAGCTGAGTTATGATTGTGATCGATAGAACTTCAATAAAGGTGAATATATCAATAGTACTAAAATAAATCAAATTAAGACATCTACAATGGGTAATAAGCATTCTAAGACATCTAATGGAGTTGATAAATCTACTGAAGGAATAATCAAAGGTGGAAAAACGTGTATGAAAGTCCAATATTTTATTTTTTGAGTCGTTATGAGAGTATTGTTAGTCCAGATTTGTTAGAACATCATGAATGGTCTTCAAATCACTCCAAATTTTGACACAACGTTCCAAACATCATAAAATATTTTTTAAGATTTTTTTAGGATTTCTCCAAATGTCAAAAATATAGGAACAAAAGTCAAACGGAAAATAGAATGAAAATACATCAATACATAGGGATCGACCCATATTTGCTTGGAAGAGATGAATTTCTCTATTTACTTGGTCGACTTTGGGCATTCTACTCAATTTCCTGGAGTTCATCCGCAATTTGACTCAAGCCATCCTGCTCTACTTGAAACCCAACTCTCCCTTATGTCTGACTCGGGTCTTTCCTTGCTTTAACCTAAAATTTCCGTATGAGTTTCTATAACCCTATTTGATTTTTAATCTTGTCTTTTCATTTTGTTTTTCTTTCTCTTTGTTCAAGAGACACTTCTCTTCAGTTTTTAATAAAAATATCCACTCAAAAGCATCCCTACAACATCTATATAACAGATTTTTCTATCCCAGATCAAACATCAACTTCTACCCTATAATTTTTCTCTCCATTTCTGATTATACTGATAGAATTAAAGGTAGCCCTATGGCAAATTATGTAATTCTTTATACAATTTGAATTCCGTAAACAATCATGTTCGGTATAAAATGTGTTTCTAGTTCTATTTTCTATTATATGCCTATGTTATGTTGTGATATAAGTAATGAATAATTAACACTAAACATATATATAAGTAGGCCTGTCAATGGTATGGGTTTTGGCTTGAACCCAACCCAAACTCGCTCTATAAATGCAGGTATGAGTTTTGACTCCAACTACCAAGCCCAACATGGGCCTGACCCCGTTAATATTAGGGTCGAGACGGTTTAGTCAAAACCCAACTAAGTTTGGGCCTGTCCCGATTATTAATTTTTCATAGTTTCTAAACATGACTTTGTATATTATTTTTTCACCATTTTGTTTCTTTGAGTGCATTTATTTTTGCATACTATTATTGTGAAATTGGATACATCATCACCTAATTTATATGTCAATAATTATTTATCTATAATTTTTACAAAATTTGCAAGTTTAATGTATGGTTTTAACCTAATATTATGAGTTAGGTATACGAGTATTGCAAGTCAACATATGGTTTTAATGTATGGTATAATTTGACGCATAGTATTATAAATTGGGTATTGGTTTTGGAATACCCCACGAGTTCAGTTCGGGCTCGGGATTTGATTATTATAATCAGGCTTGGGTCCTGGTTTTAAGATACCTAGACCAAACTCGGCCCATTGCCATGCCTATATATAAGTAGAAAATCCTTAGGAGTAGTGTGGTATCGATTGTAGTTACGAAAGAGTTTGCAATCACAAGAATTGAATCAATAGAGACGGTTATCCGATTTTTTAACATAGTAAAATCCAAAGGAAATCGAGAGGCATGCATTCGTCTGGTTTAAAAAATAGTCTAACGCAACTAATGTGTGAATCAACATCAAAACACGGCGACATGTTACGAAATTATATGGGGAACATCAACACAAGATAATAGATGCGATCCAAAATGAAAAGCTTAAAAATCCACTAAGTACATGGATTGCTAGTGATCCATGCACTGTGGATCGCCAACGATCCATACCTTTTCGCCAGATCACCATAAACTCCAAAGGATAAGGTCTATAAATTTACCAAGTACATGGATTACTATCGATTCATGCACTGTGGATCGCTAGCGATCCTTAACTTTTTGCCAGGCTGCCGTAATCTTCAAGGGAAAAGGATGAAGTGGAGCATTTCAAGTAAACGGATCGGCGGCGAGCCAAAGCTATGGATCGCTAGTGATCCATACAAAATGGATCGCTAGCGATCCATTAAATTGGTTTGGTTCATGGTGAAACTTACAATGCACCTTCATACGATCATTTGCAATAATTTGGCAAGAGGGGCCAGCCCAATAGCTCTCCAACCCCTATAAATACAATCCTACCTGTAACATGAGGAGGATCTTTCGGATTGACTATTGGAACTCAACAGAAACAATTCTCCACTCTTCTCCTTCCGTCTCACAACAGTAATCTAAGGGGTTTACTTTGATTCTCTAGTGAACTCTAGCATTGGGGACTTAGTCTAACTCGAGATATTCAACAACTTTGTAATCCAATTCACTTTGTATTAGCAATCAGTCAATAATAAAAGTTATAAAGTGGACGTAGGCTTCATTAACAGCTGAACCACTATAAAAATCTTCTTGTCTTCTTACTATTTTTGCTTTTTTACATTTATTCTCTGTACTATTGCTCCGTAAGAATGAGGCTGGTGCTTTAATGCTCAGTCCAGGGTGTTGATCCATTTTTTTGGGTTAACTGTTGCTTTCATGCTCAATCCAAGGTGTTGATCCATTTTTTGGGTTAACTTTTGGTGCTTTCACTGAGAACCCAACTAGGGCTTAGATCTACTTATCTTCTTTGGATCATATAGGTTCAAAAGTTAGATCAATCTCTTCTCAGAAGATTTGTTATTGCTAATTAATGGCAGTAGGAAGAAAGAGAACTACCTTCGGAAGATCCATAGGAGCTACCATTGCTGGAGAAGATGCAAACCCTCATCCAATTGAAGTCAATAACCCCAACAACCTACTATTAGGAGCCAACTCTGGAGATTAGGTTCCAAGATCCTCCACATAGCATGAAGTTGTGACTAAGGGAAAATTGAACAAGATTATTGATGAAATTAACCATAAAATGGCAAACAATTAAAAGGCTTTTATGGAAAATATATATGCTCTTAATCATTAATACTCCCAAAACGATGCCTAAAGCCATGGCTGCTACGGAGCAAGAGCATTCTTCTATTTCTGGCATGAATGGAAGAAACAGAAGGAAAAAGTAAAAGGAATTAATGGGTGGATCTCCAAGAATCACGATGGAAGTTAACACTCTACCTACCGCAAAAGCACTCACTACAAATCCGAATTTAGAGGTGAAAACCCCATGTGAGGATATAGCGATGGCTCTCTCTGGCTCTAAAGATGATACACAATTTTAGAAAGACAAATTGGATGAAAATGCCAACATGCAAAATGCTAGAAGAAGCTCTAAAACCCATGTTGTAGCACAGTGCCAAGCAATGGACGAGGAACTGCTACTCAAATGATACTCCTAGAGGTAGAAGAACAAGAAGATATGATACAAACCTAGATAACTTACAAGGACAAGCTCCCGTGGCATATTATGACCACTCATAACTGACTAACCTCCAATCCCATCATGGAGTTCCCATCGTCGAATCATGAATGGTCGTCGTCGAAAATCATCAAAAATCGTCAAAATGGTCGTTGAAAAACTCACTTCGAGGCTGACTCGAGGTCGAACTCGAGTAATCACATATCTGATTGGAAGCAGATTTTGGAAGTTCTGGCTCGAAGTCGAACTTGGGTAATCACCCATTTGACTCGATGTAAATCTAGAAAATTCTGGTCTGAAATCAGATTTGGGTAAAACCAGGATTTTCTCCAAGCGAACCCCGTGCTGACTCCAAGAAAATGGCAAATTTTCTCGGGTATGACTAGCATATGGACGAAGCAAGGGCGACGGATGTGGTCTACTACAAAGCCTTAGGAATCATTAAAGGATGAAACAACCTACTACCCTGGAAGAATTCTATAGGAAGACAAATCGATTCTAAAGGCTAGAAGTAATGGAATTGGAAGAAGGCAAAACCGGCAATTTGCCAAAGAACATACCAAATAGCGAAGGGGCAAGACCTCATGGACCTTCTGCCCAAGCAAGGCTACTAAGACTTGGTAGAAAAATGCCCTAGCTAATTAATGAAATCAGACAAAAGAATGATTATCAAATGACACTCTAGCTAGCTAACAACTAAGGAATGGGGTAGCAACCTAAAGCGATGCATTCTTATCCATTCTTTTCTACTTTCCTTTTTCAAATGAGTCGTACCGAGACATTGGGGGCATTGCAGAGAGCACGGTGAATGAAATGCTTCTATGGCCTGGACAAATCATGTCGATCCCCTTTCTGAGAACCGACATTGCTCTGGTAGCCTTGAGAAGTCTTGTCCAAAGGATTGTCGAACAAACAAACCCAACCCCTGAGTCTCCTAGAACCAATAAAACTGTGTTCCCACGAGCTGAATCCCAAAAATTCCTCTTGATGTCTTTGAATCGTCGCGTCAATACCATTGGGCCGTCAAACACATGACCCAAAACTCTTCTTGGAGTCGATGAATTATCGTCCCAATGTCATCTGGTCATCGGACATCCGACCAAAATTCCTCTCGGTATCGATAAATTATCATTCCAAGGTCGTTTGGTCACCAGATATCTGACCACAAAAAACCCTTCACGAACTAAAGCACCATGAAGGCAAACCGGTAGATCTGCAACCATCTGATACAAAAAACCCTTCACGAACGTGAAGGTTTTTCACAAACTAAAGCATCGTGAAGAAAAACTAGTAGATCGACGGTTATCTGATCCAAAAAACCCTTCGCGAACATGCAGGTCTTTCACAAACTAATGCGTCGTGAAGGCAAACTGGTAGATCAACGGTCATCTAATCCAAAAAACACTTCATGAACGTGAAGGTCTTTCACGAAATAAAGCATCATAAAGGCAAACCGGTAGATCAGCGGTCATCTGATCCAAAAAACTCTTAGCGAACATGAAGGCTTTTCACGAACTAAAGCGCCATGAAGGTGAACCGGTAGATCAACGATCATCTGATCCTAAAAACCCTTCACGAACGTGATAGTCTTTCACGAACTAAAGCATCGTGAAGGCGAACCGATATATCAGCAGTCATCTGATCCAAAAAACCCTTTGCCACCATGAAGGTCGTTCATGAACTAAAGCGCCGTGAAGGCAAACTGGTAGATCAATAGTCATCTGATCCAAAAATCCCTTCTTGAACATGAAGGTCTTTTATGAACTAACGTGTCGTGAAGGCGAACCGGTAGATCAAACGATCGTCTGATCCAAAAAACCCTTCGGAAACATGAAGATCTTTCACGAACTAAAGTGCCGTAAAGGCGAACCGGTAGATCAATGGTCATTTGATCTAAAAAACCCTTCGTGAATATAAAGGTCTTTCACAAATTATAACATCGTAAAGGTAAACCGGTAGATCAGTGGTCATTTGATCCAAAAAACCCTTCGCGAACGAGAAGTCTTTCGCGAACTAAAGCACCATAAAGACGAACTGGTAAATCAGCGAAATTTATATACGACCAATATCTGTGAAGGCGAACTAGAAGATAAGCAGTCATCTGATCTAGAGCCCCTTGAAGTCAATGAAGTCATGCTTCGAGGCCATAAATAGACAATCATATCAGACATTTTGTATAATTAACAGAATCACTTCCAACGACCAATGAAACAAATAGTGTTGAACTCCAGAGCTTCAAATTCGCTCAATGGAACTAAGCCAAAATTGAACCGACCTTGTTGTTAATCGGATGATATCTCGAATCAAGCCATGATTTAGGTGTACCCACTAGACTAAGGGCAACTGGACGAGTTTTGAAGAAACCCTGGTTATAGTTCAAGTGTGCCAATAGCCCTGCGGCATGTGGGGCATCGCACACACTTGAAGAGCCACAAGGAAGGCCGAGACTAATCATACCATAGTTTTGTTATGCCCGATCAAAATTTTTGGCACTCTGACAACTACAGACTTAATGACCTAGCTAGTGTAACAATCGAAATACTATCATAATACTTTCCTACTTCTTTCCAACTACTACTTTACCGCTCTTAGTGACTAATTTCTCTTCCTCCTAGACCGAATGCTAGTTAAAGTGCCATTTTTTGAAGGTAATTTGGACCAAAAGCTAAGAGTCATACCCTAAACTCCTATAGGTTCTTTCTTCAATCCATCTTCATGCGGTCACCTATAGATCTCTCCACCATGGAAACCTGATCTATTTGGATGTGTACATCTTATAGAAACACGGATGGATCATCCAAGACATGGTTACCCAAACTAAAAACTATTTAGCTTCCTGAACCAATAAAACTGTGTTCATATAAGCAGCCTATTGAGTCGACGGGGTCAAATCGACTCGAAAATCATTGTTTAGCTACTTGGACCGGTCAAACTATACCCGAGTATGCTTCATCAACTCGCTGAGTCAAAGAAAGAAAATCGATTCAAGCCGTTGGATCGACAAGAAGTCTTGATCCTAGCTTTCTAAGAACTGGTGTTGCTCCGAAAACATCAAGAAGGCCCAAACCCTCGTGCGTCACATCTTGAGCCATGGAACCATGCTCTTCAAGCATGAACTCCTTACGTTACCCGAAGATTGGCAACCTCGAGAAGTTACAAACCATTCTGGATCAACGGGTCGTATCGGTCTCATAAGCCACGCACCCCCAAAAGCCATGCATTCTACAAGTCATGCACTCTCATAAGCCGTGCCATCCATAAGTCGTTCACTACTAGAAGCCGCGCATCTCGTTAGCCACACACTCTCATAAATCAAGCATCTCATAAGATGCGCAAACACCGCTCAATGTTGGTCCGGTATCATCACCGAACCGTTAAATGTTGTCTTAACAACACGTGGAAACCTGTTTATTTATGGATTAACAGGAACCGATCCCTACCACCTAAAGGGACCGAAATTGCTCCGGCAATGCCATAAAGTGCCCAAACCAAGATTTCAACAAAGAATTCCGATCTTTGATCAAAATTTCTAAATTTAAGACATTCAAACCATGAGCTCTCAAAGATAGGAGTCGCGACACAACGTTAACTAGGGGCATCCTAAGAGCCATCCCGAACATCAAGTCTCACATCAAGTGTTCAGAGTAATCAGCCACATGGACCGATGACATATAACACACTAACACTTGGTCAGGAATAAAAACCACTCCATGGTTATGTTATGCCAAATAGACAATTTCGGCAATTGCAACAAAACTAAGCAGTATAGTAGGCTATACGAATGCAGAATTAAAAAGAAAACTGCTCCAACTTGCCAGACATCGATATTGCCTTAGCAACATCAAGAACTCCAGACCATCACATCAACAAGAAAATCAAACTCCTTAAAATTCACCATCGCTCGGAAATAGGCGATAAAAGGAGGAATTAACGTCGACAAGAGATAGATAATGATAGAAGACATTTCCAGAATCAAGTCATCAACCCAGCGACTTCCAAAGATAGAAGTAGGTTCTCGAGTGAGGTCTCAAACCTAACTTGCAAAAAACCAGTTGTTATCCAAAGACAGCCAACGGAAAGGAGAGAACTCTCAAAATCGAGCAGCTAAAACATTTATTCTCAAATATTGGAACCAATGAATAAGGTTGATATCCACAACAATGCTATTAGTCCAGCATAATGCATATGGCCTGAAATAAGCAAGGTTAAGTGTCACAGATTCAGGACAAACACTACCGAACTCTACCGATCAATTATCAGTATAGGAATGAACGCAGTCGTACCAGCAATGTGATAACTTGCTTCATGATTTCAAATTTTCTATAAGAATCTGGAGTTGACACTTAGAAGTGAAGGGTTTTTCCTTCAAATAAAGGGTTTAACAAAAAGTTGGAAAATCATAACAAAAATCGGTTGGAGAAAGTTCAATTTTTGTAAATAAGAATAACTATGGAAAAGCAACAATCTTGCATCTCCAAATGTAATACTTGACGGTTATAAACAAATCTAGGAGATGGAAACGCCTGGGACTCTTACCCTTCAATAACATGGCATATCCTAGATTTAAGCAATGTTGAGAAAATAACCACATTGGGTTAAAAGGTATCTACTTAACTCTACACGATCGGAACTAAAACCATCAAAATTTCGCAATCCTAGAATAGGATTGAGAGCCAGACTAGGGACAATCGAATCAATTCTCCTAAACCTCTCCATCTCTCGCAATTGCTCAAATATAGGTGTTTGATATAGCTAGTCCCTCGGGCAGGGACAGACGCACAAATACTTGATTGAATGAAATGTTGCAAAGTACAAACATGAATAACTGCGAGGTTGGTTAGATAACTGCTCTATGTTGCAAAACAAAGCAATCTAGCAACAAAATTGCCAATAAAGGAAACAAAGGATTTAATATTCATAAATCAACCACTGCTCATAGTCTGGCGATGACAAGAAGGATCAATGACCTATTTATGGTCCTACTAAACCATTCAGTTCCAACTTGCAAGAATATGTCATTACCTGAAGTTTGGTGGTGCTAAGAAGAAACCCCCAAAATGAATCTATCGATACATCGGCTTTCTAAAGCAGAAGCAAGAGTTTGATTGAATCTTCAGCCCTACCTTCTGACATCTCATGCTATTTAAAGATTCACAACATCAAGAAAAAATCTAGAATTGAATCATCCGTGCATGAGTTTTTGGAGATGGAAACTGATACATGATTAGGGTCTCAACACTGTACCTGGAATAATTCACTCTAGCAAAAGAAGCCGATGACGCATATTTCCAAAACATGCGCCTAGAATGATATTGGATGACGATGTCAACTTGAAGAAATTCAATTACAATCAGGAAACATAATTCATTGAAAAAACACAATGCTCGAAATTGAGCAATTAGACCAATAGTCCCCGGAGACAAAGGCTGGCGTGTAGGTTGAATTTCGAAAAAAGCAAAGGTAGGATAATTGTAATCGAACAACTTATGCACTAGTTTCCAAAGACTGAAACTATGCCCGATCAAATTTCAATTACAACTCTACAAGAACAAATATTCTTGTAATTTAACCATAATCAATTATCCGAATATGATGAGAATAATAAGTGAAGCCTAAGTTGCAGAGGACCCAACTTTTGGAGGAGTGGAAGATGCTCCGCGAGACAAAATATTGGATGATCGAAAAGTCATTTTCAATAACAAAAATTGGCATTCAATCCCATCAGGTATGTTTTACTTTAAATAATATCCTCGTATAACCAACGCCCGAAATCCAAGGAAAGTCGGCGTATGTTGATCAGTCGGGTTTTAAGCGTTGACAGGGGCAGATGTAGTGTGTTATCTACATGAGAAGAGTCCAATATCCCAATTACTGCAAAAAAAATCTAGTGTAGATAACTTTCTTAAATTTAGAAAATGATCCATATCGTCATTCGAAATTATCTCTTCCACACTTACATGTTAACGATCAAAGATCGATAACAGAGCCATCGTCCGAAGCGATGCTGGAAGCTTTTCTTTTTAGGATCACTGGAGTATAGAAACAGAATGGGCGATACGATTGAATCATCCACTATATCCGATTTTGGAATAAATCATCGCATTGGAATTCAAAAATTATCGACGGGAACTTAATCAAGTTATAGAAAAGAAAAAGTTAAAAAACAAAGAGTAAGTGTTCGCTCCAGAACAATGTACAATCGTTCAAGACAATACTTAGCTTTATCGCCGGTCGAATTAAAACTATATAGGACGACTCCAAACCTACGTCATGCACCCACTTACGGACCTAAAATCTTGTGTACTATGGAGCAAAAGTTGCATCGTCAGTACTAGGAATTGAAATTCAGATCGAAATCAAAAAACGAAAGGCTATCAGAAGTCAGTCAATTGAAAATAACATCTTGATGTGGACTCCTACGATCCACACTAAAAATTCAATGGATGATTGAATAATCAAAGCCAAATTTGCATGCTAGCCTCGACAAGATGAACTAGATTTCACAAAACGAAAATTCAAAAGTAGTTACTCCCAGAGAATGCCTTGTTTTCAACGAAGGCATGCTCCGGGGGGGGGGGGGGGGGGAGGGGAGGGGGAATGTTATCTGGGTTTTTAAAATCAAGAGGCAAGCATTCGTCTAGTTCAACCAACGGTCTAATGCAACTAATGTGTGGGTCGGCATCAAAACGAGGCTACGTGTCACAAAATTACATGTGGAATATCGACACGAGATAATAGATTCGATCCAAAAGGAAATGCTCAGAAATCCACTAAGTACATGGATCATTAGTGATCCAAGCACTATGGATCGCCAGCGATCCATACATTTTCACCAGATCGCCATAAACTCTAGAGGACAAGGTCCAGAAATTCACTAAGTACATGGATCGCTAGCGATCCATGCACTATGGATCGCCAGGTATCCATACCTTTTTACCAGCTTTCCACAATCTTCAAAGGAAAAGGATGAAGAGGCGCATCTCAAGCAATTGGATTGCCATCGATCCAAAGCTATGGATCGCTAATGATTCGTAGACAATGGATCGTTCGCAATCCGTCAAGTTGGTTCGGTTCGCGGTGAAACTTACTATGCACCTTCATACGATCATTTGCATGCATCTTGTAAGATGGTCTAGCCCAATTGCTCTTCAACCCCTATAAATACAATCCTACCTGCAACATGAGGAGGATCTTCCAGACTGGCTACTAAAACTTAGTGAAAACCATTCTTCACTCTTCTCCTTCCTCCTCACAACAGTCATCCATGGGGTTTACTGTGATTCTCCAGTGAACTCCTGCGTTGGGGACTTAGTCTAATTCAGGATATTCAACAACTTTGTAATCCAATTCACTTTGTAACAACAATCACTCAGTAATAAAAGTTATAAAGTGGATGTAGGCATTACTAAAAGCCAGACCACTGTAAAAATCTTCTTGTCTTCCTACTAATTCTGCTTTTTCTACATTTATTCTTTGTATTATTTCTCTATAAGAACATGGCTGGTATTTTCATGCTCAATGCAGAGTGTTGATCCATATTTTGGGTTAATAGAAACAAAAACACTTCTCCTTAAATCTTCTTAGTCTAGAAGTGCCAAGAAAAGGATATCTATACATATTTTGAGACTACTTTGTGCAACACTCTCTATACGATGGACGTTGATTTACTCATGACGATTGAAGGCATCTAGGGGTTACTACTTAAATGTGTAAATTTTACTTTGATTACGAGCAACCAGATAGCATAGGACCATGTAACAGTCATAATTAGGTACAGGTTGAAAAACTTGAGTGACATTGTTCTTAAGAGAAGATTCAACTACTTCGTTATAAAAGGTTGGTATCACCATAATTGGAAAGTCCAATTAAAGTCAAAGCCTCTGACCGAAGAAAAATGGTTAATCAATAATGTTATCAGATTGAACCAAGAACATCAAGATTTACTTGCGTACTTAATAAGGATACTAAAAAGTTTTTGACCATAGATCAAACTCTAGATATCTGAGTGATACAGTGACGACGAAAAGAATACGTTTAAAAACTATCTTTACTAGTTGCGCTTATTTAGATCAGAAAATGATTTTCCTAAATTGTCTATAAATATTGATCTTGATCCTATATTGTGCTTCAGTAAAGTTCATACAAATTTTGATAATTATTTTGCTCAATATTGATTGTGTATCAAGTTCACACCAGAGAGTCAATAAATAGCGTTGTTAGTTATTTCCATATTCAACCAAGGATAAAATTAATTTATACATTTTATAAACTAATAATAAATTAATAAAAATGCTATGTTAATATTTGTGGTTAATTTTAATCATTTATTTTTGGATTTAAAATCGGATAGAATGATGTATACAAGTTATATGATAGATCAATCGATTTTAAAGTTAGAATATAATCAATCAAGTTTGATTAAAGCTAGTGTTAACTAAGGCATTGGCTAGGCCTAGTCGACCATAGGGTTAGCCATATGAAAACATATGTGGTGGCAATTACCAAGTCTCTAGATCCAGAAAATATCAGGATGTATTTATCTTTGCTGACGGCTATAAATAGACTAGCTTGCACACAAATTTGTACACTAAATATTCATTCCCTCTTCTTGATTTTGGACCAACCTAGGTATCTTTGGTGAAGCCTTTACTTGACCTTGCAAATCAAAGAGAAGGAGGAGATGGTAGTACTCCAAGAGGAAGAATAGTCAAAGAACGTATCGATTATCGGCTAATTCTATACAAGTATAATATTTAGTCCTATTTTAGTATGTCTCATGCTCACATATATTATGTTGTTCATATTTTAGTTCCACCTTTTTATTGAAAATGATAATTTTTATTTTCCTATTTACATATATATTATATAAATCTTTTTTAAATATTTTTAAATATATATGTTTATACCTATGTATATTATATGTATATTTTATGTAAATCATATTGTTTTCGGTTGTTATTTTTTTAACATATGTATAATTATTTTTAAAAATAAAAAAAACAAAAAAATTTAACCAAAAGAAAAAATATTTATTTTTATTTTAAAAAAATTATTTTCGCGCACGCACATGTACATACATACATTCATACACACACACACACACACACACACGAGTACATATGCACGTCCAGGTGGGCCTGCATTTAATCACAATATGCATGCATTTTTAGTTGTACCCGTGGAAGTAGATTTGATAGTAGCATCCCCATATATGAACTCCGCCTACGCAGAAGCCGTTATTTTTTATTCAAACTGCAATAACTTCTTCATACTAACTCGGAATCAGGCGAGACTTTGTCCGATTGACTTCCATCTAAATTACATGCAATAAGAAACACTCAGATACTTCATCTAGTGAATGTATACCATAGTTCTCCATGATGAATAATAGTTGTACTTAAAAAATAACAAGCTACATCCTCGTATTTGAACTCTGCCTAGGGAGTAGCCGCTATTTTTTGTTTATACTGTAATAACTTCTTCATACTAAATCAGAATTGGGTAAAACTACGACCGATGAACTCCCATCTAAATTACAGACAATATAAATCACTTGGATACTTCAGCTTATGAACGTACACCGTAGTTCTCCAAGGCGATTAACAGTTGTACTTAGAAACTATCAGGCTATATCCCACTTCAACGCGCACTGTAGTTCTCCATGATGACTAATAGTTGTACTTAGAAAATAACATGCTACATCTTCGTATTTGAACTTCATCTATGCAGAAGCCGCCAATTTAATTGTTCAGACTGCAATAGCTTCTTCATACTAAATCGGAATCAGGAAAAACTTCGATCGATGAACTCCCACCTAAATTATGGATAATATGGTACACTCGGATACTTCATCTTATGAATGCACACTATAGTTCTCCATGGGGACTGACAGTTTACTTAGAAAATAACTTGCTACCACATCCCCATATTCGAACTCCTCCTACAGTAGAAGCCGCTATTTTTTTCGGACTGCAATAACTTCTTCATACTAAATCGGAATCCGGCGAGACTTGGACCTATTAACTCCCACTTAAATTACGGACAATATGGAACACTCGGATACTTCATCTTGTGAACCCATATTGTAGCGCTCCATGTGGACTGACTGTTGTACTAATAAAATAACAGGCTACCACATCCTTATATGTGAACTCCGCCTAGTGCAGAAGCCGCTAATTTTTTTGTTCGGACTGCAATAACTTCTTCATACTAACTCGAAATCAGGAAAAACTTCGACCGATGAACTCCCACCTAAATTACGGACAATATGATACACTCTGATATTTCATCTTGTGAACGCACACTGTAGCTCTCCGTGGGGACTGACTGTTGTACTTAGAAAATAACAGGCTACCACATTCCTATATTTGAACTCCGCCTGGTGCAGAAGCCGCTATTTTTTTTGTTCGGACTGCAATTCTTCATACTAACTCGAAATCAGGAAAAACTTCAACCAATGAATCCCCAACTAAATTACAGACAACATGGTATACTCGAATACTTCATTTGATGAACGCACACTGTAGCTCTCCATGGGGGCTGACTATTGTACTTAGAAAATAACATGCTACCACATCCTTATATTTAAACTCCGCCTAGTGCAGAAGCCGCTATTTTTTTTGTTCAGGCTGCAGTAACTTTTCATACTAACTCGGAATTAGGCGATACTTCGACCGATTAATCCCATCTAAATTACGGACAATATGAAACACTTAGATACCTCATCTTGTGAACGCTCACAGTAGTTCTCCATGGTGACTGACAAATTGTACTTTGAAAATAATAGGCTACCACATCCCCATACTTGAACTCCGCCTAGTGCAGAAGCCGCTATTTTTTTGTTCAAACTGCAATAACTTCTGCATACTAACTCAGAATCAGGCAAAACTTCGACCGATGAACTCCCACGTAAATTACAGACAATATGGTACACTCGGATAATTCATCTTGTGAACGCATACTGTAGTTCTCCTATTGGACTGACAATTATACTTAGAAAATAATAGGCTACCACATCCCCATACTTGAACTCCGCCTAGTGCAGAAGCCGCTATTTTTTTTCCAGACTGCAATAACTTCTGCATACTAACTAGGAATCAGAATAAACTTCGACCGATGAACTCCCACCTAAATTACAAACAATATGGTGCACTCGGATACTTCATCCACACTGTAGTTCTACAAGGGGACTGACAATAATACTTAGAAAATAACGTGCTACCACATCCCCATACTTGAACTCCGCCTAGTGAAAAGCAGTTATTTTTTTGTTCAGACTGCAATAACTTCTGCATACTAACTCGGAAATAGGCAAAACTTCGACCGATGAACTCCCACCTAAATTACGGACAATATGGTTCACTCGGATACTTCATCTTGTGAACGCACACTGTAGTTCTTCAAGGGGACTGATAGTTGTACTTAGAAAATAACAGGCTACCACATTGCCATACTTGAACTCCGCCACGTGCAGAAGCCACTATTTTTTTTTGTTCATACTGTAATAACTTCTGCATACTAACTCGGAATCAGGAAAAACTTCGCCCGATGAACTTCCACCTAAATTACGAATAATATGGTACACTCGGATACTTCATCTTGTGAACGCACACAGTAGTTCTCCAAGGGGACTGACAGTTGTACTTAGAAAATAACAGGCTACCACATCCTCATACTTGAACTCCGCCTAGTGCAAAAGCCGCTATTTTTTTTGTTCAGACTGCAGTAACTTCTGCATATTAACTCAGAATCAGGCAAAACTTCGACCGTTGAACTCCCACCTAAATTACGGACAATATGGTACACTCGGATACTTCATCTTGTGAACGCACACAGCAGTTCTTCAAGGGGACAAACAATTGTACTTAGAAAATAACAGGCTTCCACATCCCCATACTTAAACTCCGCCTAGTGTTGAAGCCGCTATTTTTTTGTTCAGAATGCAATAACTTCTGCATACTAACTCAGAATCAGGCAAAACTTCGACCGATGAACTCCCACCTAAATTATGGACAATATGGTACACTCGGATACTTTATCTCTGTAGTTCTCCAAGAGGGCTGACAGTTGTACTTAGGAAATACCAATCTACCAAATCCCCATACTTGAACTCTGCGTAGTACAGAAGCAGCTATTTTTTTTGTTCAAACTGCAATAACTTCTGCATACTAACTTGGATTCAGGCAAAACTTCGACCGATGAACTCCCACCTAAATTACGGACAATATGGTACACTCGGATACTTCATCTTCTGAGCACACACTGTAGTTCTTCAAGGGGACTTACAGTTGTATTTAAAAAATAAAAGGCTACCACTTCCCCATACTTTAACTCCGCCTAGTCCAGAAGCCGCTATTTTTTTGTTCAGACTGCAATAACTTCTGCATACTAACACAGAATCCGGCAAAATATCGACCGATGAACTCCTACCTAAATTACGGACAATATGGTATACTCGGATACTTCATCTTGTGAATGCACAATGTAGTTCTCCAAGGAGACTGACAGTTATACTTAGAAAATAACAGGCTAACACATCTCTATACTTGAACTCCGCCTAGTGCAGAAGCCGCTATTTTTTTGTTCAGATTGCAATAACTTTTGCATACTAACTCGGAATCAGGCAAAACTTCGACCGATGAACACCCACCTAAATTACAGACAATATGGTACGCTCGGATACTTCATCTTGTGAACGCACATTGTAGTTCTCTAAGGGGACTGATAGTTGTACTTATAAAATAACAGGCTACCACATCCCTTTACTTGAACTCCACCTAGTGCAGAAGCCACTATTTTTTTGTTCAGACTGCAATAACTTCTGCATACGAACTCGGAATCAGGAAAAATTTTGACCGATGAACTCCCACCTAAATTACGAACAATATGGTACACTCGGATACTTCATTTTGTGAAGCACACCGTAGTTCACCATGGGGGTTAACAGTTGTATTTAGAAAACAACAGGCTACCACATCTCCATACTTGAACTCCGCCTAGTGCAAAAGGCGATTTTTCTTATTCAAACTGCAATAACTTGTGCATGCTGACTCGGAATCAAGAAAAACATTGACCGATGAACTCCCACCTAAATTACGGACAATATGGTACACTCAGATACTTCATCTTGTGAACGCACACTGTAGTTCTCTAGGGGATTGACAATTTACTTAGAAATTAACAGGCTATATCCCATATTTGAATACTATTTCACAATGAGATGTAAAAGGATATATTTGGAATTTCAAAAAGACACCCAGTAAATCTATTCAATGAATTCTCTTTATTAGTAGTATATATATATATATATATATATATATCCACATCGATTTATATATTGCAAAAAATTATGTTTTGATTTTGGTTTATTATAATGATAAAAAAGAAAAGATTTATTTTTAAATTTATCTTTACTTAGTCAAGGACCACTAGCTCAAGTGGTAGTGGTATGGCACCGTAGGCTGAGGCTATAGAGGTCATGGGTTTAAACCCTTGAAAAGTAAAAAAGAATGCTCTGCTTAAATAATGTACTACTCTTAGTATCAAAACCAACCTATTTTTGCTTCATCAAAAAATTAAATAAATATCTGGATCAAACTTAATTTATTTAAGCTGATTTAAGTATTTTTAAATTAATCTTTTTACCACATTCCTTGGAATTGAAATATTTTTTATTCATTATTTTATATAAGTCGGATATTTTTGAATTTGTATTTTAAATAAATAACAAAATTATTTATAGCGAAAAATAATCTAAATTCAATACACACACACATATATGTTATTTATAAATATACAGCAAATAACTTTTGATTAATTATATATATTTATATATAAACTTTAAATTACACTTATATGTATTCATATATATAAATAATTTAACATATAAATATGTGGACAAAATTAAAAGCAGATTTATGATCACTTAGGATATATAAGTGTTGTATATTAAATATTATGTATATTATATATCACAGTAGACATCTTATAGGCCGTAGGACAAAGCGGTCAACTCTTCTATGAACCTTAGTGAGGATATATGTATGTATGTACATGCATATCTTCATATTATGAATATTGATACTACGACATAATTAATAAATTAAATAATTAGTTTTAAATGATTTGTAAATAAATATATTTGAACATTAATAAAAAATAAAAAATTTAATTAATAAAAGCTAAATTAAAATATTAAAACCATCTTTTACCAATATAAATACTTAATTTAATTTAGTATTAATAAATATTTATTTACATAAACACGTATTAAAGTTCTTGTGCAAATTAACGAAAGGAATTTTGTTCTTGAAATTCACCCTTCTGACCTCGTACCTAGTGCACCTGATATAATAATGGTATCATAATTAGTACTATACTTGTGTAAATAAATTAACCGACACTAAAGGCAATGCCTTAAGAAAAAGTCAAAATAGATGGATATTTTGGGAATGCTGCTTAAACTAAGAACAGAGTTACTCTAATTAAGGACCATTATATGTGGAAAATCACCCGATCTCCTAACCCTTTCACGGTTTGTTAAAATTTCTTTGATTAAAATAACGTAGTTAAATATCATAAATTAATTTAAATTGCTTTAATTAATTAATTACATAATTTTTTTAAAATTTATAAAATGCAAATTTATTACATTAGATTAAATATATAATTAATTAATTTTATAAAATATAAACATAGAGTTATTTTAAATTTAGTGAATAAATCTATTTTAAATTAATTGTATCTATTAATTAATAAATCTTATAAACACACATGTAACTAAATAAATGGTAAAAGCTATAATTAAAAGTATGTATATGCATGTTTTATGTTTAAAGAAATAGGTAGTTAATAGAATAAAATTCATGAGACTTGAGAAAGTATACATTGGATGCTATAAAACATATTTGATATCGTGAGTTATAATTTTATTATACTCATCTTCCTTAAATAGTTGATAATAATCTACAAAATCATTTTAAATTATGAATTTAATAATAATAATAATAATGCCCTCAAACATTTATAACATAAATAAAGTACCATGCATATCCATGTTTGTTGAGCACCCACATGGCATGGAATATCCGAGATGATATTTTTATTATTTGTAGATATTTAAGAATTATATATAACTTTGTTGAGATCCCTAAAGGGTTGAATGGCTCCACTTAGGATATCGCAAAATGATTAGGAGCATAGTTAAAATGTATGTTAGGAATTATCTTAGATATAATTAGTAAAGGGTTACTTACCATTTATTGAAACTACGATTTGTTGAGCACCCTCAAGGTCATAGTAACATAAACAAAATCCTAACATTCACTAAAGGGATTTATGAAATACTCATCTCTCTTTTAGGGTTTTTTCTAAGAGATACGGTGTTTGGTGGGAGCATTATTTGAAAAATATAATAAACCATTCTAATAAGTGTAAGATTCTATGCAATGATATATATTTACTATGATGAATTTCAGAGATAAATGGCAACTATGAAGCTTTTCTTCAAGAAGAACACTTTAATGTGACTAAACTACAAAGATTAGCTAAGGAATGTAAATACCGCACTCACTTATGAAAAGTTGTGGTATTCGTCTTAAGTGAACATTTAATTATACCCGCTAAAGATGCCACGCCTAATGAGGTTAAGACCTACAAAAATTGGGAAATGGATTGTAAACTAACCCATCGTTATATGTTGTCCACTATGAGCTTTGAGCTCCAATGGCAATATAAGAAATAAATGTTCGTGGAATATTCTCTCACCTATAAAAGTTGAAAGGTGAACAATGTCATTCCGCAAGGTATGAGGTTTTATGGAATTTGTTCCATACAAGAATGAACAAGGGTTCTTCAGTCTAAAACTAAATACTCAATTTGATTGGATACATCAAGTTCTTAGTTGAGTTAGGTACTACTCTAGATATCAAGTTATAGAACGATTTGATTCTTGGGTCACTCACTCTGAAGTTTAACCCATTCATATTGAACTTCAACATGAATTCATTGATGTGTTCTATCATTAAAATCCTTAATATGCTAAGAATTAACGAGAGTATGTTCACAAAAGATCCAAGTACAACGCTAGCTATTAGGAGAAGCTCTTCATTGAAAGGTTCAAAGAAGAGAAAGCATAAGTCAAAAGGAGGAAAGCATAAGTCAAAGATTCAAGAGAAAGGCGATTGCCACGTTGCATGAAGAAAGGATATTTGAAGAGGAACCGTCCAGAGTACTTGAAGACATTGAAGGGAAATGAATATGGTTCTGTTCCCAAAGTTATTTTCCATGTATAAAATTGGTTATCTATATGTACTTCTAGTTGGGTTTAGATGCTAGATCCAGAACTCATATAAGTAATTCTTTACATTGACTTAGGAGTAAGAGGCCTATCGGTAAAGGAAGCATGGAATTCCAAATTGCAAATGGAGATAGTGTAGGTGCAGAAGCAATGGGAGATATTATCTTAAGTTAGAGAGTGGTAATGGTTTGATTTTAAAACTATTACCATGAACCTAATTTTATTTTTGGAATATTACCTATCTTATGTTTGACGCATATAGATGAAATTTTATTTGTAAAGAAGGTATTATGAATATTTTTGTTGAAAATAAAACAGTTGGTTTTGGTGCATTGGATAATAGTATTTAAGTTCTTAATTTGAATCATATATTTGCTATCTGAAATAATTCTGTGTCTAAGGTTAATGATAGTTAGCTATAACATTGTAGTCTTAGCATATTAGTAAGAAACGGCTTAGAAAGTTAAGAAACCAAGGGTTTCTACCTTCATTTGATTTTGGATCATTCGATATTTGTGAGCCAATGAACTCTTATGAATCATACATATTAATGTATATGGTCTGATGTCTATAACCACCAAAGATGTAATATCTTATTTTGTCACTTTCACTGATCATTGCTCTAAATATAGATATGGTATCTTATGAAACCTGTATCATCCCCTATCTTGAGGCTCAAAGCAAAGTGCTACAGATGCCGCAGTCATCTATAGTATTAACTTCCGGTGACAAAATAGGGTAATATTACTGGTATCCATAATATTAGAAGCAAATGAGAAACTAAATCACAGATTTCAAAAACGACTTTTCAGATTACATTTCACAAGACATGTTTCATATCCAATTACATAATTCCAATTGTTTCACAGGTTCAGATTAAATATAATTATTACATAAATACGCCAAGTGCGACATATGAAGATGCCCCCTTGGTTGATCAGAGTACTGAATTTTCATAACAGACTTAATACAACACATCGGAAATAAAACAAAATAATTTCTAAACGCAGCTGATGCTAATGCTCATCTCCGGAAGCTTTATTTGTCCACCTATTAAAGCTTGTAAATCCTTAACTCTCAACCTACTTAAAACAATTTTAAGCACTTGAGAGTTTAAGGGGAAAATATAAACTTCGAGTCAGACATAAAGCCTGGTGTGAATAATACTATACATCTTGGTTATCTAATATTAAGTGATACCACGTCGCTTAGCGAAACGGGTTTCCCCTCACTAATATCCTTTTAAAAACATATCTTTTGCAAATCGAAATCCTACAACCAAACTGGTTAAAAATATAATATCAATATCATGTAATCACACAAATCAGGTAATCAATGGACTATCTATTCGAGAACTATAGTTATGTTTGGCTAACTACTAACATTTGGCTGACTCGGGCCTATTAGCCAAAATAAAAAAATAGTTTAACTTCTATTAGATACTCTTTTGGATGGTCTATCCCTAACTTACTTCTCTCAAGGTCAACTTATCCTAATGGTTTTGCGGTCTCACCAATAACCTATCCTCGCTCTGTATATTCCTTTTTATGTGTAATATCGTTTTGGTCTAACCTTAGAAAAAGCCCAACGCACTAGGATTTTGGACTTATATTAGTTAGGGGCTACTAGCTAAAGTATAGGGCGCGACTCCATACCAGTCCTATCTGGTATTCCAATATCTGAATCATTTTACATAGGGTCAACTACCCATCAAATTTTCCTTGAAAACGTTTCTTTCAACTTGAATTAACCTTTTGAATTCTTAAAGAAGGAAAATATTATATACTTTACTCAAATCACTTTGCCATGTTATATATACTTTACGCAAAAAATTGTTGATGAACATATTCGAAACCCTTGTTTCAAAGCTATAAACAACCTCTTTCAAAACCATTAAAAAGTACCCTTTTCGAAGCCACTGAAAGTACCACTTCCGACTACTTTTCTTTATAACCTTAGGCCGAAGGCCAAAACTTAACTTTCGAAACCATTTAAATTAAACCTTTCGAAAACATTAAAATCATCTCTTTCGAAAGCTTTATAAAACCATAAGCATCCTCTTTTCAAAACACTTTAAACATGCCTTTTAAAAGCATTGGAAACCTTTCATTTAAAACCTTTCAAAAACATTGGGGAACCTCCCCTTCGAAACTTTTATCTTAAGCCTTTCAAAAGCAATGAGTTCTTTACATAAATCAAACATTTTGAAAGCATTTGGGTTCAAGTAGAACATGTGGAACAACCTTTTGAAACCATTTAAAACCATTCCTTTTGAACCTTTGGGTTTAGCTTCCAATAGAATAAAGGGTCTTAAAACAACTAAGTCGAAAGCGCTCTTTTGAAAGCAATTTCCTTAGTAAAAAAGTGGATGTTTTCGAAATCAAGCTGTGATGACCCACCTTTTGGATAGTTCAAGTCGACAATAAATCACAGATGTCCAACCCAACCATTTAAAAGATAGATTATCAATGGGTTTGTTTTAAGAAATAAAAAGAAAAGAAGAAAATGACAACATAATCTTACATTGGAATGATAAAACACAAGAATCACATAAATAGTTCATGAAGCTGTTTACAATATATATACAATTCGGTTTTCAACATATACCGGAGTTATAAAATTTTAATAGACAGATTGAAATAGTGCAGCGGAATAAATACTAGTAAATATGACATACCAAATCCTCATCTTCATCCTCTAGAATAACAATCTTCGACAACTAAAAAACTTGGTCTGACCCGAGCGTAATGAAAACAAAAAACTTAAGTCAGGACCAAAAATCCCCATGTAAATCAAATCAAAATCAAGTGAAATATAGTTGTAAACAACTTCATTCTTTTACTTCTAAATTTCACATGAAAAGTTTCACAATCTCAAAACTTCTATTCAAGGGTTTCAGTAATTTATCAACTCCAAATCAATTAAATAAACTTCACAATGTAAACAACTTAAATGTTTAAATCAGATTTTATTTAAATCGCTCAAACAAATATAAGGTTTTTATCAATTACTACTTCAAATAGCTGATTTTAGTTTCAGAAGGTTTCACGTTACTTTACAAATTTCCAAAGTGTCAACAATTTAATTTTTAGTATAAAATACCAAAATCATCAGTTTGTTAAATTTCCAAGTTAAATTTCAAAACTTTTCAGAATTTAAGTTCCAATTTATCAAAATCTCTAGTATCGCCAAACAGTGATACAATCACAATAATTACCTTTCTGCAAAAGCAGTCAATAATGCATTTAATAATCCACATATCCAATAGAATATTCAAAGGTCCATATCCAATTTCAACGTACAGATGATCAATCATATCAGTAGCAGAAATAATAGGGTGATATATGAATATTTCAAAATCACTAGACAACATAACAACTAATCACAAATATCATCCATTGCAATATCAACCAACATCCAAAGCAAATAATTCAACCATACCACACAATCAACAACTATCAATGTCGGGTGTTTAAAAGTGATATGAAATTTCAATTATCAACATCGAATTAAATATCAAATTAAATGTTAATTTAACTATCAGTTTAAATGTCATAAATTTAACGATCATATTTGCTTTTAATTCCTATTGTCAATTTTATGGTCAAATGTAACTAACAAATTTAATTATCAATTTAACGGTCAAATTTAAATATTAATAAGGCTTGCCTCACATGCACCTCCACGCTGCGCGCCGTGCGCGAAAAAATCACATAAACTATAAAACTATAGTCGCTTGGTCGAACTTCACCGCTGCCTCGATCGTTGTTTTTTCGATCCAACCACACATTGCCTACACTCGCCAAGCTCTACATGTTCCCAGTTAGGCACTTCTCCTGAATTGGCTTTTGGTGGCATCGATTGACAAAGGCCAATGGATGGAGGGTTATATTTAAAGGTGGCTGTTGGTTTTAGAAATTAGGTTTTGCAAATGAAGATAGGTTGAGGCTATTTATAGAAAATTTCATGGCACTATTCATCTGAGAAAATTTCGAACGCCAAACGGAGCGTGCCGCCTGGCGTTCTATATGTCATACCTCTATTGCGAACATAATGGAATATGTATCGAGAACCAATTCCACCATAGACAGAAGATAGCTTTTAAAAATTGAATTATATTAATTAAATTCCTTTAATTGATTTCTACGCATTTCAAACTCGCAAAACCAAAGGATAAGTCCGATCACTACGAAACTTAAAATCCTATAATAATTCACAATTACAGATCCAATGAAAATGGTTTCTCGAAATCTGAGACAGTTGTCAGAAAGGCTATTTTACACGTTAATAAAACAAGCTATTTTGAAAATCAATTTAATCGTTTTAAACTGAATTTTGATAGTTAACAATATTCATACTTTTTTAAATAAAATTTAAATCCACTTTTGAAATCATTTTCATTCATATTAAATTCAAGATTCAATTATTGAAATAATTCAAAAACTAAATTTGACAATTTAATTATCCTATAAATCATTATATTTGAAATATATGCTATTTAGCTTATTAAATTAACCTTTCAATATTTAAAATTAATTAAATATTCCAAATTCAATTTTATTTTAAACCATTTTATAAATTAAAATGTTTGTTCAAAATTTATACAATCAATGCTCTTACATTTAAATTCATAAACAAATTCACTTTAAAATAGAATGTTCGTTCAAATCTAGAACAAAAAAATTCTTATGCTAAATACAAAGATTACACTTCATAAATCAAAGCCCTAGGATAATTTGTAACGAACCAGGCTTTTCAACACTCGAAAACCGACATTGATACATTCACTGTATCACATACCGAGCAATCGGAAGCCAAAAAACACGATCGTAAGGAAAAAGAAAGGAGGAAGAAGATAAGAAGAAAACTAAACAACACGGAATCTCACAGCGGAACGAATAATCTATAGTATACCACAAATCTTTACAGAAAAGCAAAAATGTAATATGTATATATACAAACATCAATCAGAGTATGCTAACCTATTTCAGCTTGGATAGTTATAACAGCCTGTCCTCACAGTTGCCGATAAACACAACAATGAATACATCGGAAAATAACCATCTATATGAATACGTCTCTGGGCCTCTAACTCGTCTCCTAAAGCTCCAAGCATCCAAACTAATCTGTAATATGCTCGGTCTGACCTGAGCATTATAATAAAATAACACCTGGGTCAGTCCGAAAAACCAGCATGAGGAAAACACACCAACTAAATTTTAAAATTATATAAAAATCTTTGAAATAAAAGGTTTCTAGTAAGACCACGTTGCATATAAACACAGACAGGTTTTTACCTTACAATAACCAAAGCCATTTTTATAGAAAATCCATTCATATTATAATAATGTCTAAAGGCAAAAATAATAACAATCAAGTAGCTATAATGCTCATGAGTTTACATCACAACAATACTAGGTATATAATTGAAAATCGATAACGCGCGTTCGCTAATTGTGTAGGATTTCCATGGAGGTGCCCTCAATACTTCGAGGAACGGTCCTTCTACACAAGGATCAGAGATATCCTTCCGAAGCAGCATACATTCCTAGTGATGTATCATAGAAAAAACATAGCTGGTCTCGCTAAGACCGAGTGCATCACCCCATGCATGCATAACTACTACAAGTGACATCTAGGAGAAGCTGACTACAACCTATGGGTTTGCCAACCCTACTAGCCATGCCTTCTATCTTTGGTTTTAGTCATTCCCGTTGATGTGGCTACGTCTTGCATTCCAGCTTACACACCGCGACGAAATAGATCATGGAATCCTACATGGGTTCCAATACCCTTATGGGTCTTAGAATCACACATAGATTCCCACATCTCAATTAGATCTTGGAGTCACACCCAGATCCCCATACCCCAACAGGTCTCGGAATCACACATGGATCCCAATATTCCAACATATCACGAGTCTCCTCCATAGAACCGTATATGGTTTTCGGAGTGGTTACGACTTCGAGTCATCTCTTACGAGTACACTCCTACGCTTCCCGAGTGCTCCACAAAACCAAATGCCGGTTTTCGGAATGCTCAATACCGATACTTTTGGAAATAATCAGACAATACATAAGAGTAGGGATCACCCCCTAACCGTTTAAGTGGAATGATCTCTGTATCTTTTGTCCTAAAAGAACGAACGAGTTTATACATATAGTATAGCTCCACCAATGGTAACTATACCACGTAATTCCCATGTTTCCCCTAGATATTTCCAGAGTTAAAATCCTTTGGTGTTAAGTAGGGAATATTTCCATACCACCAAAATTAAGAAGGATTACATATTTAGGCAAAGATTTTTGACAGTCGGTTGTTTAACTATCAACAAACACACATTCAAACAAAGATTTATTCCATAGGTGAAACAACATCGGTTAAGTACATAAGCAACCATCGGCTTCCTTTTAATAAATCTTTCATTCGTTTTAAAAGAATTTTTGTAAATTACTTGTACAAAAATACCTTTACATGGGTCTATCTGCCCATTCCTATATTTTCAATACTTAGAAAATATCCATATGCTTACCTCAACGGTATAAGTATATCCACCAAATTGAGAAAGATTTTCTTTTTATTCGATTCTCATATCATTTGTAAATTCCCTCACAATATTCCAAAAAACCATTTATAAACCATCTTATAAATCTCTGAAAAACCATTTATAACCCCTTTATAAAAATTCAATCACTTATAAGCTCTTTGTATATTTCAAAAATCACTGATAAAACCTTTATGATTCTATAAATCATATATAAAACTTCTTTTTATAAATCTATATACCCATTTCTAATATTCTTTTATAAATATCTAACAATTTATAAAACCCTTCACCTTGTAAATAAACTTTCATACATCTCCAAACCATTTCTTAAGCTCTTTTATAAAATCTAGGTCTTTCGACTCCATTCATGGGTTTCAGAAACATTTATAAACAATTAAAATCTTTTGCTCCAAAACACCATTTTATAATAATAATAATTATTAACACTAAACGTTTAAATTAATGAAAATTATTAACTTTAACATCTTAATAATAATTAATATGTAACGACCCATAAATTTTAATGGTTTTAATAACTTAATTAACTGAATTTTGTGCAATTTTAAATAATTGAATTTGGAAATGAAAATTTATTATTTGGAATATGTCTATTTAAACATAGCATGTGGTAGATTTTCATTTGAAAATATAAAAGTTTATTTTGTTGTGTAATTTTATTTCAATTTAAAATCAATTAAATTTGATGAAAATAAAATATTTACGAAATCTTAATATTTTTATATAATAAAAATGTTTACTATTTTAGTGAAACACCATAATTTGTTTTGTCAAAATTAATCTTCTCTAGCCCCTTTTATCTTAATTTCGACGAATTTGCAGCAGTTTTAAAGTAAAAATTGACTTTTGATAGGATGATCATATCGCTAATATCTGTGTACCTTCTGTTCGTATCGTCGTGTTGATCTCTATAGTATATTCACTCCGAAATTCGACATCCAATATGCGGTAAAATTGGCGAAATGATTAGCCGTATCGGTACCCATTTTAAAACTTTTGGGTTTCCTTTGTCCTTTCAATTTCCATCGTGTTAAACCATAAAGCCATTTGCTTTATAACTCTAGGAATTTCAAATAGGCTTGAATTTTGCTATCCCACCTATTCAATATTTTTCCTATTTCATTTTATTTCGTTCTACACTTCAAAAAAGGGAAAGTGGAACATATATTTGCCTGAAGCTTGAGATTAGTTTCACATCTTTTTTCAACCTACTAGCGTTCATCCTTTAGTTGCCTTATTTGGAATAAATAAAGCATGTATTTTGTCTGCTTGAGAAGACTAGGTTGCCACCTTCCGCCTCACCATTGCTAAACCCAGCTGTCCCCTTCCTTCTTCATAGCCGAACTGTACCAAGCTTATTCTTTCAAAAAAAAATTCCATTCCTATATAAGAAACTACTACTGCTCCTTGTTGCCGAGGCCACCCCTAAAACTCATCCACCGCTTGAAAAGCTTGACCGCGTTCAAACACCATCCGAGTTCGACCTAACAACCACCATCCGAGTTCGACCCAAAAACCACCATCCCCTTCTACATGCAGCCTCCGCCCGAAGCTGCCACAGCCGAAGTTCCATCCCAGGCCGACCATCTTCCTCCATCCACCCAAGACTCTGCATTCACCTCGCTCACACAGCAACCGCTTTGCCACAGCTTCCTCAAAGCTGCATCCATCTCCAAACTTTACCACGCTCATTCACTTCTATTTGATCAAAGGTATATGCGCATTGATTATCTTTATAAGGCATGTATATACATAAATTTATACAAGAAATATAAGACCTGTGGTTTATGAATGTAAATTTATATTGGTTATACACAATATGATAAATTTATAAGCTACATTATCTTTTGTTGCGCATATAAAAGTTTTCAAATTTTATTATATGTAGTGTGTATATATATACATAAGTTATAAATAGTTACTGTATATATATATATATATACATACACACATAAACACACACACATATATGTGTGTGTGTTAGTTATATATGTTAGTTTATGCAAGTCGTACAATAGGTTTCTTGTTTTCCAATCATGCACGAGTTGAGAAGTAGCTTTGTATATATTTTTTGTAGCAGCTTCTTCTCTTCCTTTTACAAAAAAATAATAATAGCGATTCAAGTTGATACGTATATTTATTTTTGGTGAAGCCTATAGTCTTCTTTTTCTATATAAAAAATATATTTAATACTTATGGAAGTCTATATATTAGCTTATATACTAGTTTATATATGTGCAGGCTTGATTCTGGGTTTTCGATATATATAGAGACTTTATTTTTTATGTGTTTAAAATTTTCTATTGATTTTAAACGTACGTGTGTATATATGTTTTACTTTTAGTATGCATTTTCAGTTTTATTTATTTATTTTATAATAAATATTAATTTTAAAATATAATATATATGTAAATTCATATATTGGTTTATATAAGTATTTATGAGTTGTTTCCAAATATGTATATAAAGAACTTTATTTTAACTATATGTCTTCGAATTGATTTTAGAGAGAGAATTCTAATAATAACAATATATATATTTTCCATTTTATCAAGCTAACTTGATTTGTTCTCATTGATCCCTATTTATTAGTTTCGTCCGTCAAATCTTTATTCAACCACTTTGCTTTGGAAATTTACTGTTTGAATAGGTCAATTTATCGAATTCGTGTTCATTTTCATATGCTTGTCCTGTTCTCTCTCTAGCCTCGAAAGGTGAGCAATCACTCACGATTAACATTCTTGTATTTAGTAAATTTGATTTCACTTGAAACAACAATTGGAATATACTGTTAAATTTGAATTGCTAGTTATTTAGTTGTTAAATATGATATGCCATTATATGCAAATTGTTCACCTGTGATATATGACATCATGTCCTGTTGTATATATTTATTTAATTTGTTACTGATGATATATGCCGGTTGTTAATATGTTATATTATTATCATATTTGTCCTCACTCTGCAAGTTCCCTGTTAGTTTAGAATTACCTATTTGTTAAAATGATACATACCCGAACAATATTCAACAATAGGGAAAAATCGTTATGGGTTGAAATGATAAACCCAAGCGATTTTTATTGATTTTGAATTTTGGGATTGCAAGTTGAAATGATATATACCCGTAGATATTTAAATCGTAGATAGAAATGATAAATACCCGTATCACTTTACCATAGGATAGAAAATTACATACGCACACCATAAGTCTATATTTTGAAAATGATTTCCAAAGTTTTGAAAGGAAATATATAGTATTTAATAAATATTGATTTTTAAATTATGATATATATATATATATGTTATTTAATATATGTATCTAAATTTTAGATTTTTAAATTTATATGTTATGGAAATTTTAAATTTGTAAGATAGTTTTGAAAATTATAATTTTTAAGATTCTTCTTATAATTTTATTATTTTAAAGATTTATGAATAAGATTTAATGTGAATTACATTTAATAATAATATTTAATTTAATAAAATTTAATGTAATTAGTTATAATATGTTTAGGTATTTATTTAAATTTATATTAATATTTTAAAAAATAGATTTTTCTAACTTAAATAATAAAGGCAGGCAAGATAAATTAATGTTGACTTGGTATTTAAATTTTTTAATAATTGAATTTAAATATTATTTGAACTTATTGATTTTGTGATTTGAAAATTTTGATATATAACTTGATTCGATAATAAGGTGATTAAATGAATATTCTCAAATTTTAATAAAATTGAGATTGAATATTTAATATTGATTTAAATTTATAAATTGGGATTTTAAATAATTGTTATTAAAATGATTAACCGAATACTTTCCAATTTGAATAAAATTAAAGTTAAATGTTGAAATGTAAATTAAATTTATATTGTAAATGTTGATTATTTAAACTTGAATCTTATTGGAATTGAAGTGATAGTTCAAAATCTGGATTTGAAATTGAAAAAAAATAAAATAGTTTATTGAAAATTTGAATTGAATCTTTGACCTTTAAATTGAAATGGTTAAACTGGAATTGGTTTAAATTTAATTTTGGAATTTAAGATGATTTGAATTGACTTGCGAAATTGGAGGAAACAAATTTTATTATATAAGTTATTTTAATATATAAACTATTTTAATATATAGATTATTTCAATATTTAAACTCTTTAAGTTGAAAGTGTTATAATCTCAAAAGTATTATCATTTAAAAGTGTTATGATTTCAAAAAGTGCTATGGTTTCGAAAGTGTTATAATTTTTAAAAGTGTTACGATTCTAAAAATGAATATTATTTAAGTGAGTAATGATATCGGATTTATAAGGTTTTGAAATGAATAAGATATTTTGATATGAAGTATAAACTATTTGAAATGAAATGACCACGGTGTGAAATAAGCATTTCGTTGTTAAAGAGTCCGGGATCGGATAATGTCATATTCTCTGCCAATATCGAAAACCACTTTAACAACTATGTACGTGGTGGAGATTGCAGAACGAAGTAGGATGGTTTGGCGATGATTCTATATGGTACTTACGTAGCCTTGACTCCCGTGAGTCAGCTTGATGCGACTAAAACATGAGCTATACCAGGCTAAGTGGGGTCATTCCCTCGATCGGGCACATTTCTTCGATGCCATTCTATTGCTTTTATGATTTGATTGGGTGCACCTTTGATTTAGGAGTGTGTCACGAGGTAGGCAGTAGTAGCTGCTATGCATTACCAGCAGTTCGGGAGTGCAAATGGTATATCTACCCTGGCATTGCCTCGAGTGCCTTGTCGCATTCCTTCTACGAGTTTGTTTTGTACCGTACCTATATGGCGTCCTTTGTGTAAACCACCGGTTTGGTGGAGCGTATGCATTTTATGGACTACGAGAATATATAAAATGTGTTAAGGGGAATATGAGTAAGGCCTTAACGCTATTTTAATTGTTTACTTTACTATAGACATATTATAATAGCTTATACTACTACATAGTAGATAATTCCACAAATCCTTAAAGGATGGAAATCCCAAACATCCTTTAAGTGCCCTGTATTTCAGTTGACATTTCACTTGAGTTAAATTTACTGATATAAGAATGTTAATCCTGACTCGAATGTTTCGTGTTTTGCTTTATGGTCGAGTCAGATTGAGTGTCACAGCATTTGAGACTCGTCTTTGGAGATTGAAGCTTTGCTCGAAGATCTGTCTTATCTATTCAGCTTTTTAAGTTGTTTTGTTCAAAGTTGTCATCTGTTTGTATTCAAGATTACATTGTATTTGAGATATTCTATTGTATTTTAATTCAAACTTTGTTGTTTATATTGTAGCTTCATGAACAACTATTTATCTATTCCAGTGCTTATTATTGTAATACTGTATGTTTTTGATTCTGTGATTGATTTATTTACTGTATATGCTGAGTTTTGCTAAATATAAAATTAACAATCTGATATTTTGAGCAATTTAAGTCCGACATGTATGGATGCAAATGGTTCGAGAAGCAGGTCATTGCATAATAATTCCAAAATTTTGTTAAATAAACAATAATAATTTATTTTTACCATTTTTATAAATAATAACAACTTATTTTCAAACCTTATTAATAATCCCTACTATTAATTCTAGGCTATAATTATTCTTAAATAATTAAATTTTCAATTTATTTATCCTTTATAGATTCTTAAAACATATTAAATAACTTTTAAACAATATTAAAATAATTAATTAACTTTAAAAAAATATTAATATAATTATAAAATTTAAAACAATTTTAATATATTTAAATAACTTTAAAAGAATATTATAAAATAAGATAACCTTATATCAATATTTATAATTTAATAAATTAAAATAAGATTAATACATTTAATTTAAATTAAAAACAATATTTGTTAACCCGCCTTTAGTCAAGGCCATGAACAGGAGGATTCAACCCAACTAACTTCACGATTATCGAGGCTGGAATAGGATGGATTCGGTTTAAAAGAATGAAGCTCACTTGGATATGTCATTTGGTCAAGAAATGGGGGGTTGCACGGCTCGGTATGGAAGATAAGCTCTGTTCGGCATACCTCCCTTCGATCGGCACACCTCCCCTCGATCGGCACACCTCCCCTCGATCGGCACACCTCTCCTCGTTCGGCATACATCTCCTCGTTCAGCACGCCTCCCCTCGATCGACACACCTCCCCTCGCTCGGCATTGGATGTCGCTCGGCATTGAACGTCGCTGGGCATCGCACCTCCCTCGGCATTACATCTCGCTAATCATTACACCTCGCTCGACATCGTACCTCGCTCGGCATCGTATCTCGTTTGGCATACCAACTGCTCAGGGTCGGTCGACATAATGAAGTAGGGTTCGGCTATGGCCTTAGTGGGCCCAAACTACTCAGGAGGACCAACAACTTGGTTTTGCCTATAAATACAGCATATGGGTCTCCAGATGGAGGATCTCCTTCTCAACGCTCTCTAACTTTCTATTTTCTAAGGCTAAAGGTTACTATGTCAGTTTATAACTGTAATTGATTCGAACATCAACTAAAGGGAAACTTCTGGAGTGGACGTAGGCCGAAGTTAGCCGAACCACTATAAAATCTGTGTTCTTTGCTACTTTCATTTTAGTTCCGATTGTTCTTCATATTATTACTCTCTATATATATTATATCTGTTATCTGTGACCGTTAGTTGGTGCTTTTATTTACATTTGGGTGTTAGTGACCAATTTTTCCGCTAACATTTTGGTGCTTTCACTGAGAATGCAAGCACTCGGGAATTTTGGAGCTAGGAAGTTGGATTCTTGGAAACAATCACTAGACCATCAGCAAGGAAGGAAGTGACAGAAAGGAGTGATCAGGAGGGAAGTCAAGAGGCTTCCTCTGGAGCTGGTCAAGCGTCCATCTACATCACTAGATATGAGATGGAAGCGATGTTGAAAAGACAAGAGGAGATGATGTAGGCTCTTCTCAGAGAATTTTCACAAGCAGAAATGTAGGAGCTTAGATCCATGGAGCGGGATCAGAAGCGCTCAACCAACAAGCAGAGGGAATGGCTCAGTAGGGGACAACCCCCAATCAGCAGAAGGCTAACAATCTAGATGGACCTAGACTTGGGGGCACACCACCAGGAAATGCTAGACCAGTCCATGGAGGGATACCAGATGACGCTGTGCAACCCAACAACAACAGGGGTGCAGGAGTACGAGATGAGGAGCATGTGCTTGAATTTCCTCATGAACTCGGGGGGCAGACCAGAGGCAATTGACAAGGATTACAGCTTGGCGACAACGACATACTGGCGGCGGTGGTTAGACGAGCTATGAGAGGTGATTGGTAAACAAAGACTTGGAGGATGTGAATAGGAGTCCCTTTACTCCTACTATCAGGCGAGCTAGGAACCCACCGGATTTTAAGATACCATCATTGGAGATGTATAATGGGACGACGATCCTACGGTTCATCTGATAAAGTATATGAGGCATATGGAAGTGCTGGGGGCATCAGAGGAAGTCATTGTTAGGAAATCAAATCTATGGTTTCGATGACAGCAACTATACAATGGAAATCGAATATGCATATATATTTCTATTTATAGGTAATTGCTAAAGTAACATCACTAAAGAGAAAATAACAAGGCTCAAAGAACGTATCAAGAGGCTACAAGTCGATAGAATCAAAAGAACAATGACACGAATACAAGAAAACCAGCATGCACAAGATCAGACGTCTGGGTGCACTAGCCAGACGTCTGAATAAATCCTCTGGATTACAAACCAGACAGAATCAGACGTCTGGGTAATGTACTCAGACTTCTGAAAGGCTACTATATACAAAAGTTATATAGAGCCAGACATCTGAGACATATTCTAGACGTCTGAAATTGAACTCGGGGGTTGACATTCAAATTACAGTTGTCACAATTGAAAAGACAGCTTCGCTTCTCTTTGCTGCAACTCTTCATCACCATTAGAAGCGATCATAGAACACTTGTTAATGGATACAACTATTCAAGGAATCTCTCTACCACTATAAATAGCATCAAGAATCCAAGAGAAGATATCACCTTACTTACTTGTGCTCTTTACTCTTATACTTTGATATATTCTTGATCTCTAGCAATCATATATTTGTATTCCACTCTTCCATATATACAAAACTCTTCAATCAATATCCTCTAGATATATATATATATATATATATTGGAAGCATTTGTACTTAATAGTCAATATTCATGTCATGGAACATACACTTGACAAGAACAAGCTTTTGTAACCAAGCCTATTCCTCTGGGCGAAGTGAGGGTGTTTGATAGTCGAATTTTGAAGGGGAGCTTCAGGACGGGACGTAGGACAGGAGGTCCGAACCAATATAAAATCCCAGTATGCTTAGTTTATATTTTACTAGATTAATTTTATATTAGTTACATCATATAGTTAGTCACATATACTTGCATATACACTACACGATCCATCATATGGACGTTCAATTGGTATCAGAGCAAGGTTTGATCAAAGAACAGTTACACGTTTTTAAATCACTTTAATATGGCAATTCTTTTTTAAGAAGGACAATCTACAGCACGACCTCCACTTTTTAATGGCTCTAACTATGCATATTGGTCAACACGTATGAGAATTTTTATGGAAGCTAATGGTCTAGAAATTTGGTTAGCCACTCAAGATAAATATGAAGCACCAACTACTGCTATGAACACATGGACCGATGCACAAAAGACCATAGTAACAAACAATGCTAAAGCTATGAACGTTTTATTTTGCTCTCTAGATAAAAATGAATTTTCACGAGTCATGTTATGCACAACTGCATTTGACATTTGGCGTACCTTACAAATTACACACGAAGGTACAACAAAGGTCAAACAAACTAAGATTTCAATCTTGCAAAACCAGTTCTCATCATTCAAAATGAAACAAAATGAAACCAAAAAAACACATTCTAGGGTATTACTAACCCTATCTCTAATGAGTCTATCCTCAATAGGCTAAGGTATCTCTAAACCAAAGCTTTGATACTAGCTGTGAAGACCCACCTTTTTGGACGATTCAAGTCAACAAAAAACCACACATTTCTAACTCAAACTATTCAAAAGGAAGGATTGTCAATGGGGTTTGATAAGAAAATTAAGAGAAAAGAAGGAAAGAAAAACGCAGAATCTCGCAACGGAATGAAAAGATATATTATTCAAATAAAAAGTTCATGAAGCTGTTTTACAATATTAATTTGATTTCAATTTTTTCAACATAATCAGAGTACAATCAACAAACATACCAAAATAATATAGCAGAACAATAATAGTAAATACGGTCTAGCAACAGCATCTTCATCTTCAAGGAATAACATCTTCAAACACTGAAATACGCATGCTGACCCGAGCGTAATGAAAAGACAAAACACTCAAGTCAGAACTAAAATTTCTAATGTAAGTTAAATCAATAACAAGTAAATTTGAGTGTATTAGCTTCAGAGATGTTTACGGGGTTTTCTCCTATCTATTGCATAACGTGAGTGAACTAACATAAGAGATGTTATGGGATTTTCCATCTCCTAAGGATTCATCAAACTATCTATATGTAGTAAGCTACGCTATATATGTAGTGTCTATCAGTAAAGTATAGTATTAAAATAGCATTAAGTCTTTACATTGATCCCTCTTAACACATTTACAAGAAGGTAGTCCATGTTGGTCCTATAACACAACCAGTAACGTCGATAGCCAGTGAGTCCCCTATAAGTACCATACTAAAATAAAATCGTAATGGGCACGTATAAGGATAAAAGTATGACAAGGAACGCGAGGGAATGCCCAAGGTAGGATTCTACTAGTTTACCCTTTCTGACTAGTTGTAACCCCTAACGGCCGATCGAGTCCACCACCCCAAAATAAAATCAAGGTGCACCGATCGAGTCAAAATCAATATGTGATATGAAGGGACGATGGCCCCTAAAGGTAGCTAACCCCTTGGCCATACATAGGCTCCTGTTTTAGTCATTTCAAATTGACACAAGTGTCGGGGTCATCCATATTCATTATAATAAACTTCGCCAATTCAACATGTACATTTTGGATAACATCCGCCGCATACATTGTTGTAGAAGTGGTTCTGGTATTAACAGAGAGTATGCCAATATTCGATCCCAGTCTCTTTAACAACCAAACGTCATTTTACATACCAGTTGGTTCTCTTAAATTACAAGAACAAGTCATATTTCATATCAAAATATCAGATTTTCTTCAAAATCATTTTGAATTCAAAATAGGTCATACCTTCATACCAAAGCATTTGTATTTAAATCAATGGTTTAAATCAAAGTAATTCCCCTTTTAAAACGGTTTGAATATTGAAAATATTTTTAAATAATCAAAATAGTTTGAATATTGAAAATAGTTTGGATAAGTTAATAGTTTTAATATTGAAATATAGTTTGGATAATTAAAGTAGTTTAATATTTGGAAATAGTTTTGAATACAAAATAGTTTTAATGTTGAAAATAGTTAAAATAATTAAAATAGTTTATATTAAAACTATTTCTTTCTTTCACAACAAGGTTCAAATTCGAAATCATAACGATTTCCATTTCTCGACTTCCAATTTAAGTCAAACTTCATATTCAAAATTCTATTCAAATTAACCTCAATTTAACGATTTTAAACTTTATTTCAAATCCAAATTAACAGTTCTATTCGAAGGCAAAAAGTGCTAACTCACATTCTCATTTACAAAAAATTAAGTTTAAATCCATTTCATGTCCAAACTTGGAAATACTAATTTAAACCATTGTAAATAAATTAAATTCAAATTTTAAATTAAAAATTAAACCTTTCAAATAATTCACTTTCGATAAATTCAAATCATATATCAATTTCAACTTAAGGTCTCAAATTAACCCTTTAACAATTTCATTTAAACAATTTCAATTTCAACATTTCAAATCTCGAATTAGAAAATAATTTAATTCATATAAATCAAAATTTAATTTCTTTAAAGTAATTTCATTTAAATCAATTCAAATGTTAAGGTTTGAAACCATTTAATTTAAACAAATTTGGTTTCCGTATATAATTTTCTACCCTACGGCCAAGTGATCATTTATTTCAAATTATTTACATGGATGGATATATATCATTTAAATCCATATTTAAAAGACACAGGTATATATTATTTCAACCTATTTCTTAGTTCATTTTAAATAGTCCAAATGATAATATAAGTGATTTAATTAATAAATAGGTAAAACATTAATATGTCAAATAAATAAACGACCATGCACCCAACATATCATTCAATATGCATCCAATTGCAATCAAATCCCAAAATCAACTAATAAATCACATTGGTTATTAGCCATCAATTGTCGGTGTTTAACTAGCAATTAAATTCAATATCAATTTGATTTTTAATATAAAATTAAAATTAATTTAAATGTCAAGTTAAACTACAAAACAACAACCAATAATTCTTTTATCACTTCATGATTTCAATTTAACTAACATTAGAAAATTTAGTATTGCGTGAGTGAGTTAAATCACCCACCTTTGATTTATAGCCCATTAAAAATCCAACAAAATTCCAAAATTTTAACAGTATCCAAATTCAACTAAACAACTTCATTGTTGTTTGGAATTTCAATACGAGTCCAATGGAAGAAACTACGCGTGAATCTGAGTTCGTATGCAAAAATTATGAAGGCCAGAACATTTAAAGTTTAAATTTTAAATTAAAAAAACAAGGGTAAAAACATAATTAGTTTAACCTTCTCAAACCCTAACCATCGAACATTAGAACCCGAATAACCCACAGCCGCATCTTTCCAATCGATGCCACCGTGTCTACGCGCTACTTCCCTTTGATCTGACACCACCGTCATGATCTCCTCCTTCAACCGCACCCACGCGGCCACCTCCGATCACTCCTCGGGCTCCACCGTCGCCGTTATTTAATCGCCAATTCTGGCGAACTGCGATGACTAAGGTCAGATCGAACCCCATGGATGAGCGTTGCTCGTCCTCCTCTAGCCAGTACCTTTCGATCGTCGAATCATTGCAAACCACTATTGTATCCAAACCCTAGAATAAATGGCTGAGAATGATTCACTGGTTTCTAGACAAACGGAGACTCCAATAAAAAAACAAATTGCAGAGCAAATTCCATCCATCAAGAGCTTCACGGTGATATATAATTTAGTTGGGTTTGGGTAGCTCGAAATTTTTGATTTCATTTGAAATTAGTAATTAGGGTTCTGGATAATGACCATTAAGGAGGAGCAGATTGGAACTGAAATGTACATACGGAAAATAGAATAGAAAGGTATTAGGGTTTATAACAACATATATATAAGCAGATAAGGAACAGGAATGGATGGAATAGATCGGTTGGGCCCAAGCGATAACAAAGACCCAAAAAGTCGGTTTCGTTTCTGAAACGAAAATAGGTCATCCTTTATGTTGAAATATAGGTTTTTAACATTTTTAAACTCAATGAAACTAATTTCAAACCCTAATTATTATATATAGAAGTTATCTTTAAAATCGAATTATATTCATTTTTGCGCGTTAATTAAAATGAATTATTATTAAACTGATTTAATCAAATTATATTTTATAAAACTTGTCGCCTCTCTCTATTGATTTCCAAGGGTTGGTAACAACACCAACATTTCATTCTTTTCGAATGGTTTCGAAAGGTTTTATAAAGGTTTTAAAGCAGTTGTTTTTTACTCTAATGTTTTTCTGATCCTTTTGCTCTACTTTAAGGCATAATCCAAATGTTTTAAGTCAAAACATTTTAAAGGTTTCAAAGTAGTATAATTTGAATGGTTTCGAAAGGTTTCCACTTGTTTTACATTGAATCCAATGTCTTCAAAAGGTTTTGAATTTCATTGCTTTTGAAAGGTTTATAAATGATTTTATAGGGAAGGTACCCCAAGCTTTCAAAAAAGTCGAAAGGTGAAACCTTTCGACTAGGATGAAAAGAAACCATTCAACAAGGTCGAAAGGTATGTCTTTAATGTTTTCAAAAGGCTAAGGTTTAAAGGATTTAGAAGGCGGATGTCATATGTTTTAAAGCTTATAAAAAGAAGGCTTTTTAAAAGATTTTGAAGGAGTTCCCTTCAATAATTTCGAAAGGTTTATTAAAGGATATGAAGAAGGTACCTTCAATTCTTTCGAAGGGTTTTATTAATGGTTTTGAAGGAGTTTCCTTCAGTGTTTCCGAAAGGTTGTTTAAAGGTTTTAAACAAAGGTTTTGAATGGAATGACTAAGCAGATAGCCTAAGTGTTTTAAGTTATAAAGGACTTTAACTTATTTTAAAAGGATAGATAATCCTTATTGAACATCATCAACATATAATAAAGTATATGTAACATGGAAAAATAGCTTATAGTGAAGCTAAAGATATATTTTCCTTCCATATATATGATTTAAGTGCCCAAATCAATTTGAAAGGTTTTCAAGGATAATTTGAAGGATAGTTAACCTAGATATTTTGAAGGGTAGTTAACCCAAAAGAAAATTTGGGCAATTAGCTCATTTAAATTCGGATAGTCGGTCCTTTTTGCGAGAAGCCAGCTAGAGGACAGTTAATCCATAGGACAGTTAGTCCAGAAAAGAGCAGTTAGCTCTGATATGAACAGTTAGTTCATTTGTTTGCATAACAGACCTTGCTACTTTTTTAGGACAGTTAGTCCACCCTTTTTACCTATTTTAGGAAGATAGCCCATTATCTAGCATAAAAGATATTGCTATTTTGGTATAATTAGTTTTAGGATGATAGTCCAGAATAGAGCAATTAGCTTAGAATTTAGGACAGATAGTCCAGTAAAGGACAGATAGTCCAGTAAAAAACAGATAGTTCGGATTTAAGACAGATAGTCCATTTTATTTCCTGTTTTAGCATAATGAATATTGCTATATTATTATTATTATTATTATAATTAGTGGATTAACTAGTTTGGTTGTAGGAAAGGATTTGCAAAATATATATTTTGAAAAGAGATATTAGTGAGGGGAAACTCGTTCCGCTAAGCAGTGCGGTATCACCATATATATCAATAAATAGAGATATAACAGAAATTATTCATACCAGGCTTTGTGTCTGACTCGAAGTTTTTGTATCCTCTTAAACTCTTGGGTGTTTAAAATTTGATTTGAGTAGGCCAAGGGTTTAGGTTTTCAGGTTTTAGCAGATTTTGACAAATAAAGCATCCAAAGATGAGTAGGTGGCTGATGGATAGCTAATTTAGGAATTCTGTTTTAAACCGTTTCTGCTGTGCATTAAGACAGTTATGTCCATATTGCTTTGATCATCCAAGGGGCATCTTCATATGTCGCTCTTGGCATATTGTTGTAAATTATAGTTGATTAATTACTGGGATTACGTTTAGGGATTTTGGTAACTTGGATATGATATTATTTGAAATGTAATCACTGAAAGTTATTGTTTTTGAAAATCATTGATTTTTTTAATATTCTAGTACTTCTGATATTATGAATACCATTAAAATTATCATATTTCATCACCAGAGGTTAATACTACAGATGATTGCAGCATCCATTGCGCTTAGCTTTTGGCCTCAAGATACAGGATGTTTGTAATGACCCGTAACTTTCGATAATTAGATTTATTAATCAAATAAAATTTTGAATTGAACGTTGGGGAAAATTAAAAATTTAAAGATTCAATAATAGGTAAATAAATAAAATAAACTAACGTTAATTTGAGGTAATTTCTAATAATTTAACGTAATTCCAATTAATTGAAATGATTGAAAAGTCATAATAGGTTATAGACTGTAAATAAAGAAATAAAATTTAATATTGGAGTCAATGTTGAATTATATGTAATAAATTGGAATTGACTAATATTAAAAATGAAATCAGTGATGTGTAAGTAATTATTACATTTGTTTGTAGATAATAAACTTATAAGTGTGATTAAATTAAGTAAAAAGGTGACAATTGTTATATGTTACTTATTTATTTAATCTCTTGAATTAAATTGAAAATCAATTGAAATTAAATGTAATTAAATATTACGTTAATGTAAATTAAGATGATAATCATAGAATATTAGTGTAATAGGATATAAACCAATGTTAACTATATCCATAGAGATATGATTGATTGAATAATAAAAAGATTGAAATCAATTTATCGGAATTAAATATAATTAATTGGATTTTATTTACGGTTGAAACTAAACACCGTAATTAGTGTAATATTTAGCATTGAATTGACATAGAAATTTATTTTAAAAGATTATAAATTACTAGGTAATCAAAAATGATGGAAAATGGTTAACCACTAATTTGAATTGAAAAGTGATCTAATTAATTTAATAATAATTTATTTAATTAACGTGAAAATTGCCATTTTGACCACTGTCTCGGATTTCGACGAAATCAGTTCCATCGGATCCGTAACAGTGAATTTTTGTAGGATTTCCAATTTCATAGCGATTGGACTGCTCGTTTGATCGTACGGGCTCGAAACGCATAGAAATCAATTTTTTTAAATCAATTTGAAATAAGCTGATTTTAAAAGCTTACTTCTTCATATGATGGAATTAGGACTTGAAACCTGTTCCATTGAATTTAAAACTATAGATGACATATATTTTGATATATAGGATGAACTATTTTCGTTTCGAGGTCAGAACGGGCTTGTGGGTCGCGTAGTCGTTTCGATCAATCCAATCTGATCCATTCACTATATATAGGCTATTATAAACCCTAATTGTTTCTCATTTTTTTTATTTCTGTACGTACTATTACTTCTATATGTTCCTCCTTCTCAAACGACAAAATATGAAACCCTAAATCCAAATTCAATTTCAAATTAATTTCAGAAATTTAAACTCTCCAAACCATGACATATTATATGCAGATTCGAAGGTCTCGAATAGCGTAATCTAGATCTGCAACTCATTCTTCAATTTGGGCCTTCATGTGTCCAGAATTTGGGAAACAATTCTTGTTCGTTCAATTGGAGGATGATCAACGACGATGGTTCATTGAACTGAGGGTTTGGTGTTATGGCGATTGTCGCGCATTGTTCATCAGTGTGGCTCACTCGTTGAAGTGATGGCCAGATCGTCATGAAAAATTTGATTTGGGAGGTGATTTTCACAGTGGTGGTGCCCTTTCTGGTCACGATAGTTGACCTGAGGTGAGCATGGGGGGTCAATGATGCTTGGGGATAGACACGGCTTTTCTGGTGAGTGGTGCTGACCGTTGATGGCGTTAGACGAGGGGTTTCTGGCGGCTGAAGGAGGCTCGAACGCATTGTATAGTAAATCGTGTGAATTAGGGCTCGAATGGAGCCGGATGAGCGGTGACGTGTAAGTTTTGACCATTTTTATTTATTTAATCAAATTTAAAATTTCCTAATCGTTATAATGTCATAACTTTTGCATACAAGGTCGGATTTACGCGCGGTTTGTTACGCTAGGATCGGGACATTTTAGCACTGGTTTAGATGAATTCTGAGACTATTCAGATTTGTGCCTTATTTTGGATTTCAAATCGATTTGATATCAAAGGTGAGTGTTTTAACCCACTCATAACTACTAAATTTTCTTATGAAAGTTAAATTAAATTTATGATATGATTAGAAATTGATTGGTTGATGTTTGGTATATTTAAATTGTCATTCCAGTTAAATATGACTTTTATTGCATTTAATCGTCATTTAATTTAATATTGAATTTAATTGTCAATTGAATATCACTTGATGATAATCTGTTAATTGATGTTATTTATTGGTTGATTGAATGGTCATTGTGATGGATATTTGATTTTTGATATTGGATGACCAGATGTTATATTTTTATATTGTTATAACACTGCAAATTCCTTTAGGTTGAAATGATACATACCCGAATGATCTATAGATTAGAGAAAAATCATTATGGGTTGAAATAATAGACCTGAGCGATTTTATGGATTTAAATTTTATTTCCAAATTGCGGGTTGAAATGATATATACCCGTAATTTTGAAATATCTGTAATTGAAATGATAAATATTCGTATCACTTGACCATAGGTTATAAAATTATATACGGACACCGGATTGGTTAAATTAAATGATTTTTAAATCCTTAAAATTCGAATTCTGTTAAATGATATTTCGAAATAAAAATTTGATTTTTATAAATTGAATTGTTTTTGAAATCCAAGCTTTAAATGTTGAAATTATAATTCATTTAATGAATTGTTTAAAGATTTAAATTGGAAATTTCAAAGTTGAATTTTGAAGCGTAAAGGAAATTTATCGAAATTTAGTTATTGAAAATGTTTGAATATAGCTTTCAAATATACAAAATCTGAAATAGTTTAAATTTATAGTTCAAATATGGATTTGAAATCAATATTGATTAAATGGTTTTAAATGGGAATGTAAATTGAAGGACAAATTTGGTCTGTTGATTTGAAAGCTAGACATGGGCCAGATGTGTTGAAACGAAAGAAATAGTTTAATTTGATATTAGTTTCAAATTTACTATTTTAATATAAGCTATTTTAAAATATATTATTTTAAATCCTGATTATTAAAATTTTCAAACTATCAAACTAATTTAATCTATTTTAAACTATTTTAGCCAATTTAAACTGTTTAACTTTTTTTTATTTATTTTATCTATTGAATCTAATTTAATCTATTTTAACCTATTTTAAACTTATTAAGTCATTTTAGTCTAATTTTAATCTATTTAAAACTATTTTAAATCTATTTAAACTATCTATGACGACCCGCAGATCCGTACTCTTTGAGTCAACAATAAACCACACATGACCGACCCAAAATGCATAGACTAACGAAAAGTCATGAGAAAGAAAAGAAGATAGAAGAAGAGAAGAGAAGATAGAGAGAAGAGAGAACCAAACAGAACAATACAGAATCTCACATCACAGTGGAATAACATATAAAATCATATCAATGATCTTTACAAAATAGAAACTCTATATACATACGTCAGTCAGAGTTTAACAACCAATCACTAATCATCATCTTGGACAGTTGTAATAACCTGTCCTCACAACAACTAACAATATACAATAATAATGCATTGGAAAATAAATAGATACATGTATATGATAATGAAGATCTCCAGCTCTCATGCCGAAGTTCCAAAAACACCAAATCCAAACCTGTAAATATACTCGGTCTAACTCGAGCATTGAAAGGGAAAAACGTCCGGATCAGTCTGGTAAACCAGCGTGAGAATACACAATCAACTGAATTTATTAGATCACCATAACTTTTCCTCTCAAAACAAAATTATCTTGTAAGACACGCCCACACATAAACACGGACAGGTTTTTACCTTACGATAACCAAAACCATTCATATCAAATTCTCTTATATTATAATAGTGTCTATTGCACAAATAATATTAATCATAGCCGAAATGGTTACATTGATTAAATTCCAGCATATATCCCAACATGGTTAATACAATCAAAATGGCAGCCATGTAGCGGAGTTTGGATTTCCATACAAATGATCAGTGATGGGACTACCTTACTACAGTACATTTTTAGAGGAATGTACCGAGGACCATCACAAAGGATCCTCTACCAACACAAGAACGGCTTACCTCATAACTTGTTAGTACCGAATATATCATCCTACAGTCATTACCGAACTTCCTGAGGACCCTCATAGCATACAAACCACATTAATTTACATCCCGAATGTCATAGCAGGAAGAAATATATCTAGAAGAGGATGATCATATCTAATTGGAAATGACCCACTTAGCGTTGCTGCATTTAACCCTGTTTCGGTCATTTGTAGTTGATGAGGTCTGAAGTAACATTACCTTTCATATATCATCACATCACTTTGAATGCGACATTGCCATTTCTTTTGACTACTCATTTCCTTCCATAAAAATACAACCTTTGAGCTCATACATCTCAAAGAATGTGTTAAGCTAAGAGAAGTTGCCTTCTCCGCCATTACTGATATACGTTTGTAGAAACCGATGTACGTAATCTTGGAAATGATATGTCAGACACTCGTCCATACAAGTTGTCCAGGAATAGGACAAATCGATACCATATACTATCGGGAAATCCCTAGGGTTAGTAGCGAATTGTCCTTGCATTGAATACTTTATAACGAAGAGACTACTACTACTATATGTATATTGGGATTTTAACCCCAAAACGATCTACAAGCAGTCCTTCATTATGAAAATCCTAAATATCAATATCATCGATAACCTGCATAATCGAACGCATATATGTTGATCTGAAGTGGTTTTCAGATAAACCTGATCTCGGTCTTTTTGCACCAACAACGCAAAAGCATTTCTCAACCTCACATAGAAACTAAGTCTCATTGACTTATCATGTCTCCAACTTTCAACTTGCTATCCTTCGATCAAGAAGGAAGCTCGATAAATTGGAGTAATCACACCGCACTACACGAATCAACATCCTCAACACAAATGATAATCAAGCCTATACAGATGGCTATGTCCTAAGTGTACGACTAATTAGTTCCTACATCAAGTCGAGGAACTAAAATGGCCAAATTTGATGGTCGGTTATTTAACTATCAAAGAAACAAACAAACATCTAGCAACATAAGCAATTACTAGGACCTTTTTATTAATCTTTTATTAATTGAATCATTTTCCCAAATATTCACATCAAATTATCTTTAAAAAATATAATCTCAAATCATTTCATTATTTCACTATTTGAAAACATTTCCATATACTTATTTAAAAATAAGTGAATTCAAAATTTACTTTATTTTCAATCAATTCAAACTTCATTTTTAAATATCACTTCCCAGAACATTCGTTTTATTTAAAAGATTATTCACTGTCCAAAATCGTGAATATAATTCTCTTACCAAATTCATTATCATTGCACATTTAATTTAAAAGGATTATTCACTATCCAAAATCATGAATGAAATTCCTTTAATAAACTTTCATATTTAACTTATCAAATTAAATTGATTTCAGATTTATAAAACAATGTTTATAAATTCCATTTATATTTTATAAAAACTTCAATTTATAAAATTCCTTTATTAACCAGTCTCATTTATATCTCATTTACATACCAAAATCTAATTATATGTTAATTTACTTATAAATCTCTTCATTTACAAATTCATTCTTTTTTTATAACTTCATAAATTCATGAATTGTAGCGACCCAACTTTCTAACACTAGAAAGTCGCATCACTAATTAAGAAAGAAAGGGATAGAAGAAGAAAAGATAAGAAAAGAAGAAACACAACAGCATCAGATAACTCACAGCAGAATAAATGAAACATAATATATCATATAAAATATTACATAAAATCATATTACATCAGAGTACACAACTTATACAACACATATCAGACAGTTATAAACATTTGTCTAACTATACAACTCAAGTACACAAGATACAGATATCACACAAACACAGCAGAACCATAATATATCTATACGTGGAAGCCTCCTGCTCCATATCTCCTCAGAACTCGTCAAGCAAACCTGAATCACTTTACTACTCATACATAATATGAGTACCCAAGAGTTTAATAAAACAGAAAATAAACACTCGGGTCAGACAGGGGTCTGGTGTGAGTAAACAGGTTAAAATTGCTTAGCTTTAGAAAAACCTTTGAAAAGAAAAGGTATCACGTAAGACTTCCCACACACAAACATGGAAAAGTTTTTACCTTACGCTAACCAAAACATTTGATAGGAAATCCTGTGATATTATAATAGTGTCTAGGGTTTTCAAGTAAATATGAAATAGCCGAAATTGTTACATGATTAAATTCCAGCTACTAGCCATAAAAGTGGGTAATACAAACAAACCCGTAGGGTCTCATAGAAAGAATGGGTTTCCATCAATGGCAGGGCTACCAGGGTACCACCCGTCATAGTACGTGGCCTAGATCACAGTACCGAGGATTACGCCCAATTCCCTGCATCACAAAGCCGGGACCATTCCTTACTGAACAGTCCCGAGTAAGATCACCCCGTGGTTGGCGCGACCAACCACCCACTAAGCCGAAATAAATGGACATCTAGACAGGAATGACCTCACCCTAAAATGGGTGCTACCCACCTAGCCTTGCTGCACCTCTCCTGTTTTAGCCATTCTCGGTTGATGAGGCTTGAGGCTGCGATTACCTTTATAGAACACATCTATCTTAGAATGCTCATCGTCCACCTGACGATGTTCTGAAAGCATTCAATCCATACAAGTTCATTCCGGGTTCGAACGAAACCGAAGGCACTATCTCATTGCACTCATTTTGGAATCACCCTCAGAGTCAACGACCATAGACCTTGCACTCTAAATCACCATCTCGAATCTATAAGTACTATCTCCGTCAAACTCATTACGGAATCACCCCCAGAGTTATACTGACGAATAGTTCTTACACTTCGAGTCTTCACTAAGCTCCACTTGGGTTCACGACCTAACGTTTAATTTGGATCGATGTGGTTTTCGGACCCCAAATATGGAAACCCGATCCCGGTCTCATCGAAATCCAAACGCCATTTTAATGTCCAAGTTTTTTAAGGGTTTAAACAGTTAAACTTATATTCAGGATGATATAACAGATAGATGAATCACATTATCACAATAGATAATTCATATCAAACATTCATCTCACAAAGCAGCATATCACATATCAGAGATATCCAAATCATCCAGTATCAATCAATCACCCAATATCAATCAATCAATATCAATTAATCATCCATAAGCAGAATTGATTAACTCTAAATCAAATGGATTACCTTAATCCTTCTTCATTAATTTATTCCAAACAAATAAATTAATCATCTCTTAATGATCTTCCTTAATTAATCTCCGTTGATTAATTATACTTTAATTACATTCAAGTAATTATCCTTAACCATATAAAGTAATTAACCGTTAATTACTATCATTAATTACAATAATTAATGATCCTACATTTGTTACCATTAATTAATCAACTATAATTAATTACAATAACCCTCAATTAATTACAATTAATTAATCACACTTAAATTAATCATTTTATTAAGCAACCTTAATTAATTCATTAATTATATTAACTAATGATCCTTATTAATTTATAATTCCTTTAATAAATTAAATAATTAACTTGTAATTAATCATCTCATTAATCATAAACATTAATTAACAACTTGTAATTACTTATCTTAATTAACATCTTAATTAATTATATTAACCCGTTGATTAATTAATCTAATTAATTAATCTTTAATTACTTCATTAAGTAGTCAATTAATTAATAAACCTTAATTAATTACTTTATTAATTAATTACATTTTAATTAATTACACTTAGTAATTAATCTTGAATTAATCTCATTTATTAATTAATTAATCACATTAATTAATTAAAATTAACTAAGTAATTAACCCATAATTACTTACATAAGTAATTATCTTCTAATTACTTCACTAGATGATTATTCTTTTAATTAATTACTTAACAAGTAATTAATCTCATCATTAAATAACCTTAGTTCTTTAATTAATTAATTACTCCATAATCAATTAACTTCAAAACAATTATATTGATCAATTCCTTAATTAATAACATCAAGTGATTATCCATTAATCACTTCCATCAAATTACTCCCATGAGTAATTTCCCACTAACTACTTCCATAAGTAATTTTCATTCTTAATTACATTGAATAATTAACCATTAATTACTTCATTAAGTAAATACTTAATTAATTCATAATTAAGTGATTACTTAAATTTAAATAAACAATTAACTAATCATTTAAAATTAATTAAATAATTTGTTAACTTCTTATATTTGAAGAAACTCATTAATTAGTTAAGAAAATCATTTATATTAATAAGTCTTTTACTTATCAACAACTCGTATTTAATTAAGTATTTTTAAGTTCAAAACAAAGATAAATTAACCTTATTATCTTCACAAATAAATTATTTGAAATTAATCAAATTATAATAACTTAAAAACAAATTATTCAATTTGGTTTACAAAATTATAACTTAAACTTTATCTGAAAATAAAGCATTCAGAAATCAATTTTAAAATCTGAAACACTTTAATTTTCTAATTCAAACTTATTCATTTCGAATAAAATTTGAAACTTAAGTTTTTAAACATTACTTTAAAATTTTGCTTAAAACTTTGATTCAATATTCAAATTCAAAACATTCCCTTTTAAATTGAATTTCAAAATTTAATTAAGATAATTACTTAACAAAAGAAATCATCTTAAACTTTTAAATTTAAAAATAAATTCAATTATCACTTTTTAAAAATTTGATTTACATTTTTTTTAAACAACAAGTTTTATCTTACTATATTTGTTTCCCTTATAAACTTGTTTATAATTCAAAGCTTGATTTCATTTATCCAACATCAAGCTAAAATTTGCAGTTTAACATTATACAGTATAAACCAGAAAACCCACAACCTAAAAACACTCGAGTAAAACATGGCGATTACACGAGCCTACACCGAAGACACCCCACGCTACCCCTTACTTCGAGTCGTCACTGAATAAATCGCGAGCTCTACTTCGAGACGACCTCGTATTCCCCATTCATAAACATTCCAGTGCACACAGCAAATACACGTGCACGTGCCCCATCACCTCCGGCCAACCTAGGACGTCGCGACCGTCGCCGACCATCATACGAACCCACGTGAGCAAGAATTCGAACCCAGATCGAAATACAAACTTGTGAAACAAAATTCGACCAATTCTCGAATAAACCGCAGAAAACATCGACCACTAAACCCCCTCATGGCCGACCATCTCGACGCAGGAACCTATGGCTCTCCTACCGGAGCAACCTCGTGCCACCACGATGCTATCGCGAACCTAGCGATCGAGACTGCCACTCCAATTTTGCAGAGATCACTTCAACTTCATCGACTGTCAAAAACCCTATTCCAACCAAATCTAATCATCTCGGCCTATAAGAAAAATCACCACTATTTTTCCTTCACTCGCCATCAATTGTACTACCTCCATGCCAAATTGGTCAACCTCGCCACGCCGATCATCGGCAAACACCAAAAACACCCAAAACATTCAAACCCAGAATTCACACGAATTTCTCAACTAAAAATTACAAAATGCATATCAAAATTCATGATTTTCCATCATGATTACATGCATGTAATTCAATTTAGATTTTAAGATAGTTGATTTTTAACAAAAATCCTAGTTTCTCTGTTAATTTTTATTTTAGACATGATTTGTGGTATTTAAAATTCTTGGAACTATTCTATAATCTTCATCATACAATTACAAACAATAGTCATTCATATATCAAGAACAAATAAGGTATAGATTGGAAGATCTGAATTTTCATAAGGAAACAACTGCAAAAAAATTCAAACAGAGATTGTATGTCTACAGCCAGTTGAATTTCCTGGTAATTCATACTTCCAACATACAAACTTAATAATATTCATATAACAAATATTCATTATCAAACAAAATTCATTTGCATGCATCATCATTGAACCATAGATTAAATTAAAATTGTTTTTAAAACAAAATTTACTCACCTTTTTAATTTGCAGAAAACATGTTTTAATACTTTCCAGGCCTTGAAATCTTCAATTTGGAAAAATACTTTGGTTTGCTGTTGAAATTGAATTCTTGCATGCTTCAATTTGTTGATTTAAAATGTTGCAACAGATCTGAATTCCCCTTTGAAATGCAGTAGAGTTGAAGTTGCAGTTTGAAGAACTTTATTTTGCAGATTTGCAATTTGAATTTATATTTGGTTTTTGCTTTTGATTCAAATTTCAGGTTTGCTGATTTTCCATTTATTTTTAAAAGAATTAAGGAAGGAAAAAGAATTTGATAAGAAGAAGAAAGATTTGGAAAATAAAAGAGGAAAAACAAACTTTCTCTTATATGTTTAAATTTCCAAATAAATGAAAATGAAGGCCACTTGTTCATTTTGCCAAACATTTGTCATAAGCTAGCTTGAATGATTAACAAGTGTTAACTTTCTTTATTTAAATTATTTAAGTTATAAAGGTATTTATGAAGTATATTTATGTGTATATAAAATGTTTTTATATAAATAAGCTTTTGAATTTTATATAAATATACAAGTTTAATCTTTAAAGAAAATATTATAAAGCTAGTTATAATACAAATAAATCCTTATATATGTAATTTAAAAATCTAAAACATTTATATATATACATTTATAACCATTTTAAATTTAAACACTTTAAAGATAACAAAACAAAACTTTGAATTACAATATATTCATACATATATAAATTATCAACAGATTATGTTAAATTTCAAAACAATTCCAAATTATAACATATACATACATATATATTACAATTTGAAAATTAAATCTTTTATTTAAAACAAAAGATTTTCCCATTCACAATATATATCAAATATATATATTATAAATAGAATAAAATTTTATTAGCTTTGAAAGATAAATCTTATCCATTTTTAATTGTTAAAAAGATATAGATCAATATTGCCAGATTAAATATTTATTAACCTTTAAAAGATTAAATTTATTAATCTAAATTTAAATTATAAAGAAAAATTATCAAATCAAATTAATTATTAATACGGATTGTTAAATTGATATTGCCTAAAATTCCGGGTCGTCACATTCCTCCCCCCTTAATAGAATTTCGTCCCCGAAATTTAAAAGCAAAGGTAATTTAATAACCCAGCAAAGATTTTAATTTCAAACAGCAAAGCATACCTATCAACCAGTTACTAACAACCATAGCAATCAATCATACAGACATACTTAAATAATTATCCTGTCGCAAATCAGAATAAATCTTCTAATATTATCTAGAGTTCCCCAAGTAAAAATTACTGGGAGACTCACTCTACAGAAGCTAACAAACTACACCACCAAAATCTAGAGCTCCTCTCCTCTCCAGATCCATCAATCTGAACAGAACATCAGACTATACTCAAGTCTAGCACAACTTCCAAATCCAACTGAACTGCAGATTCCACAACTAACGATGAATCATACACGTACTCCCTCAAAGATATGTGAAATACAATGAATTCTAGCTATCCAAATTGGCAATTCAATCTTATTCTATCAAAAATACAGATATGAAATCTCAAATGCCTCAAAACTAGCCATCCAATCTTACCCAATTACTGCTCTCTTAACCAGAGAAATCTTAACAACAATGAAGTCTCCAACTTAGAATTCCAAATTCCTTATCTCATATCTGCATAACTCAACAGACAATTCTAGGTTGCCAATCTTCTTCCTGATCAGCCCAACTTATACTGATGCTTTGAGAAACAACTAGACCAAAGCAAACCAGTTTCTGAATCCTATCCAACAGAAAAGTCTTCCAAGGTCCGTCGAAATCCAGGACACAAGCTCTACTTCCCAAGCAATAGCAAACTAAACTTGCTTCCTTCCTCGCACAGCTACTACCCCTCTTCCACTGCACAACTCTGATTCTGAAATAGATGAGAATATTGTTGATGAACACGAATACAAACTTATCCAATATATCCGGAAAACTTTGTTCATCAAATCCATAAAACCTTAGTGACACATCTGACTTGGTCACACTACCTTATAGAAGAATCCAACTCAAAACTAGATCTGACCAATCCAAACTCCAAAAAAATTCTAAGCTGCTACACCAACTCTGCTTCTCCAAGAACCATCCTACTATCAGGCTAACTACCAGTATCGCTTCTGGAACTAAAACAATATGGAACTCAACTCCAGACGTAGACAAACTTCTGATTACGTCAGTATCTCCTACTTCCACATGAGAACCTTCAATCTCAAACAAAAGATTGCCTATGGTAAAATCCCAAATTAATCGCAAGTCACTTTTGCGATCCAACCTAATTCGGATTCCAAAGAAACCGTCCTCCCTTTACCAAATAGAACAACTTTAAGCTTTTCCAAACAAGTTTGACCCTTCAAGAAAACTTTCACCATCTGCCCGGACTGCTAAAAGAAGAACCACAAAAATTCCTGAACCATCGGAGAAACGACCACACTACTGCTTCCAAACTCTACCTCGAAGATACTGCAAAGCTAAAAGACCTTCTCGTCAGCACTCCAAACACTTTGAGTTGCACTGCTACCACGTCTAACCAAAGACTTTTAATCCAAAGGCTCTTCGAAAACCAAAACCATCAACAAACCACACAACGGACCTTCGAGATGGCAGACATCCTCTCAAGAAACTCAGGGTCTAAACCAAGCATCAACATCTCGCTCTCCTTAAGAAACGACAAATGAAACCATGCCGAAGTGAAACAACTCATAGACCTTAGTCTAATATTCCAAAACAGCCAACCTCCTAGCTAAAGATCCAGATAACTTCTACACAGACGAATATTCCCTGCTGCAGGTAAAGACTGCTCCTCAACTACTTCTAAAACTTCTTCAAAAGAAAACATCTTCTGAAACATCCATGGATACTACATCTCATCATGCAGTTATCAAGATATCATCACTTACTTCTGCACTTCCGATAGATCCAAACTTACACTTCAAAGATAAACTCCGAATCTTTAAAAGATTACCTTTGGAGATCAGAGAAATCCTTATTCCAAACTACAAATCTCACTTGAGACGGTATGAGGTCTACAGTCTCGACAAATACTTCCAACCTCAAACATATGGACCTCTTCCATTAGTGGTAGTCGTGTTACACACACACCACTGCTTCATCTACCTCTAAAACTTATGTTCGAAAATCCGAACAGATAACCCAACAGATTAGGGGTGTGTGTGTGTGTGTGTGTGTGTGTGTGTGTGTGTGTGTGTGTATATAGTTATATAAAAAAATTACAAGTACGATCTCTCAAGAAAGACACCACTCCAGAGCCTAGGTATTCACTCAACCTAATGCTCTGATACCAGCTGCAGCGACCTAACTTTCTAACACTAGAAAGTCGCATCACTGATTAAGAAAGAAAGGGATAGAAGAAGAAAAGATAAGAAAAGAAGAAACACAACAACATCAGATAACTCACAGCGGAACGAATGAAATATAATATATCACATAAAATATTACATAGAATCATATTACATCAGAGTACACAACTTATACAACACATATTAGACAGTTATAAACATCTGTCTAACTATACAACTCAAGTGCACAAGATACAGATATCACACAAACACAGCAGAACCATAATATATCTACACGTGGAAGCGACCTGCTCTATATCTCCTCCAGAACTCGTCAAGCAAACCTGAATCACTCGACTACTCATACATAATATGAGTACCCAAGAGTTTAATAAAACAGAAAATAAACACTCGGGTCAGACAAGGGTCTGGTGTGAGTAAACGGGTTAAAATTGCTTAACTTTAGAAAAACCTTTGAAAAGAAAAGGTATCACGTAAGACTTTCCACACATAAACATGGAAAAAAAATTACCTTACGCTAACCAAAACATTTGATAGAAAATCAGTGATATTATAATAGTGTCTAGGGTTTTCAACTAAATATGAAATAACCGAAATTGTTACATGATTAAATTCCAGCCACTAGCCACAAAAATGGGTAATACAAACAAAACCGTAGGGTCTCGTAGGAAGAATGGGTTTCCATCAATGGTAGGGCTACCGGGGTACCACCCGTCACAGTACGCGGCCTAGATCACAGTACCGAGGATTACGCCCAATCCCCTGCATCACAAAGCCGGGATCATTCCTTACTGAACAGTCCCGAGTAAGATCACCCTGTGGTTGGCGCGGCCAACCACCCACTAAGCCGAAATAAAGGGACATCTAGACATGAATGATCTCACCCTGAAATGGGTGCTACCCATCTAGCCTTGCTGCACCTCCCCTGTTTTATCCATTCCCGGTTGATGAGGCTTGAGGCTGCGATTATCTTTATAGAACACATCTATCTTAGAATGCTCATCGTCCACTTGACGATGTTCTGAAAGCATTCAATCCATATAAGTTCGCTCCGGGTTCGAACGAAACCGAAGGCACTATCTCGTTGCACTCATTTTGAAATCACCCTCAGAGTCAACGACCATAGCCCTTGCACTCTAAATCACCATCTCGAATCTATAAGTACTATCTCCATCAAACTCATTACGGAATCACCCCCAGAGTTATACTGACGAATAGTTCTTACACTTCGAGTCTTCACTAAGATCCACTTGGATTCACGACCTAATGTTTAATTTGGATCGATGTGGTTTTCGGACCCCAAATATGAAAACCCGATCCCGGTCTCATCGAAATCCAAACGCCATTTTAATGTCCAAGTTGTTTAAGGGTTTAAACAGTTAAACTTATATTCAGGATGATATAACAGATAGATGAATCACATTATCACAATAGATAATTCATATCAAACATTCATCTCACAAAGCAGCATATCACATATCAGAGATATCCAAATCATCCAGTATCAACCAATCACCCAATATCAATCAATCAATATCAATTAATCATCCATAAGCAGAATTAATTAACTCTAAATCCAAGGATTACCTTAATCCTTCTTCATTAATTTATTCCAAATAAATAAATTGATCATCTCTTAATGATCTTCCTTAATTAATCTCCTTTGATTAATTATACTTTAATTACATTCAAGTAATTATCCTTAACCATATACAGTAATTAACCTTTAATTACTATCATTAATTACAATAATTAATGATCCTACATTTGTTTTCATTAATTAATCAACTATAATTAATTACATTAATCCTCAATTAATTAATCACACTTAAATTAATCATTTTTATTAATCAAACTTGATTAATTCATTAATTATATTAACTAATGATCCTTATTAATTTATAATTCCTTTAATAAATTAAATAATTAACGTGTATTTAATCATCTCATTAATCATCTCATTAATCATAAATAGTAATTAACAACTTGCAATTACTTATCTTAATTAACATCTTAATTAATTATATTAACCCTTTGATTAATTAATCTAATTAATTAATCTTTACTTACTTCATTAAGTAATCAATTAATTAATAATCCTTAATTAATTACTTTATCAATTAATTACATTTTAATTAATTATACTTAGTAATTAATTTTAAACTAATCTCATTTATTAATTAATTAATCACATTAATTAATTAAAATTAACTAAGTAATTAACCCATAATTACTTACATAAGTAATTATATAAGTAATTATGTTCTAATTACTTCACTAGATGATTATTCTTTTAATTAATTACTTAACAAGTAATTAATCTCATCGTTAAATAACCTTAATTCTTTAATTAATTAATTACTCCATAATTAATTAACTTCAAAACAATTATATTAATCAATTCCTTAATTAATAACATCAAGTGATTATTCATTAATCACTTCCATCAAATTACTTCCATGAGTAATTTCCCACTAATTACTTCCATAAGTAAATTTCATTCTTAATTAAATTCAATAATTAACCATACTTCATTAAGTAATTACACTTAATTAATTCATAATTTAGTGATTATTTAAAATTAAATAAACAATTAACTAATCATTTAAAATAAATTAAATAATTTGTTAACTTCTTATATTTAAAGAAACTCCTTAATTAATTAAGAAAATCATTTATATTAATAAGTCTTTTACTTATACACAACTCATATTTAATTAAGTATTTCTAAGTTCAAAACAAAGATAAATTAACCTTATTATCTTCACAAATAAATTATTTGAAATTAATCAAATTTTAATAACTTAAAAACAAATTATTCAATTTGATTAACAAAATTATAACTTAAACTTTATTTGAAAATAAAGCATTCAGAAATCAATTTTAAAATCTGAAACACTTTAATTTTCTAATTCAAACTTATTCATTTTGAATAAAATTTGAAACTTAAGTTTTTAAACATTACTTTAAAATTTTGCTTAAAACTTTGATTCAATATTCAAATTCAAAACATTCCCTTTTAAATTGAATTTCAAATTTTAATTAAGATAATAACTTAACAAAGAAATCATCTTAAACGTTTAAATTTAAAAATAAATTCAATTATCACTTTTTAAAAATTTGATTTACATTTATTTTTAAACAACAAGTTTTATCTTAGTATATTTGTTTCCCTTGTAAACTTGTTTATAATTCAAAGCTTGATTTCATTTATCCAACATCAAGCTAAAATTTGCAGTTTAACATTATACAGTATAAACCAGAAAACCCACAACCTAAAAACACTCGAGTAAAACATGGCAATTACACGAGCCTGCACGGAAGACACCCCATGCTACCCCTTACTTCGAGTCGTCACTGAATAAATCGCGAGCTCTACTTCGAGACGATCCTGTCTTTCCCATTCACAAACATTCCAATGCACACAGCAAATACACGTGCACGTGCCCCATCACCTCTGGCCAACCTAGGATGTCGCGACCATCGCCGACCATCATACGAACCCACACGATCATGAATTCGAACCCAGATCGAAATACAAACTTGCGAAACAAAATTCGACCAATTCTCGAATAAACTGCAGAAAACATCGACCACTAAACCCCCCACGGCCGACCATCTTGACGTCGGAACCTATGGCTCTCCTACCGGAGCAACCTCGCGCCACCATGATGCTATCGCGACCCTCGCGATCGAGACCGCCACTCCAATTTTGCAGAGATCACTTCAACTTCGTCGATAGTCAAAAACCCTACTCCAACCAAATTTGAACATCTCGGCGTATAAGAAAAATCACCACTATTTTTCCTTCACTCGCCATCAATCGTACTACCTCCATGCCAAAAATTGGTCAACCTTGCCACGCCGATCATTGGTAAACACCAAAAACAACCAAAACGTTCAAACCCAGAATTCACACGAATTTCTCAACTAAAAATTACAAAATGCATATCAAAATTCATTATTTTCCATCATGATTACATGCATGTAATTCAATTTAGATTTTAAGACAGTTGATTTTTAACAAAAATCCTAGTTTCTCTGTTAATTTTTATTTTAGACATGATTTGTGGTATTTAAAATTCCTGGAACTATTCTATAATCTTCATCATACAATTACAAACAATTTTCATTCACATATGAAGAACAAATAAGGTATAAATTGGAAGATTTGAATTTTCATAAGGAAACAACTACAAAAAAATTCAAATAGAGAATGTATATCTACAGCCAGTTGAATTTCCTGGTAATTCATACTTCCAACATACAAACTTAACAATATTCATATAATAATTATTCATTATCAAACAAAATTCATTTGCATGCATCATCATTCAACCATAGATTAAATTAAAACTGTTTTTAAAACAAAATTTACTCACCTTTTTAATTTGCAGAAAACGGGTTTTAATACTTTCCAGGCCTTGAAATCTTCAATCTGGAAAAATACTTTGATTTGATGTTGAAATTGAATTCTTGCATGCTTCAATTTGTTGATTTAAAATGTTGGAACGGATCTGAATTCCCCTTTGAAATGCAGTAGAGTTGAAATTGCAGTTTGAAGAACTTTATTTTGCAGATTTGCAATTTGAATTTATATTTGGTTTTTGCTTTTGATTCAAATTTCAGGTTTACTGATTTGCCATTTATTTTTAAAAGAATAGAGGAAGGAAAAAGAATTTGAGAAGAAGAAGAAAGATTTGGAAAATAAAAGAGGAAAAACAAACTTTCTCTTATATGTTTAAATTTCCAAATAAATGAAAATGAAGGCCACTTGTTCATTTTGCCAAACATTTGTCATAAGCTAGCTTGAATGATTAACAAATGTTAACTTTCTTTATTTAAATTATTTAAGTTATAACGGTATTTATGAAGTATATTTATGTGTATATAAAATATTTTTATATAAATAAGCTTTTGAATTTTAAATAAATATACAAGTTTAATCTTTAAAGAAAATATTATAAAGCTAGTTATAATACAAATAAATCCTTATATATGTAATTTAAAAATCTAAAACATTCATATATATACATTTATAACCATTTTAAATTTAAACACGTTAAAGAAAACAAAACAAAACTTCAAATTACAATATATTCATACATATATAAATTATCAACAGATTATATTAAATTTCAAAACAATTCCAAATTATAACATATACATACATATATATTACAATTTGAAAATTAAATCTTTAATTTAAAACAAAAGGTTTTCCCATTCACAATATATATCAAATATATATATTATAAATAGAATAAAATTTTATTAGCTTTGAAAGATAAATCTTATCCATTTTAAATTGTTAAAAAGATATAGATCAATATTGCCAGATTAAATATTTATTAACCTTTAAAAGATTAAATTTATCAATCTAAATTAAAATTATAAAGAAAAATTATCAAATCTAATTAATTATTAATATGGATTATTAAATTGATATTGCCTAAAATTCCGGGTCGTCACATAAATCTTATTTACTTATAATATTTCCTTTATAACTTCATTTTAGCACTTATAGAACTCATTTATAATTCCATTACTTTTATTTATGAAATGTCAAATTTTATAAATCTTATATATATATAAACCGTTTATAACTAGTTAAAAATTCTTGATTTTTATGTAATTTACAATATAGTTAACTACATATTTCAAAAAACGTATTTTGATTCCATTTGAATAAACTTCTTGTTTTAATAATTTATAACTAATTATTAAAACTAATATAACTTAAAAAATAATATTTAATTATGTTTCACAAAAATCATAATTTTTATAACATAAAAATTATAACTTTTTATTTATTTAAAATAAATTCATTTCCTTAACAATTCGAAAATCAATAAAACATATATTTTCAAAATCGCTTTGAAGTCCTTTTTAATTGAAATCATCACTTTAATATTTTTAAGAGTCCAAAAATATGGCTAAGTGCTACAAAAATCCTAAATAAGGTGATTCACGTCAGTCATATCAATCATCACATCCAAACATCATATTTTACATGATAATAGCATATATAACAATACCTGTAAATAAAATCAACACCGGTGAGGAATCTAGTTAGATCCCTCTAATCTATCACCTGCAACAAATATACATATGAGAAAATATGTACAATGTCTGCTTCGAGGCAGACACGCGTACAAAACGTCAGCCACTCATGCACGGGAACATATAGGGCCTCATTCACTAATATATGCGGGAACATATCCAAACCAATATGTATAATATATCATATATCACCCAAAAAAGCATCAATCATCATAAATAAATTTTATTCTCACTTATACAAAAATATGAACGAGTCGGATAGAGTGAGTTGTACTCACTTTGATTCCAATAGCCACTACAGCTTTTTATTTAGAATAAAATTAAACGAACGTTTAATTTTACTCAAAATTTACTAGCATCAATCAACACCAATCCAACTCCATAGCGTAGTGTTCATCAATACGAACCCAACGCAATTTGTTTTGTGCAAAATGAACCTCGTATAAAGAAGATATGAATTTTATAAGATTATACAATTTTTATATAAAGTAATTTATAACTTTTTTTTTATTTTAACCTTATACAAATTGAGGCCGTTAGATCTGCTTCAACAAAATCAGGGCCGTTATTTTCTTTATTCATCATTCACGACTTCTCCAGGTTGAAAAAAAAACCCATTGGCCGCCTTTTACATCTAATTATCGCTACTTCCCTAATTGTCTACACGACGATTGAACACTATCATTTCGAAGCTCATCCACCACTCCATCAGCGCCCAAAGGCTACGCGAACTCGTCTGCCCCACTGCCTCGATTTTCGTGCTCGAACGCACGATATTTGAACATAAATTGCCTCTAGATCAATCAACTTCATGTGATCATCGCCGTATGGATTGATAGATCTCGTCTAGCTTTACAATGTTGTAGTTGAATGTTTTTACTAATTCTCGATGGATTGAGAGATTTTGAGGGGAAAGAATCGAAATTTCTGGCCATTCATTCAAGTGTGGCTGCTAGGGCTTGAAACCCTAGGGGTTTATTAATTTTCAGAAAATGACATCCTTTTATAGAAATTCAAAACACTATTCACCCGAAAAATTTTCGAATTCCAATCGAAGCGTGCCACCTAGCGTTTATTATGTTTTACCCTTATTCCAAACATAATGGAATATATATCGGAGGCCAATTCCATCATATTTGAAAGATAGGTTTTCAAATCAAATTATTTTAAATTATTAATTACTTAAATAAATTTTTTTGCTTTTTAGCTTTGCACGACCAAACCATAAATCCGATCGACACGAAATTTGAAATCCTATAGTAATATAACATTACGGATCCAATAAAACTGAGTTGGTTGAAATCTAAGACCTTGTCAAAAATGACTATTTTTACATGTTAATTAAATATTAAAAATTTCCAATTTCTATAAGCTGCTTTTAATTCAAATTAAAAAGTTCCCTAACTCCATTCTAATTCAAATAGAATTTAATTCAACTTTATAAATCATTTTCATTCCCATTAAATTAAAAATAAAATTATTCCCACAATTTCAAATATTAAATTAACAATTTAATTATCCAAATAAATTATTATATTTGAAATATAAATTTTCAATTTATATTATTTACTCGTGAATATTTAAAGTCAATTAAATATCCCAATTTCGGATGACTGAAATTCTGGGTCATTACACTGTCTTAAATCCACCTAAACTGTTTTAATCTTTTTTAAATTGTTTTAACCTATTCAACATATTTAACTATTTTAACCTATATCCAAACTAATTAATCTATTTTAAACTATTTAAATTATTTAAATTATTTTAAAATATTTTAGACCATTTTAACTATTTAAACTATTTTATAGTATTTTAACTATGTTAAACTATTTTTAAAACAGTTAAAACTATTTATGACTATCTAAACTATTTTCTAAAATTTCAGACTGTGTATAGTTGAAGTATTTATATTTAAATCCTTGATGATAATATAACATAAGCTGGGATTTGAAATTGATACCTTTTTGTGAAATGACATATTTGAGTGAATATGATGATTTTGGAATGAGGATTTAATTAACCTATCTTATCGATAATTTAAAAAGTGAATATCATTTTGAAAGTGAATATGATTTTGAAAGCGATATGGTTTGAATTGAATAAGTATTTTGATATCAATCATGAATTGGTTTTGGGAAATGTAAAAGAACCATCAGGTGTGAAATAAGCGTTTAGTTGTTAAAGAGACTGGGATCACATATTGTCATACTCTTTGCCAGCACTGAAAACCGCTTTAACAACTGTGTACGTGGTAGAGATTCCAGAATGAAGTAGGATGGTTTGATAAATGATTCTGTATGAGGTATTAACATAGCCATGACTCCCGTGAGTCGGCTTGATGTGGCCAAAACAGGAGTCATGCAAGGTTAAGTGAGGTCGCACCTCCAATCTGACACATTTCTTCGATACCATATTATGACTTTATCATTGATTTGGTGGGTAGCCCTCGATTTGATTTTGGGAGTGTGTTCCGAGGTAGGCGGTAGTAGCTGCTATGCGTTACCACCAGTCTGGATCCGCAAAATGGTAGTATCCTACCCTGGGCATTGCCTCGCATGCCTTGTCACATGCCTTATCGCACCTTCTATGAATTTGGTTTGTACCTTACATATGAAGTGCCCTCTGACAGGCCTCCAGTTTACGGATAAATTACAGTACTGTATAGACTACAGGAATATATAAAAATGTGTTAAGGGGGATATGAGTAATGCCTTAACGCTATTTTAATACTTTACTTTACTGTAAACACTATTGTAATAGCATATTGTACTATGTATGTAGATAGTTTAACGGATCCTTAGGAGATGAAAATCCCAAACATCTCTTAAGTTATTACACTTACATTGACACTGGATATGAGATGTCAAATCCCGTAAACATCTTTGATGCCGTTACACTTATATTTATTTACTGTTGATTTAAATTGCATAAAATATTTTAGTTTTGACTTGAGTGTATTGTCTTTTCATTACGCTTGAGTCAGTCTGAGCATTTCAGTGTATTGAAGACCTTATTTCTGGAGGATATAGATGAAGATTTTGTACTATTATTACTTATTTTATTTATTCCGCCGCATCATGTTGTTCCGCTGCACTTACTTATTTATTCATGTTGTATGTAACTCTGATTTGTATTGTAAAAGTGTGATCAAATGTTATTTGTAAAATAGCTTCATGAACTGTTTTGATTATTATATTTTGTCATTCCGATATGAGATTTTGGGTTTGTTTTTCTTTCTTTCTCTGTTTTTTCTTATTTACCCCTTAACAATCCTTTCTTTTGAATGGTTGAGTTTGACATGTGTGTTTTATTGTCGATTTGAACCGTCCAAAATGGTGAGTGGTTACATTTGGTATCAGAGCGAGGTTTAGCGATAACCTTAGCTTTATGGGTCTGACTCATTAAAGATAGGGTAGTAATACCCTAGAATGAGTCATTGAGTGCATACATATGAGAGAGCGTATTTGTTAGTGTTATAAAAAGGTTTTTATTGTGTTAATTTGTCCCGTTTAATATTTATAAATTCCGTTCGGTACATAGGATGCTATGGTATCAATAAGGATTTCTAAACACTTAATAACGCAGACCGACACAATATTGTTTAAAAATATAGGTAAATGAAATAATTTTGCTCACTATTATATTTTGTATATAAAAGTATAATCTTTATAAATGCATATAATGGCATGTGATATGTTTGTTTGTTAGGAAGTTAAAATTTACAAATATTGGGTGTAGAATAGGATTTACAAGTAAAGTAAATATAAATTGAAAAATTGAGAACAAAAGTTTCACGATTTGGAAAATTTCTTTCGAAATATTTTGGAATATAATATTAGTATTATTTGAAAGTATTTTCTGATGTAAATATTTCAACATAATTTGGAAGAAACACTTTAAAAAGGAATTTTGAAAGGGAATAAGCTCTGTACTCCCCTCTCTGTCACTGGAAAATAACTTCGATGATAAGTGCATGCATCATTGATATTCATTTTCGAGTTTCAAAGTTGGAAAGCCACTGTAGTAGTTTTACTACACATTTGTTTTGATGATGAATCTTAAATTTTAATTCCTGAATATGATTGAATATATATATATATATATATATATATATATATATATATATAAGTTATGTCTATATATATATATTAAATGATTTAAAATGTAACCTGGAGTTTAGTACTTAAACATTGATAGTGTAACGACCCGTAAATTCCGATAATTTAAAACCAATCAATGTAATAAGAATTTGTGATTAAATATTTGAAGAAATAAAATTTATGATTTATTAATGAGATAATAACTAAATTAAACGATAAATAGAACAAAATGTGACAATGTAAATTTGAGTTAATCATTAATAAATTTAATGAAATTCCCATCAATGGAAGTGTTATCTCATTTTTGGTCAAAACTGGAATATCAACGAATGGACGAGGAATGATGGATATCAGGGTTGGAGATCAGTTGGAATCATGGCTACGATCAATATCGTCAAAATTTGGTTGAACTCCGATCGGGACGAAATTAATTGGAGATGATGATAAGGATTAGGAAAGGCTATGTTTCAAATTTCAGGTTAATCGGAGTTCATATGAAGGAGTTATGATCGATGCAAGGTAGGAAGGGCATGGCTGTTCGAACCCATCAAGGTGTTCGTTTCGAACCCATCAGGTTCGAATTGATCGAAGGCACACAAGGTTCGAATCTATACACTTTGTATCGATTGGTATGGATTCGGCTCTATGAAGTTCGCATCAGGTGTTGGTTCGACTCGATAGTGTTCGAATCGATCGAGTTACTGGTTCGACTCGATAAGGCTCGTATCGTTCAGATAGGAAGGGTAGATGGATCTCGATTCGATGGCAATAGACCCAGAGTGGTAGCAAGCATGTGGAGGTTCTTCGAATCGATGTGCTTCGCATCGATCATGGTGGGTGCAGATGGTTCATTTCGACTCCAGTCTCTTTCGTATCCATCAGGTGAGAGCTTCGTTCGTATCCATCCATCACGACCGCTTCGTATCGATGTCCACATACTCGTTTTGAATCGACCATATCACGTGGGATCGATTCGAAGTGAACTCCAGGAACCGATGCGAAGAGAGACGCAAGTTAGTGGATACGAACGCGTCTTCAGGAAGGGAGGCATTCAACACGGCAACAAAGGGGATCGACCCAGAGAAATAGCGCCACGTCATCGATGTGCACACGCTTTGGATGGATTCGAAGCATGGATTCGAAGCATGGATTCGAAGGCGACAGGCAACGGACAACCCCAAATTCGAATCCATCATATCTCCCAAAACGTTGATCCAAATGTAATGAAATTTTTACAGGAGCTTACCTACATGTTGAAGAATGTTCTCACCAAATTTCAGCTCAATTGGATGATTTCTTGATCGATTCGAATGGAGTTCGAATCGATCCCAAAGTGGGCCCAATTTCCTAAGGCCGGGCGCGTGGGCCCCCCTCACGTGCCAGAAGCGGTCTACCGGATTTTTAGGAGAAATATCGGCCTCCTACGCCTATAAATAGGGCCCCTGGCCATTCAGAAAAGGGGTTGGAGAATTTGGAGAGAAAAAGCACGCTCGGACGCTGCCAGGATCACTCTATAGAATCATCACTACTACTTATCTCGTATTTGGACTTTGTAGCTGTGGTAATCACTTGTAACCAGTAAAGATAATCAATAAAAGGATAAAACTTTAGAGTGGACGTAGGCCGGAGATAGCCGAACCACTATAAAAATTTGTGTCTTTGTTCATTATTTTTGGATTGCTGCTTGTTATTTGCTGAGATCTGTGATTTGTGTTTGAATATTGTTGATTTGTATTCATACACTGGTGCTTTCACGGCATTTGGGGTTTGTGACCAATTTTGGCACAAACACTTTGGTGCTTTCACCGAGAGAGACTAGCACCCGCTACATCGGATTTGAAGGTTTGATTTGAAGATTTTAAAGAGTTTGGATTCAAGGACAATGACAAGGCAAAATAGTAGAAGGCAGAGGGCTGAGAGAAGCCAACAGGAGGGAAGTCAACAAGCATCCTCCGGAGCTGGGGAAGGACAGGCTTCAATCTACATAACCCGGGATAAAATGGAGGCTATGGAAAATTCTTTGCAGGAGAGGTTGTGGAAGAACCAACAGGAAATGATGCAGACTTTCTTCGAGCAAATGAGAGCTGCAGGGATGCAGAACTTAGGAACAGCCACAACCGCTGTGGATGCAGGACAGGGGACTAGGGTCGTGGAACCCGATGGAGGACGAGATACGGAGCCAGAAGGCAATCAACAAGGGCATGGGGGCAGGCCCTCGGGATCCAATACAGGAGGACCTTTGGAAGGTGTTCAACAAGCTAGAGCTAACATTGCTGCTAGTGAACCACACGAGGAATATGTGCCAGAGTTCCCTCGGGGGCATGGGTGCAACCCCCAACAGACAATACCGGATTAATGGAAATTATCAGAAGAACTGTGCGAGGTGGTTTGACCAACGGAGACTTGGAAGGAGTGAATAGGAGTCCGTTTGCTCGAGAAATAAGGATGGCTCAGAATCCACCTAGCGTGGAGGTATATGATGGTAAGGCAGATCCAACTGATCACTTGATAAGGTACACCAGACATATGGAGGTGCTGGGGGCATCGGAGGAAGTGATTGTCCGATGCTTCCCTTTGTATCTGACGGACTTAGCTGCAATGTGGTTTAGGAAGCTGGGAGAAGGATCTATCAGGACTTTGAGGGAATTGGTGGAAAAGTTTTTGGGACAGTTTCGGGTTCACATCAAGAGGCCGAAGAATGTGATGACATTAACATCAGTGAAGGAAAGGATAGATGAATCGCTTAGAGCTTTTCTAACTCGATTCAGTGCGGCGGTCGCTTCGGTGGATCGGCCTGATCCATCGATGGTTTTAGTGGCAGCAGTATCAGGAGTCAGGGAGGACTCGGATTTCAAGGTATCTCTGATACGAGACCCCCCACAGGATCTCGACGAATTCTTTCACGAGGCAGAAAGGTTCCTTCGGCAGGAAGATGCGAGTACGGATTTAAAGGTGCAAAAGGTTAATGTAACTTAGGATGTAGGACCATTCAGCAAAGGTTTGGATAAAGACAAAGGGAAAAGGAAGATGGATGATGATTCTGGAAACGCTAGGAAGCGATGGAAGGATCCAAAGTTTTCCACATACACAGGATTGAACGAGACTCTGGAGCGGATATACCTGGATACTTGGAATCGCCTTCCTTACCGGAGGCCGGCTAGGAGAGAACCATCAGAACGGGAAAGGACATCAGGAAGGCACTGCCTCTTCCATGACTTAGATGGACATGATACCAACAGCTGCAGGCACTTAAAGGATATAATCGAGGAGCATGTAAGGAATAGACAGTTACAGCAATATGTCAGAACTCGGAATGCAACGGTGGAGCAGGAGCAACCACCGACAACCTCTCGCCGTGATGATGGGAGGCCCAGGGATGATGGTCGATTGATCATCCACTGATCAGGATAATGTAAAATAAGTAGCGAACTACTGGCAAGCAACTAAGTCATTTACACATGTATGGGGACGGAGATAGCCCCTAGGCACGCTTTGAATGACGATAAACTGCGATGCTGTGGTTTGTGAAATTTATCTTTTGCTTTTTGATTGGACACTGCTTTTCTCTTTGGATTTGGTTTTGGAGTTCGGATCGAACTCCTGGTTTTGCTTGTTTTTTGATTTGGAGTTTCCACTGGATGATTTTTTTTGGTTCTGGATGCTGGTTTGAATTTCTGATTCTTTGATTTCGATTTGGATTTTTGGGATTTGGATTCTGGGTTGGATTTTGATTGGATTTTTCATCTGGTTTTTGATAAATGGTCGTCGGGTATGGATTATGCCTGGCAAGGGGTGAGTCACTTTGCCCGAACGTGGCAAATTGACTCATTCAGGTCGTCGAGTATGGACTATGCTCGGCAAGGGTCCAGAGTGACCAGGATTCGGCCTAGGACTTAGGCCCCATATTATCGATTATTTTTTCAGATCGTTGAGTATGGACTATGCTCAACAAGGGTCCGGAGAGACCAGGATTCGGCTTAGGACTTAAGCCACGGCATTGCACAACGTCCAGGGACACTGGACCATGGTCGTCGGGTGTGGATTACGCTTGGAAAGAGCCCGGAGAGGTTATGGATTCGGATATCTACCCGGAGAGGTCCTGGATCTGGTTATTGGCTATTGGATAAGGATGGATTAAGACTCGGCTATCGAGTTCAAATGGATATGGAATTGGCTAAGGCTTTGGTTACGGGATTTGGGATTGAGCGTCGACTCGAAGCAGTCAAGGATGACATAATCTGGCAATATGGTTGTGGACTTTGGATATTGGATTCGAAACTATTCAAAACACGCCTTGTTATCACAAGGCATGTTTTGGGGGGCAAAGTATTATCCCATTTTTGGTCAAAACTGGAATATCAACAAATGGACGAGGAATGATGGATATCAGGGTTGGAGATCAGTTGGAATCATGGTTACGATCGATATCGTCAAAATTTGGTTGAACTCCGATCGGGACGAAATTAATTGGAGATGATGATAAGGATTAGGAAAGGCTATGTTTCAAATTTCAGGTTAATCGGAGTTCATATGAAGGAGTTATGATCGATGCAAGGTAGGAAGGGCATGGCTGTTCGAACCCATCAAGGTGTTCGTTTCAAACCCATCAGGTTCGAATCGATCGAAGGCACACAAGGTTCGAATCGATACACTTCGTATCGATTGGTATGGATTCGGCTCTGTGAAGTTCGCATCACGATGGCAACAGACCCAGAGTGGTAGCAAGCATGTGGAGGTTCTTCGAATCAATGTGCTTCGCATCGATCAGGGTGGGTGCAGATGGCTCATTTCGACTCCAGTCTCTTTCGTATCCATCAGGTGAGAGCTTCGTTCGTATCCATCCATCCCGACCACTTTGTATCGATGTCCACAAACTTTTTTCGAATCGACCATATCACGTGGGATCGATTCGAAGTGAACTCCAGGAACCGATGCGAAGAGAGACGCAAGTTAATGGATACGAACGCATCTTCAGGAAGGGGGGCATTCAACACGGCAACAAAGGGGGATCGACCCAGAGAAATAGCGCCACGTCATCGATGCGCACACGCTTTGGATGGATTCGAAGCATGGGTTCGAAGCATGGGTTCGAAGCATGGATTCGAAGGCGACAGGCAACGGACAACCCCAAATTCGAATCCATCATATCTCCCAAACCGTTGATCCAAATGCAATGAAATTTTTACAGGAGCTTACCTACATGTTGAAGAATGTTCTCACCAAATTTCAGCTCAATTGGATGATTTCTTGATCGATTCGAATGGAGTTCGAATCGATCCCAAAGTGGGCCCAATTTCCTAAGGCCGGGCGCATGGGCCCCCCTCACGTGCCAGAAGCGGTCTACCGGATTTTTAGGAGAAATATCAGCCTCCTACGCCTATAAATAGGGCCCCTGGTCATTCAGAAAAGGGGTCGGAGAATTTGGAGAGAAGAAGCACGCCCGGACGCTGCCAGGATCACTCTATAGCATCATCACTACTACTTATCTCGTATTTGGACTTTGTAGCTATAGTAATCACTTGTAACCAGTAAAGATAATCAATAAAAGGATAAAACTTTGGAGTGGACGTAGGCCGGAGATAGCCGAACCACTATAAAAATTTGTTTCTTTGTTCATTATTTTTGGATTACTGCTTGTTATTTGCTGAGATCTGTGATTTGTGTTCGAATATTGTTGATTTGTATTCATATACTGGTGCTTTCACGGCATTTGGGGTTTGTGACCAATTTTGGCGCAAACAGGAAGTAATGCAAATGTTATAACTTGGTCATAAATTTAATAGAAGTGAACATATGTAAATATTGAATTAACTAATGGAATAGAATAATAAATAGTAATTGAATAAAATCCGTGTTATGTAAGCAATAGTAACATTTGTCTGTAAATAATAAACTTATAATGTGATTAAAGGTTAATTGTAACAACTATTATATGTTACCTATTTATTTAGTCTGTTAAATCAAATGGAAAATCAAATTATAATTAAATGTTACATTAATGTGAGTGATGAAAATAACTATAAATTATGAATGCAATGAAATGTATAGAATGTCAATTATATCCATAAGGAAATAATTGATGTAATAACAGAATGAAATCAAGCTAAATAAATTAATTGGGACTTTTAATTTATAATTAATGGGTGAAATTGACAAAATTCAATATAATTGAAATATAGTAGTTAATACAAATAAAAGATGGAGAGTGGAGGATATTAATGTAATGAAGTATAAAACAATGTTGACTATGTTATAGAATAATAGTTTACGTAGTATAAAGAATGAAATTAAATAAAATCAATTTATTGGAACTAAATTATAATTAATTGGATTATTTGCAGTTAAAATTGAACACTATAATTGTTGAAATAATTAATACTAAATTGATATGTAGATTTGCTTTAAGTTATTATAAATATCTAAGGAATAAAAAATGATGGAATTTTTTAGTTTATAAATATTGAGTAAAAAGTGATTTAATTAATTAATTATTAATTTATTTAATTAACATGAAAACATCCATTTTGGCCACTGACTCGGCTTTCGACGAAACCAGTTTCGTCGGATCCGTAACGGTGAATTATTGCTAGATTTTAAGTTTTGTAACGATCGGACATGTCATTTGATCCTACGGGCTCGAAATGCCTAGAAATCAATTTTACTAAAATTAATTGAAATCAATTTCAAATAGGCTGATTTTAACATAACTTCTTCATACCATTGAATTAGGACCTGAAACTTGTTCCATTAAGTTTAAAATATTTGAAAACATCTATTTTGATATATAGGAGGACCCATTTTCGATCTGGAGACAGAACGGGCTTTTCGCGTTATTTATCGTTCAAGGCGTAAATCAATTTTGTCCATTCATTTCTATTCTGATCTGCCTATAAATAGTCCGTTATGAAACCTAGCTACTTCTAATTCCCATTTACAGTACGTAAATATACTGTCCACTTCTTCTTCTCAATGGCAGAACCAAAACCAAAGTTACAAACCCTCAATTCAATTCCAAAAATAAAATCCCTCAAACTATATTGAATTTTATATTATTGAAAAGCTCTCGTCGAGCGCGGCTCCAATTTGCTATCAGTTTTTCGATTCGAATCCCAATTTGATCAAAAATCGATCGTTTATCCATGGCCATCTATGGGTGGTTGTTAGATTCGACGGTGGATCTGTGTCCTGCAAGCGATCGGATGGCATCGCATCGGAGAGAGCGTCGAGGGGAGGAGATCAATACGGTTTCTTTGGGTCGAACCTCAATGGATCTGCCACGACTGGCTTTGTGCGGCACGGCGGTGCACAGCCTTGGAAGCGCCGATCAAGGTCGTGGGGGAGGAAGGGAGGGGAGGGGGAGGGGGGTCTCTGGATGCGGTCTGGCTCGTACTTGGCAGTGGAGCACGTGGATCTGGGCGAAGTTGACAAGGGGAGGCGTGACTTTTGGTCAAAGGGTTCGAAGGTTGGCGGCTTCGTGAATGATGATGTCCAGGTTAGGGTTTCTTTAGTTGAACGTGGGGCGACATGTCATGGTATTGTTTTCTTTTCTTTTGTTTACTTAAATTTAAATTGTTTTAAAGATCATATCTTTCACGTACGAGGTCCAATTCACGTGCGGTTTCTTGCATTGAGATCGTATTGAAATTCTAGACATTTTGAAGCTAGTCTAGACGAATTCTGAGACTGTTTGAATTTTGGGCTTAAACTGGATTTAAATTCAATTTAAATTCAAAGGTGATTGTTTTAACTCACTCACAACTTCTAAATTTTCTTATGTTTGTTAAACTAAATTTATATGTGACCAAAAATTTAGTGATTGTAGCATGGGTTGTTAAATTGTCATTTTTGGTAAAATTTGACTTTTATCGCATTTAATTATCGTTTAACTTAATATTGAAATTTAATTATCAAATTTAATATCTGTATTGATTACTAGTTACTCTATTGATGTTTATTGATTCAATTGGATGATGATTGTGATGAATGTTTAATTTGGTTATATTGGATGACTGGATGTTGTATTTTATATTGTATAACTGCAAGTCCCTTATGGGTTGAAATGATACATACCCGAACGATCTATATACTAGGGAAAATCGTTATGGGTTTAAATAATAGAATCGAGCGATTTTGTGGATTTTATCTTAATTTGAGATTGCAGTTTGAAATGATATATAACAATAAAAATTTAAATTGCAGATTGAAATGATAAATATCGTATCATTGACCCTAGACTAGAGAATTATATACGGATACCGGATTGGTTAAATTAAATTATTTTTAAATTCTTAATTTTTGAATTAATTAAATGATGTTTTGAAGTAAAATTTGATTTATATGAAATGAATTATTATTGAAAAATCAAATTTTAGGTTGAAATATGAAATTGGTTTAAAGGAATTGCTTTAAGGAACTAAATTGAGATTTTAAAGTTGAATTTGGAATGTAAGTGAAGTTTATCAAAATTGAGTTATAAAATTGTTTGAAATATAACGTTGGAAAAAATTAAAATTTGATTAATTTAAATTGGTATTTCGAACATGGATTGGAAGCGATATTGAATTAAATATTTTATTGAGAATTGGAATTTAAAAATCTGAAATTGGGTTTTGGAAATTGAAAATAATCCAAATATGTTGAAATGTAATAAATAGTTTAAATTGACATAAATTTCAAATTCATGTTTTTAATATAAACTTTTTAAAAATAGATTATTTTAAAGTCTTTAATTATTAAGATTTTCAAACTATTAAACTATTTTAACCTATGTTAAATCTTTTTAACCTATTTTAAACCACTTAATTTATTTTAACTAATTAACCCATTTTAACTTACTTTAAATCTAATTAATCTATTTTAAAGCTATTTAATCTATTTTAACTATATTTAATCTATTTTAAATTATTAAACTATCATAAATCAACCTAACAGTATCTTTAATATAATATAAACTATTTTGGAGTATGTTAACTATTTATAACTATTTAACTATTTCAAATTTAAACTATTTTCTGAATTTTCAAACTAAGTAGAGGGAAAGTTTTTATATTCAATTTCACCGGTTTAAAAGCAAATACAAATGATGTTATAACCTAAGTTGGGATTTAAATGTTATAATTAATTTGAATCTGATGATTTTGAAGTCAGAATTTAACCTATTTGGAAATATGATTTTTGAAAGAAATTATGATTTCGGAAACGATATGATTTCAAATGTTATAAGAATTTGAAAGTGAATATAATTTCGAAAGTGATATAGTTTTGAGAATCTGATATTTTGATATAAATTGTGAATTGACTTTTGAAATACAAAAGAACCATCCGATGTGAAATAAGCATTTGGTTGTTAACAAGACCGATATTGGATATTGTCATACTCTCTGCCAATAGTGAAAATCAATGTAACAATTGTGTACATGGTGGAGATTCTAGAATTGAAATAGAATGGTTTGGAGAATGATTTCTATATAAGGTGTGACGTGACCCCGACTCCCATGAGTCAGCACAGATGTGACTAAAACAGGAGCTTCACCTGGGCCAAGTGAGGTCATTCCTCGATCGGGCATGCTTCTTCGATACCTTATTATGACATTTGTGATGATTTGCTGGCCATCCCTTGATTTTGATTTGGAAGTGTGTTCTGAGGTGGGCGGTAGTAGCTGCTTTGCGTTACCACTAGCCCGGTTCTGTAATTGGTAAATCTATCCTGGCATTGCTTCGAGTGTCATGTTCACATGCCTTAGAGCGCCTTCTACGAGTTTGTTTTGTACCATACTTATGGAGTCCCTCTGATAGCCCTCCCATTTATGGAGGAATTATAGTACTGTATAGGCTATTGGAATATATAAAAAAGTGTAAAGGGGATATGGGTAACGCCTTAACGCTAGTTTAATACTTTTACTTTACTATAGAAAATTATAATAGCGTATTATACTACATAGTGGATAGTTTAAAAGATTCTTAGGAGATGCGAATCCCGAACATCTCTTAAGTTATTGTATTCACGTTGGACACTGGATAAGAGATGTCAAACCCTGTAAATATCTCTGACGTTGTAGCACTCATATTTACCATTGATTTAACTTACATAAGAACTTTTAGTTCTGACTCAAGTGTTTTGTCTATTCAATTCGTTCGGATCTGCATAAGCATTTTAGGATTTTGAAGACCTAGGACGAAGCCGGAGATTTGTACTACTATTACTATATTATTCCCACTACATCATACTATTCCGCTGCACTGTTATTTGTCTTTGTTGTATGTAACTTTGATTCTATATTGTATATGTATAATCAAATGTTTTGTAAACAGCTTCATGAACCGTTATTTGATTATTATATTTTGTCATTCCGCCGCGAGATTCCGTATTTGTTTTATTTCTTTCTCTTTTCTTGCTTACCCCAATAACAATCTGCCTCTTTGAATGGCTTAATTCGACATGTGTGTCAGCTTAAAACGTCCAAAAAGACAGGTCGTTATAGTTGGTATCAGAGCTTTGATTTAGTGATAACCTTAGCATTGTGGGGTCTGACTCATAAATAGAGTAGTAATACCCTAGAATGAGTCACTGGGTGTATAAATATGAGAGAGCATATTTGTTAGCGTTATAAAAGGTTTTTGTATTGTGTTAATCTGTTCCGTTTTGTATTTATAAATTTGGCAGGTGCATAGGACGTTATGATATCGATAGGGATTTCTAAACACTTAATAGGACAAACCGACACAATAATTTTTGAAATATAGGTAAATGAAATAATTTTGCTTATTATATATTTTATATATAAATAATAAATTTTATAAATGATATATTTGGTTGTATTATATTTGGTTGTTAGGTAGTGAAATTCATAAGTATTGTTTGAAAATGAGATTTGTAAATAAAATGAATATAAATTAGAAATTTTAGAACTTAAGTTCATAGATTTTTGAAAATTTCTTTCGAAAGATTTTGGAACATAATATTAATATTATTTAGAAGTATTTTTTGATGTAAATATTTAAAAATGATTTGAAAGAAATGTTCGCAAAGGAATTTTGGTAGGAAATAAGTTCTGTATTCCCCTCTCTATCGCTGAAAAATAATTTTGGTGATGAGTGCACGCATCATTGACGTTGATTTTCGAGTTTCAAAGTATGAAGGCTATTGTAGTAGTTTTACTGCAGATTTATGTTGATAAACAAATATAAATTTCAAAGTTTAAATATGATTTGATATGAAATTCATGCGTATATATATATATATATATTTATATTATTTTGAATGATTTGAATTGGAACACGACATTTAGTTACTAAAATTCTATAAATTAGAGATTTCAATTATTGTAATGAAATGAAAATTTTAATTAGTTAATAATTGGAACTTCTAAAAGGAAATAAGAAAGTAAATGCTAAGTTATAAATGAAATATATAAGAAATCTGAAATTTGTAACCTGTAAATAAAAAGGATATGAAGATAAGAAATGGCGACTATTGAGCATTTTGTTAATTGAATAAATAATAGAAACATGTGCAACTTTCTATTGCAATCTAAAAAACATTTATATATGTAACTTACCAAATTATTAAAAGTTGAAATGTTAATAGAAATAAGTAATAGAATTTTATATAAGTAAAACTTACATAAATGGAAGTGCTCAATGTAATTACTTTATAAATAAGAATTTGATATTAATGTTGTTATAAACTTAAGTTAAAAATTGAAATGCTACGATAAAAGTGAGTATATTAAATAAATGATTATAAGCTTAAGTTAATGTTTGAAGCTATTTATAATTAAAGTAAATAATAACATAAGCAATATATTGAGTAAATGATTATAACTTTAGGAATTGTTGAAATGATTTAGAAATGGATTTAATATTCAATGACATTATACAAGAAAAGATGAATGTAAATCGAAAAGCCGGAAATTTGAAAATGAACTTATGCACTAATGAATATTAATATCAAATGGGAATCAAGCATATAAATTAATAAATGTAAGCTAAGATGAAATAAAATATATGTAAAACTTAGATAATGAATTCATTTTTTATTATAAACAATCGAATGGAATAACTTATGTAAGAAATGAATATAAAGAAATGAAAGAAACTTTCATTATATGAATAAATGAAGGAAAATGAATTTTGTAAGTAATGAATGTAAATAAATGAAATTAAGTATTATATGAATGAACAAGAATTGAATTTTTATATAAATAAACGCAAATTAAAGATAAAAATCACTGTAAGGATGAAAATAGACAAACAATAAATGATATGAAAGGAATATGAAAAAAAATGAACTTAAATAATGTTTGGAATTTGTTGTTGTTTGGTTTATGGGTTGTTTGGGCAAGGATACTTCTAATTGTTTGGATATATGAATAATCCGTTGAGTTTTATCTAAGAGTGTTGAGTAAATGGTATTCTTAATTGTTTATTTTCATTCTATACGATTTAAAAGTGTTTAATCCCGAACAAAACCATTTTTTTTGTCGGAAATAGATGGATGATTATTTTCTTTACTGAAATGATGTTGTGCTTATTTTTTACAAGTGATTGTTGCTGTGTTGCATTAATTTGTTTTGTTATAAATTGAAACAATATAAACATTTCACTTTTATATAATTATTAACCTTTTGGATTATATAAGTGAAATACCGGTTATGGAAGCAATTGCTACTGCTTTTGGTTTCATAAATTAAGCGTTGTTTGCCCGACAAATATGTACGTTCTCGGATTACGGTGTCATAGGGATATTATATTACTTTCCTATTGTTGGGACATATTATTTTGAAATACATACAAAATATTGTTATTATTGGTATTATTTTATCTCCCAGAGCTCTCCGTACAAAGGAGATTCTGCCGAATTTTTTCGTGAATTTTGGACTTAAAAAATTTTGTGAAATATTTTCCAAACTTTTATTAACTTGAATATGAAAAAGGATTTAATTGGTTAGAAATTTTTATATTTTATTTAAATTATCTAATTATGTAAATTAATTATTTATAAATTTAATATTTTGAATAAGATATATCGATTTCTTAGTTCCTTCTTTTCCCTTCTTTCCCTTTTTGAGGATGAAAAGTTTTAAGTGGAGGAGATGTAACTACCCATAAATTCCAATAATTTAAATTAGTCAATGTAATAAGAATTTTATGATTACATACTTGAAGAAATAAAGTTTGTGATATTAATGAGATAAGAACTAATATGAAATGATAAATTGAATAAAATATGACAATGTTAATTTGAGTTATTAACAACTTTAATGAAATTACAATCAATGGAAGTAATGCAAATGTCATAACTTGGTCATAAATTTAATAGAAGGGAATAAATGTAAATATTGAATTAACTAATGGAAGAGTATAGTAAATGTTAATTGAATAAAATTTGTGTTATGTAAGCAATAGTAACATTTGTCTGTAAATAATAAACTTATAATGTGATTAAAGGTTAATGGTAACAACTATTGTATGTTACCTATTTATTTAGTCCGTTAAATCAAATGAGAAATCAAATTATAATTAAATGAAATTAAATGTTACATTAATGTGAGTGCAAATAATAACTGTAAATTATGAATGTAATGAAATATATAAAATTTCAATTATATCTATAAGGAAATAACTGATGTAATAACAAAATGAAATCAAGCTAAATAAATTAATTGGGAATTTTAATTTATAATAAATGGGTGAAATTGACAAAATTCAATATAATTGAAATATAGTAGTTAATACAAATAAAAGATGGAGATTGGAGGATATTAATGTAATGAAGTATAAAACAATGTTGACTATGTTATAAATAATAATTCATGTAGTATAATGATTGAAATTGAATAAAATCAATTTATTGGAATTAAATTGTAATTAATTGGATTAACTGCAGTTGAAATTGAACACTATGATTGTTGACATAATTAACACTAAATTGATATGTAGATTTGCTTTAAGTTATTATAAATATCTAAGGAATCAAAAATGATGGAATTTGTTAGTTTATAAATATTGAGTTAAAAAGTGATTTAATTAATTAATTACTAATTTATTTAATTAATATGAAAATAACCATTTTAGCCACTGACTCGGATTTTGACAAAACCAGTTTCATTAGATCCGTAACGGTGAATTATTATAGGATTTCAAGTTTCGTAACGATCGAACTTGTCGTTTGATCGTATGGGCTCGAAACGTCTAGAAATCAATTTAATTAAAATCAATTGAAATCAATTTGAAATAAACTGATTTTAAAATAACTTCTCCATACTATTGAATTAGGACCTGAAACCTGTTCCATTGAGTTTAAAATATTTGAAAACATCTATTTTGATATATCGGATGACCCATTTTCCTTACGGAGATAGAACGAGCTTTTCGGGTTATTTATCGTTCAACGCGTAAATCATTCTTGTCCATTCATTTCTATTCTGATATGCCTATAAATAGTTCATTATAAACCCTAGCTCTTATTCCCATTTACAGTACGTACTTTTCCGGTCTGCTTCTTCTTCTGAATGGCAGAAACAAAATCAAAGTTACAAACCCTGTAACAACCCGCATATTTAACGATTTTATATTTAAATGTTTGATTTAAATATAGCATCGTTATTCGGATTTTGGGGTCCTAAATGTTACTTTCTGCAAATGGCCGAATTGGAACTCGAAACCACCTCCATTGGTTCCAAAATGGCGTTTGCGATCTTTTTGAGTATAATCTTTGATATGTTTGGAGTTTGTGAAATTTTGGCTACTTTTCCTATTGGGTTTGGGATTGGGTTCAGCCCACTAGCCCACTTAATCCCCTAGCTCAACCCTTCTCTTCATTTCATCTTCATTTCATTTCTTTCTTAAGCTAAAAACTGAAATGGGGGAAAGGGAAGAAAATTAGAAATTAGCAAGCCCTAGTTTCTCTTTTGTATCTTGATTTCTTGCTCCAAATTCATAGAGAATCCATTGGTAAGTTCATCTCCATCTTCTCCATCTCTTCTCCTCTTCAATTTCTGTAATTTTCCTAACCCTAACCTAGGAAATACTTTCTTTGATTCTAGATTGAAGCTTGTAGTGTTGAAGTGGAGTGTAGTTGGTTGATTCCTTGCAATTGTGCTTCTTCATCTTCTTTGTTTTGTGTAAAAAGGTGAGTTTTGAACTCACATCTACTTCTCTTGATTTCATTGATGTTAGGTATGAATTCCTAACACCTTGTTCATATGCACTTGCATTTGGTTTGGGTTGAATTGAGGAATAATCCAATTTTTAGTGTTTTGGGTTAAAATCTTTGAAATCCTAACTTTGATGTTTTAATCATGTTTTGGTGATGCATCGAGGAACATATAGGGCCGGGTTGTCGATTGGCATAAGCCCTTAGAGCCAATGTTCGTCCGATTGCATTTTGGGAGAGTTTGCTCTTCATTTGAATAAGGCTGGAAAATAGCCCAGGCAAGATTCAGTCGACTGAAAACTCTGCACAGTCGACTGAACCTGAAACCCGAGAGTTTCCAGGCATGATTCAGTCGACTGAAAAACTCTGCACAGTCGACTGAACCTGGAAACAGAAAGTTTCCTGAACCTAGAAAATTTTCAGGTACAGGGTCAGTCGACTGAAAAACTCTGTTCAGTCGACTGAACCTGCTGTTTCAGCCCACTTTGCCTTTTGGGATTGAATTTTCAATTTGAATTGATTCATGATGATCCTATGTATGATTATCAATTGTTTTGACTTTGATGGTTCCTTTTAATTTAATCCACGGGTTTTTATGAAATAATCTCTCGAATCGCATTTAAAAGTTCATTTCTCTAATTTATAAATTCTATTTAAAACACACACACTTTCGCACTTTGAACGAAGTGGGAGGGTGATTAAATGGTTGGGCAAAACACGGACCATGAATCTGTGCGTTTATCCTTCCGATTAATCCTTGACCTATTCGATTGATTGTTTTGACCTTCGGGTTTGGTTTATGATATGAGGTAAACTTTGTACTGCTTTGAGTGTGAAAGGGACTGACGGATAGTAAACCGTTTAGTGCGAACGAGTGGTTATGGGACATACGTTAACACTTTTCGGATTCCTTTTCGAGAGTTGTGACACATTCCGCCAGTTAGTGGTGTCCAGTACTGGGTCTTCGACCTTCACCACTACGGTTTGTTGCCTCTGGGATAGTGTCTTCGGACTGTCTCCCTAGATTTGTTGCCTTCGGGTATGTTTCCTTCGGGTGTGTGCCTTCGGGTTTGTTGCCCTATATAGTTTCGCTCTGATGTTGGCCTTATGTGCCGCATGGGTGATACTTGGGTTTGGAGTCTTCGGGCTCATGGATCCTTGTTTGTACAGTACTGAGCTCGAGCAAAATTTCATGATGTTTCATTGATATGTATATTCCCTTGGTATCGCCCTTCGGTGTTGGTCTTTGTGAGCCGCATGGAGTATAGCGATTACCTTGTGGAACTTGTATACCTTATAGGTATTTGTTATTTTCCTTCTGGCTTGTTTTGGGATATTTGTATCCTTTGTTTCTATATGTTGTCGATGATATGAGGCTTGCTCTATATGATTCATTTCTTGTTGATGATTGTGTTATCTCCTCTAGAGATATTTGTTATACTGTATGACCTTGCAGGTTTATTAATGTTCAGTTAATCTAACTGATTTGTTATCTAGACTGATCCGGGTATTTTATACTCGGGTCAGACCGAGATGTTTCAGGTTAGGTGCTTTTGGAGACTTAGCCTATTTTGCTTCCGCATGGACTATTCGCTAGCTTCATTTTGTTATAGCGTCTTTTGTAGTCCTTATATGCTGTAACTTTGATTTATACTCTTTCGTCTCGTCTGTATATTGTGGTCTCCTGTACCACCTGACATGTATTATTTTGTATACTCTGTTGTGTATCGGTGTATGTGTATATTATGATTGACTGTTCTGTGATGTATATTACATTTGAGTTGTTATATTTTCTTCTGATAGATCCTATAGCCATTGTAGTTTTGCTTTAAATATTTATTGAATAGGTCGAATTCTAATGTGTTTCTACTTTTCGACTTATTTAGTGAATAGTTAAGGTAAGATTGCACATGGTCGCTTCCATTATACTCTATTGTCCGCGTTAGCCGACAGTATTATCTATGTAATACTCTTTGTTAACGAGGCTCTCGGAGTGGGGCGTCATAGCGTGGTATCAGAGCAGGTTCAGAAAAAAATATGATAAACACAGAATAGATGCACATATTATGGTACATCAAAGTGTACAAGTGATACCGATCCCTGAATCATCGTGTCTCTTTATTCCATCAAGGTTAGATAGATATTGGAAATACGTCTAGGAATGCATTTTATTCCGTAGTATCCCATATTGTAATATCTACCCTGTGAATAATCTTGTTCTCATTTTACTTTCAGCTTATGTCTGGAAGAGGCAGGGGTCGACGTTCGGATGCTGGGCAATCTAGTGGCTCGCATCCGGATGGCGTATATATGTCTGTCGATCAATTTTTGGAATTGTTTAGGAGCACTCAGCCTCTCGTTCCTCCTCGAGTGTCTCCACCTCACAAGTCAGCTTTTGCACGTCAGTGCAGTGATTTTGCTCATCTTGGAGGAAAGCCGTTTAAGGGCTCCGAGTCTGTTCTTGAAGTCCAAGCTTGGCTTCGCACGTGCGAGCGTATTTTCTCTCGCATGGATCTTTCTGACCATGATAGAGTTCTTGTAACTTCTAGCTTATTACAAGAGCGTGCTCTTGACTGGTATGAGCTTCTTGTAGCTGAAATTGATGAGGCTACTCTTTCTTGGACTCAGTTTCGGGGACGATTTGAACTCAAGTTCGTTCCTGAATCTGAAAAAGTTTTATTGACCCGTCGCTTCCTTGAGTTGAAGCAAGGGAAATCTTCTGTTTTTGAGTATGTCGCATCGTTCGAGGCTTTATCTCAGTATGGTCTTGAATTCATCAGCACTTCTTATAAGAAGAATTTGAAGTTTGTTTCTGGCCTTAAGAAATATCTTAAGAAGTCCTTGTTGCTCCAGCTTAAACTTTCTTTTGAGGAATTGGTTGATTCGGCGCTTCATCTCGAGACCGTCGAGAAGGAGTGTGATAGTGATGTTGATGTTGAGGTTTCCAGAAACCCTAACAAGAAGCAGTTTCCAATTCAGAAGAAGCCTTTTCCTTATAAGAAGAAGAAGACCGGTGGTCCTAGCTCTCAGCCTCAATCTTCCGGAACACCTTTCATTCGAAAGTGTTTTAATTGTGGTTCTCCGGATCATATTATTCGAGCTTGTCCAAAGCCTCTCTTCTGCCGTAATTGCAAGAAGGAAGGTCATCATGTTTCTGCTTGTCCTACTGCTCCTGCTAATGCAAAATCTGGCAAGCTCAATGTGGCTAATGCTTCTGGAGGTCCTTCTCAATCCAAAGGTATGACTCCATCTATTTTGGAGGGTTCAATTCTATTTCATGATCATAGTATACGAGTTCTTTTCGATACGGGTGCTTCACATTCTTTCGTATCGAAGAAGCTTGTAGATGATTTATCTTTGGATGTTTGTTGTATGGTTACTTCTTTTAAGGATTGCGAATCCTATTGGGGGATCCGCGACCCTTAGTTTGCTTTATGATGATATTGAGATTGTTTTATGTGGCTTTTCCTTCCGTGCGAATCTGCACGTTGTTTCTCATTTGGGTTTTGATATGATTTTTGGTATGGACTGACTAGTGAGGTACGATGCCAGGATTATTTGTTCCGAGAGAATTTTATATCTTTGTCATCCTGATTCACCTTCTCAGTTATCTCTTGTTCTTCGGGATGTGGATAATTCCGAGATGGCTTTGTATTCTCTTGATTCGCGAGATGGTGATGATGTATCCCGTATTCCTATTGCTTGTGACTTTTCTGATGTTTTTGAACCTGTTTCGGGTTTACCACCCAAACGGGCAATTGAGTTCCGCATTGATCTCATTTCAGGCGCGCAGCCAGTTAGTCGTCCTCCCACGAGGATGTCTACAAAGGAAAATGAGGAACTCAAGAAGCAGCTTTTAGAGCTCGAGTCCAAGCAGTTGATTCAGTCCAGTTTTTCTCCGTGGGGATCCGCGGTCGTTTTTGTGAAGAAGTCTGATGGAACTCTTAGGCTTTGCGTTGACTATCGCAAGCTTAACGAGTTGACCATTAGAAATAGGTATCCATTGCCTAGGATCGATGATATGTTCGATCTATTGAGTGGTGCCAAGGTCTTTTATCAGCTTGACCTTGCCACAGGTTTTCATCAGTTACGAGTCGCGGAGGATAGCATACCTCTTACCGCTTTCCGCACTCGTTATGGTTCCTTTGAGTGGCTCGTTATGCCGTTCGGTTTGACGAACGCTCCTGCTTTCTTTGTTGACCTCATGAATCGGGTATTCCGGGAATATCTCGATAAGTTTGTTCTCGTCTTCATTGATGATATCCTTATTTATTCTAAGTCTGAAGCTGAGCATGCTAATCACTTGAGAATTGTCTTGAGTACTCTTCGTCGTCATCTGCTTAAAGCCAAATTCTCCAAGTGCTGCTTTTGGGAGAATAAGGTTAAGTTCTTAGGCCATGTTGTATCTTCCGATGGCATTTCTGTCGATCCCTCAAAGATCGAAGCCATCCAGAATTGGAAGAGGCCTGAGAATGTGCATGAGATTCGTAGTTTCCTTGGATTGGCGGGTTATTACCGACGGTTCATTAAGAACTTTTCCCGTGTTGTGCTTCCTCTCACTTGCCTTACTCGGAAAGGCATTCGTTTTATTTGGTCCGACAAGTGTGAAGCTTCCTTTCAGACATTGAAAGAACTTCTCACTAATGCTCCTATTCTTGTGGTTCCCGAAGGGAATCATGATCTTGTTGTCTACACCGATGCGTGTGGTAGTGGTCTCGGTGCTGTGCTTATGCAGAGAGATCGGGTAGTTGCTTATGCTTCTAGGCAACTGCGTCCGAATGAAGTTCGCTATGCCACTCATGATCTTGAGTTAGCCGCCATTGTCTTTGCCTTGAAGATTTGGCGACATTATTTATTGGGCGAGCGCTTTATTCTCTATACCGATCATAAATCTTTGAAGTATTTGTTTACTCAGAAGGACCTCAATATGAGACAACAGCGTTGGCTCGAGTTTCTTGCTTCCTATGACTTTGATATCCAGTTTACCCCTGGTAAGGGTAATCGTGTTGCAGATGCGCTTAGTCGCAAACATTCGGCTGTTATTTCTATGATGCTTGCCGAATGGAATATTCTTGAGACTCTATCTTTTTGTGAAATTCGTGATCGAGGTTCATCTTCTGGTTCTCCTATTCTATTATTTAGTTTGGGAGCTCGACCTATTTTATTGGATCGTATTGCCGATGCTCAGCGGCGTGATCCTGATTTGTTGCATTTTATTCAGCTTTGTGAGTCTGAATCTTGTGATGAGGCGTTGCAAGATTTTAGCATTGATTCTCATGGGTGTCTTTGTAAGAAGAACCGTCTTTTTGTGCCTTCTGATTTTGCACTTAGGCATGACATTCTTGATGATTGCCATCGTTCTAAGTATACCATTCATCCCGGTAGTAGTAAGATGTATGCCGATATGCGTCGTCTTTATTATTGGGAAGGCATGAAGCGCGATGTGGCGAGTTATGTGAGCAACTGCATGACATGTCAACGCGCGAAGGCCGAACATCAGCGTCCTTCTGGACTTCTTCAACCTCTTGAGATTCCATTGTGGAAATGGGATCAAGTTTCTATGGATTTTATTGACGGCCTACCTCGTTCGAGATCAGGTCATTCTAGTATTTGGGTTATTGTTGATCGCCTCACCAAGTCTGTTCATTTTGTCCCTATTAAGTCTAATAGGACAGCTTCGCATTTGGCTAAGTTGTATGTCAAGGAAATCGTGAGACTTCACGGTGTTCCTAGTTCTATTGTGAGTGATCGTGATCCTTTATTCACGAGTCATTTTTGGAAGAGTCTTCAACAAGCTTTGGGAACAAAGCTTAATTTTTCTACAGCTTATCATCCGCAGTCTGACGGACAGACTGAACGGGTGAATCGTATTTTGGAAGATCTTCTCCGTATTTGTATCTTTGATTTCGGTGGTAGTTGGGAGGATCACCTACCTCTTGTAGAGTTCTCCTACAACAATAGTTTCCAGTCTAGTATCGGTATGGCTCCTTTCGAAGCCTTATACGGAAGGCCATGTCGATCACCTTCATGTTGGTTGGAATCTGGGGAGAAGCTTATTCTTGGCCCGGACTTTGTTCGTCATTCTTCTGAGAAGATTGATCTTATTCGATTGAGGATGAAAGAGGCACAGAGTCGCCAGAAATCCTATGCGGACAACCGTAGGAAGCCTCTCGAGTTCTCGATCGGCGATCTTGTTTTTATTCGTGTTTCTCCTTTGAAAGGGGTTATGCGTTTCAGTGCGACTGGAAAATTGGCTTCTCGTTATATAGGACCGTTTTCTATTACTGAACCTATTGGCCCTATGGCTTATAGAGTTTCACTTCCAGCTCATTTATCTGGCATTCATGACGTGTTTCACGTCTCGCAACTTCGGAAGTGTTTTCGAGAATCGGATTCTGTAATTGATTCTCTTGATTTGCAAGAGCTTGAGATCTCACCGGACTTATCTTTTGTACAGCAACCTATTCACGTGCTTGACACGGAGGTGCGACACCTTCGGAACAAGGACGTGCCGCTCGTTAAAGTTCAATGGTCCGCTAATCCCAATGACTGTACTTGGGAAACCAGAGAGTATATTGAGCGATCTTATCCAGGTTTTCTATCCTTGCTTCGTAATGGTAAGTCTATTTCTGTGTCTAAAGTTTATTCTTTCTTTTGTATGTAGTTGTTACAAATATCGTCTCTAGGAATTGCGGGGACGCAATTTTGTAAGGAGGGGAGATCTGTAACAACCCGCATATTTAACGATTTTATATTTAAATGTTTGATTTAAATATAGCATCGTTATTCGGATTTTGGGGTCCGAAATGTTACTTTCTGCAAATGACCGAATTGGAACTCGAAACCACCTCCATTGGTTCCAAAATGGCGTTTGCGATCTTTTTGAGTATAATCTTTGATATGTTTGGAGTTTGTGAAATTTTGGCTACTTTTCCTATTGGGTTTGAGATTGGGTTCAGCCCACTAGCCCACTTAACCCCCTAGCTCAACCCTTCTCTTCATTTCATCTTCATTTCATTTCTTTCTTAAGCTAAAAACTGAAATGGGGGAAAGGGAAGAGAATTAGAAATTAGCAAGCCCTAGTTTCTCTTTTGTATCTTGATTTCTTGCTCCAAATTCATAGAGAATCCATTGGTAAGTTCACTCCATCTTCTCCATCTCTTCTCCTCTTCAATTTCTGTAATTTTCCTAACCCTAACCTAGGAAATACTTTCTTTGATTCTATATTGAAGCTTGTAGTGTTGAAGTGGAGTGTAGTTGGTTGATTCCTTGCAATTGTGCTTCTTCATCTTCTTTGTTTTGTGTAAAAAGGTGAGTTTTGAACTCACATCTACTTCTCTTGATTTCATTGATGTTAGGTATGAATTCCTAACACCTTGTTCATATGCACTTGCATTTGGTTTGGGTTGAATTGAGGAATAATCCAATTTTTAGTGTTTTGGGTTAAAATCTTTGAAATCCTAACTTTGATGTTTTAATCATGTTTTGGTGATGCATAGAGAAACATATAGGGCCGGGTTGTCGATTGGCATAAGCCCTTAGAGCCAATGTTCGTCCGATTGCATTTTGGGAGAGTTTGCTCTTCATTTGAATAAGGCTGGAAAACAGCCCAGGCAAGATTCAGTCGACTGAAAACTCTGCATAGTCGACTGAACCTGAAACCCGAGAGTTTCCAGGCATGATTCAGTCGACTGAAAAACTCTGCACAGTCGACTGAACCTGGAAACAGAAAGTTTCCTGAACCTAGAAAATTTCCAGTTACAGGGTCAGTCGACTGAAAAACTCTGTTCAGTCGACTGAACCTGCTGTTTCAGTCCACTTTGCCTTTTGGGATTGAATTTTCAATTTCAATTGTTTCATGATGATCCTATGTATGATTATCAATTGTTTTGACTTTGATGGTTCCTTTTAATTTAATCCACGGGTTTTTATGAAATAATCTCTCGAATCGCATTTAAAAGTTCATTTCTCTAATTTATAAATTCTATTTAAAACACACACACTTTCGCACTTCGAACGAAGTGGGAGGGTGATTAAATGGTTGGGCAAAACACGGACCATGAATCTGTGCGTTTATCCTTCCGATTAATCCTTGACCTATTCGATTGATTGTTCTGACCTTCGGGTTTGGTTTATCGATGATATGAGGTAAACTTTGTACTGCTTTGAGTGTGAAAGGGACTGACGGATAGTAAACCGTTTAGTGCGAACGAGTGGTTATGGGACATACGTTAACACTTTTCGGATTCCTTTTCGAGAGTTGTGACACATTCCGCCAGTTAGTGGTGTCCAGTACTGGGTCTTCGACCTTCACCACTACGGTTTGTTTCCTCTGGGATAGTGTCTTCGGACTGTCTCCCTAGGTTCGTTGCCTTCGGGTATGTTGCCTTCGGGTGTGTGCCTTCGGGTTTGTTGCCCTATATAGTTTCGCTCTGATGTTGGCCTTATGTGCCGCATGGGTGATACTTGGGTTTGGAGTCTTCGGGCTCATGGATCCTTGTTTGTATAGTACTGAGCTCGAGCAAAATTTCATGATGTTTCATTGATATGTATATTCCCTTGGTATCACCCTTCGGTGTTGGTCTTTGTGAGCCGCATGGAGTATAGCGATTACCTTGTGGAACTTGTATACCTTATGGGTATTTGTTATTTGCCTTCTGGCTTGTTTTGGGATATTTGTATCCTTTGTTTCTATATGTTGCCGATGATATGAGGCTTGCTCTATATGATTCATTTCTTGTTGATGATTGTGTTATCTCCTCTAGAGATATTTGTTATACTGTATGACCTTGCAGGTTTATTATTGTTCAGTTAATCTAACTGATTTGTTATCTAGACTGATCCGGGTATTTTATACTCGGGTCAGACCGAGATGTTTCAGGTTAGGTGCTTTTGGAGACTTAGCCTATTTTGCTTCCGCGTGGACTATTCGCTAGCTTCATTTTGTTATAGCGTCTTTTGTAGTCCTTATCTGCTGTAACTTTGATTTATACTCTTTCGTCTCGTCTGTATATTGTGGTCTCCTGTACCACCTGACATGTATTATTTTGTATACTCTGTTGTGTATCGGTGTATGTGTATATTATGATTGACTGTTCTGTGATGTATATTACATTTGAGTTGTTATATTTTCTTCTGATAGATCCTATAGCCATTGTAGTTTTGCTTTAAATATTTATTGAATACGTCGAATTCTAATGTGTTTCTACTTTTCGACTTATTTAGTGAATAGTTAAGGTAAGATTGCACATGGTCGCTTCCATTATACTCTATTGTCCGCGTTAGCCGACAGTATTATCTATGTAATACTCTTTGTTAACGAGGCTCTCGGAGTGGGGCGTCACAAACCCTCAGTTCAATTTCTAATTCAATTCCAAAAATTAAATCCCTCAAACTATATCGAATTTTATATCATTAGAAATCTCTCATCAAGCGCAACTAAAATATTTGTCCATTTTTCGATTCAGATCTTGGTTTAGCTAAAAATCAATCGTTTATCTACGTCCGTCCATAGGTGGTTGTTGGATTCGACGGTGGATCTGTGTCCTGGGAGCGATCAGAAGGCACCGCATCGGAGAGAGCGTCGATGGGAGGAGATCGGTATGGTTTCTTTGGATCGAAGCTCAATGGATACGCCATGACTTGCTTCGTGTGTCATGGCGGCGCGCGACCTTGGAAGCGCCAATCAAGGTCGCGGGGGGTCTCTAGGTGCGGTCTGGGTCGTACTTGTCAGTGGAGCACGTGGATCTGGGCGAAGTCGACAAGGGGAGGAACGACTTTCGGTCAAAGGGTTTGAAGGTTGGCGCCTTCGTGAACAATGATGTCCAGGCTAGGGTTCTTTGAGTTGAACGTGGGGTGACGTGTCGTGGTATTGTTTTGTTTTCTTTTATTTATTTAAATTTAAATTGTTCTAAAGATCATGTGAGGCCCCACCTCTATACTCACCCTAGCCAAGGACACTACGGGGTAATGTCGTCGACTAGCACAAAGAATAAGGCTGTTGAGGAGCGACCATCTATGTAATTGCTTTATGCGAGTACCGATATGTTAGATAGTATTAGATTCATTTCATTTCAAGAGGAAATCTGACATATCAATTACTAACTCAAAACTACTACACAGTGGTTATATGATCTTTGGAAACAAATATAAAATAAGCATAACATAAATCAGGATATTCATATCACTAAGGCGAAAACAGATATGAATATAACACATAAAAGTGTACATCAAAAAGCGGTCATGTAAGAGCCATTACATCATAAAAGGATAGGTGCAGTGCTAGACAAAAGAAATGTATACATCAAGGAGTCTCTACCTCGAATGTATAAAACAAAAACTACTAAGCTAAGTAGTTAGCCAAAAGTCAGATGACGGACCCTGATAAGAAGTCAAGTAGAACCATCTGAAATACCTCAGTCTGACCCGAGTATTATTTAAGAGCAAAATAATAAACGGATCAGTCTAGCTATAAATATCAAATAAAACAAGATAGGATAAGAGATATAACAAAAATGTATGATAACAGTAATGCCATATTGTGACAAGTATGCATTAAATAACAACAGAATCATACTATATCTCGAGAATCTCAAAACACCAAAAAGAACATCATATTCTTTAGCTTATTCACCAAACCACAAATATTAGTATAGCTTATCAATATAAATCACAAAAATTGATGAATCAAATTCTAGAAATCATCGATTAAAAATCCAGATTTCACAAGGGGGAGGCCTATCAAAAATGGGAGCATGAAAACTCACCAACACGTGTATTATAAACGGATCGCTATCCCATGGTCGCTAACCATTGAGCCGGTGCAATGACGTAGTACAATAATGGTATGCCCGAGGAACGTAAAACTCAAATAATTCGGAACAACAACGTAGTACAATATCGGTACACCTCACGAACCTGATAAGCCAGAACAACGACGTAGTACAACAACGGTACGTCTGATGAACCAAACTCCACAAAAGAACATGGGTCACTAGCCCATAAAAACGAGTCGAAACTCTAGAGAACCCTTGGGTCATTAGCCCATAAAAGAAATGAGACGAAGCTTAATAAAATCGGGGTACAGTCCCCCACGTGGACTAGGAGACATCGCATATCGCTAGTCTAAACCATAAAATGATCGCCATTGATCAATAAAAAGTGTGAATTACACTAGGCTAGTAAATAAATGAGTTTAGCTTCAAGTCCCATAACCACTGGCTTAACTTAAATATTTACGAACAAATTGTAGATTTCCATTCGAAAATTCTCACAAGATTTCAAACAAACAAGTTTAAATATTAACCGACCAAGTAAATGCAAGCCTTTCATACCACTTGTTTTGCTAAGTCGTTTAATTAGATTTCTCATACGAATGAGGTAAAGTTTTGCATATACTAATAGATTGGAAAACGGTTTTAAAGATGAGCTTTGTATTAAAAGTAGCGTTGAAATCATTTTTGTGAAAGAGTTTGAGTATTTACTAGTAGTATAGAAACCTTTGTATTTAAAAGTGACAAATCACGGAAATGATTGTAGTAACAGTCAATCACCAAAAACTCACACATGAAAACGTGAATCAAATCCATAGAAATCGATATCAAATCCATCAAATGGATATTCCCAAAAATCCTAAAAAGTAGTCATCAAAGTCAATAATAAATGACAATAACCAATCAGATCAACAAAAATCGATTAAAATTGGAAATCCACTCAAAAACAGCCAAAATAGGCAAAACTGACAGTTCCAAACGTCTAGGGGTTCAACCAGACATCTGGATTTAGGTTCTGGAAATATTTCAGAAACCTCCAAGATGTCTGAACAACTAACCAGACGTCTGAACACTAACCAGACGTCTGAACCACTAATCAGACGTCTAGATTCTGCCTCTGCCATTTTTTTCCTTTCTATCATATTTTTTTTTGTCTGCTGCCCTAACCAAACGTCTAGACCTTCAAACCAGACGTCTGGTTGCCTATTCTGGGTAATAGTTTTCCTAGGCCAATGATGTACAAATTGATTTGGAAGCGAATGGACGAGCGACGGAGGTTAGGGATTTATGCCAATCGACAACCCAGCCCTTTTGGCTCTTCGATATGCCACAAATAACATGTTCAAACATTCAAGATAGGATCATTAAAGATTTTGACTTCAAAATATCAAAATTGAAAAACTTACCAAATCAATTCAAATTAAAAGAAATTGAACATGAAATAGATGTTAGGAATGCATACCTAACAATAGTGAAAGCTATAGACGTAGATGTGAGTTTATGAACTCACCTTTAAACCCAAAAACAATAAATGAGAAGCTCAAAACAAAGGAATGATCAACCACTCTTCAACTTCAATTCTAGAAGCTCCAATCTAAGCTTATAAGAAAATATTTTCTAAGTTAGGGTTTAGAAATTTCTGAAAATTGAAGAGAGATTGAGATGGAGAAGATGGAGAGGATGCTTACTTAAGCTTCTCTTTGATGTTGGAGCCAAAATCTAGAATTTTCTAGTAATCTAGGGTTTAGGAATTTTAATTTCCTATTTTTTCCCTCCATTTTCCTTTAGCTTAAGAGTGTTAGGAAAATGTTATGAATGAATGAAGAGGAGTGGAGGGGGAATTAGTGCATTAGATGATTTGGGTTCTCTTTTTAGGTTATTGGGCTGAAACCCAAACCCAAAGTCCCGAATAAACATACCAAAACTCTAGTCAAATCCAAACATATCGATGTTTATACTCAAAAAGGTCGCAAATGCCGTTTTGGACTCAATGGAAGTGGTCGCAAGTCCTAATTTGGCTGTTTACAGAAAGTAGCATTTTAGACTTTAATCCAACTGACGATGCTATATTTAAATAAAATATTTAAATATATAATCGTAAAATATGCAGGTTGTTACAAGCTCTCCTCCTTAAAGAAATTGCATCCTCGTAATACTTAAGAAGAAAACAAAGTGTAACAACCATAAAAGCATATCAACACAAAATAAAATTTGAAGTAAGAAGTTCACCTTAAAGAGCACGAGAGAGTAAGTCTGAATGTGTTCACTCGATGAATTCTCTGGATTTCCAAGAGTAATCCTTAGGATTTGCGAACCATTAAACTCTCACAAGTGGCACATCTTTATTTCGAAGGCGTTTTAACCTCCGTAGCAATGATACGAATATGATGTTGCTCATAAGTCAAATTAGACGGAACTTCAATTTTTCAATAACATCAGGCTCAAGAGTAGAATCAGAATCCCTAAGTAGTTGAGAGATGTGGAAAACGTCATGAACATCAGAAAATTAAGCCTGTAACAAAAGACGATAAGCCATAGAACCAATGCGTTCGGTGTTGAGAAATGGACCAATATATCGAAGTGCTAATTTTCCCGATCGACCGAACGGGAATAAAACGGGCGGATTTTGGAAGCCTATCTACAATCACCCATAAACTGTCATGACCCGCACAAGAATGGGGAAGACTGTCAATAAAGTCCATGGAGACCTGACCCCACTTCCAAACAGTAATGTCCAAAGGTTGCAATAACCCACCGGGCCTTTGATGCTCGGCCTTTACGAGTTGGCAAGTCATGCAACGCTTAATAAAGTTAGAAATATCATTTATCGTTCCATCCCAATAATAAAGTCACTTCATATCTGCGTACATTTTACTACTACCGGAATGAATGGTAAATTTAGAATGATGAGAATCTTCTAAAATCTCTTTACGAAGATTACTAATATTTGGCATGATAAGTCTACCAAATTATCGGATGCCGCCACGAGCATCGATTTCAAAGTCTTTCAAACCATCAATATTTCCATCCCTACAACTTTGGCATAGATGAGCCAATTTGGGATCATGCTTTTGAGCATCAAGAATTTGGTTACAAAGGGAAGGATGAGCCTCAAGGCTACATAAGACAATCGATGAACATGAACCGGATTCACGATCTCGAATTTCACAAGTAGACAAAGTCTCGAGATCATTCCATTTGAATATCATCATAGACACAATCGCTTGTTGCTTATGACTAAGTGCATCGGCAACACGATTTCCCTTTCCGAGAGTATAAAAAATATCGAGATCTTAAGATGCAAGGAACTCGAGCCAATGTTGTTGACGCAAATTAAGTTCCTTTGGAGAAAATAAGTATTTCAAAGATTTATGATTGGTGTGGAGAACAAATTTCTCTTCCAAAAGATAATGACGCCAAATTCTAAGGGCGAAAACAATAGCTGTGAGCTCTAAATCATGAGTAGCATATCTAGTCTCGGCAGGCTTTAATTGCCTAGAAGCATAAGCGATAACACATTCCCTTTGTATGAGAACAGCTCCCAAACCAACACGACTATCTCCTTCGGAAATCACAAGAACAGGAGCATCGGAAAGGAGTTCTTTTAATTTCTGAAAAGCGGCTTCATATTTGTCTGACCAAATGTACTTAACTCCCTTCTTTGTCAAACTAGTAAGAGGCATGGAGATTTTAGAAAAGTCTTTTATGAACCGACGGTAATAGCCCGCCAATCCAAGAAAACAACGAATTTCCGTCACACACTCCAGTCTCTTCCAATTTTGAATCACTTCGATCTATGAAGGATCTATGTAAATTCCAGATTCAGAAATAATATGTCCTACAAATTTCACACGAGATTGTCAAAAGTGGCACTTAGAAAATTATGCTTTCAATTGACTGCTCCTAAGAGTTTCGAACATAATTCGAAGATATTTTTCATGCTCTTCCTCGGTTTTAGAATAAATAAGAATATCATCTATAAAGATGAGAACAAATTGGTCGAGGAAGTCTTTGAAAACTCGATTCATAAGGTCAACGAAATAAGCTGGAGCATTCATTAAACCCAATGGCATAACAAGCCATTCATAAGATCCATAACGAGTATGGAACGATGTCAAAGGAATGCTATACTTTGCAATACGAATCTGATGAAAACTAGTTGCTAAGTCTAACTATGAAAAGACTCTGGCACCGCAAAGTTGATCAAATAGATCATCAATCCGAGGTAAAGGATATTTATTCTTGATGGTGAGATCATTAAGCTTGTGGTAGTCAACGCAGAGCCTAAGCGTACCATCGGAATTTTTCGGAAAGATAGCTGAAGCTCCCAATGGAGAGGAACTAGAACGAATAAACTATTTTGCTTCCAATTCGGATAATTGTTTACGCATCTCCTCATTTTCCTTATTGGACATACAATAAGGAGGATGAGTGATAAGTAGAGCTCTAGGAATTATATTAATTCTAAACTCAATCGCTCACTTAGGTGGTAATCATAAAACGGGCTCAAATATGTCGGGAAATTCACAAACAATGTGAATAAGGGAAATGACATCTTCCTCATCATCATCGTGTGGATTTAGATAATTTAAGGATGCTGCCAAATTGGAATCCGAATCTTTAAGAACAACAGAAATCGACTTAATATATTGAGGATGTCGAAGATATATAGTCGTCTCGAGACATAGGATTTGGGCTTCATAACGATTAAGCTAATCCATTCCCAAAATCATTCCGAAACCTAAATAATGCATAACAAGCAGATCGGCTTGGAAAGCATAATCACATAAAATAATCTCGACATCTTTACAAATTAAGCTTAGTGTTGCGAATCCACCAACCGTATTCGCAAATCTCAGTGAAGTCATCAAAGCCATAATATTTAAAGAAAATGTATTAGCAAGTTCTTTTGGTACAAAATAGTGAGATGCACCCATGTCAAAAAGAACTCTAATGGGATGGTCATGAAATATAATAATACCATCAAGGATAGAATGAGAAATACCTTGACCGAGAGAAGTGTTACTAGGCACTTGCACAACATTTAGTTTTCCCTCTTTCTTGCTTGGAAGTTTGGGACATGAAGATAGAAGATGACCCGAACTTTTTCAATAACGACAAAAGAGAGGTTTTAGACTCTATTAGCATAATGGTCCTTAGAACCACAATTGTAGCATTGTCCATGACTAGAGGTAGGAATCTTTCCTACCGAAATTGTTTGCTTTCCTTTCATGTTGGGATTAGGGCCTTTGAACTCAATAGGCCTATTCTTGTTGATGGTGAAGTATTGTTTGACACCCGCAACTTCAACATCACTTTCTTTATCCGCCTCTTCAAGTCGAAGAGCGATATCAACAAACTGATCAAAAGAAACTTCTAGTTTCAAAAGTAGAGGCTTTTTGAGGTTCTTATTCAACCCATAGATAAATCTCTGGTTTTGCTTTAATGGGGTATTAATATACTCAACCCTATATTTAGAGAGAGATTCAAAAGATGCGACATAGTCTGTCATGGAAGATTCACCTTGAACAAGGTCAATAAAGCGTCGAGCTAAAGTTACCTATTCATCTTTTGGCACAAACTTCAACTCGAACCTTTCCTAGAATTTCTCCCAAGTGAGATCCGCTTTAATAATTTTCGAAATCAAAAGCTCATACCAATCTAATGCTCTCTCTTGGAGCAAGCTAGAAGCCACTTGGACACGATGTAGATCAACAAGATTCATGTGAGAAAAGATGGGATCGCATGATCTAAGCCAAGCTTGGGCTTCTATAATGCTTTCGAAACCTTTGAATGGATTTCCACCCAAATTTGTATAATCACTACACAAGCATGCAAACCCAGATTTAGGGTAAGTAGGCTCTGGATTGGGTCCGACAGATTAAGCATTCTTTACAAGATCTAAAAGTTGCTGGGCAGACCTAAGTACTCCATCCTGAGGAGTAGCATTGGATTGACTGGCACAGGGACAACCAGATCTAACCATTTCTCTTCTTTAAGAAAGAAAGAATAAAATAAGAGAAAAAAGGTTATTCTCAGAATGTATATCAAACAAACTTGATTGATAAAACAAGGCATCATAAAATAAATTAGGAACGGGTCCTAAAACTCGAATTAAATCCTAAGGCACGATTCCTAAGAAAGACTTAAGACAATGATCCTTGCTAGATTACATTATATTGTTCCAAAGTTTGGCTCTGATGCCAAGTTATGACGCCCCACCTCTATACTCACACTAGCCAAGGACACTACGGGGTAATGCCGTCGACCAGCACGAAGAATAAGGCTGTTGAGAAGCGACCATCCGTGTAATTGCTTTACGTGAGTACCGATATATCAGATAGTATTACATCCATTTCGTTTCAAGAGGAAATCTGACACATCAATTACAAACTCAAAACTACTACACAATGGCTATGTGATCTTAGGAAACAAATATAAAGTAAGCATAATATAAATCATTCGCGGATATTCATATCACTAAGGTGGAAATAGATATGAATATAACACATAAAAGTGTACATCAAAGTAGTGGTCATGTAAGATCCACTACATCACAAAAGAATAGATACAAGTGCTAGACAAAAGAATATGTATACATCAAGGAGTCTCTATCTAGAATGTATAAAACAAAAACTACTAAGCTAAGTAGTTAGTCAAAAGTCTGATGATGGACCTTGATAGGAAGTCAAATAGAAGCACCTGAAATATCTCGATCTGACCCGAGTATTATTTAAGAAGAAAATAATAAACGGATCAGTCTAGCTAAATATCATATAAAATGAGATAGGATAAGAGATATGACAAAAATGTATGAAAACAAAAATGCCATACTATGACAAGTATACATTAAATAACAACAAAAATCATACTATATCTCAAGAATCTCAAATCACCAAAAAGAACATCACATTCTTTAGCTTATTCACCAAACCACAAATATTGATAAAGCTTATCAATATAAATCACAATGAAACACAAATTTTAGAAATCATCAATTAGAAATCCAAAAATCACAAGGGGGAGGCCTATCAAAAATGGGAGCATGAAAAATCACCAACACATGTATCACAAACAGGTCGCTATCCCATGGTCACTAACCATAGAGCTGATGCAATGACATAGTACAATAACGGTATGCCAGAGGAAGTTGAAACTCAAATAACTCGAAACAATGACGTAGTACAATATCGATACACCCGATGATCCTGATAAGCTGGAACAATGATGTAGTATAACAACGGTACGTTTGATAAACCGAACTCCATAAATAAACATGGGACGCTAGCCCATAAAAATGAGTCGAAACTCCAAAGAACCCATAAGTTGTTAGCCTACAAAAGAAATGAGAAGCTCAATAAAATCGAGGTACAGTCCCCCACGTGGACAAGGAGACACCGCATTTGCTAGTCTAAACCATAAGATGATCACGAGTGATCAATAAAAAGTATGAATTACACTAGGCTAGTAAATAAATGAGTATAGCTTCATGTCCCATAACCACTGGCTTAACTTAAGTATTTACGAACAAATTGTAGATTTCCACTCGAAAATTGTCACAAGATTTCAATCGAACAAGTCTAAAAATTAACCAACCAAGTAAACGCAAGTGTTTCATACTACTTGTTTTGCTAAGTTGTTTAATTAGATTTCTCATACGAATAAGGTAAAAGTTTGTATATACTAATAGATTAGAAAACGGTTTTGAAGACAAGCTTTGTATTAAAAGTAACTTTGAAATCATTTTTGTGAAAGAGTTTGAGTATTTACTACTAGTATATAAACCTTTGTATTTAAAAGTGAAAAATCAAGGAAATGATTGTAGAAACCGTCAATCACCAAAAATTCATATACGAAAACGTGAATCAAATCCATAGAAATCGATATCAAATCCATCAAATGGATATTCCCAAAAATCCTAAAAAGAAGTCCTCAAAGTTGATAATAAAGGATAGGTCAACAAAAATCGATTAACATTGGAAATCAAAAACAGCCAAAATTAGCAAAATTGACAGTTCCAAACGTCTAGGGGTTCAACCATACATTCGGATTTGGATTTTGGAAATATTTCAGAAACCTCCCAGATGGCTGAACAACTAAGCAGATGTCTGAACACTAACCAAACATCTGAACCACTAATCAGACGTCTTGATTTTGTGTCTGCCCTTCTTTTCTTTTCTGCCATATTTTTTTGGTCTGCTGCTTCAACCAGACGTCCGGACCTTCAAACCATAAGTCTGGTTGCCTGTTTTGGGCAACGGTTTGCCTAGGCCAATGATGGACAAATTGTTCGAAAGCGATCGGACGAGCGATGGATGCTTGGGATTTATGCCAATCGAAAACCCAGCCCTATAGGCTCTTCGATAGACCACAAATAACATGTTCAAACATCCAAGATAGGATCTTTAAAGATTTTGACTTCAAAATACCAAAACTGAAAAATTCACCAAATCAATTTAAATCAAAAGCAATTGAACATGAAATAGATGTTAGGAATGCATACCTAACAACAATGAAAGCTAAAGACGTAGATGTGAGTTCAGAAACTCACCTTTAAACGCTAAAGTAACAAATGAGAAGCTCAAAACAAAGAAAAGATCAACCACTCTTCAACTTCAACTCCAGAAGCTCCAATCTAAGCTCATAAGAAAATATTTCCTAAGTTAGGATTTAGGAATTTCTAAAAATTGAAGAGTGATTTAGATGGAGAAGATGAAGAGGCTGCTTACCTAAGCTTCTCTTTGATGTTGGAGCCAGAATCTTGAATTTCCTATTCTTTCCCCAATTTTCCTTTAGCTTAAGAGTGTTAGGAAAATGTTATGAATGAATGAAGAGGAGTGGAGGAGGGTTAGGGTATTAGATGAGTTGGGTTCTCTTGTTAGGTTATTGGGCTGAAACCTAAACCCAAAGCTCCAAATAAAAATACCAAAATTCTAGTCAACTCCAAACATATCGATGTTTATACTCAAAAGGTTCACAAACGCCGTTTGGACTCAATGGAAGTGGTCCTAAGTCCTAATTCGACAGTTTAAAAAAAGTAGCATTTCAGACATTAATCCGACTAACGATGCTATATGTAAATAAAATATATAAATATATAATCGTAAAATATGCGGGTTGTTACAGATCATATCTTTCATGTACAAGGTCCAATTCACGCGCGGTTTCTTGTGTTGGGATCATATTAAAATTTCGGACATTTTGATGCTAGTTTGGATGAATTTTGAGACTTTTTGAATTTTGGGCTTAAGTTGGATTTAAATTCAATTTGTATTCAAAGGTGAGTGTTTTAACCCACTCACTTCTAAAATTTCTTATGTTTGTTAAATTAAATTTATGACGTGACTAGAAATCTATTGATTGCAGCATGGCTTATTAAATTGTTATTTCTAGTTAAATTTGACTTTTATTGCATTTAGTTATCATTTAATTTGATATTGAATTTTAATTGTCAAATTTAATATTTGTATTGATTACCAGTTATCTATTGATGTTTATTGATTGAATTGGATAATGATTGCGATGAATGTTTAATTTGTTGATATTGAATGACTGTATGTTGTATTTTATATTGTATAACTGTAAGTTCCCTATGGGTTGAAATGATACATACCCGAATGATTTATAGACTAGGGAAAAATCGTTATGGGTTGAAATGACGGACTCTAGCGATTTTATGGATTTTATATTAGTTCAAGATTGCAGTGTGAAATGATATATAACCGTAAAATTTTAAATTGCAGATTGAAATGATAAATATCTGTATCACTTGACCCTAGGGTAGAGAATTATATGCGGACACCGGATTGGTTAAATTAAATGATTTTCGAATTCTTAATCTTTGAATTAATTAAATGATATTTTGAAATAAAATTTGATTTATATAAATTGAATCATTGTTGAAAAATCAAATTTTAGGTTGAAATGTGAAATTGATTTAAAGGAATTGCTTTAAGGAACTAAATTGATATTTTAAAGTTGAATTTGGAATGTAAGTGAAGTTTATCGAAATTGAGTTATAAAATTGTTTGAAATATAACTTTGGAAAAAATTTGAAATTTGGTTAATTTAAATTGGTATTCCGAGCACGGATTGGAATCGATATTGAATTAAATATTTTATTGAGATATTGGAAATCAAAAAACTAAAATTGGTAAAACTAACTAATCTATTTTACAGTTATTTAATCTATTTTAATTATATTTAATATATTTTAAACTATTTAACCATCTCAAATCAACAAAACAGTATCTTTAATACATAAAAAAACTACTTTAGAGTATATTAACTATTTATAACTATTTAACTATTTCAAATTTAAACTATTTTCTGAATTTTCAGACTAAGTAGAACGAAAATGTTTATATTCAATTTCACTGGTTTAAAAGCAATATAAATGATGTTATAACCAAAGTTGGGATTTAAATGTTATAATTAATTTTGATTTGATGATTTTGAAATAAGAATTCAACCTATTTGGAAATAAGATTTTTGAAAGAAATTATGATTTTGGAAACGATATGATTTCAAATGTTATAACAATTTGAAGGTGAATATAAGTTTGAAAGTGATATGGTTTTGAGAATATTATATTTTGATATAAAATGTGAATTGACTTTTGAAATGTAAAAGAACCATCTGGTATGACAGAAGCGTTTGGTTGTTAAAGTGATCGGGATCGGATATTGTCATACTCTCTGCCAATATCGAAAACCACTTTAACAACTGTGTACATGGTGGAGATTCCAAAATTGAAGTAGGATGGTTTAGAAAATGACTTCTGTATAAGGTATGACGTGACCTTGACTTCCGTGAGTTAGCATAGATGTGACTAAAACAAGAGCTACACTTAGGCTAAGTGAGGTCATTCCTCCGATCAAACATGCTTCTTCGATACCTTATTATGACATTTGTGATGATTTGGTGGCCACCCTTTGATTTTGATTTGGGAGTGTGTTCAAGGTGGGCGGTAGTAGCTGCTATGCATTACCACCAGCCTGGTTCTGTAATTGGTAAATCTACCCTGGCATTGCCTCGAGTGTCGTGTTCACATGCCCTAGAGCGCCTTCTACGAGTTTGTTTTGTACCATACCTATGGAGTGCCCTCTGATAGCCCTCCAATTTATGGAGGAATTAGGTACTGTATAGAATACGAGAATATATAAAAATATGTTAAGGGGGATATGGGTAACGCCTTAATGCTATTTCAATACTTTTACTTTACTATAGACATATTATAATAGCGTATTGTACTACATAGTAGATAGTTTAACGGATCCTTAGGAGATGTGAATCCCGAACATATCTTATGTTATTATACTTACGTTAGACATTGGACAAGAGATTTCAAACCCAGTAAACATCTCTGACGTCGTTGCACTCATATTTACCGTTGATTTAACTTAGATAAGATCTTTAAGTTCTGACTCGAGTGTTTTGTATTTTCAATTCGCTTGGGTCAGCCTGAGCATTTCAGGATTTTGGAGATCTTATTTTTGGACGACGACGACGAATATTTGTACTGCTATTATTTTATTATTCCCCTGCATCATACTGTTCCACTGCACTGTTATATCTGTTGTATTTAACTCTGATTCTGTATTGTATATCTATATTCAAATGTTTTGTAAACAGCTTCATGAACTGTTATTTGATTATTATTTTTTGTCATTCCGCTGCGAGATTCTGTATTTATTTTATTTCTTTCTCTTTTCTTATTTACCCCAATAGCAATCTGCCTCTTTGAATGGCTTAATCGACTTGTGTGTCTGCTTAAATATCCAAAAAGACAGGTCATTACAGATAATCTGTAGCTTTCAATTATGGTAATGAATGAAATCTTAGCTATTTTAGCAATTGGAAATTTCTAAAATGGAAAATAAGAATTAGTGGTTACGTGATTAATGAAACATATACGAAATTGAAAATTTGTAACTTTTAGATGTGAAAATTTAGACGATATAATTAGTGAACATTTTTGTTAACTAAAATGAATAAGATAAACTTATGTGATATTCAATTGCATTCTTAAAACAATATATATAACTTACCAAAATGTTAAAAGTTGAAATGTTAAAAAGAATATGTAATAGAATATTATATAAGCAGAACTTAGGAATTGAAAGTGTTCAATGGAATTATTTCTATAAATAAGAATTTTGATGCTATAAATTGTTATAAAAATAATTTAATAATTTGAAATGATAGTAATTACAATTAATAAAAGGGTGAATACTGTACGTAATGAATTGTAAACTTAAGTAATGTTTGAAGCCAATTATAATTAAAATTATTAGTAAAAAAAAAACTATATGTGAAAGAAATAAAAATGAAAAGGAGGAAAAAAATCAAAGTATGGGTTGCTTCACAGATAAACATTGATGTTAAAAGAAATCAAAGTAAATAATAAATGCAAAGTAAACTGAAATAAATTGTAGGTAATACTTAAATAATGAATTCATTGATTATTTTAAACAATTGAACATAATAAGTGATTATGTAAGTAAATGGATGTAAGGAAATGGAAAGTAGCATTATATGTATAAATGAGAAATGAGATTTTTGTAATAATGAATGTAAATTTACGAAAATAAGCATTGTATGTAGGAATGAAACTGAGGAACAGTAAATAACATTAAATGGTATTAATAAGAAAAAAGTACATCAAATTCGAATTTATTGGTTTTTTGGCTTATGGGACAATTAGGAAGTGATACTTTAAATTGTCTAGGATGTATGAATAGTCTATTAAGTTTTATCTAAGATTGTTATGTGTATGGTATACTTGGTAGTTTATTTATCATTCTATATGATTAAAAGTGTCTAAACCCGAACAAACCATTTGCTTTGGTTGCTATGGATGGATGGTTGATAACTTTGATTGCATATGATGATTTTATTATTTTATTTGCAAGTGATTGTTGTTATGTTGTGTTGATTTGTTTGTTATTGATTGAAACAACTAAATATTTCTCTTATACATTATTCTCACTCTTTTGGATTATATAAGTGAAATACAGGTTTATGGAAGCAATAGCTACTGCTTTTGGTTTCATAAATAAGTGTGTTTCCCCGACAAATACGTACGCTTTCGGATTACAATTTTATATCAATACTATATTGTTTTCCCATGGTTTAGGATATTTTATTTTGAAATACGATATTATATTATTATTATTGATATTATTATTTCTCCCAGAGCTCTCCATACAAAGAAGATTTTATCGAAATTTTCCGTGAATTTGGACTTAGAAAAATTTTATGAAGTGAAATATTTTCAAACTTTAGTAAACTTGAATAAGAAAGGATTTAATTAGTTATAAATTAATGTATTTTATTTAAATTATTCAATTATGTAAATTAAATTTTATAAATTGAATACTTTGAATAAAATATATTAATTCCTTAATTCCTTCTTTTTCTTTTTCGAGGACGAAAAGTTTTGAGTAGGGGAGAGTGTAGCAACCCGTAACTTTCGATAATTAGATTTATTAATTAAATAAAATTTTCAATTGGATGTTGGGGAAAATTAAAAATTTTAAGATTCAATAGTGGGAAAATAACTATAATAAAATAAAATAATGTTAATTTAAGGTAATTGCTAACTATTTAATGTAATTTTAATTAATTGAAATGATTGTAAAGTCATAATATGTTATAGATTGTAAATAAAGAAATAAAATTTAATAGTAAAGTCATAATATGTTATAGATTGTAAATAAAGAAATAAAATTTAATACTGGAGTCAATGTTGAAATTATATGTAATAAATTGGAATTGTCTAATATTGAAAATGCAATCAGTGATGTGTAAGTAGTTATAACATTTATTTATAGATAATAAACTTATAAGTGTCATTATATTAAGTAAAAAGATGACAATTGTTATATGTTACTTATTTATTTAATCTATTGAATTAAACTAGAAATTAACTGCAATTAAATGTAACTAAATATTTCGTTAATGTAAATTAAGATGATAACTGTAGAATATTAGTGTAATAAAATATAAACCAATGTTGTAACGACCCGATATTTTCAACCATTCGCATCCGCTTATGTCGGACTTGAATTGTTCAAAATACCGAATTGTAAAATAAATTTGGCAAAACTCAGAATATACAGTAAATAAATAAATCACAAGTCACAGACACAGAGTAAAATAATGCAGCGGAAGTAAAGAAATAGTAGTTTACGAAGCTGCTACACATGTACATCAGAGTTAGACAAGATACAACAGAAATAACAAGAGGAAATCAAGTACAAAGCTGAATACAACACTGGAATCAACCGGATAACTGAGAGTGAAATAGATGGCTGGATCTTCAAACAAAGCTCCAACTCCGAAGGTGAGTCTCTAATGTTGTATCACTCAGTCTGACCCGAGCATAAGAAATAAACACAAACACTCGAGTCAGGACATACATACTTATACAATGTAAACCAACTCAAGTGAACTGTAATATAAAGGTACAAATAACATAAAGGATGCTTGAGACAGCCCATCCTCTAAGGATCCGTTAAACTATTTACTATGTAGTAATATTTCGTTATTATAATAGTGTCTATAGTAAAATAAACTTACTTTAAAATAGCGTTAAGGGGTTACCCATATAGCCCTTAACACATAATAGTGCCAATAGTCTATATAGTACCGTAATACATCCTGATCAGGAGGCTACCAGAGGATACTTCATAGGTATGACACAAATCAAATTCGTACAAGGCGCACAAGGGTAGCGACACGGCACAACAATGCAATGTCAGGGTAGATATACCAATTACGCATCCGGACCGGTGGTAACGCGTAGCAGCTACTACTTCCCACCTCGAACCATACTCCCAAAATCGAAGGTGCGCACCAAATAATCACAAAGTAATAGAATGACATACGAAGAAGTGCGTCCGATAAGAGGTGCTACCTCCCTAGCCCGAGAATCGCTCCTTTTTTAGCCACCTTATGCCAAATCACGGGAGTCGGGTCCACGTACATACCTCAATAGAACGTTGTCACCATCCTCCTTCATTCTGGAATCTCCACCGCATACACGATTGTTAAATTCGTTTTCGGTATCGACAGAGAGTATGTCCATATTCGATCCCGGTCTCTTTTCCAACCAACGTTATTATTACCCATGGATATTTATTTCAAAGCAGTATATACTTCCAAAACCAAAATATCATATCTATTTCAAGCCATATCATTTATTTTAAAATAGTATATACCAAAACCAAATTATCACATCCACTTCGAAACCATATCATTTATTTTAGAATAGTATATACTTTCAAAACCAAATTATCACATCGACTTCAAAACCATATCATTTATTTCAAAATAGTATATATTTTCCACTTTGCCATTTTATATAATCCAAATGTTCATATACTAACAATTCATACCATAGTTATTTTATCATTTCTATTTTATTACACTAATTAATTCATTTGGATATTAAATAAACCATGATTTTAAGTTAAAAAAACTTAATTACTATAATTTCCTATTTAAAGTTGAAATTCCTTATGTTAAGTTAAAAGTACATTTTTAACTTACATTTTATTATTAAATAAAGAGCATTTATTGTCTGTTAATCAATATCACATTAATTAAAATTACATGTCAAATGTATATTTTTAACTTACATTTTATTATCACAATAAAGAGCATTTATTGTCTTAATCAATACCATATTAATTAAAATTACATGTCAAATGTATATTTTTAACTTACATTTTATTATCACAATAAAGAGCATTTATTGTCTTTATCAATATCACATTAATAACAATTTCATGTCAAATGTACATTTTTAACTTACATTTTATTATCACAATAAAGAACATTTATTGTCTAATCAGTATTACATTAATTACAATTACATGTCAAATGTACATTTTTTAATTTACATCTTATTATCACAATAAAGAGCATTTATTGTCTGATCAGTATCACATTAATTACAATTACATGTCAAATGTGCATTTTTTTAACACACATTTTATTATCACAACAAAGAGTACTTATTGTCTTAATCAATATCACAATAATTAAAATTACATGTCAAATGTACATTTTTAACTTACATTTTTTTTATCACAATAAAGAGCATTTATTGTCTTAATCAATATCACATTAATTAAAATTACATGCCAAATGTACATTTTTTTAACTTACATTTTAGTATCACAATAAAGAGCACTTATTGCCTAATCAATATCACATTAATTACAACTACATGCCAAATGTACATTTTTTAACTTACATTTTATTATCACAATAAAGAGCATTTATTTTCTTAATCAATATCACGTTAATTAAAATTACATGTCAAATGTACATTTTTAACTTACATTTTATTATCACAATAAAGAGCATTTATTGTCTAATCAATATCACATTAATTACAATTACATGTCAAATGTACATTTTACTTACATTTTACTATCACAATAAAGAGCATTTATTGTCTTAATCAATATCACATTAATTAAAATTACATGTTTACCATATAAATCATAAGTATTCATTTTCCAAAACATATCCATTTCATAAATAAAATATTTTGTCATAGTTAATATAATAATCAATTTTCTTTACAAATTTATTCATTTATACTTCAAATAACTATGATTCCAAGTTAAATATTTATTACAAAAGTCCAATTAAACTGTATTTCATTATATCCAAAATACATCATTTATTGTGCAAACCAAATCCATTCCATGAAATGACCTTTATTAAAGTTACTAGATTAAATTTAAGATTCCATATTAAATCAAATTTAATTATTAAGATATTTATCATAAATAAAATCTTTAAATTACTTAAACCAATAACAGACTTTTAAATTTAACGTATAGGAAAACCAAATACACCTTTACCATTTAAAGCATTAAATCAAATTAAGTTAAAATTTCATGTACTCATAATTTCAAAGTACTTAATTTTTTTTAGAAAATATGCAAAACACTTAATGAATCTTTAGGAAAATATTATTTAAAATTATAACCACGGACCTGTATAATATTTTCTAACCTAGGTCAAGTGATACGGATGTGTATCATTTCAATCCGTAATTTAAAAGAAAAATCTGGGTTCTACCATTTCAAACCCGCAATCCTAAGTAAAATAAATGCAATAGAAATTGTAATAAAAATCACTTGAGCCTATCATTTCAACTCATAATGATTTTTCCTTATTCTAAAGTCCGTTCGGGTGTGTATCATTTCAACCCATAGTGATAGAGGACTTGCAGTGGTGATTAACATAAATAAAATAACAGTATACATATAATATCATAACTGATGATGTAACAAATATATAAACGACATTTATCATCATGTAAACACAACACAGGCATATATGAATAACATATCAATGCCTACATATTCACTTGTCATTATTTCACAAAAAATATAAGTGCATATGTCTAGAGTGATAAATACTCACCATTTCAAAGCTGAAGGCAACAATTCAAACGCAAAGATCAAACTTCCGAAAGCACAAAAGGCACGACAAAGCACGATTCAACTTGAGTGATGGGAGAGCCAAGAACTCAACTCATGTACACAAACAAATACTACATAAGTATATTTAATACAAAATATTAGATGAATTAAACAATGAAAATGAATTGAGATAAGATGGCATAACCTTGGTCTACCCTATGTAAGTCGTGATGGGGTTGGCAAGGAGGAAGAGGCCAAGCGTATTCATGAAGGAAACGAAGAAAGAAAAAGAAAAAAAAGGAAAAGAGAAAGAAGAGGAAGAAGAATCCATGGATGTTTAGATGTATATTTTTTTCTCTTAGGAAATAAAATGAGATGTGGGAAAAATGTTTTTGTACGTGAATTAGTAATAGATGAGGCAGCTAAGATTTGAGGTATGAACGGCCAAAAGAGTAAATGGTAAGAAAATAATAAAGGGGATTTAATTCCTATTTAATAAAAGAAACGTATACAAAGATCTTTCAATCATTTGAAGATATATGTTGAGAAGATTTTTATGAGTGATTAGGAGAAGTAATACACGGCTATAGCATGTGAGGAACAGCTAAAATAGTGAATGGCTATGGTAGGAAATTAAATAGATAGGCACATAAAAATGCAAGAAATAAAGCCATAGAAACTTATGCCAAAATAAAACAACAAAACGTACAACTAATTGATTTGTTTCCCAACTATTAAATACAAAATATACAAATGGGCATCCAAATAAATAAATTAAATTGTATATAGCCAAATAGAAAATAACATAAGTTATGAACAACTATAGTAGGAAATAAAAAGATATGCAAATAAAGAGGTAAGAAATAAAGCAAATGTAACGTATGCCAAATTAAAGCAAAGTAACATACGTCAATTTGATTTGTTTCCTTGCCATTAATTAAAAGGTATATACAAAGAAACATTCAATAAACAAAATAAATAAATTTGTAAAAAGATATGCCTTTGATACAATATAACGTATATCCATTGAAATTTTTTCCAAGTAATAAATAAGAGATATAAACACATAAAAATTCAAATAATAAAACGAATGTCAAAAAAAGGAAAATATAGAAAGATAAAATAGAGATTAATATATATGATAAATATAAATATATATATACAGAAATTATTTATTTTATTATATTTGGAAAGGAAATTACAAACGAAAATCCAAACTTTATTGAAAAAATTTCAAAATTCAAATTTTGGAAAATTAAACATCGAAGTTTTAAATAAAATGATTTAAAATATTTAATAAAAATTTTGGGTTGTTACACTCTTCCTCACTCAAAACTTTTCGTCCTCAAAAAGGAAAAGAAGGAAAAATAATAATTAAGCAATCAATATATCTTATTCAAAATACTAACTTTATAAACAAATAAATTTACAAAACTAAATAAATTTGAATAAAATATACAGATTTATTTATAAATTCCTTTAACACCATTTTATATTGTAAGTTATTCAATTAACCTTTTATTCTATTTACCTCAATTAATCCTTTTTACAACTAAAATTTAAGTGTATAACATTTATTATAAACACTTAAATTTTATTTATAAAAATCCCTTTTATATTGTATATCGTCCAGTTACATTGTTAACTTCTAATAATTAAGGTAAGTTATATTGGAATGTAATAGAATATTATACAAATAAAATTTTGTAATTCAATTATCTCAAGCTTAAATATTTATCCAAAATTTTCGTTTCATTGTATATTTGACATTATCCTTTAAGATAAAGTTTAATATTTAGATTTTCGATTAACTTCAAATGATTTTAGGGATAAATAAAAATACACAATATATATCAAATCAAATTTTAGAAATCCAAATCCATTTGATTCTCCAATGCAAGACTGTACCAAAATTACAGAGTGGTCTCTTTACTTCGAAACATGGAAAAGTCGATGATGCTAAAGTTATCACCAAAATTATTTTCCAGCGACAAAGAAAAGAGCACTGATTTACAAATTAAAAATCCTTTGAAATAATTTCTACTTGAAATACTTTAAATAATACACCCTTTAAACCTTTAAACATAAAGTTTGAAACCATCGGAAGTTAAATTCTAAGTTTCTTATTTGAAATTCATTTAAATCTCCAAATTAATTCATAGCCATGTTTATAGTTCAACTATTTATATGAGACAAAAGCTAATGGTTACAAGCTACACACAAAATCAAATATTATAATTCAATTAACTATCAAAGTTCAGAAAATTATACTTATGTAACATAATTATACAAAATTTATTCATCACTAAATTTGAAAACCATATTGTGTCAGTTTGCTCTGTTCAAGTGTTTTGGAGATCCTATCGATAACGTTTGATCAGACGAATCGATCGAAAACCAAATCAACATCAACAACATAATATATAAAACATTTTAAATATAGCTTTACAAAGCAAGAATATAGGTTCAAATTTGATTAACTCAAAACAAAGAAAATTTTGATTTGAGGCTAAGTTGGAACAAAAGATAAGATGATTAACTAACCGAATAAGGAAATGGATAAGCTTATATAAATCGCGGGCAACCTTAATTGGGTCAAAGGTGACTTCAATAATTAGATCGATGTGGAATTCTAAGGAAAATCTACATTCGATCTCAAGAGATAGAATTCGAGATAACAAGAGACACTAGCATCTAAACCAAGGATATAGTAGTCTCCGATGAATCAATGCCAGTTGTAAAGGAGTTATGAGATACTCCAGAATCAAAGAGGATGAATAGTGAGGGACAAGAATGAATTTTTTGAACCGTAAGGAGCGTTCTAAAATTCAAAGGACATCGAGTCAAGAAGGAAGAGATTCAAGCTTGAACGAAAGTGATTCTATAAATAAATTTACCATATATACTAAGTTTTCCTTAGAGCCAAAGCTCTGATACCAAATGTAACGACCCGATATTTTCAACCACACGCATCTGCACATGTCGCACTTGAATTGTTTAAAATACCGAATTGTAAAATAAATTTGACAAAACTCAGAATATATAGTAAATAAATAAATAACAGATCACAGACACTGAGTAATATAATGCAGCGGAAGTAAAGAAATAGTAGTTCATGAAGCTATTATACATGTACGTCAGAGTTAGACAAGATACAACAGAAATAACAAGATGAAATCAAGTACAAAGCTGAATACAACACTAGAATCAACCAGATAACTGAGAGTGAAATAGATGACTGGATCTTCAAGCAAAGCTCCAACTTCGAAGGTGATTCTCTAATGCTATATCACTCAGTCTGACCCGAGCGTAAGAAATAGACACAAACACTCATGTCAGGACATACATACTTATACAATGTAAACCAACTCAAGTGAACTATAATATAAAGGTACAGATAACTTAAAGCATGCTTGAGGTCACCCATCCTCTAAGGATCTACTAAACTATTTACTATGTAGTAATATTTCGTTATTATAATAGTGTCTATAGTAAAATAAACTTACTTTAAGGTAGTGTTAAGGGGTTACCCATATAGCCTTTAACACATAATAGTGCCAATAGTCTATACAGTACCGTAATACCTCCCGATTGAGAGGCCACTAGAGGATACTCCATAGGTACGACACAAATCAAACTCGTACAAGGTGCGCTAGGGTAGGTGACACGACACAACAAGGCAATGCTAGGGTAGATATGCCAATTACGCATCCAGACCCGTGGTAACGCGTAGCAGCTACTACCGCCCACCTCGAAGCACACTCCCAAAATCAAAGGTGCGCACCAAACAATCACAAAGTAATAGATTGGCATATGAAGAAGTGCGTCCGATAAGAGGTGCTATATCCTTAGCTCGAGAATCGCTCCTGTTTCAGCCATCTTATGCCAACTTACGGGAGTCGGGTCCATGTACATACCTCAATAGAGCGTCGCCGCCATCTTACTTCATTCTGGAATCTTTACCGCGTACACGGTTGTTAAAGTGGTTTTTGGTTTCGACAGAGAGAATGTCCGTATCGGATCTCGGTCTCTTTTACAACCAACGTTATCATTACGTATGGATATTTATTTCAAAGCAGTATATACTTCCAAAACCAAAATATCTTATTTATTTCAAACCATATCATTTATTTTAAAATATTATAAACTTTCGAAACCAAATTATCATATCCACTTCAAAACCATATCATTTATTTCAAAATATTATGTACTTTCCACTTTACCATTTTATATAATCCAAATGTTTATATAATTACAATTCTTACCATAGTTATTTTACCATTTCTATTTTATTACACTAATTAATTCATTTGGATATTAAATAAACCATACTTTTAAGTTAAATAAACTTAATTACTGTAATTTCCTATTTAAAGTTGAAATTCCTTATGTTAAGTTAAAAGTACATTTTAACTTACATTTTATTATCACAGTAAAGAGAATTTATTGTCTTAATCAATATCACATTAATTAAAATTACATGTCAAATGTACATTTTTAACTTACATTTTATTAGCACAATAAAGAGCATTTATTGTCTTAATCAATATCACATTAATTAAAATTACATGCCAAATATATTTTTTTAACTTACATTTTATTATCACAATAAAGAGCATTTATTCTCTTTATCAATATCACATTAATTACAATTTCATGTCAAATGTACATTTTTAACTTACATTTTATTATCACAATAAAAAGAATTTATTGTCTAATCAATATCACATTAACTACAATTGCATGTCAAATGTACATTTTTTTTAACTTACATTTTATTATCACAATAAAGAGCATTTATTACCTAATCAGTATCACATTAATTACAATTACATGTCAAATGTACATTTTTTTTAACTCACATTTTATTATCACAATAAAGAGCATTTATTGTCTTAATCAATATCACATTAATTAAAATTACATGTAAAATGTAAAATTATAACTTACATTTTATTTTCACAATAAAGAGCATTTATTGTCTAATCAATATCACATTAATTACAATTACATGTCAAATGTACATTTTTTTAACTTACATTTTATTATCACAATAAACAGCATTTATTGTCTAATCAATATCACATTAATTACAATTACATGTCAAATGTACATTTTTTAACTTACATTTTATTATCACAATAAAGAGCATTTATTGTCTTAATCAGTTTCACATTAATTAAAATTACATGTCAATTGTACATTATTAGCTTATATTTTATTATCCAATAAAGAGAATATTGTCTAATCAATATCACATTAATTACAATTACATGTCAAATGTACATTTTTAACTTACATTTTATTATCACAGTAAAGAGCATTTATTGTCTTAATCAATATCACATTAATCAAAATTACATGTTTACCATTTAAATCATAAGTATTCATTTTCCAAAACATATCTATTTCATAAATAAAATATTTTATCATAGTTAATGTAATAATCAATTTTCTTTACAAATTTATATATTTATACTTCAAATAACTATGATTCCAAGGTAAATATTTATTACAAAAGTCCAATAAAACTGTATTTCAGTGTGTCCAAAATACATCATTTATTATGCAAACCAAATCCATTCCATGAAATAACCTTTATTAAAGTTACTAAATTAAATTTAAGATTCCATATTAGATCAAATTTAATTATTAAGATATTTATCACAAATAAAATCTTTAAATTTCTTAAACCAATAATTGACTTATAAAATTTAACTTATAGGAAAACCAAATACACCTTTACCATTTAAAGCATTAAATCAAATTAAGTTAAAATTTCTTATATTCATAATTTCAAAATACTTAAAAAATTTCAGAAAATATTCAAAACACTTAATGAATCTTTAGGAAAATATTATTTAAAAATATAACCATAGGTCTGTATAATATTTTCTAACCTAGGTCAAGTGATACAGATGTGTGTCATTTCAATCCATAATTTAAAAGAAAAATCCGGGTTCTATCATTTCAAACACGTAATCCCAAGAAAATTAAATGCAATAAAAATCACAATAAAAATCACTTGAGCCTATCATTTCAGCTCATAATGATTTTTTCTTATTCTAAAGTCCATTCAGATTTGTATCATTTCAACCCATAGTGATAGGGGACTTGCAATGGTGATTAACAGAAATAAAATAACAGTACACATATAATATCATAACCGATGATGTGACAAATATATATATACGGCATTTATCATCATGTAAACACAACACAGTCATATATGAATAACATATCAATGTCTACGGATTCACTTGTCACTATTTCACAAAAATAGAAGTACATATGTCTAGAGTGATAAAAACTCACCTTTTTAAAGCCGAAGGCAACAATTCAAACACAAAGATCAAACTTCGAAAAGCACAAAAGGCACGACAAAGCACGATTCAACTTGAGTGATAGGAGAGCGAAGATCTCAACTCATGTACACAAGCAAATACAACATACATAAGTATATTTAATACAAAATATTAGATGAATTAAACAATGAAAATAAATTGAGATAAGATGACATAACCTTGATCTACCCTACAAGTGGTTATGGGGTTGGAAAGGAGGTAGAGGCCGAGCCTATTCATGAAGGAAACAAAGAAATTAAAAAAAGAAAAAAAAGAGAAAGAAAAGGAAGAAGAAGCCATGGATATTTAGATCTATATTTTTTTTCTCTTTGGAAATAAAATGAGATGTGGGAAAAAAGTTTTTGTATGTGAATTAGTAATAGAGGAGGCGGCTAAGGTTTGAGGTATGAACGGCCAAAAGAGTAAATGGTAAGAAAATAATAAAGGGGATTTAATTCCTATTTAATAAAAGAAACGTACGCAAAGATCTTTCAATCATAGGAAGAGATATATTGAGAAGATTTTTATGTGTGATTAGGAGAAGTAATACACGACTATAGCATGTGAGGAACAACTAAAATAGTGAATGGCTATGGTAGTAAATTAAATAGATATGCACATAAAAAGGTAAGAAATAAAGCCAAAGAAACTTATGCCAAAATAAAACAACGTAACGTACAAGTAATTGATTCGTTTCCCAACTATTAAATACAAAATATACAAATGAACATCCAAATAAATAAATTAAAGTGTATACACCCAAATAGAAAATAACATAAGTTATGTAAAACTATGGTAGGAAATAAATAGATAGGCAAATAAAGAGGTAAGAAATAAAACAAATATAACATATACCAAATTAAAGCAAAGTAACATACGTCAATTTGATTTGTTTCCTTGCCATTAATTGAAAGGTGTATACAAAGAAACATTCAATAAACAAAATAAATAAAATTTAAAAAGATATGCCTTTAAGTTAATATAACGTATATCCATGGAATTTTTTTTCCAAGTAATAAATAAGAAATATAAACACATAAAAATTCAATTAATAAAATAAATGTCAAAAAAAAGGAAAATATAGAAAAATAAAATAGAGATGAATATATATGAAAAATATATATATATATATATATAAATTATTTATTTTATTGTATTTGGAAAGGAAATTACAAACAAAGTTCCAAACTTTATTGGATAAATTTCAAAATTCAAATTTTGGATAATTAAACACCAAAGTTTTAAATAAAATGAATTAAAATATTTAATAAAATTTTTGGGTTGTTAGAAATGTTAACTATGTCTATAGAGTAATGATTGATCGAATAAAAAAAAGATTGAAATAAAATTAAATCAATTTATTGAAATTAAAAATTGGATTTTATTTACAATTGAAACTGAACACTGTAATTAGTGTAATACTTAACATTGAATTGACATGGAAATTTGTTTCAAAAGATTATAAATTACTAGGTAATCAAAAATGATGGAAAATGGTTAACCATTAATTTGAATTGAAAGGTGATGTAATTAATTTAATAATAATTTATTTAATTAACGTAAAAATAGCCATTTTGGTCACTGTCTCGGATTTTGACGAAACCAGTTTCATCGGATCGGTAAGAGTGAATTATCGTAGGATTTCTAGTTTTGTAGTGATCGGACTTTCATCGTACAGGATCGAAACGCGTAGAAATCAATTTATTTAATTCAATTTGAAATAAGATGATTTTAAAAGTTAACTTCCTCATATGATGGAAATAGGACTTGAATCCGGTTACGTTGAATTTAAAACTATCGAAAACATCTATTTTGATATATGGGATGACATATTTTCGTCTCGGGGTCAGAGCGGACTTTTGGGTCACGTAGTCGTTTTGATCAATCCAATTTGGTGCATTCATTTCTAATTCAGATCTGCCTACATATAGGCTGTTATAAACCCTAACTGTTTCTCATTTCTTATTTTTGTATGTACTATTACTTCCACCAGTTCCTCCTTCTCAAACGAAAGAATATGGAACCCTAAATCCAAATTCAAATTCAAATTTCAAATCACTTTCAAAAATTCAAACTTCTCCAAACTATGACATGTTTTATACCTATTCCATGCTCTCGAAGAGTGCAATCTAGATCCATAGTTCGTTCTTCGATTTGGGTCTTCATATGTCCAGAATTTGGGGAACAATTCTCGACCGTTCAATTGGAGGACGATCAACGACGATGGATCGTCAAAATAAGGGTATGGTGTTGTGGAGATTGTCGCGCGCTGTTGATCAGTGTGGCTCGCTCGTCGAAGTGTTGGCCAGATGCTTATGAAAACTTCGATTTGTGAGGTTATTTTCACAACGGCGGCTGCCTTTTCTGGTCATGATAGTCGACCTGAGGTGAGCACGGGGGGAGGTCAATGATGCTTAGGGATAGACGTGGCTTTTCTGGTGAGTGGTGCGTGGCCGTTGATTGCGTTAGATGAGGGATTTCTGGCGATTGAAGGAGGCTCGAACGCATTGTATAATAGATCGCATGAATCAGGGTTCGAATGGAGCTGGATGAACCGTGACGTGTAAGTTTTGACAATTTTTATTTATTTAATCAAATGTTAAATTGTTCAATTGTTCTAATGTCATCACTTTTGAATACGAGGTCAGATTTATGTGTACTTTGTTTCATTGGGATCGTATCGTAATTCCGGACATTTTGTCATTGGTTTGCATGTATTATGAGACTTTTCAAATTTAGTCCTTATTTTGGATTTGAAATCGATTTGAAATCGAAGGTGAGTGTTTAACCCACTCACAACTACTAAATTGTCTTATGTCAGTTAAATAAAATTTATGATGTGATTAAAAACTGATTTGTTGATGTTTGGTATATTTAAATTGTCATTCCAAATAAGGATGACTTTTATTGCATTTAATCTTCATTTAATTTAATGTTGAATTTACTTGTCAATTAAATACCTATTGATGATAATCAGTTAATTGATATTATTTATTGGTTGATTGAATGGTGATTGTGATGGATGTTTGATTATTGATATTGGATGACTACATGTTATATTTTTATATTGTTATAACACTGCAAGTTCCCTATGGGTTGAAATGATACATACCCGAACGATATATAGATTAGGAAAGTCATTATGGGTTGAAATGATAGATCGAGTGATTTTATGGATTTGAATTTTATTCCGAGATTACGGGTTGAAATGATATACACCCGTAAATTTGAAATATTTACGGATTGAAATGATAAATACCTGTATCACTTGACATAGGTTAGATAACTATTTACGGGCATCGAATTGTTAAATTAAATGATTTTTAAATCCTTAAACTTTGAATTCGGTTAAATGATATTTCGAAATAAAATTTTGATTTGTATAAACCAAATTTTTTTCTAAATCCAAGCTTTAAATGTTGAAATTGTAATTGATTTAATGAATTGTTTAAAGAATTAAATTGGAAATCTCAAAGTTGAATTTTGAAACATAAAGGAAATTCATCGAAATTTAGTTATTGAAAATTGTTGAATGTAGCTTTCAAATCTACTAAATTTGAAATAGTTTAAATTTATATTTAAAACTTGGATTTGAAGTCAATATTGATTAAAAGGTTTTAAACGGGAATCTAAATTAAAAGACAAAATTTGGATTGTTGATTTGAAAGTTGGACATGGGCCAGATGTGTTGAAATGAAAGAAATAGTTTAATTTGATATTAATTTCAAATTTATTATTTTAATATAAACTGTTTTAAAATATATTATTTCAAATCCTTTAGATTTTCAAACTATTAAACTAATATAACTTATTTTAAGCTATTGTAATCTATTTCAATCAATTAAATTATTTAACCTTTTTTAATATATTTTACCTATTTAATCCAATCTAATCTATTTTAACCTATTTTAAACTAATTAACCCATTTTGATCTAATTCAAATCTATTTAAAACTATTTTAAATCTATTTAGACTATCTTAAATCTAGCTAAACTATTTTAATCTATTTTTAAACTATTTTAACCTATTTAACCATTTTAATTTATATCCAAACTAATTTAATTTATTTTAAACTACTTAAATTATTTGAAAATATTTTATACTATTAAACCGTTTTAATATATTTTAAACTATTTTAAATCATTTACACTATTTTAGAGTATTTTAACTATTTTAAAATTTTTAAAAATATTTATGACCATCTAAACTATTTTCTCAAATTTCGGATTGTGTAAAGTTGAAGCATTTATATTTAAATCCTTGATGATGATATAATCTAGGTTGGGATTTGAAATCGATACCTTTTTATGAAATGACATATTTGAGTAAATATGATGATTTTGGAATGATTATTTAATTAACCTATCTTATCGACAATTTCAAAAGGTGAATATGATTTTGAAAGTGAATATGATCTCGAAAGCGATATGTTTTGAATTAAATATTATAATTTTGATATCAATTATGAATTGGTTTTGGAAATGTACAAGAACCATCCAGTGTGAAATAAGCATTTGGTTGTTAAAAAGACCAGGATCCCATATTGTCGTACTCTCTGCCAATATCGAAAACCACTTTAACAACTGTGTACGTGGTGGAGATTCTAGAATGGAGTAGGATGGTTTGGCGAATGATTCTGTATGAGGTATTAATATAGCCCTGAATCCCATGAGTCAGCTTGATGTGGCTAAAACAGAAGCCATGCTGGGCAAAGTGAGGTCGCACCTTCGATCGAACACATTTCTTCGATGCCATATTATGACTTTATGATTGATTTGGTTGCCACCCCTTGATTTGATTTTGGAAGTGTGTTCCAAGGTAGGCTGTGACGCCCCACCTCTATACCCACGCTAGCCAAGGACACTATGGTGTAATGCCGTCAACTAGCGCGGAGAATAAGGCTGTTGAGGAGCGATCATCCGTGTAATTGCTTTGTGCGAGTACCGATATGCCAAATTAAAATATAAACTGCATTTCAAGAGGGAATCTGACATACCGATGCAAACTCAAAGCTACTACACAGTGGCTATAATATCTTCGAAAACAAATATAGAAATATCATAACACAAATCAGTCACAGAAGTTCATATCTCAAAGGCGGAATATTACACATGAAAGTGTATATCAGAGTGGTGGTCAAACAAGATCCACAATATCACAAAAGAATAGTTACAAGTGCTACACAAAATAATAAGTATACATCAATGAGTCTATATCTCAAATGTATACAACCAAAAACTACTAATCTAAGTAGTTAGCCAAAAGTCAGGATAATAGTCCCTGATGAGAAGTCAAGCAGAAGCACCTGTAACATCTCGGTCTGACCCGAATATTATTAAGAAAATAATAAACGGATTAGTCTAACTATAAATATCAGATAAAATGACATAGAATAAGAGATATGACAAAAATGTGATATAACCATAAAGCCATACTATGATAAGTATGTAATTGAAAAGCAACCAGAGATTAATTAATATCACAAGAATCTTCTCAAAGATCAACAGAATGCCATACTCTTTATTTTTATTCACCAAGTCACAAATATCGACATCAGATCGATGCAAATCATAAAAGCTGGTGGATCACAAATTCTAGAAATCATTAATAGAAATCCAGATTCACAAAAACGGAGAGGCCTATCACAAAACGGGAGCATGAAAACTCACCAACACGTGTATTACAAACGAGACGCTATCCCATGATCGTTAACCATAGAGTCGGTTCAATGACGTAGTACAACATCGATACTCTCGAGGAACTTGAAACTCGAATAATTCGGAACAACGACGTAATACAACAGTACATCCGATGATCCTAATAAGTTGGTACAAGAACGTAGTACAAAGGTACGTCCGATGGACCGAACCCCAATAAAAGAACATGGGTCGCTAGCCCACAAAAATTGAGTCGAAACTCTAAATAATACATAGGTCGTTATCCTATAAAAGAAATGAGATGAAACTCAATAAAACGAGGTACCGTCCCCTACGTGGACAAAGAAACATAGCATATCGCCAGTCTAAATCGCAAAAATGATAACCATCAACCATCAAGAAGTGTCAATTACACTAAGCTAGTAAATATGTGAGCTTAGCTTCATGTCTCATAACCACTAGCTTAACTTAAATATTTACGAACAAATTGTAGATCTCCACTAGAAAATTGTCACAAGAGATTCAATCGAACAAGTCTAAGAATTAACCGACGAAGTAAACGCAAGCGTTTCATACCACCTATTTTACTAAGTCGTTTAATTAGATTTCTCATACGAGTGAGGTAAAGGTTTGTATATACTAGTAGTTTGGAAAACGGTTTAAGAAACGAGCTTTGTAATAAAATAGTGTTGAAATCGTTTTGATAAAAGAGTTTTGATATTTACTACTAGTATTGTAAACCTTTATATTTTAAAGTGACAAATCACAAAAATGATTGTAGAAACAATCAATCACCAAAATTCACATACGAAGACGTGAATTGAGCCCAAATAAATCAATATCAAATCCATCAAAATGGATATTCCAAAAATCCCAAAGAAAATGTCATCAAAGTCGATAATAGATGATAACAACAAAGGGAATCAACACGAATCGATAAAATTGGAATTCTTAAACAAAATAGGCAAGCAGGCAAAACACAGCATATTCAGACGTCTGAAACATTTGGTTCAGACATCTGAATCTGGAAAATAAGAAGTTTTCCAGAACGTAATTCAGACGTCTGAACCCTATATTTCAGACTTCTGAAATAGGTGTTTTTTTCCTATTTCCTTTCTGTTTGAAATCAAGCCAATTCGGACGTCTAAAATTTTAATTCAAACGTCCGAATACTAGGGAATAAAAATTCCCAGTATAATATTCAGACGTCTGAAATAAGGATTCAGACGTCTGAAACTGTGGTTCTGGGCATTCCCTGAACCTCGACCAAAAATGGCCAAATGAATATCGAAAACGATCGGTCGAGCAAATGACGACTAAGGATTTACGCCACGCGACAACCCAACCTTAACGGCTCTTCGACACGCCTCAAATATCAATGTCCAAATACCCATAATAGGATTTTCATAGATTTTGATTTCAAAACACCAGAAATTGGAATATACACCAAATCAATCCAAACCAAAATCAATTGCACAAGAATAAGTGTTAGGAATTCATACCTAACAATTAAAGATAATTATAGACTAAGATGTGAGATAAAAATCTCACCTTTAAACCCAAAACTATGAAGAAGAAGCTATAGAGCAATGGCAAGAACAATCACTCTTCAATTCCAACCCAAAGAGCTTGAATCTAAGCTTAAAAGAGAAACATTTCCTAAATTAGGTTTAGGAATTTCTGAAATTGATAAGAGAATGAGTTGGAGAAGAAGAAGAGGAGGCTTACCAAAGCTTCTTCTATTGGTTTGGAGCTAGAACTTGATTTGTAAATGGAAACTAGGGCTTGGAGTTTTAATTTCCCATTCCTCTCTCGATTGTTGCTAAAGCTTGAGTATTAGGAAAAGAAAGGAAGTAATGAAGAGAAGAGGGGTGAAGCTTGGGTCTAATGAGCTGAAACAAAAACCAAAGCCTAAAGTGAAAAAGTAGCAAAATTCTACTATCTCCAAACATATCGAAGTTTATACTCAAAAAGATCGCAAACGTCATTTTAAACTCAATGGGGGTGGTCTCAAGTCCTAATTCGACCGTTTGCAAAAAGTAGCTTCTCAGACTAAAATTCGACTAATGATGAAATATTTAAATAAAAATATTTAAATACTCAATCGTAAAATATGCGGGTTGTTACATAGGCAGTAGTAGCTGCTATGCATTACCACTAGTCCGGATCCGCAAAATGGTAGTACCCTACCCTGGGCATTGCCTCGCGTGCCTTGTTACATAACTTAATGCGCCTTCTATGAGTTTGGTTTGTACCGTACCTATGGAGTGCCCTCTGATAGCCCTCCAGTTTACGGAGGAATTACGGTACTGTATAGACAACAGGAATATATAAAAATGCGTTAAAGGGGGTATGGGTAACACCTTAACGCTATTTTAATACTTTAATTTACTATAGATAATATTATAATAGCATACTTTACTATGTATGTAGATAGTTTAACGGATCCTTAGGAGATGGAAATCCCAAACATCTCTTAACTTATTGCACAAATGTAGACACTCGATAGGAATGTCAAATCCCATGAACATCTCTAAAGCCGTTACACTTATATTTATTTACTGTTGATTTAACTTACATAAGATCTTTTAGTATTGACTCGAGTGTTTTGTCTTTTCACTATGCTCGATTCAGTCTGAGCATTTCATTGCATTGAAGTCCTTATTTTTGGAGGATGAAAACAAAGATTTTGTACTATTATTATTTATTTTATTTATTCCATTGCATCATGTTGTTCCACTGCATTTATTTATTCCAGTTGTATGTAATTCTGATCTGCATTGTAAAAGTGTAAGAAAATGTTATTTGTAAAACAACTTCATGAACTATTTATTTGATAATTATATTTTGTTATTTCACTGTGAGATTTTGTGTTTGTTTTTCTTTCTTTCCCAGTTCTTTTTCTTATTTATCCCATAACTATCCTTCCTTTTGAATGGTTTGAGTTCGACATGTATGGTTTATTATTGATTTGAACCGTCCAAAAAGATGGGTTGTTTCAATGTTACAGTTATATTTTAATGGCGACTTTTGGTTTTAGAAATTAGGTTTTGCAAATGAAGATATCTGAGGCTATTTATAGAGAATTTCATGGCACTTTTCATTCGAGAAAGTTTCGAGCTCCAAAAAAAATGTGTCGCATGGCATTCTTTATGTTATACCCCTATTTCAAACACAATGGAATGTGTATCGAGAGCCAATTCTATCGTATACAGAAGATAGATTTTCAAAATCGAATTATATTAATTAAATTCCTTTAATTGATTTCTACACGTTTCAAGCTCGCACGACTGAACGATAATTCTGATCGCTACGAAACTTTAAATCCTATAATAATTCACTATTATGGATCCGATGAAACTGGTTTCGTCATAATCCAAGACAGTAGCCAAAAAGGCTATTTTTACATGTTAATTAAAACAAGTTATTCTAAAAGTCAATTTAATCGCTTTAAATTTGATTTGGTAGTTAACAGTCTTCATTCTTATTTAAATAAAATTTAAATCAACTTTTGAATCATTTTCATTCATATTAAATTCAAGATTCAATTATTTAAATAATTCAAAAATTAAATTTGACAATTTAGTTATAAGTAAATCATTATTTTTGAAATATAAGTTATTTAACGTATGAAATTAACCTTTTAATATTTAAAATCAATTAAATATTCCAAATTCAATTTTACCTTAAACCATTTTGTAAATTAAAATGTTTATTCAAAACTTATACAACCAATGCTCTTACATTTAAATTCTAAACAGATTCACTTTAAAATAAGATGTTCGTTCAAACTAACCAACAAAGTTCTTACACTAAATACAAAGATTACACTTCATAAATCAAAGCCCTTGGATAATTCAATTACGATGAATTCTAATACTAGAATTTCAATGAATTCAAAATTAGATTTCAAATGAGTTTGTTATCAAATAATTATTTTTATTTTTATCTACATTATACAACATTTATTATTCAATTTCAGCTATTGGTTATAAACACATTTAATACGTAGAATTTCATATAAATAAACTTACGCTTTTACTTTTATATAAACATCCGTTCAATTCCTTATTTACTTAACATTGATCATTTCAATTTCTGTTATTAATTACTTAAAATTTAATATCATTTAATCACTTTCTAATATGATATCATATTTTATCTTATTGAAATTTGTTGTTTAATTTTTTTAGCTAAGTTCATATCCAATAAATTACATTAACAAATCATTAAATTTTTATTTATAACCACTTTTATTCAAAATTCATACAAAGTTAAACATTTTTAAATGGTTTAAAATACGGTTCGTTACACAATCCCTTCAAAAGCATTAGAGAAGCGGCTTAGATTTTAAAGCGAAAGCACCATTTCGAAGGCATTGCTTCGAAAGATTGAAGGCGGTAGCAAGGTGTTTCGACCCCTTCGAATGCTTCTTTATAAAACAAAAGGCGCAACTTCTTTTGAAACCATCCTATAAAAAAATTAACTAAGTTGAAAGCTATCTTTTTTGAAAGCATTCTTTTCGAAGGCAAAGTAGGCACATTTCGTTTTAAAAGCAAGGCAAGGTCTCGACCCCTCAAGAACCCCATGTTTCGATTATGTACCTTTTGCCCATGTCCAATTCACTACGTACCAAGTCTTTGATGTCATGCGCATTGGTTTCAATGGTGATGGAGGCGGAAGCACCTAGTAGAAAGGTAAGTACAAAAAGTGGCGAAACAACAAAAACATGGTAAAACCGACTTTTAACTTTAAATAGTAATGCGTATTGAGCTAACCTACTTTTTTTGTCAACATATGATTGGTTACTAATTTCTTTTCCAAATTCTTTTCTAAAAGTGCTTCTGAAATTTCATAAGTAAATGATTTAAAACATTTTTATATTACCCCTTCTCCTTTTATAAACATATAAAACAATTATGTCCCATAACTTAAATAATTTTATATACTTACTAAAAACTTACGAAAATTCTAATTTTTTTTCCATAAATCACTTGTAATATGTTTTCTAACATATATTAATTTATGATCCGAAAACAATATAAATTAGCCGTAATTAATTTTAAACCCGATTAACCATTTTCTTCACTAGAAAATTAATAATAAATCCACAATAATTCAAAAAATTATGAAATTTGAAATCCAACTCTAAAATATCATTTCCAGCCTTATATTTAAATCGCGAGGCATTTGAATGTCATCTAATAGGGTTTTTACTTTAAAGCTTGTTATAAAATCCATATGAAATAGCATAAATCATTAACAAACATATATATCCATTTTGAACAATAAAAACATGGCAGTATACTTTGGAAATATATTCCGATCTGATCTCGAATCCAAAAACATCAAAAATATGATATGTAATATATTATTCACCTTTAGCTTGTGATTAAGGAGTTGAGATTTGATCTTAGATTAAGTTGCTTAAGCTTCTTCCTCTTATTTTCTTCTTGTTTTCCCTTAATGATGTCGGCCTCTCTTTTATTTATTTATTTTTGTTTTGAACATGAGAATGAATGTTTCTTAAGGGTTTAGGGTATAAGAAAATACTTATTCCTACTTTGCCCTTACTTATTACCCTTATCTATTTCATTTTAAATCCCCCTTTTGTTCATTAGTTTAACTTGGCATGACTACCCTTATTAACACAAATCTCAATCCCTTATTCATTTCATTATTTCATTTCATTTAACTAATTAAATATCCTAAATAATGCTAATCAAAATTATGGTTGTTACATAACCAAAGTTAGAGGTTTATAAGAAACTCATTGAATATAAAAATGAAATTGAATACTAAAGCAATAAGAATATAAAATTCTTCCATCAGATCGAGGAGTTGAGTACATTGGATCTGAATCAATAATACCTAAAAGAGAATGGGATTCTCTCAAGATACTCCTTCATATACTCTACAACACAATGGTGTTTCAGAGAGGACAAATCGAACCATATCGGACATGGTTCGATTGATGATGAGTGCTGTTGGTTACCTCTTTGGTTTTGGTAATATGTGTTGGAAACAACGACATATATGTTAAATAATGTACCATCTAAGCCTATTCCCAAAATACCATATGAGTTATGGACTGGTAAGAAACCCCTCCTTAATTATCTTAAAGTTTTGGGTTGTTTGATTTATGTTAAGAACGTAAACTGCAGTAAGTTAGAGGCTCGATCAATCATATGTAAGTTCATAGGGTATCTAAGAAATTCTCATAGATACATATTCTATCACATAAAGGAATAAAAGGTTTTCATTTTTTAACATGCCACCTTTTTAGAAAAGGAGTTTCTCTTATGTGAAATTAGTGGCAATATGATAGACTTGGATGAGATCAAATGAACTTTGTAGAGACCAAGTACATAGACAGTACTTCAACCTCCATTGATAATATGCTACATAATAGAAGGTCTAAAATGGTATGCATGCCATAAAGATATTGTGGGTTTCTCGTTGACACCGAGAATGTGGGTTGTGCCATTCATGACATTGATCTTCTTACTCACCAATAGGCCTTGGAGAGTAAAGACCCAGCCATATGACTTTATGTTATGATATCTTAAATGGATTCCATGTACAAGAACAAAGTTTGGACTATGGAAAATGTACCTAAAGTATAAAACTCATCGGATGCAGGTGGATCTTCGAGAAGAAGATCGGTGAAGATTGAAAGGTTGGACCTATAACGTGAGTTTGGTTGCGAAAGGTTTCTTCAACTATAAGGTACTGATTATAATGAAATGCTTTTGCCAATTTTCATGCTGGAATCCATTCTGATTCCACTTTTTGTCGCTACATACTATAAATATGAAATTTGGCAAAATGGATGTTAAAACGACTTTTCTAAATGGTGATTTATAAGAGATAGTTTATATGTCGCACTTGAGGGCTCAAGGTCAATGGGAGTTACGACAAGGCTTGTGGACATTTAACATCGATTTACTATCTTAAGCGAGCATCTCAAAGTTTGAAGAAATGTTTTGATAAGGAAATTAAATAGTTTGATTTCTGTTAAAACATAAAGGAAGTGTGTGCATACAAGAAAGAGCAAATGGTTTTATAACATTCTTTGTTCTATACATTGACGATTTACTACTAATTGGTAATGATATACTAATATTACAATCAGTGAAAGCTTGGTTATTTAATAATTTCTTGATAAAGGATTTAGGCAAGACATCCTTCACTAGGTATTAAGATCTATAGAGATAGATCAAAAAGGATATTAGGATTGTCCTAATATATGTACATAGATAGTACTAAAATGATTTAGTATGGATAACTCCAAGCATGAAATGTTCGAGTGCGACATGGAATTGTCCTTTCTAAGAAGGACTCCTCGTCTATGGATGAGGAAAGACAATGCATGAGTCGATATGCTTCGACAATAAAATTGATCATGTATTTCATGTAATGAACTAGGCTAAATATTGCTTTAATACTAGGTGCAGTAAGTGATATCAACCTAACCCAGAAGAAAACCACTAAAAGACTATCAAAGTCATGCTTAAGTATTTAAGACACACTAAAGATTATTTCTGATTACGATGCAATGAACTCTTTATGAAGGGGTACCAGACTTAAGCTATCAAAGTGATATTAATGGTAGCAAGTCAATCTTGGGGTATGTATTTACTCTGAACGGAGGGGCCATTAATTGGAATAGTTCAAAATAGGAAGTTGTGGTTGATTCTACCATGGAGGCTGAGTATATTGCCTTGAACGACGCCGCAAAGAAAGTAGTGTGGATGTAAAAATTCATTAAGGAGCTAGCATGATCCCAAGCATAGAAGGTCCAATGCTTATGTATTATGACAACAATGTAGCAATTCAGATTGCACAGGAACTGCGAGCTCATAAGATGTCAAGACACATCCTTCATAAGTTCCACATGATAAGGCAGTTTATTAGTGATAAAGAGATCATGAAAAAGAGTGTACATACGAAAGATGACATTACAATCCGTTCACTAAGTTGGTCTTTAAGTCTATTTTAGGAATACTGATCGAAGGCATGAGGATGAAGCTCCATAATTGGCCCTAAGTGCAAGTGGTAGATTGATAGAAATAAGGGTTTCCCTAGGGGTAATTATGTAATTTGTTATATAATCCTATTTATATAAACAATCCTAATCGAGATTAAATATAAGTTTTGTTCTATTTTCTATTATATGTGTTTATTATATCATGATAAAAGTAATGAAAATGTAACATACATATATAAGTAGAAAATCCTTAGGAGTGGTGTTTTATCGATTACTGTTACGAATGAGTTCATAACCATGAGTATTGAATTAAGACAAACGAAATCATAACTCCTTATATGTAACTATCGAGAAAAGAATAGTAATACATACGTTGAGACTAGTGTATATAACGCTCTTCATACGATGGATGTTGATTTACTCATGACTGTTGATGGCATCAAGGGTTATATATTTGTGGTTGTTAGGAAGAAACATAGAATGACTCAATGAGAGTCTTCTCTAGGTTATATACTTAGTCAAAATAGAAGATCTCAGGATAATGACATGTAGTAGTCTTCTGACTTGAGAGTATTGTCAAACATAAGTGCGTAAATGCATTTTGATTATGGGTAACCACACGGCATAACGAACGTGTAATGACCATAGTTTGGTACATGTTGAAACACTTGAAGTGACACACTACTAAAGAGGATTCGTCTCGTTCATTATAGTAGGGTAGTATCACTAAAATTGGTAAGTCAAAGTCTCTAGCCTGAGAAAAACGATTAATCAATAAATGCTATCAGATTGAACCAAGATTTTAAACTTGATCAATGCAATTAATAAGGATATTAATAAATATTTTCACCATGGACCAAACTCAAAATATCTTAGTGATACAGTGATGACAAAAGGAATACGTGTATAAACTACCATTTCTAGGTGAGCTTATATTAGATCAAAAATATGGTTTTTTCGAAACGATTTGTGAGCATTGAAACTGACCTTGCATTGTACTTCGGCATAGTTTGCATATATTTTGATTTTTTTAATATTAACCGTTGATCGAGTTCACATCAGAGAGTCTGTATAACTACATTGTCAATTATTTCCAATTTCAACCAATGATATAATTATTTATAAATGTTAAAATCAAATAATAAATAAATAAATAAATAAAAATGCTATATACATATTTATGTTTAATGTTAATTATTTATTTCAGGCATAAAATTATAAAGAACGATGTATAAAAGTTATATAATGGTTAGATCGATTTTGAAGTCAAAAAACAGTGAATTAATTATTGATTTGAATTGGAATCAACTGGGACAATAGTCATGCCCAGTCAACCATAGGGTTAGCCATGTGAAGACTTATGCGGAGGCCTTTACCAAGTCTTTAGATCTGGAAAATATCAAAGAGATACTTGTGTTGGCGGATGGTTATAAATAGACTACCCTCCACATAGGTTAGTACATTAAAATTTTCATTCCCTCTTCTTTATTTTCCTCATAGTCTAGAAGCCTTTGGTGAAGCCTTCTTTTTACATTGCAAATCAAAGAGATTAAGGAGACAGTGATGCTCCAAGATGAATAATTGTCAAACAATGTGTCGATTCTCGACTAGATTAATCTAGGTACAATACTCTGGTGCTATTTTAATCTTCATCTTGCTCATATATATATAAAAATAAAAATTATTATTTTTTATATAAAAACTGCCGAACTAAAACATGAAAAATAATATATATATATATATATATATATATATATATATATATATATATATTATTTTTCATGTTTTAGTTCGGCAGTTTTTATATAAAAAATAATAATTTTTATTTTTATTTTTATATACACATATAAATTATATAAACTAGCTTTAAATATTCTTAAATATACATGTATATACATATATATTATATATGCAATATAAATCATATTTTTTTCGAATGTCAAATAAGAATATAACAGATGTATATTTATTTTAAAAACGACAAAATAAACAATTCTAATAAAAAAATTTCAAATAAAATATGTTTTTTTTAAAATCATAATTTTATTTGTTATTTTTGAATCAAATATATATATACACACACACTCACACACACACGTGCATATACATGTAAATATATATATATATATATATATATATATAAACATATACACATACATATATATATAAACATATATACATACATATACGTACATATATATATATATATATTCATATGTGTATATATATATATAAATTTACACGTATTTATATATTAAAATAATTTATATTCTGATTTTGGTTTATCGTAATAATAAGAAAAACTTTATTTTCAGATTTATTTTTACTTAGTCAAAAGAATTAAATAAATATCTACATTGAATTCTTCAAACATAATTTATTTCAACTGGTTTAATTTTTTAATCTTTTTACCTTATTGGTTTTGGTTGAAATAAAAAGAATTATTTCCGTATCATTTAAATAAATCAAATATTTTTGAATTTGAAATTTAAGTAAATAGCAAAATTATATAAAGTCGAAAATAATTTGATTATATATAACTATATGCATATTTATGTTATTTATATAAATATAAAATATTACAGTAAATTATTTCTATATATGTAAACTTTAAATTATACTTATATATGAATATATATATTATATAAATAACATATAAATATTTTATAACACTTTAATGGACGAACTATAAAATATATCTTATTATTACTTAGGATATATAAATATTATATATTAAATATTATGTATGTTATATATCACATTAGACATCTTGTTGGTCGCATATACATATACATATACATACGCACACACACACACACATATATATAGTTTTTGATGTCCATATTATGACTATGGATACCATGAAATATTAAATAAATTTAATTTTTAGTTTATGTTATGTATAAATAACTTTATTTAAACACTAATAACAATTAATATTTTAATTAATAAAAACTAAATTAAAATATTAAAGCCATATTTTATTAATCAAAATACTAAATTTGATTAGTATTAATATATATTTATTGGAATAAACACAAATTAAAGATCTTATGCAAATCAATGAAAGAATTTTTTTCGAAGTTCGCTCTTTTTACCCCGCTGCCAGTGCACTTGATCCAACATATACATTTATTATTTTTTCATTTTTCCAACCAAGACATACTTTGAACATTCATTTCCATATCTACAATATTCAAAGCACTTTTATAACTCTGGTTTTTTTCAATTCGTAGATTTTACTGTGTGAGTTATAGTAGTTTGTACGTAAAAGATGACATCTGAATATCAAGATACACAAAATTACAAACACATTTTCAAATTGAAGTGGAAGTCATGTTACAACATCGTCATGCAGTTTGTGAAGTCATGTTCAGTAGCTTAGGAAGGCTTGTTATAAACTTGTTTATTCGAGTAAAGTAAGGTTTGAATTAGCAAAGTTTGAAAAAGTAGTTTTGAGACTAGACTTAGGTCGGAAGGTCCGAACTAGAATCTTAGTGGGATCATTTTTATTTATTTATTTGTTTTACTTTACATTGCTTAATTTTTTTAGCAAGTTAATTTATATACTTAGATAATTTTTATAACTTAAGTTGTCATTTAGTTGGCAATATGGGTCAATCCGACCACTTAAAACTTTTACTCGGTATCAAAGTTATAACATACATCACCTAAACTTCCACATTATACTTGGACATTGTTTTTGAAACATAAAAGCGAGACTTTTAAGATGTTCAGTTTTTCTGCTAAAGAACTCACAATTTGAAAATTTTGAAAATAAAAAATAAAAATATTACGATGGTGAATCTGAAATTGAATAACTCGACGAACTTTCAATAAAAAGGGTACGAGCCATAATTTTTTCCTTTTAGGACACCACAACAAATGGTGTTGTAGAAATGAAAAACAAAATTTTACATAAATGTGCCAAGACATTACTTCGTAGTAGTGCGTTACCTCAGAATTTATGGATTAAAGTATTATCTACGACATGTTATGTTCTAAATCAAATTTTGATAAGGCCATTAACAAAAACTACCACATATGAGTTTTTTAACAAAAAGAAATCAAAAGTTTATATTTGAAAGCGTCTTCTTGGCTATTTGGAGAGAAGTAATGGCTGTAGAATTTACAATCTAAGAACATGTATTATTGAAGAAACCCTACACATGTCTTTCAATAAATTTTTCAGTAAAACTAAAGATAAAATTGAAAATTTACCTTTAAGCAGCCAATAGTCATTGAAAAAGTTTTCTAAAAAATGAAGAGATTGTTAAAAATAATATTAATAATGATCAAACTTAAGATAATATTAATTTAAAATCAACACTAAGGATTTTGAATCTTCCTCAAATCAAAAATGTTCTTGGTGATGTATCTACTAAAGTTTTAACTTGAGGACAACTCAATGAAATAGGCCATATTGTCTTCATATCCAGTTTGGAACCAAAAAATTATAAAGAAGCCACGGAAGATGAATATTGGATAATAGCTATGCAAGAAGTGTTAAACCAATTTAAGCGTGACAATGTGTGAGAATTAGTTCCTAAACATACTGGTCAATCTGTAATTGAAACAAAATAAGTGAAGAAATATAAAATGATGAAAATGGTGAAATTATTAGAAATAAAGCTTAACTTGTTGCATAGAGGTATAACCAAGGAGAAGGACTTGATTGTGATGGTAAGTTTTCTTACGTAGCAAGACTCGAAATGGTTAGAATTCCATTAGCTTTCGCTTGTCAATAGAATTTCAAACTTTATCAAATGGACATTAAAGGTGATTTTTAATTGGTTTTATAAACAAACTTTTTATGTAGAAAAACCTTCCTTATTTAAGCATGAAATACCCTAATCACATTTAAAAGCTTTAAAAGGCACTTTACGGCGTTACACAACCACCACATGCTTGGTAAGTTAAAAATTTATTTTTTAAGCTCAGGTTCTGAGATATGTAAAGTTGACACTATTTTGTTTATTAAAAAGAATGAAATGGTTTATTAATCGTACAAATATATGTATTGATATTATTTTTGATTACAAATGAAAATTTATTTATAGAATTTTCAAATATTATGAAAAATGAATCTAAAATATCTCATATCGGGGAACTTAACTATTTTCTTGGTTTATAAGTTAACAAATTAATAATGATACTTTTGTATATTAAGAAAATGTAACGACCCGTATTTTTAACCACATTAAATTATGGGATTTGATATAATTATAAAATAAAAATGGTTAAAAATAAACATTTAATGATTTTAAATGTAAGTTATTGGGTATGAACTTGAATAAAATTTTGAAATAAACTAATTTCGAAGATTTAAGTAATAACAAGTATTGAAAGGTAATGCTATGTATTGCATGTGTTTACAATCAATAGTTGGATTAAGTAATAAATGTTGAATTTACTGGATGTAAATAAAGTAATTTATTGATAACTAAAATTCATTTAAAATCTAATATTGAAATTTGTTGAATATTGAACAATTAAATTGTTTAAATTTAATATTGGAAATTATTTGAATAATTGAATTCTGAATTTAATATTATTGAAAATGATATAGGAAGTTGATGTAAAATTTATTTAAACAACAATGAAGATTGTTAACATTGAAAATTGGATTTAAAAATAAGTAATTAGAAATTGAAAATTTTATATTATAATTGAGACGTTAAAATAGTGATGCGGGGAACAGTCTTGAAATTCGAAAAAACTAGTTCCATTGGGTCCATAATAGTGTATTATTATCGGATTTCAAATTTCGTAGTGTTTGGAGTTATCGTTTGGTCGTAGGGGACATAAACGCATTGAAATTTATATCGAAAATTCAATATAATAAATAAGACCAAAAAGCTATCTTCTCCATACGATCGAATTAGGACTTGAAACCTTTTTCATTGCGTTCAAAATAAGGGTATAACATTATGAATGCCTAGCGGCACGCCTCAATAGGGATTCGAGATTTTGAGTTGGGTAGATCGATATATTTTGAAATTAAATTAATGTATTAATTAGTCAATCTCCCTTTTAGCTTCTATTTCGTCGAGTACTTCAATATGGTACGCTCGTTCGTGGGTTCGATAGCTGTTAGTCTCGAGGCCATTCTTAGGCATGAACTAAGGTTTGTAGGTGTGGAGGTTGTAGTCAACGATGGTCGAAATAGAATTCATTTTTGGAATGGGAGGATATAATGACATCTCCGACGAGGTTTTTGTGATGTGCGATGTTTTGGGGTGAAGTGCGACCATGGCTATAGTCGTCTTTGAACCATCAGGTCACAAATCTTAAGGTGGTGCTGATCTTGAGATTTTGTGGTCGAGGTGATGGAGATTTCGAAGAGAAGTCGGTCAAAGAAGACGGATTCAAATTTCATCAACAAACGCTCTGTATCACTCCAAACTTGCACGGCCAAAGAAGAGGAATTTTTGGTTGCCTGTGCGTGTCCAGGCATTGTTGACATTGGGGAAGAATGGCAATCTTGTAATTTTGATGAAAGTGATATTAGCTTATTAATTTTTTATAAACTTAAAATATCGATAACTTATAAATCTCACATACGAGGTCGGATTGGGACAAGACTTTTTGCGTTGCGATCACGATGATGAAAGCTTCTTAACGAAAGTAGTTTGGAAGGATTTGGAGGCAGTCGAAATTTGGGCTAAAATCGGACGTTGTTCGGTTTTAGTTCCAAACCGGAGCGTCTCGGTGACAACCGAAAACTCAAGGTGAGTGTTTTATAATACTCACAATGTACTAAAATATTTTCATGATCGTTAAATTTGAAATTATGAAGTGATATAAATTTATTGGTCGTTGTTTGATAAAATTTAATTGTCATTCGAATTAACCGTTAAAAATTAAAATTGACAGTTAGATTTGAAATTGGGATTTAATGGCCAAAAAATTACTCGATATTATTAACTATGGAATTGTTGTGAATTATATTGTCTGTTTGGATGATTGATTGTGATGGATGTAAATTGGTTGATATTGGATTTTTATTTGTTTTATATATCCTGTTATCACCCTGTATATTATTTACAGTGTATAAAACTGTATATTGAATTATTTCGAACAAATTAAGAAATAGGTTGAAATGATATACATATATGACATTGTGATTTGGATTGAAATGATATATATCCATCCTTGAAATTAAATCGAAATAAGTGATCACTTGGCCATGACATAGAAAATTATATATGGACATCGGATTGGTTAAATTGAATAATTTTAAAATTCTTGTTTTAAAATTATTTAATGATTTTGAATTTAAAGAAATGAAAATTCAAATTTATGAAATTTTAATTAATCACGACTTTGGGTTTGAAATGTTAAAAAGTAATTTTGGTTAAAAGAAATTGTTTAAATAATTGAAGTTGAGATTATGAAGTTATGATTGAAATATGATCGAATTTCATAAATTGATTTGTTTTAAAAGATTGGATTTTTGTGCAAACTTTGAATATTGCTAAGTAAAAGTTATATAAAATAAAATTTCGAAATTGAGCTCGGAATTGAATTATATTTCAAAATTGGGATTTAAATTGATATTGAAGTTAAATTTAATTTAAGTAATTTAAATCGATGTATTGAAAAATCAAACTCGAATCTATGTAAATCGAAAGGGTTTAAAATTGAGAATTGAATTGAAATTAATTAAAATTGGAATAGAATTGAAGTAACTAGAATTTCGGTTGAAATTGAATTAATTTGGAATCAAAATTAAAATTGATTTGAATATAAACTGGAATTGAAGTCAATTCGAATTGAAATCGAAATTGAATCGTATGAATGGAAATAGAAGTTGGATTGATTTTAATTGAGAAGATTTTAGAAATTGGATCAGTTTGAATTTGAAACTATTTTCTAAATGAATTATTTAGATAAACTATTTAAACTCCTTATTCCTTAAGTATTCAAATTATTTTAGATTTCCAAACGATTTTGCTATATAAACTATTTTAATACTTAAACAATTTTATATTAAACTATTTTAACCTTTTAAACTATTTTAAACTATTTTAACTATTTCACCTATTTTAACCATTTTTAATTATTTGAACTATTTTAAAACTATTCAAACTATTTATTTCTAAACTTCAAACTGGTCAAGGGTGGAATGCTTATTTTTAAATCAAGGATTTAAAACACGAATTAGGTTAAATGAAATTATAATCTAAATTGAAATTCGAAACAATTTTGGTATCGAAATTGAGATATTAAGGCAAAAATGATTTTGAACTAATATAGTATATTTTGAGTAAATATGATGATTCCCAAATGGATTTGATTTTGAAGCAAACATGATATTTCTGTATGAAGTATGAACTGTTTTTTGAAATGTAAAAGTACTAATCAGTGTATAAATCGACGTTTGGTTGTTAAAGAGACCGGAGCCGGATATTGGCGTACTCTCTATCGATACCGGAACCGCTTTAACAACTATGTACGTGGAGTGATGATCCAGAATGAAGTGGTTGGATTTGGCGTCGTTTGTTGGATTTAAAGAAAAAGAATGATGATGGATTAGCCTGGCACTTGTGCTAATTTGAAATGACTAAAACAGGAGTCGTACCAGCCAAGGAGTTAGCTACCCCCTGTAGACACACTTCTTCGTTTTACACTAATTTACATTGTGATTGTTTGGTGCGCACCCTCCGAATTATGGGATTATTGAACTCGATGGGCGATCATAGCTATGATGCGTTACCACCGACCAGCAAGGGTAAACTGGTAGTATCCTACCTTGGGCATTGCATCACGTGCCTTGTCATACTTTAATCCTTAAACGAGCCCCATAGATTTTGGTTTAGTGTTGTCATATCATGGCGCATCCCTAACTACCGATATTCTACTGGTGGTGTCAAATGCAAATTGTATGACAATGCTTAAAAGCACGTTACGGAGGATTAATGTAAAGCCTTAACGCTAAGAAAAATATTTATTTTACCGATTGGACATTATATATATATAGTGTATTCTACTGCATATAAATATTTTGACGGATCCTTAAGAGATGGAAAATCTAGTAACATCTCTTGAGTTATTGAACACGGATTATACACTGGATAGGAGATGTGAAAACCCATAAGCATCTCCGATGCGATCACACTCATTTTATATGAGATATCGATTTGACTCACAAAAGAATATTTTTGTCCTGACTCAAGTGTTTTATCTTTTCATTACGCTCGGGTCAGCCCTGAGTTTTTTCAGCTTATTGAAGATTTATTCTAGAGGACGAAGACGAAGATTTGGTATATTAATACTATTATTAGTCCTGCATCATGTTGTCTGTTGCATTATTTATTTATCTCTGATGTATATATATAACTATGACGAATGTTGTATAGAAATCAAATTTAAAATATAAACAACTTTATGAACTGTTTATTTGATCAATATATTTTGTCGTTCCGCTACGAGATTCTGTGTTTATTTCTTATTCATTTCTTATTTTTCTTAATTAACCCTAAGGATTCGTATTTCCGTTCAATATGAGTTGGACATAAGTAATTTGTTGTCTACTCAAAGGGACCGAAGATACAGGCCTTTACAGAAAAATACTATAAAAAATTGCTTAAACGGTTTATAATAGAAAATATGACAAGTAAACCAACTCCAATGAGCACAACTTTACATCTAGATCATGATGGAAATGGAAAAGATGTAGATCAATGATTGTACGATAGTACGATGGGGTAAATACTTTACTTAGCTTCCAGCCTACTAGGTATAATGATGAGTGTTTGATTGTGCATTAGATTTTGAGCTAGCCTAATGAATCACACTTAAGAGACATAAAACCTTTATTATAATACTTAGCCGGAAATAGGGATTACAGAATTTTCTACCAAAAAGGTTATCCTTTTGAATTAGTATCTTATAACGATGTTGATTTTGGAGGTTGTGAGACTGATGGAAAATGCATGAGTTGCACATGTCACTTTATTCATCAATCCTTTGTCTCCTAATGTAGTTACAAAACAAAATTGTGTATCCTTAGCAATTTGGAAAGAAGAATATTTTGGCAGCTTAACTTATGCATAAGTAGTATATATGCAACAAACACATAAAGATTTTGTTGTAAATATTTCTAAATATTTTATATATTGTGATAATTAAATCGAATAAATCACTTGAGAACAAATCACTTAGATGTTACACACCATTTTGTACATGGCAACATATTGAAAGAAAATACCATTTTGAATTTTGTTTACGTGGAGAAGAAAACTAGAAATATTTGTAGTAAACTACTTTGTAAAGAAACTTATATTAAATTAAAATGAGAGCTAGGAATTTGTGATTTAAATGAGTTAAAATAAAATTAATTATTTGTTATAATTACAAAAGTAATAATACTACAAAGGGAGAGAACTATATTATACAAAGTATTTGTGTATATTCCCACTAAAAATTTCTACTTTTATTGATGATAAAGTGGGAGAATATGCAAAAAAAACTCAAGCATGTTTGTTAGGAAGAGTACACGAAAACATAAGGAGTAATAACTCAGGAGCAGGGGTTGATATAAGTCATAGTTTTCATTATCGAAAAAGGGAAAATATATGGGATACGATTCTAGTGTTTCGATTATAATAACCATATGATAATGGTACTAATCATTTTATTGAGTTATTTCAGGTACAATAGCTCTAACATCGAAGTTGAGTTATGACAGCGATTGTCGGGAGTTCAATAAGGGTGAATATATCAAATTAAATCAAATAGAAACATTTACTGGAGTTTGAAGAAATACTCAAAGATGGATAAATGGGTACAAAAGTCAAATATTTTATTTATCGAATCTTGTTAGCCTAGACTTGTTAAGAAACCCCACAAGCAATCTTTAAATCACTCTAAATTTTAATACGAAGTTCCACACATCAAATAATGTTCTTATATTTTTCTTAGGAATTTTTTGAGTATCAAAGTAGTGAAATAAAAGTCAAAAAGAATATAAAATTAAAAATGCATAACAATATAGGGGTCTACTTGTGTTTGCATGGATAAGATTATTTTCTTTGTGTACTTGGTTGCATTCCAGCATTGTACTCAATTTCCCTAAATTAGTCTAAGTCCAACCCAAAGTTTCAGAGTCATCTCACTCTATAAGAAACCCGAGCCCTTCTGTGCCTGACCCGGGTCTTCCTCTATGTCCAACTCGAAGTTTTAGAGTGAATTTCATGTGTGTGTATTTGAAACCTTCTATTTAGTTTTTAGTAGCAGCATCCGTAAAAAAGCATCCCCTAAAGAAGAGATTGCTCTCTCCTAGATCAAATAATAGCTTCTACTCTGCAACTTTTCTCTCTTTCCTTGATTGTTGCTCTGCACATTCACTGTTCTTTAAATTTTCCAAAGAAAACTTTCTATGAACGTACATTTTCATATCTACGACATTCATACCACTTCTACAACTCTTATTCTTTCAATTAAAGGGTTTACCATGTGGTTATATGAGTTTGTATTGAAAAGAAAACATTTATATAACCAAATACAAAAAGCATACAAATACATTTTCAAATTGAGATCGAAATCTAGTTGCAGAGTCATTAGGAAGTTTGTGAAGTCCTGTTTGGCAGCTCGATTAAGGTCGTTATAAACTTATTCCATCAGTGGAAGTAATGTTTAAGTTTGTAAAATTTTATGAAGAAGTTCTAGGACTAGTCATAAAACAAGAGGACTGATCTAGCATAATAATCCTGGTGCAATCATTTTTATTTACTAATTTATTTCACTTTACATTGATTAGTTTCATTCAACTAGTTAATTTATATACTTATATAATGTTTACAACATAAGTAGTTATACAACCCTTGAAACTTTAATTTGGTAGGAGATCTATAACTCATATCACCTAAACATTTAGCCATATGGTAGAGTCTACCCTCTCTATAGATTTTCGATAACTAAGGAGATAGTTATTACGAACAATCCATTTTCTAGATATCAATAAGAAATTTGTAATTTCTCTTCGATGTGCAAAATTCCCAATTAGACATTCTAATGACCTTTATTCTTTTGGGTCTTGGTTAAATTTGTATCATCCGCACCCCTGATTTCAATGGTAGAATCTTGGATCATATTCAAGTCCGTCGTAGTACTGCTAATTTTTCTAGAAAGAAATTCCATCAGTTAGAAGATTACATGTCTTAAAACAACGATTAGTTTCTTAGTTCGATGGAATAGGCATTCAAAACATTTTATTAATGCCTACATTCTTACATAAAATATTTTAACCTTGAGTTCACGAAACTTATCTTCATAACATAGATGGAAAACCACATATCTTAAACTGTTTAAGAAGGGGTTTCTTCCCAATTAATATCATATATTGGAATGAAATCTCCGCTTTAAATGAAACCAAATTCAACATATGTGCTTACTCTTAAGTACATATCCTTATAGATAGAAGTGGATCCACTACACTCATTATTAATAGTATTTTATCCAATAAAGTCCAAATTCTCTTTATCAATTCATAGGGAGGACCAACTTTGAGGGTGAATATTATTCTTTGTTAGGTACGCTAGGACTCTTATCCAAGAAACTCACCTGTTCAATCAAATTGAATTGTTTTTGTGATGGCCCTCCTCATCGATCCTTAGAAATTGACACTTATACATCCTCGGTATTCACGTACCTTAAATCCAAGTGCCGGAGAGGCAGATTATCATGGGGTAAAAGAAAATAAAGATAGAAGAAAAAACAATAATATAATTTCACATTGTATTTAACGACTTGTAATCATACAATTAGTACATACAATCACTCTCAAAATGAGATATCAAAGTCACAGTAAGTACTAACCCAGCTAGGATAGTTATAAAGGTTTATCCCTATAGTTGTTAGTAGATACTAATACATAATAAAAACACAGCAGAAAGTGATAGATGACTTCAACAAAAGACCCAAAATACTCCATTCTCCATCCTAAAATGCTCTAAATAATCTAACTACTTAGCTGGCCGAAAAAATAGGCACTTAGAGTTTAAGGGGAAAGAAAATAAACTATGGGTCAGTCATGGGATTGGTATGAGAAACTCAAAATATTGACATTTGGAAACAAATTATATCTTATATGACCACATCACACATAAACATGGAACGCGTTGGTACCTTATGATAACCAAAACATTTGCTATGCAAAATCTGGGAATATTATTTTTAATGACATTCTTTGAAATATTTTTTCCAAATAAACATACTAAAATAGCCAAAAAAATTACATTTGTTAAATTTGATGGCATAATAGGTTTACAACTAAGTCCGAAGGTACTTATTGGAGAATGGATTTCCATACAATGGCAGGTAAGAAATTACATTCCATATAGTACATCTCTAGAGGGATGTACCGTGGATGCACAAACAATCATCCACATCTGGCAAGACAGGTTTATCCCTATTAGGCCCTCAGGCATGGCCTAGATAGAAACCGAATATGTTATTACTTCTGTCATGACCGACCTATCTAAGATCCACTAGCATACACCACATACTCGACACGTAGAGAGTAATCTAGAAAGGTGATGATCATACCCTAATGGTTGCAGACCACATAGCCTTATGTCGTATCGTTTTTAAGCCATTACCGGTTGATGAGGCCCGAGGTAGCGATTACCTTTCATATAGTACATTCCACTTTAAATGCCACATTACCATTCCATGATCACACAATTGATTTCTATGAACGTATAACTCCTGATCTCATACGTCTCGAGAAAGGGTGTTAAGCTAAGAGAAGTTGCATTCTTGGCCACCAAACAGTGGTACGTTCATAAAGATCAATCAATGTAATTCGAAATGCAACGTCAGACATTCGTCCATACAAGTTATCCAGGAACAGGACAAACCGAAAGCACTCTCCTACCACATCCTATCTGGAATTAACCCTAGGATTAGCAATAAGAAATCCTTGCATCAAAGATCTCAAATGAAGAACTAATGTCACGTAAATATGATATGGTAAAATCCCCTCGAGGGTTTGTGACAAGTAGCCCTACATTCCATCTTCCTAATCATATCATCCCATGTCTTTTATTTTCAAAAACATAAACTGGTTCGAAGTGGTTTTTGGAAAGGCATCATCCAAATTAGACCTCGCTTCCTTCGAACCAATCATCGATAAAATGATGTTAAGAAAATAGGGAATTACTTTCTGATTGATTAATTCAAATATCTTCTAGAGATATATATCTTAAAATCATTCCTTTTGATATATACAAAATCATTAAACCTCCTTTTGACATTGGAATTACCAAATCCATTTCATAAATCATTTTAGAAAACATTATTGAGTGAATAGGATCCTAGAAATTATACTAATTCTACTGAATATCAATTTCGGTATTCAACCTTTACTATCCGTCGAATAATGGTAAGATCACCTTTTAAATTCTTATGGACAGTATGGATTCCCTCCTCGAAATTTAAAACCATGTACAAGAAGATTATTTATATGTCATCTAAGTTTTTAAACCTGGAAAATTATATCTCTTATATTTTGAGAAATTTGATCCGAGTAAATCATATTTACTATCCCTTCCGTTGGGTCGGTCCAGGCAGCTAAGGAAGGGAAGCAATTAGTTTCATAAACCCAAGCTTAGAGACTACCTCTCTGTCACCCATAAGGTGGTCAAGTTATTTGATAGTATCTAAATCTTTTAACATGATTAATTTAATTTTAATTGTTTTAGAGCATATGGGATTTCCCTTCAGTCTGGTCCATTCCTTGGTCGGATTTTCCATGGCACTCACAAATGTACTAGTTGTTTTTGCATACTCATTTTTAAACCTCTTAATCATCTTTGAATTACTTAATTATTTATTTGAAAAGGTCCATGAAAGATTCGGAAAAGAATAATTAAGTTAAAACCATTATTTTCAAAAGTTATTAAAAATTGCTGTGGAAAAGTGCTGCAAATAGTGTTTCAAAAGCTATATTGATCGAAACAAATTTTCTATCTTTTGAAAACTCATTTATATAACTGAAATATATTTAAAACATTTAAAAAGATTTGTATAATTTATTTCATATTTTAAAGAATTAAAAATACCCATTTTAAAAAAATTACTACTTTGGCATCCGAATTGCCAAAGCGTGATTTTATTTAGAACTTGATTTGCTCATATTTTAAAATCTACCAAACGAAGTCTCGATTTTCTTTAGTTCTTTGAAAACTGTAGTTATAAGATTCAAAGAATTCTTATTATAAGGAATTCTGACTCTAAATCCATCTTATAAATGGATATAACCATTAAGACGCGAAATCGCGAACTTCCATTACGCGACGTGCCTATTTTTGACTAAACTTTCAATATTTGTTTAAACTTTTTCAAAACACTTTTAAATATTTATAAAACATTTCTAAACCATATTAAACCACTTTTAAGAGGTTTAAGCATTCCATAAACACCATTTCATTAATAAAAGAAAAGTGATTTCCTTTGTGATTTTCGACGTGTATTAAAAGTGACTTTTTAATACAACTAAATAACAATATTAAACAACAAAACTTAATGATCAAAACATAGTAAACATCCATTACAAACATCATATCATCATCCAAAAATATAATATAAGTTAGAGTTTCTCACCATGGATTAAACAATAGATTTTATAAAAGACTGTAGCATTGGTAACTCGGATTTTTAGCTCATGATCACTTATGCTCTAGCTCCTATGTGGCTCGGCCTTACTTGGGGATGGAATATTGTGTTCATGGCCTAGGATTTGGATGGAGGAAGGCTCCGCTATGGGGTGAATGGTGGTGGCCATGGGTAGAAAGAGGAGAAATGAGGTGGTTTGGTTAAGAGTTTGTGATGCTTTAACTATATATATATATATATATATATATATATATATATATATATATATATATATATATATATATATATAGACACACACACACATGCTATGTAATTTTAGTTTCTTTTTAGGAAATATTTTGACATTATTTATTTTAGTATAGAAGCCATGAAAGAGGAGAGAAAAGAGCTTAAAAATGAAGAAGAAAACATATGAAAATGAAGAGGAGAAAGGGTGCTATTTACAGGGAAGGAAGAGGAGAAAAATATTTAGATATTTATGTGCCTTCATTGCCATCTTTATCGCCTCCACATGCACTACTTCCCATCATGTGTTCGGCCAAAGTGACCCCCATCATGGTCAAGGTCATGTTCAAACCCATGTGCATGTGTAAGTGTTGACTTTGTGGTTGCTTAAGAGGTATGGATGTAGATAATATCTTGGATATTTTTGGATATATATACAAATATATGTATATGTATATATGTGTGCAAATATTTATGTTCGTGTGCATGTGAGTATCTTCATATATGAATACATGTATATGTGCATATCTATGTCACATATAATCCACAACGTTGCACAACTTATTCACGTTGAATTGTTATGAATTTTGATTTTGATTTCTGATCATATTTTCTTTTCTTAGTTAATATACACATATTTGTAAACAAAGTATAAAAATAATATTCCATTATTATATAATAATTAAAAGAGCTTACTTAATAATTAAAATAATTATTAAATCGTTTAAACTGAATTTAAATTTAAAAATCAATTATTCCAAAATAGTGATATCTATAATAGTTTTATAAAAGCAATTTAAATTTCAAAATAAAATAGATAATTATATTACATATTCATACTCATATATATAAATGAGTGTACATATCCAGCCACATGCACGAGTTCGGATGGCTAAAGAGCTATTTGTTGATAAAACGATTTACAGTTATTTTGTCGATATTTTAACCAAAGTATATATTTTTGTAAATACATATTCAAAATAATATTACAATTATTATTTATAATTCAAAACATCATCATTTATGTTTGAAAATCTTATTTTTGAATATTTTGAAATTTTGTTAAAGTGATGAATTAACGGGTGGTTACAGTTTTAATTATTTTGCATGTTATATTTTCTACTTTCATTTTATATTCTATGAACTTATCGTATCTATCTAGCTTGTGTTACACATGTTCATATAAGTGAAAATTAATTGGGCAATTTAACAAAGCAAGTGGATCCACTTTTAGTGTCGTAAGTTCTTAGACTTCATGCATCTATACGCATCAATCCAAAGAGTTTGTTAACTCCTTTGTCACTCCTATTAAATGGTTGCTTTGCATTAATTCTTTAAGACATAATTCGAGATTACCATATGATTCATAATTATACGATTAAAGAAAATTTCATAAAGTTATGTCTTACTCCATAATTCCAAAAATAATTATTAATATTTTAGATGCTTTTGTATTATGTATAGCAAACCACCACTATTGTTATAAGAACCAATACCATCATCGATATACCAAAAATTGATATATTTTACAATAAATATTAATAGAATTATATTAAAATAAATCTACATCTAATTTTGGGCAAAACCGAAACAAGTGGTTATTTAATGTATAATATTTTATATACATGAAAGTAATTTTCAATACGTGATGCGTCCATTAACAGTTACTATATGGTTATTTCCGCTGTTATGATAACAACATTTGAAATAGAAGCTCCATTCCATTATTTACTATGAGCTATTTATTTATTCTATTGTAACTAATTGATAGTCGAGAATTTTAGATCAAATATCTCAAACTTAAAGAAATAGATCATATATAAAAAATAATTCTATAAGAAAAGCACAGTAGAAATCATTTCTTGCTTTTAATTAAGTGCCTACAAATATTTTACACAATCTTGTTTTGGTGTTTCTTCATGAAGCAAAGATGACAACTCACTCATTCTTCATCTCAACTATGTCTATGTTACATCCACTCACAGACTTCCACTTTCTCATTTAAATAGTTGAACCATTCAAAAAGGAAACCCTTTACTACAAGTTTGCACTTAGTTTCTTTATAAAAATGCAATCGGTCATCCTTAAAATATTAGGAAGGTTGAATAAGTTTCACTTCAACAAATAGGTCCAAACTGGCATTTCAATTATTGATTTCTTAGGTCTATTTATAGTTCTTGGTTTATTGTTGTTCCCAACACAATAAGATGCTTAATTTATTTAATCATATTAAATATATGATCTTGCACTAGGTTCACTTGATCTTTTTTAATGAAACAATTTAATCGAAATTCCATATATTATGGAATGTGACCGTTCACCATACAACTTTTGTATGTGTCCGACATGGATCAAAATCCATATTTTTGTATTGTTTTGAAGTTCAAAATTCATGGAAGATAATACATGGCCAGAGAAAAATCCACAATTAAATGACTATGAATCGAGAGTTTTTAATTGTAACGACCAAGAATTTTGCTTTATTTGAAATTGTTTATTTAATTGATTTAAATATTGGAAAGTAAAATTTTATCGATTTAATAAGTTGAATTTTAAATATAATGATTTATTGATAATTTAATTATTAAATTAAATAATTGAAATCGTGAAAATAATTTAAATCTTGGATTTTGTTTGAAAAAAATATTTTAAGGCTTATTAAATTTATATTCATAAGAATGAAGGTAGTAGAATTTTTAAATTGAATTTAAAAAAGATTTACTCGATTTTAAAAACAACTCGTTTAAATTAATGGGGAAAATATTTTAAAGGACAAATTGTTCTAATAATCTAAGCACGAGGACACAGGCTTAATTTTTTTGCAACAAGGATAGGTCCAAAGCCCGATTGTAAAATAAACCGTTCCAACTGCCTGGAAACCAAATTTTCTTTTTCATTCCATTCATTCTCGTTCATTCTTTTCCGTATTCTTCCAAATTACTAAACCCTGCTCAACATAGGTCTTGTGCTCAAGCCCTTCCATAACTCTCAATCCATCCAAATCATCCTTGTAAATAAATACCATCTCCCTGATACTTCCATGAGCTTCCTTTACATATCCTATTTATTAACATGCTACTTTGTTTGCATGTTTCCATATTTCATTTTCACGTGTAACATTATTGGTTATGGCGTCTTCTATTACATAGTCAAATATTTACATATATTATTGCCAAGTCATTCAGTGCATATACATATTGTGAAGTATCGGGCTTACGTGCCTTTATAACATGTACTTCCACATTTTTTTTCTTTTACTCAAATTTCACATGAGTCTTTTCACATTGGAACTACAGTTGCAACTACCAGAATTTTGCCACTTTAAAATATACCGTTTAAAGTGATTTTAAATATAAATTAAGGTAATATGATTCAAGCATAATTAGATAGGATTTTCAAAGTGAAGTATACACAAAATAGTAACGTTTTCGTATATCGACAAAAGTGACAAAATGGTGACTTCAGAAAAGTACGTTTCAATGGTTAAATAAATTATTTTAATTAATTTATGAGGTTTTTATTTTTAAATAGCAATATACAAATTTTTTTTTAATTTTGGTTTACATAAATAAATAGTTTAACTAAAATGTCAAAATATGATCGTAAAACATTTTGTCAAAAATCAACGTTTTGTCAATTAAAAGTTGTCACCACATTGTCGCACCTTTATTTTCTTATATATGAACATATATTCAAATAGTGTAAGTATTAATTAATTCACTAATCAATTTTACTTTTACTAAGCATACTTAAAAAAGATTCAAAAATATAATTAACAAAAGTAAGCATAAAAAGACAAAAAGGTACAAAAGTCAAAAAGTAAAACATCAAATCAAACAAACATAATTATTGCTTTCTTTACTTCATACCTATGTGAAAATGACATAAAGTAACGATTTGAAATGTGATGTTATGTGTTGAAAAATTAAGGGTGCTTAAAAAGTAAGTAAAGGGTATTTTGGTCTTTTTATAAAATATTATTTTAATCCAAATCTTTTTCTATAAATAAGTATCTACTTTCTCACTTTTTTCATTTCTTCTTCTTCCTTTTTCAAGCTTTTCTTCCACTCTCTAATGCATTTTCTCCTCCATTTCCTTACTAACTTTTCAAAACCATATCAAACAAAGTCAAAGTCCACCAAACTTTGCCAAAGACCTTAAAATATCACCAAAACATGGTTGAGCATCTAAAAAGTTGAAGAATGAAGGAGGATGGTGGAGAACCTATTGTGGCCAAGCCATATAGATGTTTGGAGGTGGTGATCGAGCACTTTGAAGCATGGTGGTAGAGTTTACGTGATGGTTTGGTGTAGTTAAGAGGATGTAGTGAAGTGTTGTTGCATATGAATGTTGGTAGGAAGAATTGGTTAAGTTAAAGGTGAATACTCATATTTTAAAGTTACAAATTTCTAAAATTATTTCAAGTTAATTATATAAAAAAATTGTTATATGTTGGATGATAACTTGGTAGATATTATAGTTGATTATATGTTTTTGATAAGGATGATAACTTGGTTTGATACATAATAAGAGAATTGATTATTAATTAACCAAATTAAATATAGAAATTAAATCCATAATAATATGTGTATGGAAATTATTTAGCCTCTTAATGATTTCAAAATATCTAAAAAGATTGAAAATGGTGTTATAATATTATGACATTATATTATGAATTGAAATGAAAAACGAGTTTGAAATGATGAAAATATTGTTTTAAATAACTTAAAATAGTTTAAATATGGCTTAAAACAAATTTGAACTGTTTCTAACAAGTTCCAAAGCAATTCACAAAATTGATCAAAATCGAGCACGTCGTGCAGCGGTAGTTCGTAAATTTCGACTCGTAACTTCAAATTAATGTAGGGAATGAATTATAAGTTGGATTTCTTTAAAATAAAAATTCTTTGGTTCATGATAATAATAGTTTTCAAAGGAATAAAAAAATCAAGGTTTCATCAAGTAGATTTTGAAATATATCCAAAACAATTTTCCAAAAACATCGTGGTTTTTCAGTTCGGAATCCAAAAAGGGATTTCTTTATAAATGATATTTTTAAATAACTAAAAATATGAAATAAATTTGGTAAATCTATAAAAATGGTTTGAAAGTGATCTGGAATGGAAAATATGAATTTTCAAATATTAAAAAGTTTTTAAATAAAATAAGCTTATACAGCACGTTCCGTAGCACTTTTTTTGCTGCGAATTCTATAACCATTTGAAATGTAGTTTTAAACTTAACAATTCTTTCCTAAACCTATCAAATGATTTTAAAATAATAATTAAGTAATTTTGTAGATGATTTGAAAATTTTAATAATAGTTGAATAAATGGTTAAGAGGAATTGTTTATGTCACTTAAACAAAAGGTGAAGAATATTGAATGTAATAACAAACTGAGCATGCGAAAATGACTAGTACATTTGTCCCGCCTATGAGATCTGGAAAGATAAAACGAGGTGTTTAACTAAGGTTAGGGATGGAGCAACCAGTGCCATTAACTTACGTCGCCTATGTTTTCTATTTTTAGGCGAAGGGTAGAATAGATCGAAAGGAAAGTCTGGATCCTCTAAAAGATCATATTTAAGTTTTTCCATGATAAGAGAAAAGAAATAAATTCTTTGTATGTTAATTAAACACAACATCTTTTATTCGATGATTGGTACGATGGAACTGGGATCAGATTTGGGTGATTCCTATCCGAAGAACCAGGATTAGATTTGGGTGATTCCTATCGAAAACCCCTTCAAACTAATTTTCAAAATAAAATATATTGAAGATAAAGATCATTGAAGACGAAGAACTTCATGATGTAGGATTACTTGCCATTAGTCCATGAAGGTGAAATTTACCATAGCTAAGGTGGCAGCAGTGCTATGTTATGAAAATCTTCGATTTGCAAGGACATGATTTGAAGTTAAGAAAGAAATCTTTGAATAAGATTTAATAAATGATTTGGGAATATTTTCCATAAGTTAAAAGTTATAATTTGAATATAAGAAATCTTTGAGTAAGATTAAATGAATGATTTGGAAAGGTTTTCATAAGTAAAAGAGAAAATGATTTGGAATTATTCCAAGATTTAAGAAAGCTTCAAATAAACCAAATGATTTGATAAATGAGACTTAACGATTCCATATACATTTGAAAACAAATAGAAAAAAATTAAAAAGAATATAGCTAAGACAAATATTTTATAAAATATTAAGTAATTGATTGATGATTGATATCCACGTATGAACTTAACATATTTTTATCGATAATTGGCTTCGAAAGAACCAGGGTCGGATTTTGGTGATTCCCATTCGAAAACCACTTAGAACTAATATATACGTTCGAAAGTGAAGATATGTTGAAGATGATGAATATTGAAGATCAAAGATCTTTATAGCGTGAGGACTTCTTGTTGACATGCTCTGGGTCGCTCCCATTATAGAGTTATTTATAGCAGTGGTCACCTCGTTGTAGGGATTTTTTTGGATTGCAAGGGCTTCTCGTCTACCAAGGAAAGTGCCTTTGGTTTCGTTCAGTCCTAGAAAGAACTTGTATGGATCAATGTCTGATATTGCATTTCCGAGACACAACGTTTGACTTTTACAAATGTATATATGCTTGATGGCGCAGAAGGCAACTTCTCTTAGCTTAACACACTTTTCTGAGACATACGAGCTCAGAGGTTGTATGCTTGTGGGAGTCAAATAGTGAACAAAGGAATGGCAATGTGGCATTCAAAGTGGAATCTGTTATAATCAAAGCGTGGTTTTGTATGAAAAGCATGGCTTTGAGGAAATTAAGCGTAGCCTCACTAGCCTCACATCGTGAAGATGATATGGGATACTATGTGGTATGACAGACACAAATTCGGAATAAGTGAGTATGTATGGTGTTGTCCAATACATTGGGCCCTTTGGGGGATACGTCCCTAAAGGCATTTATTGCCCCATTTGGATGTAGTGGTTAGCTTGAGAAAAGCAAGTAACTACCGGTTATCAGTAGTAGTGTAGCAAGTATAGTTCCAAGTGACTAGTTTGAGAAAAGCGATTAAGGCACCGTGAGGACTATGTTTGTTATGCGTGGATCGGAGAAAAGACCACTAGTTTCATGTCATGTTGGAAATCCAATCCCGATACGAGATTTATGGTTTTGATTGCTGTCCCAAAATAGCTGTAATGACTTGCAAATATTTCAGTTACCCCTTTTTGGTATCATATATTCCGTTCGGTATATTCAGTTGACCTAGTCCGTATATATTACCTTAGACTTAGTCCAGATATTGATACCTTATTTGAATAAGTATATTTGAAAGTGTCTTCACAATAATTTCATTAAGAATAACATCAAGTGTATTTTCGTATAAAAGTGTTTTGGTTATCATAAGGTAAAAACCCAACCGTATTTATGTGTGGGCGTGGCCTTATGAGATACCCCATATTTCAAAAAATTTGACAACATTGTCATGATTTATGCATTTAAAATTTCCAGCATATCACGCTGGTTTATCAAGCCTGATCTAGGTATTTTTAATACTTGGGTCAGATCCGAATAGTTTCAAGTTGAGTTAAACACGGGTGGAGTTTCCAGAGGAGAGCTGGAGATCTTCATCATCTTATGGACGTATTCTATTATCTGTTGCATCTATTGCATTTGTTTTGTTGTTTTTCAGATTTGTGAGGAGGTGCTATAACTGTCCACGCTGAATCTAGGTTAGACTCTGATATTATATTTTAAAATTTTCCGCGGTAAAAATTGTTATTGAAATAATATATGTTATTCCATTCTTATGAGATTCTGTTCTATCTTTATTTCCTTTCTACCTTTAATGATCCGCTTATTCATAAAATTTGAGTTGGACATGTATGGTTTATTGTCGATTCAAAACGTATGAGAAAACAGGTCGTTACATTGGGTATCAGAGTTGAAGGTTAAGCGAGAACCTTGGTTTTGGTGAGGTAAAGAGTCATCATAGATAGGGTTAGTAATACCCTAAGATGAGTGACTCATTAGAGATAGGGTTAGTAATGAGTTTGAGTGTAATATAAATGAGTGCATATTTGTTAGTGACTAATAAATTGTTTTGTGTTTATTTATATGCTAAGTGATTTATGGATTCTGATCGATGCGCCTGATCACCATTATCGATGAGGGTTCCTTAAGACTTGAACAAGACGAACCGACACATTGATTTTGAAAAAATTGGTAAAATATTACCTAGGATTATATTTTGAAAATGAAGTATATATTTTGAAAAGTTGTATAGTTAGAAATCAGGATCAGTGAAATTTAAATATGAAAATATTGTGATTAGAATTTCATAGTTTGACTATAAGATATTTCATAAAGATAGTCGATAAGTAAGAAATTTGATAAGGTAATTAAAATCTTTAATACTTATTCAAAAATAATAAATTAAGAAATGATAATGTTAAGTTACAATCATAAATTAATCAATTGCTTGATTTAAAAGTTTAAGCACAAATACCTTGTGAATTAAATTTCATGATTTGACTATAAGGTGTTTAATAATAAGATTTGTTTAAGGAATGAACACATAAGATAAAAATATATTTAAATAATTGTAAAAAAGATAAATATTTAAGGAATAAGAATTAAATTCAAGAAAAAAATTATACAAATTTAAATAAAGTGAATTTATATAAGATAAAATAAATTTATAAAATAGGTTTTATAAAGTAATCTCTAAAGGATTTTGAAAATGATATTATTTCAAATAAAAAGAGGTATTTTATGATAAATAGTTCATTTTGCTTGAAAATAAACTAAAAATGGGCAAGAGATATGTTCAAATGGTAAGCACTTCTCTTAAGTATTACTCTACTTGTTAAAAGGATATATGATACTATTGGTATTATCCAGTTCCTTGGATTGATTTAGAGTTGCTCGATCTGTATAATTTTCTTAAGTTATAGAGATAATGTAAATCATTAACTGATAAGTTAATTAGTAATCTTTATAAAAGTGTTTAAACCAAATATAAATGTTTTGAGCAAACTTTTGTTTTGGGTAATTTCGAGGACGAAATTTTTTTACGTAGGGGAGAAAGCAACGTCCCAGAATTTTACCACTTTAAAATTTACTATTTAAAGTGATTTCAAATATAAATTAAGTAATATAATACGATTCAAACAACATTAGATAGGATTTGGAAAAGGAAGTATGCACAAAAATAGTAACATTTGCCTATATCGACAAAAGTGACAAAATGTTGATTTCAAAAAGTATGTTTCAATGGTTAAATAAATTATTTTAATTAATTTATGATTGTTTATGTTTTTAAATAGCAATAAACAAATTTATTTTTAAATTGGGTTTACACAAATAAATAGTTAACTAAAACGTCGAAATATGATCGTAAAACATTTTGTCGAAAATCAACGTTTTGTCGATTAAAATTTGTCGCAATATTGTCGCACCTTTATTTTCTTATATAGGAATGTATATTCAAATTGTTTAAGTATTAACTAATTCAATAATCAAATTTACTTTTACAAAGCATACTTAGAAAATTCTAAAATATAATTAACAAAATGTAAGCATAAAAAGACAAAAAAAGTACAAAAGTCAAAAAGTAAAGCATCAAATGAAACAAATATAATTATTACTTTATCTACTTAATATTTAAGTAAAAATGACATAAATTAATGATTTGAAATGTGATGTTAAGTGTTGAAAAAATAAGGTTGCTTAAAAAGTAAGTAAATGGTATTTTTGTCTTTTTACAAAATATTATTTTAATCCAAATCTTTTTTATAAATAAGTATCCACTTTTTCGTTTTTTCGCTTCTTCTTCTTCCTTTTCAGGCTTTTCTTCCACTCTTTATTAGCTTCTTCTCTTCCATTTCCTTACTAACTTTTTCAAAACCATATCATAAAAAGTCAAACTCCACTAAACTTTGCCAAAGACCTTAGAATATCACCAAAACATGGTTTAACATCTAAAAAGTTGAAGAATGATGAAGGATGGTGGAGAACCTGCTATGGCCAAGCCTTATGGATGTTTGGAGGTGGTGGTCGAGCACTTTGAAGGATGGTGGTAGAGTTTACATGATGGTTTGGTGTAGTTAAGAGGATGTAGTGAAGTGTTGTTGCATATGAATGTTAGTAGGAAGAATTGGTTAAGTTAAAGGTGAGTAGTCATATTTTAAGGTTACAAATTTCTAAACATATTTCAAGTAAATTATATGAAATGTTTATTATATGTTGGATGATAACTTGGTTGATATTATAGTTGATTATATATTTGTAATATGGATGATAACTTGGTTTGATAAATAATAAGAGGAATGGTTAATAATTAACCAAATTAAATATGGAAATTAAATCCACAATAATATATGTATGGAAATTATTTAGCCTCTTAATGATTTAAAAATATCTAAAAAGATTGAAAATGGTGTCATAATAATATGATATTATAACATGAAATGAAAATTGAGTTTGAAATGATGAAAATATTATTTTAAATATCTTAAAATAGTTTAAATATGGTTTAAAATAAATTTGTATTGTTTTGGACAAGTTCCAAAGCAATTAACAAAATTGGTCAAAATCGAGCTCGTTGCGCAGCGGTGGTTCGTAAATTTTGACCCATGACTTCAAATTAATGTAGAGAATGATTTACAAGTCGGATTTCTTAGAAAATAAAAATTCTTTGGTTCACGTTGATAATAGTTTTCAAAGGAAGAAAGAAAATCGAGATTTCATCAAGTAGATTTTGAAATGTGTCCAAAACAATTTTCTAAAAACATCGCGGTTTTACAGTTCAGAATCCAAAAAAGGGATTTCTTTATAAATGATATTTTTAAATGATTAAAAATATGAAATAAATTTTATAAATCTATTAAAATGGTTTGAAAGAGATTTGGAATGAAAAATATGAATTTTCAAATATTAAAAAGTTGTTTAAATCAAATAAGCTTATATAGCACTTTCCGTAGCACTTTTATCTACGAATTCTATAACCTTTTGAAATGTAGTTTTAAACTTTATAGTTCTTCCCTAAATCTTTCATGAGTGATTTTAAAAGAATAATTAAGTAATTTTATAGATGATTTGTAAATATTAATAATAGTTGAATAAATGGTTAAGAGGAATAGTTTATACCACAAATAGTGAAGAATATTGAATGTAATAACAAACCGAGTATGCAGAAATGACTAGTACATTTGTTACACCTGTAAGATCTGGGAAGATAAAACAAGATGTTAAACTAAGGTTAGGGATCGAGCAATCAGTGCCCTTGCCTTACCTGGCCTATGTTTTCTCTTTTTAGGCGAGGGGTGGAATAGATCGATAGGAATGTCCGGATGCTCTTAAAGATCATATTTATGTTTTTCCAAGATAAGAGAAAAGAAATAAATTCTTTGAATTTTAATTAACCACTTAACATCTTTTATTCGATTATTGGTATGAAGGAACCAAGATCGAATTTGGGTGATTCCTATCCAAAGAACAGGAACAGATTTGGGTGATTCCTATCCGAAAAACATTTCAAACAAATTTCCAAAATAAAATATATTAAAGACAAAGCTCATTAAAGATGAAGATCTTCATGATGTAGGATTATTGTCGTTAGTCCCTAGAGGTGAAATTTGCCATACCTAAGGTGGTAGTAGTCCTCTGTTATGAAAATCATCGATTTGCAAGGATATGATTTGAAGTCAAGAAAGAAATCTCTGATTAAGATTTAATAAATGATTTGGGAATATTTTCCCTAAGTTAAAATGTATAACTTGAATATAAGAAATCTTTTATTAAGATTAAATGAATGATTTGGAGAGGTTTTCCTAAGTAGAAGAGAAAATGATTTGGAATATTACAAGATTTAAGAGAAGTTTAAATAAACCAAATGATTTGTTAAATGAGGCTTAATGAATCCATATACAGTTGAAAAGAAAATAGAATAAATTGAAAATAATATATCTAAGAAAGATATTTTATAGAAGATGAAGTAATTGATTGATGATTGATATCCATGTATGAACTTAACATCTTTTCATCGATAGTTGGCTTCGAAGGAAACGGGGTCGGATTTGGGTGATTCCTATCTGAAAACCACTTCGAACCAATATATACTTTCGAAAGTGAAGACATGTTGAAGATGATGATTATTGAAGACCAAGGATCTCCATAGTGTGAGGACTATTTGTTTACAAGCTTTGGGTCGCTCCCATTATAGAGTTATTTATAGTAGTGGTATCCTCTTTGTGGAAAAAATTTCGTATAGCAAGGGTTTCTCGCCTAACATTGGCCGAGGAAAGTGCCATCGGTTTCGTTCAGTCCTAGAACGAACTTGTATAGACGAATGTCTGATATTGCATTTATGAGACACAACGTTTGACTTTTACAAATGTATATCTGCTTGATGGCGGAGAAGGCAACTTCTCTTAGCTTAACACACTTTTCTGAGACATACAAGCTCAGAGGTTATATGCTTGTAGGAGTCAAATAGTGAACGAACGAATGGCAATGTAGCATTCAAAGTGGAATCTATTATAATCAAAGCGTGGTTTTGTATGAAAAGCATGGCTTTAAAGAAATTAAGCGTAGCCTCACTAGCCTCATATCCTGAAGATGATATGGGATACTATATGATCTGACAGACACAAATTCGGAATAAGTGAGTATGTATGGTGTTGTCCAATACATTGGGCCCTTTGGGGGATACGTCCCTAAAGGCATTTATTGCCCCATTTGGATGTAGTGGTTAGCTTGAGAAAAGTAAGGAACTACCGGTTATCAGTAGTAGTGTAGAAAGTATAGTTCCAAGTGACTAGTTTGAGAAAAGCGATTAAGGCACCGTAAGGACTATGTTTGTTATGCGTGGATCGGAGAAAAGGCTACTAGTTCCATATCATGTTGGAAATCCAGTCCCGATACGAGATTTACGGTTTTGATTGCAGTCCCAAAATAGCTGTAATGACTTGCAAATATTTCAGCTACCCCTTTTTGGTATCATATATTCCGTTCAGTATATTCAGTTGACCTGGTCCAGATATATTACCTTAGACTTAGTCCAGATATTGATACCTTATTTGAATAAGTATATTTGAAAGTGTCTTCAAAATAATTTCATTAAAAATAACATCAAGTGTATTTTCATATAAAAGTGTTTTGGTTATCATAAGGTAAAAACCCATCCGTATTTATGTGTGGGCATGGTCTTATGAGATACCCCTTATTTCAAAAAATTTGACAGCATTGTCATGATTTATGCATTTAAAATTTCCAGCATATCACGCTGGTTTATCAAGCCTGATCTAGGTATTTTTAATACTTGGGTCAGATCCGAATAGTTTCAAGTTGAGTTAAAGACGTGTGGAGTTTCCAAAGGAGAGCTGGATATCTTCATCATCTTATAGACGTATTCTATTATCCGTTGCATCTATTGCATTTGCTTTGTTGTTTTTCAGATTTGTAAGGAGGTGCTATAACTGTCCACGCTGAATCTAGGTTAGACTCTGATATTATATTTTAAAATTTTCCGCTGTAAAAATTGTTATTGAAATAATATATGTTATTCCATTCTTATGAGATTCTGTTCTATCTTTATTTCATTTTTACCCTTAATGATCCGCTTATTCGTACAATTTGAGTTGGACATGTATGGTTTATTGTCGATTCAAAACGTACGAGAAAACAGGCCGTTACATTGGGTATCAGAGTTGAAGGTTAAGCGAGAACCTTGGTTTTGGTCAGGTAAAGACTCATCATAGATAGGGTTAGTAATACCCTAGGATGAGTGACTCATTAGAGATACGGTTAGTAACACCCTAGAATGAGTTTGAGTGTAATATAAATGAATGCATATTCGTTAGTGACTAATAAATTGTTTTGTGTTTATTCATATGCTAAGTGATTTATGGATTCTGATCGATGTGCCTGATCACCATTATCGATGAGGGTTCCTTAAGACTTGAACATGACGAACCGACGCATTGATTTTGAAAAAATTGGTAAAATGTTACCTAGGATTATATTTTGAAAATGAAGTATATATTTTCAAAAGTTGTATAGTTAGAAATCAGGATTAGTGAAATTTTAATATGAAAATATTGTGATTAGAATTTCATAGTTTGACTATAAGATATTTCATAAAGATAGTCGATAAGTAAGAAATTTGATAAGGTAATTAAAATCTTTAATACTTATTCAAAAATAATAAATTAAGAAATGATAATGTTAAGTTACAATCATAAATTAATCAATTGTTTGATTTAAAAGTTTAAGCACAAATACCTTGTGAATTAAATTTCATGATTTGACTATAAGGTGTTTGATAATAAGATTTGTTTAAGGAATGAACACATGAGATAAAAATATATTTAAATAATTGTAAAAAAGATGAATATTTAAGGAATAAGAATTAAATTCGAGAAAAAAATTATACAAATTTAAATAAAATGAATTAGTATAAGATAAAATAAATTTATAAAATGGGTTTTATAAAGTAATCTCTAAAGAATTTTGAAAATGATATTATTTCAACTAAAAGAGGTATTTTATGATAACTAGTTCATTTTGCTTGAGAATAAACTAAAAATGGGCAAGAGATGTGTTCCAATGGTACGCACTTCTTTCAAGTATTACTCTACTTGTTACGAGGATATATGATACTATTGGTATTACCCAGTTCCTTGGGTTGTTTTAGAGTTACTCGATCTATATAATTTTCTTAAGTTATAGAGATAATGTGAATCATTAACTGATAAATTAATTAGTAATCTTTATAAAAGTGTTTAAACCAAATATAAATGTTTTGAGCAAACTTTTGTTTTGGGTAATTTCGAGGACGAAATTTTTTTACGTGGGGAGAATGCAACGACCCAGAATTTTACCACTTTAAAATTTACTATTTAAAGTGATTTTAAATATAAATTAAGTAAGATAGTACGACTCAAACAAAATTAGATAAGATTTGGAAAAGGAAGTATACACAAAAGTAGTAACATTTGCCAATATCGACAAAAGTGACAAAATGTTAATTTCAAAAGGGATGTTTCAATGGTTATGTAACAACCCAGGGTTTTATAACAATTAATTATCGTTGTTAAATGATTAATGTTGATAGCTAATTTCTGTTTGGAATTTTTATCTTTTGGTATTGTTTTCATAAATTTGTTTAAGAATTGTATCGGGCTTTAAAATTTGTTTTGGCCCATTTCTTTTGTTGCCGTGATGGGTATCGTTGTCGTTCCTTAACCCGTTCCCCATTTTATTTTCTCATTCGAAAACCTAAAACCAAACGAAGAAAAAGAAAAAAAAATGGTGGCGGCCTCGATCGCCCCCCTTTCAAAATTAGGGCATAGAAATCGAAGATAATAGCCGCAAAAGTTCGAACTTCGCTCGTTTTCTTCGATCGACTTCGAGATGTCGGTTTCGTCTTCGCTTCGATGAAAGGTGAGTAATTCTTATTACTCACATCTAATTCAAGTCTGTTTCAATGTTGATTCTTTCTATGATGATTTCAATTCGCTCGGTTTTGAACGTTTGATTTGATTTTGTTCGATGTTGATATTTTTCTGACTTAGGTTGATTTTGAGACAGTTGATTTAAGTTGCATTATAAGGTGACTTCGGCTTTGAATTACTTTGCTCACCTCGGCACTTATGTCCTTTTCAAAGTTGATACTTGCAATTGACATTGGTCACTTGATTTTGTGAAAGTACGAACTTATTTAATTTCTGCTATATATCATTGTTTTGAAATTGCTACGGTGCCCTGAGCCTGTTTGCATTGCCTGTTTTATGTGGTAGCTGGATTTGAACTTATGTTGACTTTGGCATTTAACTATCTTTGTTCAAAACTACTGCTTTGATTTTCAGTTGCACTTAGTATCACTTGTTGTACGTCTCCTTGCAGTCAAGTGTGTTTATCCCTATCGTGTTTTCAACCTGACTTGATTTTGCAGTTGCCTTCCCTATCCACTCTAATTCACTATTGCAGTCATGTGTACATTACTCTGATTGGTTGGGCACTGAGTTGTTTGGTCGACTCTTGCATTTCTTTTTCTTATGCTGGTTCATATATATGTAATACAGTTTGCACTGGTTCCCTGTCATGCTCATAAGTGATACATTCATTTAGGTTCATGTATATGTAATACAGTTTGCACTGGTTCCCTGTCGTGCTCATAAGTGATACATTCATTTAGATCTTCATGTATATGTAATACAGTTTGCACTGGTTCCCTGTCTTGCTCATAAGTGATACTTTCATTTATGTCTTCATGTATGCTTGTCGAGTATGGTTCATGAGTCTGGGTGCTTTAGTTTTAGCCTCGACTTCTGTCTCTGTCATGTGCACACTATATTGATTTTAACTCTGACCTCTCTGCTAGTATTACAGTACTCTGGTAGAGATGTACTCGTAGTTGTTTGGCCTGGTCCACTGTCGAGTTCATTTGCATTTGTGGATCTGTACCTAAGTTGTTCCATATAAGTTCATAGTGTGGTTGTGCCTTTGACCCTGGACAGGTGTCTGATACATTATGTAGTGGCCTTACTTGTAACGACCCGGAAATTCCGATCCCAAAAATTCCAGATAGTTAGAGAAAAGAAGAAAAGAGATAGAAGAAGAACAGAAAGAAACACACAATCTCACATTTGCAGCGGATAAAATATAATATCAATAATAATAATTATACCAAAGAAAACTGTATCTATCAATTTTACATCGATATATCAGAGTTACAGAAATTTTATAAAACATTAGACAGATACAATTTAACCTGTCTCAGATATATAATAACATAGTGAAACTCTCCATATGTCCCTGCCATCCAGCTCGCCTCCTGAGCTCCAGAACGTCCTTACTAGGGCTGTCAATGGGTTGGGTCGGGTCGGGTTTGGGTCGGGTCAAGTCGGGTTTGGGTTGATTTTAAATGGGTCGGGTCAACCCGTTTATTAAACGGGTCGAAAAAGCTCAACCCGAACCCGACCCGTTTATAAACGGGTTGACCCGACCTAACCCGTGTAACCCGATTATAAACGGGTCGGGTCGGGTCGGGTCGGGTCGGGTCGGGTCGTAAATGGGTCAGGTCAACCCGTATAAGGTGTAAACGAGTCGTAAACAGGTCGTAAACGGGTCAGGTCAACCCGTATAAGGTATAATTGGGTCGTAAATGGGTCGGGCCAACCTGTATAACCCGTATAAGGTATAAATGGGTCATAAACGGGTCGGAGCGGGTCATAAACGGGTCAAGTCAACCTATATACTGTATAAACGGGTTGTTAACGGGTCAGTTTCGGGTTAGCGGGTCAACTCGAAACCCACCCGTTTATAAACGGGTCAAATTCGAGTTGACCCAAAAATGACCCGCCAATTAAATGGGTCGGGTTAACCTGCTAATTTCCGTGCGGGTTTCGGGTCGTGTTTCGGGTCATGTAGGAAATTGACAGCCCTAGTCCTTACCTGAATAATATGTAATACTCGGTCTGACCCGAGCATTACATCAAAGTAACACCCGGGTCAGGCTGGAAACTAGCGTGAGTAAACCCGTCTAACTTGGAATACAAAGCATACAATTTATATAAACCCGGGGTAACTTATTAATTTACAACTTCACAAGCTGTTATAGACAATACTTATTTCACACGTAAATTTCTAAGTGTCAAACTTAGATTAAATGGTCCAACTTACTTAAATCATTCCATTTCAGCATATTGATTTCACATATCAATCTATAAGGAATCGAAGTGGTTTCGGGTATTTACTAATACCCGACTCCGGTCTCTTCGAATCCAATGTCATCTTAACCCAAGTTATTCAATTAAATCCAATTCAACATTAATTACCAGATAACATTTTTACACATCAACTCATAATTGATAGATAATCATATTATCACCATCCATCCAACATATCATATCACAAAGCAATTCAAATCAAAGATATCAACCAGTCCAAAGCACTCACCATCATTCAATCATTAATAAGCAAAATTGATCACTTCATTAATTACATTAGTTAATGACCCTCAATATACTTTCATTAGTTAGTTATTATTAAGTTTCATTTAATAATTATCCTTTAACTTAATTACATTCATTAATAAATATCAATTCAATAGATATCATCCAATTCAGATGTTCAACAACCAATCATCCATAAGCAAGCATCATCAATTCATATCATAATTAAATTAATTACGTAAATTAAATTAACTCCTTGAGAATTAATCACTTAATCTTGCTTATACAATTATTGATCAATTGCTAACTTTAATTAATTAATCACATCCTTGATTAACTCAATCAATCAATTTATCAATCCTTAATCCCAGATTAATTGTCCTTTATTTATCAATTAATAATCCTAAATTATTATTTAATCTCCTTTCATACAAAGTAATTAATCCTTAATTACTTCATAATCAGTTAATTAACCTTTAATTTACTGATTAGTTATTCATCAATTATCGATTAATAATCTTAATTATTAATCAGTATCTCTTAATACAAATAAATTAATCCATAATTACCTTTATAATTAATTAATTAATTATTAATTAACTAATTAATTATCTCTTAATTATTAATTAATAAATCTAATTATCAATTATTGATTAAGAACTTAATTACAGATTACTTATTGCTTAATCACCCGTTAATTAACCATTTAATTAATCCTTAATTAACCGTTAACTCATTCTTAATTAACCGATAATCAATCCTTAATTACCATTTGATTAATCCTTAATCACCATTAATTAATCAAGTAATTACCATTTAAAAACTTCTTAATTAATTAAACTAATTAATCAAACTTAAATTTTTTTTTTAAAAAATTTACTTAATCAAAATTAATATATTATAACCTTAATTAAGATAAAACGTTCATTTTATAAATGCTTTAATTACCCTTATCATATTTGCATCATTTACTTAATAACTATCTTTACTTAATTAAATTATTAATTAAGTTTTTTAAAATAAAACATTCTACTTAATAAAGTCAAGGTTATCAAACACTACTTAAAATAGCTTGAATATTCATCAAAAACTATTTCCAATTTGGATTTTAAAAACTTGTCTTTTCATAATTTTAAAATATAACTTAAACCTTTAAAGTTATTTAAACACTTACATTTAAAATATGCTTTATTTCTAAATTATGTTTCAAATTGGATTTTGATTTCAGATTTAAATTTAGGTTTAAATCTTCTACTTTTTATTTTAAAACTTTACCTTTAAATTCAATTTGTTTAAACTCTTTTAAAGTTGTTTTAAACTTTTTAATTTATAAAATTTAAAATAAAATTTTAGACCTGTAACCACTACACAGTTAACGGTTACATCATTACTGGCTACTTCGAGTTCACACCCGTGTCCCTCTCTCAAATACACATGCATCCCTTCGAGTCACCCACGAAACTATCCTCCAGACACGAGAAAGCATCGCCGTGCACATGCACGGCCGTTCACCATCGCTCCAGCGAACTTCATACATTCAGGCAAGTCACAAATCTTCTCAGCAAACGATTTAAACAAACGAATCAACATCATCTACTCTAGAACGAAAACAAGTATCCAACACTCGAACTGGAACTCGTCCCACCAGAGAATCCATCTCGCATCCATGTTTCCGACCATCGTAGTTACTGCGACTCCGGCCGCTCCAAGCCAACAACCCACACTGCTATTTCCCAAGGCCATGAGGCACTCGATCACTTCTAGGCAATACAGAGACCCCAAATCCAAACTGGTCCCAAACTAGGGTTAGAAACTTCCCTCAACCACCGCCGACGCCTCTGCAACTTACCCACCTTCCAAGTATTTTTTCCTGGACCACCCTACCTTACTCCATCTCCAATGGTGATCTCGAACAACCCAGATCTTGTGATCATCAGAAATTACCAAAAACCCCATTTCCAGTTATACCCAAAATTCACCATCCACACTTCATTAAAAATTGAGATTTTCTTTTTAAAATTCATATCTTCCAGTGCCAAATTTGTTCATATAACTGTTTCATCTAATTTAACCATGCGATTTTAACATTGATGTTAAAATGTCACTGCATTTGTTTAATTTCCAGATAATTTCCAAATACCAGATACTTAGATATATTTTTAATTCTTAGTTTATAATTAAACTACCTATTTTGTTTGAATCTAAGTCCTAAAAGTTATTTAAACAAAAATATCTTGAAGTTTGATTTTAACTTAATACTGCATTAAGTAAAACAAAGAAGATAAATGCCAACAGGCATACACAATTTCAAAGCATAACAAAACATATTTCATATTTATCTCTACACAGAGGCAACTTATATATATTTAAAATAAACATCATCACAAACTCACAAGCAACAGATAATTAACTACTTAAGTTTTAGTAAAAATGTTTACTCACCAAATTTTTTTTTTTTGAAGAGGCAGAGGAACAGGTTCCTGTAGTTCTCATATTTGCATGCAGAAGAAAGTTTCCAGTTTTCACTTAAACTTGTATTTTTTTTTCTTTGGTTACTCCTATCTTAGGTTTGATTTTAATTTAGATTATATTTGCTCTGTTTTTTCTTGATTTTCAAGGACAGTACAAAGCCCTTTTAATTTGAATAAATTTTTAAACCTTAATTTCTGATACAACAAACATATTTTGTTTGAATCTTAGATTCTAATCATTGATCACATCATGTGATAATGGGTTTTGAACAATTTCTTAACCTGGAAACTAAGAACAGTATAGTGCAGAGACCACAGCATGCACACAAAATACATCTATTCATATATGCACAGGAGATCTGCTAATATAAAATACATACTTAACAAAGAAACAAACATGCAACAGATTTAAATACTTATCTCATTAAAAATGATGTTACTCACCTTTTAATTGCAGAAGACAGAGCAGAAGTATGACTGCATTTTCTAGGTTCTGAAATTCACTTTGCATGTTCTTGAATTGATTTGCATGTTGAAGACATTCTAATTGCTGCTGATTAATCAGTTCTCCTATCTGCATTGCTTGTTTGATTCTTGAATTTCTTGATTGAACTTGATGATTTTGTATTGATATTGTAATTTCCAGATTAACTTCTTTGTTTCAGATTTTAGTTCTACTTCTTAATTTCAGATTTTACAGTTCTTCTTTGTTCTCATTTTTTTCTTTCAGATTTGTATTCATTTTAGTTGAGAATGAATAAAAGAACTAGCTGAAAATTAAAACTCTTTCTTAATCATATTTTTATTTTTAGATTTTAAAATAAATGACACTTGTCTACTATGATGCATTAGCTAACTTACACCTATGCATATTGATTTACAAATGTCTTAACATACATTTTAAAAGTTAACAAATGTTGTAATGTGTTATTTAATATTTACAAATGTTATTCTCTAATGTTTATACATTTTTTAAAATATGATTTTCTTTTTAATAATCTATTTAAGCTATATACATATATTTATGTAATATTCATATGATTATAAAATGTGTATACTTATCCTTTAGTAAATATTCATATGAATTCAAGTAACTTATATTTTGATTCAATTTAATGTTTATATGTTTGAAACATCTATTTTAATTTAAATTGGATACTTTTAAAAAACTTAATACCAAATAAATTAATTTAAGCAAATTAAATTTTTATCTTATCAATTTAAAACCATATTTATTTATTCAATAGCTTTTAAAAGATAAATCTATCAATTAAATATTTATTTAAATTGGATACTTAAATCAATTCCAATCTTATATACAAAGATTATCAAATCAATTAAATTTTTAAACAAAGATTATTAAATTGATATGCTTTAAAAATTCCGGGTCATCACATTCCTTCCCCCTTAGAATCTTTTCGTCCTCGAAAAGGAACGAAGCCAGAATTATTTAAAATGCTTATTATTAGAAAAATTATTCTTTGAAACTCTTTTAAAATCTACATAATATTATAAAAATGGTTTTATAAAAATACTTTTTATAACTCGATGTTTTAACCAGTCCATCCTTGTTCTCACAGAAATTCGGTCATACGTTGATCGGGCGTACGACTGAAAATCTATAAGTACTTAGCAGACTCGTTTTAACACCTAGTGAAAATACTTTGAAAATAATTTTATTGAAAATTAAGAAAACAGTTTTTGAAAATAAAGGATATATTTTTGGTGAGAGTGCTCTGGAAATCATCACCCCATCCATGGTCGCAGTTAACCCGATGATTACGTTGTCGTCCCGACAAAATCCACAGATAACTGTAGGCCTCCGCTCCCCACGATTACACCATGGAACCCGCTACAAATCGCAGCTACAACTGGGATTACGTAGCTATCACAGCTAAAACCCATATAACTGTAGGCATCAGCGCCCTCGAATTTCGCTGCCAAAAATGAAACTTCTCCACTCCACTTGACCATAGATCGCAGTCTACCGATGTTGCGTTGCCTTCCCGGCAAAATCAAGTGTAGACCGTTGACACTCATCCTCCACACGATTTTCGCTATGGTCCCCACAGTAGATCGCAGTGACATCGAGTTACACTGTCGTCACAGCATAACCCAAATGTCCCTGTAGGCATCAGCGCCATCGACTTTCGCTACCCAATAATCCTCAGAAACTAGTTTTGTCCGGACTCCTCACAGTATCAACTTTAGAACCCCTCCTTGGGGCTCAAGGCAGCACCACCCGGTGGTACTCCTGAGAAGTCCATTCCAAGGGAGCGCCTTTTTCCCCAGAGCATCATCAAAACATTTTATACTATTCATATATAGTATCTTCAAATCATACACCAAGTATGATATCATACAAAGCTCCTTTACACAAAATCGATTATCCCAAAATCGCTAATTCTCAAACTAGGCTTTCCAAATTCATTATTGATTTTATCTAAAAATCAAAAGCCTTTCCAAATCCATAGGTTCCCAAAACCTTTTCCAAAATCCTCATAAGATCCTTTAGTTATATATATACAGATATATAAAATTTTCAAAACTTTGGATCATTTCAAACTTGTATAAACTCCTTTTATACTTCAAAACACCTTCAAAATCCTTTTCTTCTGGCAAGAGATTCAACAAGGGGAGTTTTATCTTATATAACAAGGATATATAACTTTATTTATCCAAAATCAAATATCCAAATTTGATTACTCCTTTCAATATCAATTTCATTCAAATCCGTACGATGTACACATATCATTCGTATGCCATACCCATTTGATCGCTCACTTGATCACACAATTTCACTTCCGAACTAGTATCGTCCACCTGACTTTCTAGTGCGGACACAGATCTGGTTTCTTGATCAGAAATCGTCATTCTCCTTGCATAGTCATAACTATGATAGAGAACATCCAGAACCAATCAACAATCCATATCCAGGTTCGCCGTCGAAAATCGAGTGAAAAATCCCACTCGGATCTATATAATTATCTCGAAATTCTATGCTCGAATCTGGAACAAATCACTATGCGAATAGAATAACATACGTACACCCTACGTATTTATCTTTATTGGTTATTAGCCAAATCAAATCTCTTTCTATTCACATTTACTTAAATTTCCATTCACTTACTCATAATTGCTTCAATCCATTTGGATTATCAGCTCTATTCTTATCTCGATTGAGTATTTGACCAATAACAGTTTAAACTCCGACCAGTTTAAATTTAGAAAATAACTTGAAAAGTTTAAAAATAGATAGGTAGTTGAAAAATAATTACTAGTTTGTAAAATAGGTGTAAAATAGTTAGAAGATAGCTTGAAAAATTATAGAAATTTTAGATAATTGCAAAATAATAGTAAGGTGGTAATTAGTTTTGTAAAATAGTTGAAATATAGTAATTAGTTTATAAAACAGTTGGAAAATTGTTAAACAGTTTCAAAAATAATTGTAAAACAAGTATAAGATAGTTTGGTTTTTAAAAGATAAGTTGTATATATAATAAATAGCTTGGAAAAATAGGTTTATATTAAAACAATTATATTAAAAATAGTCCAGAGTCAAAACTGCTCACTTCCCAATCTCCATTCTCATCAATTCAATTTAAATTTCTACTTTCATTTAAATTGACCCAATTCCAATTTCAAACACCATTTCCAAATCAAGTTTAATTATTCTTAATTTCCTCCCAAATTCAATTCAAATTCCATTTGAATTTTATACTATTCAACTTTAATTACGATTTCAAATTAATCAAATTCAAATTTTCCATTCGAATTTTATACTTATACATCTTCAATCACCCACTCAATTAATTCAAATCAAATTCAATTTGAACTAATTCAAATTTCAAATTTAAACCATCTCGAATTATATAAATTTGAGTTAATACTTCAAATATTGATTTAATTCCCTTAAATCAATTTACCTTTTAATCCCAACAATGGATTACCATACTCCATTTCTCATTCATTTAAACAAATCCAATTCACTACATAAAGATTTTTAACAACAATAGGATGATATCAACTAATTTATTTTAAAACATCCAATTATTTTCAATTTCTAGATCTCAAACCCATTTTGAGATCACTCAAACTCTCAATTCGAATCAACCATTTAACTTCCCAAGTTAAACTTAATTTACATAATCTAGTCAACCTTTTACAAATTGAAATTCCATTCCAAATTTGAAAATTCTTTTCCACTTATATGTTCAAAAACTTATCATTTGGGTATCATATCTTATTCCAAATCCAAAACTCACCATTTAGAGTTTATTTCAAACCACCTTTGGTTTTTAATTCAAAACAAATTTATTTTAAATTTTCAAACAACTCTTATTTGAAATAGGACCATTTCATTCAAATGCATTAAATAATATTATTTGTTATTTTTTTAAATTAATTACATCATTAATTAATCACGTTCGGTAATTAACTTATTTCTTAATTACCTTCATTAAGTAATCGTCCCTTAAATAACTTACCTCTAGTTACTTCATTAAGTAATTCCCTCCTTATTTATCATTTTCAATTGTTATCCTTTCACATTTACAATTTATTCTCATCAAATGGTTATTTCCTTAAAATATTTTATTGTTTAAAACAATCATCCCATTATTAAACACAATAACCATTCAATTTCCTGGTTTTGAAACCAATTCTGATTCATCTTATTTTGAAATTCTTTCTTAACTTTAAGATTTTAATTTAAGTTTGAATCCATTTCAAACTTATGCTTATTAAATTTCAATTTGGTTGTATTATATTACTTCTTAATTCTTACTATTACTTTTAATTTAATTAATACTACAACCAATTTCCTTAACATAATAGATAATCTATTTCTTATATAAGATTCATTTACTTTCGAAATCATTTAAAAACCTTTATTTAAGAAAATAACAAGTATGCTCACTCAAATATATATATATATATATATATACACACACACACACACACACACACACACACACTCAACTCATCCTAGGGTACCACTTACCCTATCCTTAATGAGTAATCCCACCAGAGCCAAGGTTCTCGCTTAACCTTCAGCTCTGATACCAAATGTAACGACCCGGAAATTCCGATCCCAAAAATTCCAGATAGTTAGAGAAAAGAAGAAAAGAGATAGAAGAAGAACAGAAAGAAACACACAATCTCACATTCGCAACGGATAGAATATAATATCAATAATAATAATTATACCAAAGAAAACTGTATCTACCAATTTTACATCGATATATCAGAGTTACAGAAATTTTATACAACATTAGACAGATACAATTTAACATGTCTCAGATATATAATAACATAGTGAAACTCTCCATACGTCCCTGCCATCCAGCTCGCCTCCTGAGCTCCAGAACGTCCTTACCAGAAAAATATGTAATACTCGGTCTGACCCGAGCATTACATCAAAGTAACATCCGGGTCAGGCTGGAAACCAGCGTGAGTAAACCCATCTAACTTGGAATACAAAGCATACAATTTATATAAACCCGGGGTAACTTATTAATTTACAACTTCACAAGCTGTTATAGACAATACTTATTTCACACGTAAATTTCTAAGTGTCAAACTTAGATTAAATGGTCCAACTTACTTAAATCATTCCATTTCAGCATATTGATTCCACATATCAATCTATAAGGAATCGAAGTGGTTTCGGGTATTTACCAATACCCGACTCCGGTCTCTTCGAATCCAATGTCATCTTAACCCAAGTTATTCAATTAAATCCAATTCAACATTAATACCAGATAACATTTTTACACATCAACTCAAAATTGATATATAATCATATTATCACCATCCATCCAACATATCATATCACAAAGCAATTCATATCAAAGATATCAACCAGTCCAAAGCACTCACCATCATTCAATCATTAATAAGCAAAATTGATCACTTCATTAATTACATTAGTTAATAACCCTCAATTTACTTTCATTAGTTAGTTATTATTAAGTTTCATTTAATAATTATCCTTTAACTTAATTACATTCATTAATAAATATCAATTCAATAGATATCATCCAATTCAGATGTTCAACAACCAATCATCCATAAGCAAGCATCATCAATTCATATCATAATTAAATTAATTACGTAAATTAAATTAACTCCTTGAGAATTAATCACTTAATCTTGCTTATACAATTATTGATCAATTGCTAACTTTAATTAATTAATCACATCCTTGATTAACTCAATCAATCAATTTATCAATCCCTAATCCCAGATTAATTGTCCTTTATTTATCAATTAATAATCCTAAATTATTATTTAATCTCCTTTCATACAAAGTAATTAATCCTTAATTACTTCATAATCAGTTAATTAACCTTTAATTTACTGATTAGTTATTCATCAATTATCGATTAATAATCTTAATTATTAATCAGTATCTCTTAATACAAATAAATTAATCCATAATTACCTTTATAATTAATTAATTAATTATTAATTAACTAATTAATTATCTCTTAATTATTAATTAATAAATCTAATTATCAATTATTAATTAAGAACTTAATTACAGATTACTTATTGCTTAATCACCCGTTAATTAACCATTTAATTAATCCTTAATTAACCGTTAACTCATTCTTAATTAACCGATAATCAATCCTTAATTACCATTTGATTAATCCTTAATCACCATTAATTAATCAAGTAATTACCATTTAAAAACTTCTTAATTAATTAAACTAATTAATCAAACTTAAATTTTTTTTAAAAAAAATTTACTTAATCAAAATTAATATATTATAACCTTAATTAAGATAAAACGTTCATTTTATAAATGCTTTAATTACCCTTATCATATTTGCATCATTTACTTAATAACTATCTTTACTTAATTAAATTATTAATTAAGTTTTTTAAAATAAAACATTCTACTTAATAAAGTCAAGGTTATCAAACACAACTTAAAATAGCTTGAATATTCATCAAAAACTATTTCCAATTTGGATTTTAAAAACTTGTCTTTTCATAATTTTAAAATATAACTTAAACCTTTAAAGTTATTTAAACACTTACATTTAAAATATGCTTTATTTCTAAATTATGTTTCAAATTGGATTTTGATTCCAGATTTAAATTTAGGTTTGAATCTTCTACTTTTTATTTTAAAACTTTACCTTTAAATTCAATTTGTTTAAACTCTTTTAAAGTTGTTTTAAACTTTTTAATTTATAAAATTTAAAATTAAATTTTAGGCCTGTAACCACTACACAGTTAACGGTTACATCATTACTGGCTACTTCGAGTTCACACGCGTGTCCCTCTCTCAAATACACATGCATCCCTTCGAGTCACCCACGAAACTATCCTCCAGACACGAGAAAGCATCGCCGTGCACATGCACGGCCGTTCACCATCGTTCCGGCGAACTTCATACATTCAGGCAAGTCACAAATCTTCTCAGCAAACGATTTAAACAAACGAATCAACATCATCTACTCTAGAACGAAAACAAGTATCCAACACTCGAACTGGAACTCATCCCACCAGAGAATCCATCTCGCATCCATGTTTCCGACCATCGTAGTTACTGCGACTCCGGCCGCTCCAAGCCAACAACCCACACTGCTATTTCCCAAGGCCATGAGGCACTCGATCACTTCTAGGCAATACAGAGACCCCAAATCCAAACTGGTCCCAAACTAGGGTTAGAAACTTCCCTCAACCACCGCCGACGCCTCTGCAACTTACCCACCTTCCAAGTATTTTTTCCTGGACCACCCTACCTTACTCCATCTCCAATGGTGATCTCGAACAACCCAGATCTTGTGATCATCAGAAATTACCAATAACCCCATTTCCAGTTATACCCAAAATTCACCATCCACACTTCATTAAAAATTGAGATTTTCTTTTTAAAATTCATATCTTCCAGTGCCAAATTTGTTCATATAACTGTTTCATCTAATTTAACCATGCGATTTTAACATTGATGTTAAAATGTCACTGCATTTGTTTAATTTCCAGATAATTTCCAAATACCAGATACTTAGATATATTTTTAATTCTTAGTTTATAATTAAACTACCTATTTTGTTTGAATCTAAGTCCTAAAAGTTATTTAAACAAAAATATCTTGAAGTTTGATTTTAACTTAATACTGCATTAAGTAAAACAAAGAAGATAAATGCCAACAGGCATACACAATTTCAAAGCATAACAAAACATATTTCATATTTATCTCTACACAGAGGCAACTTATATATATTTAAAATAAACATCATCACAAACTCACAAGCAACAGATAATTAACTACTTAAGTTTTAGTAAAAATGTTTACTCACCAAATTTTTTTTTTTGAAGAGGCAGAGGAACAGGTTCCTGTAGTTCTCATATTTGCATGCAGAAGAAAGTTTCCAGTTTTCACTTAAACTTGTATTTTTTTTTCTTTGGTTACTCCTATCTTAGGTTTGATTTTAATTTAGATTATATTTGCTCTGTTTTTTCTTGATTTTCAAGGACAGTACAAAGCCCTTTTAATTTGAATAAATTTTTAAACCTTAATTTCTGATACAACAAACATATTTTGTTTGAATCTTAGATTCTAATCATTGATCACATCATGTGATAATGGGTTTTGAACAATTTCTTAACCTGGAAACTAAGAACAGTATAGTGCAGAGACCACAGCATGCACACAAAATACATCTATTCATATATGCACAGGAGATCTGCTAATATAAAATACATACTTAACAAAGAAACAAACATGCAACAGATTTAAATACTTATCTCATTAAAAATGATGTTACTCACCTTTTAATTGCAGAAGACAGAGCAGAAGTATGACTGCATTTTCTAGGTTCTGAAATTCACTTTGCATGTTCTTGAATTGATTTGCATGTTGAAGACATTCTAATTGCTGCTGATTAATCAGTTCTCCTATCTGCATTGCTTGTTTGATTCCTGAATTTCTTGATTGAACTTGATGATTTTGTATTGATATTGTAATTTCCAGATTAACTTCTTTGTTTCAGATTTTAGTTCTACTTCTTAATTTCAGATTTTACAGTTCTTCTTTGTTCTCATTTTTTTCTTTCAGATTTGTATTCATTTTAGTTGAGAATGAATAAAAGAACTAGCTGAAAATTAAAACTCTTTCTTAATCATATTTTTATTTTTAGATTTTAAAATAAATGACACTTGTCTACTATGATGCATTAGCTAACTTACACCTATGCATATTGATTTACAAATGTCTTAACATACATTTTAAAAGTTAACAAATGTTGTAATGTGTTATTTAATATTTACAAATGTTATTCTCTAATGTTTATACATTTTTTAAAATATGATTTTGTTTTTAATAATCTATTTAAGCTATATACATGTATTTATGTAATATTCATATGATTATAAAATGTGTATACTTATCCTTTAGTAAATATTCATATGAATTCAAGTAACTTATATTTTGATTCAATTTAATGTTTATATGTTTGAAACATCTATTTTAATTTAACTTGGATACTTTTAAAAAACTTAATACCAAATAAATTAATTTAAGCAAATTAAACTTTTATCTTATCAATTTAAAACCATATTTATTTATTCAATAGCTTTTAAAAGATAAATCTATTAATTAAATATTTATTTAAATTGGATACTTAAATCAATTCCAATCTATTTACAAAGATTATCAAATCAATTAAATTTTTAAACACAGATTATTAAATTGATATGCTTTAAAAATTCCGGGTCATCACATTACTTGTGCATTTTGATGTTGTGAGTCGCCGAGTCATTTTGCATTTTAACTTGGCTAATTTCCAGTTTCATGTTGCCATGTTTATGCTAGTTCATTCATGTAGTAACCTTGTTTCACCTGCAGCCTTTATGATTTGCATTTGTTTGGATATTGAGTTGCATTGATTTTTGTACTTGAGTATTGCCTCAGCTTTGCTTGAGCTTGTATCTTTGAATTTGGTTGACTTGCAGCTTGATGGTCATATCCACTTGTTGTTGATCTCCATGTGGCTGCAGTTTTTGTTGCGGTTTGCCCTTGTATGTTTGGGGTTGTTACTATTTGGCCCTTGTTGCTTTGTATTGCACTGACCACTGTATTCATGTGCATTTGGTCATTCGAGTTGTGTTGCTTTACAGTTGTGTTGAGGCAGTTTGCATATGAATTAGCTGTCTTGACCAATTGATTTCATTTGGATTTGTTTTTCTAATTTCACTTGAGTTGAATCCGGTATTCGGATTTGACCTTGTGTTCGTTTGTGAATTTTCATGGTGTACATACGTGCACATTGTCCGTGTCTATCTACTTTGACCATTGAGGCCAAGGCATTGACATTTGAATCTTCATTGATTTTGGTTCGTTGATCTTTTGTGTACATCATCACTGTAGTGGCAAGGCAGTGCACGCAAGCTGTAACGACCCGTAAATTTTCGATAACTAAAATAGCTAATTTAAAAGATTTCGTGATTTAATGTTAGAAAAATTTTGTAATTCGTTTGGAATAATAATAACTGGAATAAATTGCAACAATAATTATCCAAGTAATGAAAAATGAATGCTACTTAGTGAATGCCTTTGAAATCAATAGTTGAATAGGATAATAAATGTTGAAATTCATTGGGTATAATAGAGTAATTGATTGATAAGTAAAATCTATTTAAAATCAAATATTGAATATTGAACAGGTAAATTGTTTAAATTAAATATTTAAAACTTAATGAATAATTGAATAACTGTAAAATGAAAATAGTGTTCTAAATTGTGAATTTGTTTTAAAAGTTGATTCTTAAAAGTTCAATTTCAATATTTCAAAAGATAATGAATTATTGGATAATCGAAATTGTTTAAATTAAATATTTGGAAATTATTGAATAATTTAATAATGGGAATTGAATAACCGTATAATGGAAATAGTTTTTCTATAATTTTAATTCGTTTCAAAAGTTAAAATTTAAGTTCCTTTTGAATATCTCAAAAGATAGTGATTTAAGAATAATCAAATTGTTTAAATTTAATATTACAGATGTTTGAATAATTAAATTCTGAATTTGATATGATCAATTTGATATTGAAATTTAATATATGAAAATAGAGTTAATAATCGAAATTTGATTTAATATGATTCAGATTGGTTTCCAAAGTGAATATAAGTTATATTGGGATTATAATAGAGTTAATAAGATTTTAAAATTGGAAATTATTGGACAATTGAATAACGGGTTTAATATGATTAAAAATGAATTGTAAAATTTTATTTTTATCATATTAAAGTAAGAATGATGTTGTATAACTTTTAAAATTGAATTAAAAGTAAAATTGTGAAAATTGAATATTTTAATATTTAATTATCGACTGAAAAATAGCCTATTTTTGAACAGTCTTGAAATTGGACGAAACTAGTTCCATTGGATCCGTAATAGTTTGTTATTATCGGATTTCAATTTTCGTAGCAATCGGAGTTTTCGTTTGACCGTGGCAGCTCGAAACGCATCGAAATTGTTTTAATATTAATTTGACGAGTTAAAATAGTCATTTTTCAAACAGTCTCGGATTTTGACAAAACCAGTTTCATCGGATCCGTAATATGATATTATTGTAAGGTTTGAAATTTCGTGTCAATCGGATTTATCGTTTGTCCGGGGCAAGCCAAAACGCCTAGAAATTAGTTTAAATCGTTTTAATTTAAATTGATCGTTTATCGCTGTAACTCACACATGCGATCGAATTAGCTTCCGAAACCTATTCCATTGTGTTCGGAACGCGGGATAAACCCTAGAAACGCCGGTCACCGCGCGTAAATCGGAGTTTGAAAAATCTGAAATGAATAGTGTTTTGAATATTCTCTATATAAGGCCTTCATCATTTCATTTTGCACTCAACACCCTGGCTAGGGTTACAGCCGCCATTATCATATTCAATGGCCAGAAAACACCATCCTTCCTCCTCTATTTTCTTCAGAACCGTGAATCAATACGAGAAATGTTCAACTGCAAAAACGTAGAGGGTAGTGCGATCTTTAATTTCAACGGTTATGATCGGGAAATTCGTAGCCGATCAACGGCAATTGGAGCTGGAAGGTCGTGTGTTCATGCATGAAAACCAAGGCAAGGAAGGGGCTGAGCTGTACGTCGTTCTTAGCGTGGGTCGAGCTTGAGACGAGCTTCCATTCGGCGGTCTCTGATCAACTTCTCGACGTCGTATGGTGGTGCGGCCATCATGGATCGTTCGTGAGCAATGGGTAGCTTGGTCGCGTTCGTTATCTGTTGGAGGGAGAAGAACATGAAGTGCGGCTTGGATTTAGGGCTGGGGTGATCAACGATTGGGATTGAAAGCGGGTTAGAAAAGAAATTATAAATTGTAAATTTATTATATTATAATTCGAATAAACTTTAAACTATCGTAACTTTGTCATACGAGGTCAGAAAATTACGAAACGAATTGCGTTGCAATCGTTTCGTCGAGCACTACGCAATGCAACTGGATTGGAATCATTTGGAGGTAGAGAAAATTTTGAGTTAAATCGAACGTCGTTCGATTTGATTTGAAATCGTAAAAATCAAGGTGAGTGTTTTATAACGCTCACAACGTACTGAATATCTTTATGCTAGCTAAATTTGATATTATGAAGTGATATGAATTTTATTTGTCGTTGTTTGATAGAATTTAATTGTCATATAGATTGTCATTTGAATTAACCGTTGAAAAATTAAATTGACAGTTAAATGGAAATTGAAATTGAATTGCGATTAAATTACCTGACATTGATAACTATGAAATTGCCATGAATTGTATTGTCTATTGGAGGATTTATTTCGATGGATGCTATTGGTTGATATTTAAATGTTTGGATGCTTATTTGCTTATATATAACCTGCTATGCATACATATGACACTATGATTGGTTTAAGTGATATATATTCATCCCTGACATTTAATTGAAATAAATAATTACTTGGCCATAGGATAGAAAATTATATCCGGACACCGGATTAGCTAAATTAATAATTTTTAAAATCGTTGATTTGAAATTTATTTAAATGTTTGGATTTAAAAGTTATAAATAGAAATTAATTTATAGAAATCGAATTTATCGAAAAATTGAGTTTGGAATGTTGAAATAAATTTAGATTAAGAAATTGTTAAATAATTTAAGTTGAGACTTTGAAATTTAAAATTTGGATATGATTGAATTTCGAAACTTTATTTGTTTAAAGATTGAACATTATTTCGAGCTTTGAGTACTACTAAGTAAAAACGATATAAAAAGATATTTCGAAATTGGGCTTGAAATTGAATCATATTTGTAATTGGGTTTTAAATTTGAAGATTGAAAGATAATTTTGTTAAGTGTTATAAATTGATATTTTGAAAAATCAAGCTCCGAATCGATATAAATTGAAATTGAATTAATTGAAAGTGAATATAAAATTGAATAAATTTGAAGTCAAAGTTTGACGTTGATTGAATCGAAATCGAAATTTAATCGGTAGAAGGGAAATTGAAATTGTTTTGAATTGGGAAGTTATAATTGAAATGGTTTGGTTTTGAAGCTGTTTTATTTTGTTTCCAAATTACTCAGTTATATAAACCATTTTTGAATACTTAAACTAATTTATCTATTTTAAATCCATTTTAAGACTTTAAGTATTTTTAACTAGTTTAATTATTTAAACTACTTTTAAAACTACTTAAAACTATTTTTCTAAAATTTCAAGCTGGTCAATAAGGTGAAATGTTTATATTTAAATCTTGAATTTAAATACGAATTGGGTTAAATGAAGTTGCAACCTAAATTGAAATTCGAAATGATTTTGAAATCGAAATGAGATATTGATGGGAAAATGATTTTTGAAACGAAATCTTACATTTGAAAAGATATGATGATATTTGAAATGGATTTGATTTTGAAGCGAATATGATATTTTGATATCAATTATGAACCGATTTGAAATGTAAAAGAGCCAACGGTTTAATAATACGTAGTTATTAAAGAGACCGGGATCGGATATGGACATACTCTCTGTCGATACCGAAAACCACTTTACTAACTATTATACGCGGAGTGTTGATCCAGAATGAAGTGGATGGTTTGGTGAACGTGTTGACTGAAGAAAGAGAATGATATTGGATGACCCCTGACATGACTAAAACAGGAGCCGCGCCGAGCCATTGAGGTTCGCCACCTCTAGCGGACACACTTCTTCGATGCCATATCTATTACATTTATGATTCGATTTGGGTGCACCCCTTGATTTGGGAGTGTTGTTTCGCGGTGTTGGGGTAGCTGCTGGCTATGCTCAACATCAGTCCGGATCACACAACTACTAGTATCCTAGTTGGTATCACCTCATGTACCTTGTCATACTGATTATCCTATTCGCGACCACTACGGTTTGTTTTGTGTTATACATATGGGGTACCCTCTGATAACCACCAGTTTACGGTGGGGCTTACGGTGCTGTATAGACTATGGCATTATAAAAATGTGTTAAGGGGGATTATGGTAACGCCTTAACGCTATTTTGATACTTTATAGTACAGATAGGCATTATCTACTTAGCGTACATTACTACATAGTAGATAGTTTAACGGATCCTTAAGAGATGAAAAATCCCTTAACATCTCTTGAGTTATTGCACGCACGTTGACACTGGATAGGAGATGTAAAACCCCGTAAACATCCCTGACGCCGTTACACTCATATTTATTTACGATTGATTTAACTTTCATAAGGATATTTTAGTCCTGACTCGAGTGTTTTGTCTTTTCATTACGCTCGGGTCCGTCCTGAGTTTTTCAGATTTTGAAGATCTATTCTGGAGGATGAAGACGAAGATTTGGTATACTATTATTATTATTACCCTTGCACCATGCTATATGCTGCTTTATTTTAATTGTTCTGTTGTATATGTATAACTTTGATAAATGTTGTATAAATAATTGTCAAAGTATAGTAAACAGCTTCATGAACTGTTTATTTGACTATTATATTTTATCGTTCCGCTGCGAGATTCTGTGTTGTTTCATTTCCTTTATTTCTCTTTATTTTCTTTTCTTATTTACCCCAATAACCATCTGCCCTTTGAATGGTTTGGAATCGACATGTGTATTTGATCGTCGGTTTAAACTGTCCAAAAAGGCGGGTCGTTACAGTTGGTATCAGAGCTTTGATTTAGCGATAACCTTAGCTTTGTGGGGTCTGACTCTTTATAAATAGGGTAGTAATACCCTATGATGAGTCGCTGAGTGTATATATTTGAGAGAGCGTATTTGTTAGTGATATAAAATGTTTTATATTGTGTCGGTTGATTTGTTGAGTGGCTTATGGATTCTGATCAATACGAGTAATTAACGTCATTGATAGGGATCTCTAAACACTTAAACAGAACAATTCGACATAGTATTGTTTTGAAATTGGGTAAATGAAATTATTTTGCTCTAATTATATTTTGTATATAAAGAAAATTTTCAGAAATTATTGTGACTTATCTAGCTTACCTGGTTGTTAGAAATGAAAATATTGGTTATTATCATTAATTGGATATTGTAATTTAATAAATAAGCTGAACTACAAAATAAACAATGATAAAACAACTTGTGGAATATTTTAAGAAAGAAAATCCTATAAGAATATTTTAAAGGTGACTTATAAATTAAAACAAATTTAAATTGGAAAATATTGAATTCAAGACCCGGGGACTCTTAAATTGGTTTTCAAAGCTTTGAAGAAAATATATTGTGATGTTAGTTGGAAAATATTTATGGAAATATTTTGAAAAGATTTTTAAAAGAAGGAATGAATTCGGTAATCCTCTCTTATGTCGCTGGAAAATAATTTCGGTGATGACTGCGCTGCATCATCGACGTTCATTTTCGAGTCTCAAAGTGGGGGAGACTTCTAGAAAGCTTTGCTTTTCTTCGAAATTATTTTGGATAAATGGGTTTTGGTTTAAACTCCAAAGGTATGATTTGATATATTAAAGATATAAGTGAATATATTTATTTCAAATGATTTGAAAAGAACCGGGCATTTAAATTTCTAAGTTCTGTTAATTAATAATTTTCAAATTATTTGAATGAAATGTGAATAACCAGAATTTATAAAATAAGAGGATTAAGATATCTAAGCTATTTTTTTGGGAAAACTTTAAAGTTGAAATGTAAAGAGGATTTAAACAAATTAAATTTGTGAACGTTCTAATTAAATAAAATGAAATTCTATAAATTTGTATAATACCAAATTACATTCTGATAACATATAGCAAGACTTACCAAATGTTAAAAGTTAAAATGATGTTTTGGAAATGTAATGAGATATCGTATAGATAAACAGAACCTGAAAGTAATTGAAATATACAAGTAAGGAAAACTCAAAAAGGAACTAAAATGTATATAAATGGAAAATTTGGTTGTGATAAAAATTATAAAAACTTAAATATAACATGAAATGATGAATGGATAAATGGAACAAGTAAGTGAACTTAAGAAAGAAGACAAATGAATTGTATAATATCTTTTGTAAATTGGTTATAGAAAATAAATATAAATTGCATAGAAGAAAATAATTGAATTTGTAACCTTTAAGATAACTGTAAACTAAGAAAAGTCATTTATGAGAGGTTAGACTTTTATAGGATGATTAATAAACTAAAGTGCCGGTTAATAAAATGTTCCACAAATGAATTCGTTATTAACTGAAATTATGAAAATGCAATAAATGTAAACAAAGGAATTTCTTATAGTAAGAATCAATTGGGAAATGAAATTGAATTTAATTAAATTATATAGAATGTTAAAATGAACTTGAGTAAGCAAATTCTTTGATATGATGTTTAAAAAAAGATAATGTTAAAGAATATGCTATGTAAAGAAATGAATATACTAACTGAATAATGGATTGTGAGCAATTAAGTGAAAAAAAATAGAAGTCAACAAAATAATTTAGTATAGATAGATTGGATAGAAATCCATTGGAAGGTAATACGTGAGATTGTACGTATATTATTTTATTCGCATAACGATTTGATCCAAATTCGAGCACAAAATTTCGAGATGATTTATATCGATCCAAGTTAGGATTTTTCACTCGATTCTCGACGGCGAACCCCGGATATGGATTTTGATTTGATTCTGGAATTCTCTATCATAGTATATGGCTATGCAAGGAGAGTAACAGTTTCCAATCAAGGAACCAAATCTGAGTCCGCACTAGAGAGTCGTGTGAACGATACTAGTTTAGAAGTGAAATTGTGTGATCGAATAAGCGATTAGATTGATATTGCTCACGGATGATATATGTACGGCTTACGGACTTAATTAAAGTTAATTGGAAATTTAAGATGCCAAATATGTGAGGATAAATTTGCAACTTTTGAGATAACTATAAACTAAGAAAAGTCGTATATAAGAAGTTAGACTTTTATGGAATGACTATAAATTAAAGTGATGATTAATAAAATGTTCTGCATTAATAAAATGTTCCGCCAATAAATTTGTTATTAACCGAAATTGAATATGAAGTAAATGTAAACAAAAGAATTTAGTATGGCTAAGAATCAAATTGGAATTGAAAGAAATAAACCAAATTAAATGTAAAATTAATAATTTGGTTATGTTGGGTATGGTTTGGTTGTTATATGATTGTTAGTTGATTGTATATAATTCATTAAGTGTTAATGAAATTGAAAGCTATAAATCATTGAAATCAAATTGGAAGTTAAATGAATTTAAATAGAATTTAATTTGATTCAAATTGGAAGTAAACTAATGTAAATATAAATTAGTGAATGTTAACTAATTGAATTGAGAATGAATGTTAGTAAAATCCAACGTTAATGAATCAACTGTGATAAAAAATTGAAAACCAAGTGAATAAATATTAATGAGAAGTGAATTCATATTGATTGATTATGGATTTGTTGGATGATAGTTGGATGATAATTGATTTGGTGGATGCATTTGTTGTTTTATTGCATTTGCTATGTTGGCACTACAATATGGTGTATATTGATATTATTTTCATATATGCATGTTTCTCATGATTTGTTGAGTGTTTAGTAGGTGCGGATTTCGCTTGCTTCGCATTTGGAGCTCGCTTTCGCGCTATATTAGCCGTATATGCTCGCTAACAATATATAAGGTACATATCTAGGATTACATACCGTACTTTTACACTTTTCCCTGCGGGATGCCTCATCACTTGTTGAGATGTATATTTGTGATATATATACTGTCATTTTTTTTTCCGATCGAGCCGCGCAAAGGAGACTCTGCCGAAATTTTCCGTAAATCCGGGTGTTAGAAAAATTTTCAAGTTTTAATTTTTTTTTATAACTTGTTTTGATAACTAACTTTTAAAGTTAGAAAGCCGTTTGGTATAACTTAGTGAAAGTGTAGTAATGACTTTATAAATGGAATTTTATTGTTTATAAGTTGGTAACTTTGAATAAAATATATCTAATGTTGAATTCTATACTTAGTTCCTTTTCCCTTCTTTTTCCTTTTCGGGGACGAAAAGTTTTGAGTGGGGGAGAGTGTAACGACCCGTAAATTTTCGATAATTAAAATAGCTAATTTAAAAGATTTCGTGATTTAATGTTAGAAAAATTTTGTAATTCGTTTGGAATAATAATAACTGGAATGAATTGCAACAATAATTATCCAAGTAATGAAAAATGAATGCTACTTAGTGAATGCCTTTGAAGTCAATAGTTGAATAGGATAATAAATGTTGAAATTCATTGGGTATAATAGAGTAATTGATTGATAAGTAAAATCTATTTAAAATCAAATATTGAATATTGAACAAGTAAATTGTTTAAATTAAATATTTAAAACATAATGAATAATTGAATAACTGTAAAATGAAAATAGTGTTCTAAATTGTGAATTGGTTTTAAAAGTTGATTCTTATAAGTTCAATTTCAATATTTCAAAAGATAATGAATTATTGGATAATCGAAATTGTTTAAATTAATATTTGGAAATTATTGAATAATTTAATACTGGGAATTGAATAACCGTATAATGGAAATAGTTGTTCTATAATTTTAATTCGTTTCAAAAGTTAAATTTTTAAGTTCGTTTTGAATATCTCAAAAGATAGTGATTTAAGAATAATCAAATTGTTTAAATTTAATATTACAGATGTTTGAATAATTAAATTCTGAATTTAACATGATAAATTTGATATTGAAATTTAATATATGAAAATAGAGTGAATAATTGAAATTTGATTTAATATGATTCAGATTGGTTTCCAAAGTGAATATAAGTTATATTGGGATTATAATAGAGTTAATAAGATTTTAAAATTGGAAATTATTGGACAATTGAATAACGGGTTTAATATGATTAAAAATGATTTGTAAAATTTTATTTTTATCATATTAAAGTAAGAATGATGTTGTAGAACTTTTAAAATTGAATTAAAAGTAAAATTGTGAAAATTGAATATTTTAATATTTAATTATCGACTGAAAAATAGCCCATTTTCGAACAGTCTCGAAATTGGACGAAACTAGTTCCATTGGATCCGTAATAGTTTGTTATTATCGGATTTCAATTTTCGTAGCAATCGGAGTTTTCGTTTGACCGTGGCAGCTCGAAACGCATTGAAATTATTTTAATATTAATTTGACGAGTTAAAATAGTCATTTTTCAAACACTCTCGGATTTCGACAAAACCAGTTTCATCGGATCCGTAATATGATATTATTGTAAGGTTTCAAATTTTGTGTCAATCGGATTTATCGTTTGTCCGGGGCAAGCCAAAACGCCTAGAAATTAGTTTAAATCGTTTTAATTTAAATTGATCGTTTATCGTTGTAACTCACACATGCGATCGAATTAGCTTCCGAAACCTGTTCTATTGTGTTCGGAACGTGGGATAAACCCTAGAAACGTCGGTCACCGCGCGTAAATCGGAGTTTGAAAAATCCGAAATGAATAGTGTTTTGAATATTCTCTATATAAGGCCTTCATCATTCATTTTGCACTCAACACCCTGGCTAGGGTTACAGCCGCCATTATCATATTCAATGGCCAGAAAACACCATCCTTCCTCCTCTATTTTCTTCAGATCCGTGAATCAATACGAGAAATGTTCAACTGCAAAAACGTAGAGGGTAGTGCGATCTTTAATTTCAACGGTTATGATCGGGAAATTCGTAGCCGATCAACGGCAATTGGAGCTGGAAGGTCGTGCGTTCATGCACGAAAACCGAGGCAAGGAAGGGGCCGAGCTGTACGTCGTTCTTAGCGTGGGTCGAGCTTGAGACGAGCTTCCATTCGGCGGTCTCTGATCAACTTCTCGACGTCGTATGGTGGTGCGGCCATCATGGATCGTTCGTGAGCAATGGGTAGCTTGGTCGCGTTCGTTATCTGTTGGAGGGAGAAGAACATGAAGTGCGGCTTGGATTTAGGGCTGGGGTGATCAACGATTGGGATTGAAAGCGGGTTAGAAAAGAAATTATAAATTGTAAATTTATTATATTATAATTCAAATAAACTTTAAACTATCATAACTTTGTCATACGAGGTCAGAAAATTACGAAACGAATTGCGTTGCAATCGTTTTGTCGAGCACTACGCAATGCAACTGGATTGGAATCGTTTGGAGCTAGAGAAAATTTTGAGTTAAATCGAACGTCATTCGATTTGATTTAAAATCGTAAAAATCAAGGTGAGTGTTTTATAACGCTCACAACGTACTGAATATCTTTATGCTAGTTAAATTTGATATTATGAAGTGATATTAATTTTATTTGTCGTTGTTTGATAGAATTTAATTGTCATATAGATTGTCATTTGAATTAACCGTTGAAAAATTAAATTGACAGTTAAATGGAAATTGAAATTGAATTGCGATTAAATTACCTGACATTGATAATTATGAAATTGCCATGAATTGTATTGTCTATTGGATGATTTATTTCGATGGATGCTATTGGTTGATATTTAAATGTTTGGATGTTTATTTGCTTATATATAACCTGTTATGCATACATATGACACTATGATTGGTTTAAGTGATATATATTCATCCCTGACATTTAATTGAAATAAATAATTACTTGGCCATAGGATAGAAAATTATATACGGACACCGGATTGGCTAAATTAATAATTTTTAAAATCGTTGATTTGAAATTTATTTAAATGTTTGGATTTAAAAGTTATAAATAGAAATTAATTTATAGAAATTGAATTTATCGAAAAATTGAGTTTGGAATGTTGAAATAAGTTTGGATTAAAAGAAATTGTTAAATAATTTAAGTTGAGACTTTGAAATTTAAAATTTGGATATGATTGAATTTCGAAACTTTATTTGTTTAAACATTGAACATTATTTCGAGCTTTGAGTATTACTAAGTAAAAACGATATAAAAAGATATTTCGAAATTGGGCTTGAAATTGAATCATATTTGTAATTGGGTTTTAAATTTGAATATTGAAAGATAATTTTGTTAAGTATTATAAATTGATATTTTGAAAAATCAAGCTCCGAATCGATATAAATTGAAATTGAATTAATTGAAAGTGAATATAAAATTGAATAAATTTGAAGTCAAAGTTTGACGTTGATTGAATCGAAATCGAAATTGAATCGGTAGAAGGGAAACTGAAATTGTTTTGAACTGGAAAGTTATAATTGAAATGGTTTGGTTTTGAAGCTGTTTTATTTTGTTTCCAAATTACTCAGTTATATAAACCATTTTTGAATACTTAAACTAATTTATCTATTTTAAATCCATTTTAAGACTTTAAGTATTTTTAACTACTTTAATTATTTAAACTACTTTTAAAACTACTTAAAACTATTTTTCTAAAATTTCAAGCTGGTCAATAAGGTGAAATGTTTATATTTAAATCTTGAATTTAAATACGAATTGGGTTAAATGAAGTTGCAACCTAAATTGAAATTCGAAATGATTTTGAAATCGAAATGAGATATTGATGCAAAAAATGATTTTTGAAACGGAATCTTACATTTGAAAAGATATGATGATATTTGAAATGGATTTGATTTTGAAGCAAATATGATATTTTGATATCAATTATGAATCGATTTGAAATGTAAAAGAGCCAACGGTCTAATAATACGTAGTTATTAAAGAGACCGGGATCAGATATGGACATACTATCTGTCGATACCGAAAACCACTTTAATAACTATTATACGCGGAGTGTTGATCCAGAATGAAGTGGATGGTTTGGTGAACGCGTTGACTGAAGAAAGAGAACGATATTGGATGACCCCTGACATGACTAAAACAGGAGCCGCGCCGGGCCATTGAGGTTCGCCACCTCTAGCGGACACACTTCTTCGATACCATATCTATTACATTTGTGATTCGATTTGGGTGCACCCCTTGATTTGGGAGTGTTGTTTCGCGGTGTTGGGGTAGCTGCTGGCTATGCTCAACATCAGTCCGGATCACGCAACTACTAGTATCCTAGTTGGTATCGCCTCATGTATCTTGTCATACTGATTATCCTATTCGCGACCACTATGGTTTGTTTTTTGTTATACCTATGGGGTACCCTCTGATAACCACCAGTTTACGGTGGGGCTTACGGTGCTGTATAGACTATGGCATTATAAAAATGTGTTAAGGGGGATTATGGTAGCGCCTTAACGCTATTTTGATACTTTATATTACTGATAGGCATTATCTACTTAGCGTACATTACTACATAGTAGATAGTTTAACGGATCCTTAAGAGATGGAAAATCCTATAACATCTCTTAAGTTATTGCACGCACGTTGACACTAGATAGGAAATGTAAAACCCCGTAAACATCCCTGACGCCGTTACACTCATATTTATTTACGATTGATTTAACTTTCATAAGGATATTTTAGTCCTGACTCGAGTGTTTTGTCTTTTCATTACGCTCGGGTTAGTCTTGAGTTTTTCAGATTTTGAAGATCTATTCTGGAGGATGAAGACGAAGATTTGGTATACTATTACTATTATTACCCTTGCACCAAGCTATCTGCTTCTTTATTTTAATTGTTCTGTTGTATATGTATAACTCTTATAAATGTTGTATAAATAATTGTCAAAGTATAGTAAACAGCTTCATGAACTGTTTATTTGACTATTATATTTTATCGTTCCGCTGCGAGATTCTATGTTGGTTCATTTCCTTTATTTCTCTTTCTTTTCTTTTCTTATTTACCCCAATAACCATCTGCCCTTTGAATGGTTTGGAATCGGCATGTGTATTTGATCATCGGTTTAAACTGTCCAAAAAGGCGGGTCGTTACACAAGGGTGAACTGCGGCCACACGGTATTGATTTTATTGGTATTTCTTTTGCTTTTGATGCGTTGATCTTTTGTGTAATGCATGTTGTAGTGGCGAGGCAGTACACGCGTGCGTGTACTGCAGCCCTACCCGAGTCGACATTTTAATTGATGTTTCAATTGTTTGAATTGTTTCGTGTGTCCAATTCAATAATTTGATTTCGTTGATTGGTTGTTTGACACCGTTATGTGTTATATTTACCGTTATCCAATTTCTTTATTTAAGAATCGGATAGGTAAATTTATTGTGACTGTCGTCTATTTGATTATTTAATTATTATTGCTTCTGCGCATTCATAACTGAGTTTGAATAGACTGACCCGTGTATTATTTTCTTTTGAATGCAATACTCGGGTCAGACCGAGTTATTACAAGTTGTAGATATCTTGCTTTGGGTTGCTGTTAGGGCTATGAAGTCTCTTCATATCTTTTGGAGTAGTCGTTGTCATTGTAGTAGTTAGTGTATTTATATAGGATGTTATGTATTCACGTATATTAATCACGTTAATGTACTTGTGTATATAACTTCCAGTGTCGACAGTTGTACTTGTATCATATGTACTGTATCACATGTATGGTAACTGACATCAGTTATTATATATATGAGACTTTTTGTTTTATCTGTGTTCCGCATTTATATTATCTGTGTTATTATTATATTTATTGGCCTAAACTATTATGAACCGTCGTAATTTGTTTTATAATGGAATTGGGTATGTCGACGGGAGTAAATAAATAAGAGATGAAAAAAAAAGTATACCACTCCTATCGAAATAACCAATGATAGTGTAAGGCCTAATTACGGATGGCCGCTCTATCCAGCCTTATTCTTCATGATAACAGACAATATTTCCTTTAATACTCTTTGTTATTGTGAGCATAGAGGTGGGGCGTCACAGTTGGTATCAGAGCTTGGGGTTTATGGACATAATATAAAACATAACTTAGAAGGAACGTGTGTTACAACTATTAGTCGATGTTTTATTTGTGCTTTGAGTCAAAACTAAATTTTTGAAATTATGATGAAAATTTTAAATTTCCTTATTTAAAAATAAAAGTGAAGTTGTGTTTTGATGATTGATTGATTTGTGTTCTATTTATCAGAATGCGCAGCGGAAACAGTGAGACTGTCTTCGCTGAGTACAGCTGATATCCTTTTTGGTTTAAAAATCAAAATATGAAATTGAAATAAATTTCATTTGTTGTTACATAGCTGTGTTTAATTTGTTTTCTTTGAAAATTTCGAATCCGATTGAGGATCCGAAGCGATTGCAGTTATGTGAATTTGTTGAGATTTTTGCTGTTTTGAATTATTTTCGTTGAAGATATATTCGAATGATTTCTCTGTTCATTTTGCGGTATACGTGCAAATTTATGTTGCACGTTACTGCATTATTTCTACGTTGAATCGATGTTTGGTTCTAAACGTATTTTGTTGCCGTTATTGTTATAACGGGATTTTTACATCGATGCTAAATTTTAGAAGCACGGTGGTTTGTTGACATTTTGATGAATGAAAATTCTCTGATGTTATATTTTGATGCAAATTATTTTGATGAGATTTTGACGTTTAAAAATTACTGTCGCTTTGACTTCAGTATCCGTCATATTTTAAAGTGGATTTTCAAGCGGTTATCCCGCAATGCTGATTTTGAGATCCGTTTCTACGGTGTTTTGAGAAATACAATTTTCTTATCGAAATTGTCATTAATGCTGCTGTTTTTTTCAAGGATTTGCAAATCATTTTAAAAATAAAATTGTTTTCCAAAATTTTTATAGTTTACGCTTCTAAAGAATGAGGAAGCGATTTAAACAATTCAGCAAAATCCAGGACTATGAACCCTTTCTTTTACTGATTCGCTTAATTCCGAACTTGTCCGTTTGAGAATGTAAATTATTACTTTTATAAAATAAATGAAATTGTTTTCAGAAGTTTTGCAGTAGCGCTTTCAAAGGAATGAGGAAGCGATTTAAACGTTTCAGCAAAATCGAGGATTATGACCCCTTTCTTTTACTGATTCGCTTAATTCCGGACTTATCCGTTTGAGAATGTGAAATGTTATTTTTGGAATACACAATTTTGCACTTTCAAGGAAACGATGAAGAGATTTAAACAATTTAGTAAAACACGTGGTATGGGACATGTGTGTTTGCTATTTTGGTTAATTCCGGACTCATTAATTGAAATATTTGTTGTTTGATGATTTTACACTTTCAAGGAAACGATGAAGAGAATTAAACGATTTAGTAAAACTCATGGTTATGGGACATGTGCGTTTGCTATTTTGGTTAATTCCGGACTCGTTAATTGAAATATTTGATGATTTTCGTGTGCTTTCGAGCCACTATGATGGACCTTTGGGTCATATAAGGACCTTCGGGTCAAATACCAGTACCAGACCTTCGGGTCATATGTTGGACCTTCGGGTCATATGATGGGGGCCAAAATTATGATGACGGTACTTGGTAGGCTTCGGCCATATGAGATGCACGTGCGGCTTAGCTAAAACTCGCCATATGATGGGATCGATCCACCTTTTATGTTGATTTTCTGAAGTATGTTAATTGATTTCTAGATATTTGTTGAATCTACTTATCTGTAGGTAATTAGATATTTGATGTTATGAGTTCTGAATATCGTTTTTGATAATCAGATATTTGTTGTTTCCGATTATCGCTTGTGATAATTAGATATTTGATGTTATGAGTTCTGATTATCGTTTTTGATAATCGGATATTTGTTTATTTTGGTTATCGTTTTTGATAATCGAATATTTGTTGTTTCTGCTTATCATTTTTGATAATCGGATATTTGTTGATTTTGATTATCGTTTTTGATAATCGAATAGTTGTTGTTTCTGATTATCGTTTTTGATAATCGGATATTTGTTGATTTTGATTATCGTTTTTGATAATCGAATATTTGTTGATTCTGATTATCGTTTTTGATAATCGGATATTTGTTGATTTTGGTTATCGTTTTTGATAATCGAATATTTTTTGCTTCTGATTATCGTTTTGATAATCGGATATTTGTTGATTTTGATTATCGTTTTTGATAATCGAATATTTGTTGTTTCTGATTATCTTTTTGATAATCGAATATTTGTTGATTTTTATTTTCGTTTTTGATAATCGAATATTTGTTGATTCTGATTATCGTTTTGATAATCGGATATTTGTTGATTTTGATTATCGTTTTTGATAATCGAATATTTGTTGTTTTTTATTATCGTTTTTGATAATCAGATATTTGTTGATTCTGATTATCGTTTTTGATAATCGAATATTTGTTGATTCTGATTATCGTTTTTGATAATCGGATATTTGTTGATTTTGGTTATCGTTTTTGATAATCGAATATTTGTTGTTTCTGATTATCGTTTTTGATAATCGGATATTTGTTGATTTTGATTATCGTTTTTGATATCGAATACTTGTTGTTTCTGATTATCGTTTTTGATAATCGGATATTTGTTGATTTTGATCATCGTTTTTGATAATCGAATATTTGTTGTTTCTGATTATCGTTTTTGATACTCGGATATTTGTTGATTTTGATTATCGTTTTTGATAATCGAATATTTGTTGTTTCTGATTACCGTTTTTGATAATTGAATATTTGATTGATTTGAAATTTGATTATCGTTTGTGATAATTGAATATTTGTTGATTTGAAATTTGATTATCGTTTTTGATAATTGAATATTTGTTGATTTGGGAATTCTGATTACCGTTTTTGATAATTAGACCTTTGTTGTTTTCTGTTTACCGTTTGGTAACTAGATAATTGCGGTTTTGCGATTTGGTTTTTATAATTATCTTTGTTAATAATTAAATTTTACTATCTTCTAATTATCGTATCGATAATTAGATACGGCTGTTTTGTGATTTCTGTATTCTAATTATCTAATTGATAATTGAATATTGCTGATAATTGCATTTATTCAGTTTTTTTGTTTTCTGATTATCTACCTGATAATTAGATTTTGTTGAGAATTTGTGAATTTCTTTTATTGAAATTAAAAGATTTCTTTGGCGTTTGTATTCCCGACTTTTATTTTTCCATCTTAACTAGTTTATGATAGAAGAATAATGGTTATTGACAACTTTAATTATGAAAATTGCGGGGACGCAATTTTTATAAGGAGGAGAGTCTGTAACAACCCAGGGTTTTATAACAACTAATTATCGTTGTTAAACGATTAATGTTGATAGCTAATTTCTGTTTAGAATTTTTATCGGTTGGTATTCTTTTCATAAATTTGTTTAAGAATTTTATCGGGCTTTAAAATTTGTTTTTGCCCATTCCTTTTGTTGCCGTGATGGGTATCGTTGTCGTTCCTTAACCCGTTCCCCATTTTATTTTCTCATTCGAAAACCTAAAACCAAACGAAGCAAAAGAAAAAAAACTGGTGGCGGCCTCGTTCGTCCCCCTTTCAAAATTAGGGCATAGAAATCGAAGATAATGGCCGCAAAAGTTCGAACTTCGCTCGTTTTCTTCGATCGACTTCGTGATGCCGGTTTCGTCTTCGCTTCGATGAAAGGTGAGTAATTCTTATTACTCACATCTAATTCAAGTCTGTTTCAATGTTGATGCTTTCTCTGATGTGTCCAATTCGCTCGTTTTTGAACGTTTGATTTGATTTTGTTAGATGTTGTTATTTTTCTGACTTGGGTTGATTTTGAGACAGTTGATTTAAGTTGCATTATAAGGTGACTTCGGCTTTGAATTACTTTGCTCACTCGGCAGTTATGTCCTGTTCAAAGTTGATACTTGCATTTGACATTGGTCACTTGATTTTGTGGAAGTATGAGCTTATTTAATTTTTGCTATATATCATTGTTTTGAAATTGCTACGATGCCTTTGAGCCTATTTCCATTGCCTGTTTTGTGTGGTAGCTGGACTTGAACTTATGTTGACTTCGGCATTTAACTATCTTTGTTCAAAACTGCTGCTTTGATTTTCAGTTGCACTTAGTATCACTTGTTGTACGTCTCCTTGTAGTCAAGTGTGTTTATCCCTATCATGTTTTCAACCTGACTTGATTTTGCAGTTGCCTTCCCTGTCCACTCTAATTCACTGTTGCAGTCATGTGTATATTACTCTGATTGGTTGGGCACTGAGTTGTTTGGTCGACTCTTGCATTTCTTTTGCTTATGCTGGTTCATGTATATGTAATACAGTTTGCACTGGTTCCCTGTCATGCTCATAAGTGATACATTCATTTAGGTTCATGTATATGTAATATAGTTTGCACTGGTTCCCTGTCATGCTCATAAGTGATACATTCATTTAGGTCTTCATGTATATGTAATACAGTTTGCACTGGTTCCCTGTCTTGCTCATAAGTGATACTTTCATTTATGTCTTCATGTATGCTTGTCGAGTATGGTTCATGAGTCTGGGTGCTTTAGTTTTAGCCTCGACTTCTGTCTCTGTCATGGGCACACTATATTGATTTTACCTCTGACCTCTCTGCTAGTATTACAGTACTCTGGTAGAGATGTACTCGTAGTTGTTTGGCCTGGTCCACTGTCGATTTCATTTGCATTTGTGGATCTATACCTAAGTTGTTCCATATAAGTTCATAGTGTGGTTGTGCCTTTGACCCTGGACAGGTGTCTGATACATTATGTAGTGGCCTTACTTGTGCATTTTGATGTTGTGAGTCGCCGAGTCAGTTTGCATTTTAACTTGGCTAATTTCCAGTTTCATGTTGCCATGTTTATGCTAGTTCATTCATGTAGTAACCTTGTTTCACCTGCAGCCTTTATGATTTGCATTTGTTTGGATATTGAGTTGCATTGATTTTTGTACTTGAGTATTGCCTCAGCTTTGCTTGAGCTTGTATCTTTGAATTTTGTTGACTTGCAGCTTGATGGTCATATCCACTTGCTGTTAATCTCCATGTGGCTGCAGTTTTTGTTGCGGTTTGCCCTTGTATGTTTGGGGTTGTTACTATTTGTCCCTTGTTGCTTTGTATTGCACTGACCACTGTATTCATGTGCATTTGGTCATTCGAGTTGTGTTGCTTTACAGTTGTGTTGAGGCAGTTTGCATATGAATTAGCTGTCTTGACCACTTGATTTCATTTGGATTTGTTTTTCTAATTTCACTTGAGTTGAATCCGGTATTCGGATTTGACCTTGTGTTCCTTTGTGAATTTTCATGGTGTACATACGTGCACATTGTCCATGTCTATCTACTTTGACCATTGAGGCCAAGGCATTGATATTTGAATCTTCATTGATTTTGGTTCGTTGATCTTTTGTGTGCATCATCACTGTAGTGGCAAGGCAGTGCACGCAAGCGTGAACTGCAGCCACACGGTATTGATTTTATTGGTATTTCTTTTGCTTTTAATGCGTTGATCTTTTGTGTATGCATGTTGTAGTGGCGAGGCAGTACATGTGTGCGTGTACTGCAGCCCTACCCGAGTTGACATTTTAATTGATGTTTCAATTGTTTGAATTGTTTCATGTGTCCAATTCAATAATTTGAATTCGTTGATTGGTTGTTTAACACCGTTATGTGTTATATTTATCGTTATCCGATTTCTTTATTTAGGAATCAGATAGGTAAATTTATTGTGACGGTCGTCTATTTGATTATTTAATCATTATTGCTTCTGCGCATTAATAACTGAGTTTGAATTAGACTTACCCGTGTATTATTTTCTTTTGAATGTAATACTCGGGTCAGACCGAGTTATTACAGGTTGTAGATATCTTGCTTTGGGTTGATGTTAGAGCTATGAAGTCTCTTCCTATCTTTTGGAGTAGTCGTTGTCATTGTAGTAGTTAGTGTATTTGTATAGGATGTTATGTATTCATGTATATTAATCACATTAATGTACTTGTGTATATAACTTCCAGTGTCGACAGTTGTAGTTGTATCATATGTACTGTATCACATGTATGGTAACTGACATCAGTTATTATATATATGAGACTTTTTGTTTTATCTGTGTTCTGCATTTATATTATCTATGTTATTATTATATTTATCGTCCTAAACTATTATGAACCATCGTAGTTCGTTTTATACTGGAATTGGGTATGTCGATGGGATTAAATAAATAAGAGATGAAAAAAATAATATATATATATACACCACTCCTATCGAAATAACCAATGCTAGTGTAAGGCCTAACTACGGATGGCCGCTCCTATCCAGCCTTATTCTTCGTGATAACAGACAGTATTTCCTTTAATACTCTTTGTTATTGTGAGCATAGAGGTGGGGCGTCACAGGTTAAATAAATTATTTTAATTAATTTACGATTGTTCATGTTTTTAAATAGCAATAAACAAATTTATTTTTAAATTGGGTTTACACAAATAAATAGCTTAACTAAAACGTCGAAATATGATCGTAAAACATTTTGTCGAAAATCAACGTTTTGTCGATTAAAAGTTGTCGCAATATTGTCGCACCTTTATTTTCTTATATAGGAATGTATATTCAAATAGTTTAAGTACTAACTAATTCAATAATCAAATTTACTTTTACAAAGCACACTTAGAAAATTCTAAAATATAATTAACAAAAAGTAAGCATAAAAAGACAAAAAAAGTACGAAAGTCAAAAAGTAAAACATCAAATGAAACAAGTATAATTATTACTTTCTCTACTTAATATTTAAGTAAAAATGACATAAATTAATGACTTGAAATGTGATGTTAAGTGTTGAAAGAATAAGGTTGCTTAAAAAGTAAGTAAAGGGTATTTTTTCTTTTTACAAAATATTATTTTAATCTAAATCTTTTTTATAAATAAGTATCCACTTTTTCGCTTTTCCACTTCTTCTTCTTCCTTTTCAAGCTTTTCTTCCACTCTTTATTAGCTTCTTCCCTTCCATTTCCTTACTAACTTTTTCAAAACCATATCATAAAAATTCAAACTCCACTAAACTTTGCCAAAGACCTTAGAATATCACCAAAACATGGTTTAGCATCTAAAAAGTTGAAGAATGATGAAGGATGGTGGAGAACCTGCTATGGCCAAGCCTTATGGATGTTTGGAGGTGGTGGTCGAGCACTTTGAAGGATGGTGGTAGAGTTTACATGATGGTTTGGTGTAGTTAAGAGGATGTAGTGAAGTGTTGTTGCATATGAATGTTAGTAGGAAGAATTGGTTAAGTTAAAGGTGAGTACTCATATTTTAATGTTACAAATTTCTAAAAATATTTCAAGTAAATTATATGAAAAGTTTATTATACGTTGGATGATAACTTGGTTGATATTATGGTTGATTATATATTTGTAATATGGATGATAACTTGGTTTGATAAATAATAAGAGGAATAGTTAATAATTAACCAAATTAAATATGGAAATTAAATCGGCAATAATATATGTATGGAAATTATTTAGCCTCTTAATGATTTAAAAATATCTAAAAAGATTGAAAATGGTGTTATAATAATATGATATTATAATATGAAATGAAATGAAAATTGAGTTTGAAATGATGAAAATATTATTTTAAATATCTTAAAATAGTTTAAATATGGTTTAAAATAAATTTGTACTGTTTTGGAATAGTTCCAAAGCAATTAACAAAATTGGTCAAAATCGAGGTCGTTGCGCAGCGGTGGTTCGTAAATTTTGACCTGTGACTTCAAATTAATGTAGAGAATGATTTACAAGTCGGATTTCTTCGAAATAAAAATTCTTTGGTTCACGTTGATAATAGTTTTCAAAGGAAGAAAGAAAATCGAGATTTCATCAAGTAGATTTTGAAATGTGTCCAAAACAATTTTCTAAAAACATCGCGGTTTTGCAGTTCGGAATCCAAAAAAGGGATTTCTTTACAAATGATATTTTTAAATGATTAAAAACATTTTAATAAATTTTATAAATCTATTAAAATGGTTTGAAAGAGATTTGGAATGAAAAATATGAATATTCAAATATTAAAAAGTTGTTTAAATCAAATAAGCTTATATAGCACTTTCCGTAGCACTTTTATCTACGAATTCTATAGCCTTTTGAAATGTAGTTTTAAACTTTACAGCTCTTCCCTAAATCTTTCATGAGTGATTTTAAAAGAATAATTATGTAATTTTATAGATGATTTGTAAATATTAGTAGTAGTTGAATAAATGGTTAAGAGGAATAGTTTATACCACAAACAGGGAAGAATATTGAATGTAATAACAAACCGAGTGTGCGGAAATGACTAGTACATTTGTCCCACCTGTAAGATCTAGGAATATAAAAGAAGGTGTTTAACTAAGGTTAGGGATCGAGCAATCAGTGCCCTTGCCTTACCTGGCCTATGTTTTCTCTTTTTAGGCGAGGGGTGGAATAGATCGATAGGAATGTTCGGATGCTCTAAAAGATCATATTTATGTTTTTCCAAGACAAGAGAAAAGAAATAAATTCTTTGAATTTTAATTAACCACTTAACATCTTTTATTCGATTATTGGTACGAAGGAACCAGGATCGAATTTGGGTGATTCCTATCCAAAGAACCAGGAACAGATTTGGGTGATTCCTATCCGAAAAACATTTCAAACAAATTTTCGAAATAAAATATATTAAAGACAAAGATCATTGAAGATGAAGATCTTCATGATGTAGGATTATTACCGTTAGTCCCTAGAGGTGAAATTTTCCATATCTAAGGTGGTAGTAGTGCTCTATTATGAAAATCTTTGATTTGCAAGGATATGATTTGAAGTTAAGAAAGAAATCTTTGATTAAGATTTAATAAATGATTTGGGAATATTTTCCCTAAGTTAAAATGTATAACTTGAATATAAGAAATCTTTTATTAAGATTAAATGAATGATTTGGAAAGGTTTTCCTAAGTAGAAGAGAAAATGATTTGGAATATTACAACATTTAAGAAAAGTTTAAATAAACCAAATGATTTGTTAAATGAGGCTTAATGATTCTATATACATTTGAAAAGAAAATAGAATAAATTGAAAATAATATGTCTAAGAAAGATATTTTATAGAAGATGAAGTAATTGATTGATATCCATGTATGAACTTAACATCTTTTTATCGATAACTGGCTTCGACGGAAACGGGGTCGGATTTGGGTGATTCCTATCCGAAAACCACTTCGAACCAATATATACATTCGAAAGTGAAGACATGTTGAAGATGATGATTATTGAAGACCAAGGATGTCCATAGTGTGAGGACTATTTGTTTACAAGCTTTGGGTCGCTCCCATTATAGAGTTATTTATAGTAGTGGTATCCTTTTTGTGGAAATTTTTTCGTATAGCATGGATTTCTCGCCTAATATTGGTCGAGGAAAGTGCCATCGGTTTTGTTCAGTCTTAGAACGAACTTGTATGGACGAATGTCTGACATTGCATTTCTGAGACACAATGTTTGACTTTTACAAATGTACATCTGCTTGGTGGCGGAGAGGGCAACTTCTCTTAGCTTAACACACTTCCTTGAGACATACGAGCTCAGAGGTTGTATGCTTGCGAGAGTCATTTAGTGATCAAAGGAATGACAATGTGGCATTCAAAGTGGAACATGTTATAATCAAAGCGTGGTTTGTATGAAAAGTGTGGTTTTGAAGCGATTGAATGTAGCCTCACTAGCCTCACATCTCGGAAGATGATATAGGACACTATGTGGTCTGAAAGACACAAATTCGGAATAAGTGATTATGTATGGTGGTGTCCAATATGTTGGGCCCTTTGGGGATACGTCCCTCAAGGCATTTATTGCCCCATTTGGATAAAGTGGTTAGCTTGAGAAAAGCAGGGAACTACCGGTTATTAATAGTAGCATAGCAAGTACTGTTCCAAGTGACTAGTTTGAGAAAAGCGATTAAGGCACCGTGGGAATTATGTTTGTTATGCGTGGATCGGAGAAAAGGCCACTAGTTTCCAATCATGTTGAAAATTCAATCCCAGTACGAGATTTACGGTTTTGATTGTAGTCCCAAAATAGCTATAATGACTTGCAAACATTTTAGGTACCCCTTTTTGGTGTCATATATTCCACTCGGTATATTCCGTTGGCCTAGCCCGGATATATTACCTTAGACTTAGTCCAAATATGATACCTTATCTGAATAAGTTTATTTCAAAAGTATTTTCAAAAGAATGTCATTAAAAATAATATCAAGTGTATTTTGGTATAAAAGTGTTTTGGTTATCATAAGGTAAAAACCCGTCTGTATTTATGTGTGGGCGTGGCCTCATGGGACACCCTTCTTTTCAAAAGTTTTGATAGCATCGTCATGATTTATGCATTTAAAATTTCAAGCATCTCACGCTGGTTTATCAAGCCTGATCTGGGTATTTTTAATACTCGGGTTAGATCCGAGTAGTTTAGGCTAAGTTGAAGACGGTTGGAGTTTCCAGAGGAGAGCTGGAGATCTTCATCATCGTATGGACGTATTCTATTATCCGCTGCATCAATTGCGTTTGTTTTGTTGTTTTTCAGCATTTGTAAGGGCAGGTGTTATAACCGTCCAGGCTGAATCTAGGTTAGACACTGATATTGTATTTTAAAATTTTCTGCTGTAAAAATTATTATTGAAATAAAATAGTTTATTCCATTCGTGCGAGATTCTGTTTGTCTTTATTTTCTTTCTACCCTTAATGACCTGCTTACTCGTACAATTTGAGTTGGTCATGTGTGGCTTATTGTCGATTCAAAAGGTGCAGAAAAACCGGCCGTTATAGTAGTCCATAACGAGTTTGCATATAGTTTATTATAAGTCATAGCATGCTATTATTGCTAAGGTTTTGACCATCATACGTTACAAAACTACCAATATACTTCAAAAATGACACCCAATATCTACTTGATTAGAATTTATACTTTGTAATTTCAAAAATTATTTTCACTATCCTTTTTAACAAAATTGATACCAAGACACTGCAAAAATGATACGCACTATTTGTTTGATTTGAGTTGAAGCTTTTTAATTTTCGAAATTGTTTTCACCATCATATTATCAAAATTGGTACCAATATATTGCAAAAACGATACCAACTATCTATTTGATTGGAGTTAATGCTTTGGAATTTTAAAAATTGTTTCCACGGTCATTTGTTACAAAATTGATACCAATATATTGCAAAAATGAAATCAACTATCTGTTTGACTGGAGTTGATCTTTGTAATTTTAGAAATTGTTTTCACTACCATTTATAACCAAAATGACATCATTATATTGCTAAAATGATAACCATTGTCTGTTTGATTGGAGTTGGTGCTTTTTAATTTTAGAAATTGCCTTGACCGTTATACATAACAAAACTAATACCAGTATATTGCAAAATAATACCCACTATTTGTTTGATTGGAATGATGATTTTTAATTTTAAAAATTATTTTCACCGTGGTTTGAAATAAAAATGATGTCAATATATAGCAAAAATGATACCCGCTAACTGTTTGATTGAAGTTGATGTTTTTTAATTTTAGAAATTGTTTTCACCACCATATATATCAAAACTGATGCCAATATATTCCAAAAATGATAACCACTATCTGTTCGATTGAAGTGGCTGGTTAATTTTAGAAATTTTTTTTTCTGTCATACATAACAAAACTAATACCAATATATTGAAAATAATACTCACAGTCTATTTGATTGGAGTTGACGCTTTTTAATTTTGGAAATTGTTTTCACAATCATACATATCAAAACTGAACCAAATATATTGCAAAAATAAAAACTCATAGTTTGTTGGAATAGAGTTGATGTTTTTAATTTTAGAAAGTTTTTTCACCATTATACGTAACAAAATCGATACCAAAGTATCGCATAAATGATACCCACGGTTTTTTTGGTTGTAACTTTAAAATTATTTTCACTATCATTTGTAACAAAACTGATACCAATATATTGCAAAAAATGATACCCATCATCTATTTAGTTGGTGTTGATGCTTTTAATTTTAGAAATTATTTTCACCGTCATGTATAAAAAAAAGTGATTTCGGTATTTTGCAAAAATGATATCAACTGTCTGTTTGATTGGAATTGATGCTTTTAAATTTTACAAATTTTTTTCACAATCATTACTAACAAAACTGATATTAATATTTTGCAAACATTATTCCACTTTCTGTTTGATTGGAGCTAGTGTTTTTCAATTTTAGAAATTATTTCACCATCGTAGATAACAAACTGATATAAATATATTATAAAATTGAAGCCACTGTTTGTTTGATTCGTGTCAATGTTTTTAAGTTTAGAAATTGTTTTCACTGTCATTTCTAACAAAGCTGATACCAATATACTATAAAAATGAGAACCACTGTCTGTTTGATTGAATTTTATGCTTTTCAATTGTAGAAATTGTTTTACTGTCGTACATAACGAAACCGATACCAATATATTACAAAGATGATACCTATTGTTTGTTTGATTGATGTTGATACTTTTTAATTTTGGAAAATGTTTTTCCGTCATACATAACAAAATTGATACTAATATACTGCAAAAATGATACCCACCGTCTATTTGATTGGAGTTGATATTTTTTAATTTTAGAAACTGTTTTCACTGTTATACATATCAAAACTTATACCAATATATTGGAAATAGATACCCATATCTGTTGGATTAATGTTGGTGCTTTTCAATTCTTGAAACCGTTTTCACCATCATACGCAACAAAACTGATACAAAAATACTGCAATAATGATACTCATTATCTGTTTGATTGTAATTTTATAAATTGTTTTTGTAGTCATTTGCAACAAAACCGATACTAAAGTATTGCAAAAATGATACCCCATGTCTTTTTGATTAGAGTTGATACTCTGTAATTTTAGAAATTATTTTCACCATCATACATAACAAAGCTGACACTAATATATTGCAAAAATGATACCCATTATCTATTTGACTGGAGTTGATGCTTTGTAATTTTAGAAATTGTTTTCATCATCATACATAACAAAACCAATATTAATATATTGCCAAAATGATACCCATCGTTTGTTTTATTGTAGTTAATGCTTTATAATTTTAAAATTTGCTTTTACTATCATTTGTAATAAAACATATACCAATATATTGCAAAAATGATGCCGATGTCAGTTTGATTGGAATTGATGTTTTGTGTTTTAAAAATTATTTTCAGTGTCATTTTTAACAAATTGGTACCAATATATTGCAAAAATGATACTCACTGTCTGTTTGATTGCAGCTGATTTTTATTTTCAGAAATCTTTTTAACTGTCATATGTATCAAAACTTATACCAATATATTGCAAAAATGATACCAACTGTCTATTTGATTGAAGTTGATGCTTCAGAATTTTAAAAATTATTTCCACAATCATTTGTAACAAAATTGGTACCAACATATTGTAAAAATGAAATCTACTATCTGTTTGACTGGAGTTGATACTTTGAAATTTTAGAAAAAAAATTCACTATCATTTATAACAAAAATGATATCAGTATATTGCAAAAATGATAACCACTGTTGTTTGAATGGGGTTGGTGCTTTTTAATTTTAGAAATTATTTTGACCGTTATACATAAAAAAATAATACCGGTATATTGCAAAATGATACCCACTATTTGTTTGATTGGAATGATGCTTTGTAATATTAAAATTATTTTCACTGTCATTTGAAATAAAAATGATGTCAATACATAGCAAAAATGATACCCGCTATCTGTTTTATTGAAGTTGATGTTTTTTAATTTTAGAAATTATTTTTCAAATTCCACAAAACCCTATATCAGGAAGAAGAACGAATGAGCTAAGGGAAGTAGCCATATTTTTTCATAAGGAAAGAAATATGGGCCGATGGAATATACAGAGGAAATAAAAGAAAAAGGAGAACGAGCTAATTTCTTAAGCCTTAATTTTTGGGCCAGCTTCTTTAAATTACTAATTGGGCTTAATATTTAATATTTAAAATAAAGGTTTTGTGTTCAAAATTATTTTTATTTTTGTATTTTTCTTTTTAAACTTTTGTAAAGTCTGGTCGTGTGACTAGGGAACGAGCTACAATGGTGTAGCTCGACAATTCACAACTCAGTGGTTGAGTTGTGGCAGGGTTTTGAGCGTAGAGTTAGATTATTCGATAGCGGATGTCGTGAATTTACGTGTGTAAGCGTCTACCTACTAAACTTCTAGTAGAAACCTTGAGGGCTACACGTAGGCAGGACTTTCCCGAAGCTGGGTAAATCTGTGTTGTTTTATTTCTGTATTTATTATTCTGCTATTATCTATGTTGCTACTATTCTGCTATATTTGTATTAATATTATTTTATATAATTCCGCAATAAATTTTTATAATTGATAGTATCACCCTATTCACCCCCTCTTTAGGGTGAAATCGATCCTACATTTAGTTGGTGTTGATGTTTTTAATTTTAGAAAATATTTTCACCGTCATAAAAAAATGATTTCAATATTTTGGAAAAATGATATCAATGTCAGTTAGACTGGAATTGGTGCTTTTAAATTTTAGAAATTGTTTTCACTATCATTGCTAACAAAACTGATATTAATATTTTGCAAACATGATACCCACTGTATGTTTGATTGGAGTAAGTGTATTTCAATTTTAGAAATTATTTCACCATCGTAGATGACAAACTGATAGAAATATATTACAAAAATGAAGCCACTATTTGTTTGATTCGTGTCGATGATTTTTAATTTTAGAAATTATTTTCACTATCATTTCTAAACAAAGCTGATACCAATATATTACAAAAATGATACCCAATGTCTCTTTGGTTGAATTTTGTGCTTTTCAATTTTAGAAATTGTTTCACTTTCATACATAATGAAACCGGTACCAGTATAATAAAATAATGGTACCGATTGTTTGTTTGATTGGTATTGATACTTTTTAATTTTAGAAAATGTTTTTCCATCATACATAACAAAACTGATTCCAATATACTACAAAAATAATACCCACAGTTTATTTGATTGGATTCGATATTTTTTAATTTTAGAAATTGTTTTCACCGTTATACATATCAAAATTGATACCAATATAATGCAAACAGATACCCACTATCTGTTTGATTGACATTGGTGCTTTTCAATTTTAGAAACCATTTTCACCATCATACATGACAAAACTGATACCAAAATATTGCAATAATGATACTCATGTTTGTTTGATTGTAATTTTAGAAACTTTTTTCATACTTATTTGCAACAAAACCGATGCTAAAGTATTGCAAAAATTATACCCATCGCTTATTTGATTGGAGTGATGCTCTGTAATTTTAGAATTTGCTTTCACTATCATTTTTAACAAAGTTGATACCAATATATTGCAAAAATGATACCCATTGTCTGTTTGATTGGGGTTAATGCTTTATAATTTTAGAAATTGTTTTCACCATCATACATAACAAAATTGATACCAATATATTGCAAAAATGATACCCACTGTCTGTTTGATTGTAGTCGATACTTTGTAATTTTAGAAATTTTTTTCACCGTCATATATAATAAAACAAATACCAACATATTGCCAAAATGGTACCCATCGTTTTTTTATTGTAGTTAATGCTTTATAATTTTAAAAATTGCTTTTACTATCATTTGTAATTATATACCAACATATTGAAAAAATGATACCAATGTCAGTTTGATTGGAATTGATGTTGTGTGTTTTAAAATTTATTTTCAGTGTCATTTTTAACAAAACTTGTGACGCCCCACTCCGAGACCCACGTTAACAAAGAGTATTACTGGGTAATACCGTCTGCTAATGCGGAGAATAGAGCTGGTTAGGAGCGACTATCTATAGCCTTGCTTTAACTATCTATTGAATACATCGACAATTGTCATACCAAGCAGATCGACATATCCAATGAATACTTAAAACAAAACCATAGGTGGCTAGAGGATCTATCAGAACGAAATATAACAACTCAAATGTAATATACATCACAGAACAGTAGATCATCATATACACATTTACAGATACATAAAAGAGTATATAAACTGATACATGTCAATTGGTATAGCAAGCCACAATATACAGGCGAATCCAAAAGAATACATATCAGAGTTACAACTGAAAAGGACCACACAAAGAGCTATAACAAAAAGGAGCAAGCTGAATAGTCCATGCGGAAGCAAAATAGGCTAAATCCAAATGCACCTAACCTGAAACATCTCGGTCTGACCCGAGTATAGAATACACGGTCAGTCTAGCTAAACAAATCAGTTAGATAAACTGAAAAATAATAAACTTGCAAGGTCATAAATTATAAGAAATATCTCTAAAAGAGATAACACAATCATCTAACAAAAGATGAATCATAACAAGACAAGCCTCATATCATCGACAACACAATAAACAAAGGATATGAATATCCCAAAACCAGCCAAAAAGGCAAATAACAAATACCAATGAAGGTAACACAAGTTCCACAAGGTAACCGCTATACATCGTATGGCTCAAAAAGACCAACACCGAAGGGCGATACCTAGAGAATATGCATATCAATGAAACAACAGAAAATTGCACGTGCTCAGTACTGTATAAACAAGGATCCACAAGAGACAACACCCAGAGGATCCTAAAAGTGATGATCTAGAAGGAGAGAGACCGAAGACACTATCCCAAAAGCAACAAACCCGACGGTACAAACCCGAAGGCAACATACCCGAAGGCAAAAAACCCCGAAGGCTCAACCCCGAAGGCAATAAACCCCGAAGGCAACAAACCGTAGTGGCGAAGGTCCGGAGGCCCAGTATTGGACACCACTAACTGGCAGAATGTGTCACAACTCTCAAAAAGGAATCTGAAAAGTGTTAACGTGAGTCCCATAACCACCTGTTCATACTAAACGGTTTACTATCTGTTAGTCGATTTCACACTCAAAGCAGTACAAAGTTTACCTCATCTCATCCGTAAACCAGACCCAAAGGTCAAAACATTCAAACGAATAGATTGGGAATTAACTGAAAAGATGAACGCACGTGTTCATAGCATGCGTTTTATCTAATCATTTAATTCTCCTCCCACTTCGCTCGGAGTGCGAAATTGTGTGTGTTTTAAATATAATTTATAAATTAGAGAAACGATTTTTTAATTCAATTTAAAAGATTATTTTATAAAAACCCGTGGATGAAGTCAAAAAGGAGTCATCAAGGTCAAAGATGAATGATAACAACAATCGGAACAACAGAAGCCGATAAAAACTGGAATTTCAATCCCAAAAGCAAATTGGGCAAAAGACTGCAGATTCATACGTCTGAAGTATATGGTTCAGATGCCTGAATCTGGAAAATTAAAGTTTTCCAGAATCTCATTCAGACGTCTGAACCATACCTTCCAGACATCTGAAATTGGCATTTTAAGCCTATTTCCTTTCTGGTTGCACTCGAACTAATTCAGACGCCTGGAACCCTCGATTCAGACGTCTGAATACCGAGGAATGAAAATTCCCAGTATAGTATTCAAACGTCTGAAAATGCGGATTCAGACGTCTGAAACATGTTGTTCAAGCATTTCCTAAACCTAGGCCAAAGATGGCCAAAACAAATCGAAAGCGATCGGATGAGCGATGATTACAGGGGCTTACGTCGAACGACTACCCAACCTTAATGACTTACCCAAACACTCTGAACAACATAAACATCAACCATATAAGGATTACATAGATTTGGCTTCAAAAATCATAAATTGGCAATTTCACCAAATCAATCCAAATCGAAAGCAAACGATCATGCAATTATGTTAGGAATTCATTCCTAAAAATCCAACATAGTTGTAAACATAGATGTGAAATAAAAATCTCACCTTTTAACTCAAAAACACGGATGAGAAACTCAAATGCAAAGAAAATACCAACCACTTTCCACTTCGACTCTACAAGCTTCAATCTAAGATCAAAACAAGTATTTCCTAAGTTAGGTTTAGGAAACTTTCTGAAATTGAAGGAAGAAAGAGTTGGAGAAGATGAAGAGGAGGCTTACCAATAGCTTCTCTTGGATTATAGAGCAAGAATTTGAGTTTGCAAGAGGAAACTAGGGCTTGGAGTTTCTAATTCTTCTTCCTTTCCCCCATTTTTCAGTTGAGCTAGAATTTAAGAAATGAAAATGAGTGAATGGAGAAGAGAGGGGATTTAGTTGGGTATTAAGTTAAGCTAATGGGCTGAACCCAAACCCAAAACCCAAATAGAAAAAGTAGCAAAATCCTACTTACTCCAAACATAACGAAGCTTATACTCAAAAAGATCGCAAACGCCATTTTGAACTCAATGGAAGTGGTTTCGAGTCCTAATTCGGTCGTTTTCAAAAAGTAACATTTTGGACTAAATCCGACTAATGACGCTATATTTAAATAAAACATTTAAATATATAATAGTTAAATATGCGGGTTGTTACAGATCTCCCCTCCTAACAAAATTGCGTCCACGCAATTCCTATAGATGATATTTGCAACAACTATATACATACATCATCCAAAAGGAAAAGGAAATAAGCAGGAGATGAAGAGATATTCTCACCGTTGCAAAGCAAAGATAGAAATTCCGGATAGGATCGCTTGATAAACTCTTTGGTTTCCCAAGTACAGTCATTGGGATTTGGGACCATTGAACTTTAATGAGCGGCACGTCCTTGTTTCGAAGATGTCACACCTCCGTAGCAAGCACGCGAATAGGTTGTTGTACAATAGATAAGTCTGCTGAGATCTCAAGCTCTTGCAAATCCGGAGAATCAATAACAGAATCCGACTCTCGAAGACACTTCCAAAGTTGAGAGACGTGAAACATGTCGTGAATGCCAGATAAATGAGCAGGAAGTGAAACTCTATAAGCCACAGGGACAATACGTTCAGTAATAGAAAATGGTCCTATAAAGCGAGGAGCCAATTTCCCAGTCGTACTGAAACGCATCACCCCTTTCAAAGGAGAAACATGAATAAAGACAAGATCACTAATCGAGAATTCGAGAGGCTTCCTACAGTTGTCCGCATAGGATTTTTGGTGGCTCTGTGCCTCTTTCATTCTTAAACGAATAAGATCAATTTTCTCAGAAGAATCACGAACAAAATCTGGGCTAAGAATAAGCTTCTCTCCAGTTTCCTACCAACAAGAAGGTGATCGACATGGTCTTCCATATAAAGCTTCGAAAGGAGCCATACCGATACTAGACTGAAAACTATTATTGTAGGAGAACTCTACAAGAGGTAGGTGATCCTCTGAACTACCACCAAAATCAAGAATACAAATACGGAGGAGATCTTCCAAGATACGATTCACCCATTCAATCTGTCCGTCAAACTGCGGATGATAAGCTGTGCTAAAATTGAGCTTTGTTCCCAAAGCTTGCTGAAGACTCTGCCAGAAATGGCTCGTGAATAAAGGATCACGGTCACTCACAATAGAGCTAGGAACACCGTGAAGTCTCACGATTTCCTTGATATATAACTTAGCCAAATGCGAAGCAGTCCTATTAGACTTAATAGGAACAAAATGAGCAGACTTGGTGAGGCGATCAACAATAACCCAAATACTAGAATGGTCCTATCTCGAACGAGGTAGGCCGTCAATGAAATCCATAGAAATCTGATTCCATTTCCACAATGGAACCTCAAGAGGCGGAAGAAGACCAGAAGGACGCTGATGATCAGCCTAAATACGCTGATAAGTTATGCAATTACTCACATAACTCGCCACGTCGTGCTTCATGCCTTCCCAATAATAAAGGCAACGCATATCGACATACATCTTACTACTACCAGGATGAATAGTATACTTAGAACGGTGAAAGTCATCTAGAATGTCATGCCTAAGTGCAAAATCAGAGGGCACAAAAAGACGATTCTTCTTGCGAAGACACCCATGAGAATCAATGCTGAAATCCCACACGACCTCATCACAGGATCCAGACTCACAAAGCTGAATAAGATGCAACAACTCTGGATCACGCCGCTGAGCATCGGCAATATGATCCAATAAAATGTGTCGAGCTCCCAAACTAAATAATAGAATAGGAGAATCAGAAGATGAACCTCGATCACGAATTTCACAAAAAGATAGAGTCTCAAGAATATTCCATTCGGCAAGCATCATGGAAACAACAGCCGAATGCTTGCGACTAAGCGCATCAGCAACACGATTACCCTTACCAGGGGTATACTGGATATCAAAGGCATAGGAAGCAAGAAACTCGAGCCAACATTGTTGTCTCATATTGAGTTCCTTCTGAGTGAACAAATACTTCAAGGATTTATGGTCGGTATAGAGAATGAAGCGTTCGCCCAATAAATAGTGTCGCCAAATCTTCAAAGTGAAGACAACGACGGCTAACTCAAGATCATGAGTGGCATAGCTAACTTCATTCGGACGCAGTTGCCTAGAAGCATAAGCAACTACCCGATCCTTCTGCATAAGAACAGCACCGAGACCACTAGCACAAGCATCAGTGTAGACAATAAGATCATGATTCCCTTCGGGAACCACAAGAATAGGAGCATTAGTTAGAAGTTCCTTTAATGTCAGAAAGGAAGCTTCACTCTTGTCGGACTAAATATAACGAATGCCTTTCCGAATAAGGCTGGTGTGAGGAAGCACAACACGGGAAAATCCTTAATGAACCAATGGCAATACCCCGCCAATCCAAGGAAACTACGAATCTCATGCACATTCTCAGACCTCTTCCAATTCTGGATAGCTTTGATCTTTGAGGGATCGACTGAAATGCCGTCGTAAGATACAACATGGCCTAAGAACTTAACCTTATTCTCCCAAAAATGGCACTTGGATAATTTGGCTCTAAGCTGATGGTGACGGAGAGTACTCCAAACAATTCTCAAGTGATTAGCTTGCTCGGCTTCAGATTAGAATAAACAAGGATGTCATCGATGAACACAAGGATGAACTTATCGAGATATTCCTGGAATACTCGATTCATGAGATCGACAATGAAAGCAGGAGCATTCGTCAAACCGAACAGCATAACGAGCCACTCAAAAGAACCATAACGAGTGCGGAAAGCTGTAAGAGGTATGCTATCCTCCGCGACTCCTAACCGATGAAAACCTATGGCAAGGTCAAGCTAAGAAAAGGCCTTAGCATCACTCAATAAATCGAACGTATCATTGATCCTAGGCAATGGATACCTATTCCTGATGGTTAACTCATTAAGCTTGCGATAGTCAATGCAAAGCCTAAGAGTTCCATTGGATTTCTTTACGAAGATGACCGCGGATCCCCACGGAGAAAAACTGGACTGAATCAACTGCTTGGACTCAAGATCTAAAAGCAGCTTCTTGAGCTCCTCTTTTCCTTTGTAGACATCCTCATGGGAGGATGACTAATTGGCTGTGCGTCTGGAATGAGATCAATACAAAACTCAATTTCCCGCTTGGGTGGCAAACCCGAAACAGGCTCAAAAACATCAGAAAAGTCACAAGCAATAGGAATACAAGATATATCATCATCATCTCGTGAGTCAAGAGAATGTAAAGCCATTTCGGAATTATTCACGTTCTGAAGAACAAGTGATAGCAGAGTAGGCGAATCCGGATGTCGAAGATATATAATCCTCTCAGAATAAATAATCCTGGCATCATACCTCGCTAGCCAGTCCATACCCAAAATCATATCAAATCCCAGATAAGAAATAACGTGTCGCACGAAAAGAAAATCCACATAAAACAATCTCAACATCATCACAGAACAAGCTAAGGATCGCAGATCCTCCAATAGGATTCGCAATCCTCAATGAAGTAACCATACAAGAAACATCCAAAGATAAATCATCGACGAGCTTCTTCGATACGAAAGAATGTGAAGCACCCGTATCGAAAAGAACTCGAATACTATGATCATGAAATTAAATAGAACCTTCCAAAATAGATGGAGATATACCTTTGGGCTGAGAAGAGCTTTTAGAAGCCTTGGTAGCATAAAGCTTGCTAGACCTAGCACCAGCAGGAACAGTACGGCAAGCGGAAACTTGATGACCTTCCTTCTTGCAATAGCGGCAGAAGAGAGGCTTAGGACAAGCTCGAATCATATGATCAGGAGAACCACAATTGAAACACTTCCGAATGGAAGGTGTTCCAACAGACTAAGACTGAGAGCTAGAACCACTAGTCTTCTTCTTCTTGGAAGGAAAAGACATGGACTTATGAAATGGAAACTGCTTCTTGTTGGGGTTCTTGCGAACCTCAACATCATCACCACTATCACCCTCCTTCTCGATGGCTTCACGATGAAGCGCCGAATCTACCAACTCCTCAAAAGAAAGCTTAAGCTGAAGCAATAAAGACTTCTTAAGTTATTTCTTAAGTCCATAGACAAACTTCAGATTCTTCTTATAAGAGGTACTAATGAATTCAAGACCATACTTAGATAAAGCCTCGAATGATGCAACATACTCAGAAACAAACGACTTCCCTTTCTTCAACTCAAGAAAGCGACGGGTCAATAAAACTTTCTCAAATTCAGGAACGAACTTGAGTTCGAATCGCTCCCGAAACTGTGTCCAAGAAAGAGCAGACTCATCAATTTCGGCTATAATAAGCTCATACCAATCAAGGGCACGCTCTTGCAATAAGCTAGAAGTTACAAGAACTCTATCATGATCAGAAAGATCCATGCGAGAGAAGATACGCTCGCACGTGTGGATCCAAGCTTGGGCTTCAAGAACAGACTCGGAGACTTTAAACAGCTTTCCTCCAAGTTGAAAAAAATCACTATACAGGCGTGCAAAAGGTAGACTTGCGAGGAGGAGATACTCGAGTAGGAGCTGGAGGCTGAGTGCTCCTAAACAACTCCAAAAACTGATCGGCAAACATATAAACGCCATCCAGATGTGAGCCGCTGGATTGCCCAACACCCGAACGTCGTCCCCTGCCTCTTCCAGACATACGCTGAAAGTTAAGATAAGAACAAGATTATTCACAAGGTAGATATCATTATTACAAATGTGGAATACTACGGAACAAAATGCATTACTAGACGTATTCCCGAATTCTATCTACCACCAAAGGCACAGAAGGAATAGAGGCAAGATGATTCAAAGATTTGTAACACATATACACTTCGATGTACCGTAATATGTGCTTCTATTCTGTGTTTATCATATTTTGTTCAGAACTCAGCTCTGATACCAAGCTGTGACGTCCCACTCCGAGACCCATGTTAGCAAAGAGCATTAGTGGGTAATACCGTCTACTAATGCGGGGAATAGAGCTGGTTAGGAGCGACCATCTATAGCCTTGCTTTAACTACCTATTGAATACGTCGACAATTGTCATACCAAGCAGAACGACATATCCATGAATACTTAAAACAAAACCATAGGTGGCTAGATGATCTATCAGAACAGAATATAACAACTCAAATGTAATGTACATTATAGAAAAATAGATCATCATATATACATATACAAATACATAACAGAGTATACAAACTGATACATGTCAATTGGTATAGCAAACCACAGTATACAGGCGAATCCAAAAGAGTACATATCAGAGTTACAACTGAAAAGGACCACACAAAAAGCTATAACAAAAAGGAGCAAGCCGAATAGTCCATGCGGAAGCAAAATAGGCTAAGTCCAAATGCACCTAACCTGAAACATCTCAGTCTGACCCGAGTATAGAATACACGGGTCAGTCTAGCTAAACAAATTAGTTAGATAAACTAAACAATAATAAACCTGCAAGGTCATAAAGTATAACAAATATCTCTAAAAGAGATAACACAATCATCTAACAAAAGATGAATCATAATAAGACAAGCCTCATATCATCGGCAACACAATAAACAAAGGATATGAATATCCCAAAACAAGCCAAAAAGGCAAATAACAAATGCCAATGAAGGTAACACAAGTTCCACAAGGTAACCGCTATACATCGTGTGGCTCAAAAAGACCAACACCGAAGGGCGATACCTAGGGATATACATATCAATGAAACAATAGAAAATTGCACGTGCTCAGTACTATATAAACAAGGATCCACAAGAGACAACATCCAGAGGAGGCAGTCCGAAGACACTATCCTGAAGGTGATGAGCCAGAAGAAGATGGTCCGAAGACATTATCCCAAAGGCAACAAACCCAAAGGCAACATACCCGAAGGCAGCAAACCCCGAAACCCGAAGGCAATAAACCCCGAAGGCAATAAACCCCGAAGGCAACAAACCGTAGTGGCAAAGATCCGGAGGCCCAGTACTGGACACCATAACTGGCAGAATGTGTCACAGCTCTTAAAAAGGAATCCGAAAAGTGTTAACATGAGTCCCATAACCACTGACTAAGCATAGCCTATTTGTTATAAACAACATAGACTATCAAATTCAAAGCTAAACAACATCATTAAACCACTTCAATCATTCTCATTAAGCACAAAAAGAGAGCATAAACATCAAATTAAGTTGAAGCTACATGATTAGAGAGCTTCATTACCCCTAAATTGAAGGGGTTTAGCCTCTCATATTTGTTATCATATGAACAAATGTAGCTTGCAACATAAGAGAAAAAGAAAAGGAAAAGAGAGCAAAGTGAAATGGAAAACTATTCTAATTGCATAAAGGAAAATCTACACTACTTGCATAAAAGGAAATGAACATGTAATTAAAAAGAAACAATAATTAACATTGCATAAAAAAAGAATTGCATAAGAGAAGAAATGGCTAAGTAGCCATGGAAAGAAAGAGAGATTTGATTTATTTTCTAAACTAAAACTAACTAACTAAGAGAAGAGATTGGATACATGAAACATATGGGTATTTATACATGTATGAAACCCTAATTCATATTTTTGGAGAATGCCCAAAATGCCCCTTAGGAAGTGTGGAGGCCAAGTAATCATTAACATGTCTTAATCCCCCGTTAAGTATACATGAAGCCATTAACTCCAAAAGCATGTGCATTAGCCTTTAATTTGTACATTAAGGTAGGTGGGCAGGTGGGGTCCTCCATGTTCTTCACTTTGAATTATTTCCATATTCATTCCTTTGTATTCTTTGTGCATGCATGTTTCTTCATGAAACCACTCCTATTTGGGACCAAATTCCTACAAAAATATATATAAAAAATTCAATTAATTTTTCTCAAAGAAATATATGCACACAAATGACCTTTTTGCCCCTATATGAAGATGAATATGTGATAATTTGGAATTAATATGAATTTTGGTTAAAACAAGTTAAAATACCCAATATGATCATTTATTTGATTTAAATGGAATAAATATGGTGGTACAAATATGCACATTTACGTGCACATCAAATACCCCCACACTTATCTTTTTATTCGTCCTCGAATAAAGGGAAGCTAAGATAAATCCATTTTCGTAGGAAGCACGATTGCATTGAGCGTATGCAACAAGCCGTTAAACATCTGGGTGTCCCCGGTAGGACGAGTGTTGTCTCGTGAGGGTTTTCAGCGGATACTACCCACAAAATCCAAATGCAGGATGAAATATTTACAAAATACAAGATTTATTTACAAAGAGATGAATGCAAATTTTTGAAAATATTTACAAATGAAGGGTTTATTTCTAAATTGACACGAATAAGTTAAATATAGGTTTTGGTTATTATCTTGAAAATTTATGTCATTTACTGGTCAAAATTTCCAACAAAAATCAAGTTATCATAACAAATAGACAATAGTTTAACTTGTTGTTTCGGTTGATAACAAAGTGTAATTATAAAATGGATCCTTAGTTGATTATCAAAGTTTATCAAAGTGGTATTTTCATTTCTTTTCAATAACAAATCAAATCAAATAAGTAAAAATAGTGTTAGGATTTCAATTGCTTGCTCTCTCATTATTTGCAAGAAAAATTACACACCTAGCTCAGGTAAACTTAGGCCAGATATACCACCTATGCACTGCCTTTCGGGCTTATGTGAGGGGAGCACAGAGCATGGCGAGTGCACACACTTTCATGCATACACTATCAACCGTAGGTGGTTTTTATTAAGTCTTTTTTTTTACATGTGTTCCATACATCTTAACCGTGAGGACTTTTAAATGAGTATGAAAGCACATAATCAAAAATTCCAAGTAATTCACCCATGCATAACCGTGAGGACTTTTAAATGAGAGTGAATACTTTGGATGTATTATTATTTATTTATTTATTTATTTATAATTTTTTTTAAGAGAGAGAGAGAGTTTTGCAAAATCATCTTAGCACTATTTAACTTTGAAGACCAAAAAAAGTTATATCCTTTACTTTAAATTCACCACTTTTAAAACAAAGATTTTCAATTAGGATGTATTTCATAATTAACACGTATGAATCTTCCTATATACTAGTTAAACCATTGTTATTTATAATCAAACTTCATTTTTATTTTTGTTAAGACAAATAAATTTTCAATAATTTCAATTTAATAAACCAAAACCATATATTTATCCTATAGTGTTTCTTTAAAAATAAATCTAAAACACTAAAAATAAATTCTTCTTTTGTTTTTGGATTTTTTTTTTGAGTTTTGGAAGAAAAATGAAAAATTAATCCTGAAAAATCAAGAAGAAGATGAGTCTCCCCCCCACACTTGATTTTGACTGTGTCCCCACAGTCAACCCAAGTGAAAGGGATGTTTATTATTATTTACATGAAAACGAACGGTATTTACACGAGATCAGAAAATATATTGTCAAAAAGTAAATGAAACGGTCTTCCAAAAACCGATTCATTTGTCTCGTCGAGTATACGAGACACAGCTTAAGCTCGAAAAAACAAACCATAAAAGATTTTGAAGTTGAATGTTGATTTGGAAAAACGAATGTCGTTTTATTGAAAATTGAATGAGTTGTTTTGTTTTCAATCATTTATCTCTTGATTTTGTCGTGTAGAAAGTTCGAGTAAAGATGAAATCATTTCAATGCTATTTTCAAGAGTCGAAGGTTGGTCATTATTTTGAAAATTTTGTTGTCCGAAATTTGAATTATTTACACAATAGTTGTTGTTAAAATATCCATATGAATTTGGACTGAAATCATATGGATTATATTGATTTTCACAACTATTGTAAAATTCAAGTGAATATGGAAATTCTGACATTTTCAAGAATGTTTTTTTGGTTTTTTTTTTATAAGCAAAAAAAAAATATTTACAAAGAGAATTTATTTTTCAAAAGGGAAATCTATTTTTTGTTTTTTATTTTTCAAAATTTTCTTTTGTTGAATTTGAGTTTTCTAAATTTTTTTGAAATTTCAAAGAAAAGGGTTTAAAAATTTCAAAGAAAAAGGAATATTTACAATTTTTTTAGTTTTGGATTTTGAATTTTTTTGTTTTTTTTAAATATGCATGAACTAATGCAACTAAATGAATGCAAGGGTTAATTACAAATGATTTATCCTAAGTTAACACAAAATTGTATAGTCACACACTGTCTTAAATCAACAAAAATATTTCTCAGCCAGGTAACGGGCAGGGGTTATCGGTGCACCACGAATCACCGTAGCAATGCAGCCGAAGGTTTAAGTACCTTTAGAGGAACAACCACTATAATAATTACGAATCACCGTAATATTTATAAATGGTTATTACTCTGCCGTAGCCTAGACACCAAGAAATTAAATTGTTCAAAGAAGACAACTGTCAATATACAATTAAGTGAGTTATTATTTAATCAAATTCTAAGATGAAATGCAAAGCTGAAATAAAACGTGTATTAACAATGCAACTAGAATGAAATTTTGTTTTTGCTTTTGATTTTGAATTTTTTTTTAAAATTTTTTTGTCTTAAAATGCAAGCAAACAACAATGCAAGACAACTAAAGCATAAAATTTTATAAGCAAGTAAGCAGTTATTTTTTTTTCGGCAAGCACTTCAAATCAAGCAATTTATTTAATAAGCACTTCTGCTCTTTCTGTAATTCTGCTTTGGCAACCTGAAATAAAGCAAGATATATGCAAATTTTTCTTTGAAAGGAAACTTAAAAGTGGGGTTTTACTTAAAAAAAATATTTGTTTTTTTTAGAGAAAGGAACTAAAAAAGATTGAAACCAAAACAAACAATTTGCCAAAATCAATTTCACTAAGTAAATAAGACCAAAAACAACTGTTATTGTTACTCTTTTTTTAAAAAAAAAAATATTTGCAATTTTTGTTTATTAAGAAGATATAAGAAAACAAAAGGATTAACACAAATCAAAACAATTTAATCCAAACGCAGCCCGTATCAACAAGTATCGGCCCACTGCCCAAGTCGAAGAAAACCACGCTTATTTTTTTTCGTTCAAATTAAAAACAACGCCCAAGCTTTCCCAAATCAACTCCCTAAAGGTCAATTCGTTCTCATTCTCGTCCTCACGAACTCTCTCTTCTGTTTTTTTTCTGTGAATTTGGGTTTAAGGTGCTAGCGACTTTGTGTTCGTGCGTCGAAGTGGGGATGGAATCGCGAGTGGATTTGAGGTGATACTTGGGTGAAGTTTGGATTTTTGAAGCAAAGGGGAAATCGAATTGCAGCGGAGTTGGAGGCGATTTGGGTTGGGTTTGAGGGGATTTGAGGCAGTTAGGTGGATGGTTGAGGAGTGCGAACGTGGGATCGAGTAGATGGGTGCAGGTGTTTTGCGGCTTTGATGGAGTTTAGGTGAGTTCGACGATTGTGGTCGTGGCAGTTTGAGGTGGCAATGGTTAAAGAAGGAAGAAGCAGTTCGAATTTGAAATTCGAGCCGGGGAATTCGATCTTGAAGTGAAGCCGATGAATGTGGTATAGAGATTGCTGTGGGATGAAGTGTCGAATTGTTGCGGATATGGGTAGCTATATGTCAGTAAATGGTGGTTTGTGATAATGGACTCGAGATGGCGATTGAGTAATCGATGACAGTGATGGTTTTTGGCAATTGCAGTGGGTAGGAATAAGTGATGTTGCTCACGGTTGTGGTGTATGGTCAGGGAGGTTGTGGTGGTTTGTATGTCAGTTGTGGTGATTGTGGTCTGAAAGAAGTAGGAAAGGGGACCTTAGTGATGGACAGAGGAGTGTGTGCACTCGCCTGAGGGGTTTCAGTGGTGGAGATTTGTGAAAGCTGGTTAGTTGAAGTTGTTGAAATAGCAAGGTAGATGTTGGATGTGAAGGGTATGACTTTCGGGTGATGGGGAGGATGATTGTTTGATGATTAGATTGAATGAGTGATGGTTGTTGTATATGGGCAGATGTTGCAGCTGAGTGGTTGTTGAAGCAAGCTAGAGGTTGTTTGGTGAAGTTATGTTGGTTGATGATGGCAACTGCAGTGGTTTATGGAAGTGGATGAGTTGATGTTCTTGACAGCACTTGTGAGTCGACGACAGGGGTTGAAGGTTTAGTAAAGAAGACAGCAGATGGTATGTGGTAGTGAAATGTTTGAAGCAGTAAGTTGATGCTGTAATGTTAAGGTGGAGTGCTGGAGGACAGTGAAGTGTGGACAGTATGAAGAATATAGTTTGAAGGCGTAGATAGAGAAGTGAAGGAGGAAGTGTTGTAGGCAGATTGAATGGAAGTTTTGGCAAGGGTAGTAGAACAGTTGATGTGTGGTGATTGCTGGATAGTTTGGTGGAAGCGGTCGCGATGGTGATTTGCAGTGGTTGGCGGTGCGGTTTTAGGTGCTCGGGTTGATGCAGTTAGAGGCTCGTAGGTATATGGAGGTGAAGTTTCAGGAGGAGTCATGATGAACGGTAGGCGGCGATTGCAGAGTTGTTTACCAGGTTGAAAGTTATTTTGATGAACAGGGATGTGGCAATGTAAGTTGAAATGTAGAAGTGTGGGTTGCAGTGGTGAAAGGTTGGACTGTGAAAAGTATTTGATGGGAGATGATGGTTGCTGTTTTAAATTATGCAACAGTGAGTAAGAGTTGTGCAGGGTTGTGCACAGTGATATACACTGTTTGATTGCAGACAGTTTTATTTTTCATGAAAATTGTAAATGTAGAAATATGAATGCAAATATAATTGAAAATGGAAAAATAATAAAGAAAATTTTGGTTTGAAATTGTGTATGAATGTTTTTTTTTTAATAAATAGAAATTAGAAATGCAAATGCTAGTTGAAAACAAAAGAAAATTTCACAAAAACAAAGTTAAACCACAAACAAACACACAATTTTTTTATTGTTGCAAAAAAAAACACACAAAATAAAACACATAAAAATAAAACAAAAAATAATCCGAAGAATAGAAATTTAAAATCAAAACAATTCCCTAGCAACGGCGCCAAAAACTTGTTCGTCGACGGAAATTCTATCGGTTTAGAAAACCGTCGAACGAATTTAAATTAAAAATTTATACCGCAAGCGCACGGTGTACGAATGTAGCACGTGGCGAATACGGGTCGATTCACAGGGAATTGTTGATTTAAATTTCCTATTCAATCAAATTAACCCAAAGTTGAGAATGTGTTTGGCTAGAAAATGAGAAAATGAACTAACTAACAAAAGAAAAGAAATGCAAATATGAGAGTTAAATGACAATTTAGAGAATAAATCCACTCTCTAGATCATGTAGTTCAACACATGAAATCATGATCTCTCTTTTATGGTCATTAGTGTTTTAATTGATGTGTTTATCATAAGTATGACATATTTAAGCTATTGATTAGCCAACATAAGCCATCAAACTATAACACACCCCTTAAAACACTTACTAACTTTCATGAAACTTGACAAAGAAAATGAAAATGAAATCTATTTTAAGTATGGCCTATTAACTATTAATTAGAAATATAGACCATCAAATTTTAATTTCAAATCACTTTCTTATGCCATAATCATATATTGATGAAGAGGCATTTGTGTTTTGTTTGACTAAGCATAGCCTATTTGTTATAAACAACATAGACTATCAAATTCAAAGCTAAACAATATCATTAAACCACTTCAATCATTCTCATTAAGCACAAAAAGAGAGCATAAACATCAAATTAAGTTGAAGCTACATGATTAGAGAGCTTCATTACCCCTAAATTGAAGGGGTTTAGCCTCTCATATTTGTTATCATATGAACAAATGTAGCTTGCAACATAAGAGAAAAAGAAAAGGAAAAGAGAGCAAAGTGAAATGGAAAACTATTCTAATTGCATAAAGGAAAATCGACACTACTTGCATAAAAGGAAATGAACATGTAATTAAAAAGAAACAATAATTAACATTGCATAAAAAAAGAATTACATAAGAGAAGAAATGGCTAAGTAGCCATGGAAAGAAAGAGAGATTTGATTTATTTTCTAAACTAAAACTAACTAACTAAGAGAAGAGATTGGATACATGAAACATATGGGTATTTATACATGTATGAAACCCTAATTCATATTTTTGGGGAATGCCCAAAATGCCCCTTAGGAAGTGTGGAGGCCAAGTAACCATTAACATGTCTTAATCCCCCATTAAGTGTATATGAAGCCATTAACTCCAAAAGCATGTGCATTAGCCTTTAATTTGTACATTAAGGTAGGTGGGTAGGTGGGGTCCTCCATGTTCTTCACTTTGAATTATTTTCATCTTCATTCCTTTGTATTCTTTGTGCATGCATATTTCTTCATGAAACCACTCCTATTTGGGACCAAATTCCTACAAATATATATATAAAAAATTCAATTAATTTTTCTCAAAGAAATATATGCACACAAATGACCTTTTTGCCCCTATATGAAGATCAATATGTGATAATTTGGAATTAATATGAATTTTGGTTAAAACAAGTTAAAATACACAATATGATCATTTATTTAATTTAAATAGAATAAATATGGTGGTAAAAATATGCACATTTACGTGCACATCAACCACCCGGTCGCACTAAACGGTTTTCTATCCGTTAGTCGATTTCACACTCAAAGCAGTACAAAGTTTATCTCATCTCATCGGTAAACCAGACCCAAAGGTCAATACTTTCAAACGAATAGATTGAGAATTAACTAAAAAGATGAACGCACGTGTTCATAGCATGCGTTTTATCTAATCATTTAATTCTCCTCCCACTTCACTCGGAGTGCGAAATTGTGTGTGTTTTAAATAGAATTTATAAATTGGATAAACGAGTTTTTAATACAATTTAAAAGATTATTTTATAAAAACCCGTGGATGAAGTCAAAAAGGAATCATCAAGGTCAAAGATGAATGATAACAAAAATCGGAACAACCAAAGCCGATAAAAATTGGAATTTCAATCGCAAAAGCAAATTGGGCAAAAGACTGCAGATTCAGATGTCTGAAGTATATATGGTTCAGACGTCTGAATCTAGAAAATTAAAAGTTTTCCAGAATCCCATTCAGACATCTGAACCATACCTTCCAGACGTCTAAAATTGGCATTTTAAGCCTATTTCCTTTCTGGATGCACTCGAACTAATTCAGACGTCTGGAACCCTCGATTCAGACGTCTGAATACCGGGGAATGAAAATTCCCAGTATAATATTTAGACGTCTGAAAATTAGGATTCAGACGTCTGAAACCTATTGTTCAGGCATTTCCTGAACCTAGGCCAAAGATGGCCAAAACAAATCGAAAGCGATCAGATGAGCGATGATTACGGAGGCTTACGTCGAATGACTACCCAACCTTAACGACTCGCCCAAACACTCCGAACAACATAAACATCAACCATATAAGGATTACATAGATTTGGCTTCAAAAATCATAAATTGGCAATTTCACCGAATCAATCCAAATCGAAAGCAAACGATCATGCAATTATGTTAGGAATTCATTCCTAAAAATCCAACATAGTTGTAAACATAGATGTAAGATAAAAATCTCACCTTTTAACTCAAAAACACGAATGAGAAAATCAAATGCAAAGAAAAGACCAACCACTCTCCACTTCAACTCTACAAGCTTCAATCTAAGATCAAAACAATTATTTCCTAAGTTAGGTTTAGGAAACTTTCTGAAATTAAAGGAAGAAAGAGTTGGAGAAGATGAAGAGGAGGCTTACCAATAGCTTCTCTTGGATTATGGAGCAAGAATTTGTTTGCAAGAGGAAACTAGGGCTTGGAGTCTCTAATTCTTCTTCCTTTCCCCCATTTTCAATTGAGCTAGAATTTAAGAAATGAAAATGAGTGAATGGAGAAGAGTGGGGACTGAGTTGGGTATTAAGTTAAGCTAATGGGCTGAACCCAAACCCAAAACCCAAATAGAAAAAGTAGCAAAATCCTACTTACTCCAAACATAACGAAGCTTATAATCAAAAAGAACGCAAATGTCATTTTGAACTCAATGGAAGTGGTTTCGAGTCCTAATTCGGCCGTTAGCAAAAAGTAACATTTCGGACCTAAATCTGACTAATGACGCTATATTTAAATAAAATATTTAAATATATAATCGTTAAATATGCGGGTTGTTAAAAACTGATACCAGTATATTGCAAAAATGGTACCCACTGTCTATTTGATTGCAGTTGATTTTTAATTTTAGAAATTGTTTTAACCATCATACATATCAAAACTTATACCAATATATTTTCTAAAATTAAAAACCACTATTTATTTGATTGGTGTTGATGCTTTTTAATTTTTAGAAATTATTTTCACTTTCATTTCAATTTATCTTTTTGCGTGCATTTGAATGGACACATATTTCTTCCCTACATCAAATTTGTTTATATATACGCACACTTCATGTTTGTTGTTATATATATTTCGTTTTTTCATAAATAGTGTTAGGTTTCTCTCATGAGCCTTTTTGGATGCAGCCTTCACATTAATTACGTTCTTTCATGCATTCATTTTTTGCCAGCGTGTAACATATATATTTATTTTCTCATTCTTCGCGTGCTACTTTGCCTTATCACCATGAAATCATATGAATTCCCACAAGAGCTTCTCTGTTATGGTTATGTATGTACGTATGCATCAACATCATAACTACCAATACACTAATTCACTCTGAAAATCTTTGTAGAATCTAGTATCTTTACCAGTGGAATAAAATACAAGTCTTCAATGACACTCATTTTTAAACTGTAACTTAATACAACGTTTAAATATTATTGGTTTTGGATTCAAAAATAAAAACTGTTAATGAAATTTCCAGAACCTTTTCACTCATAAATTAGGTTACCCAAACTAACTATAATTCAACCCATTCGCTCTTCGTACTAATTGCTTACCGCTTTTGCAAATTCCTGCCTTTCTCTTTTAATCTTCCATGGGTGTGAGATTTGTTGAATTGACTTTTTGTGTGCGATTGTGTTTTCTAAAGTTTGTTTTTGAATGAATCCTCAATTATTGCTGAATGACTTTTACTACATCTACATTAAACCTACTTCAGTTAGATGACCAAACAAAGACAAATCAAGCTTGAAAGATAAATGAGTTTCAAGAAATCGAGCCGAAAGAACACGTCCAATTTCTCCATCAAACTTTCCATTGAATCGCAAAAGACTTGAAGGCAAATAGGAAGTGGTCATCCAAGTTAGCTAGTGGCATCCAGGAGACTCAAGCAGAAATCGAATTTTGAACTTTTTTGTCCTTCGAGCAAAAATATTATTGGACCATACTAACTTTCCATCATTTTTGAACTTCTTTGTCCTTGAAGCAAAAATGTCTTTGAGAATGGTTTCCTATAAATTAACATATAAAAATAGCCGTCCAAGATACAACCTCGGAATTCAACGAAACCAGTTCCATTGAATCTGTAAATGGTGTATTATTATCGGATTTCAAATTTTGTAGCATTTGGAGTTATCATTTGGTCTTACGGGATAGAAGTACGCTGAAATTAATTTCGAAAATTCAATCTAATAATTGGGTCCAAAAGGCTGTCTTCTCCATACGATCGAATTACGTCTAGAAACTTGTTCCATTGCATTCGTAATAAGGGTATAACGTTATGAGTGCCTGGCGGCATGCCTCGATCGGGGTTTGAAATTAATAGCTAGATATTTGTGAATTTTAAATGATTTATTTTCATCGATTTGACCAGCAGCTGACTTTGTTTCTCCATCAGCCAACTCTGTACTAAACCAGCCACCCTATGGCTCATGCTCATCTATCTCCTATCTTTCTTTCCTTTATTTACATAAGCAGCTAAGAGAGTAAAGGAAAAAATTTGGGGAATTGAAGCTTCAAAAAAAAATCTAATTCAAAATCTACTCAACAGAAAATTCCCAAGCTAGTTCTAGAAATCTTGTTTTGCTGAGAGCTTCTTAGTGGTATAAATTTTAGGCTATTCAATCATGATTGGAAGATGGCCGTTGTCGTGGCTGAACTAGGGTTGGATTTTTGGTGGATGTGGGCATCGTTTTGTCGAACGGAGTGTAGATTTGGATTTGGGGACGCAGAGGGCAGCTAGTCGCCGAATTTGAGAGATCGTGAGGCCTTGTGGTGATGCGCGACATATGCTGTCGTACGTGGAGGCTCCCAGGTTGCGGCAAGGCATAAAGGAGCAGAGGAAAAATTATTAAGGAGGTGGTGTTCGTGGCGATAAACAGAGTTGATCGATGGTGATTTGAGAATGACTTGAGGTCGAATGGCGATCACGACTTGGACGAGGTAGATTGAGGAAATACTGGTGATCTGGAGGGAGGGACCGTGCTTCCTATAGTCAAGTCGAATGCGTCGAGCGCGTGAAGAGGAGATGACTGGAGAAGACGGCGTCGGTTTTGGCGGATCGTAGCTCTGTATCTCTTGATTTGTGCATACGACTTGTGTTTGTATTAGCGTGCATTTCGATCAGGGGAGAAGAATCGAGGGAGAAGAAGATTTAAGTGGTGGGTCAGGCTAAATTCTTGATAACATTATTTAATTTAAACTTTTAATTAAAGTAAGATAATTATATTCTAATTCATGCAACCTTATAAAATAGTATAACATTGCCATACGAGATCCAAATAAAGCGAAACAAGCGGCGATGAAATCATGACGACGAGCACTACATTCTAGAACTGATCTGGAGACGATCGTAGCTAACGAAAATTTTAGGTTAAATCGAACATCGTTCGATTTGATTTGAAATTTAAAACTCAACGTGAGTGCTTTATAACGCTCACATCGTACTAAAATATTTTTATGCTAGTTAAATTCGAAATTATGAAGTGACATAAATTTATTGATCGTTGTTTGAAAATTTTAATTATCATTTGAATTAACTGTTAAAAAATAAAATTGACGGTTAAATTTGAAATTGGAATTTAATTGCCAGTAAAGTACCTGTATTGATAACTATGGAAGTGTTGTGAATTATTGGCTTGTTTGGATGTTGATTTTGATGGATGCTATTAATTGATGTTTGGATGATATGGACGTTTATTTATTTTGATATTTCCTGTTACCATCTTGTATATTATTTACAGTATATAAAATTGTAAATTGAATTATTTCGAATAAACTAAGAACTGGGTTGAAATGATATATACCTATGACACTACGATTTGGGTTGAAATGATATATATCCATCCCTAAAATTAAATTGAAATAACTGATCACTTGGCCATATGATAGAAAATTATAAACGGACACCAAATTGGTTAAACTAAAGGATTTTAAAACTTTTGATTCGAAATTTATTTAAATGATTTGATTTGAAGAAAAATGAAATCGAATTTATGGAAATCGAACTATTTCAAAATTGAGCTCAGAATTGAATTATATTTGAGGATTTGGATTTCAAATTGGGTATTGAAAGTAATTTGATTTAAGTGTTTCGAATCAATGTTTTGAAAATCGAACTCAGAATTGATAAAAAATCGAAATAGTTCAAAATTTGAAATTGAAATTATTTTGGAAATGTAATTGAAATTAATTTGAAATTTGAATTGAAATTAATGTGAAATTGGCATCGAAATTAATTTGGAATCGAAGTAAAATTCGACTTGAATTCGGAATTGAATCTATTAAATCGAAATGGAAATTTAAAAGTGATTTGAATTAGACAATTTGGAAATTGAATCGGTTTGACTTTGAAACTATTTTCAAATAAATTATTTTGATATAAACTATTTAAATCTAATTTTTTAAATATTCAAATTATTTTGAACTTTCCAAACGATTTTGCTATATAAACCATTTTAATACTTAAACTAGTTTATATTATACTATTTTAACCATTTAAACTATTTTTAACCATTTTAATCATTTAAACTATTTTTAATTATTTTAATTATTTAAACTATTTTAAGAATTTTCAAACCATTTTTCAAAAATTCAAACTGGTCAAATGGGTAAAATGTTTATAATTAAATCTTGGATTTAAGTGCGAATTGGGTTAAAATGATGTTATAACCTAAATTGAAATTTGAAATGATTTTGGAAGTGAAATCAAGATATTAAGGCAAAAATGATTTTGAATTGAAATATTATATTTTGAGTAAATATAATGATTTCGAAATGGATTTGATTTTGAAGCGAATATGATATTTTGATATCAAGTATGAATGGTTTCCTAAATGTAAAAGTACCAATCGGCGTGTAAAACGACAATTGGTTGTTAAAGAGACCAGGGCCGGATACTGTTGTTACCGGAACCACTTTAATAGCTGTATACATGGAGTGATGATCCAGAACGAAGTGGCTGGATTAGGCATACATTTGTTGGATTTGAAGAAAGAGAACGATGATGGAGTAGCTTGGCAATTGTGCCAATCTTAAATGACTAAAACATGTGTCGTACCGGCCAAGTGGGTTAGCTACCCCAAGAGGACGCACTTCTTCTTATTACCATCATTTACATTGTGATTGATTGGTGCGCACCCTCCAATTTTGGGAGTGTTGGACGATCATGGCTATGATGCATTACCACCAGCTGGTATGGGTAAACTGGTAGTATCCTACCTTGGATATTGCCTAGCGTGCCTTGTCATACTTTTATCCTTATATGAGACCCATATGATTTTGGATTTGTGTTGTTATATCACGGAGCATCCCTATCCACCGACGGTTTATTGGTGTTTTATATTCAAATTGTACGACAATGCTTAAAAACGCATTAAGGGGGTTCAACGTAAAGCCTTAACTTTAAGAAAAATATTTACTTTACTGATTAGACATTACATATATAACATATTCTACTGCATATAAATATTTTTGACGGATCCTTAAGAGATGGAAAATCCCGAAATATCTCTTGAGTTATTGCACACACGTTATACACTGGATAGGAGATGTGAAATCCTGTAAACATCTCTGATGCTATTACACTTATGTAATATTCAATGTTGGTTGGATTTACATAAGGATATTTTAGTCTCGACTCGAGTGTTTTCTCTTTTCATTACGCCCGGGTCAGTCCTGAGTTTTACAGCTTATTGAAGATTATTCTCTGGAGGACTAAGACGAAGACTTGGTATATTATTACTAGTATTATTCCAAAATATTTTGTTCCATTTCATTATTTTATTTGTTCTGTTGTATATAAAACTCTGATAAATGTTGTATAAATTACAATCAAAGGTATAATAAACAGCTGCATGAACTGTTTATTTGATTATTATATTTTGTCATTCCGCTGCAAGATTCTATGTTTACTTCCTTCATCTTTTCTTATTTTTCTTAATTAAACCCCTTGATTGCCTATGTTCTGAAATGTTTGAATTGTATATGTGCGGATTATTGTTGATTTAAACCTTCCGAAATGTGGATCATCACATTAGTGGTTGTATTATTCAACTCTTGGATAGGTATTTAGGGACAACATTCCAAAAATTTAATTTATTGGAAAGTAAATAGTAAATAACACGTTATTAGTTCTTGTACATAACTCCTAATCATACATTCTTTGTTCCTAATCATTTTTATGATGTTGAGGGTGCTCAAAAAATCATAAAGTACATTAGATTTCATTACCTATCATTTCGTGATTGTCTAAGGAAATTTTTATAACCCTTCAGGGTGCTCAACAAAGTTACAAAATGTTCTTATAATTCATGGATGATATAAACATCACCTTAAATGTTTTTGGGCTTGAGAATGCTCGACAACCATAGTATGTATATTACTCTATTATACTACAATGATAGAGTTCAGCTTTATTTCATATTCATAGTCTTAAAATAACAATAATGAGTATTGTCGTCTATAAGAAATAATAAGTATTTACAACACTCGATAAAATTATTATTATTATTATACACACACAATTGTAAATAAATGTAATTTTTCCTTGTAGCTATTATGAGTCTATTTTGATTTTAAAATATAAAATCGAATTGTTTTCTTTTATATACATTACATAAAGAATTTCCTATTTAATTATAGCGTTTATAATTTAATATTAAATCTTATTTATCAATATATATTATTATTAGTTAATAATTAATTTAATAATACAACTTTACTGTAACCTTTATGAACTATAACATTTATAACTCATACTAAATTAAAATAATTTTGATTTTGGTTATTTATAACTTGTATAATTTTAAATTCAAAACAATTTTGAATTTATTTCTCCATAACTTTTATAAATTCAATTTTAGTCAATTTTTTAAATTTATTTATAACCTTTATAAATAGAGATTTAAAACAATTTTAAATTTTATTCATAACCTTTACAAATTTTTAAGTTTCAATATAAAACAATTTTAAATTAGTTTATCTATAACTTTTATTAATAAAATTTTTAAATTTATTTGTAATCTTTATAAATTTGAATTTAAGTCTAAACTAATTTTAAATTTAGATTTGATATACTACTTATATTAAAACATTACAGGCTCTAATAATATTGTTAGGTCAAGTGCATCAAGAAAATAAGGTAAAAGGGACAAATTTTAAAAGTTTTCCTTTTAGCTCATTATGCACTAGACCTTTTGTAGTATTATCATTAATAAAGGCCATTACACGTATATGGTATATAGTAAAATAATATCAATTTTCTAAAATTTTTGTAGGAACTTAATGAAGCAAGTTGCATGTGAAATGGTTTTCATCTGTGGAAATTATAATGGTTGTAAGTTATGGATTTTTGTGTGAAAATAATATATTATAATGGTCTGATTGTAATTAATTAACGATGTAGAATTATAAATAAATTTACCTCTTGTTATTTCCAAACTCAACCACCATCCATCTTATTTTTGTTAGATTCTTACCATCGTTAGAGGTCGTTGCATGCGCCGACATCGCCTCTATTGAGCTGCTCTTGGCAAGACAAATTGATTGTTATCTTCAGATGCAGATTGTAACGACCTAGTTTTTCAGTAGTTCGAATTTAGAATATTTAATTGATTTTAAATATTCAAAAGTAAATTTTATAGGTTGAATAACTTATATTTCAAATATCGTGATTTATTTGATAATTAAATTGTTGAATTTAATATTTGAAATTGTGGAAATAATTGGATCTTGAATTTAATTCAAATGAAAATGATTTATAAAGTTAATTTAAAATCTATTTGAATTGGAATGGAGTTAGTAAACTTTTAAAATTGATTTAAAAGTGAATAAATAGAAATTAGAAATTTATTAATTTAATTAACATGTAAAAATTGTCATTTTAGACATTATCTCATATTTCGACGAAACTAGTTTCGTTGGATCCATAATAGTGAGTTATTATAGGCTTTCAAATTTCATGTCGATCGGACTTGCGGTTTTGCTGTGCGAAGTTGAAACGCATAGAAATTAATTAAAGGAATTTTATTTAAAATAATTTGACTCGAAAACCTACCTTTCAAATACGATGGAATTGGCTCCATTGTGTTCGGAATAGGAGTGAAATGTTATGAACGTCGGACGGCACGCTTCGTTTGCAGTTCAGAAAATATTCTGGTGAATAGTAATTTATATTAAATAGATGACAAAATTCACTAAACCCTATCCTAATAAACTACAGCCGACACTTAGTGTTCAATGGCCAAGAAAGCTCGATCGTTCCTCCTCCATTATCTCCAAATCCATTGACTTTTATGAAAAGCTTCCAACTAGAAAATCGAAAAGCTCGTCGAGCTCTATAATCCCAACGGTGATAATCGAATCTAGTGGAGCGTGGAGGCCGGGATTGCATTGCATTTTTTCACAGTTTGAGCTGGAATAACACGTGCTGGAGTTGATTGGGGTGGACTGGGTTGGAGACATGGGTACGGTGGAGTTCGAAGAGTCGCGTGGAGGTGCATGATGGGGTTCTCAACAAAGAAGGAGGTTGCGGCAAGCAAATGAACGAGGCGGCGATGGGTTTTCAAAACGAACAGGAAAATGGAGAAGGGAAAAGAAATGGACGGGTCAGATCATAATCTCAAGAAATGTGTGGCCTAGATTTATTGCTGGGTAAATATATATAAAAAACGGAAATTTGTAAAATTATATTATTTAAATCGTGTAAACTTATAAAATGTATAACTTATTCATACGAGGTAGGATTTGCATAGAACAAGCGGCATTAGATTCGTATTGTCGAATGCTACGCGGCAGAGCTAGTTTGGATGAATTTGGAACTAGTGAAATTTTTTGTTAAATTCGTACGCCTGTTCGTTTTTAATCGAAATAAAACGTTGCAACGACGAATGCAACCAAAGTGAGTAAAACTCGCTCTTTCTGACCCGCTTATAATTTTATACAAGTGGAAACATTTTTATTATGCTATTTTGATGACTGTTGGATGTTTATATATAAGTATGTATATGTATATACATATGTATATGTATTAGATGTTTGGATGTTATGTTATAGTAGTTAGTAGTTGGATATCTTCCTGCCTATTGGAGCAGATAAGATCATATACGTTCTCTTGTATGAGCGGATGACCCATTGTGCGCGCGTCTGCCTCGAAGTAGACATTGTACATATTTTTCTCATATGTATATTTGTCGCAAGTTACAAGTTAGAGGGATCCAACATAATTCCTCACTATGGTTAATGTTTATTTTCACATATTGTTATATATTTTGTATTATGTCATATTTGATGTGATGGATGCCATGATTGCTATTATTGATGTGAATCCCCTTATTTAGTACATTTGCAGCATTGGGCCATATTTTTGGAAATTTAAAATATATATAGAAATGATGATTTCAATTTAAAAAGGATTTCAAAGTGATTTTGAAAATATATATGTTTTAATAATTTTTGAATGGTTAAAGAAACAGATTTATTTTAAATAAATAAAAATTATAATTTTTATGTTATAAAAGTTATGTTTTTGTGAAATATACTTAAATATGATTTTTGAAATATAAAGTTAACTATTTGTAAAATAAGTTAAATTAAGAATTTTGGACTTATTATAAATGGTTTATATATAAGATTTATAAAATTGATATTTAGTAAATAAAAGTAATGGGATTACAAACGAATTTTATAAGTGTTAAATGAAGTTATAAATGAAACCTTATAAGTAAATGAGATTTATAAAGTAAGGAAGTTATAAAAGGAATGTTAGTAATAAAGGGATTTAATGAAATAAATTTTAAAAACGTTGTTTTATAAATATTAGAAATAGAATTGTAATCAAATTGGTATATGAATTTGTAATCAAAATTTAGAAATGAATTTGTAATGGACTTCATGAATAATAAGATTACAAAAGAATGAATTTGTAAATAAGAGATTTATAAGTAAATAAACTTATAATGTGATTTTGACATATAAATGAGATGAATGGGAAATTGGTTAATAATGGAAATTTGTAAATGGAAATTTTTATAAAATAGAAATGTGAATTATAAACACTTTTTTATAAATGTGAAATCAATTTAATTTGATAAGCTAAATAAGGATTTTTATAAAAGGAAATATATTCATATTTTTAAAGAGAATGATTCTTTAAATGAATGTTTTGGAAAGTGATATTGTAGCGATCCTGACTAGACCTTCGAAAATGGGCACCAAATACGACACTCATATACAAATGCTGCAGATCCAAACGTCGAATCTGGTGCGCCGGGGCTTATAACACCATTAAGTACAACACAACGGAAGAAAAAGAATATCAATATATATATATAACATTGATACAATAACAGATACAATGTCTGATATAATATGATACTGTAGAATGATACAATGAATATCAACACTATCAGAGATACAAGACCCAAGACACAACGAAAAGAGAAAGATAACTCCAGCAGCGGAATAATAATTCCAAAAGAATGCATCCCCAAATCTAATGCTCCAATCCAAAGCTAGCTCGAACCAACATCACGTGTCACCTAGAAAAGCAAGTCCCGTCCCGGTCCAAAGACTGAAGTAACTCCAAATGATCTACTAAACAAGACTATCTGATGAACCCAACTCTAGACTGCCCCTATGGAAAATTGTGAGCACCCAGAGTTTAGGAAAGGAACAATAAACTCAGAGTCAGTCATGGGACTGGTATGAGTAAAAAAACAGATTATTCTTTAAAACAAACAACGGAATTTAAAAATAAATTCGCAATACTTTTTGGAAAATGAAACTACCATAAGGCCTCCCGGCACACACACAATGCAATCGCACACATGAGGGAGATTTCTCCTTATGATAGCCAAACATGCTTACTACGCGAAATTCTTCTTTTATATTATTATTAGTGCATAGTGGAAAATATTTTGAAAGTATAATATAAATCTTAGCCAGCATAGGTACCATTATATTATGCCCACTATAGCTACCTCCTGAGGAGGCAGGTTATACAACTGCAATCGTAAAGGGCTCGTATTGTTTTGTTTGGATTTCCAACAAATGATCGGGCTAAGGAACTTCCCACTGTCCATGGGAACGCCTCTGGCGGGATGTCCCGAGAACCTAACCGGATCTCTGCCAACGCAAGGCCGGGTTACCTCTGTAACTAGGTAACTACTACTCGAGCATGCCACCCCCCGGTCCTTTGGGACCTTTATCCGAGGCGCCTCTAAACCACAAAGCAACAACCACACAGAAATGAGATCGAAGCCCACCACATAGGTAAATATCTGGGCTCCATACCCTGATATCACCCTTTACCAGAAGGGAATGACACACCCTAAAGGGCACGACCCTCATAACCTTGCCGCATCTTTCCTGTTTCGGCCATTTTCGGGTTGTGAGGTCCTGATGCAGTCTCGTCCACAAAGCTACGCTTTATACGAAAGCCATACTTTGACCACAAATGATCAACAAATGATTATCAACACGCAGCAGCACTTAGCATGCCACACTACCAAATTGGGAATATTTCGCTGATAACCTTCAACTACATAACCTCTGAGCTCGTACGTCTCAGAGAAGGGTGTTAAGCTAAGAGAATAAATTCTCCACCACCAACAGATATGTATTTGAAAGAAATCTTATTTATATCTCAAAGTGTAGTGTCAGACATACAACCATACAAGTCTGTCCCGGGTTCGAACAGAACCGAAGGCACTTCGTAAGAAGCCCTTGCAAATCCGGGTATTCGCAATCCCGATCAGACTTCCCATCACTTAGGGAGAACTCTATACCGGAGCAACTCAGTGCAGAGTCAATCGATAGGTTATCCTATCGTTTTCACAAATACCCGGTCTTCACCACCGGTCATCAAATGCTATCCATAACGACGTATCACTATTCGGAATGGGTTATATGATACAAGGTCCTCTCCCGGCTAAACCGAATAATGAGCGTAATATTTAAAATATATGGATATGGAATTTCAATTGATTCGCAACTTCAAAGAAACCCAAAACTTTTCTTTAAAGGGTTAAACAAATTACCATTTCAAATCTTTTAAATAAAAAGATTCATCTCACAAAGTTCACACAGTTTCACAAAGATCCATTTATGGATTACAAAACAATTTCCATTTCTATTGGATTAACTCGTTAAATCTTTAAATTAAAGATTTAACTTATAGCTTTCAAACCGTTTCCATAAGTTGGAAATCATTTTCATTTTAGACTTGAATTCCTTTTAATCCAAATTGGACGTTTATTTCTTATGTGAAAGCTTTAATTATTTGAAAACAAATAGTTTTCGTTTTCAGAAGAATCCAATTATATTTGCACGAGTTCAAGCCTTTGAATTTAAATTCGAATTCCCAAATCAATACGTTTGAAATGGTTTAACCCATATATAACTTGTATAACATCTTTAATCCCTAGTTTCAAATCATAGAATTCAGTTTCAAATATTTAATTCAAATTTATTTCAAATTATTTAAATTTGAAAACTTTATCGACTTATTCAAAAATAATTTTACCTTGAAATTTCATTTCAAAAGCTTTTCACATTTAACCGGATTCCATTTCTAAACCGTTTGAATTCAAATTATCTATCATTTCAAAAATTTGCGACTTAATCGATTTCCTCGTGAAATCCATATTTGTGTGTGTATGGTGTGGTCCAGGGGTTTAACACAATAGTGCAATATCATTCAATCATCACAGATCAAAACACAGAAATATAGTTGATAAGTGGTATAAACTTTAACGCTTATCATTCATTCACAGAGTCACAGATAACAATAAACAAATGTATCACAAATAAATGAATAAATTGCACACAGCTCAGTCCACAGAACAAAATATCACAGATCAGATAGGACAATCAATTCAAGGCATCTCATACAATACAATCATTCATAAGTAAGGTCAAACATTCAATAATCATTTATAAGCAGGATTAATTAATTGTTTAATCCTAATTAACTCGATTAATTTCCAATTAGATTAATTACTTATGAATTAATTATTCAATCATGGTTTATTAATTATAAATAATTTGATATTAATTAATTAAACACCTTAATTAATTAAGTTATTCTTAATTAATAAATTATTCTTAATTAATCACATTAAATTTAATTAACCTTTAAACCAATTACACAATTATTTAACCCCTTAATTAACTATTTTAAGAAATTAACCCTTTAATTGCTTACCATTAAGTAATCATCTCATAATAATTAATCATTAATTACCAGTTAATCTTAATCATTAAATTAATCAAAATATCCAAAATTAATTTCAATTAGTAATTAACCCCCTTAATTACTTTCATTAAGTAGTTACATTTAAGTAATTTATAATTGATTATCAAAATTACTTAATCTAATTAAATATCAAAATTAATTAATTACTTAATAATTCCTAGTTAATTATCTTCATTAACTAATAACATTTCTTAACTACTTTTAATTAATATCTAATTATAAATTAATCTAAAACATTAATTTATAAACTAAATAAATTGTTCCTTAATTATCTTATTAATTAAATCACTTAATTACCTTAATTAATAAAAGTAATTACTTATTTAATTATCACAAATTATTTAACTAATCATTAATTGCCAATTAATTAATCATTTAATCCTTAATTAATCACTTAATTAGTTAACTATTATTTATTTATTAATTAACTTTAAGAAATTAAATTAAAACCTTAAGTTTAAATTGATTAAACTTGAGATTATAATTATCAATTTCTAATAACAAATTTATTTAACCTTACGTTATTTATTTAATTACAAGTATAAAGTAATTATATTCTTAATTTACTTACTTAAATTATTTAAACACTTTACATTATCCAACCTTTCTTTATAAGTTTTAAATCAAAACTTAACTAAAAACCTGTCAACATAGTTAGCATTATTATTACTAATCTTTACTTAGCAAAATAACTTAAAAGTTTATTAAGTTGATTTACAAAGAAAACCAACCCGAGGCAAACACTTGGTTTACTCGAGTGAACCCCGTGTCTCACTCTTGTTTCCCCCGCGTCACATTCTTTCCCAAACCTTCATTCTTCTTCTCCCTGTACTTATCTTCTTCTTTTTTTATTGGCTTAAGCAAATACTGAAATACTTTATACATAGTCACACGTGCAGAAAAAACCCGATGCACTTCCCTTTACGACTCGAGTGAACCCCACAAATACTCGAGCAACATCACGCGACAAAACACGACACCGATATCAGACGCCCAAACGCTACCGTTCACGTGCATGGTGGTTCGCCGCCCCTCCGGTGGCTCGCACCGCCTCCAACAAACCACGAATCGACCCATTATTCAAAATCAAAACCCAGATCTTCACAAAAAGGGCGAAATCGGAAAAAGTGCCTGAAGCTTGAACTATCACTCGAACACCCCACCGAAAAACCACCACGTTCTACCATCACCCATCATCAGAGGCCAAGCCACTTCGTCCATGCCATGGCCATACCCTCCTCGGCCTTCAACCAAATTTGCGTGAAGCTCGGTCAAGCGATGGCGACGAAAACAATATTCTACAAAACACCGAAAAACACTCGAACCAAACCCTACTTTCGATTCGTCCAAACCACTTGCACAATAGATAAATTTTTTTACATTTTTTCTGAGTTCGAAAATCACTGAGCTAGCTTCAATCTAAATTTCAACATCTAATACTCGTTAAATCAACAGAAATTGATGAAAATACACTTTTGACTCATTTTGGAACTGCACCTTAAATACTCGCTTAAAAATCAAATTTTTTATACTAAAAATCTTAACTTTGTGTGTTAAATCAAGATATGCGATCAAATTTAAAAATTAAAACATTTAATTTTTAACAATTGATTTCTTCCCTACTTTATACCTGTATAAACAGTTTTTATAATTCATTATCATGCTTTAAAATCATTTCTAGGTTATAATTTAGGTTTTAAACAGCCTACTTAGTTGAAAATTCGAAGCTTAGGATGTTTATATGAAGATGTTTTATTTTTCTTTAAATTTTTTTGCTCAGAACTTTAAATATTAAAGAACATCACATACTAAATTTCCAGAGAACATCTCAGAAACACATATTTACATTATACAGCAAACACAAAGTTTATAAACTAATTACCAAACTTAAATTTAAAAAGAAACTGTAAGTTTACTTACCTTGTTTTCAGGAGAAAGAACAAGGTTGCTCTATTTGAACAGGCTGTGAGTTCTGCTAGCTGAAAATCTTCTTTAATCTCTGAGTTGATATTGATTTGTATTGTTGTTATAATTGAAGTTTATTTAAGTTTTTAAGATGATGATTACTTTAGATTTTTCTCAGCTTTGATGGACGAAATGAAATGGATGGATTGATATATAGGAAATGAATCTTACAGGTGATAATATATTTTTTGTTTGTACAACTGGTACAAGATTTTTTTCTTTATTTGTTGGCTAAGCTGCTTTTCTCATTTCGGCTGAAATGATATTGGTAAGTACATATGTTTTTTTTGTTTTTTTTATTAATATGCTGGCTGATATGATATCTTTCTTGTGTGCTAAAGATATTTGCATTAATTACTTTATCTGGTTTCATACTTGAATATATTTATTGCTATCTTTCTTTGCAAGCTCGGTCACATATATTTTCTTATTTGTTTTCTTTAGTCTTGTTTATTTGAATACTTGAATAAAATTTGCTGTCTTGTTTTCCTTTCTCAACCTCAATACTTACACTTTGTTTCAGTGTCTTCTTACTTGAATGTATTTTTTTGTTTACTTTTGCTTTGTAATTTAAATGAAGTTCTAGTTAACATGTCGTTAGATTTAGCTAATGTATTTACTTATATTTTCTTTTCTTTAGCCTTGTTGCTTTGTAATAAAATCCTATAGTTAACATGATATTAGAATTTGTCTATTTATGTATTTATATTTCTATTTTTAATATGTTGTTAAAATTTTAACTAATGTGTTGACCTTATATTCTATAATTTATCTTATATATATTTTCTATTTCCAGCTTAAATATTTATTTCTAACTCAAATATTACTTCCCTATTTAATTTACATTTTGCATTCGTATATATATATTAACTTTTTAAAAGAAACTGTTTTTAAAACTTAATTATGCTCTGATAAAATAATCATACATATTTTACATTATAAAACGTAGAATTAAGTTTAAACATCATTGATAAATTATTTTATATACATACCTATTTTCAAATATCTAGGTTAATTCTCAATTAATTCAGAATCATATATTAATTACCAATTAATTTCACAATTTCCTTTCAAAATTTAATTAATTATTAATTTAAACATAGCCAAAATCTGGGATCGTTATAGGTTTCCCCCCTTATAGAAATTTCGTCCCCGAAATTTGCAGGCACGAAATCAACAAAGATAGATGCACAAAGATAGAGAAACAGTTTTCTAGGTCAAACTGGATATCTATTCTATATTTGGCTTACCAAATCAGAATACCGACAATATGAGAACAAATTCATTCGATACTACATAGGATACCCAGGTCATCAAATCTACGAAACATGCAAGGCACTGGTTAACTAACCACTCGTAGAATATATCGGGGCCCAAAGATAGACAGATATATGGATACAGTTTCAAAACTTTTAGTTTAGAAACTAAAGTATACCTATCAACCATAGCAATCAAAAGTAACCAATTCATCCAAACAAACAATTCTGGCTTATTTGGAGTTTATGTCCCATGCAGATATATTGAATCTTCTTCCTGGATCTACTAGGAACCATTGAAGAATTGAAAAGAGATGCTGAACAAAAGAGATTGATAGATGGATTCAACCTTCTACAATTTCTCAAACACAAGATATGGATTCCAAACTCAAGTCGGAACACTCCAAAATATATACCAATATGTCCCTCTTCGGACTTCGATCTACCTAAGAAATAGATTTTCAAATTTGGTTCTAAACGAAATCGTTTTATCGATTCAATTCAAATTTAGCTTCGTATCTGTTAAACAATTTAACTCAATTTAAAATTTCCAATTTATTTAGAATTTCAATTTCAACTTTCCAATTTATATTCATTGGAGTTTAAATCGAAAAGCTGATAAGAAACTGATGAAGATACGAAGTAAGGATTTTCTACAACAATTCGTAGGCCATCATCGCACTGAAACTTCTTTTTGGAGCTACTACGAAGCAAATCAAAAGAATTTGGAAACGAATCAAAGGAAATTGAGAAGAAAAATATTTCCGCTATCACAGGGTATTGACCCTTTATAGTGTTATTTCCCTGTCCCCTATCTCGTTCTTTTCTTGCACTCATACTCACTATCAGTGGATAGTAAGAGAATTTACTGAGGCATTGGACGGATATCTTAGGGATACTCATTCTAGGGTATACTTCACCCTATTTCTAATGAGCTACCTAATGTGTTATACTCCTGAGCTAAAGTTTTAACCCTCAACTCTGATACCAAATGTAACGATCCTAACTCGACCTTCCAAAATCGACACCGAATACGACACTAATATATAAACACCGTAGATTCAAACGTCGAATCTGGTGCATCGGAGCTTATAACACCATTAAGTACAACACAGCGGAAGAAAAAGAATATCAATATATATATATATAACATTGATACAATAACAGATACAATGTCTGATATAATATGATACAACATAATGATACAATGAATATTAACACTATCAGAGATACAAGACACAAGACACAGCGGAAAGAGAAAGATAACTCCAACAGCGGAATAATAATTCCAAAAGAATGCATCCCCGAATCCAATGCTCCAATCCAAAGCTAGCTCGAATCAACATCACATGTCACCTAGACAAGCAAGTCCCATCCCGGTCCAAAGACTAAACTAACTCCAGATAATCTACTAAACCCGACTATCTGAAAAACCCAACTCTAGACTGCCCGTGTGGAAAATTGTGGGCACCCAGAGTTTAGGAAAGGAACAATAAACTCCGAGTTAGTCATGGGACTGGTGTGAGTAACAAAAACAGTTTATTCTTTAAAACAAACAACAGAATTTAAAAATAAATTCGCAAAGCTTTTTGGAAAATGAAACTACCATAAGGCCTCCCGGCACACACAATGCAATCGCACACATGGGGGAGATTTCTCCTTATGATAGTCAAACAGGCTTACTACACAAAATTCTTCTTTTATATTATTATTAGTGCATAGTGGAAAACATTTCGAAAGTATAATATAAATCTTAGCCAGCATAGGTACCATTATATTATGCCCGCTATAGCTACCTTCTGAGGAGGCAGGTTATACAACTGCAATCGTAAAGGGCTCGTATTGTTTTGTTTGGATTTCCAACAAATGATCGGGCTAAGGAACTTCCCACTGTCCATGGGTATGCCTCTGGCGGGACATCCCGAGAACCTAACTGGATCTCTGCCAATACAAGGTCGGGTTACCTCTGTAACTAGGTAACTACTACTCGAGCATGCCACCCCCTGGTCCTTTGGGACCTTTATCCGAGGCGCCTCTAAACCACAAAGCAACAACCACACAGAAATGAGATTGAAGCCCACCACATAGGTAAATATCTGGGCTCCATACCATGATATCACCCTTTACCAGAAGGGAATGACACACCCTAAAGGGCGCGACCCTTATAACATTGCCGCATCTTTCCTGTTTCGACCATTTCCGGGTTGTGAGGCCCTGATGCAGTATCGTCCACAAAGCTACGCTTTATACGAAAGCCATGCTTTGATCACAAATGATCAACAAATGATCATCAACACACAGCAGCACTTAGCATGCCACACTACCAAATTGGGAATATATTGCCGATAACCTTCAACTACATAACCTCTGAGCTCGTACGTCTCAGAGAAGGGTGTCAAGCTAAGAGAATAAATTCTCCGCCACCAACAGATATGTATTTGAAAGAAATCTGCTTTATATCTCAAAGTGTAGTGTCAGACATACAACCATACAAGTCTGTCCCGGGTTCGAATAGAACCGAAGGCACTTCGTAAGAAGCCCTTGCAAATCCGGGTATTCACAATCCCGATCGGACTTCCCATCACTTAGGGAGAACTCTATACCGGAGCAACTCAGTGCAGAGTCAATCGATAGGTTATCCTATCGTTTTCACAAATACCAGGTCTTCACCACCGGTCTTCAAATGCTGTGCATAACGACGTATCACTATTTGGAATGGGTTATATGACACAAGGTCCTCTCCCGGCTAAACCGAATAACGAGCGTAATATTTCAAATATATGGATATGGAATTTCAATTAAGTCACAACTTCAAAGAAACCCAAAACTTTTCTTTAAAAGGTTAAACAAATTACCATTTCAAATCTTTTAAACAAAAAGATTCGTCTCACAAAGTTCACACAGTTTCACAAAGATCCATTTACGGATTACAAAACAATTTCCATTTCAATTGGATTAACTCGTTAAATCTTTAAATTAAAGATTTAACTTATAGCTTTCAAACCATTTACATAACTTGGAAATCATTTTCATTTTAGACTTGAAATCCTTTTAACCAAATTGGACGTTTATTTCTTATGTGAAAGCTTTAATTATTTGAAAACAAATAGTTTTCGTTTTCAGAAGAATCCAATTATATTTGCACAAGTTCAAGCCTTTGAATTTAAATTCAAATTGCCAAATCAATACGTTTGAAATGGTTTGACCCATATATAACTTGTATAACATCTTTAATCCCTATTTTCAAATCATAGAATTCAGTTTCAAATATTGAATTCAAATTTATTTCAAATTATTTAAATTTGATAAATTTATCGAGTTATTCAAAAATAATTTTACCTTGAAATTTCATTGCAAAAGCTTCTCACATTTAACCCGATTCCATTTCTAAACCGTTTGAATTCAAATTGTCTATCATTTCAAAAATCTATGACTTAATCGATTTCCTCATGAAATCCATATTTGTGTGTGTATGATGTGGTCCAGGGGTTTAACATAATAGTGCAACATCATTCAATCATCACAGATCAAAACACAGAACTATAGTTGATAAGCGGTATAAACTATAACGCTTATCATTCATTCACAGAGTCACGGATAATAATAAACAAATGTATCGCAAATAAATGAATAAATTACACACAGCTCAATCCACAGAACAAAATATCACAGATCGGATAGGACAATCAATTCAAGGCATCTCATGCAATACAATCATTCATAAGTAAGGTCAAGCATTCAATAATCATTTATAAGCAGGATTAATTAATTGTTTAATCCTAATTAACTCAATTAATTTCCAATTAGATTAATTACTTATGAATTTATTATTCAATCTTGGTTTATTAATTATAAATAATTTAATATTAATTAATCAAACACCTTAATAATTAAGTTATTCTAAATTAATAAATTATTCTTAATTAATCACATTAAATTAAATTAACCTTTAAACCAATTACACAATTAATTAACCCCTTAATTAATTATTTTAAGAAATTAACCTTTAATTGCTTACCATTAAGCAATCATCTCATAACAATTAATCATTAATTACCAATTAATCTTAATCATTAAATTAATCAAAATATCCAAAATTAATTTCAATTGGTAATTAACCCCCTTAATTACTTTCATTAAGTAATTACATTTAAGAAATTTATAATTGATTATCAAAATTACTTAATAATTCCTAGTTAATTATCTTCATTAACTAATTACATTTGTTAACTACTTTTAATTAATCTCTAATTATAAATTAATCTAAAACATTAATTTATAAATTAAATAAATTATTCCTTAATTATCTTATTAACTAAACCACTTAATTACCTTAATTAATAAAAGTTAATTACTTATTTAATTATCACAAATTATTTAATTAATTATTAATTGCCAATTAATTAATCATTTAATCCTTAATTAATCACTTAATTAGTTAACTATTATTTATTTTTTAATTAACTTTAAGAAATTAAATTAAAACCTTAAGTTTAAATTGATTAAACACCAGATTATAATTATCAATTTCCAATTACAAATTTATTTGACCTTAAGTTATTTATTTAATTACAAGTATAAATTAATTATATTCTTAATTTACTTGCTTAAATTAATTAAACACTTTACATTATCCAACCTTTCTTTATAAGTTTTAAATTAAAACTAACTAAAAACCTGTCAACATAGTTAGCTTTATTATTACTAATCTTTACTTAGCAAAATAACTTAAAAGTTTATTAAGTTGATTTACAAAGAAAACCAACCCGAGGCAAACACTTGGTTTACCCGAGTGAAACCCATGTCTCACCCTTGTTTCCCCCGCGTCACATTCTTTCCCCAACCTTCCTTCTTCTTCTCCCTGTACTTATCTTCTTTTTTTATTGGCTTAAGCAAATACTGAAATACTTTAAACATACTCACGCGTGTAGAAAAAAAACCCATAGCACTTCCCCTTACGACTCGAGCAAACCCCAGAAATACTCGAGCAACATCACGCGACAAAACACGACACCAATATCAGACGCCCAAACGCCACCGTGCACATGCACGGTGGTTCGCCGGCCCTCCGGTGGCTCGCACCGCCTCCAGCAAACCATGAATCGACCCATTATTCAAAATCAAAACCCAGATCTTCACAAAAAGGGTGAAATCGAAAAAAGTGCCTGAAGCTTGAACTATCACTCGAACACCCCACCGAAAAACCACCACTTTCTACCATCACCCATCACCGGAGGCCAAGCCACTTCGTCCACGCCATGGCCATACCCTCCTCGGCCTTCACCCAAATTTGCGTGCAGCTCGGTCAAGCGATGGCGACGAAAACAATATTCTACAGAACACCGAAAAACACTCGAACCAAACCCTACTTTCGATTCGTTCAAACCACGTACACAATAGATAAATTTTTTTGCATTTTTTCTGAGTTCGAAAATCACTAAGGTAGCTTCAATATAAATTTCAACATCTAATACTTGTTAAATCAACAGAAATTGATGAAAATACACTTTTGACTCATTTTCGAACTGCACCTTAAATACTCACTTAAAAATCAAAATTTTTATACTAAAAATCTCAACTTTGTGTGTTAAATCAAGATATGTGATCAAATTTACAAATCAAAACATTTAATTTTTAACAATTGATTTCTTCCCTACTTTATACCTGTATAAACAGTTTTTATAATTCACTGTCATGCTTTAAAATCATTTCCAGGTTATAATTTAGGTTTTAAACAAACAACTTAGTTGAAAATTCGAAGCTTAGGATGTTTATATGAAGATGTTTTATTTTTCTTTAAATTTCTTTGCTCAGAACTTTAAATATTAAAGAACATCACATACTAAATTTCCAGAGAACACTCAGAAACACATATTTACATCATACAGCAAACACAAAGTTTATAAACTAATTACCAAACTTAAATTTTAAAAAAAAAACTGTAAGTTTACTGACCTTGTATTCAGGAGAAAGAACAAGGTTGCTCTATTTGAACAGGCTGTGTGTTTTGCTAGCTGAAAATTTTCTTTAATCTCTGAGTTGATATTGATTTGTATTGTTGTTATAATTGAAGTTTATTTAAGTTTTTAAGATGATGTTTACTTTAGATTTTTCTCAGCTTTGATGGACGAAATGAAATGGATGGATTGATATATAGGAAATGAAGCTTACAGGTGATAATATATTTTTTGTTTGTACAACTGGTACAAGATTTTTTTTCTTTATTTGTTGGCTAAGCTGCTTTTCTCATTTCGGCTGAAATGATATTGGTAAGTACATATGTTTTTTTTGTTTTTTTATTAATATGGTGGCTGATATGATATCTTTCTTATGTGCTAAAGATATTTGCATTAATTACTTTATCTGGTTTCATACTTGAATATATTTATTGCTATCTTTCTTTGCAAGCTCGGTCACATATATTTTCTTATTTGTTTTCTTTAGTCTTGTTTATTTGAATACTTGAATAAAATTTGCTGTCTTGTTTTCCTTTCTCGGCCTCAATACTTACACTTTGTTTCAGTGTCTTCTTACTTGAATGTATTTTGTTTGTTTACTTTTGCTTTGTAATTTAAATGAAGTTCTAGTTAACATGTCGTTAGATTTAGCTAATGTATTTACTTATATTTTCTTTTCTTTAGCCTTGTTGCTTTGTAATAAAATCCTATAGTTAACATGATATTAGAATTTTTCTATTTATATATTTATATTTCTATTTTTAATATGTTGTTAGAATTTTAACTAATGTGTTGACCTTATATTCTATAATTTATCTTATATGTATTTTCTATTTCCAGCTTAAATATTTATTTCTAACTCAAATATTTATTTTAACTTCCCTATTTATTTTACATTTTGCATTCATATATCTATATAGATATTTTAACTTTTTAAAAGAAATTGTTTTTAAAACTTAATTATACTCTGATAAAATAATCACACATATTTTATATTATAAAACATAGAATTTAACTTTAAACATCGTTTGAAAAATTATTTTATATACATATCTATTTTCGTATATCAAGGTTAATTCTCAATTAATTCAGAATCTTATATTACTTACCAATTTATTTCACAATTTTCCATTCAAAATTTAATTAATTATTAATTTAAGCACGATCAAAATGTGGGATCGTTACAGATATTATAATATGGAGTTTAAATGGTTTGAAAATACACAAAGTTATGAATTCACTTATTATTAAAATAATTATATGAAATGTTTTTCGAATATCCAATAAGTGTAAAGGATTTGACTATTATCTTTTTAAAGATATTTTGAAGTGAATAATTGGAAAGTGATTTGATTTATAAACGATTAATAAAATCAGGCCCGGTAACTAATTATGTGCTAGATTTTGTTTGTTGCTTTGATAGTTAAATAAACGACAATCAAATTTGGCTATTTTAGTTTCTCAACTTGATGTAGAAACTAATTAGTCATACACATAGTACGTAATTGACTGTGTAAGCTTGATTATCATTTGTATTGAGAGTGTTGATTCGTGCAGTACGAAGTTATTGCTCCTATCTACTGAGCTTCCTTCTTGGCCGAAGGATAGCAAGTTGAAAGTTGGAAACATGATAAGTCTATGAGACTTGGTTTCTATTTGAGGTTGAGAAATGTTTTTGCGTTGTTGGTGCAAAGAGACCGGGATCAGATTTATCTGAAAACCACTTCGGACCAACATATATGCGACTAATGTAAAGGTCGATCGATGATATTGCTATTTAGGAATTTCATAGCGAAGGACTGCTTGTTGATCATTTGGGGTTAACATCTCAATATACATATAGTAGCAGTGGCCTCTTGAAATATCCATTGCAAGGGTTGTCGCTACTAATCCTACTGGATGTGGTAGGAGAGTACCTTCGGTTTGTCTTATTCCCGGACAACTAGTATGGATGAGTGTCTAACATTGCATTTCTAAGATTACATACATTGGTTTTTACATATGTACATCATGTGGTAAAGGAGAAGGCAACTTCTCTTTGCTTAACACCCACCTTGAGACATACGAGCTCAAGGGTTGTATTTTTATGGATAGCAATTAGTAGTCAACGGGAATGGAAATGTGGCATTCAAATATGATGATATGTGATATGTGAAAGGTAATCGATACCTCTTTTGGCCTCACTTCCTAAATCGGAATAGGGATAGAAGCAGCAAGGCTAAGTAGGTTGCTCCCACTTAGGAGATGTCATCACTTTTCTAGATATATCTTACACGCTATGACGTCGTGTATTTGATTATTGTTGATGTATGCTTGTGGCCATGGATTATAGGTCGGTAACGACCGGAATGACGACATATTCGGTACTATCCAGGAATGCGTTGGCCGGTCTTGTGTTGGTTTAGTCGCCCAGTATCTAGACCCTAGGTATATCCCTCTAGAGGTGTACCGAGTTTGGGAAAAGGTAATCCCTTTACCTAGTCATTTGTATGAAAATCCAAAATCCACTACATGCCTGCCATTTTGTTTGTAGAGCATGGTATTGCTGGAATTTAATAATGTAACAATTTTAGCTATGTTGATTATTATTTGTATAATAGACACTATTGTAATATGACACGATTTGATATGAAAAGGTTTTGGTTATCGTAAGGGAAAAGCCCACCTGTATTAATGTGTGGATGTGGTTTTACAAGATAACTTTTGTTTTGATAAAGGAAAAGTTTTGGTAACTTTATAAATTCAGTTAAGGTGTGTTTTTCTCATGCTGGTTTTCCAAACTGATCCAGACATTCTTTCCTTTCGATGCTTGGGTCAGAGCGAGTATATTTACAAGTTCATATTTGGTGCTTTTGAAAGCAGGCGAACTGGAGATCTTCATGTCATACACAGGTATCTATTTATTTTTTCCCTACTTTGCATTGTTGTTGTTGTACATTATTAGCATTTGTGAGGACAAGTTATTATAAATGTCCAAGATGATGGTTAATTATTGTGCACTCTAATATTGATTTATGTATGTTACAGTTTCTCTTTGTAAAGATTATTGATTAATATTATATGTTATTTCGCTGCGATGTGAGATTCTGTTTGTTTTAGTTCTGCTGCTCTCTCTTCTCTTCTCTTCTTCTTTCTTCTCACTTTCTTCTCACCCTCTCTTTTATTTCTCATGACCATCTACAATTCTGTTTGCTTTGGATCGACATGTGTGGTTTATTGTTGGTTCAGAGGGTATGGATTTGTGGGTTGTCACATAGGTGCAATGCCTTCTCCTCCAAACGCTAATTAAATATTCATAAACAAGTTGTCATCACCACTACATATTGACCGTTCGCATTTACCTTTGATTATCGTACCATTTTTTCTTGGGTTCCATCTAGCTAAGCTCGACTTAATCGACATCTATAACATGGCTGATGATTATGCATAATAATGGCGTAAATGGTTTGTGTGCGTGTAAAAGGAGGAGAAGAAATTATTCCCTTTTTACTAAAAATAAAATTTTAAAATAAACTAATTTATAGCTCAAACTCGAAATCAATTTTAGCTCTTACTATAAAAAAAAAAAAAATTTAACAAAAATAAATTTTAAATTTGTTTGATCATCCTGCCGGTTGATTACACCTTGAACCATATCTCTATCTCAATGGTATAGTTGCAAAGTCCAGCACTAGGATGTAATTTATTTATGATCGGGAGATTAAAGTTCTCTCTATATTGAATGAGGTATCTAATTATATTTATATCACTAGTGGGCTATGTAAAATATTATACCTAGATCAACTATTCAAGTTATGACCCACTATAAATAATATTTTATCTCACTTAATTAATTAAAATATTTAATTAATTCATACCTACGCATATTTTGACCTGCCTTATTCTAAAACAATCTTAAATATCGGCTAATGTTATCTTACATTTGAACAAAGTGACTTATTGATAGATTTGACTTCAAGATGATGAAAAAATGGAATAAGGAGCTCAAGAGATGTCAAAAATGATGAAAAGAAGAAGTACAAGAAGTATAGTGAGAATTGGCATAAGTTAAATCATGTCGGTACCGAGTTGTTTTGTGAAGTGGGATTTACTTTGCACTACAGAAGAAGAAGCCGTGTCGATACTGATATGATTTGTAGGTGAAGTTTTATCAATTAAGCTTGGGAACTTGAAGACTTCAACGAATAGGAGAAAAGAAATGAGATGTAAAATCATGTCGGCATCGACATGATCATGTTGGAACCGACATGATTTGAGTTATGAGTTTTACATGTTCCTCATGCCTAAAGGAGCGGATCTAACTTTTTTCTTAGTCTTGCGCGAGCTAGTGACTCTAATGAGTGAATGCACTTATAAATATCCATCCTTTGGAAATGAAAAAGGGACTTTTGAACAACTAACATTCTCAGCAGAAAGAAATCCATCGACTTCCACTGCACACTTTAATCCTCAATGAATCAGGGTACTCTATTTGAAGCGACACAAAGGTCTAATATTCAACAACAAGGCCCAACACTACTGGTCAGACAACTACTTCTATTTTCATTTCCCTTACAACTACTTTGCACTCATACAGAGTCCAACACTTAGAAGATAGAAGAGATAAATACTATGTTGTAGGAAAATACAAATACATCCCTCGATGATTACCTTAGTAATCATCGTATACTCCTACTACCCCTTACTATATGGTAACTACCTAACACTCCCATGGGGATAGGGAATTTAAGTCTCACCTAAGGCCAACACACGTGTCACTTATATAATGCATTGTTCTAAACCTACCTTGATACTAACAATAACACCCCACCTCTATACTCATACTACTAAAGAGTATGACTAGGTAATACCGTCTAATGATATGGAGAATAAGGCGATATTAGGCTATCACATGTAAATATTCTCTTAGGCTAACATCGATACATAATTCAAAAAACCATACATAAGTCACCTATGCGAACTCGGTATCGGCATAAAGCAATACAAATATGCATTTCCAAGATAGAAAAATACACAATATAAAATAATAAATGGAGAACATAAAGACATCAACATAGTGATAATATATAAATAATAACATATAAAAGTTCTAGTGGGTCAATATAAAAGAGTCGACACGCATTATCTCTCAAAACATATAAAATGTAAGTTTGGTACACACATCTCACCAACATCAACATACATGCGGCTATAGAAAAACAAAAGGATAGAAAATATACAAATAACCATGCACCAGATCTAAGCCGAACAACTATAACCTAGTCTCATTATCCCTGAATCTAAAATGTATTAGACTGACTCGAGTATTATATAAATAAGATATAGGTCAGACTATATCTAAAATGTAGATGTAAACATATAATAACAACTAGCATGGTATAACAAGGATATTACATGTGGCCTATAAACATCCATATGGTATCAACATGTCTCAAATGCATTAATATCGTCCAAAACCGTGAACATATAATATCACCCATAAATTCAGTCATTTAACACATCAAATGATTCATGGTTAAAATGGTTGAATCATTAACTAAACAACCAAACTATTAAACAAATACAACCATTTATAATGTACACCCTGGCCATTAGCCCAAATGAGAGATGAGCACTCTCGACTGCATGACCTTTAGATATATATATATATATATATAATATAATATGCTGATTCATAAATAATACATAAATACAATAAAATACACAAATAAATACAGTGATTTATATCTACAATGGTTCTAATAGGAGGAAGTACTGCCAATTGAATGGCCCTAAGAGATACATATATAGCTCATCAGAAATCTCTCAGTCTAAAGAATCTAAAAGAGAATAACATACAAGCATGCGACAAGTCTCCAATGTAATATAAAAAGATGAGCACATAGCTAGTCTAGGCTTTGGCTAGCTCAGATGACAGAGCACACAACAAGCCTCTAATGCCATAGAATCATCATCTCCAATTAGTTGATAACGTCGAATACCTCTTTATAAGTGGATCTACCTAAGTCATCTAGACTGGAGACTTAAATAACGCTAATAATCTCAGCTCATTTCTTATAATCCATTAGTTACTTTTGAAATCATGACACTCATATCCATCACACTGCAAGTCTACATTGTGCGTCAGTCAAAGCTCTTACTCGCCCTTGACAACAGACCGTTGATCCTTTAGTGACGTCTGGGCGTTGGCTCTAATGAGAGGAATAGCTCTTAACCTGAACCTTGTCAAATCAATAGATTAACATCACAGATCCATGGTATAATGAAGCAATCAAGACAGTATGGATGGATACTAGCCTATCCGATGGATCTAAATAATTCACTCTCATTAGTGATATGAACCATATGATGTAGATTCCCAATAAATATTTTTGAGTCATCAATCCCTAGTAAGAGTAACAAATAGTATTGCCGACTTGATGGATCCTCATAAGAGCGATAATAAGTGGTCTCAGCTCCTTAAGTCCTAATAAGAGAATCTCAATATAGTAAATCCTCGACAACTAGCCTTAAGAGTAAATAAAATGCTCGACTAATTAGTCCTTAGAGGATGAACTCATTAATTATTAACAAAACTCCAACTTAAAGCCTTTAGAAAGGAATGAACCCCTTGAACACTATATCTAAAGAGTTACCTCTAGATGATTCCCACCCAAAATTCCTAAACCCCTAATGATAATTGACATTTACTTACAAAAGTAATAGAACAAATATCAACTCAGGCGTCCCATTCCACTTGGTGTTACATGCTTGTTTATTCAATGCTTGTAAACTATACTCCACATAATAATCTATGCAACAAGTCCAAAGAATAATCAGAGAGGTATTACTGAACGTTCCATACCAGATGATAATATAGCTCTATTTATACAATATTCTCATTACATAGAAAATAATCATACAAAACACCCCAGTCGTTTAAAGGAGATTTCACCCTTAGAAATTACACTAAAACTTCTACAATCTTTTATATTCATTAAAGTGAATGTTATATAATTTCTCCTATCTATTAAAACCCGAAATAAGGATTTAAACCTTATATAATTTCCAAAAGTCTTCTTTGTGTTTTTAAAGTCATTGAAATCATATTTGTAATCAAATATTACGTATAAAAATCATCCCATGATTTTTTGTAATTGAATATAATTTTTAAATGAATTTATAAGTTTTAATTATCAATTTCTATTTACTTCAAACCATATAATATATTTTAAAATCTCTTCTTCATTATTAAAAATGATTAAAGACTTTTTAAAACCAATTAATAGCATTTAGAAATCATTCCATGATTTCCTAGAATTATATAGAATTTTTAATGAATTTTTTAGAAGCCCACAACAATTTATATATATTTTTAAAACTTAATAATTAAATAATTAATATTTAATTAAAATAAAACTTTTTCATAAAAGTAATTTCATACTTGAAACGTGTCAATTTTACTTTTCTAAAATCAAATTTTTATTTAATTTTTCAAGAATTTTTTTGAATACAACAAGGGCTCACTGCTCTGGAGCATCGTTGTTTAGGACCCATCAATGGGAGACCGCTCCACCAAGGGAAGCTTGATAGCTCATGATGGCTTGGAGAAGTAAATATCTAGGTCATGAGCCAATTTCTCCTTGTTCCATCGTTTGATCGCCAATGAATTTCCAAACTAATATACTTCATTCAAACCCCATATATGAATAAGCTTCAAAATCCAGAATGAATTTAATGATGAATTATATTAATGAGTTTGTTACACATTAAAAAAGCATAGAGCAAGAATCAAACACTCAACAATCAAGAAAATACATTATAAACAAATAGATTTTGTGAGTGAAGAGCTCTTACCTTAGCAACGGCGCGCACAAAACTGCTTCTTCTTCCACCTCATTCTTGGTTTTTAGTAAGTTGACAAACTCGTCAACTTGATCAAAACTTGATTTTGATAGCTCCTTAGGGTGCACCTTGTTGTTAAGAAGCTTATATTCTAGTTTCATTAATCTTAAGATTTTATTTGAATTGTTTTGATTTTTTAAATAGGAAGTTAGGGTTAGAATTTTATTACAAGAGATGAAAAAATGTAGAATGAAGCTTCGGGATATGATTTTTAAAGTAAGCAAAGACGAGTCCATAATCCTCAAGAAATACAAAGTGAAGAAAATATCTTAGCTTCCCTTTTAGGTTGGGTTTTGAGCTACCGGGCCATGAAATAATGCATTAACTCCTTATTCTATTCTTTTGTTTATAAAATAATTTGTACATATTAAAATGCCTTCAAAACTCATATAAAAATCATATTTCCATCAACTTATATTTAAGCAAATATTATATTTTATAAAAAAATTATTCTCCATAATTTAAATCATATTTAATTTATTATCTCATAATTGCATTATTGAGCATATATATAAATAATTCCCAATAATTAAATAAAAATTCATTCTTCACCATGATAAATTCCAAAATTATTTTGTTGACTATTGTTTAACTATATAAAATTATTAAACCACTTTTAATATATATTAAAAAATCATTTCAAATTTAGAATAGTCATAATTACCATTTATTAATAACTCGTAACCTTGAAAATATCCAACATCAAAAATTCATTTAATAATCATTTTAACAAATAAATTTCCCCAATATAAACAAATATCACAAAATAAATTGTCTTTTTTATCTAGTCTCACCAATAAATGTTTTATTATAATATTTTCCAACTTTATAAAATATTTCATCAATCAAATCCCAAATAGATTTTATATTATTGAATTCTTATAAATCTCCGATACTAAAATTCAAATTCCAATTATTCACATTTTATAATTTAAAGCCCATTTGTTTAGTTAAATCTCTATTATTAATTTTAATTAATTGCTTCTTAACATCGGGTTGTTACATTGAGCAACCCTAGGGACATGATCGTGTTTGTGGCATTAATCAATGAGGTTCACCCAAGGACAAATTTCGCCAGTGGCTCAATAAAAAGCGAACATCTACCATGGAAGAGTTTTATCAAAGATATCCTAATTTCTACACTTTGAAGAGATAGATTTGGCTTTCAGTTTGCTTGTTAAAGGTCAAGAGGAGCCGAGTAATGCGATACAGAGCAACATTGCTATCAAGCAGACCGGTGAGTGGAAACGTTGCAGTAAACATTGGAAATAATAACAATAATGCTAAAAGAAAGTATCAAGACACCGGTGACAGGAACCAAGACACCAAGAAGCTCTCTAAGTACACTGAACTGGGAGATTATACTCCCCTGAACGATGCGGTTGAAAGTATTTACCCTGCTATACAAAGTATTGAGCACTACAAGAAACCATCTCCTGTGGAGGCTATTAAGGAAGAAAGAAATTCGGGGAAATATTTTCGTTTCCACGAAACTCATGGGCACAATACGAACGAGTGTAGGCATTTAAGAGATGTCATTTTAGATTTAGTGTAATAACCTGGATTTTTGGGCATCTGGTAACTGGATAATTAACTGAATTTATTCAGACGAACAGATAAATTCTGGTAATAAAAATAATATATATATATATTTGGAGATGATATATCTTATAGAAAATTAATATATATATATATATATATATATAAATAGTAATGTGCTAACCCTATAATATTGACAATTTTAAGTATATATATTTTAAGCATTGATTGGATTCAATGTATTAAATTAAACTAGTACGATTTTCTTAAGTGTGTAAGTAGAGTTTCTTATTTTTTTTAATTATATGTAAATAAAATAAGTGAAAAGTTTAAACATTTAATATAAAGATATTTACAAATATAGAAACTAAATTTAAAAAATGTAGTGTGTGTGTGTATATATATATCAAAAAATATTACATAAAAATTACACATGTAAGTAAAATATTTACAATTTAACAAATGTAAGATAAATAACAAATGCAAATAACAAGTGTAACGGTTTTAGCATAAATTTTAGCAAGTGTCAACCTTCATTATTTCTATCAAAATTAAATTATAAAATAAACATTTAAGAAAACTGATTTTTTTTAATTTACTTTCAGATCAAAATATTTTTTCTTTCTTTCAATCTTCTTTCATCTTCAAACTTTAACTTAAAAAAATACAATTTCAAAAGAAATCTAAACTAAGATTCAACTGTTTCAAGTATAAGCAAATCAGTTTGCAAGCAGATTTAATTTCAAAACTCCTAACTTGAGCAATTCAAAGATCAGTTTATCAAACAAGCTGCAAATTCAAGAAGTCAAGTTGCTGTTTCCAGATCAATGCATTTCTAAAGCATCTCTATTCAATTTTTTCTGTGAGTAAAGCTGTTATTTATGCTTTAACCTCTTTGAAAACTGATGCTTGTGAATAAACATTTAAACAACCTTGTGAAAATTGTTTGCATGTTAAAACATGTTTGTATATAGACAAGTATGCAGATGTTTGAACCTATATGACTGTACATATGGGTATAAATCCCCTGTTCTTAGCTACAAGTTTATAATCCAGTTTTAAAATTTAATTTCTCTTTAAAAAGCCAATATAAGTTGAGTAAACAATTTTAAAACAAAAATCTTTGATGTTAATATATCTGTGTGATGATAATGAATACATGTTTGCATGAATGTTTCAATTTGAATTTGGGTTGAATTATGCTATTTGAAAGCATGCCTATATATATGGTCACTGTTTCAATCTTAGGTTCATGATTTGATTTTAAAAAAATATCTTCCGAATGAATCATTATTGAACCTTGATTACTGAAAAGAAATTGGTTGTAACAATGCAATCTTATTTTTAAAATTTATCTTGAGTATTTATATTTACTAAATATTTTGAAAATTTAAGATTATAATTAAAAGCTAAAATAAGTTAAAAATCAATGCCAATGATTTCATCTTTTGGTTATATATAGAATATAATTTGTATAAACAAAACATGAATTTTAGTATGAATTTGGTAATTTTTAAGATGGTATATCTTGAGAATTTGTGGAATGCACGGAATTTGTTTTCTTGTCAAATTCCGACGAACGACGCTTTGGTAAGCGTCGAGACTATTGCTGGAGGAGGCTGAGGTATGTAGGATCTCGAGAAAAATGGTTGGAGCCTCCAACGATCATCGCGGCGGCGATACAGGAGCTTTGTAGGGTTTAATTGCCTGATGGGTGGTTCGATGTTTTCGTGACATTTGCAGTAACGTGGTAGCATCGGAGTTGATAGACCGTAAGGGAAATGGAGTAGGGGTCATCGTCGTGAATTTGGATGGATCGATGGGTGATTCTGTGGACGGAGGCGACGGTGATGGGTGGATTCAGATCGATGTTTTGAACTCCAGTTTCGATCAGATCACTCATTTTGATTCCCTGTCGAATTAGACCGATCTGAGTGGTCAGAGCGCTAGGGTTGAATATCGTCGACTGACGAGGATCGTCGGCAAGGAAGCAGTGGCGTTCCGATGGGTGTGCACGTGCACATGATTTTTCTCGCGTATCTTGTTTGGGGAAGAAAGCAGGGTCTCGGGTAAATCTCGAGTTTTAGCGTAAGTGACTCAGTGTAGAGATGGTATTCGTGTGACACGGGGTTGACTTAGGGTTTTGTGGATTTTGGCTCAGGTCAGTCTAGTTTATTCCAGGGTTATGAGTTCTTAGGTAAAACATGAATGGAATTTTAAATTTATTCAAGCAGAGCCCTGATTTTTAGTTAAAGTGCAAAGCTGGAACAAATCAAGTTTTTCCAAGCTAAAATACCATTTAAGTTCTAGTAAGGTTTTTCAAATAGGTTTTAAAGATTTTAAAACATTTTGTTTCAAAGATGAAGATTTAATCAAGTTTAAATATGTTTAGTTGAAAAATAAATCAAGTTTAAAGGATTATCAAGAGGAATAGGTTTTAAAATGTTATAAAATTTAATTGTTTAAAATAATCTTTATAGTAGGTAAATTCCTATATGTTTTAAGAGGTGATTTAAATGATGTCATTAAATAAATTTTAAATTATTTAATAAGGATGGTTATTGATCAAGGTAATAAGTTAAAGGAATAATTAACTAATTTAATTATTAAGGTAAGTAGTTGATTAGTTTGTGAAATCAGTTTAAGGTATTGATTTATTAATGTGATAAATTATTAAGGAAATTGATTAATATAGAATAATTAATGTAATTAGTAAAAGGGTAATTACTAAATGTAATTTATTTAATGATAATTACTTAATGAAGTAATTAATGGATAATTATAGGCTGTAATTAACCAATGGGTAATTACTTGATGAAAAGTAATTAAAGAACTTGGTGGAAGAAATTAAGTGTTAATTATTCAGTGTAATTAATTAAAGGATTTATTAATTAATTAAGGGGTTAATTAATTAATGTAAGTAATTAAGAATAATTAATTACTGAATGTGATCAATCAAGGTTTATAAATGAATATGGTTAATTAATTAAAGGCTAATTACTAAATGTGATTAGAAAGGATAATTAGGGGATGATTAATTAATGGTTTGTAGTTAATTTTGTTAGGTAAGCAAAATTAAAAAAATGATTATAGTAATTAATTTTATTTAATTGGTAATGGGTGACTAATAAATCTTACTTATGAATGATTGGTTGATATTTCTAATATGAAATGTTTTTATGACATGATATGTTAGGGTTGAACAGTGATAATGTGGGTATCTATGATGAGTTGCTATGTAAAGTGACATCCAGTATTTAAAATTAGATTGTATTCACTTGAATAACTTGGGACGAGATGACATTGGATTCGAAGAGACCGGAGTCGCGTATTAGTAAATACCCGAAACCACTTCGATTCTTTATAAATTGATATGTGAAATCAATAGGCTTGAATGGAATGATTGAAGTGAATTGGACCAATTAATCTAAGTTTTTGGCACTTAGAAATTGGTATGTGATGTCTACATCAAATTGTGAATCTGTAAATTAATACGAGTTACCCTGGGTTTTAAAATGATTAAACATTTAAAATTTCATGCTAGATGAGTTTACTCACGCTGGTTTCCAGCCTAACCGGGTGTTACTTTGATGTAATGCACGGGTCAGACCAAGTATTACAGATTTTTAGGAAAGGACATTCTGGAGCTCAGGATGCGAGCTGGATGACAGGAACGTATGGAGTGTTTCCGCTATGATATGTTGTTGTATATCTAGGACATGTTGTTTTTAACTGTCTAGTGTTGTGTATTGGTTGTAACTCTGATGTATAAAAATGTAAGTGTACTAATACAGTTCTTCTTTGTAAATTGTTATTTATGTGATATTATATTTTGATCCGCTGCGAATGCGAGGTTTCTGTGACTTGTTTCTGTTTCTTCTTCTTTCTCTTTTCTTCTTTTCCTAACTATCTGGAATTTTTGGGATCGAAATTTTCGGGTCGTTATATTTAATTTGTATGAAAAAACTACAATAGTATGTCGGGACATACAGGCTAGCGGGCAGACGAATAACAAACCCTATAGGTAGCCTGCCCAAGGGAATCAAGTTGGGTCTAGTGGAGTGGGACCAAGACAACAAACAAGAGGAAAAGTGACTAGTACTATGAATGGGGCCCCACATCTAATGGAGTAAAGCTTGAATGAAATGGAGAGCTATGGCAGCTCGCTGAGGCACGCGCCTCAAGAAATGAGTTTCACAATAGAGGTTGGGTCTCAAGAAAAGCAACGAAGAACAATGACTGATGATATTATGTTTAGAAATGGAGATCCTGAAGGGATCAAAGCACCGACGATTGACCTGATGGTGATAACGGTCATGATAGGGCCAGTTACAGTGCACCAGGTCCTTATTGACTACATGAGCTTAGCGAACTTCTTATTCAAACAAATCTTTGACAAGATATTCCTAAATGAGAAAGATCTAAAGCTTTGTAAATCTCGCATTCATGGATTTACCAAAGAGGCTATAGAACCGGTGAGGTGCATAGATTTGCCGATTAAGTTGGAAAATGGTGATAGTGGGTGTAGACGTTTGTTTAGATGGATAGTTTTTATCTTACAACATTTTTCTTAGCCGATTGGCCTTTGCCAATTTTTGGATCATTATTGCTCCATGTTGTCTGATGATGAAATTTCCAACCATGAATGGAGTAAGGGTGATCCATGGAGACCAAAGCATAAGACAAGAGTGCTACGTTGCTAATTTTGGAGAGGCAAAGCAACATGAGCAAGGGAAGGATGTAGAGAAGCCTCACCACATTAAATCTTCCAATGCATAGCAACTACTACATTAGCTCTGTCTTAGGTCCAGTACCACGTTTCATGAACTCATGGACCAACAAAAAGAGTCGAAAAATGAGAGAGTGGCTCCAATAAAGCTCACCATTGACATTATGGTCAATGATGAGGATCTAATAAAGGTTTTTAAGATCAGGTCCAAGTTGGCCTAAAGATGAGAAAGGAGTTGACAAGGTTTCCCTATGCTAACACGAGTAGTTTTCTTAGATAAATTCTGATATGTGTGGAATTTCATCGGATATAGCATGCCAAGTATGGGAATGAAAAAATCTACTACACTGAAAGAAGAAGTGGAAAAGCTGAAGGGAAAATGGCTTCATCGGCAATGCGCTAAACACGGAGTAGGTACCAAATCCTGGGTTAGTCAAAAAGGCGAATAGGAAATGGCGAACATGCATTGATTATTCCGATTTGAATAAAGCATGCTCGAAAGATCAATTCCCCTTGCTGAGGATCGACCGATTTGTAGTTGGAACATGCAGACATGAAACACTATCCTTTATGTATGCAACTCTAGCTTTAAATGGATAACAATGCACATCGCAGATCAAGAGCATATGAGCTTCATTATTGATTTTGGGCTATATTGTTACAAAGTCATGTCATTTTGAAGAATGTTGGAGCTACTTATTAGCAACTAGTAAAGGGAACAAAGATTATATCGAACGTACTATAAAGATCTATGTGGATGATGTGCTTGTGAAGTAACAAAAATCGATGAATCAAATGGACGATCTCTTCAAAATGTTCAGTGTACTTTAGAAATATGGAATGAAGCTCAATTGATTTAAGTGTTCTTTCTAGTTGCATCAGATAAGTCTTTGGGTTTTATTATAAGCTTAAGTGACATTGAAGCTAACCTAAAATAGATTAAAGCGTTAAGGTAGATTAGTCCTCGAAAAACGAGGAGGGAAATGCAAAGCTTGAACAAGAAGGTTGCAACACTGAGTACATTCATCTTGAAGTGATCAATAAGTGATACCAATCTTTGATGCCCTCACGAGAAAGAAGGGATTTTTTTTCCAAATAACGAATGTTAAGTTGCTTTATAGAATTTGTTAGAACATATGGAGAGACCACCGGTGTTGTCAAAACCTTTGTATGGAGAAGATATGTTTATTTACTTAGAAGTGTCTCTCACGTACCGAGTGTAGCCTTGGCGTACATGAAGAGTAGAATCCAAAGGCCCATGTACTATATCAGCAAACAGTTTACTGGAGCTCAAAATAATAACCTAAATGTAGAGAAGTTGGCTTACTATTTTTTTACAGCTACGAGGAAGTTGAGGCTATACTTCCAAGCTCATTTGATTAAGGTGCTAAATGATCAACCACTGAGGTAGGTGCTTCATCGACTCAAAACTTTGAGAAGATTGATAAAGTGGAATATCGAGTTGATCTAGTAAGATATAACATATCATCCTAGAAAGGAAACTCGAGGATAGGCATTTGAGGATTTCGTAGCTGAATTTACCATCCAAAATGATGAAAACGAAGAGGAATAGGTTCCACTTTCGCAATGGAAGTTGTACATAGACGGTGCTTCCAAAGAGCATGATTCCAAGGTAGCAGTAGTTCTAGTGATCTTGTAAGGATAGAGGATATGTTAAGCTTTGAGACTAGAGTTCCTGATGATGAATAACGAAGCCAAAACCGTTGATACGGGACTTAAGATGGCAAAGGAACGGAGAGTCTAGACGTTGCATATCAACAGCTTTCAGTTGGTTGTATGCTAGTTGAAGAACGAATTTTAGGCCAAGGGAGCAAGACTTGCCCCTTACTTGATGACAGTATTGGAGATACTGAATGATATCGAACATTACATGGTAATGCACATCCCTAGGGAAGAGAATATGAAAGTTGATTCACTAGCTAAGTTGAGCAGCCCTGGGATGCACAATTTTTGATTATCTTTCCAGTTGAGACTTTGATGACTCCAAGTGTAAATGAGATGGATGTTGATTAGATCTTGGATGCCAAGGAAGAGAAGGAATCGTGGATGACTCTAATTAAAGAATATTTGCTAAAAGACCTTCCCAAGAACGGAAGAAATGAACGATGGAAACTCCTATGTAAAGTATCTTAATTCATTATGCAAGAATGCTGTAGAGAGGATTCTCAATGCCCTTGCTGAGGTATGTCACCAAAGAAGAAGCTAAAAAAATTATTTTCTTATAGATGTGCACAAAAGTAGCTTGGGTGATCACACTTGGGATGGGGGCAGAAATTAGCAAAGAAAGTTCTTCACTATGGATGCTTCTGGCCAATAGCCTGCCGGGATGCGGCCGGCTATTCTAGAGGATGTGATAAGTACCAAAGGTTGCAAAGATACCAAAAGCCCTATGCATCGAGTTTACACAAATGGTTAGCCAATGGTCATATGTGGTGTAGGGTATTGACATTATTGGTATACTATCGATGTCGAGAGGTGGAACAAAATATGTTATAGTGGTTGTGGATAACTTCACAAAATGGGCCAAAGCAGAACCACTAACAACGATTACTTTGAAGAAAGTGATAAACTCTTTAGTGAAGAACATTTTGCGCAAATATGGAGTTCCATAGAAGATAATCACAGATACATAACTCAATTTGAGAGTTTCGAATTCAAAGAATTATGTGCTTGATACCGAATGGAGAAAATCTTCTCAGCAGTTGCACGTCCATAACAATATGGATAGGTATTTATAACAAGATCATAAAATCCATCATTAAGAAGAGATCGAAATGAGCCAAGGGCAACTCGGTTGATGAGCTACCATTTACATTAGGGGCTTATAGGACAAACCAAGTCTATGGTTGGCCACACTCTATTCGGTTTGGCATACAGAACTAAGCCATGATACCGATTAGATCCAAAGTCCCTTCTATATGAAGATTGTACTTTGATCCCAAGATGAACGAGGAATTTTTACTTGAGTCCCTTGACTTGGTTGAAGAAAGATGGGAATAGATTGATCTAAGGGTAGCTGCATACTGGATAAGTATGGTGTAGCAATTTAATACCAAGTTCAGAAATCGTACCTTTAAGATAGTCGACCACATTTTGAAATGGTTCTTTCCTGGTACGGGGGTAATCTAGTCAAAATTAGAAAGGTCCTCATGTGATCACATAATAGCTTGGAGATGGAACTTTCAAACTATCGGCTATTGATAAGACCAAAATTCCATAGGCAACCGGCATTTACGACACAATCTCACTTAGTTTCATTTTTGCAAATAATACATCGTATCGATAAGAACTTGATGTAGTAAGGCAGACTCTACCATTTTTTTTATTCATGTATAAATTAGGCTTTTAGAATTAATAAAACTATATTTTTAAAAGTTTTACTTTGTGCTACATTACCAACGACAAAATTAGACATTCTATATTTTCAAAAATTGGATTTTTAGATACCCAGAAATAGGTACCGATTAACTCTTTCGATCCATGACTAGGTCGCTGGAGTATAACCATATTGGGGTCAATCAGACGATTCACCCTTAAACATCTAGTATTCGACCAGTGCCTTGAGATAAGCAAGGTCGAGTATAGAGATAGGCATCTAAGACACCGATTCTCGGAGACAGGAGCCAGTGCAAAATTGAGTCTTTGCTAATACAACTTTGTTTATGGCTAAATAGGATACGTCTAACCAAAGATAAATTGAGTTGGCAAAAGAAATAAATTTTTGTTTATGCGAATAAAAACATTTTGGCTCATGCTAAACAAAGCTATGTAACAAAACAATAGTGAGCAATTGTAGAAATTTATTTATATGTATGGAGTTATTATAAATAATGGTGTTGTACAGATCATAGATACAAGCAGGTATAATGTGTAAGTAAATGAATTACAGATGATTATATTTACGCGTGTAGGCAAGTATATAAGAAACGGAAATAAATGATGCTAAATAAGACAATGGTCAGACATAAAATGAGCTTTTATTTACATCATCTTTAAGTATAATATTACAGGGGCCAGTCTCGTATAGAGATGGCAAATATACACGATAAAGCCAAAAAAATAAAACCCAAAAGGACAAAAGAGTGTCATTTGAAAATAGGAACAGGTAGCTACTTCTTCCTCCCTTGCTTGCCTCCTTTCGTATGCTACTTAGCAGGGTGTTTCTTATTAACTCTTTTTCCCCTCCTTCTTCAGAGCTCTCTTCTCCGAGTGGGAAGTATCTTTCTTGGTAGTTTAGTAGATGGGCTCCTTTGGTTTGTTGTGAGTAGTAGGAGGGGTTTTAGAGCTGGTAGCGAGAGTGGAAAGTGGCTTGCCATGACCAATAGCAGGCTCAATGTTAATGCTTCAAGTGGGTAGGAGCGTCAATGCTAGAGACGAGGGCTTCTCCGTGCCCGGTTCAACTTTGACCATGATCTTAGACATGTTAAACTCTCCATATTGGAAGAAGATATAGGCCCTTTTTCACTGATAATGGCCACATCCTCATCAATGGATACTTTGATGTCCTAATGGTCTTCCAATGTCCCTATCTTTTCAAAGTCAGTACCAAGGCCAAAGCTGGAGGAATGGACGTTGTATTGATGGTGGTAGATGTAATTGTGATGGCATTGGGACCTAAAGTGAAAAAATTTAATGTCAGAGGAGGTAGTTTAGGCTATTGAACTGTAAGTTTATAGACAGAAAGGTTGAGATTAGAGACGTCCTCGGGTTAGAAATGAAGTTTCTCGAAGATTGGAGAGATGAGTGATATAACTTTAGTAGGCGAAGATTCTTTTGAGGTGGACTTAATGATTTCTCGTTCCTCCAGAGTTTTTGAAGATGTAGGGAGAGTAGGAGGACTTGGCATGGGAGCGAAGGATAAAGCATTGAGATTGTAAACCGTAGAAGTGTTAGTATCAGGAGCCTAAAATATGGTTGTTTTAGCTATTAAAACCTCCAAAGCGGTTACCACAGAAGCGATGGTATCTTCTAAAGAATCTTTTTGAGCTAGAGTGGAGTCGTCTGCATGATCCAAAGAGTTGGGATCAGTGAGAGTCACTTTAGGCACCTGTTCTTTTACTACTACCCTTATTGCTCTGATTTTTCTACACTCTTCTAGGGCTACTAGTATCTGAAACCTTCTCTTCAGCATTCCTTCTTCAACATCGTTACCAAAGTTCCTGGCCCATATTAGGATTTCATTCTAGACCTCAGCTAGTGTCTTGGAATAGCCATCTCTCATTGACTTAAGATTCTTCACTTCTATAATGTTTGCCAAGAACTGGAGGACAGTGGCTTAGGTTTCTTCCTTAGTAAGGGCTGCCTTGGTCATGAGATATACTTTTTCCTTCTTTGCAATAGCTGGCTTTATTTTTATGGGCAAATTCACACTAAGCCTGCTCTATTGATTCTCTTTCAGCCTTCAAATTGGCTTTAAGTTTTTCAACCTTAGTTTGGAGTGCAACATTATTGGATTCTTTTTCCTAAATGTCTTTCTCAAGGTTGATGCTTGTGTTATGGGCATTCGTTGGCTGTTCATTTAGAACTACGGTCTAGAAAATGCGAAGCTTAGCTAACTCAGTCAATCTTTGTTGAGAATCCTTAAAAGATTTAGCTTTTTCATCCATTTCCTTCTTGATTGCTGCCAACCCATTTTTATAGTCCTTACAACTGTGGTTATAGTCGGCTCTCTCCATATGAAATCTTAGGATGATCAACTGGTTAGCACGATTGACATCAAAGAGGCCCTTAGTTAATCTTTTCATTGATATAATTTCTCCATGACCTCGCAATGCCCGATGCCTTCGTTCTCATAACTTCAAGGGAAGCCTTTGACGTTGCAATCAAACATTACCCTTTCTGAATAGAACCATGGAAGGGCCGCGTGCATCTTTGAAATGGGTTCAAGAGATTAGTCTTTGGAGGGGGAGGAGTGGAGGAATAGCATAAAGTGAAGTTATTAATTTGCCAGCCCTACAAGGTTACTAAGAATGAGAATAGCCGATTAATTTGGATTGATGGGGAGCTATGATAGCAGTTGTAAGAGGTCAATATGATGGAGGAAGTTCAAGGTGGGAGGATTTGGAATGCTAGAAAGATTGAGAGTGTGAATGATGTTGATGGTAGGAATCAAAGTCGTTCCTGAAGCAGTTGTGTGATTCCCCTTATTCGTTGCAGTGACGATGTCATTCCTCGGCATCGCACCATTCTCGATCCTTCCTCCTTATTCTATCATTCTCTGACTTGTAGTAGGAGCTGTGATGAGGATAAGATGCCCTTAGAGTTTGGGAAGATGGTTGTTTTTTCCTGCATGAAGCCTTCTCATTCGGTGGCTTCTCCCCGTTGAACATGAAAAGGAAGATAGGCTGTATCAGAATTGAATCAAGGGATTAAGGACAAATTCGGAGTGTATTTGGTTGTGATCCTAGAAGTGTATTGTGACGACCCAAAATTTTTGAATATTTGAAATTAGAATATTTAATTGATTTTAAATATTTGATAGTTAGTTTTAATATGAATTTCAAATATCACTATTTACTTGATAATTTAGTTATTAAATTAAATAATTTAAAGTTGGGTAAAATGTTGAATTTGGGGTTTTAAGCCTGTTAAAAATAGTTTGAAGGCTTGTAAAATTTATATTGATAGTGCTGAAGATAATAAAAGCTTTTAAATTGAAATTGGAAGTGCTTGGTTAAGTTTTGAAAATATATCGTTTAAATTGACATTTAAAAATAGCCTTCCGAGGCACAATCTCGGATTTCGACGAAACTAATTCCATTGGATCCATAGTACTATATTATTATCAAAATTCAACTTTTGTAGAATTGGGATTTGTTGTGTGAGCATACGATATATAAAAGCGCTGAAATTTATATCAAAAATTTAATATAATAACGGGGTTCAAAAAGCTATCTTCTCCATACGATCGAATTAGGACTCGAAACATTTTCCATTGCGTTCGGAATTGGGGTATAACATTATAAACGCTGGCGGCATACCTCAATAGGGGTTTGGGATTTTATGTTGCCATATACGTGATATTTTTAATATTGTAATATATATTCAAAGTCAAACGTCATTATCTCCTAGTCAGCCTATCATCGTCTCGAAGACTCAACTCTTCAATTTTATAAAGCACGCGGTTATCTTCTTTCAGATGACTGAAGAAAATATGGCTTCCTTATCTTCTTCAAAATCGAAATCAGATATCATTTCACTCTTATAAAAATGGCAGGGGGCGCATACTCCTCGTTCCTTCAATTAATTCGTGAACTCCCATCTTTCTTCGGCTTTGGTCAGAATCTTCAACGAAATCGAGTTTCCCTTTTTCTTCCCTCTCTACAGTTCGAAACCGAACAAAAAAAGAAGAATACATCTCGTAGTCGCGTGGAGGGCTTTGGGGGGTTCAATGTTTTCGTGCGCACTTAGGAGGAGATTCGCGAGGGTTAGGGGTGGCGCAAGGCGGTGGCGACGCGATTTCTGGGGAAGCTCGAGATTAGGGCTTGGGCTCAAAGGAACTCGATCCGGGTGCGAGTCGAAATGCTTGAAGGAGGCGCGAGTTCGGGGTGATAGTGGAACAGTGGCAACGTCATTAGTGGGTGATGTGCTCGAGTGGCGCTCACGGGTAAGGCAGTGGGCCATGCAATGAGGCAGAGGCGTGGAGTCATTCACGAGGCTTCAGATGGTGGCGTGTTAGAGTGAGCATTAAGGTATTCTTCTTCGTTAAATTATTATGTTTGCAGATTAGGAAGATAAGATTTGTTTTAAATTAAATTAAAAAAGAAAAGAAAAGAGTTTAAAATGTTGCAGGATCTATAAAGGGTAGATTTTTGATTTTTAAATGTATATAGGCTATTTTGATATATGTAGATCCAAAGAAAAAGTAAATATACGTATTCACGGCTCACTTATGGGTTTAATTATGAAATAGTGAAGATTTATTTGTATAATTAAATCTAAATTACATTGGTTACCAAATTATTAGTTTAAATTAAATAAATAAATAAATAGTAATTAATTTTTTGATCAATTCAAATATTAATAAATCATATAAATTGTATATTCAAGGTCAAAAACTGGGAAAAACCAAGGCAATATTGAAGTGGATTACAAATGAAAAGCAGAGCTGAGTTAACCTCACTCATCTGCGTTTGATTTAAATTCAAATGGTTAAATTTAAATAATTGGTTGAATAATTGAATTGATTGGATGTGATATATAAAATAGTAGTATATAGTATATTGGAGTGATTGATTTCCCGCATTATATAGCGGATGAGACCCTATGCGCTGCATAATAGCGGATGATATTATATTTAAAACCCATATACCGCGATATTCCACCTCGAAGTGGAATTGGTATTGTGCTAACATCTGTGGATGCAGGGAACAGTTTGGAGGGATCCAACTTGATTCCTCAAAATTATTTAGATTGTTTAATATTCTGTGTTATGAATATTTGATATTCTGTCATGATGTAACGACCCAAAATTTTAATTAATTAAAATTTGAATATTTAATTAATTTTAAATATTAATAAGTGAAATTTATAAGTCGAATAAATTTTATTTCGAATAATTGGATTTAATTGAATAATTAAATCGATAATTTAATATGTTAAATTATGGAAATAATTGAAAATTGGGTTAAATATGATTGGAAATGATTTGTAAAATTTTATTTTATCATATTGGAGTTAGAATGATGTTATGGAACTTTTAAAATCGAATTAAGAGTTAATTTGTGAAAACTGAATATTTTAATATTTAATCGACTAGTGAAATTAGTCATTTTTTGAACAGTCTCAGAATTGGACGAAACTAGTTCCATTGGATCCGTAATAGTTTGTTATTATCGGATTTCAATTTTCGTAGCAATCGGAGTTATCGTTTGACCGTGGCAGCTCGAAACGCATCGAAATTGTTTTAATATTAATTTGGCGAGTTAAAATAGTCATTTTTCAAATAGTCTCGGATTTCGACGAAACTAGTTTCTTCGGATCCGTAATGTGATATTATTATATGGTTTCAAATTTCATGTCAATCGGATTTACTGTTTGTCCGGTGCAAGCTAAAACGCCTAGAAAATCGTTTAATCGGTTTAATTTAAAATCGAACGTTTATTGTCATAACTCGCACAGATGACCGAATTAGCTCCCGAAACCTATTCCATTGTGTCCGGAACGCGTGGTAAACCCTAGAAACGCTGGTCACTGCGCGAGATTTGGAGTTCGAAAATTTGGAGATGAATAGTAATTCGTCGTTTTTTCTATAAAAGGAGTTGCCATCCTCACATTTTCCAAAAACTTAAAACCCTAACCCTAAACTGAAGTAGCCGCCGGCCTTAATATACACGGCCAGAAACGCACCATATTCCTCCCTTAAGTTCTTCTAATCCATTCATCAATTCAAAGAACGTTCAACATCAAAGTTGAAGAGCACGCAACGAGCTTCGAATCTATACGGCTATCATCGTGTTTGGAGCGTCATAGGGGGAGAAAAGAGGGGCCGACAGTCGCGTGTTGCGCATGCAATTCGAGATGATGCAGGGGGCCGAGTTCATCATGGTTGAAGGTGGTGGTGGAGTTTGTGACGAGCAAGTGAATGGTTGTCTCCGATCGTTTTCAACTTCGTCGTGGTGGCCGAAATATTAAACCCTAGTTTGTAAAATGGGTTTCATGTTACGGCTTGTAACCTGTAGAAGTTGCGCGTGGGATAAGAAGGTGATGGACGGTCATGATTTGCAGGGTGCAGGATCTCACGGCTCTGGATAGATTAGGTTTAGAAAATAATAATTTATGTGTAAATTTATGTATATAAATTCGTGTAAACTTTTAAAAATTCATATCTTTTTCATACGAGGTCGAAAACGAGCGAAACCAGTTGCGTTGGAATCGTATGGACGAGCAATACGCTATGGAATTGGATTGGAGTCGTTTGGAGTTAGTGAGAATTTAGGGTAAAATTATTCGAAGTAAATCGCTAAAACGAAATTGAAATCAAGGTGAGAACTTCTCACTCAATCGAATGAGTTTCGATTTTAATTTTAAATAGTTAGATTTAAAATTCTTGAATGTATGTATGAATGACGATTGTTATCTACTGATTGTTAAAATAGACATTATGCGCCGTTAGTAAGCGGATATTATTTATTAAAAACATATACCGCGAATATTTCATAAACAGTGAAACTGGTATTATTTATGTACTTGGATTTGATTTCCCGCAGTATATAGAGGATGAGACCCTATTGCGCCGCCTATTAAACGGATAATATTTTAAATCCCATATACCGCGATAATTTCGTACTGGAACGGAATTGGTATTGTGCTAACATCTTTGGATGCAGGAAAACAGGTTGGAGGGATCCAACTGGATTCCTCAACAGTATTTATTTGATTATGGATATTTTGATATTCGTTGATTATCATATCGATATATGATGTCGTTATTGTCGTGATTGACTATTTGGTATGTAGCATCATTAGGCCAAAATTTTGAAATTTTAAAGTGATTTTTGAAGAGTATACGTTTATAAAATAATTTTGGAATTGATTCGTTTTAAATAAATAAACGTTATAATTTTAATGTTATAAAAATTATGATTTCTGAGAAATATAGTTCAAAGTTGATTTTTGAAAATATGGGGTTAATGATTTTATAAAATAGTTTAAATTGGGATTTTTGAATTCATTATAAAAAGTTTAAAAATAGGATTTATAAAATTTAATTATTTTATAAATAAAAACGGTGAAATTATAAAGGAGACTAAAGATGTTTTAAAATAATAGTATAAATTGATTTATATAAGGGATTTATAAATTGATATTTATAAATTAAAATATTCGAAGTATAAAACGAGTTTTTATAAGTGTTAGAATGAATTGTGAATGAACTTCAAAAATGAATGAAATTTATAGGATTATAAACGGTGAAGTTATGAATGGAATTTTATAAGCAGTAGGTTTATAAAATTTGTAAAGTTATTAAAGAATGGATTTTTGATAAATAAATGAATCTTATAAGTTATAAGATTTATAAATTGAGAAGTTTAAAAGAACGATTTTTGTAAACAAATAAATTATAAATGTTTAATTTATAATATGAATTTTTAGTATATCATTGAGATATGAATTGAAATAGGTTAATAAAGGAGATTTATAAAAGGAAGTTGTTATAAAATAAATAGAAATGGAATTTATAAACGTTGTTTTATAAATCCGCAAACGAGTTATTTTGATAAGTAAATTGTTGTAACTAATTAATGGACTTATATTCACGTTTTATACAGTGAATAATCCTTTAAAGTAAAATGAATAGAAATGATGAAATTGGTTAACAAGTATATTCACGTTTTTGGATAGTGAATATTATGTTAAAGAAAATGTTTTGGATTTGATGTTTTAAATAGAATTAAACGATCTAACGATGTTTTAAAATGTGTTGAGATTCGAAAGCATAGATTTCAACATTCAGTGTTGAAATAGACGTTTTCGAGAAATAGAAGGAAATGGTGGACTATAACACTGTTGTTATAGTAAATGATTTCCGAAAGGAAATGTTTTGTATTGTATTGAGATTTATATATCTACTTTAATTTCGAATCCCTATACTAGTGATTTTGGATTGTCGTAACGATGTTTTACGTAACATTTGTTTTGGCCCAAATAAATATGTTTAAGAGAATGATTTCCTTAAAGAATGAAATATATACTTAATTTCGATTTAAGTATATTGAATATTTTCCAAGTGTAGAAAATAAAAAGATTTGTGAATTACTTATTAAATAAGTACGGAAATGTTTTCCACTATAAAGTGAATATTTTGAGAATTTATCTTTTTGAAGATAAATTGAAAATGAATAATTGAAAATCGGATATCAGTAGATATTGTGAAATATAAATGTTCGCCGACGGAAAGTCTATCGGTTTAGAAAACCGTCGAACGAATTTTAAATTAAAAATAACCGCAAGCGCACGGTGTACGAATGTAGCACGCGGCGAATACGGGTCGATCCGCAGGGAATTGATGATTTTAAAATTCTATTCAATCAAATTATACCGAAGTCGAGAGTGAATAGCTAGAAATGTAAGAAACTAACAAAAACTAGCAAAAGAAAATGATAAAAATATGAAAGTTAAAGACAATTTAGAGATAAATCCACTCTCTAGATCATATAAATCAACAAAATGAAGTTATGATCTCTCTTTTCTTGTCATTAGTGAATTAGTTGATGTGCTTATCATAAGTATGGTATATTTGTGCTATTAATTAGCTCAATATAAACCATCAAACTATAACACAACCACTAATACACATTTAACTCTCATGAAATATGACAACAAAGTTGAAATAAAAATCTATTTTAAGCATAGCCTATTAACTATTGTTTAGAAATATAGGCTATCAAATTTCAATTTCAGCATTCACTTCTTTGCCATAATCATATTTAGATGAAGAGGCAATTTGTGTTATGTTTGTTTAAGCATAGCCTATTTGTTATGAACAACATAGACTATCAAATTCAAAGCTAAACAACATCATTAAACCACTTCAAGTGTTTCCATTAAAGCACAAAATGAGAGCATAAACATCAAAATGTTGCATCTACATACTAGAGAGCTTCATTACCCCTAAATTGTAGGGATTAAGATCTCATATTTGTTATCAAATCAACAAATGTAGAAAGCAACATGAAATCAAAAAGAAAGGAAAATGAAAGCTAATGGAAAAGACAACTATTCTAATTGCATAAAGGAAAATCTACACTACTTGCATAAAAGGAAATGAACATGTAATAAAAAAGAAACAATAACTAACATTGCATAAAAGAAAAGAATTACATAAGAGAAGAAAGAGGCTTGGAAGCCATTTTTATTTCATAGAACATTGAGCTTACACTTTGATTTCTTAATTTCCTAAGTAAAATGAAACAGTAGATGATCCTCTTCATGTACATAAGAGGGCTATTTATACATGCATAAAACCCTAATTCTCTTTTTAGGGAGCTTCCCAAAATAACCTTGAGGTGGTGTAGCCTCCAAGTAATCATTAACATTCACTAATCCCCCACTTAATATGTACATGAAGCTTTAAGTCCTTTTAGCATGTGCTTAGCTTCTAATTGGAAGTTAGGTAAGTGGGTGGGGTCCTCCATGATCTTGAACTTGAATTATTTCCTCTTCATTCCTTTGTATTTCCTTATGCATGCATGTATCTTCATATAAGCCTCTTCCATATGCATCCAAATTCCTATAAAAATAATCAAAAAATGTCCAAGTAAAAATTCTTACATTGACACATGCACAAAAATGACCGTTTTGCCCCTGAATGATGATGAAAATATGATGGTTTGGAAATAATTGAATTTTGGTTTTAAACATGTTAAAATGCCCAAATATGATGATTATTTTAAAAAAAAAAGATAAAATATGGATGTAAATATATGTATAATTACGTGCACATCAAATACCCCCACAACTATCTTTTTATTCGTCCTCGAATAAAGGAAAACTAAGATAAATCCGTTTTCGTAGGGAGCACGATTGCATTGAGCGTATGCAACAAGTCGTTAAACCTCTGGGTGTCCCCAGTAGGACGAGTGTTGTCTCGTGAGGGTTTTCAGCGGATACTACCCACAAAATCCAAATGCAGGATGAAAATATTTACAAATTGCAAGATTTATTTACAAAGAGATGAATGCGAATTTTTTGGAAATATTTACAAATGAAGGATTTATTTTTAAATTGACACGAATAAGTTAAATACAAGTTTTGGTCATTGTCTTGAAAATTTAAGTCATTTACTCGTCAAAATTTCCAATAAAAATCAAGTTGTCATGACAGATAGACCATAGTTTGGCTAGTTGTTTCAGTTGATAACACAATGTAATTATGAAATGGATCCTTAGTTGATTATCAAAGTTTATTAAAGTGGTATTTTCATTTCTTTTCAATAACTAGTTAGGTCAAACAAGTTAAAATAGTGCTAGGATTTCAACTGCTTGCTCTCTCATTATTTGCAAGAAAAATTACACACCTAGCTCAGGTAAACTGAGGCCGGATATACCACCCATGCACTGCCTTTCGGGCTTATGTGAGGGGAGTACAGAGCATGGCGAGTGTACACATTTTCGTGCATACACCTATCGACCGTAGGTGGTTTTTATTAAGTCTGTTCTTTTTTTTAATATGTGTTTCATACATGCATAACCGTGAGGACTTTTAAATGAGTATGAAAGCACATAATCAAAGATTACAAGTAATTCACAAATGCATAACCGTGAGGACTTTTAAATGAGAGTGAACACTTTGGATGTTATTATTTTGTTTTTTGTTTTTATATATATATATATATATATATATATATATATATATATATATATATATATATATATATATATATATATATATATATATATATTTAAGAGAGAGAGAGTTTTGCAAAATCATCTTAGCACCATTTAACTTAGAAGACAAAAATGTTATATCCTTTACTTTAAATTTACGACTTTTTAAACAACGATTTTCAATTAGAACATACTTCATAATTAACATAAATGAACCTTCCTATATACTTGTAAAACCATTGTTATTTGTAATCAAACTTCATTTTTATTTTTTTTAAGATAAATAAATTTTCAAAAATTTCAATTTATTAACGAAAACTTATACTTATCCCATAGTATTTCTTCAAAAATAAATCAAAATGGTAAAAAGAAAATGTTTCTGAGATTTAGGAGTTTTGAGAATTTTTTTTTTGAAGAAAATGAAAATTCAAAAATGCCATGAAAAACTAAAAAAAAATGAAAATGAGACTCCCCCCACACTTAATTTTGACTGTGTCCCCACAGTCGATGCATGATATAATGAGTGTAACGGGGAAAAATATGTACATATTTACAAAAGAGGGTTAACATTCTTACTAGACGTAGCTTGGCTCATAAAGGATCATGAGCTCCTCCTCTTGGTAACCGGGAAATTCCAAGAAGGGTTTTATACGATGACCGTTGACTTTGAAAATCGATCCATCCTTTGGGTTTTCTATTTCTATGGCACCATGTGGAAGAACAGTTCGTACCACAAATGGTCCGGTCCACCTTGATTTAAGTTTCCCAGGAAATAAATGAAGTCTCGAGTCATATAAAAGAACTTTCTGGTTAGGCGAAAACTTTTTCCTTAGGATTGACTTGTCATGAAAAACTTTGGTTCTTTCTTTGTAAATTTTCTCGTTTTCATACGCGTCGTTCCTAAGTTCTTCTAGTTCGTTGAGTTGTAATTTTCGATTTTCGCCAACTTCTTCATGATCAAAGTTTAAGTTTTTTATTGCCCACAACGCTTTGTGTTCAATTTCAACGGGTAAATGGCAAGCTTTACCGTAAACTAAACGAAAAGGGGACATCCCAAGGTTAGTTTTAAAAGCAGTACGGTAAGCCCAAAGCGCGTCGGTCAATTTCTGAGACCAATCTTTTCGATTTTTATTGACAATTTCTCCAAGATTTGTTTTATTTGTCGATTTGAAACTTCAACTTGGCCACAAGTCTGAGGATGATATGGAGTGGATAACTTGTGGGTTATCGAGTATTTTTTTATTAAAGTTTCAAAAGAACGGTTGCAAAAATGGGTTCCGTTATCACTGATTATTGTGCGAGGTGTGCCGAACCTCGAAAAGATGTTTTCTTTAAGAAATTTCACAACAATTCTGTGGTCATTGGTTTTGAAAGGAACGGCTTCGACCCATTTTGAAACGTAATCGACAGCGAGAAGGATATACAAGTTTCCAAAGGAATTGGGAAAAGGTCCCATAAAGTCGATACCCCATACATCAAAGATTTCGATCGTAAGAATGGGGTTTAAAGGCATCATATCTCGTCGAGAAATTCGTCCAAGCATTTGACATCGATCACAAGTTTTACAAAATTCAAACGAGTCTTTGAAAAGAGAAGGCCAATAGAAACCACACTGAAGCACTTTTTCCGCAGTTTTTCGAGGACCGAAATGTCCACCGCACGCTTGATCGTGGCAAAACAAAAGAACACTCCTTATTTCATTATCCGGAATGCAACGTCGGATGATTTGGTCGGGACAATATTTGAACAAGTATGGATCGTCCCAATAGAAATATTTCACTTGGGACATGAATTTGCATTTGTCCTGTTTGGACGAAGATGAGGGAGTTTCTTTAGTGACTAAGTAGTTCACTATATCAGCGTACCATGGATCGATAGAAATAGAAAGAAGTTGTTCATCGGGGAAGTTTTCATTGATCGGCAAGGAAGATGGTGCGTTCGAAAGACGAGATAAATGATCGGCTATGACATTATCGGATCCTTTTTTGTCTTTGATTGTAAGGTCGAATTCTTGACGTAAAAGGATCCAACGAATCAAACGGGATTTAGCATCCTTTTTAGCGAAGAGATATCGAAGCGCAGAATGGTCAGTGTAGACCGTAATGTGTGAACCTATCAAGTAAGGTCGAAACTTTTCAAGCGCAAAAACGACAGCTAGAAGCTCTTTTTCAGTTGTTGTGTAGTTGAGTTGAGCGTCGTTCAAGGTCATACTCGCGTAGTAAATGACATGAAGGATCTTGTTGATGCGTTGTCCCAAGACAGCACCAACGGCAAAGTTTGAAGCGTCGCACATTATTTCGAAAGGAAGATCCCAATTGGGTGCGCAAATGACTGGGGCAGAAATGAGTTTGCTCTTAAGACGTTCAAAAGAAGAGATACAATCAGAGCTAAAATCGAAAGGAACGTCTTTTCCAAGAAGGGTCGTCAAAGGACGGGCGATTTTGCTAAAGTCTTTCACAAAGCGTCGATAAAAGCCAGCGTGTCCTAAAAATGATCGAATGTCCTTAACAGATTTGGGAATGGGTAGATTTGCAATGACATCGATTTTCGCTTTGTCTACCTCAATGCCTTTGTTTGAGATGATATGTCCAAGGACAATGCCTTGTTTGACCATAAAGTGGCATTTTTCCCAGTTCAAAGTCAAGTGTTTTTCTTTACATCGATTCAAAACCAACTCGTGGTGATGTAAACATTAAGAAAAAGAATCGCCGAAGATAGAGAAATCGTCCATAAAGACTTCTAGAAAGCGCTCAATCATGTCAGAAAAGATTCCAACCATGCATCGTTGGAAAGTCGCAGGAGCGTTGCAAAGTCCGAATGGCATACGTCGATAAGCGAAGGTACCGAATGGACACGTGAAAGTCGTTTTCTCCTGATCTTCGGGAGCGATTGGAATTTGGTTATAGCCGGAGTAACCATCAAGAAAGCAATAGAATTCGTGACCGGCTAAACGTTCGAGCATTTGGTCGATAAATGGAAGAGGAAAATGATCCTTACGTGTTGCGGCATTTAGTTTTCGATAGTCAATGCAAACACGCCAACCCGTTTGAGTACGAGTTGGAATATGTTCGTTAGCATCGTTTTTTATAACAGTAAGTCAGGACTTTTTAGGCACGACATGAATTGGGCTAACCCATGGGCTATCGGAGATGGGGTATATGATACCGTTATCGAGGAGCTTAAGAATTTCGTCATGAACCACATCTTTCATTTTTGGGTTAAGCCTCCGTTGTGCATCACGAGTGGGTTTGGCTTCATCAATCAAATGAATGCGATGTTGGACAATAGCAGGGCTAATTCCCTTAATATCAGTAATGGACCACCCAATTGCTTCTCTATTTTTCAAAAGAATAGAGAGAAGAGAAGCTTCTTGGTCAAGAGAAAGATTGTTAGAAATGATGACATGACAAGTTTCGTTTTCACCTAAGTATGCATACTTAAGGTGAGCGGGAAGTGGTTTGAGGTCCAATTTCGGGAGTTTTTCGATTACAGAATTGGGTTGAGATTCGGACTCAACTTGAAGCGATTCAAAGGGAAGAGTGTGTTCGATCTCGTTGGGGACTTCATGAAACAATTTTTCGTACTCGGCCTCGCGTTCATCGTTAAGATCAAATGTTTCGTTTTCAAAGTTTTCATGAATGGCACTAACTTCTAATGTTTGGCCACGAAGTTCGTTCGAGTGGCTTTCAAGATTGAAAATGTTAAGGTCCAAAGTCATGTTTCCAAAAGAGATTTTCATCGAACCGTTACGACAATTGATTAAGGCGTTTGAGGTGGCTAAGAATGGTCGGCCTAAAATCAATGGGATTTGACTCGCAGGGTTTGTCACGGGTTGTGTTTCGAGAACGATAAAATCAACGGGGAATATGAATTGCCCTACTCGAATGAGCACGTCTTCGATTTCTCCCACGGGCTTCTTAATGGAACGATCGGCAAATTGAAGCGTAACTTTCGTGGGTTTGAGCTCACCTAAGCCTAATTGTTCGTACACGGAGTATGGAATCAAGTTGACACTCGCGCCTAAGTCTATTAAACATTTGTTAATCGTCTTTTCTCCAATTGTACACAAAATCGTAGGGCAGTCAGGATCTTTGTATTTAATGGGTATGGATTGCGACGAGACTTCACTCAAACTAGCGGCTAAGAAGACTTTTTTGGGCACTTGAATGTGTCGCTTTTGGGTGCACAAGTCCTTAAGAAATTTCGCGTAAGTGGGGACTTGCTGAACGATGTCAAGAAGAGGAATGTTAACTTTGACTTGTTTAAAAATTTCCAACATCTTTTCCATTTGGTCCGAGTGTTTCTTTGGTCGAAGACGATGTGGAAATGGAACATGATACTCGGTAGGCGGGTCTACTCGAGTAGAAGAAGAAGAATTTTGATTGTCGTTCGATTCGACGTTTGGCTCCACGTTCTGTTCTGAGTCGTTCGTTGTTTAAGAAGTATCGAGAAAAGTTCCTAGTGAATCATTTGGATTAACGACTTGATTATCGATTTGTTTACCAGAACGGAGAGTTGTGATAGCATTCAACTGGGTGACATTGCTATCTTGAACAACATGGGCTTGATTTGAATTTGCGTTTTGATTTCTGGGATTTGGAAGGGTCTGGCTTGGGAATGTTCCTCGTTCACGTTCACTTACAGACGTGGCTAATTGACTCATTTGCATTTCGAGTTTCGCAATCGATTGGTTTGTGTTTTGCATATATGAAGTCAATAAATTTTGCAAATTGCTGTTTGATTGAAGGCTTTGAGTAGTTGCCTTAGCCAACGTTTCAAGAGTTTTCTCCAGCGAAGTTAAACGTTTATCGTCTTGTGGAGGATGAGTAGAATTTGGTGGAAAATTTGGTTGTTGCGGTTGATTATGAGACGGGCCCGCAAAGTTTGGTTGAAAATTATTGGGCTGAAAGGGAGGATTCGAAGCATTATTCGGAAATGCTTGAAAATTGGGACGAATCGTATTCGTGTTGGGATTGTTTTGGTTCCACGCAAAATTCGGATGATTTCTCCATCCAGGGTTGTACGTTGGGGAAAACGGGTCGTTTTTGGTTTTATTGAAAGCATTGATTTGTTCGACGGAATTGGGACACTGATCGGCTATATGATTAGGATCGTTGCATTTATAACACATTGGTTGGGAAGCTTGGTTCGTTTGATTCGATGAGAAAACGTTATCGAATTTTTTAATCATTGCGTCGATCTTAGCTTCCAAAGCAAAAGAAGATCCCGTCGAGTGTGCACTCGATCGTGAGTAGATTGATTTTTCGTTCGAGCGTTCCCATTGGGACGACTTTTCAGCGAGGTTTTCAAGAAATTGCCAAGCATCGTCATGATGTTGGGCAAGAAAATTGCCTTGGCACATTGATTCGAGCATGGTTCGTGAGCTGTTTTCGAGTCCATCATATAATATTTGGCAAATCGTCCATTTTTCAAAGTTATGGTGTGGACATTTTATCAAAATCTCTTTGAATCTTTCAAAATATTTTCCAAATGGTTCACCCTTGAATTGATGAAAATTTACAATTTCGTTTCGAATTCTACTTGTTTTTTCTAAGGGGTAGAACTTTTTTAAGAAAGCTTTTACAAATTCTTCCCGCGTTTTAATTGAGTTCGAAGGTAAGCTGTACAACCATTTTTCAACGTAATCCGTAAGAGCAAATGGGATTAATCGAAGTTTGATTCCGTCATCAGAAAGTTGTTGAAGTTTAATGGTTGCGCAAACTTGTTCGAATTTAGTCAAAAAGATGTATGGGTCATCGTGTTCGAAATTGCAAAATTTTGGAAGCGTGACAATATGGTTCGAATGGATTTCGAAATGGTTACCCGTAGGGGCGGGTAATGTGATGCAAGATGGAATAGAAACTCTATCGGGAAAGATTCTATCCATAAGAGTTCGAGGGGCCTTTTCGTTCGCCATTTCGGAAGGATTGTCTGTTCGAGTTAAACGGTTTGTAAAAGGGCACGAATCCACGTATTCGTTGTTGTGTCACGAGTCCAAGTAATCATGCACAAGTGAAAGTCGAGAGGAGAAAGAAATTAGAAACGAGTTTGGAGAATGAAAGAAGATTTGAAATTTTTTTTTTTTAAGGGAAAAAAAACTATATACCAAGTGAAGTTTATTTCAAAAGAAAAGTTTGATTTTTGTTTTGTTGTCGAATTTTCAATTTTTTTTTTTTTGAAATGATTTTACAAATTTTTTTAGATTTTTGTTTTTGAGTTTTTTTTAAATATGCATGAACTAATGCAACTAAATGAATGCAAAGGACTTAATTACTGTTTTCTGTCCTTAGTAGCTCCTAACCCAAAATTGTATAATCACACTTTGTCTTAAATCAACAAAAATATTTCTCAGCCAGGTAACGGACAGGGGTTATCGGTGCACCACGAATCACCGTAGCAATGCAACCGAAGGTTTAAGTATGTAACGACCCAGAATTTTGAATAATTTAAATTGAAAATATTTGATTAAATTTAAATATTTGAATGATGGTTTGAATTGAATTTTCAATATAACTTTGAATTTGACGATTAAATTATAGAATTTAATCTATTAAGAGCTGAATAAAAATTTGAAACTTCAATTCTAAGCCAATTAAAAATATTTCAAAGGCTTGTAAAATTCATATTGATAATATTGAAGATTATAGAAGCTTCAGAATTTAATTTGAAAGTGAATTGTTCAGTTTTGAAATTTAATCGTTTGAATCGATATTAAAAATAGCCGTCCGAGGCACAGTCTCGGAATTCGACGAAACCAGTTCCATTGGGTCCGTAATATTGTATTATTGCTGGATTTCAAATTTCGTATCAATCGGAGTTGATATGTGAGCGTACGTTGAGTAAACGCGTCGAAATTTTCAACGATTTAAAAATTAAATTTAAATATAAATTTAGTTAAACATCAACACGTTCTCCTTCCTTTCAGCCTAAAACCACGCTCCTTGTTTCATGCCGAGAATCACGATATGAAGATCGTGCAAAGCATATTGAGCACGTTCGTTCAATTTTAAATATCACGTCCCTCTCCAGTTCAAAATTCACGAAAGAAAATAAACATTAATGGCCGATACATCGTTCAAGAATTCGAACGCAAATTCCTTCCCTTTTTCTTCATATCGAACACACCCCCAAATCAATTCAAATCAGCAGAAACAAAAAAAAAGAAAAAAAGAAAATGGCCGCGAGTTTAATATGGAGGGCGACGTCGCGATTGGTGCGCGAGTGTGGGAAGAAGCGACGTCACGATTTCAATTGGAGCGCGCGCGTGATTGGGGGCTCGGCGGCGCGCGGCGCGATGGAGGCGTCGCGAGTTGATTCGGCGATTGGCGACGAGCTTCGCGAGCTCGAGTCGCACGTGGAGGCGAGGCGCGCACTGGGGTGTCGCGTGATTCAGTGGAGTCGCGATTGGAGGTCGCGACTAGGAGGGGGAGGGCTGCAGTTCGCGCGCGGCGATTTGGAGGCGAAGGCTACGGCGATGAAGAGGGGCTCGAGTTCGAGCTTGGGGATTTCGTATAGCAGTAAGGTAATTTTGAATTTATTTAAAATTACTAAATTTTATATTTCTGCAGAAATCTAGTTTATAACTATAAGTTAAAACAATTAAAAATAGTTTATTAATAAAAATATAATTTAAATTTAAATTTTAGTTAAATAAATTTAGAAAAGGAAAACTTGTTTTATAAAAGGGATTAGTTTAAAAATTTATAAAGTTATTTAAAATAAAATTTGATAGAAATTTAATTTATTAAGTGAAATAATCTATTAAAGGAAAAATTGTTAAAATAAAATTTTTAAAGAAGAAACTGATTTAAATAAAACTATTGATTAATTAAACAATCAAGAACGAAAATTGAATAGTTCGATTTAATTCGAATATTAATAAAATCATTGGCTAATTTAATTTACCCAATAGGAATTTAGTTTATTGGATGAATAAATTAAAGGAATTCTAGTTTAAGATTTAAATCTTCAATTAGATAATTTTATTGAAAGTGAGTTTGGTTAATTAAATTAAATTTTTAGTTAAAAAACAAATTTATTAAAAGAAGGAAATTTGGTTTTAAAATTTAATTGTAGTTAAATAAATTTATTTTTGATAAGTAAATTTAGTTGAAATTTAAATTTCCTCAAATAAAAATGTTGAAGAGTAATCTGTTTAAAATTTAAAAGGGGAATTTGTTTGGAATGAGTGATTAAGCCCAAATTAAATTATAAACTAGTTAAATCAAATGAGAATTTATTATTCGATCGTTTCGAATATTAATAAATTGTGTATAATATTTATACAAGGTATAAATAAAGAAAACAAGTTGAATTGGAAGTGGATTGCAAACAGGAATAAAGGTGAGAACTTCTCACTCAAAAGGAATTTTATTGTTTATTTAAATTTTAAATAGTTAGATTTAAAATTTGCTTGACTGTATTGATTGAATGCTTGAATGATGATTGTTATATATATATATATATATATATATATATATATATATATTGGATGTGAATAGACCCTATACGCCGTTAGTAAGCGGAGGTTATTTATTACACACATATGCCGCGATATTCCACCTTGAAGTGAAAATGGTATTATATATTATATATAGCAATATATATATATATTGGCATATGTATATATTGCAGTTGATTGATTTCCCGCATTTTCTTTTAGCGGATGAGACCCTATACGCCGTTAGTAAGCGGATATATATTTATAAAATCCCATATACCGCGATATTCCGTCTTGAAACGGAATGGTATTGTGCTAATGTCTGTGGATGCAGGGAAACAGGTTGGAGGGATCCAACTGGATTCCTCACAAATATTTATTTGATTTCATATATTGTGATATTTGATTGTTATCATGGATGATATATGATGTTTGAAAGTTGTGATTGGCTATTGATGTGTTGCATCATCGGATCCAAATTTGAAGTTAAAACAACGATTTTAATTTCTGAAGTGATTCTTGAAAATATACGCTTTATAAATATTTTTGGAATTGATTCATCTTAAATAAATAAACGTTATAATTTTAATATTATGAAAATTATGATTTTTGAGAAATACAGTTAAAAGTTGATTTTTGAAAATATGGGATTAGTGATTTTATAAAATAGTTTGAAAGGGGAATTCTGAATTTTTTATAAGAAGTTTAAAATAGGATTTATAAAATTTTTATTTTATAAATCAGAATGATGAAAATTATGAAAGAGTTTAAAGATGTTTAAAGTAATAATATAAATTGTTTTATATTAAAAGATTTATAAATTGATATTTATAAATTAAAAATATTGGAATTATAAAACGAGCTTTTAAAAGTATTAGAAAGAATTGTGAATGAATTTCACTAATGAATGAAACTTATAGAATTATAACGGTGAAGTTCTAAATAGAATTTTATAAATAAAATTTATAAAGTTATTTAGGAAATAGATGTGGATAAATAAATGAATCTTAGAAGTTATAAGATTTATAGATTTGGGAAGTTTGAAGGAATGATTTTTATAAATAAATAAATTATAAGTATTTGACTTATAATATGAAATTTTAATATATCATTGAGATATGAAATTGAATAGATTTATAAAGGAAATTTATAAAAGGAAGTTGTTATAAAAATAAATAGAAATAGAATTTATAAACGTTGTTTTATAAATCCGCAACGACTTATTTTGATAAGGAATTGTTGTAATTTATTTATGGAATTATATTCATGTTTTAGACAGTGAATAATTCTTTAAAATAAAATGAATAGAAGTGATGAAATTTATTAACAAGTGTATTCACGTTTTTGAATAGTGAATATTATGTTAAAGAAATTATTTTAGATGTGATGTTTTAAATAGAATTAAAACGATCTAAAGATGTTTTAAACTGTATTGAGATTCGAAACCATAGATTTCAACATTTATTGTTGAAATAGATGCTTTCGAGAAATAAAAGGAAATGGTGGACTATAACACTGTTGTTATATTAAATGATTTCCGAAAGGAAATGTTTTTGTATAGTATTGGGATTTATATATCTATTTTAATTTCGAATCCCTATACTAGTGATTTTGGGTTGTCGTAACGATGTTTTACGCGACATTCGTTTTGACCCAAATGAATATGATTAAGTGAATGATTTCCTTAAAAGAATTAAATATATACTTAATTTCGATTAGGGTATATTAAATATTTTCTCAGTATAGAAAATAAAAAGATCTGTGAATTACTTATTTTTAATAAGTATGGAAATGTTTTTCCAATATTAAGTGAATATTTGAAATTTATCTTTTTGAAGATAAATTGAAAATGAATATTAGAAATTGAATGGAAATCGTATATTCATAAATATTTTGGAATGTAAATTCAATATAGAATTTATAAATGAAATTGGGAAATTAGATTTAAAAATAAATATTGATTTATTTTTAAAGTATGGAAATTATGTTTATATCTTGTAAAGATATTTTTGTGAAATAAATAATTTGGAAAATTATTTGGAATCTGGTGATGTTGGCATATCTATTGATAGTTCAATGACCGACTATCAATATTTACCTTTAAATAGGTATTTGTTGTGAATTGTTTGAAATTGAATGCCACACTTGTTTTTTTAAAATAAGCGCTCACTATTCGGGTTAACCGGGAAAGGACCTTGGGGTCATATAACCCATTCCGAATATGTGATACGTCGTTATGAATTGCATTCGAAGATCGGTGTTGAAGACCGGATATTTTCGAAAGCGAAAGGGTTTCTTGTTGATTGTCTCTGCACTGGCTGATCCCTGGTATTGAGATCTCCATATGTGATGGGAAATCCAAACGTGATTAGAGATTATTCGGATTGCAAGGACTTCTTTGTAAGTGCCTTCGGTTCTGTTCGAGCCCGGAACAGACTTGTATGGATTGTGTGTCTGACATTACAAGTTGAGATGTAAAGCCGATTTCTTTCAAATATATTTCTGTGGTGGCGGAGAATTTATTCTTTTAGCTTAACACCCTTCTTTGAGACGTACGAGCTCAGAGGTTATATAGTTGAAGTTATCAGCGATATATTCCCAATTTGGTAATGTGATATGCTGAGTGATGCTGAAATGATCATTGTGTTGATTATTGTGATAGGATCATTTATTTGATCGTCTATCTTGGTGATCATTGTGTTGATCATTTGTTGACCCAAAGCATGGCTTTTGTATAAAGTATGTTTTTGTGGACGTGACTTCGTCGAGCCTCACACCCCGGAAATGGTCAAAACAGGAAAGATGCGGCAAGGTTATGAGGGGTAGCACCCTTTAGGGTATGTACATTTCCTTCTGGATAGAGGTTGTATCATGGTATGGAGCCCAGATATTTAACCTATGTGGTTACTACGAATTTATTACTTTGTGGTTGTTGGTTTTCGGGATCCCGTGAGAAAGGTCGTTTACGATCGGGGAATGGCGTGCTCGTGTCAGTAGTTACCCAGTTAGGGGTAACCCGGCCTTGTGTTGGCAGAGTTCCGGTTTGGTTCTCGGGGATGTCTTTCCAGAGGCATTCTCATGTGGCAATGGGAAGTTCCTTGGCCTGACCATTTGTTGGAAATCCAAAGAAACAATACGAAACTTGTACGGTTTTAGTTGTAGAACCTATCATTCACTTATGGTGTCGCAACACTGTTTGGATGGTAGCTATAGTAGGCATACGATAATGGTCGTATGTTGGCTAAGATTTATATTCTACTTTCGAAATGAATTTTTCTCTACACTATGCACTAGTAATAATATCAAATGTTCTTTTAATGCGTATCAAGCATCTTTGGCTATCATAAGGAGAAATCTCCTCCGATTCTGCGTTTGCATGTGTGTGTGTGTGCGGGAGGCCTTATGGTAGTCTCATTTTTAAAAGCATTGCAAATTGAAATAAAAATATCTCTCTATTTTGATTTTTAAAGAAAAATAAACTGTTTTGAGTTCTCACACCAGTCACATGACTGACTCGGAGTTTATTGTTTTCCTTCCTAAACTCTGGGTGCCCACCAATTTTCCACACGGGCAGTTAAGAGTTAGGTTTATCAGGATATTCTGGACATTCTGGAATTGCTGGAGGCAAGCTGGATGGCATGGCGTATTACTAGTTATATAGTATTTCTTTTTCCGCTGCATTGTTTGTTGTTGTACACTCTGATTATGATTTGATGTAATGTAATATAATGTGATGTAATAACTGATATAGTTCTTTGTTTAAAGATTATTCATTTACTTATTATATGTTGTTCCGCTGCGAATTGTGAGATTCTGATGTTGTTCTGTTTTCTTTCTGTTCTGTTCTATTTTAAAATTTTGTTCTATCCTCTATTTTCTTTCTCTTCTCTTTTATTTCTATTTTAAAATTTTCTATTTTTCTTTTCTCTCTATTTTCTATCTTCTCTCTTCTTCTCTTCTCTTTTCATAAATTCTTTTTAAAACCCATAACTATTTGGTTTTTCGGCAACGAAAAATCGCGAACGTTACATTTGGTATCAGAGCTTATGGTTAAGCGACAACCATGGTTCTGTTGGGTATTACTCGTTAGAGATAGAGTCAGCAGTACTCTAGAATGAGTTTGAATGTAATAATAGATGTGAGAGCGTATTTGTTAGTGAATATAAAATTGTTTTTGAATCGGGTAAATAAGATAATTTTGCCCAAAACTATTTTTGTATAGAAAAGAAATGGTTTTCTATGGATTATTATAGTATATGGTTGCATGATTGTTAGAAGTGATAATATTGAATTATTATCATTAGTATATAAAATTAAATAAGAAATAAAATGGATTGAATTCAAGTAAATTAACTTGATAATTTATTCATTTGTGAAATAATTTCAAATGGAATGAATATGAATATGGAATGTGAGTAAAATTGAATAAAGATGGTATGTGAATTGGTCGTAAGCAAAAAAAATTGAATTGAGTAATTAAGTAAATTCGAGATGAATTGAAATATTGAAATGAATTAGTGAATGAAACTAATTTGAAGTAGTAATATGAATTAGCAAATGAAAGTTAATCGATAGAATTCAATCTTTAGAATTGAGAATTGAATTCAAATGAAATTGTGAATTGAATTGAAGAGTAAAATTGAATGAAATGAATGTATAACTTCAATAGTGAAGTTAAAATATATAAGAAACATATATCGAAATTTTGCAATAGAATTGGCAAATTGGTTTGAATATTGTATTCGGATTTGTATGCTACTACTACTAGCAGGTTATACAGGTATATAAAGGAATTGAGATTTTGATTTCAAAGATAAAATTAAATGGCTCGACAAAAAGGTACGTATTTGAATTTCAGTATGAAATTTGATGACTTTCTTCTCTAGCCACTTGGCTTTTCTCTTTTCTTTTTGATTCTGAGGGGCCGTGGTGCCATTTTGTAGTCATACCGAGCTAGCCGCGCAAAGGAGACGCTGGCGAAATTTTTCGAAAATTTAGGGTGTTAGAAAATTTTTGAGAAATTTTTGAAAGTTTGAAATTTGAATTTGAATTTAAATTTAAATTGTAAGGAAAACAATGTTGGTTGGAACTTATATTTGAAGTTGGAAAGTTAGTTGAAATGATAATGAATCTCTAGTAAAAAGATTTAGGTTGGTAAGTTGATAAAACTATTTGGATTGTGAAAAATAATAGACGGGATAAGGGCATTCTTCTTAACTTGTAATTTCGGGACGAAATTCTTTTAAGGGGAAAGATTGTAACGACCCAGAATTTTGAATAATTTAAATTGAAAATATTTGATTAAATTTAAATATTTGAATGATGGTTTGAATTGAATTTTCAATATAACTTTGAATTTGACGATTAAATTATAGAATTTAATCTATTAAGAGCTGAATAAAAATTTGAAACTTCAATTCTAAGCCAATTAAAAATATTTCAAAGGCTTGTAAAATTCATATTGATAATATTGAAGATTATAGAAGCTTCAGAATTTAATTTGAAAGTGAATTGTTCAGTTTTGAAATTTAATCGTTTGAATCGATATTAAAAATAGCCGTCCGAGGCATAGTCTCGGAATTCGACGAAACCAGTTCCATTGGGTCCGTAATATTGTATTATTGCTGGATTTCAAATTTCGTATCAATCGGAGTTGATATGTGAGCATACGTTGAGTAAACGCGTCGAAATTTTCAACGATTTAAAATTAAATTTAAATATAAATTTAGTTAAACATCAACACGTTCTCCTTCCTTTCAGCCTAAAACCACGCTCCTTGTTTCATGCCGAGAATCACGATATGAAGATCGTGCAAAGCATATTGAGCACGTTCGTTCAATTTTAAATATCACGTCCCTCTCCAGTTCAAAATTCACGAAAGAAAATAAACATTAATGGCCGATACCTCGTTCAAGAATTCGAACGCAAATTCCTTCCCTTTTTCTTCATATCGAACACACCCCCAAATCAATTCAAATCAGCAGAAGCAAAAAAAAAAGAAAAAAAGAAAATGGCCGCGAGTTTAATATGGAGGGCGACGTCGCGATTGGTGCGCGCGTGTGGGAAGAAGCGACGTCACGATTTCAATTGGAGCGCGCACGTGATTGGGGGCTCGGCGGCGCGCGGCGCGATGGAGGCGTCGCGAGTTGATTCGGCGATTGGCGACGAGCTTCGCGAGCTCGAGTCGCACGTAGAGGCGAGGCGCGCACTGGGGTGTCGCGTGATTCAGTGGAGTCACGATTGGAGGTCGCGACTAGAAGGGGGAGGGCTGCAGTTCGCGCGCGGCGATTTGGAGGCGAAGGCGGCGGCGTTGACAGGTGGGAGTGTTCGCGCGTGTGTCGAGGCTACGGCGATGAAGAGGGGCTCGAGTTCGAGCTTGGGGATTTCGAATAGCAGTAAGGTAATTTTGAATTTATTTAAAATTACTAAATTTTATATTTCTGCAGAAATCTAGTTTATAACTATAAGTTAAAACAATTAAAAATAGTTTATTAATAAAAATATAGTTTAAATTTAAATTTTAGTTAAATAAATTTAGAAAAGGAAAACTTGTTTTATAAAAGGGATTAGTTTAAAAATTTATAAAGTTATTTAAAATAAAATTTGATAGAAATTTAATTTATTAAGTGAAATAATCTATTAAAGGAAAAATTGTTAAAATAAAATTTTTAAAGAAGAAACTGATTTAAATAAAACTATTGATTAATTAAACAATCAAGAACGAAAATTGAATAGTTCGATTTAATTCGAATATTAATAAAATCATTGGCTAATTTAATTTACCTAATAGGAATTTAGTTTATTGGATGAATAAATTAAAGGAATTCTAGTTTAAGATTTAAATCTTCAATTAGATAATTTTATTGAAAGTGAGTTTGGTTAATTAAATTAAATTTTTAGTTAAAAAAAAATTTATTAAAAGAAGGAAATTTGGTTTTAAAATTTAATTGTAGTTAAATAAATTTATTTTTGATAAGTAAATTTAGTTGAAATTTAAATTTCCTCAAATAAAAATGTTTAAGAGTAATCTGTTTAAAATTTAAAAGGGGAATTTGTTTGGAATGAGTGATTAAGCCCAAATTAAATTATAAACTAGTTAAATCAAATGAGAATTTATTATTCGATCGTTTCGAATATTAATAAATTGTGTATAATATTTATACAAGGTATAAATGAAGAATACAAGTTGAATTGGAAGTGGATTGCAAACTGGAATAAAGGTGAGAACTTCTCACTCAAAAGGAATTTTATTGTTTATTTAAATTTTAAATAGTTAGATTTAAAATTTGCTTGACTGTATTGATTGAATGCTTGAATGATGATTGTTATATATATATATATATATATATATATATATATATATATATATATATATATTGGATGTGAATAGACCCTATACGCCGTTAGTAAGCGGAGGTTATTTATTACACACATATGCCGCGATATTCCACCTTGAAGTGAAAATGGTATTATATATTATATATAGCAATATATATATATATTGGCATATGTATATATTGCAGTTGATTGATTTCCCGCATTTTCTTTTAGCGGATGAGACCCTATACGCCGTTAGTAAGCGGATATATATTTATAAAATCCCATATACCGCGATATTCCGTCTTGAAACGGAATGGTATTGTGCTAATGTCTGTGGATGCAGGGAAACAGGTTGGAGGGATCCAACTGGATTCCTCACAAATATTTATTTGATTTCATATATTGTGATATTTGATTGTTATCATGGATGATATATGATGTTTGAAAGTTGTGATTGGCTATTGATGTGTTGCATCATCGGATCCAAATTTGAAGTTAAAACAACGATTTTAATTTCTGAAGTGATTCTTGAAAATATACGCTTTATAAATATTTTTGGAATTGATTCATCTTAAATAAATAAACGTTATAATTTTAATATTATGAAAATTATGATTTTTGAGAAATACAGTTAAAAGTTGATTTTTGAAAATATGGGATTAGTGATTTTATAAAATAGTTTGAAATGGGAATTCTGAATTTTTTATAAGAAGTTTAAAATAGGATTTATAAAAATTTTATTTTATAAATTAGAATGATGAAAATTATGAAAGAGTTTAAAGTAATAATATAAATTGTTTTATATTAAAAGATTTATAAATTGATATTTATAAATTAAAAATATTGGAATTATAAAACGAGCTTTTATAAGTATTAGAAAGAATTGTGAATGAATTTCACTAATGAATGAAACTTATAGAATTATAACGGTGAAGTTCTAAATAGAATTTTATAAATAAAATTTATAAAATTATTTAGGAAATAGATGTGGATAAATAAATGAATCTTAGAAGTTATAAGATTTATAGATTTGGGAAGTTTGAAGGAATGATTTTTATAAATAAATAAATTATAAGTATTTGACTTATAATATGAAATTTTAATATATCATTGAGATATGAAATTGAATAGATTTATAAAGGAAATTTATAAAAGGAAGTTGTTATAAAAATAAATAGAAATAGAATTTATAAACGTTGTTTTATAAATCCGCAACGACTTATTTTGATAAGGAATTGTTGTAATTTATTTATGGAATTATATTCATGTTTTAGACAGTGAATAATTCTTTAAAATAAAATGAATAGAAGTGATGAAATTTATTAACAAGTGTATTCACGTTTTTGAATAGTGAATATTATGTTAAAGAAATTATTTTAGATGTGATGTTTTAAATAGAATTAAAACGATCTAAAGATGTTTTAAACTGTATTGAGATTCGAAACCATAGATTTCAACATTTATTGTTGAAATAGATGCTTTCGAGAAATAAAAGGAAATGGTGGACTATAACACTGTTGTTATATTAAATGATTTCCGAAAGGAAATGTTTTTGTATAGTATTGGGATTTATATATCTATTTTAATTTCGAATCCCTATACTAGTGATTTTGGGTTGTCGTAACGATGTTTTACGCGACGTTCGTTTTGACCCAAATGAATATGATTAAGTGAATGATTTCCTTAAAAGAATGAAATATATACTTAATTTCGATTAGGGTATATTAAATATTTTCTCAGTATAGAAAATAAAAAGATCTGTGAATTACTTATTTTTAATAAGTATGGAAATGTTTTTCCAATATTAAGTGAATATTTGGAATTTATCTTTTTGAAGATAAATTGAAAATGAATATTAGAAATTGAATGGAAATCGTATATTCATAAATATTTTAGAATGTAAATTCAATATAGAATTTATAAATGAAATTGGGAAATTAGATTTAAAAATAAATATTGATTTATTTTTAAAGTATGGAAATTATGTTTATATCTTGTAAACATATTTTTGTGAAATAAATAATTTGGAAAATTATTTGGAATCTGGTGATGTTGGCATATCTATTGATAGTTTAATGACCGACTATCAATATTTATCTTTAAATAGGTATTTGTTGTGAATTGTTTGAAATTGAATGCCACACTTGTTTTTTTAAAATAAGCGCTCACTATTCGGGTTAACCGGGAAAGGACCTTGGGGTCGTATAACCCATTCCGAATATGTGATACGTCGTTATGAATTGCATTCGAAGATCGGTGTTGAAGACCGGATATTTTCGAAAGAGAAAGGGTTTCTTGTTGATTGTCTCTGCACTGGCTGATCCCTGGTATTGAGATCTCCATATGTGATGGGAAATCCGAACGTGATTAGAGATTATTCAGATTGCAAGGACTTCTTTGTAAGTGCCTTCGGTTCTGTTCGAGCCCGGAACAGACTTGTATGGATTGTGTGTCTGACATTACAAGTTGAGATGTAAAGCCGATTTCTTTCAAATATATTTCTGTGGTGGCGGAGAATTTATTCTTTTAGCTTAACACCCTTCTCTGAGACGTACGAGCTCAGAGGTTATATAGTTGAAGTTATCAGCGATATATTCCCAATTTGGTAATGTGATATGCTGAGTGATGCTGAAATGATCATTGTGTTGATTATTGTGATAGGATCATTTATTTGATCGTCTATCTTGGTGATCATTGTGTTGATCATTTGTTGACCCAAAGCATGGCTTTTGTATAAAGTATGTTTTTGTGGACGTGACTTCGTCGAGCCTCACACCCCGGAAATGGTCAAAACAGGAAAGATGCGGCAAGGTTATGAGGGGTAGCACCCTTTAGGGTATGTACATTTCCTTCTGGATAGAGGTTGTATCATGGTATGGAGCCCGGATATTTAACCTATGTGGTTACTACGAATTTATTACTTTGTGGTTGTTGGTTTTCGGGATCCCGTGAGAAAGGTCGTTTACGATCAAGGAATGGCGTGCTCGTGTCAGTAGTTACCCAGTTAGGGGTAACCCGGCCTTGTGTTGGCAGAGTTCCGGTTTGGTTCTCGGGGATGTCTTTCCAGAGGCATTCTCATGTGGCAATGGGAAGTTCCTTGGCCTGACCATTTGTTGGAAATCCAAAGAAACAATACGAAACTTGTACGGTTTTAGTTGTAGAACCTATCATTCACTTATGGTGTCGCAACACTGTTTGGATGGTAGCTATAGTAGGCATACGATAATGGTCGTATGTTGGCTAAGATTTATATTCTACTTTCGAAATGAATTTTTCTCTACACTATGCACTAGTAATAATATCAAATGTTCTTTTAATGCGTATCAAGCATCTTTGGCTATCATAAGGAGAAATCTCCTCCGATTCTGCGTTTGCATGTGCGTGTGTGTGCGGGAGGCCTTATGGTAGTCTCATTTTTAAAAGCATTGCGAATTGAAATAAAAATATCTCTCTATTTTGATTTTTAAAGAAAAATAAACTGTTTTGAGTTCTCACACCAGTCACATGACTGACTCGGAGTTTATTGTTTTCCTTCCTAAACTCTGGGTGCCCACCAATTTTCCACACGGGCAGTTAAGAGTTAGGTTTATCAGGATATTCTGGACATTCTGAAATTGCTGGAGGCAAGCTGGATGGCATGGCGTATTACTAGTTATATAGTATTTCTTTTTCCGCTGCATTGTTTGTTGTTGTACACTCTGATTATGATTTGATGTAATGTAATATAATGTGATGTAATAACTGATATAGTTCTTTGTTTAAAGATTATTCATTTACTTATTATATGTTGTTCCGCTGCGAATTGTGAGATTCTGATGTTGTTCTGTTTTCTTTCTGTTCCGTTCTATTTTAAAATTTTGTTATATCCTCTATTTTCTTTCTCTTCTCTTTTCTTTCTATTTTAAAATTTTCTATTTTTCTTTTCTCTCTATTTTCTATCTTCTCTCTTCTTCTCTTCTATTTTCATAAATTCTTTTTAAAACCCATAACTATTCGGTTTTTCGGCAACGAAAAATCGCGAACGTTACAAAGTACCTTCAGAGGAACAACCAGTATAATATTTACGAATCACCGTAATTTTTATAACTGGTTATTACTCTGCCGTAGCCTAGACACCAAGAAATAAAATCGTTTAAGTAAAACAATTGTGAAGATACAATTAAGCCCTAAGTGAGCTCGTGACACCCTTAGGTCCAACGTCTAACCTTTATTATTAGTCAAATTCTACGATGAAATGCGTTTATGGGCTAAGGAAAGGGTGATGAAATCCCTCACCTTATGTGAATTGGGGAATTGCTCTTAGAAAAGAAAAACAAGATGAGATGAATGCAAAGCAGAAATTAAACGTGAAATTACAATGCAACTAAAATGAAGTTTGTTTTTGTTTTTGGATTTTTTTTGAAATTTTTTTTTTGTTATATATAAATGCAAATGCAAGCAACCAACAATGCACTAGAGATGAAAGCACAATACCAGAGCGTGTAGATTATTAGCAATTTTTCTTTTAAGTAAAACCCTACTTTTAAATTTCCTCTCCAAAAAAAAAATCTATTTAATCAAATTATACCCGGCAACGGCGCCAAAAACTTGTTCGTCGACGGAAAGTCTATCGGTTTAGAAAACCGTCGAACGAATTTTAAATTAAAAATAACCGCAAGCGCACGGTGTACGAATGTAGCACGCGGCGAATACGGGTCGATCCGCAGGGAATTGATGATTTTAAAATTCTATTCAATCAAATTATACCGAAGTTGAGAGTGAATAGCTAGAAATGTAAGAAACTAACAAAAACTAGCAAAAGAAAATGATAAAAATATGAAAGTTAAAGACAATTTAGAGATAAATCCACTCTCTAGATCATATAAATCAACAAAATGAAGTTATGATCTCTCTTTTCTTGTCATTAGTGAATTAGTTGATGTGCTTATCATAAGTATGGTATATTTGTGCTATTAATTAGCTCAATATAAACCATCAAACTATAACACAACCACTAATACACATTTAACTCTCATGAAATATGACAACAAAGTTGAAATAAAAATCTATTTTAAGCATAGCCTATTAACTATTGTTTAGAAATATAGGCTATCAAATTTCAATTTCAGCATTCACTTCTTTGCCATAATCATATTTAGATGAAGAGGCAATTTGTGTTATGTTTGTTTAAGCATAGCATATTTGTTATGAACAACATAGACTATCAAATTCAAACCTAAACAACATCATTAAACCACTTCAAGTGTTTCCATTAAAGCACAAAATGAGAGCATAAACATCAAAATGTTGCATCTACATACTAGAGAGCTTCATTACCCCTAAATTGTAGGGATTAAGCTCTCATATTTGTTATCAAATCAACAAATGTAGAAAGCAACATGAAATCAAAAAGAAAGGAAAATGAAAGCTAATGGAAAAGACAACTATTCTAATTGCATAAAGGAAAATCTACACTACTTGCATAAAAGGATATGAACATGTAATAAAAAAGAAACAATAACTAACATTGCATAAAAGAAAAGAATTACATAAGAGAAGAAAGAGGCTTGGAAGCCATTTTTATTTCATAGAACATTGAGCTTACACTTTGATTTCTTAATTTCCTAAGTAAAATGAAAGAGTAGATGATCCTCTTCATGTACATAAGAGGGCTATTTATACATGCATAAAACCCTAATTCTCCTTTTAGGGAGCTTTCCAAAATACCCTTGAGGTGGTGTAGCCTCCAAGTAATCATTAACATTCACTAATCCCCCACTTAATATGTACATGAAGCTTTAAGTCCTTTTAGCATGTGCTTAGCTTCTAATTGGAAGTTAGGTAAGTGGGTGGGGTCCTCCATGATCTTGAACTTGAATTATTTCCTCTTCATTCCTTTGTATTTCCTTATGCATGCATGTATCTTCATATAAGCCTCTTCCATATGCATCCAAATTCCTATAAAAATAATCAAAAAATGTCCAAGTAAAAATTCATACATTGACACATGCACAAAAATGACCGTTTTGCCCTTGAATGATGATGAAAATATGATGGTTTGGAAATAATTGAATTTTGGTTTTAAACATGTTAAAATGCCCAAATATGATGATTATTTTAAAAAAAAAGGATAAAATATGGATGTAAATATATGCACAATTACGTGCACATCAATAAATTCACTATGGAATTTATAAAAGAAAGTGGAATTTGTTTAAAAATAAATATTGATTTATTTTTGAGGTGTTTAAGTTATATATCTTGTAAAGATATTTTTGGGAAATAAATAATTTGGAATCTGGCGATGTTGTGCATATCCATTGATAGTTCAATAACCGACTATCAATATTTACCTTTGAATAGGTATTTGTTGTGATTTGTTTGAATTTGAATGCCACAATTATTTTTGAATAAGGGCTCACTATTCGGATTAGCCGGGAAAGGACCTTGGGGTCGTATAACCCATTTCGAATATGTGATTCGACGTTATGGATAGTATTTGAAGACCGGTGTTGGAGACCAGATATTTGCGAGAGCGATAGGATGACCTGTCCATTGACTCTGCACCGAGTTGCTCCGGTATAGAGTTCTCCATATGTGATGGGGAATCCGATCAGGATTGTGTATATCCGGATTGCAAGGACTTCCTTGTAAGTGCCTTCGGTTCTGTTCGAGCCCGGAACAGACTTGTATGGATAGTATGTCTGACATTACAAATTGAGATATAAAGCTGATTTCTTTCAAATGTATTTCTGTTGGTGGCGGAGAATTTATTCTCTTAGCTTAACACCCTTCTCTGAGACGTACGAGCTCAGAGGTTTTGTAGTTGAAGGTTATTAGCAATATATTTCCAATTCGGTAATGTGACATGCTGAGTGTTGCTGTGAAATGATCATGGTTTGATCATTTGTGATATGATCATTTGTTTGATCGTTTATCTTTGTGATCATTTCTATGATCATTTGTTGACCCGAAGCACAGCTTTTGTATAAAGCGTGGCTTTGTGGACGAGACTTCGTCGAGCCTCACACCCCGGAATGGTCAAAACAGGAAAGATGCAGCAAGGTTATGAGGGGTAGCTCTCTTTAGGGTATGTGCATTTCCTTCTGGAAAAGGGTGGTATCATGGTATGGAGCCCAGTACTTACTCATGTTGAAACACTTTATTTATTATGGTGTGATGTTGATTACGAGTGCTTGGTTAAAGGTCCCAAAGGACCGGGGGATGGATACTCATGGCAGTATTTACCCAGTTAGGGGTAACCCAGCCTTGTGTTGGCAGAGATCCGGTTTGGTTCTCAGGGACGTCCTTCCAGAGGCGTTCTCATGTGGCAATGGGAAGTTCCTTGGCCTGACCATTTGTTGGAAATCCAAAGAAACAATACGATCTTGTACGGTATTAGTTGTAGAACCTATCATTCACTTATGGTGGCGCCCCACTGTTTGGATGGTAGCTATAGTAGGCATACGATAATGGTCGTATGTTGGCTAAGATTTATATCTTTATTTTCGAAATGATTTTTTTTCTACACTATGCACTAGTAATAATATCAAATGTTCTTTTTAATGCGTATCAAGCATCTTTGACTATCATAAGGAGAAATCTCCTCCGATTCTGCGTTTGCATGTATGTGTGTGCGGGAGGCCTTATGGTAGTCTCATTTTTAAAAGCATTGCGAATGGACTTTAAAAATATTCCTCTATTTTGATTTTAAAGATAAATAAATTGTTTTGAGTTCTCACACCAGTCACATGACTGACTCGGAGTTTATTGTTTTCCTTCCTAAACTCTGGGTGCCCACCAATTTCCACATGGGCTGTCAAGAGACAGGTTTATCAGGATATTCTGGAATTCAGGAGTTGCTGCAGGCAAGCTGGATGGCATGGCGTATTACTAGTATATAGTATTTCTTTTCCGTTGTTGATATTGTTTGTTGTTGTACACTCTGATGATGTAATGTAATGTAATGTAATGTATAAAATGTAATAACTGATATAGTTCTTTGTTTAAAGATTATTCATTTATCTATTATATGTTGTTCCGCTGCGAATTGTGAGATTCTGATATTGTTCTGTTATTTCTTTCTGTTCCGTTCTATTTTCTTTTCTCTCTTCTTATCTCTTCTTCTGTCTTTTTCTTTTTCTTAAACATTGAGAATTAGTATTTCTGTTCATCTTGAGTTAATCTATGGAGATTAGTGTATATTCAAGGAGTACGGATTTGCGGGTCATCACAGGTGGTATCAAAGCATATGGTTAAGCGAGAACCATGGCTCTGTTGGGTATTACTCATTAGAGATAGAGTCAGTAGTGCTCTAGAATGAGTTTGAGTGTAATAATAGCTATGAGAGAGTATTTGTTAGTGAATATAAAATTGTTTTATATTGTGATGATTGGTTTATTGAGTGACATATGAACCTTCGTCAGCACGGTATGCACAACTATGCCAAAGGGGTTTATAAACATTTGAATAGAACAATTCGACACAACATTGTTTTAAAATTGGGTAAATGAAATAATTTTACCTTGAGTATATTTTGTATATAAAGGAATAATTTTTCAGAATTATTAAAGTGTATATAAGTTGATTGTTTAGTTGTTTGAATAATCTAAATTAAGGAATAATTGTATAAGTAAAAAGAATTATAAGAATTGAATTATAATTAAAGTGATTTGCAGTTGAGAAATAATCTTATATATATATAAGAAGTGAAACTATATGAATATATTTACGAGAAATGAGTTGAATAAGTGATGAAATTTGACTTTGGTAAAGGTTAAACAAAAATTTACTTTAGAATTGGAATCTGAATTTATTTATAAGTTGGAATTTAAGTTATGTAAAACCAAGTGATGTTTGTAAAATGGAAGTATAACTTAAGTGATGTTGAATGAAGTTGATTTTGGTATCAAAGTAAATTAATAAAGTTAAGTGATAGATATGAACTTGAGTTATATAAATGAAATTCAACTTTAGTAATTGAATTGAATTAATGGATTGAATGTTAATCAATTGAATGTAAATTAAGTTGATATGAAATAATGGATATAAGTGTTAATTCATTAAAATCTAATATTATTGGAAGTTGAATAATTGAATGAAAATGAATATAAGCAAAGGAATTTGGTTGTAATTAATATACATTGGTTGTTATATGATTGTTAGTTGATTGTATATAATTCATTAAGTATTAATGAAATTGAGTTAATGAAATTGAAAGCTAAAGTAATTGGAATTCAATTGGAAGTTGAGTGAATCTTAAATAGAATTGAATTTGATTTGGAAGTGAACCAACTTGAATATGGATTAGTGAATATAAACTAACTGAAAATGAATATTAGAAACATCCACTGTTAATGAATCAAATGTGATTAAATTGAAAACTCATTTGATTGAACATTAATGAGAATATGAATGAATATTTATTGGTTATGGATGTTAGTTGAATGCTAGTTGGATGATAGTTGGTTGATGGTTGAATATATTGCTTTTACTGCATTTGCTATGTTGGCATATATAGTTATTATGTTGCTATATGTTGTATATCGATACTATTGTCTATATACATGTTTCTCATGTTGTTTGTTGAGTGTTTAGTAGGTGCGGATCGCGTTTGCTTCGCATTTGGAGCTCGCTTTCGCGCTATATTAGCCGTATATGCTCGCTAATAAAATATAAGGTACATATCTCGGATTAAATATCGTACTTTTATACTTTTTTCCCTGCGGGATGCCTCATCACTTGATGAGATGTATATTTGTGATATATATACTGTCATTTTTTTTTTGGATCGAGCCGCGCAAAGGAGACTCTGGCGAATTTTTCCGAAAATTTAAGGCGTTAGAAAAAATTTGAGAAAATTGGAAAATTTTGAAAACTTTAACTTTGATTTTGGAGTTGAAAGTCAAACAAGATAGTTTGTTTTTGAAAAAGATAACTAAGTATGATTTGAAAACTTAGTAAAGTATTATAAGAAGTTTAACTATGAATTTTGAAAAATTAATAGATTCTGTAACTTTTCTTACTTGGTAATTTCGAGGACGAAATTCTTTTAAGGGGGGAAGTATGTAACGACCCAGAATTTTAATTAATTAAAATTTGAATATTTAATTAATTTTAAATATTAATAAATGAAATTTATAAGTCGAATAAATTTTATTTCGAATAATTAGATTTAATTGAATAATTAAATCGATAATTTAATATGTTAAATTATGGAAATAATTGAAAATTGGGTTAAATATGATTGGAAATGATTTTTAAAATTTTATTTTATCATATTGGAGTTAGAATGATGTTATGGAACTTTTAAAATCGAATTAAGAGTTAATTTGTGAAAATTGAATATTTTAATACTTAATCGACTAGTGAAATTAGCCATTTTTTTGAACAGTCTCAGAATTGGACGAAACTAGTTCCATTGGATCCGTAATAGTTTGTTATTATCGGATTTCAATTTTCGTACCAATCGGAGTAATCGTTTGACCGTGGCAGCTCGAAACGCATCGAAATTGTTTTAATATTAATTTGGCGAGTTAAAATAGTCATTTTTCAAACAGTCTTGGATTTCGACGAAACTAGTTTCATCGGATCCGTAATGTGATATTATTATATGGTTTCAAATTTCATGTCAATCGGATTTACCGTTTGTCCGGTGCAAGCTAAAACGCCTAGAAAATCGTTTAATCGGATTAATTTAAAATCGAACGTTTATTTCCATAACTCGCATAGATGACCGAATTAGCTCCCGAAACCTATTCCATTGTGTCCGGAACGCGGGGTAAACCCTAGAAACGTCAGTCACTGCACGAGATTTGGAGTTCGGAAATTTGAAGATGAATAGTAATTCGTCGTTTTTTCTATAAAAGGAGTTGCCATCCTCACATTTGCCAAAAACTTAAAACCCTAAATCTAAACTGAAGTAGCCGCCGGCCTCAATATACATGGCCAGAAACGCACCATATTCCTCTCTTAAATTCTTCTAATCCATTCATCAATTCAAAGAACGTTCAACATCAAAGTTGAAGAGCACGCAACGAGCTTCGAATCTATACGGCTATCATCGTGTTTGGAGCGTCAGAGGGGGAGAAAAGAGGGGCCGACAGTCGCGTGTTGCGCACGCAATTCGAGATGATGCAGGGGGCCGAGTTCATCATGGTTGAAGGTGGTGGTGGAGTTTGTGACGAGCAAGTGAATGGTGGTCTCCGATCGTTTTCAACTTCGTCGTGGTGGCCGAAATATTAAACCCTAGTTTGTAAAATGGGTTTCATGTTACGGCTTGTAACCTGTAGAAGTTGCGCGTGGGAGAAGAAGGTGATGGACGGTCAAGATTTGCAGGGTGCAGGATCTCACGGCTCTGGATAGATTAGGTTTAGAAAATAATAATTTATGTGTAAATTTATGTATATAAATTCGTGTAAACTTTTAAAAATTCATATCTTTTTCATACGAGGTCAAAAACGCACGAAACCAGTTGCGTTGGAATTGTATAGACGAGCACTACGCTATGTAATTCGATTGGAGTCGTTTGGAGTTAGTGAGAATTTCAGGTAAAATTAAACGTCCGTTTCATTTTATTCGAAATAAATCGCTAAAACGAAATTGAAATCAAGGTAAGAACTTCTCACTCAATCGAATCGGTTTCGATTTTAAGTTTAAATAGTTAGATTTAAAATTCTTGAATGTATGTTTGAATGATGATTGTTATCTATTGATTGTTAAAATATACATTATGCGCCGTTAGTAAGCGGATGTTATTTATTAAAAACATATACCGCGAATATTTCATAAACAGTGAAATTGGTATTATTTATGTACTTAGATTTGATTTCCCGCAGTATATAGCGGATGAGACCCTATTGCGCCGCCTATTAAGCAGATAATATTTTAAATCCCATATACCGCGATAATTTCGTACTGGAACGGAATTGGTATTGTGCTAACATCTTTGGATGCAGGAAAACATGTTGGAGGGATCCAACTGGCTTCCTCAACAGTATTTATTTGATTATGGATATTTTGATATTCGTTGATTATCATATCGATATATGATGTCGTTGTCGTCGTGATTGACTATTTGGTATGTAGCATCACTAGACCAAAATTTTGGAATTTTAAAAGGATTTTTAAAGTGATTTTTGAAGAGTATACGTTTATAAAATAATTTTGGAATTGATTCGTTTTAAATAAATAAACGTTATAATTTTAATGTTATAAAAATTATGATTTCTGAGAAATATAGTTAAAAGTTGATTTTTGAAAATATGGGGTTAATGATTTTATAAAATAGTTTAAATTGGGATTTTTGAATTCATTATAAAAAGTTTAAAAATAGGATTTATAAAATTTAATTATTTTATAAATAAAAACGGTGAAATTATAAAGGAGATTAAAGATGTTTTAAAATAATAGTATAAATTGATTTATATAAGGGATTTATAAATTGATATTTATAAATTAAAATATTTGAAGTATAAAACGAGTTTTTATAAGTGTTAGAATGAATTGTGAATGAACTTCAAAAATGAATGAAATTTATAGGATTATAAACCGTGAAGTTATGAATGGAATTTTATAAGCAGTAGGTTATAAAATTTGTAAAGTTATTAAAGAATGGATTTTTGATAAATAAATGAATCTTATAAGTTATAAGATTTATAAATTGGGAAGTTTAAAAGAACGATTTTTGTAAACAAATAAATTATAAGTGTTTAACTTATTATATGAATTTTTAGTATATCATTGAGATATGAATAGAAATAGGTTAATAAAGGAGATTTATAAAAGGAAGTTGTTATAAAATAAATAGAAATGGAATTTATAAACGTTGTTTTATAAATCCGCAAACGACTTATTTTTATAAGTAAATTTTTGTAACTTATTAATGGAGTTATATTCACGTTTTATACAGTGAATAATCCTTTAAAGTAAAATGAATAGAAATGATGAAATTGGTTAACAAGTATATTCACATTTTTGGATAGTGAATATTATGTTAAAGAAAATGTTTGGATTTGATGTTTTAAATAGAATTAAACGATCTAACGATGTTTTAAAATGTGTTGAGATTCGTAACCATAGATTTCAACATTCATTGTTGAAATAGACGTTTTCGAGAAATAGAAGGAAATGGTGGACTATAACACTGTTGTTATAGTAAATGATTTCCGAAAGGAAATGTTTTGTATAGTATTCGGATTTATATATCAATTTTAATTTCGAATCCCTATACTAGTGATTTTGGGTTGTCATAACGATGTTTTACGTAACATTCGTTTTGGCCCAAATAAATATGTTTAAGAGAATGATTTCCTTAAAGAATGAAATATATACTTAATTTCGATTTAAGTATATTGAATATTTTCCAAGTGTAGAAAATAAAAGATTTTTGAATTACTTATTAAATAAGTATGGAAATGTTTTCCAATATAAAGTGAATATTTTGAGAATTTATCTTTTTGAAGATAAATTGAAAATGAATAATTGAAAATCGGATATCAGTAGATATTGTGAAATATAAATTCACTATGGAATTTATAAAAGAAAGTGGAATTTGTTTAAAAATAAATATTGATTTATTTTTGAGGTGTTGAAGTTATATATCTTGTAATGATATTTTTGGGAAATAAATAATTTGGAAAATTATTTGGAATCTGGTGATGTTGTGCATATCCATTGATAGTTCAATAACCGACTATCAATATTTACCTTTGAATAGGTATTTGTTGTGATTTGTTTGAATTTGAATGCCACACTTATTTTTGAATAAGCGCTCACTATTCGGGTTAGCCGGGAAAGGACCTTGGGGTCGTATAACCCATTTCGAATATGTGATTCGACGTTATGGATAGCATTTGAAGACCGGTGTTGCAGACCGGATATTTGCGAGAGCGATAGGATGACCTGTCAATTGACTCTGCAACGAGTTGCTCCGGTATAGAGTTCTCCATATGTGATGGGGAATCCGATCAGGATTGTGGATATCCGGATTGCAAGGACTTCTTTGTAAGTGCCTTCGGTTCTGTTCGAGCCCGGAACAGACTTGTATGGATAGTATGTCTGACATTACAAATTGAGATATAAAGCTGATTTCTTTCAAATATATTTCTGTTGGTGGCGGAGAATTTATTCTCTTAGCTTAACACCCTTCTCTGAGACGTACGAGCTCAGAGGTTATGTAGTTGAAGGTTATCGACAATATATTCCCAATTTGGTAATGTGACATGCCGAGTGTTGCTGTGAAATGATCATGGTTTGATCATTTGTGATATGATCATTTGTTTGATCGTTTATCTTTGTGATCATTTCTATGATCATTTGTTGACCCGAAACACAACTTTTGTATAAAGCGTGGCTTTGTCGACGAGACTTCGTCGAGCCTCACACCCCGGAATGGTCAAAACAGGAAAGATGCAGCAAGGTTATGAGGGGTAGCTCCCTTTAGGGTATGTGCACTTCCTTCTGGAAAAGGATGGTATCATGGTATGGAGCCCAGATACTTACTCATGTTGAAACACTTTATTTATTATTGTGTGATGTTGATTACGAGCGCTCGGTTAAAGGTCCCAAAGGACCGGGGGATGGCATACTCGTGTCAGTAGTTACCCAGTTAGGGGTAACCCGGCCTTGTGTTGGCAGAGATACGGTTTGGTTCTCGGGGACGTCCTTCCAGAGGCGTTCTCATGTGGCAATGGGAAGTTCCTTGGCCTGACCATTCGTTGGAAATCCAAAGAAACAATACGATCTTGTACGGTATTAGTTGTAGAACCTATCATTCACTTATGGTGGCGCCCCACTGTTTGGATGGTAGCTATAGTAGGCATACGATAATGGTCGTATGTTGGCTAAGATTTATATCTTTATTTTCGAAATGATTTTTTTTCTACACTATGCACTAGTAATAATATCAAATGTTCTTTTTAATGTGTATCAAGCATCTTTGACTATCATAAGGAGAAATCTCCTCTGATTCTGCGTTTGCATGTGTGTGTGTGTGCAGGAGGCCTTATTGTAGTCTCATTTTTAAAAGCATTGCGAATGGACTTTAAAAATATTCCTCTTTTTTGATTGTAAAGATAAATAAACTGTTTTGAGTTCTCACACCAGTCACATGACTGACTCGGAGTTTATTGTTTTCCTTCCTAAACTCTAGGTGCCCACCAATTTCCACACGGGCAGTAAAGAGACAGGTTTATCAGGATATTCTGGAATTCAGGTGTTGCTGGAGACAAGCTGGATGGCATGGCGTATTTCTAGTATATAGTATTTCTTTTCCGCTGTTGATATTGTTTGTTGTTGTACACTCTGATGACGATGTAATGTAATGTATAAAATGTAATAACTGATATAGTTCTTTGTTTAAAGATTATTCATTTATTTATTATATGCTGTTCCGCTGCGAATTGTGAGATTCTGATATTGTTCTGTTATTTCTTTCTGTTCCGTTCTATTTTCTTTTCTCTCTTCTTATCTCTTCTTCTGTCATTTTCTTTTTCTTAAACATTGAGAATTCGTATTTCTGTTCATCTTGAGTTAATTTATGGAGATTAGTGTATATTCAAGGAGTACGGATTTGCGGGTCATCACAGATGAATTATATTGATAATTGGAATATTGAATGTTATGGTTTGCTTGAATATATTTCAGTTCACTGACTTATCAAAATATATAGAATTAAATTTGTGAAAAGAAATAAAAGAGTGAATTTTAAGTGAAATAATTATAGAAAATTTGAATAAATTTAAGAATGAATTAGAAAAGAATAAAAGTGATTTTAAAATTCTAATAAATAAATCCGGGATATGAAAAGGGATTTAGATTAAACCGAGAAATAATGAATTTTAAACTTAAGTGATGTTATATCTAAGAATTTATTTTAAAATTCAAGGTTTGAATCTATTTGAAAGGATAAAGAAGAAATTTGGAAAATATGAAATTGGTATTGTCAGTTAAAAGAGTTTAAATCATAATGGAAAAAATATGAAGTCAATGGGTTTTGAAATAAATGAGTAAGTAAAGGAATTTATTTCAAAATGGTGTAAATTGGAAATCAATTTGGAAATTGATTTAAGTGTTTGAAATTGGAAATTTAAAGGAGAATGTGACTTCGGAATTTATAAACTGGGGTTATAAAAGTGAAGTAATATATATCAGTGGATATTTGAAAGAATAAATTCACGGTGGGAATTTATTAAAGGAATGAGTAAAGTTGTTTAAATAAATAGTGATTTATTTTTAAAGGATGTGAAGAGAAGTATATTTCCCAGGATAGCCAAGTACGTTTTCAAGGTAAATTCTTAAATATAAGTTAAAAGCTTTAATGTTGTTTTAAAAAAGCATGTTTTAGAAAATTTATTATTTCTAAATGTTTAAATTCTAAAGTAAATATTTTCTTTTAATCAATTATAGCAATAATTATTTAAAGGAGGTTTGGTAGTATATTTTAAAAGTTACAAATTCAGTTATATATTGTACAAAGCAGTTTTATTTTAAATATTCTTAAAGTATATATTTTGAATAAGTATTAATGTAAGTTTTAATTTAAATGTATTAAAGAATATTTTATAATAAAATATTTTAAATTATTTTAAAAATCTAAAGTTTTTGTGCTTGGTGTTTTCAGTGGAAATAAATATTTGGAAATTTATTCCATGTGAAAAGTGTGGTTTAAAAACTATTTTCAAAGGGATGAAAAATGGAAATATATCTTGCGAAGATTTTTTTAGGATTAATAAATAATTTGGAGAAATTATTTATGTTGGATGGGTGTTTGTGAAAGTTAACTGATAGTTAAATAACGACTATCCATATTGGACAATGCGCTGATCGTTTCAAATAGACCGGGATCGGGATTAATTTCTCGGAAACCACTTCGATCCGGTTTGTACGTTTTCTTGAGGAAGACGAGTTTGGATTCAAAGGTGGAGCAGTGAAGTGCAAGGGCTAGTCGCTACTAATCCTGAGGATGATTCCAAATGGATGTAGTAGGAGTAGTGCCTTCGGTTCCGTTCGAACCCGGGACGGACTTGTATTGTCGAATGCTTTTAGGACATCGTCAGGTAGGCGATGAGCATTCTAAGAGAAACGTTCTAAAAGGCAACGCTTAGCCTCAAGCCTCATCAACCGGGAATGATTGAAAATCAGGGGTTATGCAGCAAGGCTAGGTGGGTGGCGCCCATTAGGGTGAGGTCATCCCTGTCTTGATGTCCCTTTTTTCGGCTTAGTGGTGCGGTTGCTGATCCCAACCGTGGGGTGATCTTACTCGGGATTATCCAGTAAGGGGTACTCTCGGTCTTGTGTTGCAGAGGATTGGGAGTAATCCTCGGTACGACGATCTAGGCCATGTATTATGACAGGTGGTACCATAGTGCCTAGTCATTAGTTGGAAATCCATTCTCCCTACGTGCCTATACGGTTTTGATTGTGCCCAACTATTGCTGAAACGTGAGATGCAAGCATTTCAGCTAGATTCTATTTTACTTTCTGTAGACACTATTATAATATCAGAGAATTTTTGATAAAAAGTGTTTTGGCTATCGTAAGGTAAAAACCCGAAATGTTTATCTGTGGTGTGGTCTTATGAGATGCTTTTGTTTTCAAAAGAATTTTGAAACTTTAATAATCAATTTGAGTGTGGTTTTCTCACGCTGGTATTCCAGACGGACTCGGGTGTTATTTTACTATAATGCTCGGGTCAGACCGAGTATTGTAGGAACAGGAAAGTATGTTGTGGAGCTCAGGAGACAAGCTGGATGGCAATACGTACTTCCGTATTTGTGTTAAAATTCCACCGTGTATTCAAATTGTGAGGACAGGTTATGATTACTGTCCAGTTGTGCGTTATGTATACTCTGAGGATGTAATGTATAAACAGATTTGTTTTTATGTAAAGATCATTTAGTATTTATTATATTTTATTTCGCTGCGATGGTTTGATTCTGATATTGTTTTCTATTTTCTTCTTCTACCTCTTCTTATTTAACCCAAATGGTTCGCATTTCCGTTCAACTTGAGTTGAGTGGTGGAGAATAGTGTCGACTCAAGGGGTACGGGTTTGCGGGCCGTTACAGTGGTATCAGAGCTTAGGTTGGTGATAACCTTGGCTCTGGTAGGGATTACTCAATAGAAATAGAGTCTGCATTACTCTAGAATGAGTTTGAGTGTATTAATAGATATGAGCACATATTTGTTAGTGAATATAAATTTTTTTTTATATTGTGTTGACTTGTTGGTTGGGTGTTTATGGATTCTGGTCGATGTGTGGGACGCCATTTCATTGATAGGGTTTTCTATACTCTTAAACAAGATAAACCGACACAGTATAGTTTCAAAAAGGGTAAATGAAATAATTTTATCCAAATTAATTTTATATATAAAGGAAATAATTTTTCGTAAATTATTATAGTTATATATGGATGCTTGGTTGTTAGGAATGATAATATTAAATTATTATCATTGTTGTGTAAAATTGAATAAGATATTGAAATCATAACCAAAAACTAAGAAATAAATTCATATACAAATGGGATTTGTAAATGCGATTTATAATTTGAAATATAATTCCAAAGAAATATTTGAAAATTATAACCAAAGATTAAGGAACAAATTCATTAACAAAATGAAATTTATAAATGCGAATTATGAATATGATCTATAATTGAAGATGAAATAAAAATTCCAGAGTAATATTTCAATATGAATTGGCAGGGTTGGAATTTGGAATTTTGGGAGAAGTTTAAATTCCTTTAGGTTTGAAAATGGTTTTCAAAAGTTTTGGAGAAGTAATAGTGATAGTATTTGAGAAATATTTTGAATTGGATTTGAAATCTGGTGAGATTTGAAATTAAGAATATTTGAAAATGTTCTTAAAGAAATAAAAGCATTGAACTCTTTCGGTCGCTGGAAAATAACTTCAGTGATGACTGCAACATCATCCATGTTCATTTTCGAGATTCCAAGAGAGAAATTGCTACCAAATTGTTTTAAATTGGAATTGTTTGCAAAACTGGGTTTGATTTTGAAATTCAAAGAGGTAATTGAATCTACCAAATAATTTTGGATATAAATAATTTCAAAAAGGATTTTGAAATACTTATGTGATTATTGAAAACTCTAGAGTCGGTTTAAAATATTTTGGAATGTTTAAGCAATTGATTAAAACTCTGGAAGCAAATTGGAAATGCTTAAAGATTAAATTTAGGAACTTATATAAGTTTGAAATTTGTTTAGAATAGAAATTTAACTTAAGAAGAGTTAGATTAAAATAAGTGGGAAAGCTTATAGAAGTAAAAAAATTGAATAAAAATATACACTTGGCTAAATTAAATGTATAATCCCGAGTTAAAAAGTGAAATGTGAACGGGATTGATGGTAATGGATGAAAGTATGGATATAAATAAGTTGCGACTAATAAAACTTAGAAGTGGAATAAATAAGCCAAAATAAAATTGTTTGTATTTTGAGAAATGAATAAAAAATCCAGAAACTTGAATTATAAAGTAGGTGGAACTTAAGAAATTAAGTGAAGTGATTTTTGGATGGTAAAAATCAAACTAAATAGAAGTGAACTTAAGTTATGAAGTTGAAAAAATTTGAAGAAAGTAAATTAACTTAAGTTTAAAAATAATGGAAGCTTGGCTTCGAGTAAGGGTGAAAGCCTATTAAATAAAAAGTTTGGGTTAAATTAATTTGGGAAAAGGTTATTAATATTAGCATGGAATGTTGTCAACCTTAATGGAATAGGTTTAAATGAAACCAACGCGAGAATGAATGAAATGCAAGTGAATGGTTTGTAAATAAGTCAGAATGGAATAAAATTTAATATAAATTGTATTGGAATCAATTTAAAATGATTATAAGCTTAAGTAATTGTTTATTCACATAAATATCGCCGAATTTGCATAGAAATAATTGTCGTTTGACGAAAATGAGATTAAATAAAATTCTAGGAATTAATAGAAGTAAATAAAATTGATTTTTGAATCAATTGAAATGAATATAAGTTCGGTTTAAAAATGAATCGTATGCAAGCAAGTGAGTAGTAAATTACTTAAATTGAATAGTATGGGTTGAGAGTTGATTGAAAGCAACTGAAATAAGTGCCGAAACCTTACATATGTGCTTATGAAAGTATATAACATGCATTGTTATAGAATCCATGTTTTAGCTATTTAAATATAAGTGAAATGCTATGAACTTCTTATATGTAGTGATTATATGTTTAAATTGAGTAAGTGCACATACCCGAAGGCCGTTTGGCAGGATTTTGGTCGAGCTAATTGCTAAATAATAAGCCGCTTGCTTTAAAATGCTAAATAGAGGTACGCCTATGCAATAAAAATAGGAAATATGAACTGTTTTTTTTTCTGACCGGGTGGGTCGATGTATATATATTTATATCTCTTGTCAAATTGCAAAAGCTCCTCCGTGCAAAGGAGACTTTGCCAAAAAAATTCGAAAATTTTGAGAGTTAGAAGAATTTTTGGGAAAATTTTTGTTAGCGATAAAATGATTTCTAATTGGAAATTGACATAACTTCATGGATGAAACTAATTTAAAATAATGATATGAATCAGTTATAAATGGAAGATAAAATTCAATATTCAGAGTTGAAGATAAATTGAATTCATATGGAAATGGGAGAACCAATTTGAATAGAAGTAGATATAAACTAAAGCGGTAAAGTGAAAATAAATATAAGAAGCGTATAAAATACTTATATTGAACTTAAGAAGAAATGGTAGAATTCTTAAGTAATATGGGTGTCGGGAAAATATATTGAATAAGCATTTGAGTGACGATTTAATAAAAATATGTGAAATGATAAGCATCGATAAGTGAATAGAAATCAAAATGAATGTGAATAAAAAGAAAATTGATATAGTTGATAATCAATTGAGATAAATACGTAGGATGTACGTATATTATTTTATTCGCATAGCGTTTTGATGCAGATAGTTATATCGATCCGAGTTAAGATTTTTCGCTCGATTTTCGACGGCGAACCATGGATATGGATTTTGATTGATTCTGAAAATTCTCTATCATTGTTATGACTATGCAAGGAGAATGACGGTTTCTGATCAAGAAACCAGATCTGAGTCTGCACTAGGAAGTCGGGTGGACGATACTAGTTCGGAAGTGAAATTGTGCGATCGAGTAAGCGATTGGATTCGGCATTGCGTACGAATGATATAGGTACATTGTCGGGCTTAAATGGAATGAATATTGAAAATTTTGTAAAGAAGTATATAAAATGATTTTTGAATCTGTAGTTAGATATGGTTAAATTGGATATACAGGTATTAGAAAGTAAGTGGAAAATTGAGATTTTTGATTTCAGAAGATAAATTTGAATTACACGGAAAAAAGGTATGCGTTTAAATTTCTATATGAAATTTGATTGGGTTTTTGATCTAGCCACTTGGCTTTTTTTTTTGGAATTTGGGAGCCCGTAGAGACATTTTGTAGTTGTACCGAGCTAGCCGCGCAAAGGAGACGCTGGCGAAATTTTTCAAAAATTTAAGGAGTTAGAAAATTTTTGAGAAAATTTTGATAATTTAAATTTTGAGTTTAAATTATAATTCGAATTGTTGAGTAAGTAATATTGTTTGGGACTTATTGATAAGTTTGGAAAGCTAGAAAAAAGGTTAGCATGTCTTTAATAAAGAGGATCGTTTTGAGAATTGTTTGGAATTGTTTGGTTTTGGGAAAAGTAAATGGGTATTCAACCATTCTTCTTAACTAGCAATTTCGAGGACGAAATTCTTTTAAGGAGGGAGGAATGTGACGATCCGGAAATTTTGAATATTTAATTGATTTTAAATATTTGATGGTTAGTTTTAATATGAATTTCAAATATCATTATTTATTTGATAATTTAATTATTAAATTAAATAATTTGAAGTTGGGTAAAATGTTGAATCTGGGGTTTTAAGCCTGTTAAAAATAATTTGAAGGCTTGTAAAATTTATATTGATAGTGCTGAAGATAGTAGAAGCTTTTAAATTGAAATTGGAAGTGCTTTGTTAAGTTTTGAAAATATATCATTTAAATTGACATTTAAAAATAGTCTTCGGAGGCACAGTATCGGATTTTGACGAAACTAGTTCCATTGGATCCGTAATATTATATTATTATCGGATTTCAATTTTCTTAGCATTAGAAGTTGTTGCGTGAGCACACTATATATAAACGCTCTGAAATTTATATCGAAAATTTAATGTAATACCTGGGTTCAAAAAGCTATCTTCTCAATACGATCGAATTAGGACTCGAAACATTTTTCATTGCATTCGGAATGGGGGTATAACATTAGAAACGCCTGGAGGCATACCTCAACAGGGGTTTGGGATTTTATGTTGCCATATACGAGATATTTTTAATATTATAATATATATTCAAAGTCAAACGTCATTATCTCCTAGTCAGCCTATCTTCGCCTCGAAGACTCAACTCTTCAATTTTATAAAGCAAGGGCTTATCTTCTTTCAGATAACTGAAAAAAATATGGCTTCCTTATCTTCTTCAAAATCGAAATCAGATTTCATTTCGTTCTTTTAAAAATGGTAGAGAGGGAGGGGGGGAGCATACTCCTCGTTCCTTCAATTAATTCGCGAACTCCCATCTTTCTTTGGCTTTGGTCAGAATCTTCAACGAAATCGACTTTCACTTTTTCTTCCCTCTCTACTGATCGAAACCGAACAAAAAAAAGAAGAATACATCTCGGAGTCGCGTGGAGGGCTTTGGGGGGTTCGATGTTTTCGCACGTGCACTCGGGAGGAGATTCGCGAGGGTTAAGGGTGGCACGAGGCGACGGCCACACGATTTCTGGGGAAGCTCGAGATTAGGGCTTGGGTTCAAAGCAACTCGATCCGGGTGCGGGTCGAAATGCTTGAAGGTAGCGCGAGTTCGAGATGATGGTGGAACAGTGGCAGTGTTATTAGTGGGTGATGTGCTTGAGTGGCGCTCGTGGGCAAGGCAGAGGGCCTCGCGATAAGGCAGCGGCGTGGAGTCGTTCACGAGGCTTCAGATAGTGGCGTGTTAGAGTGAGCATTATGGTATTCTTCTTCGTTAAATTATTATGTTTGCAGATTAGGAAGATAAGATTTGTTTTAAATTAAATTAAAAAAAAAAGAAAAGACTTTAAAATGTTGCAGGATCTATAAAGGGTGGAATTTTGATTTTTAAATGTATATAGGCTATTTTGATATATGTAGATCCAAAGAAAAAGTAAATATACCTATTCACAGTTCACTTATGGGTTTAATTCTGAAATAGTGAAGATTAATTTGTTTAATTAAATCTAAATTATATTAGTTACCAAATTATTAGTTTAAATTAAATAAATAAATAGTAATTAATTTTTCGATCAATTCAAATATTAATAAATCATATAAATTGTTTATTCAAGGTCAAAAACTGGGAAAAACCAAGGCAATATTGAAGTGGATTATGAATGAAAAGCAGAGGTGAGTTAATCTCACTTATTTGGGTTTGATTTAAATTTAAATAGTTAAATTTAAATAATTGGTTGAATGATTGAATTGATTGGATGTGATATATTATATAGTAGTATATAGTTATATTGGAGTGATTGATTTCCTGCATTATATAGTGGATGAGACCCTATGCGCCGCATAATAGCGGATGATATTATATTGAAAACCCATATATTGCGATATTCCACCTCGAAGTGGAATTGGTATTGTGCTAACATCTGTGGATGCAGGGAACAGGTTGGAGGGATCCAACTGGATACCTCAAAATTATTTAGATTGTTTTATATTCTATGTTATGAATATTTGATATTCTGTGATGAATTATATTGATAATTAGAATATTGAATGCTTTGGTCTGCTTGAATATATTTCAGTTCACTGAGTTATCAAAATATATAGAATTGAATTTGTGAAAAGAAATAAAAGAGTGAATTTTAAGTGAAATAATTATAGAAAATTTGAATAAATTTAAGAATGAATTGGAAAAGAATGAAAGTGATTTTAAAATTCTAATAAATAAATCCGGGATACGAAAAGGGATTTGGAATAAACAGAGAAATAATGAATTTTAAACTTAAGTGATGTTATATCAAGAAATAAGAATTTATTTTAAAATTCAAGGTTTGAATCTATTTGAAAGGATAAAGAAGAAATTTGGGAAATATGAAATTGGTATTGTCAATTAAAAGATTTTAAATCCTAATGAAAAAAATCTAAAGTCAATGGGTTTTGAAATAAATGAGTAAGTAAAGGAATTTATTTCAAAATGGAGTAAATTGAAAATTAATTTGGAAATTGATTAAGTGTTTGAAATTGGAAATTTAAAGGAGAATGTGACTTTGGAATTTATAAACTGGGGTTATAAAAGTGAAGTAATATATCAGTGGATATTTGAAAAAGTAAATTCACGGTGGGAATTTATTAAAGGAATGAGTAAATTTGTTTAGAAATAAATAGTGATTTATTTTTAAAGGATGTGAAGAGAAGTATATTTCCCTGGATAGCCAAGTACGTTTTCAAAGTAAATTTTTAAATATAAGTTAAAAGCTTTAATGTTGTTTTAAAAAGCATGTTTTAGAAAATTTATTATTTCTAAATGTTTAAATACTTAAGTAAGTATTTTCTTTTAATCTATTATAGCAATAATTATTTAGAGGAGGTTTGGTAGTATGTTTTAAAAGTTAGAAATTCAGTTTTATATTGTACAAAGCAGTTTTATTTTAAATATTCTTAAAATATATATTTTGAATATGTATTAAAGTAAGTATCAATTTAAATGTTTTAAAGGATATTTTATAATAAAATGTTTTAAATAATTTTAAAAATCTAAAGTTTTTGTGTTTGGTGTTTTCAGTGGAAATTAATATTTGGAAATTTGTTCCATGTGAAAAGTGTGGTTTGAAAACTGTTTACAAAGGGATGAAAAATGGAAATATATCTTGCGAAGATATTTTGAGGATTAATAAATAATTTGGTGAAATTATTTATGTTGGATGGGTGCTTGTGAATGTTAATTGATAGTTAAATAACCGATTATCAATATTGGACAATGCGTTGATCGTTTCGAATAGACCGGGATCGGGATTGATTTCTCGAAAACTACTTCGATCTAGTTTGTATGTTTTCGTGAGGAAGACGAGTTTGGATTTGAAGGTGGAGCAGTGAAGTGCAAGGGCTAGTCGCTAGTAATCCTAAGGATGATTCCAAATGGATGTAGTAGGAGTAATGCCTTCGGTTCCGTTCGAACCCGGGACGGGCTTGTATGGATGAATGCTTTCAGAACGTCGTCAGGTGGGCGATGAGAATCTAAGAGAAACATTCTAAAAGTAACGCTTGGCCTCAAGCCTCATCAACCAGGAATGACTGAAAATCAGGGGTTATGCAGCAAGGCTAGGTGGGTAGCGCCCATTAGGGTAAGGTCACCCCTGTCTAGATGTCTCTTTTTTCGGCTTAGTGGTGCGGTTGCTGGTCCCACCCATGGGGTGATCTTACTCAGAATTATCTAGTAAGGGGTAGTCCCGGTCTTGTGTTGCAGGGGATTGGGAGTAATCCTCGGTACGATGATCTAGGCCACGTACCGTGACAAGTTGTACCCCAGTGCCTAGTCATTAGTTGGAAATCTATTCTCCTACGCGCCCATATGGTTTTGATTGTACCCAAATATTGCTGAACGTGAGATGTAAGCATTTCAGCTAGATTCTATTTTACTTTCTATACACACTATTATAATATCAGAGAAATTTGATAAAAAGTGTTTTGGCTATCGTAAGGTAAAACCCCGACATGTTTATTTGTGGCGTGGTCTTACAAGAAGCTTTTGTTTTCAAAAGAATTTTGAAACTTTAATAATCAATTTGAGTGTGGTTTTCTCACGCTGGTATTCCGGACCGACTCAGGTGTTATTTTACTATAATGCTCGGGTCAGACTGAGTATTATAGGATACAGGAAAGGATGCTGTGGAGCTCAGGAGACGAGCTGGATGGCAATACATACTTTCATATTTATGTTAAATATTCCGCAGTGTTATCAGATTGTGCAGACAGGTTATGATTACTGTCCAGTTGTGTGTTATGTATACTCTGAGGATGTAATGTATAAACAGATTTGTTTTTGTGTAAAGATCATTTAGTATCTATTATATTTTATTCCGCTGCGATGGTTAGATTTTGATATTGTTTTCTATTTTCTTCTTCTACCTCTTCTTCTTTAACCCAAATGGTTCGTATTTCCGTCCAACTTGAGTTGAGTGATGGAGAATAGTGTCGACCCAAGGGATACAGGTTTGCGGCCCGTTACATGTATGAAGTGTTATTGTGCTTTAGGTAGCCTATAGACCACATTTAAGAGGGTCTAGAAATGGAGTTTCTTCACCCTCGATGTGCAGGGGCAGGCCACTTGAAGGAATAATTACATTGCATGGACTAGAAATTAGGACATCTTCAAATTTCAATGTACTGGAAGGGAGTCAGAGAAGTTCCTAAGGTCGCCGAGATATCCAAAGATGCTTTTGAATGCACTAGCAAGATGAGTTGACTCTACAATAGGGTTTTGACGTGGTTCAAGCGCAAGCTGGGAAACTAAGTTACTAATCTTTTTGGCCTGGAAGGTGATAAGACCATGGTTCCCTCAAGGTAAGTCTACACTAATGATCGCTTCCACCGGCACTATCATCTTCATCTTCCTTATCATCTCCCTCATCTTCTCCTTCATCCATTTCTTCATCACCTCTTTCGCCTATATTCTCTCCTTATCTTATCCTTTCTTTATCTAACTTTTTGATTCCCCTATCTCCTTCCTCGTATTTGAGATTCGCCTCAATTCCTTGATCTTCATTGCTTCCTTATCCATTGTCATCAGAATCATTAATTAGAAAGAAGGGCCAAAGTGGCTCAAGTCACTCTGGTAGGAATTGGATTGGGAACGATGCTTCTTCCATTATAAAGAAGGTGAAACTGTTGTGTTCAAGCATGGGTAAGGAGTATGAAGTTTTCCTCAAGTCCGAATTGATTCCCTTCAAGAACGCCCAAGATTGGACAAGGCAAGAGTTGAGACTTATTTTGGGAGATCTAATAAAAATATAGAATGGGTTTTAATTATTTGGGTGATGAAGGCTCAAGCGCAATGGGAATGATGGTTAAAGAAGCTTATGGCCAGACAGTCAGAAGCGGTTGTAGCCCTTAGGGCATCGAATGAAGAAGTATTTACTCTTGAAGTAGCTTCTCTTCTTATGGAGTCCCTGAACAACCTTGTAGCGGTTGAAAGCTTCAACTACAAACAATGAAGGGGTCTTTCGTATCATTTTAAAGCCAATCAAGTAGGTAAGCTCTTCAAAATTCAGCGAACGAACTAACTGAATCATGAATGTAACAAAAGAAAGCTCAGCAGGGCATAACAATATTGGGTGTACTTCGTTTGGAGTTAGCTAGAGCACTTGAAGAAATAATTTTATATATTCATTGAAAGAGGACATAACACTAGAGAGACTCGTGTATTCGTTGCATGTAATGTAGCCTGCTAGAGGGAGATGAGCCCTTTGGTTGGGTTCAGGTAGAAGGAACTCGTCTTTGAGAATCCTATGCTTGAGGCAGATCCATCTCAATTCTTTAGTTGTCAGCCTAAATGCTATTTGACCTAGAGGATTATTCAAGACCATAAGGATAGGTCGATTGTGCCTCTTGATAGAGTAGAAGCAGACGCCTGGGTGGTAGAGGAACCTACCTCTGGAGGTGTAGAAGGTATGGCACTAGCTCGAAGATGGGGAAATTGTTTGGGGTCTACCAATTTATACTGAAAAACTTGGTGGCAAATATAATCATGTATGTTATGTTGATTAAAACACATATAACTGATGTAAAAGTCCAATGGATGTCGACATGTGTTGACTAATCAAATTTCGTACTTTGACTGGGGCAATGCAATGTGTAGTTTATGCAGTATATGTCATGTGTCCATGGCACAGTGTAGATGAACAACCTGTGTATACAACCTTCTTATGCTAGAAAACGAGCTCTATTATGCTATGAAATTATGTTTTGTATTTTACCTGTTGTCGTAGAATACAAAACAACAGAACCATTGTTTGAGGCGACATAGAGTTTTCTTTATAGGATCACAAGATGGTGATGTTTGACTCGAAGTGTAGAAGTGTGATTTTTTTGGATGTCGAAGTGCTTTTGATGTTACAATTTCCCGAAAATGTCCCTATCAAAATTGAGCCGCCAATTCATATTCATCAAAGTTCGACAAAACATTTTTCCTCCCTTCTTCTATGGAAAAACATGTCAAAGCTGAGACTAACCTCAAAGAAACCAAAGCCGGGTTCAATAAACTCAAAGCTAGCCTTGTAAAAATTTAAAGTTACGTCCAAGAGGACTTGAAGTAGACTCCAAGAAGTGTGAGGTCAGTCTTGGGTTTCATTAGGTCAAATTGACAATGATGAGAAGGGAAGAGGCACCGATTGGGGGTCACGCAAGGATCGTTGATGACAATGTCAGTAGTGATAACAAGGCATTGACAACTCCAAGACTAAGGCGGGAACCCACCTCGAGTTGAAGTCACGGATGAAGATCAATTGATCTGGTGATCTTAATGCTAAAGAAGTTGATGCCGACTTGATTGTGGCTATCCGATTGAAGATGATGGGGCAAAGGTAAGAGGAAGTGATATTAGCAAGGTTACGGTTTGAATTTGGAAGGGTTGGAATTGTGCTGCGCTAAATGAATAAAGGTGAAAGCTAGAAAAACTCTATGTATTTTCTTTTATACTCGGAATTATAATCATGTCGATACCGACATGTTTGGATCCTTGTATAAAAGAAGAAGAAAATGGAAGTCTACTTAATCAAGGTATTGTGTGGCTTCCATAAAATTAGAAGTTCCAACCTTTCTACAAAAAGAGATGATACGGTGAATATTTGAAGTAATGAGTAAACGTTATTGGAATAGGCGTAACACTTAAGGATAATGTTTATCAATTGATGTATCTTCTTTAGTTAACTTTTGATCACTTCTCTTGATCCAAATCACTTTTTTACAAAAGCTTACTTTTGGGGAGGGCAAGCATTATCCAACATTTGAACCAGGAACTTCCAGTTGGATCTAGACTTCAAGATGATAAAGTAATGATTAAGAAGCTCAAGAAATATCAAGAATGATGAAAAGAAGAAGTTTAAGAACTTTGGTGACAATTGTATAAGTCAAAATCATGTCGGTGCCGATATGATCAATCATGTGATACTAAGTTGTTTTATAAAGTGAGATTTACTTTGCACTTTAGAAGAAGAAGGCATGTGATACTAAGTCTGTTATCCGTCGGGTTAGAAACGATGTTTACTTGGCCTTCCGTGGTCGCCCTTTCCGCGGTTCGGTCAGTCATCGCTCGAGTCGCTTTGTGAGCCTTTTATCTATCTCTTGCTCGCAATCTTCTGATCGAGCGGGAATTGGTTGATGTTGATGCTGCGGTTTGGTGTGTATTGCTTTGCAGAATCATGCTTCTTAGTCTTTTGCCACCTACCCCCCCCCCCTTTTAAACTTTAATGGTGCGCGTCTGTGATGTTTGCTTTCAGGTTCAGGCTGTGGTGGCGTGGTTTTATGCCATCTATTGCTGTCTCGTTCTGATATTGCTTTTGCCTGGTGCTATTGCTGTCTCGTTTTGCCATATCAGTTTAGTTTGGGATGGTAGCTTTGCTGTTGGTGGGGGTGATCGGCTTCTTCTTTCCATTGTCGTCTCGGGTGGAGGGTATTCTTTATTCTATATTGTATGCCAACATTGTCTTCGGGCGGTGGCCTTGCCGGAGTTCGAAGACGATGCTGGTTGATCTTCTCTGGTATTTGGATCCTTGGTGCCAGTTTAGTGGTGCTCGCTTTTTTGTATTCTGTTACATTTGCCGTAGGTTCAGATCTGTTGTTTGTGGTTGTATAGTTCTTTTAGTGGCTATAGTTTTATTCTTCCTTGTTTGGGTTACCTGTCAGGCCTGTTGACAGCTTTTGATAAACCTAAAGGAATAAAAGAGTCAGTTTAAAAAAAAAAAAAAAAAAAAAAAAAGGCATGTACTTTTAGGAAAAAGATAGAGATTCATATAGTGCAAATCATGTCGATGAAATGATTTGTAAAAGCAATTTTATCAACGAAGCTTGGGAACTTGAAGACTTGAATGAATATAAGAAAAGATCAAAGATACTAAATGCAAAATCATGTCGGCATCTACATAATCATGTGACTGACATGATTTGAGTTACGAACTTTAGTCATTCTTTATTCTTAGAAGAGTGGATCTGACTTTTTACCCGGTCTTTCGTGAGCTAGTGACTTTGATGGGTGAATACGCCTATCATTGGTAATTAAAAATGGACTTTTGGAATTTCTCTCTCTTTTTTGCCACAAGTGCTGCTAAACTCAAATTTCTATATGTTTCTAGATCTAAAAGCTATGTAATTCAATCGTAATTATAGAAAACAATGAAATAAAACTAATAGTAGATGTAGGCAATTGATTTGAGGCCGACCCACTATAAAATCTCATGTATTCGTACTTTCAATTTCGATTTTAGATTTGTTCATTTGTACTTAAAGGAAACATTGAAATAAAACTAATTGTAGATGTAGGCAATTGATTTGAGGCCGAGCCACTATAAAATCTTATGTATTCATACTTTCAATTTCGTCTTTAGATTTGTTCATCTTATTTTCAGTTGATCTTAATTGTTGTGTATTTTTTGATGCAACAACTACCAAAATAATATATACATACATATATATTACTTATTATATTTAAATTATTACATCATCCCGAAAATAATAATATGTATATAATAATCAAATATTTTATTATTTAATTTTAGGCCTCTAATAATAATCTAAAATAATAATAAATTAATTAATATAATAATTTCTCCATAATTATACTTTATAACTTTCATAAATTATTTCAATAAATTAATTTTAGTGTAGAAAAGGGAGTTGTGGTCGTATGACTCCCAAGCGTGAAACTCGACCCTTAGTAACACTTAAACTTTAGTAATACTTAAAGCACGCTACTGATTACAGATTGTTTAAGTGAAATCACTTTTCTATCTTCAAAGCGACACCTTTAAGCAACGATATATTATGCACGTTTTTGTTAGTGATTGCCATATCCTTAGAAATCTAGAGCTTGGTCGATGGTAAAAACTCTAATAAAATCTATATTTAATCGGAAATCCAACATTAAAGTCCATGATACAATCCGACAGCAATTATCAATTAATCGATTTACTTTGGCAAAAGACTTGACTTTACGTTGACTATCTGAAACAGTAATACCAACCTTCTATTCAAAGGAGTAAAATCCTCGCTTGAATAGTGTTTCACTTCATGTATTTAAACTTATACCCAACTATGGCCTCAACACGATCCATGTTGTCATGTGATTTACCATAATCAAAGTATATTTAAATACTTAAGATTACAGTATTCTAAAATCAAAAGACTAGTACATTTGCTACTTGAGATCTTCTATTTGACTTTTGACCTATATAAGACCCTCGGTGAGTCATTCTATAATTGTTTCAAACAAATATATGTATGGCCAATAATTTTTAATGTGATAATTTAAAAAACAAAAGCATGTTTAGTGTAGTTGGTTAAGAGAGTAGATCTCATTTAGAGAGGCCCTCGGTTCAATTCTGTCTGATAACACATATTTGAATTTTTATGGAAAGCTAACAAAAATATACATATCCATGGAGGTAAATGTGTGTGCGTATATAAATGAGAGAGAGATGGGAAAGAAAAGGTATAATAAAATGTAATGTCAAAATATATACATACACGTATTTATAGTTATATAAGGAAAAACATGTATGTATGTGCTCATACATACATGCATGCATCCATATATACATATATGTGTGTAGTAAATCTGATGTAAGGGAATATAAATTTAAATTTGGTAATTTTGCGCCCCTTTAAATTTTATGAAATTATGGATATATGGAATATGTGTATGTCTATATATATGTTTGCACAAAAAATGGGCAAACACCTCCAAGTCGTATGATTTAGTCGATTTTAAGTTGTTCTCAGTGATTTGGGTGATTCATGCAAATATGTAAAAAGCAGGGACTAAACTGCAAACGACACACAGATTTATAGTGGTTTGGCCAGAATGTGCCTACGTCCACTTTATATGTTATTCTCCTTCGCTCTTCAGATTACGAGTTCAAATCTTTTATTACAAGTATACGAAAGTTGTTTGAAAGTTCTGTCCGTGCTTGAGCTCTCAAACTTGTCTGCCATTGTTGTACCCCTGCCCCTCTATTTATAGAGTGAGGCTGGGGGCAGGGGTCTTGGATGTATATAGCTGCTGGTGGGCCTTGGCTGAAGTGATCTGGCCTGGAAACGTTGGTTCGGTAGTAGATGGTTGGACTAGCGTTTTGGTCCGGTGGTAAAGGAGATGGGATGGGTTCGGTGTGGTTGATTCGGTGGAGGCTGGTCCGGCGAGTTCTTGGATCGGGAGGTTGATTCGGTGGAGGCTGGTCCGGTGAGGCCTTGGGTCGGTGGAGGTTGATTCGGTGGTGAGTTGGTCCGATGAGGCCTTGGATCGGTGATTAGTGGAGAGTGGATTGGTTCGTTAGGGCCTTCCCCCTTTTGGTTCGGTAATGCTTTCTTTCTTTGGCTCGGTGGTGGAAACGCTCCCAACATTTGCCCCCCAAATTGAGGCATATGCCAGCATATGCCGTGCTTTGTTTTAGGCCATTCATCTTTGACATTCTCATTCGGTCTCGAGCGCCGAACCAATCGGTTCGGTCGTGTCTATTTGCCTATAAGTATGGGCCATACGCTTTCGTCATTCCTTACTAACTGAATTAGCCGAATCAGATGCTCTCCTACCGAATCAAACGTATTGCCGAATCACGTTAGATTACCGAATCAGGTGATTTAGCCTTCTCTCGCCGAATGGCTTTTATGTTTTTGGACTACCGAATGAGTCTGGGGATTTCGAGGGCCGAATGAACTTCAATACTTGACTTTCCGAATGAACCCGGAGATTCCGAGTACCGAATGATCTTTCGGCCTTGAATTCCCGAATGACCATGGGGAGTATGATTGCCGAATGAGATTGGGAGTTTGAATGCCGAATGAACCTTATGTCTTTTATGTTTTAACTTATAAATGAAATTCTAGACTTCATGCACTTGCTTGTTTTACTTCCCTTATTCTAACGACGTACTTTTTTGTGTTTGCAGATAAATGTCTCATAAAGTGGAAACTCAATCAGATAAGAAGAAATCCAAGGACAGAGAAGAGTCCTCCACCGTGCCCCCATCTCAGTCAGGACCGGGACGTCATGGACCCACCCGAGATCACTAGTAGATGGGTACGGCCCTCAGGAGCTCCTGAACTCGCCACCTGACTGCTTTCCTAACTCCCTTAAAGAGGAGCAGCTTGATGTTATATCTCGTTCTTTCGGGATTGACAGAGCACATATGGTACTGCCAGGGAATGGAGTTATACCGTATGACCCTCCTGAAGGATATTTTGCTTATAGCAGGTACCATTGTATGTGTGGGGCCATTCCCCCGATCAATGCTTGGATAGTCAGCTTCATCACCTACTTGAAGGTGGCCCCTTTCCAGCTTCAGCCCAACTCTTATGCTATCTTGGTGAGTCTATTCATCATTTTCCAGAGAAAATACGGGCGTCCCCCTTCCAACCGGGATATCCGATATTTGTACAATTTGAGAGGTTACAAGAAGGGGTCTCCATATATCAGCTTGGAATCGGCCGTGTCCTTCAAGCCGGTCCTGGACTTATATTCAAAGTTCAGCATGTTCAAGAAAGAATGGTTTTTCGTCAAGGATGACTCTGTTTCTATCCGTCGCTTCACCTCCGGCTGTAAGTTGAAGCTTATTTATAATTTCCGTTCTGACTGCAATGGTTCTTCTTATGTGTTTTTATTTCTTGCTAGCGACAGGTGGCTTTGCGGTCGTGGAGAACGATCGCCTGGTTCAGATGGCTACGGAGATAGAAGCCATTTCGGGAAGGGAGAGGTCAGCGTCTTACCTGATCAGGAATGCTACTCTTCTGCAGCACAACTTGATTCTACCACGTCAGTCTGTGGTCAAGCAGAGAGACACAGCTGAGGAGAGGGCTGCCAAAGCTAAAGGAGGGGCCACGACAAAGAGCAGCAAGAGGAAACCCTTCTCGATACCTTCAATCACCGGGGGGAAGAAGCTCAAGAAATCCGATGGACCCTCCCCTAGCACATGTCCAGATGTTCCGGAGGAGGAAAATGTGGAGGAGGAAAGAGGTGAGGAGGAGAGCGGAGGTGATGGAGAAGGTGATGGTGATGATGGTGGCAAAGGACAGAGCGGTGATGGCGCCGGGGCTTTGTCCTCTGGGCAAGCAGAGGAGATCCAAGAGTGGACAGATGATGCTTTCCGCCAGGCTTTTGAGGGGTTGGAGGAAGGATCGACCTTGGTGGAGAAGCCAAAGAAAACTGATAAGGTCGGGACTTGTGCCGATTCATCTTCCAAGAGCATTTCAGCTAGGGCAACTCCGGCGATTCAAGGTGAATTTTTGACTCCTCTTTACTCTTTTTAACTTCACATGTTTCTTGGATTATAGTCCCATGCATGCTTGTAACACTTGGTTTTTATTCCAGGAATGGGTAAGGTGGCCAAGACATCAGACATTTGGCACCGTCTCGAACAATTCAAACTCCTCAAAGCTTCCGCTAAACCAAAGCCTCCGACCAACCGTTTCGGGGACGTAATCGGCTAACGTCCTCTTCTCGGAGTTATTGAAGAGGATATTCAAAAGAAAAAGAGGAGTCTCTTCTTATTTGAACCTTCACCTGGTCCTCAGCCCCCAACCCAGCCTCTTCATGATATTACGGAGGAGGATACTGAGTTCATACCCTCTCCGCATCCGTTTGAAAATCCTACCGTTACTCAGATTGATCATCCCGGCTTGGCTCGTAATCCATTTGCGGGTCATCCAGATCTGGATTCGGGTTCTCATGATATTTTCTTTGACGAGGTTACTGGTGAGCACCTTCTCCCCCGCAATCCTATGGTAAGGGTGTTTGATGAGGCCAAGTCCCTGGACCTTGATTTGCTTACTACTCGGATTGTAACTATGGGGGATGAAGCTAAGGCAAACATCGACCGGGTTGCTGAGGAGACCAGGAAATTGATGGGGCATCATGCCCGACTGGTCAAGGTCGGGGAGGAAATTGGGAGTGCTAACATAACATTGCAGTTAGTGGTTTTCGACCAGGCCAAGCAACTCGCCGATCAGGCCATCCAGATCTCTCAGCACGAGGCTGCCTCCAGACGATTAAAGAAAACCATGGAAGAGGCTAGCAGAGCCGAGCTGCAGAAAATGGAGGCCACCTGTAAGGAACGGATCGATATGGCTATTGCAACGGTGGATGAGGTTTGGAAAGCGGATCTCGAGCGGGTAGAGGAGTTATCTGGGAAGCTTGAAGCCGCAGAGCTTGCTCAAGCCAAGCTGAAGGAGGAGATGGAGGCGATGAGGAAATCCCTTCAGGCTGACCGCTCGCGATACTGATCGGAGAGGGATGCTGCCGTTGCAAAGCTGTTGGCTTATGAGGTCCGAATGAGGGAGTTTGAGGAGAACGAGGGGATGATGGATGAGATGCTCCAGGACATGTATTTCCGTACTTGGAAGCAAGGCAACTTTTCCTGGATGGATGATTATCCCCGGATCATGGCCAGGATTTATCTCCGAGCTCTGGAGGAGGCCAAGGCTGATGCGGATAAGGAGGGTGGTGTGGCCTTTAGGATGGATGTAGTCACGACCTAGTTTACCGAGGAGGAGAAAGTGGCGGTGAAGGAGGGTATGCGGCTGCTCGCCGCTGAGGAGGTAAGTGTGCAGTTGGAGGATGGCGATCAAGGAACAGATGCTGGTAAGTCTTCCCTTTTAGTCTCCTCATAACTTGGTTACCTATTGCTTATTCAATGGATCTTTCCTGAATTTTACAGGCGGGACCTCTGGAGCACCAACTACCTCTGGCCAGCATGCTAAGAGCTCCGACCCTGCGGCTAAGTAGATCTTGGAGGGCCGGTAGGATAGAGGCGATGCCCCGATGCAGCCGGCTCCTTGGCATGATCTAGACATTTTTTGGTTTACTTGACATTGCTGTCTGCGTTAGTCTTAAAACATTAGTGTAATTTTTAGGCTGTAATTATGTAACGAACAACTTGATTTTTGGCATGTAACTTTTAACTTAAACTGATTCTGCTACATTTGAATGCTTTTGTTATTTTGATGTGTTGCATAAGAAATATAGCTGTGCATGTGCTAGTGACTCAATTGTGTTTGATGTCAAGTTCTTACTTAAAATATAATTTCATGTCTCGCAATGTTAATGTGATGCGTGAATAAATTATAGCTATGTGTTTATATACAAGAGAAGGAAGTACCGCCCTCCATGTTTTAGTTGTAGACAGTAGCTTTGAATGTCTTTTGTGACTGAGTATGGAATACTACTGAGTGATCGGTCATCCAGTTGTGATATTCTCATTAGCGAGTGTCTCCAATTTTGTGTCCTGTATTTTAGGGATCGTTATAGAGGATAGGAGGAAAGTTTTTTTTTAAAATAAAATGGAAATATAATAAATAGTAAAACTTCCAATCACGGAAGGCCTTCGACGCGCTTAAGTTCGTGGCAAACGGGCTTTGTAGTCACTTTCCCTAGCTGTGGGTCTTGGAGACATTTGTCACCCATCTTACGCCTCTGCGGGGAGTTTTCTTTTTTACCACAGCCGTACTTAAGACACATCGAAGCCGAGATCGCGCACGGTAACCACCCGGGCCATTATGGCCCGTAATCGTGCGTATTATTCAATTTACCGTGGCCGGCTAGCGCGGGTGCCGATCGTCAACTGTGAACTGCCCCTGGCTGGCCACACCTTATGTTAGGGCTTATAATCGGTTCACAGTTGCCGGCGTGCCGAACGCCGTAATGAGCTGCCTAGGCTATGGTTGGCCTTCTCGGCAGCTTATAATCGGCTCATTACAGTTGGCTTTAAGGGCCGTCACGAGCAATGAGTTAATCCGCAGCAGAGGGATGCTGGAGCAAAAGTGTCTCATTGGCGAGGGCATAGATTCGCATAATACCTGTTAGTTTTTGTCCAGGTGAAGTTGTGTTGTGATGCCCTGAATGGAGATGCCGTCTACACAGGATTTTGTTCAACGGAAAAGGATAAAGCTCAGCAAGTAGCCAAGATATAAAGGAACAAGTTAAAAAAGAGACAAGTTTTTAAAGTGGTTCGGCACGAAAATGCCTACGTCCACTGATTCTCTTTGTTAATTCACTTTATATGGGCAGTACAAGTTAAGAAAAGTATCGACGAAGGTGTTGGATGTTCCATGCCCTCTGAAACACCTCTTCGTCCACTGTTGACAAAATATAAGCTCCGTTGTGGAGAACTTTATGAATTACATATGGTCCGTCCCAGATTGGATCTAGCGCTCCGGAGCGCGGGAAGATTCGCTTGAGGACAAGATATCCTTCTTGTAAACTGCGATGCTTGACTTTGGAGTTGTATTGTGCCGCCACTTTTTGTTTGTGAGCTGCTGCTTTGAGTGCTGCATCATTTCTTCTTTCTTCGATTAGATCCAAAGACATGTGGAGGAGTTCTTCGTTCTCTTCTGGGTTGTAGTGGATCCTACGGTGGGATGGCACTACAGTTTCAACCGGGAGCATGGCCTTCGATCCGTATGCCAAAGAGAAAGGAGTATGCCCTGTTGATGTTCTGAAAGACGTGCGGTAGGCCCAAAGTGCCATAGGAAGTTCATCCACCCAAGCGCCTTTTGACTTTTCAAGCTTCTTCTTGATTAGAGTTTTAAGAATTTTGTTGACAGCTTCGACTTGTCCATTTTCCTGGGGATAAGCCACAGATGAGAAGCTTTTGTGAATTCCGTGCTCTTGGCACCAGTCGGCAAACTCCTCGCTGTCAAACTGAAGTCCATTGTCCGATATGATTTTGAGTGGAACCCCGTACCTGCATAGAACATTTTTGATCAAGAAGTTAATAACTTTTTCCGAAGATATTTTATTTAGAGGTTCCGCTTCCACCCATTTGGTGAAATAGTCGACTGCCACTATAGCATATTTGGCTCCGCCTCGGCCCATCGGCATTTCGCCAATCAAGTCAATTTCTCATACTACAAAGGGCCAAGGGCTGGTCATTTGAGTAATCTCATTTGTTGATAGTCGAGGAATCTTAGCAAATTTCTGACATCTGTCACATCTTTTGACGAAGTCTAAGGCGTCTTTGTTTAAAGTGGGCCAATAATATCCATATCGGAGTGTCTTCTTTGCCAGAGTCTGCCCACCAGTGTGATCTCCGCAACTCCCTTGATGGATGTTGGATAAGATTTTCTTGGCTTCCCTTCAGCAACACACCTTAATAAGGGGTTAGAGAAGCCGCGTCGATAGAGGATGCCTTCTTGTATTGTGTAGCAGGAAGCTCTCCTCAAGATTTTCCTGACTTCGTTACGCTCGTTGGGTAGTGTGCCATCTTGTAAGTATTTCCGGATAGAAATCATCCAAGTTTCTTCTTCGATTGCAGCTATCAGATCCTCTTGTTCGAAACTTGGGGCCAGTTGTTTTGAGATGGCTACTATTCCCGAAATGGTGCTGTTCTTCATGCTAGCTTGCTTTGCCAGTTCGTCGGCCTCTCGGTTCTCCTCTCGAGGAATGTGTTTGATGAAATAGTGGTCCAACTGATCAAGTAGCAGCTTGGTTTTCTTTAGATATGCTGTGAGTCGTTCTCCTCGAGTCTGAAACTCTCCTAGTACTTGGTTTACGATAAGTTGAGAATCACTATGAAGACATAAAGAACTGACTCCAATTTCTAAGGCAAGTTCTAATCCTGCTATTACTGCTTCATATTCTGCATCGTTGTTGGTGGCAGCAAATTCCAACCTTAGGGCATAGTGCAGCTTCCTTCCCCTGGGGGTGATTATCACAATACCTGCCCCCGAGCCTTGTTCGTTTGATGCTCCATATACAAAGAGATTCCACTTGATATCTTATGCTATTCCAGATTGCTCCTTACCTTCGTTGGTAGTGAATTGGGCAATGAAATCGGCCATGGCTTGTCCCTTGATGGCGGTGCGAGGATGGTAGGTGATATCATATTGACTCAGTTCAATGCACCATTTAAGTAGTCGCCCAGAAGTGCCGGGGCGATGGAGTACCTGCCTTAGCGGTTGATCGGTTAAAACTCTGATGGAATGAGATTGGAAATAGTGTCGCAGTTTCCGTGACGTGATTAGCAAACAGTATGCTAGCTTCTCAAGTTTAGGGTATCTGGCTTCTGCCCCGTAAATCTCTTGCTCACAAAGTATACGGGCCGCTGCGCGCGGTTGTCTTCTCTCACCAAAGCGGCGCTTAGAGCGTGGGACGATACAGCAAGGTATAGGTATAGTTCTTCGCCTTCATTTGGAGTTGAGAGTACTGGTGGTCTCTGGGGGTGTTCGATTAGGTTAAGGAAGGCTGTTGAGCATTCGTCAGTCCATTCGAACTTTCCTTTGTCTTTCTTTAGGGCTTCGAAGAAAGGGATGCATTTGTCGGTTGCTTTAGAGATGAATCTGCTTAGGGCAGCCACCTTCCCATTCAGGCTTTGCATTTCTTTTTGAGTGGAAGGTATCCTGATATCTTTCAGGGCTCGGACTTGTTCGGGGTTTGCTTCAATCCTCCTGGCATGGACGATGAATCCCAAGAACTTTCCTGATGACACTCCGAACGAGCACTTTAGAGGATTCAGCTTCATTCCATATTGGCGAAGTACTTGAAACATCTCGTCCAGGTGGCTTACATGATCGTTGGCTTTCCTCGATTTTACCAGCATGTCATCCACATAAACTTCCATAGTTCGTCCTATTAGTTCCGCAAACATCTTGTTGACGAGGCGCTGATAAGTAGCTCCGGCGCTGTTAAGTCCAAAAGGCATTACTCTGTAGGAGTACAATCCCCGGTCAGTGATGAAACTAGTTTGGTCTTGATCGGGGGCGTGCATAGGAATCTGGTTATATCCTGAGTATGCGTCCATATAAGATAAGAGTTCGTGCCCGGCTGTGCTGTCCATGAGTTGATCGATTCGGGGGAGTGGGAAGCAATCTTTCGGGCAAGCGTCATTTAAGTTGGAGAAGTCAATGCATGTTCTCCACTTCCCATTAGCCTTCTTTACCAGTACCGGGTTGGCGATCCATTCTGGGTAGATGGCTTCTCGTATGAAGTTATTGGCAAGTAGGTTCTTTACTTCTTCTTCGAGGGCTGCTGATCGTTCCGCCCCCATACTTCTCTTTTTCTGCTTTACTGGCACCTTGGTGGGATCGATGTTCAGTACGTGGCATGCTACGTCTGGGAAGATTCCAGTCATGTCAGCGTGCGTCCATGCAAATACATCCAAGTTGTGGCGAAGAAAGTCGACGAGTTGATCCTTCAACTCTGCTCTTAACTGAGACTCGATTCTCAGCAGTCTACTTGGGTCGTGTTTGTCTACAGATACAAATTCCATAGCCTCTGCAGGCTCGGCGGTGGCCTCCACCTCTTTGTCCCTGGGGTCTAATTCATTGAAAGGATCACTGGTATATCAAAGAGGAGGGGCTTTCTTTAGTTGCTATGCTTCCAAGTTTTTCTTGCAGAGAGTAGTCTCTGCATCCTTCCCTTTATCCTTCCTGCGGTTATTGCGAAGTTCAGTTACATAGCAATCTCGAGCGGCGTCTTGATTTCCTTCTACTTCCCCTATCCCATTATCTGTTGGAAATTTCATCTTCAGGCACCACGGGGCCAGGATAATCTGGAAGTCAGACAAGGCCGGTCTTCCTAAAAAGGCGTTGTAGGCCGAGTGGTTATCTATTAGCACAAATGTTTGTTTCTGCACAACGGAGCGGGGATGACTTCCTATTTCAACAAAGAGGTCCAATTGTCCGAGGGGCATCTTCACATCTCTAGTGAAACCGTGTAGTGGTTTGTTGCAGGGAGACACATCCTTCATTGACAGCTTCATTTTGTCGAAAGCATGCTTGAATAGAATGTTTACGGAGCTTCCAGTGTCTACCAGAATTTGAAAAACTTCGGCTGGGCCAAACCAGGTAGAGATGACCATAGGATCCATGTGAGTGGTACTGCCTCCCTTCTAGGTCTCGCCTACTGAATGTGATGTCATTATCCTCTTTCCGCTTCGGGCGATGTTCTTCCATGACGGAATTGATGCAGTCTTCATTGATTCTAAGTGACTTTCCATATCTTTCCATTTCTGCCCAGTTTTTGTCGGCAATGTGTGGTCCTCCCGATATTGTATGGACCACTATCTTCTCTTGACTGGAACCGCTGGTGTTGTGATTTCTTCCGCCTGTCTCTGAGTGGAGTTGCCCTGAGTTCTCCTTGGCAGGAGCCGGAGTCCTGTCCTGACCCTTTACATAGTGTTCCAATCTCTTCCTTCTGATGTGTTCTTCAATCAGGTCCCGGAGATCACGGTATTCATTGGTATCATGCCCATGGGATTCGAGGAAACGGTAGAACTTTGCAGACTTGATTGCGTGATCTGATTCCTTCTTGTACGGGGGGCGTTTGTATTTAAGCTTGTCTTGGGTGGGCAGGAAGATGTTTTCGACTGTTTCATTCAAAGGAGTGTAAGCGTCAAATCTTCGTCCTGGCCGATATAGGCGTTTTTCTCCCTTCCTGCCCCCAGCATTGTCTCGAGGGTCATTTCTTTCGACGCCTTTGCTGCAGCGGGTGCGTTGCCATGAGCTGCCTTGGCTTGTTGTCCTGTCTGCCTTTCGGTGGCAGCGTCTTCAAGTCTCATATACTTTTCGGCTTCATGGAAGAAATCGGGTAAGGTAGCTAGTTTTTCTTTCGTTAATCTTCTAGCAAACTTGGTATCCGGATGTACGCCACTACAAAGAGCCATTAGGATAAGTTTCTCATTGGCATCTTGGACTATGGCCGATGCGGCGTTGAATCGGGTTAGATATTGTTGCACTGTCTCTCCGGGCTTCTGTTTGATATTAGATAGGGAATAAGCGTCCTTGGGTTGTTCCACATGAATGCGGAACTGGCTGATGAACTTTTCTTTCAACATTTCTCATGAGCAGATGGATCCTTGGGGTAGATGGCAGAACCAGGAGGTAGCTAGATCTGCCAAGAATAGTGGGAAGAATTTACACAACACTCCCTCTGTTGCTCCGCTCATGAGCATACGCTGTGTGTATCTCTGCAAGTGTACAACGGGGTCAGAGGTTCCCTTGTAAGGTTCCATTGTTGGCATTTTCCATTCCCGGGGAGTGATGGCAGTTTCGATATTGCGGGTGAAGGGGCTGCCTATCCCCCGATCCCTTTGGTCCCGTTGGACGCATTCTCTGAACAATCGCGCCATCCTTTCATCAGAATTTGGAGCAGATAGAAATGAGTTTGGTTCTTCTCTGTGGAATTGATTCCGTCCAGATGATCAATAGGGGTGGTATCGTCTATCACTCCTTATATTTTCCAGTGGCTGCTCTGGTCTTCTGGGAGCATGCTAGGGTCAGCTACAGTTGGCCCTTGCCTTGGTCTTCCCCTGTAGGGTTCTGTTCTGAGCACTTTCTCGGGTCCAACTTCGGGCTGGACTTTAGCTCGGCCCCGTTCACTGGTGTTTCCATGGCTAGGTAGCATGACCGGCTCAGCCACCATCGACCCTCGCCTGGTACCTCCCCCGTTGGGTTTGGTTCCAAGTGTTTCCTCGGGTCGGAGTTCGGGCTGAGTTTGGGCTCGGCTCCTATCATTGCTGTTTCTGTTGTTAGCTTCTTCGAAGAAGAAAGATCTTTGTCGCCTCCCAGATCCTCCAGACTGGGACTCATCCCATGATTCAGTATTGCGGTTGGATTCTTCAACATCCCTTAAGCGTGACATGAGTCGGTCTACCAAGGCTTCTTGTTTGGATGTGAAGCGGTTAGTCACTTCAGCCACAACCCTGTCTAGATCTGCCCTAGTAATTGCTGTTGGTTGTTCCGTGGCAGGGGCTGTCGGATTTGCCTGATTTCCATTTCGTACTACTGTTGAAACGGGACGGTTCTCTTGATCTGTGATCACTGGATCTGGAACGCTGCTAGTTGCGATGTTCTTTCCTTTGCTAACGTCTTTCTTCTGCCTGGGAGGCATGTCTTCCAAGCAATGAGCGATGCTGTCGGGAAGAAGGTTAAGTGGGAGAAGCTGAAGCTTCTAGCTCGAGCTCTCAGTGAAAGCACCAAAAATGTTTGCACAAAAAATGGGCAAACACCTCCAAGTCATATGATTTAATTGATTTTAAGTTGTTCTCAGTGATTTGGGTGATTCATGCAAATATGTAAAAAGCAGGGACTAAACTGTAAAAGACATACAGATTTATAGTGGTTCGGCCAGAATGTGCCTACGTCCACTTTATATGTTATTCTCCTTCACTTTTCAGATTACGAGTACAAAGCTTTTATTACAAGTATACGAAAGTTGTTTGAAAGTTCCGTCTGTGCTTGAGCTCTCAAACTTGTCTGCCATTGTTGTACCCCTGCCCCTCTATTTATAGAGTGAGGCTGGGGGCAGGGGTCTTGGATGTATATAACTGCTGGTGGGCCTGGGCTGAAGTGATCTGGCCTGACAACGTTGGTTCGGTAGTATATGGTTGGACTAGCATTTTGGTCCGGTGGTAGAGGAGATGGGATGGGTTCGGTGTGGTTGATTCGGTGGAGGCTGGTCCAGTGAGTTCTTGGATCGGTGGAGGTTGATTCAGTGGAGGCTAGTCCGGTGAGGTCTTGGATCGGTGGAGGTTGATTCGGTGGTGAGTTGGTCCGATGAGGCCTTGGATCGGTGGTTAGTGGAGAGTGGATTGGTTCGGTAGGGCCTTCCCCCTTTTAGTTCGGTGATGCTTTCTTTCTTTGGCTCGGTGGTGGAAACGCTCCCAACAATATATATATATATATATATATATATATATATATATATATTTATATATATATATATATATATATATATATATATATATATTCAATGTGACAAATTTATTCCATATATCATAATTGTTGAACACACACACACACATATGTATACATAATATATGTATGTATAATTGGCTATATATTAGTTTCATATATTATGGGAATTAATTGCGCATTGATTGACATATATGTAAATTAATCATTTTATTTATTAAGATTGGTTCCCTACATTGAAATTTTTTTTCTACATGTAAAAGATAAATATTTTATAAATATTCACGTGTTACTCTCTTTATACACATATGTTTTAAATTCCTCTCTCCATCATTCCACCATATAAATGAAGAAGGTTGAAATGGGAGAAAATTAACTTTTGGAAAACAACAATTAAGATTTTTTCTACAATCTTCATTCCCTTCTTAATTCAAAAAGTATAACGTCTATTTCAAAAGAGAATAGTAAATAATAAAGGCTAGGGATTAATTCAACAATGTGTGCGATAGGATTTTGAAATTGATTTGGATTGTGATGGAAGGAGAAACCACTGCTCATCATTAATTTGAAATAAAGTTAGATTAATCATCATTTGAGTTTCACACCCGGTTTCTTCCATTGGACTCGAGATGGAATTCAAAATGATTTGGCTTTGAATTTGCTGAATTCTTAGGCTATTTGCAAAAACGCGTTGATATAGTCCATTTGATTTAATTAACTGAATTTAAGTTATGAAATACATATCTATTGATGAAAATTCATATTTATTTATATGTATTGTGTTTTATAGATGACTGTTTGGTTATTATAATATTTTTGATGTATCGTGCCTTGATTGGATAACTATTGTTGATTGTAGTATTTTTGGATGTTTAATTAGAATAAATTATTTAATTTGTATTGAAAAATAATTAATAGGAACAAAATACGTAATAATGGTAAAATTGTAAATAAGTAAAAAAATAAGTTAATTTATGGATTTTGGATGGTCTCCATATATAATAATGATTTAACACACTTTAAGGAAATTAAAGTATGAATTATATAAGGTTGTCATTTATAAATTTCCAGAGAAATTCATAAACAATAATTAAAACTATATTTTAAATTAAGGTTTGGAAAGTTCATTATTATTTATAAAATAAAATGATATTTTAAATAATAATAACATGAATTTTAATGAAGATAGTTATCGTTTATATAAATGATAAAAGCATTAATTTTACGATATTTATGGTAGAAAATATTATTATTATTGTCTGATGAATAAAATAAAAAGGCATTTTTATGAAAATAATAGTAGTAGTAGTAGTATAGTTTTGGTTTTCAATGGTGTTTTTAATTACTATTTTTGGATAAACAGAAATAAAATGAAGTTTCAGTGATTTAAAATAAAACTTCATATTTTTGGAATAAATAGTAATAATTTGGTTTTGGAAAGTATTAAAGAGATTTCAATATGTAAATCAATATTTTAATGTCAAATAATGAATTATTGATTTGAAAAGTAATTTGATGTAAATTACTTTTTTGACGAAAATACGACATTTTAAGAGGTTCAACGTACTGAGATTATATAAAAAGTTTTTAAAGTACATTATCATTTTGTAAAGGTTATTATTGTTTTCGACATGTATAAATAAAGGTGATTATATAATAAATAATAATTATTATTATTTTATACCTATGAAAGAAACATTAGTCGTAAATATACTATTTTGGATGGATGTAATATGTGATTAACTGTTAATTTGAATTATCACATATATTGTTTTACAATGATGAAAATCGTATTAGGATGAGTGTGCAATTACCATTATTACTAAAAAAAAAGATGGGTAGTTAAGAATGGTTGGTGATGGTTGATGTTGTGAAAATATAGTGATTAGTACACATTTAATGACTTATACTTATATTGAGAATGTATTACTATTGTTAATAATTAATAATGTAATTAAATATATTTAGCATTTTTTACTTTCTTATTTGATGATTAGGGCTGGCACCGAGTGTCGTTGATATTTAATGTCCAAGTGTGCTATTATTGTTGTTGCCCAATATGACGATTTATTGTAATGGATAAGTAGGAATGTTATTTTCTGCTTGTTTGTTTGCATTAATTCCATTGGCTTTAATGGTCACATGGATTCTATGGTTTGTATGTACTAAAAAGTATTTAGATGCAGAAGAAGAGTAGGAAGTATAACTAGGTTCGATCCCCCAATAGGGATATGTAGGCAGTCTTTTCCTATACAATAGCTCTCGAATCTTTGGTTGGAGTGTATATGCTTAGGCATAGTCTAAACATAATTGATACATTTTTTCTTTTTCCATACAATCGTACAGTCACATGTAGGAGCAAAGAATGGAGCAAGGGTCAAGAAATGGGTTAGATATGCCAATTGCTTGGCTTGGTATATCTCTTTTACACCATAATTATATTATTATTGATTAATGACGGTAAATGTATTGGAAAATATGAACGCGATGTAACTTACAACATCAGTATGATATTTAAGTTGCTAAAATATGTATATAAAATGTCGTTTAATTCCATTATGAGGTTTCCCTTTTTGTTCATTATTTTAGATTTTTAATTTTATATAACTACATTCCACTGGTCTTAATATCTGAAATTATTTGTAAGCGCATTTTGATGGCTTTTATCACTAATTTTATATGTTAAAACTAGTGTGCTGTAATAGTTGGTATTAGAGCTTAGGTTTAGCGATTCCTTGAGCATTGGGTGGGTTTAAACTAATTAGGGTAGTTTAATTTATACCTTAGGTTGGGCTAAAATATAGAATGAGAGAGCGTTTTGATTGATAATTCTATGCTTTGTATGTTTGGGTTATTTATTTAACCAATATTACCTTACTCTAAAATAATGTTTATTTATGATGATCTTTAAAGGGAAAGTAAATGGAGTAGGGCTAGGTTAGGATGAACACTTGTAAGAGGGGTCAAGTGTTGGTTATAACCCAACTGACACACATACGATGTAAAATTATAAATGAAAGCTAACCTTAATAAGATGAAGTCACTTTTTTAATAATTAAAGTTAATAAAATTTGTTCAAAATTTTTACAAAATATAGATTTTTTTATTTTAAAGATACTTTATTAAAAGGGAAAATTGTTGATTTTCAGGCATAAAGTGATTTGTTTAAATTTTTGGTCAAAACAAAGTATTTAAATTGAGAAAAGAGTATTTTTATTAATATTTTTATAAGGAAAAGTGAATATTGTAAAAATAGTTTTTTCTAGAAATATTTTTGGTAAAAAAGGTGTTTAAATTAGATATTGGAAGTTGAATTCGGTCTTTGGAGAAGCATTTCAATGTGAGAAATTTTGATTGTTTTAAAAATATCCTTTGGAATGAATTTCCATAATAGTATTATGATTTAGAAATGTTTTGTCAAAAGTGGAAAAAAAATATGCAAGGAAAGAAATTTTTTATTGATAAATATGTCATTTGAGAATGTTTCTAAAAGTGATGTTTAATTTAAAATATTTCATTTTGAGAGAAATGTCATAATGAGAACACCTTATCTAAAGTTGTTTTTAATTTAGGAATATCCTTCGAAGAAAAAGGGTATTTTATAACCTCGTTGTGATTTAGAATAGTTTGTAAGAATATTTCATTAAGTGATATTTTGAAAAGAAATATTTTTATTAGGTATAAAATATATAATGTAAGTTTTAAGGAGTATTTATTTAATAAAATGTTTTGAAGGAGAGACCTATTTTTGTAATAGATACAAGATTTGAAGTGTTTTTGTCAAACTTACCTTGGGTATTTTGGGTGGGTTATCATTTTGATCAAATGAAGAAATAACTATAACAGGATTTGGAATTATATTTTATTTGGTGCGCTCTAAAGATTTGATATTGATGCTCCTGACTTAACGAATAATGATGGGAATTATGCTGATGATCCATAAGAGCAAGTTCTAGGACACAAACTTTTAAAGTGGAGCTAGGATGAGCTCTACTATGGATATGGAGTGTGCTGAGGGACCGTTGATACTCGAAGATTTTGATGTGTATTTGTAAAGCATGGGTATGTGAGGACGCTTACCATGGCAATGACGAGCCATGGATCTTCAAATATGAGATCTAACTCACTCTGGTGTAATATCTTAAAAATTTGGTAAACATTATAAAATAATGTGGAAATAATTGAATTAAATGTGTTAATGGAATAAATATTAAATATGGAGTGGGAAAAATGGTCATTTTTCCAACTTTGGAAATTGATGATGAAACCGACTCCATTGCGACCATCTCATTTTTCTGATTCGTGCAGTATTTTGGTTAAAACTAAGTTGAGCTGATCGGGTGTCAAAACTTAGAGTTTGAATTTCGAAACTATGGTTATTTCCCTCCTTATATTTAAACAGAAACCATGTACTAATTTTTCAGTTTTTTAGAAACCGACGTCTTCTTCTTCTTCTCATTTCCTCTTTACGTGCAATGAATCAAACGACGATATCTCCCTCAAACCTTAGTGAAATCAGTGGGTTATGAGGCTATTGGATAAGGCTATGTATCTTTAATCATTTGGAGATGAAATTCTAAAGCAAGACAGCATAGGAGGCCTGACATCAGAGTTGTAGATAGTAAGGAGCAGTTTTGGTGTGTGGTTCACAGTTTCCTCTTCATGTAATGCAATTTGGATCTTATATATATATATATATATATATATATATATATATATATATATATATATATATATATTTGTGTGTGTGTGTGTGTGTGTGTGTGACATGCAGGCTATATTAGAGTAGATAAACATTATTAAGAATTTAAATTCATATTTAATTAAGATTTGGGAGAGAATTCGTTATAAATAGTAACCTAGAGGTTGGTTTTACATAATTATTGTAATTTAATGAATAAACAGTCAACTTGACGTAATAAAGTGTTAAACTAGACACAAAAATATAGGGTTAGGTGCTAGGGATGTTATTAGATGATCGAAGGTCGGGCAAAGGCGATTGGAGGCAAAACAACGTGGAAGAAAGACAAAAATCCATGGCTTAGGAGTTGTTGATAAACACGTACGTTGGTCCACCGGTTCCTGTGACCGGTCCAACGGTGACCTAATCTGGGCTCAGGTTGAACTTGGACCCATAAGGGTCTACATAAAATAACGTTTATTGGTTCGAGTCATGTTCCTAATGTTTTATAAAGGTGTTTGGAGGTTGCTGACGAGGCAAGTGATGGCGTTATGAATTCGAGTAAATGTGTGTAAAAAATTATCCTTCTTTGAAATAGATATGTACATTGTTGTGATATAGTAAACTGATGCGATGAAGAATGTGAATAAGCCTCTGGCGCAAGTAGGAGGCCTAGGATACAGATACAGATATGTGACACAATTAGTTGATCTAGGTATTGTTGCTCCAATGTAGTGCTTCGATGGATTAGTATGGAGGATGGATGTTAAGTAACCCTGTAGGGCATGAGTCTAGCCTAGGGTAGAGTTCATATTGTATACGAGGACAACATGTGAGGGCATTAGGCTAGTCCAGGGCATGAGTCCTAATGCAATTAATGTAATGGTAGCTAATAGGCGATCCCATAGCACATAAGGCAAGTCCAAAGAGTTAAGCCCGTACTAATATGATGCGATACAACTATATGCATATAGTAATTAGATGTGACATGACTAGCAGAACATGATTTTACCGAGCGTTAGACTTATATCATGTTATAGTATTATGTTTGCAGTATATGTAAAGTACGGCTCACTCACTATACTTATGTCTGACCTCTCTTATTTTTTCCCTTTATTTATATATCTAGGTTGATGGAGTTTGGAGACAAGATGGTATAGGAGATAGGGATTCTTTTATACATATTGTATATGATGAAAATAAGTGTTGTGGCCTGGATTCGGCTATGTATATTGGTTGAGTTTGATTTATATTGTGCAGACATGTATATGTGGAAGTTAAACTTGTTATTGTGATGTGATACGAGTATATTATTTTTGGATTGTATTTTGTTTCCTTTAGCCATGAGACTCTAAAGGTTATAAGTTAGAACTATATCTATTTATTTTTATCTAACCCAATGACTCTTCCTTTTGGTTCTCAAGGTGTTGACGTCAGTTCGGGCGTTCAACCCATGGGTCAAAATAGCATGTTATTACACTTGGTATTATAGCAAAGCATACCTTTAAAATAGAAATTGGGACATATGTGGAGGGTGTATTTTTATTTTCTATTAGATATATAATATATATGAGTCGAATGTGTTCGTAGCTGTTTCGGTCAAGCTATCTATTTATTAGAGCGCTGCTAATGAATCCCGTTACGGATAACCAAAGATAAATAAGTTATTTAGGATGGAAATTGGAACATAGAAAGATATTGGTGGGTAAGACCAAAACATAAAATGGTACTAGAATTTAAACTAGGGATACTATGGTGTGAACAGTCACGTTCGGTTCCACCAATATCTGTAAGCGATGAGCCATACTAGTGTTAACCCTATAGCAATCACACTAATTATGTAAGGAGTGGTTCTTAGTACTATGTTGGAATTGAACTATAACTAGTGATTGGGAAGTGGCTAAGCACTTATAGGAATATATGCCATCATTTGGATTTGAATTGGTAGATGCATCAGATAGGGAGTTATTGAGGGTGGATAGAGAATTGAGTTTTGAAAATAGGATATTTTGAGAGTGGAAAATTTCCCAGAAAATTTTATGAAGAGAATTTGTTTTGGGAATTGGAATTACGAATTGATTTTATAAGAGAGTTTATGAATTAATATTGTATTTATGTAAGGTTACAAGTATTAGAAGGATTTTTTAAAAGGGATTTAAATTTTTATTAGTGGGATTTATTTATTTAACACATACATTATTTTGATAAAAAATTAAATGACTTGTGATGCAAGATTGCGAATATATTAATATACGATTCAAGGTTGCGAAAATAGTTTTCTAAATTGTAATGAATATGGTTAGTTGCCAAAGTGTATTTTTAGAATATATATATATATATATAGTTTATTGTTTAAAGGTGTTGAAAATTTTATATTCATAAAATAATATGATACATGATATTTATATATGGTAAAATGGATTTAAATTGTACAAAATAATATTTTGAAATGAAGTAAAAATATTATTGAAATAACCATAATTTGATTAAAAATTTAAATGTGTTAAGTTACAAATGTAGCAATATCCTCGTTTGTGTGTGAAAGCACCAGCTCTGTTTATCAAGCAATTAAATAGAAAAAGCAATAGTAAATTGAAAAAAAAAGTAAAGGGACAAGAGATTTTTATAGTGGTTTGGCTATTAACGAAGCTTACATCCACTTTATATCTTTTATTAGTCAACAGCTGTTACAAAGTAGTTTGGAGTACAATATGATTCTTCTTTCTTAAGTTAGATCAAGCCACCATTGTTAGGGACAACCAAAAGGATCTCATTGCCCTTTAATGGATGTTGTGAGAGAGAAGAAGAGTAAAGAAACAATGGCAGAGTTTCAACAGAGATCAAAGCATAATCTTTTTCTGTTGCAGATGGGATGGTATTTATAGGAATTGGAGAGAATTTGAGCCAGGGCCGTTTTGCTAGGAGCCTGTATTCATCATGCAGAAGGAGCCCAAAAAATTTGGTGGTGATTCGAGCTAAGTATTCGGATCGATACCTATCTGATGGGATCGGATTGGTACCTATCTGGATACTTAGTGAATTTTTTTGTTTTGAGTCCTTTGGAGGTTATTTGAGCTAAGTATTCAGATCGGTACCTATCCGATGGGGTCAGATCGCTACCTATTCGAATACTTGGTGAATTTTTGAGTCTTTTCAATTTGGCTGTCTTCCTATACTATAATTTAGTGCCTTGTCCAAATACCAAGTCATTTGCGGTTCGTTTGATCATCCGTATTCATGGATCTTCCTATCCATCCATGTTTAGGAGATCCATCCATAACTCACTCAATATTTAACCAAATGACACAACACTTCATACATGCAATGTACATGAGTAGGAAAGCCTCCAAATCGAATATCATAAGGTAAGGCCCATCCTAGGTGGGTCGGACTTGATCCATAAAACCAGCTCAATTTAGAGGAGATCCATCCATAACTCGCTCGATACTTATCGAAATCAGAGAGACTCTCCAGGTACCGATTTGAGGGTGTATGGGACCCATACAATGAATCTCAGGTGGTGGGACCTACCGTAGTTTGGTCAAATCTAATCCAAAATTAGGATCGATACCTATCCAAATTGACTTGGCCAATTGAATTGATTTTTGGTGAGAGGCTTCTTTTTATGTCTTGTAAGTGTTTTCTTCAAATTTCAAGTCAATCCGAGTTTGTATGAGTTCTGCAGGTTCATTTTAAGTCGCTCTGCTCCGAAAGTGGGTAAGCATTTGAATGGATCAAATGAATCTTCATTTCTTAAACTAAGTTGCTTAGAATGTTACCAAACTTGATAGGTGAGCTTAGTAAAGGCATAGGGTCACGACGCAAATGGTTTGGAGATTTCATGATTCAATAATTCGGATCGGTACCAACCAGATTGGATCAGATCAGTGCCGACCCAAATAGATTTATTATTTTGCGGTGAATTTTCTTAATGACCAACCTCTTGCTCTTTTAAGTGCTTTGGTTATGTTTCAAGTCATTCGGGATTAATTTGGATGTTCTAACACCTATTGAATTCTGACGGGTTTAAAAACCTGGTTAACATTTACTCGTACTTTTCATTGAAAACAAGGTTTGCTCTGGAATTGATTATCTCTGGGTTTCTATTTCGAGGAGCATTATGGATCATCTTGAACTGTTCTGAGAAGTTATCTGTGCTGTGTCGGTTATCCATTCATCTTTAAATGCGGATCTTCTTCACTCATGATTACAAAGCATTCTTAACTTGGTAATCTTTGGAGTGCGCACATACATCAGGCAGAACATGTCTAAGGAGTTCGGGGCAGTTTGGATTAAGAATTTTGGGTTAGTATCGATCCAAATGAATCAGATCGGTATCGATTTGAATAATTAGCAAATTTTTAGCAAGAAAACATTTTTCTTACTTAAGTGCCTAACCGACTTGATCTTAAACACTTTACTTTGTTTTGCTTCAGACAAATGTGTGTCATTTTGGAGCCAAGTCTTGCTTTTCATCTTCAACTATCTCTTTTCAAGGACTTAGCTAAGCTTATATCGTCAATTTGAATTCTAGCATGAAGATTTATTCCGAAATTGGATATTGTGGATGATTCTATCATATTTCTTTCCCCATTTCTGTACTTCAAGTGATCTTGAAAAGACAAGCTTCCCATGTCGCTCCGGGCGATGGATCAATCATCGATTTCTCATCGATAACGGGTAAGTTTCAAGAAAAATAATAAGTACGATGTGACTCGTTATTCTTGCATGAGTGAAATATCCATGCAAGATGGCCTGTTTTTGGTGCTCAGAACACCGGGCCCACTCTATATAGATAACACGCTGCACTAGCCTCAGTTAATGCTTGGAATCCGATTGGTTGACATACATTGAACTCCCTTGGATTTCGAGGGTTGGTCATATGGGGATATTATTCAAAGTAAACATACCTGAAAATGTTGAACGCCAAGTATTGTTGTTGAAAATGGCTTTCTGGTCATCCGATCTTTAGTCTAGCAGAGGAACTTCCATTCCTCTAGGATCTAGATCCTTTGCGGCTTAGATTTCACCCTTTATTCTCGTTATTTCGAGATGATTGAGTATGGATAAGTTAGAAGGTACAGTTACTCTTGTAGAGTTGTAGTTGAAATTCGATCAGGCACAACTTCAGTCTTCGAAAACAAATACATGAGTTATTCAGTTGCGAATATCCTTTCTTTGTGGTTTTTGAAATTCAAACCTGCATAATGGCTTCTGTCTCTGGGTCTATTAGCTTAATTGCTCAGTTTTGAGGATTGCTTTTTCTAGAATTATGAGGTAGCTTGTTATAGCCAGTTCCGTGACTGTTCTTGTTTATGCTCGGTCGAGTTCATGCTTAGTCGAGTTCGTTCGACAGAGTGTTAGCGTATATGCCTTGGTACGTTGGGCTGACTATTCTGAATACTAAGTTGATATGTTTTCAGGAGACTAGGTCTCTAGAGAAATACACTTGATTGCTCCAGTTTGATTAACACAATAGATCCTATCTTTGAGAACTAGGGACTTTGCTACTTGATTCCAAACTCTGCATTTCATAGTGATGTCTGCATATATTGGAAAGATGCGTTTCCATCATTTTTTTGTAAAGTATATTCTCCAAAGTCCAGTGTTGTAATCCTAATTATGTTGGTTTCTATCTTCAAAAACTCGTGTACGGATGACTCAACTCTATAGATTTTTCCTTGATGTTGTGGATCTTTGAATAGTGCGAGATTCCAAAAGGTAGAGATGAAGTCTCGATCAAGCTCTTGCTTCTATTTTCAAAAGCCAATGTATTGATAATTTCATTTAAGGGGTCTCTTCTTCGCATTTTCAAACTTCAGGCTGTGGCATTCCCTTTGCGAGTTGGGGCCAAGTGATCTAGTCGGACCTTAAGTAGGTCATCAACCCTACTCCTCATTGCTAGGCTTTGAGTGATGGTAAATTTCTAAATATTAAATCGTTTTTCCTTGGTGAGTAATTTTGTTTCCGTCATGTTCTATTTTGCGAGACAAAACCATTATCTAACCAATTTTACGGTCATTCATGCTTAGACTTAGCGACGCTTCTTGCAACCAAGTATTTATACTTTTGTCCCTATTCAAGGGACTAGCTATTTAGAATGCCTGTATTTGGGCATTTGTGAGAGATGAAAGTTGTGGGATAAATGCTTCAATTCCCCCCAATCTAGCTGCTAATCCTATTCTGGGATTGAGGAAGTCCGATGATTTCTAATTGTCCAAGAAGTTTCCCTGCTTGACCTTAGCTGTGCATGCCTTGCTTAACTACCAACACCATCACGGGAGTCATGTTTATGTGTCAACTGCTACCTTCAAGAGCTGGAAACTTAGTTGCTTGGTTCCAATCAAACTTCTCTTAAAGCTACCTATCTCTAGATGGCATCAAATTTCTTCCTAGGTTGAATACTGGAAGTTTGGTCGTATACCAGCTTCTATCTCTGGAAACTAGAACATGAGCGGCTTGATCCTTGGGATTTCCTTTCGGTACTACCTTATCTTCGGGCAGTAGCTGATTCCTACCAAGGTCCCATCTGATTGACCTTTAGAAGGTTATGTCTTGCTGGTATTGGCCATCTTCGGGCAACAGTATTTTTTTGGGGACAATAGTTGTTGGGGACTAACTTCTATCTTCAGAATCTGGTGCATCGATGGTTCATTACATTGAGTTCTCATTGACATTGTGAATTAAAATTTTTCTGGCATTGCCGAGGCAAAGCTGGTACTTATTGAACAAAAAATTTCTTGGTATTATTGTGGCGGTACTTAGGAAGCAGAAAATTTCCTACCATTGCCGGGGCAACATCGATACTTAAGAAATAGAAAGTTTCCTGGCATTTTCGGGGCAGCACCGGTACTTAATAAATAGAAACTTTCCCGGCTTTTTCGAGGCAACACGGATAATTAAAAAATAGAAACTTTCTCGATGTTGTCAGCGCAACACTGGTACTTAGGAAATGAGAAAAGGCCTTGATGTTTCCAGGGCAACACCTACACTCAAGAGGTTGGGATTGGTTTTCCACCAGTCTGGTCGTCCTTTAATCTAGTTTGCGTCTTCGAAAACTAGCACTTCGATGATTGGATTGTAGAAGTCTTTTCTTACTACTGCCTATCTTCGAGTAGTGTTAAAGTCACATTGGTAAGGATTGAATCATTCATTTGATCATCCTGTAGAGTTGACTAGATTCCATTTAACCTAATGTGGTTGTTTTCTTAACGTTGCTTAACATGGGATATGCCATTTTATAGAAGAATGAGAGTCCTGGGCATTTCCGTTACTTTGCTTTGTTTATAACCATCAAGTGCTCCCTTTGGCGGTACAAGGTCATTGTTTAACCAATTACATGGTTGTTCTTGTGTAGCGTCAACTTTTCTTCGGTCGATTTTTGTTGCAAACTGACTTCCATTAGCAAAACTCGTTGTCCTCAAATGCTAAATTCTGAGCACTTATAGAAGATTAGATGATGTAGGGCGAGTCCTTACACTACCCCTCAGTATGCTTGTACTCTTCTCATCATAAACATAGATCGAAAGAGTTCAGCAATGTTTATCATGAGCCTATGACAATTAACTTCACTTATTCCACACCGTATGTGCTCTGCTAGGGCGTTGACATTGTTGTGGATATCCGCCTTATTCTTTGGTTCCAATCTTTAGGAGTCAGTGGTTTAGCTTATCGATTCTAAGTGTTCTCTCCTTGTTCTTGTATGTCTTTGGACGTCGGCTGGTTTTCTGCAAGTAGGAGTTGAGGTACTTGATCGGTCCCTACATGGTTAATTACATGAAGCGAGGTTAAAGTCTAGGCCATGACGAATCTACGATGATAGGGAGTAATCCTTCCCGACGTCGCTAGTCTCTGAGCGGTGTGAGATAGATGAAAGATGAATTATTCCCTCCGGGCATGGCCAAACTTTGGGCTATGCTGAATTCTTGCAAGTTGGGTCTTGACTACTCAGTCGAGCACCTGCTTTTGTCTTTGGAAGCCCGTGTTTCGATGGCTTGATTCTAGAAACGTCTTCCATCATCGTCTATCTTTGATCGATGGCAAGTTCCTCCTTTTATCTCGTATTTTCAAGCGATGATGAATTTTATGGAATTCAATTTTCTTGTTGATATAATGGTCTAGAGTTCTCGATGTTACTGAGGCAATATCAATGTCTAGCAGGTTAGAGCAGTTTCCCTTTTAATTCCACAATTGTTCAACATACAATACTGCTTAGTTCTGTTGCGATTGCTAAAATTCTCTGTTCGTCGTAATAGAACCATGGAGTAACTCTTTGTCTTAACCAAGTGTTAGTGTGTTATGCATCCCCGATTCACGTGGCTGATTACTCTGAACACTTGATGCGAGACTTGATATTTTGGGTGGGTATCTGGATGCGCCATTTAAAGTAGTGTCGTAGCTCCTATCTTTAGGAGCTCGTGACTTGAATGTTTTAACTTTAGACATTTTGGTCAAAGATCGAAATTCTTCGTTAAAATCTTTGTGTGGGAACTTTGTGGCATTGTCGGAGCAATGTCGATCCTTTTGGGTGGTAGGGATCGATTTATATTAATCCTACAATAAACAAGTTTCCCGGGATTGTCAAGACAACACTGGTACTTAGAGAATTTTGATAGTTCGATGACGATGTTGAAGCAACATTGAGCAGTGTTTGCATAGCTTATGAGATGCATAGTTTATGAGAGTGCACGATTTACGAGATGCATAGTTTTTGGGAGTGTACAGCTTACGAAATGCATGACTTATGGGATCGATACGACCGATCGATCCGGGACGGTTTAGAACTTCTCGATGTTGCTAATCTTCGGGTAACGTGAGAAGTTCGTGCTTCGAAAGTGTGGTTCCAAAGCTTAAGAAGTGATGCACGGCTTATGGGTAGTGCGGTTTATGAGAGTGGGTGACTTATGGGATGCGCGGCTTTTTGGTATGCGCGTTGTACAAAATGCACAGCTTATGGGATCGATACGACCCGTTGATTTAGAACGGTTTATAACTTCTCGACATTGCCAATCTTCTGGTAACATAAGGAGTTCATTGTTCAACATCATGATTCCATGGCTCAAGAAGTGATGCACAAGGGTTTAGGCCTTCTTGATGTTGTAGGAGCAACACCAGTTCTTTGAAGGCTAGGATCAAGATTTCCATCGATTCAGCGGTTTGAGTCGATTTGCTTTCTTCGACTTAATGAGTAGATGGAGCATACTCAAGCGTAGTTTGACCGGTCCAAGCAGCTAAACAATGATTTTCAAGTCGATTTGACCCTGTTGACTCAGCAAGTTGCTTACATGCACACGGTTTTATTCGTTCAAGAAGCTAAGTAGTTTTTGGTTCGGGTAACCATGGCTTAGATGATCCTTCCATGTTCCGGGAAGATATGCACGTCCAAATTGAATAAGTTGCCATGGTGGAGAGATCTATAGTTGACCGCATGAATATGGACATGATGAAAGAGCCTGTGGGAGTTTAGGGCACTACTCTTAGCTCTTGGTCCAAATTGCCTTTAGAGAATGGATCTTCAACCGGCATGCGGTCTAAGAGGAAGAGGAACTGGTCACCAAGAGGGGTAAAGTAGAAGTTGAGAAGAAGTAGGCAAGTATCATACAAGTATTTCATTTGTTGCACTAGATAGGTTGTTAAGTCCGTAGTTGTCTGAATGTTAGAATTTTTGATCTAGCGTAACAGCACTATGGTATGATTATCTCGGCCTTCCTTGAAGTTATTCAAGTGTGCGTGGTGCCCTCTATGCCATAGGGTTGTTTGCATACTTGGACTGTACCTAGGGTTTTTCCACAGCTTGTTGTGTTGCCCCTGGTCCAGTGAATGCGGCTGTGCGTCCTAGATGGTTAAATCATGGGAAAGCCTCTATCTTTAGAGACTTATATATTAGGGATCCAAGATTCTTAGTTCTCACGGGTGTCAAATCTTGGCTTGATTTGATTCGACCTCTGATTAGTCACGAGGTTGATTCAGCTTCGGGTTAGTTTCTTTCAATGACTTTGAAGCTATGGAATTCAACAATGTTTGCTTCTTCGGTCATTAGGAGTGATTCCGTTGATTCTGCTGAGTGACTGATGTGATTGTCGATTCATAGCTCCATAGCAAGAATTGACTAACTTCGAGGAGTTTTTATTTGGTGACCACCAATATGCCAGATCGCCTTCATGATGCTTTAGTTCGTGAAGGACCTTCACGTTCGCGAAGGGTTTTTGTGGTCGGATTTCAGACGACCATACGACCATGGAGCGATAATTCATCGACTCATGAGGAATATTAGTTGGAGGTCCAGTGACTAGACGACATTTAGGTGATAATTCATCGACCCTAAGAGGAATTTCGGTCGGATGTCTGGCGATCAGACGGCCTGGAGCGATGATTCATCGACTCCAAGAAGAATTTTGGTTGGATGTCCAATGATCAAACAGCCTTGGATGATGATTCTTCGACTCCAAGAAGAGTTTTAGGGCTCAACCCACGGGAATACAGTTTTATCGGTTCCTAGAGAATAGGAGGTTGGATCTGGTTGCTCGATGATCCTTTAGATAAGCCTTCTCGATGCTACCAAAGCACAGCTTTTAGAAAGGGCGATCGATATGACCCGTCGATCCAGAAGTTAGAAAGCCTGTGCTTTTCATTCATAGTTCAAGGGCATGGAAGTGGTTGATTTTCTATGTTATCTGCAATTCCCATAGTGTCCGACAAGTCTTAATTGGAATGGAAAGTAGATGGGGACGGAAGGTATCGCTTTAGGTCGCTGCTCCATTCCTTGGCAGCTAGCTAGTCAGAGTGTTATTTGACAATCATTCTTTTGTTAGTTAGCTGGGGAGCTTCTCTGCTGGGTATTAGCGACCTTGCTTGAGCTGAAGATCCCTGAGGTCCTATGGCTTCTTCATCGTTTGGTGTGTTCTTTGGAAAATTGTCAGTTTTGCCATCAGCCAATTTCTCCTCTAGAACTGGTTTGTCTTCCCATCGAATTCTTCCAGGGTAGCAGGTTGTTTCACCCTATATTGATTCCTAAGGCCCCTATAGTAGACTACATCCATCGCCCTCACTTCGTCCATATGCCAGCCGTATGAATGATATATGCATGGTTGTCCAAAGCCTGAAAGGTTGGAAATGCCGATCGAATGACAAACCAGTTGGGATGGGGTCATGGATTAGGACATTTCCCAAATTTTTTAAAACTAGGTGATATCTTTATGGGATGATAAGGAAGGTCTTGTCAGGCTTCATTCCAAATTTCAAGGCATTTGGAGTTCATATGTTCGAGTTATGCGCAAAAGAAGATGGATCGGTGTTGATGGATCAGTGGTATTTTATTTGAGTCCGACCTGAGGAAATTTGCAGTTTGCTTGGAGTTAGCACGTCATTCGCTAGGAATATTGGAATTTGAAGTGCTAGGTTGGCGACTAACAGTGTTTGGAGTCATTTTCATGTTTACTTGGAGAAATTCTTTGTTTTACCCTAGTCGGATTTTGGGCCTGAATTTCATGGGTTTGCTTCGAGTCAAATGGACGATTACTCGAGTTTGACTTCGAGTCAGGGCCCCCAAAATCTGCTTTGAGTCAAATTAGCAATTACCCAAGTTCGACTTCGAGTCAACCCTGAAGTGAGTCTTTCATCGACCTTTTAGACGACCACTTGTGACATGACAATGGAAGATCCATGATGGGATTAGAGGCCAGTCAGTTGAGAGTGATCGCAATCTACAGCAGGATCTTAGTCCAGTAATCGATCTTGGTTTATTTCATATCGCCTTAGTTTTCCTACCTTTGGGAGTACCATTTGAGTAGTAGTTCCTCATCTATTTAGCACTATGCTACTGCATTGGTTTGGATATAGGAGCACTTCTAGTGAATAGGATGATCCATTGTTTACAATCATCTCCGCATTCTCTACTGCTTCATCAGCAGGTCGCGAGGAGGTAGCAATGGACTTTTCCTTCCTATAAGGATTTGTAGTTAGTTTCCTTGTAGGCTTTTCCCAAGTCTGAATTGAGTAGGCAACGTTATGGATAGAAACCTAGATCTTGTCTCATAGATAATAGTATCTAAAGTAGATGGTGAGTTGATCTCGGCAATGATATATGATGGTTTGAGATGCAATCATTGTATGACATGAGTTGTTTTAATGACTTAAATCACACAATGTTGAATACAGTTGTTTTTATTATTAAGTGCCTGACCACATATGCAATGTATGCCTTACTAGTTCGATCATCCATAGGTCGAATGTCCATAGCTTCGCTAAGTGTTTGACATTACAACAGCCTCGGTTAGTTGGCTAAAGCCTAGGCTCTCTATTATTTGGCAGTGTTATTCCCGCACTTCTAGTATTCTGGATTGTCGGTCTTACAGTTTTAGCTTGAACTTCCCCTCAAGTACTCTGAACGTTAGCATCCAAATTCACGTCATCTTTTTCAAGGTGTAAGTCATTTTTCATAATGTGAAACATCCATTGTTATGTTTTCCCATGGAGTTTTCACTCCTAGTTTTAGGTTTCTAGTAGGTGGTTTTGTTACGGGAAAAGTGTTTGCATTTCCTTCTATGACAATTCCTATAGTTTCGCCCATCACTCCTTTTTGGTAATGTCTTCTTTTTCTTTCGTTCAAGCCAAAAGCAGAGGAATTCTCTTGCTCCACAACAGCAACATCCTTAAGTACCATTTTGGGAGTAGTTAGTGGTCGGAGCGCTAAGAGAGCATTTATCTTGTCCATAAGAGATTTTTACCTATTTTCCATTTTGCAATTAATTGCATCAACCGCCTTATTGAATTTCCTCTTAGGTAATAGTCATATGTTGAGTAGAGGATTCTAGTGCTTGATCTTCGGTATTATTCCTTGTACTGGCACCTGTTAGCAGGTTGTCGGTGTTGTTAAGTTCATTTTGCTAGGGATTTTCCTCTTCTCTAGTGACAGCGGCTCCTATGGATCATCCAAAAGTAGTCCATTTTCTTCCCTCCATTAGTCTTCAATGGTAAGATCTCTAACTTCCTAAAGCTGATTTTGCAGATCTAACTTCTGGATCAGGTGGATCCAAAGAGGAAAATTAATTCTAAGCTTGAGTTCTATTCTCAGTGGATGCACCAAAATGTTAGCCAAAAAAACGGATCAATATTCTGGTTTGGATGTGAAAGCACTAACCTTGTTTGTCAAGGAAAATAAAATAGAAAAAGCAATAGTAAATCGTAGAAAAAGTAAAGAGACAAGACATATTTATAGTGGTTCGGTTGTTAACAAAGCCTATGTCCACTTGATAGCTTTTACTGATCAACTACTGTTACAAAAGTAGTTTGGTGTGCAATATAATTCTTCTTTCCTAAGTTATGTCAAGCCACCATTGTTCGAGTCAACCGGAAAGATCTCAGCTACCTTTTAATGGCTATTGTGAGGGAGAAGAAGAGTAAAGAAATAATGGCAGAGTTTCAACAGAGATCAGAGCAGATCCTTTTTCTGTTGCGGATGGGATGGTATTTACAGGATTTGGAGAGCACTAGAGCTAGGGCTGCTTTGCCAGTAGCCTGTATTCGTCATGCAGAATAAGCCCAAAAAGTTTGGTGGTGATCTGAGCTAAGTATTCGTATCAGTACCTATCCGATGAGCTCGGATCGGTGCCTATTCAAATACTAAGTGAATTTATGAGTTCCGATTCCTTTGGAGGTTATCTGAGCTGAGTATTTGGATCGGTACCTATCTGATGAGGTCTAATCGGTACCTATCCGAATACTTGGTAAATTTTGAGTCTTCTCTATTTGGTTGTCTTCCTATCCTATAATTGAGTGCCTTGTCCAAATTTTAAGTTGTTTGGAGTTTTTTGATCATCCGTCAGGATGGATCATCCAATCCATCCGTTTATAAGAGATCCAACCATAAATCACTCAACACTTAACCAAATAATACAAAACTTCATACATGCAATGTACATGAGTAAGAGAACCACTAAATCAAATCTCATGAGGATCCGAGCTAAGAATTTGGATCGACGATGATCCAATTGAGTCGGATCGATAGTGATCCAAACCGTAGCTTATTTTTGAATCTCTTCTTCTAGGTCATAGGAGATCCATCCATAACTCACTCAATGCTTAACTAAATAACATGAAACTTTATACATGCAATGTACGTGAGTAGGAGAGTCTCTAAATCAGATCTCATGAGGTAGGACGCATTCTAGGTGGGTCGGACTTGATCCGTCAAAATAGCTCAATTTAGAGAAGATCCACCCATAACTCGCTCGATACTTATCAAAATCAGACGAAACATTGCAGGTACCTTCTAGAAAGTGTGTGGGACCCATATACTGAATCTCAAGTGGTGGGCCCCAAATTAGTTGGGTTGGACCTGATCCAATATTTGGATCGGTACTGATCCAAATTGGCTTGGCCAATTGAGTTGATTTTTGGTATGAGGCTTCTTTTATGTCTTGTAAGTGTTTCCTGCAAATTTCAAGTAAATTCGAGTTTGTATGAGTTCTATAGGTTCATTTTAAGTTGCTCTAGTCCAAAAGCGAGTAAACGTTTGAATGGATCAGATGAGTCTTTATTTCTTGAACTAAGTTGCTTAGGATATTACCAAACTTGATATATGAGCTTAGTAGAGGCATAGGGTCACCAGGCAAAAGATTTAGATATCCCATAGTTCAATAATTCGAAACCAACCCGATTGGATTGGATCAGTGCCGATCCGAATAGATTGCTTATTTTATGGTGAATTTTCTTGAGGGCCAACCTCTTGCTCTTTTAAATGCTTTGGTCATGTTTCAAGTCATTCGAGCTTAATTTGGATGTTCTAACACCTATTGAATTCTGGCGGGTTAAAAACCCTGTTAACAAAATGTATTTAAAGTAATTAATGTTGAGTTATTGAAGTTAAAAGAAAATAATTGGTATCGAACATAAAATATATATAAAAAAATTAAATGTTCGACGAAAGGCTATATTTTATGGCTTTTATAGTAAATGCGATGTTTTGGATAAAAGAATATTCTCAAAGTGATCATTTTATTCAAAAGGCGAATATAAGTTTTAAAATTTGATATTATGACGAATTTTTGATCGGAAAATCTTTAATTATTATTTATTAAAGCGTGAAAAAGGAATTTCTTTGAGATAAATGTGTGGTCCTCTAAAGTAGAGGAGAGCACACATGTACGTGTGTATATCACTGAAAACAAATGTGCTACCAACATGCCTGGCAGGTAGCGAATCAAAATACAAAAAATAATAAAAAGGACTCAAGTACAACTAAAATGAGCTCCAGAAATTCTTTAATTATTATTTAGTGTGAAAAAGTAATTTCAAATGATAAAACTACGAATGACTTAACGATTTAGGAACAAATAAGGAAAAGAAAAGGTTTTGTGCTAAAAGCGGTCCCAAGTGCAAATATGCCACAACTACCATTAAGAAAAAAAATAGTATGATAAGAGTTGAGTTATGATTTTTAGTAAAGGATGTGATGGTAAATAGTTTAAAATATATAAGTCTCACATAGTGCGTGAATCGATTGACTTTGGAGTAGATTGAATGAATCATTGTGGGATGATATTGGATGAAGGTAGAAATGTGACTTGGATAAGGATTAGTAGATTAGGCACAATATTATCATAAGTCACGATCCCAATAATCGCTTGAAATTTAATAGAGATTGAAATCTCGTATGTCTTTGGAAAAGATTCTGAAATTCCTCCCTATGTAAATTAAATTCATAGGATCTATGAATATGCTACTAAGGTACATGACCCTAGAAAAAGTAAAAAATTGAATAAAAGAATTTCTGAGTTAGTGAAAAAAGATTTTGATTGTAGTTAGAAAGAGAAAAGTACATCCAAATTATTATGTTGAAGCATTATACAAAAAAGACACTTATCTAATGGCAAAATAAGTTGGTTAAATTCATAGAAAGGAGATTTGGACCTAAATTATACCTATTTGATGTTGGAAAATTATAAAGCTGTATTTGAGGTAGAATTTCATTCGAAAAGCTGGTTAATGTATGAGGCATAAGTGGTATTGAAATTTCAGTTTATTGGGTCCAGTTAACCAATTGATTGAAAATATTTTAGAGATGTAGATGAAGATATTTATTGAAGGGACTAGAGCTTATTTTAGGATAGTATAACAACACGTACCTTAATGGGCCCAAATTTCAACTAAATCAATACTCAAGTCCATTAGGATATGGATCATTGCTTTAAGTAACCTGTAATAAACATAATGTTGGGTGTGTTTCCACCACCACCGAACCAAAGTAAAGACGACCCCTGCCGAACCAACCTCCTCCAGAAATGACCGAACCAACTCGAAATGGCACCACCGGACCAACCCCTCTCTCATGCTCGACGAACCAACCTCCACCGGACCAAATGCCATGCATCCACCACGATTCCATCTTGCCACCGAATCACCCCACATCGAACCAGCCCACGCCGAGCCAAAACTCCAACCACACATCACCGATCCAACCCTACACACCGCCGAACCAAACCCAAGGTGGCACCACCAAGTGAAAGCCACTCGCCTACCACCGAATCAACCTCCTCCAGCTACGACCGAACCAACCAGATGTGCCAGGCCAGACTACTTCAGCCCAGGCCCACCAGCAGCTATATACATCCAAGACCCCTGCCCCCAGCCTCACTCTATAAATAAGGGGGCAGGGGTACAACAATGGGGGACAAGTTTGAGAGCTCAAGCACGGAAGGGACTTCCAAACAACTTTCATATTCTTGTATACAAAGCTTTGTACTTGTAATCTGAAAGAAAAAGGAGAATAACATATAAAGTGGACGTAGGCACGTTCTGGCCGAACCACTATAAATCTGTGTGTCTTTTACAGTTTAGTCCATCTATTTTATATGTTTGCGTAAATCACCCAAACCATCCAGATCAACATAAAATCAACTAATTCATACGACTCGGAGGTGTTTGCCCATTTTTTGTGCAAACACATAAGTATATCAGAGAGCTATCTACATAAACTCACAGCAGAATAGAAAAATATAATAGAACATATATGCTGACCAAGGCTACTGCCTTGGAATCAATATTATTCCTTTGGTATCTGATTGTCTTACCAACAACGATCATGAATGAGAAGACTTCACCATCTACAGTTCTCCTCTTGCACTAGTAGCATGTCTCTCTAAATCTATCATGTAGGTTGTAATGAGGAGGGGGTTAGAACAACATTATGATGATCCGAAAATTAGATACTTCATCCATAACATTAATTTATTCCGACTAATTTCTATTTAAATGTTATGTACATTATTTAAACAATTCCTTGTAATTCCATCTACTTGTACGATATATCTAACCTTCTCCGAGGTATAACTATATATATATGTATGTATGTATATATGCCTATATACACATATATCTAAACTTTGTACTACCAAAAACAACACCCCAACCATTTAATACTTCTTAGATAGGGAAAAGGTAGATCCATCGGCCATTTAATACCTCAACCTTGAAGTAAGCACTCCATAACGTAATCGTTAGTCAATCAGTTTATACTGTAAAGATCGACAACCCATAGATATGGCTTTATAGTTTAATTATTGTATTACTAATGCACCTCAAAGACTTATCTAAGGTTAAATAGCCTACCTTCAAAAGACAAACAATCAATTAAATAATGAGGTCTTTATGCGTCCCATATGAATTCTACACTAGTAGGAAGTGAAATCCATCCAGGCATAACCTAAGTCTTTTCTAATTATCGCTCAAGACTGTTGGTGGTTGTAGCCTATATGCTTGCCATATAACTATATACCAATATAACGACAATACTGATACAGCCTGCCGACCTCTCATAGAAATCACATTTAGACTAACCTAATATAAGTGAAGGAAAATGCCCATTGAAGCTACTTAATGCCTTTGTTAGAATTGAAGCAGACCCCACTTCCTTATTAGGTACCATCCTAGGTTATTTAAGACTTCTTAAATGGGGAGGAGATAGATCCAACGACCATTTAATACCTTCCATCCTAAAGTAAACTCCTTGACATCCCTAAAGGTACCGAGTCATTTAATACTTCAAATCTGAGGCGAACCCTTGGTAATTTTCTTATACCTATACACGAACGTATATCCCTTCCCCATTGGTCAATGGTTGGAGATGTCCTATATAACAACCCAAAATTTAAGCTATAATTATTATTTAAAGAACTATTTAATTAATAAAATAAGTTTGTGAAATCTTAAGAAATGGACCACAATAATTTCACCATTGTGTCCATGGCGATTTTCTGATCAATTTTCATATATAGATTGTCAAAATCCAAGTTAATATGAAGAAGTTACGGTAGAAACCAAAAAATGAACAAATCGAGGATATATACGTGTGTGTATATATATATGGTTAGGTTGGCCCTAGGGTTGATCCCCAATGTAGTAGGGTCAACCCCTACCCATTTTAGGTCGACCTGCTTGTTTTTTTGGCCGTGGAGTGGTCCAGGTTCGAGTGAATGACGTGTTTTGTGATTTTCTTCACATCCTATGCGTTGGTGCTTCCATCCGACGATCCATCGAGCCTATGACATGGTTGCACCAGACTTAATCTCCAAATCTAGCGGTCTAAGATCCACAAGTGACACTATAAATAAGACCCTAGGTGTAGCTATTTTTCTCATTCAAATTTTCTTCATCTGGGTTCATTCCTTGAGGCTGGACCCTAAAAGGAATATTTTTCCGAGGAGAAGATCTTTTTAATTGAAATATTTTGTACCCTTCAAGTAGATCTCGGAAGGTCAAAGAAAAGAGCTAAGGACCACAGGTGAGTGTTTAAGTAATTATTTTAGATTTTTAAGTAATTTAAAATAATAGGGTTTCCAATAGTTGTAATTTTTCTACAATTACGAGATAACCTTTATGCAAGTTTATATACAGCTTATTTTAAGTAAATTTTATATTTTTTCTTAGTCTATTTTCTTTTGGTTATTCTATTTCAATTATTTGCAATTTTTTACTATTAATTATAGCTTATCCAATTATTTATAGTATTTACAGTTATTCACTTTTATTTACGTTATATTTACATCTATTCTACCATTGGGATTTCTTCTATAAATTTCAGTTTCTTTTTAATTTCCTTTTTATGCGAATGGAATAAATAGAAGAATAATTCATTATATGGACTAAAATATAAGAATACTAAATTTACAGAAAATGGGATGTAAAAGAAGAAGAACTGTAACAAATTGGACTTAGACTGAAATAGGAAAATTTAAGATATTTGCAAGCATAGTTATAACATGATATTATAAATACAAAGAGAAAATAGAAGAAATGTCAAAAGTATCTTAATTTTATATTTAGACCTTCCGTTAAGTTAATAAGCAGAATTATAACATAGAGGTTATAATTAGAGACAATAATCAAGTAGAAAGAACAGGAAAGGCTTATTTTAAGACTTAACTTAAGTTAATAAGCAAATAAAGCAGAAATAAATAGAAGAAGCTTATTTTAATAAATTTAGATCTTGGATTAAGTTAATAAGAAAGATATAGAAGATCAATATTGTAGGCCCAACGGGGTAGTCCTTTACTGATATAGAAGATCTGTATTGTAAGCTCATCAGGGCAGTCCTTTACAGATATAGAAGATCGATATTGTTGGCCCAATGGGTAGTCCTTTATAGATATAGAGACTTGATTTAAAACTTACATTAAGTTAATAAGCAAAGATAAAAGTAAGACCCGTACTAGAAGCATTTCCTTTGGGATACGCTTATGTTGGAGTAGTGGTAAATAAGAGGTCGATAAATAGAAGCTCAAATCAGGGGATTTGGGCAAGGGGCGGAACTAGATTTTGTTTATTAGATAGGACCCATACCAATAACATTCTCTCAAACACAGGTGGTCTCACGATAGCACTGGTGAGGCAAGGGCATGCTTATGCTGGAGCAGTGGTAAATAGGAGGTCAATAGGAGGGAGCAACAAATAACGCAAACCTAATTGTGTTCAAGCGTGCGGCCTCAATGCTGGCTGATAATTCGCTATTGAGTTCCAAGCGCTAAGTAGGTATCTATTGCATATGGACCAACAAGGTCTAGTCTACAGTAGTAGGTGTCTATTTCGTAGGGACCAACATGGTCTAGTCTGCAGAAGTAGGTGTCTATTGCTTAGGGACCAACAGGGTCTAGTCTGTATCTTTTGCATATGGAACAATAGGGCCTAGTCTGTATCTTTTGTGTAGGGACCAATAGGGTCTGGTCTGCATCTTTTGCGTATGGGCCAATGGGTCTAGTCCATGGTAGGCATAATAGAGATAGAAGGCCGGTCAAAGGGTATAATTAGGACTTCAGTCTAAACCAAAGTAGAATTAGGGTTTCAGTCTAATCAAAGCATTTATCTAAGAAAAGTGCAAACAATCTAATCGAACTATCTAAGTGAAGCGAACAGTTAAACAATGTTTTATTCTAGCTTTATCTTTTCCTTTATTTCCTTTTATACTAGAACTGTTGCAAAGTCTATCACCTTTATCTTGCTTAAGAATACTAGTAATTACTTTCATTCACCAGACATTTAGCCTGATCCACTCCTCTATTTCCCATTTTCCCCCATAGGCCAGCAGAAGCAGGGATAGTAGGTTTCAGATTTCTTTGGAGTTTCAACTGTAGAGTTTCTCTTCACGTATTCTACTTCTTCTTTTTTACATTTTATTTCATTTGATGTACTGGTACTTTTCTTTGTGAGGGATAGTTATTTTATGTACTCTGATGTTATGACTGAGATAATGTTTTTCACTAGACATGGATACTTGGTATTTTGAGACATATTTGGCCTTATGAAGTATTTATGAAGTTTTATTTTAAATAAGTTATTGTTTTAATTATTTTCACTGTTTTATTTATTTTGTCTTGTGAATCTTAGTCTCTATATTGTTTTAATTATTTCCACTGTTTTCAGCCTAAATATTAAGCTAGACCCAATAATTCATGCTCGTCCTAAACGTATTACCGAGGCCGTAAAACTTTCTACTATGAAAATTATACTACCTCCTAATATTTAATTCCTATCTTATACGCTTATTATGTATATTCTCTATTTCCTACTTACGTCCCATAAATGTTAATTGTCCGTAATAAAGGGTCATTATTATTCTAATTGGACAAACACTAAACATATTTATTTATTGGTTCTAATTTAACCTATTATGCCAATTTTATTTCCCAATAAATGCTATATTAAACTCCTTAATCGGCCCTATTAAATGCATTTATGTCCTTATTTAATTCATGTACCTTTCTATTAACTTCACATTAATAGCCTTACCAATTTGCAATCATCATTCCAAATTTTGGAGTTACTATGTTTTTTCCATCCACACCTCCTAGTCCTATAATGCTTTCACTGAGAATTCAACCTAGATATTCTCCTGCTCTTTGGATCTATCATCGATACCAGATTGCATAAATCTAAGAAGCAGATCCAGATCTCTAATCTGGATTCCATCCATCCTATTCAGATTTGCGTAAAGTCTAGGAAAGGAGTTCACCCCTCAAGATGGTTAGCACAAGGACCACCTCCCATGTTGTCGATCAAGAAGGCCGGGATAGACAAAATCCCGTGCAGCTACCTCCATCCAACCAAGACACTACCGGTCCCTCAGATCCGTCGGGCCCGGTTACCAGGCAAGAGTTCCAGTTGTTGCTACAGGAATTGACGTAGAGTCGTCAACAGCTAACAGAACAGCTGCACGCAAACGCCGATCTGACCAACCAGCTAAACCACCAGAAGCGTAGAAGATCTAGAAGAGATCAAGTTTCTCACTCCTACACAGAAAGTTCTGCCTCATCAGGCTACCATCACAGATCCACTAGTCCTCCGGACGAAGGCTACGCATAGGCTGCCGAACATCAGCCCGCATTGGCCGTTGGGCAGCTGAGAGTTGGTCCATCCGCCAGCTTCCATACTGGACCCTCCTCCCGGGGAGGAACTATTCCTCAATACACCACGGATAACCATGCAACCGCCGTCGCGGTTGAAACAGGGATTGATACCCGAAATCAGCATGGACGTACTCCTAAGCCTTACGTCCCAGAAGATGTTGAGCCAAGGAGGCGAGACGCAGACCGTCGATAGCACCCGGTCCAACCTCGCATGTGAAACCCGACCACGCCTTGGCTTCACATGGGTAGAATGTTTAAATGCCAGACCTTCCAGCTATGATGCGTCAAATGATCCGTGAAAGTCAGGGTCTTACTAAGGCTGATTGGGGAATCTCCTGTAGTCACACCCCCTTTATGGATGAGATACTCTATGTTGAACCTCCTCGGTGGTTTAGAATGCCCACTTTACCGGTTTATGAAGGGAATTCAGACCCAAACCAGCACATCTTGAAGTATGAGTGGTTGATGAACGCTGCAAGAGCGGATGACGCGGTAAAGTGCCATAGTTTTCCTATCCCTTTGGAGAGCATTGCCACCATGTGGTTTACGCGATTGCCGCTCCGATCCATTTCTTGTTTTGATCAAATGGCCATGAAGTATGTAGAACAGTTTCGTATGCACGTGTTAGGCCTAAGGATGTTAACACTTTATCTAGTGTCACTCAAGCTCCCGGGGAGACGCTTAGATGCTACTTGGAGAGATTCCATGCTGCATGTGCAGAGATAAGTAACCCTAATAATAATTCGATATTAATGGCACTGGCTAAGGGAATTGACCCCGACTCCGAGTTTGGAAATTGGTTAGCTGGGAAGCCTCCCACGTCGTTGGACCGTTTCTACTCCAAAGGCGCCCAATTCTTAAGGCGAGAGGACGCGAAATAGTCTAGGAACAGGACGACGTGGGGCCCAGTAGTGAAGGGATTCAAAGCAATGTGGCAGTTAAACAGCCGGGTGAAAGTTCTGGAAAAGTACAGCTGAATATACAGAACAAGCAATCTCAGCCGAGAAGCATTAATAATCGAAATAAGAAACAAGATCAGAACGGTGGCCCGCAACGTCGGGCACCAATGTTTGACAATTACACCCCTTGAATACGTCGCTGAAGAACGTGGATCTACAAACCTACAATGCCATTCAGTATAAGAAGCCTGCTTCGAAGCCATCGTCAGAGAGGCAGACTCAGACGAGAAAGTTTTGTAGGTTCCATGAGAGTTATGGCCATAATACCAATGAGTGTAGACATCTGCAGGACCTCATTGAGAAGTTGATTAGGAAGAGAAAGTTAGATCAGTTCGTGCGGGAGCCGCGGTCTGGAGGTGCAGGCCCATTAAACCAAAGTTGTGCTCAGAATCAGGAAAGACAGGAGGAACCCGCTCGTACGGGCATGAGGTTGGTAATAAACACAGTTAGTAGTGGTCCCCATCCAGCAGACCGGAGCTAGAGGGAAATGGAGTCATATGCCATCTCTATCAGGAATAAGGACTTCGAGTGTTGTAGTAGTTTTGATGAAGGGGCTCCGGCCAAACAACAAAGGACAATGATTGATGACATCGTGTTCAAAAGCCGAGATGCTGACAGGGTCGAATCCCCCACTATTGACCCACTGGTTATATCTGCCCAGGTTGGTCCTGCTTGGATGATGAGGATCCTGGTTGACAATTGGAGTTCAGTAAACATTTTGTTTAAGGGAGCTTACGATCTGATGAAAATGGAAGCCAAAGATTTTAAACCTTGCCAATCTAGAATTCACGGCTTCGATGGAAGTGCCAATATACCCACTGGAGTAGTGGAGCTGCCAGTGGAGCTAGGAGTTGGGGATTGCCGAAGAATCTGGATGTTGCAATTTGTTGTATTAGACATTCACTCCCCCTATAACGCTTTTTTTGGCCAACCGGCCGTCGTTGAATTCAGGGCAGCAATTGCCCCATGGTGTTTAACTCTGAAATTCCCCACCGATCGTGGGATCGAAGTCATTCAAGGAGATCAGGCTACTAGAAGAGCCTGTTATGTTGCTGAGCTGCGCGAGGCGCAGCGAAGACAGAAGGGAAAGGGCGTAGAGGAATCTCTCTGCGTCCATTTCACCAACAATTGACAATTAATGCATGGGCCTGAGCCCGAGCAAACCAATTCCCGAGGGATCTTGATCTGAGAGACGCTGACTGTAGAGACGAACCCGTAGAAAATCAAGCTTCTGCGTCCGAACTGACGATCGATGTTCTGATCGATGATGATGATAAGTCAAGGATGTTAAAGATTGGGTCTCAGTTAAGCCAACAGACACAACAGGTATTAGTGGAATTTCTACGGACGAATCTCGACGTATTCGCCTGGACGCACTCTGATATGTGTGGGATCTCTTCGGACATCGTGAGCCACACTCTTAATATTGATCCGCGGTGTATTCCGGTCAAACAGAAAAGGTGTGGTATGGTTCCAGAGAGATCTTCCACCCTTAAAGAAGAAATTGATAAGCTGAAAACAAACGGGTTCATTCGAGATGCTCTATATCCGGAGTGGGTATCCAATCCCGTACTTGTTCGAAAGACGAATGGGAAATGGAGGATTTGTGTTGATTATTCTGATTAAAGCAAAGCTTGCCCGAAGGACATTTTTCCACTTCCCCGGATTGACCAACTTGTAGACTCAACGGTTGGACATGAATTGCTATCTTTTATGGATGCTTATTCTGGTTACAATCAAATACCCATGCATTTACCTGACCAAGAACACACCAGCTTCGTGACCGATCTGGGACCCTACTGCTACAGAGTCATGCCTTTTGGGCTCAAGAATGCCGGAGCAACATATCAATGCCTAGTCAACCGGATGTTCGCCAACCAGATCGTGAAGACCATGGAAGTATATGTCGACGACATGTTGGTGAAATCATGATTCTCCACTGATCACGTTAGAGACCTGGAGCCTATGTTCAATATTCTTTGAGAATACAAGACGAAGCTTAATCCACTGAAGTGTCATTTTGGAGTCGCATCTGGAAAGTTCCTTGGGTTTATTGTCAGCGCTCAAGGAATTGAAGCAAACCCCGAAAAGATCTGGGCAATCAAAAATTTGCAAACTCCGAGAACAATAATGCAAGTTCAGAGTCTCAACGGGAAGGTAGCAGTCCTGAGCAGGTTCATTTCAAAGTCCACCGACAAATGCATCCCCTTCTTCAATCTGATCCGAAAAGGAAAGCGGAACTTTGAATGGACCACTTAATGTGAAGACGCATTCAGAGCATAGGTTCAACACTCTCCATGCCACTAATTTTGTCAAAGCCCATCGACCACGAGTGTTTGCACAAAAAATTGGCAAACACCTCCGAGTCGTATGAATTAGTTGATTTTATGTTGATCTGGATGGTTTGGGTGATTTACGCAAACATATAAAATAGATGGACTAAATTGTAAAAGACACACAGATTTATAGTGATTCGGCCAGAACGTGCCTACGTCCACTTTATATGTTATTCTCCTTTTTCTTTCAGATTACAAGTACAAAGCTTTGTATACAAGAATATGAAAGTTGTTTGAAAGTCCCTTCCGTGCTTGAGCTCTCAAACTTGTCCCCCATTGCTGTACCCCTGCCCCCTTATTTATAGAGTGAGGCTGGGGGCAGGGGTCTTGGATGTATATAGCTGCTGATGGGCCTGGGCTGAAGTAGTCTGGCCTGGCACATCTGGTTGGTTCTGTCGTAGCTGGAGGAGGTTGATTCGGTGGTAGGCGAGTGGCTTTCACTCGGTGGTGCCACCTTGGGTTTGGTTCGGTAGTGTGTAGGGTTGGATCGGTGATGTGTGGTTGGAGTTTTGGCTCGGCGTGGGCTGGTTCGGTGTGGGGTGATTCGGTGGCAAGATGGAATTGTGGTGGATGCATGGCATTTGGTCCGGTGGAGGTTGGTTCGGTGAGCATGAGAGAGGGGTTGGTCCGGTGGTGCCATTTCGAGTTGGTTTGGTCGTTTCTGGAGGAGGTTGGTTCGGCAGGGGTCGTCTTTACTTTGGTTCGGTGGTGGTGGAAACGCACCCAACACTTGCCCCCCCAAAGTAGGGCATATGTTTAGCATATGTCGTGCTTTGTTTGACATGGACAACCATATTCGGCCTGAGAGCCGAACCGACTGGTTCGGTTATCAACCTTCCCCTATAAGTATGGGCCTAGGGCCTCTGCTATTCCCTACCGAACGAGATAGCCGGATAAGAATTTCCCTGCCCAATCAATCATTTTGCTGAGTCGTCTCTCCTACCGAATCAGGTGAGTTACCGAATGAGTGTTTTGATTTTTCCCACCGGACGTGCTCAGGATCCGAATGAGTTCGCGGACCTTGTGTACCGAATGAGCTTGAAAACCGAATGAGTGCGAAGACCGAATGAATGTGAACACTTTTATTTTTGCAAATGAGTTTTGAATTTGTGAGCGAGTCTCCAGGCTGCATGTACCTATTTGTTTATGTTTCCATACTCCTTGTTCTAACAACATGTCTTTCGCTTTTGTGTATGCAGATAAATGTCTCGCAAAGTGGAAACTCGATCAGACAAGAGAAAATCCACGGACCGAAGTGAGCCTCCCGTTGTGCCTCCTGCCCAGCCAGGACCAGCTCGACAGGGACCTGCCCCGAGGTCATTAGTGGACGGATATGGTCCTCAAGAGCTCTTGAATTCTCCTCCTGACTGCTTTCCTAGCTCTCTCAGAGAGGAGCAGCTTGATGTTATATCCCGCTCCTTTGGGATTGATAGATCACTTATGCTGTTGCCGGGAGATGGAGTGATGCCGTACAATCCTCCTGAAGGATATTTCGCGTATAGCCGATACCATTGCATGTGCGGGGTCATTCCTACGATCAATGCATGGATAGTCAGCTTCATTACTTACCTGAAAGTGGCTCCTTTTCAGCTTCATCCCAACTCCTATGCCATCTTAGTGTGTCTATTCGTTATCTTCCAGAGGAGATATGGGCGCCCCCCTTCTAACCGGGAAATCCGATATCTATATAATCTAAGGGGCTACAAGAAGGGGTCTCCGTACGTTAGTTTAGAGTCGGCCGTGTCCTTCAAGCCGGTCTTGGACTTATACTCGAAGTTTACCATGTTTAAGAAGGAATGGTTCTTCGTCAAGGACGACTCCGTTTCTTTTCGCCTCTTCACTTCTGGCTGTAAGTTGAATTCCACTTGTAATTTTTTTGTCCCGACTGCAATGCTTCTTCTTATATGCTTTTATTTCTTGCTAGCGACAGGTGGCTTTGTGGTCGTGGAGAATGATCGCCCGGTACAGATGGCCGCGGAGATAGAGGCTATCTCTGGATGGGACAGGTCGGCTTCTTACCTAATCAGGAATGCCACTCTCCTGGAGCATAACCTGATTCTGCCACGTCAATCCGTGGTTAAGCAGAGAGATACAGCCGAGGAAAGGGCTGCTAAAGCTAAAGATGGGGCTACTGCGAAGAGCAGCAAGAGGAGGCCTTTTACAAAACCTCCAGTTATCGGAGGTAAGAAGCTCAAGAAGTCCGACGGCCCTTCCCCTAGCACGTGCCCAATGACTCCGGGGGAGGAAGACATGGAGGAGGATAGAGGTGAAGGCGAAGGAGGCGATGTAGGAGGAGAGGCAGAGAGCGGAGACGACAGAGAAGGTGATGGTGGTGGTGATGGCGCCGGGGCTTTGCCTCTTGGGCAAGCAGGCGAGATTCAAGAGTGGACGGATGATGCCTTCCGCCAGGCTTTTGAGGAGTTGGAGGAAGGATCAGCCTTGGTGGAGAAATCGAAGAGGTCTGATAAGGCCGGGTCCGGTGCCAGCTTATCTTCTGAGAGTATTTCAGCTAAGGCAACTCCGGCGGTTCAAGGTGAATTCTTAACTCCTTCTTTTAACTTCACACGTTCCTTGAGTCATAGCTTCATGCATGGTTGTAATACTTGGTTTTTATTCCAGGAATGGGTAAGGTGGACAAGACATCAGATATTCGGCACCGCCTTGAACAGTATAAGTTACTCAAAACTTTCGCCAAACCAAAGCCGTCAGCTAGACGTCCTGGAGATGTGGTCAGATATCGCCCTCTTCTCGGAGTTATTGAAGAAGATATGCGAAAGAGAAAAAGGAGCCGATCTTCGTTTGAACCTTCAACTGGCCCTCAGCCTCCAGCCCAGCCTATCCATGATATTACTGAGGAGGATACTGAGCTTATCTCTTCCCCACATCCGTCCGAAAATCCAACCGTCACCCCGATAGACCATCCTTGTTTGGTTCGCAACATATTTGCCGACCATCCGGATCTGGACCCGAGTTTTCTGGATATCTCTTTTGACGAGGCCACGGGTGAGCATTTTCTTCCCTGCAATCCCATGGTACGGGTGCTTGATGAGGCTAAGTACTTAGACCTCGATTTGCTTACCGCTCGGATAGTTACCATGGGGGACGAAGCCAAGGCTAATATTGATCGGGTCGCGGAGGAGACCAGGAAGTTGATGGGGCATCATGCCCGTCTGGTCAAGGCTGGAGAGGAGATTGGGAGTGCTAATATTAGGTTGCGGCTAAAGGTTGCTGATCAGGCCAAACAGCTTTCCGATCAAGCCATTCAGATTTCTCAGCATGAGGCAGCCTCCAGGCGGTTGAAGGAGACTATGGAAGAGGCTAGTAGGGCAGAACTACGAAAGGTGGAGGCCGCCTGCAAGGAGCGGATTGACATAGCCATCGCTACGGTGGATGAGGTTCGGAGGGTGGATCTCGAGCAGGTAGAGGAGTTATCTGGGAGGCTTGAGGCCGTAGAGCTTGCTCAGGCCAGGCTAAAGGAAGAGACAGAGGAAATGAGGAGGTCTCTCCAGGCTGACCGCTTGAGATATCGATCGGAGAGGGATGTTGCCATCGCTAAGTTGCTGTCCTCCGAGGCCCGGGTGAGGGAGTTTGAGGAGAATGAGGGGATGATGGACGAGATGTTGCAGGATATGTACTTCCGTACTTGGAAGCAGGGTAATCTATCCTGGATGGATGACTATCCCCGGGTCATGGCCAGGATATATCTCCGGGCTTCGGAGGAGGCCAAGGCCGATGTGGATAAGGAAGGTGGAGCGGCATTCAGGATGGATGTGGTTACCGCCCAGTTCTCAAAGGAGGAGAAGGTAGCGGTTAAGGAGGGGATGCGGCTACTTGCTGCGGAGGAAGCCGGTGTGCAGTTGGGGGATGAGGACCATGGAGCGGGTGTTGGTGAGTTTCCCCTTTTTATCTTTTCATAACTTGATCGTTCGTTGTCGGTTTAATGGACTCTTTTCCTGAATTGGACAGGTGGGGCCTCTGGTCATCATGCTGGGAGCTCCGATCCTGCAGTCAAGTAGATTCGAAGAGCTGGTTCGACGAGGGTGGAGCACGGATGCAGTCGGTTATTTTATTTGATCTGCTTGACATTCCTGTACATGCTAGTTCAAAACATTAATGTACTCTTAAGTTGTAATTATGTTATTGAACGTCTTTATATAAGTTTATAACATAAGCTGATTCTGTTATATTTGGAATGCTGTTATTATTTTGAAGTGTTGTATAAAAAACATAGTTATGCATATGCCTGTGATTTAATTGTGTTCGATGTTAAGCTTTTGCTCGAAATATAATCTCATGTTTTGCAATGTTATGAATAAGTCATAGCTACATGATTATGTACAAGAGAAAAGGGTACCGCCCTTCATGTTCTGGTTGCAGCGGGTAGCTTTGGACCTCTTGTGTAATTGACCATGGATGCGGCTGAGTGCCTTGTCACCCATTTTGCGGGCTCAGATTCTCATGAGCGAATGCCTCCTATTTAGTGTCCTGTACTTTGGGGACTGTTATGCAGGATACAAGAAAAGTATTTAAATGGAATGGAAATATAGGAAAAGTAAAACTTCCAGTCACGGAAGGCCGTCGATATGCTTAAGTTCGTGGCAAACGGGTTTTGTAGTCACTTTCCCTAGCTGTGGGTCTTGGAGACATTTGTCACCCATCTTACGCCTCCGCGGGGAGTTTATCTTTTTTACCACAGCCGCACTTAAGACATATCGAAGCCGAGATCGCGCACAGTAACTACCCGAGCCATTATGGCCCGTAATCGTGGGTATTATTCGATTTACTGTGGCCAGCTAGCGTGGGTGCCGATCGTCAACCGTGAACTACCCCTGGCTGGCCACACCTTATGTTGGGGCTTAAAGTAGGTTCACATTTGCTGGCGAGACGAACGCCATAATGAGCTGCCATCGGCTATAGTCGGCCTTCTTGATGGCTTATAATCGGCTCATTACAGTTGGTTTTGAGGGCAGTCGCAAGCAATGAGTTAACTCGCAGCAGAGGGATGTTGGAGCAAAAGTGTGTCATTGGCGAGTGCATAGAATCGCATAGTACCTGTTGAGTCTTGTCCAGGTGAGGTTGCGCCGTGAAGTTCCAGTATGGAAATGTCGTTATACACGATTTTGTTCAATAGAAAAGGATAAAGCTTAACAAGCAGCCAAGATATAAAGGAACAAGTTAAAAAGAGACAAGATTTTTAAAGTGGTTCGGCACGAAAATGCCTACATCCACTGATTCTCTTTGTTAATTCACTTCATATGGGCAGTACAAGTTAATAAAAGTATCGACGGAGGTGTTGGATGTTCCATGCCCTCTGGAATACCTCTCCGTCCACTGTTGACAAAATATAAGCTCCGTTGTGGAGATCTTTATGAATTACATAGGGTCCGTCCCAGATTGGATCTAGTGCTTCGGGGCGCGGGAAGATCCGCTTGAGGACAAGATCTCCTTCCTGTAAGCTGTGGTGCTTGACTTTAGAGTTGTATTGTGCTGCTACTTTTTGCTTGTGAGCTGCCGCTTTAAGTGCTGCATCATTTCTTCTTTCTTCAATTAGATCCAAAGACATGTGTAGGAGTTCTTCATTCTCTTCAGGGTTGTAGTGGATCCTACAGTGGGAAGGCACTACAGTTTCAACTGGGAGCATGGCCTCCGATCCGTATGCCAAAGAGAAAGGAGTATGCCCTGTTGATGTTCTGTAAGATGTGCGGTAGGCCCAAAGTGCCGTAGGAAGTTCATCCAGCCAAGCGCCTTTTGACTTTTCAAGTTTCTTCTTGATTAAGGTTTTGAGGATTTTGTTGACAGCTTCGACTTGTCCGTTTGCCTGGGGGTAAGCCACAGATGAGAAGCTTTTGTGAATTCCGTGCTCTTGGCACCAGTCGGCGAATTCCTCGCTATCAAATTGAAGTCCATTGTCCAATATGATTTTGAGTGGAACCCCATACCTGCACAAAACATTTTTGATCAAGAAGTTAATAACTTTTGCCGTAGATATTTTATTTAGAGGCTCCGCTTCTACCCATTTGGTGAAATAGTCAACTGCTACTATGGCATATTTGGCTCCGCCTCGGCCCATTGGCAGTTCGCCAATCAAGTCAATTCCCCATATTGCAAAGGGCCAAGGGCTGGTCATTTGAGTAATCTCGTTTGTTGGTAGTCGAGGAATTTTAGCAAATTTCTGACATATGTCACATCTTTTGACGAAGTCTAGGGCGTCTTTGTTTAAGGTGGGCCAGTAATATCCATATCGGAGTATCTTCTTTGCCAGAGTCTGCCCACCAGTGTGATCTCCGCAACTTCCTCGATGTATGTTGGATAAGATCTCCTTGGCTTCCCTTCCAGCGACACACCTTAGTAAGGGATTAGAGAAGCCGCGTCGATAGAGGATGCCTTCTTGTATCGTGTAGCGGAAAGCTTTCCTCAAGATTTTCTTGACTTCGTTACGCCCGTCGGGCAGTGTGCCATCTTGTAAATATTTCCGGACAGGAGTCATCCAAGTTTCCTCTTCGATTGCAGCTATCATGTTCATTATCTCGTAACTCGGGGCTAGTTGCTGTGAGGTGGTTATTATTCGGGAAGCGACGCCGTCCTTCATGCTAGCTTGCTTTTCCAGTTCGTCGGCCTCCTGATTCTCTTCCCGAGGAATGTGTTTGATTAAATAGTGATCCAACTGATTGAGCAGCAGCTTGGTCTTCTTTAGATATGCCGTGAGTCGTTCTCCTCGAGTCTGGAATTCTCCCAGTATTTGATTTACAATAAGTTGAGAATCACTATGGAGACATAAAGAACCGACTCCAATCTTCAGGGCAAGTTCTAACCCGGCTATCACGGCTTCGTATTCTGCATCATTGTTAGTGGCAGCGAACTCCAACCTTAGGGTGTAGTGCAGCTTCCTTCCCCTGGGGGTGATTATCACAACACCTGCCCCCGAGCCTTGTTCATTTGACGCTCCATAAACGAAGAGGTTCCACTTGATATTTTCTGCTACTTCAGATTGCTCCTTACCTTCGTTAGTAGTGAATTCGGCAATGAAATCAGCTATGGCTTGTCCCTTGATAGCGGTGCGAGGATGGTAGGTAATATCATATTGACTCAGTTCAATGCACCACTTAAGTAGTCGCCCGGAAGTGTCGGGGCGATGGAGTACTTGCCTTAGTGGTTGATCGGTTAAAACTCTGATGGAATGAGATTGGAAGTAATGTCGCAGTTTCCGTGACGTGATAAGCAAACAATATGCTAGTTTTTCAAGTTTAGGGTATCTGGCTTCTGCCGCTGTGAATCTCTTGCTTACAAAGTATACGGGTCGCTGTGCGTGGTTGTCCTCCCTCACCAAAGCGGCGCTTAAAGCATGGGACGATACAGCAAGGTATAGGTATAGTTCCTCGCCTTCATTTGGAGTTGAGAGTACTGGTGGTCTTTGGAGGTGTTTGATTAAGCTAAGGAAGGCTGTCGAGCATTCGTCAGTCCATTCGAACTTTCCTTTGTCTTTCTTAAGAGCTTCGAAGAAAGGGATGCATTTGTCAGTTGCTTTAGAGATGAACCTGCTTAGGGCCGCCACCTTCCCGTTTAGGCTTTGCATCTCTCTTCGAGTGGATGGTATATTGATATCTTGCAAGGCCCGGACTTGTTCGGGGTTCGCTTCAATCCCCTTGGCATGGACGATGAATCCCAAAAACTTTCCCGATGATACTCCGAAGGAGCACTTTAGAGGATTCAGTTTCATTCCATATTGGCGAAGTACTTGAAACATCTCGTTCAGGTGGTTTATATGATCTTTGGCTTTACTTGATTTTACCAGCATGTCATCCACATAAACTTCCATAATTTGCCCTATTAATTTTGCGAACATCTTGTTGACAAGGCGCTGATAAGTAGCTCCGGCATTTTTAAGTCCAAAAGGCATTACCTTGTAGTAGTACAATCCCCGGTCAGTGATGAAACTGGTGTGGTCTTGATCGGGGGCGTGCATAGGGATCTGCTTGTATCCCGAGTATGCATCCATGAAGGATAAGAGTTCGTGTCCAGCTGTGTTGTCCACGAGTTGGTCGATTCGGGGGACTGGGAAGCAGTCTTTCGGGCAAGCGTCATTTAAGTTGGAGAAATCGATGCATGTTCGCCACTTCCCATTAGCTTTCTTTACTAGTACCGGGTTGGCGATCCATTCTGGGTAGATGGCTTCTCGTATGAAGTCATTGGCAAGTAAGTTTTTTACTTCTTCCTCGAGGGCTACTGATCGTTCTTCCCCCATGCTCCTCTTTTTCTGCTTCACTGGCACCTTGGTGGGATCTTTGTTTAGTATGTTGCATGCTACGTTTGGAGAGATTCCTGTCATGTCGGCGTGCGCACATGCAAATACATCCATGTAGTGGCGAAGAAAATCGACGAGTTGATCTTTCAACTCCGCTCTTAACTAAGACCCGACTCTCAGCAGTCTACTTGGGTCGTGTTTGTCTACAGCTACAAATTCCATAGCCTCTGCAAGCTCTGTGGTGGCCTCCTCCTCTTTGTCCCTGGGGTCTAATTTGTTGAAAGGATCGCTGGTATATCGAAGAGGAGGGGCTTTCTTTAATTGGTATGCTTCCAGGCTTTTCTTGCAGAGAGAAGTCTCTGCATCCTTTCCTTTATCCTTCCTGTGGTTATTGCTAAGCTCAGTTACATAGCAATCTCGAGCGGCGTCTTGATCTCCCTCTATTTCTCCTACTCCGTTATCTGTTGGGAATTTCATCTTCAGGCACCATGGGGCTAGGAAAATTTGGAAGTCAGACAAGGCTGGTCTTCCCAAAAAGGCATTGTAGGCTGAATGGTTCTCTATCAGTACGAATGTTTGTTTTCGCACAGTGGAGCGGGGATGACTTCCTATTTCAACAAATAGGTCCAGTTGCCCGAGGGGCATCTTCGCATCTCCAGTGAAACCATGTAGTGGTTTGTTGCAGGGAGACACATCCTTCATTGACAGCTTCATTTTGTCGAAAGCGTGCTTGAATAGGATATTCACTGAGCTTCCAGTGTCTATTAAAATTCGAAAAACTTTGGCTGGACTGGACCGAACCAAGCAGAGATGACCATAGGATCCATGTGTGGGTACTGTCTTCCCTTTAGATCACACTTACTGAATGTGATGTCGTCACTCTCTTTCCGTTTTGGGTGGCGTTCTTACATAACAGAATTAACGTAGCCTTCAGCGTTTCTAAGTGACTTACCGTATCTATCCATCTCTGCCCAGCTTCTGTCGGCGATGTGTGGTCCTCCTGATATGGTATGGACTACTATTTTCTCTTGACCAGAGCCGCTGGTGTTGCGATTTCCTCCGCCTTCCTCTGGGAGGGGTAACCCTGGGTTTTCATTGGCGGGAGCTGGAGTCCTGCTCTGGCTTTTTACATAGCGTTCCAGTCTCCTCCTTCTGATGTGTTCTTCAATCAAGTCCCGGAGATGGTTGCATTCATTGGTGTCATGTCCGTGGGATTCGTGGAAGCGGCAGAACTTTTCAGATTTGAGTGCGTTATCTGACTCCTTCTTGTGCGGGGGGCGCTTGTATCTAACTTCATCTTGAGTGGCTAGGAAGATGTTTTCGATCGTTTTATTCAAAGGAGTGTAGGAGTCAAATCTTGGTCCAGGTCGATATTGGCGCTTTTCCCCTTTCTTGCCCCCAGCATTGTCTCTAGAGTCATTTCTCCGAACATCCTTTGTTGCAGCGGAAACCCTGTCTGTGGCTGTTTTAACCTGTTGCCCTGACTGCCTCTCAGTGGCAGCGTCTTCAAGTCTCAAATATTTCCCATCTTCATGGAAGAAATCAGGTAAAGTAGCTAGCTTTTCCTTGGTTAGTCTTCTAGCGAATTTAGTATCCGGGTGTACACCACTGCAGAGGGCCATTAGGATAAGTTTCTCGTCGGCATCTTGGACTGCGGCCGCCGCAGCGTTGAATCGGGTGAGATATTGCTGCACTGTCTTTCCGGGTTTCTTCTTGATATTAGATAAGGAATAAGCGTCCTTGGGTTGTTCCACATGAATGCGGAACTGGCTGATGAATTTTTCTTTCAACATTTCCCATGAGCTGATGGACCCTTGGGGTAGGTGGCAGAACCAAGAGGTAGCTAGGTCTGCCAAGAAGAGTGGGAAGCATTTACACAATACTCCCTCCGTTGCTCCGCTCATGAGCATATGCTGGGTGTATCTCTACAAGTGTACGATGGGGTCAGAGGTTCCCTTGTAAGGTTCCATCGTTGGCATTTTCCATTCCCAAGGGGTGATGGCAGTTTCAATCTTGCGGGTGAAGGGGCTGGTTACCCTAGCACCTATCCCTCGATCCCTTTGCTCCCGTTGGACGCACTCCCTGAACAATCGCGCCATTCTTTCATCAGAACTTGGGGTGGATGAAAATGAGTTTGGTTCTTCCCTGCGAGATTGACTCCGTCCAGATGACCTGTAGGGATGGTATCGTTTATCACTCCTGACATTCTCCAATGGGTGCCTCTGGTCTTCCGAAGGCATGCTGGGGTCATCCACAGTTGGCCCTTGCCTTGATCTTCCCCTGCTGGGTTCTGTTCTTAGCACTTCCTCGGGTCCAACTTCGGGCTGGACTCCAGCTCAGCCCCGTCTACTGGTGTTTCCATGGTTAGGTAGTATGACAGGCTCAGCTACATCCGACCCCTGCCTGGCACCTCCCCCGTTGGGTTCGGTTTCAAGTGTTCCTCAGGTCGGAATTTGGGCTGAGTCTGGGCTCGGCTCCTACCATGGCTATTTTTTTTGTTAACCTCTTCGAAAAAGAAAGGTCTTTGTCGCCTCCCAGATCCTCCAGATTGGGACTCACCCCATGATTCGGTGTTGCGGTTGGATTCTTCAGCATCCCTTAGGCGTGACATGAGTTGGTCCACCAAGGCTTCTTGTTGAGATGCGAAGCGGTTAGTTACTTCAGCCACAACCCTGTCCAGGTCCGCCCTAGTAATTGGTTGTTCCGCGGCGGGGGCTGTTGGATTTGCCTGATTTTCATCTGGTACCGCTGTTAAAACGGGATGATTCTCTTGATTTGGGGCCACTGGATCTGGGATATTGCTAGTTGCGACGTTCTTTCCTTTGTTAACATCCCTCCTCTGCCTGGAAGTCATGTTGTCGGAGCAAGGAACGATGCTGTTAGGAAGAAGGTTGAGTAGGAGAAGCTGTAGCTCCTAGCTCGAGTTCTCAGTGAAAAGCACCAAAAATGTTTACACAAAAAATGGGCAAACACCTCCGAGTCGTATGAATTAGTTGATTTTATGTTGATCTGGATGGTTTGGGTGATTTACGCAAACATATAAAATAGATGGACTAAACTGTAAAAGACACACAGATTTATAGTGGTTCGGCCAGAACGTGCCTACGTCCACTTTATATGTTATTCTCCTTTTTTTTCAAATTACAAGTACAAAGCTTTGTATACAAGAATATGAAAGTTGTTTGAAAGTCCCTTCCGTGCTTGAGCTCTCAAACTTGTCCCCCATTGCTGTACCCCTGCCCCCTTATTTGTAGAGTGAGGCTGGGGGCAGGGGTCTTGGATGTATATAGCTGCTGGTGGGCCTGGGCTGAAGTAGTCTGGCCTGGCACATCTGGTTGGTTCGGTCGTAGCTGGAGGAGGTTGATTCGGTGGTAGGCGAGTGGCTTTCACTCGGTGGTGCCACCTTGGGTTTGGTTCGGTGGTGTGTAGGGTTGGATCGGTGATGTGTGGTTGGAGTTTTGGCTCGGCGTGGGCTGGTTCGGTGTGGGGTGATTCGGTGGCAAGATGGAATCGTGATGGATGCATGGTGTTTGGTCCGATGGAGGTTGGTTCGGTGAGCATGAGAGAGGGGTTGGTCCGGTGGTGCCATTTCGAGTTGGTTCGGTCGTTTCTGGAGGAGGTTGGTTCGGCAGGGGTCGTCTTTACTTTGGTTCGGTGGTGGTGAAAACGCACCCAACAACGAGCAGTTATATCTTTACCTGACGGTATCAGAGAACGCAATCAGTGCTGCCTTAGTTCGAGACGAAGACTGAGTGCAGAAACCGGTTTACTATGTTAGCAAACGGCTAACCGGAGCTAAGGGAAACTATCTAAAGCTAGAGAAATTGGCCTACTGCCTATTCATTGCCTCAAGGAAGCTCCGTCCATATATCCAAGCTCATCGTGTTACAGTGTACACCGATCAGCCGTTACGACAGGTCTTTACGCGGCCTGAGACGCCTGGTAGGTTACTCAAGTGGAATATCGAACTGAGTCATTTTGATATCACTTATACTCCAAGGAGAGCCATTCAAGGACAAGTCTTAGCAGATTTCATCGCTGAATTTACCATTCCAGAGGGCTTGCCCGAAACCAGTAAATTTCCTGAATGCATCTAGAAGCTGCATACCGATGGTGCATCCAACGATCGGTGCTTGGGTGCTGGAGTAGTACTTGAAATCCCCAAGGGCCGATCCATATGCTATGCTTTGAAGTTTGAGTTCCGTGTGACCAATAACGAAGCTGAATATGAAGCCTTGCATGCTGGATTGAAGCTAGCTCGTGATCTAAGAATTGTTGCTATGGAAGTTTACTGTGATTCTCAATTAGTCGTATGTCAGGTTCGGGGTGAATATCAGGCCAAGGATCGAAGACTAACTGCTTACCTCACTCGAGTCCAGGAAGTGCTTGACCAATTTGATTATTATGCCATCTTCTACATACCCCGCGAGTCCAGGAAGTACGGGTGAAGCGCAGCAGATGTGGCTCATTCCTGTTAAAACTTTATCCTCACCAAGCATTGATGAGAAGGAGATCGACTCCGTATTTGAGGCTACTTCCGGAAGGGAATCATGGATGACTCCGTACTGGAATTACATCGAGCATGGAACACTACCTGAGCATAGGAGTAAAAGAAGACAAATTCTTCGAAAAGCCTTGCGATTCAGAATCCAGAATGGTATCATGTATAAAAGAGGATATTCCGCTCCTCTCCTCCGATGTGTCGCGCACGATGAGATTAAATGAGTGTTACACGACGTACACGAAGGAGAATGTGGCGATCACACCGGGGGGCAGGCTCTCGCTAAGAAAGTACTCCGATACGGGTATTACTGGCCTACCGTGGACCGTGATGCAGCAGACTATTCCAGGAAATGCGATAAATGCCAGAGACACGCTCGAATTCCTAGAGCCCCACCTATCGAGATAACCCAGATGGTCAGCTCGTGGCCGTTTGCAGTATGGGGTATCGATATTATTGGAACTCTACCCTTGGCCAAAGATGGAGCGAAGTATGCCATCGTCGCAATTGACTATTTTACCAAGTGGGCTGAAGCTGAAGCCCTTGCAAAAATCACGACGAAGAAAGTAATCAACTTCGTAGTCTGCAACATTATCTGCCGATTTGGTCTCCCACATACCATTCTCACTGAGAACGGAGCCCAGTTCGACAGTGTTGAATTCTAGAATTTCTGTCAACGATTCCATATGCTCAAGAAATTCTCTGCAGTTGCTCACCCTCAAGCGAATGGCCAAGTCGAAGCAGTTAAAAAGGTTATCAAATCTATTCCGAAGAAATGACTGGAAAAGGCCGGGGGCAAGTGGGTCGATGAACTTCCTATGGCCTTATGGGCTTATCGAACGACTCACAAGTCCGCTACCGAACACACTCCATTTTCTCTATTTTAGAGCTCAGAAGCCGTTATTCCAGTCGAGATGGAAGTACCTTCTTATCGCGTGACTTATTATGACTCGAAGACTAATGCCATATTACTTGCTGAATCTTTGGACTTACTGGATGAGAAGCGTGAAGAGGCTGATTTAAGGGCAGCCGCATATCAAAATCAAGTCGCCCGATTATACAATGTCAAGGTTCGACCACGGACCTTCGAACTTGGCAATCTCGTTTTGAAAAGAATTTATCCGGTTTCTTCACACATGAAGCCAAATTGGGAAGGACCGTATGTGATCACCCAAAAACTCGGAGATGGCACATTCAAGTTATCGACCGTTGACGGTTTTACTTTACCGAGAGCTTGGAATAGTGAAAGCCTCCGTCGCTACTACATATGACAGGCTTTATTTATTTGATTCATTCTTTTATTTGCAATTTGTTTCTGCATTTTGAAATGTGAATTTGTAATAAGGCAACTGACTTTGCCATATTTTCTCATTTCATCAATGAAATGCCATCTCTTCGAGACAGAGCTGTGATTTATTGAATATGACGTACGACATCACGATGCATAGAGAGCTAAGTTCCATCAAGTGGTGGAATTTATTGAAATAGGGAGTGACTGTGATATGACCTGTCACTCACTAATGAAACCCGAGCTCGGGGGCAATTCACTACGCTAAAATCAAAGAGGATTGATACACGACAATCCTTAAAACAACTCCAACCTCCCAGAGCGCGAGTTGGAGCATAAAAATCCTGAATACGGTTTTGGAGAGGGAAGGCCCGTCTGCGTAACGACTTCGACCGTATCCTAACCAAGTTAGAGGAGGATGGACTCATCCATCTAACGACCTCGCTTGTTAACTTGGGGTGGATGTGATCCGACTATCCACGATCCCGATAAATTCATCGTTCCTAGCGTGTGAACGACCTCCTAAAAAGTCTAAACAGATGTGACTGACCATCTGTCAACTAACTCCAAATTTCCGAAGTGCGAATTAGAGTACAAACATCAACTCTAGGTTCCTGGAGTGCGAACCGGAGTATAAACACTAACTCCAAATTTCCGGAGTGTGAATTAGAGTATAAACATCAACTCTAGGTTCCCGGAGTGCGAACCGAAGTATAAACGCTAACTCCAAGTTCCCAAAACGTGAATTGGAGTACAAATACTAAGTCAAAGTTCCCGGTGCGTGAACTGTACTGCAAACATCGATAGCTTTCGGATCCCAACGTGCGAACCAGGTTATCGATTACAAATAACTCTGAGCCCCAGAGTGCAGTCAGAGTATAAATATAACTTGGGTGCGGACGACCACTCAAAAAATTAATCTAAGTCCTTAGAGCGTGGACAGGTGCTTAAAATTTTTAATAGGTGCCATTGACCGCCCAAATACGAATTCTGATCCCCGGAATGTGGATGCGATTATTGCAAGTGAACAAGTGCGATTCAGCCGCTCGCCCTTCACCTGTTTCTACATCGATTTGACGATGTTAAGCTTGGAAAATAGAGATAAACTGCGGTCGCTAGCCGATCAGTGCAACTGGTTCCCCAAACTGGGGGCAGGGCTTAAGTGTAAATCGCTAGCTGGAGCAATGTGATATCGAAAGTCTAACTTAATCTCCAATCACGGCTTGTGTTCATGATTTTCAGGCTTGGTGTATGGAACAAATTCAACTCCAGAACCGATACTCCACAAGCATACCGAACTAAGATTCGAACGTTACAACACTTAAGCATAAGAAACAGGAAGAACAGTTGAAGCGAAGAAAACAAGAAGTTTCATTTCAACTAACTGAAAGTAAAGGTTCATGTACAAGTTTTATCAAAAAAATGCCTTCTAGCGGGGTCCAAATCCACATCTATACACGACCCATAAAAGCAAAAGTAAACTCCTATCTACCCAAAAAACATGCCTAAGGAGCCTATTTATTCCTTCTTCTTCCTTGGCTTCTTCTTCGGCGTGGAACCGCCGGCACCACTAACGATCCTTCGTTTCGAGCTTTTCCCTTTAGGCGGGGAGTCCCCAGGCGGATGCATAATATCAATTTCCTCCTCCGAACTTGAGTCTAAGGGGATGCACCCTGCAGGAGGAGTCGGAGGAACTGGATCTACGACCGGGGGCGGAATTGACGCACTAGTATCAACAAGCGTACCCCCGGGTGATATCATTCTAAATGGAGTTGGGCCAGATGCCTTCAATCCACCCTCAGAACCACCGCCATGAGCCGCTGCCTCCATTTCTACGTTGATTTAAACTAGTATCTCTGCTTCATGAGCAGCATGGGCTTCACTGGGTGCAGCGATAGTCTGTGTCGAAGTGCTAGAGGCAGGCGGAATTCCACTAAGGACGAACGGTAAGTCCGCAAAGGGGTCGCTCTATCGGCCTAAGAGCTCATTCATCATATGCTCATCAAAAGAAAGTGAGCTCCCCTGTGTTACTTCAATAGGCACGGCCGGGTCGTAGTGGTCGCCTCGGTGATAATGGCCTCCTGCATTTGTTGTGATTCCTGGATCGCAGGAGGCACTACTGATGTAGCTTTAGTCACTGGACAAGGAAAAAGAAAAAGTTGTTAGTACATGCTTCAATGCAAGTACTTCATTTCAGACACACACGAGATTTGTGCAGAGTACCTTCCTTAAATTGACTCGTGGCTGACTGAACAGCTTCCAAAGAGTGCTCCCTTAAAGGAGATAAGTGTGGTTGTTCCGGGTCATAGGCTAGGACGGGCTGCGGTTCAATCGCTGGGACCGGCTCAGATCCAGATGAAGTAGCCATCTCAGAACTTGTGGCTTGATGTGCGACGCCAGAGCCCTCGCCAATTTCTAGGTGCTGGGTGCCCGTCTCTCTCTTACATGAGCAATAATAGAGTCATGAAGAACCTTCTTTTCATCTTCGCTCAATATGCGGTTCTCCAGCTCAAATTCGTCAAGGGCACCACCCAATAACACTGCCTTCTCTTCTTCAACCAACAAATTCCAAGCGTTATAGAGATGAGTTTAGTAATCGTCAAGCCATGCTAGATTCCTATGTCTCAACACACTGGCGTTATAAGTGACGAGAAGCTCCTCTATATCCGCCTCGAGCCTGGTCTCCACCAATCGAACCTTCTCATCGACCTCGGCCTCTACCTCACGGACTTTTTCCATAGCTGCATCTCTCTCCCTTTGAAGCACCACCGCTTGATCGCATGCTTCTTATGCGGAAACATTAGCAACATCTCTCTCTTTTATGATTTCCGAGACTTTGGCCTTAAGCTCGTTCAGCTCTTTCAGGGCTGCATCCCGCTCAGCGGTCACGATGGTGTTCCTGTGGCCAATGTCCTCCACTATGGCATAGTGCTCCGTTTCATTCTATCCATCGCCACGGGCCTCGTCGGCCTTCTCAAGAGCTTCAAACTCAGATTTACGAGAAGATCGGCCTCATTATTAAGCGCTTGAATGATCCGGTCTTTCTGGCTGAGTTCTTTCTCCAGCCTTTCAATCGTGACTGCCCGGTCGAAGGCCACTTCGATGCCTTTTTCGCAGTTTTTGACCACTTCTGATATTGGAAGAATATATCCGCAACATAATCATGCACTGTGTGTTCGGCCGACGTCGGAATCCTTTTCAAGCGCGGAGGAAAGACGAACCTATCAAAAAAATATCAGGAAAATCCTTTCTCAGCTGAGCGAGCCTAATCGCTCCTTCCCCAGTGGGCTCGACGAGCGCCTGCGTAGTAGTTGAGGGGTCTGCAACTTCAGTTCAACGTTGAGATTCAGGCCTAGACGATTGGGAAGATGGTTTGCGCCGCGGAGCTTTCGAAGGTCGTGAAACATGAACTGGCGGCGGTATAGGAGCTCTGGGAGGTAGCGTACGAGATCGAGACCGACTCCTATACCCCTTATCTTTGTCAGATCGTTCTTGACTAGTGTCCCCTGATCATAGTCTCTGTCTCCTTCTCTCCTATGCAATTCGTAGTATGATGAACATCGTCGTTCGTTGCGTAGATTACCAAGCATTGAGCCTTGACCAGACATGGTATCTACAAAGCAAAACATGCAAAAGTTAGTAGTTTTTCACAGTGGACGTTTTATAGTCAGAAATTGTGTAGTGCCATGAAGTGTGAATGTATGTGCAACCCCCCGACTAAGCGGATGTGTTGACCACGCTAGTGGGCAAAGACTTGCTTAAAACTAAGGTGTGTTGGAGTTCATCCAATTCGGCATCATGTTGCATGGACACGTCGCCCGGGATTGGAATATCAGCGAGCCCTTCATAAATATTTTCCGTTCTTGGGGGAGACGCCTTCGAAATTCTAACTCCGGAGGCAGGATGGGACGCCAACACAGATTTTCATCTCCCCAATTTGGATTGCTTGAAAACGGCTGCCTTGCCTTTTCTCTTTTCATCAGAGTCCTGAATTGCATCTGAGGGCCCGACCAAAGGTTCGTCATCAGAATGGGTTCTTTCAAAATCAACTTCCTCAACTATGAAAACTATGGGTTTCCTGAGCTTAACTCGTTCCCTCGAGATAGGCCTTAGTGTGCCCTCGAGCCTTATACTCTGTCTCCGCTCGATCAGCTCTAGAATACTGAGGTTCCTATCCGTCAAAACCAAGTCGATGTTCCTCTCTTCACTTGGGACCTCTTGGAGAACCCGGACTATCTCCTTTTACTGTCTGCCTTCGGGTCGCTGAATTATCACTGTAAAGAAAAAGAAATATGAGTTTAACTTCGTCTATAACTGTCTTATCAACTACTCGAGAAGATAGCAATACTCACGTATGAATAGCCATCGACTGGCAAATCCTGGAGGGCACCTGACATAGAACCACTCCGTCTTGAAGTAGCTCAACCTGGTCCACGACCCTGTAGCCACTTGACAGTTCCTTACTACCTCCAGGAATGTAAAAGATGGACTATCTGTTCGACTCTTGAAGTTGAACAAGTCGGTTGGGAGTGGTGGTCGATAAAGATACTCCATGAATACTATAAACAAGCTGCTCAGCAGAGCGTATCCATTTGGGTATAGCTGGGACGGAACGATCCCCAGAAAAGACAACACTTCTCTTATATATTGATTGAACGGTGGGAGCGTCCCAGCTGCATACGCATGGAGATTGAATGTAGTGTACCCCTCCGGTGGATTGTGCGGTCTGTCGTTTGGTCCTGGCAATAATACGTCATCCATCGACAGACCGTGTCTCAAGCATATTCTCCCTAGCATATCTTCAGAAATGTGGGATGAAACAGAATCTGGCGGACTATCGATGAAAGATGCATCAGGTGCCTCGTCCTGAGCTGGATCGATGACTTCAGCCCCAATGACCGGTATTTCAAGCGTCGGAGGAGTTAAACTCTGAATTTCTTGTGGCTGCGAGCTTGAAGTTTCCATTGCTAACTAACTCATGAAAAACCATCATTAGGCGATAATGAGCCCGTGCGTCCCCAATGTGAAGTGTGTGAATGTGTTGTGCGATGTAGCGCTCTGCAGTACTTGAAAACATTTAACAGATATAATGGAGGAATGCAAACGACGAAGACTTCAGAATCCAGTTGGGATGACCGTCATCGCTAACCATCAAAACCAAACCATCCGGATGTTGGCAATCGATCCGAATTAAAATTTCTTGTTATGTTGTTAAGTTATAGCTCCATCAACTAGCTTCGAAAGGCAGTCAAATGTACAATTCTACGGTCAAGTCCGATTATGCAAGGCAGAAGCTCGTTGGAGTCGAAAGTTCAAATGTGCAAAAGTTCTCTAAATCTATCAAACTTTGGCTTGGGATCGATTGCCATAGCTCAAATTAGTGACAAGTCAGAGGCCTCCTTTTCGTATCAATTGTGTTCGAAAACGATACGTTTCGTATCGATCGAATTCGAATCGATACGCTTCGTATCGATCAAATTCGCATCGATGTGTTTCGTATCGCCCCGGTTCGAATCAGTACATCTCGTGTCGTTCAATTTCGAATCGATACACTTCGTATCGATTAAGTTGTGCAAACTTCGTATTGATCACAACTCGAAAACTTCGCATCGATCATATTCACAACTATCAAAAATAACGGAGTTCGTATCGATCGTTTGCTCAGAACTTCGTATTGATCATGCTTCTTATGGCTTCATATTAAGTGCTTCAAATCGATACAAAGTGTGTCCACCCAGGATCGATAAGGACCCCATCACTCCTCAATCAACACTACATCGATGCGAACCCCACATCCGGTCATCGATACGAAGTCAAGCCATGATCTTTCTTTTCATCGGTACGAAATGGAGGTCGAGCAACCATCAATCGATTGCTCAATATCCTTAACCCCTTCTTCTCCAACCTACACGAGCGCTGCCATGGCCACTCTTGACCAAACTTTGGCCCAGATCTGGCCTTAGCGCTTGCCAAAATTGGTAGTCGACAAATATGGTATGGATCTGAAATTCAAACTCCGTCGCATGAATTTGGTCATAACTGATTAATTACCTAGATTAAAGTTGGAATTTGAAGGATTGAAGGACCGAATTTGATCGGTTCAAAGGTAATATGCAGTTCCTCTTTTCGCAAGTTCGTGGATCGATGCGAAAGTAGAAAGTAGGTAAGGCAACAATAAAAAGTAAAAAGTGAAAAATGGCCAAAGTTCGAAGTATTTATGTGGATACTAGGGAGAAAGAGGGCCGATTTACCTCCCAGTCAACATGACCGGTTACTGTAGGTCAACACTCAGACCGAGTCGAACGGCGAGTTCTAATCCATCAACCCAAGCTCCCATCCATTCGAAATGTTCAGTAGATCCATCGATACGAAGTACGCGATGAAGTTAGCTTTGGAGACAATTGAGTTCGATCGATTCGAAATTTTATTCACATCGATGGGTTCACAGTCACGGTCCGTCGTTGCGGACTGTTCTGTTCGAATCAATTGGTTCCATCGATACGAACGTCAATGTCGAATCCATCAAAGTACGTACACATCAATGCGAAGTATCCATATCAAATCCACCGAATGCAATGTCCATCAATGCGAGAGCAACCTTTCGAACTTCTATATCGATTCAGGAGAGGATCGATACGAAGGAACGCCCAAAAACGACCATCAAGCGTTGTCGCAACTCGAGTTTCACATCGATTCAGGAGAGGATCAATACGGAATTCGATACGAGGAAATTGACAACAACTTGTGAACGTGCAACGTTAACGAGAGTCGGGTTAACATGTATACGTGCACAACAGACTAATATTCAATCTTCAGCATTCATAGGAATTGGATGTTTATCTAGTAGTAATTACGGCGATAAACAACTAAGCATTATCGTACAGCAACTCAAAGTTACAACTCTCAACGAAAAAGCAAAAGCTGTTCAGAGTGAAGACGACAACTTTTCAAAGCACGTCATGTTTCCACAAGACGTACTTTGGGGGGCAAATGTTATCCCTCCTTTTGGCAAGGCCGAGATATCAAGGAACTGGTTGAAAGCCAAGGATCGTTCGTCCTCGTTATCGAGCATGTCAAGGTTCGCTATGGATGTCGATAAATGTTGTCCGAGTCCGAATCAGGCTACAATCAGCAAGTCATGACAAGCGAAGCCATGAAATCCGGCGTTCCATATTTCAGGTCAATCCGAGTTCATATGTTCAAGTTAGGATCGATGCAAGTAGTAGGAGATAACCTTGGTTTCGTATCCATCAGTGCAATTTGGTTCGTATCGATGTTGTTCGTATCCATCAGTGCACTTTGTTCGTATCGATGTTGTTCGTATCCATCAACTTCGCACCAATCGGTCTCGTATCCAACAGACAGTCTCGCTTCGCATCGATCGTCCATCACCCACTTCGTATCCATCGGCTGGAGACATGTTCGAATCCCTAGGTTATACCTAGTTTGCATCCATAAAGCGGCCATACTCCATAACCATTGATTAATCATTGCTTGTATCCATCGAACCAAGCCACATCGTCATCTATTTGAATCCATCATATGGCCGCTTGTTCGTATCCATCAAGTTGTGGTAACTTTGATCGGTACGAACAAGGACCGAGTCAATGGATGCGAACAAGGCTACCTAAATCAGTTCGAACTAGCGTAACTCCACCGATGCGATACATACAATGGTCATCGATGCAAATGATGCAAGATTCATGGATGCGACATGGTCAACTCAGAGCAAAGAGTGGATCGATGCGAGGAATGCGCCCCACGTCACCGCGTCATCACGTGCACAATCGATTCGAAGCTAATCGGTTCGAAGACATGGATTCGAACCAGACAGCCATCCGAGAAACTCGAACTCGCATCAATCATAACTCAAGATCCACCGATCCAAATGCTATGAAATTTTCAAAGGAGATTACGTACAAGCCAAAGATTGCTCCCACCAAGTTTCAGCTCCATTGGACACGATCTTGATCGATACGAATTGATTTCGTATCGATCACAGATCGAGTCGAAACTCTCCGGGATCGATCGCGTGGGCCCACTCACGTGCCAGAAGGAGTCTCTCGAAGTTTGACCGAAATATCAGCCTCCTACGCCTATATATAGAGCCCCAGAGCCTACAAAAAATGGATCTTTTGATTCTCAAGTGCCAAGACTCTGCCGGATCGAGTTTTGCATTTTAATCTCGCTGTTGGTTTCGAATTCCAAGTTGTAATCTACTGTTGTTCGCTGTAACCACGTGTAATCGTTGAAAGAGAATCAATAAAGTCATAAAAACTTCATAGTGGACGTAGGCAACACGCCGAACCACTCTAAACTTCTTGTCTGTGCATTTACCTTTCTGTTTGTTGGAGTTTTTGTTAGATAATCTTCATTTTAAATTTATATTCTTCACTGTTATCTCTTCAAAAACTTCCGAAGAGTGTTGTGCCCATTTTTGGTACAAACATATAATTTACTATGTTATTAATAACTATTTGTCCTAATTATAACTATTATCAATGTAGTTGTATATTACGCTGTGTGTGTGTGTGTGTGTGTGTGTGTGTATGTGGTCGGTTTTAATCAGCAAGTGTGGTTATACATGTGTGTGTGTATTATTGTTAGGAAGATTTTTCTTCTAACTAACACCCCTAAATTTTCGAAAGCTAGTTCTTAAAGGATGTAGGCAAAGTTAATGAATACCAAAACTATGCAAAAAAGAAGTGTTGAAAGGTAAAAAAGATATAAGATTTCTAGTGGTTCAGGACCGAGATCCTTATGTTCACTTTGAAGATTCTACTTCTGGCTTTGTTCCTCAATTTGATGCACAAATACATGTATGACCAATTCTTCCATTAACGATCTTTTGATTAAAGCTTTCTAAAAGGAGTAAGGAATATTGAATGATTGTAGAATGTGAGGAAATCTTCCATCGTCCCATTTTCAGTAGCACGTGGTCTTTTATTTGTAGCAAACTTAAGGTTCTCCCATTGGTGTAGGGACTTTCACTTGTATTAATGACTTGGCTTATTATAAGCGACTTTGATTCAAACATTTGTCATCATCTATTTGAAAGTGCTCTGGCGCAAATTGCTGATGTGATGCATATGTATATATAGCTTCTTGGACTCTTTTATTTATCCTGACTTGTCTAGGGCTATTGAGTTGTTGATTGTTGAGACTTGTTGAGACTTGTTGAGATGTCTTTGGTCGTGGGAGCTGCTGCTCTTGGCTAAGCTTGTTGTCTTCATTGGACAATGATCTTGATCTTAGTTACTGCTTTGATTCATGTTCTCAGAATATATGTTATCAGATACTAAGTTTGGTACCTAAGCTCTCGTTGCAAACCAAATGAAGGGTCTCGGAATTATAAGCTAATGATTTTTTTTCTTTTGAGTATTTATGATTTATACTTTTAGAAATTATAATGTAACACATGCCTCCCAAAGTTCGCCACACATGATTAATATGAGTTGGACTTTGGAAAGAATAGCATGATATCACATTTTATACTTGGCTTGTTTGTTTTATGCCCATCATGAAGTTTGTCCTGAGCTTTTGAGTATGTGGTATTCAGAAAGAATTTGGAAGCATTGATTTATCAAGACAACTTGTCTAGAGGATTTTGGAAACAGTTTGAAATTTAAACTCATCTAGAGGGTTTCGAAAATAATTTGGAATCTAACCTCATCTAAAGGTATTGAAATCAACTTAAAATCTAACCTCATCTAGAGGGGTTCGAAAATAATTTGAAATGAGTGCCTAGAGCCGAAAATACTTCGATACCATGCTCTATTCATTTGGAATTGGTCTTACATAGGTATCGGCTTTGAAAACTACTAATGGTGGTATAATGCCTATATTTTGCAAGCTGCTATAAAAACGTGGTTCCCTATAAAACACCATGCATGGAAATTTTAACCTTGGCTCACTCTTTGCATGACACGATTTGGCAATGGCTCACTCTTTTGCATGACACTTTGACTGTGGCTCATTAGGTGCATTCGGCATAGTTGACTTCCCATGACCCACTCTTTGCATGACACTATCGACCATGGCTCACTATTATTAGTGATCTACCCAACGCATGGTTTTTCTTAACCATGGCTCACTATTATTGGGGATCTACCCAACGCATGGTTTTTCTTGACCTAATTTTCTAAATTTCTTAGGAATCTACCCAATTGCTTAATCTTCTTGAGAGTCAACCCAATGCATGGTACTACTTGACCATGGCTCACTATATTGGGGATCTACCCAATTTTGATTTTGTTGGGAATCTACCCAACTTCTTAATTATCTTGGGAATCTACACAATGCATGGCACTACTTAACAATGGCTCACTACATCGAGAATCTACCTAATTTTCTTGAGAATCTGCTAACTTTCGAAATCTTCTTGAGAATCTACTCAGTGCATTGTATTATTTGGCTGTGGCCCATTATATTGGGAGGCTCCCAATTTTTGTATTTTATACACTTTGCCTAATGGTGAAACTAATTAATTATTGTAAGGCGAAATCATTTACTTGGTGAAGCTAAGCAATTTCCGTAAGGTTGAATCATTTGCTTGGTGGAACTAAGCAATTACCGTAAGGCGAAATCATTTACTTGCCTAGGGGAGAAAGCATGGCTTTGAAACTTGTGTGATGCTATTTGATGAGAGTAGTATCATGACTAAAATGTTTTAATGCACGTTTTTAAAGTTGTGTGATATTGATCATGGCAATAATCAGGACTAAAACATTTTATGCAGTATTTGAATGTTGCGTGTTATTACTTGATAATGTTAATAATCATGACTAAAACGTTTGAGATAACGTTTGAAATGCTTAAAACTTTTGAAAGATTGTAGTTTCCAGCGGCGCGCCTGAATCACAGCTAAGAGATTAACTATTGTTCCAAACTTCAGATAAAACTTTATTTAAATGGTAATCGTGTGCTATGATATGTTTCAGATGATCAGCATTCCAAGCCCATAGTATTATATTGCCGTTTAGCCATTTTAATTTATATGTTCTAGGAGAGATGACATCGTGAATTATGAAGGGTCCTCCCCAAATTTGGGCCAAGAGGTCCATCTGTCGGATCCTTAGTGTTTGGCATTATCTTTCGGAGGACGAGGTCCCATTTTTCAAATTTTCTAACGCAAACCCTCTGGTTGTAGTATCTGGTCATCTTCCGAATGTACACTACTGTTTTCAAAGTGGCTTGATCCTGGAGCTCACGTAACAAACATAATGACTCCTCTCAGAGCTCTACAATATGTTGCAAATTATAAAATATCTTTGGTGGGAAGCAATATCTAACTCAACTGGGAGCATGACTTCAGAACCATGAATTAGAGAGAAGGGAGTATGTTTTGTCAAGGTCTTAGAGTTTGTCCTATAGGCCCACAGAATGAAAGCTAATTCATCTGTCCCGTTGCCTTTGGCCTTATTTAATCTTTTCTTCAAACATGCTTTAATAGTTTTGATATCTGCCTCTACCGCCTCATTTGCTTATGGATGGGTTACCGAAGAAAAGCTCTTAATAATACCATGATCTCAGCAATATTCTATAAATTCTTGACTTTTAAATTGAGTGCTATTATCTGATAACCTGGAAGATCAAATCTGGATATTATATTTTTCATCACAAACTTTATCACTTGATGGGAGGTTATGGTAGCTAAAGGTTCGATTTCGACCCATTTTGTAAAGTAATCAATTTCCATTATGGGATACCTTGCTCCTTCTTTGGTAGTCAAAAGGGGACCAATAAGTTCAATGCCCCAGATATCAAAGGGCCATGGACTCATCATTTGGGTAAGCTCGCTAGAAGGAGCTCTCGACACTTTCGCTTTAAATTAGTACTTATTGCATTTTCTTACATAGTCTAGTGCATCTTGGCTTAGTGTCGGCAAGTAAAAGCCTTGCTTAAGTATTTTATTTGCTAGCTTATGTCCTCCATGGTGGTCACCAAAAATCCCATCGTGGGTTTCTCTCAATAATTGTTGACCTTCTGAGATTGTTACATATCCAGAGTATGGAGTTGAGAATCCCATCCTATAGAATACTCTATCTACAATGTTGAACTTTAGGGCATTATATTTAATCTATCTTGTTTTGACAGCATCCAAAGGTAGAATGTCCTTAGTTAAATATCAGATATAGGGCGACATCCAATTTTCTTCAATTACTACTGGTGTTATAGTTTTACTTAAGGCTGCTTGAGCTCGAGTTAGAACTAACACTTTCCCTTGTACATGTATGCTAGGTTTCTCCAGAATCTCAACTGGAATGAAATTGAACTCTCTTACATTATTTGGTCTTGCATATTTTGGTAAGTCATCGGCCTTAGCTTTCTGTCCCTGGGTATGTTTTCTATATGATAACTCCCAAAAGCTTCAAGTAGTTGCTTCACCTATTTAAAATAGAGAGCTAAACTCGGTTCTCGGGCTTGGTAGTAACCAAGAACTTTTTTGACTACTACTTAGGAATCACTATATATTCGGATCTCTGAAATCTTCATGGAAATAGCCATCTATAATCCAGCAATCAAGAATTCATACTTGACGGCATTACTGGTTCATGAGAAGACGAGCTTTATTGCGCAACATATTTGCTGGTTTTTTGGGGTCACCAAGTTATCCCTTGTCCAGTTGAGTCTCCGTCAACATAGAGTTCCCAAGAGGGTTGTTTATTCTTGTTCTCTTCTTTTTCGGCTTCGGCTTCGAAATCAGTGCATTCCATAAAGAAGTCAGCTAGTGATTGACCCTTGATTTTCGTCCTAGGTTCATATGATATCTCATATTGGTTGACTATAGCCCACTTAATTAACCTCCATGTAGTTTTGTGTTTGCTGAAAACTTATCGAAGCGGTTGATCCGTGGCCTTTAATAGGATGGACTGGGAAATATGGACGAAGCTTTCTTGCTGTGAACACTAAGTTGTAGGTGAGCTTTTCAATTATTGGGTAGGGTTTCTCTATTGGATCTTGTCTTTTACTTACATAATATACGGGTCTCCGGATCCATTATCATATCTCACTAAGGTTGAATTTATGGCCTGATCCGACGTAGCTAAATAAATGAACAAAGTTTCTCTATCTATTGGTTTAGACAACACTGGTGGAGAACTTTGGTGCTTTTGCATGTCTTTGAAAGCCTTTTGCAGGTCTTTGAACGAACTTGTCAGTTGATCGGCTTATGAACCTGTTCAAAGCATCAATCTTCCCATTTAAGCTCATTAGTTCCTTTCCATTAATTGGAGCCTTCATATTGGTTATTGCTTTTATCTGATCCTTGTTTACCTCTATCCCTTTAGCACTTACTATAAAAACCAAGAATTTCCCAAACTATATTCTGAAGGTACACTTTTGAGGGTTCAACTTCAACTGATATTTCTGAAGAGCCTCGAATGCCTCGGCGAGATCCGAAGCATGACTCTCTGACTACTTCGATTTAACCAACATGTCATCAACATATACTTCTATGTTCCGACCTATCTAATTGGTGAACATTTGGTTGACTAACTTTTAATATGTTTCCCTTGCATTCTTAAGACCGAAGGGCATTAGTTTGTAACAAAAAAACCCGTGTTGGTAACAAAGCTCATATGTTTCGCACAGGCTTGAAAATTAGAATTTGATTATACTAGGAATAAGAATCCATAAATGAAAGCAATTGGTGCCTACTGGTAGCATCCACTAACTGATCAACTCCGACAGAAGGAAGCAATCCTTTGGGCAAGCTTTTTTTAAATAAGTGAAGTCAATACAAGTCCTCCACTTCCCATTTGGTTTCTTTACTAACACCGGATTAGCTATCCACTTCGGATAGTAAGCATTTCAGATGAAGTTATTCTTTTACAACCTTTCGATTTCTTCTTGTAGGGCCATATATCAGACCTTGTCTAAAGGTCTCCTTTTTTGCCATACGGGAGTAAAATTTGGATCTCAAGCAATGGCAAATGACTAAGGGGTCAATTCCTAACATATCATCATGAGTCCAAGAGAATATATCTTAGTTATGCTTGAGAAAGGAAATTAGCTCTTGTTGGATAGCTGGATGAAAATAAGTTCCTATCTTAACTGTCTTAACTTGTTATTTCATCTAGGAATACTTATTCTACAGTTTCGGCTGCTGATGTTGTCTTGGTTTTTTGTCTTGAGTCGAGTCAAGCTCAATTTATTCTTCTTATAAAATTTCTTATATAGCATGAACAATCTTTCTATTTTTCCCAGAAGACTTACTACTCTGCCCCCATTCTGTCTCATTATTGTTATCCCGCCTTTTGGCAAGGCCGAGATATCAAGGAACTGGTTGAAAGCCAAGGATAGTTCGTCCTGGGTATCGAGCATGCACAAGTTCGCTATGGATGTTGATAAATGTTGTCCGAGTCCGGATCAGGCTACAATCAGCAAGACACGACAAACGAAGCCATGAAAGCTAGCGTTCCAAATTTCAGGTCAATCCGAGTTCGTACGTTCAAGTTAGGATCAATGCAAGTAGGAGGAAATAACCTTGGTTTCGTATCCATCAATGCACTTTGGTTCGTATCGATGTTGTTCGTATCCATCAGTGCACTTCAATTCGTATCGATCAAGATCGTGTCCAATGGAGCTGAAACTTGGTGGGAGCAATCTTTGGCTTGTAGCACTTCAATTCGTATCGATCAAGATCGTGTCCAATGGAGCTGAAACTTGGTGGGAGCAATCTTTGGCTTGTACGTAATCTCCTGTGAAAATTTCATAGCATTTTGATCGATGGATAAATGTTATCCCGCCTTTTGTCAAGGCTGAGATATCAAGGAACTGGTTGAAAGCCAAGGATCATTTGTCCTGGGTATCGAGCATGCACAGGTTCACTATGGATGCCGATAAATGTTGTCCGAGTCCAGATCAGGCTACAATAAGCAAGACATAGCAAGCGAAGCCATGAAAACCAGCGTTTCAAATTTCAGGTCAATCCGAGTTCGTATGTTCAAGTTAGGATCGATGCAAGCAGGAGGAAATAACCTTGGTTTCGTATCCTTTAGTGCACTTTGGTTCGTATCGATGTTGTTCGTATCCATCAGTGCACTTTGATTCGTATTGATATTGTTCGTATCCATCAACTTCGCACTGATCGGTCTCGTATCCATCAGACAGTCTCGCTTCGCATCGACCGTCCATCACCCACTTCGTATCCATCGGCTGGAGACATGTTCGAATCCCTCGGTTATACCTAGTTCGTCTCCATAAGGCGGCCATACTCTGTACCCATTGATTAATCATCGCTCGTATCCATCGAACCAAGCCACATTGTCATCTATTCAAATCCATCATAAGGCCGCTTGTTCGTACCCATCAAGTTATGGTAACCTTGATTGGCACGAACAAGAACCGAGTCAATGGATGCGAACAAGGCTGCCTAAATCGGTTCGAACTAGAGCAACTTCATCGATGCAATACATACAACGGTCATCGATGCAAACGAGGCGAGATTCATGGATGCGAAACGGTCAACTCGGAGCAAAGAGTGGATCGATGCGAGAAATGCGCCCCACATCACCGCGTCATCACGTGCACGATCGATTCGAAGCTAATCGATATGGAGACATGGATTCGAACCAGACAGCCACCCGAGAAACTCAAACTTGTATCGATCATAACTCAAGATCCACCGATCCAAATGCTATGAAATTTTCATAGGAGATTACGTACAAGCCAACGATTGCTCCTACCAAATTTCAGCTTCATTGGACCCGATCTTGATCGATACGAATTGATTTTGTATCGATCACAGATCGAGTCGAAACTCTCCAGGATCGATCGCGTGGGCCCACTCACGTGCCAGAAGGAGTCTCCTGAAGTCTGAGCAAAATATCAGCCTCCTACTCCTATAAATAGAGCCCCAGAGCCTATAGAAAATGGATCTTTTGATTCTCAAGTGCCCAAACTCTAGCGGATCGAGTTTTGCATTTTAATCTCGCTGTTGGATTCGAATTCCAAGCTGTAATCTACTGTTGTTCACTGTAACCACGTGTAATCGTTGAAAGAGAATCAACAAAGTCATAAAAACTTCATAGTGGACGTAGGCAACACGTCGGACCACTCTAAATTGCTTGTCTGTGCATTTACCTTTCTGTTTTTTACATTTTTTGATAGATAATCTTCATTTTAAATTTATATTCTTCACTATTATCTCTTCAAAAACTTCCGAAGAGTGTTGTGCCCAATTTTGGTACAAACAATTATATTCTCTTAGATAGCCTGATATGTAGATTAATTCCCCAACCATGGAATCTTCTCACCATAGGAAAATTAATAAGGGTTTCCTATGAATTTTCATGAATTTAGAACTCATGGCATTAACTATTTCCCTAAATTCGAAGGAAGTAGGCTAGTTAATTTTGATATTGTTCTCATAAGATGAAGTTTCCCTTTATAGATCAAGTTCAAGCTTGCATAATATAGTCGCCTTAAGATCCATTAATATTCCCTTACAAACTCTACTCCTATTTCAGTGGGAAACTTTAAAGTAAATGCTTACTAAACACATATCCATCTGTAGTGTCGAGAGTTGTTCTTCCAAAGAAAGCGTTGTACACTGAGGGTATGCCCATGATAACAAAGGTAGTTTTGAAGATCTTACAGTGAGGGTCACTTCCAGTTTTGACTATTAGATTACACTCCAAGAGGCATGGTTCCTTCATCGTTGAATCCATATGGGAGCTTGACTGGTTTTGAGTATGCCCTTAGGTAACCCCATCTTATTGAAAGCGTGCTTGAAGATTATATTAACAGCAACTCTGGTGTTACCCATTATCTCTGCAACTTCCAAAAGTCCAATTTGAGCTGTAATTACAAGTGGGTCATTGTGGGGGTGGCAGACACCTCGCCGATCAGAGTCACGAAATGTAATTTTCAGTCCAACCTTCTGTTTTTTTCTCAACTCTCTTCATCTCATACCCCGAGACATCTCCACTTTTGGCTTCATTAATGTACGGTTTCCAAATACCATTATTTTCCCAAGAAATATGGTCCTTCCAAAATGATGTCAAAAAGTTCCAAGGGACTGTAAAAAAAATCTCAAAGCCTGTGCCTGAGGTTATGCATTTTCATTTCCTGTTGGCACGGTGGCTCCTTGAGTGTTATCATTGTTCAAAAAATCATTTAACTATCCTTCTCTGATAAGCCTATTTATAAAGAACTTCAAAAATCGACACTCTTCGATGCTATGTCTATTCTATCGATGGGAGCTATAATATTTTCCTCCCTGATTACATTCTGGCTCCTTCCCTCTTCTCGAAGGGTATGAGATTTGGTCCTGAGTCATGGCATAGATTTGAGCATATGAATGAGTTGGGGGATATGATTCCATTACTTGAGATTCCTTCTTAAATATTTTGGCCGAAGTGAACTTCTTATTGTCACCATTCTAGTCTGGGTTCTTTTTGACAGTTCCCTTTGATTCTTCAATTCGAATTTCTCCTTGAGCTCGAAAAATGAACTTGTTCATAGATTTGCACTCCTTCCTCAACAGATCATCCTAGAATGGTGTATTCCTCCACAATCCTAAAGTGATAGCTACCAACTTGGTTTCATCTGTCATGCCCTTGCATCGAGCCGATATGTCACTAAACCTTTTGCAATAATCCACTAGAGATTCTCCTCTCCTTTGCCAAAAGTCGACAAGTAAACTTAGTCCTATTATAGTATCTCTAGAGGCAAAGTATTGTGTCAAGAATTCTGTGGTTTGCTATTCCCAAGTGCTAATAGAATTTAGTGGATAACTTTGGAACTATTTCAAGGTGGGTTCATTGAAGGTCGCAGGTATTAATCCGCATTTGATCTCGTCCGAAGCCCACATTGCTTGCGTCTGAATTTTACATAAAGCAATGTGATCTTCTGGATCGGATGTTCCATTATAAGAAAGTTTCAAGATCATGAACCCCTGAGGCATAGGAGCTTTCATGATTTCTCGAGAAAAATGTTGAACTTTTCAGAGCTTCATTTCGACATCAATACTAGATCGATCCTCTAGCAGCTTATGTACCTGCTTTGGTAACTTCATTAACAAGGCTTCCAAAGCACGATACTCATCGAGTCTTAGAGTTTTAGCTTCAACATTTTTAGTTTGTGGCCTATTTTGTTGCCTTCCTTTGAAGTTTACCCTTTTAGGACTTAGAGTCAATGACCTCTCAGATGATCCCATTCTTGTCATATTTGCAGTCTCGGATTTCTTAGCTGCTTCCATGAATCCAGCTTCTAAGGCCTCATTAGTCATTGGTAACATTTCGTGGTTTCGGTTGAAAGATGATGAGTTCTCGTCTTCCTTAAACATAGCCAAAACCTTTTCTCTGATTTGGTAAAAGTGTTCTTAACTTTGTTCTGATAGTTATCTAAGCGTTATGCTAAGTCAGAAATGAAATTCAGCATCATTTGTTGAAACTCGCTTTCGGTAAGGGCTGGAGCAGCAGTTTCCTTATTAATAGTTTGATTTTTTGGGTCCAATCGATTCCCTTCATTCTTACGTAATTCTTTGACTCCTTCATCCTGGGCAGGGGAGCGAGGTGTCATTCAAGAGGATGACTTTGACTTTATGCTTAATTAAAAGTTTTGAGTTTGCTGGATTAGAAGAGAATAGAGGTTCGAGGGAGCCTCCTTCTAGCGCCAAAAATATTAGGTAGGTTTTTCGTCTGATTAACACCCTCAAAGTTTTTGGAAGCTAATTTCAAAAGGATGTAGGTAAATTAACGAATACCGAAACTATGTAGAAAATAAGGTTCGAATGATAAAAGAGACATAAAATTTCTAGTGGTTCGAGACTAAGATCCATAAGTCTACTTCGAAAATTTTGCTTATGGCTTTATTCCTCAATTTGATGTACATATACAACTATAGCCATTAACGATCTTTTGATTAAAGCTTTCTAAAAGGAGTAAGGAATACTGAATGATTGTAGAATGCCAGGAAATCTTCCACCAGCCCCTTTTCAATAGCACATGGTCCTCTATTTATAGAAAATTTAATGTTCTCCCATTGGTGTAGGGGCTTTCACTTGGATTAATGACTTGGCTTACTATAGGCGGCTTTGATTCAAACACTTATCGTTACATGGTTGAAAGTGCTCTGACATGGATTGCTGACGTGACCCTTATATATATATATATATATATATATATATATATATATATATATATATATATATCTTCTTGGATTTTTTTATTTATCTTGACTTGTTGATCTCGTCTTGGGCTATCTGAGCTGTTGGTTGTTGAGACTTGTTGAGATGCCTTTAGTCTCGGTAGTTGTTGCTTTCGGCTTAGCTTGTTGTCTTTATTAGAAAATCGTCTTAATCTTAGTTGCGCTTTGATTCATGTTCTCGAAGTACGTGATCTCGGAAATTAAGTCTGGTTCTTAAGTTGTCATTGGAAATGAATGATAGGTCTTAGAATTATAAGCCAAAGGTTCTATTCCTTTCGAGCTGCAACATATATATTCCTATTTCATTAATTCCTATGCTTATGGATCCAGAACATATTTATATGTACATTCTACAAAAAACGTTTATTTCCACACTTTAATATATTAGATCTATTCTTCTTAAAAAGGATTACTATTATCACTTTTTATAATTTAATCAAAATTGAGATTTTTACTTTGTTCGAAATTACAAGGAGTTATCTCTTTTCTTTTATTAAAAAAGGCAGTGCACACTATAGAGGAGAACATCTATATTTTACACATCTCTTTCCTTTTTGGTATATTCCTTATTATTTCAAACGACGCACTTTTTATACATAGTCGTGGAATCGGATAATTTATGGAAATTACATGAAAATAGATACAACTAAATTTTACCCAAAACGTCCCCAATAAATTAAAACATAGAAATTCGCATTCCAAGTCAAATTAGGGCAATCTAAATCTAACCAACAATTTACAAACCAATCAACATAAATCTAGAACAAATCTTGCAACCTTATCAACATTCTATTTTAACAAATTTAGGGATTTATTTCTAAACTTCTAGATTAAGGTGTTGATATCATTCATATTCCTATTACCAAATTTACATAACATGTAGGTGAGATTATAATTGAATACGTTCTTCCTAAGAAGATAACACCACAGTTCCTGCATGGGCATATTAATTAATTAAAACCCCAATAATATAAATTTCAGTGTTATATATGAATCATATAAATTCCCACTCACCTTTCAAGCTTTCCATATCTCCCAAATCTAAATCCAACCCTTTCATTGACTCATTTTCCTTTCCAATCCAAAAATATTATAACAAGATATATACATACCATCATAATTATGTATCTGAGAACAGATTTAGGTTGAGTGGAATACAGATCTATAATAATGAAATTTACCTTTTTCCACGGTATTGATTCGCTCCTTCTTTTCTTCTCTTTTATTTTCTAACCTTCTTTGATTATATACATATATCTAATATTTTCAATTAATAGAAATAATGGAGTAGGGAAAATTGTAGAGCTCTGCTGCTTTAATTAGAAAATATGATAAGTGAGGTGTTAAGCCATTATTTATAGGCCCTCGAATCAGTCATATCCATTAGATTTAAAATAACCAATTTCAGACCGTTCGACCAAGGTACAACCCTAGCCTCCATGTAACAACCCACCTTGAAACAGGTATAATTTTTGACCCAATAAAAGCCCATCGAATCTTAGACTCATTCCAAAGCCGACCGTTGATTGGTAAAATTGATATAATGAATAATATACGTAGTTGTATAACTACGATATTAGAATCTCGCCAAGGAAAATAAAAAATATAATATTACGAAATAAGTACCCATTTCATAAAAATTCAAATCTTAGAAATACAACATATCATCCCAAATACAATATCGTAAAAACAACAATAACATTTTTGAAACTAGGTGCATCAAAATATATCAAAAACATAATTAGATAGATAAATTGCTATAAGACTTAACCTCCACATTCATCTTCTAAATCAACATCAGCTCCCCTAACTTATGTATTGAAATGAGGAGGTGGTCATAACAACAATGTCCGATGAATGAAAATCTCAAGTCTTACCACAGTAGTGTTTGGGCAATATCATTTGGATAAGTATTTGAACCAAAAATAGCACAAACACCTGATAGATTGAGTAGGGAATAAAAGACGAAGAAAATAAATGAAAAACGAGCAAAAATAGAACATACTAGATTTATATTGGTTCAGTGTACTTCGGCCAACGTCCACTTCAAGTTTTTTTTTTATTATACCATCGTTTTTCAAGTACAATTCTTAGGATTGGTATAAATCCATTCCAGATCGGTATAAATCTGAGTGTGAATACAAGAAAATAGAGTAGTAGCGAGAGCTCAAAAGATCCTTAGAAATGAGCCCCTACCCTCCCATTTATAACGGTAGGAAGCTTAAAATGTCACCTGAAGATCTCCACCTTGTTCTCTATGACCGAGATTAGTTCTCCAAAAGATATAGGTGCCACCTCAGCAAAAATTATGGATCGGTACTAATCCATGGGCTTGCATCGGCACCAATCCATATGACAGTAAAATTGGTCATTGTGGACTCTTTGTTTAAGCTTGACTCTTAGTTAGCTTCATGATTCCATACTTATTTGCACCATTATTTTCTTGTTTCTGAGTCTAAATGATGGAACCATGGAGGAATAAAGTTGATGATTCAAGTGCTAGTTGAGATCAACATAGAATTGCATGGAAACAACAAAATAATACTTGAAATGGTCTTTTAACTTTATTATTGGCATGTAGTAGTAGTGGGACATGATTTGGCCAAGATTCATGGATCGGTATCGGTCCATTATGTTGGATCGGTGACCCCATACTCTTGACTTGACTTTTTTTTGTCCCGTGGCTTCGTTTGTGCTTAGTTTATGGACTCTCAGACTATCTCTTTGGAAGTCCTTCCTCGATAGCTTTAAAGTTTGACTCGTTGAGTTTATCCGTGTACTGCCTGGTCAAAAGGTGGGATAACACTTACCCCTAAAACAAGCTTTACAAATGAAATGTGTGCTTTGCTCAAGAATAAATGTTGAAGTTAATAAGACACTAGCAGTTGAATTTCTAGGTCATTGGCCAATCAAGCTATCGTGAATCATCGGGTTCCTTTGGATTCTCCTATTAATCACTGGTCGTTCTAAACCTATTGCAATCTAAGACTCCAAACATTCCCTAATATAGCCTACACATTATTATAATTCTGATTTCATTTGGAGTTATTACATCACTAGTAAAAATCATCCCATGTTCATCCGGGATTTGTCAGTTCTGTTCTAATTACAAGGGTTCAAATACTTTAATAAAATATGTATTTGTTCTAAAGTTTAATCTCTCTGGATTGTTTTATATTTGTTTAACACATGATCTCTTCGAATCGTTCAATGTTTAGTTTAATGTGCTATCTCTCCAGATCATTTAATGTTTAAGCTATGGGTATGATCTCTTCAAACCATTTAATGATTAAGTTAAGGGAACGATCTCTTTTAATTGTTAGTTAAATTCATGGTCGTTCAGGGATGATAGTTAAGTCCTATCTTCGGATCGTTAGCTGAGGTCGTAGTCGTTCGGGGCCAGTAAGTAGATCCATGGTCTTTTCGGGTCGTTAATCAAATCAGTCGTCGTTGAAGGTTGGTAATCAAATTTGTGGTCTCTTAGAACAATTAATCAAATCCATGGCGTTTAGAGCCAATAATCAAATCCATGGTCTCATCGGACTGTTAATAAAATCCATGGTCGTTCGGTATCGATAATCAAATCCATGGCTCTTCGGAATGTTAATTAAATCCATGGCCATTCGGGGTCGATAATCAAATCCATGGTTTCTCTAGAATCTTGTCGAGCCCAATTTGCTCTCTCTACGGCAAGGGTACTCAACAACAAGCAAGTCTATTCGTTCACCCTTATGTGGGGACTTACTTCTTGCACTTTGGTCCTATCTCTCTGGACGAAACTCAATGCAACCAATATCATACAAGTCCATCCAATCACTCTTCGATGAGTGGACTTACACCTTGCACTTCGTTCTTGTCTCTTCGAATGAGACTTAAAGCGATTAATATCAATCATCACATTCAAGTGAGTTTCAATAATCAAGGATTTATCTAATGGGATCAAATTCAAATACTGATAAATGTAAAGTCAAACATCGCGATAGCTGCCTCTTCGAGCGTTATAGCCAAGCATCCAGCTCAGAGCAGGCCTAGGGACCGATCAAGATCCCATACACGGGCAAGTGGCTAGACTATATTATTGCTATATTTATTGAAAGGGGAGATAGAATGCGAGAATCGAACATAATTTCTTACCATCTAAATCAAGAGATGACCATCCTTGGCCTTGATCCAAGGCTATTTCCATTCGCTGCAGTTGATGGCTGATCCTGTTCCACCACCACAGTTCGGTTTCTCATATATTGCTATAGTTGGTTATTTCTGACTTATTCATTGATCCGATCGTGCAACCGTCTGAAATCATTTGGGTTATTCCCATCTAGCTCATTGAATAGGCATTATTTTCCAATTGTCTTCTCACTGTCCATGGGTTCTCTTCATTCCGGCTTTCGATAGGAGATTTATCCCCTAGTATCCAGATAATTTTGCTCTGGGGTTTCATTCAAATCCGTGTAAGAAGACAATTTTGTTTCCCTTCTTTGCCGCTTTGATTCTTTAAAGCCATCATCCATCTTTCGTTTTCCTTTGCCTTTGCCTTTTCCTTTGCAAGATCCTTCTCCAGGCGGTCGTCTACCATCCACAGCATTAATCTTTTTCTAATAAGCCTCAGCAACCTCTTGACATAGGTATCTCTCGGCTTCATGAATAAATTCAATGAGATCCATAAGGGGATCTCGTTCAAAAGTAACTTTGAAATCTGTCTAAGCAGCTTTTCCTAAAACTACGACCATCAAAGTGTAATCAAGAGTAGTTTACCATAATAAAATTAAACACGCCCTTTTTTTAATTCCTAGTCAAGATGTATCGAGATTGGATATCGATACATTCGTTGATACTAGAGTACGCACCACTCTCCAAACATTTGGAAGTGTATTACGCATGACTTGTGGGGACACCGAAGGGTTATGTACTAATATTTATTTGATAACTATGGAATGACCCGCTCGATAGTTTTTATTGTTTAATATAACTAAAGTCAAAAAGAAAATATCAATGTGACAAAATTACATAGTTCTCTTAACTAGAGAATACTATTAATCTTCAATATGAAAGCTCCACTTTGATTATAGTTAAATCGCGGCATGGTATCGATCAAATAACTATAGTTGGGTCGAGTGAAAACAATGGAAGTGAAACACGGTTCAAGAGAGGACTCGTCTCCTTGGTTATATGAGGTTAGTGTCATGGTTGAATGAAACCAACTCAAAGTTAAAGCCTCAGACTAGAGCTTTATAGTTGATAATAATTGTTATTATTAAACCAAAGACTTTGTGTTCGGACTATGAAGTTGAATATAGACGATATTGGAATTTTGACTGTAACCAAATTCCATAAGTCCTGGTGTGATATAGTTTTGATGAAGAGAATTAGTGTAAATAATTATCGCTACCAGGTAAACCTCAATAAAGTAATATTTGATTTACCAAAGCCAAGTAAGCGATAAATTTGATCATAATGTCACACCCTGCTTAGTGATGTGTGAACGTTAATATTGAAATTGTTCGATATTATTTGCTGGCCGAATTTATACCTGAGAGGCACACAGTCAAAAAGTTGAATACTCTTATTACCACCTGATTTAATTAGATTATAACAAACTAGTTAATCTTTATAAAATATTAATCATAAAATTTTGTTTGATATTTGTTGATCAATACTAAAATGTGAATCTATAATAGTTACAAATACACTAATCAATATACAATAACGATACGTGTTTAAATTTGATATAAATGTGTTTATTATCGATTAGGCCTGAAATGGTTTTGAGGTCGTATGAGGCATGATGTAGGCAACTATGACATGGAAAAGGGGGGTCAACCATTAGATTGCTAGAATGTGGTTAGATTTTGATTAAAGAGAGGAGATTAGGTAAGAGAAAAATAAGGATCTAGATCTTTATTTAACTGGTTAGGATCTCCTTTATTTAAAGCACTCCAACCTTCACTTTTATTTTGGTTTTTTTGATCTACCCTACCATAGCCATGACCGGCTACTCATCCCTCTTCTATCCTTAGATTTTCAAGCTTAAAACATTTAATCAAATAATCCACGATCTTTGGTGGTAGCTACAATTAGGAAGGTAGCATCGTTTTGATGCAGAAATAGTTTTAAGGAGTTCAGATTCAATGTTGCCAAGTATGTTATCTAGGCTTTAGGCCAAAGTATATTCTCATTTATAATTTATATGTATTATATATAATGATCATTCTAGCATATATGTTTAAATAGCAATCGAATATCATGAATTTGTATATGTTAGTGCTATCACTATATGATGGGTTATATACACACACATACACACACACACACATATGTTAAAAAAGAGATTTTTTTATAATACAAACGTGCTCACAGCAAAAAAAATCGTTTTTTGAAACCTAAATATATTATTAAGTTGTTTTTAATGCTAGAAATAAAATTAATATAATATGTAAATATATAATGTATGTACTATATTTTATTAATTTTGTATATGTATAATTAATGTTTGGATTAAAGAAAAGAACTTTTATTATTTTACTTATATAAATATTTAATTCAAATATTTAAAATATGTATAAATCTCTTTGTTCAAAATTAAAATTATATATATAATAAATAATTATATATTATGTTTATAATTACTACAATAAAAATGTAATCATTTAAAATTGGTTTTGGAATTGTAAAATGATTTTTTATAAATTTTTACTATATTTCGTACGAAAATATATATATATATATAATTTAAAGGAAAAATCTATTTTTTGGTTTGACCGAAAGCTATTTTAACATATGTATTATAAACTTAATTAAAACTTTGTAATATACATAAATGTGTTTATTTATTTTATATATACATATAAAAAGCATTTAAATTTATTTAATATATAAATATATTTATACATATACAATTTTTTTATATATATCAGTTAATAGATTTTGAAATATTTTATATATAAATATTTAAAATTAAATTTATTGTATTAAATTTAGAATAGTTTGAAAATACATATAAATATTTAAAATTAATTTATTTTATTTAATAATGTTAATTTAATATGTACATATACATATATATTTTTTATATAGAATTCTAAATTTTGTAATTAATTTATATTGAATAATATATATATATATTATACTATATGTATTAAGCACTTATGTATAAAGAGGAACTAGAATTTCAGTTGCTGTGTAAATCGCCAAATCTAAATGCGGGCATGTTAAACCATGTACACCTTAATATGTTGCACGTGCATGTACACACATATGTGTATATGATATACATATCATATAATATAATGCAAACTTAATTATGAATATCTTATTTCTAAAACAAAATTAAATATTTCTTTTATTTAAAGCAAATTTAGATAAGATCGTGATAAAATTAGATTTCAGGCTCAATTAGATCCAAATGGAATAATTTTTTTGAAATTTACACATTTTCCCCACTACGTGTCAGCCTAATTCCAGCAATGGTATCAAAGCCAAATAGCATACGCGGTCTACATTAGCAGTATTACCTATATAATTTCAATGTCGAAAATAATGTTGTAAGAAGTAGCATCACAAAGGAATCGACACTACTAGGTTCTTTGATGAAGGCCAATAATACCAAAGGTGCGAGGATAGGCCTGTTCAATAGAATTACGGCGCCGCTTCACTTCAGTACCATACCTCATCACATTATCATTCATCATTTCTACAACTCTTCAATTACACCTCGCAATCACATCGCACTTCACTACTTCACGATTAATCAGCATTGCATTCCATCAACAATGGAAAAAGGATCAACATTGTCGTATTTTATAAAGAGTGCAATTCGACCACGTTGCATTTCATGTTGCATTGAACTCCATTTATTTTGCACTTCATCAAGGCACCTTCCTTTGATGACACACGATGACCCCTCATTCAATATGGAACCCCAAGAACATGACATCAGTATCGCATGCTAACAAAGCCAGGTAGAACGCTACTCCTAATCAATATTGCTTATCACCGACATCGTGCTCAATTAACATCGACTTTCATCAATAACGGCAACATGAACGTCGCTACTCAAAGAACCTTATAATTATTTCCACTTATAACAAATGTCGATAAATGTGAGCAATGCTGCTTTCCATCAACGACAATTAGCGATTACGACATCTTCTTCCAACATTGAGCCTCAAATGCTAGCACTCTGCTTCCACATGGAACAAACAAGGTATGGGGTCAAGAAAGTCTAGATGAAAATTGTGCTTAATTAATAGCGCCTCATCGACAATCATCTTATCGTAAGTCGCCTATGAAGACCTCATGAATACTTAACGCTGCTTTAATTCTGTACTGCCATCAATCATTGAGAGGTGCAAATCATCAACATCAAGAATCATTGTCTTTGACACCATACAACATAAAGATGCTTCTCTATAGTGCTTTCTAATGAAGACTTCGCTTCTCATCAATGTTTGGTGACACCTTTATTTGGTGTTGTCCAATGTAAAAGCTAGTGCTAAACATTGTCGAAGTCGACTCTACAGAAGACATAAGAGGCAAAGTGGAGCCGCTTACCCCTATAAATATAGACCTATGGGTGCCATCTGGGGAACGATTTTTCATTCTCTCCCTCTTTTTCTTAAATCAAACCCTTATAACTCTAAATCAAATTAGGGGCGGAATTCAATTAACTGTAATCACGTATGACTAATATGAACGAAGACTTAGACATGACCATTGCTTGTGACTATGTCTTTTTGAATGTTATTGATATTGGCTTGCATATATTTGGATCCATTCGAACTAATGCATACATTCAAACACGTTCTAACTGACTTTCCTATACTCGGACTCGTTCGAATTAACTTGCATATGTTCGTACTCATTCGAACTGGCTTGCACATATTTGAACCCATTTCGAACTCATTGAGGCTGAAACTTCATAAACGAAGTTTTGAACTATGGTGAACACATATATGCATAATTCTATAGACCATGGACTTCAAACATAAGGCCGAGATGTATAGCCTATTATCATGCATAATGGACTATAGCATAAATTCATCGCTTCTCTTCTATGACCATTGAACATATGACGTGACTTTAGCATTTACGGAATAAATTTCTTTAAAGCCTATATGATCCCTTAAACATCACCACTTTAAATGGCCTTAAGTTATCTCATGCATAGCTATCAAAGTAAACATATGGTCTTTCATATAATATCCCTTCAAGGGGCCATTGACATCACAAACCGAATCGTTAATGATTTCATAAAACACTAAGTCAAAAGTAACGAATTGATCTTTAATAACATAATTGAATTGATATCGATGGAGTTATGCTTAATCATGTCATAAAATATGTTTAAATCAAGGATTAATTCATCATAATTAGATTCATGGATGTTATACTAGTTTTTGGTTTAACATTGTTGGTGCTAGAAGGAGGGCCCGAACCTTCGATCCTATTTAATTTTCTCCTTAAACTGATAAAGCAAATTGTTGTTTCGGGAAAATGAGATCAAGATAACCTAGTGCTCTAAATGAAGAGGTCATCCAAACAATAACCTTAGAAGAGAGTGTAGTTTCAACTTCAACTAAACCATCAACACCGGCACAACCAACCAGTGGTGAGGCCAAGATTAAGAGCCTAGAACAACAAGTGCTAGAGATGAAGGGACTTTTGCAAGCAGTACTTGCTTAGAAATCCTCTAAAACTACCAGGCCTATAAGGGGAGATGAAGCTGAATCTCAAAGGAGGGAGTCGAATGCTTCTTTGCTTAAGGACAAATGCAAAGGCAAACTTATCCTAACTCCACAAAAGAGAAGAGGCAACCAGCAAGCTAAAGTAAAATACCAAGGAAGATTGGAGGAAGAACTCAAGGAACAATATGGAAGCTTAATTTTTAAAGATACAAACCTGAATATGAGTCTTACTAGAGAGACTTGGTAGAAAAAAGGGCAAATGACATGCTCAACCTCAAGCGAGAGAGAATCCTAGACGATAGAGTCAATGATAACCCTTGAGAGGCTCCTTTCACAGATGAGATTATGGCCGCAAAGATTCCTTCTCACATCAAGATCATGTCTATAATATACAACGGAACAGCTGATCTGAACGATCATCTATTGGCCTTTGAGAGCCAGATGGACATATAAGATGCCTTTAGAGCTTTGCATTGTAGGCTTTTCCTGACTACTTTTTAGGAAGCAACGGCTAAATGGCACCATCAATGCTGAGAAAGGACATCTGCTCTTGGAAGCAGTTCTCTTATGAATTCTCGGTGCAATTCTATATCTGCATGAATCCTGCTACTAACTACATTATGGTAGCTAATATCAAACAAAAGGATGGGAGAGCTTTTAGGTGACTATCTTAAGGGATTCAATATAGAAGCCCTGAAGGCAATAATATGGCTGATAGAGTTAAGCTGGAAGCGGTAAATTCTAGGCTGATCAAACAAACCCCATTTGGGAGGGTCTACACCATGAATGGAAAGAATTGCAAGATTTTTATTTCCAAACTGATAAGTTCATTTATAGGGATGAAATTTATCATTCTAGAAAGAAGGCCCAAAGCAAGTAGGAGATAGGGAAGACTGACAACAACCGCAACCAACAGAGGCTAAGATGGGAAGAAGACACAAATGCTAATTATGTTGCTCTAACAAGCCACTATCTTATATATATGCCATAATGAAGGAAAAAAAAAAGATGACTTCCCTCTCTCTTACAAAGCGAAGACCGATCCTGAGCTAAGGAGAGGAGGATATTACTACGGCTATCACAAATTGAATGGGAATAAAATAGATGAATTCCAGTACTTGCGTGCATAATCCAGCATATGATTCGTTTTGGACAATTAAAGGAATTCGTTATGGTGATCAGAAGGAAATTCGTTATGAATACAGCTACCAGAGGCTGCCAAGCAATGCTGCAAATATGGTAAAAGATGATATTCGGCCTGACTTTATTCCACCTCTAAACCGAATTGATGTAATCCATGGAGGCCCACATTCGGCTGCAGACAGCAAAGAAGTTAGGAGTCGATATGTTAGGCAAGTAAATGAAGCGATTTTGTCTATCCAAGAAGAACAACCACTTAAGAACCAAAGATTTCAAATCCAAACGCATACTTTGACTGTCACTCCCGAGGAACTAAGGGGTGTTCTCCATCCATAAAATGATCCACTTAAGATCATTGCGTAAATTGGACTTTCTACATTTCCTAAAATCTAAGTGGATATTGGAAGTGCGGTCAACTTAATTCTCAAGCATGCATTTGATCAGACGGGACTTCCAGTAGGAAAACTTGAATTGAGTTTCTAGCCTATCTTTGGGTTCGATAATAAAGGGTCAACTCCAGTAGGACAAATAAAGCCCCTCGTTCAAATGGAGTGCCACCGTATTTTGGAACCTTTGAAACCCTCTTTGTTGTCATCGACCATCCTTTTTATTATAATGCTTTCTTTAGAAGACCGGCTCTAGATGAAGTTGTTATTTAATCGAAGTGCTTGATGGGGAAGTTCATGACCAAAAAGGGGCAGGGAGCCATAAGAAGGGAGCAATTTAGTGCTTGAGAGATCTATTTTGCAACTGTTGAGCAATATAAATGAGACACCCTTTCTTGTTACGATTCAGGGAAAATTGAATTAATTAGAACTGATACTAGAAAGCCTTTGGATGATGTTTCTTCAAACTCTTCATCCAAAGAAAAAACAATGCTCGTCAAGACATCTAAACACGTTTTGAGAAAATTTGACTTCTCCAGAAAGAGAAAGAAAAGGAAGGAACCATACTTGGTAGAAGATGAAGAAATTGACACAGAACTAGATCACAAAAATGAGCATGAAAGGATGAAACCATCGGGGGATCTTGAAATGATGCTTAGATTCGACTGATACAACGAAGACAATTAAGATCGAAAAAGAATTAGACGACAAAATCAAGGGAGAGTAAATTTGATTCCTTCAATCTAGCAAAGTTGTATTTGTTTGGACTCACTCGAATATGCTCAGAATAGATCCAACCGTCGTGTGTCATGCCTTGAAAATAGACTTAGATATCACACTAGTTCGACATAAGAAGAGACAGTTTGATAAAGTCTGATCCAATGCTTGAAAAGAAGAAGTCAAAAGACTGCTTGAGAATGGATTTATCAGAGAAGTTTTCTAACCAATATGGTTAGCTAATCTGGTTCTCAAGAAGTCCAATGGGAAGTGGAGAATGAGTATCGATTAAACTGATTTGAACAAAGCATGCTCCAAGGATAGATCAGCTAGTCGATGCAACAAGAGGATATCAACTCCCGTCCTTCATAAATATATATTCTAGATATAATCAATTTTTCAAACCAGATGAAGAAAACACTAGCTTCACAACTGATTGGGAAACGTATTGCTACAAGAGATGCCTTTTGGATTGAAGAATGCAGGAGCAACATGTCAAAGACTAGTGAATAGAATGTTCAGGGAACAAATCAGTCGGATCATGGAAGTATATGTAGATGACATGTTAGTCAAATCCCAAGAGAAAAACAATCATTTAAAAGACCTAGAAGAAATGTTCGATGTGTTGCAAAGGTACCAGATGAAGCTTAACCGACAAAAATGTTTTTTGGAATCTGATTCGGCAAATTCTTAAGATATATCGTTAGTGCTAGGGGAGTTCAAGCAAAACCTGACCAAATTCAGGCTATTAGAGGAATGGCAAAACCAAAGACAGGCAATGATGTAATGAGCCCTAATAGAAAAGTGGAAGCATTAAATTGATTTATTTGTAAGCTATCGCCAAATGCATTCCCTTCTTCAATGTGATCAAGAAGAAGAAAGGCTTCAAATGGAGTGAGAAATGCCATAAGACTTTCCAAGAACTAAACGATCATTTGGAAAAGCCGTTGATTCTCTATAGTCCTATGGACGGAGAAAGTCTTTATCTCTATATGGCAGTTTTCGAACATGTAGTTAGCTCGATACCAATAAGAGAAGAAAATGGAATTTAGCATCCCGTATACTATACTAGTAAAAGACACAAAGATGGAGAAATTAGATACCCAGTTAAAGAGAAATTGGCGTACCGTTTAATGCTTACCGTATGCAAAGTAATAGCTTATTTTCAAGCACGTCCAATCAAAGTCCTGGCCAGTTTCCCACTCAAGCATGATTTTAGTAAACCACGAAGCTTTAGGAAGGTTGGCTAAGTAGGGAATTAATATAGTCAATAGGTATCGAATTCCAGCCCTTAACGTTAATTAAAGGGCATGCACTAGCTGATTTTGTCAACGAATGTACCAGATTCATTAAAGAGCAATCAAAGAAAGAGAAAGACCTAAAACCCATGTAGCAACTATTTGTAGATAGGTCTTCGAATGAATAAGGACCTAGAGCTGAATATGTGGTTATAACTCCTAATGGACATCGTTTTCACTATGTAATGAAATTTGGATTTTCAGCCACCAACAATATGGCAAAATATGAATCTATGATAGCAGGACTTACTCTAGGCCTCTATTGACAATTCTTAGATTTGAAATTTTTAGTGATTCGCAATTGATGGTGAACCACCTGAATAAAAAATATCAAACGAAAAATGTTAAATTAACAATATATGTAAAGAAGATATTACAAGTGCTAACTCAATTCAAAGATTTCTCAATACATCAGGTGACTATCATGCCGATTCTTTGGATAAATTGGCTACCAGGCGAATCATAGTATAAAAGAGGAGGACTCCAATTCGGAAATGAATCTTTATTGTTAACCAGATGTAAGGATCTAGCACACAACACGGAAAGGAAGATAAAGCTAAGGTTTCACCAAGAAAGACCTCCTCGTGCGAAAATAAGTGATCAATACGAGGATAGTTAAATGGGGCCTATCATTGAATATGTGACAAAAAGAAGACTGCCAACGAATAAAAAAGAGGCAAGGTAGACGAAACGCCAAGCCTCGACTTTTATTATGACATACGGTGTACTTTACAAAAAGGGATACTCGCTTCCTTAATTAAGATGTGTTAATCCAGAGATAGGCAGGATTGCTAAGGGAAGCCCATGAAGGGTTCTGTGGAGACCATTCTAATGGTATGAAGTTAGCCAAGAAAGTTATGAAACAAGACTTCTACTGGCCTCAGATGACTAGTCAAGCTATTGATTACATCAAAAGATGCGAATTATTTCAAAAGTTGATCCCACACCTACCATCAAGTGAATTGACTTATATTTCAAGTCCGTGGCCCTATGATATATGAGGAATTGATTCAATAGGGCCATTTCTAATATCTAAATAAGGGGCTAAATATGCAGTGGTGATTGATTATTTTACAAAGTGAGTAGAAGCTAAGCCACCCTTAGAATATTACATTAGGAAAGGTTCTAAAATTTGTAAGAATATTGTTACCAGATTCGAGATTCCATAGTAGATAATATCTGACAATGGAACACAATTTGAGAGTGAAGAATTCATCCAATTTTGTAAAAAGAATGGAATCATAAAAATCTTTTCTTCTATGCCTCATCCCAAGGAAAATGGAGCCATTGAGGCAGCCAATGAAACCATAAAAACTATCTAAAGAAGCGATTAGGTAAGGCATAGGGAAATTAGGTAAAAGAACTGCCTCTCGTTCTATGGGCATATAGAACTTCGACCAAGACTACAAAGGGTCATACCACATATTCCCTAACGTATGGATGCGAAGCTATGCTCCCAATTGAGGTCAAAGTACCTTCCCATTGAAGGATTGCATATGCATTCAATCTAAATCAGGAACTAAAGAAAGAATCCCTTTACTTAATCATAAGTTAAGAGATGAAATAGCTATACAAACGGCTGAGTATGAACAAAGAGTAACTAAGTACTACAACTTTAGAGTAAGAGGAAAATCATTTCAAAAAGGAGATCTAGTGCTCCGAAGAGTCAAAATACTAAGAATCCAACAGATGGGTCGGTAGGACCAAATTGGGAAGGGCCCTTAATTGTACACAAAGTAATCCCACTTGGGACCTATAAACTTTGTCGACCAGATGACAATGTCATTGCAAGAACATGAAATGCCATAGCAAGAACATGAAATGCCGAACATTTGCAGCCATACTTTCCGACAATAGATGAATAAAAAGAATTTACTGAAAACGAGTAGGAATCTCCTAAGACCATCAAAGGCCCCATCCATCAAAGGCTCATGACCGCAAGAGGTCTCTGGCCTTCAAAGGTCCCAACCATTAAAGAATCATGATCACAAGAAGTCCTTGGCCATCAAAGGACTTGCCATTAAAGGCTTATGACTGCTAGAGGTCCCTGGTCATCAAAGATCCTAAACCTTTTGTGTCAACATCAAAGGTCTCATTGAAGCGCCCCCAAGAGGGAGGTCGAAGTAAGCCATTAGTAACGTCATCAAAGGCCTTACTAAAGCATCGGAAAAGCCTTCAACCCATGCCTACTTGTCATGTTTGAAGCATCTCATAGAGGGAGGTCAGAGTGAGCCTTTAGTGCTATCATCAAAGGCCTCACTAAAGCACTAGGAAAGCCTTCAATGACGTTATCAAAGGCCTTACTGAAGCACCTCCTAGAGGGCGGACGAAATAAGCCTTTGATGTTAGTCATCGAAGGCCTCACTAATGCATCGAAATCTTCAAAAGAAAGATCAATCGAGTTCTGAGCCAAGTAATGCTCCAAATTAATCACTTTGCTAGAAGTAGATTTATAAAAATCTAAGCCAAGCAGTGCTCCAAATCAATTACTTTGCTAGAAGAAAATCTATCAAAATCCGAGCCAAGTAGCGCTTCAAGTCAAGCAAAGTTTACTAGAGGAAAGTCCATCAAATAGGGGAAATTTATGCTTCCCAACAAATGCAATCTTTAACCATCAAACAGGAGATTCTGGTCTTCTCTTATTATTTCCAAAATATGAATTTCTAGACATCTATTATTACCAGATATGAATTTTTGGACTTTTATTATTATTACCAAATTTGAATTTATGGTCTTGTCATATTATTTCCAAATACGGATTTCTAGACTTTTATTATTACTAGATTTGGATTTCTAGTCTTCTCTTATTATTTCCAGAATATGGATTTCTGGACATCTATTATTACCAGATATGGATTTTTGGACTTCTATTATTATTACCAGATTTGGATTTCTGGTGTTCTCGTATTATTTTCCAATATGGATTTCTAGACTTCTATTATTATTACCAGATTTGGATTTCTAGTCTTTTCTTATTATTTCCAAAGTATGGATTTCTACACTTCTAGTATTATTACCAAATTTGGATTTCTAGTCTCATCTTGTTATTTCCAAAATATGGATTTTCAGACTTATATTATTATTTTCAGATATGATTTCCGGACTTCTATTATTATTACTGGAATTGAATTTTTGGTCTTCTCTTATTACTTCCAAAGTATGGATTTCTAGACTTCTATTATTATTACCAGATTTAGATTTGCTGTCTTCTTTTATTATTTCCAAAGTATGTATTTCTAGAATTTTTTTTACTACCAGATATAGATATCTGAACTTCTGTTACTATTACCGGATTTAGATTCCTGGCCTTCGATCATCTCTAGATATGGAATTTAGGAATTCTATTATTATTATCAGATATATATTTTTGGATTTCTTCTATTATTGCTAGAAAAGAAACTTTGATTTTCTTTTATTATGGCCTGACATGAATTTCTGACTATTAGAAGGACATTTTATTATCCAATGAGTTTTATAATTTTCATTTATAACCATTAGGCAGACCTATTGGTCTTCTATTATCATTGCTAGACGGATTTCTACTCTTCCCCATGATGTTTCTGTTTAGGAAATTACAATTCACAAATAATTATCTAGTCTTCGATTCATAAAAATCTTTATAAGATAAATTTCTAAACTTAATAAACTCCAAAAGTAACATTAATTTGCAAGCAAAAGATCCCTCATAATCTCCTAAAAAATTTAATCAAAAGGCTAACAATAAAATTCATGACTTATTTTGTAGAAAAATAACACTAGAAGGGAAATCTTACTAAAAATCGAGCAAAGCAAGGAAAAATTATTACCCTAAAGGATAAAAAAGCTTCTTCTATACAAGGGGAGGCTAGACGTTAGCCATATAATTCAATGTTGAAAATGATGTTGAAAGAAGTGGTATCATAAAGGAATCGACACTACTAAGTTCTTTAATGAAGACCAACAGCACCAAAGATGTGAAGATAGGCCAATTCAAAAGAATTACGGCACCGCTTCCCTTCTATACCACACATCATCACATTTCCATTCATCATTTTTGCATCTCTTTAGTGACGCTACTCAATTACATCACACTTCATCACTTTACAATTCATTAGCATCGCATTCCATCAACAAAGGAAAAAGGATCAATCTCGCCGTATATCATGAAAAGATGCAATTCAACCACGTCGCATTACATGCTGGATTGAACTCCATTCACTTTGCGCTTTATCAAGGCTCCTTCCTTCGATGACATGCGATGACCTCTCAATCAGTGTGGAATCCCAAGACCATGCCAGCAGTATCGCATGTTAACAAAGCTAGGGAGGATCTTACTCCTAATCAACACCGCTTATCATCGACCTCGTGCTCAATTAACGTCAACTTTCATCAATAAAGGCAACATAAGCATCGCTACTTGAAAAACCTTATAATTCATTAGAGCCGCTTATCACAAATGTCGATGAACCTATGCAATGCTGCTTTCCATTAATGACGATTGGTGACATCTTCTTTCAACATCGAGCCTTGAATACTACCACTCCGCTTCCACATGGAACAAGCAAGGCGGCTGGTCAACAATGCCAAGATGAAGATCATGCTTAAACAATATTGCCTCGTCGACAAGCATCATATCGTAAGTCGGCTTTGAAGACCTCATCACTACTTAATGCTGCTTCAACTCCATACCACTATCGATTAATGAGAGGCTCAAACAATCAACATGAAGAATCATTGGCTTCGACACCATACAACATAAAGGTGCTTCTCTACAATGCTTTTCAATGATGACATCGCTTCTCGTTAATGTTTGGTGCCACCTTTTATCGGTACTATCCAATGCAAAAGCTAGTGCTAAACACTGTTGAAGTCGACTTCGCCGAAGACATATAGGCGAAGTGGAGCCGCTCACCCTTATAAATATGTACCTAGGGGTGCCATCTTAGGGTCTATTTTCATTCCCCTCCTCTCTTTCTTAAATAAAAGCCTTGTAACCCAAAATCAAACTGGGGACAGAATTAGATTGATTGTAATTGCTTATGATTAATATGAATAAAGATTTAGACATGCCCGTAGCCTTTAACTATGTCTTATTGAACGTTATTAATATGGACTTGCATATATTACGACTTGTTTGAATGAATTACACATATTCAGACTCGTTTGAACTGACTTGCATATATTCGAACTCATTCGAACTGACTTGCATATATTTGAACTCATTCGAACTGGCCTGTACATATTTGAACCCATTCGAACTCACCAAGACATGAACTAGATTATAGGAGTTTTGAACTGTGGCTAAAACATGTATGCATAATTATATGGACCATTGACTTCAAACATAAGGATAAGATATATAGCCTATTATCATACATAATAGACTACAACATAAATTCGTCGCTTATCTTCTATGACCATTGAACATATGACGTGACTTCGGCCTTTATGCAATATATTTCTTTCAAGCCTATATAATCTCTTAAACACAACCGCTTTAAGCAGCCTTAAGGGATCTCATGCATAGTTATCATAGGAAACATATGGTCTTTCATATAATATCTCTTCAAGGGACATTAACTTCACAAACCCAATCTTTAATAATTTCATCAAATGCTAAGTCACAGGTGAAAATTTAATCTTTGACAACATCATTGCATTGACATTGATAGAGTTATGCTTAATCATGTCATAAAACATGTTTAAATCAAGAATTAATTCATCACAATTAGCTTTATGAATGTTATCATAAAGCAGCATTATGGCTAATTTATTAAAATCTACCATACAATAGGGTGTCTAGGAAAGTAGTGCCTAGGTTGGATTTGGTTAATCAAGTATTCTATCATACTTAGCTACCAGCCTGACCCGAAAGGATGAGGTAAGCCCATAGGTTATCCCTAATAGAAAAGGCCCAATTTGATTTGGGCGTTAGGCTAATTTTAAAATTGTTTTGGAATTAAATAAAATTTAAAATTTAAATGATAAAAATAGTAACTATATTTAAAATTAAAACAAAAAATTTTAATTAAAAAGTTAACATTTAAAATAAAACACATATCATAAAAGTTTGAATATAAATTTTCAAAATGTTTGAAAATGTTATAAAATTAATTTCAAAAATATTATTTATTAATAAATTTATTTAATTAATTAAGTAAGTTAATTAGTTGAATATATACATACACATGTATAATATACATAACAATATATGTTATGTTGCCTTGAAGACAATATGAGTATACATGTGCTTATAAAAGAATTTTCAAAATTAATAATATTTAATTAATTTTTTTAATTAAATAAACTAATTAAAAGTTAATTAATAAATTAAAATACATATATATATATATACATAAAAGATATATGTGTATTACTACAAAGATTATATTATATATATTCAATATAATATGTTATAATTGAATAATGTAATAATTAATTAAAGTGTTAATTAATTATATTAATTAAATAAGGTTTAATTAATATAATTTTAAACATAAAATATTATATAAGTTAAATGAAGTATAAAAGTTATGTAATAATAGAATTTATACATTATAAATGTATAAACTAAAGGTGGAATATTAAAGAAACCCCAAATAGATTTAAGGAATACATACATACGTAAAAGTACATATACCGTGATTCTGATGTGTCCGACACTTGAATCACGAGGGTATTCACAAGAAATGCATTATTCCATAAGTCGGTATCACTCAATCAAATATATTGAAGATTACAAACCTTTAGTATGAGTATTGTCTTTCACCGTTTATATATTAACAAATTACTTGCATACTCTCTAGTTGTTGAGCAACTTCAAGCTCTAAAGATGTTATATGTAGTATTATTAATATATTGACTATGCGATGTAAGATAATTATATGTGTTGATAAGAAAACACATGGTACATTTATTATACTCAGGCCATCGTGAAATGGTAGGTATGGGTGAATGATTTCTTTTGATTTATTGAGCAGAATCAAGGTCGAAATGAGATTTGGACAAGGAACCATGGGTTAGGAGTCGTATATGATACTACCGATAAGGAGTTATCCAGTTTGTGGGGCTATGACTTATTAAGCAAACTCAAGGTTGGAATCCTAAGACAAACGAGTCCTCATACCCACCAATGAAGTCGAACACTTCTATGTTTTGTCTTAGAGTTTGGAGAAACATAAAAGTCTAGTGGAAGCCTTATTCACTATGCCATAAAGTGAATTAGATAACAACAATCACAAAACATAAGGTAGATTTTTCGTAATTCCACTTTTTCACACAACACATGACACAACCATTTATCGTCTGAAGTGCCACAGAATCTTTCATAGCCCGTGAGATCTCTTTGAACAAGCTTGTTATTCAGACAACATTTTATATGTCGTCTGATTTAAGTTATCATAATTTTTATTTTGGCTCCTTCTTGTCCGCCTCAATTATTTCATGGCTGCTTTTTTTGTTTTTTTTTCCCGTGTATATTTTTGTTCCCCTTTCTTTCTATTCTATTTTTTTACTCATTTCTTTCTTTCACTCCAAATCAAAAATTCAGCTGTGCTTGGGATTTTGGTTTCAACCGCTTTGAAATTCTTTTGAATCATCTTCCTCCTTCAATCTCCTTTCTTCTTCAATCGCCTTTCTTTGTAGACTCATTACTAAGTTGATTGCATGCTTTGATTTAAGGTTTCTAATTTGAAACTACCACTTTGAAATTTTTGAAATGAATAGCCTTTTTCTTTAATCGATGCTCGTGTTCATCAGTTAGTAGACAATTTATGGTTGCAACGGCTTCTTGTCGAGAGTTCTTCGATTTAAGTTGGTACAATATCTACCCGTTTTGTTTTACATTGTTCTCGACTTCTATGTCTAAAGCCAATGATGATCTGGGTATATTTATAGGTTTTATTCCCTATATTTTCGAATTTGAAAATTTCATGCTTTGATTTCTGTTGTTTCATGTCCACACTCGTGTGTATTGCTTGTACTTGCTGTGCAATGTTGTATTTCATGCTTAGTTGATGATGAAGGCAGTTTGGTTAGTTCTTACTTTGATGCTTATGTTGGCTATTGTTTGAGTTGTTTGCTGTTGAATTCGATTTTCTTGGTGCTTGCTTGTGTGTGAGTACATTTAATTATGTTTATGCTTATGTTGGCTGTTGTTTGGGGTATATTTATAGGATCTTTCTCGGCTGTGGATTTCTCTGCTATTTTAATTTTCTTGTTTATCTTGGTGCACTTTGATGGTCCATATTGCTTTTGCTGTCTTGGTTCATCCATACATGTTTTTTAGTTTCCTTTTTATTCACTATGTACATATATACATTATATACATATGTGTGTATATGTATATTAGTATGCCTGGTTATGTCGAAATGTGTGTGCTTGGCTATGTCAAAAATGTCTCTTGTTTACTGCACTGGCACTTGTATATACATATGTGTACATATGTATGTGTATGTTTATATCTGCATATCACCACATATGCATGTGTGTATGTGTGAACTTCCATGTAAATACATACATACATACATATATATACATATATATATACATATACATATATATATGTATGTATATATGTATGTATGTACGTACGAACGTACGAACGTATGTATGTGTGTGTGTGAATGTTCTTCCATCTGCATATATATGTTTTAATTTGTGACACTTGCTTTTGCACTGTGATTTCTTGTTACACTATCAATTTGCCACTTTAATGTGTGAACTTCCATGCTTGAACCATTTTGAGGTTTAGTTGAACTTGTTTTTAGTCCTGAACCATTTTGAATTGCATTTGAGTCAATATGTATGCTTGGTTTTTCTATATGGTTCAAGGCAGTGTTGAAATACTTTTGATACTTTCGAGCTGAACCAATTCTGAGTTACTTAAGCTTGAAACATTTTGAGTGTGTACTTATATACATGTATATACATATGTGTACATGTGTATGTATGTATATTACTTGAGCTCTGAAGCTTGTAGTTTGTTTTTCTTATACTTGTATATGTGCCTGGTTTGTTTTGATTGACTTCTTGATGCTTGGTGTTGGTTGAATCTCTGAACATGTGTTGCATATATACATGTACACATATCTATACATATGCGTATATGTGTATATGTGTGTTGCAACAGCACTTGTTGTTTTGCTTGAGCTTGTTTATATGCACTGTGATTTCTTATTACACATTCAATTGCAAATCTATTTATGTTCAGTTCTTGTATATACTTCTATGTACTTTTATGTGCTTGTATATACTTATATGCACCTGTATATACCTGTATGCTCTTGTATACACTTTTATATATACTTGTATATACTTGTATGTTCATATGTACACTCGATCTTGTATATACTTGCTTCAGCACTTGTTGTTTTTCTTGAGCTTTCTTATGTGCACTTTGTTGTATAGTTTGTTTCAGTGCATTGTCCATGTTGCACCTAAGTTGAATTGTTAAATTGTTTTGCATATACATGTATGCTTACTGCACATTCAAGTATATACATGTATGGTTTAAACTTGCACTTGTTGCACCTAAGCACTTGTACTTGAATTGTTTACTGCATATACATGTATATCCATGTTGCACAGAGCACTTGCACTTGTTTACCACATATACATGTATGCTTTAGACTACTGCGTGTATGATTTGTTGTTTGGTTTAAAACTAAAGTTCTCATTGTTTGCCTTATCCGTTTTGATGCTTGAACCAATTGTTGAATTATTTTGCCTAAGCTTTTTTGGTCCACTTTGCTATGTGGTTTATTCCACTTTGCTCTTCTGGTTTAAAACTAGATTCAGCCCCGTTCATGCTTTGTTAAGGGTAGTGCACACTGGACTTATTTGTGCACTTATTTTTGGCCTATGAAGTTAAACTTGAACCATTTTGAACTGTGTTTCTAAATTGTGTTGCTTCCTTTAGTTTGGTTTTCTGATTTGAGTTGCATTTCCTTGTGCAACGGAGTTGAACCCGAGGAGGCTTCGGCTTGACCTCGTGCACATTTGCACTATGTTGAGCCTCGAGCTTAACCTTTGTAATAGTCTGTGGGCTTTAATGGATGCCCGACCTTATGATATTCACTGTGATACACTATGCATATCATAAGTTGTTCGCGCAGATATATATTTGTCTTTGTCTAAAACATGAAGAGAAAACAAACCCATAAACTGGGGCAGTATTCATACTATATTCAATTTTATTTTTGAAATTTAGGTTTGTTTCCTTTTCCATTTTACTATGTTGTTTATTTTACTAATATGGGAGATGGCTGGATGCAAGCTGGAGTAAGAAAATCAAGAACAACATCAAAAATAAACTCGTGTGAGTGTGAGTGAGAGTAAAAAAAATGTTATGTAGGACTATAGAGAAATGTTGTATATATGAGAGTGATAGTGAAAGTTGTATTTGAAAATGTAAGCAGAGTGATAGTGAAAGTTGTATTATATTTGAATTTGGTTTGAAATTATTTATTTGTTTAAATAAAATATTTGAATTCCATTCTGTGAACAATTATTCATATAAGACAATATTTATATGTTGTATAATAGGAATTTCTATAAATGATACTATAATATCAGACAACATATGGTGTATTTTTTTGTTGTGCTAGTGCAGATCAAACGACGGGACATCTCTATGGTCTGATGTGCAATGAGATGGCACGAGATTTAACGATAGATAGGTATGCAATCAGATAACATAGCATATTTGTCGCGTTTTTTCTCATAATGATTAGAAAAATGAAATGGTAACATTTAACCTTTCTAATATTGTAAAAGCATCTATTACATAATATTATAGTAATCTACATTGATAAATTTGTGCAATTAATATAAGTGATAAAATGTTTATCAATGAAAATATACAAATGAACTGAATTAATATTGACAATATAAATATAAAATATACTTACCAATTTTTTTTGCACGTTGACCCATGCAAGCACCTTTTTATACAAACACTAAATACATTCATAACATGGTCACTTGCGAGTTTACTTGACCGAGACAGTTTATTGTCTTTACCAGGCTTCGAACTTTAAGTGCAATACAAGAATATGGATTTTTGATCCATATACGATCACATATAAATGTTATATGGTGAATGGTCACAATTCATAATAACGAAATCTCGATGAAATTAGTTCTTTGAAACAAGTAAGTAAACTATAGTGTGAGATCGTATATTCAACATGATTGTTTACAATAATGATCTTGTTGTGTTAAATGTAACATTGAACCAAAGGCTACGAGGTAGATCTAAGAATTCGATCACTGCAATGCCAGTTTGATTAGTTTATGTATAGTGCAATTTATTTGATATCCTTAAAAGTTAAGGATGACCACATGCACTTTTGTAAAGAGTTCATTATGATATTGTAGTAAGGATTATTTTGAATGGTTCAACCGTTTAAAAAGGAAAACGAAGGTATAAGATAGGATGTAGCCTATGGCACAATTATGATAAAGAGAGTGAATGGTTATTTCTGCTTCATAAATTTCAAAAATGAGAATTGTAAAATAATAAACGATACCTAACATTGGAATAAGATATGATTTCTATTTCGAAAAGTAGGAAATTGTTTCTATAAATTTATTTTTTGGAATTTAAGATACTTGATCTAAAAATTCCAGATTGTAAACTAGTTACAGTAAATGAAATTAATAGCCTATATTAAGTGGTCGAATGGAGCTTCATATTTCATACGCTATTACAGTAATGGTAGAAATAGTGGGAATATGCCATATAACATTTATTAATTGCATCAAGTTAAAAAATTGTTTTTGTAAAACATACCAAACATTATTTATATGAAATAATAGTTATTTTTCAGTATTAACTAAAAAATAGGTATAGCTTTATTCAATATGAATATTTTGAATATTCACTATAAAATAAAACTATAGTACCTGTATTTGTGATGCGCTAGAAAATACAGAAGCATCTAAATTATTTGCAATTATTTTAAAATTAACGTAACAGATTCGTTGGTCGATATACTTAAGTTAATTTAGATTTTACTCACAAAATTATCGCTTGATATGACTTTCTGTATTGGTATATATGCATCAAAATAGAAAATTCTAAATAATGATTTATAATAGACTATTTTCACATAACAAACAAAGCGCCTTTAAGTCAGTGAGAGCGAGATGTGATCTAGAAATGAATACGAAGATATCATTCGACAAGCATCAAAGATGAACAAGTGTTTTAATAGAAATATCAATTAGTTTGATTTTCAATCAAAATGCAGAGGAAGCATGTGTCCATAAGAAAGAGCATTAAAGGTACATTGATATTACTAAACTATATGTAAACAACATACTTCTGATTGTTAACGATGTACTTATGTTAAAATCAGTAATGGTTTGGTTGTTTAGTACTTGATATTAGATTTGTAAATTATATCTTTTATGTTAAGTATAAAGGATGTTGGGAATATCTCGATCCTAGTACCGCATATTGTTGATTGATATTTCTCGCAATCCACCACTACCCCATTCTTCCTCAGCCAGTCCATCCTCGGTATAACCCGAATCCTACAAAACCCAAAACAAAACAATCACAAGCAAATAAATATCCATGACTCGATAAGGATAAGTCTTGACAGACCATGCACAGGCTACCGATCCTTCAACAGGGATTGTGACGATCTAAGGTGGGCTAATTATCTCGGGTTTCAATCCCAATCTATCTACCAGATCACTAGATATGAAGGAATGTGAAGCCCTGGTAATGAATAAAACACATACAGGTGTATTAGAAATAGAAAGCATACATGGTATGATAACTCTCTTTTCCTTCTCCTACGTCCATGGAGCATGCGACGAAGCTGGAACAACATTCAAAGTGTAAGCAGACACAACCTTCCTATTTCTCAGTGGTTCTGGACAATCTTTTTTTAGATGCCCCAGCTTGTTGTATTGAAACATCATTTCTTCTTATTTCTGCAATCTTTGCTAAGATGGACCATCTCTCCACAATTATACAAGTAGGATCCCACTTGCTCTTCTTCTGACTACCCTTCTGAAATGCTTCTTCTTGTTGTTGACCTAGTTCCTTTTGCCTCCCCTGATAGTCACAGCTTTGGCTCTTCCTTAGGAGCAACTACCAACTTAGGCTTAGGGTAGGGACTCTCATATCGAAAAGCCTTCTCCACCGGGCTCTTAAATGGCTCATCAATATTCCCTACAAGCTTCTCTCCAAGATAATCATCCAAGCCCATGATAAACTTCTCATTCTTCTTAAGCAGAGTATCGATAAAAGATAGACCCTACTTCAATAGCATGTCGAACTCAGCCATGCACTCCAACACAGACATGTCCCCTTGTCTCAAGTCAACAAACTTCTAGAGGAGCACCAACTTCTAAGTGGCCAGTATATACTTCTCTTTAAATTTTCCTTAAACTACCCCTAAGTAATATGATCCTCTAGATTAGTAATCCCGAGGGCGTTCCACCATCCCATAGCTCGTTCCTGAAGCTATCAAGAGGCCATCTTCCTCCATTGCATCCTCTAACTTCGTGTCCATAAAGATGCGTTTGCAAGTGTCTAACCACACCAGCACTTCGATGATTGATTCTGTTTCAAGAAATGGTTTGCCACCCAAAATAGAGAAATCCTTGCTTAATTTGGCAAAGTTAGCCCCTGGAGATTGCACTGGAGCACCACCATCAACAGCCGCAGCAGGAGCAACTTAGGCATTCTGAACCATGTTACGCACCATCTTATCGAACATGTTCTGCAAGTAGGAGTTAGCAGCCCTCGATCTTGCCCCTTCCTCAACTCTAAAAACGGAGTTCCTAATAGCATTCCTCATTAGCCGACTCATTATTACAAGTTGTAATTAGAATAATCTGTCTCTCTAAAAAGTAATGAGTGGTGTCCATGAATGCAATATGACTTATATACCATATATACTACTATATAGTTTTGAAAACTAAAATCAAACAAGTACGCTCTCCCATATACCGTTGGATACATTCAAAGGCAATAGAACCTTCCTTATCTCTAATGGATCTAGCATCAACTTAGGTCGTCCATGTAGCCTAAGCTCTGATACCAAATGAGATGACCGCCCTACACTTCGGTACCTAATATACCTATATAATGCGCTATGGGGGTACCTGACCAATGCAGGATGGTAGCAATGAATATAAATAGAGAAATCCAAACACAGAACTTGTAGAACACCTCATAGCGTACAGATAAAATATAATATAACAAAATAGATGTAAAATAGACGAGACAATAATATAATCAAATGAATCGTAAATAAAAACATCAGAATGCATCTGGTTCACAGACTATACAAAAAACTAAAATAAAGAGTTTATACAACCTAAATCTCTGAAATAAACTCTGTAACTGTCTCTAATAATACAAGTACTGACATATCCCCATAGTACTACACAATGGTATATAGGTGATAGTAAGCTTCAAGTATAGATATATAAAAGCATAGCCTTCTGCTCATAGCTTTTATAGCTCTGGATGCTATACAGACCTACTATCCCAAATCTACTCATTTAAGAGTACCTAAGATAATAAGAAGTAAAGCATAAACCTCGGGTCAGACAATAGTCTGGTGTGAGTACCCAAGAGTTCAGGTTTGGCTTGACGAATATTGGAAGCTTGGAGCAGGAGTCCAGATGTAGCTATATCTATCTATTTCCTCTGTGTTGAAGTCTTTGTCTGTTGCATTGGAATGTAATGGATTATACAGATCTTTATAACTGTCTAATGTGAAATGTTGTTGTAATCTGTGTAACTCTAATGTAATGACTATGTAATAGTTATGTGATATATTATATTTTGTTCTGATTCCGCTGTGAGGTTCTGATATTGTTTAGTTCTTTCTTCTATCTATTCTATTTCTACCTCTTTCTTTCTTATTGATGATACGTCTTTCTGTGGAATGAAAGGCGGGAGCGATATATCAACTTAAAATACTATAAAACACATATATAGTAAATAGGGTATAAGATATAAAACAACCATATTTGACTTATCCTGCATCCAAGAGTTAGCACATAAATGCAATATATGCTAAACTACTATCACAAGTAGAAAATATGGGGTATGTGGTATTACACATACCAAGCAAACCGTAAACATAACATCCATCACATAGCCTCGCATCTCTCACTCAAGTGTTCTAGATATATGATAACTCTCCCAGATGCTCAACTCATTGCCCACATAGATAGCTAGGAACTAGACACATGTAGACGTCCATAAATATGGGTACACACAGACTATGCTGTCTCCGTAATGAACATCACAACCACAGAGTTATCCATCTATCCCTTAGCACATGTACCAACAGTAGAACTACCTAATAGATGCTCAACTCATACCCACACAGATGACTAAGGACCAGACACATGCAGACATCTAACACATGGGTACATTCAGACTACACTAGGTGCACATAGACTAATTTGTCCTACTCATGAGCATCACAACTTCATGTTCTACCCTATAAGTTATCATGCAGAACTCGTCCTTTCGATCCACCATCGGATGCCAGGGTCACTCACCACATCGAGTTATCGAAGTCGTCGTACTTCTTTGATTACCATCCTAAAGTCATCTAGAGCCATCTCGAGGTCATCCACCCTAACCCCGTACCAACTCCTCAGACTACCAAGCAACCCCGAGTCTTGCCCCAAAGTCCACAGCTAAACTTCGTTCTCCACTACCATCGGTCCATCTTATGACTAAGCTAAGTAAGACACGATCGCTGAGCAATCCACGCAACCAAATGACTCTATCACTAAATGGATCCCCACGATCAGCCATTGATCAGGTTTCTCCTCCCAGCCGTCCACCCCCCAACAAGATTCCATGATCAGCTACTGAGTCATCCACCAAGCGAATGAAGCTCCACGTCTAGCTACCGCTCTGACTTCCCATCGTACAAAGTTATTTGATCGGTCACTGACCCTGTTCTTCTGTCGTACCAACCAATGCCGAACAAAAGTCCTACGGCGCCTCAACATCGCACTGATTCCATCGCTACGCTTAATGCTTTGATCCCCATGCATCACCTATGCAACGATATGAATTCAAACTCTCTAGAGCCAATTCGTCTCTTTGGTTCCTATCTCTAATTCGCTCTGATGAGCGTTTTCAACCATAAAAACATAAAAACAGTCACCATACATGCATCAATCAACATTCAAACGTGTAAATTACAGAATCAATCATAGAAATAATCATGTAATGTGTATACAAAATAGCCTAACATCTATCAAGTCAATCAAACGTCCAAACATGTCTAGAACACCGAAAATTCATTTTTTCACGTTTTCACTATAGGTTGGATTTTAAAACAACATTAAAATTTAATTTTGACTTTAAAATTGGATCTAAAACATTTAAAAACTATATATAAATAATAAGGTGAGAGATGATAAATCACTCACCAAAACCCCAAAAAGTAAAGATTTTCACGCAAATCGAGCCAAATCTAAGAATGAGCAACAAAGTTGCAATTTTCCCACTCCCAAAATGTAGATTTGAAGTTCTTCAATGAATCTCCTTGCTAATCTATGATTTATACTTGATTTGGAGGAGAAAAGAGAAGGTTTCGGATAGATGATGGGTTAATGGAGGCTTAGATCTATTTGAGAAGGTGTAAAAGTGATTTGGGGATGATGATTCAGCCTAATAAGGTCTTCAAACCCGAAATGGGTTAGTGGACTTGCCCCCCCCACTCACTAATTACCCACTAAGCTGCTCCAAAAACCACCGCTCTTCAAATAGCCATATCTCCTACTAGATAGTTCAAATTGCTATTACGACCATTCTACGGAAAGAGAAACCATTATATCTTTTCCATGGAACTTGTCTCGGATGGTAATTCAACTACTATCAAAAGTTATAACTGATACAAGTTTCCAAGGTTAAAATCATTCAGAAAAATTCTAAAAATAGGAAATGTACTTAATGGGCATTTCCCAAAGTTATAGTGCCATATGACTTCAGTATTTGACGATCCACCGATATGTAAAATATGGATCATTATATTCTCCCCCTTTAGGAATTTCTCCCTCGAAATCCCCAACACCCCAAGGTGAATCCAACATAGCTATCCTGCATGCCTAACACCCACGAGCCACCATATCAAACATCAAACATGCATACAGAAGCAATAAATAGGATATATGCCTACCTTAGCATGCAGATACTAAACTATCCTATATGATATCAAAAGTGAATGTAAATGCGATAAACAGAAGTCTCACCCAGTAAAGAGCTCTAGATAAGCGGTCCCCATGCTCTCTTCGGTCTCCCAAGTACAATCGCCTTTGCACTCGCTCTACAGAACCTTCACCAGCTCTACTATATTCCTCCTATGCTGCTTCATATCACATCTGATGATACGAATAGTCCTATGAGGTCTTGATGCTTCTTGTTCAATCTTTATATCATCAAGCTAATTCGGTTGAACTCTTATGGTTGAGTCATGCACAAACTTCTATAAGTGAGACAAGTGGATTACATTGTGCACCCCACCATCTTCCAAGGTAAGTCGACCCTATATGCTAGATTCCCAATCCTTTCAAGCATCGAGAATGGAAAAACGAATTTTCGTTCCAATTTCCCTATAGTACCGAATCAAACAACATTCTTCAAAGGAGGGATCTTGAGGAATACCATATCACCAACAGATTACTCAAAATCACATCTTCTTCTATCAGTTTAGCTCTTCTGTCTATCCTGAGTAGCTTTCATTCATCGTACAATGATCTTGATCTTCTTTAAAATCAATCTAACCATGTCTGACCAGTATCATGTCTGCTTTCCACCAACATGAAAATGTTGGACGGTCGGCCATATAATACCTCAAATGGCGCCACACCGATGTTGGACTGATGACTATTATTGTTTGTGAACTCAAAGAAATGTATATGTTCATCCCATGGGTCGTCGAAATCGAGAATGCAAGCTCGAAATAGATCTTCCAAGATATGATTCACCCTCTTGGTCTGCCCATCAGATTATGGGTGATAAGCTATACCAAGGTGTAGCCCTTCCCCAAAGTCCCTTGCAAGCTCTTCCGAAACCCGCTAGTGAACAAAGGTTCTCGGTCGCTCACAATGCTCTTCAGTGCACCATGGAATCGCATAACCCATTTCATATACAACTCGGCTGATTTGGATATCGTTCTAGTGGGCTTGACGGGTATAATCTAGCACTCTTGTCAACCTATCGACTATGACCCATATGCTATCGTACCTTCCTTTGGTCCTCAGCAATCCATCGATAAAGTCCATAGAAACTTATTCCAATTTCCGCTTGGGAATCTTGAGCGGTTGCAGCAGACCACTCAGCTTCTTCTACTTTTCCTTTACCAACTGACAATTCATGCACTTCGAGATAAATGATCCAATGTCCTTCTTCATCCCTTCCCAATAAAATGTATGCCTCATATCATGGTACATTTTATTGCCATCGGGATTTATAGTCAATCTCAAATAATGGCATTCGCATAGCACCTCATCCCATAACCCATCAACGTCAGGTAGAAATAGTCTTCCGTCCTTACGAAGCCAACCATCACGGTAGAGCTCATATTGCTTCATTCCCTTAGACTCTACCCCTCTCCCTATCTTTGCCATGGTCTCCGCTAGTCTAGTATCTCGCCTCTGATTAGTATCAATCGGCTCAATCAGGTAGGCCTGATCGTCAAGCTAGCTAGCACGTCAAGCTCTAGCTCATATCGAGGATCATAACCACCTATAAACTCGAACTGCTTTCACAGGACATCGCTCCCAAGCTATCATGTCATTTGCTCAATGCATCGGCGACCACATTTCCCTACCAGGTGTATAGGAAATGTTGAAGTCGTAGGAGGCCAAGAATTCCAACCATGCTGCTGGTGAAGGTTAAGATTTTTTTGGGATAATAGATACTTTAACAACTTATGGTCCGTATACAATGCGAACCTCTCCCAAAGCAAATAATGCCTCCATATCTTCAAAGCAAATACTATCATTGCCAACTCCAAGTCATGAGATGGATACTTCCTTTCGTGCGGTTTCAGCTGTCGACTAGCATAGGTGACAACCTTTCCCCTCTGCATCAACACCGCACCTAGTCCAATACCATATATTTTTGTGTATACAGTCAGCTCCTTATTCCCAATCAAAATGAGTAACATTGGTGCACTCCTCAACCTCTGCTTTAGACTCACGAATGCGTTCTCACACCTTGCGTCCCAAATAAAAGTCTGATTCTTCTTCGTCAACTTGATTAAGGCCACTGCTATCTTAGAGAAGTCTTGGAAAAAAATATATAGTATCCCGTCAGTCCAAGGAAACTTCTCGTGTCTGTAGTGGTCTAGAGTCGATCCCAATCATGTACTGCCGCCACCTTCGCAGAGTCTATAGCAATCCCTGCTTAGAAACAATATGACCCAAAAATCACAACTTCATACCTCCTAAAGTGATAGTTCGAAAACTTCACCTTCAATCGGTGCTTTCTCAACACCTCGAGCATAATCCTCAAATGCTTCTTATGTTCCCACATCCTCGAATAAACAATGATATCATTCATGAACACAAGTATAAACTTATTTAGGTTATCCTTGAAAACATGGTTCATAAGACCAACAAAATATGCCAGTGCGTTGGTCAGCCCGAACGACATAATCAACCACTCATAGAAACCAAATGGTGTACGGAAAGCTATAACTGGCACACTATTTTTGCCACTTTCGGTTGATGGAACCCTATCGCAAACATATTCACACCGTGGAGCTGTCGAATAAGTCATCAATACATAGGACTGGATTTTTGTTCTTTGTCATAAAACTATTCAGCTTATGGTAATCTACACATAACCTTAGAAAGCCATCTACCTTAATGGGGGATACTGTAGGTTCGCCCGACTTAGATATGCACCTATGATGGACCCTCTCCTCAACAAGTCATTCACTTGCACCTCCAACTCCTTCTGCTCCCTGGGTTCCATACGCCTCAAAGGTATAACTATAGGTCTGACATCCTTCACTAAGTTTATGCAAAACTCAATCTCTCGATGCGGCGGTAATCCGATCCCTTCTCGAATATGTCTGGATACTCTCCTGTTATAGGCATATATAATAACTCTTTGCATGGAGTTTTAAGCGAACATAGAAAGCTAACCATAATTTCATACTCTGACAGACAACCTATCATTACCGTCTGCCCTTACACAGCCCTAATCGTCACCAACAGCCTCTCGCAATCCAACATTACTGCATAATTCCTCAGTCAGACCATCCCTAGTATAATACCGAACCCCATAAAACCCAAAATAAAACAATTATAAGCATACAAACATTTATGACTCGATAAGGCTAAGTCTCGACAAACTATGCATAGGCTAGTCGATCCTCCAATAGGGTTTGTGACGATCAAAGGTCGGCGAACTATCTTCAATCCCAATCTATCTACCAGATCACTAGATATGAAGGAATGTAAAGCCCTGGCATCGAATAAAACACATACAGGTGTATTGAAAATAGAAAGCAAAACCTGTATAACAACGCTCTTTCCCTTCTTCTTCACTAATGGTGCACCAACGTATATGGAACAATGTTCAAAGCATAAATAGACACAACCTGCCTATTTCTCAGTGGTTTTGGACAATTCTTCTTGATGTGCCCCAGCTTGTTGCAGTTGAAACATCCTTTCTTCTCATTTCCATAATCTTTGCTACGATGGACCCTCTCTCCATAATTGTAGCAAATAGGCTCCCACTTGCCCTTCTTTTGACTTCACTTATGAAACTGGTTCTTCTTATTGTTGTTGTCCAACTTCCTCTTGCCTCCTCCACTAGCTTGTGACTTTGGCTCATCCTTAGAAGCAACAACCAGCTTAAACTTAGGGTATGGACTCTCGTGTCGAAGAGCCTTCTCCACCATCCTCTTAAATGTATTATCAACATGCCATATAACCTTCACTCTACAATAATCATCCAAAACCATAATTAACTTCTCATTCTTCTTGAACGGAGTATAGATAAAAGATAGATCGGACCTTGATAACATGTCAAATTCAACCACATACTGACACAAAGATATCCCATGTCTCGAAATAGAAAACTTCTGAAAGAGAACCGACTTCTTAGCGACCGGTATATACTTCTCTTTAAACCTTGCCGTAAACTGCTCTTAAATAATCTGATCCTCAAGAGTAGTAATCTTAACGAAATTCCACCATCCCACAGTTCATCCCTGAAGCTGTCTAAAGGCTAGCTTCCTCTTCATTGCATCCTCTAAATCCATGTCTGAAATATGCATTCGTAGGTGTCTGACTAATCTTGCACTTCGACGGCTGATTATTTTTCAAGAAATGATTTACCACCGAAGGTAGAGAAATCCTTGCCCAATTTGGGCAATTCAGCCCTCAGCACTTGCACCGAAGCACCGCCACTAATAACTGCGGTATGGGAAACTTGAGAATTTTGAACCATGTTATGCACTATCTCAGTAAACATGTTCTAAAAATTAGGGTTAGCAGCCCCGATCCTGGCCCCTCCTCAACTCCAAAAACAGAGTTCTTAGCAGCATTCCTTGTTAGCTGGCTTATTCTTACATGTTGTAATAAGAATGATCAGTCTCTCTAAAAAGGAATAAGTGGTGTCCATAAATGCATCGTGACTTATAACTATATATACTATTATTATAGTGTTGAAAACCAAAATCTAAAAGTATGCTCTTTATATAGGATAGATCCATTCAAAGGCGATAGCATCTTCCTTATCTTTAATGGATCCTCGTATCATTTTAGGTTGTCCATGCAACCAAAGCTTTGATACTAAATGAGGTGAACGTCCTGCACCTCCAATACCCAATATACATATATAATGCACTATGGAGGTACCCGGCCGATGTAGGATGGTAGCCAAAAATATAGAGTAGAGAAAATCCAAACATAAAACCTATAAAACATTTATAGTGCACAAATAAAATATAATGTAACAATATAGATGTAAAAAAGGCGAGACAATGATATAATCAAATGAACCGTAAATAAGGACATCAAAGTGCATCAAATTCACAAACTATATAAAAACTAAAATAAAGAGTTTATACATCACTAATCTCAAAAATAAAATATATAACTATCTTTAAAAGTACAAGTATTGACATAGCTCCATAATACTGCACAACAAAATATAAGCGATAACAAGCTCCATGAATAGATATATGAAAGCATAGCCTCCATCTCGTACCCCGTATAGCTCCATGTGCTATCCGGACATGCTATCACTAATCTACTCATTTAATAGTACCTATGATAATAAGAAGTAAAGAAAAAACCTTGGGTTAGACAAATTCTGGTGTGAGCGATATATTATCTCAAAATACTGTAAAACTCGTATATAGTAATAGGGTATAGGGTATGAACAACCATACCTGACATCTCCCTATATCCAAAGAGTTAGCACATAAATGCTATAGATGTTAAACTACTATCACAAGTAGAAAATATGGGGTATGAGGAATCACACAGTATACTAAGCATACAAAGAGCATAGCATCCATCACATAGCCTCACATCTCTCACTTAAGTGCTCTAGCATACAATTACTCTCTCAATGCTCAACTCATTGCCCACACACATGGCTAGGGACTGAACACATGCAAACGTCCAAAATATTGGTGCACACAGACTACCCTAGGTACACACTACCCTATCCCGTTAATGAGCATCGCAACCACAGAATTACTCATCAATCCCTTAACAAACATACTGATAGTACGACTACCTAATAGATGCTCAACTCTTGACCACATAGATGGCTAAGGACTGGACACACGCAGAAGTCCAAACCCATGGGTACACGCAGACTACCGTGGGTACATACAGACTACTTTGTCCTACTCATGAGCATTACAACCTCATGTTTTACCCTACAAGCTATCTTGCAAAACCCATCCTTTCGGTCCACTATTAGATGCCATGGTCATTCACCACATCGAGTCATCATGCTTCATTGATTGCTATCCCAAGTCATCTAGAGCCATCCCGTGATCAACTACCCTACCCCGGACCAACTCCTCATACTTCCGAGCAACCTTGAGTCTTTCCCAAAGTCTATAGCTAAACTCTATGCTCCACTCCCATCGGTCCATCCTATGACCAAGCCAAGTGAAGCACAATCGCCAAGCCATTCATGCAACACCCCAAAACAAGCTAACCACGAACGTCGAACCACGCCATATGTTAAATCACCGAACCCCTCTACCACCGAATGGATCCCCATGATCGGCTACCGATCAGGTTTCTTTACATAGCACCGAGCCGTCCATCCCTGAACAAGATTCCACGATAGGCTACCAAGTCGTCCATATACCGAACGAAGCTCCACATCGGGCCACCGCTCCGACTCGCCACCGATAAAGTTACTTGATCTGGTCGTTGATCCTATATTTCTATCGAACTAAGATTAAGCCGAACTAACCAATGTTGAACCAAAATCCTATAGCTCTTTCAATGCTTCAACATCGCGCCGATTCCATCACTATGCGTAGCGCTTTGATCCTCATGCATTACCTTTACATCGATATGACTCCAAACGCTCTAGAGCCAACCCATCGAAGTCCATCTCTATGGTTCCTACCTAAGTTCACTCCGATGAGTGTTTTTAACCATACAAACAACCACCATACATGCATTAATCAATATTCCAAAGTGTAAATCACATAATCAATCATAGAAATCATCATGCAAGGCATATAAAACATAGCCTAACATCCATTAAGGCAATCACATATGCAATCAACATGTCTAGAACACTAAAAAGCCATTTGTTCACGTTTCTACTACATGTTGGGTTTTAAAATGGCATTAAAATATAATTTTGACTCTGAAAATGGATCCAAAACATATTAAGACATATTTTATATATAAATATATATATAGTAAGGTGAGAGATGATAAATCACTCACCAGACCCCCAAAAAGTGAAGATTTGCATGCAAATCGAGGCAAATTTGAGAATGAACAACAAAGATGCAATTTTCCTCCCCAAAAACATATATTTGATGACCTTTAATGAATATCCTTGCTAATTTATGATTTAGACTTGACTTGGAGGAGAAAAGAGAAGGTTTTGAATAGAGGATGGGTTAATGGAGGCTAAAATCTATTTGAGAAGGTGCTAAAGTGATTTGGGAACAATAGTTCAGCCTAATAAGGTCTCCAAACCCAAAATAGGTTAGTGGGCTTGCCTCCAAACTCACTAATTACCCACCAAGATGCTCCAAAAAATTCTAATCTTCAAACAACCATATCTCGTAGCTAAAAAGTCCAAATTGCTATTGTGACCACTCTGCGGAAAGGGAACAATCATATCTTTCCAATGGAAATGGTCTCGGACCCTAATTCTGCTCCTATCAAAAGTTATAGCCCATACAAGTTTTTGGTGTAAAATCGTCCAAAAAAATTCTAAAAATAGGAAATATACCCAATAGGCATTTCATAAAGTTATAGAGTCATGCAACTTCATATGGATTTAAAAACAATATTTTACGATCATTCGATACGTAACATACGGGTCGTTACATCATATATGTTGTATAGTCTATAAGATCGTAATTTTATTACATATTTAAAACATGAAGTAAATATCAGATTCAAATTAAGGTCACTAAATGGTATTTTAGATTATTCTCGAGTATTTACGAAATGTTAGACAATTGTTTGTAGAAACGACGAACTTCTTACGAAGGAGTAAACGAGCTGAAACTTCATGAGTGGTATTGAGTATAATATGTCAATATTAAATCCATATTCAAACCTTAATTAAGAAAATTTAAATTCGAATATTCCAAACAAAAAGTTGTGGTTGATTCAACGAAATGGCTAAGTACTTTACCTTGAATAGTGCCACAATAAAAGCAATGTACATAACTATGAATATACAAATTAATAGTTAGGTTAGGAATGATTCCAAGTACTGCGAGTACTGCATCATTTTTATTGGATAACAATATAATAATAAGAGCACACTAGAAATCGAGAAACATATTATAAATAATTCCACATGATATAGGTCGTTTATCAACATCAGAGAGAGTTAACTAACAGAGTATATGATTAAAACAACACAGTAGGTCCACTCATGAAGAGTCTAACTTGATTAGTTCTCATCAAACAGATCATAGAAATGAGATTGATATTACATAATTGACTCCAAGTGCAAATGAGAGATTGATAAAGTTAGGGGTATGCCTTAGAGCTAATTTTGTAATTGTTACATATATATAACTCGATAATCAATCTTGTTCGAAATAAAATGTGTTTTGTTTCTATTATATACTTGATGTAATATGTTGCATTAATTAATTAATTTAATTAAAAGTATATTTAGTAGAAAACCCATAAATAATATGTTCTGCGATAGCAATTACAGTGTGTTGTGTTGAATATGTGCTTATATGATTTTTGTTCGATGATAATAAACATATATATATATATTCGTTTAAATGTATTTGTTAATGTAATATTTTGTTTTTCACAGGTTAAATAAATATTTGCTAAATAAAATTAAATAACATAGAATTTGAATTCAAACAGAAATTTTATTCAAATAAATATTTATTACATTTTTGAATGGTACAAATTCAAGCTCTCACTATTCACTATACAACTTTGATACAAATTCAATTACATCACAATTTTACATATATAGTTGACCTCACCACATATCTCTCACACTCGTATTTATCTTCAACTTCATTCCAGATTGAATCCAGCATCTGAGCAATCTGCAAAAATATACACTAACGAAGTAAAATTGAAAAGGAAATAGTTTTGCAGCATAAAATAAAATGTGAATTTTGAAAATAATATTTGCCTCAGTTATTTGGGTTGTTCGTCATCATTTAACTTTGAATTCATCATACACGAACAACTTGTGAGATACACAGTGTATCACTGTATATGCCACAAGGTCGTGCACACCGATATATACACTTGATTGATTTACAAGGACAGCTGAGCACAGGTCAAACCCAAATTATCAGATTCAACTCAAGTGCAATAAAATAATGTCACAACTTTCAGCACAAGGTCAAATCCGAGCCTCAAGCTGGATTCAACTCAGGTGCAATGTAAGTGTACAAGCTCAATAAAATGGTCAAAGTTCAAAACCAACATATACAATACCACTGACTCGAAGAACAGATCAAAAGACCACACGGTCAGTGCATAGTCGCATCAAGAAACCAAAACCCGAAAGTACACATGACTATCTCAACTTCAAACTCACAACAAGCATGGTACAAAGACTACTATTGCAAAACTCATATATACAGCTTCAAACCAGAACAGCATGTGTACCAAACAAATGAAACAATAGTGCAGACTCTAAATGAAACTTACAAGGCACAACTCAGTATACACTCGAGGCTCAGTGCACACTAGAAATGAGATCAAAGAAAATTCAGACCACATGATGGAACAAACACAAGAATGTACAACTTCAAGTGTATCAACCAAACAACTGAAATGCAAACTGTATCGAAAATGATATAGTGACAATATGAAGATAGCAACTTGACACGGTGAACTGCAAGTGTCGACCAGGTATCAAGCAGGATCAACACAGCAACAAAGGTCAGGCAGCAAGCATTCATGAAATAGATTAATGCAAACTGTCTCGAACAATAAATCAAGCACATGAATGCACAAGAACGGTGACAAGAATAACACACAAGAAATATTTATATATAGTAAAAATAATGTAACATATTATAATGTTGACAGAAGAAGCCATGGTCCAAATCCAAGCAGCAATTTATTAGTCAAAAATCCATGCAGCAATTTATCAAAACAAAGTCAGAACTGCGGAATAATACAACTCAAAATCGACACCGTGAACAACTGAATGGAGTCAAGTTGAAGCAGTAGTTAACAAGCACAAACAACAAAACATGTGAAGAGACTACTACACAACACAGCAGCAACCAAGATTGATATTACAATATACAATGCAAAGAAGGGTGCAGTGAAGACTGTAGGTCATACCACAGCAACAGAACGAAAATGGCAACGTGCAGCTGCAAACATTTACACGAAATCTCAAGCCAAGGCCGAAGCCATCAGTACAACGAGAAATTCACGAAACCAAACCATGACCGAAGTCAAAAGCAACCAAGCCATGGTGGCCACGAAATTCAACGGTGTCGTGATAGCCAAGTAAGTAAACCAAGTCAAAATCAACAATGTGATTATTCAAGTAAATAGAAGAAGTCAGAGAAATCATCAACATCAAAGTGAAATCGAACGGCCGATCAAATGAAATTGACAAATTCAAATATATTTGTACGAACGCAAATCTAGGGTTACAAACCCTATATAAACAAATCATCATCGGCAATTTCAGCATCGAGTTCGAATACAAAAATCATAAAAGCACAAAAAGGAAAATTACATACCGAAGCAAACATTGAACTCGATCAAATAGAAGCGGCCAAGAGCGAACAAACGAGAACGAAGCACATGAATAACCACTGTATCGATCAACAAAAAGGCGCAACTTCAAAAGCCCTAATTTTGAACGGAGAAATCAAGCCCTAATTTCGCGAAGAGGAACGAACGAGTGAACAAAGTCGCCATTAACAAAAAGGGAAAGGGCCGGCAAATTATCTCTACTATAATTCATTTTGGGCCGGCCTTCTTTTTTAAGAGCTTTTTTTATAAAGGCTTTTTATTTTAAATTAAGGTTATTTTAATTTTAAATTGTTTTTAATTTGTAATTTATTTTTAAACCGTTTAAATTTCTAGTCTTGTGACTAGGGGACAAACTACGTGGCGTAGTTTGAGAATTCGCAACTTAGTGGCTGAGTTGTGGAAGGGTTTTGAGCGTAGAGTTAGGTTTAGTGGATAGCGGGTGTCGCGAGTTTACGTGTGTAAGCGTCTGACTAACTAATTTCTAGTAGAAACCTTGGGGGTAGCACGTAGGCAGGGTTTTGCCGAAGCTGGGTAAATTCTGTGTTGTTTTGTTTCTGTTATTTATATTCTACGATATCTGTGCTGCTATTATTCTGCTGTGAACTGTGTTGAAATCTGAATTGAATATTTTATAAGCTTCCGCAATTAATTTTTATAATTTATACCATCACCCTATTCACCCCCTCTAGGGTCAAATCGATCCTACAAGTGGTATCAGAGCTAGGAACAAAAGCAGTTTTTGTTTTAAAAATTTGATTTTACAAAAACCAATTTTTTTTAAAAAAAAATGGGTTGAATTTTTAAAATATCTTCTTTTAACACTGCTTTTGCTGAGGGTCAATCCATAGTTAGACCATCAATGTTCAATGGAGAATATGCTTACTGGAAAAATAGGATGGAAATTTTTCTGAAAACCATTGACGTTTGGAATATTGTTGAGACAGGTTATAGAGCTCCAACTATAACTGTAGATAATCAGGAAATAGATAAACCTTAGGAACAATGGAAAGAACTAGAAAATAAATTACAAAATACTAATGCTAAAGCTATGAATTCTATTATCTGTTCATTGGATCAATTTGAATTTAATCATGTCTCACATTGTCTAACTGCATAGGAAATATGGCACACACTAGAAGTGACTCACGAATGAACATCTCAAGTCAAAGAATCTCGCCTTGCCATACTAAGCAGCGAATACGAGAACTTCACAATGGCGAAGGAAGAAAATGTCAAAGAGATGCATGGACGACTTTCCAATATCGTTTACAAATCAAAAGCTCTTGGAAAATCGTACATAGAGTTGGAGATAGTCCGAAAAATCCTCAGAGTCCTTCCACGAAAATTTGAAGCAAAGCTGACTGCCATTCAAGAATCGAAAGATTTAAAACAAATGAAAGTTGAAGAACTCATCGGAAATCTCACCACTTATGAACTAGAAATGAAATTCAAGGAAGAGCGTGAAGGAAGTGACACTCGAAAGAAATCAATAGCTCTTAAAGGAACAACAGAAAGTGATGGTGATGATGATGATGCAGCAGCAGAATTGGAGCTATTAATAAAGAAATTCAAAAGATGGAATTACAAATATGAAAATTCAGCTCAAATTCAAAAGGAGAAAAGCAGAATAGCCAAAGCACTAGACTACTCTGAAGAACAGAAGATCATCTTTCACAAGTGCAACCAACCCGGACACATCAAGCCCAATTGTCCTCAAAATCAACGCGACTTTAAAAAGAAATTAAAATTGAAAATTTTTGCAGCCACGTGGAATACAAGTGATGAAGATAATCAAAGTTCTAGCAGTGAGAGTGAGAAAGCAAATATATGCCTTCATGGAAATATAACTGATAGCGACGATGACGAGCCAAGCGAGGTATCAAAACTTACTCACTCTGAATTACTTATTTATTTCCACGAAGTGAATGGCTATTTTGAACGACTTAGGGAGAAATATGCCAAACTTGAATCACAAAAAGACACTTTGATAGAATTAAATGAACAACTTGACCAATTAGTTGAAAACTATCAAAGAAGGATCCCTAAGTGTGATAAGTGTCCAACATTCGAAGATGAAATTAAAAAATCAGAAATCAATATAAAATCTCTTGAAAATGAAATTCTGATTTTAAAAGAGAGTAAAAATACTAGGAGAGAGAATTCTATTAAAAAGTGCACACAATTGTTAAACGAAAATGAATCTCTCAAAACACAAGTCCAACAATTGTCAACGACTTTAGATAAATTTTCAAAAAGCGAAAAATCATTGAATATGCTATTAGGAAAGCAAACTGTTAATGCGGTAAGACAAAGACTTGGATATAATCATTCTGAAAATGTTGAAAGAAATATTTATCAAGTTAATTCTATGTGCACAATTTGTAGAAAATATGGACACAATCACAATAATTGTTGGTATAGACCCAAAATGTGAAAACTATACCGATTTGGGTTCCAAAAGGCACAAATATAAAATCTCTCAAAGTTAAACAAATTTGGGTGCCGAAGGGAACAATTATAAATAGTTTTGGGTCTCCACAAAATTATTTTTCAAAATATTCTGCCACTAACAATCATGGACCTATAAAAACAAATAGGTCACATAAATCTTTTCCCGTGTAGGTGTGGTGGCAGGCTAAAGAACAACTACAGTGTTCTCTGGATTTTGGCTGTTCCAGAAACACAACGGGCGACAAAGCAAAGTTCCTTAGCCTAGTATAAAGGTGACAGAATCACAACGGACAACAACGAAAAAATATCTTGAAGGTAAATCAGGTAATGGTATGTTTTTAACGATATATTAAATGTGATAATATGCACCGTATTCTGAATTAAATCAGCCAATAATGAGATGATGAAAAGATGATGATTCTGACTTATTCAACATAGTTGGCCAAATTATATTCTTATGCCAAAACACTATAAAACTCTCTAGATTCTTTAAATTACTTCATATATATTAATTTGGATTAATAATAGTGTTTTTTTGTTGGATGATAATACATTGGTTATAATACGGCTAACTATATATTCATAATTTCTTTTGACACGACTTCAATTAAAATCCTAAAGAATTTCATCTAAAAATTGTAAAAAGGATTTTAAGAAATTTCTGAAACTTCAAGAAACTGTTTGGAATAATAATGATAACTGATGATTACTCTTGAATATAGTTGTTTATCCTATGGCTTCTAAGATTAACACTATGATATTTGTTTGATTGTTAACATGGCTTCAATTCAAATTCAAAAGAATGTCATTTAAAATGCTGTTAAAATTGAGTTGGAAATTTTTGTTGCACACTTCATGGTCTATCAAATTCAATTAATGATAGTTTTGAATGAAAGAGAAATTCAGATGAAGATCTAGTTGATAGAAAAATTACTAGAGGAACGTAATTTTTGTTGAGACATTTAGTAACTGCATCGTTTTTCAAAGAAAATATCTGCATATTTTTCATTTCAAATAATTTTCAAATAGCAAAAAAATTTCTTATAAAACCCCTTCGAGAAAATCATTTTTGACCATATTTTTAGATTAGTTATTTTTGAAAAATTGATTTTATAATTATTTTTTGAATTTGATTTTAAATGACTATTTTGACTAATCTGAATCCCTAATGATTATCGAAAAGATGAATAGTGATTGAAAAAGTGATGAGTGTTAATATTAATCATATATTATGACTCGAGACGGTATGATTAGTAAATTTCTTTAGAAATTTAAACAAGAGTTATAAAACTTTTTGTTGGTAAAAATTCCATGACCGTCACTATGTCTATCATATTTCTAACGACCATCACTCATCAAAATTCTATATAGTTTGTCGATTTGTGGTACTTTAAAAAGGAATCATTCGTTTTTCATTTTACATTTTTTAAAAATAATATAAAAAATTTATGTAGTAAAAAAAAATAAAAAAAAATACCAAAGTATTCACTCTCATTTAAAAGTCCTCACGGTTATGCATGGGTGAATTACATGTAATTTGTTATGTGCTTCCATGCTCATTTAAAAGTCCTCACGGTTATGCATGTATGGAACACATATCAAAAGTTGATTCATAAAAAAAATAAACAAGTTGGTTCTAATCCCATTTAAAAGTCCTCACGGTTATGCGTGGTTAGAAGATACTTGAATTCATTTTTTTAAAATAAAATTGGAATACTACTAATCTCATTTAAAAGTCCTAACGGTTATGCATGGTTAGTAGATATTCAAATTCCTGATATAAATATACCACAAATAGACACAACTGTATGGTTTTATATGATGAAATAATTCCCATCATTCTAAAAGTGGAATATGCGCCTAACAAAATATTTATGATTTTTGTTTGATTTTTTATTGAAATTTAATATTTATATTCAATTGAGTTTTAATGTTGGATTGATATTGATCACTTTATCTCTATTTTCTCTAACACTATTACTCTTTTGCTGATTACAAAAGAGGGAGAGAAAAGTTAAGATTTTGCCAAATAAAATCAAGCAAAGGTCAAATAATTTTCTATTTGCATCTAAGCTCATTTACATATTTTTATTTGTATGCATATATGTAGGGGGGCTTTGTGTAGAGAGGAAGCATTTAAATAGAGGGAGCTATTAGGATATATTTATGATCAAATACATTTAACATATTCAAAATCTTAAATATATGTTTGTTATCATCAAAAGGGGGAGATTGTTGAATATGTGCTTATATGATTTTTGTTTGATGATAATAAACATATATATATTCGTTTAAATGTATTTGTTAATGTGCTATTTTATTTTTCACAGGTTAAATAAATATTTGTTGAATAAAATTAAATAACACAGAATTTGAATTCAAACAGAAATTTTATTCAAACAAATATTTATTACAATTTTGAATGGTACAAATTCAAGCTCTCACTATTCATTATACAACTTTGATACAAATTCAATTACATCATAATTTACGTATACAGTTGACCTCACTACATATCTCTCACACTCGTATTTATCTTTAACTTCATTCCAGATTGAATCCAGCATCTGAGCAATCTGCAAAAATATACACTAACGAAGTAAAATTGAAAAGGAAATATTTTTGCAGCATAAAATAAAATGTGAATTTTGAAAATAATATTTGCCTCAGTTATTTGGGTTGTTCGTCATCATTTAACTTTGAATTCATCATATACGAACAACTTGTGACATACACGGTGTATCACTATATATGCCACAGGTCGTGCACACCGATATATACACTTGATTGATTTACAGGGACAGCTGAGCACAGGTCAAACCCAAATTATCGGATTCAACTTAAGTGCAATAAAATAATGCCACAACTTTCAGCACAAGGTCAAATCCGAGCCTCAAGCTGGATTCAACTCAGGTGCAATGTAAGTGTACAAGCTCAATAAAATGGTCAAAGTCCAAAACCAACATAGACAATACCACTGACTAGAAAAACAGATCAAAAGACCACATGGTCAGTGCATAGTCGCATCAAGAAACCAAAACCAGAAAGTACACACGACTATCTCAACTTCAAACTCACAACAAGCATGGTACAAAGACTACTATTGCAAAACTCATATATACAGCCTCAAACCAGAACAGCATGTGTACCAAACAAATGAAACAATGGTGCAGACTCTAAATGAAACTTACAAGGCACAACTCAGTATACACTCGAGGCTCAGTGTACACTAGAAATGAGATCAAAGCAAATTCAGACTACACGATGGAACAAACACAAGAATGTACAACTTCAAGTGTATCAACCAAACAACTGAAATGCAAACTGTATCGAACATGATATAGTGACAATATGAAGAAAACAACTTGACACAGTGAACTGCAAGTGTCGACCAGGTAGCAAGCAAGATCAACACAGCAACAAAGGTCAGGCATCAAGCATTCATGAAACAGATTAATGCAAACTGTCTCGAATAATAAATCAAGCACATGAATGCACAAGAACGGTGACAAGAATAACACACAAGAAATATTTATATACAGTAAAAATAATGTAACATATTAGAATGTTGACAGAAGAAGCCATGGTCAAAATCCAAGCAGCAATTTATCAGTCAAAAGTCCATGCAGCAATTTATCAAAACAAAGTCAGAACTGTGGAATAATACAACTCAAAATCGACACCGTGAACAACTGAACGGAGTTAAGTTGAAGCAGTAGTTAACAAGCACAAACAACAAAACATGTGAAGAGACTACTACACAACACAGCAGCAACCAAGATTGATATTACAGTATACAATGCAAAGAAGGGTGCAGTGAAGATTGTAGGTCATACCACAGCAACAGAATGAAAATGGCAACGTGCAGCTGCAAACAATAACGCGAAATCTCAAGCCAAGGATGAAGCCAGCAGTACAACGAGAAATTAACGAAACCAAACTATGACCGAAGTCAAATGCAATCAAGCCGTGGTGGCCATGAAATTCAACGGTGCCGTGATAGCCAAGTGAACAAACCAAGTCAAAATCAACACCGTGATTATTCAAGTAAATAGAAGAAGTCAGAGAAATCATCAGCATCAAAGTGAAATCGAACGGCCGATCAAATGAAATTGACAAATTCAAATATATTTGTACGAACGCAAATCTAGGGTTTCAAACCCTATATAAACAAATCATCATCGGCAATTTCAGCATCGAGTTCGAATACGAAAATCTTTAAAGCACAAAAAAGAAAATTACATACCGAAGCAAACAGTGAACTCGATCAAATAGAAGCAGCCAAGAGCGAACAAACGAGAACGAAGCACACGAATAACCACTGTATCGATCAACAAAAAGGCGCAACTTATAAATCCCTAATTTTGAATGGAGAAATCAAGCCTTAATTTCGCAAAGAGGAATGAACGAGTGAACAAAGTCTCCATTAACAAAAAGGGAAAGGGACGGCAAATTATCTCTACTATAATTCATTTTGGGCCGACCTTCTTTTTTAAGAGCTTTTTTTTATAAAGGTTTTTTATTTTAAATTAGGGTTATTTTAATTTTAAATTGTTTTTAATTTGTAATTTATTTTTAAACCATTTAAATTTCTAGTTGTGTGACTAGGGGACAAACTACGTGGCGTAGTTTGAGAATTCGCAACTCAGTGGCTGAGTTGTGGCAAGGTTTTGAGCGTAGAGTTAGGTTTAGTCGATAACGGGTGTCGCGATTTTACGTGTGTAAGCGTTTGACTAACTAATTTCTAGTAGAAACCTTGGGGGTAGCACGTAGGTAGGGTTTTGCCGAAGCTGGGTAAATGCTATGTTGTTCTGTTTCTGTTATTTATATTATGCGATATCTGTGCTGCTATTATTCTGCTGTGAACTGTGTTGAAATCTGAATTGAATATTTTATAAGCTTCCGCAATTAATTTTTATAATTTATACCATCACCCTATTCACCCCCCCCCTCTAGGGTGAAATCGATCCTACATGTTGAAATTAAGAGTAATTTAACGCAAAAAATTAAACATACCGGTTCAAATATTCCCAATTAAGATGTGTCGAGATTGGATATCGATACATCCACTGAGGTTAGAGTATGTAAAGGTCTCCAAATGTTGGGCAGTGTATTACTCATGACTATTGAGGGCACTTAGTGGTTATGTACTAGTATTTATTAGATAACTATGGAATGACTCGCTCCATAGTTTTCTATAGGTTAATATAACTAAGGTAAAACAGAAAATATCGATGTGATAGAATTACTGTAATATCCCGGAATTTTTAACAATATAAATTTAATAATCTGTATAAAAATTAAATTGATATTGATATTCTATTAATAATTATTCAGATAAATTTAATAATCTTCTTCAATAAATATTTAAATTGGTTATTTTATCTTTTAAAATGATAATAAATTGATTTCTATTTACAATATAAATATTTGGTTTATATTTTAAATAGATTAGCATTTGTTTTAATTTTAATAAATAAACCATATTTTTCTAATTCTAATATTTTTAGTATTTTGAAAATTTGTTTTAGTTAATATTAGCTTTTCAAGGTAAATGAATAAATCTTGGTTTAAATTAATAAATGAATCATGATTTGAAATTCTAATATATACATTAATAATTTGGAAATTTTAATTTTTATTAAATATAAAGTTTTCAAAGCTATTAAATAAATAAATATATGATTTTTAAATTGTTAAGAAAAATATTTAAATGTTTTAAATAGTTTTAGCTTGAGTTTTAAATTAAGTTAATTAAAGAGTTTTATAGCTTAATTAAATAGATAATCTATTGATAAAAATATAAATTTCCTTCAAAATAGTTTTAATTTAATAATGAGACATTTTAAATACAATATTAACAATGTATTGTATTACAAATAAGATTTTAGTTAAAAATAGGTATTGTTATTTCAAACTTTGATTTGTATTCATAATTTGATTTTTAATATTAGATTATGAATTTAATTTAAAGTTAAATTCCAAAGTGTAAATTTTTAAATTGTTTTAATTATAAGCTTCATTTATTAGTACAAATTGTTTTTAGTTCTTTTAAAAGTTTATATGCATATTTAATATAAACTAACAACTTAAATTTAAGCTAATATACATTAATTTGTATTAAATACTAATTACCTTTAAAAGATAACATGTGTTGCATTTTTAAAGAGTAAATTTAACAAGTGTTGTAAAGTTTGACAAGTGTAAAAATTTAGTTTTATTTTTTCTTTTCTTTCATTGAAACTGAAAATTCATTTGTTTAAGTTTGCATCTTTCATATTGCATTTTTCATTCTCCTAAATCAAAAGAGAAAAGATCAAATTCATTTTCATATAAAAAAAATTCAGAAAAACATGCATATTCAAATCAATCTGTATATTCTAAACCCTGTACAAATCCTTCATCTGCATATTCAAATCCAAACACCTACAAATTGCACTTCTTCAAAATCAAACTCACCTTTACCTCAATCATTAATATGCAATGATGTCTGCATGCACCTGCATTTTTATAAAGCCTGCACCTTTTCAAAGTAAGGCCTGTTCAAAAGGCAGAATTTCAATTGCAAGCTGCAGTTTTAAATCAAACAAAACAACCTCAGTTTGAAGCTTGTCAAATACTTTTGCATGCAAGTATTTAGAGTATGGATCATGGGCATTTAGATTTCAACAGAGGTCAAGCTTGCATATCTTATTTTCTGCAAATTCAAAGGGAAAAACAGAGGGTCTGCATTCATCAAAGATGAGTAACTCTAAAATCTAAAATTTTATTTAGGTTGCATGCTAAAATGTTTTGATATAAATAAGTATTGTTTGTGTATTTATAAAGTCTGATGTAAATATGTTTGTGCATGCTGTTATGTGCTATGTTTGTTCACAGATCCATCTTTCCATTTAAAACCTCAACAATTGATTTAAATGGTGATAGTATCTGAATTTTTAAACCAAAGAAGTTTGCTTATCATAGATTGGAAAAAAAAAATTAAATCAAACTAAATAGAGTTTGTTGCCTCTGGAAATATTGGAAATATTAGAGCATGTGGATTTTAACCAAAATTCAAACTTTGTAAATTTGTAATTCAGTAGCATAAATCAAAAGCATTTACCAAAACATGATTTTTAAATTAGAAATCAGGATTTTTAGGAATAGGAAAAGGGTGCAGTTTGGACATTGAGTGGAAAGGGGAATTTAAGGTTTTCTGGTGATCTATGCAACTGGAAGCCACAGGGTTCTTCCAGGTAAGAGAGGAGTGTGAGGAGATGCCGAGAAAAATCTTATATGATGTTGAAATTCAGTGAGGAAGATGCAATTTGAAAATTCATTTTTAAACCCTAGTTTTGATGGGTTTTATGATTTGGGTCATTTCGATCTGATCAATTGACCGAGTGCTATGATACTTGGAGGATGTGTAGTAGGTGTGTGAAGGAGCTCGAGGCCGGAGTGGGTGGACCTCAGATGGTCGGAGCGGCGTATGGTCGCCGTTGACAGGTTTTTAAGGGGAACTGTTTATTGTTTCCAGGTTTGGGTTTGAGATCCTCAAACTCTAATTAGGGATTTGAAGCATGAATCGATGGTCGTAGTGGGTAGCTAGGTTGGTTTCTGATAAGAGGCGATGGTCGTTGGCGATCATCAATGGCCAGAGTCACCGTGCATATGCACGGTGGAGTAAGGGTACAGGTGATGTTGGGTTAGCTGAAGGTGACTCGGGTAAACCCTGTTTAAGCTCGAAGTAATGAAGTGTTTTCCTCGGGGAAGTTATGTTGCAGACTCGAAGCAGTTTTGTGGGATTTAGGTGTTCTGTTTTTACAGGTTTTTAATAATCTGTAGCATCAGGATTTAAATTTATAAATCCTGAATCTTTTAAATGATTAAGAGAATTTAAATCATATTTGACTTCAAATTTTGAATTAATTCGAATTCAAGCTAATTTAAAAATTCCAGTTTAAATAAAATGAAGTTTAAAAGAAATTTTTACAGGTTTTAACAAACCTGAACTTGTTTTATCAAATATTGTTTACAAACCTGACAGTATTTAAGTTTTTAAATTTTAAACTGAATTTAAAAAGTGTAGAGCAAGTTTTAAACAAAGTTTTAAAATAAGTTTAAAATATTAATTCAAAATGAGTTTGAATTATATATTTAAAAATATATAAGTTTTATAAAGATAGAAGGTTTTTAATAACTTTGAATTTGTTAAAGTACTTTATAAAATGTTTTAAAATCTGAAGTTTAAGGTTTAAACAGAGTTTAAAATTTAAATTTAAATCTAGATTCAAAGCTAATTTGAATCTTAAGTTTAAATCTAGAATCAAAGTGGAATATGTATTTCAGTTTTTGAAATTGAAAGAAAACTTGAAGTTGAAAGATTTAAACTAAATATAAATTGAAGTTATTGAAAGGTTAAAAGTTATAAATTGTTTAACTTTGATAAGTTTAAATTATTTTCATTTTAAAACTTGTATTTAAAATAAAATTTGGAAACAAGTTCAAAAGTACATTGTTTAAAATAAAATTTGTTTTAAACATAATTTAGAAATGTCTTATTTTAAAATTTAGTTAAGAATGAATGTTTTGAAATTAATTTATTAAAAAGGTAATTAAGTAATAATTAATTAATTTATTTAATTAATTATTAAGGTTTAATGCATATTGATTTAGGGGTTAATCAATTTGAAATTTAGATCATTAATTAGATTATTAATTAATGATTGATAAATTATTAATTAAGTAATTAAGTTTTAATCAAGTTTAATTTATCTTAATAATTAGACTTTAAATTATAGATAATTAAAGATAATTAAATTTGTAATTAATTTAAGTTAATTACTTTATAAAATAATTAGAGAAGGGTTAATGATGGTCATTAACCAGGATTATTTAAATAATTAATTAATGTGATTAATTTTTATAATTAATTAGATTAATTAATTTATTAATAATCAATTGTAAATGGTTTGAGTAATTACTTAATAAAGTAATTAAGAAATTAATTACTTAATGTAATTAATTTAGTTTAATGAGATTGTTTAATTTAATTAATTAAGTTTAATTAACTTTAAACACTTGGGTTTTATAAATAATTACTTTATGTAATTAATGATTTGGGTATTTACTTAGTTAAGTAATTAATTAATTAATAATTACATGGTAGTAATTAAGTGGAGATGTTTAAGTGTGAAGTAATTTGGATTTAAATTACTTATTAATTAATCAAGAGATTAATTAAGGATAACTAATTTGTTTTAATATGATAATTAAGTTAATTAATTACTTAAGGTAATTAATAAAAGGGAATCGTTAATTATTTTAATTAATGATGTAATTAAAGTTGATTAATTTAGATTAACTAATCAATAATAAGTAATTAAAGGAAATTAATTAAAGTAATTAATTAAGCATAAATGTAATTAATTATGATTAATTAATTAATTGAAATAATTAAAGGTTGATTACTGGTTGTTTGAGAATAATTAATTTGTGAAATTAATTAAGGATGATTACATGAATGTAATTAAGGGTAATTAATCAAGAGTGATTAATTTAGGTAATTAATAATAAATGATTAATTGATTGTAATCAATTAAATAATGAAGAAAGCAAGATTTATTTTGGTGAAGTAATTAATTTAATTTATTTTAAATTAATTATGGATTAAGTAATTAATTTAGTTCATTTTAAATTAATTAGAGATAGTTAATTTAATTCATTTTAAATTAATTATATTATGGTATGAGTGAATCATTACTTATGTATGAATGGATGACATTGATTGTCTTGGATGCTTTGTGATCTCAGTAATGAGATAAATGATATTGTGTGGTATGAATGGCTTGATTGTATTGTGATGATAACATAGGTTATCTATTGTGATGGTAGTATATGGATTATCTATTTTGATATTGATAATGTGGATTACTTGTTATGTGATAATATTGATTATCAATTGTGAATGTGTGATTATCTATCTGTGTATATAGATACTGTATTAAATTGTTTTAAACTTTAAAACAACTTGGCCCTAAAAGACACGCTTTGGATTTCGATGAGACCAGGATCGGGTTTCCATATTTGGATATCCGAAAACCACATCGATTCCAAATAACGTTAGGTCGTGAATCCAAGTGGAGCGAGTGAAGACTCGAGGTGTAAGGGCTATACGTCGGTATAACTCTGTGGGTGATTCCATAATGAGTTTGACGGAATAGTACTTATAGATTCGAAATGGTGAATCAGAGTGCAAGGGTTATCGTCGTTAACTCTGAGGGTGATTCCAAAATGAGTGTAACGAGATAATGCCTTCGGTTTCGTTCGAACCCGGAATGAACTTTTATGTATTGAATGCTTTCAGAACATCGTTAGGTGGACGATGAGCATTCTAAGTGATATTTCATACAAAGGTAATCGTAGCCTCAAGCCTCATCAACCGGGAATGGCTAAAACAGGGGAGGTGCAGCAAGGCTTCGTGGGTCGCACCCACTGGAGAGCGAGTTTACCCCTGTCTAGAGGTCCCTTTTATTTCGGCTGTGTGGACGGTTTTTGAGCTCCAACCGTCGGGGTTATCTTGTTCGGAACTATTCAGTAAGGAATGGGTCCGACCTTGTGTTGCAGGGGAGTGGAAGTACTCCTCGGTACGGTGATCTAGGCCACGTACTGTGACGGACGGTACCCCAGTAGCCCTGCCATTGTATGGAATCCAAAATCCAATAAGTGCCAACGGTTTTGATTGTATTACCCACTTTTGTGGCTAGTAGCTGGAATTTAATGAATGTAACAATTTCGGCTATTTCTTATTTATTTGAAAACCCTAGACCTATTATAATATCATCGTATTTCCTATCAAATGTTTTGGTTAGCGTAAGGTAAAAACTTTTCCATGTTTATGTGTGGGAAGTCTTACGTGATACCTTTCTTTTCAAAAGGTTTTTGAAAGTTAAGCAACCTTAACCTGTTACTCACACCAGACCCATGTCTGACCCGGAGTTTATTTTTGTTTTTCATGAACTCTTGGGTACTAAATTTTTTACGAGTAGCCAAGGGAATTCAGGTTAGGATTCAGGTTAGCTTTGACGAATATTGGAGGAGCAATGGAGCAGGGGGTTTCTGCGTTAGATATTAGTATTCCGCTGTGTGTTCTGTGTTGTCTCTGGACTGTATAGAGTTGTATAACTAGACAGGTGTTTATAACTGTCTAGTATGTGAAGTTTATCAGTGTACTCCGATATGGTTGTAAACTATGTAATATTTATGTTATTAATATAGTTTATTCGTTCCGCTGTTAGATTCTGATGTGTTGTTTCTTTCTTCTCTTCTTTCTATTCTCTTTTCTATCCCTTTCTTCCTTAAAGATGATGCGATTTTCTGGTGGTAGAAAGTCGGGTCGTCTCAATTACAGAGTTCTCTTGACTTGAAAATACCGTTGACCTTCAATACAGAAGCTCCACTTTGATTATACTTAAATTGTGGCATAGTGTCCATTGAATGACTATAGTTGGGTCAAGTGGAAGCATGGAAAGTGAAACATTATTTAGGAGAGGATTCATCTCCTTGGTTATATAAGGTTAGTATCATGGTCAACTAAAGTCAACTCAAAGTAAAAGTCTCTGGCTAAAGCAGTGTGGTTAATAATAATTGTTAATATTGAACCGATGACTTTGTATTTGGATTATAAAGATGAATATAGATGATATTGGAATTTTGACCATTACTAAATTCCGTAAGTACTGGTGGATATAGTTATAACGAAGAGAATTTGTGTAAATAATTATCACTCTTAGTTAACGCTTAATAAAGCAAAATTAGATTTTACCAAAGCCAAATAGGTGATAAATTTGGTCATAATGTTACACTACTTGCCAAGTGATGTGTGAATGTTAATATTTGAATTGTTGGATATTATTCGCTGGCCGAGTTTAAACCTAAGAGTCATACAATCGAAACTTTGAATATTCTTATTATCACCCGATTTAATTAAACTATAATGATTATAAACTAATTAAATTAATTAATATTTATAAAATATTAAATAAAAAAATTTATATTAACATTTGTTGTTCAAAATTAAAATGTTCACACTAATCGATATATAAAATTGATATACGCATTTAAATTGGATTTAAATGTGTTAGGTATTAATTGGGCTTGAGATGATTTTGAGGCCTACATAGTGCTTGACGTAGGCGGCTATGATATGGCTAAGGGGATTGTCCATTAGATAGCTAAAAGAAGTTAGATATTGAATTACAGATATGAGATTAGGTAAGAGAAAAATGATGATCTAGATCCTTATTTTACTCTTTAGGATCTCCATTATTTAAAGCACTCTAAAACTCACTTTGTTTTTCTCTCCCCTACTGTAGCCATGGCTGACTACTCCTCCCCTTTCAGTCCTCAGATTTTCTGTAACAACCCGCATATTTATCGATTTTATATTTAAATATTTTATTTAAATATTTTATCGTTAGTCGGATTTTAGTCCAAAAAGCTACCTTTTGCATACGGTCGAATTAGGGCTCGGGACCACTCCCATTGAGTTTAAAATGCTGTTTGCGACCTTTTTGAGTATAAGCTTCGATATGTTTGGAGAAAGTTGATTTCTGCTACTTTTTACTTTGGGTTTGGTTTTTGGGCTCAGCCCTATGTTAACTTATACTCCAAAACTGAACCACTCTCCCCATTCCCCCTCACTTCTTTCTCTTTTCAGTTTTCTTAGCTTTAATGGTGGGAGAGATTGGAAATTAAAACTCCAAAACCCTAGTTTCTCTTGCAAATCAAATTCCTAGCTCCAAACTCAAGAAGAACCCATTGGTAAGCTTCTCTTCTTCTTCTCCAACTTGTTCTCTTACCAATTTCAGAAATTCCTAAACCTAATTTTGGGAATATTCTTGTTTCTTAGCATAGATTCAAGCTCATTTGGGTTGTGTTTAAGAGAGGTTGATTCTCCACTTGCTTTCAAGCTTCTTCTTGTTTGATTTTGAGAAAAGGTGAGATTTTTATCTCACATCTATGACTATAATTATCTTTGGTTGTTGGGTATGAATTCCTAACACTTCTTCATGTGCATTTGCTCCTGATTTGGATTGGTTTTGTGAATACTCCAATTTTTGGGTTTTTAAGTCAAATTTGTGTGAAATCCTTTTATGGATGTTTGATCATGCTTTTGGTGATGCATCGAGGAGCATATAGGGCCGGGTTGCCGATTGGCATAAACCCTTAGAGCCAATGTTCGTCCGGTTGCATTTTGGAAGAGTTTGCTCTTCATTTGAATAAGGCTGAAAAACAGCCCAGGCATGATTCAGTCGACTGAAAACTCTGTTCAGTCGACTGAACCCGAAACCCGAGAGTTTCCAGGCATGATTCAGTCGACTGAAAAACTCTGCACAGTCGACTGAAACTGGAAACAGAAAGTTTCCTGAATCTGGAAAATTTCCAGGTACAGGGTCAGTCGACTGAAAAACTCTGTTCAGTCGACTTCACCTGCTGTTTGAGTCCAATTTGCCTTTTTGGATTGAAATTCCAATTTAAATCGATTCGTGATAATCCTATTTGTTGTTATCATCTATTATGACTTTGATGACCCTTTTTAGGGATTTTTGAATATCCATTTCGATGGATCCTTTATCGATTTCGTTGGATTTTATTCACGTCTTCGTATGTGAATTTTTGTGATTGATTGTTCTTACAATCTTCTTCGTGATTTGTCACTTTAAAAATATAAAGGTTTTCTATACTAGTAGTAAATATCAAAACTCTTTCCTCAAACGATTTCAATACTATTTTAATACCAAATTCGTTTATAAAACCGTTTTCCAATCTATTAGTATATACAAACCTTTACCTCACTCGTATGAGAAATCTAATTAAACGGCTTAGTAAAACAAGTGGTATGAAACGCTTGCGTTTACTTTGCCGGTTAAGTCTTGGACTTGTTCGATTGAACCTCTTGTGACAATTTTCTAGTGGAGATTTACAGTTTGTTCGTAAATATTTAAGTTAAGCAAGTGGTTATGGGACATGAAGCTAAACTCATATATTTACTAGCTTAGTGTAATCGACACTTCTCCTGATCATGACGATCATCTTTGTGATTTAGACTAGCAATATGCGATGTCTCTTTGTCTGCGAGGGAGACTAAACCCCGTTTTGTGGAGTTTCGACTCAATTTGTGATGGGGTAGCAACCCATGGTCTTCGGGCTGTTTGTGGAGCTTCGGCTCAATTTGTGATGGTTAGCGACCATGGAATTAGCGTTCCGTTTGTGATATACGTGTTGGTGAGCTTTATGCTCCCGTTTGTGATAGGCCTCCCCTTTTTTTTGTGATTTCTGGATTTCTTGTGTAGATTTCTAGAATTTGTGTTTCACCAATTTTTCGTGATTTCCATTGATAAGTCTTATCGATATTTGTGCATTGGTGAATTTGTGTGTCATTGACTTTTGTGATTTCTGGATTTCTTGTGTAGTCTTCTGGAATTTGTGCGTCATTGACTTTTGCGATCGACATTGATACTATCGTCAATATTTGTAGTTTGATGAACGAAATAAAGAGTATGACACTTCTTGGATTCTTGTGTAGATTTTGTGATATTGATTAATCTCTTGTTGATTATCAACTACTTATATATCACAGCTTGGCCTTGTGATTATTATGTGTTTAGTCATATCTCTTATTCTATATCGTTTCATCTGATATTTATAGTTAGACTGATCCGTTTATTATTTTCTTATTAAATAATACTCGGGTCAGACCGAGATGTTACAGGTGCTTCTGCTTGACTTCTCATCCGGGATTAACTCCTTGACTTTTGGGTTAACTACTTAGATTAGTAGTTATTTTGTTGTATACATTTGAGATATAGACTCCTTAATGTATACTTATTCTTTTGTGTAGCTCATGTAACTATTCTTTTGTGATATTGTGGATCTTTTTAGACCACTACTCTGATGTACACTTCCAAGTGTAATATTCATATCTATTTTCCGCCTTTGTGATATGAATTGTCTGTGACTGATTTGTGTTATGCTTATTTCTATATTTGTTTTCGAAGGATTTATATAGCCACCGTGTAGTAGCTTTGAGTTTGTGTCGGTATGTCGGATTTCCTCTTGAAATAGAATGCATGTTATATTATCTGACATATCGGTGCTCGCGCAAAGAAATTACACGGATGGTCGCTCCTCAACAGCCTTATTCTCCGTGCTAGTCGACAGCAATCACCGTAATGTTCTTGGCTAGCGTGGGTATAGAGGTGGGGCGTCACAGCTTGGTATCAGAGCCAAACTTCGGAACAATATGGAATATAACAAGGATCATCGTCCTAAGTCCATCTTAGGGGTCGTGCTTTAGGATTTAATTCGAGTCTTCGTACCGATTCATCCTATTTTCCTTATGATTCCTTATTTTGTCTATCAAGATTGCTTGATATTCAATTTGGTGAATAACCTTTTCTTTTTCTTCTTTCTTTCTAAAGGAAGAGAAATGTCTAGACCAGGCCGTCCTAGAGCCGTGCCATCTAGCACTCCGCCCCAAGATGGAGTTTTTATGACTGCTCAACAGCTTCTTGATTGGGTAACTAATGCTCAAGCAGCTGGAGCTAACCCGGAACCTACTCACCCAAAGTCGGGATTTGCACGCTTGTGTAGCGATTACACTAATTTGGGTGGGGAGCCATTCAAAGGTTCCGAAACTGTTATTGAAGTACAAGCTTGGCTTAGAACATGCGATCGCATCTTTTCGCGCATGAATCTTATTGACCTTCACCGAGTTCAGGTGGCCTCTAGTATGCTCCGAGAAAGAGCATTGGACTGGTACGAACTTCTTATTTCTCAGATTAATGAAGCGGATCTCACCTGGGAGAAATTCCGAGAACGCTTCGAGTTAAAATTCGTACCAGAAGCAGAAAAAGTGACATTGGCTCGACGATTTATAGACCTTGTTTAAGGTGAGTCCTCCGTGACTGATTACGTCGCCTCCTTCAAGTCGCTTTCCAAATATGGGGTTGAATACATCAACACCCTCTGAAGAAGAATCAGAGATTTGTTTATGGCTTAAACAAAAGTCTCAAGAAGCCATTACTTCTAAAATTAGAAGTTTCTTTCGACCAACTCGTTGATATCGCTCTTCGTCTTGAAGAGGGGGATAGAGAGAATGATGTTGAAGTGGTGGGTTCCAAACCAAACTTCAACAATAACAAGAAGAGGCCAAGCAAATTCAAAGGCCCTTATCCCAATAAGAAAGGGAAGCAAGCAACCTCCGTGGCAAAGACTTCTTCCTTTGGTCGTGGGGAATGCTATAATTGTGGTTCGAAGGACCATTATGCGAACAAGTGCCCAAAGTCTCTTTCTTGTCGCTACTGCAAAGTTCCCGGTCATGTTATATCTTCATGCCCCAAGCTTCAGGGCAAGAAGGAGGGAAAGTTAAATGTTGCTCAAGCCCCTGGCAACACATCTCATGGCCAAGGTATTTCTCATTCTATTCTAGATGGAATTATTTTGTTTCGTGATCATCCTATTCGAGTTCTTTTTGATACGGGTGCGTCCCATTCTTTTATATCAAAAGAACTTGTTGATACTTTTTCTTTGGATGTTTTGTGTTTAATGACTTCTTTGAGAATTGCGAATCCGGTTGGTGGATCCGCAACAATCAGTTTATTGTGTAAAGATGTCAAGATTATTTTGTGTGATTTTTCTTTCCGAGCCGATTTGCATGTCATGCGTTATTTAGGCTTTGAAATGATTTTGGGAATGGATTGGCTTAACCGTTATGAAGCTCATATCCTATGTCCTGAGCGGACTATTCATCTTCGACATCCTCAATCTGTTAATCAGGTTTTTATTATTCTTAAAGATTCAGATTCTGCTTTGGTTGCATCTTTATATTCTTTAAATCCTCGTGATGACGATGATGATGATGAGGGTGATATTATTTCTCTTATTCACGTCGTTTGTGAATTTTCCGACATATTCGAGCCCGTTTTAGGATTACCACCTAAGCGAGCAATTGAGTTCAGAATTAATCTTATTCCGGGAGCTCAACCTATCACTCGTCCTCCTTATCGTATGTCCAATAAAGAAAACGAGGAAATGCGTAAACAATTATCTGAATTGGAAACGAAGCAATTTATTCGCTCTAGTTCCTTGCCTTGGGGAGCTTCAGCTATTTTTGTGAAGAAATCCGATGGTACACTTAGGCTTTGCATTGACTACCGCAAGCTTAATGATCTTACTATCAAAAATAAATGTCCTTTACCTCGGATTGATGATCTATTCGATCAACTTAGTGGTGCTAGAGTCTTTTCACAATTGGACTTGGCTACCGGTTTTCATCAGCTTCGTATTGCAGAGGATAGCATTCCTTTGACATCGTTCCGTACTCGGTATGGATCTTATGAATGGCTTGTTATGCCATTTGGGTTAATAAATGCCCCGGCTTATTTCGTTGACTTAATGAATCGAGTTTTTAAAGACTTTCTCGACCGGTTTGTTCTCATCTTTATCGATGATATTCTTGTTTATTCTAAAACCGAGGAGGAGCATGAAAAACATCTTCGGATTGTGTTGGAAACTCTTAGGAGTAATCAATTAAGGCAAAATTTTCTAAGTGCCACTTTTGGCAATCTCGTGTGAAGTTTCTCGGTCACATTATTTCTGAATCCGGAATTTTCATGGATCCTTCAAAGATTGAAGCGATTCAAGATTGGAAGAGACCGGAGAGTGTGATAGAGATTCGTAGTTTTCTCGGATTGGCGGGCTATTACCATCGTTTTATCAAAGACTTTTCTAAGATTTCCGTGCCTCTCACTAGCTTGACGAAGAAAGGTGTTAAATACATTTGGTCGGACAAATGTGAAGCTTCTTTTCAGAAATTAAAAGAACTTCTTTCTGATGCTCCTATTCTTGTTATTCCCGATGGGAATCTAGATTTCGTTGTTTATACCGATGCTAGTCGCATTGGTTTGGGTGCCGTTCTTATGCAAAAGGAACGCGTTATTGCTTATATTTCTAGGCAATTAAAGCCTGCTGAGACTAGATATGCCACTCATGATTTAGAGCTCGCGGCTATTGTTTTTGCTCTTCGGATTTGGCGTCATTATCTCTTAGGAGAGAAATTTGTTCTTTACACAGATCATAAGTCTTTGAAATATTTATTCTCTCAAAAGGAACTTAATTTGCGTCAACAGCGTTGGCTCGAATTTTTTGCACCATATGATCTTGATATTCTTTATACTCCCGGTAAGGGTAATCGTGTCGCCGATGCTCTTAGCCGTAAACAACAAGCTGTTGTTTCTATGATGATATCCGAATGGAACGATCTCGAGATCTTATCCACTTGCGAAATTCGAGACCGTGTTTCCGATTTATGCTCATCATTTGTTTTATGTAGCCTTGAGGCTCATCCATCTCTTTTAGACCGCATTCTTGAAGCTCAAAGGCTAGATATTGAATTGGTTCTTCTTGGACAAAATATTAAGGATAAAATTGATATTGAAGGTTTGAAAGACTTTAATATCGATTCTCGTGGCGGCATTCGGAAATTTGGCAGACTTATCGTGCCAAATGTTTGGGATCTTCGTAAAGATATTTTAGAAGATTCTCATCACTCTAAATTTACCATTCATCCCGGTAGTAGTAAAATGTACGCGGATATGAAGCGACTTTATTATTGGGAGGGAATGAAACTTGACATCGCTAACTTCGTTAAACGTTGCATGACTTGCCAACTCCTTTAGGCCGAACATCAAAGGCCCGGAGGGTTATTGCAACCTTTAGAAATTCCAGTTTGGAAGTGGGATCAAATTTCCATGGATTTTATAGATGGCCTTCCCCGTTCTCGATCGGGTTATGATAGCTTATGGGTAATTGTTGATAGACTTACTAAATCCGCCCATTTTATTCCCGTTCGGTCTAACCGAACCGTTCCTCTTTTGGCCAAAATATTTATCAAAGAAATTGTTAAATTGCATGGTGTTCCTACTTCTATTGTTAGTGATCGTGATCCATTGTTTACTAGTGGATTTTGGAAGAGTCTTCAAAAAGCTTTAGGAACGGGCTTAATTTTAGCACCGCTTATCACCCCCAGTCCGATGGACAAACTGAGCGTGTGAATCAAACTCTTGAAGATCTTCTTCGTTCTTGTGTGCTTGATTTTGGTGGAGGTTGGGAAGATCATATTTCACTTGTTGAATTTTCCTATAATAATAGATTCCAATCTAGTATTGGTATGGCACCTTTTGAGGCACTCTATGGAAGGCCATGCCGATCTCCTTCTTGTTGGCTTGAGGCCGGTGAGAAGCTGGTTTTAGGTCCAGATTTTATTCGGGATTCTACAGAAAAGATTGGTCTTATTCGTCATAAGATGAAAGAAGCCCTGAGTAGACAAAAATCCTATGCCGATAACCGGAGAAGGAAGTTAGAATTTTCTGTGGGAGATCTTGTGTTTATTCGTGTTTCACCAATGAAAGGTGTTGTACGTTTCAGTCGATCGGGAAAACTTGCGCCTCGATATATTGGGCCATTTCCTATCACCGAACGTATTGGTTCCATGGCTTATCGCCTTTTATTACCGGCTCAGTTTTCTGCTATGCATGACGTGTTTCACGTTTCTCAACTTCGGAAATGTCTTCGAGATTTCGATTCTATTCTTGAGCCCGGTGTTGTGGAAGAGATTGAAGTTTCGCCTAATTTAACTTATGAGCAACATCCTATTAGTATCATTGCTTCGGAAGTCAAACGACTTCGAAATAAAGATGTTCCGCTTGTTAAAGTTCAATGGTCTTCAAATCCTAAGGATTGTTCTTGGGAATCTAGAGAGTACATCGAGCGTACACATCCGAACTTACTTTCTCGTGCTCTTTGAGGTGAACTTCTTATTTCAAACTTCTTTTGTGTTGAATATGCTTTTATGGTTGTTACTATATATCTTCTTCTTGTAATATTGCGAGGACGCAATTTCTTTAAGGAGGGGAGTCTGTAACAACCCGCATATTTATCGATTTTATATTTAAATATTTTATTTAAATATTTTATCGTTAGTCGGATTTTAGTCCGAAAAGCTATTTTTTGCATACGGTCGAATTAGGGCTCGGGACCACTCCCATTGAGTTTAAAATGCCGTTTGCGACCTTTTTGAGTATAAGCTTCGATATGTTTGGAGAAAGTTGATTCTGCTACTTTTTACTTTGGGTTTGGTTTTTGGGCACAGCCCTATGTTAACTTATACTCCAAAACTGAACCACTCTCCCCATTCCCCCTCACTTCTTTCTCTTTTCAGTTTTCTTAGCTTTAATGGTGGGAGAGATTGGAAATTAAAACTCCAAAACCCTAATTTCTCTTGCAAATCAAATTCCTAGCTCCAAACTCAAGAAGAACCCATTGGTAAGCTTCTCTTATTCTTCTCCAACTTGTTCTCTTACCAATTTCAGAAATTTCTAAACCTAATTTTGGGAATGTTCTTGTCTTTTAGCATAGATTCAAGCTCATTTGGGTTGTGTTGAAGAGAGGTTGATTCTCCACTTGCTTTCAAGCTTCTTCTTGTTTGATTTTGAGAAAAGGTGAGATTTTTATCTCACATCTATGACTATAATTATCTTTGGTTGTTGGGTATGAATTCCTAACACTTCTTCATGTGCATTTGCTCTTGATTTGGATTGGTTTTGTGAATACTCCAATTTTTGGGTTTTTAAGTCAAATTTGTGTGAAATCCTTTTATGGATGTTTGATCATGCTTTTGGTGATGCATCGAGGAGCATATAGGGCCGGGTTGCCGGTTGGCATAAACCCTTAGAGCCAATGTTCGTCCGGTTGCATTTTGGAAGAGTTTGCTCTTCATTTGAATAAGGCTGAAAAACAGCCCAGGCATGATTCAGTCGACTGAAAACTCTGTTCAGTCGACTGAACCTGAAACCCGAGAGTTTCCAGGCATGATTCAGTCGACTGAAAAACTCTGCACAGTCGACTGAAACTGGAAACAGAAAGTTTCCTGAACCTGGAAAATTTCCAGGTACAGGGTCAGTCGACTGAAAAACTCTGTTCAGTCGACTGCACCTGCTGTTTGAGTCCAATTTGCCTTTTTGGATTGAAATTCCAATTTAAATCGATTCGTGATAATCCTATTTGTTGTTATCATCTATTATGACTTTGATGACTCTTTTTAGGGATTTTTGAATATCCATTTCGATGGATCCTTTATCGATTTCGTTGGATTTTATTCACGTCTTCGTATGTGAATTTTTGTGATTGATTGTTCTTACAATCTTCTTCGTGATTTGTCACTTTAAAAATATAAAGGTTTTCTATACTAGTAGTAAATATCAAAACTCTTTCCTCAAACGATTTCAATACTATTTTAATACCAAATTCGTTTATAAAACCGTTTCCCAATCTATTAGTATATACAAACCTTTACCTCACTCGTATGAGAAATCTAATTAAACGGCTTAGTAAAACAAGTGGTATGAAACGCTTGCGTTTACTTTGTCGGTTAATTCTTGGACTTGTTCGATTGAACCTCTTGTGACAATTTTCTAGTGGAGATTTACAGTTTGTTCGTAAATATTTAAGTTAAGCAAGTGGTTATGGGACATGAAGCTAAACTCATATATTTACTAGCTTAGTGTAATCGACACTTCTCGCTGATCATGACGATCATCTTTGTGATTTAGACTAGCAATATGCGATGTCTCTTTGTCTGCGAGGAAGACTAAACCCCGTTTTGTGGAGTTTCGACTCAATTTGTGATGGGGTAGCAACCCATGGCCTTCGGGCCGTTTGTGGAGCTTCGGCTCAATTTGTGATGGTTAGAGACCATGGAATTAGTGTTCCGTTTGTGATACACGTGTTGGTGAGCTTTATGCTCCCGTTTGTGATAGGCCTCCCCCCCTTTTTTTGTGATTTCTGGATTTCTTGTGTAGTTTTCTAGAATTTGTGTTTCACCAATTTTTTGTGATTTCCATTGATAAGTCTTATCGATATTTGTGCATTGGTGAATTTGTGTGTCATTGACTTTTGTGATTTCTGGATTTCTTGTGTAGTCTTCTGGAATTTGTGCGTCATTGACTTTTGCGATTGACATTGATATTATCGTCAATATTTGTGGTTTGATGAACGAAATAAAGAGTATGACACTTCTTGGATTCTTGTGTAGATTTTGTGATATTGATTAATCTCTTGTTGATTATCAACTACTTATACATCACAGCTTGGCCTTGTGATTATTATGTGTTTAGTCATATCTCTTATTCTATATCGTTTCATCTGATATTTATAGTTAGACTGAACCGTTTATTATTTTCTTATTAAATAATACTCGGGTCAGACCGAGATGTTACAGGTGCTTCTGCTTGACTTCTCATCCGGGATTAACTCCTTGACTTTTGGGTTAACTACTTAGATTAGTAGTTATTTTGTTGTATACATTTGAGATATAGACTCCTTAATGTATACTTATTCTTTTGTGTAGCTCATGTAACTATTCTTTTGTGATATTGTGGATCTTTTTAGACCACTACTCTGATGTACACTTCCAAGTGTAATATTCATATCTATTTTCCGCCTTTGTGATATGAATTGTCTGTGACTGATTTGTGTTATGCTTATTTCTATATTTGTTTTTCGAAGGATTTATATAGCCACCGTGTAGTAGCTTTGAGTTTGTGTCGGTATGTCGGATTTCCTCTTGAAATAGAATGCATGTTATATTATCTAACATATCGGTGCTCGCGCAAAGAAATTACACGGATGGTCGCTCCTCAACAGCCTTATTCTCCGTGCTAGTCGACAGCAATCACCGTAATGTTCTTGGCTAGCGTGGGTATAGAGGTGGGGCGTCACATTTTCAATCTTAAAACAATTAACTAAATAATGTATGATTTTCTATGATAGCTACATTCGAGAAGGTAGCATCTTTTGGATACAGAAATAGTTTCAAGGAGTTCAGATTCAACATCGCTAGGTGTACTATCTAGGTTTTAGGCTAAGGTTTATTCTCATTTATTATTTATATATATTTTATATAATGACCACTCTAGCATATCTGTTTAGATAGCAATCGAATATCACAAATCTGTATATCTTAGTGTCATCGTAGGATGGATTATATATATGTATGTATATATGTTTATTTAATAAAAGAATTTTTTATAATACATAGTCTCATGGCAAGAATAAAAAAATCATTTTTGTCGAATTTAAATACATTATTAAATTATTTTAAATACTAGAAATAAAATTAATATAATATGTTAATATATAATATATGCACTATATTTTACTAATTTTGTATATGTTTAATTCATGTTCAGATTAAAAAAAGAACTTTTTCATTTTGTTTATATAAATATTTATTTTGAATATTTAAAATATGTATATATATCTTTGTTCAAAACTATATAGATAAAGTGTATATACATAGGAAAGAGGGAATTAGGTAATAGTACAAACTTTGAAAAAAATTAGGCTGAATGACACGAAGTTTCATTTTTAGACTGAAGGACAAATGCTAGTCATAATTAGCATTATATTTAACTTTTACACTATACAAAATGCTAGTTATATCTAGCATTATATTCAGTTTTACATTATACAATGCTAGTTGTAACTAGCATTGTCTTTTAGCCTAAAAACCAAACTTGTTGTCCTTCAGCCTAAATTTTTTTCTAAGTTTGTCCTTGTGCCTATTTTCCTGTAGGAAAATAGGCATAACAACAAATTTAGAAAAAAAAATTAAGCTAAAGGATAGCAAGTTTATTTTTTTCGACTAAAGGACAATGCTAATTAGAATAGCTTTTTGTATACTGTAAAACTGAATATAATGTTAGTTATAACTATCATTTTGTATAGTGTAAAGATTGAATATAATGCTAAATATAACTAGCATTTGTCCTTCGGTCTAAAAATAAAACTTAATGTCCTTCAGCCTAATTTTTTTTAAAGTTAGTCTTTTTCCCTAATTCCCCACAGATATATATATATATATATATATATATATATATATATATATATATATATATATATATATTTACTACAACATAAAATTTAATCATTTAAAATTGGTTTTGAATTTTTTAATTTATTTACTATATTTCTATATGGAAATATATATAAAACAAAAGAATAAAAAATTTAATGAAAAATATGTTTTTATTTTACCGAAAGCTATTTTGACATGTGTATGTGTAGCTAAAAATTTATTATATACATTTAAATGTATTTATTTATGTTATATATAAATATATAATTCATTTAAATTTATTTAATGTAAACACACACATGTATATACTTAATATATATATATATATATGTATGTATGTATGTATGTGTATGTGTGTGTCACTTGACAGATTTTGAAATATTTTTATATAAATATTTAAAATCAATTTATTATATTAAATTTTGAATTGTTCAAAATAAATATAAATATTTAAAATTAATTTATTTTATTAAATAATGTTAATTTAGTACATATAGAGATATATTATATAAAATTGTACATTTTACAATTAACATTTAATATATATATATATATATATATATATCGATAATACCTATGTATATAAAGGGACTAACATGTCTGTTATGGTGTAAATAACAACATTTATATACGGGCACGTTGAACCATATACACCTTATTATGTTGCACGTGCACATACGTACATATATGTATATGATACATATATAATATAATACAAACTTGATTATAAATAAAATCTTATTTATAAAGTTAAATAAATAATTGATTTTATTTAAAGCAAATTTAGGTAAGATCTAAATAAAAGTAGACTTCATAGGCCTAAGATCCAAAATGGAATAATTTTTTGAAATTTACCCAATTATCTCACGGCATACCGGCCTAGTTCCAACATAGATTATATAGGGTTAGGCACAGTTTAAACATACTTGAAATATTTTTTCTTTTTCTACGCAATTGTATAGTCGTAGGTAGGAGAAGAGAATATAGAAATGGTCAAGAAATGGGTTGTATCTAAATTTCTTGGCTTGGTGTATCTCTTTTATACTATAATTTTGTACAGTTAAAGTGCTTAGAAGTTCTATAGTGATGAAAATGCAAAAAGTTATAATGGAGATAAAATGGGGATATAACGAAAAATAGCCGAGGTACAATAAGCTTCATAGATATAAAACCAAATACATAAATTAATTTATTATCATTCTCGTAATATTTAAGTTGGAAAAAGAAATATTGTATAATCTTATATTACAAAATAGAAGAATATAATGATTTATACAGTCTAGATTTGGTGACTACGATAGATTTGGTGACTACGATAGATTTGTAACTTATATTGAACACTTATGCCTTAGAATTAGGTATTTATCCCAACTTTGTTAATTAGTTTAAAATAAAATTAGTCAAATCAACCTTTTTATATTAATGTTGCTAAAATGGGAGCTAGAATCGTTGATTTAATGGGTGTAGCGGAAAATAGCTAACATAGTAGTCGAAGAGAGGTACGCGCTATAGCGGGGCTTTAACTACATAGCCATAGCTATATTATTACTAATTAATGATGGTAAATGTTCTTACAACAATAACTCTTACAGAATGAGGTTGGAATGGCATGGCTTCACAAACCATTGATATTAGCGAAGTGATTGCTACTACTACAGATCCTATCAAAGAAGTTCCATGTGTCACAGCGTCGCACTAATAAGAAGTACCAAAGTGACAACATCAACATCAGTAATTGTTCCTTAATCACTTCACATGACATAACTATTATCGAAGATATGGAACCATCAAAGTACTTACAAGACACGTCGAAGAGGCAGAATGTCACACTCCATCCATAATAGAGTGTACGTAATGCCACATGCAATTAAATAAGCCAAAAGGCCTCATACAATTCACTTTGTAAGCTGCATTAGAGTGTTGAAGTGTTCATAGTATATTTCATTGTTACAAGACCCTACCCTCCTCATATCTTACAAGCACTTTGAAGAATGTACAAGCGGTGCCATTTCGAGGAAGCTCTCTGAAGGTTCTGATAATCGAAGACATTAAATGAGCGGTATATATGGTAAACACCATTAATATCCATGGGAAATGTTAGGCTTGTTTGATGAATACTATCATCGAGGTTATCATCATCTCTTGAAAAATTTTGATGGTCGTAATGAAAGTCGCCACCATAATTTCCACCTATTCCTGCTAAGAGAATAAAGTGAAGAACCAAAGCTTGGCGGCAAGCTTGACATCAACCGTTGCGAAGACCTTCATGCTGTGGAAAATTTGCATTACATATATCACAGCCCTTCGAAGACATCAAGTTTAAGACAATGTCGCCTCTTACATATTATGCTTATCTATGAAGACAAAAGCAAGGATTAACACAGTCAAAATCAATCCTCGTTGATGTCATCTCACCAAACTCATACTTGGGAAGAGGTCAACATTGAGCACCAACGAAGTTAAAGCCCACCAAAGATCAAAGATGCGAAATGAGGGCCGCCGACCTCTATAAAAATGACCCTAGCAGTACCATTTGGGGAATAGATTTTCTCTTCTCTCCTTTCTTAAATTGTAAATCCTAAATCAATTTAGGGGATATTAGAGCATATTCTAATTTTGGAACATAATACACATAGGATTTTGAATATTAAACAAGGGCACGACATAGCATATGTATAATCAGTTCAAACATGTGATTCGAACATGCTTGTGACTTTGCATATTGCATATTTGGACTGTTGTGACTTTATGGCCAGCATAGTACAATTGACTTTGATCTAGGAACTTCGAACTTGTACTTGCTTAGCACATGTGACTACGAATTACTCTAATGACTATGACTATGACGACAACTCCAAGCATTGTCGTGGAAACTCGTAATGCATTAGTAGCTTCGATAAGCCTCTACAAGGCTTCTTCTTGATTAAACTTAATTTCCTAAGAACTTTCAGGGTTAGTAAATTTATTTGCTAATATTTTGGCGCTAGAAGGAGGACCTGAGCCTCCAACTTCATTGAAATCCTAAGTGAACCACTTCAACCTACATTGAACTATCCTAACCTACATATTAGGGCATAAAGAACATTTCTATCCAAGATATACCAATCCGAAGATAACCAACCTTAATCCCTGACACTATGCTGCTTAATTATGCTAAAATGTCTGAGCAGGAGTCTTCTAAGCCTTGAATAATTAGGCCCACTTATCAAGTCGCTGATAATCCATGATTTCATGATGAACAATTATTGAGATTGAAAACCTTGTAATTCATAAATGAAAAAAGTAGATGGACCTTTATTATCGAATAATTGGAGCATAAATCCCTTTCATGCTGGCCCTACTCTAATTTTTACCTTGGAAAGAGATACCCCAAGGAAAGATAATTTGTTCCTAAATATAAGGAGAGATATCCAATCTCAAGTCAATAGGATAATATTCGACAAAGAGATAACAAATGCTTTTAATTATTTCGCTCGAAAATGGCAGTGTCGTGAAACATTCATTTGCCTCTAAGTTCAAAGGACGTTGAAAAGAAAGCCGGCTATAGAGGAGGAGATACCAATGGTAAGTAGCAAAAGAACCAAGCAACGGTCAAGAAGGCTACTATTCAAATCCGACTTCTAAAAAATTACAATTTTGCCACTTCTCTTGAAAAAATTTGCTTCTTGACTAAGGGTAAGCTTGTATATTGACCTTCAAAAAAGTGAAGACCCAATTTCAAAAGGAATCTTGGAAGTTCATATAGGCACTACCATCTTACAAATGGGCATGATACCAATCAGTACAGAGGCTTAGAAGGAATGATCATTAATTTTCTAAGGAAAGGAAAGCTTAATGACTTTGTAAAAAGATACTAAACAAGTTCGATAATAAAAATTATTCAAATAAGTGATTCTACATGTTGAGGAGTAAGATTCTACTAGTATAATGGAAAGCCTAAATCACTGCCTAAAATGGTAGTAAGAGGTTAAAACCATTGTTTCCAGCTACCACGAGCCTAGAGAAAGAACCTCCCTGAGGGAGGATGGAGTAAGCCTTTGGTACCAAAAGGGCTGGCCAAAGCATCGACTAAGCCTTCGGTATTGCCTACATGGCCTGGTAGGAGCATAACCCTTAATCTTATCATTAAAGGCCTGATTAATGCGCTTCCTAGAGGGAGACCAGAGTAATCCTTTGTTCCCACTCGAAAGGGCTTGTCCAAAGTTTTCGCAAGCCTTCAACCCATGCCTGTGCGGCTTGGTTGAAGCGTCTCCTAGAGGGAGGATGGAGTAAGCCTTTAGTGTCATTACCAAAGGCTTCATTTAAGCATCGAACCATCATTTAGTGCCTGCCATCAAAGGACTCACTGAAGTGCCTCCTAGAGGGAGGTCGGGCAAGTTTTTGGTCATGCTTAAGATAGCTAACCAAATGCACCGGACAGTAGATCTAAACCATTACCTAAGATGGTGAAAAGGGGTACGAGCCAAAGTAGTGCTTCTAAATCAATCGAAAGTAAAGCCAATTAGTGCTCCCAAGTTTATCAAAATTTAGGCAAAGAAATGATCCTGAATCAATCCAAATCACGGTCAAGTATTGCTCTCAAGTCTAACAAAGTTTGAGCCAAGTATTGCTCTCAACCAATCAGTCTTCTAGAGGAATATCTAACGAAATCTAAGCCAAGGAGTGTATCTAACCCCCAAGAAGAAAAGGTCTTCAAATGTTCCATTGCCAAATATAAGTTTCTGAATTTATGCTATTACCGGATATAGAAATCCAGTCTTATAAAATCATATATACAGATTTCTAGTCTTCTATTATTCCAGACGTGGATTTTTATACTTTGAGACGTGGATTTTCGAAGTGTGATGACCCGGAAATTTAAGCAATATCAATTTAATAATCTGTGTTTAAAAATTAAATTGATTTGATAATCTTTGTAAATAAGTTTGGAATTAATTTAGTAATCCAATTAAAATAAATATTTAATTGATAGATTTTATCTTTTAAAAGCTATTGAATGAATAATATATGGTTTTAAATTGATAAGATAAAAAATTTAATTTGTTCAAATTGATTTTTGAGTTTAAATTTTAAATAAACTAACAATAAGGTTTGTTTTGATTTCTTTTTAAATATAGCTGGATAAAATAAATAATTTATTAATAAAGAAACAATTTCTTTCATAAATTATTTATAGTTATCAAATTTGTTATTTTCAAAATATAATAATACATTGTTTTTAACAAATAGATTTTTTTAATAAAAATAATTGTTTTTCAAAAGTGAATTGTGTAGTTATATATGTATATATATAACTTGATTTCAAAATTTAATTTTAGAATTTAATTTGAATTTGAGTTTAAAGCCTTGAAAACTTAAAGTATAAATATTTTTAATTTGTTTTGAATTTTAAAATATTTGTATAAACCTTTATTTTATAAATATAATTGGATTTTTTTCATTCCAAAATTATCCACATATAAATAAGTACCTAATAACTAATTAATTAAACAAAGATTTACTTTTATCTTATATTAATCTATTAACTAAATAACTAATTAACATTTAATTATAACTAATTAACATTTAGGACAAATATAAACATTTTACAAATTAAATTAACATGTGTTAAGATAATAAACAAGGTGCATGACAAATGTTAATGTAAAGGACAAGTGTCATTACTTGTTTTATTTTCATTAAATTTTAATTAAACAAAATTTTAATCCATATAAAACACTTTCACATTCTTCATTCATTTTTTTTCTTATACTTTGAATTCAAACAAGTAAGTAATGTTCACAAAACTGAAAACTTACTCATACTAAATCAATAGGTTCCTCAAAATCAAAAATAAGTAATTTCTTTCAAAATTTATTTTCATCTTCTTTGAAACAAATCAAAGACCTGAAATCCACTTCTCAAACCAAATTGTAAACCTGAGATTTTCCTCAAACCAAAATCATGAAATCAAAACATGCAAATCATTTTCCCTGTAATCCTCTTCAAATGCCCTGTTCAAACGTGCAAACCAGATAAATTCTCCTGTAAAACCTTTTCAAACATATAACCTGCACATCTTCTAACATGCAAGCAAACCTGTCACCATCTCATGAAAAAAAATCAAATTCCTGAAAATCAAAATTAACCAGCATAAAAAAAGCAAACCTGCATTACTTAAAATTGGGAAGTCCTGTAGTAGCATGCATGCAATTTCAAAATTAAAGAAGCAAGCTCCAGCAACTACATTTTCATTTCAATCTGGAAATCAGCAACCAGCATGCATTTAATTTTCATATCAGGAGCATATCAGTTTAGGAGAGTGCAAAGTTTTAAAGAAAAGGGAATCCAGTTTCAAAGGCTTTTTCAAAATCATGGCTCTGTCTTCCAATTTAAAAAGGTGAGTAACTTTTAAAATTTTAAATTAAATAAATTGGTTGCATGCTGAGATCTGGAATGAATGTGTGTTGATTAAATATTTATATGTGATGCTTTTCTGTGTGTGTGTGTGTGTGTATATATATATATATATATATATATATATATATATATATGGATGTGTGAATATGTGTATGTTTAATTTCTGTTCAATCTCTGTTACCAGTTTTTCATGCTAAAACTAATTCAAATCTTTATCTTTTGATTTGATTCTTGATAATGTTTAAGTCTTAACCAAAGATTGTTTGTTTTATCATAAAATAAAATTTTAAAAAAAAATTATTTAAGTAAAAATAAGTTTGGAAATTCTCTGAAAGCCATAAGAAACAGAATTATGTAAGCATTATCAAATTTTCAAATATCATAATTTGATGTTCCAGGCTTAGAATATGGAATCTCATTCAAAATAAAGATTTTTAAAACTTAAATCCAAATTTTTAGACTAAGGTTGAAGGAGCAGTTTTGAAATGAACTTAAAAGGGAAAATTATGGCTTTCTGGTGATCCACGTGGGTGTGGAGTTGGGGGTTCTTCCTGGAGTTGGAAGAGTGATGGGTGATGATGGGAAAAATGGTTAGACAGTGATCGAAGCTCGGGATTGAATATAAATGAACTTTGACATTTAGAACCCTATATATTGTCTGGGTAGTGTTTTTGATTGATTCGACATACTCAGTGGATCGAGTGCTTCGTAACTCAGGGAATTGGTAGAGGATGAGTCAACGTTGGAGTGATCGGAGGCGCAAGCGTTCAGATGGTCGAAGCGGCATGGATGAGGCGATGACAGGTTTGGGAATTGGTGCGTTCTGTTGTTTCCAGGTTGGAGTTTAAAACTCTAATTCGATTTTGGACTGTAGAAGGGTGAATTGGTGGTCGTGTTGGGTCGTAGGGTTGGTCGCCGTTGTGTGGAGGCCACCCGAGTTGGCTGGAGTTGGCCGGAGGCACGATGCATGTGCACCGTGCACTTTTGGTTTCAGGTGTTTACCTGGGTGTAAGCAGTGGGGGACTCGAGTATTACTCGAGTAATCGCTGTTGTTTGCTTGAAGACTTTTGCATGTGGGCTTGAAGAAGATTTCTTCTGGCTCGGGTTTAAAGTATGGAACAAAACCTGTTGTTCTGTTTCAAATTTTTAAAATAAATTTTTAAACCTGAATTTAAATGGAAGTAAAGTTTTCAAATAAGGTTTAAATCTAGTTTTCAATCTTAGTTTAAGTTAAACCTAAGTTTAAAATAAATTCAATTTTAATTTGAATATTAGTTTGGAAATAAAAGAGTTTTTAAGTTTCAAATTGTCTTAATAATATTAAAGTGGTTAAGAAGTTTAAGGTGCAATTAAAGAATTTGAATTTAAATGGAGTTCGAAATGTAAAAGAGGATTTAGACAGAGTTAAATCAGAATTTTAAAATTTGAATTCAATTTGAATCTTAAGTTTTGGAAAATAAGATAAAGTTTATATATTTAAATATTGTAATTAAGTTTAAAAGTTAAAGTATACTCTAATGATTTGAGATTAAAAGGGATTTAGTTTAAAATCTTTAAATTTATTTTATAAAAGAATTTTTTGACATGTGAATTTCAAAGTTTTAAATTGGTTAAAGATAAATTGGTTTTTATTTTAAAACTTAAATCTTAAAATGAAAATTGAAATTGAATTTGAAATAAATATTTTCAAATGTATTTAAGAATGATAATTTAACCATAGATAAGAAAAGGTTTATCTTAAAGTAAATTTAGAATTTAATGATATGTAATTTCATTTAATTATTAAGGTAATTAAATGAATAATTTATTTATTAATGGAATGGGTAATTAATTAAGGTAATTACGGGTTTTAAATTATTAATTAAGGTTTAAGTTAATTGATAATTAACTTGTATTTTAAGAATTGTTAATTAATTAAATTAGATTTTAATTAATGATTAATAATTAATTAATCAAGTAATTTAGAATTAATTAAGTTACAGTTAACACTTAATTAGTTAAATAGTTAAAGGGTAATTAATTGGATATTAAAGATTAATTAATTTGAAATTTAATAATGATTAATGTAAGTTAATTACTTTGGGAAAGTAATTAAAGATTTTTCTTTTATTGTTAATGATATTCATTAACTTGTGATTATTTAGTAATTAATTAATATGATTAATTTTTAATAATTAATTAGATTAATTAATTTATGATAATCAACTGTCAAATTTATTTAAGTTTAATTACTAAGTGGAAGTAATTAAGAAATTAATTATTTAATGTAATTAATGGAGTTTAGTGTGATTGGTTTAAATTAATTAATTAAGTTTAATTAATTTTAATCACTTGTTGGTTTGATAATAATTACTTAATGTAATTAATGGAATGTAATTACTTAGGGAAGTAATTAATGATAATTACTGGATGTAATTAGTGGAAGATGGTTTAAGTGTGGAAGTAATTTTGATTAAATTACTTTATAATTAATCAAGGGATTAATTAAAGAAATTAATTAAGGAGTAATTAATTTGATAAGTAATTAAGGGTAGTTAATTACTGAATATGATTAATCAAGAGTAATTAATGATTGATTTTAATTGAGATTAATTACTTGATGTAATTAATTTAAATAAGATAATTAATTAAATATAATTAAAGATCATTAATTAATATAAGTAATGATGTAATTAAGATTGATTAATTAATCAATAATAAGTGATTAAGGATAATTAATTAATTGTAATTAATTAAGGTTTAATGTAATTAATTATAGTTAATTAATTAATGAAGTAATTAAAGGTTAATTACTATATTTAGTTTAGAGTAATTAATTTTGTGAAATTAATTAAAGTATAATTAATCAAGGGTGATTAATTAAGTTGATTAATTAGAGGATAATTAATTAATTTGTAATTAATTATTGAACATGTAAGCAAGATTTATATTGAGGTAAGTAATTAATTTAATTCACTTTAAATTAATTAGAGATGATGTAATTAATTTAATTAATTTTAAATTAATTATAGATGGTGTGAATATAGATCATTGCTTATGAATGGATGATATTGGTTGCCTTGAATGGTTTGAAATCTCAACTACGAGATTAGTAATGTTGTGTGATATGGATGCACTGGTTGCATTGTGATAATGGTATGGATTATCTTTGATAATGATAATATGGATTATTTGTTGTGATGATAATGATAATTATCTATTATGAATATGTGAATTATCTATCTGTGTGTATATAGATAATGAAATTGAATTGTTTTAAACTCTAAAACAACTTGGACCTAAAAGACACGCTTTGGATTTCAATGAGACCGGGATCGGGTTTCCAGATTTGGATATCCGAAAACCACATCGATCCAAATTAACGATAGGTCGTGAATCTCAAGTGGAGAGTGAAGACTCGAGGTGTTAGAACTATTCGTCAGTATAACTCTGAGGGTGATTCCGTGATGAGTTAACAGGTGGTACATTCAGATTCGAGATGAAGATTTAAAGTGCAAGGGTTATCGTCGTTAACTCTGAGGGTGGTTCCAAAATGAGTGTAACGAGATAATGCCTTCGGTTTCGTTCAAACTCGGAACGAACTTGTATGGATTGAATGCTTTCAGAACATCGTCAGGTGGACGATGAGCATTCTAAGGTAAATGTGTCCTATAAAGGTAATCGTAGCCTCAAGCCTCATCAACCGGGAATGGCTAAAACAGGGGAGGTGCAGCAAGGCTAGGTGGGTAGCTCTCATTTCAGGACAAGATTTTCCCCTGTCTAGAAGTCCCTTTTATTTCGGCTGTGTGGGCATTTGGAATCGCGCGCCAAATGCAGGGTTGTCTTGTTCGGAACTGTCCAGTAAGGGATGGTTCCGGCTTTGCGTTGCAGGGGATTGGGAGTGATCCTCGGTACGGTGATCTAGGCCACGTACTGTGACGGGCGGTACCCCAGTAGCCCTGCCATTGTATGGAATCCAAAATCCAATAAGTGCCAACAGTTTTGATTGTATTACCCACTTTTGTAGTTAGTAGCTGGAATTTAATAACGTAACAATTTCGGCTATTTCATATTTACTTGAAAACCCTAGACCTATTATAATATCATTAGATTTCCTATCAAATGTTTTGGTTAGTGTAAGGTAAAAACTTTTCCATGTTTGTGTGTGGGAAGTCTTACGTGATACCTTTCCTTTCAAAAGTTTTTTTTTCAAAATTAAGCAACTTTAACCTGTTACTCACACCAGACCCATGTCTGACCCGGAGTTTTTTTTTCATAAACTCTTGGGTACTCAAATTTTTACGAGTAGCCAAGGGATTCAGGTTAGCTTTTGACGAATGGTGGAGGAGCAATGGAGTAGGAGGCTTCGGCGTTGTAGATATGTATAGTAGTCCGCTGTGTTTGGTATCTCTGAGTTACTTGTTGATGTTGTATTGAGTTGTATAACTAGACAGGTGTTTATAACTCTCTAGTATGTATTGTACTATCTGTGTAACTCTGATAATTGTTGTATACCATGTAATATTTTATGTTATTAATATAATTTATTCGTTCCGCTGTTTAGATTCTGATGTTGTTGTTTCTTCTTTCTTCTCTTTCTTCTCTTTTCTATCCCTTTATTTCTTATTAATGATGCGTCATTCTTTGGAGATGAATGGCGGGTCGTTACACGGAGTTTGCTCAAGTTATGGATGGATCAATATTCATGGAAAATTAGTTTGTATCGATACTTTCATATCGATCGAAGTAGACTCGATTGTTGGCTTTGAATCGACGGGTTACGTATCGATGTAGTGTGCATCGACTGGATGGATACACGAGACATATGGAAGTGTTGGAGGCATCGGAGGAGGTTATGTCCCAATGTTTCCCCCTGTACTTGACGGATATAACTACTATATGGTTTAGGTAGTTGGAAAATGGATCTATTAGGACATGGACAGAATTGGTAGACAGGTTTCTGAAGTAGTTTCAGATTCATATCAAGAGGCCAAAGAATGCGATGTTACTGACGTCAGTGAAATAAACAAAGGATAATTGCTCAGGACTTTCTTAATCTGGTTTAATGCGGCGGTGCTTCGGTGGATCAGCCAGATGCATTAATGATTATAATGGCAGTAGTGTCAGGAGTCAGGGACAACTCAAACTTCAAAATATCATTGATACAGGATCCACCAATGGATCTCGAGGAATTCTTTCATGAAGCCGAGATATTTCTTCAGCAAAAGGCTGCAAGCTTGGATATGAAATCAAAGGAAGTGAACGTGGTTAAGGATGGAGGACCATCCGATGAAAGCTTGGGTAAGGATAAGGATAAAAGGAAAAGGAAGGCGGATGACGATTCTGGCAAGGCAAGGAAGCATTGGGGAGAACCAAAATTCTCCACTTACACACGACTAAATGAGACATTGGAATGGATATACATGGAAACTCGAGACCGCCTTCCTTATCGAAGGTCAAAAAGGAGGAACCTCAAAATGTGAGAGGTCATCAGGAAGGCACTGTCTCCTTCATGGCCTTGATGGACATGATACTAAGAGCTGTAGGCGTCTAAAGGATATAATTGAGGAGCACGTAAGGAATGGTCAGTTGCGGAAATATTTTGGGACTCAGAATGCGGTGGTGGGACAGAAGCATCCACCGTCTACCTCAAACGACGATGGTGCGAGGCCTAGGAATGATGGTCGGTTAGTCATCGACTAATCGGGATGGTATGGAATAAGTAACAAAACTCTGGGCAAACAGTTAAGTCACTTATCCATGTACGGGGATAGAGATATCCCCTAGGCATGCTCTGAGACGATGATACATCGCGATGTTCTATTTTTTGAAATCTACTTTTTCTTTCTGGTTTGGACATTTTCTTTTTCTGGTTTGGTTTCGGAGTTCGGTTTGAACTCATGGTTTTGTTGATTTTCTGGTTTGGATTTTGGTTTGGATGCTTATCTTTTGGTTTGGATATTGGCTTGGATTTTTTGATATGGATTTATCGGTTTGATCTAGATTTCGGATTGGATTTCGGATGGATTTTATATGGTTTTTGGTAAAAGGTCGTCGAGTATGGACTGTGCTCGGCAAGGATCCAATGTGACCAAGGTCAGCCTAGGACTTAGGCTATGGTTCAATAAACAGGATTTGTTATTTGATGTTATAGGTCATTCGAGTATGGATTATGCTCAATAAGGGTCTGGGATGACTAGGTTTGGACTTAGGTCAGGATCCATCACGTAGGATTTGGCACATAGGTTGTCGAGCGTGGAATATGCTTGGCAAGAACCCAGAGAGGTTATGGATTCAGATTTCGTCTTTGAAGGGCTAAGGATTGGCTGTGAACCCAAAGTGGTATCGGATTTTGATATTGACCCAGAGAGGCCCTGGATTTGGTTAATTGTTGCTACATATGGATGGATTTGGACTCGAATGTTAGGTTCGAATGGATATGGAATTGGGTAAGGATTCTGTTACTGTTTTCAGAATCAGATATCGACTCAAAGCTGTCGTGGATTTGGATAAGGATATAACTATGGCACTTGATAGGATGGCTTGGTAATGGATTGGATTATGGATCAGATGATATGGCTATGGATGGAATATGGACTTTGGGTGTCAGATTTAAAGCTATTCAAAACACTCCTACCTACCGCAATACATGTTTTGGGGGGCAAATGTTACCCTACCTATTGGACAGGGTCGGGATATCAACAAATTGGCTAAAAAGGATGGATATCAGGATCGGTGATCGATTGGAAACGAGGCTACGATCGATACCGTTAAAATTGGAACAAGCTCCAATCAAGGTGGGATCGATAGGGAATGATATACAAGGATCGGTGAGGCTACACTTTGAATTTCAGGTCAATCGAAGTTTATATGCTCAAGTTATAGATGGATCAATATTCATGTAAAATCAATTTGTATCGATACTTCTGTATCGATCAAAGTTGACTCGGTTGTTTGCTTTGGATCGATGGGTTTCATATCGATGCAATGCGCATCGACTAGATGGATACAGCAAGGCATGTTAAGACGCTTTGTATCGATCAAAGCTTGGATCGATACGAAGGAAGCAGGACTTGGCTGGATTCGAACTTGATGGATACGAAGTCATATGCTTCACTAGGTCACCCGGGATCAATATGAAGATAGGTATAGGGGAAGGACATGAAAGGCACCATTCAGGGATCGATACGAAGGAAGGCATTGTGGATCGATACGAAGAACAAAGCCTTAGATGGATACTAAAGATTTAAGAGCCATTTTCGTATCGATCGCGTTCGTGTCGATCGATATGAAGGAAACGGTCAAGATAGAGCACGAAACATGGATCACAGTTTGAGAAGAGTGTAACGATCCATAAATTAGAGTGGTTTTATTTATTTAATAAATTGTATTTTGAGAAATTGTAAACAACAAAATTTTGAAATAATTTTTTTTTGATATTTGGAATGCATCCAGTTAAACATAGCAACTGGTTTCATCAGAAAATATGGAAGTTTATTTTTGTATGTAATTCTATTTTAATTCTAACCAGTTAAATCGATGGTAATAAAATGTTTTCCAAAATAAATATTTTTACATAGAAAATTTGTAAATCATTTTCTGAGCAAGACGTCCTATTTCGTTTCTACAAGTTTTGACTGTTATTGCTCCGTCAATCTTATTTTCGGCGAAATAGCAACATTTTCGGTACCGATATCGACTTTTGATCGGATGATCGTGCCATTGACAACTGTATACCTTTTGATTGTCTCGTTGCACTGATCTCTGCGGTATATTCATTCCTGTGTTTTGAAGTCCGGTACGTGGCGGAACAGTGGAACGGCTAATCGGATCGGTACACGTTTTGAATTTTGCTCCACGTGTCTTTTCTTTTTCCAACGTTTAAACCAGTGGCCTTTTTCTATTCCCAACTATTACTATTCTCGTCGTTCAATTTATTATTAGCTGGCATTTCCTCTTCTTTTGGTCTGTTGCTCTCGAATTATTCTTTGCGTTGAAAAATAATTGCTTTTGAGAAACGTGTAACGCATATAACTATTCACTCCCATTCTTCTTCTTCAAAATCTAACTTTTGCTACCTTTACCATCAAACCCAAACTCCTTTCCCAAATCCATGGCCTCCGCCAACACCGTGCTCCATCCTTAACAACGTCGCACGCAAACTCCTCTCCTCCTTGGCATGCACACGGATAGAGCACCGATCACCAAAGGCCGACCCCAGCCTTTTCTTGGCGATCATCCTCTTCATGACTCTTCTTCTCTTCGCCGAACTCCACATCCACCCTGTTGGAGGCCTCCTTGAATTTCCGTGCCCAGACCACCATACAACTACCCAACAGCCTTCGGCTCCTTCTTCTTCTTATTTTTTTACAGGCCAGTTTTATAAAAATTTATATATATGTTGTTCTATATATTGGTTACCATATTATGGTTTATATATATATATATATATATATATATATATATATATATATATATATATATCAATCAGTTTTCTACCTTTGGTATGTTCGTGTTTTTCTACCTTTGGTATGTTCGTGTTTTTCTACTTTTGGTATGTTTGTATATATATTGTGGATATACTATTTTATTTATTGCATAGTGTATACAATATATATATTAATCAACGTGTACTATTTTTTTGGGTTTTGAAATGTAATTTTTCATATAAATTATAACTTGCACTTATTTTGGTTTTGTTTTCTATATTAGTCATATACTAATCTGTTTAGTTATATATAGTATATTAGTTTGTGTGTGTATATATATATATAAGTTGATTTGTAATAGCTTGTAGATAAGCGTTTTATACATACAATATATATTGCTTTTATGTTTTGATTCTTCAGAGAGATATGTATGAAGTTGATATTTTATATAGGTTCTGGACTGTTTATATATATATATATATATATATATATTTAACTTTTTCGTTTTATATCTAACGGATATATATTGCTCGGAAATATATTTGCTTAATATGATTGTTTGTAAATAATTGTTATATGAACAGTAAAGTTATACTATGTATATATACACATATACACACAGTCTGAAAAAGCTATACTTGTTAAGTATTTGATAGCTTGTGCATATTTAAGTAGCAATATACATGTATGTATATATACATATATATATATATATGATAGTTATATGGATTTGTTTACTATGTTCCAAATGTTATTATATATAAGTTATGCATATTAGTCTGTGTAGTTTTCAATGAAGAATATTTATAATAGTTTACTTTATACATATATACTGTTGTACGTGTTTTGTTATCATAGGTATGTCTTGTGCACGTGTCTTGTTAAATGTGTACATTTGCTTGGTTTAAAGTTTTGGTATTTATGAATAATAATAATATAATGTTTATATGTATGGTTCTGTTGGTCAAAGATATAAAAGTATACATAAGTCTGTACATAATTTGTTATATGGTCTGATAGTACATTGATATAACCTGGGTTTACAGATATATGGGCTTAGTAATAACAATAACAAGTTAAGTTATATTGATTTTAATGGATATTGTGTTTGGATATGTTTGACTTTAATATAAGTGTTTTAAGTTAAATCAATGAATTTGGAAAACATATATATATATATATATATATATATATTTAATTTAATATATACATATATATTTGAATTTAGCCTTTTTTATATATATAGTTATATATAAGTTCACATATACCATCCATCATCACCGATCTAGTTCTGATTTGATTTTTGTCAATTCCTATTTATCAGCTTTTCTCATCAAATTCACGTTCAATCTAACTTTGTTTTGGATTCGTACTCATCTCATTCTCATCCATCTCAAACCTTAAAAGGTGAGCAATCACTCACGATTAATGTTCTTATATTTATTAATTTGATTTTAATTGAAACGAAAATTGGAATATGTTACTGTTAGTTATTTACATTGTTATATATATGCCATTATATGCCATCTGTTCACATGTGATATCTGACACCATTATCTGTTATTTATATTGGTGATATATGCATGTTTTATTATTATCATATCTGTTATCACTCTGCAAGTTCTCTATTAGTATAAAATTCACTATGGGTTGAATGGTACATATCCGAACGGACTTTAGAATAGGAGAAAATCATTATGGGTTGAAATGATAAATCCAAACAATTTTCATTTGAATTGAATTTGGGATTGCGGGTTCAAATGCTATATACCCATATATATTTAAATTATGGATTGAAATGATAAATATCCATATTACTTGACCATGGGATAGAAAAATATATATAGACACCGTGGTCTATATTTATAAATATTTTGAAATGATTTCTATTGGAATGAAATATATGTTTATTAAATATTGATTTTTGATATTATATAAATAGTATTTTATATGTAGTTAAATTCTTGATTTAAGCTATGTGTAAATTTATTTGCTACAAAATAAGTTTAATAATAAAGTTCATTTTATTAAAATATAATATGGATAAGTATTTATTTAAATTATATTTTAATATAGAGTTTATATTGATTTAATTAATTAAGGTTGAGAAGATAGATTTGAAATTGATTTGAAATTGTATTTGATTAAGAATTTACCGATTTGAAACTTATGGAATTTGAAATTTTAAAAGATATGATTTTATAACTTGATTTTGGTTTAAGATGACTTAAAATGAATATTTCAATTTTAAATTAATTGAAGGAATATTTAGTGATTTGGAATTTGGGGTTTATTTAAAAGATATTGGATTTGTTAAGTAAATATTTCAAAAGCTGAATAATGCTGAAGTTAAATTAAGGTATATATGAAGTTATCAAATTTAGTTTTGAAGTTGTGGAATATTTGAAGCTTTCAAATATATGGAAAATGAAATGGTTTATTTGAGGTTCAAATTTGTATTTCAAATCGTTATAAATTAAAAGGATTTATGGAAAACTGAATTGAGTTGAGATTTATGAATTGAGACTTGATTTAAATTGAATTTTGGATTCAAGTTGATTTGAATCAATTCCTGAAGTTGAGGAAATTATTTTATTGTATAAAGTCGTTTTAAATTTTGTAACGACCCTAGATTTTAATTTAATTTAAATTGATAATTTAAATGAATTTTTGAATTAAAATTTGCAAAATTGATTATAAATGATGTGAGTTTCCCCGAATCAAATAGAAAATATATTAAGTCATATGGGTTTGAAAAATATATATTAAAGTATATACATTGACACAAGTACGAAATGAATAAATAAGTGAATTGTTAATTTATTATTGATGGTTAAAATATATATAATAAATACAAGACAATAAATAAGAAGTAAATAAAATATAAGATATAACAATATAAAGCAAATATATATATATATATATATCTTAATCTCATATTAATAAATCAATACAAAATAATACAAATGGAGTAGGCTACAAAAGTAATAAGAGTAAAATAAAAATAGAAGTTCGCTTATTTTGTAAAGTAAAATAATTCATACTTAAGCTATGAATAAAAATAAGAACATTGATATATAAAATATAATCAATAAGGATTCAAAACAAATAAATAAGCAAAGTATGAATCAAAACAAAGTAGAACATAGAAACAAATTAATTAAATCTAACAACATGTTATTCATCAAAATTACAAAGCAATATATGTACTCAGCTGAAAATAAGAAGTAAGTAAAAACATTAACTAATAACTTAACAACATAATTAAAATAGAAACTTATTTACATTATAAAGTGCTAATTTATAACCAATATATGAAGTGTGGTATTAACAATTGTATACAACAAGACAGTAAAACATGTTTATGCAGGCAAGTAAAAATAAAAGATCCATCTACATACACAAATAAAATAAAAACATGTACAAGCTGAAAGCACAACTATTACAAATAAACAAAGCATAAAGCACAACTACTCAGCTAAATATAAAACTGCAAACAAAATAATAAAATAACATAAGTGTGAACACTTAAATAAGAAACAAAACAAAGCATAAAAAATTGAAATGTAAAATATACAACATATACATATGCAAACCTCAAGACAACAAACAATATATATACATATGTATCAAACAACATACCAACCATGCCTATTATACTAAACAAAAAGAAGACAAAGTGATAAAATAAAGTAAAAGTAAACAAATGCATAACGAAGTACTGATGCATTTAATGTTTACACCTCTAGCCTATAACAAAGAAAAAAAAATACTATCACTTGTACCAGCAAACAAAATGTAACAACCCGGTATTTGCACCAATTAACAATCGACATTTGGACGATTAATATTGTTGCAAATTACCGTTTGAAGTTTAAATCCGAATTAAAATTCTTTTATAAATGGTTAAAAGGAATTATGGGCTTTAAAAATTAAATTGTGGCCCATGTTTTTATCGGGGCCGTGAAAATTAACTAAGGCAAATAGCCGTCCCCTTTTCTTGGTGTCATTCATTCGTAAAACCCTTAAAAATAAATCGAACGAGAGTTTGATGGCGGCTTCATTCTCTTTTTATTTCCAATTCAACCCGTCCTTTCCCCCCTTATTTCATTTTTCATTAGCAACCCCAAAAATCGAAACGAACGAAGAAAATTATGGCGGCCTCCTCTTCGTCATTCAAAGATTAGGGCTTCTCGAAATCGAAGATGCCGATGCTCGATTGAAGAGGCGATTCAGCGTTCTGGTTCGTCCATCGATGGCCTCCTCGTAGCTTGCTCCAGCTGCTTCGACTGCTGAAAAGGTGAGTGGTCTTCTCCTCACATCTAATTCAAATCATTCTTGATGATTTATGGCTTGTTCAAATCTGTGCTTTTCGTTGTTTGATTAATGGATGCCCTCGGCTTTGATTTCTAATTTTGATTTCTTGGTCACGGTTTGAAATTTCTGTTTTGATTGACATTTCTTCCTTTTCTCTCTGACATTGGGCAATTTTCTTTAGTTAAAGTTAGAGGCTGCTTGATTGTGCCTTAGTTGCCACGTTTCTGATATAATATTACCTTCGACCATCACCGTTGTATCGTTATTGCTCCTGGTCAGTGCACTTGTACCATTCGAGATCACGGTATTAGTTATCACACATTCATCAAGGTATGTGTTGTATTGCTCACTTCACTATGTTCGAGTTATACACATACCAGTCGAGTTATATTCCTACCACTGTTGCATATATGTGATGGCCCATCCATGTTGTAAGACCTGATATGTTTGTTGTTGGTTTGCCAGAGAGTTCATGTCCATGTGTTGTATTTCTTTTGCTGGGCACTATCATGTTCATGTCATTCTTTTGGGCAGTTTGCTTTGCATTCTCTTTGTGTACTTGTGTCGAGGCTGTTGTTCTGTCCACTTCATGTTGTTGACTGCATTATTGAAGTGTATCTGACCATGTTTTTGTTTATAAGCAGTTTGAAGTTGCTGACTTCATTTGTTTCTCTGACCTGATTTCTGATCTGTAGCATGAGCTATTAGCTTGTATTTCTGTGTCTTTGTACTTATAGTACATGGTTCAGGTTGCATAGCATGTTGAATATCATCATGCAGTCTTCATTTCCTATGCTTCTGTTGTCGCTGACTTGAGTTCGAGCCTCTGGTTTGACTGTCTTGTTCAAGACTGATGCATTCATTTGTTGCATTGTATTTATTGTGTTTTGTGGTCTTCCTTGTTATCTGGTAGCACTGTCTTCATTGTTACCTGATAGCACTCGTGCCTGCATTGATCTGGCACCATGCCTTCGAGTTATACATATCACTCTGTTGCATAGTTCATCCACTTGCTTCAGTGTTGCATTCATATTGAATGTGAGCATGTTATTTTGTTCTGAATTTCTGAAGCTTGTTTTGGTTCTGACTCTTATGGGCTTGGTACATTGGTTAGTTGCTGAGTTTGTCCATTTAGTCACCATATATATACGTACAGATATGTATGTGCGTATATATGTATGTTGTCGTTCTTATTCACTGGGCTTCAGTTTTGATAACTGTTTTGATACAATTGTTGTCACTGTTATTTTGTGGTATTTTGATGCTAGTTTGTACATGCTGATTTAGTTTGCAGTTTTCATTTTTGATGTTCATTGGCTGTTGGACTTCAAGTATCCATGTACTCCATTGTCCATGTTTTAATGATACTGTAATTTGGGTTCGGTTCCATTTGCCTTTTTGCCATTCAGTGGCCTGTGTTCGTGTTGTTGTACATATGTTTTGTGGATACACATGTGTAATCATACATGTATATAGGTAGTATATGTTGCAGACTTATGTTGTTGTTCTTCAGGTTAGCATTTGCATGTATCGAATGCTCATTTGCTGAATCACCATATAATTTGAAGTTATTGAGCTTCTTTCCTCACATGATCTGCTTGATATTCTCCTTGTGTACATTGCAACATGAACACTGTCTAGATACGTGTACATGCTTTCACTTAGCTGTCTGCATAATGAAAACTCGGTTGTTATCAGTCTATACTTGAGCAGTGCATACGCTTTATATGTTGGCTTCGGTCATTATGTCTCTGAGTTTGATGACTCCGGTACTGTCACTGACATTACTTCAACTATTTGAGTATGCGGGCTTGTTTCATCTGTACTGTTGCTTCTGTTTGATTGTTGCATCTGAGTCTTTGTTTGATGTCCTTGGTTCTACTCGAGAATTATTTGCATCTGTGTTTCACTTGAGTTTGAACCCCACTTTTCTTGGGTTTGACCATCTGTTCGTTATGAATTTTCATTGTGTACTTCGTTACTATAGTGGCAAGGCAGTGCACGCAAGCGTGAACTGCAGCCACACGGCATTCATTGGGTACTTCGTCACTATAGTGGCAAGGCAGTGCACGCAAGCGTGAACTGCAGCCACACGGTATGGCGTGTATGATATTCTATTTGTTTTGACTTATGGATCTTTTTGCGTACTCCATATTCCGTAGTGGCGAGGCAGTGCACGCGTGCGTGTACTGCAGCCCTACTTGAATTAATATTTTAATTGATATTTCAATGGTTTGAACTGTTTGTTCATTTCAATTCAATATTCTGAATTGCATTCTGATTTGGTTTAATTACTGTCGTCTATTCAGTAATTAATTATTATTGCTTCTGTGCACTAATAACTGAGTTTGAATTAGACTGACCCGAGTATTATTTTCTTTTGAATCTAATACTCGGGTCAGACCGAGTATTTCAGGTTGTAGATATTCAGCTTTGGGTTGCTGCTAGAGCTATGAAGTTCTTTCATATCTTTTGGAGTAGTCGTCGTCATTTGTTGTAGTCTGAAAAATTGGATAGGAAGATATGTATTCATGTATATTATATACGTTAATGTACTTGTATATGTAACTTCTTGAGTCGACTGTGGTAGTTGTATCATATGCACCGTGTCTTATGTATTGTATCAAATGTATTGTAACTGACATCAGTTATTGTATATATGAGACTTTATGTTTTATTTGTGTTCCGCATTATATTATCTGTGTAATATTTTATATTTTATGTTCTAAACTATTATGAACCATCGTAGTTCGTTTTATACTGGAATTGGGGTATGCCGATGGGAGAAAATAAATCAGAGATGAAAAATGAAAGAATATTTATATTTATATACCACTCCTATCGAGATAACCAATACTAGTGTAAGGCCTAACTATTGATGGCCGCTCCTCAACAGCCTTATTCTCCGTGCTAGTTGACAGCACTACACCGTAGTGTTCTTGGCTAGCGTGGGTATAGAGGTGGGGCGTCACAGCTTGGTATCAGAGCCTGGGGTTTAGAACAAATATAAAACGTAACTTAGATAGTACATGTGTTACAACTATTTGTCGACATTTTATCTCTCATATTTGCATATGATTGTCTTTGAATTGTTAGTTATGAATTCCTAACGCTTATTCATATGCATTTGATTTTGATTCTTGTGTTTTCGGCTTTGATTTGATTTAGCCGATGATTGATTTTGTTCAAATCTCAGCTATTCCGAACTTGATATTTTATGTTTTCCTCTGCTTGAATTCCATTCGACTTCGGTCACTTTGTTTTTGAGAAATTTCTAAATTCGTGATTTCCAAGACTCTGATTTGGTTTGCCGTTGAGTCCTTTTATGATGATGTTGAATCGTTTTGTACTCTATTAGGGCCATTAATTGTTGACTTCGACATTGACTCGATTTTTATTTTTGTTGAAGTCATTTATGCATTTATGCTCGTTCTGCTTTGTTTTTTTTCCAATTGTTAATCGATTCTTCTTCTCCGATTAGTTGTTATCTTCTTTGTCGACTTTGATAACTTCTGTTTCTGGAATTTTTGGATATTCCTACTTTGATGGATTTAAGAATCGAATTCTTTGGTTTTTATTCACATCTTCGAATGTGAATTTTAGTGAATTGATTTGGTTTCCAAATTTAATCGATTCTTGTTAATTTCCTGATTTGTTGCTATCATTTAGTAGCAACTTTGATGACCATTTCTTCGGGAATTTTTGTGAACATACCTTTCGATGAATTCGGTATCGATTTCTTTGGATTCTATTCACGTCTTCGTATGTGAATTCTTGTGATTGATTGATTTTACAATCATTTTTGTGATTTGTCACTTTAAAAAAATATATAAACGTTTTAATACTAGTAGTAAATATCAAAACTCTTTTATCAAAATGTTTTCAACTCTATTTTCAATATCAAAATCTTTTCCTAAACCGTTTTCCGATCTATTAGTATATACAAACCTTTATTTTCACTCGTATGAGAAATCTAATTAAACGTCTTAGCAAAACAAGTGGTATGAAACGCTTGCGTTTACTTCGTCGGTTAATTTTTGGACTTGTTCGATTGAACCATTTGTGACATTTTTCTAGTGAAGATCTACAATTTGTTCGTAAATATTTAAGTTAAGCTAGTGGTTATGGGCCATGAAGCTAAACTTTTATATTCACTAGCTTAGTGTAATTGACACTTCTCGTTGATCTTGATGATCGCTTTATGAATTAGACTAGCAATTGCGCGATGTCTCTTTCATTGCAAGGTTAGACTAGACACCACTTGTGTGATTCCACTCACGCATACCTTTTTGCTTTTTGGTTAGTCTTGACCTCAATCTGTGTGATTCCATTCACACATGCTTAGTGTAATTGACACCCCTCGTTGATCATGATGGTCGTTCTGATGGTCAGACTAGACACCACTTGTGTGATTCCATTCACACATACCTTTCTGCTTTTTGGTTAGTCTTGACCTCAATCTGTGTGATTCCATTCACACATGTGGGGTAGCTCCCCTTGGTCTTCGGACCGTCATGTGATAGGCCTCTTTCCCTTTTTCTGTGATTTCTAGATTCCTTATGTTGATTTCTGGAAATTTTATGCTTCACCTATTCTTGTGCATTGGTGAATTCATATGTTATTGATTTGTCATGAGTACAAATTTGGGGTATGATACCTCTTTGGATCTTTGAGAAGATTCTTGTGATATTGATTATCTCTTATCGGTTGATCTCCTGTTGATCATTAATTGCATACTTATAGTTGTATGTCAGTATGGGTATTTCATATTTATGCCATACCTCTTATCGGTTGATCTCCTGTTGATCATTATTTACATACTTATAGTAGTATGTCATTATGGATATTTTATGTTATGCCATATCTTTTATTCTATGTCATATTCCCATTCGAGTTTTCATACTCCGTTCGAGTTCTCATACTCTTATCTTGTGATTTCTGGATTTCTTGTGTAGATTTCTAGAATTTGTGCTTCACCAATTTTCGTGATTTCTATTGATAAGTTTTATCAATTCTTGTGCATTGGTGAATTCGTGTGTTATTGACTTGTTATGAATACAAGTTTAGGGTATGATATCCCTTTCTATCTTTGAGAAGATTCTTGTGACATTTTTGATGAACGAAAATTCATTGGTATTATATTTTGATGCCAATTATTTCGATGAAATTTTGACGTATGTCGAAGTTGCTACTGACATTGCTATTTTAATCACGTGTTTTAGAAATTTGTTATTCTTCAAAATATTTCAAAATATAAATCAAAAATTTGTTTTCAAAATTTTTACGATTTGCGCTTTCAAAAGAATGAGGAAGCGAATTAAACGTTTCAGAAAAATCGAGGACTATGACCCCTTTCTTTTACTGATTCGCTTAATTCCGGACTTGTCCGTTTGAGAACGTAAAATGTTATTTATTTAAAATACACAATTTTGCACTTTCAAGGAAACGATGAAGTGAATTAAACGATTTAGTAAAACTCGTTGTTATGGGTCATGTGCGTTTGCTATTTCGGTTAATTTCGGACTCGTTAATTGAAAATTTGTGATTTCTGATTATCGTTTGTGATAATCAGATATTTATTGTTTCTAATTATCGCTTGTGATAATTAGATATTTTTGGTTTAATTATCGTTTGTGATAAACATTTGCGATTTGAGATTTGATTATCAATTGTGATAATTAAATATTTGTGATTTGAAATTTGATTACCGTTGTGGTAATTTCTGATTATCGTTTTGATAATTGGATGTTTATGATTTCTTATTTATCGTTTTTGATAATCAGATATTTGTTGTTTCTAATTATCGCTTGTGATAATTAGATATTTGTGGTTTGATTATCGTTTGTGATAATTAAACATTTGCGATTTGAGATTTGATTATCAATTGTGATAATTAAATATTTGTGATTTAAGATTGATTTTCGATTTTGATAATCGAATACTTGTTGATTTGATTATCGTTTTTGATAATCGAATATTTGTGATTTGACATTTCTGAATTATCTATTGATAATTAGATTTTGTTGATAATTTGTGAATTTCTTTTATGAAATTAAAAGATTTCTTTGGCGTTTATATTGTACTACGCCGGTGTACCAACTCAATTTTCTGCTATTCATGATGTTTTCCACGTCTTCCATTACGGAAATGCCTTAGGGATTTCCAATTTCTATTCTTGAGCAATCTTATATTCACATCATTGCTTCGGGGGTGTAGCACCTTCGAAATATAGATGTTTCTCTTGTTGAGATTCTCAATGGTTCTCAAATTCTATGGATTTCTCTTAGGAATCCAGAGAATTCATCGTGCAAACACGTTCAAGCTTACTCTTTTTTTTTGCTCTTTATGGTGAACTTCCTATTTCGAATTTCTTCATCTTGTGATGATATGCTTTTATGGTTGTTACCTTTTGTCCATTTATTCCTTATGATTGCGAGGACGCAATTTCTTTAAGGAGGGGAGTTTGTAACAACCCGGTATTTGCACCAATTAACAATCGACATTTGGATGATTAATATTGTTGCAAATTACCGTTTGAAGTTTAAATCGGAATTGAAATTCTTTTATAAATGGTTAAAAGGAATTATGGGCTTTAAAAATTAAATTGTGGCCCATGTTTTTATCGGGGCCGTGAAAATTAACTAAGGCAAATAGCCGTCCCCTTTTCTTGGTGTCATTCATTCGTAAAACCCTTAAAAATAAATCGAACGAGAGTTTAATGGCGGCTTCGTTCTCTTTTTATTTCCAATTCAACCCGTCCTTTCCCCCCCTTATTTCATTTTTCATTAGCAACCCCAAAAATCGAAACGAACGAAGAAAATTATGGCGGCCTCCTCTTCGTCATTCAAAGATTAGGGCTTCTCGAAATCGAAGATGCCGATGCTCGATTGAAGAGGCGATTCAGCGTTCTGGTTCGTCCATCGATGGCCTCCTCGTAGCTTGCTCCAGCTGCTTCGACTTGTGAAAAGGTGAGTGGTCTTCCCCTCACATCTAATTCAAATCATTCTTGATGATTTATGGCTTGTTCAAATCTGTGCTTTTCGTTGTTTGATTAATGGATGCCCTCGGCTTTGATTTCTAATTTTGATTTCTTGGTCACGGTTTGAAATTTCTGTTTTGATTGACATTTCGTCCTTTTCTGTAACGATCACGATTTTTCGTTGCCGAAAAATCGAACCGTTAGGGTTTTAGAAGAAGAAAGAGGTAGAAGAAGAAAGAAAAGAAAGAGAAGAGAAAACAGAAAAACAAGTAACAGAACGAGAAACAATAACAGAATCTCACAGTCGCAGCGGAACAACATATAATAGATAAATGAATATTCATTAAAACAAAAGAACTATACATTTTATATATTACATCACATTACATTACATCAATCAGAGTGTATGACAACAACAGCGGAAAGAAATACTACATACAATAGATAATAGACTACGCTATCTGGCTCGCCTCCAGATCTGCACAGCAACTCCCGAATCCAGAATAACCTGATAACCTAACTCTAGACTGCCCGTGTGGAAAATAGTGGGCACCCAGAGTTTAGGAAAGGAACAATAAACTCCAGGTCAGTCATGTGACTGGTGTGAGAACTCAAAACAGTTTATCTTTAAACAAGCAACAAGAAAATTTAAATTTTGAAATCCGCAATGCTTTTTGGAAAATGAAACTACCATAAGGCCTCCCGGCACACACACAATGCAAACGCACACATGGGGGAGATTTCTCCTTATGATAGTCAAACATGCTTACTACGAGAAAAATTCTTTGATATTATTACTAGTGCATAGTGGAAAGTATTTCGAAAGTATAATATAAATCCTAGCCAGCATAGGTACCATGATACTATGCCTACTATAGCTGCCATGTTAAATGGCAGGTTATACAACTAAAACCGTACAAGGCACGTATTGGATGAATGGATTTCCAACAAATGGTCAGGCTAAGGAACTTCCTACTGCCACATGGGATCGCCTCTGGCGGGACGTCCCGAGAACTAACGTTACGGTTAGATCTCTGCCAACACAAGGCCGGGTTACCTCTGTAACTAGGTAACTACTACACGAATATGTCATCCCCCGGTCCTTTGGGACCTTTATCCGAGCGCTCGATACCAACAACACCACACAGAAATAGATATAGTGTTTCCACATGAGTAAATATCTGGGCTCCATACCATGATACCACCCTTTTCCAGAAGGAAATGACATACCCTAAAGGGCGCGACCCTCATAACCTTGCCGCATATTCCTGTTTCGACCATTTCCGGGGAGTGAGGTCCTGACAAAGTCTCGTCCACAAAGCTACGCTTTGTGCAACAAAGCCATGCTTTGGGTCCACAGATGACCAAAGCAATAATCACAAAGATAAATGATCAAACAAATGATCATATCACAAATGACCAACCAATGATCATCACACAGCAGCACTCAGCATGCCACATTACCAGATTGGGAAATATCGCTGATAACCTTCAACTACATAACCTCTGAGCTCGTACGTCTCAGAGAAGGGTGTTAAGCTAAGAGAATAAATTCTCCGCCACCAACAGAAATGTATTTGAAAGAAATCTGCTCTATCTCTCAAAATGTAATGTCAGACACGTAACCATACAAGTCTGTTCCGGGTTCGAACAGAACCGAAGGCACTTCCAAAGAAGCCCTTGCAATCCGGGTATTCACAATCCCGATAAAATTTCCCATCACAAAGGAAATCTCCATATCGTAGCTAACGATGCGGAGACAATCGATAGGTCATCCTATCGTTTTCACAAATACCCGGTCTTCAACACCGGTCTTCAAATGCAATCCAAACGACGTATCGCATATTCGGAATGGGATATATGACACAAAGGTCCTCTCCCGGCTAAACCGAATAGCGAGCGCTTATTTTAAAAATAAGTGTGCATTCAATTCCAAACAAACACAATCAATACCATCCAAGGGTAAATATTGATAGTCGGTTATTTAACTATCAATAAAGATGCGCCACATCATCAGATTCCAAATAATTTTTCCAAAATTATTAAGTCCCAAAATATCTTTACAAGATATATATATATATATATACACCATTTCCAAATAATTGCCCCAGTTATTTGTTTTACCGAAACCACTTCACGATAAAAATTTCCACACTTAACCAATTGAAAAACCAATTTTCAATTTACCTTTACCATTTGAAAACCAATTTTCAAATTACATTAACCATTTGCAAACCAATTTCAAATCACCTTAACCATTTGAAAACTAATTTCAAATCACCTTAACCATTTGAAAACTAATTTCAAATCACCTTAACCATATATACCCTTTGAAACAAATTTCAAACCACCAAATAAATCTTTACCGATATATTTTAACTTACGTTCCAAATTCGTAAATTATATTTTCATATTTAAAAATAAATCAACATTTATTTTTAAACAAATTTCCCTTCATATATATAAATTCCAAAGTGGATTTAAATTCCAAGCATCTACTAGCATACGATTCCCAAATCGATTTCAAGTTATTTGCTTTCAATTACCTTAAAGGTGAATTCACAAAAACCGTTCCATTTCATATTAGAAAACCATTCCCATGCTTATTAAAAATAAGTAATTCACAAATTTATTTATTTTCAACGATTTGAAAATATTCCATATACTTAAATCACAGTTAAGTATTTATTCCATTCTCTTTAAGAAAACATTCCTTTATTCACATTTATTTGGGTTAAAAACGAATGTTGCGTAAAACATCGTTACGACAACCCAAAAACACTAGTATATGGATTTGAAATAAAAAAAAATGGATACATAAATCCAATACTATTCAAAATATTTTCTCGAAAACGTCTATTTCAACAATAAATGTTGAAACCTAAGATTTCGATACTTAATATATTTAAAACATCTTTAATTTGTTTTAAATTCCATTTAAAACATTCCTTTCCAAAAACACGTCCATTCCATAAAATAATATTTCACCGTTCAAAAATAGTGAATATAACTCCTTTAACAAATCCCATATTCAATTTATCAAACCCAATTGATTTTCGGATTTATAACAATGTTTATGAATTCCATTCTTATTATAAACTTCCATTTTATAAATCTCTTTTATAAAATTCAACCCAATTTACATAATCCAATTACCTACCCAAAGGCCATATTATAAGTTAATAACTTATAAACTTATATTTCCACACCTATTTATTTCAACTCCCAAGATTCACAAATCTATAATTTTTAACGAAACCCATTTTATAACCCTTCTCAATACTTTATAAACTCGTCTCATAATTCTTATAAATTTAGATTTATAAATATCCATTTATAAACATCCTTTATATAGACAATTTATAATAATTACCCAAAACCCCAATTTAACTATTTAATAAAATCAATTGATTTTAAATTTTTCTTTTTGGTTATATTTCATAAAAATATTAACTTCCAAAACATAAAAATTTATCCATCTATTTATTTTAAAATTTAATCGATTCAAAATTTTAATAAACCATATTCTTTGAAAAAAAAAATCAATTTAAAACCCCTTTTAAATTCAAAAACGTTATTTTTAATTTTAAAAATTGAATCCGATGATGCAACAGCATCAGATGGTCAATCACGGGAATAAGTGTCATATATCAATATGATTATCAACAATCAACATAATATTTATAAACAAATAAATATGTGAGGAATCCAGTTGGATCCCTCCAACCTGTTACCCTGCATCCACAGACGTTAGCACAATACCAATTCCACTTCAAGGTGGAATATCGCGGTATATGGGATTTTATAAAATATCCGCTTAATAACGGCGCAATAGGGTCTCATCCGCTATACGAGGCGGGAAATCAAATCCGATATATACATATGCCAATATATATATATCGCTATATATAGTATATATCCTACTATATCTACTAGCACAATCAAACAGCAATCATCAATCAACACCAACTATTTAAAATTTTAAACAAAACCTTTCGATTGAGTGAGGAGTTCTCACCTTGATTTTATTTTCCGTTTTCGCGTTCGTTTCGAATAAAATTAAACGAACGTTTAATTTTACCCGAAATTCAAACGACCTCCAATCGACTCCAAACCAGCTGCATTGCGAAGAGCTCGGCGATACGAAGCCAACGCAAAAAATCTCGTTCGAATCCGACCTCGCAGCAAAAAGTTATCACGGTTTAAACGTTGAACGATTTGAATTTTAAACTTAAACTAAAAAAAAAGGAAAAGATATTCATCTCACCTCCCCCCACACGCGCGGGCCCCCCCACCTTTCTTCCTCCCTGATGCGTGCGTTCCAAACTCCAGGCCATATGCGTGCAAAATGAACCCAACAAGCTAGATTAGGGTTTGAAATCGCCTCCAAACCGCTTGACGAAACTTCATCATATCGGCACCATATCGAAGCTCATCACATATGCTACACACGGCCAGAAGAGCAGTCAACTCGGTCAACCCCAGCGCATGGAATTGCGTGCGCAACTTTCGTGCTTCCAGCTCGATTTGCCGCCAATCCGCTTCGAGTTAAACGATCATAACCGTTGGATTCCGAGATCTCAGAGTGCTCTACAATTTACTAGTTGAAGGTTTCGCGAATCGTTGCACGGATTAGAAGATAAATGAGGAAGAAGATCGTTGCTTTTCGGCCATTAACCATAAACTGGCGGCTAGCTTGAGCATATAGGGTTTAGTGAAGATATAAATGAATGTATATGTTATAAATATTATTTTAATAATAAAATTCCCTTTTTCAATAACTTATGCAAACGAACTCCAATTTTGACGTTCCGACAGGCGATTCTAAAGTTTTTCCACGTTCCGGACGCAATGGAACAGGTTTCGTAAGCTAATTTCATCATATGTGTGAGATACAGCAATAAATGCTCAATTTAAACTTAAACCGATTTAAACGATTTCTAGGCGTTTTGGCTTGTACCGGACAAACGGCAAATCCAAACGACTTGAAATTTGAAATCTTACAATAATATCACATTACGGATCCGATGAAACTGGTTTCGTCGAAATCCGAGACCGTTTGAAAAATGGCTATTTTAACTCGCCGAATTTATATTAAAACGATATTGATGCGTTTCGAGCTGCCACGGTCAAACGACAACTCCGATTGCTACGAAAATTGAAATCCGATAATAACTAACTATTACGGATCCAATGGAACTCGTTTCGTTCAATTCCGAGACTGTTCAAAAATTGGCTATTTTTCAGTCGATAATTAAATATTAAAATAATCAATTTTCACAAATTAATTCCAAATTCAATTTTAAAAGTTCTAAAATATTTCTATAACTTAAATATGATAAAACAAAATTTTCCAAACCATTTCCCATTATATTTAACCCAATATTTAATTATTTCTGGAATTCCACTATTAAATAATCGATTTAAATTACCCTATTAAATCCAATATTCGAGAAATAAATTATTTAACTTCAAATTCCTACTTATTAATATTTAAAATTAATTAAATACTCAAATTTAATTTATCAAAAATTCTGGGTCGTTACATTTTCTCTCTGACATTGGGCAATTTGCTTTAGTTAAAGTTAGAGGCTGCTTGATTGTGCCTTAGTTGCCACGTTTCTGACATAATATTACCTTCGACCATCACCGTTGTATCGTTATTGCTCCTGGTCAGTGCACTTGTACCATTCGAGATCACGGTATTAGTTATCACACATTCATCAAGGTATGTTGTGTATTGCTCGCTTCACTATGTTCGAGTTATACACATACCAGTCGAGTTATATTCCTACCACTGTTGCATATATGTGATGGCCCATCCATGTTGTAAGACCTGATATGTTTGTTGTTGGTTTGCCTGAGAGTTCATGTCCATGTGTTGTATTTCTTTTGCTGGGCACTATCATGTTCATGTCATTCTTTTGGGCAGTTTGCTTTGCATTCTCTTTGTGTACTTGTGTCGAGGCTGTTGTTCTGTCCACTTCATGTTGTTGACTGCATTATTGAAGTGTATCTGACCATGTTTTTGTTTATAAGCAGTTTGAAGTTGCTGACTTCATTTGTTTCTCTGACCTGATTTCTGATCTGTAGCATGAGCTATTAGCTTGTATTTCTGTGTCTTTGTACTTATAGTACATGGTTCAGGTTGCATAGCATGTTGAATATCATCATGCAGTCTTCATTTGCCTATGCTTCTGTTGTCGCTGACTTGAGTTCGAGCCTCTGGTTTGACTGTCTTGTTCAAGACTGATGCATTCATTTGTTGCATTGTATTCATTGTGTTTTGTGGTCTTCCTTGTTATCTGGTAGCACTGTCTTCATTGTTACCTGATAGCACTCGTGCCTGCATTGATCTGGCACCATGCCTTCGAGTTATACATATCACTCTATTGCATAGTTCATCCACTTGCTTCAGTGTTGCATTCATATTGAATGTGAGCATGTTATTTTGTTCTGAATTTCTGAAGCTTGTTTTGGTTCTGACTCTTATGGGCTTGGTACATTGGTTAGTTGCTGAGTTTGTCCATTTAGTCACCATATATATACGTACAGATATGTATGTGCGTATATATGTATGTTGTCATTCTTATTCACTGGGCTTCAGTTTTGATAACTGTTTTGATACAATTGTTGTCACTGTTATTTTGTGGTATTTTGATGCTAGTTTGTACATGCTGATTTAGTTTGCAGTTTTCATTTTTGATGTTCATTGGCTTTTGGACTTCATGTATCCATGTACTCCATTGTCCATGTTTTAATGATACTGTAATTTGGGTTCGGTTCCATTTGCCTTTTTGCCATTCAGTGGCCTGTGTTCGTGTTGCTGTACATATGTTTTGTGGATACACGTGTGTAATCATACATGTATATAGGTAGTATATGTTGCAGACTTATGTTGTTGTTCTTCAGGTTAGCATTTGCATGTATCGAATGCTCATTTGCTGAATCACCATATAATTTGAAGTTATTGAGCTTCTTTCCTCACATGATCTGCTTGATATTCTCCTTGTGTACATTGCAACATGAACACTGTCTAGATACGTGTACATGCTTTCACTTAGCTGTCTGCATAATGAAAACTCGGTTGTTATCAGTCTATACTTGAGCAGTGCATACGCTTTATATGTTGGCTTCGGTCATTATGTCTCTGAGTTTGATGACTCCGGTACTGTCACTGACATTACTTCAACTATTTGAGTATGCGGGTTTGTTTCATCTGTACTGTTGCTTCTGTTTGATTGTTGCATCTGAGTTTTTGTTTGATGTCCTTGGTTCTACTCGGGAATTATTTGCATCTGTGTTTCACTTGAGTTTGAACCCCACTTTTCTTGGGTTTGACCGTCTGTTCGTTATGAATTTTCATTGTGTACTTCGTTACTGTAGTGGCAAGGCAGTGCACGCAAGCGTGAACTGCAGCCACACGGCATTCATTGGGTACTTCGTCACTATAGTGGCAAGGCAGTGCACGCAAGCGTGAACTGCAGCCACACGGTATGGCGTGTATGATATTCTATTTGTTTTGACTTATGGATCTTTTTGCGTACTCCATATTCCGTAGTGGCGAGGCAGTGCACGCGTGCGTGTACTGCAGCCCTACTTGAATTAATATTTTAATTGATATTTCAATGGTTTGAACTGTTTGTTCATTTCAATTCAATATTCTGAATTGCATTCTGATTTGGTTTAATTACTGTCGTCTATTCAGTAATTAATTATTATTGCTTCTGTGCACTAATAACTGAGTTTGAATTAGACTGACCCGAGTATTATTTTCTTTTGAATCTAATACTCGGGTCAGACCGAGTATTTCAGGTTGTAGATATTCAGCTTTGGGTTGCTGCTAGAGCTATGAAGTTCTTTCATATCTTTTGGAGTAGTCGTCGTCATTTGTTGTAGTCTGAAAAATTGGATAGGAAGATATGTATTCATGTATATTATATACGTTAATGTACTTGTATATGTAACTTCTTGAGTCGACTGTGGTAGTTGTATCATATGTACCGTGTCTTATGTATTGTATCAAATGTATTGTAACTGACATCAGTTATTGTATATATGAGACTTTATGTTTTATTTGTGTTCCGCATTATATTATCTGTGTAATATTTTATATTTTATGTTCTAAACTATTATGAACCATCGTAGTTCGTTTTATACTGGAATTGGGGTATGCCGATGGGAGAAAATAAATCAGAGATGAAAAATGAAAGAATATTTATATTTATATACCACTCCTATCGAGATAACCAATACTAGTGTAAGGCCTAACTATTGATGGCCGCTCCTCAACAGCCTTATTCTCCGCGCTAGTTGACAGCACTACACCGTAGTGTTCTTGGCTAGCGTGGGTATAGAGGTGGGGCGTCATAGAAAATATCCCTGCACACTGTCTTTTATATGCATCATTGCCTTTATACCAACCTTCTCCCCTCATTTTAGTTCGAGCACCATCATAACTGAAAGAAGAAAAAAAATTAATATAGCAGTTTCAAAAAGAGTATTCTCTGTTCCAAGCATGTACAGAGTGCATGCAGTTTTAAAAAGCAAAGCAAAATTTGTAAAGCAACTTCAAGAAATGCAAAGCTTCAGCTCAAGTTTCAATTTGCATTCAAAACTTCGAGTAGCAGTTCAAAAAAATAAAATAAAAATAAAACTGGGCAAGGCAAAGGCAACTCAGGCCTAAGATTTTTCTCTGCTTCTCTGTCTTTCTTCTCTGTCAAGTGGGTAAACTTATTCTTCTACCTGAGATCTTCTTGAACAATCTGGTTTGCATGTATTATCTTGAAAGTTATATGCTAATATGGTTATGTGTTATAGCCTGTATGTATATTTAATTTGTGTGCATGTCTGCGGTAATAGGAAATAAGGCCTATGTTATAAAAGTACAGGTCATATCTTAGTTCAAAATTCAATTCCACTTGCTCTTAACATTTTTAGCTAATGATGTCAAAACAAAAAAAATGTTTGGAATTACCATAATTAGATTTTAAAAATGCATTTCAAAATTTATACGAAGGAGTTGCAGCCTGACACAAGAAAGAACAGTAAAAACTTTAATCTCTGGGAATTTCGAACTTCACGAAATATTAATTCAAGTATATAACTGGAATCCTTACCGGAAGTGATGATTTTTAAGGTAGGTTTGATGATTTTTCATTGTGTAATTTGAGAGCAATTTTCTTTTGTCTGCAAATGGATTTTCGATCGAATTCTGGTGATCGGAGGTTCTGGGGGTGACGGGGTTGTTCATGGTGATGGAGGGGCCTATGGTGGTCCCAGGAAAAATATCGTGATGGTTGGGCGATGACCATGGTGGCGGCAGGAGGCATTCGAATTTTGGTGACCTAGTTTTCGCGTGGTCTGGAGCCAAGATGATTTCGTCACCACGAAACGATCGAGTGTAACGTGCTTCGAGATGATGGAAGTTGGGGCGATGACGAGGACATGGCCGGAGGTGGAGGTCCTCAGATGGTCAGGGACCGGAGAGAGGCGCGTTGACAGGTTTTGAGTGTTTCCTGTATTTCTTGCTTCCAGGGTTCGTTTTGGGTTTTTACTCAAATTCGATCGAGAGGGTGGAGAGTTATTGGGGAGGTGGCAGTGTGATCAAGGGATAGAACGTGACTTGTAGGTGTGGCCACGACGGCAAGATGGCCGTGGATGATGGTGTGCACGTGCACGTGTCACAGCGTGTATCAGGGAATTGAAATTTTTTGGGGAAGATGAAATTGTGAAATTCTGGGGGAGGTGGCTACTCGAGTTTGAAGCAGTAATGATGCTTGCGTATGTGCTTGCCTGAAAAGAAGCAGGGGGAATTCACGCGTCGAATTTGTGAAATTCTCGTGCGTTTGGAATTTTTGCTCGAAGCAAATAGAAGGGGGCTCGAGTCAAAGTTGTTACAGTTTTTAACCTGAAGCTATTTTGGTTTGGAAATTTTAAAACCCAAATTAAATTTTAAACCAAGTTTTTTTTTAAAGCTTAGTTCAAATTGAAATGTTAATATAAATTCAAGTTGAATGTAGAGTTTAGTTTGAACATAAATAAGTTTTAAATTTAAATTGTTTTAATAACTTAAAAACAATTCAAAATATATTAAAGAAATTTGAAATGGAGTTGAAATTTTAAATGAAAAATTTAAGCAAGTTGAAACAAAAAGTTTAAATTAAGTTTCAAAACAAAAGGTTTAAATTAAGTTTCAAAACAAAAGTTTAAATATAAATACAAGTTTAGGTTGAATCTTAGTTTGGAAATAATTAAGTTTTTATATTCAAAATTATTTGATAACTTTAAAGTGTTTAAGTATATTTGAATTTAAAATGAAATTTAAATTGTAAAGGAAAGATTTAAACAAAGTTGAATCAAATTTTGAAACCTGGGCTTAAATCTAAACTGGAAATCTAGATTTCGAAATAAAATTAAGTTTTAAATAATAAATGTGGAAATAAGTTTTAAAATGTAAAGTATTGATTATTGAATGACTAATCAATTGAAGATAATTAATCTAGGGATTTAAGAATAATTACTCGAAGTAATTAAATCGTGATTTATTAAAACAAGTTATTTGGGATAAGCACTTATTGTAGCCAGTTAAGGATAATAAATTGAATGATGGTTAATTAAAGATTAATTAATTAACGAGTTATAATTAATTGAAGATTAATTAGTTATTGCAAGTAGTTAATTATTAAAATTAATTTATCAAGTGATTAAGGTAAAATTACATTTAATGTAATTATAATGTTTATTTATTTAGAAAGAAAATTAATTACTTAAGGATGAAATTAATTAAGGTTGAATGATTTCGTAATTAACTTAAGGTTTATTTAATTAATTTATTAATTAAGAATAATTTAATTAATTTAAGAGTTTGATTAATTTATTATATCAAATGATTTGTAATTAATAAATCAAGATTGGGTAATTTATTCGTAAGCAATTAATTTACTTGGAAATAAATTGAATTAATTAGGATTATACGATAAATAAATCCTAATTACAAATGATTATTGAATGTTGCCCTACTTATAAATGATTTTTATTATGAGATGCTTTGAATTGATTGTCCTATCTGATCTGTGATATTTTGTTCTGTGGATTGAGCTGTGTATTTTATTCATTTATTTACATTTGTATATTATCTGTAAATCTGTGTATAGACGATAAGCGTTATAGCTTATATCGCTTATCGACTATATTTCTGTGTATTTGATCTGTCATGATTGAAGATGTGCACTACTGTGTATAACCCCTGAACTACACCATACACACACAAATATGGATTTCACGAGGAAATCGGTTAAGTCACAGATGTTTGAAATAGTTTTAAATTTGAATTTTTTAATTCAAATGTTTTGGAAATGGAATCGGAATAAATGTGAAAAGCTTTTGGAATGGAATTTCAAAATAAAATTTATTATTTTTAAATTACTTGATTAAGTTTTGGAATTTAAATAATTTGATTTAAATTTAAATTCAAGACTTGAAATTGAATTCGATAATTGGAAATTATGGTTAAAGATATTATAAACATGTTTGTATGAATTTAAACCATTTTAAAGGTATGGTTTTGGGAATTTGAATTTAACCCAAGGATTTCAACTCGTATAAGTGAATCAGATTTCCAAAATGAAAACGGTTGTTTTCAAATGATAAACACTCTTAAATAAGAACTGAGATTCCAGTTAATTAGGGGAATTTCAAGATTGAATAGAGAAATGATTTTCCTAAGTTATGAATGAATTCTTTTTGGAAACTAAGGATTTAATCTGTTTATTTTTAACAGATTTAAATTGATGATTTGTTTATATCAAATTGAAATGAAATTGTTTTGAAGGCTATAAGTTAAATCTTTGATTTAAAGATTTAACGAGTTAATCAAATTGAAATGAAAATTGATTTGGAAAAATCTGTGAATGAAACTTTTGTTTAAAAGATTAAAATGTGAAAATTGTTTAAACCGTTAAAGGTTGTGAAAATGAATCTTTTTGTTTAAAAATTGAAATGGTAATTGGATTAAACCATTTGAAAGAAAGCTTTGAATTATTAAGTTGTAACTTAATTGAAATCCCATTATCCATTTGTTTTTGAAATATCGTGCTCACTATTCGGTTTAACCGGGAAAGGACCTTTGTGTCGTATAACCCATTCCGAATATGTGATTCGACGTTATGGATAGCATTTGAAGACCGGTGTTGAAGACCGGGTATTTGCGAGAGCGATAGGATAACCTATCGATTGACTCTGCACCGAGTTGCTCCGGCACTGAGTTCTCCATATGTGATGGGAAATCCGATCAGGATTGTGAATATCCGGATTGCAAGGGCTTCGTAAGAAGTGCCTTCGGTTCTGTTCGAGCCCGGAACAGACTTGTATGGATTGTATGTCTGACATTACAAATTGAGATATAAAGCCGATTTCTTTCAAATATATTTCTGTTGGTGGCGAAGAATTTATTCTTTTAGCTTAACACCCTTCTCTGAGACGTACGAGCTCAGAGGTTATATAGTTGATGGTTATCAGCGATATATTCCCAATTTGGTAATGTGACGTGCTGAGTGTTGCTGTGAAATGATCATTGTGTTGATTATTTGTGATAGGATCATTTGTTTGATCGTCTATCCTGGTGATCATTTCTATGATCATTTGTTGACCCAAAGCATGGCTTTTGTATAAAGTATGTTTTTGTGGACGTGACTTCGTCGAGCCTCACACCCCGTGAATGGTCAAAACAGGAAAGAAGCAGCAAGATTATGAGGGGTAGCGCCCTTTAGGATGTGTGCATTTCCTTCTGGAAAAGGGTGGTATCATGGTATGGAGCCCAGATACTTACTCATGTTGAAAACACTTTATGATTGTGTGAATTGATTACGAGATCTCGGATAAAGGTCCCAAAGGACCGGGGGATGGCATATTCGGTCAGTTGTTACTCAGTTAGGGGTAACCCGGCCTTGTGTTGGTAGAGTTCCGGTTTGGTTCTCGGGGATGTCCATCCAGAGGCATTCTCATGTGGCAATGGGAAGTTCCTTGGCCTGATCATTCGTTGGAAATCCAAAGAAACAATACGATCTTGTACGGTTTTAGTTGTAGAACCTGCTTCCTCAGGAGGTAGCTATAGCAGGCATAATATAATGGTACCTATGCTGGCTAAGATTTATATTCTACTTTCGAAATGATTTGTTCTACACTATGCACTAGTAATAATATCAAATGTTTCTTTTTTTAATGCGTATCAAGCATCTTTGACTAACATAAGAAGAAATCTCCTCCAAGTCTACGTTTGCATTGTGTGTGTGGCGGGAGGTCTTATGGTAGTCTCATTTTTAAAAAGCATTGCCAATTGACTTTGAAATCTTTTGTTGAATGTTTAAAAGATAAACTGTTTTTGTTGCTCACACCAGTCCCACGACTGATCCGGAGTTTATTGTTTCTTTCCTAAACTCTGGGTGCTCATTATTTTCTACACGAGCAGTCTAGAGTTGGGTTTTTCAGATAGCTAGGTTTAGTAGATTATCTGGAGTTAGTTCAGTCTTTGGATCGCACCAGTCTTGCTTATGCTAAGTGACTCGTTATTGGGGGTTCGAGCTATTGCTGGATTGATTCTTGGAAATGGAGTTGCAGTTCTCGGAGTTCTCTTTTGAAGACTATCTAAGAGTTATATTGTTCCGCTGCTAGATGTTGTCATCTATTTTCTTTTCCGCTGCTATTTATTGTATCATATCTCTGATGTATATTGATATCTATTGGATCATCTGTTGTATCAGATATGTCATCAAAGCTGTATATCAATGTATTATTCTTTTTTTCCGCTGTGTTATTTACTTAATGTTGTTATAAGCTCCGGCGAATCGGATTTGAACGGTCGAATCTATGGCATTCGAATACGATTTGAAGTATGGATGTCGATTTTCGAGCGAGCAAATTCTGTCTCATTACATTTGGTATCAGAGCTAAGGGTTGAACTTTAGCTCAGGAGTGTAACACATTAAGTAACTCATAAGAGATAGGGTGAAGTAACCCTAGAATGAGTAATCCCTAAGATATCCGTCTGTATGCCTCAGTAAATTCGCTTACTATACACTGATAGTAAGTATGAGTGCAAGAAGAGAACGAGATAGGGGACAGGGGAATGCGACTATAATTGGTCAATACTCTGTAACAACAGTGGAAATAGCTTTCTCTATCAATTTTCTTTGATTCGTTCCAAATTCTTTTGATTTCTTTGTACCAGCCACAAAAAGAAGTTTCGGTGTGATGGTGGCCTTACGAATCGTTGCAGAAAATTATTACTTCGTACTTCATCGATTTCTTATCGGCTTTTAGATTTAAACTCTAATAAATGAATTAGAAATTGGAAATTTTAAATAAATTGGAAATTTTAATTGAATTAAATTGATTAATAGAATATGAAGAATGATTAGAATTGTATCGATAAAATGATTTTGTTTAAAACCAAAATTTGAAATTTTATTATAATTTCTTGTATCTATTATTGATATTCTGATTTGGTGAGCCAAATGCAGAACTGATATCCAGTTTGATCTAAAAAGATATTTCTCTATCTTTCATCTATCTGTGTTGTTTTCGTGCCTGCGAATTTCGAGGACGAAATCCTTTTAAGGGGGAAAGTTTGTAACGACCCTAGATTTTAATTTAATTTAAATTGATAATTTAAATGAACTTTTGAATTAAAATTTGTAAAATTGATTATAAATGATGCGAGTTTCCCCGAATCAAATAGAAAATACATTAAGTCATATGGGTTTGAAAAATATATATTATAGTATATACATTGACACAAGTACGAAATGAATAAATAAGTGAATTGTTAATTTATTATTGATGGTTAAAATATATATAATAAATACAAGACAATAAATAAGAAGTAAATAAAATATAAGATATAACAATATAAAGTAAATATATATATATATATATATATATCTTAATCTCATATTAATAAATCAATACAAAATAATACAAATGGAGTAGGCTACCAAAGTAATAAGAGTAAAATAAAAATAGAAGTTCACTTATTTTGTAAAGTAAAATAATTCATACTTAGGCTATGAATAAAAATAAGAACATTGATATATATAATATAATCAATAAGGATTCAAAACAAATAAATAAGCAAAGTATGAATCAAAACAAAGTAGAACATAGAAACAAATTAATTAAATCTAACAACATGTTATTCATCAAAATTACAAAGCAATATATATACTCAGCTGAAAATAAGAAGTAAGTAAAAACATTAACTAATAACTTAACAACATAATTAAAATAGAAACTTATTTACATTATAAAGTGCTAATTTATAACCAATATATGAAGTGTGGTATTAACAATTTTATACAACAAGACAGTAAAACATGTTTATGCAGGCAAGTAAAAATAAAAGATCCATCTACATACACAAATAAAATAAAAACATGTACAAGCTGAAGGGAACAATAAGTACTAAGGCATGTAATGCCATTACCTTTAGTACACAAAATTTTATTTTCCCAGTCAAAACAAATATGCATGCAAGTATCTATAGCCACCAACTATTACAAATAAACAAAGCATAAAGCACAACTACTTAGCTAAATATAAAACTGCAAACAAAATAATAAAATAACATAAGTGTGAACACTTAAATAAGAAACAAAACAAAGCATAAAAAATTGAAATGTAAAATATACAACATACACATATGCAAACCTCAAGACAACAAACAATATATATACATATGTATCAAACAACATACCAGCCATGCCTATTATACTAAACAAAAAGAAGACAAAGTGATAAAATAAAGTAAAAGTAAACAAATGCATAACGAAGTACTGATGCATTTAATGTTTACACCTCTAGCCTATAACAAAGAAAAAAAAATACTATCACTTGTACCAGCAAAGAAAATATCCCTGCACACTGTCTTTTATATGCATCATTGCCTTTATACCAACCTTCTCCCCTCATTTTAGTTCGAGCACCATCATAACTGAAAGAAAAAATAATTAATATAGCAGTTTCAAAAAGAGTATTCTCTGTTCCAAGCATGTACAGAGTGCATGCAGTTTTAAAAAGTAAAGCAAAATTTGTAAAGCAACTTCAAGAAATGCAAAGCTTCAGCTCAAGTTTCAATTTACATTCAAAACTTCGAGTAGCAGTTCAAAAAAAAAAAAAAAAAAAAACTGGGCAAGGCAAAGGCAACTCAGGCCTAAGATTTTTCTCTGCTTCTCTGTCTTTCTTCTCTGTCAAGTGAGTAAACTTATTCTTCTACCTGAGATCTTCTTGAACAATCTGGTTTGCATGTATTATCTTGAAAGTTATATGCTAATATGGTTATGTGTTATAGCCTGTATGTATATTTAATTTGTGTGCATGTCTGCGGTAATAGGAAATAAGGCCTATGTTATAAAAGTACAGGTCATAACTTAGTTCAAAATTCAATTCCACTTGCTCTTAACATTTTTAGCTAATGATGTCAAAACAAAAAAAAATGTTTGGAATTACCATAATTAGATTTTAAAAATGCATTTCAAAATTTATACGAAGGAGTTGCAGCCTGACACAAGAAAGAACAGTAAAAACTTTAATCTCTGGGAATTTCGAACTTCACGAAATATTGATTCAAGTATATAACTGGAATCCTTACCGGAAGTGATGATTTTTAAGGTAGGTTTGATGATTTTTCATTGTGTAATTTGAGAGCAATTTTCTTTTGTCTGCAAATGGAATTTCGGTCGAATTCTGGTGATCGGAGGTTCTGGGGGTGACGGGGTTGTTCATGGTGATGGAGGGGCCTATGGTGGTCCCAGGAAAAATATCGTGATGGTTGGGCGATGACCATGGTGGCGGCAGGAGGCATTCGAATTTTGGTGACCTAGTTTTCGCGTGGTCTGGAGCCAAGGTGATTTCGTCACCACGAAACGATCGAGTGTAACGTGCTTCGAGATGATGGAAGTTGGGGCGATGACGAGGACATGGCCGGAGGTGGAGGTCCTCAGATGGTCAGAGATCAGAGAGAGGCGCGTTGACAGGTTTTGAGTGTTTCCTGTATTTCTTGCTTCCAGGGTTCGTTTTGGGTTTTTACTCAAATTCGATCGAGAGGGTGGAGAGTTATTGGGGAGGTGGCAGTGTGATCAAGGGATAGAACGTGACTTGTAGGTGTGGCCGCGACGGCAAGATGGCCGTGGATGATGGTGTGCATGTGCACGTGTCACAGCGTGTATCAGGGAATTGAAAATTTTTGGGGAAGATGAAATTGTGAAATTCTGGGGGAGGTGGCTACTCGAGTTTGAAGCAGTAATGATGCTTGCGTATGTGCTTGCCTGAAAAGAAGCTGGGGGGAATTCACGCGTCGAATTTGTGAAATTCTCGTGCGTTTGGAATTTTTGCTCGAAGCAAATAGAAGGGGGATCGAGTCAAAGTTGTTACAGTTTTTAACCTGAAGCTGTTTTGGTTTAGAAATTTTAAAACCCAAATTAAATTTTAAACCAAGTTTTTTTTTAAAGCTTAGTTCAAATTGAAATGTTAATATAAATTCAAGTTGAATGTAGAGTTTAGTTTGAACATAAATAAGTTTTAAATTTAAATTGTTTTAATAACTTAAAACAATTCAAAATATATTAAAGAAATTTGAAATGGAGTTGAAATTTTAAATGAAAAATTTAAGCAAGTTGAAACAAAAAGTTTAAATTAAGTTTCAAAACAAAAATTTTAAATTAAGTTTCAAAACAAAAGTTTAAATATAAATACAAGTTTAGGTTGAATCTTAGTTTGGAAATAATTAAGTTTTTATATTCAAAATTATTTGATAACTTTAAAGTGTTTAAGTATATTTGAATTTAAAATGAAATTTAAATTGTAAAGGAAAGATTTAAACAAAGTTGAATCAAATTTTGAAACCTGGGCTTAAATCTAAACTGGAAATCTAGATTTCGAAATAAAATTAAGTTTTAAATAATAAATATGGAAATAAGTTTTAAAATGTAAAGTATTGATTATTGAATGACTAATCAATTGAAGATAATTAATCTAGGGATTTAAGAATAATTACTCGAAGTAATTAAATCGTGATTTATTAAAACAAGTGATTTGGGATAAGCACTTATTGTAGCCAGTTAAGGATTATAAATTGAATGTTGGTTAATTAAAGATTAATTAATTAACGAGTTATAATTAATTGAAGATTAATTAGTTATTGCAAGTAGTTAATTATTAAAATTAATTTATCAAGTGATTAAGGTAAAATTACATTTAATGTAATTAGAATGTTGATTTATTTAGAAAGAAAATTAATTACTTAAGGATGAAATTAATTAAGGTTGAATGATTTCGTAATTAACTTAAGGTTAATTTAATTAATTTATTAATTAAGAATAATTTAATTAATTTAAGAGTTTGATTAATTTATTATATCAAATGATTTGTAATTAATAAATCAAGATTGGGTAATTTATTCGTAAGCAATTAATTTACTTGGAAATAAATTGAATTAATTAGGATTATACGATAAATAATTCCTAATTATAAATGATTATTGAATGTTGCCCTACTTATAAATGATTTTTATTATGAGATGCTTTGAATTGATTGTCCTATCTGATCTGTGATATTTTGTTCTGTGGATTGAGCTGTGTATTTTATTCATTTATTTACATTTGTATATTATCTGTAAATCTGTGTATAGACGATAAGCGTTATAGCTTATATCGCTTATCGACTATATTTCTGTGTATTTGATCTGTCATGATTGAATGATGTGCACTACTGTGTATAACCCCTGAACTACACCATACACACACAAATATGGATTTCACGAGGAAATCGGTTAAGTCACAGATGTTTGAAATAGTTTTAAATTTGAATTTTTAAATTCAAATGTTTTGGAAATGGAATCGGAATAAATGTGAAAAGCTTTTGGAATGGAATTTCAAAATAAAATTTATTATTTTTAAATTACTTGATTAAGTTTTGGAATTTAAATAATTTGATTTAAATTTAAATTCAAGACTTGAAATTTAATTCGATAATTGGAAATTATGGTTAAAGATATTATAAACATGTTTGTATGAATTTAAACCATTTTAAAGGTATGGTTTTGGGAATTTGAATTTAACCCAAGGATTTCAACTCGTATAAATGAATCAGATTTCCAAAATGAAAACGGTTGTTTTCAAATGATAAACACTCTTAAATAAGAACTGAGATTCCAGTTAATTAGGGGAATTTCAAGATTGAATAGAGAAATGAGTTTCCTAAGTTATGAATGAATTCTTTTTGGAAACTAAGGATTTAATCTGTTTATTTTTAACAGATTTAAATTGATGATTTGTTTAAATCAAATTGAAATGAAATTGTTTTGAAGGCTATAAGTTAAATCTTTGATTTAAAGATTTAACGAGTTAATCAAATTGAAATGAAAATTGATTTGGAAAAACCTGTGAATGAATCTTTTGTTTAAAAGATTAAAATGTGAAAATTGTTTAAACCGTTAAAGGTTGTGAAAATGAATCTTTTTGTTTAAAAATTGAAATGGTAATTGGATTAAACCATTTGAAAGAAAGTTTTGAATTATTAAGTTGTGACTTAATTGAAATCCCATTATCCATTTGTTTTTGAAATATCGTGCTCACTATTCGGTTTAACCGGGAAAGGACCTTTGTGTCGTATAACCCATTCCGAATATGTGATTCGACGTTATGGATAGCATTTGAAGACCGGTGTTGAAGACCGGGTATTTGCGAGAGCGATAGGATAACCTGTCGATTGACTCTGCACCGAGTTGCTCCGGTATTGAGTTCTCCATATGTGATGGGAAATCCGATCAGGATTGTGAATATCCGGATTGCAAGGGCTTCGTAAGAAGTGCCTTCGGTTCTGTTCGAGCCCGGAACAGACTTGTATGGATTGTATGTCTGACATTACAAATTGAGATATAAAGACGATTTCTTTCAAATATATTTCTATTGGTGGCGAAGAATTTATTCTTTTAGCTTAACACCCTTCTCTGAGACGTACGAGCTCAGAGGTTATATAGTTGATGGTTATCAGCGATATATTCCCAATTTGGTAATGTGACATGCTGAGTGTTGCTGTGAAATGATCATTGTGTTGATTATTTGTGATAGGATCATTTGTTTGATCGTCTATCCTGGTGATCATTTCTATGATCATTTGTTGACCCAAAGCATGGCTTTTGTATAAAGTATGTTTTTGTGGACGTGACTTCGTCGAGCCTCACACCCCGTGAATGGTCAAAACAGGAAAGAAGCAGCAAGGTTATGAGGGGTAGCGCCCTTTAGGATGTGTGCATTTCCTTCTGGAAAAGGGTGGTATCATGGTATGGAGCCCAGATACTTACTCATGTTGAAAACACTTTATGATTGTGTGAATTGATTACGAGATCTCGGATAAAGGTCCCAAAGGACCGGGGGATGGCATATTCGGTCAGTTGTTACTCAGTTAGGGGTAACCCGGCCTTGTGTTGGTAGAGTTCCGGTTTGGTTCTCGGGGATGTCCATCCAGAGGCATTCTCATGTGGCAATGGGAAGTTCCTTGGCCTGATCATTCGTTGGAAATCCAAAGAAACAATACGATCTTGTACGGTTTTAGTTGTAGAACCTGCTTCCTCAGGAGGTAGCTATAGCAGGCATAATATAATGGTACCTATGCTGGCTACGATTTATATTCTACTTTCGAAATGATTTGTTCTACACTATGCACTAGTAATAATATCAAATGTTTCTTTTTTTTAATGCGTATCAAGCATCTTTGACTAACATAAGAAGAAATCTCCTCCAAGTCTGCGTTTGCATTGTGTGTGTGGCGGGAGGTCTTATGGTAGTCTCATTTCTAAAAAGCATTGCCAATTGACTTTGAAATCTTTTGTTGAATGTTTAAAAGATAAACTGTTTTTGTTGCTCACACCAGTCCCACGACTGATCCGGAGTTTATTGTTTCTTTCGTAAACTCTGGGTGCTCATTATTTTCTACACGAGCAGTCTAGAGTTGGGTTTTTCAGATAGCTAGGTTTAGTAGATTATCTGGAGTTAGTTCAGTCTTTGGATCGCACCAGTCTTGCTTATGCTAGGTGACTCGTTATTGGGGGTTCGAGCTATTGCTGGATTGATTCTTGGAAATGGAGTTGCAGTTCTCGGAGTTCTCTTTTGAAGACTATCTAAGAGTTATATTGTTCCGCTGCTAGATGTTGTCATCTATTTTCTTTTCCGCTGCTATTTATTGTATCATATCTCTGATGTATATTGATATCTATTGGATCATCTGTTGTATCAGATATGTCATCAAAGCTGTATATCAATGTATTATTCTTTTTTTTCCGCTGTGTTATTTACTTAATGTTGTTATAAGCTCCGGCGAATCGGATTTGAACGGTCGAATCTATGGCATTCGAATACGATTTGAAGTATGGATGTCGATTTTCGAGCGGGCAAATTCCGTCTCGTTACAAATTTCAAACTATTATATTATATATACTATCTGAATATCTAAAATATTTAAGTGGTGAAAGTTATGGGTTCGAAGCTATGAATTTAAAAGTATTATGTTTTGTAAATGTTATATTTTCAAGTGTTTGGTTTCGAAAGTGCTATAACCATGAAAATTCTATGATTCTGAAAATGGATATATTTGAAATGGAAATGGTATCGTATTTGGTTTTGAAATAGAAATGGTATCGTATCGATATGGTTTTGAAATGAAAATGATATTTTGGTTTTGAAATATAAATCATTTTGAAATGACCACGGTGTAATAATAACGTTTGGTTGTTAAAGAAACCGGGATCGAAAATTGTCATACTCTCTACCAACTCCAAAAACCACTTTAACAACCGTGTACGCGGTGGAGATTCCAAAATGAAGTAGGATGGTGGCGACATCCTATTGAGGTATATACGTAGACCCGACTCCCGTGAGTTGGCATAAGATGGCTAAAACAGGAGCAATTGACGGGCTAATGAGGTAGCTCCTCTGATCGGACACACTCCTTTGATACCATTCTATTACTTTGTGATTGATTGGGTGCACCTTTGATTTTTGGGAGTGTGACTTGAGGTAGGCGGTAGCTGTGGCTATGCGTTACCACTAGTCCGGAAGTGTCATTGGTATATCTATCCTGCCATTGCCAAGTTGTGTCGTGTACCTACCCTTACGTGCCTTATTCGATTTTGTTTTGTACCATACTTATGGAGTGCCCTCTGACGATGCCCAGTACGGGGGAGATTACGGTACTATATAGACTATAGGAATATATAAAATGTGTTAAGGGGATATGGGTAACGCCTTAACGCTATCTTTAAATATATTATACTTTACTTTAGACATTATTATAATAGCGTATATTACTACATAGTAGATAGTTTAACGGATCCTTAGAGGATGGTTATCCCAAACATCATTTGAGTTACTTGTATTTCAGTTGTTATTTCAATTAAGTTGGATTTATTGATATAAGAATGTTAATCCAGACTCAAGTATTTTGTGTTTTGCTTTACGCTCGGGTCAGACTGAGTGGTTCAGCTTTCGAGACTCACCTTTGGAGTTGGAGCTTCGCTTGGAGATCCATCTACCTATTCAGTTTTCAGATATTCGGTTGATTCCAGTGATGGATTATAATCTTGTGTTTAACTATTGCATTCGAGACTTCTGTTGTATCTTATTTAACTCTGATATATATAGTAGCTTCATGAACTACTATTCTTTTGTTTCCACTGCATATTGTATATTACTCTGTGTCTGTGATTCTGTGATTTATTTAATTACTGTATATGCTGAGCTTTGCCAAATGTAAATTAACAACTTAATATTTTGAGCAATTCAATTCCAGCATGTTTGAATGCGAATGGTTAAAAACGTTGAGCTGTTACAGTTGGTATCAGAGCTCTGGCTCTAGGCAAACTTAGCATGTAAGGAAAATTTAATTACGGAATCACTTTCATTCGAGCTTGAATCCTTCTTCTTTGACTTGGTTTCCATTGAATTTTGGAAGTTTCCCTCGGTTCCAAAATCCATCCTTATCTCTCCCTATTCGTATTCTAGAGTATCCTATAACTCCACTTCAAACAATCTCTATAATAAATCAGCTTATCTCGCCGATCTTCGAATTATTTGTAAAGGGGTGAAACTCCTTTACAATAGGCATTGATTTACCAAAGATTTCTGTATCCTCGGTTTACGATGCTATTTATCTCCTATTATGCCTGAATTCCATCTTTTGCGATCGAATGTCGATTTCCCTCGGAATTCTACATCGATCTTATTCTGGAAGTCACGATCGACCCAGTTAAGGTTGCCCGTGACTTATATAAACTTATCCATCTCCCTATTTTGTTATTTAATTATCTTATCTTTATTTCAAACCCATCTTCGAATCAAAATTCTCTCTAATTTGAGCCCATTAAATTTGAATCTCTATTCTTGCTTTGAAATCCATTCTTGTATCGTCGAGTGAGAAAGTGTATTTGTACATTAATATTAAAAATGTTTTATATATATATATATATATATACATATATATATTGTGTTGTTTTAGTTGTCGATGCTGATTTGGATTTTCAATCGATTCGTCTGATCAACGCTATCGACAGGATTTCCAAAACACTTGAACAGAGCAAACTGACACAATAATATTTTCAAATTTGGTAAATGAAATAAATTTTGTATGAATATATTATATATATACTAAAATTGAATTGTTAAATGAATTGGTTATTGAAATGATAATATTTGATTATCATTTATTATTTTGAAAATCAATGATTCTTGCCACTTAAATATAAATAAATGAATTTATAAAACTTGGTTATAATTTGATTTTGAATTTAAATTGAATTTGAGAATTAATTTTCGGTAACTTCAAACTTTGTTTTTAAAGGTTTTAAGGGCATATTATTTAAATTATTCTCGAATAGAAGTAGTTTCCAAAGAATGTTTAAAAAATTTAAACAAGTGCTCTTCTCTTTGTCGCTAGAAAATAATTTCGGTGATGACTGCAGCACCATCGACATTCATTTTTGAGTTTCGAAGTAGAGAGACCAATTGGTAGCTTTGCTAGAATTCTTATTATGGAAAAATGAATTTGACTGGAATTTCTGAAGTATGGATTGATTAGTAATATATATTGGTATATAATTGATTTAAATTGATCTAATATATATGTGTGTGTATAATTATCTTTAAATAGTTTGAAGTGAATTGGAAAATCAATTCTTAAATTTTATGTTAAGGATGATTTCAGTTATAAAATGAAGCCAAAAAAATTGAATGATATTTAAACTTGAATAACTGAATTAGAAATCTTTACTTGTAAAATACTCAATTGCATTCCAATACAACTACCTAAATTATCCAGGAGTTGAATATGTAATTGAATACTTCATAATGTAAAATGATAATTATGATTTTATAAATAAAATTTGGGTGATTATGACAAGTGTTATATACTTAGATTTTAGCATAAAATGTTAATAGGGATAAATAGAATAATAAGTTGATTAGATAGTAAATGAGACAAATTAAAGAAAATTCTGCTTTGAAAGAAATCTTATGGTATCAAATATTAATGAATTGAATTTAAATCAACTCAATGAAATACCTTGAATTTAAAAAAATTTATTTAATATTAATTAAATTACATTGAAATTTATATGGTTTAAATTAATTGTTTCATTTTTTTTCAATCTATTTTCTTATGGGTGTTTTATTCTTCTACCTCGTTCCTTTTCGGGGACGAAAAGTTTTGAGCGGTGAAGAGTGTAACACCCATAAATTTTAGTGGTTTTATCTATTAAATAAATTGATTTTGAGAAGTTGTAAATAATAAAATTTTGAAATAATTTTTTTTTGATATTTGGAATGTGTCTAGTTAAACATAGCAACTGGTAAATTTTCATCATAAAATATGGAAGTTTATTTCTGTGTGTAATTCTATTTTAATTCCAATCAGTTAAATCGATTGTAATAAAATATTTTCCAAAACTAAATTACATAGAAAATTTGTAAATCGTTTTCTGAGCAAGATGTCCTACTTTGTTTCTTCAAATTTTGACTGTTATTGCTCCGTCGATCTTTTCGGTACCGATATCGACTTTTGATCGGATGATTGTACCATTGACAAATGTATACCGTTTTGATCATCTCGTCGTACTGATCTCTGCGATGTATTCATTCCTGTGTTTTGAAGTCCGGTACGCGGCAGAACTATGGAACGGCTAACCGGATCGGTACATGTTTTTGAATTTTGCACCACGTGTCTTTTCTTTTTTCAACGTTTAAACCAGTAGCCTTTTTCTATTCCCAACTATTACTATTCCTATCATTCAATTAATTATTAGCTGGCATTGCCTCTTCTTTTGGTCTATTGCTCTCGGTTTGTTCTTTGCGTTGAAAAAGAATTGCTTTTGAGAAATGTGTAATATATATAACTATTCACACCCATTCTTCTTCTTCAAAATTTTACTATTGCTACCTTTCCATCAAAACAAAACACCTTGCCCAGATCCATTGCCTCTACCAACACCGTGCTCCATCCTTAACAACGTCACACGCAAACTCCTCTCCTCCTCGGCATCCCACACGGATAGAACACCGATCACCAAAGGCCAACCTCAGCCTTTTATTGCCGAGCATCCTCTTCATGCCTCTTCTCCTTTTCGCCAAACTCCACATCCACCCTGTTGCCGAAGCAACTCATCAAATCCTAGTCAGCCTCCTTGAATTTCCGTGCCCAGACCTTCATACGACCACCCAGCAGCTTTCGGCACCTTCTTCTTCTTTTTTTTACAGGTCAGTTTTATAAAAATTTATATATATGCTGTTCTGTATATTGGTTACAATATTATGGTTTGTATATATATATATTAGTTTTCTACTTTTGGTCTGCTCTTGTCTTTCTACTTTTGGTTTGTTCGTGTTTTTCTACTTTTGGTCTGTTCGCATATATTTTATGGATATACTATTTTATTTATTACATAGTGTATACAATATATATATATATATATATATATATATATATTAATCAACGTGTACTGATTTTTTTGGGTTTTGAAATATAATTTTTCATATAAATTATAACTTGCGCTTATTTTGGTTTTCTTTTCTATATTAATCATATACTAATCTGTTTGGTTATATATATTATATTAGTTTGTGTGTATATATAAGTTGATTTGTAAATAGCTTGTAGACAGGCGTTTTATACATACAATATATATTACTTTTATGTTTTGATTCTTCATAGAGATATGTATTAAGTTGATATTTTATATAGGTTTTGGATTGTTAATATATATATATATATGTTTAATTGTCTTTGTTTTATATCTAACGGATATATTGCTCAAAAATATATTTATTTAATATGATTGTTTGCAAATAACTGTTATATGAATAAAAAAGTTATACTATGTATATATATATATATACAATCTGAAAAGGCTATACTTGTTAAGTATTTGATAGCCTGTGCATATTTAAGTAGCAATACACACACACACACACACACACATAGATATATATATATATATGATAGTTATATGGATTTGTTTACTATGTTCCAAGTGTTATTATATATATATATATATATATATATATATATATATATATATATATGATAGTTATATGGATTTGTTTACGGTTTGTCCGGGGCAAGCTAAAATGCACAGAAATCGTTTAAGTGAATTTTTAATTCAAATAGTTGATTCGAAAACCTATCTTCCAAATACGATCTAATTGGCTTCCGATATATATTCCATTGCGTTCGGAATAGGGGTAAAACATTATAAACGCCAGGCGGCACGCTTCGATTGGAGTTCGAAAATTTTTCGGTTGAATAGTGTTTCAAAAATTTTCTATAAAAGGATCAGTTTTATTTCATTTTGCATCAAACCCTAACACTATTCTTCAGCCGCCACCCTCTATTTCAATGGCCGAAAATTTGTTCTTCTTCCTCCTCATTTTTCTTCAAATCCATTAACAATTATCAGAAACCATTAACTACAAAGATGAAGATCACAATGAGATCTTCGATTCCATACGGGTATGATCGAAAATAGTGGAGTAAATCGATGGAAATTAAAGCTTGAAGGCAACTCGGTCGTGCATGATTTTCCACGTCCATAGGGGACCGAGCTGCACACGGTTCTAGGCGATGATGGCTCTCGAGTTGGGCTACGCAATGGTGGTACTCGATCGTCATCTCGATCAATGGTTTGGGGGCGGAAATTCGTAGACAACGACGGCCGATGGGTTAATGTCGGTTTAGTTACTGGGAGAAGGGAGAAAAGGATTGTGCGGCCACGATTCTGAGTTGAAAATGTACGGCCGAGATTTAAGGATTTGAGAATTAAAATAAAAATTGATTTTATATATATTAAAATCATACAAACTTTGTAACTTCATAACTTGTTCATACGAGGTCGAAAATTGACGAAAAGAATTGCATTGGGTTCATATTCGTGAATACTACGCAATGGAGCTGGATTGGGATTGATGGTGCTAGTGTGAATTTTGGGTAAAATTAAACGCACGTTTAATTTTATTCGAAATAAAACGCTAGAACCGCTATTGGAAACAAGGTGAGAACTTCTCACTCAATCGAATTTGTTTCGATCGAAATTTTAAATAGTTAGATTTAAAATTGCTTGATTGTGTGATTGAATGATGGTTGCTATTTGTTGTATTGAAATAGACCCTATACGCTGCATATTAAGCGGAGGTTATTATATTAAACACATATACCACGATATTCCACCTTGAAGTGGAATTGGTATTATATACGTACTTGGATTTGATTTCCCGCATTATATAACGGATGAGACCCTATTGCGCCGTATGATAGCGGATAATATTTTATATAAACCCATGTACCGCGATATCCCGTCTTGAAACGGGATTGGTATTGTGCAAACATCTATGGATGCATGGAAATAGGTTGGACGGATCCAACTGGATTCCTTAACAGTATTGATTTATTTACAGATATCTGCGATATATTCTGTTATTGTAGGATCGATTTCACCCTAAAGGGGGGTGAATAGGGTGATGGTATTAATTATAAAAATTAATTGCGGAAGCATATAAAATTATTTCAACACAGATCACAGATTAATAGCAGCACAGAAAAATAGCAGAATAATACAATGTAGAAATAAAACGACACAGAATTTACCCAGCTTCGGCAAAACTCTGCCTACGTGCTGCCCCCAAGGTTTCTACTAGAAATTAGATAGTCAGACGCTTACACACATAAACTCGCGACACCCGCTATCGACTAAACCTAACTCTACGCTCAAAACTCTGCCACAACTCAGCCACTGAGTTGCGAATTCTCAAACTACGCCACGTAGTTTGTCCCCTAGTCATACGACTAGAAAATACAAAGATTTAAAAAAAAAGTTTAAATTTAGAAAACAAATTTAAAACAAATAAAGCCCTAATTAAAAAAATAAATCCCCCTTTTTTATTCTTTAACAAGGCCGGCCTCTTTTCTTTTCCCCTTTGTAAATAAACCCGATCTCCTTTTGCTCTGGAAGATAAAATATGGCGGCTCTCGTTCTTCTTTCTGAAATTAGAGCTTCGGCTCTTTTATTCAAATTAGGGCTTTTCGAAGCACGCCTATGTTGATCGATCAGTGGATATTTGCGTGTTTGATTTGTCGATCCTTTATCTTATGTTTTCGGCTGCTTCTGGAGTTCGACTTCAATTTTGTATGTGATTTTCATTTATGCTTTTCTGTTATGCTCAATTGAACTTCGATGATCAATTGCCAGTGATGATTCTGGGTTATATATGCGTTCGATCTCCTTTATTTTCGTTCGTATAAACTTATTTGAATTTGTCAAATAATTTGTTCGGCCGTTTGATTTCACTTTTATGCTGATGATTTCACTGACTTTTTCAATTTCGTATATTCTTCGTTACTTGATGGTCACGGCTTTGATTTTGAAATTACGATAGATTTGGTCAAAACGGAATTTCAATTTATTTTCGTGATGACCATGGCTTCGACTCTGTTCCTTTTTCTGTTGACCTGTTTAATTAAAAACACGGCTTTGACTCCGGTTGTTACTGCATTCAAGGTTTTGCTTCGACCACTGTCTTGCATTTTTGCTTGAGTACTGGGTTGCTTATTGTTTCGGCCTCTGTAGTGTTTGTCCATTTTGTTGTTTGTATGTTATGTCACTGTCTTGTTGCTTGTACTATTTGGTCTGGTTCTCGGCCTATAGTATTCACGTAGTCTAATGCATTGTGTTGGTTTCAATTTTGGTTGCAGGCCTGTGTCACTTGTGTACTATGTCTTTGAGCATTGCATTACTTCATGTATTCATGTGTACTCTTGAGTCGCATTGAGTTGGTCTTGTAGCATTGTTATTATGTTGGCATTTGTGGTTTGAGTTATGCTTCTTTGATCATGTTGGCTATCTGGTCATCTGCACCTCTGGTATGCAGCAGCTTGGTCTTGGCTTTTGTATTTAGTTTATGTTCATGAAAATGCTTTTATTCCTGAGTTGGATTTACTTTGTCTCTGATCTTTTGTTGCTCATCTGTGCACATTGTAGCCTTGGTCGAAAACTGGTCTGACCTGCATACTTGTTTATGCTTCATTTTTTTTGACTTGATGCCTTGAATTTGAGACCTCGGCAGTTTGGTTTCATTTGGTATCATTTGCCTGAGTCACTTGTTCAAGCTTTCATGCATTGTTGTGTTGTTGCCATGTGCATCTTTGTGATTCAGTCTGTGAGTTGCATATTTGTGCTTACTTTGAGCATGTTACATTTGTGCTTGAGTCTGGATTTGCATATTAACTGGTTCATGACTTGTAATTGTAGATTAGCTTGCATACTTTAATCCGACCTGCTATTTTCACACTGCTTCCATACTATTGCACTTGTGTACTTCATATGCATACTGTTGAGTTTTACTTTCTGGTCATGTTGACTTTATAGTTGGACTGTGCATTACACTTGAGTTGAATCCATGTTTTTATTTGGGTTTGACCTTGTGTTGAAGTCGATATTTTATTTATGTTGCACTTGAGTTGAACCCGTCTTTTTATTTGGGTTTGACCTTGTGCTCACCTGTCCCTGTAGCATTATCAAGTGTATATCGGTGTGCACGGCCTTGTGGCATGTACAGTGATACACTGTGCCTGTCACGAGCTGTTTGTGTATGATAATTTCAAATTTAAATGACGACGAACAACCCAAATAACTGAGGCAAATAATATTTTCAAAATCATCTTTTATTTTATATTGTAAAAATATTTCTTTTTCAATTTTACTGCGTTAGTGTATATTTTTGCAGATTGCTCAGATGCTGGATTCTAATTGGAATGAAGTTGAAGATGAACTACGAGTGTGAGTGATATGTAGTGAGGAATTTATGTAAATATGAAATTGTGATGTATTGTAATCAAAATTGTATATGTATAGTGAGAGCTTGAATTTGTACTATTCAAAAATGTAATAAATTATTGTTTGAATAAAATTTCTGTTTGAATTCAAATTCTGTGTCATTTAATTTTATTCAGCAAATATTTATTTAATCTATGAAAAAATAAAATAGTACATTAACAGATACATTTAAACGAATGTATATATGTTTATTATCATCAAACAAAAATCATATAAGCGCATATTCAACAATCTCCCCCTTTTGATGATAACAAACATATATTTAAGATTTTGAATATGTTAAATGTATTTGATCATTGATTGCTCCCCTTAAGATTTTGAATATGTTAAATGTATTTGATCATTGATTGCTCTCCCTATTTAAATGCTTCCTCTCTACACAAAGCTCCCCCTACAAATATGCATACAATTAAATAATATGCAAATGAGCCTAGATGCAAATAGAAAATTATTTGACCTTTGCTTGATTTTATTTGACAAAATCTTAACTTTTCTATCCCCCTTTTGTTATCAGCAAAAGAATAATAGTGTTAGAGAAAATAGAGATAAAGTGATCGATATTAATTCAACATTAAAACTCAATTGAATATAAATATTAAATTTCAATAAAAAATCAAACAAAAATCATAAATATTTTGTTAGGCGCATATTCCACTTTTAAAATGATGGGAATGATGTCATCATATAAAACCATACAGCTGTGTGTATTTGTGGTACATTTATATCAGGAATTTGAATATCTACTAACCATGCATAACCATTAGGACTTTTAAATGAGATTAGTAGTATTCCAATTTTATTTTAAAAAAAAATGAATTCAAGTATCTTCTAACCACGCATAACCGTGAGGACTTTTAAATGGGATTAGAATCAACTTGTTTATTTTAAAAATCAACTTTTGATATGCGTTCCATACATGCATAACCGTGAGGACTTTTAAATGAGCAAGGAAGCACATAACAAATTCCAAGTAATTCACCCATGCATAACCGTTATTTATTATTATTATTATTATTATTATTATTTTATTATCTTTTTAAAAAAATGTGAAAATGAAAAACGAACGATTCCTGTTTAAAGTACCACATTTCAAAAAACTATATAGAATTTTGATGAGTGATGATCGTTAGAACTATGATAGAAATAGATATGGTCATGGAATTTTTACCAACAAAAGTTTTATAACTCTTGTTTAAATTTCTAAAGAAATTTACTAATTATACCGTCTCGAGTCATAATATATGATAAATATCAACACTCATCACTTTTTCAATCACTATTTATCTTTTCGATAATTATTAGGTAGTCAGATTAGTCAAAATAGTCATTTAAAATCAAATTCAAAAATAATTCTAAAATCAGTTTTTCAAAATGACTAATCTGAAAATATGGTCAAAAATGATTTTCTCGAAGGGTTTTATAATAAAATTTTCTGCTATTTGAAAATTGTTTGAAATGAAAAATATGTAGATATTTTCTTTGAAAAACGATGCAGTTACTAAATGTCTCAACAAAAATCACGTTTCACTAGCAATTTTTCTATCAACTAGATTACTAGTGTAATCTGCGTATGAATTTCTCTTTCACTCAAAATTATCATCAATTGAATTTGATAGACCAAAACATGAAGTGTGCACCAAAAATTTCAAACTCAATTTTAACAGCAATTTAAATAACATTCTTTTGAATTTGAAATGAAGCCGTGTAAATAATCAGAAACCGTGAATTTAGAGTTAGCCATATTATAACCAAATGTATTATCATCCAACAAAACACTATTTTTAATACTGATATATATGAAGTAATTCAAAGAATTTAGAGAATTTTATAGTGTTTTTGGCATAAGAATATAATTGGCCAACAATTTTGAATAAGTCAGAATCAAAATCATCATTTTTTCATCATCTCATTATTGCTGATTTAATTCAGAATATGGTGCAGATTATCACATTTAATATATCGTTCAAATCATACCATTACCTGTTTTACCTTTACGATATTTTTCGTTATTGTCCATTGTGATTCTGTCACCTTTATACTAGGTTAAGGAACTTTGCTTTGTTGCCCATTGTGTCCTTGGAACAGCCAAAATCCAGAGAACACTGTTGTTGTTCCTTAGCCGGCCATCACACCTACACGGGAAAAGATTTATGTGACCTATTTGTTTTTATAGGTCCATGGTTGTTAGTGGCAGAAAATTTTGAAAATTTTTTTTGTAAAGACCCAAAACTATTTATAATTGTTACCTTCGTCACCCAAATTTGTTTAACTTTGAGAGATTTTATATTTGTGCCTTTTGGAACCCAAATCGGTATAGTTTTCACATGTTTGGGTCTATACCAACAATTATTGTGATTGTGTCCATATTTTCTACAAATTGTGCACATAGAATTAACTTGATTAATATTGCTTTCAGCATTTTCAGAATGACTATATCCAAGTCCTTGTCTAACCGTATTAACAGTTTGCTTTCCTAATAGCATATTCAACGATTTTTCACTTTTGGAAAATTTATCTAAAGTCGTTGACAAATGTTGGACTTGTGTTTTGAGAGATTCATTTTAGTTCAACAATTGAGTGCACTTTTTGATAGAATTCTCTCTCCTGGTATTTTCACTTTCTTTTAAAATCAGAATTTCATTTTCAAGTGATTTTATATTGATTTCTGATTTTTTAATTTCGTTTTCAAATGTTGGGCACTTATCACACTTAGGGATCCTATTTTGATAGGTTTTAACTAATTGGTCAAGTTGTTCATTTAATTCTATCAAAGTGTCTTTTTGTGATTCAAGTTTAGCGTATTTTTCCCTAAGTCCTTCAAAACAGCCATTTACTTCGTGGAAATAAATAAGTAATTCAGAGTGAGTAAGTTTTGATACCTCGCTTGGCTCGTCATCGTCGCTATCAGTTATATTTCCATGAAGGCACATATCTGCTTTCTCACTCTTGCTGCTAGAACTTTGATTATCTTTATCACTTGTATTCCACGTGGCTGTAGCATTTCTCCGTTTTGGTTTCTTTTCAAAATCGTGTTGAAATCGGGGATAATTGGGCTTGATATCACTGGGTTTGTTGCAAATGATCCCGTGTTCTTTCGAGTTGTCTAGTGCTTTGATTATTCTGCTTTTTAATTTTTGATTTAGAGCTGGATTTCCATATTTGTGGTTCCACCTTTTGAATTTCTTCATTATTAACGCCAGCTCAGCTGCTCCATCATCATCATCCTCATCTTAACTGCTTTTTACAAATCCTGTTAAGCACATTTCTTCAACTGAGTTGGTTGTGGAGGATTTCTCATTGCTGTTGACTTTTGCACCATATATTGTATCGAAAGTATTCCAGATTTCCAGTGCATTTTAACAATGATAGATGAAATTAAAATTATCTTGATTAATATGAGAATATAATATATGCATAGCAAGAACGTTAATCGAGATAATTTTCTTATCTGTTATATCACACCCATTTTCAATAATATCCACACATTTAATATTAACAGATTTTAAATAAAATTGCATTTTCAATTTCCAATTCAAAAAATCTGTTCCATCGAAAATAGAAGGAATAATATTGGAACGACCCTCAACAAAAGTATTATTAAAAGAAGCCATTTTAAAAATTCAAATTTTTTAAACAAAAACCGATTTTTGAAACACGAATTTTTAAAACAAAAATTGACTTCTATTCCTAGCTCCGATACCACTTGTACGATCGATTTCACCCTAGAGGGGGGGTGAATAGGGTGATTGTATTAATTATAAAAATTAATTGCGGAAGCTTATAAAATTATTTCAACAAAGATCACAGATTAATAGCAGCACAGAAAAATAGCAGAATAATAAAATGCAGAAATAGAACGACACAGAATTTACCCAGCTTCGGCAAAACCCTGCCTACGTGCTGCCCCCAAGATTTCTACTAGAAATTAGATAGTCAGACGCTTACACACATAAACTCGCGACACCCGCTATCGACTAAACCTAACTCTACGCTCAAAACCCTGCCACAACTCAGCCACTAAGTTGCGAATTCTCAATCTACGCCACGTAGTTTGTCCCCTAGTCATACGACTAGAAAATACAAAGATTTAAAAAAAAAGTTTAAATTTAGAAAACAAATTTAAAACAAATAAAGCCCTAATTAAAAAAATAAATCCCCCTTTTTTATTCTTTAACAAGGCCGGCCTCTTTTCTTTTCCCCTTTGTAAATAAACCCGATCTCCTTTTGCTCTGGAAGATAAAATATGGCGGCTCTCGTTCTTCTTTCTGAAATTAGAGCTTCGGCTCTTTTATTCAAATTAGGGCTTTTCGAAGCACGCCTATGTTGATCGATCAGTGGATATTTGCGTGTTTGATTTATCAATCCTTTATCTGATGTTTTCGGCTGCTTCTGGAGTTCGACTTCAATTTTGTATGTGATTTTCATTTATGCTTTTCTGTTATGCTCAATTGAACTTCGATGATCAATTGCCAGTGATGATTCTGGGTTACATATGCGTTCGATCTCCTTTATTTTCGTTCGTATGAACTTATTTGAATTTGTCAAATAATTTGTTCGGCCGTTTGATTTCACTTTTATGCTGATGATTTCACTGACTTTTTCAATTTCGTATATTCTTCGTTATTTGATGGTCACGGCTTTGATTTTGAAATTACGATAGATTTGGTCAAAACGGAATTTCGATTTATTTTCGTGATGACCACGACTTCGACTCTGTTCCTTTTTCTGTTGACTTGTTTGATTGAAAACACGGCTTTGACTCTGGTTGTTACTGCATTCATGGTTTTGCTTCGACCACTGTCTTGCATTTTTGCTTGAGTACTGGGTTGCTTATTGTTTCGGCCTCTGTAGTCTTTGTCCATTTTTTTTTGTTTGTATGTTATGTCACTGTCTTGTTGCTTGTACTATCTGGTCTGGTTCTCGGCCTATAGTATTCACGTAGTTTAATGCATTGTGTTGGTTTCAATTTTGGTTGCAGGCTTGTGTCACTTGTGTACTATGTCTTTGAGCATTGCATTACTTCATGTATTCATGTGTACTCTTGAGTCGCATTGAGTTGGTCTTGTAGCATTGTTATTATGTTGGCATTTGTGGTTTGAGTTATGCTTCTTTGATCATGTTGGCTATTTGGTCGTCTACACCTCTGGTATGCAGCAGCTTGGTCTTGGCATTTGTATTTAGTTTGTGTTCATGAAAATGCTTTTATTCCTGAGTTGGATTTACTTTGTCTCTGATCTTTTGTTGCTCATCTGTGCACATTGTAGCCTTGGTCGAAAACTGGTCTGACCTGCACACTTGTTTATACTTCATTTTTTTTGACTTGATGCCTTGAATTTGAGACCTCGGCAGTTTGGTTTCATTTGGTATCATTTGCCTGAGTCACTTGTTCAAGCTTTCATGAATTGTTGTGTTCTTGCCATGTGCATCTTTGTGATTCAGTCTGTGAGTTGCATATTTGTGCTTACTTTGAGCATGTTACATTTGTGCTTGAGTCTGAATTTGCATATTAACTGGTTCATGACTTGTAATTGTAGATTAGCTTGCATACTTTGATCCGACCTGCTGTTTTCACACTGCTTCCATACTGTTGCACTTGTGTACTTCATATGCATACTGTTGAGTTTTACTTTCTGGTCATGTTGACTTTATAGTTGGACTGTGCATTACACTTGAGTTGAATCCATGTTTTTATTTGGGTTTGACCTTGTGTTGAAGTCGATATTTTATTTATGTTGCACCTGAGTTGAACCCGTCTTTTTATTTGGGTTTTACCTTGTGCTCACCTGTCCCTATAGCATTATCAAGTGTATATCGGTGTGCACGGCCTTGTGGTATGTACAGTGATACACTGTGCCTGTCACAAGCTGTTCGTGTATGATAATTTCAAATTTAAATGACGACGAACAACCCAAATAACTGAGGTAAATAATATTTTCAAAATCATCTTTTATTTTATATTGTAAAAATATTTCTTTTTCAATTTTACTGCGTTAGTGTACATTTTTGCGGATTGCTCAGATGCTGGATTCTAACTGGAATGAAGTTGAAGATGAACTACAAGTGTGAGTGATATGTAGTGAGGAATTTATGTAAATATGAAATTGTGATGTATTGTAATCAAAATTGTATATGTATAGTGAGAGCTTGAATTTGTACTATTCAAAAATGTAATAAATAATTGTTTGAATAAAATTTCTGTTTGAATTCAAATTTTGTGTCATTTAATTTTATTCAGCAAATATTTATTTAATCTATGAAAAAATAAAATAGTACATTAACAAATACATTTAAACGAATGTATATATGTTTATTATCATCAAACAGAAATCATATATACATTCGTTTAAATGTATTTGATCATTGATTGCTCCCCTTATTTAAATGCTTCCTCTCTACACAAAGCACCCCCTACAATTATGCATACAATTAAAAATATGCAAACGAGCCTAAATGCAAATAGAAAATTATTTGACCTTTGCTTGATTTTATTTGACAAAATCTTAACTTTTCTCTCCCCCTTTTGTTTATTATTCGGCCCGTTCTCTTTATTTTGGCAAAATCAAAGATCAAATACATTTAAACGAATGTATATATGTTTATTATCATCAAACAAAAATCATATAAGCGCATATTCAACAGTTATCATATTAATATATGATGTTTGGATGTCGTGGTTGATGTATTGGTGTTGTTGCAGCACCGGGCCTATTTTTGGAGTTTTAAAAATGTTGAAGTAACGATTTTGAATTTAAAAGGATTTTCAAGTGATATTTGTATGTATACATTTTATTGAATTTTGGAATTGATTCATTTTAAATAAATAAATGTTATAATTTTTATGTTATAAAAATTATGATTTTTTGAAATATAACCGAAATGTGATTTTTGAAATAAGTAGTTGATTAATTTGTAAAATTGTTTAAATTGGGATTTTTGAATTATTATAAACGGTTTATATAAAAGATTTATAAAATTGATATTAATAAATTAAAATATTGGAATTATAAAACGAGTTTTTAGAAGTGTTAAAATGAAGTATAAATGGATTTCATAAGTGAATGAAATTTTATAGATTTATAAATTGTGAAGTTATAAAATGAATAGATTTTGTAAAATAAAAGATTTATAAGTAATTAACTTATAAATTGGATTTTGGCATTTAAATGAGATATAAATAGAATTTGTTAATTAAGAGATTTTATGAGTTGAAGTTTTTATAAAATATATATATATATATGTGTGTGTGTGAATTTATAAATGTTGTTTTATAAATCCAAAACCAATTGAATTTGATAAGTAAATATGAAAGCTTATTAAAGGAGATATATCCACGATTTTGGACAGTGGATAATCCTTTAAATTAAATATGTAGAAGTGTTGAATTTGGTGAACGATTTATATTCACGATTTTGGACAGTGGATAATCCTTTAAATTAAATATGTAGAAGTGTTGAATTTGGTAAACGATTTATATTCACGATTTTGGACAGTGAATAATATATTAAAGAAATGTTTTAGGAAGTGATCTTTTAAATAGAATTAAAACGATTTGAAGTTGTTTTAAAATTGTGTTAAGGATCGAAACCATAGATTTCAACATTCATTGTTGAAATAGACGTTTTCGAGAAATAAGGAAAAGATGGACTATAACACTGTTGTTATAGTAAACGATTTTCGAAAGGAAATGTTTTTCTGTATAGTTTGGGATTTATATATCTATCGTATTTTCGAATCCCTATGCTACTGATTTTGGGTTGTCGTAACGATGTTTTACGCAACATTCGTTTTGACCCAAATAAATGTGTTTAAAGAGAACGTTTTCCTAAAAGAATAAAATATATACTTAATCGTGTTTTAAGTATATTGAATATTTTCTAAGTATTGAAAATAAATAGATTTGTGAATTACTTATTGTTAAATAAGTATTTGAAAACGTTTTCCAATGTAGACATTAAAATGGTTTAGAGAATATATATTTTTAAAGATAAATTGAAGTGAATATTTGGCAAGTTATTTAATTTATGGAAGATTAATAAAAGGGCCTAGTGATTGTTATGGTGCTGAATATTTATTGGTTTGCTTTGATAGTTAAATAACCGACTATCGATATTTACCTTTAAATTGGTATTTGTTGCGATTTGCTTGAATTTGAATGCTACGCTTATTTTACAAATAAGCGCTTATTATTCGGTTAAGCAGGGAGAGGACCTTTGTGTCATATAACCCATTCCGAATAATGATACGACGAATTGGGATTGCATTTGAAGACCAATGGTGAAGACCGGGTATTTGCGAGAATGATAGGATGACCTATCGATTGTCTCTGCACCGATAGCTATGGTATGGAGATTTCCTTTGTGATGGGAAGTTCTATCGGATTGTGAATACCCGAATTGCAAGGGCTTCTTCGGAAGTGCCTTCGGTTCTGTTCGAACCCAGATCAGACTTGTATGGATTGTATGTCTGACATTACATTTTGAGATATAAAGCAGATTTCTTTCAAATACATTTCTGTTGGTGGCGGAGAATTTATTCTCTTAGCTTAACACCCTTCTCTGAGACGTACGAGCTCAGAGGTTATGTAGTTGATGGTTATCGGTGATATACTCCTAGTTTGGTAATGTGGCATGCTGAGTGCTAGTGATCATTTGTTGATCAAAGCGTGGCTTTTGTTAAAAGCGTAGCTTTGTGGACGAGACTTCGTCGAACCTCACAACCTGGTTATGGTCGAAATAGGAATCGTAGCAGCAAGGTTATTTGAGGGTAGCGCCCTATGAGGGTATGTCATTTCCTTCTGGATTATGAGTGGTATCATGGTATGGAGCCCAGATACTTACTTTGTGGTTGCTGCAAACTTATTACTTTGTGGTTGTTGGTTGAGAGGATCCTCGGATAAAGGTTGTTTACAACCGGGGGATGTCATACTCGTGTCAGTATTTACCTATTACAGAGGTAACCCGGCCTTGTCTAGCAGAGATCCGGTTAGGATCCGGGGACGTCCCTCCAGAGGCGTTCTATTTTATTTGAAATGTTCCTTCGCCCGACCATTTGTTGGAAATCCAAAGAAACAATACGAACCCTTTACGATTGCAAATTGTATAACCTGCCTCCTCAGGAGGTAGCTATAGCAGGCATAATATAATGGTACCTACGATGGCTAAGATTTATATTTTACTTTCAAAATGGTTTTCGACACTTTGCACTTATAGTAATAATATCAAGAAATTCTCTCGTATCAACCATGTTTGACTATTATAAGGAGAAATCTCCTCCAAGTCTGCGATTACATTGTGTGTGTGGCGGGAGGCTTATGGTAGTTACATTTTCTAAAAGCATCGCGGATCTATTTTAAAATATTTATTTGTTTGTTTTTAAAAATAAACTGTTTTAAGTTCTGACACCAGTCCCATGACTTACCTGGAGTTTATTGTTCCCTTCCTAAACTCTGGGTGCCCATCATTTTCCATACGGGCAGCCTAGAGTCAGGTTATCAGGATATTCTGGAATTCAGGAGGTGACGTGGAGCTCAAGAGGCGAGCTGGATGGCGAAATGTATCACTTGTATATGATATTATCTTTTCCGCTGTGTATCCACTTGTAAGGACAAGTTCATATAATTGTCCAGTTGTGTTGTGTTGTATATTGACTCTAATGATGTAATGTATAAATGTACAGTTCTTTTGATTTAAAGACATTCATTTATCTATTATATGTTGTTCCGCTGCGATTGTGAGATTTTGATATGGTTTCTGTTGCTTCTTCTTTCTTTCTTCTTCTACCTCTTCTTCTTTAACCCTAACAATTCGGTTTCCCGACCTTCGATTGCTCGACAGTTGATACGGTGGACGTATTAATGTCGATTTTCGAGAGTCGAAAATCTTAATCGTTGCACTTGGTATCAGAGCATTTGGTTAAGCGACAACCTTGGCTCTGTTGGGAATTACTCATTAGAGATAGAGTCAGTAGTACTCTAGAATGAGTGTGAGTGTAATAATAGATATGAGCGCGTATTTTTTAGTGAATATAAAAATGTTGTATATTGTATTTTCTTATCCATTGAGCTGTTTATGAATTCTGGTCGGTGCGGGAAGTACAATTGTATCGATAGGAGTTTCTAAACTCTTAAACGAGATAAACCGACATAGTATCATTTTAAATTGGGTAAATGAAATAATTTTACCTTGATTATATTTTATATATAAAGGAATAAATTTATAGAAATTATTAAAGTGTATATGAATTGATTGTTTGGTTGTTGAAATGTAAGAATATATATAAGTTAATTAAAAGAATAATTGTATAAGCAAATGAGTTATTAAGCATGGAATTATAATTAACGTGATTTACAATTGTGAAATAATCTTATATATAAGAAGTGAAACTATATGAATATATTTACAAATATGAGTTGTAAATAAAAATGAATTTGAACTATGAATTGAAAATGTTGAATCCTGTTTAGTTTGGAAATTATTTTCCAAAATTAAAAGTTAAATAGTGAAATTAGATAAGAAAAAGATTTATAAATGTGATTTATGAATAAAAGGAAAATTTTGAAAGAATATTAAGCATTGAATTCACTACTGTTGCTGGGAAATAATAAGGGTGATGACTGCAGCATCATCAGTATAATTTTCGAGTATCTGTGTGATGAATTTGCTACCATAGTATATTGGAAATTGAAGTTTGGTTGTGATAATCAGATTTGAATTAAAATCCCAGTTGAAATTGTTGAATATAAGTGAAACGAGTTTTGAACTTATAATATGAGATAATAAATCTAGCTTTGGTAAAAGTTAAATAAATTAAATCAGATTTGAACTAGATTGGATAAGTTAATGGATTTGGAAGTTTAAATATATAAGTTGTATAACTTGTAAAGTGAGAAAATGTAAGTGAAACCAAATGATAAAATGGTTAATTAATTTTGTTAAGCAAAACGAGATATGAATATGAATAAGTGATGAAATTTGACTTTGGTAAAAGTAAATAGAATTTACTTTACAATTGGAATATGAATTGGATTTATAAGTGGAAAATTAAGTTAAGTTAAACAAATGATGTTTGAAATGGAATATAACTTAAGTAATGTTGAATGAAGTTGATTTTGGTATCGAAGTAAATTAATAAAGTGAAATAAATGGATGTGGACTTGAGTTATATAAATGAAATTCAACCTTATTTGTTAAATGAATTAGCAATTGAATTAATAAATGGATTGAATGTTAATCAATCTAATGTAAATGAATTGATATAGAATAATGAACGTAAGTGTTAATTCATTAGAAGCAAATGAAGTCGAAAAAAATTGAATAATTGAAGAGAAGTCAATTTAATATCGACCAATTGGAATTAAAAGTGTTAAACCAAATTTAATGTAAATTTAATAATTTGGTTATGATGGTTATGATTTGGTTGTTATATGATTGTTAGTTGATTGTATATAATTCATTAAGTGTTAATGAAGTTGAATTGATAAATGGAAGCTATGTAATTGAATTTGAATTGAAAGTGAACTAATGTGAATTGGTTGTAAGCAATTTATATGGTTTCGATACAAATCTTAACTTATGGGAATTATTTTGATTGCATCGCTTATGAAAACTATATATTTTCTATTGAAAATTAGTGAAATATAAATGAATTTCGTATATATGTCACTTACATGTTTAAATTGAGTAAGTACAGGTACCGGGGCTGTAGTTTGCTGGATTTCGTCACGCTAAAATGCTAATAAATAACTGCTTTGCTTAAAAATGCTAAAAAGGTACGCCTACGCAATAAAAATAGGAAATATGAACTGTTTTTCTCTCTTCCGACCGTGTGGGTCGATGTATATATATTTATATCTATTGTGACATTGCAAAAGCTCCTTCGTACAAAGGAGACTCTGCCAAAATTTTCCGTAAATTTTGGGAGTTAGAAAAATTTTAAAAAATTTTGTTAACGAAAAGTCAATTTCTAAATTGAAATGAAAATGTAGGAATTGAACTAGAAAAGTGTAACCATCGGTTTTGGAAAAGTTAAGGAATTAAAATGAATCTGAAATCAAGTTGGAACGTTTTGTTTTTGAAAAAAAAATTTAATGGATTCTATAATTTTTTCTTACATGGCAATTTCGAGGACGAAATTCTTTTGAGGGGGGAAGTTTGTAACGATCTAGAATTTCTGTCATTTGAAATTCGTATATTTAATTGATTTTAAATATTAACACGTAAAATTTGTAAGTCGAATAAATTATATTTCGAATATCTAGATTTAATTGGATAATTAAATCGATAATTTAATATTTGAAATTACAGAAATAATTGGAAATTGGGTTTAATGTGATTTAAATTAATTTTTAAAGTTGTATTAAATCATATTGGAGTTAGAATGACGTTATGGAACTTTTAAAATGGAATTAAAAATTAATTTGTGAAAATTGAATATTTTAATATTTAATTGACGAGTGAAAATAGTCATTTTTCAAACAGTCTCGAATTTCGACGAAACTAGATTCATTGGATCCGTAATGTTAAATTATTGTAGGATTTCAAATTTCGTGTCAATCTGATTTACGGTTTGTCCGGAGCAAGCTAAAACGCAATGAAATCGTTTAGGTGAATTTTTAATTTAAATAGTTGATTCGAAAACCTTACAATCGAATTGGCTTCCGATATATATTCCATTGCGTTCGAAATAGGGGTAAAACATTATAAACGCCAGGCGGCACGCTTCGATTGGAGTTCGAAAAATTTTCGGGTGAATAGTGTTTTGGAAATTTTCTATAAAAGGACCAGTTTTATTTCATTTTGCATCAAACCCTAATCCTATTCTTCAGCCGCCGCCTTCTATTTCAATGGCCGAAATTTTTTTCTCCTTCCTCCTTGTTTTTCTTCAAATTCGTTAACAATTATCAGAAACTATAAACTACAAGGATGAAGATCACAACGAGAATTTCGATTCCATACGGGTATGATCGAAAATAGTGGAGTAAATCGATGGCAACTGAAGCTTGAAGGCAACGCGGTCGTGCACGATTTTCCACGTCCATAGGGGACCGAGCTGCACACGGTTCTAGGCGATGATGGCTCTCGAGTTGGGCTACGCAATGGTGGTACTCGATCGTCGTCTCGATCAATGGTTTGGGGGCGGAAATTCGTAGACAATGGCGGCCGATGGGTTATTGTCGCGTTTAGTTACTGGGAGAAGGGAGAAAAGGATTGTGCGGCCACGATTCTGAGTTGAAAGTGTACGGCCGAGATTTAAGGGTTTGAGAATTAAAATAGAAATTGATTTTATATATATTAAAATCATATAAACTTTGTAAATTCATAACTTGTTCATACGAGGTCGAAAACTGACGAAACGAATTGCGTTGGGTTCGTATTCGCAAATACTACGTAATGGAGCTGGATTGATTATTGGAACTAGTGTGAATTTTGGGTAAAATTAAACGCGCGTTTAATTTTACTCGAAATAAAACGCTAAAACCGCTATTGGAAACAAGGTGATAACTTCTCACTCAATCAAATTTGTTTCGATTTAAATTTTAAATAGTTAGATTTAAAATTGCTTGATTGTGTGATTGAATGATGGTTGCTATTTGTTGTATTGAAATAGACCCTATACGCCGCATATTAAGCGGAGGTTATTATATTAAACACATATACCGCGATATTCCACCTTGAAGTGGAATTGGTATTATATATGTACTTGGAGTTGATTTTCTGCATTATATAGCGGATGAGACCCTATTGCGCCGTCGAATAGCGGATAATATTTTATATAAACCCATGTACCATGATATCCCGTCTTGAAACGGGATTGGTATTGTGCTAACATCTGTGGATGCAAGGAAACAGGTTAGAGGGATCCACCTGAATTCCTCAATAGTATTGATATATTTATAGATATTTGCGATATATTCTGTTATCATATTGATATATGATGTTTGGATGCCGTGGTTGATGTATTGGTGCTGTTGCAGCATAGGGCCTATTTTTGGAATTTTAAAAATGTTAAAGTAACGATTTCGAATTTAAAAGGATTTTCAAGTGATTTTTGAAAGTATACATTTTATTGAATTTTGGAATTGATTCATTTTAAATAAATAAACGTTATAATTTTTATGTTACAAAAATTATGATTTTTGTGAAATATAACCGAAATGTGATTTTTGAATAAGTAGTTGATTAATTTGTAAAATGGTTTAAATTGGGATTTTTGAATTATTATAAACGGTTTATATAAAAGATTTATAAATTTGATATTTATAAATTAAATTATTGGAATTATAAAACGAGTTTTTATAAGTGTTAAAAAGAAGTATAAATGGATTTCATAAGTGAATGAAATTTTATAGATTTATAAGTTGTGAAGTTATAAAATGAATTGCAAAATAAAATATCTATAAGTAATTTTCTTATAAATTGGATTTTAGCATTTAAATGAGATATAAATAGAATTTTTTAATTAAGGGATTTTATAAGTTGAAGTTTTTATAAAATATATGTATATGTGTGAATTTATAAACGTTGTTTTATAAATCCAAAACCAATTGAATTTGATAAGTAAATAAGAAAGCTTATTAAAGGAGATATATCCACGATTTTGGACAGTGGATAATCCTTTAAATTAAATATGTAGAAGTGTTGAATTTGGTAAATGATTTATATTCACGATTTAGGACAGTGGATAATCCTTTAAATTAAATATGTAGAAGTGTTGAATTTGGTAAACGATTTATATTCACGATTTTGGACAGTGAATAATATATTAAAGAAATGTTTTAGGAAGTGATCTTTTAAATAGAATTAAAATGATTTGAAGTTGTTTTAAAATTGTGTTAAGGATCGAAACCATAGATATCAACATTCATTGTTGAAATAGACGTTTTCGAGAAATAAGGAAAAGATGGACTATAACACTGTTGTTATAGTAAATGATTTTCGAAAGGAAATGTTTTTTTTGTATAGTATTGGGATTTGTATATCTATCATATTTTCGAATCCCTATGCTATTGATTTTGGGTTGTCGCAACGATGTTTTACGCAACATTCGTTTTGACCCAAATAAATGTGTTTAAAGAGAACGTTTTCCTAAAAGAATAAAATATATACTTAATCGTGTTTTAAGTATATTGAATATTTTCAAAGTATTGAAAATAAATAGATTTGTGAATTACATATTGTTAAATAAGTATTTGGAAATGTTTTCCATTGTAGAAATTGAAATGGTTTAGAGAATATATATTTTTAAAGATAATTGAAGTGAATATTTGGCAAGTTATTTAATATATGGAAGATTAATAAAAGGGCCTAGTGATTGTTATGGTGCTGAATATTTGTTGGTTTGCTTTGATAGTTAAATAACCGACTATCAATATTTACCTTTAAATGGGTATTTGTTGTGATTTGCTTGAATTTGAATGCTACACTTATTTTAGAAATAAGCGCTGATTATTCGGTTTAGCAGGGAGTGGACCTTTGTGTCATATAACCCATTCCGAATAATGATACGACGAATTGGGATTGCATTTGAAGACCAGTGGTGAAGACCGGGTATTTGCGAGAATGATAGGATGACCTATCGATTGTCTCTACACCGATAGCTACAATATGGAGATTTCCTTTGTGATGGGAAGTTCTATCGGATTGTGAATACCCGAATTGCAAGGGCTTCTTCGGAAGTGCCTTCGGTTCTGTTCGAACCCAGATCAGACTTGTATGGATTGTATGTCTGACATTACATTTTGAGATATAAAGCAGATTTCTTTCAAATACATTTCTGTTGGTGGCGGAGAATTTATTCTCTTAGCTTAACACCCTTCTCTGAGACGTATGAGCTCAGAGGTTATGTAGTTGATGGTTATCAGTGGTATACTCCCAGTTTGGTAATGTGGCATGCTGAGTGTTGCTGATCATTTGTTGATCAAAGCGTGGCTTTTGTTAAAAGCGTAGCTTTGTGGACGAGACTTCGTCGAACCTCACAACCCGGTTATGGTCGAAACATGAATCGTAGCAGCAAGGTTATTTGAGGGTAGCGCCCTATGAGGGTATGTCATTTCCTTCTGGATTATGAGTGGTATCATGGTATGGAGCCCAGAAACTTACTTTGTGGTTGTTGCAAACTTATTACTTTGTGGTTGTTGGTTGAGAGGATCCTCGGATAAAGGTTGTTTACAACCGGGGGATGGCATACTCGTGTCAGTAGTTACCTATTACAGATGTAACCCGGCCTTGTCTAGCAGAGACCCGGATAGGATCCGGGGACATCCCTCCAGAGGCGTTCCATTTTATTTGGGAAGTTCCTTTGCCCGACCATTTGTTGGAAATCCAAAGAAACAATACGAACCCTTTACGATTGCAAATTGTATAACCTGCCTCCTCATGAGTTAGCTATAGCAGGCATAATATAATGGTACCTATGCTGGCTAAGATTTATATTTCACTTTCAAAATGGTTTTCCACACTTTGCACTTATAGTAATAATATCAAGAAATTCTCTCGTATCAAGCATGTTTGACTATCATAAGGAGAAATCTCCTCCAAGTCTGCGATTGCATTGTGTGTGTGGCGGGAGGCCTTATGGTAGTTACATTTTCTAAAAGCATTGCGGATCTATTTTAAAATATTTCTTTGTTTGTTTTTAAAGATAAACTGTTTTAAGTTCTCACACCGGTCCCATGACTTATCTGGAGTTTATTGTTCCCTTTCTAAACTCTGGGTGCCCATCATTTTCCACACGGGCAGCCTAGAGTCATGTTATCAGGATATTCTAGAATTCTGGAGGTGATGTGGAGCTCAAGAGTCGAGCTGGATGGCGAAACGTATCACTTGTATATGATATTATCTTTTCCGCTGTGTATCCACTTGTGAGGACAAGTTCATATAATTGTCCAGTTGTGTTGTGTTGTATATTGACTCTAATGATGTAATGTATAAATGTACAGTTCTTTTGATTTAAAGATATTCATTTATCTATTATATGTTATTCCGCTGCGATTATGAGATTCTGATATGGTTTCTGTTGCTTCTTCCTTCTTTCTTCTTCTACCTCTTCTTCTTTAACCCTAACAATTCGGTTTTCCGACCTTCGATTGCTCGGCAGTTGATACGGTGGACGTATTAATGTTGATTTTCGGGAGTCGAAAATCTTAATCGTTACATTTGGTATCAGAGCATTTGGTTAAGCGACAACCTTGGCTCTGTTGGGAATTACTCATTAGAGATAAAGTCAGTAGTACTCTAGAATGAGTGTGAGTGTAATAATAGATATGAGCGCGTATTTTGTTAGTGAATATAAAAATGTTTTATATTGTACTTGCTTATCCTTGAGCTGTTTATGAATTCTGGTCGGTGCGGGAAGTACAACTGCATCGACAGGGTTTTCTGAACTCTTAAACGAGATAAACCGACATAGTATCATTTTAAATTGGGTAAATGAAATAATTTTACCTTGATTATATTTTATATATAAAGGAATAATTTTTTAGAAATTTTTAAAGTGTATATGAATTGATTGTTTGGTTTTTGAAATGTAAGAATATATATAAGTTAATTAAAAGAATAATTGTATAAGCAAATGAATTATTAAGCGTGGAATTATAATTAACGTGATTTACAATTGTGAAATAATCTTATATATAAGAAGTGAAACTATATGAATATATTTATAAATATGAGTTGTAAATAAAAATGAATTTGAACTATGAATTGAAAATGTTGAATCCTGTTTATTTTGGAAATTAATTTCCAAAATTAAAAATTAAATAGTGAAATTAGATAAGAAAAAGATTTATAAATGTTATTTATGAATAAAAGCAAAAATTTTGAAAGAATATTAAGCATTGAATTCACTACTGTTGCTAGGAAATAATAAGGGTGAAGACTGCAGCATCATCAGTATCATTTTCGAGTTTCTGTGTGATGAATTTGCTACCATAGTAAATTGGAAATTGAAGTTTGGTTGTGATAATCAGATTTCAATTAAAATCCAAGTTGAAATTGTTGAATATAAGTGAAACAAGTTTTGAACTTATAATATGAGATAATAAATCTAGCTTTGGTAAAAGTTAAATAAATTAAATCAGATTTGAACTAGATTGGATAAGTTAATGGATTTGGAAGTTTAAATATATTAGTTGTATAACTTGTAATGTGAGAAAATGTAAGTGAAACCAAATGATAAAATGGTTAAGCAATTTTGTTAAGCAAAACGAGATATGAATATGAATAAGTGATGAAATTTGACTTTGGTAAAAGTAAATAGAATTTACTTTAGAATTGGAATCTGAATTGGATTTATAAGTGGAAATTTAAGTTAAGTTAAACAAATGATGTTTGAAATGGAATATAACTTAAGTAATGTTGAATGAATTTGATTTTGGTATCGAAGTAAATTAATAAATTGAAATAAATGGATGTGGACTTGAGTTATATAAATGAAATTCAACCTTATTTGTTAAATGAATTAGCAATTGAATTAATAAATGGATTGAATGTTAATCAATCTAATATAAATGAATTGATATAAAATAATGAACGTAAGTGTTAATTCATTAGAAACAAATGAAGTTGAAAAAAATTGAATAATTGAAGAGAAGTCAATTTAATATCGACCAATTGGAATTAAAAGTGTTGAACCAAATTTAATGTGAATTTAATAATTTGGTTATGATGGTTATGACTTGGTTGTTATATGATTGTTAGTTGATTGTATATAATTCATTAAGTGTTAATGAAATTGAATTGATAAATGAAAGCTATGTAATTGAATTTGAATTTGAATTGAAAGTGAACTAATGTGAATTGGTTGTAAGCAATTTATAAGGTTTCGATACAAATTTTAACTTATGGGAATTATTTTGATTGCATTGCTTATGAAAACTATATATTTTCTATTGAAAATTAGTGAAATATAAATGAATTTCCTATATATGTCACTTACATGTTTAAATTGAGTAAGTACAGGTACCAGGCCTGTAATTGGCTGGATTTGGTCACGCTAAAATGCTAATAAATAACTGCTTTGCTTAAAAATTCTAAAAAGGTACGCCTACGCAATAAAAATAGGAAATATGAACTGTTTTTCTGTTTTCCGACCGTGTGGGTCGATGTATATAAATTTATATATATTGTGATATTGCAAAAGCTCCTCCGTACAAAGGAGACTCTGCCAAAAAAATTCGTAAATTTTGGGAGTTAGAAAAATTTTGAGATTTTTTGTTAACGAAAAGTCAATTTCTAAATTGAAATGAAAATGTAGGAATTAAACTAGAAAAGTGTAACCATCGGATTTTGGGAAAGTTAAGGAATTAAAATGAATCTGAAATCAAGTTGGAACGGTTTGTTTTTGAAAAAAAAGTTAATGGATTCTGTTACTTTTTCTTACTTGGCAATTTCAACGACGAAATTCTTTTAAGGGGGGAAGTTTGTAACAATCCAGAATTTCTGTCATTTGAAATTCGTATACTTAATTGATTTTAAATATTAACAAGTAAAATTTGTAAGTCGAATAAATTATATTTCGAATATCTAGATTTAATTGGATAATTAAATCGATAATTTAATATTTGAAATTACAGAAATAATTGGAAATTGGGTTTAATGTGATTTAAATTGATTTGTAATGTTGTATTAAATCATAATGGAGTTAGAATGACGTTATAGAACTTTTAAAATGGAATTAAAAATTAATTTGTGGAAATTGAATATTTTAATATTTAATTGACGAGTGAAAATAGTCATTTTTCAAACAGTCTCGGATTTCGACAAAACCAGTTTCATTGGATCCGTAATGTTAAATTATTGTAGGATTTCATATTCGTGTCAATCGGATTTACGGTTTGTCTGCGGCAAGCTAAAACGCAATGAAATCGTTTAAGTGAATTTCTAATTTAAATAGTTGATTCGAAAACCTATCTTCCAAATACGATCGAATTGGCTTCCGATATATATTCTATTGCGTTCGGAATAGGGGTAAAACATTATAAACGCCAGGCGGCACGCTTCGATTGGAATTCGAAAAAATTTCGGGTGAATAGTGTTTCGGAAATTTTCTATAAAATGACCAGTTTTATTTCATTTTGCATCAAACCCTAACCCTATTCTTCAGCCGCAACCCACTGTTTCAGTGACCGAAAATTTGTTCTTCTTCCTACTCGTTTTTCTTCAAATCCTTTAACAATTATCAAAAACCATCAACTACAAAGATGAAGATCACAACGAGAATTTCGATTCCATACGGGTATGATCGAAAATAGTGGATTAAATCGATGGCAACTGAAGCTTGAAGGCAACGCGGTCGTGCATGATTTTCCACGTCCTTAGGGGACCGAGCTGCACACGGTACTAGGCGATGATGACTCTCGAGTTGGCCTACACAATGGTGGTACTCGATCGCCGTCTCGATCAATGGTTTGGGGGAAGAAATTCGTAGACAACGTCGGCCGATTGGTTAATATCGCGTTTAGTTACTGGGAGAAGGGAGAAGGGAGAAAAGGATTGTGCGGCCACGATTCTAAAATGAAAATGTACGGCCGAGATTTAAAGGTTTGAGAATTAAAATAGAAATTGATTTTACATATATTAAAATCATATAAACTTTGTAACATCATAACTTGTTCAAACGAAGTCGAAAACCGACGAAAAGAATTACGTTGGGTTCGTATTCGCAAATACTACGCAATGGAGCTGGATTGAGATTGATGGAGCTAGTGTGAATTTTGGGTAAAATTAAACGCGCGTTTAATCTTATTCGGAATAAAACGCTAGAACCGCTATTGGAAACAAGGTGAGAACTTCTCACTCAGTCAAATTTGTTTCGATTTAAATTTTAAATAGTTAGATTTAAAATTGCTTGATTGTGTGATTGAACGATGGTTGCTATTTGTTGTATTGAAATAGACCCTATATGCCGCATATTAAGCGGAGATTATTATATTAAACACATATACCGCGATATTCCACCTTGAAGTGGAATTGGTATTATATATGTACTTGGAGTTGATTTCCCGCATTATATAGCGGATGAGACCCTATTGTGCCGTCTAATAGCGGATAATATTTTATATAAACCCATGTACCGCGATATCCCGTCTTGAACGGGATTGGTATTGTGCTAACATCTGTGGATGCAGGGAAACGGGTTGGAGGGATCCAACTGGATTCCTCAACAGTATTGATTTATTTACAGATATTTGCGATATATACTGTTATCATATTGATATATGATGTTCGGATGTCGTGGTTGATGTATTGGTGCTGTTGCAGCATAGGGCCTATTTACGGAGTTTTAAAAATGTTAAAGTAACGATTTCGAATTTAAAACGATTTTCAAGTGATTTTTAAAAGTATACATTTTATTGAATTTTGGAATTGATTCATTTTAAATTAATAAACGTTATAATTTTTATGTTATAAAAATTATGATTTTTGTGAAATATAACCGAAATGTGATTTTTGAAATAAGTAGTTGATTAATTTGTAAAATGGTTTAAATTGGGATTTTTGAATTATTATAAATGGTTTATATAAAAGATTTATAAAATTGATATTTATAAATTAAAACATTGGAATTATAAAACGAGTTTTTATAAGTGTTAAAATGAAGTATAAATGGATTTCATAAGTGAATGAAATTTTATAGATTTATAAATTGTGAATTTATAAAATGAATAGATTTTGTAAAATAAAATATTTATAAGTAATTAACCTATAAATTGGATTTTGGCATTTAAATGAGATATAAATAGAATTTGTTAATTAAGGGATTTTATAAGTTGAAGTTTTTATAAAATATATATATAAATGTGAATTTATAAACATTGTTTTATAAATCCAAAACCAATTGAATTTGATAAGTAAATATGAAAGCTTATTAAAGGAGATATATCCACGATTTTGGACAGTGGATAATCCTTTAAATTAAATATGTAGAAGTGTTGAATTTGGTAAACGATTTATATTCACGATTTGGACAGTGGATAATCCTTTAAATTAAATATGTAAAAGTGTTGAATTTGGTAAACGATTTATATTCACGATTTTAGACAGTGAATAATATATTAAAGAAATGTTTTAGGAAGTGATCTTTTAAATAGAATTAAAATGATTTGAAGTTGTTTTAAAATTGTGTTAAGGATCGAAACCATAGATTTCAACATTCATTGTTGAAATAGACGTTTTCGAGAAATAAGGAAAAGATGGACTATAACACTGTTGTTATAGTAAATGAATTTCGAAAGGAAATGTTTTTTGTATAGTATTGGGATTTATATATCTATCGTATTTTCGAATCCCTATGCTATTGATTTTGGGTTGTCGTGACGATGTTTTACGCAACATTCGTTTTGACAAATAAATGTGTTTTAAAGAGAACGTTTTCCTAAAAGAATAAAATATATACTTAATCGTGTTTTAAGTATATTGAATATTTTCTAAGTATTGAAAATAAATAGATTTGTGAATTACTTATTGTTAAATAAGTATTTGAAAATGTTTTCCAATGTAGAAATTGAAATGGTTTAGAGAATATATATATTTTTAAAGATAAATTGAAGTGAATATTTGGCAAGTTATTTAATTTATAGAAGACTAATAGAAGGGCCTAGTGATTGTTATGGTGCTGAATATTTGTTGGTTTGCTTTGATAGTTAAATAACCGACTATCAATATTTACCTTTAAATGGGTATTTGTTGTGATTTGCTTGAATTTGAATGCTACACTTATTTTAGAAATAAGCGCTCGTTATTCGGTTTAGCCGGGAGAGGACCTTTGTGTCATATAGCCCATTCCGAATAACGATACGACGAAATGGGATTGCATGTGAAGACCGGTGGTGAAGACCGGGTATTTGCAAGAATGATAGGATGACCTATCGATTGTCTCTGCACCGATAGCTACGGTATGGAGATTTCCGTTGTGATGGTAAATTCTATCGGGATTGTGAATACCCGAATTGCAAGGGCTTCTTCGAAAGTGCCTTCGGTTCTGTTCGAACCCAGATCAGACTTGTATGGATTGTATGTCTGACATTACATTTTGAGATATAAAGAAGATTTCTTTCAAATACATTTCTGTTGGTGGCGGAGAATTTATTCTCTTAGCCTAACACCCTTCTCTGAGACGTACGAGCTCAGAGGTTATGTAGTTGATGGTTATCAGTGATATACTCCCAATTTGGTAATGTGGCATGCTAAGTGCTGCTGATCATTTGTTGATCAAAGCATGGGTTTTGCGAAAAGCGTAGCTTTGTGGACGAGACTTTGTCGAACCTCACAACCCGGTTATGGTCGAAACAGGAATCGTAGCAGCAAGGTTATTTGAGGGTAGCGCCCTTTGAGGGTATGCCATTTCCTTCTAGATTATGAGTGGTATCATGGTATGGAGCCCAGATACTTACTTTGTGGTTGCTGCAAACTTATTACTTTGTGGTTGTTGGTTGAGATGATCCTCGGATAAAGGTTGTTTACAACCGGGGGATGGCATACTCGTGTCAGTAGTTACCTATTACAAAGGTAACCCGGCCTTGTCTAGCAGAGATCCGGTTAGGATCCAAGGACGTCCCTCCAGAGGTGTTCCATTTTATTTGGGAAGTTCCTTTGCCCGACCATTTGTTGGAAATCCAAAGAAACAATACGAACCCTTTACGATTGCAAATTGTATAACCTGCCTCCTCAGAAGGTAGCTATAGCAGGCATAATATAATGGTACCTATGCTGGCTAAGAATTATATTTAACTTTCAAAATGGTTTTCCACACTTTGCGCTTATAGTAATAATATCAAGAAATTCTCTCGTATCAAGCATGTTTGACTATCATAAGGAGAAATCTCCTCCAAGTCTGCGATTGCATTGTGTGTGTGGCGGGAGGCCTTATGGTAGTTACATTTTCTAAAAGCATTGCGGATCTATTTTAAAATACTTCTTTGTTTGTTTTTAAAGATAAACTGTTTTATGTTCTCACACCAGTCCCATGACTGGCCTGGAGTTTATTGTTCCCTTCCTAAACTCTGGGTGCCCATCATTTTCCACACGGTCAGCCAAGAGTCAGGTTATCAGGATATTTTGGAATTCAGGAGGTGTTGTGGAGCTCAAGAGGCGAGCTGGATGGCGAAACGTATCACTTGTATATGATATTATCTTTTCCGCTGTGTATCCAGTTGTAAGGACAAGTTCATATAATTGTCCAGTTGTGTTGTGTTGTATATTGACTCTAATGATGTAATGTATAAATGTACAGTTCTTTTGATTTAAAGACATTCATTTATCTATTATATGTTGTTCCGCTGCGATTGTGAGATTCTGATATGGTTTCAGTTGCTTCTTCTTTCTTTCTTCTTCTACCTCTTCTTCTTTAACCCTAACAATTCGGTTTTCCATCCTTCGATTGCTCGGCAGTTGATAAGGTGGACGTATTAATGTCGATTTTCGGGAGTCGAAAATCTTAATCGTTACAATATATATACTCATTTAAATGTATTTATTATTATATTATTTATTTTACACAAAATTAAATGAATATTTGTTGAATAAAATAAATGACTCAGAATTCATATTTAAACAAATATTTTATTACGAATTCGAATAGTACAAATTTGAGCACTCACTATACAAATTTTCGATTACAATACAATTTCAATTACAACATAATTTTCAATTTACAAATTTTTCACCTCACTACATATTCACTCAACACTCGTATTTGATCTTCAACTTTGTTCCAGCCTGTATCCAGCATCCGAATTATCTGCAAAATAAACATAATGCAGTAAAATTGAAATGAAATATTTTGCAGTGTAAAATGAAGTGTGTTTTGAAAATATTATTTGCCTTAGTTATTTGGGTTGTTCGTCATCATTTTCTTTAAATTCATCTTACACGAACAATTTTGCGACATGCACAATGTATCACTATACATGCCACAAGGTCGTGCACTCCGATATACACTTGGTTGATAAAATTATAGGGACTGGTGAGCACAAGGTCAAACCCAAGCATAAACTGGATTCGACTCAGGTGCAATACAAAAACAAAAATAGAATGGTCAAGTACGAGTTACAATGGCCAGACTCATGCAACCAGGTTAACCAGACTTGACTACAGTAACAAAAGTGCACCATGCCAGCAAACAGTAAACATCCGTACAAGACAAATACTCAAATCGACTCCAACTAGAACCAAGTCAACATTAACATAAGTGCAAGACTACAGGAAACCAAATATTGATGTGCATATGAACACGTTATAACATGCACGGAGAATACAATGCAAGCCTAAAAAGGATTGTAACCAACCAGACTAGAGAGATGAAGATCAATATGAAGTTCAGACCAAATTGCAATACAACAGATTCAATATCAAACCACCAAACATATGCAACAAAGTGGACAGTGCAACCAAGTGCACAAATCAAAGCGACAAAAATATGAAAGTGAGAAGGCAACAACAAAGAGGCCACCAAATCAGTACAATTGAGCTCGAAGAAAATGAAGACTAGACGTGAGTGTCAACCAGCACAACATATAATAACCCAGATCAATGAAGATATGTAACCACACACATACACATGGATGCAAAGCAATCACAGTTCCAAACTGAAGTGAACCAGACCAAGATCCAGACCACAATGCCTTCAATCAGATTTCAAACATACAAACAAAAACTCCATGATGCAACAACACATACTGATTGATACATATGCATATAGTCAGATACAAGGTAGTACATGACGCAACTCAACAAACCAGTGGAGCATTACTCCAACATGAAACTGAACCACTACAAAATGCACAACAAGTCCAGCTACAACTTGAACGAGCACGATATTCATATGCATATGGACAGAGCAATGGTGGTACAAACTGTGCGTACAAGCAAACAAATGGTCAGGTGCACAGGAATGGAGCAACAAGTATACGGCATGAACAAATGCATTCACATGGGTCAACAACCTTAAACGGGCTCACCAAAACACATATATACATACATATATGTATGAAGACAACAGACCATCAAAACCTCATGAACACAAAGAAAGGCATGGCCAAATAAGATGAGCTCAATAAGCAAATGGGTCAAAGACAACATTCAGGCATGAACTCAATGAAGCAGTGGACTAACTGGCCGGAGCTAAAAACTTATATGTATGCATATATGCGATTATATACACACACACATAATGGCATAAGTATATAGGCAACAAGATAACTCAGCTAATAGGTTACAAATGCATAAGAACCAGGATCACAAACTCGAAGAAATCAAAATTACAAATGAAGCATGAATGAATACAGGTTCAGGTAAACTAGAGAGTACAAAAGGCAACATGGAAGAAAATCAAACTTAATGAGTAGCAGTTTCAAACCAAATCAAGGCCGAGATGAACAAATTCAACAAAAGTCAAAAATGTTTGAAAAGGGAAAGAGCTTCGTGAACAAGCATTACAAATTCAAAATATCAAAAAACCAAATGCAAGCCGTGGTGACCAAGCAAAGTATATTGGTATATTAGAAAAATATTTAAATACATGAATGAGTCAGGAAGCACAGGAACCAGGTGATTAAAATATACCCAAAAAGTTATTTCAAAAATTCAAATGCCAAAGTGTAGGTAAGAATGTACACAAGCTTATGGTGTTTTCAATATGTATAAGGGTATAAGTATAGATATATATATATACACACATATTCCCATATAAAGTAAATGTATATGGATAGGAGATAATGTGGAAATATATGAGTATATATGATGACTATAAAAGCAGATGCATATATATATATATATATATATATATATATATATATATATATATTCAAATAGTGAGGATGTAAATACATGTGTATATGGTGATGATAATGTGTATAAATTAATGTGTTGGGTGATATGTGTGCGCGTATATATATGCATGTATATGTATGTATGTATGTATGTATGTATGTATGTATGTATGTATGTATATGTAAATATATGATAGGAAGTAAAATAAACTTGCACATTGCATGAATGTACATATCTATAAGTATGTATTTTTGTCAAATTACATATACTAGTAATTGGTCAAAAGCATGTTCATATAGTCAAATTGGTTTACATATAAATCTATACATACGAATGCATATATATATACATAGAAGAAACATCATCATGACAAGAATTAAATGCAAGCAGACAACATTTCAACTCAAGCCATAATACATCAAATCAACTTTATATGAGATCAAATCATTTTTACCAACTCAAAATATCAAACAAAAGAAGAAAAAAGGAGAAGAAGGATTACTGTACACAAGGAACTACAGCATACTTCCTCTTTTAAATACCATCGCCTTGCCTCATTTTTTTTCACTCATTCGAACTAGCTAAAGTAGAAAAAAAATACTGCCATTACAAACTAAAGAAAATCAAAACAACTCAAGCAACAGGAAGGTCATTAACAAAGCAAGCTAGTAGTTTTTTCAAAAACCATTGTTCTTTGTTCAAAGGATTTGTCTGTGAGTAAGCTTCTTTTCAAAATCAAAATTTTCTTATAACATAATTATGTTTAAAGATAGAATAGAAATAACAGTTTTGTGAATATGATGTTGCATAGAAATAAATGTATGTATATATATATATATATATATATATATATATATATATATATATATATGGATGTATGTGAAGTGCATGTACATATTTTCTTGCCTTTGTTCTTCTTTTGCTTCCATGTTCAATTTTCAAATTAAAAAATCCATATTTCTTCATCTAGAAAGTTTTAATTCATGATGTTTGACAGATTTATGTTTGTGTTGGCATATATTTCATTTGAAAAATAATTTCATAAAATATTATTAAGTAATAACTATGGAAAGTAAAAATTACACCAGAGGACCTAATATTTCCAAAAATTCAAACATTTTAATTTGTGTTTGCATTGTTATATTTGGAATTGGCATGGGAAGAAATGATTTTTAGTGGTATTTTCACGATTTTTAGTTGATGGGTTGATGAGATAAGGGGAGTTGAACGGAGATTGGGTATGTAGGAAATTTCGACGAGGCGTTTAATTCGGTGGTTTACCGTTGGGAAAGGAGGAAGTATAGGGGAAGGCATGCAGGGGAAAAATGGTTCGACAATTTTTAAGGCCACATGGCATGGGGTTTGAGTCATTTTAGGGTTTGGCAGGGATTTAGGATCGTGCTCGGTTCTTGAGCAATGGCGATGTGATGAGGTGGCTAAGGGAGTGCGGTTGTGGAGGACATGGAAGAGTAGGTGGCGACGATCTTTTTGGCGTAGCCCGGTGGTGTTCAGTGGTATAGGATGGCAGAGCGAGGTGATTATGGGTGGAGCAGTGTGGTCCAGTTCTTGGACGATCGTTCGAAATTCGAACGATGGAATTTCATCGAGTTCCAGGTGGTTGGGGGTGATAAGGAAGCAGTGGGTGATGTAGGAGGATGGTCGACGGCGAGGTGGATGGTCGGAGTGCTGTGTGCATGTTTGTGTGCACGTCTTTGTGCACATATCTCGTCTGGAAATGGAGAATTGAAGGAAGAGATGGAAAAAAAGAGAAGAAGAAGGGGAGAAAAGTGGGTGGGCTGGGTGTAGGCCGAAGAAGAAAGAAGTAAGGGAGAAGAAAGGGAATAGTAAAGAAATGTAAGAAGAAAATAAGAGGAAAAAAAAGAAGAGGGAAGAGAAGGGAATTCATATGTTTTTATAAATTAAATATTTAAAAATAAAATTTGATTAACATTATAAATTCAATCAACATAAATCTTGCACATTGAAATCCTATATCCTTATATTTTTAAACTTAAATTGTTTTATGTAAAGAAAAGTTAAATTATTTTATAATAATTGAGATAAGTAATTAATTAAATAGATTATTTTATAATTCCTTAAATGTGTAACTTATTTGGATTAAAATATAAATAGACTGGGTTAATTAAAGTTATTAAAGTTCGAATATGAATTGTTTGATATTGTTATAAATAGTTAATTCAGTTTATGATCTATACCTTGGCTAAATTCTATTGGATATTTATTTTTGAGTTATTCTTGTCTGGAGCAACGAATGGCCAGACAAATTAAAATAGTTGGATTAAATTAGTGATCCCTTTTATTGAAATAAAATCTATAACAAATTCCTATGATTGAATGTTGCCACCCTAAATGATAGATTGTTTACCCTTTTAAATTTGTTATTGGGGTATGAAGAGACTGGGATTGGATATCAGCGATGTCTGAAACCACTTCGATTTAATAAGCACTATAATTCTTTATGGATTTGATTATAGAGTCTAGGTTGGAATTGAATAAAATTAAGTAAATCCGACAATTAAAATTTAGTACCCGTACTTAGATATTATTCTTGAGTAATAAGTGTTTGGCTATAACAGAATAAAAACTCGTAGTAATATACGGGTTTCCCTGGTCCTATAGCTTAAGTATTTCAAATTTAAGTTGGTTTACTCACCTGGTTTCCATCCTGACTCGGATGTTACTTTATTGCAATGGTCGGGTCAGACCGAGTATTACAGATTTTCAGGTTAGGACGTTGGAGCTCAGGAGACGAACTGAATGACAGAGACGTATTAATTAGATTTCATTGTGTATTATATACTGTATAGTCAGTATATTGGGACAAGTTATTATAACTATCCAGATTTGTTGTACTCTGATATTTTGTATGTATATTGATAGTTACAGCTTTTCTTTATATAAATGCTATTATTTTCATATTATATTTTATTCCGCTGTGATTGTGAGTTTTTGCATTGTTACTATTTCTTCTTCTATCTCTTTTTCTTCTTAACCTTAATAGTCTGGTATTTCCAGCACTTGATTGCTCGGCACTCTATACAGTGAACATATTAGTGTCGATTTTCGGGGTCGAAAATCCTCGGGTTGTTATACTTGGTATCAGAGCTGAAGGTTAAGCGAGAACGGCTCTGGTGGGAATTACTCATTAGAGATAGGGTCAATAGTACCCTAGAATGAGTTGAATGTATTATTATATGAGGGCATGCTTCTTATTTTCTTATATAATGATTTTAAAAACGGTTTTAAAAATGATTTTTATATAAGCTTATATTTTGATATATAAAGCAATAATTTTTCACATTATTATAGTATATTTAGGTAATTGGTTGTAATTATTGAAATCAAGTAAGATTATAAGATTAAGTGGAAAAACACATATAACAAAATAGAAATTTGGGTAAGGATTAATTATACAAATAATTTAAGTAAAAATGGATTCAAACCAGAAATTTAAAACTCTGAAAATTTGTAGAAGTGTTTTTCAAAATGTACTAAAATGAAATAAATTTACCCAGATTATATTTTTTCCTATAAATTATGATGGAATATATGTTGTGTACGATTTATGGATATGATAATTGGGTATTGTGTTTTAGTAAAGCATGTTATTACAAAATAAACAAGGATGGAACAGAGTGAAATGTTTTAAGGAAGTAAAATTCTATATAAGTATGGTTTATAAATTGAAATGGGCTTAAATTGTGAAGTTGTAAATCAAAGTCCAAAATTTTTTAAGAATGTCTCAAAGTGTTTAAGGAAATAATAAGTAATATTATTAGAATATATCTTGATATGGGAATCCTTATTTTATAACAAGAGTTGTTTCTAAAAAAAATTAGAAGGAATTTGTTTGAATTGAAACCAAGGATGGTTTAAATTTTAAAAGTGTCACTTGGTATGAAAATGAAATAAATATGTACATGTGAATATATATGATTTCAAAGTTGATAACTGGGTGTTTAAGTTCTAAAATCTCCCTGAAATGAGAGTATAACCAAAGAGGAGTAAACTTTTGAGCTCATAGGTAGAAAGTGATATTGATAAGAATTTAAAATTGGGAGTAGGTTTAAAAGGAATAAAACGGTTTTGAATTCTGGAAATTAGAATGAACCAGATTGTCAAATTAGAGGATTAAATTATAAATAACTGACCGGGAACAAATAAAAAAATATTTGGAAATAAGAGTAAAGCTAAAAATTCAACTAACCAAGGTTTAATTATAGATTAGGAAGTCCCACGAGAATTTAGCTCAAGAGATGGAAAAAGGAGAAGAATGAAAGGCAAGATGTAGGGAGCGGAGAGCAGTTGCACGTAAGGAACGAGAAGAAGCTATACTGGATTATGAGAAATGAGTTAAGGAAATTGCTGGACCAGGGCCTTATGATAATGTCACATGCTATAGATGTTACAATAAAGGTCATTACGCGGCTAAGTGCGGTAAAACAAGGAAGGAATTGAAAGATACATTACAACTATTCCGCTCTGATATCTTATGCTTTAAGTATCATGAGAACGGACATTTTCTAAACTATTGCCCTAAAGTGAGGAAAGAGAAACGTAAACCCATATTACCAGTCGACGAGTCGACTATTTTCTATCATTATAAAATGACGGGACACATCGCTAGGAATTGTCCCAAGAGGCGAAAGAAAAGAAAGGTTGTGGAACGTCTTGGGGAGGCATCGAAGTTATCCCAATAGATGAAAGGGTAGAGACCTTTTGTGGTAAATGCTATAAGTGGGGACATCCTGTTGAGAATTGCATGTACGGGCTTTGCCTATTGGAAGGAAGTCCGTAGGGAGGGTTGTATAAGTAATGCTATGGCTCTGTTCTTTTCTAAACCCCCAGGTGGTGGTGAAGGCGTCTAGATTTATGACTTTCGTAAGGCCTTTATTATGGGTAAATGGATGTAATGTTGAACCTACTAGTGGGTAGTCTATCAATGTGTGGAATATTTTTTAGAAGTATAATCAAATATAAAATAACTTTTAATTTCAACAAAAAATTTATAATTGCTTAATTAGTAATGTAGGAATTGAATTGAATTAATTGGAATTGTAATCGATGTTGAATTAGTTCAAATTCATAATGGAATTGATTTGAATTGAAATGGGAATCGAAGTTAATTCAAATTGAAATCTGGATTGAATCAATTTAAATGGGAATGGAAATTGAAATTGATTGAAGTGGAGATTGGAAATTGAACCAGTTTGACTGTGAAACTATTTTCAAATAAATTGTTTTAATACAAACTGTCTTAAATCTACTTTCCAATATATTTACTTTACAAACCTTTCAAAAAAAACTCAAACTATTTATATTAACTATTTAACTAGTTTACAACTATTTTACAACTATCCAACTATTTTACAACTATCAAACTATTTTATAACTATTTAACTATTTTACAACCATGTAACCATTCTTAAAAACTATTTAAGCTATTTTCTAAATTCAAACTGCTCAGAGTGGAAATTGTTTATATTTAAATCATGAATTTGAATACGAATTGGAATAAAGTGAAGTTATAATCCAAATGGAAAAATTGAAGCAATTATGAAACAGAACCGAATCAGATATTAAGGCAAAATGATTTTAAGTAAAAGAGTATATTTTGAGAAATGTATGATGATAAAAATAAGGAGAAAATAGTCACTATAACTGGGAACTTACTTTGCAAGAATTACGTAATGTGACAAATGACTTTGTAAAGAAAATCGAACTTGAACAAATTTTGATTTGGTATTAATGATGTTATATATATTTGTTCTATATTAAAACCCCCTTATTGTAATAACCGAAGGTAAATGGTCTTTGAAGGGTATTTGAAATATAAAGTGGGATTTATATAAATGTGTTATGATCCAAAAATTATTCAAGTTGTAAGAATAATCTTATATATATAAGAATGATTTTATGAGAATGGAACTGGAAGAGTTTTTGGAATTCATGGATTATGAAAGGCTTTTGGTTTTGGAAAAAAGAAAATTTTAGGCATTTGGAAAGCCAATTTTGAGAATTATCGATTTTTGAATTTTATATGTGATACATATAAAGAGTATGATTTGAAAGGTACTATATGTATAGTATGAAAAGTTTTGAGAATGCTATGGGGAAAAAGCCGCTCCCATTTAGAGTTGAAACTTATAGTAGGAGATCCACTGGGTGGTTCTACCTTAAACCCTAAAGAGGGTTCTAAATTTTGATCCTAGAGGACGTCCGGACAAAACTGTAGTTTTGTGGATTGTGGTTGGGGTAGCAAAATTTGAGGGCGTTGATGCCTACAGATACATTGGGGTTATATTGTGACGACAATATAACTCTGGTGTAACTGCGATCTACAGTGTTCCATAGAGTAAGTCGAGTGGCAGTGATTGCCGACAATCTACGCTTGATTTCACAGGGATAACGACGTAACATCGGTAGACTGCGATCTATGTGGTACCATAGCAGAAGTCGTGTGGCGCTGAGTGCCTATAGGCTACATTTGGACACGATTGGTGTATTCTGCAATCTAAGTGGTGAAGTTTCAATTGGCAGTGAAATTCGAGGGCGCTAATGCCTACAGTTACATGGGTTTTACTGCGATAGCAACGCAATCTTGGGTGTAGCTACGATCTGTGGCTGTTCTATGGCGAAATCGAGAGGTGCGGATGCCTATAGTTTTCTTATAGATTTCGTCGGGATGGCGACGCAATCATCGTGCGATCCATGGGGGGTGATGATTTCCATATTATTATCACAAAAAAATTTCCAAGTATTTTCACTGGGTATTGTAACGGGTCTTCTAAGTACTTATAGATTTTCAGTCCAGCGCCTGATCAACGTATGACTGAATTTCTATGAGAACAAGGATGGACTAGTTGAGACATCGAGTTAGAAAGTATTTTTGTATAAATCTAGTTTGGTAATATTATGAAATTCTAGAAGTTGTTTTAAAACCTTAAAATAAAAGAGTAAAGGGTTACATGTTTAAAGAATGATTTAACTAATAATAAACATCAAATTTAAAATTTTCACTTCGTTTCTTTTCGAGGACGAAAAGTTCTAAGGGGGAGGAGTGTGATGACTCGAATTTTTAACATTTGTAATTAACTAGTTTAAATTATTGGAATATTAATTTTAATTAGTCTAATGAATAAATTTCTGATAATTAGAATATCTGGATATATATAAATGGCTTAAAAACTATGGTAGATATTGAACTATAAAATCCCTGGATATGATAAATATATAGAAATGTGTATTGAAAACTACACCATTTAAATTAAAGATGAAATATCCAAAAATGTATAGTTAAGAATATATACAAGCTTTTGGTGTTTTCAATATGTATAAGGGTGTGTGTGTGTGTGTGTATTCCCATATGAAGTAAATGTATATGGATAGGAGATAATATGGAAATATATGAGTATATATGATGACTATATAAGCAGATGCATATATATATATATATATATATATATATATATTCAAATAGTGAGGATGTAAATACATGTGTATATGGCGAAGGCAATGTGTATTAATGTATGTAGGGTGACATATGTATGTATGTATGTATGTATGTATATGTAAATATAGGAAGTAAAATAAACATGTACATTGTGTGGATGTACATATCTATAAGTGTGTATTTTTGTCAAAATATATATACTAGTAATTGGTCAAAAGCATGTTCATATAGTCAAATTGGTTTACATATAAATCTATACATATGAATGCATATATATATACATATATATACATACATAGAAGAAACATCATCATGACAAGAATTAAATGCAAGCAGACAACATTTCAACTCAAGCCATAATACATCAAATCAAGTTTATATGAGATCAAATCAGTTTTACCAAGTCAAAACATCAAGCAAAAGAAAAGAAAAAAGAAGAAGAAGGATTACTATACACAAGGAACTGCAGCATACTTCCTCTTTGAAATACCACTGCCTTGCCTCATTTTTTTTTCATTCATTCGAACTAGCTAAAATAGAAAAAAATACTGCCATTACAAACTAAAGAAATTCAAAACAAATCAAGCAACAGGAAGGTCGTCAACAAAGCAAGCTAGCAATTTTTTCAAAAACCATTGTTCTATGTTCAAAGGATTAGTCTGTGAGTAAACTTCCTTTAGAAATCAAACTTTTCTTATAATGTAATTATGTTTGAAGATAGAATAGAAGTAACGGTTTTGTGAATATGATGTTGCATAGAAATAAATGTATATATGGATGTATGTGACGTGCATGTATATATTTTCTTGCCTCTGTTCTTCTTTTGCTGCCATGTTCAATTTTCAAATTGAAAAAAAATCCATATCTCTTCATCTAGACGGTTTTAGTTCATGATGTTTAAAAGATTTATGTCTGTGTAGGCTTATATTTCATTCTAAAAATAATTTTGTAAAATATTGTTAAGTAATAACTCTGGAAAGTAAAAATTACAGTAGAGGACCCAATATTTCCAGAAATTCAAACATTTTAATTTGTGTTTTCATTGTTATATTTGGAATCGACATGGGAAGAAATGATTTTCCGTGGAATTTTCACGATTCTTACTTGATGGGTTGATGAGATAAGGGGTGTTGAATGGAGATTGGGTATCTAGGAAATTCCGACGAGGCGTTTGATTCGGTGGTTCGCGGTTGGTCAAGGAGGAAGTGCAGGAGAAGAAGCGCAGGGGAAAAATTGTTCGACAATTTTTAAGGCCGCATGGCATGGGGTGCGAGTCATTTTAGGGTTAGCAGGGATTGGGGATCATGCTCGGTTTTTTTTTTAGCAATGGCGACGTGATGAGGTGGCTATGGGAGTGCGATTGTGGGGGATATGGAAGAGTAGGCGGCGGCAATCTTTTTGGCATAGCCCAGTGGTGTTCGGTGGTATAGGATGGCGTAGCGAGATGATTTTGGGTGGATCTGCGTGGTCCAATTCTTGGTCGATTGTTTGAAATTCGAACGACAGAATTTCATCGACTTCCAGATGGTTAGAGGTGATAAGGAGGCCATGGGTGATGTAGGGAGATGGTCGGTGGCGAGGTGGATGGTCGGAATGGTGTGTCCACGTTTATGTGCACATCTATGTGCATTTATCTCGTCTGGAAATGGAGAATTGAAGGAAGAGGGGAAGAAAACGAGAAGAAGAGGGGGAAAAGAGTGGGTGGACCGGGTGTAGGCCGAAGAAGAAAGAAGTAAGGGAGAAAAAAGGGAATAGGAAAGAAATGTAAGAAGAAAATAAGAGAAAAAAAGAAGAAGGAAGAAAAGGGAATTTATATGTTTTTATAACTTAAATATTTAAAATTAAAATTTGACTAACATTATAAATTCAATCAACATAAATCTTGCACATTGAAATCCTATCTCCTTATACTTTTAAACTTAAATTGTTTTGTGTAAATAAAAATTTAAATTATTTTATTATAATTGAGATAAGTAATTAATTAAATAGATAATTCTATAATTCGATTTGTTTTCTATTCTTTAAGGTAAGAATTTATTGGGAAAAATGTCTGCTCCTTCTTCATGTTCTTTCCTTTCTCCAAGATCTCAGTTCTTCCCGTCGCTTTCTTTTCCTTCGCTTATTATCTCTGAGGCTACCGCTCCTGATTCACTTCATCGTCGCTCCTATGCTCAAGTGGTCAAAGATTTTTTGCCTGGGAATTCTTTGCGAGATGCGAAACCTCAGTTCTCTTTCAACCGATGGATTGATTCTAAAAAAAACGGATCTTTTTGTTATAGATGTGGAGACAGTAAACATTTCGCATCCCAGTGCCGAGATCCTATTAGGTGTTTCAGCTGCGGCAATTTTGGTCATAAGAGTGATAAGTGTTTGATCCTATCGTCCTCTTCGGTTTCGTCTGATTTCTTGGTTGAAAATGGTTTTCAGTTTGTGCTTAAAATCATGCTTCTGAAAAGGTTTATTAACGACTATTTAGGGCAGTTTCGATTTGAAGGTTTTAATCTCCTGGAAGCATTGCTTCTTCATTTTAATGTTGTTAATGCCCCAAACATTGGCAAGGGTTATAAAGCTAAATTTGGAGATCCAGAGATTTATTTTGGTACCACTGATTCCTCATTGAATGCTTCCATTCCTTCTGATATTTTGGCAAAGCATGGTTTTTTGTTCGTTCTCAATTTCATCAACTTGAGAGGTATATTAATCAGTAATCTTGGACACAAGAGTTTTGATGGTTTGAATTTACTTGACGATCTTTTATCTCACTTTAACAATATTAATTCCCCAAATACTGATAAGGGAGATCAAGATTTTAGTGGAGATACAGAGACGCTTGTTGACACTTTGGACTACTCGGCTTCTCCAGAGTCAGAGCTGGCTTCTGTTGCATTTTTTCAAGATTCTGTAAGGTTAGATCCCATTTTATCTGATCCAGATGTCGACCGCTGTATTTCATCTTTGGATAACATCTTTTTTAGTGGATTTATTCATCCTAATTCCAATAAAGGTACTTCTTCTTTTCTGGAACCTTTCAAGATATCCACTAGCAACAGATATGCATGTCTTGATCCAGATTCTGTCTCTGAATGCTCGGATATAATTGATGTTGATAGTGTTCAGTCTAAAGAGTTCTCAGCTCTTTCCTCGGTTGATATTTTAGGTAGCAAATGTTTGGATTGTGATGGGTCTCCTATTTGTTCTGTTTTCGAATTTCAGTCTCTTGCTCCAGTTAGTGATCATTTCCTCCATAATGATGTTGTGTGTTTTGAAGAGTTGGCAGTGAGGCAGTTTATCGATTTGCCTGTGGTCTCAGTGTCATCGAGTTGTTCTGATTTATTTGATATCAGTAGCTGGGTTGATGTTACTCATTTAGAGGGTGATGATGTATCTTCCACAGTTGATGAGTTTTTGCTGTTGCATCATTCTGAAGTTCCCCTTGATTGGCTTTTATCAGATGAATCTCCTTCAGATGATATGTTGGCTTTGTCTGTTGATGATGTTTCGCACTTTGATGAGATTTTGCCAAATAAAGATTCATTGCATGTTGTGCATGAAGCACATGGTTCTTTGGAACAGGTTGATTGTTTTTCAGAGAATAAATTTCCCTATTTGCCTAGGGAGTCTACTTTGGTGTGTTTCTCTGGTTCAGCTGGGGTCAAAGCTTTAGACCAGTTTCTTCCTGTTGTTAATATTTCTTCATTTGCTTCTCCGAGTTTGACCAATTCTCAAGTGGATTATGTTAGTGCTGTGGCTTGTGTGGATTCTACTGATACTATTGATGGAGGTGAGGGATCTGATGGATTATTATCTGCTATGAATGTTGAGGCTTTTGGTAGTTCAGTGCCTTCTATTGCTACTTCGAAGAGAGGTAGGCGTAGAAAGCATGTTTCTTCGAGTGGTTTGGTTCGTCGCAGTGTCAGGATTAGAGGCAGTCGCTCTCAGTCAGCGGGTGAGTTTCCTGGTTCAAGCACTGTGAGCAGTGTTTTGGAACCAGGCTCTGGTATGCATCTTGATTTTGGTAGTGTTTACTCTTCTTATGCGCTTGGTGATTTATCTGCTTCTGAGTTTAGTCGGTTAGCTAGTAGCTCTGCTTTTATTTTTTCTGATATTGAGTTAGATCGTGAGTTTATTAGAAGTAAAGAACTTGATAGGGCTAGATCTATGGGTTTATGAGAGTCATTAGTTGGAATATTAGAGGCTTGAATGACCTCAGTAAATGTGATAAGGTTAGAATCTTTTTTAAAGATTTTTCTATTGACATTGCTCTTCTTCAAGAGACCAAAATTGAATGTCCTGATTTTCGTTTCTTTAGAAGATTGGGTGGTTTTCGTTTTAGAAATTGGGCATTTCTTCCCTCAATGGGCTCATCTGGGGGCATTATGATTGGTTGGAGAGATAATCTCTTTAAATTACTTCAGTGTATTAAGAAGCAGCACTCTTTACACATTATCTTAATTAATCTTTCTGATAACTCTTTTCTTAATATTTCTAATGTTTACGGGCCTAATTCTAAAATTGAGAGGCGGATTCTTTGGAATGAATGCCTCGAGTTTAGGTCTTTTGCCCCTGGTCCTTGGATTTTAGGGGGTGATTTTAATGTGACTCGTTTTTTTGGGGAGCGTTCTCCTCGGGAAGGTGATTATTTGGCTATGGAGGAATTCGATCAATTTATTATTCAATGTAATTTGATCGAAATTCCTCTATCCAATAGATCATTTACTTGGAGTAATAATAGAGAGTCTCCCTCCTTTGCTCTTTTAGATAGATTTTTTGTTTGTGATGATATTGAGGATAAATTCCCTATATGTAGAGTTTCAGGTTTACCTTTTACCCTTTCTGACCACTGTCCCATTATCCTTACTTGTGATAGTCATAGATTTTTGAATAAGGTTTTTAAATTTGAAAAAATGTGGTTTTTAGAATCTGATTTTTCTAATTTAGTCATTAATAAGTGGTCATCTATGAATTATTTTTGCCTTAAGTATTATGGTAATTCTGCTAAAATTTTTGTGCTTAAACTTAGAAACCTCAGGTATTTTCTTAAAAAATGGAATAAAAATGTTTTTGGTAATATTAAAATTAAAAAGGATAATATTCTTAATGAATTACTTAAACTTAATAGGATTGAAGAATCTAGACAATTAAATATTGGTGAAAGGAATGTTCTTAATAATTTAAAAGAGGATCTCTATTCTATTCTTGAAAAAGAGGAAGTTATGTGGAAACAAAGATCTAATTTTCATTGGATAAATGAAGGTGATAATAACACTAAATTCTTTCACAATCTAGCTAATAATAGAAAACGTAGTAATACAATTAACTCCATTTTAGTTAATGATGTGGAATTAGTTGATCAAAGAGATCTTAATAATGCTTTTACTGATTATTACAAAGACATTTTTGGCACCAAAATTAAGCATAGAGTTAGTGCTAGATGGAATGATCTTTATCCATCTTCCTCTAACATTAATCTTTCTGATTTAGATGCCCCTTTTACTATTGAGGAAATTCGTAAAGCCATCTTTGATTTACCTGGAGACAAATCTCCGGGTCCGGATGGTTTTCCTATTTTCTTTTATCAATCTTTTTGGGATGTTTTAAAATTAGACTTAATGTGTTTGTTCAATGATTTTTATAATGGTAATCTCCAATTAGGTCGTTTTAATTTTGCTAATGTTATTTTATTACATAAAAAAGTGGGCGCTAATACTTTAAAAGATTTTAGGCCCATCTCTTTGATGAACTGCTCTGTTAAAATTATTTCTAAGGTTTTAGCTAATAGGCTTAGTTTAAAAATGAATGACCTCATTGACTGTTCGCAATCTGCTTTCATTAAAGGCAGGAATATTACTGATGGTGTTGCGGTTGTTCAAGAATATATTAATCTTTGTTGTAAAAATAATATAACTTGTGCTATTTTAAAATTAGATTTTGCTAAAGCCTTCGACTCGGTTGATTGGGATTTCCTTATAGAAATTTTCCGTGCCAGAGGCTTTAGTAATAGATGGATTAATTGGATTATTATTTTGCTTAAAACGGGAAACTCCTGTATTATGGTTAATGGTGTTTCTGGTAATAAGATTCAATCTAAGAGAGGCTTAAGGCAAGGAGACCCTTTATCACCCCTTCTGTTTAATCTTGCTGGTGATGTTTTTTCTAAGATTATTAAAAATGCCGTTAGCAATAACCTTTTGGGTGCCATTGGTAATGATATTTCTTCTTTTGGCTTATCTGTCCTTCAATTTGCTGATGATACTTTGCTTTTTTCCTCCCATCACCCTAGACATATTATTGCTCTTAAATTTATCCTTTATAGTTTTGAATTATTATCTGGTTTAAAAATTAATTTTGATAAAAGTTCCGTTTTAATTTTAAATGATATTGATAATGTAGAAAATTTAGTTGCTAATACGTTAAATTGTAAAACTATGAGTTTTCCTTTTGACTATCTTGGTTTTGTTATTAGACCTTCGAAACTTAAACATGATGATTGGTTAATTATTATTGATAAGATTAAAAATAGGATCAATAATTGGAATGTTAGATTTCTATCTAGAGCAGGTAGATTGGTTTTGATTAATTCTGTCTTATCAGCACTTCCTATATATTGGATGTCTATGCATCTGTTTCCCGACTGGGTGATAGATAAAATAGATAAAATTAGAAGGGATTTTCTTTGGAGCGGTGTTAACCCCAATAGTAGTATTAAATGTTTAGTTAATTGGGATACTGTATGTAAATCTAAAAAAGAGGGTGGTTTAGGAGTCATTAATTTACATAATATGAATTTGTCTCTTCTTGGTAAATGGTTATGGAAATTCAGGGACATTAGTGATAAGGCCATTTGGAAAGATATTATATCTAATTTTTATTACAATGGTAGTTATAATTTATACCATATTAGTTCTTCTAGTTTTAGAAATATTTCTTGTTTTTGGAAATCTATTTTAAAATGCAGTAATATCTTTAACTTGGGTTTAAATATTATAGTTCATTCTGGTAACTGTACTTCTTTTTGGCATGATAGTTGGATTTCTACTACTCCTCTTAAGATTGAGTTTAAAGATTTATATGATATTTGTAATTTCAAATTTGCATTAATCTCTGATGTTTTCAATTCTGATAGTGATCCTCCTTGGACTTTTAATTTTAATTGTATTTTAGAAGGACCTACTCTTAGACATCTTTTCTTGCTTTATGCTAAACTTAATCTTTATTATATTGACAATGATAATGACTTTATTAGTTGGGATTGGGATAAGAGTAAGAAATATACTTCTAATTCCTTTTACAAATTTATCAACTTTTCGGGGGTTTCTGTCAATTGTTTTAAATTCATTTGGAAGTCTAATGCTCCTCCTAAATCTAAGATTCATATGTGGCTCATCATTCATGGTAAGTTAAATACTATTGAATTTTTAAAAAAGAAAAATATTAGTATTGACAATAAATGTTTTTTTTGCAACACATTTTTTGAAGATATTAATCATATTTACTTTGATTGTTTGGATACCTATTTTATTCTTATTAAGATCCTTAATATTTTTGAGTTTCATATTAATTCTAGAATTTCTGATTGCTTATTTTATTGGAATTCTTTTAGATTCATGTTTAATAAGGATTTTAGATATTTGCTTGATTCTTTATTCATTATTTCTTGTTGGTATATTTGGTTTGAAAGAAACCAAAGAATTTTTAATAACAATTATCAACAAAATAACAAATTGATTATTTTAATCTCAAATTTCTGCTTAAAGTGGATTTCTAATCCTAAATATAAATTAGCTAAAAATAATTGCTTTAAGGACTATCTTAATAAGGTTAGAAATAATATTAACTCATTTAATCTTAACTCCAATTATACTGTTTCTAATAATTCTTTAAATCACATTTCTCTTTCTTTTCTAGGATCATAATTAGTTTCTTGTTTGTGTCTGATTATTCTAGCTTTAGTTCTCTCTTTTGGTTTCTATACACACATATATGTATATAAATTTTATTTATATACATATATGTGTTTCTCTCTTATTTGTTTGCTAGTTCTATTTCAGGTGTCGTTTAGGTTGGATGCGGGTTCTTCTCTTATCAGGTTTGCTGGATAGCATTTAGCTTTTTCAGACTTGCTGGATGGCTCTTCTCAGAGACGCGGATTGCTCCTGTCTTGTCTCTTGGTCTTCTTCTGATTTTCAGTTTGGTGCTCTTCCTTTTGTTAGATACCTCTAACACTTTAGTATTGGGTGGTGGCCTTGCCGGAGCTCGATACTAGGGTGTAATGGGCGGTGGCTTTGCCGGAGCTCATTCGAGGGGTTTCTACTGCTTTATTTTTATTGTTGTTTTAGACTTGCCACCTGTCAGGCATGTTGGCAGCTCCATTTTTTAGTTATATATATAGTATTCCATGTGTGCTCTCCTCTCATGATAGAGGATCACACATTTTTCTCAAAAAAATAAATAGATAATTCTATAATTCCTTGGATGTGTAACTTATCTGGATTAAAATATAAATGGATTTGGTTAACTAAAGTTATTAAAGTTCAAATATGAATTGTTTGATATTGTTATAAATCGTAAATTCGGTTAACGATCTATACTTTGGCTAAATTCTATTGGATATTTCTTTCTGAATTATTCTTGTCTGGAGCAACGAATGGTCGGGAAAATTAAAATAGTTGGATTAAAGTAATGATACGTTTTATACGAAATAAAATCTGTAACAAATTCCTATGATTGAATGTTTCCACCCTAAATGATAGATTGCTTACCCTTTTAGATTTATTATTGGGGTTTGAAGAGAACGGGATCTCATATCAGCGATATCCGGAACCACTTCGATTTAATAAGCACTACAATTATTTATGTATTTGATTATAGAGTCTTATAGGCTGGAATTGAATAAACTAAGTAAATCTGACCATTAAAATTTAGTAATGGTACTTCGACATTATTTTTGGGCAATAAGTTTTTGGCTATAACAGAATAAAAACTCATAGTGATATACGGGTTACCCTTGCTTTATAACTTAAGTATTTCAAATTTAAGTTGGTTCTACTCATGCTGATTTCCAGCCTGACTCGGGTGTTACTTGTTGTAATGCTCGGGTCAGACTAAGTATTACAGATTTTCAGGTTAGGACATTGGAGCTCAGGAGACGAGCTGGATGACAAAGGCGTATTGATTAGATTCCGCTGTGTATTATAGACTGAAAAGTCAGTATATTAGGACAAGTTATTATAACTGTCCAGATTTATTGTACTAAGATATCTTGTATGTATATTGATAGTTACAGCTTTTCTTTGTATAAATGATATTATTTCATATTATATTTTGTTTCGCTGTGATTGTTGTTTTTCTTTCTTCTTCTATCTCCTTTTCTTCTTAACCCTAACATCCTGGTATATCCGGCACTTGATTGCTCGACACTCTATATAGTGAACGTATTAGTGCCGATGGGTCGAAAATCTTTGGGCCGTTACACTAACCCTATAAGTTACCCAATTATCATCACTGGCAATAAAATCGATTCAAGTTCAAGCAAAAAAAAAGAGCAAGCACCAATCCAAAACTAGAATTAAAGCCGAGCATAATCAAAATCGAAAAAGTAAAATCACATACCAATTTAATCCAAGCATTCAAGCTCGACATTTGAAGCATCCTCAAAGCAATACGAAGAAACATCAAAGCTAACTGAGAAACAAGTGCGTTCTAGCATTCAATTTGAACGTTAATTCCAGTGGAGGCTTCAATCGAACAGAAACCCTAAAATTCAAAAAGAGGTACAATTGGTCGAAGTCATCACAAACAAAAGAAAAGAGGAAGGCATTCTTTTTACTTTAACTTGTTATTGGGCTGGTCTAGTTTATTTTATTTTTTGGCTTAATTGATATATAGGGTATTGTTTAGTTGTTTTATTTTAGTTTGTAATTTTCTTTTAAAATTGTGTAACTCCCTAGTCTCATGACTAGGTAACGAACTACGGTGGTGTAGTTCGAGAACTCGCAAATAAATGGCTGAGTTGTGGTAAGGTTTTGAGCGTATACTTAGGTTAGTCATTAGCGGGTGTCGCAAGTTTACATATATAAGCGTCTGACTACTTAATTTCTAGTAGAAACCTTGGGGGCAGCACATAGGCAAGGTTTTGCCAAAGCTGGGTAAATTTGTGTGGGACCTCTTTTGCATTATAATCTGTGATTGTTTTTATTTCCACGTTAATTTTTATTATTATTAGTATCACCTATTCACCCCCCTTCTAGGGTGAAAATGATCCTACAAGTGGTACTAGAGCAAGGAATAATAGCATAGATGTTTAATCCTAGTTGCAAATCTTGTGAGAGTCGGTCCAATATTATTCCCCCTATTTTTAATGGTAAAGATTTTTAAAATTGGAAATTAAAAATGGAATTTTATTTAAAACCTGTTAATTCTAAATGTTGGGATATTATTGAAAATGGGTGTGATATAGTAGACAAGAAAAATACTTCGATTAATACTCTTACTATGCATATATTATATTCTCATATTAATCAAGATAATTTTAACCATATCTCTCATCGTGAAAGCGCACAGGAAATCAGGAATAGTTTTAATGCAATATATGGCGCAAAATTCAACAACGGTGAGAAATCCTCCACAATCGAATAAGTTAAATGTAACGTCCCGGAAATTTTCGACTTTCGAAAATTCAACATCGATACTCACTTTATCGATTGCCGAGAAATCGAAGGCCGGAAACCCAAAATGTTATGGTTTAAGAAAAGGAAAGAGGTAGAAGAAGAGAGAAAAGGATAGAAAATAGAGAGAAAAGAAAATAGAACGGAACTGAAAGAAATAACAGAACAACATCAGAATCTCACAATCGTAGCGGAACAACATATAATAGATAAATGAATAATCTTTAAACAAAGAACTATATCAGTTATTACATTTTATATATTACATTACATCATCATCAGAGTGTACAACAACATACAACAACAAACAGTGCAGCGGGAAAAGAAATACTATATACTAGTAATACGCCATGCCATCCATCTTGCCTCCAGCAACTCCAGAATATCCAGAATATCCTGATAAACCTAACTCTTAACTGCCCGTGTGGAAATTGGTGGGCACCCAGAGTTTAGGAAGGAAAACAATAAACTCCGAGTCAGTCATGTGACTGGTGTGAGAACTCAAAACAGTTTATTTTATCTTTAAAAATAAAAATAGAGGAATATTTTTTTTTAAATCAATTCGCAATGCTTTTAAGAATGAGACTACCATAAGGCCTCCCGCACACACACACAATGCAAACGCAGAATCGGAGGAGATTTCTCCTTATGATAGTCAAAGATGCTTGATACGCATTAAAAAGAAACATTTGATATTATTACTAGTGCATAGTGTAGAGATTATTTCGAAAATAAAGATATAAATCTTAGCCAACATACGACCATTATCGTATGCCTACTATAGCTACCATGTTCAATAGCGGGTTACCGCCACATTCCATAGCAGGTTATACAACTAAACCGTACAAGGCTCGTATTTGAAGAATGGATTTTCCAACAAATGGTCAGGCCAAGGAACTTCCCATTGCCACATGGAAACGCCTCTGGAAGGACGCCCCGAGAACCAACCGTTCTCTGCTAAACAAAGCCGGGAATCCCTTTTCCCAAGGGATATTACAAACCCTCAGATATGCCACCCCCGCTCCTTTGGAACCTTTAAACGAGAGCTCTCTAAGCAACATCACACCATAATAACAAGTGTTTCAACATGAGTAAGTATCTGGGCTCCATACCATGATACTACCCTTTTCCAGAAGGAATGGTCATACCCTAGGGAAGCGATCCCTGGAAACCTTGCCGCACAATTCCTGTTTCGACCATTACCGGTTTGTGAGGCTCGACGAAGTCACGTCCACAAAAACATACTTTATACAAAAGCCATGCTTTGGGTCAACAAATGATCATAGAAATGATCACCAAGATAGACGATCAAACAAATGATCCTATCACAAATAATCAACACAATGATCATTTCACAGCAACACTCAACATGTCACATTACCAAATTGGGAATATATCGCTGATAAACTTCAACTACATAACCTCTGAGCTCGTACGTCTCAGAGAAGGGTGTTAAGCTAAAAGAATAAATTCTCCGCCACCAACAGAAATATATTTGAAAGAAATCGGCTTTATATCTCAACTTGTAATGTCAGACATACAATCCATACAAGTCTGTTCCGGGCTCGAACAAAACCGAAGGCACTTACAAAGAAGTCCTTGCAATCCGGATAATCTCTAATCACGTCCGGACTTCCCATCACATAGGGAGTCTCTATACCGTAGCTACTCGGTGCAAAGACAATCGACGAGTTGTCCTTTCGCTTTCAAAAAGATCCGGTCTTCAACACCGGTCTTCAAATGCAATTCATAACGACGTATCACATATTCGGAATGGGTTATACGACCCCATGGTCCTTTCCCGGTTAACCCGAATAGTGAGCGCTTATTCAAAAATAAGTGTGGCATTCAAATTCAAACAAATCACATCAAATACCCATTCAAAGGGAAATATTGATAGTCGGTTATTGAACTATCAATGGATATGCACACATCACCAGATCCCCAATAATTTTCCAAATTATTTATATTTTCCAAAATATCTTTACAAGATATATTATTTTCAATACTTCAAAAATAAATCAATATTTATTTTTAAATAACTTCCCCTTTAATTCATAAATTCTATAGTGAATTTTCAATCCAAAATATCCATGCATATACGATTTCAATTATTCATTCCAATTTATCTTCAAAAAGATAAATTCTCAAAATATTCACTTTATATTGGAAAACATTTCCATACTTATTTATTCATAAGTAATTCACAAATTTTATTTATTTTCAACCTTTGGAAAATATTCAATATACTTAAATCGAGATTAAGTATATATTTCATTCTTTAAGGAAATCATTCTCTTAAACATATTTATTTGGCCAAAACGAATGTTACGTAAAACATCGTTACGACAACCCAAAATCACTAGTATAGGGATTCGAAATTAAAATAGATATATAAATCCCAATACTATACAAAACATTTCCTTTCGGAAATGATTTACTATAACAACAGTGTTATAGTCCACTATTTCCTTTTATTTCTCGAAAACGTTTATTTCAACAATGAATGTTGAAATCTATGGTTTCGAATCTTAACACATTTTAAAACATCGTTAGATCGTTTTAATTCTATTTAAAACATCAAATCTAAACATTTTCTTTAACATATTATTCACTATTCAAAAACGTGAATATACTACGTTAACCAATTTCATCATTTCTATACATTTCATTTCAAAGGATTATTCACGGTCAAAACGTGAATATAACTCCATTAATAGGTTACAACAATTTACTTATCAAAATAAGTCGTTTGCAGATTTATAAAACAACGTTTATAACTCCATTTCTATTTATTTTATAACAACTTCCTTTTATAAATTCCTTTATTAACCTATTCAATTTATAACTCAATTATAAAACAAAAGTTCATATCATAAGTGAAATACTTATAATTTATTTGTTTGCAAAATCGTTCCTTTGAACTCCATAATTATAAATCTTATAACTTATAAGATTCAATTATTTATCCAAATCTATTCTTTCAATAACTTTATAACTTTTATAAACCTACTGCTTATAAAATTCCATTTATAACTTCACCGTTTATAATTCTATAAATTTCATTCATTTATGAAATCCATTCATAATTCATTCTAACACTTATAAAAACTCGTTTTATAATTCAAATATTTTCATTTATAAATTATCAATTTTATAAACCTTTTATACAAATCAATTTATATTATTATTCTTTTAAAACATCTTTAATCTCCTTTATTATTTCACCATTTTGATTCATAAAATAATTAAATTTTATAAATCCTATATTTCAACTTTTCATAATAAATTCAATTATCCCGATTTAAATTCTTTTATAAAATCATTAATCCCATATTTTCAAAAATCAACCTTTAACCATATTTCTCAAAAACCATAATTTTTATAACATTAAAATTATAACGTTTATTTATTTAAAATGAATCAATTCCAAAATATTTTATAAACTTATACTTTCAAAAATCACTTTAAAAACATTTTAAAATTCCAAAACTTGGTCCTATGATGCTACACACCAAATAGTCAATCACGACTACAACGATATCATATATCGATATGAAAATCAATCAAATATCAAAATATCTGAAATCAAATAAATACTGTTGAGGAATCCAGTTGGATCCCTCCAACCTGTTTTCCTGCATCCACAAACATTAGCACAATACCAATTTCGCTCCAGTACGAAATTATCGCGGTATATGGGATTTAAAATATTATCCGCTTAATAGACGGCGCAATAGGGTCTCATCTGCTAAAAAAATGCGGGGAATCAATAACTCCAATATATACATATGCCAATATATATATATATATATATTGCTATTATATATAATACCAATTTCACTGTTTATGAAATATTCGTGGTATATGTTTTTAATAAATAACATCCGCTTACTAACGGCGCATAATGTCTATTTTAACAATCAATAGATAACAATCATCATTCAAACATGCATTCAAATATTTTAAATCTAACTATTTAAAATAAAAATCGAAACTGATTCGATTGAGTGAGAAGTTCTCACCTTGATTTTATTTCCGTTTTAGCGATTTATTTCGAATAAAATTAAACGCGCGTTTAATTTTACCCAAAATTCTCACTAACTCCAAACGACTCCAATCCAACTCCATCGCGTAGTGCTCGTCCATACGATTCCAACACAACTGGTTTCGCGCGTTTTCGACCTCGTATGAAAAAGTTATGCATTTTATAGTTTACACGAATTTATAGAACTAAATTACAATATAAATTTTAAAATTTTAAACCTAGACTAATATTGGCCGTGAGATCCTGTTGCATGCATCTTGACCGTGCACAAGCTTCTCCTTCTTCACGCAAAAACTACAGGAAGCCGAACCCATACTTCAAACCCTAACCCTAATACACGCGACAAATACAAGCACCTCCAGGCCGATCAGGGAACGCCAATCGATAGCCCACCCCCTACTCCATCAATGCCCCAAACCCGAGCAAGCTCGGTCGTGCATTCTTCACGCAAAATAAGGCCGAACGGCCACTCTTCCAACGCGACCTGCCACCAATCCACAACTCCAAACACGATCTCCACCGTTCAGATTGTAGCTCTCACTCCCCTCTCCAACTTTCATGTTGAAAGTTTTGGCTAAAACTGAATAGATGAAGAGAGATTAGAGGGAGAAGGTGACCAATTTTCGGCCATTGATGGGGGGTACTGGCGGCTAGGGTTTTATAAAACCTAATATTTTTTTTTTAATTTATGAAGGCTTAGGGTCTATTTATAGAGGAAAAACGAACACTATTCATCCGGGTTTTCCAAACTCCGATTTACGCGCCGTAACCAGCGTTTCTAGGGTTTACCCCGCGTTCCGGACACAATGGAATAGGTTTCGGAAGCTAATTCGGACATCTGTGCGAGTTATGGCAATAAACGTTCAATTTAAATTAAATCGATTTAAACGATTTCCTAGGCGTTTTAATTTGTACCGGACAAACGGTAAATCCAATTGACACGAAATTTGAAACCTTACAATAATATCACATTACGGATCTGATGAAACTAGTTTCGTCGAAATCCGAGACTGTTTGAAAAATGGCTATTTTAACTCGCCAAATTAAAATTAAAAATAATTTGATGTGTTTCGAGCTGCCACGATCAGACGATAACTCCGATTGCTACGAAAATTGAAATCCGGTAATAACTAACTATTACGGATCCAATGGAACTGGTCTCGTCCAATTCTGAGACTGTTCAAAATATGGCTATTTTCACTAGTCGATTAAATATTAAAATATTCAATTTTCACAAATTAACTTTTAATTCGATTTTAAAAGTTCTAAAATATCGTTCTAACTCCAATATGATAAAATAAAATTTTACAAATCATTTTCAATCATATTTAACTCAATTTTCAATTATTTCCATAATTTAACATATTAAATTATCGATTTAATTATCCAATTAAATCCAATTAGTCAAAATAAAATTTATTCGACTCATAAATTCACTTATTAATATTTAAAATTAATTAAATATTAAAATTTTAATTATCAAAAATCCTGGGTCGTTACAATCTTCCCCCCTTAAAAGAATTTCGTCCTCGAAATTATCAAATAAGAAAAGTTATAGAATCTATTAATTTTCCCAAAACAAATTTAAACTTCTTACAATCTTTACTAAGTTTTCAAATCATACTTAGTTATATTTTCAAAAACAATTACTATGGTTTAACTTTCAATTCCAAATCAAAGTTAAAGTTTTCAAAATTTTCCAATTTTCTCAAATTTTTTCTAACGCCTTAAATTTTCGGAAAAATTCGCTATAGTCTCCTTTGCGCGGCTCGGTCCGAAAAAAAAATGACAGTATATATATCACAAATATACATCTCATCAAGTAATGAGGCATCCCGCAGGGAAAAAAGGTAAAAGTACGGTATGTAATCCGAGATATGTACCTTATTATATTATTAGCGAGCATATACGGCTAATATAGCGCGAAAGCGAGCTCCAAATGCGAAGCAAACGCGATCCGCACCTACTAAACACTCAACAAACAACATGAGAATCATGTATATAGACAATAGTATCGATATACAACATATAGCAACAAAATAACTATATATGCCAACATAGAAAATGCAATAAAAGCAACAAATGCAAACATCAACCAACTATCATCCAACTAGTATTCATAACCAATAAATATTCATTCATATTCTCATTAATATTCAATGAATTGGGTTTTCAATTTAATCACATTTGATTCATTAACAGTGGATGTTTTTACTAACATTCATTTTCGATTAGTTTATATTCACTAATTCATATTCAAGTTGGTTCACTTCCAAATCAAATTCAATTCCATTAACTTAATGAATTATATACAATCAACTAACAATCATATAACAACCAATGTATATTAATTACAACCAAATTCCTTTGCTTATCAATTGGTTTAACACCATCACTTTCAATTGGTTTAATTAATTGATTTTTTTTATTCAATCTTTCAACTTCCAATAACCTTAGATTTTAATGAATTAACACTTACATTCATTATTTCATATCAACTTAATTCACATTCGATTGATTTAACATTCAATCCATTAATTCAATTCAATTACAAAGTTGAATTTCATTACATAACTCAAGTTCATATTTATCACTTAATTTTATTAATTTATTTTGATACCAATATCAACTTCATTCAACATCACTTAAGTTATATTCCATTTAACTTTAAATTCATTTTTATTTACAACTCATATTCATATAGTTTCACTTCTCATATATATAAGTTTATTTCACAATTGTAATTCACTTTAATTATAATTCAATTCTTATAATTCTTTTGCTTATACAATTATTCTTTTATTTTAGATTATTCAAACAACTAAACAATCAACTTATATACACTTTAATAATTCTGAAAAATTATTCCTTTATATATAAAAATAATCAAGGTAAAATTATTTTATTTACCCAATTTAAAACAATACTGTGTCGAATTGTTCTGTACAAGTGTTTAGAGATCCCTATCAACAACGTTAATTACTCGTATTAACCAGAATCTATATACCACTCAACAAACCAATCATCACAATATAACAATTTTATATATTCACTAACAAATACGCTCTCATAGCTATTATTACACTCAAACTCATTCTAGAGTGCTACTGACTCTATCTCTAATGAGTAATACCCAACAGAACCATGGTTGTCGCTTAACCATATGCTCTGATACCAGATGTAACGTCCCGGAAATTTTCGACTTTCGATAATTCAACATCGATACTCACTTTATCGACTGCCGAGAAATCGAAGGCCGAAAACCCGAAATGTTATGGTTTAAGAAAAGGAAAGAGGTAGAAGAAGAGAGAAAAAGATAGAAAATAGAGAGAAAAGAAAATAGAACGGAACTGAAAGAAATAACAGAACAACATCAGAATCTCACAATCGCAGCGGAACAACATATAATAGATAAATGAATAATCTTTAAACAAAGAACTATATCAGTTATTACATTTTATACATTACATTACATCATCATCAGAGTGTACAACAACATACAACAACAAACAGTGCAGCGGAAAAAGAAATACTATATACTAGTAATACGCCATGCCATCCATCTTGCCTCCAGCAACTCCAGAATATCCAGAATATCCTGATAAACCTAACTCTTAACTGCCCGTGTGGAAATTGGTGGGCACCCAGAGTTTAGGAAGGAAAACAATAAACTCCGAGTCAGTCATGTGACTGGTGTGAGAACTCAAAACAGTTTATTTTATCTTTAAAAATAAAAATAGAGGAATATTTTTTTTTAAATCAATTCGCAATGCTTTTAAGAATGAGACTACCATAAGGCCTCCCGCACACACACACAATGCAAACGCAGAATCGGAGGAGATTTCTCCTTATGATAGTCAAAGATGCTTGATACGCATTAAAAAGAAACATTTGATATTATTACTAGTGCATAGTGTAGAGATTATTTCGAAAATAAAGATATAAATCTTAGCCAACATACGACCATTATCGTATGCCTACTATAGCTACCATGTTCAATAGCGGGTTACCACCACATTCCATAGCAGGTTATACAACTAAACCGTACAAGGCTCGTATTTGAAGAATGGATTTTCCAACAAATGGTCAGGCAAAGGAACTTCCCATTGCCACATGGAAACGCCTTTGGAAGGACGCCCCGAGAACCAACCGTTCTCTGCTAAACAAAGCCGGGAATCCCTTTTCCCAAGGGATATTACAAACCCTCAGATATGCCACCCCCGGTCCTTTGGAACCTTTAAACGAGAGCTCTCTAACCAACGTCACACCATAATAATAAGTGTTTCAACATAAGTAAGTATCTGGGCTCCATACCATGATACTACCCTTTTCCAGAAGGAATGGTCATACCCTAGGGAAGCGATCCCTGGAAACCTTGCCGCACAATTCCTGTTTCGACCATTACCGGTTTGTGAGGCTCGACGAAGTCACGTCCACAAAAACATACTTTATACAAAAGCCATGCTTTGGGTCAACAAATGATCATAGAAATGATCACCAAGATAGACGATCAAACAAATGATCCTATCACAAATAATCAACACAATGATCATTTCACAGCAACACTCAGCATGTCACATTACCAAATTGGGAATATATCGCTGATAACCTTCAACTACATAACCTCTGAGCTCGTACGTCTCAGAGAAGGGTGTTAAGCTAAAAGAATAAATTCTCCGCCACAAACAGAAATATATTTGAAAGAAATCGGCTTTATATCTCAACTTGTAATGTCAGACATACAATGCATACAAGTCTGTTCCAGGCTCGAACAAAACCGAAGGCACTTACAAAGAAGTCCTTGCAATCCGGATAATCTATAATCACGTCCGGACTTCCCATCACATAGGGAGTCTCTATACCGTAGCTACTCGGTGCAAAGACAATCGACGAGTTGTCCTTTCGCTTTCAAAAAGATCCGGTCTACAACACCGGTCTTCAAATGCAATTCGTAACGACGTATCACATATTCGGAATGGGTTATACGACCCCATGGTCCTTTCCCGGTTAACCCGAATAGTGAGCGCTTATTCAAAAATAAGTGTGGCATTCAAATTCAAACAAATCACATCAAATACCCATTCAAAGGGAAATATTGATAGTCGGTTATTGAACTATCAATGGATATGCACACATCACCAGATCCCAAATAATTTTCCAAATTATTTATATTTTCCAAAATATCTTTACAAGATATATTATTTTCAATACTTCAAAAATAAATCAATATTTATTTTTAAACAACTTCCCCTTTTATTCATAAATTCTATAGTGAATTTTCATTCCAAAATATCCATGCATATACGATTTCAATTATTCATTCCAATTTATCTTCAAAAAGATAAATTCTCAAAATATTCACTTTATATTGGAAAACATTTCCATACTTATTTATTCATAAGTAATTCACAAATTTTATTTATTTTCAACCTTTGGAAAATATTCAATATACTTAAATCGAGATTAAGTATATATTTCATTCTTTAAGGAAATCATTCTCTTAAACATATTTATTTGGCCAAAACGAATGTTACGTAAAACATCGTTACGACAACCCAAAATCACTAGTATAGGGATTCGAAATTAAAATAGATATATAAATCCCAATACTATACAAAACATTTACTTTCGGAAATCATTTACTATAACAACAGTGTTATAGTCCACTATTTCCTTTTATTTCTCGAAAACGTCTATTTCAACAATGAATGTTGAAATCTATGGTTTCGAATCTTAACACATTTTAAAACATCGTTAGATCGTTTTAATTCTATTTAAAACATCAAATCTAAACATTTTCTTTAACATATTATTTACTATTCAAAAACGTGAATATACTACGTTAACCAATTTCATCATTTCTATACATTTCATTTCAAAGGATTATTCACAGTCAAAACGTGAATATAACTCCATTAATAGGTTACAACAATTTACTTATCAAAATAAGTCGTTTGCGGATTTATAAAACAACGTTTATAACTCCATTTCTATTTATTTTATAACAACTTCCTTTTATAAATTCCTTTATTAACCTATTCAATTTATAACTCAATTATAAAACAAAAGTTCATATCATAAGTGAAATACTTATAATTTATTTGTTTGCAAAATCGTTCCTTTGAACTTCATAATTATAAATCTTATAACTTATAAGATTTAATTATTTATCCAAATCTATTCTTTCAATAACTTTATTAATTTTATAAACCTACTGCTTATAAAATTCCATTTATAACTTCACCGTTTATAATTCTATAAATTTCATTCATTTATGAAATCCATTCATAATTCATTCTAACACTTATAAAAACTCGTTTTATAATTCAAATATTTTCATTTATAAATTATCAATTTTATAAATCTTTTATATAAATCAATTTATATTATTATTCTTTTAAAACATCTTTAATCTCCTTTATTATTTCACCATTTTGATTCATAAAATAATTAAATTTTATAAATCCTATATTTCAACTTTTCATAATAAATTCAATTATCCCGATTTAAATTCTTTTATAAAATCATTAATCCCATATTTTCAAAAATCAACCTTTAACCATATTTCTCAAAAACCATAATTTTTATAACATTAAAATTATAACGTTTATTTATTTAAAATGAATCAATTCCAAAATATTTTATAAACTTATACTTTCAAAAATCACTTTAAAAACATTTTAAAATTCCAAAACTTGGTCCTATGATGCTACACACCAAATAGTCAATCACGACTACAACGATATCATATATCGATATGAAAATCAATCAAATATCAAAATATATGAAATCAAATAAATACTGTTGAGGAATCCAGTTGGATCCCTCCAACCTGTTTTCCTGCATCCACAAACATTAGCACAATACCAATTTCGCTCCAGTACGAAATTATCGCGGTATATGGGATTAAAAATATTATCCGCTTAATAGACGGCGCAATATGGTCTCATCCGCTAAAAAAAATACGGGGAATCAATAACTCCAATATATACATATGCCAATATATATATATATATATTGCTATTATATATAATACCAATTTCACTGTTTATGAAATATTCGCGGTATATGTTTTTAATAAATAACATCCGCTTACTAATGGCGCATAATGTCTATTTTAACAATCAATAGATAACAATCATCATTCAAACATGCATTCAAATATTTTAAATATAACTATTTAAAATAAAAATCGAAACTGATTCGATTGAGTGAGAAGTTCTCACCTTGATTTTATTTCCGTTTTAACGATTTATTTCGAATAAAATTAAACGCGCGTTTAATTATACCCGAAATTCTCACTAACTACAAACGACTCCAATCCAAATCCATCGCGTAGTGCTCGTCTATACGATTCCAACACAACTGGTTTCGCGCGTTTTCGACCTCGTATGAAAAAGTTATGCATTTTATAGTTTACACGAATTTATAGAACTAAATTACAATATAAATTTTAAAATTTTAAACCTAGACTAATATTGGCCGTGAGATCCTGTTGCATGCATCTTGACCGTGCGCAAGCTTCTCCTTCTTCACGCAAAAACTACAGGAAGCCGAACCCATACTTCAAACCCTAACCCTAATACACGCGACAAATACAAGCACCTCCAGGCCGATCAGGGAACGCCAATCGATAGCCCACCCCCTACTCCATCAACGCCCCAAACCCGAGCAAGCTCGGTCGTGCATTCTGCACGCAAAATAAGGCCGAACGGCCACTCTTCCAACGCGACCTGCCACCAATCCACAACTCCAAACACGATCTCCACCATTCAGATTGTAGCTCTCACTCCCCTCTCCAACTTTCATGTTGAAAGTTTTGGCTAAAACTGAATAGATGAAGAGAGATTAGAGGGAGAAGGTGACCAATTTTCGGCCATTGATGGGGGGTACTGGCGGCTAGGGTTTTATAAAACCTAATATATATTTTTTTTAATTTATGAAGGCTTAGGGTCTATTTATAGAGGAAAAACGAACACTATTCATCCGGGTTTTCCAAACTCCGATTTACGCGCCGTAACCAGCGTTTCTAGGGTTTACCCCACGTTCCGGACACAATGGAACAGGTTTCGGAAGCTAATTCGGACATATGTGCGAGTTATGGCAATAAACGTTCGATTTAAATTAAACCGATTTAAACGATTTCCTAGGCGTTTTAATTTGTACCGGACAAACGGTAAATCCAATTGACACAAAATTTGAAACCTTACAATAATATCACATTATGGATCCGATGAAACTGGTTTCGTCGAAATCCGAGACTGTTTGAAAAATGGCTATTTTAACTCGCCAAATTAAAATTAAAAATAATTCGATGCGTTTCGAGCTGCCACGATCAAACGATAACTCCGATTGCTACGAAAATTGAAATCCGGTAATAACTAACTATTACGGATCCAATGGAATTGGTCTCGTCCAATTCTGAGACTGTTCAAAATATGGCTATTTTCACTAGTCGATTAAATATTAAAATATTCAATTTTCACAAATTAACTTTTAATTCGATTTTAAAAGTTCTAAAATATCGTTCTAACTCCAATATGATAAAATAAAATTTTACAAATCATTTTCAATCATATTTAACTCAATTTTCAATTATTTCCATAATTTAACATATTAAATTATCGATTTAATTATCCAATTAAATCCAATTAGTCAAAATAAAATTTATTCGACTCATAAATTCACTTATTAATATTTAAAATTAATTAAATATTAAAATTTTAATTATCAAAAATCCTGGGTCGTTACATTAAAGAAAAATGCTTGACAGGATTTGCAAGAGATAGCATTGATGAAGATTCAATAGCCATTGAGATAAGTGATCTTTCATTCAATGATTTAGTTCTCTTGCGCTGAAAATTAATTGAAAATAATGATGCTCTTGAGATGAAAGTAAGTTGAAAAGGGAACAATCTAAACTGCATCAGAAAAATAATGATTTGGAAAATGAGCTTCAAAATATTAAGAAAAATAAAAATTCTAATTGCAAAAGGTGTTTGGACTATGAAATTTTTTTCTCCTGTTTTCATGAAAACTTTCAAAAGTTAGAAAACGAAATTTTAGTTTGGAAGGAAAACAAAATCGAGTTGATTTGTAAAAATAATATTTTACAATAAGAGTTGGATAGTTTTAAGATGACAGAAAATTCTAAATGTAAGATTTTTGAAAAGAAATTAAATGAGGTCGACAAAAATTTCAAAACCCTTAAAAAAGAAAATGTGACTTTGAGCAAATCTGAAATTATTCGATTAAGTCACGAGTTTGAAAAAGAGATTGAAAAAAATCAAGGATTTTGAAAAAATTGAATTTAAAAATCTCCAAATCTTTGAAATCGAGATGCTAGAAATTGAGACTAAAATTAGAGAGCCTGAAAATGAAAATGTGGGATTGAAAATGAATAATTTTGAAAAGAGAGATAGTACCATTACTTATTGTTTGAAGTTAATAAATGAAAATAAACTTTTAAATCCAAAGTTAATAAATCTAAGTTGATTACTAGCAATTTTTTCCTTAGAGAAAAATCATTCAATATGCTCTTTGAAAATCGACTCTTCGTGAATAAAAGAAAACGATTTGTGTAACGACCCAGAATTTTTATTAATTAAAATATGAATATTTAATTAATTTTAAATATTAATAAGTGAATTTATAAGTCGAATAAATTTTTATTTGAATTATTGGATTTAATTGAATAATTAAATCGATGATTTAATATGTTAAATTATGGAAATAATTGAAAATTGGGTTAAATATGATTGAAAATGATTTGTAAAATTTTATTTTATCATATGGAAGTTAGAAAGATATTTTAGAACTTTTAAAATCGAATTAAAAGTTAATTTGTGAAAATTGAATATTTTAATATTAAATCGACTAGTGAAAATAGTCAATTTTTGAACAGTCTCAGAATTGAACGAAACTAGTTCCATTGGATCCGTAATAGTTAGTTATTATCGGATTTCAATTTTCGTGTCAATCGGAGCTATCGTTTGATCGTGGCAGCTCGAAACGCATCGATTTATTTTTAATTTAAATTTGGCGAGTGAAAATAGCCATTTTTCAAAAAGTCTCGGATTTCGACGAAACCAGTTTCATCGGATCCGTAATGTGATATTATTGTAAGGTTTCAAATTTCAAGTCAATTGGATTTACCGTTTGTCCGTTACAAATTAAAACGCCTAGAAAATCGCTTAAATCGGTTTAATTCAAATTGAGCGTTTACAGCCATAACTCGCACAGATGTCCGAATTAGCTTTCGAAACCTGTTCCATTGTGTCCGGAACGCGGGGTAAACCCTAGAAATGTTGGTTACGGCGCCTAAATCGGAGTTCGGAATTTCCGGATGAATAGTGTCGAACGAAACTCTATAAATAGCACCACTCTCTTCATAATTTGATAAAAAATCATTCCAAACCCTAATTTCATAAGCACAGCCGCCACCCCCCCTGAACGACCAGAATTTGCCAAACTTCTTTCCTCTAGATCTTCCAATCCATCAGCAATTAGATGAAGCTTCCAACTAGAAAGTTGTAGAGCACGACACGAACTAGAGATCCAACGGTTATGATCGAATTTGGAGCGACGATGGAGGAGAAAAGGGGGCCGTTCTCTTCAGGCCTGCGCACGAAATTCGAGGCTCATCATGAGGCCGAGCTCCACATGCTTCAGGCCGAGCATAGCTTAGGTCATGAGCTTCGAGATGAAGGTGGTTTGATCGAATTTCGTTGAGTAATCGCGATGCAAATGCTAACCCTAGTTGAATGGTTATGGGTTTGGTGGTTGCGGCAAATAGCCTGTAGACGTGAGATAGAGGAGAAGAGAAAATGCACGGGCCTGATTTCTTGGCCTTGGAATGCACGGCTATGATCTAGCCTAGGTTTAAAATTTTATATTTAAGTTGTAATTAGTTATATAAAATTAGTGCAAACTTCAAATATTCATAACTTTTTCATACGAGGTCGAAAACGTGCGAAACCAGTTGCGTTGGAATCGTATGGACGAGCACTACACGATGGAGTTGGTTTGGAGTCATTTGGAGTTAGTGAGAATTTTGGGTAAAATTAAACGTATTCGAAATAAATCGCTAAAACGGAAATAAAATCAAGGTGAGAACTTCTCACTCAATCGAATCAGTTTCGATTTTATTTTAAATAATTAGATTTAAAATATTTGAATGCATGTTTGAATGTTGATTAATATCTATTGATTGTTAAAATAGACATTATGCGCCGTTAGTAAGCGGATGTTATTTATTAAAAACATATACCGCGAATATTTCATAAACAGTGAAATTGGTATTATATATAATATCAATATATATATATTGGCATATATATATATTGCAGTTGTTGATTTCCCGCATTTATTTGTTTAGCGGATGAGACCCTATTACGCCGTTATTAAGCGGATAATATTTAATAAGAACATGTACCGCGATAATTTCGTACTGGAGCGAAATTGGTATTGTGCTAATGTTTTTGGATGCAGGAAAACAGGTTGGAGGGATCCAACTGGATTCCTCAACAGTATTTATTTGATTTCAGATATTTTGATATTTGATGGATTTTCATATTGATATATGATATCGTTGTTGTCGTGATTGACTATTTGGTATGTAGCATCATTGGACCAAATTTTGGGATTTTAAAATGATTTTTAAAGTGATTTTGAAAATATACTATATTTTTGGAATAGATTCATTTTAAATAAATAAACGTTATAATTTTTAAAGTTATAAAAATTATGATTTTTGAGAAATACAGTTAAAAACTGATTTTTGAGAATATGATGCTAATGATTTTATAAAATAGTTTAATTGGGATTTTAGAATTTATTGTGAAAAGTTTAAATATAGGATTTATAAAATTTAATTATTTTATGAATCAAAATGGTGAAATTATAAAGGAGATTAAATATGTTTTAAAAGGATAATATAAATTGATTTATATTAAGAGATTTATAAATGGATATTTATAAATTGAAATATGGACATTATAAAACGAGTTTTTATAAGTGTTTGAATGAAGTGAAAATGAATTTCATAATTGAATGGAATTTATAGAATTTTATACGGTGAAGTTATAAATGGAATTTTATAAGCAGTAGGTTTATAAAATTTATTAAGTTATTAAAATAATGATTTTGGATAAATGAATGAATCTTATAAGTTATAAGATTTATAATTTGGGAAGTTAAAAAGAACGATTTTGTAAAATAATCGTTTTATAAGTATTTAACTTATAATATGAACTTTTAGTTTATAATTGAGTTATAAACTGGAATAGGTTAATAAAAGAATTTATAAAAAGAAAGTTTTTATAAATAAATAGAAATGGAATTTATAAACGTTGTTTATAAATTCGCAAACAACTTATTTTGATAAGTTAATTGTTGAAACTTATTAATGGAGTTATATTCACGTTTTTGACTGTGAATAATCCTTTAAAATGAAATATATAAAAGAATGAAAATTTGTTAACGTAATATATTCACGTTTTGAATGGTGAACAATTAGTTAAAGAAAATGTTTAGATTTGATGTTTAAATAGAATTAAAACGATCTAACGATGTTTTAAAAGGTGTTGAGATTCGAAACCATAGATTTCAACATTTATTGTTGAAATAGACGTTTTCGAGAAATAGAAGGAAATAATGGACTATAACACTGTTGTTATAGTAAATGATTTCCGAAAGGAAATGTTTTGTATAGTATTGGGATTTATATATCTATTTTAATTTCGAATCCCTATACTAGTGATTTTGGGTTGTCGTAACGATGTTTTACGCAACATTCGTTTTGGCCCAAATAAATATGTTTAAGAGAATGATTTCCTTAAAGAATGAAATATATACTTAATTTCGATTGAAGTATATTGAATATTTTCCAAGTGTTGAAAATAAATAAAAATTGTGAATTACTTATGAATAAATAAGTAAGGAATTGTTTTCCAATATAAAGTGAATATTTTAAGAATTTATCTTTTTGAAGATAAATTGAAAAGAAAATTGAAATGAATAATTGAAATCGAATATTCATTGATATCTTGGAATTATAAATTCACTAAGGAATTTATAAAGGAAGTGGAATTTGTTTAAAAATAAATATTGATTTATTTTTGAAGTATTGAAATTTAATATCTAGTGAAGATATTTTGGAAAATAAATAATTTGGAAAATTATTTGGAATCCGGTGATGTGTGCATATCAATTGATAGTTCAATAACCGACTATCAATATTTCCCTTTGAATGGGTAATTGATGTGATTTGTTTGAATGTGAATGCCACACTTATTTTTGAATAAGCGCTCACTATTCGGGTTAACCGGGAAAGGACCATGGGGTCGTATAACCCATTCCGAATATGTGATACGTCGTTATAATTGCATTGAAGATCGGTGTTGAAGACCCGGTATTTGCGAGAGCGATAGGATGACCTGTCGATTTACTCTGCACCGAGTTGCTCCGGTATAGAGTTCTCCATATGTGATGGTGAATCCGATCAGGATTGTGAATATCTGGATTGCAAGGACTTCTTTGTAAGTGCCTTCGGTTTTGTTCGAGCCCGGAACAAACTTGTATGGATTGTGTGTCTGACATTACAAGTTGAGATATAAAGCCGATTTCTTTCATATATATTTCTGTGGTGGCAGAGAATTTATTCTTTTAGCTTAACACCCTTCTCTGAGACGTACGAGCTCAGAGGTTATATAGTTGAAGTTATCAGCGATATATTCCCAATTTGGTAATGTGACATGCTGAGTGATGCTGAAATGATCATTGTGTTGATTATTGTGATAGGATCGTTTATTTGATCGTCTATCTTAGTGATCATTGTGTTGATCATTTGTTGACCCAAAGCATGGCTTTTGTATAAAGTATGTTTTTGTGGACGTGACTTCGTCGAACCTCACACCCCGGAAATGGTCAAAACAGGAAAGATGCGGCAAGGTTATGAGGGGTAGCACCCTTTAGGGTATGTACATTTCCTTCTGGATAGAGGTGGTATCATGGTATGGAGCCCAGATATTTAACCTATGTGGTTACTACGAATTTATTACTTTGTGGTTGTTGGTTTTCGGGATCCCGTGAGAAAGGTCGTTTACGATCGGGGAATGGCGTGCTCGTGTCAGTAGTTACCCAGTTAGGGGTAACCCGGCCTTGTGTTGGCAGAGTTCCGGTTTGGTTCTCGGGGATGTCTTTCCAGAGGCATTCTCATGTGGCAATGGGAATTTCCTTGGCCTGACCATTTGTTGGAAATCCAAAGAAACAATACGAAACTTGTACGGTTTTAGTTGTAGAACCTGCTTCCTCAGGAGGTAGCTATAGTAGGCATAATATAATGGTACCTATGCTGGCTAAGATTTATATTCTACTTTCGAAATGAATTTCTTCTACACTATGCACTAATAATAATATCAAAATTGATTTGATTTTAAATGCGTATCAAGCATCTTTGACTATCATAAGGAGAAATCTCCTCCGATTCTGCGTTTGCATTGTGTGTGTGTGCGGGAGGCCTTATGGTAGTCTCATTTTTAAAGCATTGCGAATTGAATTTAAAAATATTCCTCTTTTTTGATTTTAAAGATAAATAAACTGTTTTGAGTTCTCACACCAGTCACATGACTGACTTGGAGTTTATTGTTTTCCTTCCTAAACTTTGGGTGCCCACCAATTTTCACACGGGCAGTCAAGAGTTAAGGTTTATCAGGATATTCTGGATATTCTGGAATTGCTGGGGGCAAGCTGGATGGCATGGCGTATTACTAGTTTATATAGTATTTCTTTTTCCGCTGCACTGTTTGATGTTGTATATTGTTGTTGTACACTCTGATGATATGATGTAATGAAATGTATGAAATGTAATAACTGATATAGTTCTTTGTTTAAAGATTATTCATTTATTATTATATGTTGTTCCGCTGCGAATTGTGAGATTCTGATGTTGTTCTGTTGTTTTCTGTCCGTCCTATTTTCTTCTTTTCTTCTGTTTTTTTTTCTTTTTCCTCTATTCTCTTTTTCTTCTATTTTAAAAAATTTTCTATCTTCTATCTTCTATTTTCTCTCCTCCCTAATCTTTATCTCTTTCTCTTCTCTTTTCCTAAATTCTTCTTTTTAAAAACCCTCAGTGTTCGGTTTTCCGTCGTTCGATTCCTCGGCAGTCGATAAAGTGAGTGTCGATGTCGAATTTTCGGAAGACGAAGAATCGTGTCCTGACAATTTGGATTTGTGAAAGTGTCAAAATATGAACAAACGACTAATAACACTATCAAGGGGAAAAGTGTGATACCCGAATGCGTAAAGTGTGGAAATATTGAACGTGGGAAGAATAATTGTCGAACTATATACAAACACAAAACCGTTAAAAAAATATGGATTCCAAAAAATTCGAACATAAATGGTTTGAAATTTTAAAAAAACTGGATCCCAAGGGTACAATTGTAGATGCTAACGATTTGTTATGTAGACAAATTTGGGGATCAAAGTTTTCAAGAAATAATAATGGTGGTCCTACATCCTTAGTTAGACCACTTGCCTTCTCCAAAATTTAGACACATAAGTGGGCTAAGGAACAAATTTGATGGAGATAGATTTCGAGTGGTTCTAAATGATTGATAAACTAAAATTTAAATGTTCCTTGTCCTATAAAGGATTAGATGGAGATCATCGCATTTCGGATATCACAGAATCGAAGGAAAGTGAGGTATGATCTCTTAACTCAATTTTGTTCACACATTGTTTACTATGTTTTGATCGACACTGTTGAAGTATTTAAGCCATATCTTGAACATCTCAACTTTTATTTTTGAAATTCATGAAGTTCTGGAAAGCTAACGATAATGCTACAACATTTCTTTTTTTAGTTTTTATTGATTCACTTTGGAATGTCATGAAAAACTGCTTTGACGAATTTTTTGAGTGTGCATTTTTGCTCAGTATAGATTACTTTACTTGTGCTTGATATAAATGGATGTGCTGAAATTTTGAAAAAACAATTCAAGTGTTGAGGAGTACACATTTTTCTTATATACCACTATATATCACCATAAATATGTCAAATACAAGTGGTATCTGATATCATCTCATGCTGAAATTATTTTTGCAATTATTTAATTATTTATATTGATTTTCAACTATAAGTCATTTTCACAGAACCCCCTTACAGAAAATTGATTTTCACTTATTTTAATTTCTAAAACTTAGGTTTTCGTCATGTTAAAAATACTCTAGTTTAATTCAGTAAGAAATGTACTCTAGTAAATAAAATCATTGACTAATTGAATCTTTTGGAACTCATCAAAATTATTATAGTGCTTGAAAAGTGATGGATAGTGATTATATTATATTTCATAACAAGAGGGAGTACAATTTTATAATTTCTTGAAAATTAAACAAATTTTACAATATTTTTAGATTAGTACTTATTCCATGATCATCTATATCACTTTCACCTTTCTATCAATCCATACATCATAATATAGTGTGCAGAATTTGGTATTTCAAAATAAGAAAATATATTTTTTTGTAAATAATTATATCCTAAAATATTCACTCTCATTTAAAAGTTCTAGTGGTTATGTATGGTTGAATTATTTGAATTTCCATATATAAGCTTTCATTCTCATTTAAAAGTCCTCGCGGTTATGATTGGATGAGACGCGTATAAGAAAGGGATAAATATCAAGTATACTCTAATCTCATTTAAAAGTCCTCACGGTTATGCATGGCTAGAAATACTTGACATATTATTTTTTTAAAAAAAGGGTAACTACTAACCTCATTTAAAAGTCCTAACAGTTACGCATGGTTAGTAAGTGTTTCACATTTTTTTGTATAATATTTGAAAAGAGAAAATGCACAAATTATTCCTTTATTGAAAATATCAAACTCTTGTCACTATTTAAAATTTTGCATAATTCTGCCATTTCTCTAAAGTGGAGATTGTTTCTAATTAATAAAATACTATGATTTTTGTTTGATTAATTGGAATTTGAAATTAATATTTCTTGCTTGATTTGATTTTATATTTTTAATCAAAATCATAGCTATTTCAATTACTAATATTATTTTTGATGATAAAAAAGGGGAGAGAGGTTAAGATTTTGAAATCTGAGCGATATCCTTACTAATATTCGAGAGTGTTTTTATTCGAAATTATTTTTAATTCATTTTTCAGTCTTAACTTCACGCATCTGTGTAGGGGGAGCTTTGTTGTATATTTGAGCATTCAAATAGGGAGAGCTAATAGAATTCATCAAAACCAAATACATTTAATAGAGTCAAAATACTAATATATATTTGTTATTATCAAAAGGGGGAGATTATAGAATATAATAGCCTATGATTTTTTTTTGATGATAATAAACATACATACATATATATATACATATATATTCGTTTAAATGTATTTGTTATTGTACTATTTTATTTTTCACAAAATTAAATAAATATCTATTGAATAAAATAAATAAATCAAAATTCATATTTAAACAAACATTTTATTACAAATTCGAATAGTACAAATTTGAGCTCTCACTATACAAATTTTCAATTACAATACAATTTCAATTACAACAGAATTTTCAATTTACAAAATTTTCACCTCACTACATATTCACTCAACATTCGTATTTGATCTTCAACATTATTCTACCCTGTATCCAGCATCTTAATTATCTGCAAAATAAATACTGATGCAGTAAAATTGAAAAAGAAATATTTTACAGTGTAAAATGAAGTGTGTTTAGAAAATATTATTTGCCTCATTGGGTTTTTCATCACCATTTTCTTTTAATTCATCTTACGCGAATAACTTGCGACATGCACAGTATATCACCGTACATGCTACAAGGTCATGCACATTGATATACACTTGCTTGATAAAATTACAAGGTCAGGTGAGCACAAGGTCAAACCTAAGCATAAACTGGATTCAACTCAGGTGCAATACAAAAACAAAAATAGAATGGTCAAGTATGAGTTACAATGGCCAAACTCATACAACCAAGTTAACCAGACTTGACTACAGTAACAAAAGTGCACCATGCCAGCAAACAATATACATTAACCACAAGATAAATACTTGAACCGACTCCAACTAGAACCAAGTCAACATTAACACGAATGCAAGACTACACACTGATTAGGCAACCAAACATTGATGTGAACATGAACATAATGTAACATGCACAGAGAATACAATGCAAGGCTAACAAGGATTGGAACCAACCAGACTGGAGAGATGAAGATGAATATGAAGTTCAGAACAAATTGCAATACAACCAGATTCAATATCAAACCACCAAACGTATGCAACAAAGTGGACAGTGCAACCAAGTGCACAAATCAAAGAGACAAACTTATGAAAGTGAGGAGGCAACAACAAAGAGGCCAGCAAATCAGTATAATTAAGCTCGAAGCAAATGAAGACAAAACATGAGTGTCAACCAATGCAACATACAATAACCCAGATTAATGAAGATATGAAACCCCACACACACATGGATGCAAAGCAATCACAGTTTCAAACTGATGTGAACCAAACCAAGATCCAGACTACAATGCATTTAATCAGACTTCAAATACACAAACTAAAACTCCCAGATGCAACAACACATACTGATTGATACATATGCCTATGGTCAAATACAAGGCAGTACATGAAGCAACTCAACAGACCAGTGGAGCATGACTTCAACATGAAACCAGACATCCACAAAATGCATAACAAGTCCAGCTATAACATGAACTAGCACGGTATACATATGCATATGGATAGAACAATAGTGGTACAAACTGTGCATACAAGCAAACAAATGCTCAGGTGCAAAGCAATGGATCAACAAGTAAATGGCATGAACAAATGCATTCACATGGGACAACAAGCTTAAACAGGGTCACCAAAACACACATATACATACATATATGTGTGAAGACAACAGACCATCAAAAATGCATGAAAATAGAGACAAGCATGGCCAAATAAGATGAACTCAACAAGCAAATGGGTCAAAAACAACATTCAGGCATGAACTCAATGAAGCGGTGGACTAACTGGCCAGAGCTACAAACTTTTATGTATGCATATATGTAATTATATACATACACACAATGGCACAAGCATGTAGGCAACAAGATAACTCGGCAAATATTTACAAATGCATAAGAACCAGGATTACAAACTCAAAGAAATCCAAATTACATATGCAGCATGAATGAATACAGGTTCAAGTAAACCAGAGAATACAAAAGGCAACATGGAAGAAAATCAAACTTGATGAGTAGCAGTTTCAAAGCAAGTCAAGGTCGAGATGAACAAATTCAACAAAAGTCAAAAAGATTTGAAAATGGAAAGAGCTTCATGAACAAGCATCACATATTCGAAATATCAGTAAACCAAACGCTAGTCGTGGTAACCAAGCAAAGTTTATCGTTATATCAGAAAAATATTTGAATTCATGAACGAGTCAGGAAGCATAGGAACCAGGCGATCAAAATATACCCAAAAAGTTATCTCAAAAATTCAAATGCCGAAGTCAAAGGAGTAATGAACGAAACTGAAAATTCAAACAAATCAAATGTATCAGAGATGAAAAAGTCAAGAATTTATCACATCATTCAAGCAGTAATCGAACGGCCAAGCAAAGTGTTCGAAGATTTCAAATAGAAATATAAGAATGAGAATACATGGAATCAAACCCTATAAATTACCCAATTAGCATCACTGGCAATAAAATCGATTCGAGTTCAAGCAAAAACAGAGAGCAATCACCAATCTAGAACTCAAATCAAAGTCGAGCATAATCGAAATCGAAAAAGAAAATCACGTACCAATTTAATCAATCATTCAAGCTCGACATTTGAATCATCTGCAAAGCAGTATGAAGAAGCATCAAAGATGATTGAGGAACAAGTATGTTTCAGCATTCAATTCGAACGTTAATTCAAGCGGAGGCCTCAATCAAACACAAACCCTAAAATTCGAAAAGAGGAACGATCGGTCGAAGTCATCACAAACAAAAGAAAAGAGGAAGGCATTCTTTTTACTTTAATTTGTTATTGGGCCAGTCAAATTTATTTTATTTTGGGCTTAGGGTATTGTTTAGTTGTTTTATTTTATTTTGTAATTTTCTTTTAGAATTGTGTAGCTCTCTAGTCGTTGACTAGGTTACGAACTATGGTGGTGTAGTTTGAGAATTCGCAACTAAGTGGTGGAGTTGGGGTACGGTTTTGAGCATAGAGTTAGGTTAGTTATTAGCGTGTGTCGTAAGTTTACGTGTGTAAGCGTCTGACTGCTTAATTTTTAGTAGAAACCTTGGGGGCAGCACATATGCAAAGTTTTGCCGAAGCTGGGTAAATTTGTGTGTGATCTCTTCTACATTATTACCTGTGATTGTTTTTATTTTCGCATTAATTTTTATTATTATTAGTATCACCCTATTCAACCCCTCCCTCCCTCCTCTAGGGTGAAAATGATCCTATAGAAATATCCATCTAGTAGGTTGTAAACACTATCTGAGGATCTTGCTGGGATAGCTTCAACCCCGATTATTTCAAACTAGCTAAGAATGGAGTCCACTTCAGCCTAAAAGGTGATATATGATAGCTTGGAAACAAGGTCTTCTTTCTCATCGTCTGAGGGTGAAGGTTTTGTCTCTTTGGTGGCTCTCTTCAAAGATTTCTTTTCTGACTGTTAACTTTTCATATACCTGCCAGGTGATATTACTCGAAATGTAAGAAGATATCGTAGTTTATAAAAAAATTCATGCATGCTAATACTGGATCTAAAAGTTGTTGTTTAGATATTTTACCATTTGCCAAAGTAGCTATGAGTATATTAGTACGAAACAATGGCCTCAAACAACATTCGATAAGAGTAGTAAAAGACATGAACTTCAATCTTGATAAGGATGAAAAAGCCAAAATAGGAGTTAGCATGAGATAGTTATGAGTTTATGACCCGAATGGATTGCAACTCATTATAATACAAGTATCTAGAGTAGTAATATAATATAGAACTCAGTCATATCAAGACCGATAACAAATGAACGTTACACCATACTTATTTCAAAGCAAAATGTTGTCGATAGTGTCAAAGTCATATAAAGCCTTACTTATATTATTAAGCATAGTTGCGGAAAATAAAGGAAAAACAACAAGGTGGTCGCTATTGTCAATAAGCTTGTTAGTGCCGTATTTAGATGAAGCAAACATCGTTGATAAGTGCACTAATAAGGATGTCGACAAGGTAAACTAAGAAACCTATTATCAATAACCTCTAAATTTTCGATTAAAAGCAACCACACTTCAACTTAATCGATGAAATATGAATGACAGTAGCACCGTCAATCTTAATTAGTCAGAGAGTGTTAATAGTTATCATAAGACTAGTATCAAACCAATTAACATCGCCTTAAACCAACTTAGGTAAACTAACTGCAATACAATCAATAATTTCGACCGCTCGAGCTTTAGCACAATCGCTTACAACATAAAACTTTTATAGGATCAACATAAGGTTTTCATCAACTATGAAAACTAGGTGATTTCATGTATAGAAACAACGACGATAAAGGTTGAGATGGAGCGGTAAGGTTCGAAGTCATGAACGTCTTTGTTGTTAATTAAACTCCAAAATAAGGACAGATTCTATATCAATGTTAATTAAAATTAAGGCTTGACTAAGAAATTCAAACACAAACCAAACGTTAGTTAGAATTCTAAATCAGAATCCTTAAATAACTTGTTAACCTAAAATTAGTAAAATGATGTTCTGTGTTCAACATGAATAGGAATAACAAATGAAGTTCAACTACATAACTTGAAGAATTAAAGTCAAACAATCAAGCTCAAATGGTCGATTCATGAATGGAAGGATCTAATTTAAAGACAAATCAAGATTCCAACATAAAATTATGAAAATTAATTTTCGAAATTATTAAGCAATAATCATACCATAGTTCAGAAAAGAAAATCACTATCAAGGAGCTTGGACTTGTAGCTAATTTAGAAGATTTAACTATTGTTTGAGTATTTCGAATTGCACGTAAAAGGAAAACAAGAGGAAGCCCGTGTATTTAGAGGAGGAGATGAGCTTATTGGAGTCGTTAGACCGATTTTAAAGGAGCGGTTAAGATCGACGCAGGAAGACCAAAAGGCATAAAATGGTAGATTCCGATACTATTGACTAGAAAATTCAATGGATCATCTACACTAGGGGGCAAATGTTGCAATAATAACTCTTGCCGAAGAAGATCAGAGTGTTGTAACTTAAGAAATAATTGATATTGACAAAGTGATTGTTACTGCTATAGATCTTATCGAAGAAGTTCGATGTGACGCGATGTCGCACTAATAAGAAATACTAAAGCGACAACATTAGCATCGGTAATTATTCCTTGATCACTTAACATGACATAGTCATTGTCGAATATATGGAACCATCAAAGTACTTACAAGACTTTGTCAAAGAGGCAGAATGTCACACTCCAGCCACAATAGAGTATATGCAGTTCCACATGCAATCAAATAAGTGAAGAGGCCTCATACAGTTCACTTCATAAGCTGTACGAGAGTGTCGAAGTGGTCATAATATATTTCATTGATACAAGACCCTATCTATATCGTGTCTTATAACCACTTCGAAGAATGTACAAGCGGCGCCATTTATGGGAAGCTCTCCGAAGGTATTGCATAACGAAGACATTGAGTAAGTGGTGTTGATGGTAAACACCATCAATATCCATGGGAAACCTTTGGCTTGTTTGATGAATACTATAGTCGAAGTCATCGTCATCTCTTGAAGAACTTTGATGATCATAATGAAAGCCGCCGCCATAATTTCCACTTATTCCTACTAAGAGAATGAAACGAAGACCCAAAGCTTTGTGTCAAGCTCGACATTCACCATTGCGAAGACCTTCATGCCACGAAAAAGCGAAATTATATATATCACAGCCCTTCGAAGACATCAAGAGCGAGATAACACTGCCGCTTACATATTATATTCATCTACGAAGACAAAAGCAAGGATTAACATAGTCAAAATCAAGCCTCGTCGATGTGAATCCCACCAAAAGAAACACTTGCAAAGAGGTCAAAATTGAGCACCGACAAAGTCAAAGCCCGTCGAAGACCAAAGTTGTGAAGTGAGGGCCGCCGACCTCTAGAAATATGACCCTAGGGGTACCATTTAGGGGTCAGGTTTTTCTCTTCTCTCATTTCTTAAATTGTAAACCATAAATCAATTTTGAGGATTTTAGAGCAAATTGTAATTTTGGAACATTGTACACATAGGATTTTGAATATTAAACAATGACACAGCGTAACATATGTATAATTAGTTCAAACCTGTAAATTGAACATGCTTGTGACTATGCATATTGCATATTTAAACTGTTGTGACTTCATGTCTGGCATAGCATAATTGAACTCGACCTAGGGAATTCGAACTTGTACGTGCCTAACATATGTGACTTCGAATTACTCTAATTACTATGACTATGACGAAAAATCAAAGCATTATCATGGAAACTCTGAATGTATTAGTAGCTTCGACAATCCTCTACAAGGCTTCTTCTTGATTAAACACAATTTCCCAAGCACTTTTGGGGTTAGCAAATTTATTTTCTAACAAATTATGTATTGGAAAATATGAATATGATGTAATTTATAACATCTATATGATATTAAATTACTAAAAAAATATATGAAATGCCGTTTAATTCCATTGTAAGGTTTTCCTTTTTATTCAGTTTTAAGTTTTAATTTTATATAACCACAGTCCACTCATTTTAGCATATGAGATGTAAGCATATTTTTACGGCATTTGTAACTGATTTTTGACATTAAAAATAGTCAATCATTACAATTACACACTAAATCGTCGACTAAAATCATGTAGTTAACCTACTTATGTCCAAAACCCACTACGAAACACCTAAGAGTGTAATCTTTAGCCTCATTGATGACATTACCACATTTAAAACAGTAGGATTAATATCCATATCTAGATGCCATCCACTAAATAATAACAAATGAAGAAAACGAATTGCCATTACTAATGCTAGAAAGAAACTTGATAAGATAAAAAATATTTGATAAAGATGGTTTCTTACAAATTTTAGAAAATGAAGAATTAACAGCAAAATTAAAATTATTTAAAGAATTCAAACAATTATTCATGTATGGAAAGAAACGATAAGAAAAACTATTCACATTATCATCTTTAGAAGTATTATTGAAAAAAATTAGTCTAAAATTTGGCAATCGTCAGTAGAATTATTTGCCTCGGTAATTGAAGAAACTCAACCCTTGAATTGATTGTAGAAGATTTAATCATGAGGGGTAGAAAGCTAGAAGGAAGGAGAAAGAAAACGTATAAGATTAAAAGAGAAGAGAAATGGGGAAAACAACATGCAATAGTTAGGTACTTTTTGATTAATACCAACTACATTGTGTGCATGTGTTTTTGTGTTTTTGCTATTATATTATTAGTCAGTTAGATTTCAAAAGCACACAGGCCTTCTTGAATTTTGGTAACTCAACAGTCTCCATGTTATCTATCTATACATTATAATATTATTTCAGCAATGCAAAAGCCTGCTTTGAATTTTAAACTCAAAGTTCGCGATTTTTCCTTCCTCTATCATGCCTCTCACTTTCCTTCTTTTTTCCCACCCTAAATTGTAAGTCCCGCCCTCAATTTGTGTGTTTTCGCTCTTCCATCGTCGTCCACCCCTCCAACCAACGTCGGCGGCCAAATAAAGTCCACTTTAGGTATGAAGTCTTCTTTTGTTAAGACATTTATCTATTTTCTGAGGCCAAATAGAGTCCCACCGGCATGGAAATCAAAAACCGCCCATCTCTTTCGTCATGTATATTAAGTCTTCGTCTATTATTTATACTTTTCCACGATTCTCCTCTAGTCTCCTACCGATTGAGGTAATTTTCAGACTTTTGGCGCAGTTATTTCGGATTTATAGAACTATTACTTATTTAATTGCTTGATTCATTCAATTTGCATATATATATTTGTTTCCTACTTTATCCGATCCTGATTTAATTGCTTAATCATTTACCCTATCAGTGTTGCATCGTGCATCTTTCAGCCTCTGTATTTCAGGTACCATTACCATTACCAGGTATCTCTTTGCAAGGTTATTCAACAGGTTCTATTGATGTAGGTACTTAGGAGGTAATTGATTTGTTGTATTGTACTTTACCCTTAATACATATGATTGATTTGATTTAGTTTTGATGGTATGACCTATTTGAAATTTATTTTATGATAATTACTGGAAATTACACTTAGGTATTTTAAAAAGTTCACGGAAAAGAAGTTTAGTTAACTAACCAAACATTGTTTTTTATTCTATTTTGCCAAGTGAAGAGATATGCTGCTTAGAGTAAACTTTTGACATCACCAATAAAAAAGGTTAGGTTATTTACTTTGTTCTGCAGATGAAATCGCTACTAAAACCATTTCACTTGAATATACATAGTGTTAATCTTCTTTTTTATATTTCAGGTCACTACAGTAAGTCCTAACTCAAATTAAACGATTTTGGTTTCCTTAGAATCACTTGGTCATGGACTCATCATTTACAATGTATGATTTCGGTCAAAAAAATTATATTTTATCATTTACTTCACATTAAAACACTATATAAATTTTTGTAAATAATAAATATGAGTACTACTATTAAAGATTGTACATTTATCAATGTTTATAACCATTCAGTTTCTATTATAGTAAGCTAATCCTCTTTGCTATATTTCGGGTTATCACTTTAAATCCTAAATCAGCATCATATGCTAATGGAATAGCTTTATTTTAAACAATTTTTCTTTTATTAGGATCACTTGGTCATAAAGTCGTCATTTGTAAGGTAAACTTCAACTAAACTTTGAATATTATTTATTTGTTCATTTCATATTAGAAGACCTATTATAATTTTTAGTAGATAATAAAGATGAATCCTGCTATTGAAGATCGTACATGTTGCCGATGTTGTTGACCATTCAGTTTGTTTTATATTATTTTCATAAATTTGGGATAACATATGTTGGTATGGTATGCAATTATTTAAAGTCCTTTCACTATAACTTATGGCAATTCAGGATATTATTTGTTACATCGGTTTTTATTTGTGTGCAAGTTTGTGTTAGTATCATTTCTGAATGTTTCGATGCTAGTAGGAAAGCACTTATACTGGTGGCCTTAGATCTGAAATATTATAAATATATTATAAATAGTAAACCAAATAATTTTTGGTTGAAACTATAATTTTTGGTTGGATATTACAATACTTCTTAAGTATAAATTTTATCAGTTAATAAACCTTTTCCGTTTTCCAATAATTTTATACATGTAATTATTACATCTTTGTACTGATGTTTAATTATGCAAAATGGTAATGAATTTCATTTAATGTTTTAAGATATATATATTTATACAAAATTCTCCGTAATATAGCAGTTTCTTCAATTTGTAAAATGCATGGTTACAAAATATTTTCACTACAAATATAGGTAACTAAATGTACTGTTCTTCTTAGCGATTCATTTGGAAAAAAATTAAATTAGTTTTGCAGTGATGGCAACAAATTTAGACATATGTGTGTGTCCATGTTTGCATATTTACCCATATATACATGAGGTAGAAATTTTGTTTTTTTTATTTTCACAAAGCTTGTAACGACCTGTAAATTTAACCGGTTTTAATAACGTTATTAATTGAAAATTTATGGAATTTTGAACGATAAAATTTTGAAATATAAATTTGATATTTGGAATGCGTCTAGTTAAACATAACAACTGCTAAATTTTCGTCCGAAAATACGAAAGTTTATTTCGTGCGTAAATTTACTTAAATTTAATCAGTTAAAAAGCGATGAAAATAAAACGTTTTCAAAACCAAAATATTTTTACATAGAAAAATTTTAAACCATCTTCTGAGCAAGATGTCAGTTTGTCATTTTTCCAAATTCGGACATCTTTGGCTCCGTCGATCTTATTTTTCTACGTTTTTCATGCATTTTCCGCTAGTATAAAAATTTTAAATTTTTATAATTCGATCGTACCGATAACATCAGTATGCAGTTTTGATCGTCTCGTCGTATTGATCTCCACGGTATACTCGTATGTGTGTTTCGACGTCTAGTGGACGGCGAAATCTGTAAATGTTGAACCGTATCGATATCGGTTTTAAAATCTTTTGGTCTCCTCATATCCACCTGTCCAAATCAAACAGCCGTTTACTTTCCACCTGTTGCTTTTATCAATTCCTAGATGCGTGTGTGGTTTTTACTATTACCACGGTCAATATACTCTTCGGGTTCACCATCTTTTTCATTGCTTTTGATAAACATTTATATTAAAAAGATGAAACGTGCATGCTATTCATAAATTCCTTCCCTCAAATTGCTTAAACTTTCCAAGCCTGTAGCCATTCCTCACTGTTCATTCTTCTCTTCCAATCTGTGCTTTAAAGCATACTCACTTACCTTCCCTTATATTTGATATATGAAGCTCCGGCGCGCCTCCTCCACTCCGCAACCCATCCCCTCCGCTAGGCTCGACCACCATCTAGATCAACTCTGCCTCCGCACGTCACCTAATCCGAAGCCACCCAGCTCACAACAACTCCATCAACACGGCTAGCACCATCATTCCCGAACCCACATGAGCTTCGTATACGCAACTCGCCGCCGTGCTCCATCTCTGACCACCGCACCCCTTGCCTCTTCATTCCAAACCCACGGCAACATCAGCAAGGCAAGTTGAAAGCACCGCCTTCACTGTACAACCGCCCAAGCCATGTTCTGCCCGCAACACCAGCCGTCGTTCCCTCCATTCCTCCCACCTCTGTGCGTGCGCAGCTATCCCACCGCCGACGTTGCAGCCGAGAACCCGACCCATGTTCACTACGGAGCAGTAGTAGCCGCACTTCTCCACCACTCTAGCCGTGCAAATGTTGGCCTCTGCCCCATTGAACTGAGGCCCACCATGACCTCGCCTCTAGCCTATCCACATCTTCAACTCTTCTCCCCTCCTTCCTTTTGCATCTGCGTATTTAGTGAGGTAAGTTTTAAGGTGGTCGTGGGTGTGTGTACATTTATATATATGTTAGTATACGTATATTTATATATATATATATATAGGTTAGTAGTGTAAATGGTGGCCTATAAGTTATATATTATAGTACTTTTGCGTATATAAGTTGCTTAAAGTATATTTACAGTAAGCGTACTTTAGAGTTATATGAATGTGCTATTGGAAAGTTATGTGAGGTGTACAGTTTGTTAATAAGTGTGTTTATATAAATTATAATATAAGTGTATGTTAAGGTTATTGATTTATACTGTACTAGTTTATATAAGTTTCAAAATATGTTAGTTACATAAATTATAGTCTATGTAAACAATTTTTTTAGAAGATTTTAAAATATCAGTTTGTATAATAAGATCTAAAGCTATATTCGGTTGTACTGACCTGCACATGCCATTGTACGTTTTACTTTTGTATATGTTTGTAATATACTTATGTTGTAGTATACTAGTTATACATACTGTATATTATTTTGTAAGCATTGTTTATAAATATGTATATTTGGTTACAAATTTAATGTTGACATGTGTTTCGTACATGTATTACCGTTAGTGCACTATGTAGGTTAGCGCATTTATTTTATATTTTTAACATGATCTGTTTTAGTAGCGTGTGTGTATTTATATTATAAAGTTATGTTTAAGTGATAAGTTATGAAAGTTTGTTTGAGAACTGTTGTTTATATAAAGTTTAGAGATATGTTGTATATAGCAGTTTTGGACTTAAACTTTTTACAAGTTATATACGTTTGTAGATAGGTTGCGTGTGTAGTCGATATACTTACAGTATATTGTATTTTAGATGTTATGGTTATAAGTACTACTATATTAGTTCTTTTAGTTTTATACTAGGAAAACTATTAGTTATTTTGTGATATATACATAGTTGTATATATAGTTGTCATGCCAATTAATACTGCTGTTATGAATGTTTTGGGTATGCATAAGTTATGAAATTTGCGGCCTAGTTATATGCAGTAAAATGATAGGCCATGTTTTGTTGTATACAAAAGTTTTCAAAACTATGTATATTAGTTTTAAGTCGTTTTGTTGAGTTTATTTTAGTATATTTCAAGGTGTATATATATAGATATATACACATATTTTACGTTTAAAGTATTTCAATTTTGAATGCTACAATAAAAGTTGGTACTTTAATATAAAGATGGTATGTTAGGTCGAAATGAATATAACGTATTACTACTGGTTTTATATATAGGTTGAGTCTAATTTAAAAGCAATGATTTCGAAATGTGTATATGTATTAAGTAAAAAAAATGTGACTGTATTTAGAATATGTTTATATATTTAGTTATCTACAGTTATATATATTATATTCACTTATACCAATTACCTTCGTCAACCCAGTTCATCGTGCCTTACTCTTGTCTCGCCAATGTCCAGTTGGGTCGCATCACCTTTTGATTCGCCAGTGACCGTATCAGTGTGCGTATCCGTGTCATCCTCTCGTGCATCTCTAGCCTCGAAAGGTGAGCAATCACTCACGATTAATATTCTTTTATTTAATAAATTTGATTTCAATTGAAACGACAATTGAAATATGCTGCTGTTATTTATTGCACTGTTGTTTATGCATCAGTTCACCTTTGACATCTGACACCGTTATCTGTAAATTATACGATGATAATCCTGTTTGGCTGATAATTGATTGATTGTGTGTTGTTTATATTGGATGTTAAATTTGAAATGTATAAAGTGATAAATATTATGCAATTGAATTTGACGTAGGATAGTTAAAATTTGAATCGACATATGTGTTGAATTTGATTAGTTAAATTTGTATAATATGACCCCTAAATGTTTAATTATTTGACATGTAGAAACAATTAATTAACTTGAACCATTTGAATTTATGTTTTATTAGTTGATGAAGTATGAAATTGAATAATTGATGTAAATTGTAGAATTGCATAGAATAATTAGTGTAAAAATCTTTAATATACATGAAATGATATTGTAGATTCTAGAAATAATTATATTAATTCGCACAAACAACAATGTGAATTAATATGATTATTTCAGGATTATTTGAATTAATTATTGGATTGTTATTGATTGTTGTTATTGCATGTTTTTTTACTTTGACACCATCCCAGCTATCACACTGCAAGTTCCCTTTATTATGCTTGATCTTGAATTGAATTTGGAATCGGGTTGAAATGATACATACCCAAATGAATTTGACCTAGGATAGAGAATTAAATGATTCCGATTGGTCAATAATTTGATTTTAAAAAAAAAATTCGAGCAAAGAATAAGTTTTGAAATGAAGTTGGAATTTGAATTTTTGAAAGGAAAATGTAAAGATTGAAATACGAAGCAAATATTAGCGTTGTAATTGATGAAAGAACGTTGTTTGAAATTTGATTATCTAATAATTAAATTTGAAATTATTAATAAATAATTTGAAATTGCTAATAATCGAGTTTTGAAATTATTAAGTTTAAAATCATTTAATAATAAAATTTGAAATTATAATTAAGTTTGAAATTATTATGTTGAATTTATAAGTAAGTTGAAATGATTTGGTAATTAAGTTTGAATTCATAATTAAGTGGAAATGATTTAATAATTATGTTTAAATTTGTAACCAAGTTTGTAATTATTAAATTTTGAAATTATTAATAGTTAAGTTTGAAATTATTTAATAATTGAATGAGATTGAATTATTTGATAATTGAATAAAAATTGAATTCTTTGATAAGAGAAATTGAACTTTTGAATAAGTGAATCGTTAATAAATGAAATTGAGTTTCTTTATTAATTAAGTTTTGGAAAATTATTTGAATAAGTTAATAAGTAAAATTGAACTTCTCAAATATGTGTAAGTTAGTTTCTTTATTAATTGAGTTTGAAATTTGTAACTAAGTAAATAAATAAATGGAATTGAATTTCTTTAAAAATAAATGCGTTGTATTGAAATAAATATAAGACTTGAACTTAAGAATTTGATTTGATGAATTTAATCTAATTGAATTTGAAGTTTTGATATAATGGAGTTGAACTTAAGTAACTGATTTAATGAAGTGGGATTTAAATAGAAATTGTTCCGAATAATAATTTAACTTAACGAATATCGAATGAAATCGGTAAATGAATTTGAAATTGATTTGAGTGTTAAATTAATTAATTTAAAAGATTGTGGATTGAAATTTATATATGAATTTGAATCAATATTTGAATTTTTTAAATAAAAGTTGAAATCGAATTATAAGATTTTGAAATGGTAATTTGAAAGTTTGAATCGTAAATTTGGAAATTGATTTAAGAAGACAAATGAAATGTTGATTTATAAATTCTAATTGAAATTGATTTGGTTTTGAAATTTATTAAACGACCAATCGGTGTAATAATCACGAAAGTTATTAAAGAAACCGGAATCGGTTATGGACATACTCTCTGTCTAAACCGAAAACCACTTTAATAACTATACACGGAGTGATGATCCAGAATGAAGTGGTTGGAATGATGTACGTGATGACTGAAGAAAGAGAACGATAATGGATAGCCTTGACACTTGTGTCAAATTGGAAATGACTAAAACAGGAGCCGTGTCGGCCAAATGGGATTTGCCACCTCGAGCGAACACACTTCTTCGTAGCTACTACTCATTACTTGTGATTGATAGGTGCACCCTCGGAATTTTAGGAGTGTTGTTTCGCGGTGTTGCGATCGCTGCGGCGATGTGTTCTCACCAGTCCGATCAGGCGAACGGTAGTTTCACTACCTTGGGTATTGCCTCATGTGCCTTGTCATACTTGTATCCCTATATACGCGACCACTACGAATTTGTTTTGTGTTATACCTATGGAGTACTCCCTGATATCCCACTAGTTTACGGTGGAGTTTACAGTGCTGTATAGACTGTGACACTTATATAAAATGTGTTAAGGGGGATAATGGTAACGCCTTAACACTATTTTGATACTTTATATTACTAATAGAGATTATCTATTTAGCGTACACTGCTACATAGTAGATAGTTTAACGGATGCTTAGAGGATGTGATTCCAACATCCTTTGAGTTACTTGTATTTCGATTGCTATTTCACTTGAGTTGGATTTATTGATATGAGAATATTAATCCTGACTCGAGTGTTTTGTGTTTTTCTTTACGCTCGGGTCAGACTGAGTTTACCAGTGTTCGAGGCTCACTTTTGGAGTTGGAGCTTTGCTTGGAGATCCAGCTATCTATCCAGCTTTTCGATATCCAGTTGATTCCAGTGATGTATTTTGATTTGTACTTGATGTATCGTATTTCTCTTTTGTGTAAACTTTGATGTATCTTATATATTTATATAGTAGCTTCATGAACTACTATCTCTTTTACTTCCGCTGCATATTATTACTCTGTGTCTGTGATTCTGTGATTATTTATTTACTGTATATCTGAGTTTTTCCAAATTTAAATTAACAATTCGGTATTTTGAATTATTCAAGTCCGACATGTGCGGATGCGAATAGTCCAAAATAGCGGGTCGTTACAGTTGGTATCAGAGCCTTTGGTAGCTTTAGGCAAAACTTAGCATATATGGTAAATGTATTTACAGATCACTCTCACTCGAGTTTCAATCTCTTCCTTTGACTCAATTCCTTTGAATTTTGGAACGTTCCCTGCGGTTCCAAAATTCATTCTTGTCCCTCACTATTCGTCTACTTTTAAATTCTGGAGTATCCCATAACTCCACTTCGAATGATATCTATAATAGGTCGGCGGTCTTGCCAATCTCTGATTGATTTATAAAAGGGGTGAAACTCCTTTACAATAGGCATTGATTTACTGGAGATTTCTGTATCCTCGGTTTACGATGCTATCTATCTCCTGCTATGCCTGAATTCTATCTCTTGAGGTCGAATGTAGATTTACCTCGGAATTCTGCATCGATCTCATTCTTTAAGTCTCGGTCGACCCGGTTAAGTTTTCTCGTGATTTAATAAACTTATTCACCTTCCTGTTTTGGTTACTTAATCATCTTATCTCTGTTTCGAATCTATCTTCGAATCAAAAAAAATTCTCTTTGATTTAACTTCCATCAAATTTGAACCTCTGTCCTTGCTTTGAAATCCATCCTTGTATCGTCAAGCGAGGAAGTGAATTTGTAAATTAATGTTAAAAATGTTTTATATTTTGTGTTATTTGAGTTGTTGATGTTGACTTGGGTTTCCGATCAATTCGTCTGATCAACGCTATCGATAGGATTTCCAAAACACTTGAGCAGAGCAAACTGACACAATATTGTTTTCAATTTGGTAAACGAAATAAATTGTGTGTGATTATATTATATATAAGTATAATTTTTCTGAAATTAAATTGTTAATGAATCCGTTGTCCGAAATGTGAAAATTTAATTTTCATTTATTGTTTTATAAATCATTGACTATTTCATGAAATAAATAAATGAATTTATAAATTTGGTTATAATTTGATTTGGAGCCTGTAACAAATTTAAATCCAGAATTTGAGAATTTAATTTCCGTTAATTTCGAACTTTGGTTTTAAAGTTCTAAAACGTATATTATTTTAAAGTATTTCCGAAAAGAAATCGTTTACAAAGAATTTTAAAGGATTAAATTAGAGCTCTCCTATTTTGTCGCTGGAAAATAATTTCGGTGATGACGGCCGCATCATCGACATTTATTTTCGAGTTTCGAAGTGGAGAGACCATCAGTAGCTTGCTACACTTTTGTTTTGAAATGAATTTGATTTGAATTTCTAAAGTGTGACTCGATTTAAAATATATATATATATATATATATATATATATATTAGTATTTGATTTGACTTGGATATATTGTATGTATATAATTATCTCTAAGTTGTTTGAAGTTAATCGGAAATTTAATCCTTAAAATTTGGGTAAAAGATGATTTCAATTATGAATGAAACCAAAATTTTGAATTAATATTTAAACTTGTGAGAATTGAATTAGAAATTTTACTTGTATAATACTCGATTTCATTATATATAACTTACCTAAATTACTCAGAAGTTAACTATGTAATTGAATATTATACAGTATAAAATGAAGTTAAAATAAATTTTAAAATAAATTTGAGTAGTTATAATAAGTGTAAATATACTGAATCTATGTGATAAGATAGACTAAGTAGAATAAATTTAATAATAATTTGGAATAAAAAGAAGAATTAAATTTTTTCGAATAAAATATGATTATAATAAACGACTATTCAAATTTATGATCTTTGAAATTGTTACTTAAAGAAAATTGGATAATAAATGATATAAATTGTCTTTATAAATAGAAATGTGAGTACGTATAACAAATGTTATTCACTTAAATTTTAATTATAAAATGTTTATGAAGATGAATAGAATAATAAGTTAAATAAATAATAGGTATGATTAATAGTAGAAAAATTTGATTTGAAAGTAAATAAATTGAATTAAATCAACTTTAAGGATTATCTTGAATTAATTTTAAATTTCATTTGAAAGAAACCTTTTGTACCTAACATTAATGAATGTGAAATCAAATCAATTTAATGAAAGTCTTGAAGTTAAAATAAATTGTTGAATATAAATTTATTTAAATTGAAATCTATACGGTTTAAATTAATTGAATATTATATAATTCAAGTCTAATTCTTTGATTGTTTCTATTCTTCTACCTCCTTCCTTTTTGGGGACGAAAAGTTTTGAGTGGGGGAGAGTGTAACGACCCGTAAATTTAATCGGTTTTAATAACGTTATTAATTGAAAATTTGTGGAATTTTAAACGATAAAATTTTGAAATATAAATTTGATATTTGGAATGCGTCTAGTTAAACATAACAACTGCTAAATTTTCGTCCGAAAATACGAAAGTTTATTTCGTGCGTAAATTTACTTAAATTTAATCAGTTAAAAAGCGATGAAAATAAAACGTTTTCAAAATCAAAATATTTTTACATAGAAAAATTCTAAAACATCTTCTGAGCAAGATGTCAGTTTGTCGTTTTTTCAAATTCGGACATCTTTGGCTCCGTCGATCTTATTTTTCTACGTTTTTCATGCATTTTCCGCTAGTATAAAAATTTCGAATTTTATAATTCGATCGTACCGATAACATCATTATGCCGTTTTGATCGTCTCGTCGTGTTGATCTCCACGGTATACTCGTATGTGTGTTTCGACGTCCGGTGGACGACGAAATCTGTAAATGTTGAACCGTATCGATACCGGTTTTAAAATATTTTGGTCTCCTCCTATCCACATGTCCAAATCAAACAGCCATTTGCTTTCCACCTGTTGCTTTTATCAATTCCTAGATGTGTGTGTGTGGTTTTTACTATTACCACGGTCAATATACTCTTCGGATTCACCATCTTTTTCATTGCTTTTGATAAACATTTATATTAAACAGATGAAACGTGCGTGCTATTCATAAATTCCTTCCCTCAAATTGCTTAAACTTTCCAAGCCTGTAGCCATTCCTCACTGTTCATTCTTCTCTTCCAATCTGTGCTTCAAATCATACTCACTTACCTTCCCTTATATTTGATATATGAAGCTCCGACGCGCCTCCTCCACTCCGCAACCCATCACCTCCGCTAGGCTCGACCACCATCTAAATCCACTCTGCCTCCGCACGTCACCTAAGCCGAAGCTGTAACGACCCGTATTTTTATGGATCGAAATATCGTAGGATAATTTTCATTAGGTCGTGTGGAAGTTAGCTTAGGCCGTGTGGAAGTTAGCTCGTGTGAGCGACTTAAGATGGGACGAGTTAGTGGGTTGGACCGACTCATAGGGGTGACCGACCTAAGAGGTTAGCGAGTTAAGGTGTGGACCGACCTAAGGAATTGACCGAGTTAAGAGAATTGACCGACTTAAGGAGCATGGACGACTTAGTGGAGTGAGCGACTCATAGGGGTGACCGAGTCAAGAAGTTTGCGACCTAAGAGTTAGTAGCTTGCTGCTTAGAGATAGGTCGGTCGAAGCGAGTTACCGACCTAAGGAGAGTAGGTCGTTCGAGCGACTCAGGGAATAGCTTAGGGATTGGTTAGGTCGGCCATAAGGCTATATAGTTAGATCGTTGACTCGGAACTAGTTAGGTCGGCTACGCTGTTGAGTCGCATGAAGCATGAGTCGTTAGGTCGGGCAAGAGTGTGGAGTGATAGGTCGGTAAGCCGTGGAGTGTTAGGCCGTGTGTTTTAGGTCGTTACCGACTTATGTTGAGTCACGTGCGTGCATGGGTAGGTTGTGGATGTGCATGTACTTTAGGTCGTAGGTCGGAGTAGTCGAGTCGTTGAGTCGTTAGGGGCTTGAGTCGTGAGTCGGCTTGTGGATAGGTCGGTGACGACTCATGGGGGGCGGCCGACTTATGGTATTTTCTGCCTATAAATAGAGGGCTTTGGTTCACTTTTTGGCACCGGATTTTGAAGCGACGAAGTGTTGCCATTTTTAGAGCTCGACTACAACATTTCTTCACTTCTTTTCTCCACTCTAATCTAGTGATTCCTTCCATCTAAATTGAAGATCAAATCGGAGATCCAAGAGCCAAAGTTGAAGATCTTCATCCATCGAAGAGAGATTTCTTCATTTGAAGCGGAGCTTTGGAGGATCAAGCTTGATTCTTTGCTGTCTAGATCTGGAGTTGGTTGTTTTTTAGGTGCTTAGGTGATTCGGTGAGTGGTGGTTATCTCTCACACGGACCCAAAGGAGTATACTGGATCGGTGGCTTGTTTATGTGTTAAAGAGAGTGATTTCGTGCATTTTTCTCAAGCCTGCATGTAGATCTAATGTTCATGATGATTTGACATCTATTTTACTACATGTTCACTTATGCAAGTTCATTCATCAAGTTGTAGAGATATTGTTCATAATTCATGCTTGTTAGAATGCATGTTAGATTTGGACTCTTTATTTATGAAATTGCCATTATTGTTATAACTGCTTATTTAGATCTTGTTTGAATGATTGATTACTTGGATTAATGTTTGATTTGATGGAATAGTTGATTGATAACTTGATTTGAAAAAGTTGGTCGAAGATGATTCAAAAGCTAAGTGGAAAGGCTCTTGAATAAGGAAAGATGCTTATGGCATATGAAGCGGATGTTGAAGCTCATATGGATAGATTTGATGATGATGTTGAGATGGGACTTTGCCATGATGCGATGAGGCAAACCATGATGTTGAGATGGGACTTTGCTATGATGCGATGAAGCAAAGCATGATGTGTGAAAACCTTGGTTTAATCCAGACAGGATCATCCCAAGCATGTTGATAACTCGGTGATGCGGTCCGAGTTTGTGGATAATGGTTAGCTTGAGAGGCGCTTGAGCTAGTATGGGAATAGTCGTCGAGGAGGATGACTAGAAGGCTGAGATTTCATCGTTGTTGAAGGTTCTAGCATGCTCAAAGCAAGAGTACGTTGGGACGGGTCACGATGACGTTCCAAGCACGGGTCACGATGACGTGCTTGTACTCTGGGCAGATGCGAAAGTCCTAGGCATGGGTCACGACGACGTGCGGAGTTATGTCTAGAACCGGGGTTGCCATTAGCCCTTGACGGACGGCTGAAAGAAGGTGCCGGTCATTCATTTAACGGTGATATCAAAGCGATGATAACAGTGATAGCCAGAGTCATGGATGTTTGGTTGCACCATCATTCGATCTCAAGAGCGATGTTTTCTGGGTGCTTATCTGATCTTGGTTTAGGCCTTGGGGGTTTGTACTTGAAAAACATCGACCTTGACTCGAGTGATAATTGCTTTACTTAAATTGTCTACTTTGCTATGTTTGTTTATGCTTAGAGGGTCTGGGGCTATCACTGTAGAATGAGGTGGAGTGGGATGGTTGAGTTGCTATTAAATTTACCCTTTATGCTCTTTTGGTATGTTTGATAGTTGATTTACTGCTCACTAAGACTGTTGTCTGACTCAAGGTTTTATGTTTAACTCTTATTACCTTGGGATGTTCATCCATGTTGGGATGGTCAGACTAGGTAGCAGGTGAGAGGTGTTGTTCTTGGCTACCAACGCTGTTGATGACGAAGACGAGCTGAAGGCTTTTGCATATTGTTTTCTTACTATATGTACTGGATGTTCCGATGTTTGTTTGATACTCTGAGTGTTATGTAGTGAGGCTTGATGTATTGACTATTCAGATGATTGTATTAAAACTATTATGAGTTTATATGACTCCGTTCTGTGGAGCTTCACTATGTATACTTTTCTATTGTATTTTATCCATGCGCTGTGAGTAATACGATAGACTATTCTGTTTTTATCTTACCCTGACTGTCGTCCATGGCTGCCTGGCACACCTTTCAGCGCACCTTTTCCTTGTTTTCGTGCGGGAGTCATGGGCGGTCGTCACATTTGGTATCAGAGCTTTGGTTAATCGATTTTAGCCAACGCTCGCTGACGTAACTACGTAAGAGAGACGTGATTATATTTTGATGGATGATTACTATATATAATATAGTAGTTTAGAAGGATTTGAACTCCTTATGTAGTTGTTTCTCAAGGTGTTCTAAATCATTCCTTTTTGTAGATATTAAGGATGAGTCGAAGTGAGAGACAAGCTGCTAGGGAAAGTCGTGCTGTTGGGGGAGCTACTGACTATGCTGCAATGTTCGAAGCTATGATGACTTCGATCATGAGAAGGATACCAACTTAAGGACCATCAGTAGATGTTGGAGTTCAAGTTCAAGCTCCAAGACCAGTGGATTTTGCTAAGTTGTGTAAGGACTATACTGCTCTTGGAGGAAAGGTTTTCTTGGGGACAGAATCAACCATTGAAGTCCAAAGATGGATAGATGCTTGTAGAAGGATTTTTGGTGATTTGAGAATTAAGGATGCAACTAAGAGGAAGCTTGCATCAAGACAGCTTCAAGGGAGAGCTTCGGATTGGTGGAATTCTATCACCATTGATACTCCAGAGGATGAGATTTCTTGGGAGCAATTCCAAGTTAGATTTGAAGCTAAGTTCATTTCTACAGCTCAGAAGTCTGTTTTGTTTAAGAAGTTTGTGGAACTCAAGCAAGGTGGAAGACCAGTTCTTGAGTATGTTTCTGAATTTGAAGCTTTGTCCAAGTATGCTCGGTCATATATTGATTCTCCCTATCAGAAGAATGAGAAGTTTGTGACAGGCTTGGATAGTTATCTTGGGAGGCAGTTGGTGGATCATCTGGACGATCCGTTTGAGAAGCTTGTGGAGAAAGCTCTCAGGCATGAGAATCTGTTTCCTAAGGAAGGATCTGTTGTTGCTGTGACCAAGGAACAAAATGGAAACAAGAAGAGGAAGCAGCAGCAGCAGAAGGGTAAGGATGGCCAGAAGAAGCCGAAGGGCGAAGTGATCAGCTTCACGAAGCTAGGGTGTTTTCTCAGATGGATTTGGCAACGGGATTTCACCAGTTAAGAGTGGCAAAGGATAGTGTGCCGAAGACTGCTTTTAGGACACCATCCGGTTTCTATTAGTGGCTGGTAATGCCGTTTGGATTGACCAATGCACCAGCATATTTTGTGGATCTTATGAATAGAGTATTCAGAGATCAGTTGAACAAGTTCGTACTTGTGTTCGTGGATGATATTCTGATTTATTCCAGAACTGAAGAAGAGCACAAGACGCACTTGCGTATTGTTTTGGAAATCTTGCGGAAACATCAGCTAAAGGCTAAGTTTTCGAAGTGTCACTTCTGGAAAAGTGAAGTGAGGTTCTTAGGCCATGTTATCTCTGGAAATGGAATAGCGGTTGATCCCGCTAAGGTGGCAGCAATCCAGGATTGGGTTAGACCTAAGAATGCATCTGATGTGAGAAGTTTTCTTGGATTAGCAGGATATTATCGTCGGTTTATCAAAGACTTTTTCAAGATAGCTGCACCGTTAACAGGATTGACGAAAAAGAACCAAGTGTTCAGATGGGATGCTAAGTGTGAGCAAGCTTTCGGAATCCTGAAAGAGCAATTGACAAGTGCTCCTGTTTTGACTATTCCAAGTGGAAATGATGAGATGGTGGTTTACACCGATGCATGCGGTACTGGACTTGGAGCAGTGCTAATGCAAAAAGATAAAGTTGTTACGTATGCAAGTCTACAACTGAAGCCGCATGAAAGGAATTATCCGACTCATGATTTGGAGTTAGCGGCGATTGTATTTGCTTTGAAGATGTGGAGACACTATCTATTGGGGGTTCGATTCGAGTTGTTTACGGATCATAAGTCGTTGAAGTATCTTTTCTCCCAAAAGGATTTGAATCTTCGACAGCAACGATGGCTAGAGTTTTTAGCATCATATGATTTTGGTATAGCCTATACTCCGGGAAAAGGTAACGCAGTGGCAGATGCGTTAAGTCGAAGACATGCAGGATTGGGAGCCATGTTTTCAGAATGGAAGAGTCTCGAGTATTTGGCTGGATTTGACTTCAGGCCCAGATGTGAATTGGAACCTGAGATGTTGGCAAACTTATCAATAAGACCTACTCCTGTGGAAAGAATTGGCGAGAGCCAAAAGCGAGACGATAAGCTTGTCAAGATTATCCGCGATTTGGAATCTGGATTGAACCCAGAAAAGGAAAAAGGATTCGAAGTCGATCAAGATGGTTGGCTTCGGAAGCAAGGACGACTAGTTGTTCCCGATATAGATGAATTGAGAGATGAAGTTCTAAAGGAAAGTCATCACTCGAAGTTGACAATTCATCCAGGTGGAAATAAGATGTTTCGGGATACGAAAAGGACTTACTACTGGGAAGGTATGAAGAAAGATGTTGGAAATTTTATTTCCAAATGTATGAATTGCCAGTTGGTAAAAGCCGAACAGAAGAAGCCAAGTGGATTGCTTCAGCCATTAGAGATTCCTACATGGAAGTGGGAGCAGATATCGATGGATTTTATCGATGGTCTACCTAGAACCAGAGAAGGAAATGAAGGGATTTGGGTCATTGTAGATCGTTTGACTAAGAGCGCAAGATTCATTCCTGTTCGATCAACTAGGACTGCATCGAAGTTGGTTGAGCTTTATGTTAAGTGGATAGTTCGATTCCATGGTATTCCGAAGAGTATAGTGAGCGATCGAGATCCATTGTTCACTAGTGGATTTTGGAAGAGCTTCCAGGAAGTTTTGGGAACCAAGTTGTGTTTGAGTACAGCTTATCACCCCCAAACAGATGGTCAGACCGAGAGAGTCAACAGAGTTTTGGAAGATCTCCTCAGAGCATGTGTTTTGGACTTCGGAGGATCATGGGAAGATTATCTTCATTTGGTGGAATTTTCATATAATAACAGTTACCAGTCAAGTATTGGTATGGCACCGTATGAAGCATTGTATGGAAGACCGTGTAACTCTCCGACATGTTGGTTGGAAACTGGAGAAAAGCTGATACTTGGGCCCGAAATGATTCGACAGACTACGGATTGTATAGATATCATTCGGCGACGAATGAAGGCAGCCCAAGATCGTCAGAAAAGTCATGCCGATAAGCGTCGTAAGGATTTGGAATTCGACATAGGTGATATGGTTTTTGTGAAGATTTCTCCACTGAAGAATGTTATTCGATTCGGGAAGAAAGGAAAATTGACTCCGAGATTTGTTGGATCATTCCCGATCATCGAGCGAATTGGAAAGATCGCATATAAATTGGAGTTACCAGAAAAGATGGCGGGTGTGCACAATGTTTTTCATGTATCTTATCTACGGAAGTGTGTGCACGACTCGAATACGGTGGTTTCTGCTGATAACTGTGAAGATTTAGAAGTTGATCCAGTTATTAGAAAACCTCGTAAGCCACTTCGTGTTGTGGGAACCGACATGAAACAGCTTAGGAGGAAGGTAGTCAAGTTGCTTAAGGTACAATGGAGTGATGATGTTAACGACTGTACATGGGAGGAGGAAGAGAGGATGAAGGCAGCTCATCTTGAACTCTTCGAGGTATGGCCCTAAGGTGTCGTGACATCTCATGAACTTGTAACTTGTTCTAGTCTTAGTATTCTGCATGCTAGGCTAGAATTGGATGCATGGTTTGTTGATTGCTATGGATGGTAGGCATGCAGAATAGTTTTGATTGCTCTTGTTTGTTTGGAATTTCGGGGATGAAATTCCTAAGGGGGAGAGAATGTAACGACCCGTATTTTTATGGATCGAAATATCGTAGGATAATTGTCATTAGGTCGTGTGGAAGTTAGCTTAGGTCGTGTGGAAGTTAGCTCGTGTGAGCGACTTAAGATGGGACGAGTTAGTGGGTTGGACCGACTCATAGGGGTGACCGACCTAAGAGGTGAGCAAGTTAAGGTGTGGACCGACCTAAGGAATTGACCGAGTTAAGAGAATTGACCGACTTAAGGAGCATGGACGACTTAGTGGAGTGAGCGACTCATAAGGGTGACCGAGTCAAGGAGTTTGCGACCTAAGAGTTAGTAGCTTGCGGCTTAGAGATAGGTCGGTCGAAGCGAGTTACCGACCTAAGGAGAGTAGGTCGTTCAAGCGACTCAGGGAATAGCTTAGGGATTGGTTAGGTCGGCCATAAGGCTATATAGTTAGATCGTTGACTCGGAACTAGTTAGGTCGGCTATGTTGTTGAGTCGCATGAAGCTTGAGTCGTTAGGTCGGGCAAGAGTGTGGAGTGATAGGTCGGTAAGCCGTGGAGTGTTAGGCCGTGTGTTTTAGGTCGTTACCGACTTATGTTGAGTCGCGTGCGTGCATGGGTAGGTTGTGGATGTGCATGTACTTTAGGTCGTAGGTCGGAGTAGTCGAGTCGTTGAGTCGTTAGGGCCTTGAGTCGTGAGTCGGCTTGTGGATAGGTCGGTGATGACTCATGGGGGGGCGGCCGACTTATGGTATTTTCTGCCTATAAATAGAGGGCTTTGGTTCACTTTTTGGCACCGGATTTTGAAGCGACGAAGTGCTGCCATTTTTAGAGCTCGACTAAAACATTTCTTCACTTCTTTTCTCCACTCTAATCTAGTGATTCCTTCCATCTAAATTGAAGATCAAATCGGAGATCCAAGAGCCAAAGTTGAAGATCTTCATCCATCGAAGAGAGATTTTTTCATTTGAAGCGGAGCTTTGGAGGATCAAGCTTGATTCTTTGCTGTCCAGATCTGGAGTTGGTTGTTTTTGAGGTGTTTAGGTGATTCGGTGAGTGGTGGTTATCTCTCACACGGACCCAAAGAAGTATATTGGATCAGTGGCTTGTTTATGTGTTAAAGAGAGTGATTTCGTGCATTTTTCTCAAGTCTGCATGTAGATCTAATGTTCATGATGATTTGACATCTATTTTACTACATGTTCACTTATGCAAGTTCATTCATCAAGTTGTAGAGATATTGTTCATAATTCATGCTTGTTAGAATGCATGTTAGATTTGGACTCTTTATTTACGAAATTGCCATTATTGTTATAACTGCTTATTTAGTTCTTGTTTGAATGATTGATTACTTGGATTAATGTTTGATTTGATGGAATAGTTGATTGATAACTTGATTTGGACAAGTTGGTCGAAGATGATTCAAAAGCTAAGTGGAAAGGCTCTTGAATAAGGAAAGCTGTTCGTGGCATATGAAGCGGATGTTGAAGCTCATATGGATAGATTTGATGATGTTGTTGAGATGGGACTTTGCCATGATGCGATGAGGCAAACCATGATGTTGAGATGAGACTTTGCTATGATGCGATGAAGCAAAGCATGATGTGTGAAAGCCTTGGTTTAATCCAGACGGGATCATCCCAAGCATGTTGATAACTCGGTGATGCGGTCCGAGTTTGTGGATAATGGTTAGCTTGAGAGGCGCTTGAGCTAGTATGGGAATAGTCATCGAGGAGGATGACTAGAAGGCTGAGATTTCATCGTTGTTGAAGGTTCTAGCATGCTCAAAGCAAGAGTACGTTGGGACGGGTCACGATGACGTTCCAAGCACGGGTCACGATGACGTTCTAGTACTCTGGGCAGATGCGAAAGTCCTAGGCACGGGTCACGATGACGTGCGGAGTTATGTCTAGAACCGGGGTTGCCATTAGCCCTTGACGGACGGCTGAAAGAAGGTGTCGGTCATTCATTTAACGGTGATATCAAAGCAATGATAACAGTGATAGCCAAGTCATGGATGTTTGGTTGCACCATCATTCGATCTCAAGAGAGATGTTTTCTGGGTGCTTATCTGATCTTGGTTTAGGCCTTGGGGGTTTGTACTTGAAAAACATCGACCTTGACTCGAGTGATAATTGCTTTACTTAAATTGTCTACTTTGCTATGTTTGTTTATGCTTAGAGTGTCTGGGGGCTATCATTGTAGAATGAGGTGGAGTGGGATGGTTGAGTTCCTATTCCTTTTACCCTTATGCTCTTTTGGTATGTTTGATAGTTGATTTATTGCTCACTAAGACTGTTGTCTGACTCAAGGTTTTATGTTTAACTCTTATTACCTTGGGCTGTTCATCCATGTTGGGATGGGCAGACTAGGTAGCAGGTGACAGGTGCTGTTCTTGGCTACCAACGCTATTGATGACGAAGACGAGCTGGAGGCTTTTGCATATTGTTTTCTTACTATATGTACTGGATGTTCCGCTATTTGTTTGATACTCTGAGTGTTATGTAGTGAGGCTTGATGTATTGACTATTCAGATGATTGTATAAAAACTATTATGAGTTTATATGACTCCGTTCTATGGAGCTTCACTATGTATACTTTTCTATTGTATTTTATCCATGCGCTGTGAGTAATACGATAGACTATTCTATTTTTATCTTACCCTGACTATCGTCCATGGCTGCCTGGCACACCTTTCAGCGCACCTTTTCCTTGTTTTCGTGCGGGAGTCATGGGCGGTCGTCACAGAAGCCACCCAGCTCACAACAACTCCATCAATACGGGTAGCACCATCATTCCCGAACCCACCTGAGCTTCGTATACGCAGCTCGCCGCCGTGCTCCATCTCTGACCACCGCACCCTTTGCCTCTTCATTCGAAACCCATGGCAACATCAGCAAGGCAAGTTGAAAGCACCGCCTTCGCTGTACAACCACCCAAGCCATGTTCCGCCCGCAACACCAGCCGCCGTTCCCTCCATTCCTCCCACCTCTGTGCGTGCGCAGCTATCCCACCGCCGACGTTGCAGCCGAGAACCTGACCCACGTTCATTACGGAGCAGTAGTAGCCGCACTTCTCCACCACTCTAGCCGTGCAAATGTTGGCCTCTTCCCCATTGAACTGAGGCCCACCTTGATCTCGCCTCTAGCCTATCCACGTCTTCAACTCTTCTCTCCTCCTTCCTTTTGCATCTGCGTATTTAGTGAGGTAAGTTTTAAGGTGGTCGTGGGTGTGTGTACATTTATATATATGTTAGTATACATATATATTTATATATATATATATAGGTTAGTAGTGTAAATGGTGGCCTATAAGTTATATATTATAGTACTTTTGCTTATATAAGTTGCTTAAAGTTTATTTACAGTAAGCGTACTTTAGAGTTATATGAATCTGCTATTGGAAAGTTATGTGAGGTGTACAGTTTGTTAATAAGTGTGTTTATATAAATTATAATATAAGTGTATGTTAAGGTTATTGATTTATACTGTACTAGTTTATATAAGTTTCAAAATATGTTAGTTACATAAATTATAGTCTATGTAAACAATTTTTTTAGAAGATTTTAAAATATCAGTTTGTATAATGAGATTTAAAGCTATATTCGGTTGTACTGAACTGCACATGCCATTGTACGTTTTACTTTTGTATATGTTTATAATATATTTATGTTGTAGTATACTAGTTATACATACTGTATATTATTTTGTAAGCATTGTTTATAAATATGTATATTTGGTTACAAATTTAATGTTGACATGTATTTGTTTCGTACATGTATTACCGTTAGTGCACTATGTAGGTTAGTGCATTTATTTTATATTTTTAACATGATCTGTTTTAGTAGCGTGTGTGTATTTATATTATAAAGTTATGTTTAAGTGATAAGTTATGAAAGTTTGTTTGAGAACTGTTGTTTATATAAAGTTTAGAGATATGTTGTATATAGCAGTTTTGGACTTAAACTTTTTACAAGTTATATACGTTTGTAGATAGGTTGCATGTGTAGTCGATATACTTACAGTATATTGTATTTTAGATGTTATGGTTATAAGTACTACTATATTAGTTCTTTTAGTTTTATACAAGGAAAACTATTAGTTATTTTGTGATATATACATAGTTGTATATATAGTTGTCATGCCAATTAATACTGCTGTTATGAATGTTTTGGGTATGCATAAGTTATGAACTTTGCGGCCTAGTTATATGCAATTAAATGATAGGCCATGTTTTGTTGTATACAAAAGTTTTCAAAACTATGCATATTAGTTTTAAGTCGTTTTGTTGAGTTTATTTTAGTATATTTCAAGGTGTATATATATAGATATATATACACATATTTTACGTTTAAAGAATTTAAATTTTGAATGTTACAATAAAAGTATGGTACTTTAATATAAAGATGGTATGTTAGGTCGAAATGAATATAATGTATTACTACTGGTTTTATATATAGGTTGGGTCTAATTTAAAAGCCATGATTTTGAAATGTGTATATGTATTAAGTAAAAAAAAATGTGACTGTATTTAGAATATGTTTATATATTTAGTTATCTACAGTTATATATATTCTATTCACTTATACCAATTACCATTGTCAATCCAGTTCATCGTGCCTTACTCTTGTCTCGCCAATGTCCAGTTGGGTCGCATCACCTTTTGATTCGCCAGCGACCGTATCAGTGTGCGTATCCGTGTCATCCTCTCGTGCATCTCTAGCTTCGAAAGGTGAGCAATCACTCACGATTAATATTCTTTTATTTAATAAATTTGATTTCAATTGAAACGACAATTGAAATATGCTGCTGTTATTTATTGCACTGTTGTTTATGTATCAGTTCAACTTTGACATCTGACACCGTTATCTGTAAATTATACGATGAAAATCCTGTTTGGCTGATAATTGATTGATTGTGTGTTATTTATATTGGATGTTAAATTTGAAATGTATAAAGTGATAAATATTATGCAATTGAATTTGACGTAGGATAGTTAAAATTTGAATCGACATATGTGCTGAATTTGATTAGTTAAATTTGTATAATATGACCCCTAAATGTTTAATTATTTGACACGTAGAAACAGTTAACTAACTTGAACCATTTGAATTTATGTTTTATTAGTTGATGAAGTATGAAATTGAATAATTGATGTAAAGTGTAGAATTGCATAGAATAATTAGTGTAAAATTCTTTAATCTATATGAAATGATAGTGCAGATTCTAGAAATAATTATATTAATTCGCACAAACAACAATGTGAATTAATACGATTATTTCGGGATTATTTGAATTAATTATTGGATTGTTATTGATTGTTGTTATTGCATGTTTTTTTTACTTTGACGCCATCCCAGCTATCACACTGCAAGTTCCCTTTATTATGCTTGATCTTGAATTGAATTTGGAATCAAGTTGAAATGATACATACCAAATGAATTTGACCTAGGATAGAGAATTAAATAATTCCGATTGGTCAATAATTTGATTTAAAAAAAAATTATTCGAGCAAAGAATAAGTTTTGAAATGAAGTTGGAATTTGAATTTTAGAAAGGAAAATGTAAAGATTGAAATGCGAAGCAAATATTAGCGTAGTAATTGATGAAAGAACGTTGTTTGAAATTTGATTATCTAATAATTAAATTTGGAATTATTAATAAATAATTTGAAATTGGTAATAATCTAGTTTTGAAATTATTAAGTTTAAAATCATTTAATAATAAAATTTGAAATTATAATTAAGTTTGAAATTATTAAGTTGAATTTATAATTAAGTTGAAATGATTTGATAATTAAGTTTGAATTCATAATTAAGTGGAAATGATTTAATAATTATGTTTAAATTTGTAACCAAGTTTGTAATTATTAAATTTTGAAATTATTAATAGTTAAGTTTGAAATTATTTAATAATTGAATGAGATTGAATTATTTGATAATTGAATAAAAATTGAATTCTTTGATAAGAGAAATTGAACTTTTGAATAAGTGAAATTTGAACTTCGTTAATAAATGAAATTGAGTTTCTTTATTAATTAAGTTTTGGAAAATTATTTGAATAAGTTAATAAGTGAAATTGAACTTCTCGAATATGTGTAAGTTAGTTTCTTTATTAATTGAGTTTGAAATTTGTAACTAAGTAAATAAATAAATGGAATTGAATTTCTTTAAAAATAAATGCGTTGTATTGAAATAAATATAAGACTTGAACTTAAGAATTTGATTTGATGAATTTAATCTAATTGAATTTGAAGTTTTGATATAATGGAGTTGAACTTAAGTAACTGATTTAATGAAGTGGGATTTAAATAGAAATTGTTTCGAATAATAATTTAACTTAACGAATATCGAATGAAATCGATAAATGAATTTGAAATTGATTTGAGTGTTAAATTAATTAATATAAGATTGCGGAATGAAATTTATATATGAATTTGAATCAATATTTGAATTGTTTAAATAAAAGTTGAAATCGAATTATAAGATTTTGAAATGGTAATTTGAAAGTTTGAATCGTAAATTTGGAAATTGATTTAAGAAGACAAATGAAATGTTGATTTATAAATTCTAATTGAAATTGATTTGGTTTTGAAATTTATTAAACGACCAATCGGTGTAATAATCACGAAAGTTATTAAAGAAACCGGAATCGGTTATGGACATACTATCTGTCTAAACCGTAAACCACTTTAATAACTATACGCGGAGTGATGATCCAGAATGAAGTGGTTGGAATGATGTACGTGATGACTGAAGAAAGAGAACGATAATGGATAGCCTTGACACTTGTGTCGAATTGGAAATGACTAAAACAGGAGCCGTGCCGGGCCAAATGGGGTTAGCCACCTCGAGCGAACACACTTCTTCATAACTACTACTCATTACTTGTGATTGATAGGTGCACCCTCGGAATTTTAGGAGTGTTGTTTCGCGGTGTTGCGATCGCTGCGGCGATGCGCTCTCACCAGTCCGGATCAGGCGAACGGTAGTTTCACTACCTTGGGTATTGCCTCATGTGCCTTGTCATACTTGTATCCCTATATACGCGACCACTACGAATTTGTTTTGTGTTATACCTATGGAGTACTCCCTGATATCCCACTAGTTTACGGTGGAGTTTACAGTGCTGTATAGACTGTGACACTTATATAAAATGTGTTAAGGGGGATAATGGTAACGCCTTAACACTATTTTGATACTTTATATTACTAATAGACATTATCTATTTAGCGTACACTACTACATAGTAGATAGTTTAACGGATCCTTAGAGGATGGTGATTCCAACATACTTTGAGTTACTTGTATTTCGATTGCTATTTCACTTGAGTTGGATTTATTGATATGAGAATATTAATCCTGACTCAAGTGTTTTGTGTTTTGCTTTACGCTCGGGTCAGACTGAGTGTACCAGTATTCGAGGCTCACTTTTGGAGTTGGAGCTTTGCTTGGAGATCCAGCTATCTATCCAGCTTTCCGATATCCAGTTGATTCCAGTGATGTATTTTGATTTGTACTTGATGTATCGTATTTCTCTTTTATGTAAACTCTGATGTATCTTATATATTTATATAGTAGCTTCATGAACTACTATCTCTTTTACTTCCGCTGCATATTATTACTCTGTGACTGTGATTCTGTGATTATTTATTTACTGTATATATGAGTTTTGCTAAATTTAAATTAACAATTCGGTATTTTGAATTATTCAAGTCCGACATGTGCGGATGCGAATAGTCCAAAATAGCGGGTCGTTACAAAGCTCCCTTGTTAACTTTTTGCATCTACATGTTTTCGACTTCCTCCTTTCATTTGATCCTTTATTATGTCTCCCTTTTACTCTCATGTATTGAAAGATATGAACCAACCTTTACTTTTTGTGTGACGCTTCACTCTCCAAACAGACACACCGAATTCAGCTTATTACCAATGCATTTTATATGTTGTTTCCCTGGTTTCCTTTTCCAGTTGAATTTGTCTTTCTCTGCCGGATATGAACGTTGCTTACAACCCCTGTACATTTCACTTCCTTCTCACCTATCTCATTGCTTCTATTCCTTATTATTTACAAACTAGGTAATCCTAATTTTTCAATTTTTCATTACTACAACAATAATAATTTTTTTAGTTGCTAAATGGATTCTTACCACATAATATGAATTTTTTGTTTGGGTTACTGATCATGAAATTTACACAAGAAGAAAATTTTGGAAATATATTAAAAATACTTTGATATGCTATTTTGATTTCTTTCATTATTTTCTACTCAGAAACTTGCTACTTTAATGGATTTGGATAGTGTCAATAATCTCAAATAGATAAAATAAACATGAAGAAGTTCACCAAGGATGACAATAAATTAGTTTCTTTGCCTGGCAAAAATTCAAGTATATAATATTCAAGTATATGATTGTAATAATTTCTGCTTTCATAACATGTATTTTATAAATCAACTCTCATCCATCATTATTTTTTGATTATGTCATTAAATTTTTATGCACTTAATATTTTATCCACTATCACTTAAGGAAGACAAATAGTTTACAGTTTGAGGCTTTGGGCAACCATAATGAAATTTATGTATTTCAGTTTATATATATTATGATTAGTTAATAAATACCAACGTGTGATTCTGGAATTACTTCCTCATTTTCAATTCAATCAATGCTTTATACAGCTACCAAAAGAAGTAAACATATCATGTAGACAATAACCTAAGGAGGGACCTTCTTAGGTTGGTGCATATTTTTCATTCTAACATTTAGCAATAAAAGATTTGCGATGGATTTTTTGTTAACATTTGTCTTTATCTTGATCAGAAGTTAATTTGTGATGGCTTTTTTACTTATCCTCGCCTTGTCACTGCACTATAGGGCAACAAAGCATCCTTGATAGGTAACTCAGCTATCGATGACAACACCAAAATAATTATCCTTACATCGATGACCTGAAGAATTACAAGGTATGTTTCCTATGTATACATATCCTACTATTACATCTATTATTAGCAAACATTAACTCTTCCATTACTTACAGGTAAGCCAAGCTTGAGCTCAAGTACTGCAACATTCGTTTACATAGATTTGGATATTACCGAAGGATCCGATCTACTGAAGTGGTCAGTATCTTTTCCTCTGTTCACTCACACGGTTCTTTGATTAATCATATCCAACCGACTCTTTTGTTTCAATTCTCCCATCCAATACACAAATTTCTCACCCATTTTTAATCTTCTTCCTATCAATGATTTCCAAATATACATGTCCATCCACTAATAAACTCCTTATCCCGTCTCAATAGACATGCTATTTTATCAGAATTTATGCTGCCTTTGGCCTTCCTAATTGTGTAATTAGATGTTAAGTACATTTATACAGGAAAATATGAAACCATTGTTTCCTTATCTTCATTTTTCTTATTGTCTTCCTTTTTCTTCGCTTACTGTAAACTCCTCAACACTATATGTAGTGATGGCCAATATACACCTGAATACTAGAATGATGATAAAATCGTTGAATGATACAACACTGAAATCCCTTTCAACTGCTACTAAATCAAATAAGATCAATTAAGTTGTAGGTGAATAATGGTCAAATAGACCATTAGTTCAATTACTTTCCTCATTGTCTTCCACTCCTGATTTGACGAACCTTTTCTAGATGATCCAGCACATATGAGCTGAAATGCTCAACATACACTTCAAAAATAAATGTACATAAATTATTAGTATGTCTGATGTTCTTCAATCCACTGATGGTTCAAAATTTGAAGATGTTCAGATATCTTTGCATTTAGGGATGTTCTTATGTTGTTTTATGCTTCACTTTAACCTTCAATCTTTTTTGTGTACTTCCTATAATACATCTCATTTGTTTTCTGTGAAATCTTAGTTTCCCATATTAAATATGAGTTCTTGCTGGGCAAGTTTATCCAATATTAATTTAACAGTATCATTTCCTTTTTAATTTGGAGAATGGGAAGAAAGCAATAGAAAAATAGAAAGTTTGTTCTGTGTGGGAGGAGAAACTATTACTTATATCTTGAAAGCTAAGGTCTTTACCATTTTTAGTTCAATTTTTCTTATGTATTTATCGAGTTACTTATTTAATATATTTCTTTTATTAAATTTATCAATAAAAATTATTTGATTCATGAACAAGAAGGTACGAAACTCATGGGTTTGATTGCCCATACATTTTGTATAGTTAAGTGAGACAGTTTTAAGTAATTAATTAACGATTTGTTCAAGTTTTTAAACAATCTTTGTTAATAATTTGGATATAATATTAGCTCATTTACCGGTTATTACTACAGGACATGGAAAATATCCATTAACATATTTTTGCGGTTGGTTCACTATTTCAGAATATATTGTACATTATCATTATTATGCATTATCAAGATTTACATTGTTCATGGATGAACATGTTACCACTTTAATAATCCAACATAAATAGAGCTGCACCTGGGAACCATGGACAAACACAGACATGGTAGGTATAAGATCATTTGGCTACTTCATTTACACACCGTGCCTAAGATTGAAAGTAGAAATATTTTTCACCATTATCTAATTTTATTTCTTCCTCAAATTAAAATATAAATATAGTTTCGATGTCTTTTCAGTTCAAAAAAAATTCCTGAGTTGCTGTGTTGAAAAGGTTCTTAAGCAAAAATTTGAATTTTGATCCTCAAAGAACAAGAACTTTGCACAAAAAAGACAAAGAAGAGGTAAGATTGAAGTTGCACAAGCATGGTTATTTATTTAACTTAATTTTTCATTCAGTTTTCTTAACCTATTTTAATTATGGATTATTGAGCCATGTTAGATATTCACAAACAATGATTGAACTGCATGTGAAGCAAGATATCGGGATTGTTACATTTTTCACTACATTTTTCGAGTAATATTATGATCATTTAGTCTGTCATTTAACTCAACCTTCCTTTACTATATGTATTTAACTTAGGTGATTAGGACCATGCCGTAAAATTTGGTTACTTCAGACTTAGAAGCGGGATCGGCTATCGATTAGATTCCAAGATCAATATGTTGAACTTGAAAATTTGTGTTTTACACTGTACATATTAAAATATAAGTTCTATCATAGATATTTTCATTGTTGTTGGTTTATTGGATTTTATGGCTGAATTCATATTGTCCAATTATTAATCAAAATTGAATATTGATGCGTATTATTATACTTCATGATGTACGTTGAGCTACTACGGTAAAAAAATAATTTGGTTATTCACTTCTATCACTGTAAACAGTGAGTTTATTACTTTGATTTATAATTTTGAACTCCTCATTGCGTTGCTTGGCTGTCCGACAGACGTTCTATACATTACTGCGGTGATCTGTTAGAGCATGCGGCATTTTTCTTATGTAATGAAACCTAAGTCGTTCTGTGCCGATAAATTGCAACTATTAACACGCACTTATTTTATAGGCTTGATGTGGTAATTCGCTACAACGCTACATTGCTGCTCAAAGTTGGATGCTGCTTATTGTTTGATGAACCAATCTCTTAAACTTCTTTTCAACTATTATCGACTTCATATTATTATACATCTACTTTCATCAGCCCATGTACGAAGCACGGGTTCACACTAGTTAGGATGAATAAGTGAGAAAAACATTATGGATCCAATATTGAATCGAAGTGATTTTTAAAGTTCTATTTGTACCCATAGAATTACCCTACGTACATCATTCATTTTATTTAAAAATATATGACACGTGGTTGACATTCTTCTTAGTTAATATTAGGATGAATAGGTGTAACTATATTCAAATAATAATATTCAAATAGCATTTTGATAAATAAGTTAATTAATTAGGATGAATAGGTGTAACTATATAAAAACTATGCTAAACACTGTTTGATTGGTATCAGTTCGATCGGCTAATAATCGCGGTGATATACCAAGATAGTTTGATTTGTGATTCACTATAGATACTTTAACCAGCAAAATAGTTGTATCTTGCCATACAATTATTACAATTTTGTACAAAGAACGTGATAGTTTTATCTCAATTTTAATCGATAATTACTTACTATTAGTGCGTCATTGTGGAACAATCTACTATGTCGTACAATCATTTTCTAGCATCAAAATGCAACACCTATGAGGTAATTCTACCATTCACATTATTGTGGAACAGTTTATTTTGTTGCATTTAAATCACGCTGCACTTGAGATGGAGAATGTTGTTGGGATGGAGCACAGAAATTCTTGAGAGATGCGTGTGTAACTTTGGTAGGAATTTGAGATGATGAGTCTTCTTGAATGAATTTAGGGTCTAGAGTTTCAAAGGAATTCAACTGAATGAATTCATAGTACCGCGTTGAATAACGTTTGATGAAGTGTAAATAAATAATAATTCAGACAACTTTTAGCTATATTAATAAGATGAGGAATATTTGTATCATTAACTCCACACCTTAAAAATAGTGTGTTCTTATTTAATTCTTTTCAACACCATTTCTAAAAATACCATAGAAATTACAAATGTTCACTACCTAATAACAATTCATTAGAGCTACCAAATACTGATTCTTGCGGCTATATATTATCATATGGTGTTTTACTGTTGTACAAACTTAATCTACACGGTTGCTAATCAACGCATAACACCAGAATTGTCAATTCACAACGCTTATAACCGTTGAAATCAAATTTGCAATGCTTATAACCGTTACAAATAGGTACGTGACAAAATTTACAACATATTTCCCAACGGCTATAACCATATTGAATTTTCATATTCCCAACGGTTATAAATTTCCGACGATTATAACCATTTGGAATTTTCATATTCCCAACGGTTATAACCGTTCGTATATAATGTATTTACCAACGGATATAACCGTTGGAAGTTTTCATATTCCCAACTATTATAACCGTTAAGAATTTTCATACTCCGACGGTTATAATCGTCGGTATATAATGTATTTACCAACAGTTATAACCATTGGTAAATATGTTACTAAAATACATCATTTATAAAATCAAACAGATTTCATTTATAATACAAATTCAAATTTATAAATAAAAATTTGGTTTATTGAACCATATCATGTAACAACAAACATTAAACAGATTTCATTTATAATGCAAATTCAAATTTATATTAATGACAAACATGTAACCAAATCTCAAATCTGTTGCACCAAATTTCAAAACAAACATCATACATACTACATACTTCGTATCTTCTACAAAGTTCATGGTAACTTCGAATTTTACTAGTACAAAACATCTAAAAGCATACAAACAACGAATGCGACTTTCCGACCAAATTACAAAACATTCCATCAACTAACTCGGCCAAATTTTACTCGCTTCAGTTTTTTTTTTTTTTCCTACAGCCTTTACTAAAGCCTGCATATGCAGAAACAATGCTCATTTTACAAATAGAATAGAAGGAAAGCTTTATTGTACTTGAATATAGAACTGCACCAAATCTGATAATAAAAACCAAGAGCTTTTGTAACGTTCACGATTCTCAACACGAAAGTCGACATTAATACGTCCACTGTATCAACTGTCGAGCAATCGAAGGCCGGAAAACCGTACCGTTAGGGTTAAAGAAGAGGTAGAAGATAGAAGAAGAAAGAAAGAAAGAAGAAGAAAACAGAAACAATATCAGAATCTCACAATCGCAGCGGAACAAACATATAATATATAAATGAATATCTTTAAAACAAAAAACTATATCAGTTATTACATTACATCACATTACATTACATTATCAGAGTTTACAACAACAAACAGCGAAAAAGAAATACTATATACTAGTTGATACGCCAAGCCATCCAGCTTGCCTCCAGATCTCTACAGCAACTCCTGAATTCCAGAATGACCTGATAAACAAACTCTAGACTCCCCATGTGGAAAATAATGGGCACGCAGAGTTTAGGAAGGAAACAACAAACTCCAGGTCAGTCATGTGACTGGTGTGAGAACTTAAAACAGTTTATCTTTAAAAACAAACAAAGAAATATTTTAAAAGTCAATTCGCAATGCTTTAAAAAATGTAACTATCATAAGGCCTCCCACCACACACACAATGCAAAAGCAGAACTTGGAGGAGATTTCTCCTTATGATAGTCAAAATTGCTTGATACACAAATTTCTTTTCAATATTTTTATTATAAGTGCAAAATGTGGGAAACCATTTCAAAAGTATAATATAAATCTTAGCCAGCATAGGTAGCATTATATTATGCCTGCTATAGCTACCTCCTGAGGAGGCAGGTTATACAATTTTCAATCGTAAAGGGTTCGTATTGTTTCTTTGAATTTCCAACAAATGGTCAGGCCAAGGAACTTCCCATTTCCACATGGAAACGCCTCTGGAAGGACACCCCGAGAACCTAACCGGATCTCTGCCAACACAAGGCCGGGTTACTCCTTGCTGGGTAACAACTGACACGAATATGCCATCCCCCGGTCGTAACCGACCTAAATCCCGGGATTCACCAACAACCACAAAATAATAAGTTTGCAGCAACAACATAGGTTAAGTATCTGGGCTCCATACCATGATACCACCTCTATCCAGAAGGAATGACATACACTAAGGGGGCGCTATCCCCTAATAACCTTGCCGCATCTTTCCTTTTTTGACCATTACCAGGGTGTGAGGTCTGACGAAATCTCGCCCACAAAGCTACGCTTTTCATAAAAGTCACGCTTTGATCAACAAATGCTCAGCAGCACTTCGTATGACACATTACCAAATTGGGAATGTATCACTAGTTTCCATCAACTACATAACTTCTGAGCTCGTACGTCTCAGAGAAGGGTGTTAAGCTAAGAGAATAAATTCTCCGCCACCAACAGAAATATATTTGATAGAAACCAGCTTTACATCTCAAATTGTAACGTCAGACACACATCCATACAAGTCCGTTCCGGGATCGAACGGAACCGAAGGCACTTCCAAAGAAGCCCTTACAATTCGGATATTCACTAATCACGACCAGACTTCCGATCACAAAGGGTGATAAATCTCTATATCGGAGATCAACCGTGCAGAGTCATTCGATGGTAATCCTTCCGTTTTTGAAAATATCCGGTCTTCAACATCAGTCTTCAAATGCTATTCATTACGACATATCGCTATTTGGAATGGGATTTATGACTCAAAGGTCCTCTCCCGGCTAAACCGAATAACGAGCGCTTATTTTAAAAATAAGTGTAGCATTCAAATTCAAGCAAATCACAACAAATACCCATTTAAAGGTAAATATTAATAGTCGGTTATTTAACTATCAAGGCCAGCAAACAAATATCCAGCACCATAACAATCACTAGGCCCTTTTTATTAATCTTCCATAAATTAAATAACTTGCCAGATATTCACTTCAATTTATCTTTAAAAAGATATATTCTCTAAACCATTTCAATTTCTACATTGGAAAACATTTCCAAATACTTATTTAACAATAAGTAATTCACAAATCTATTTATTTTCAATACTTAGAAAATATTCAATATATTTAAACACGATTAAGTAAATATTTTATTCTTTGAAGGAAAACATTCTCTTAAACACATTTATTCGAGTCAAAACGAATGTTGCGTAAAACATCGTGACGACAACCCAAAATCACTAGTATAGGGATTCGAAATTAAGATAGATATATTCATCCCAATACTATACAAAAACATTTCTTTTCGAAAATCATTTACTATAACAATAGTGTTATAGTCCACCATTTCATTTATTTCTCAAAAACGTCTATTTCAACAATGAATGTTGGAATCTATAGTTTCGATCCTCAACACATTTCAAAACAACTTCAAATCGTTTTAATTCTGTTTAAAACATCACTTCCTAAAACATTTCTTTAATATATTATTCACTTTCCAAAATCGTGAATATATATCGTTTACCAAATTCAATACTTCTACATATTTTATTTTAAAGGATTATCCACTGTCCAAAATCGTGAATATATCTCCTTAAATAAGCTATAATAATTAACTTATCAAAATAAGTCGATTTCGGATTTATAAAACAATGTTTATAAATTCCATTGATATTTTTTATAAAAACTTCAACTTATAAAATCCCTTAATTAACTAATTCTATTTAAATCTCATTTAAACGCCAAAATCCAACTTATAAGTCAATTACTTATAAATCTTTTATTTTACAAAAATCTATTCATTTTGTAACTTCACAATTTATAAATCTATAAATTTCATTCACTTATGAAATCCATTTATACTTCATTTTAACACTTATAAAAACTAGTTTTATAATTCCAATATTTTAATTTATAAATATCAATTTTATAAATCTTTTATTAAAAGCTTTTATAATAAATTCAAAAATCTCAATTTAACTATTTTATAAAATTCATTAACTCCATATTTCAAAAATCCCATTTTAACTATATTTCTCAAAATCATAATTTTTATAATATTAAAATTATAACGTTTATTTAATTAAAATAAATCAATTTCAAAATTCAATAAAAAGTATACTTTCAAAAATCACTTGAAAAAACCTTTTTAATTCGAAATCGTTACTTTAACATTTTTAAAACTCCCAAAATAGGCCAAATGCTGCAACAACACTAAATATAACAATCACGGCATCCAAAGCATCATATATCAATATGATAACAGAATAAATCACAATATATGTAAATAAATCAATACGGGTGAGGAATCCAGTTGGATCCCTCCAATCTGTTTTCCTGCATCCACAGATGTTAGCATAATACCAATTCCACATCAAGATGGAATATCGCGGTATATGGGTTCATATAAAATATTATCCGCTATTATGCGGCGCATAGGGTCTCATCCGCTATATAATTTGGGAAAAATCAACTCCAAGTACATATATAATACCAATTCCACATCAAGATGGAATATCGCGGTATATGTTTTTAATAAATAACATCCGCTTAATATACGGCGTATAGGGTCTATTTCAATACAACAGATAAAAATTTATCATCCAAGCATATAATTAAGCAATTTTAAATCTAACTATTTAAAATTTAAATCGAAACAGTTTCGATTGAGTAGGAAGTTCTCACCTTGCTTTCAATAACAGTCGCAGTGTTTTATTTCGAATAAAATTAAACGCGCGTTTAATTTTACCCAAAATTTTCACTAGCTCCAAACGACTCCACTCCAGTTCCATCGCGTAGCTTTCGCGAATACGGACCCAACGCAATTCATTTCGTCCCAAACGGATCTCGTATGAACAAGTTACAATGTTTTAAAGTTCGTATGAATTTTAAAAAAATAATTAATCAATTTCTTTTTAAATTTCAAACCCTCAAATTGATCTGGACCGTTGATTCTTGCTTCATCTCATCAGGGCCGCACCCTTGTTTCTTCCCCAAACATCGTTCCCAGGTTGTAAATAGCGATGAACCCATACTAGCCGCCCTTTGCATCAAATTTTCGCGACCAAACTACTCGACTTCGCGATGATCAGCGACCACGGTTTTGAAGCCCATCACCACGCCTACCACCACCATGAACGCGGCAGAGCTCGATCGCGTGATGGCCTTGGTTTTCGTGCTCGATTGTCGCATCTTTGAACGAGGATTTACATCAATCTGTAGCTCCGTTTCAGATCATCACCGTTGAGAACATAGATCTCGATACGATCTTGAAGATTGTAGTTGAAGGTTTGTTGTAATTGCTTATGGATTTGAAGATTTTGAGGGGAGAAAGAAGAATAAATTTCTACTATTAATCGTTTTGTTGGCGGCTACAACCCTAGGGTTGATTATTTTGCAAAAGTGAATATTTAGGTCCATTTATAGAAAAATGGCAACGCACTATTCATCCAAGATTTTTCCGAACTCCAAACGAAGCGTGCCACCTGACGTTTATAATGTTTTACCCCTATTCCGAACGCAATGGAATATATATCGGGAGCCAATTCGATCAAATTTGAAAGATAAGTTTTTGAATCGACTATTTAAATTCAAAATTCACTCAAATCGATTTCTACGCGTTTTAGCTTGCCCCGGACAAACCCTAAATCCGATTGACACGAAATTTGAAATCATACAATGATAAAACATTATAGATCTGATGAAACTGGTTTTGTTGAAATCCGAGACTGTTTGAAAAATGGCTATTTTTACTCGTCAATTAAATATTAAAATATTCAATTTCCACAAATTAACTTTTAATTCAATTTTAAAAGTTCTATAACATCATTCTAACTCCAATATGATTTAATGCAACTTTACAAATCAAATTTAATCACATTAAACCCAATTTTGAATTATTTCTGTAATTTCAAATATTAATTATCGATTTAATTATCCAACTAAATCTAGATATCCGCAATAAAATTTATTCGACTTACAAATTTTACTTATTAATATTTAAAACCAATTAAATATATGAATTTCAATTGACAGAAATTCTGGGTCGTTACAAACTTCCCTCCTTAAAAGAATTTCGTCCTCGAAATTACCAAGTAAGAAAAAGTTACAGAATCCATTCAAATAAGATTTCAAATTCACTTAAGTGTTTAACTTTCCCAAAATCCAATAGTTAAACTTCTTACAATAACTTACTAAGTTTTCAAATCACACTTAGTTATCTTTTCAAAATTTTCCAATTTTCTCAAAAATATTCCAACGCCTTAAATTTTCAGAAAATTTCGCCATAGTCTCCTTTGCGCGGCTCGATCCGGAAAAAAAATGGCAATATATATCACAAATATACATCTCATCAAAGTAATGAGGCACCCCGCAGGAAAAAAGGTGTAAAAGTACGATATGCAATCCGAGATATGTACCTTATATATTATTAGCGAGCATATACGGCTAATATAGCGTGAAAGCGAGCTCCAAAAGCGAAGCAAGCGCCATCCGCACCTACTATACACTCAACAACAATGAGAAACATGTATAGATGAAAGTAATATCAATATATAACATATATCACTATAACAACTACATATGCCAATATAGCAAATGCAACAAAAACAACAAATCCAACCATCAACCAACTAGCATTCAACTAACATCTATAACCAAATCAATACACTTTCACTTCTCATTAATATTTCAGTGAATTTGTTTTTCATTTAATCACTTTTGATTCATTAACATTGGATGTTTTTACTAACATTTATTTATTCATATTCAATTAGTTTACATTCACTACTTCATATCAAGTTGGTTCACTTCCAAATCCTTTATTCTTTACCAAAGCCAAATTTATTATCTCATATTATAAGTCCAAAACTCGTTTCACTTATATTCAACAATTACAACTTGGATTTTAATTTCAAATTGTTTATCACAACCAAACTTCAATATTCAATTTACTATGGTAGCAAATCCATCACACAGAAACTTGAAAACAATACTGATGATGCTGCAGTCATCACCCTTACTATTTCCCAGCAACAATAGTGAATCTAGTGCTTTAAATTCTTTTAAAATCTTCCTTTTATTCATAAATCACATTTACAAATCTTTTACTTATATAATTTCACTATTTTCTCTTTACTTATATAAGATCATTTCACAATTGTAAATCATATTAATTATAATTCCATACTTATAATTCTTCACTTATACAATTTTTTTTAATTAACTTATATATATTCTTACATTTTCAACAGCCAAATAATCAATTTATATACACTTTAATAATTCTGAAAAATTATTCCTTTATATATAAAATATAATCAAGGTAAAATTATTTCATTTACCCTATTTAAAACAATATTGTGTCGAATAGTTCTGTACGAGTGTTTAGAGATCCCTATCGATAGAGTTGTACAGACTATATCGACCAGAATCCATATACACTCAACAAACCAATCATCACAATATAAAACGATTTTATATTCACTAACAAATACGCGCTCGTATCTACGATTACTCTCAGCTCATTCTAGAGTACTACCGACTCTATCTCTAATGAATAATTCCCAACAGAGTCAAGGTTGTAGCTTAACCATATGCTCTGATACCAAATGTAACGTTCACGATTCTCGACCATGAAAGTCGACATTAATACGTCCACTATATCAACTGCCGAGCAATCGAAGGCCAAAAAAACCGTATCGTTAGGGTTAAAGAGAGGTAGAAGATAGAAGAAGAAAGAAAGAAGGAAAGAAGAAGAAAACAGAAACAATATCAGAATCTCACAATCACAGCAGAACAAACATATAATAGATAAATGAATATCTTTAAAACAAAGAACTATATCAATTATTACATTACATAACATTACATTACATTATCAGAGTTTACAACAACAAACAGCGGAAAAGAAATACTATATACTAGTTGATATGCCAAGCTATCCAGCTTTCCTCCAGATCTCTACAGCAACTCCTGAATTCCAGAATGACCTGATAACCTAACTCTAGACTGTCCGTGTGGAAAATGATGTGCACCCAGAGTTTAGGAAGGAAACAATAAACTCCAGGTCAGTCATGGAACTGGTGTGAGAACTTAAAACAATTTATCTTTAAAAACAAACAAAGAAATATTTTAAAAGTCAATTTGCAATGCTTTAAAAAAAATGTAACTACCATAAGGCCTCTCGCCACACACACAATGCAAACGCAAAACTTGGAGGAGATTTCTCCTTATGATAGTAAAAGATGCTTGATACGCAAAATTCTTTCCAATATTACTATTATAAGTGCAAAATGTGGAAAACCATTTCGAAAGTATAATATAAATCTTAACCAGCATAGGTACCATTATATTATGCTTGCTATAGCTACCTCCTGAGGAGGCAGGTTATACAATTTGCAATCGTAAAGGGTTCGTATTGTTTCTTTGGATTTCCAACAAATGGTCAGGCCAAGGAACTTCCCATTGCCACATGGAAACGCCTCTGGAAGGACGCCACGGAACCTAATCGGATCTCTACCAACACAAGGCCGGGTTACCCCTGGCTGGGTAACAACTGACACGAATATGCCATCCCCCGGTCGTAACCGACCTAAATCCCGAGATTCACCAACAACCACAAAATAATAAGTTTGCAGCAACAACATAGGTTAAGTATCTGGGCTCCATACCATGATACCACCTCTATCCAGAAGGAATGACATACACTAAGGGGGCGCTATCCCCTAATAACCTTGTCGCATCGTTCCTGTTTTGACCATTACCAGGGTGTGAGGTCTGACGAAGTCTCGCCCACAAAGCTACGCTTTTCATAAAAGTCACGCTTTGATCAACAAATGCTCAGCAGCACTTCGTATGCCACATTACCAAAATTGGGAATGTATCACTAGTAACCATCAACTACATAACCTCTGAGCTCGTACGTCTCAGAGAAGGGTGTTAAGCTAAGAGAATAAATTCTCCGCCACCAACAGAAATATATTTGATAGAAACCAGCTTTACATCACAAATTGTAACATCAGACACACATCCATACAAGTCCGTTCCGGGATCGAACGGAACCGAAGGCACTTCCAAAGAAGCCCTTGCAATCCGGATATTCACTAATCACGACCAGACTTCCGATCACAAAGGGTGATAAATCTCTATATCGGAGATCAGCCGTGTAGAGTCATTCGACGGTAATCCTTCCGGTTTTGAAAATATCCGGTCTTCAACACCGGTCTTCAAATGCTATCCATTACGACATATCGCTATTCGGAATGGGATTTATGACTCAAAGGTCCTTTCCCGGCTAAACCGAATAACGAGCGCTTATTTTAAAAATAAGTGTAGCATTCAAATTCAAGCAAATCACAATAAATACCCATTTAAAGGTAAATATTAATAGTCGGTTATTTAACTATCAAGGCCAGCAAACAAATATCCAGCACCATAACAATCACTAGGCCCTTTTTTATTAATCTTCCATAAATTAAATAACTTGCCAGATATTCACTTCAATTTATCTTTAAAAAGATATATTCTCTAAACCATTTCAATTTCTACATTGGAAAACATTTCCAAATACTTATTTAACAATAAGTAATTCACAAATCTATTTATTTTCAGTACTTAGAAAATATTCAATATACTTAAAACACGATTAAGTATATATTTTATTCTTTGAAGGAAAACATTCTCTTAAACACATTTATTCGAGTCAAAACAAATGTTGCGTAAAACATCGTGACGACAACCCAAAATCACTAGTATAGGGATTCGAAATTAAGATAGATATATAAATCCCAATACTATACAAAAACATTTCTTTTCGAAAATCATTTACTATAACAATAGTAGTATAGGCCAAGGAACTTCTCATTGCCACATGGAAACGCCTTTGGAAGGATGCCCCGAGAACCTAACCGGATCTCTGCCAAAACAAGGCCGGGTTACCCCTAGCTGGGTAACAACTGACACGAATATGCCATCCCCCGGTCGTGACCGACCTAAATCCCGGGATTCACCAACAATCACAAAATAATAAGTTTGCAGCAACAACATAGGTTAAGTATCTAGGCTCCATACCATGATATCACCTCTATCCAGAAGGAATGGCATACACTAAGAGGGCGCTATCCCCTAATAACTTTGTCGCATCTTTCCTGTTTTGATCATTACCGGGGTGTGAGGTCCGACGAAGTCTCGCCCACAAAGCTACGCTTTTCATAAAAGCCACGCTTTGATCAACAAATGCTCAGTAACACTTCGTATGCCACATTACCAAATTGGGAATGTATTACTAGTAACCATCAACTACATAACCTCTGAGCTCGTACGTCTCAGAGAAGGGTGTTCAGCTAAGAGAATAAATTCTTCCCCACCAACAAAAATATATTTGATAGAAACCAGCTTTACATCTCAAATTGTAACGTCAGACACACATCCATACAAGTCCGTTCCAGGATCGAACGGAACCGAAGGCACTTCCAAAGAAACCCTTGCAATCCAGATATTCAATAATCACGATCGGACTTCCTATCACAAAGGGTGATAAAATCTCTAAATCGGAGATCAGTCGATGCAGAGTCATTCGACGGTAATCCTTCCGTTTTCGAAAATATCCGGTCTTCAACACCTGTCTTCAAATGCTATCCATTACGACATATCGCTATTCGAAATGGGATTTATGACTCAAATGTCCTCTCCCGGCTAAACCGAATAACGAGCGCTTATTTTAAAAATAAGTGTAGCATTCAAAATCAAGCAAATCACAACAAATACTCATTTAAAGGTAAATATTGATAGTTGGTTATTTAACTATCAAGGCCAGCAAACAAATATCCAGCACCATAACAATCACTAAGCCCTTTTTATTAATCTTCCATAAATTAAATAAATTGCCAGATATTCACTTTAATTTATCTTTAAAAAGATATATTCTCTAAACCATTTCAATTTCTACATTGGAAAACATTTCCAAATACTTATTTAACAATAAGTAATTCACAAATCTATTTATTTTCAATACTTAGAAAATATTCAATATACTTAAAACACGATTAAGTATATATTTTATTCTTTCAAGAAAAACATTCTCTTAAACACATTTGTTCGAGTCAAAACGAATGTTGCGTAAAACATCATTACGACAACCCAAAATCACTAGTATAGGGATTCGAAATTAAGATAGATATATAAATCCCAATAATATACAAAAACATTTCTTTTCGAAAATCATTTACTATAACAACAGTGTTATAGTCCACCATTTCCTTTATTTCTCGAAAATGTCTATTTCAACAATGAATGTTGAAATCTATGGTTTCGATCCTCAACACATTTTAAAACAACTTCAAATCGTTTTAATTCTATTTAAAAGATCACTTCCCAAAACATTTCTTTAATATATTATTCACTGTCCAAAATCGTGAATATAAATCGTTTACCAAATTCAACAATTCTACATTTTTTATTTTAAAGGATTATCCACTGTCCAAAATCGTGAATATATCTCCTTAAATAAGCTATAATAATTAACTTATCAAAATAAGTCGATTTCGGATTTATAAAACAATGTTTATAAATTCCATTGATATTTTTTTTATAAAAACTTCAACTTATAAAATCCCTTAATTAACAAATTCTATTTAAATCTCATTTAAATGCCAAAATCCAACTTATAAGTCAATTATTTATAAATATTTTATTTTACAAAAATCTATTCAATTTGTAACTTCACAATTTATAAATCTATAAATTTCATTCACTTATGAAATCCATTTATACTTCATTTTAACACTTATAAAAACTCGTTTTATAATTCCAATATTTTAATTTATAAATATCAATTTTATAAATCTTTTATTTAATCTTTTATAATAAATTCAAAAATCTCAATTTAACTATTTTATAAAACTCATTAACTCCATATTTTAAAAATCCCATTTTAACTATATTTCTCAAAATCATAATTTTTATAATATTAAAATTATAACGTTTATTTATTTAAAATAAATCAATTCCAAAATTCAATAAAATGTATACTTTCAAAAATCACTTGAAAAATCCTTTTTAATTCGAAATCGTTACTTTAACATTTTTAATACTCCAAAAATAGGCCCAATGCTACAACAGCACTGAATATAACAATCACGGCATCCAAAACATCATATATCAATATGATAATAGAATATATCACAATATCTGTAAATAAATCAATACGGGTGAGAAATCCAGTTGGATCCCTCCAACCTGTTTCCCTGCATCCACGGATGTTAGCACAATACCAATTTCACATCAAGATGGAATATCGCGGTATATGGGTTCATATAAAATATTACCCGCTATTATGCGGCGCAATAGGGTCTCATCCGCTATATAATGCAGGAAAATCAACTCCAAGTACATATATAATACCAATTCCACATCAAGATGGAATATCGCGGTATATGTTTTTAATAAATAACATCTGCTTAATATACCGCGTATAGGGTCTATTTCAATACAACAGATAAAAATTTATCATCCAAGCATACAATTACGCAATTTTAAATCTAACTATTTAAAATTTAAATCGAAACAGTTTTGATTGAGTGAGAAGTTCTCACCTTGCTTTCAATAACAGTCGCAGTGTTTTATTTCGAATAAAATTAAACGCGCGTTTAATTTTACCCAAAATTTTCACTAGCTCCAAACGACTCCAATCCAGCTCCATTGTGTAGTGTTCGCGAATACGAACCCAACGCAATTCATTTCGTCCAAAACGGACCTCGTATGAACAAGTTACATTGTTTTAAAGTTCGTGCGAATTTTAATAAAATAATTAATCAATTTATTTTTAAATTTCAAACCCTTAGATTGATCTGGACCGTTGATTCTTGCTTCATCTCATCAGGGCCGCACCCTTATTTCTTCCCCAAACATCGTTCCCAGGTTGCAAATCGCGATGAACCCATACTAGCCGCCCTTTGCATCGAATTTTCGCGACCAAACTACTCGACTTCGCGATGATCAGCGACCACAGTTTTGAAGCCCATCACCATGCCTACCACGACCATGAACGCGGCAGAGCTCGGTCGCGTGATGGCCTTGGTTTTCGTGCTTGATTGCCGCATCTTTGAACGAGGATTTACGTCAATCCGTAGCTCCGTTTCAAATCATCATCGTTGAGAATAAAGATCTCGATACGATCTTGAAGTTTGTAGTTGAAGGTTTGTTGTAATTGCTCACGGATTTGAAGATTTTGAGGGGAGAAAGAAGAATAAATTTCGGCCATTAATTGTTTTGCTGGCGGCTACAACCCTAGGGTTGATTATTTTGCAAAAGTAAATATTTAGGTCCTTTTATAGAAAAATGGCAACGCACTATTCATCCAAGATTTTTTCGAACTCCAAACGAAGCGTACCACCTGACGTTTATAATGTTTTACCTCTATTCCGAACGCAATGGAATATATACCGGGAGCCAATTCGATCAAATTTGAAAGATAAGTATTTGAATCGACTATTTAAGTTCAAAATTCACTCGAATCGATTTCTACGCGTTTTAGCATGCCTCGGACAAACCGTAAATCCGATTGACACGAAATTCGAAACCATACAATAATAAAACATTACGGATCCGAAAAAATTATTTTCGTTGAAATCCGAGACTATTTGAAAAATGGCTATTTTTACCCGTCAATTAAATATTAAAATATTCAATTTCCACAAATTAACTTTTAATTCAATTTTAAAAGTTCTATAACATCATTCTAACTCCAATATGATTTAATACAACTTTACAAATCAAATTTAATCACATTAAACCCAATTTCCAATTATTTCTGTAATTTCAAATATTAAACCATCGATTTAATTATCCAATTAAATCTAGATATCCGCAATAAAATTTATTCGACTTACAAAATTTACTTATTAATATTTAAAATCAATTAAATATACGAATTTCAACTGACAGAAATTCTGGGTCGTTACAGCTTTGCTCAGTTAAAAATTATGCTTTACAGCTCACTTTATAAATTGGGCTAAGCTTTGTTTTTAACTGAGCTTATTGCTCAGTTTGTAACCGAGCTTCAACGCTCAATTTGTAATTGAGTAGTAAGCCCAATAAAAACAATAAGATATTAGTTAATGAGAAGTTATAATTTGGATCGTCAACGAGAAGTATAATAAAAAAAACTAACATATTAGTTAACTAAGATATTAGCTAATGAGAACTTATAATTTGGATCATAATCAATACTTTTCAAGTCGCATAACCAAGTAATATTAGTTAATCAGAAGTACAATAAAAACCAAACTTCAACGCTCAATTTGGATTGTCGAAGCTGAATCTATCTCTATCATATACTTACTGGAGACAGGTTAAATTTTATAACAGTCATAGTGTGATTTAAGTGAAAACTTGAAAATTTATATACAGTTAAATACAAAAAGAAAAGTATGTACAAGTTTGACGCAACGGATATAACGATTGACAACGAAATGAAGATTTCGTGTCAAACTAATCGAAGAAACGATTAGATGAAACAAGATAAATCGATGGATAGAAAATACCCAAAGGCCCAAATCCGTTGATCTCAAGAGATACCGGATTCTAGCAATCTTCGACACGTTGATCGCGCACGATACCGTGAGAGAAGATCTACAATTCTTCGATCGTTGATTAAGCGCACTTGATTCCGTGAATTGGCTTCAACAATCGTTGATTTGAGCGCACTTGAATGCCGAAAGTGGATATAGGAGATAACACTCAACTACCAATTTTAAAAGTGGAACAAAGCACACAAACACAAAGTTTTTTTCAAAATCAACAACCTTACAAATGACCATCACCCCTCTATTTATAGGGTTATAACTCACACGACTCAGCATCTTCACCGACCCAACATAGGTTGTTATCGACCTAAACATCACGACCTACGACCTATGCTCACACATCATTTGTACAGACCACACGATCTAACATAGGTCGTTGATGACCTTAACAGACACGAGTTACCAACATAACAAAATACAACGACCTACAACAATGTGACTTAACATATATACAACATGACATAACAGTGAACGACTTAACAACATAACACAAGTTGTGACTTAAACAACACAACACATACGTGACTTAAAATACACGGCAGCGACCTATCTTCACAGCAGCATAAGGTCGAGCGACCTAAAATGAATGCAACTTAAGCTTCGGCACAAGAGAATGGCTAAAGACAGAGCAATATAAGAAATTCCGTGACCTAACATAGGTCGTAACTCGTTCCTGCGACCTAACTTAGATCGTAACTCATCAAAGTCGAAACTCGAAAAGTCGGAGCGACCTAAAAAATGGCTCATTGGTTTCCTTAGCGCGCTGGGTAGGTTCCCACAGCTTGCTTGCGACTTAAAATTTGAGGCGCTAGGTCGTTTGAACGTTTGAAACCCCAACTCGTTAGGTCGTAGGTACACTTCATCATCCTTCTCGTTAGGTCGTGAACGACCTAGGACCTTCGAGCGAGATTGCGCTGCATCATCCTCCCCCGGTTGACAGAAATTCGACCTCGAATTTGTACCTTCCTCTTCCTCAACAGGCTCATTCCCATGAAACGGAATCAAATGTTTAACGTTGAAAACATCGGCAGTATGGACATCATCTGGAAATCTCAACTGATATGCATTCTCATTGATCTTCTTCAATATTTCTACTGGGCCAATCTTTCGAGCTTTCAATTTATAGTAAGTTTCAACTGGAAAACGATCTTTCGTCAACATTGCGTAGACCAAATCACCTTCTTTGAAGTCCACACTTCTTCGCTTCTTATCCGCCAGTTGTTTATACTTCTCATTTGATGCAAGCAATCGTTCTTGAACAACTTTGTGGCATTCTTGCAAATCAATCACCAAATCACAAGCCCGTTTAACAACCCCTTTCTGAAATGGAACTATCGATAAATCCAACGGTCCCTTTGGAATTATTGAATAGACAACCTGAAATGGACTGAAACCCGTGCTACAATTAACGGCATGGTTGTGTGCAAACTCAGCTTGACATAACTTCGAATCCCAACTCTTCAAATTATCGTCCACAAGGCATCGCAATAGATTACCTAGGGATCTGTTCACGACTTCAGTCTATCCATCCGTCTGTGGATGATAAGTACTGCTAAATTTCAACTTAGTTCCAACCATTTTCCATAGACTCATCCAAAAATGGCTCAGAAAACGAGTATCTCTATCCGAAACAATAGATTCAGGCAATCCATGAAGTCTATAGATCTCTTTGAAGTATAATTGAGCGACATTGACGGCGTCCGCAGCCTTCTTACAAGCAATCAAATGTACCATTTTTGAAAACCTGTCCACCACCACATAGATAGAATCATTGCCACATTGCATTCTCGGCAATCCCAACACAAAGTCCATGCTAACATCCATGCAGGGTTTAGTAGGTACAGGCAACGACATATATAATCCTGCATTTGTAGCGGTTCATTTCGAAACTTGACAGATATGACATCTCTCCACAAACCTTTCGACTTCTTTTCTCATTGACGGCCAAAAATAAGATTGAGAAATCAACTGTAATGTACGATCTCTACCCACATGGCCTTCCTCATGTAATTCCTTCACAATTTTCATCCGTAAACTGCAATCTGGTACACACAATCGAGTTCCTTTAAATAGGAAACCATCCACCAACATAAACTCATCCGTCTCCCACTTCTTGACTTTATCTACAATCTCCGCAAAGTAAGAATCTTCAATAAATAATTCTGGAAGTACTTCAAACCCCATCATTTCAACTTTCATTGTAGTCAACAAATGATTCCTTCTACTCAATGCATCTGCAACATGGTTTGTAACTCCCGATTTGTGTTTCACAACAAATGTAAATTGCTGCAAATAAGCAATCCACGATGCGTGCCTAGCTGCGATCTTGTCCTGCCCTTGCAAATGCTTCAAAGCCTCATGATCATTATATAACACAAACTCCTTCTAAAACAGATAATGCCTCCAATGCTTCACAGCTTGAACAATCGCGTAAAATTCCACATCATATGTATTATATCTCATCCTTGCTCCTGAAAGCTTCTCACTGAAATAAGCAATAGGACGTCCCTTCTGACTCAACACCCCTCCAATCCCAACCTTCGATGCATCAGTATGTAACTCAAACAACAACTGAAAATACGGAAAAACTAGAATCGGTGCTGACGTCAAAAGTTCCTTGATCTTCTCAAAAGCTAACTCTGCTTCCTCTGTCCACACGAACTTCTTTCCTTTCATGCAATCGGTTACAGGTGCCATCACACTGCTACAATGTGGAATGAATCTTCGATAAAAAGATACCAACCCATGAAAGCTCCTCACTTCTGTAATTGTTTTGGGTTGTGTCCAACTCCTGACAGCTTCCACTTTGCTTTCATCCACTTGAATACCCTCCTTTGATAGAACATATCCCAGAAACAAAACACTGTGCGTCATGAACACGCACTTCTTCGCTGCTGCATAGAATTGCTCCTGTCGTAGAATAAACAGCACTTCTCGCAAATGTTGGATATGCCATTCGTATAGACCTTCCCTAGTTTTAAAAGCAGTCTTCCACGCATCCCTCGGTCTAATACGAATCTGATGGTATCCACTCTTCAAGTCAATCTTTGAGAACACAACAGCCCCACTCAACTGATCAATCAAATCATCGAACCTCGGCATAGGAAACCTGTATCTCACAGTGATCTTGTTTAGAGCTCGACTGTCCGTACGCATCCTCCACGAACCATCCATCTTTGGTACCAATAAGGTTGGCACTGCACAAGGACTCAAGCTCTCCTGAACACGCCCTTGTTCTAACAATTCCTCCACCTGCCTTCTCAGTTCCTCATGCTCCTTAGGACTCATCCTGTAATGTGTCCTGTGAGGTAATACCGCCCCTGGCACAAGATCAATCTGATGCTGAATATCTCTCAACGGTGGTAACTCCTTTGGTAACTCTTCAGGAAACACATCTCTGAATTCTTCCAATACTGGCTTTACTCCCTTTGGAACTTCAATAGATTCAGTAGTTTCATGTCCAATCAACAAGAACACATCTGGACTCTCCTCTACTTCTCCAACAAACTCCTTCAAAGTCAACAAAGTCTTTAGTTCCTCAATCTCTTCCGACTTGCTCTCTTCTTGCTGTCTCTTCTTCGGAACTAAAATGATCTTAGTACCCTCAAACATAAAGTTGTAGCTATTGGTTCGACCATCATGCTGCACTGCTCGGTCATACTACCATGGTCTTCCCAAAAGCAAGTGGCAAACATCCATCTCCACCACATCACACCAGATCTCGTCTTTATACTTCTTTCCAATAGAAAATGGAACACGAACACGCTTGTCCACCTTCACCTCTCCTCCTTTCCTTAAAAACGCTAACTTGTAAGGATTTGGATGCTTCTCCGTATTCAACTTCAACTTTCTCATAGCTTCGGTAGAAATGATACTGTCACAACTTCCCGCGTCAATCACAAATTTACAAACCTTTCCTGGTATAGTGAAGGTCGACTGAAAGATATTACTCCTCAACCAACTAGACTCCTCTTCCTGTTTCGGTGTCAAACACGATCTCCTCAACATTAGATTACATCCTTCATCTCCCGACGCGATATCATGTTCATTCCCCTCAACTGGACTAGAATAATCTTCACCAACATCCTCATCCTCAGCCTCAGCAACCATTGTTCGCTTCTTTGGCTTCGGACATTCATTGCTCTTATGACCAAATTCCTGACAGTTATAGCACTTGAAATTATTGTTGGCTTTGATCTTAACAGCTTCATTGACAACCGGTTTTCCGACAGCCTTGGAAACATTCGTGTTGCTACTAGCCCCTTTCACTGGATTGTTGGAATTTGTAAACACACCACCTCCTCTTCTGCCTTGCTTTTCCCAAGCTAATGTTTTCTGGTGTGCTTCTGTAACAGATCTCGGATCAAACATATTCACCATATCCTGGATCTGCATTCTCAACCCTCCAACAAATCTTGCGGTCAGCTATTCCTCTGTCTCCATGATATCATTCCTGGCAATCAGTTGATAAAATTCATCCGCATAATCATTCACAGACTTTGTTCCTTGCCTCAAGTTCTGCAATCGCTGATACATAAGAGATTGATAATTATAAGGCAAGAAAATAGCTCTCATCAACTTTTTCATCTTCTCCCATGACTCAATCTTCGACTTTCCCATTCTTTCCCGTGTAAGTTTAGTTTGTTGCCACCATGCCATAGCTCTTCCTCTCAAACGAGTAGCAACCAACTTAACTCTGTGATGCTCGGAAACTTCTTTGAAGTCAAAAATCTCTTCAACATTAGATAACCAATCAAAGAATTCTTCGGCTTGCATACTGCCCTTGAATTCTGGAATTTCAGTCTTCATCCCCGACTCCCATTTACGATCATCTTCTACCTCCCGATAGTGATTTCGTACTTGGTCTCTATCTCGATAATGAACACTATGTCTATCACCATCCTCATCATAAAATGTACTTCGATATCTATCTCGTCCCTCCACATCTCTATGAACGTGCATATCTCTTCTGCTATGTCTTTCAACATCATGATATGGCTCATGTTCATACTCTCGTGGAGTCCTTCTCTCTTCATGTCTATATTCATGGTGATCTCTTCTCGTTGAAACTGAAGATTCTCTCATTTCTCGAAAAGATTGTGGCGACACCGTCCTCGCTTCCGTAACCGATTGTGAAACTCTGTTTCCTCCATGGTTCGAGACTGGCGACCTTCTCCTTTGACTTTGATTCATGTTAATCATCAGTTTCTCTAACTTCCCAATGCCTTCATCAAATTTCTCATTGATATGTTGTTCCATTTTCTCAGCTTCTTCTCTTTTATACAACGCTTCAACATTTTGATGACGATTAGCTCTTCTCGGAGGCATTGTCAAATCTTCACAAATTCAAACACACTTCAACAATTCGGCTTGGACTTACAAAGTGATGCACGGCTTCAACTAGCTCTCGGATCTAACTCCAAACCGAACTCGAACACTTCACTTAGCTTGGCTTTGCTTGATTTAGCTCGGCCTCGACTCTTCAAACTCTTCCCCTTGGATCCAAAGACTCGGCTTAGATATGATTGGCTAAGTCTAGCTTTGATACCAAACTGACGCAGCGGATATAACGATTAACAACGAAATGAAGATTTCGTGTCAAACTAATCGAAGAAACGATTAGATGAAACAAGCTAAATCGATGGATTGAAAATACCCAAAGGCCCAAATCCGTTGATCTCAAGAGATACCGGATTTTAGCAATCTTCGATACGTTGATCGCGCACGATACCGTGAGAGAAGATCTACAATTCTTCGAACGTTGATCAAGCGCACTTGATTCCGTGAATTGGCTTCAACAATCGTTGATTCGAGCGCACTCGAATGCCGAAAGTGGAGATAGGAGATAACACTCAACTGCCAATTTTAAAAGTGGCACAAAGCACACAAACACAAAGTTTTTTTCAAAATCAACAACCTTACAAATGACCATCACCCCTCTATTTATAGGGTTATAACTCACACGACTCAGCATCTTCACCGACCCAACATAGGTCGCTATCGACCTAAACATCACGACCTACGACCTATACTCACACATCATTTGTACAGACCACACGATCTAACATAGGTCATTGACGACCTTAACAGACACGAGTTACCAACATAACAAAATAGTACGACCTACAACAATGCGACTCAACATATATACAACACGACATAACAGTGAACGACTTAACAACATAACACAAGTTGCGACTTAAACAACACAGCACATACGCGACTTAAAATACACGGCAGCGACCTATCTTCACAGCAGCATAAGGTCGAGCGACCTAAAATGAATGCGACTTAAGCTTCGGCACAAGAGAACGGCTTAAGACAGAGCAATATAAGAAATTCCGCGACCTAACATAGGTCGTAACTCGTTCCTGCGACCTAACTTAGGTCGTAACTCATCAAAGTCGAAACTCGAAAAGTCGAAGCGACCTAAAGAACGACTCATTGGTTTCCTTAGCGCGCTGGGTAGGTTCCCACAGCTTGCTTGCGACTTAAAATTTGAGGCGCTAGGTCGTTTGAACGTTTGAAACCCCAACTCGTTAGGTCGCAGGTACACTTCATCATCCTTCTCGTTAGGTCGTAAACGACCTAGGACCTTCGAGCGAGATTGCGCTGCATCAAAGTTTGACAGGGATGGATGGGTCTTCTACACAAAGAGTTAGCTGCTCATCCCATTCTGGATTTAGTTTTTTCTTTACCACTCGAGTCTTCAGCTTCTGTCGCAATAATTCAAAATGATGACATAAAGCAAAATTTTGAATTTCAACTCCATGTTAGTTCAGAAACATAGTCAATACAAATTTTGAGATTTTGAATTTTGGCTCCGTATGTAGTTGATTTAAAAGTGTTGCTTACATCTTGTTACATTACATATGAATATTCCTTATGAATAGCAATTATAGCTTTAATCAGTTTACACTGGTTCTAAACAACATGAAAAAATCATAAAAGGAGAGCTGACTATTCCATTAATGGTCTAATAAAAACCGTGAGAAAGGGAATGTCTAAGCAGCATGAAAAAAAAATCATAGAAGGAGAGCATAAAAGAACGAAATTCATATTTTTGTTGGAGATTCCCTATGCTATTTTTCTTATTTATTAGCTTATTACTAGATATCATCTTAGTAGTTTTGTTATGGAAAAGTTGAATCTTAAATCTTGTGGTATTTATTGTTGTTTAATGTTGATTTAGACAGAGGAAGATGCATTGTTTTTCTAGCAATTCCAAGCAGATGAAAATAGAGAGGAATTTGAAGGGAGATTGAGGCCATGTGTTGATCAAGTCCTCATGGTTATTTAGCATTCTTTCATTTATTTGTTGAAATACATAAGAGATAACTATTCATTTAATTCTTCTTGTTCTACAATATAAAGTATGGTAGAGAAGCATATATAAGTTATTCTAGAGTATCAAAATGTTTGATCAGCTTACCTTTGACATAATCCTCTCATCATGATATAAAGCAATGGTCGGATCTTATATATACAAAGTAGAGGTTATGAGTGGATTAAATGAATGAGTATAAATTATGGAAAATGTAGTTGATATGGTAGTATTATGTTATAGAGCAACATAATTTCTTTTTTAAACAAAACGTAAATTCAACGTTTAAGAGGTGCACGCTTTAATTCAACAGTTAAGTTATAATTTTACAAATGAACAACATGTGAAATATCACACATGTAACTTTATGAGAAAACAAAATAGTAAAAAAAAATAACTCCTTGGATCGAACATACTCAAATTGGTTATTCTTTTTTGTTGTCATAGTAGAAGGAAAATTATGGTTGTGAACTAGACGCTATCGAAATTTATGGGTCAGATCATAGTAGAAAGGACAAAGACAAAAGTTGGGTGGATGTTGAGCAACTGGCGGTAATTCAATTTATCATTTGAATTTATTTATATACAAACCAGAAAAATATTTCCTGTTTATCTAAAACAATATATGCTAAAAGATATTCATATAAAAAACTTGATTGTTATTTTACACTGCCAAATCTTTTGAAATTAACTTTCAAATGGAACTTACTATATATTAAATGACATTCGTATAGCAATTGTATACCGGATGATATTCAACATATAGTTATTCGCAAAAAGCAATATACGCACCTGATGCTGCATAGATAACTCGTTAATGAGCTTCTTCTCTGTGAACACTAGTGGATTTACTTTATCCCAGATATGAAGTGGTTTTGCAACTAGTCATTTCCACTTGTACCCACAACAAGTAAATACTTACAAATGTGGTCTTCAAACTTCCTTTTCTTCCCTTTTTTTCCAAACTAATCTCTCAATTCAGGTAGGACTAGTCTTAAAGTGTTTCATATGCGGGTTTCATTCTCCTCACTTCGCCCTACAATAATGTTTGTATAAAAATGTTACATGTAAAGATAACATTTATAAATGTGAAGTTGCCTATATAAAATTAAAAGCAACAATTGCCAATATGTGATGAAAGACTGGAGCAATGTAGTATTGGTATATGTTAGTAGTTCATGCATTATTGGTGTATGTTATCCAATCAAAACATTTTTTATAGAGATAGTATAAAACGCACGTACATGCATTAATATCAATGAAATATTTACTTTTTATTTAATAATTTTTTTTATAGACGGATGTATGTTATAAGTGTAAAAGCTTTGGTAGTCAGGAAAATTTTATTTCAAGTAAATTGATAATGAAATTCCATTAATGGATAGTTGGTAAGGAAACGGTGATGGACTTGCAAACCGATGGTTGGATTCCATTGATGAATGTAAGACATTTTAGGAATTTCAAAAAGACACCATGTAAATTCTATTGATTGAATTCTCTTTATTAATATTAGAGATAATCAATAGAAAAGTTCTCTCATCGACAAATTAAACTACCAAGTTTTGAATGACGCTTCTGAAATCCACTGGACTCTAGTAACTTTCCCCCCGAATGAATAAAACTATATATGCTCCACTTCTAAAGTTAGCAGTTGCTGCGTTAGTACGTTATGATTACTTGGATGATGCTTTATATATTTATTTTCCAAAATTACAATTTAGAAAAATTTGTTTGTCTGTACCATATTTATAATATAAAGTTCATGCTCATTCAATTGATTTTAGGTTTTCTAAAGATGTCACCATGAAAAAACTATTTTAGCTCATACTTCATACGCCTATGGTTCACAAAGGCAAAAGGTGGATACGAGTTATAGGACCCACCATAATGGTTGGACATTAGTCTAGCTTCGACCAATTATCCCGACTAGTTAAGAGTATGTTGCCTAGAAGCATTAGGAACATCTATTCTTGATGAACAAAAAGGCTTAATAAATATAGGTGGATGTGTAGCTATATTCTTAATTTGTCAAGACGTGTCTTCTTGTTTTCATCTAGAAGATAAAACTAAATTTTCTATCAGTTCGAACAAGTGAAAGCAAGGTTGGATCTACACACAATTTTTGTATACATTATAATTATAATATCTCATCTATAGAGAAAACCATTTAAATAATTTAGATAATTTTGTGTATTCATACTCTAGTTCTGCATAAGCATCTTACCTGAATATGGTAGTAACATAAAGAAGTAGCATTTCCTATATTTCTATTTTATTATTCTAGCAGCAACAAATATATATTTTTAGATCTTTTCTATAGTTGGTATAAGTAAAATAAATATTTGGCTTAAAATCTTTAAGGATCATGACAATGAAGTAATTATATACATTAATTGTTTTATTTCAAAAAAAAATAGCAAGCATGACTACATGAAACTGATCATGACTAAATGCATTAAATTGTTTACTTACCCTTCAATTAACATTCATGTTGCCTGTAGTAATAAAACATACAAAAATAAACAACATTGGTTATTTTGTGAGGTTCATAAATGAGTAAATAAAATATAATTTTCAGTGTCCAAATAAAAGTCATTAAAACCAAATTCTTAAGAGCAGCAAGGAAAATGCATAGCTCTAATTATATTACACAATAAAAGTTGACATAAAGGGTAAGAAAGGTACGGTTGACACATTATTTCACAATAAATGATCATAAATTTCGCCATATCAGCAATGAAGTAGCCTTTCCTATATTTCTATTGTATTATTCTAGCAGTAGTAAATATATATTTTTAGATTTTTTCTATAGTTGATATTAGTAACAATATTAAAGCATTATTGAAAAATCAAATGAATATTTGGCTTAAAATCTTTAATGACCATGACAAAGAAGTAATTATGTACATTAACTTTTAATTTTAGAAGCAAATAGCAAGCATGACTACAGGAAACTGAACATGACTAAAAGTATTAAATCATATATAACGTTTTCTTACCTACTTCAATTATCCTTCTTGTTGACAGTAGTAACAAAACTTACAAAAATAGACAATACTGGTTATTTTGTGAAGTTCATAATTGAGTAAGTAAATAAAATATAATTGTCAAATGTCCAAATGAAAGTTATTAAAACCAAATTCTTAAGAGCAACAAGGAATATGCATAACTCTAATTATATTACACAATCAAAGTTGACATAAAGGGTGAGAAAGGTAACGTTGACACGTTATTTCACAATAAATGGTCATAGATTTCACCATATCAGCTTGAGCAAGACCATAAAGGAATTTATATAAAGGGTAACAATTATTTAATATTGAGGGGAAAGTTTGTATTAATGATCTTTTAATTTATTACTACATGGGAAAAGTTAGTTAAATAAGTTACGTGCATTCAATGGCATCTTTACATGTATCTTGACAAATATCATGCATACTAGGCAGCAGTCAGCTCACTCAAACTTGTTTTACGAGTATTATTGTGCAGTCTACTAGCATTACAATGATGAATTTATCTGTGTATGAATTTAAACTTAACTGAGCTCATTTTTCCATTATTATAACATTGCAAATGTGGGTCAACTCTTAGTAGTAGGCTACTTAAAGAATATCTCCTTTCTACCGGATGGTTTTATAAAGGTAAATTTTTTGAAAATATGTGTAAGATCTACTATCTATCTATCGAATTAGAATGCTGAAATGTCTCTTGAATTTAATGAATGATGTAGGATATCAGACATCAAGGCTTACATCTTATAGATGCATGTATGAATGAAATAAGTTTTGAGCTGAATTTTGTAGACATCCATTTCATTATATATGTTCAAGAAATCCGTTTACCTCACAAAATGTACTTTTCTTCTTCTTTTTTTTTTCCTTTTTCAATAAAAAACAATGTTGAGCAACAAATAGTAGGTATCTAATCTATATACATAGTAAAATATGAAGCACCAACATGGAAAAGTTAAACGTGAACAGAATTTTGCAACCAAATTATTCCTATTTATGAGAATAGTATGTTATTTGAGTAATTCCATATAGGCACATCTCTAATTTGCAACTTTGTAAGAAAATTAATATTCATTGTAAACTAGGAAATGACTCTCAAATTACAGTTACTTCTAAAGAGCTAGATTTTTTGCTTCAAAAAATTCAATAAAGGAAAAAGAAATGATAACCGAGATGTTCGAGAAGTATATACAACATCAGAAAATCAACAAAATTTAGTTCTACAAAACTATCCTAAACCAAAAACAAATCCTGAATTAGCTCATACCCCTAACACTTAAAGATTTGTGGAAAGACAACTTATTTTCTATAACTTGCACTTGGTGTTTGCAGAAAAGCATCCTCTATTTTAAACCACACAGTCATTCATGCAATGGTTCTACAAAATTATACACATAAATTCAGTTCTACAAAATTATACAAACAAATATTAGTTCATGACAATTTCTTATTGTATGGTTTAAGATGACTCGTCATATTACAAAATTATCCTTAAATTACTAGTGATTTCTTAGTGTATGGTTTAAAACAACTTTTCTGAGTTGATAATTTCTTAGTGTATGGTTTAAAACAACTTTTCTGAGTGTATTTTATGCACCTTGTTCGAAATAGCTAGCTTATCTAAGTGATGTTTGAAAATGTAAGTTTAGACTTGTTTACTTACTAGAGTGATGGTGGTCTGCGATGCTCCAGTGATAATAGGAGAACATGTATCTGGAGTAATTATTATCTGTCAAGGCATACTAATAGTTCTGTAAGTAAGCATGTGTTGACTAGTGATTTTCAGTGATTTCATCGTGATAACTCTACCAGTTTGACATATGCCATTTTTTAAGGTCTGATAAAGAGCCTTTTTTTTGCAGGCGGGTTTAAATAGGGCCCTATCATATACATAAAAGAAAAAAAGGTTTGAGTACAGGAGTAGAGCGGAATACCTTACTACTATAAACAAAATGTTTTTTGAAAGAACAGAAGTTAACTATGCAAAGGCACAATAGCTTTGATTTGCTCCTTTTTTCCATGGTATGCTTAATTTTGTGATCATGCATTTCCAACAAATATCGAACAATACAATCATAACTAGTCCTAATAATAGTATTAGTACAATATTTTCCAACAAATGCAAAGTTGGGAAAAATTGTCATTTGTACATGGGCCATGATATTTAAAACACTTGGTTATGTAAGGAGGAACTTCCTTCAAGTGCATTGATTAGGAAAACTTTTTAAAATGTGAAATAGGTTAACGAGAATTACATGTGACTATGAAACACGGACTGTTTGGATAATGAAATTATGGTGTCAGTGAAACTGCATGTAATTATGTAAAAATTTGATTAGAGTTTGAGTTAGGTAATGCTATAAAATAGTAGGTGGGTCTGGCATTTATGCAGAAGAACATATGCAGATGTCTAAATCATCTACAAATAAGCATCAGTTAGATTCTTCAAACTTCATATATACCTTAATTCCATAAACATCATACTGAACAAGAAAAAATGTTACCTTGAGACCTGGATAATTCCCAGTGCTGCATCAAAGCATGCACCAGAAATACGCCCTTGTTCTCGTAGCTCAGGATGAGGAGCTTCGCCTAGTCGTCCTTTTGGATCCGATCCAATTACATTAAAGTATCTAAAACGGGTAAAACTAGAATCAACAATCATTTTACGAATTATTTATAATCCGTGATGCATGTTCAAGAAATCAAACCTTAAAATCATAATGGCCATATCTATGGTCTTATAATAGTCTAATATGATGTCCTCTGACATTTTTCTGGATTTCCCATAGGGATTTATTGGAACTGCATTCAAAGAAAACGGTTGAACATTAATGTCTGATCGGATATTTTTATGAATCACAGAACAAAAGTTCCCAATAAGGGTACCAAAAAATTGGATAAAGACCAAAATTATAAATAAAATTATAACTACTTTATCATGATATATAAAAATGAGAAATCATGGGAAGTGAAACATAATAATATCACAAAAAAACAACCAACTCAGTACGTACCAACTAGTAGAACATATTGGCTGGAAGTATAAAGAGTCAAATAATACTACCAATTAAATGTTGTTACATCGGTACATCGACATATGGTATGCATATTAAAGAAAAGAGACATGGCACTAGGTAGAAATAACGAAACAAACCTGAGGAGTTTTTTTTGTGATAGGCATTTTGTCAGAAATAAATGATTCACAGAGTATTCCTTTATTTAGTAAAGAGAGCTGTTACAAGCTGACCCGGCCCAATTCTTCAGTGAACAAATAGAGAGCAGAAGCATATACAAGCTCATTCACGTATTGGCCAAGTATCTCTTTATAAATACAGATTGTAATACAACATTTGTAATTAGTCTGATGTAATATCATTTTTCATCAATTCAATAAAGTCAATATTTATGAATCATTCAAAACTTTATCTTGGTATCAGAGCAATATCAATCTGCTTAACAGCAGTAACAAGATTAACGTCTTGCCGTTGATCTCTCAGATTTGATATCATCACCGAGATCAGGCTGCGCACCCAAAGATCATCAGAGAATCAAGGTTCTCATCATCTGATAGTTAAAAGATCGGACATACATGTGCCAATATCAAGATTCTTATCAATTTTTCTAATCTGTGCCAAGCCAGAAGTAACTGTCAGATTTGTCTTCATCACTCAGTTAACTTCAGGCTGCATCAGAGATTCTGATATCTTTAGTTCTTGTAGTTTTCATGATTTCAAGATCAACCCACTGCAGATTCAAGAATCATTCTGACTCACACAATTCTGTTTCAATGGCCGAAGAAGAATCATCACCCTCATCCACAGCAAGAAACACAGAATTAACCACTCAGAGATCTGCAACACAAGATCTGATTAAAGCATTGGTTAAACCACAAAGTCAAATTATCAATATACAACTGGATGAATCAAATTTTTTACTCTGGAAATTTCAGATTGAAACAGCAATTAAAGGCTATGGTCTGGAGGACTATGTTCATGGAACATTAATCACACGACCCAGATTTGTAACAGATAAAGATGGAAAACTAATAAGCAACCAAGATTTCATATCACATCAAAGACAAGATAGTTTAGTAAGTTCTTGGCTACTTTCTACGATCAGTTCTAATCTCTTACTACAATTAATTGGATGCAAATCTGCAAATGAAATCTGGTCTACTATTGAGCAAGTTTTCAATACTCAATCAGCTGCAAAATTCATGTTCTATAAAAGACAATTGCAAAGTTTAAAGAAAGATGCACTACCAATGAGAGATTATTTGTCTAAAATCAAGATGCTATGTGATCAACTGGCCTCAGCAAGGCACAAAATATTTGATTATGAACAAATATTGTCAATTCTAAATGGCCCAGATGAGGAATATGAAGCTGTTGTAGCAGTAATTTCTTATAAAGAAACAACTCCCACAATTCAGTATGTACATGCTACTCTTCTTGCCTATGAAGGTAGAATAGAGCAAAAGAAATCTACCAGTTCAGATTTCACAGCCAATTTTATTAGCAACAGTAGAAACATGAATCAAGGAAAGAATAACAGCAACAGAAATCAATATAACAGTCAAAGAGGTGGTCAGACAAACAGAGCAAGAGGTAGAGGCGGCAGACAGAACAACAACAACAACAACAACAATAGAATTAGATGTCAGATATGTGAGAAGTATGGCCATATAGCAAGCAGATGCTACTTCAGATATGATAGCAATTATGTGCCACAACAACAAAGTAATGCAAAGAACTATCAACCAAATGCTAACATGGTCAACACTCAACCAAATCAGAGAGGTCAATCAGAAAATACAGATTGTGACGCAGAAAAATTAGAAGATATACATGATGAATGCTATTACCCAGACTCAGGAGCTACAAATCATGTGACAAATGATCTGAGCAAGCTAAACTTGGGAAACAAAGAGTACAAAGATACACATACTATGCTTATGGGGGATGGTAAATCCATTAAAATCACACACACTGGAAATGCAAGTTTTATTGGTAAGAAACAACTTTATCTCAATAATCTTTTAAGAGTCCCATTGATAAGAAAAAATTTACTAAGTGTATCCCAGTTTACAAAAGATAATAATGTGTTCTTTGAGTTCCATCCACAGTATTGTCTAGTTAAAGATATTCTAACAAAGGAAATTCTATTGCAGGGTAGAGAATTTAGAGGATTGTACAAATTTGATGTAGCTAAATCAAGAAATTCTAGACTTAAGGGAAAATGCTGTAATGTTTTTGAAATCAAATGCAAAGATGACTGTAAGATTTTTGATATGTGGCATTATAAACTAGGCCACCCAAATGTAAACATTGTTAAACATGTGTTGAACAATAATGCAATTTCTTTTGAAAAGATCTCTTTACCATATGTTTGTACCACTGTCAACTGGGAAAAAGCCACAAACTTGCATTTCCAGACTCACAAACAGAATATAGTAAACCCCTAGAACTAATTGCTATAGATTTATAGGGACCAGCACCCATCAACATTGATTATGGGTACAAATACTATATTTCATTTGTTGATGCTTACACTAGATATGTATGGATTTACTTTCTGAAATCAAAATCTGAAACTTACAAGGCAGTGCAACAATTCATAGTTCAAGTTGAAAATCAACTAGATTGCAATGTAAAAATCATACAAACAGATGGTGGAACAGAGTTCCACCCTCTAAAAGAATTTTTCTCAAGAAAGGGAATAATTCATGGAACAACTTTTCCATATACGTCTGAACAAAATGGTCTAGTTGAAAGAAAACATAGACAAATAGTTGAGGTTGGTCTCACTTTACTTTCTCAAGCATCACTACCATTAAAATTTTGGCCTGACGCTTTCTCTACAACTGTGTACTTAATCAACAGACTGCCTACTAAGGCTATAGATTTCAAAAGCCCCATAGAAAAGTTACAGGGAATTAAACCAGATTATCAAGCTTTGAAAATTTTTGGTTGTCTATGTTTTCCTTATCTAAGACCCTACAACAGACATAAATTAAGTTTCAGATCATCACCATGTACATTTCTGGGGTATGCCACAAACAAAAAGGGGTATAAATGACTAGACGACAAAGGAAAAATCTTTATATCAAGACATGTTGTGTTCAATGAAAATGTTTTTCCCTATAGCAAAACAGATGTGAAAATGTCATAAAAAATTTACAATCCAAGAGTATCAATACCTGAGCTACCAGAATACTAAGAGATTGATAATCAATCTCATGCAAGAGCAAGACAGAATACTCAATTCACTACCCCTGTTGAGGATAGTAGTGGCTCACAACACATAGTGATCAGAGATGAATAAGGTCATGAGCAGTTAGAATCTGAAGGTCAAGTTCAAGATGCTCAGCACGATTCTAACATCCAATCAGGCAGCCATCAATCATTAGATGATTCACAATCATCTAATGACAATGAAGCCACGGTTGAAAGCAATAATCAACAACCTGCAACAACTGGTCATCACATGATAACAAGGGCTAAAAGTGGAATTTTCAAGCCAAAGACTTATAATGCTGTCATTGAAATCAGAGAACCAGTTACTTATTTCGAAGCAGTGCAAGATGAAAAATGAAAAACTGCAATGCAGGAAGAATATAATGCACTGATTCGAAATAAGACCTGGACTTTGGTTTCTCTGCCATCCAACAAAAACATTGTTGGATGTAAATGGCCATACAAAATTAAGAAAAATCCTGATGGTTCAATCTCTAAGTACAAGGCAAGACTCATAGCAAAAGGTTATTCACAACAAAATGGTTTTGATTTTAATGAAACTTTTCACCTGTTGTGAAACCTTCTACTATCAGAATAGTTCTTACTATTGCCTTAAGTAGAGACTGCACCATTAAGCAACTTGATGTAAATAATGCATTTTTGAATGGTATTTTACAAGAAGAAGTATACATGGAGCAACCTCAAGGCTTCAAACAAAAGGGCAATGAAAAACTTGTGTGCAAGCTAAACAAAGCAATTTATGGACTCAAGCAAGCACCCGGAGTTTGGTTTGACAAACTGAAGTCAACACTGATCAAACTTGGCTATTCATCAACTAAATCTGACAATTCCTTATTTACAAAATTCAGTAAACTTGAAATTACATATGTACTAATATATGTTGATAATTTTATTGTCACAGGCAACAATGATGCAGAAATCAACAGGCTTACTAAATATCTTAATAAAGAATTCTCAACCAAAGATCTAGGATGCTTAAACTATTTTCTGGGAATAGAAGTCAAAAGAATGTCTACATCAATGGTTCAACTAAGTCAAGAGAAATATATATCAGAGATTCTTGTCAAAGCAAAAATGGATAAGGCAAATGCACTATCCACACCCATGGCAACCAATTTACATCTATCAAGAAATAGAGGTGAGGCAATACAGAACAACATACATTACAGAAGCATATTTGGAGCATTACAATATGCAATAATCACAAGGCCAGAAATTGCTTACAGTGTAAATAAAGTCAGTCAATTTATGCAAAATCCACTGGATGAGCATTGGAAAGCAGTTAAAAGAATTCTAAGATATTTAAAGGGCACACTGAAACATGGATTGATCTTAGAATCATGTAAAAACTTGAATATTAATGGTCATGCAGATGCAAATTGGGCTACAGATCCAGATGATAGAAGATCTACAACAGGATACTGTATATTTTTAGGCACAAATCCTATATCATGGTGTTCAAAGAAGCAACCAACCGTTTCTAGATCTATTACTAAAGCAGAATACAGAAGTGTAGCAAATGCCACAGCAGAGTTAATATGGGTAAAATTATTTTTGAGTGAACTTAAAGTCAAAACTGATCAGTAAGCTTACAATTTGGTGTGACAATCTTAGCACAATTCTACTTAGTGCAAACCCAGTTCTACACAGCAGAACTAAGCATATGGAGATTGATATATACTTTGTTAGAGAACAAGTCATCAGCAATAGATTAAATGTAAGTCTTATACCTGCACCTTACCAAATTGCCGACATTCTGACAAAGCCATTATCCAAGAAAAATTTCCTTCTTTTCAAGCAGAAGCTAAAAGTTCGTACTGTCGACAATGAACATCAGGTGTAAAGCCAAAATCTGAGCCAAAGATCAAAACTTTACTTTCTGTCGTTCAAACAGGAAGTAAAGATCAATACTTTAAGCATCATTCTCAGAGTAAGATCTCAAAGTTCGTCAGATCATCACCTCGAACAGCAAATAGAAACTGGAATCAGTATCTCAAGATAAATTCAATAATTAAAAAAAGCTGGAAGAAAAAAGCTCACCAAATCTGACAAACACTTGAAGACTTCCCAGAATTATCCCTCATATTCATCTCGATCCAGGCTCGAACAAGAAATTTCATCAAAATTAGTTATTATCTGAAGATGTATCTCTGGAAAATCTCGAGAATAGACAATAAAAATGAGAAGAAGATATTTCTCTAATTTCGGGTTAAGTTTCTAAGTGGGCCAAGACCCAAAATTAATTAACTTGGTCTTTAATTAAATTAACACACAAATTTACCTTTACACTAATATGCGCACAAGTTATATTCATGTTAAGGTTAGTAAAATTATTCAAATAACTCCGTGAATTTCACTTTTTAAGATAAAAATAAAAATGTAATTCATAAAAGAAAAGAGGGAATTAGAGAAAATGACAAACTTTGAAAAAAATTAAACTGAAGAACACCAAATTTCATTTTTTGACTGAAGGATAAATGCTAGTTATAATTAGTATCATATTCAACCTTTATAATATACAAAATGCTCTTTCAGCCTAAAGTTTTTCCTAAGTTTGTCTTTTGCCAATTATCCTAAAATGAGAAAATTGGAAGGAAGCTAAAGCTAATTTTCTGCAATTTATGGATGAATGTCAAGTTAAAATAATAATAATAATAAAAAAAACCAACAACAATATGTAATAAAAAAAATTATAATGGCAGGCAGTAGAAATTTTTTGAGTGCGTAGCACACTGTTATTGAAGATAAAATTTGGGTTTAATTTACTGGATAATTCTTCTTGTTTCCAAAGCCCTACCGAAAATGGAAGACCACAATGATGAAAATGGTGCTAAGATCATAGAAGACGAAGAAGCAGAAATCGAAGAAGGGAAGGGTCAGATTCTCAAAAATCGATTCAGACTCTCTGCAATTTCTATCATGGAAAACGAAGGTCCTGTTCATGTCGACTTTCACTTCTATTTTCGATTAAAATTAAATTAAATTAAATTTGCTCTCTCGTTTATGCATTTCATCAAACAGCTAAAAAGCAAACAATGGAAATAGCTGACCCAGTTGTGGCGTGCATTGCAGATCTTGCATATAAATTTACAGGTCTGTTACAACGCCGCAATCCTAAAAACTAATAATATACATAATGTCGTAAATATTTTTTTGCATAGAACGAAAATTCTTTTTTGATGTATAATCAGAAATTCGATAGTGAATCATACTTCGTTTTATGCTTAAGTGGGGATCAACCATTTTCCAGTATGGTAATGCACTCATTTATATGTGAAACTCATTTGTTGATTGCTTCACTTAGCACAATTTTTATTTACATATATGTCTTGGACGCAAGGTGTTGTTTAGTTTACAGTTTGTGTTTTGCTGCGGTTTTTCTTCTTTTCGTTTTTACTGAACTTGACTATTATATGTGCTCAAAGATTTCATGCAAGATATCTGGTTACACAACCAAATGTCCTACTACCGTAACCAACGATCAACTTCTGTTTTGCTCACAGTTTTTTCTCAATGCGTTTTGTTTCGTGAATAGGATAACAATATCATCTTTCAAGGAGCTAGGACATATAATTCCAGTATGGTTTTACGTCAGCCAAAAACTTTAGTATAGTGCACTTAAATTATCTATTAGTGTAGATTGATAGATGACCTTAACATTGTTTATTAATAACTCAAGTATTCAAAGTTAAGCAGTGTATTTTAAGCTTCACCCTAGGAGCTATTTTCACAGCACTTAATTCTATGCGCATCCATTGAACCTTCATTTGGATAATGAAAGATGCCAGAATAATGGCCTCAACAAGCAAAATTTAGCAAATGTCATTCATGGTTTCATCTTAAATGGAAAGAATATTGTATGGAAACTGTGATGTTTTCTAACTTGGATAAATGATAAGGTTTTAAAGCTTATGTTAAAGTCTTTTTTTTTTTTAATTTTTGACTCGTGTCATTTGAGCTAACCAAATTAGTACCGATAACTGTTGATTTGTCGGTTAAAGCCTATGGATGAGATAAGTTTTAGAAAAGTATTTACATATTTAGCATATTCATCTACATGTTTGTGTATATGTTCATCATTCTCAGTCACTAGTTTTATCTAAACAGCTGGTATATTCAATCGACAAGTAATAAAGCTTCTGGTATCTAATGATAAAGTTCACTTCTTCAGTGCTAGTTATTTTGTAATTTGATTGTTAAGATACTTAAAGAGGAAAGTACTGTTAGTTTAGTGGTAACCATGAAACATTTTCATGTAACAAGTTGCTTGGACGTCATAAAGCTCGAAATTACAGAAGGCAAATATTAACATGTAATAATTACCATCAACAGATACAAATAATTTTTTACCTCCCAAGATATCGTTCCAATTACCAGTTCCATTTCTTACAATGGGTAAATGTGGTGTTCTTTTTATTTTTTATTTTTTTTACACAGAACAGCTAGCTAAAGATGTGGAGTTATTTTCACAACATGCTGGTAGAAAATCTGTAAACATGGAAGATGTTATAATATCAGGTGATATATAGTTATTTTAAACAGCAACGACTGTTCAAAATATTGCATTTTTATATGATACGCTGAGCACAAATCATGTTATTTGAATACTCAAGATTAAAATTTTTATTTAGCTCATAGAAACGAGCACTTGGTTGGCATGCTTCGATCGTTTGCCCAAGAACTGAAAGGCAAGGAACCTGCAAGAGAGAAGAAAAGGAAGAGAACCTCAAAGAAGTCAAAACAACCTCCAGTTGATGGAGATATTACCATAGTGTAGTCCATTGTGGAAACAGTTTTATTTTTCTCTCAAGGTACACATTTTGTTGACAGACATTTCTGTCACAGAAAAAATGTTTACATTGGAACTCTCAAAAAATTCTTCTCTTACTAATTTTTATGCGCTCTATTAAGCAGGTGCTTTTGTTTAACATTTTAAAAAGTTCATAAATAGAACTACAATAAATATCAATAAAACGGTAGTAAATAATAAGTATTCAGACTTCTTATTGCGCATAAATTATTTACATTGATGTTTAAAAAATATGTTGAGGTTAACTATTGTACTTCAGTGTTGGCTGTCATCAAGTTAATGTTGCGTTCTCTGTCAAAGCTTGGTCAGTTCAATTTTCGACGAGTATGACGCATCAGAAATTGAAACTGGCCAATCAATCCAATTGCACCGTTCATATAAAACGGTGGAAATTGACCGATGGGACATGGCGCGTCTGATGGATGCGTCTTCTCCCAACGGTTCAATTCCAAACAATCATTTTTCACCTTATATATACTTCTTTCTCTTCTTCCTCCGTCCATATGAATAACAAATGAGATAATATGAAGCAGTCTTGATCATTGTGGAACGATCTACTACAAATGGCGGAGGTGTTTGGTCGGTTGAACATGACTACGTTCAAAGAGATAATGAATGGTGATAGACAATCGTTTTATGATTTCACCGCTTCAAAGACCATGCTCCTCCAAATTCAGATGGTTGGACGAGATTTATGTTGGTGCGATAAAGTAAAGCAAGTGCTTTTACAATGTTCCTCCTTCATCTCAACCCACTTGACAGATAACTTTACTTGATATTCTTAATGGGATAACGAACAACTTGTTTTCTAATTCCATCGTCGCTAATCCTCATCGGACATTCGATGTCAATTCTTCACATCTTGGGCAAGGCATGTGAGATTCCCTACTCGAAGAGACGACTATCTGAATTTTGAATTGTTCAAACGAACTCTTGAACAGTCCGTTTGACAGTTATAGATTGTGAAAGCTTGTTGTTATATTTGCGCAGGAGCCTACAAATTATAAGTTGCTCCTTCTATATTGGACAATGAGATTAAAGTTAAAAATATATTAAACTGGATGGTCTAGTGATTTAGAGCAAAAAATAACCTTCAAATGAATCTTTTTTTTGAAGGAAATGTACCATTATTTATGCTTGTGGTGTACGTTTTTTGTAGATTTTATATTAATTTAAAATTTAATATCCATTAATAGACTTTATTTAATATTTAAAACTATTAAAAACAAATAAAATACGAATTGAATGACTATTCCCCTTTTGCGGTCCCATTCGCAACATAAAAATGCATTTTTTTCCTATGAACTTTCTACATTGGTGCCCCATTCAAAGTACCTTTGTAGATGTTATGCTGGCTTAAGAAAGAAAGCAACCTAAGAAAAATACCATAGATGCACCGAGTTTATTCCTGTAGATGTTCTCAAAAATACGGGGAAAACTTTTTGTTGCCAAATTACATAAAATGTCCCCTGTATACTTTGCTGAGTTATTTTTCTTAATTCACGGTCTACAATCTGAAATAAATTATCTTACTATGAGGGATCTGTTCCGTCTAAATCATAGGTACTGATATGCTTCGGTACATTAATCTAGTAGAAAGGAGCATTAGGCATTTATTGAGATAAACACCTCAAAAGTTAGATGGTGTTTAGTTTAAAAACGAATTTTGCGTTTTTGGTTTTCAATCTCAAATATGAGAAGAATGAAGCGACGACGAAGGGGATTAAAGAAAGACGAAGGGGATTAAAGAAAGACGAATGAAATGAAGAAGTTGATAGAGGAACGATAGAAGAATGGATTGTTTCACGTGCTTGTGTTATTTTCCAAAACGCAGAAAATAAAATAAAAATTGTTTTCTGTTTTGTATGTTAACTTCGTTTTTTAAGTTGGTCGTTTTCGACATCGTGTGCATTTTTGTATGAACGAAAACCCAAAACTAAAAATAACAAACCAAACACCGCCTTAACATTTGGCAAGGTAATATTGTTTGGTTGAAATACGTGTATATTTTTACAAAGTGCAGATGTATTTTCTTTGTTGCACATCCAAACGTTGGCTTTATCTTATTTTTCTAGTGAAATAATATGATAACCTGACGTACTGATTTGAATGGCAACAACAATCGGGTAGGAGTATGACCAAAATACTGATCGTACTTTTTTTTCTTTTCTTAAATTCAACTTCAAAATTACACTTTGAAATGATATTTATGATTAGGAATCAACCAACTACAACAAAACTATCAAATTTCATATCTCTATGACTATTGATTCCCCTTTTTTATCATAAAATAATTTGAACAAATATACATAAAATTGGTTGCTATGTTTTCAGGTACCAATTTGATTTCTGTGTAAATAGTAATGTACATATTTGTTTACAAACATAGTTGTCTCATATAACCACATATAACTATGGATGGAGTATACAATATAAAGCAGCAAGTCAATGTAACACGGCCCGAATGCCACATAATATACCATATTCAAGTACATATATTACAAATTTATCTCAAGGGTTATCCTTTCTTCCTCTTTGTTAGCCAACAACAAGCTTAAAGAAGTTACATCAACGTATTGTGCAGATGGGTATAAATATTACCACTAATAATGAGAATTCAATCCATTAGTTTTCATAATGTCTTTTTGAAATCCTCAAAATATCCTCTATATTTTCCATCACCTGTGCATGCATATCTCCATTCTCATATCTAAATTCCGACAAGATAGAAGTTGTTATTTTTTCGTTCAAACTGTAGTAACTTCATTTTGACTTGGAATCAAACGAAGTTTTGATTCGTAAACTTACGTCTACGTTACGAACGATGTAGAACACTTAAATACTTTATATTTTGAATGTAAACTGTGGTTTTTTCATGATAACTAATAGTTATACTTAGCAAATAACATTCTACATCCATGTATCACTAAGTAGAAAGTCTCTATTTTTTCATTTAAATTATAACAATTTTTTCATACTGACTTGGAATAAGACGGAACTTTGACCAATGAACTTGCATCTACATTACAAATGACATGAAACGCTTGGATACTTTACATTCTGAACGTATATTATAGTTCGTCATGGTGGCTTATAATTAGCAAATAACATGCTACATCCTCATACCCAAACTTCGACTAGGTAGAAAGCACTATTTTTTTGTCCAAACTGCAATAACTTTTTCATACTGACTCGAAATCGAACGAACCTTTGACTAGTGAACTCGCATCTACGTTACGGACGATGCAGAACATTCAGATACTTCATATTTTGAACATATTCTGTAGTTCTCCATAGCGATAACAATTATACTTAGCAGATAACATGCGACATCCCCATATCACTTAGTAGAAGTTCATTTTTATCGTTTAAATTGCAGTAACTTCTTCATATTGGCTCAGAGTCAGACGAAACTTCGACTAATAAACTTGCATTTACATTATGGACGATGCAAAACACTTAGATATTTTATATTCTGAATGTACGTTGCAGATTTTTATGGTGACTAACAGTTATACTTGGCAAACGACATGCTACATCCATGTACTACTTGGCAGAAGTAGCTAATTTTTGGGTTTAAGTTGTAGTAACTTCTTCATACTGACTTAAAATCAGATCAAACATTGACTAATGAACTCACATCAATATTACAGACGATATAGAACACTCGAATACATTATATTCTGACTGTTAGCTGTAATTCTTCATGGTGACTAACAGTTATACTTAGTAAATAACAGGTACATCCTCATATCCACACTTTGACTAGGCGGAAGTCACTGCTTATTTAGTTCAAACTACAATATCTTCTTTGTCTAGACTCGGAATCGGACGAAACTTTGACTAATAAACTTGCACCTACATAATGAACGGTGTGAAACACTCAAATACTTTATATTCCGAACGTACGGTATAATTATTCAGGATCACTAACAACTGTATTTAGCAAATAACATGCTACATCCTTCTATCACTAGGCATAAGTCGTTATTTTTTGTTTAAACTGTAGTAACTTTTGCATATTGACTCGGAATCAGATGAAGCTTTGACCTTTCTACATTATGAACGATACCGAACACTCGGATACTTTATAATCTGAATGTAAGATGTAGTTTCCCATGGTGATTAATAGTTGCATTTAGCAAATAACAGAGTACATTCTCATATTTAAACATCGACTGGGCAGAAGTCGCTATTTTTTTTTCAAACTATAGAAACTTTTTCATACTGACTCGAAATCAAACGAAACTTTGACTAATAAACTTGCATATGTATTACGGATGATATAGAACACTTGGATATTTTATATTATGAACATACACTATAGTACTCCATGATGACTAACATTTGTACTTAACCTTTCTATCCAGGTGCAGGTAGTCTGCATCTTTACATACATGTCCATTTCATCGAGCCTCTCTTCGAGACAGTGCCCAAATCATTACGCCTTTCGTGCGGGACAGAACTTACCCGATAAGGAATTTCGCTACCTTAGGACCGTTGTTTTACAATATTTGAGAACCACCGTCAGTACCGTTGTAACTGTTACAGATGTACGAGGTCGAGTGGTTTCTTTGCCTCCGATAGTACTTCTGGATTCAAAGTCACAAGAAGGGGAACACCCTATGTTGTGCACGCAGCCGCTTTAGATGCATAGCCTTAACATTAATGGCGAGGTTCAAACGAGAAAAGACTTACGGTGGATACCTAGGCACCTAAAGATAAGGAAGGGCGTAGCAAGCGATGAAATGCTTCTGCGAGTTGAAACTAAGCAGTGCATCAAAGATGTAATCATCGATTCTACCGATAGAGTACAATTAACACGAGAAAACATATTAATGACGAGGAATACATTTTTGCCATGCTATTAATACTTGTACTTGCTCTGCTATTCTGCCAAAGCCTGGCTGAGGAGGCTTTATCCCCATATCCATCCTACGACTTGGCAAAAATCATTATTTTTTTCATTCAAGCTACAATAACTTCTTCATATCAACTCGGAATCAAACGAAAGTTTGATTAATAACTCATTTCTACATTACGCGAGATACAACATAATCAAATACTTTATATTCTGAATGTACGTTGTAGTTCCATAGTGACTAACCGTTATAGCAAAAAACATGTTATATTCCCATATCACTAGGCAGAAATGTTATTTTTTTTTCTTTCGAACTGTACTAACTTCTTCAAACTGACTTGAAATTTGACTAAACTTTCACTAATAAGCCCAAATTCACATTATAGACAATACAGAACACTCGGATACTTTATCTTTTGAACATGCGATGTTGTTCTCCATGGAGGCTAATGGTGACAGCGAATACCAGGCAAGATTCTCATATCCAAACTCCGACTAGGTAGAAGTCGTTATTTTTTTGTTCAATCTACAGTGACTTCTTCATATTGATTCAGAACCAAAAGAAACTTTAACTAATGAACTCGCATCTACATTGTGGAAGATATGTAACGGTGATATACTTTATATGCTAAACATATATTGTTGTTCTCCCTAATGACTAATAGTTGTACTTACCAAATAACTGGCTACATCCTCATATCTAAACTGAGACTAGGTAGAAGTCACTATTCCATTCAAATTGCAGTGGATTATTCATACTAACTTGGAATCAGGTAAAATTTTGACTAATGAACTCACATCTATGTTACAAACAATTAAAACACTCAGTTACTTCGTGCTCTAAGCGTACACTGTAGTTCTCTGTTGTGACTAACAGTTGTACTTAGCAAATAATATACTATACATACGTAAACTCATATTAGATAGAAGTTGCTATTTTTTCTTTCAAACTGCAATAACTTATTTTTATTAACCGTGAATAAGATGACATTTTGATAAATGAAATTGCATCTACATCATAGATAATGCAGAACACTCGAATACTTTGTATTATAAACGTACATAGCAGTTCTCCATGACGACTAATAGTTGTACTTAGTGAATAACATTCATCACCTTGTCTAACGTCCGATTAGGAAGAAGTCACTATTTTTTCGTCCAACCTATAGTTACTTCTTCATACTTACTCTGAATCATGTGAACATTTGACAATAAACTCATATCTATATTGGGGACAATACTGAAAACTCAAATACTTCGTATTCTGAACGTATGTTGTAGTTTTTCATGGTCACTAATAGTTGTACTTGAAAAATTACATTTCCATACTTAGCAAATAATAGGCTATGTCCTCATATCTAGATCCCGACTAGATGAACTTGCTATTTTTTTTGTTCAAACTAACTTAGAATCAGGCAAAACTTTGATTCGTGAACTCACATTTACATTACGAACAATACGGTACACTTGGATACTTTATATTTTGAACCTACGTTGTAGTTCTTCATGTTGACTAACAGTTGTACTGAGCAAATTGTTAACGCCAAAAATGGATCAACACCCGAATAGGTTGTAGGGAACCTGTGAGATCTAAATCTAGCAGATAATAGTAATAGCAAAAGAAAACATATAACAATAAGAAAGAGAGATAAGATTTTATAGTGGTTCAGCAATCTTCGACGTATGTCCAATTTATAGCTTTGTTGCTTATTGATTTGATTGAGATTACAAGGGGTTTGGGATAGAGTAAGTCACAAGTACAGAGGCTAGACTGATTCTAAGTCCTAGAATTGTCTAAATTAGCTGCCTTGGTGACTATTATGTAGAGGGAGGAGATGAAGAAGTGACGGAATTTTCACGTAGTGATGGTAGAAAGCGGATCCTATTTCAATTGCTTTATGGTTTGTATTTATAGGGATATCATTCTTATTAGGCCAGAAGGAGAGTTGGAGCAAAGTCTAGATGTAGGCCCAAAAATGTGTGTGAAATCACAAGTTCACCTGGATTAACCACACATGTCGGTACCGATCTCTCATGTCGGTGCCGACATCTAAGGTTAACTTCAATTGAGTTGAGCTCTTTTGCACCCTTCATGCTACTTGATTTTGAGTTGTCCCATGTTGTTTTCATAGATAGTTGGTTGATATTGGTGATAGTTCCTTTATCACTTAGTTTGTTCTGCTGTTCTAGTTGCTAACTCTTCAACTCTGATAATTGGTTGTTCGAAACCCTTAGAAATCTCTTGAGCAAGCATAGAAGAAGTATAGAAGGACCCCTGTAAAGTTTGAGTGAAAAGTACGGAGCTAGGAGAGTCCACCACCAACTTGATCAAGTCGGCACCAAGCTCTCCCCTTAGCATGTTTTTGAGTGAAACTCCTATAAACCATTTCTTTGCCTTATCCAAGCATGCCTCCAAGATTCCAAGTCGATTCCTCTTTATTTCAACGTTCTAACTTCTATTGATTTCCGCTTGGTTAAAAACACAGTTAACATTTGCCCCCTAAAGTATGCTTTCGTTGAAAACTAAGCATACTCTAGATTGAGACAAGTTTTGGACTATTATATTTTGAATTCCAATCAATCGCTTGAATGCCGTCTCGAGACGCTTTTTTCTTATTTCGCCTTAGTTGGTCGATCTTTGTTAATTGTCTGACTTAGCGTGAACTGGTATTCTCATTATCGAAATCAACGATACAATTTGCATACCGGAACTTATGTGCAGCTTTACGTTGTTGAGTGAACCATTAAAGATAAGCTTGGTTAGAATTGGATTATGTACCTTTCGGTATCGATTTGAACATGTTTGTGCCGATATGTCAACTTTAGAAAATTTTGAAATTTTCTTTAGAAAATTTTGAAATTTTCTTTATATGTTAACATCTGTGAGCTCATTCCCATGTTTTCATATCTTTTCTTCCTACCACCGGTGTTTTCAACTTCCTTCCCAAGTTCTCAAGGTGCCGACCTTACTTCATCCTTCTACCACCGTCATCGTCAACCTTCCCTCGCTTCGTCGTCATCTTCCGCCATCTCTCCAAGCGACTGACCACCATCCAGCACCACCGCCACTTGTAGAATCACCATTCAAGGTTCTCGGATCCGACTCCATTTGGAAACCCTAGGCGTCGAGTTTAAGTTTGAGTCGATTATAAGGTGAGTGATAGCGAATTTCAAGGTGATGATGGTGGAGGAGAGGATCTGGACTTGGCTAGTTTCAGTTTTGATGGAAGGCAATTGAATTCCAACATGTTCAATTGCTGATGAAAGTAGGGTTTGCCCTGATTGAACATGTATGGCTCCGAAGAGAAACTTGATTTTTCGGTTTTGATTATCTTCTTCGTGAAATTAGCTAAGTTCAATCATCGAATGTACTCCGATACGACGATTAATCTCGAGTTCGGGCTTATTGGATGATTCCACCACTCTGCCTTTCCATATTTGCACTTTAGGAGATCCTGAAAAGAAAGACTTTCTGCGTCGCTTCGAACAACGGATCTGCATCGATTCTCAATCGATAACGGGTAAGATCCAAAAGAGATAATTTTTAAATATGACGCGACTTGTTTTTTCAAATGCGAGCAAGCTATCTACACATGATGGTTCGTTCGCAGTGCTCAGAACATTGGACTCACTCTATGAAGATAACACACTAAGTTTGCCCCGGTCAACAATCAGATTCAAATCGGTCAACACACGTTGATTTCTTTTGGATTCTGGGTGTTGGTTTTACGGGTTCTTTTGTCCTAAGTTAAATTTACCTGACTGTGTTGCACGCTAAGTTCTCTTATTTAGAATGACTCGTCAATCATCTCGCCTCAAACCCGGCGAATGATCATCTACACCTTCTGAAGCTGCATCCACCAGTGCTCCAGTTTTACTATCCATTTCGACGGAACCAACCAACATACGACCTTTGGGTCTGAGGGTCAGATAGTATTGATAGAACCCGTTTTATGTCCGTTGCCTCCAGGGTTGATTATAAATGACCCATCAGAATAGGGGCCTTCTATTTTGATCGTGAAAATGCTTAATAACATTTTCTTGCAACACCGCATTCCCGAAGAAGATGTTCGTTTGACAGTAGGAGATGAATTTTCCCATCACCTTCTACCTGTCTTCACAACCTTTAGCCACCGTATGTGTCTTAATGGTGCCATCCCGCTATTTAATCCTATCTTAATGAGTTTTCTTGGAGAAATTGGGCTTGGCCTTTTCAAGTTCATCCAAATAAACATGCCTTATTGAGTTCATTATATATCCTATTTATGCGAAGATTCGATCACCCTCTAAGATTCAACGAGCTCACATACCTTCTCAAGTTTAAAAGGAGAAAGGAGTTCCCGTCTTTCGTGATTATCAAGGTTTGGATAAGATGCAAGGTCATTGAGAACTACACAACAAGCGTACCTACTTCAAAAATGAATATTTCTTCGTACTTTGTCCAGAAGGGTTCAATCGCTTCTGGTTAAGAGAAAGTAAGTTTCTTTCCATTGGTCTTTCCTGCATTGGAATCTCTAAGTTTTCAACTTAATGTATATCCACGCGGGTATTCCAAAACGGGTCAAGAAGTCGAAGCATGAGAGAATGCTCTAGGACTTAAAGGTTGTTAGAGTGAGCCATGTACCGTCAAGTTCCTTTTGATGAACGAAAACTTATAAGAGTATGGATTACTCCAACCGAGTAGAATAGCCAACACTGAATCCTCAACACGTAGCAGTTTTAGATCACGCACCCATCCTATTTCCCTAACTCGTGGCTTTGACGAGGGTCCTCAAGAGGAAGAAAGCAGATCAGGCGATAAACATGAAGAGGGGATCATTTATACAGAGGCTGCTTAGCCTATGGGGGATGATTAGGAAGAAGCTATCAGGATATGGACTAGTGAGCCCATGGGAGATGATGCCCCCAGTGACGAGGGTGATGGCATTAGAATGCCCACGATTCCGGAGGAGGACGTGGGATTCGTAGGAGGTCAGGAAAAGAGCCAACTATTGATAAAGAGGAGTGTGAGTCTGATGACGATGACAGTTATCACCACGCTAGCGAGGAATGAGAGGAGTCATTCGGTGAGTCACCCGCAATGAGCCCTTTTCTCCCTCATAAACCTTTTCCAGAACTGATAATTACCAAGGAGCCGAGTCTTAAACTTCCTATTTCTTCTCAAGAATAACTAACCACTAAAATTCCTCAATCAATTGGAGGTCAAGCTACTGAAACTCTTGTTGGAGATACGTCGTGTTCTGATTTTCTAAGTAATGTCTCATTCACTTGAATGAATTCGGGGATTTCTCGATTAGTGAAATGATATGCTAGATTGGCTCGCATATCGACATATCTTCTAGTGCCTTTATAAGTGAAGGTGGCAGGTCTCCAACTCTAAAATCATGTCGACACGGTTTCTAAAGTATATGGGGTCATCGACACTACACACTCCACTGTAGGATCATGGACACACACTTCTGCATCGATTTAGGTTCTAGAATTCTAGTGTTAACTTTATTTCAGGTTCCATAGGTCATGGACTATATCATCAACTGCGTCAACATTCTGGCTCCTACAGAGACCAAACTTTAGATTGCCATCGCTCTTATCGTGAAACTGACGAGGAGAGGAGGAAAAGAAAAGACGATGAGGCCTGCCACTTGGAGAGAGAGCGTGAGAGGGGAGAGAAGAGAAAGAGGAACAATGAAGGTGATGCCCTTGGTGATATGCACAAGCGCCATAGGGATTCTCATGATCGCCGCGTGACCTCGTTGTCCATTTTTCCTTCCCACACTGAGGCTCAGACTGCCGCGATACAGGAAATTCTATCCTCTTAGACCATAACTATTGTGGCTTCTCATGCTTTTGCTAGTCGGGGCAAGAAGTTCACGCTTCCACCAGATCCGCCCCACCTTCAAGCTACTTTCACACATCTTTTCTTGTGTGGGTTTAAATTTGATAAGAACATAAAGCCCACCAATAAAGATACTTCCCTCCGTAATCTCGAGGTGGTCCACGAGGACTTGGAGGCGAAATTCGATTAGTAGAGTCTCATATGAGCCTTTTTTGACGTTAATTATATTAACCATTAGGAGATCCTTTCGCTCGAGGCAGAAAAGGATGCTCACAATAGAGTAATTAAGGATTGCGATAATGAGATAGCTCAGTTGAAGACCGAAAGAGACGGAACCTTAAAGGGAAAAGCTGGTAGTGACAAACTTCCAACTGAGACAATCCGAGCTCACGACAGAGCACTTCTCGTGATCAATGATCAGCTCAACGAAGCTCACGGGGAGTCTAGCAAATTGAAAGAGCAAGTCACCGAGAAAGAGCGGGCTGTCAAGGCTCAGGACCAAACTATTGTTAAACAAGTCGCCATCATTGCTGAGTGGGCCGCCGAACTTACTCGACTTTGCATAGAAAACACAAAATTGGCCAAGGAGAAAGAACAAATTGCATCCGATAAACTGGCAGTCGAGATCGACCATTTGGTCACATGATCGGAGCTCTCGAACCTTTAAGAGGATCATGATGAGGCGATGAGCCAAATGGATGCCAATGTGCTGCATCTCTATACTTGCAATTTTATGATCGAGGGCAGTTTGAAGAGGCTCGAAAACGGTTATCCTCGAACTTTTACTATGGTTTGGAAAGAAGTATTAGTAAGATCAGAGTAAGCTGGGAATATGCGATCTACAGAAAAGTTAATGGTGACTTATCTTAACTTTGAGGACATAAACTTCTTAGTGGCTGGCAGGGTGATTCTACGAGAAGATAGAAAAAAGGATGTCACTGATGCCGCATGCTAAAGCTCTTGCTGGCCCAAGCTCTTCGGGTCGTGGTGAAATATCTGCTCCTAAATCTCAAGGGCAAGCAATAATCATTTTGATGTCTACAGCTGTCAGCTCTAATTCCGCTCATATGCATCCATCTTATGAAGCTCTGCATAAGCCATACTTTTTTCCAACCGTCGAGCGACCCACCAAATGGGGATTGGAGCAGGGGATTTCGAAGTATAAGTTCACAAACAAACTCTTAGTTTAGGTATTTTCCTTGTTTTTCCTGTACTCCAAAAGCTCTAGTTCACTACTTTGTCCTTTACTAAACTATACAAGTGTGTTTCCCAACTTGTGGTTCAACCGTCTCTCCCGTCTCCTTTCTCCAGCTACACAGGGCTCGAGAGCCTCTTCCTTCTTTGCCGCTTCCACCACTGTCTCTGCAATGGCTTCGTGTACCATCCTTATTTTAATCTTCGGGTCTGGGCCCGATTTTGAGCAAATAGAGGCACTATAGATTCTGGAGGACGTCTCCGTGTCTCTAGAAAAAGAAGAAGTGGTAGTGACCGGTGAGTCAGACCCAACTGACGATGAGACGATGGCAGAGAGACTTGAGAAGGAAAAGAAGGGGCTACAAATGAAGAAAGAGAAGGAGGAAGTGAAGCACATGACTCCAACTACAATCAAGTTCTGAAGGTCAAAGGATGGAGACGCCGCTATAGGAGTTTCTGAGGTGTCTGGCCCTGCCACGAGAGGAGAGTCTACATCCTTGGAGGGTGTCATTGCCCTTGGCAAGGAAAGCAAGAGGAAGAAGATCCTGATTCATCCATGCAAGGACGGTAAATGTGGCTACGTTGGAAAGAAATGATGATGTGACTGAGTTTCAGTGGAATGGAGCATTTATGGTTTATTTTATGTTTTTTGAGTCGATCGAGTCTGTACTTTCTATTTTGTTTAGTTTTTTGTTGTGTGATGTCTGAAACTAGATGGTGTTGTGCGGGAACGACCATTGATATTTGTTAAGTCTGTACATAAAATGGTATTAGTAATGAAAGATTATCATTTCTATATAATCTCTCCTGTGTGCTTTGCCTGCATTCTATGTATTGTGCTTGTTTGTAAATGACTATCTGTTTGTATAATACGATTGCCTGTATTGCAATTTTCTATATCATATACTTCTATGTTTGTGTCATATCTTCATTTGCCAAACTATATGCTTGTAAATGATGTTCCTCAGTTTAGCCTGTCCCGATCATGTGTTAGTGAATGTGCCCCCACTCCATAGGGCGGGTTACTCTGAACTCGAGGCTCAAGCAATTGGATAAAGATCGGTGCTCTGGGTAACTTGTTCGGTTGCCTCAGTCTGGGTCGCGCGGGAGGTTCCTTTCTTTAAGAACCCATGGCTCTGATGCTCGATTCTGAGTGTTCATTCCTTGACTGTGACTGGAATCTTCCAAGTTCAATTTTGAGATCCTGTTTGCATATCAGTTTTTGTCTCTGAAAACATTCGAACAGCTTAAGTACTTGAAATTTGGATGAGCTCTCGGTATTACCGGGGTAACATCGATTATTAGAGAATAAAAGGATTTCCCTGTGTTGCTTGGCCTGCACTAGTACTTTGGAACTTTTGAATTGATTTTTCCATCGATACGTGGGTCCATAGAAGTAATTTCTCGGTCATGTAGGATGTGCGTTGCTTGCTAGAACACAGTTCCATCAGTTCCAAACGTGATGTGCGGCTTATTGATGGCGCATGAGGGGTTTTGCGTACTTCGACGTCGTTCCATTGGTCCAAGCAGCATATGTGGCTTATTGGTGGCACACAAGCTGTATTGCATACTTGAACGTGGTTTCATCGGTTCAAGCGGCGACGTGCGGCTTGTTGAATTAGTGGCGCATAAGGAGTAGTGTTTACTTGAACACAGTTCCATCGGTTCAAGCAGCAACGTGCGACTTATTAGTAACGTATAAGGAGATGGGCCTTCCCGACGCTACTGAAGCAACACTAGTTCTCATAAGGCGTGGATCGATTTTCCCAGTTGATCCGACGGTTTGAGTCGATTTTCCCCGTCGACTCAGCGGTTAGCTAATAAGAACACGGTTCCATTGGTTGAAGAAGTAAGATATATTATTAATAGAAGGAAAGAAAAGTCCTGCCTATTTACAATGCCTTAGTGTCCGTGAATAGCTTATTTGGAAAAATAGAAAAAACTTAGAGAAGGATTAAATATAATAGTGCCACAGTGAGTCGCTATTCCAAGCACGGGGACTCAGAATTCCATCGACCGTCGTCAGCTTGAATATTCCATCTTCAAGTTCCTAGTCGATCATGTAGGGTCCTTCCCAGTTTGGGCAGAGTACTCCTGTACTCGAGAAGATCCGTTTCAGGACAAGATCTCTCACTTCGAAGGTACGGTTTTAAACCTTGGTGTTGTAGTGTCGTGCCACTTTTTTTTTGGTGTGTAGCAGTCCTAAGCTCAGTTTCCTCCCTCTTCTCATCGATCTGGTCAAGTGATTTGAGCAATAGTTGCTCATTCTCTTTGATTAAAATGCCTTCTGCGATGAAAGAGGACATCCAGTTCCATTGGTATCATTGCTTCTGAATCATAAGATAAAGCGAAGAGAGAGTACCTAGTCGTAGATTCGTGTGCCGTCATGTAAGCCCATAGTGCAAGGGAAAGCTTATCAAATCGATTCCCTTTTTCTTTTGTTAGCCATTTCTTTATGGTGGATTTGATGATTTTGTTCACTGCCTCAACTTGCCCATTTGCCTACGGGTGCGCTACCGTAGAAAAGCTCTTCTTGATCCGATAACGCTTACAGAAGTCTTTGAACTCGTCACTCTTGAACAGAATTCCATTGTCCGTGATAATTTTTTGTGGCACTCTAAACTTGCAAATAATGTCTTTAGTTACAAAGTTAATCACTTTTTTAGTAGTAATCGTGGCAAGCGGTTCCGCTTCGGTCCATTTTTTAAAATAATCAATTGCAACATGACATATTCAGCTCATCCTTCTACAATTGGTAACAAACCGATTAGATCAATCCCTCATATTGCAAATGGCCATGGACTAACCATTTGCATAAGTTCCACAAATGGGGTTCGAGGAATCTTTGCAAATCTTTGGCATCAATCGCACCGTCTGGAATAGTTTGTCATGTCTTGGTTTATTGTTGGCCATTAGTATCCATAGTGGAGAGCCTTTCTTGCTAATGTTTGCCTTTCGGTGTGGTCATCGCAACTGCCTTCGTGAATTTCCATAAGGATTTTCTTGATTTCGTTTTAGGTCACACACCTGGATAAGGGAGCGAAGAAGCCTCTCTGGTACAGTACTCCATCCTGCATTACGAACTGTGGTGCTTTTCGAAGGAGCTTCTTTCTTTCATTCTGGTTCCTTGAGAGTATTCCTCTGAGTAGGTAGTCCTTGATCGGGGTCATCCACAATTCCTTCTCTTTTGTGGTTTCTAAAATCCGGTCGACATCCATCTAATCTATGCTAGGAGTTGATAATACTTTAACTAGAACCAGTCCAAATCCACGTGTCCGAAACTGGCTAGTTTAGCCAAGTGATCGGCATTCACATTTTGTTCTCTGAGAATATGAGCTATCATATAGTGTTCGATATCATTGAGCTATTCCTAAGTTTTTGACAGGTACGGGGCAAGGTTTGCTCCCTTAGCCTGTACCCTCATTTCACTTGACATACGACTAACCGAGAGTCGTTGTATATATAGGAAAAGCTTTGATTTCGAGTTCCTTTCCAATCTTTAGCCCCACTATTAACATCTTGTGCTCCACCTCATTGTTAATAGCAGGAAATTCTAACCATAGAGTATAACAGATCGATCGTCCTTCGGGAGTTTCAAGCACAACTTCCGCTTCTGAGAAGAATTTGTTTGATACGCCGTCGATAAATAATTTCCATTGTGATGCTACAACAGCTGTGTCCTCCTACCCATCATCTTGAATTGTGAACTCGACGATGAAGTCTACAAACGCCTGTCCATTAATCGCTGTCCAGGAATGATAGGTCACATCATACTGGCTTAACTCAATATTCCACTTCAGAAGTCGTCCGAGGTCTCGGGTCGGTAAACACCTGCTTCAAGGGTTGATCCATCAACAACTTGATGGGGTGAGCTTGGAAATATGGCCTTAGCTTCCTTGATGCTATCAACAAGCAGTACGCTAACTTTTCTAACTTCAGGTTGTTTCATTCGGCTCTGGTGAACTATTTGCTGATGTAGCACGTGGGTCGTTGAATCCTAGCCTCCTTATGCATAAGTGCTGCACTTAGCACATGGGATGACATAGCCAAGTAGATGAATATATCTTCTCCATCTGCTGGTTTTGATAGAACCGGTGGTGTCTCCATGTGTCAAAGCAATTCCTCAAATGTTGTCTGGCAGTTTTGATTCCAATCGAAGTTCTTCTTACCTTCCTTCAGTGCGTCGAAGAATGGTATGCATTTATCCGTTGCTTTGGGTATGAAGTGACTCAATGTTACGATCTTCCCATTCAGACTCTACAACTTCTTTTTTGTCGACTGGGCTTTGGCATTCCATAATGTAGCGATCTGTTGTGGATTGGCCTTAATGCCCCTCACGTTTACTACGAATACGAGAAAATTTCCCAACGAGACACCAAATGAGCACTTCAAGGAGTTTAATTTCATTCTCATATTTTTGAAGGATTTCAAACATCTCCAATAGATTATCAAGATGGTTTCTAGATACTTTTTGATTTCACAAGCATGTCGTCCACATATACCTCTATCGTCCGTCCAACCTGATTCTTGAACATTGCGTTCACTAATCTTTGGTAAGTAGCACTAGCATTCTTTAAGCCGAATGACAATACATGATAACAGTACATTTCCAAGTCGGTAATGAAGCTGGTGTTCTCCTAATCGGGCTTATGCATCATAATCAGATTGTATGCTGAATAGGCGTTCATGAGCGCAAGCAGTTCATGTCCCGCGGTTCCGTCAACTAGCTAGTGAATTCTAGGCAGTGGAAAGCTATCCTTCGGGCATGCTTTGTTTAAGTCCGAGTATTCGACAGAAGTCCGCCACTTCCCATTCGATTTATTGACTAGTACATGGTTTGGAACCCATTCAGGATATGTTACGTCATAAATATAATCGCTCGCCAATAGCTTATCCACTTCTTCCTTCAATATAGCGGATTTCTCTGGACCCAAGTTGCATTTCTTCTACCTTACTGATGTGAATTTGGGGTCGATATTAAGTAGGTGACACACTATTTCCGATGATACCCCACAATATCGGAATGTGTCCAAGCGAACACATCCAGATTGGCACGATTTTTTTTTATCAATTAGTTTTGCATCTTGGCTCCAAGCTATGAACCTATCTTCAAGACACGAGTCAAGTCATCCATGTCGATGGGAACAGCAATCAAAAACTCCGTCAGTGCTGCCCATTCGTCCCCTACACTGTTCTTCCTCGGGTCCGTAGTCTTGTCGAAGCGACGATGGTTCATGAGCCAAGGACCTTTCTGTAATTGATGTGCTTGCGTGTTACAAATGTGGAGAGTCTTCCCCATATTCTTCAACTTCTCACGTTGTTTGCTTCACGCTATTCGAGGACGTAACATTCTCTTACTACACTTTGGTCTCCTCTTACTACTCCAACCCCATTTTTCATTGGGAATTTCATTGTAAGGAACTATGGAAGCAAAGCTATTCTAAAATCAACAAGATTCGTTCGGTCTACGAAAGCGTTGTAAGCTGAGAACTAATCATTATCACAAGGTTTGAATAAGAACCACCCTTCATTCTCCTTCTCCAAATTCTGTATATAAGTCAATTATCCCGACTGGCTGTTTTGGCTCACTCATAAATCCCTAAATTTTCATCCTGCAAGCGGTTTCATACTTCATGCTAATCTTCATTCAATCGAACTTTTGTCGAAAAAGGATGTTAACCGACCTTCCACTATCACCCAATACTCTACGCACAACTGTCGACCCGATTCCAATTATATTACCACTATTGGGTTGAGAGTTAGCACCTTTATACCTTCACTATCCCTGTTTCGGAATACAATATCATCTGTTATCAACTTCTGTTGTTTGGCCAGGACTTCATCTTCAATGGCATAATAGGTTTCCTTAGGAGCATGCTTCAAAGAACTAGCGTATTGCTCAATCTCATCCCAACTCTTCTACGCCGGGTGAGGTCCTCCAGTGATGGTATTTATGACAAGTCTCTGATCAGTCCGACGAGTCCCTTCTCCGTTGGGTCCAGCCTGATTTCCTTGATTGCTCGAAACTTGGGGTCCAGTAGGTTGGTCAAAATTATGCAGTTTCTTCACGTACTGTTAGAGCCTATTGTTCCTTATTAGTTCATTAATTAAGTCCTTCAGATGCCGACATTCATTTGTGTTATTCCCATGAGTCTCGTGAAGCGACAAAACTTCGTTGATTTCTTTTGTTGTTCAGACGCTTTCCGCTTAGGAAGTTTGTTGTATCGTTCAGTTTCCTGAGTGGCAAGGTAGATGTTTTTCAAACTATCATTCAACAACGTATCCTCAGGTTTGAGACTCCTTAGACATTTCTCGTTCCCATTGTGCTTACCAGAGTTTTGATTCCTCTAATTTTGATTCGAATTCTTTCCTATTATAGCTCCAGAACTATTTCCATCCTTCTTAACCGTGACATCGTTTTGAACTATTTCGTTGGTTGCTCACCGACAGATATGCCTTCGACTATACTTGCCTTTTCCAGTCTTAAAAACAGGTTTGCCTTTCAGTGAAATTCCTTCATGGTTGTAGGTTGTTTTATTTTAATCCATCTACTGAAATCTGTATACGGGTGAACGGCTTGGACTAAAGCCATAAAAATCATATCTTCCTTTGGATCGCTTACCTCAGTAACTGCGATGTTACGGTTTATGAAGGATTTCAATGACTCATTGGGTCCTTGGGAAAAGCCAAATAAGGATGTCATATCTTTTGGTCATACGGTATGGAATCTAAACTGCTCTAGAAACTTTTTTGCTAATTCATCAAAATTGAAAATAGAACTCGATGCAAGTCTAATAAACCACATGGAAGCAACTCCTTCCAAGAAGACAGGGAAAAATCTACAGCAAACAGTATCCATCACCCTAGCTCCATCCATGTGCCACTCATATTTGTAAAAGTATTGTTTAGGGTCCGTCGTTCCTTTATACATTGGCATAGTCAGCATAGTGAAATTCTTTAGGATATTCTTCTCCTAGAATGATTTTAGCGAATGGAGTTCGGCTTGGCGTGGAACCCCAATCTTCATTCTTTTTGCCTTTACTCTCCTCTATTAACTGTTTGACCATGTCAGTGACGTACTCCTCACTAGGACAATAGTTTACAGGTCGATTGTTAGGGGCTACGATGAGTGTTTGACTCCACAAACGGCCTTGATTTGCCAATTGAAATCTAGGTTCTCCATTCTTTAGGAGAACCACTCCCGTAGGGTCCTATTGGTGCCTATTTGGTCTTAACAAGGAAGTTTGAACATTATTTCCTGGTTTTTCCTGTTTACACCAGCATTCTGTTCCAATCTATCATCTTCAAGTTGCATATCATCTTTAAAGTCAGAGACAAGTATTGCGTTGTTCACTTGAGGAGCGTCCACTCCAAGATTTAGGTTTGTAGAAAGATGGTTTCCAGTGGGAGGAGTACTTCCATTGCCTTCTCCTACGATTCCTACAGCTCCACAAATAACCGCCTTCTGCTTTTGTTTATAGTTCCTCTTGTTTAAGCCCGAAACAAAGGAATTCTCTTATTATATAGCAGCTGCATTTTCTTGTCTAGCTTTCGGAGCACTTGGTGGCTGCAGCGCTAGCAAGGCATTGGTGGGCTTGTGCACAGGTTGGCTACAGGCTTCGTTTGGGGAAGATGGAGTTAGTGGGCTGGGCTTTATTGGCTTTGGGTATGAATTCATTTAAATATAATATAAATTGTTTTATAAATTCAAATGTCGATAACTTATAAAATGTATAACTCTCACATACGAGGTCCGTTTGTGACGAGACTTTTTGCGCTGCGATCGTGATGACGAGAGCTTCGAAATGAAATTGGTTTGGATGAATTTGGAGATAGTTGAAATTTGGGCTAAAATTGGAAGTCGTCCGGTTTAGTTCTAAACCGGAACGTCTCGGCGACAACGGAAAATCAAGGTGAGTGTTTTATAACGCTCACAACGTACTAAATATCTTTATGGTAGTTAAATTTGATATTATGAAGTGTTATGATTTTATTGTCGTTGTTTGATAGAATTTAATTGTCATATAGATTGTCATTTGAATTAACCGTTAAAAATTAAATTGACAGTTAAATTGGAATTGAAATTGAATTGCGATTAAATTACCTGACATTGATAAATATGAAATTGCCATGAATTGTATTCACTACAAGAAAACATACTATCAACAGCATCCAATATCAGCGTTTCTCCTTCAAATGCGGTCATAGAATTTCTGGAGGGAAAATGTTTCCGTCCCAAACGCTGAGGAAAACCTAATTATCATTTGCCGCCTGCTTTTTCCCACTTTCCCCAATTAATTCTATCGCTCTTTCATTTCGTTACCGCCTTCACAACCCAGAGCAAATTAAGTCTCTCTTCCAATCACCGAAGTTTCCCTTCGTCACTGCCCTCATCGTTCATGCATCTTCCTTCACCTCTCTTTCGATGTCGACTCTGAAACGTCACTGCTAGCTGCTCATCTCGGGTACGTGTTTCAACTAATCGTCGATTTTTTTTTCAACTAATCATTTCTGTCGATGCCTTTTACATACAGTCGGATTAGGATTCACAACCGGATTTCATTTCAACTAATCGTCTCCATCTCAGGTACAAAGGGCACCTCAGATCGACTTTGTATGTAGGTTTGAAGTTTATAAAAAACCTTTCCAAGAAAGTATTGAATTCGAAATTCAATAAACGTTTATACCCTAAAATAGATTTGTTTGATTCCGTAGCCACTAAAAATGCTTACGAGTGTATATTGACTGCCTTGTCAAAGCCTGGTGGAGGTGAATTTGGGAAATATTATAGCTTGCCAGCACTTAGTGATCCTAGAATTGGTGAGTTTGATTTGCTTATTGACTAGTGAATTCATTTTCTAAACTTACTTATCCTGCTATTATTTCTTACTAAAAATTTAAAACAAACGCAGACCGGTTGCCTTACTCAATAAGGATTTTGTTGGAATCGGCAATCAGGAATTATGATGGGTTTCAAGTGACGGAGAAGGACGTGGAGAAGATTTTGGATTGGGAGAATACTGCTCCTAAACAAGTGGAGATTCCTTTTAAGCCTGCCAGAGTTTTGCTTCAGGTGTTAATCTGTGATTTTTTGGAAGTTAGTTATGTTGTATTTGGGAATCTGGACTTACACCCTTTTTACTCTACTTAATGCTTGATAGCGAGTAAAGGGATATATAAGGTAGAACCCTGCTTATAGCGCAGAACCGTAGTAGGAAGGCTTTCATCTAACCTTCCCCTTTTTAGGTTTACAAATTAATTTCTATTACTGAAGTTAGGTTTATAACTTCTGAACTGCCCTCGCAGCAACAAAAGGGTGAAGGATTATTCTTTTATTTTTCTGTTGGATCTTATGCGATGCTATACATCCGAGCTTGTAAAATAGAAGATGCTTTTAACAAAAGGAACTGTTTTTTGTCTTTAATGTATTTTTATGTAAAATACTTGCTTCTTTCGTAATGAATAATAAAATGCTACTTAAATACATAGTAGTTGACTTATTTACACTATGATATGTTAGGTGTATAATTTATGTAACTTGGTTGGCATGCCTTGCACATATGCTGAATATTTATTTACTTAGCTGTCCTTCCTTTTTTGTTTAACAGGATTTCACGGGTGTTCCAGCTGTTGTTGATCTCGCATGCATGCGTGATGCAATGAACAGACTTGGCGGTGATTCAAATAAAATCAACCCTTTAGTAAGTGTTTTAACCTTATTTTGCTTCTAAGGAATGAAAAATCTGATCCAATCACCATAACATTAAACTTTATTTGTACAATTATTAAATACGTGTTCAAATTGGCTGAGCGCATATTTTGAGAGCTCAATCAATATTTGTTAAGACTATAGATTCAAATAGGCCGTGAATATTTTTTATTTTTTTCAAAGAAGTTATTGTTGATTTTCTTAGGCAAAGATGTTTGTTGTCTTCCTTATTAATTTTATATGCACCTAAAACTTAACAAAGCAACATAAGTGTGCACTTATAGTGGACTTCTTTTTCTGTACACAATATTTAGGGAAAGACATAATAACACATTACAAAGATGAGTTTTTGTTGCGCTCTATTATTTAACATGATGTGATTGTGTTCGAATTAGTCGACTGTATTTGATAAGAAGCCCATTTGAATTTCAGTTAGATTACTTTAGTCGGTGAAAAGAAAACAATGAAGGCTTATCATTCTTATTTTTAAATTTTGAAAGATGGCTGTCATTTTACTTGAAGTAAAATGGTTTTTCATTTTTTTTTAAAAATGAAGCAGTTTGTCATATTTTTAACATATTACTCGCTAATATACTGTATGATTTTGTTCAATATACTATAACCCTATTTTGTATCACATACGTTAAGTTATCATTTTATTTCATATATAAGTTATAACATTTTTGTTTCTTGTTTTGTAGCAAGATAGCAGCTTCACATAAATTATACAAACCACCCATGTTCCACCTCACCCTTTAATCGCAAGAAGCAAGAAAGCATGTAAAGAGTGCTCTCGAGAATTCCGGCAAAGCAAAGAGAGTGCGTAAGAAATGAAGGAATATTAGGAGTAGAAATTCTACTTTATTGCAATCTTATGCTTACATTTTCTAACTAGAAGTATCCTTTGTGCTAAACTATGTTCTATCTCTCAGGTTTTCCTGAAGATTTTTTTGATAGATTTGAAGCATTAAAGCTTGTTTGGGTTACATACTACATTATGCAATGTAATTGATAGGTTTTGATAGATTTTCTGCTAATTATTTCTTTATAATGATTTAAAATAAACTCTACTCTACATACTACATTATGCAACGTAATTCAACAAGCTCAAATAAAATTTTAGTAGGCTATTTCAAATGAAGTGCTTGAATTATAAGGTATCATTGTGCAATTTAATGGTTCATTTGTATTATGCAACAATGAGTGTAGTTGTATTTATTTAATTAGAACTACAGTAAGTGCTAATCCTGTTGCTTGAATAGTTCATGGAAAGACTTCTAGAGTAGTACACATATGTTTGTAATGCTCAACTACAGTAAGTTCTAATCCTGTTGCCTCAACTCCACGATGCGCGTTCTCACATCCATCTCCACTCAGTAGCGAAGCTATCTCATAGCAGCCACTGTAGCAACAGCAGCCATACTGCAAAACCAATGTTTGATGGACTGGTGCTTTCAACTCGAACATGTTGTACTTAGCCTCACTTTATTAGAGGATCGGAATGGCTAGCTCTACTCTCAGGTGAATGTTATACATGTTGTACTTAGCATATTTTTAATCTTTAACTCTTTTTGCTTCTTTTTTTAGGCGCTTCATAGCTTTAGAAATAATTATATTTATTCTTCCTCTTAATACCGTCTCTATTGAATTTATTGCTCTATTTAGATTTAGGTGTACATAGTTTAGCTCATATACGACTATTTTTACATTACTCATTCCTCTCCCAAAAGAGCCATTTACCCTACATGATCTTCTGCTTCCTTAAGAAAGATGTCTTTAAGTATATAACTATACACTTATGTTTTCCTATGTATTTAGCTATAAAACTATATATAAAGATCGTTTGTGTTACAAGTTGTAATTTATTTATGTTAGAATTACTGTAAATATCTATTTATGATCATTATTTTCTTCTGCCTGCAACCACTGCATGTACCTAAATTTGGTAACGTGGATAGTGATAACATCCTATACACATTATACCAATTGAAAAAAGCATGTCAGCTCTAATGACCTGAGAAAAATCCCAATGTTACATGTCTTGGATATTCCCTACTTAATTTGAATTGAGAGCAAACAATAACTATGAGTCTAGTGATGAGAATAAATTAATCAAGTTTTATAAACATCCGACTAAATTAAATAAATTTGTAGAATTTAGCCAAGTTTAATAAAAAATTAATTATGTTAATTTAGTCTACAGAGAGATTTTGAACTTAATGCTGAATCTTCAAAGTGATTTCCATCAAAGCTAACTTTGGATTCTATTTAATTGGTTTTAGGAAATTAGTGTGAACTTGCACACAGTTCATTATATAGCATTGATAGGTAGTAACATTATAATTTGGATTATTAGTGTAGTATAATGTCCTTCCATGTTACTGAACACATCCTCTAATATCATATGTTTTTTCCCAGAGTACTTTCAATTATTTAATAAGTATATCTCAAACAACCCAAACCATTTTTATTCAATTAAAACTGTAATTAAATTTGGCATTGAACTGTTGAGCTTCATATATATAATTTTTTTTATAGAAATATGACTTAATTTGGAGTAAATGTTGGGAGTACATGTTACTTTTTCTTTCTTTTTTGGTTGCTCCCTGGTAAAGGAAAGCTTATGAAATATCTCTCAGTTTATTGTGTGAACTGATCCTTGCCATGTTGAAAAATAACAAAACTTGGAGTATCTTTGTTCATATGTAAATGAAATATATTGTTTTATAGGTTTTATTGTGCTATGGTCCATACAGTAATATTCATCAAAAGCAAAGAATTTCTAAACTAGCATATGACATAAGTTTAATTTCCTTGCAATCCATAAACCATCTTTTCATGGGTATTATGTCTCAATCGTTATAGTTGAAACTAGTTTGACGTTGCAAGTTTAAACGATCTCTCATTGATTGTTTGGAAAATTTTCGCCCCTTTCATGAAAATTTGTAAGCATTTCTTTTTACGGTATGATGAAGTAAATATCATTTGTGATCTTGACACCAAAGTGGAAGAGATATTTTATCAATGGTATTTGATTATTTGGAAACTAAATACTTTAAACTGTAAAACTACCCTCTTAAATAATAATTCTTTTTTTCTTCCCTTCATAAAACAGATGTGATATTTAGACTAGTTTTATTCATGGTGCTCGGCAAGTAGGGAGCATGCTTTCTACCACTCTTTATGTTGTCTTTGCTTTTAAGGAGCTTTAATTGGGATTGGTTCATTAATCTACAAAGAATCCTCTTAAATTCCCACTCAATATCTTTTCTCATCGTTGTTGGTGTTTGATAGTGAGAAATAAGGGTTTAGATGCCTTAGATGCTAACGTTGATCGAATGCAATTTATAACTGATAGATTAATTGTTCTTAACAAGCCATTAATTTATAACTGAATGGAATTCATAAATGATAAATGAATTAAGTGTTTGATGCCTCAAATAGCAATAAGTGTTTAGTCTATGCACTTGTATTATATTTGTTGCATGTTTGGGAGCTAGTAGATATCAACTGTAAACGTTATATTTATTAAAATTTGATATATGCATTAGTTTTCCTATTAATATCAATTCTTTTACACATATTTTGAATGGTCTGAACTCAAATTAGCAAAACTGAAAATGGTCTAAACATTCATTTGTCATATTAATTGTCCTATTAATTCCAGATAGCATAACTAATTAGGGGATGCCAACAAACTTTCAATTCATTCTGCAAGAGAAACTTAGACTTAACACCATTTCTGAAATGGACTAAACTCAAACTAGAAAAACTTCAAATGGATTTTGGAAAATAGTTGTGCATTGCCAAGTAATATCATTATTTCTTTTTGAAACAGGTCAGGTTTTTGACACAGGTCAGGTTTGCTTGCTTATGAGCAAAGAAAAAGGTAAATAACATTCTTAATCCTCCACAATTATGAAGCAGGCAAGTGATATATTATTTACACTTGAATATTACATCATTTGTCCAAATAATTGGATCCCACATCACCATGATTGTGCCTTTGAGCCGTTCCTCGTTAGTACTTTCAATTAGGATTTATTATCTACCACTTTTTGCATGTTGGATATATAAAGTTTACTCTCAAGAATAACAACCATTAAACATTTACTTTGTCTAATAGTCTGCATCAAGCCAAGCTGTTTGGAAGGGGAGTTTGACTTTGATCCCCTAATGTCCCAAACTAACATGTCCATTAAATTAATTTGAAGTAGAAGTACTCCTATTTTCTGGAAAAGGAGTAACACCATTCAGTCTTGTTCGTTTTGATTTGCTGCTTTTATTTTTGATTTGAGTCACTAGATTACTCCATACATGATTTTCAATGACGTCATCTTATTGAGTGTCTTAAATTCAAAGAGGATTTGGCCGTTTCTTGTCTTCCTAGTATTTTTCTGTCCCATGGTGTTGATTATGCTGTCATCTACTTCTATTGACTTATCATTTTCATTCATTGCGTCTTCACTTTTCATGCAGAAGTCCATGTCTTTATGAGTTTGTTCAATGCTTCTATGACTAGTGCTGGGCTGAGTTGAACGGGCAGTTGGCTGTGTGTTGACCTCAGTTGATATTTCAGGGCCAAGATTGGGATTACTGGGATTTCAGGGCCAAGTTGATTTTTAATGCGAAAGCTATTTCAGTTGATTAATGTTAACTACAGGTTTGCTGTTTAAGCTTTATGTTCTTAACTATCAATTATTAAATTTAAAGAATGATTACTATTTTAATGTCATAAATTAAATGTAGGTTGTGTTATTAAAGTTGCTATGTTGAATTTGGTATAGTTATCGGGACATTGATGGTAAAGACTAAGCCTGTTCATGCCAATTATATGTTGAGCCAAGTTAGGATTTCAAAACACTGTATAAATTAGGGATCTGTGGAGCATTGAAAGCATCTCACACAAGCACAACGTCAAATTAGCCTTCCAAAAAATTAACGTACTTTTTTACCTGCTTGCTTTTATTTTATATATAAATAGTTTGGTTTCAAAGTTGGTGATCTTCCACTAATCAGTCATGATGAATTAAATATTCCACAGTTTAAGAACTTGCCTTCTTACTTATGTCTCAGAGCTACTGCAAGCCTGCAAATTGCTTGGTTGGATCATGAATAACTGCTGCAACTTGCGGACGCGTTGTGATTCTATGACAGTTGACTTAGAGTTTTCATGCAACTTAGGGTCTATGACCATATTATATTTCATTTTCTTGCCGATATTTTAGGTTATGAACTATGTACAATATTGTATTGTTGCTGCCTGCCTTGTTGAACTTTGTACTATATGTATTATTGTTGAACTGGGGAGTGAGTACTATCTGAATTGGATTACATATGGTATTATGTATTATTGTTGAACTGGGGAGTGAGTACTATCTGAATTGAATTGTACTATATGTATTATTGTTGAACTGGGGAGTGAGTACTATTTGAACTGAATTGCACAAAGTATTGTAATTGTAATGTACTGAGTATAGAGCATTTTCCGAATTCTTTGGAAAAAAAATGCATATCCCTACGACAGCGCTTATACATTGCTGTCAATTCATTGGAAAAAAAATGCATATCCCTACGACAGCGTTTATACATTGCAGTAGAAAACTATTAACAGCGTTTATACCTTGCAGTAGAAAAATTATTAACAGCGTTTAATAAACGCTGTAGAAAGTTGGTTTTTGACAGCGTTTATATTTTTGCAGTTAAAACTTTAGGGTCAACGACAGCATGTCGTTATACAGCGTTTTTAAAAACGCTGTGAAAACTTTTAACAACGTTTTTCAAACGCTGTTAAAAGTCTTTTTTGTTGTAGTGATTGTCTATTGGATGATGTATTTTGATGGATGTTATTGGTTGATATTTAAATATTGGATGTTTATTTGCTTATATATACTGTTATGCATACATATGACACTGTAATAGGTTTAAGTGATATATATTCATCCCTGACATTTAATTGAAATAAATAACTACTTGGCCATAGGATAGAAAATTATATACGGACACCGAATTGGCTAAATTAATAAATTTTGAAATCGTCGATTTGAAATTTATTTAAATGTTCGATTTAAAAGTTATAAATAGAAATCAATTTATAGAAATCGAATTTATCGAAAAATTTAGTTTGGAATGTTGAAATAAATTTTGGTTAAAAGAATTTAGTTAAATAATTTAAGTTGAGACTTTGAGATTTAAAATTTGGATATGATTGAATTTCGAAAATTTATTTGTTTTAAAGATTGAACATTACTTCGAGCTTTGAGCATTACTAAGTAAAAGCGATATAAAAAGATATTTTGAAATTGAGCTTGAAATTGAACCATGTTTGTAATTGGGTTTTAAAACTTGAATATTGAAAGATAATTTTGTTAAGTGTTATAAATGGATATTTTGAAAAATAAAGCTCCGAATCGATATAAATTGAAAAAATTGAAGGTGAATATAGAATTGAATAAATTTGAAGTCAAAGTTGACATTGATTGAATCGAAATCGAAATTGAATCGGTAGAAGGGAAATTGAAATTGTTTGAATTGGGAAGTTATAAGTGAAATGGTTTGGTTTTGAAGCTGTTTTATTTTATTTTCCAAATTACTCAGTTATATAAACCATTTTGAATGCCTAAACTATTTTTAATCTATTTTAAATCTACTTAACCCGATTTAAATTATTTTAAACTAATTTATCTATTTCAAATCCATTTTAAGATTTTAAGTATTTTTAACCATTTTAATTATTTAAAACTACTTTTAAACTCCTTAAAACTATTTTCTAAAAATTCTAAGCTGGTCAATAAAGTGGATTTTTTTATACTTAAATCTTGAATTTAAATACGAATAGAGTTAAATGAAGTTGCAACCCAAATTGAAATTCGAAATGATTTTGAAATCGAAATGAGATATTGATGCAAAAAATGATTTTGAAATGAAATCTTACATTTGAATAGATACGATGATATTTGAAATGGATTTGATTTTTGAAGTGAATATGATATTTTGATATCAATTATGAATCGATTTGAAATATAAAAGAGCCAACGATGTAATAATACGTAGTTATTAAAGAGACCGGGATCAGATATGGACATACTCTCTGTCGATACCGAACACCACTTTAATAACTATTATACGCGGGGTGTTGATCCAGAATGAAGTGGATGGTTTGGTGAACGCGTTGACTGAAGAAAGAGAACGATTAGTGGATGACCCATGACATGACTAAAACAGGAGCCGCGCCGGGCCATTGAGGTTCGTTACCTCTAGCGGACACACTTCTTCGATACCATATCTATTACATTTGTGATGCGATTTGGGTGCACCCCTTGATTTGGGAGTGTTGTTTCGCGGTGTTGGGGTAGCTGCTGGCTATGCCCAATATCAGTCCGGATCACGCAACTACTAGTATCCTAGTTGGTATCGCCTCATGTACCTTGTCATATTGATTATCCTATTCGTGACCACTACGTTTGTTTTGTGTTATACCTATGGGGTACCCTCTGATAACCACCAGTTTACGATGGGGCTTACGGTGCTGTATAGACTATGGCATTATAAAAATGTGTTAAGGGGGATTATGGTAACGCCTTAACGCTATTTTGATACTTTATATTACTGATAGGCATTATCTACTTAGCGTACATTACTACATAGTAGATAGTTTAACGGATGCTTAAGAGATGAAAAATCCCGTAACATCTCTTGAGTTATTGCACGCACGTTGACACTGGATATGAGATGTCAAACCCCGTAAACATCTCTGACGCCGTTACACTCATATTTATTTACGATTGATTTAACTTTCATAAGGATATTTTAGTCCTGACTCGAGTGTTTTGTCTTTTCATTACGCTCGGGTCAGTCTTGAGTTTTTCAGATTTTGAAGATCTATTCTGGAGGATGAAGACGGAGATTTGGTATACTATTACTATTATTACCCTTGCATCATGCTATCTGCTGCATTATTTTAATTGTTCTGTTGTATATGTATAACTCTGATAAATGTTGTATAAAAAAATTGTCAAAGTATAGTAAACAGCTTCATGAACTGTTTATTTGACTATTATATTTTATCGTTCCGTTGCGAGATTCTGTGTTGTTTCATTTCCTTTATTTCTCTTTCTTTTCTTTTCTTATTTACCCCAATAACTATCTGCCCTTTTGAATGGTTTGGAATCGACATGTGTATTTGATCGTCGATTTAAATTGTCCAAAAAGGTGGGTCATTACAGTTGGTATCAGAGCTTTGGTTTAGCAATAACCTTAGCTTTGTGGGGTCTGACTCTTTATAAATATGGTAGTAATACCCTATGATGAGTCGCTGAGTGAATATATATATGAGAGAGCGTATTTGTTAGTGATATAAAATGTTTTATATTGTGTCGGTTGATTTGTTGAGTGGCTTATGGATTCTGGTCAATACGAGTAATTAACGTCATTAATAGGGATCTCTAAACACTTAAACAGAACAATTCGACATAGTATTGTTTTGAAATTGGGTAAATGAAATAATTTTGCTCTAATTATATTTTGTATATAAAGAATTTATTTTCAAAATTTATTGTGACTTATCTAGCTTACCGGGTTGTTAGGAATTAAAATATTAGTTATTATCAAAAATTTGATATTGTAATTTAATAAATAAGGTGAATTACAAAATGAACAATGATAAAATACTTGTGAAATGTTTTAAGAAAAAAATCCTATAAGAATATTTTATAAAGGGGACTTATAAATTAAATTAGATTTAAATTGGAAAATATTGAATTTAAGACCCGGAGATTTTGGAAAATGGTTTTCAAAGCTTTGAAGAAAATATATTGTGATATTAGTTAGAAAATATTTATGAGAAATATTTTGAAAGGATTTTAAGAAGGAATGAATTAAGTACTCCTCTCTTATGTCGCTGGAAAATAATTTCGGTGATGACTGCGCAGCATCATCGACGTTCATTTTCGAGTCTCAAAGTGGGGGAGACTTCTAGGAAGCTTTGCTTTTCTTCGAAATTATTTTGGGTAAATGGATTTTGGTTTAAACTCCAAAGGTGTGATTTGATACATTAAAGATATAATTGTATATGGTTATTTCAAATGATTTGAAAAGAACCGGGCATTTAAATTTCTAAGTTCTGTTAATTAATAATTTTCAAATTATTTGAATGAAATGTGAATAACCAGAATTTATAAAATAAGAGGATTAAGATATCTAAGCTATTGTTTGGGAAAACTTTAAAGTTGAAAGGTAAAGAGGATTTAAATAAATTAAATTTGTGAACATTCTAATTAAGTAAAATGAAATTCTATAAATTTGTATAATACCAAAAATTACATTCTAATAACATATAACAAGACTTACCAAATGTTAAAAGTTAAAATGATGTTTTGGATATGTAATGAGATATTGTACAAATAAACAGAACCTGAAAATAATTGAAGTATACAAGTAAGGAAAACTCAAAAGGAATTAAAATGTATTTAAATGAAAATTTGGTTGTGATAAAAATGTTATATACTTAAATATAGCATGAAATGATGAATGGATAAATGGAACAAGTAAGTGAACTTAAGAAAGAAGATAAATGAATCGTACCATATCTTTGTAAATTGGTTATAGAAAATAAATATGAATTGCATACAAAATTTTGAATTTGTAACTTTGAGATAACTATAAACTAAGAAAAGTCATATATAAGAATTTAGACTTTTATAGGATGATCAATAAACTAAAGTGCTGGTTAATAAAATGTTCCATAAATAATTTTTTTATTAACTAAAATTATGAAATTGAAGTAAATGAAAACAAAAGAATTTGGTATAGCTAAGAATCAATTGGAAAATGAAATTGAATTGAATTAACTTATATAGAATGTTTAAAATGAACTTGAGTGAGCAAATTCTTTGATATGATGTTTAAGAAAAGATAATGTTAAAGGATATGCTATGTAAAGAAATGAATATACTAACTGAATAATGGATGGTGAGTAATTAAGTGAAAAAATATATAGAAATCAATAAAATAATTTAGTATAGATAAATCGGATAGAAATCCATTGGAAGGTAATACGTGAGATTGTACGTATATTATTTTATTCGCATAATGATTTGATCCAAATTCGAGCACAAAATTTCGAGATGATTTATATCGATCCAAGTTAGGATTTTTCACTCGATTTTCGACGGCGAACCCTGGATATGGATTTTTAATTTGGTTCTGGAATTCTCTGTCATAGTATATGGCTATGCAGGGAGAGTAACAGTTTCCAATCAAGGAACCAAATCTGAGTCCGCACTAGAGAGTCGGGTGAACGATAGTAGTTTGAAAGTGAAATTGTGTGATCGAATAAGCGATTAGATTGATATTGCTCATGAATGATATATGTAAGGCTTACGGACTTAATTAAAGTTAATATTGGAAATATATGATGCCAACTATAAAATGATTCTTTTAAAATTATATAACAGGATATATATATATAAAAGAGATAAACCAAATTGAATGTAAAATTAATAATTTGGTTATGTTGGGTATGATTTGGTTGTTATATGATTGTTAGTTGATTGTATATAATTCAGTAAGTGTTAAAGAAATTAAAAGCTATAAATCATTGAAATCAAATTGGAAGTTAAATGAATTTAAATAGAATTTAATTTGATTCAAATTGGAAGTGAACTAATGTAAATATAAATTAGTGAACATTAACTAATTGAATTGTGAATGAATGTTAGTAAAATCCAACGTTAATGAATCAACTGTGATTAAAATATAAAACCAAGTGAATAAATATTAATGAGAAGTGAATTTATATTGATTGGTTATGGATTTGCTGGATGATAGTTGGATGATAGTTGATTGATGGTTGCATTTGTTGCTTTTGTTACATTTTCTATGTTGGCATATGTAGTTGTTATGTTGCTATATGATGTATATTGATATTATTTTCATATATGCATGTTTCTCATGGTTTATTGAGTGTTTAGTAGGTGCGGATTTCGCTTGCTTCACATTTGGAGCTCACTTTCGCGCTATATTAGTCGTATATGCTCGCTAATAAAATATAAAGTACATGTTTATTTTATCATTGGATTTGGTGATTTTTGATGAGCCACTTGGCTTTTTGACTTTCTTTTGTTGGTTTGGGGCCCGTAGAGGCGTTTTGTAGCTGTACCGATCGAGCTGCGCAAAGGAGACTCTGCCGAAATTTTCCGTAAATCCGGGTGTTAGAAATTTTTTCAAGTTTTAAATTTTTTTTAATATATAACTTGTTTTGATAACTAACTTTTAAGGTTAGAAAGCCATTCGGAGTAGCTTAGTGGAAGCGTAGTTATGACTTTATAAATGAAATTTCATTGTTTTACAAGTTGGTAACTTTGAATAAAATATAGCTAACGTTGAATTCTATACTTAGTTCATTTTCCCTTCTTTTTCCTTTTCGGGGACGAAAATTTTTGAGTGGGGGAGAGTGTAACGACCCGTAAATTTTCGATAATTAAAATAGCTAATTTAAAAGATTTCGTGATTTAATGGTAGAGAAAAAATTGTAATTCGTTTGGAATAATAATAACTGAAATGAATTGCATCAATAATTATCCAAGTAATGAAAAATGAATGCTACTTAGTGAATGCCTTTGAAATCAATAGTAGAATAGGATAATAAATGTTGAAATTCATTGGGTATAATAGAGTAATTGATTGATAAGTAAAATCTATTTAAAATCAAATATTGAATATTGAACAGGTAAATTGTTTGAATTAAATATTTAAAACTTACTGAATAATTGAATAACTGTAAAATGAAATAGTGTTCTAAATTGTGAATTGGTTTTAAAGGTTGAATCTTATAAGTTCAATGTCAATATTTTAAAAGATTATGAATTATTGGATAAGCGAAATTGTTTATGTTTGATATTTGGAAATTATTGAATAATTTAATAATGGGAATTGAATAACCGTATAATGGAAATAGTTGTTCTATAATTTTAATTCGTTTCAAAAGTTAAATTTTTAAGTTCGTTTTGAATATCTCAAAAGATAGTGATTTAAGAATAATCAAATTGTTTAAATTTAGTATTACAGTTGTTTGAATAATTAAATTCCGAATTTGATATGATCAATTTGATATTGAAATTTAATATATGAAAATAGAGTGAATAATTGAAATTTGATTTAATATGATTCAGATTGGTTTCCAAAGTGAATATAGGTTATATTAGGATTATAATAGAGTTAATAAGATTTTAAAATTGGAATTTATTGGGTAATTGAATAACGGGTTTAATATGATTAAAAAAGATTTGTAAAATTTTATTTTATCATATTGGAGTTATAGTGATGTTGTAGAACTTTTAAAATCGAATTAAAAGTAAATTTGTGAAAATTGAATATTTTGATATTTAATTATCGATTGAAAAATAGCCAATTTTTGAACAGTCTCAGAATTTGACGAAACTAGTTCCATTGGATCCGTAATAATTTGTTATTATCGGATTTCAATTTTCGTAGCAATCGGAGTTGTCGTTTGACCGTGGCAGCTCGAAACGCATCGAAATGGTTTTAATATTAATTTGGCGAGTTAAAATAGTCATTTTTTCAAACAGTCTCGGATTTCGACGAAACTAGTTTCATCGGATCCGTAACGTGATATTATTGTAAGACTTCAAATTTCGTGTCAATCGGATTTACCGTTTGTCCGGGACGAGCCAAAACGCATAGAAATTCGTTTAATCGGTTTAATTTAAATTTGATCGTTTATTTCCGTAACTCGCACGTGTGATCGAATTAGCCCCCGAAACACGTTCCATTATGTTCGGAACGCGGGGTAAACCTTAGGAACGCCTAGCGGCACGTCTTGATAGGAGTTTGAAATAGATATCTGGATATTTGAATTTAAAATAATAATAATTAATATCTTGACTTGACTGTACCCATCACATCTGTCTCTTTTCTTTCTTTTCTCAGCCACCTGACCTATCTAACATGCTTCCTTCTATTCATAACAGCCGAGTACAGAGGGAGTTGATAATGAAGCTTTGAAAAAAATAAAAATGGGAGCTTTGAAAATTTATATCTCACAAATTACTGATCTAAAAATCCTCAAACCAGTTCCTAAATTCGAATTTCCTCCTTCTCTTCGATTTGGTATGGTCGTTGGAGGGTGCGGCTATGATTTGGGAAACGACAGAGAGGAAGAACGTGAGCATGGATAGCTAGGGTTTGAGATCTTTATTCATTCAACCATCGATTTGTCAATCGGAGTTCGTATTTGCGTTTGGGGATGAAAACGACACCTTGGAGCCGAGTTTGGGAGCGTGCGGCCGCGTATAGGGTGGTGCGACCTGAACGAGGTCGAGGGGGAAAGTGCATGTCGCGATTTCCTGTGGGTGGCCGAGCTCGAAGCTTTGTGGTCGAGGTGATGGAGGCTTCGAAGAGAGGTAGTTTGGCGAAGACGGCATGTCGAACGGAGTACCGGAGCTCCGTATCAGTGAAGTATGGTGCACGACAATGGTGGGTTTGTGCACAGGTTGGCTACAGGCTTCGTTTGGGGAAGATGGAGTTAGTGGGCTGGGCTTTATTGGCTTTGGGTATGAATTCATTTAAATATAATATAAATTGTTTTATAAATTCAAATGTCGATAACTTATAAAATGTATAACTCTCACATACAAGGTCCGTTTGAGACGAGACTTTTTGCGTTGCGATCGTTATGACGAGAGCTTCGAAATAAAATTGGTTTGGATGAATTTGAAGATAGTTGAAATTTGGGCTAAAATTGGAAGTCGTCCGGTTTAGTTCCAAACCGGAACGTCTCGGCGACAACGGAAAATCAAGGTGAGTGTTTTATAACGCTCACAACGTACTAAATATCTTTATGCTAGTTAAATTTGACATTATGAAGTGTTATGATTTTATTGTCGTTGTTTGATAGAATTTAATTGTCATATAGATTGTCATTTGAATTAACCGTTAAAAATTAAATTGACAGTTAAATTGGAATTGAAATTGAATTGCGATTAAATTACCTGACATTGATAACTATGAAATTGCCATGAATTGTATTGTCTATTGGATGATGTATTTTGATGAATGTTATTGGTTGATATTTAAATGTTGGATGTTTATTTGCTTATATATACTGTTATGCATACATATGACACTGTGATTGGTTTAAATGATATATATTCATCCCTGACATTTAATTGAAATAAATAACTACTTGGCCATAGGATAGAAAATTATATACGGACACCGAATTGGCTAAATTAATAAATTTTGAAATCGTCGATTTGAAATTTATTTAAATGTTTGATTTAAAAGTTATAAATAGAAATCAATTTATAGAAATCGAATTTATCGAAAAATTTAGTTTGGAATGTTGAAATAAATTTTGGTTAAAAGAATTTAGTTAAATAATTTAAGTTGAGACTTTGAGATTTAAAATTTGGATATGATTGAATTTCGAAAATTTATTTGTTTTAAAGATTGAACATTACTTCGAGCTTCGAGCATTGCTAAGTAAAAGCGATATAAAAAGATATTTTGAAATTGAACCATGTTAGTAATTGGGTTTTAAAACTTGAATATTGAAAGATTATTTTGTTAAGTGTTATAAATGGATATTTTGAAAAATCAAGCTCCGAATCGATATAAATTGAAATTGAATAAATTGAAGGTGAATATAGAATTGAATAAATTTGGAGTCAAAGTTGACATTGATTGAATCGAAATCGAAATTGAATCGGTAGAAGGGAAATTGAAAATGTTTGAATTGGGAAGTTATAAGTGAAATGGTTTGGTTTTGAAGCTGTTTTATTTTATTTTTCAAATTACTCAGTTATATAAACCATTTTGAATGCCTAAACTATTTTTAATCTATTTTAAATCTACTTAACCCGATTTAAATTATTTTAAACTAATTTATCTATTTCAAATCCATTTTAAGATTTTAAGTATTTTTAACTATTTTAATTATTTAAAACTACTTTTAAACTCCTTAAAACTATTTTCTAAAAATTCTAAGCTGGTCAATAAAGTGGATTTTTTTATATTTAAATCTTGAATTTAAATACGAACTGAGTTAAATGAAGTTGCAACCTAAATTGAAATTCGAAATGATTTTGAAATCGAAATGAGATATTGATGCGAGAAATGATTTTGAAACGAAATCTTACATTTGAATAGATACGATGATATTTGAAATGGATTTGATTTTTGAAGTGAATATGATATTTTGATATCAATTATGAATCGATTTAAAATATAAAAGAGCCAACAGTGTAATAATACGTAGTTATTAAAGAGACCGGGATCGGATATGGACATACTCTCTGTCGATACCGAACACCACTTTAATAACTATTATACGCGGAGTGTTGATCCAGAATGAAGTGTATGCTTTGGTGAACGCGTTGACTGAAGAAAGAGAACGATTATTGGATGACCCCTGACATGACTAAAACAGGAGTCGCGCCGGGCCATTGAGGTTCGCCACCTCTAGCGGACACACTTCTTCGATACCATATCTATTACATTTGTGATGCGATTTGGGTGCACCCCTTGATTTGGGAGTGTTGTTTCGCGGTGTTGGGGTAGCTGCTGGCTATGCCCAACATCAGTCCGGATCACGCAACTACTAGTATCCTAGTTGGTATCGCCTCATGTACCTTGTCATACTGATTATCCTATTCGCGACCACTACGTTTGTTTTGTGTTATACCTATGGGGTACCCTCTGATAACCACCAGTTTACGGTGGGGCTTACGGTGCTGTATAGACTATGGCGTTATAAAAATGTGTTAAGGGGGATTATGGTAATGCCTTAATGTTATTTTGATACTTTATATTACTGATAGGCATTATCTACTTAGCGTACATTACTACATAGTAGATGGTTTAACGGATCCTTAAGAGATGGAAAATCCGGTAACATCTCTTGAGTTATTGCACGCACGTTGACACTGGATATGAGATGTCAAACCCCGTAAACATCTCTGACGCCGTTACACTCATATTTATTTACGATTGATTTAACTTTCATAAGGATATTTTAGTCCTGACTCGAGTGTTTTGTCTTTTCATTACGCTCGGGTCAGTCCTGAGTTTTTCAGATTTTGAAGATCTATTCTGGAGGATGAAGACGAAGATTTGGTATACTATTACTATTATTACCCTTGCATCATGCTATCTGCTGCATTATTTTAATTGTTCTGTTGTATATGTATAACTCTGATAAATGTTGTATAAAAAAATTGTCAAAGTATAGTAAACAACTTCATGAACTGTTTATTTGACTATTATATTTTATCGTTCCGCTGCGAGATTCTGTGTTGTTTCATTTCTTTTATTTCTCTTTCTTTTCTTTTCTTATTTACCCCAATAACTATCTGCCCTTTTGAATGGTTTGGAATCGACATGTGTATTTGATCGTCGATTTAAATTGTCCAAAAAGGTGGGTCATTACAATTAATTTGATTGTGATCACAAAGGGTTTGGGAGAGAATAAGTCACAAATATAGGAGCTAGACTGATTCTAAGTCCTAGAATTACTTAAAGTAGCTGCCGTGGTAACTATTGTGTAGAGGGAGGAGATGGAGAAGAGACAGAGCTTCCGCGTAGTGATCGCAGAAACCCGATCCTATTTCAGTTGCTCTATGGTTTGTATTTATAGGGGTAACAGTCGTATTGGGCCAGAAGGGGCGTTGGAGCATAATCCGGATTTAGGCCCAAAAGAGTGCGAAATCGCAAGTTCACCTGGATTAATCACGTATGTTAATACCAACCTTCCATGTCAGTGCCGACGTCTATGGTTAACTCTAATTGAGTGGAGCTCTTTTGCACTCTTAATGCTACTTGATTTTAAGTTGCCCCATGTTCTCATAAATTGTTGGTTGATATTGATGATAGTTCCTTCATCACTTAGTTTGTTTTGCTGTTCTAGCTACTAATTCTTCAAACTCTGATAATTGGTTGTTCGAAACCCTTGGAAATCTCTTGAGCAAACATAGAAGAAGTATAGAATTACTCCTGTAAAGTTTGAGGGAGAAGCACGGAGCTAGGAGAGTCTACCATTGACTTGATCAAGTCAGGCATCGAGCTCTCCCCTTAACTTGTTTTTGAGTGAAACTTCCGTGAACAATTTCTTTGCCCTATCCAAGCATGCCTCCAATATTTCAAATTGTTTCATCTTCGTTTTGACGTTATAAATTCTATTGATTCCAAAATGATTAAAGTCCCGTTAACCCAAATAATAGACTACATTCTCAAATCTAAACTTCGACTACGCAGAAGTCGCTATTTATTCGTTTGAACTACACTAACTTCTTCATAATAACTCAGGGCGAAGCATTGATCAATCAACTTGCTTCTACATTATAAACCATACAGAACACTCAAACTTCTTATACTGAACGTACATTGTAGTTCTTCGTATTTTGAAAACTCTTTTTTCTAATTGAGCATTATGTAATTAATGCACGTGTTGTGTGTACTGGTATATTTGTATAAATAGCATTGTCATTAGCTAAACTTAGTACTCAATTATATCACTTAATGCTAGCTAAAACTTAGTACACAATTATATCACATAATGCTAGCTATAACTTTATACTCAATTATATCACATAATGCACTTGCATTACGTAATTTGTAATCATCAAATCATATTGATGCATCAGTACATAGTTACATATGCATGTCCAAGTGAATTACTATTTTATGTATCAACATAAAGTAATTATAAACAGAAAGTGTGCTCAATTAATGCTTGAGAAATGAGTACAAAGATAAACATGTTTTATTATTATCATGTTTTAAATATAGTTTACTTGAAATTAAGTAAAACTATGCTAAATATGATATTTATTATCCTGAAACTAAATAAATATTATAGGTTATTACGGCATACTATACATTCATACCCAATTTCTTCTTGATTTGGTGTCAGAATACCTTCTTTTTGACAAAATTTGATTAAAGTTATCATGAAGTTAGTCGAAGTTGGGAGTGTACATAAGGATTCATCATTCGTAACTTTCATTTTAACGGAAGTTAAAGAACTTACAAAAGATCACCGCAATATTTGTGTATTCAATTTCAAATTACAGATAAAACTGTCTAACCAATAGTTATTCAAAAGCTCTAAAAATATCGTAAATGTGGCATAAGGAAATATTATGATAATATACCATTCAAAATTGAATTCAAATTTCGAACAAAGCAATAAATAACGGAAATGTGCATACTTGATGAATAAAGTGTTTATAGTGCTTGAATGAACAGAAGAAGAAGCCTTGGATATTTGGCAAAAAAATTACAACTGTATTAGCTGACTTAGTTTATATCATTTACATTATTTGCTCTTGAAAACTACTAATATTAAACGTTAATCAAATGTATGAAGTAATATATTTTGAAATATCATTGCCTAATAATCTTTTCAAGATTGCATTTAGCATATAGAAAAACAAGTTATATCAACTAACACTTAAGAGTGCATGAACTAATCAACTCATAAAAAGACATCACTAATTCAATGGTAATAAGATTTGAAATAAAACCTTTTTAATACAAATTTCATAATATAAAAAACTCTTTATAATTTGACATTTTTTCCTAATTAGTTTTGATTTATATGGAACCCCATTTACTTCATAACTTGAATGCGTATGTAGCCAAAATTTTCTTCGTGGGAGAAAGCATATTCAATCAGAATCACGAACAATTTTTTATTTTAACCTTAATTTTGTATAATACTTTTTTGTTTGATTTTATCATATCTCTACAAAACTTTAAAGTTGACGCATGTGCAAAGTCACAAGCATATCTTAGGATTTATGAAATTTTACAATTGATTACCCAAATGAATAACTAATAGAAAAACACAAAATATAATGTAATGTAAGAAAAGTGTCAAAATTTCATAGTTCGCCTGAAACAGTCAAAGATAATCATGCAATGATATACGTCATAACTATCACGCAGTCATTAGTCATCGTCGTTATTAATTATCTCTACCATAGATCCATTCCAGTTCAAGCATTTCGTACCGAATCAATAAAAGAGAACAAATTTTGAATAGAAAATTAGGCAATTGAAATGTTTTTCTCTACGGTTGGTGTTTCGTTTTCCATTTTGAAAAGGGAGAAGAAATTTAAAGATGCGAGGAGTTTAGGAAAATGTTGGACCGAGGAATTACATAAGTATCCATTCGTTGCTTTATTTTATTTTTATTAATTTAACTGATATTTCAAAAGCATAAATTGGCTTCCGAATTATAACTCGCACCACAATCAGATGATATGTATATATTGAAGAAAGCATTATATGTTAACACCACCTAAAAACCAAAATTTTAAAATATAATTCACAAGATATCAAAATTATAAACTATATAAAATTTTGGGCAAAGAAAATAAGGTACATTTCTCACTCTTAGATTTTGTTTTTGCATGAAGTAATTGAAAAGTTGGATTTCAAGTTACACTTAGGCATATAATGAATTTTTCTAAAAAAATAAATCTAAAGCCTAACCTAACTTTTCTGAAATGTAACTCCATATCATTTTAAAGAAAATAAATTTAAACTCTTACTAACAAAATATCGAACATTAAAGAAAAAAAATTAAACGCTTTCTAACAAAAATTTAAACATTGGAATGTAGTAATTTAAGTATTTGATGGTTTATCTTTAGAGAAATAGCTGAGAAGATTAATGATAATAGAATTAGACATTTAGATCCGAAAAGTATAAAACAAAACTTTTAAATATAGTTCCTTATGAATTCAAAACATTACATACATAACAACAAACTAACTCTCCATATTCTAGTAGTGTCACTGTTAAAGCTTTGTGGAATACTATCTATGATAAATCTTGCCATGTTCAAGGCAGTATGCTTGAATGGGGTGAAAAAGATTCCGGACATTCTATATATTTTATATACCAGTTGCTCATAAATGCCAACTACTCGAATAATGATCCACGTAAAAAGTGGATATGGAATAGATACAGCCTCGAGATGTATATTTTGATGCAATGGAAGGTGTTATATAACTCTTTCTTACGCAAGACAAGCTGATGGCAAGATGTTATGGGGCTGATACGAAATGTAATATGTGTAATGACTATATTGAAACAAGGATTCATCTTTTCTTTGAATGCGTAGGAATATATCAGACTCTAATGAGGATAATGCAACAAGGAGGATACATATAAATACAAGGGTCGCGACTAGTTTTTGAAATGGCTGTTCAGCCATACGAAAATAAAAAAACGATGAGAGTATAATGCTTCTCCTTGTTATAAGAGCATATACCACTATTATTTGGAAAGAAAGAGATGATAGACCTTTTGCCAACTTTATCTCACACCGTTAAAGAAATACATGTAACATCCCCTATCTAAAGGCCCGAAGCTAACGCTACAGATGCCGCTGTCATCCATATTATTAACTTGCGACGATCAAATACGGTAATGCTAATGGTATCCATAATACATAAGCACATGAATATGAAACAAAATCACAAATTAAAAACAACGTTTCTGATTACATTTCATAAAACATGTTTCATATCCAGATTACGTAATCCCAAAGTTTTCCAGGTTCAGATCAAATATAATCATTGCATAAATGCTCCAAGAGCGACGTATGAAGATGCCCTCTTGGTTGACCAGAGTGCTAGATATTCATAACCGACTTAATACAACACAGTGGAAAAAAACTAACAACTCCTAAATAGCTAACTTCAGCCTCCTGCTCGTCTTTAGAAGCTTTATTCATCCATCTACTAAAACTTATAAATCCTCAACCCTCAGCCTACTCAAATCAATTTTGAGCAGTCAAGAGTTTAAAGGGAAAAACATAAATTTCGAGTCAGATATAAAGCTTGGTCTGAATAATATTATACATCTCGGTTATTTGATATTAAGTGAGACCACGCCGCTTAGCAGAACAGGTTTCCTCTTACTAATATCCTTTTAAAACACATATTTTACAAATTTTACTCCTATAACCAAAAAATTTTAAATTAATAAAGCAATATCATGAAAGCATATAAGTCAGGTAGCAAATGGACTATCTGTCCAAACACTATATTTTTTTTGGCTAATTACTAAGCTTTGGCTGACTCGGACCTACCAAACAAAGTAAACAAATAATCTAACTTTTGTTAAATACTCCTCTTCTGGACGGTCTGTCCCTAACTTAGTTTTCCAGGGTCAACTGATCCTAATGGTTTTGCGGGCACACCAATGACATATCCTCTCTCTGTATATTCTTTCTGTGTGTAACATCATTTTAATGTTACATGTGATAATGCCCTACGCACTAGAATTTTAGACCAAATTAGCTAGGGGTTAATAGCTAATATATCAGGCGGGACCCTATACCAGTCCCATTTGGTATTCTAATATCAGAGTCATTTTACTTGAGGTTAACTACCCATAAATTTTCCCTGAAAATATTTTCTCTCAACTACTGACGCAGCGGATATTAACGAATGACAACGAAATGAAGATTTCGCGTCAAACTAACCGACGAAACGATTAGTTGAAACAAGATAAATCGATGGATAGAAAATACCGAACGCCCAAATTCGTTGATCTCGAGAGATACCGAATTCTAGCTATCTCCAACATGTTGATCGCGCACGATACCATGTTAAAAGATCTACGATTCTTCTACGTTGATCTCGCGCACGAGATTCCGTGAATCGGCTTCAAATCCGTTGATTCGAGTGCACTCGAATAACCGAAAATGGAGAAAGGAGACAACGCTCAACTTTCAATTTTAAAGAGGCACAAAGCACTCAAAAAAGTTTTTATTCAAAATCAACTACTCCTTACAAATGACCAACACCCCCTATTTATAGGATTACAACTCCTCAACGCAGCACAGGCGACCTAAAGACGCGACCTACGACCCGACTCAGGTCGTTAACGACCTAACAACATTCACGACCTAACAGACTCCATATTTACAACACAACACGAGTTAACCAGTAAGTGACCCAACAGATTACAACATAACGAAAATACAACCACAAACATCCACGCGATACAACCTTATTCGACCTATGTCATAAGCGACATAACAAAACAACTCTAGAAAGCACGACAACGACCTTCTGGAAGCGACCTAAGAAAGCTCACGACTTAAAGAAACTCGTCAGTGACATAACTGGAGCGACTTAAAGAGACATCATGGCTCCAGCGACTTAAGATACAGAAACGACCTATCAACTTGAGCGACTTAAGTAGGTCGCTTGCGACTTAAGTATGATCCGGTAATGCTAGGTCGCTTTGTGCCTTGTCACGCTTCATTCCCCCTTTGTTCCTCGTTAGGTCGTATAGCACTAGGTCGTTGGTTACTGTGGCTTCTCGATTCAGACGACCCACGACCTAAAATATAATGCGCTGTATCCTCCTTCATTGCTCGATCTATCTTGTTAGATCGTAAGTGGTTAGGTCGCTCTCGACCTAAGATTTGCGACTTAGTGTAACGTGCTACATCATCCTCCCCCGGCTGCAAAGAATTCGTCCTCGAATTTGTACCTACCTCTCCTTCAACAAGCTCATCCCCATGATACGGAATCAAATATTTAACATTAAAAAAGTCTGCAGTGTGAATATGATCTGGCAACCTTAATTGGTATGCATTATCATTGATCTTCTTCAAGATTTTTATTGGGCCAATCTTTCGAGCTTTCAACTTGTTGTAAGTTCCAACTGAAAAACGATCTTTTGTCAATACTGCGTAAACAAAATCACCTTCTTTGAAGTCTACACTCCTTCGCTTCTTATCTGCTAGTTGTTTATACTTCTCATTTGACTTAATGAATCGTTCATGAACAGCCTTATGGCATTCCTGCAACTCATTCACGAAATCACAAGCTCGCTTAACAACACCTTTCTGATATGGCGCTGTCGTCAAATCTAATGATCCCTTCGGAATTGCTGAATATACAACTTGAAACGGACTGAATCCAGTACTTCGATTAACAGCATGGTTATGTGCAAATTCCGCCTGACATAACTTCATATCCCAGCTCTTCAAATTATCTTTCACAAGACATCTCAACAAGTTTCCCAATGATCTATTCACCACTTCCGTTTGCCCATCTGGTTGTGGATGATAGGCGCTACTAAAATTCAGCTTTGTTCCAACCATCTTCCACAGACTCAACCAAAAATGGCTTAGAAATCGAGTATCCCGGTCAGGCACAATGGTCTCAGGTAGCCCATGTAGTCGATAAACCTCTTTAAAGAACAATTGAGCAACACGGACTGCGTCGGCGGTCTTTTTACAGGCTATGAAATGTGCCATCTTCGAAAATCTATCCACCACAACATATATAGAATCGTTTCCCCTCTGAGTTCTTGGCAAACCCAAAATAAAATCCATGCTAACATCAACCCATGGTCTAGTAGGCACAGGCAATGGCATATATAATCCTGTATTCGTAGCTGTCCCTTTGGAAACTTGACATATGTGACATCTCTCCACAAATCTCTCAACTTCTTTCCTCATGGAAGGCCAAAAATATGATTGAGAAATCAACTGCAAAGTGCGATCTCTTCCCACATGTCCTTCTTCATGCAATTCTTTCACAATCTTCATCCGCAAACTACACTCTGGTATGCACAATTGATTTCCTTTGAAGAGAAAACCATCCACCAACAGATACTCATCCGTCTTCCCTTTCTCGACATCCTCAACAATTTTAGCAAAGTAAGGATCATCAACAAACAATTCTAGCAATACTTCAAACCCCGTCACTTCAACTTTCATCGTAGTCAACAAGGATTTCTTCTACTCAAAGCATATGCCACTCGATTTGTAACTCCCGACTTCTGCTTGACAACAAAAGTAAACTGTTGCAAGTATACGATCCATGACGTATGCCTAGTTGCAATCTTATCCCGCCTCTGCAAATGTTTCAAGGCTTTATGATCAATATACAACACAAACTCTTTATGGAACAAATAATGTCTCCAATGCTTCACATCTTGCACAATAGCACAAAACTCCACATCATATGTATCGTATCTCATCTTCGCTCCAGAAAACTTCTCACTGAAATATGCAATTGGACGTCCCCTCTGACTCAACACTCCTCCAATTCCAACTTTAGATGCATCAGTATGTAACTCAAACAGCAACTGAAAATCCGGCAAAACTAGAATTGGTGCTGACGTCAAAAGTTCCTTGATTCGCTCAAAAGCAACCCCTTCTTCCTTTGACCATGAAAACTGCTTGCCCTTCATACAATCAGTAACAGGTGCCATCACGCTACTGAAATGTGGAATAAACCTTCGGTAGAATAACGCTAAACCATGAAAACTTCTCACTTCAGTTATAGTCCTGGGTTGTGGCCAATTTTTGATTGCTTCAACTTTACTTTGATCCACCTGAATACCTTCCTTGGACAATACATACCCTAAAAACAAAACACTGTGCGTCATAAACACACATTTCTTCGTTGCTGCATAAAACTATTCCTGACGAAGAATAATTAACACCTTCCGCAAGTGTTGAATATGCTCTTCAGTGCTCGCACTATAAATCAAGATATCATCAAAATAAAATACAACAAACTTCCCAATGTACGGTCTGAAAATTTGGTTCATCACCCTCATAAACGTACTTGGTGCATTCGACAGACCAAACGGCATGACCAGCCATTCATACAATCCTTCCCAAGTCTTGAATGCGGTCTTCCACTTATCACCTGGTCTTATGCGAATTTGATGATAACCACTTTTGAGATCAATCTTCGAAAAGATTACAGACCCACTGATTTGATCCAACAGATCATCAAACCTTGGCATAGGAAATCTGTATCTGACAGTTATTTTGTTGAGTGCCCTGTTGTCCGTACACATCCTCCAAGTCCCATCCTTCTTCGGCACTAACAAAGCTGGTACTGCACAAGGATTTAAGCTTTCTTGTACGCGCCTTTGTTCAAGCAACTCTTCCACCTGCCTTCTCAACTCTTCGTGTTCCTTTGGACTCATTCTATAATGTGGTCTATGGGGTAACACTGCTCCCGGTACAAGATCAATCTGATGTTGTATGTCTCTCAATGGTGGTAATTCTTTTGGCAGCTCCTTTGGGAATACATCTTCAAATTCCTTCAGCACTGGTTTAACTTTCTCTGGAATTTCAACCTCCTTACTACTATCACGTCCGATCAACAAAAACACTTCAGGTTCCTCTTCTACTTCTTTGACAAACTCCTTCAAAGATAGCATAGTCTTTAGTTCTTCAATCTCCTCCAACTTGCTTTCACTTTGTTGTCGCTGTTTGGGAACTAAAGTGAGTTTGGTGCCCTCGAACATGAAACTGTAGCACTTAGTCCTCCCATCATGTTGCACAGCTCTATCGTATTGCCACGGTCTCCCCAACAACAAATGACATACATCCATATCCACAACATCACACCAAATTTCATCTTTATACTTCTTTCCGATGGAAAAAGTTACACAAGCTCTTCGACCAACCTTCACTTCCCCACCTTTCCTCAACCAAGCTAACTTGTAAGGTTTGGGATGCTTCTCTGTCTTTAACGCCAATTTCTTTACAGCTTCTGTAGAGATGATGCTATCACAACTTCCTGCATCGATGACGAACTTACAAACCTTTCCCAGAATAGTGCATGTTGACTGAAAAATATTACTCCTTAGCCAACTTTAATCATCCTCTTACTTCGGTGTCAAACACGACCTCCTCATCATCAAATTACAACCCTCATCTCCTGACAATAATTCTGCTTCATCCTCAACCTGTGGTGAATTGGAACATTCTACTTCTGCATCCTCATCCTCAATCTCAGCAACCATCACTCGCTTCTTAGGCTTCGGACATTCATTGCTCTTGTGACCAAACTCCTGACAGTTGTAACACTTGAAATTGTTGTTGACCTTGGTCTTAGCAACTTCATTGACAACCGGTTTACTAACAGCCTTGGAAACGTTAGTATTGCTACTAGCCCCTTTCACTTGATTGTTGGAATTTGTAAACACACCACCTCCTCTTCTACCTTGCGTCTCCCAAGCTAGAGCCTTCTGGTGTACTTCAGCAACGGATCTTGGATCAAACATATTCACCATATCCTGAATTTTCATTCTCAATCCTCCAACAAATCTAGCTGTCAACTGTTCCTCCGTCTCCATGATATCATTTCTAGCAATCAGTTGATAAAACTCATATGCATAATCATTTACCGACTTTGTCCCTTGTCTCAAATTCTGTAAGCGCTGATACATAAGAGACTAATAATTATAAGGTAAGAAAGTAGCCTTCATCAACTTCTTCATCTTCTCCCATGACTCAATCTTTGACTTTTCCATTCTTTCCCGTGTAAGTTTAGTTTGTTGCCACCACGCCAGAGCTCTTCCTCTCAACCGTGTAGCAACCAACTTAACTCTACGATGCTCGGGTACTTCTTTGAAGTCAAAAATTTCCTCAACATTTGATAACCAATCCAAAAACTCTTCCGCAATCATACCACCTTTGAATTTTGGAATTTCAGTCTTCATCCCCGACTCCCATCGACGATCATCTTCTACATCCCGATAGTGATTTTGTACTTGTTCTCGATCTCGATAATGAACACTTCCTCTATCACCATCTTCATCATAGTCAAATGTACTTCGATATCGATCTCGACCATCAACATCTCTACTATCACGCATATCTCTTCTACTATATCTTTCATCATCACGATATGGCTCATCTCCAAACTCACGTGGAGTTCTTCTCTCTTCATTTCTATACTCATGGTATTCTCGTCTCATTGAAACTGATGATTCCCTTCTATCTCGATAAGATTGTGGTAACACCCTCCTCGCTTCCGTAACCAATGGCGAAACTCTGTTCCCTCCATGGTTCGAGATTGGTGATCTTCTCCGTTGACTTTGATTCATATCGATCATCAATATCTCCAATCTACCAATTCCCTCATCCAACTTCTCATTGAATTTATTGCTAATTCGTTGTTCCATTTGTTCAACATCTTCTCTTTTATACAAATCTTCAACATTTTGATGACGATTAGCTCTTCTCGACGGTATGGTAGAATCTTCAACAAATCCAAATACTTAACTTTCGGCTTGAACAACTTAGCTCGGATCTGACACTGTTAGGCTCGGCTCCAACTAATTCAAACTCGGCCTTGATCTACAAAGTGATGCACAACTCCAAAACTTCCTCTTTACTCCCAATAGGCTCGGCTTAGCTATGATTGGCTAAGTCTGGCTCTGATACCAAACTGACGCAGCAGATATTAACGAATGACAACGAAATAAAGATTTCGCGTCAAACTAACCGATGAAACGATTAGTTGAAACAAGATAAATTGATGGATTGAAAATACCGAATGCCCAAATTCGTTGATCTCGAGAGATACCGAATTCTAGCTATCTCCAACACGTTGATCGCGCACAATACCGTGTTAAAAGATCTATGATTCTTCTACGTTGATCTCACGCATGAGATTCCGTGAATCGTCTTCAAATCCGTTGATTCGAGCGCACTCGAATAACCGAAAATGGAGAAAGGAGACAACGCTCAATTTTCAATTTCAAAGTGGCACAAAGCACTCAAACAAATTTTTATTCAAAATCAACTACTCCTTACAAATGACCAACACCCCCTATTTATAGGATTACAACTCCTCAGCACAGCACAGGCGACCTAAAGACGCGACCTACGACCCGACTCAGGTCGTTAACGACCTAACAACATTCACGACCTAACAGACTCCATATTTACAACACAACACGGGTTAACCAGTAAGCGACCCAACAGATTACAACATAACGAAAATACGACCACAAACATCCACGCGATACAACCTTATTCGACCTATGTCATAAGCGACATAACAAAACAACTCTGGAAAGCATGGCAGCGACCTTCTGGAAGCGACCTAAGAATGCTCATGACTTAAGGAAACTCGTTAGTGACATAACTGGAGTGACTTAAAGAGACATCATGGCTCCAGCGACATAAGATACACAAACGACCTATCAACTTGAGCGACTTAAGTAGGTCGCTTGCGACTTAAGTATGATCCGGTAATGCTAGGTCGCTTTGTACCTTTCCACGCTTCATTCCCCCTTTGTTCCTCGTTAGGGCTAGCACTAGGTCGCTGGTTACTCTGGCTTCTCGATTCAGACGACCCATGACCTAAAATATAATGCGCTGTATCCTCCTTCATTGCTCGATCTATCTCGTTAGATCGTAAGTGGTTAGGTCGCTCTCAATCTAAGATTTGTGACTTAGTGTAACGTGCTACATCAACTACCCATAAATTTTCCTTGAAAATATTTTCTCTCAAATTGATTTAAACCTTTAAATCATACTTTTGACAAAGAAAATACGCACCTATGATTTACTCAAATCAACTTGCCATGTTATATATAGTTTACACAAAACTTTGTTGATGAAAACATTTAAACCTTTGAAAGTACACCTTTCGAATCCATCGAAAGTACCCCTTTTGAAAGCAGTAACTTGTTAACTTTATAACCTTGGGCCGAAAGGCCAAAACATACCTTCGAAACCCTTCTTAATAAACCTTTCAAAAACATTGAAAAACCTTTCTTTCGAAAGCTTTAAAACTTTACACATTCACTTATCAAAATACTATAAACATTACCTTTCAAAAACATTAGAACCTTCCATTTAAAACCTATCGAAACCATTGGGAAACCATCCCTTCGAAACCTTCATTTAAAACCTTTCGGAAGCATTTAAATATTTTTCAATCGACAAACCTTTCGAAAGCATAGGTTTTATGTAAAACATGTGGAATAACCTTTCGAAAACATTTAAAATGCTACCTTTCGAAACCTTTGTGTTTATCTTTCAAAATCTCAAAAGGGTCTTAAAACAATTAAATCGAAAGCACTCTTTCGAAAGCTATTTCCTAAGTAAAAAGTGATGGCGTCGAAACCAACCCTTCAAAAGCATTGAGATAGTGGCTTCAATTTAAAAAACAAGGGGCCCTTTCGAAACCATAGTTTCGAAAAGAAAAAGGCGACATCGAGGTAATTCGACCTCGTTAAAAGCTTCTTTATAAAACAAAAGGCGCAACCTCTTTCGAAACCATTCCTTAAAACCATTTAACCAAGTCGAAAGCTAACTAAGCATTCCTTTCGAAAGCAAAGCAGACACGTTTTCTTTAAAAACAAAAGCAACGTTTCAACCCCTTTAGAACCCTATGTTTTGACTTCATACCATTCGCCTATGTTCTATTCGCTGTGCACCAAGTCTTTGATGCCATGCGCATTGGTTTCGGTGGTGTTGGAGGCGGAAGTACTTGGTCGAAAGATAAGTGTCAAAATTGGGGAAACATGTATAAAATATGTATCAACTGATTATTAACTTTTTAAAGCAATTTTTTTCAATTAACCTGCCTTTTTGTCAAAACATGATTGGTTGTTAATTTCTTTTCTGAAAGTACTGCCGAAATTTCAAAAATAACAAACTAAAATATTTATAAAATATCCCTTCTCCTTTTATAAATATACAAAACATTTAAGTCCCATACTTTAAATAATTTTATACACTTATTAAAACACTTAGGAAATATCTATAAAAATTCCCATAAATCATTTTTAATATGTTTTCTAACATATATTAATTACATGCACCATTCAACTTTCTACTTCAATGCAGGAAAGAAACAACTGAAAGTGACTGTGTTATAGGATCAAGTAATATGGAATATAATAAATAACTAGTGCGTAAAATAATAGCAGTAAAGTAAAATGACACTAGGAATTTTTATACTAGTTCGAACTCCCGTTCGACATCCAGTCCCAGACTCCTTCTGGAATTAAAGCTAGCAACCCTCACATAACCTGGAGGAACAGGTATTACACCGCCTGAGCAACCGAACATAACTTGACCGCCTGAGAAACAGAACAGGACTTAACCGCCTGAGCAACTGAACAAGACTTTCTTACAAACTGGATTAACTTGACTTTGTGTGTTCTGAATAACACAGATTTGTCACTTGTAGTACACCCTTCCTATAATATTTTCCTCAAGAACGATGTACATAATTGTGTGTGTATGAAGACTAGGAAGATTAGTATTGCTTGAAGAATATGGAAATGGAATCATAAGCAATGATTGTATAGAGATTTGTAAATAATAGAATCAAGAATGCAATGCTCGTTAGATCAAGAGAGCATAGAAAATTAGGTGATTTGAACATTGAAACTAGAGTGCTTTTATAGTATACGATGAGTTACAATCTCTGGAAATGGATGCAACACTTTAGAAAGAAGACCACTTTTGGATCAATGGAAGTGTCCGTTAAAAAACGTGACTGTTGCAGGATTCAGTCGACTAAACTTGCTTGGTCAGTCGACTGAATTCAAAAGATGCACAAAATTCATGCACAGACTCAATCGACTGACCAGGTGTGTTCAGTCGATTGGTATGTGTAATATATATAAAAATTACACTGACTCGATCGACTTGTAACAATCCGAATTCCAGTAGTCCGGATTTTTCGCAAGAATGCTAAAAACCCAATCCTACTGAAACCCGAGTTGGTATCTAGTATCCTGCAAATAGGTAGAGATAAATAAATCATAGCTCAATTAATTATCTCACAGCGTAATTGACTAAAATATAATAGTAATTAAATAATCACCCAAATAATAGCACTTTCTAAGCAAGTATCGTAAAGTTAAGAAGTCTCTGCCATCTTCCTAACTTGTATGATGTTATGAGGAGGGGTCAGAACAAAAATTCTGATGAATCGACAAGTTATATACTTCTAGGCTTAATTCTACATATATCATTTTATTTCCCTTTACTCTTATATTAGGTTCAGTAGGTCGCATTATTCTCACCTCTAGTCATGAACAACGCCCTTCTACTCCATAGTTGATAAAAACCTAATGTATACATATATGTAGCTATAAGCCCAACAATTCTACTGGTCCTAGGTACCACCCATGGTACTTTATGTATCTTCCTCGAAAAGAGCTCCATCGTATAGCTTTGAGAGCGTTCCTTAACTACATTTGTAAAGGAAAGTTTCATAAGACCTACAATGTAGATACTCTGCTACCTACCATGAAAACGTAAATCGCGTCCGCACTAGTTTATACCAATGTTCGGACATCCACAATGTACCACCCAGTGCGTACATTGAGAACTACGTAATCATTCTGTCTACTATCTAAATCCCGCCAACAAGGTCTGCATTGTACAGAAATCAATCGGGGATTTTGTATATCTATAAATGACAACTTCTTTAGGCCTACAATACAGATATTCTAGTTGGTCTGTCTCTTTTTCTCATCGTGGCTACAGCTCTACGTAGCCACCCCTCAACTAATCGAATGACTTCTGCAGAGTCAAGTGGTTCTTCCCTACTGCAAACAATCTAACATCCAATTGGTGGTACCGCTCCATCCAATGTCTCGATAGTGAAAGAACCATTGGCATATTGGTTTAACTCTAGTCTTTCCCAAAATCGCTCTTGGTCTTGATGCTGGCCGATATTTGCATTCGACTATCCTTCACCTTACTTGCAAGTACTGGACATAAGAATACCCTACTCCAAATGCCAAGCTCTTCAAACAGCCTACAAAGTTCAGCTTCATTAGGCCTACAATGCAAATGCAGTCAAGGCATACTCTCTTAATGGAACACCTACAGATCTGCCTTTGGGGATGCAGCTTTGTTAGGCCTACAAAGAGGGTCATCCTAGAGTATCCTCACGTCTCGTTAAAGCCTCGTACTTCCTTCTAGCCTAAAAATTCTAAGTTAGATGTGCTTCTCCATTGCTGGAATCCGTGATGAACTGCTTATTTAGGCGCTTCATCCTTTGGGCTGCTTCAAACGCAATTGGATTCTTTTACTAGACCCTAAGATTTAATTTGTGTTTAGATTGCTTTCTTACTCCATTGGCTACTTCTTTAACTTAATTAACATATTCTTGCCCTCGTCTCACTCCTAATTACTATGAGATTACCTTAGATCTAGTAGGGAACGTTGTTAGTATGAGCCATATTCATTATCTTGCTTATTTAACTTAATATATAAATCCTTAAGTTCAAAGAAATAAGCCTCTTTTACCATTTCTGTTTTATTTGCTTATTGACTTGATATAAGTTGTTTAAAAAAGCTTCTGCCATTGTTCTCTACTACCATTGATTACCAACCTATTATAAGTCTCACGATAAGCTATTCCATTCTTATTTTCTAATTATAATCTATGTTGTAATTCTAATTGTAATTATTACTTTTTCCTCTTTTACAGTCCATTACATAATTACAAGTGTTTCTTGTCAGTTCTAATCTGCCTTCTTTTATTATGATATAGAATTTCCCTTAATTCTCTAATATTACATAATTCACTTATCATAACAGTTTACCTGTTTAAATAGCCTGCGTAGTAAATGTAGATTCAGGCTCATTAATTTTTACAGCTTCAAATTCTTGATTAATAATTTTCTTGTTACAATTCATACTTTACTTTATTGTCTTCTATTTTATGAAGTAATTCTATTTTATTTGGTTGGTAATGAAAAATATATAATCCATTTCCATATCTTAATATTGGATAATACTATAAACAATAATCCGTAACTGCAAGATATTTCTTTTACTATTTTGGAGCAGTATAAAATACAACGGTTTCTCTATTTTACACTAGCTCCTTTTTTATTTCTTTTATTCTTACGTTTACGTTTATCGCTATCTTTTAGATGTTAAGTTATGGAAATGTATCATATTCTCTAAACCGACCAATTAATCTAATGATTACTTCCAAATTAACTTTTGCAATTTATTATAGTAATTCTATAATAATTTCTCCTAAACTAACTTTTGCAATTTATTACAGCAATTCTATAATAATTACTCCCTAATTAGCTTTTTTTGTTTTAATGAAATTTATTACAGTAATTCTATAATAATTTCTCCTAAATTAACTTTTCCCGTTTTAATGCAATTTATTACAGTAATCCTATTCCCTAAACTTTTATTATTTTACATCTTCATTTCAGTATTTTTAATCCATATTCGCATTTAATCTATTCTATTCCATACGCGAAGAAAAGGAGAGGATAGAAGAAAATCGATGCTTGCATAAAATCCAAAACATAGAAAAGGATGTAAATAAGGCATAGAAAATAGTGTATAAATACTGTAAATAAACTGTAAGTTTTCTTTTAGCCTAATTTAATTAATACTATTAATTACTGAATAAAATTTTCTAAATGGGAATCTAATGATAATATACCTTAAATTTAAAAGATATATAAATAAATTCACTCACTTGTTGTCCTTAGCTTCGCTTGTGCCCCACATGGCTCCACAGTCCTTCTGGATCCTCTTTTTCCAAGGCGTATAATATTTTAATTTAGAAGATTTTCCTTTTAGAATTTTTTTTCTTTTTAGGGTCCAGCCTTAGGTAATGAACCCATGCGGTAAAATCTAATCGTGAGAAGATAGCTAGGCCTAGGGTCCTATTTATACTGGAGCTTGGGGATCTCAGACCGTTGGATTCTTGGATTGAACCTGGAGCCACCACGTCACAAGGTCGTTCGAAGCCATAGGATTGAAGAACGTATGGCTTAGATCGCACAAAAATGAGAAAATACGTCACAATATAAACTTGGACGAATTTTCATTCAGGTTACACGCGGGTCGACCGGGCGGTCGAACGCCCTTATCAAGCAGTCGACCGTGCGGTAGACCATTGCATCCATTGGGTCGACCTACAGGTTGGCCCATATCCGTGTTATTATATTATTATTTTTGGTTCGATTATTTATTTTGTTTCGTTCTTAACTCCTTTATATTGGTTCGATTTTAGACAAGTTATATATGGAAACTGATCGAAAAGTTGCCTTGGACGCAATGGTACAAGTTTCGGAGCCATATTTCGATAATTCCAAAATTATTCATTTTCATTACTTATCGTTATATATTACATTTTAACAATATAAAAATATGGGATGTTACATTCTCCCACCCTTAGAAAATTTCGTTCTTGAAATTTGAGAAGGGTAAAAATTTATGTAATCTCTTGCAGTAATTACAACCATTTTGTGTACATCCAATTTTGCAACCATCCGTACTTTTGTGCAAAAGTGCTTTGCAAGTCAAAGAAAATGCATGTACATAAATCTCTAAGCAGTACCTCCTATATGAATGCTTTTTATTTTAAAAGTTTACTTTTAAAACATGATGCACACAACATAAATATACCTGCAATTTCTATATGAATGCAACTTTTTGAAAAATTAAATTATTTTTCACCCAATTTTTCTCACACTCCTATTAAATAGGGGTGTAGTTCAACCAATTTTTCATCCAAATCCTAACACGACTTTTAATATTTGAATTTCAGAAAAATCTAATTTTCTGAATTCGAGTTCATATGTAGAAAGAAGACAGAAAACGAAGAAACTTCATTTTTCTCTGATTTTCTTTTTCATACATCTTTCCCCGTACTTGGAATTTTGGGTTGCTATCCTATAAAAAAAACCCTTTATAATTTTCCTACGCTTGGTTTTCGTAAGAAAATAGCTTTTTAATTCTTTAGTTGACGTTTCCGTTTCCTTTTTAATTCTCTATTTTCCTTTTTGTTTTTTTATAACACTCTTATGTCCTTATTTTCCACTTGTGAATATCGCAAAAATAAAGAGAAAAAGCATCGATACTGATATACTACCATAGAATTTTAAATGCATACTTAAGATTACAATTTTATAAATAAAGTGAGAAAATGAACCCTAATACAATATGATACTAGATAGATGACATATGTAGGCTAACATTATCATCATCTTGGGCTTGGGGCCCTATGCCGCTGTCCACCCTGGCATAGGAAAGCTCTAATAAAGGAATCCAAACAGTTAAGGCGCTCCTCCTGCCGCCTAGTGCTCGCCTTAACCTCACGCTGAGACCTAGCTAACTCATCATGTCTCCTAATCATCTCCTGTTGCCCCTGAAGAATCTCTATGTGTTCCCTAGCGAGCCTCTCTTGCCTTTTGGCAAGGGTCCTAAACTGATTCTCATAGCTCATCGGTGGAGGGGGCTAAAAGGGTCCCGCCCCTCTCCCCAAGATCCCTACCTATGTCCGTATCCCCACGTACTCTACGTCGTGGGCTTTGATGGCCAAACACGCCATGTCGACTCGGTGTGTCCTACGCTACCTCCAAACGGTGGCGTAGGAAACTACTGATGCTCATGAAAGTACTGAGGTGCCTACCAATGTGGTGAGGCCTGTGGTGATGGCTGCTGCTCGTGCCCCTGCTCCTCTTGTGGAGCCTGAATCCAGGCCAACATTATATGCATCCTCCTCAGAGTGGATGAATCTATCATGGGGTGAGCCTGCTCACTGTAAGTCTCTCTCTTCATCTTAACCCCGGCCCACCTGAAGACCCGTGTCCAAAGGTGATAGTAAATCATGGTGGATCTGTGAAGTCCGGTCGTTGTCATATACTGGGCCATAATCGTCCTAGCCCAGTTCACCTACAATCCTCCAAATATGGCATGGGTGGCCCGTCTCTATGGTATATCTGATCAAAACTCCCTGTCTTGGGGAAAAGGTTACGCTGTAGAATGTGGATAACAAACCTAGCTAATGGGGTCAACTGCCCAACGCTCCTATCAAGGTGCTAGGGGTCTACAAGAATCTGCAGCAAAACGACCATGTCCTTCAGCTCATCCTGCCCTACCTCTAAGCCATACCCTCTGATTTCCAAAATACTAGCTAACCGAGACTCAGTGAAAACTATCCTAACTCCCTCGAACTTCGACTGGAAGGCCAACTCCTCATCCTCATTGCTAGTACATAAGTTAGCATCAGAAAGACGTACTAACCTAGGATACGCTCGCTGCTCGAATGTCTCATGGCTAAGAATCCATCGCAACCCTGTGTCTAAGAAGAGCTGCTCAAAACGTGTGACTGGAAAATCAGTAAACTTCACCACCCTTCCTTGCATAAATTGGTACGCGGTTGTATCGGAGTAAGACTATACTATATGTACATCACTCTGACACCAAGCTATCTCCTATAGTGTGAGGTGGGGAAAGAGGTGAACTAGTGAGGGTCTTGGAGGCATGGTGAAAAACTCTTAGAACTACGGAAACAGAGTATGGATCCGAGTAGATCTTGCGATGTGCTTTGATTTGGCAAAAACGGCGAGTTAAACGGTGGAGTTTTGGAGGAATTTGGGTGGTTGGAAGGGGGGATTTTTTTGTGGGCGGCTGCTGTCTTTGGGGAGGAAGTAAAAATGACGAAGGGGAGCAAAAAATATCAAGAAAGGGCAAAGCACGCGTATTTACGTGTGCATTTTGCAAGCCACCGGTCGACCACATGGTTGACAGGCTGGTCGACCGCTCGGTCGACCGCTCGGTTTGTATATTTATGTATTTTTATTTTTTTGTCCCGTCTGCCTCCACTTGACTAATCAAAGCTTATGCAAATTCTACCTACTACTGGGATGTCCAAGTCGTGGTTACCACTTAGGCTAAATATCCCTGTCTGCTTTCCACCCTCCAAGTGGAGTCTTGACGCCTTCTATACTTCAACTGAACCTACATTAATGTCCATAAGCTTGCTCTAGCCACATAAATCATTTGACCCATTAAAATTCTTTTTCAAAATAGCTTAAATTTCTTTACAGCCAGAAAAATATTTTTACGTACTTATAAACCTTTTCGTACTTAAATAAGGACTTCAAAATACGTTTCTACTTGGCTAAGATAGATGTCGCATAAAACAACGTCACTACAGTCCAAAATACTTGTTTTCAATTAAAGTTATAATACCCATGTTTTTTTCTAAACTGTATATTTCTTTATTTTCAAATTCAAAAATTCTATAAAATTCTTTTTCCCCTATTTAAATCAATACAATCATAAAGCTGTTAACTTCTAAAGCTAAAACTTGAAAATCTTTCAAAACTTTTCAAATTCCTAAGAGTTTAATTGTTGGGCTCGACAAAAAATGGCCTTTTAATTTTCTTTCACCTTTCCAAATATCCCTTACTGAATACAATTTTTTTGCCTTAATAGGTCTTTTAGCTTTTGGAATTTCCTCGTTCCAAGTTTTGATATACTGAATTGTTTTCCAAACTTTCTCCAACTGTTGGTTTACTCAAAAGAATGGACTTCTCTTTGGGTTTTAAGAGTATATGTATATTTATACTAAAAATACAAATACATTCACTCACTATCTAACTAGGAATCTAAACCTAGGCTCTGATACCAAATGTAACAACCCCAATTCCAACGATCTAGATTTTTCCAAGAATGCTAAAAACCAAGCCCATTGAAACCCGAGTTGGGTATCTGGTATCCTGCAAATAGGAAAAGATAAATATATCATAGCTCAATTAAATATCTCACAGTGGAATTGACTAAAATATAATAGTAAGTAAATACTCACCCAAATAATAAAAATTTCTAAGCAAGTGTTTTAAAGCTAAGAAGTCTATGCATCTACCAAACCTGTAGAATGTTATGAGGAGGGGGTCAGAACAAACGTTCTGGTGAATGGATAAGTTATATACTTCTAGGCTTAATTCTACATATATCATTTTATTTCCATTTACTCTTATATTAGGTCCATTAGGTCACATTATTCTCACCTCTATTCGCGAACCGTGCCCATCTACTCCATACTAGATAAAAACCTAATAACTGATATGTACATATATGTAGCTATATGCCCAACGATCCTAATTGTCCAAGGTACCACCCATGGTACTTTCTGTATCTTCCTCGAAAAGAACTCCATCATGTAGCTTTGAGAGCGTTCCTTTACTACATCTGTAAAGGACAACTTTGTAAAGCCTACAATACATATACTTTGGTACCCACTATGAAAATGTAAATCGCGTTCACACTAGTCTATAATAGTGTTTGCACATCCACAATGTACCACCTAGTATGTACATTAAGGACTACACAATCGTTCTGTTTACTATCTGAATCCCACCAAGAAGGTCTATCTTGTACGAAACTTAGTCAGGGATTTTCTATATCTGTAAAGGACACCTTCGTTAGGCATACAATACAAGTATTCTAGTTGGCCCGTCTCTTTTTCACATCATGGTTATTGCCCCACGCAGCCACCCCTCTACTAATTGAAAGACTTCTAAAGAGTTAAGTGGTCGTGCCCTACTGCAAACAATCTAACATCCAATTGGCGGTGCCCCTCCATCCAATGTCTCAAGTAGTGAAAGAATCATTGGCTTATTTGTTTCACTCTAGTCTTTTCTGAAATTTCTCTTGGTCTTGATGCTGGCCGATATCCGCATGCGACTATCCTTCACCTCATTTGCAAGTACTGAATACACGAATACCCTACTCCAAACACCAAGCCCTTCTGACTGCCTATAAAGGTCAGCTTCGTTAAGCCTACATACAAATGCAGTCAAGGCATACTCTTTCAATGGAACACCAGACCTGCCTCCGGGGATGCAGCATCGTTAGGCCTACTCAAAGGGCCATCCTAGAGTATCCTCACGTCCCTTTAAACCTCGTACATCCTTCTAGCCCAAAAATTCTAAGTTGGATGTGCTTCTCCATTGTTGGAATCGTGATGAACTGCTTCGTTAGGCGCTTCCTCTTTTGGGTTGCTCCAAACGCAATTCGATTCTTTTACTAGACCTTAAGCCTTAATTTTCATTTAGGTTGCTTTCTTACTCTATTGGCTACTTATTTAACCTTTTTAACATATTTTTGCCCTCGTCTCACTCCTAGTTATTGTGAGATTACCATAGATCTAATTGGGAATACTGTTAGCATGAGCCACATTCTTTATCTTGCTTATTCATCTTAATATATAAATCCTTAAGTTCAAAGAAATAAGCCTCTTTTACCATTTCTGTTTTGTTTGCTTATTGACTTAATATAAGTTGTTTAAATAAACTTCTGCCGCTGTTCTCTACTACCATTGCTTACCAACCTATTATAAATTTCAAAATAAGCTATTCCGTTCTTATTTCCTAATTATAATCTATGTTATAATTCTACTTGTAATTGTTACTTTTTCTTCTTTTACAGTCCATTACATAATTACAAGTGTTTCTTGTCTGTTCTAATCTTCCTTCTTTTATTATGATATAGAATTTCCCTTAATTCTCTAATATTACATAATTCACTTATCATAATAGTTTGCCTATTTAAATAGCCTGCATAGTAAGTGCAGACTCAGGCTCATTAATTTTTACAACTTCAAATTCTTGATTAATTATTTTCTTGTTACAATTCATACTTTACTTTATTGTCTTCTATTTTAGAAAGTAATTCTATTTTATTTGGTTGGTTATGAAAACTATATAATCCATTTCCATATCTTAATACTGAATAATACTATAAACAATAATCCGTAACTGCAAGTTATTCTTTTACTATTTTGGAGTAGTGTAAAATACAGCGGTTTCTCTATTTTACACCAGCTCCCTTTTTATTTCTTTTATTCTTACTGTTATGTTTATCGCTATCTTCTAGATGTTAAGTTATGGAAATGTATCATATTCTCTAAATCGACCAATTAATCTAATGATTACTTCCAAATTAACTTTTGTAACTTATTACGGCAATTCTATAATAATTACACCCAAATTAACTTTTGCAATTTATTACAGTAATTCTATAATAATTACTCCCAAATTAAATTTTCACGTTTTAATGAAATTTATTATGGTAATTCTATAATAATTACTCCCAAATTAAAATTTTACATTTTAATGCAATTTATTACAGTAATTCTATTCCCCAAACTTTTATCATTTTACGTCTTCGTTTCAGTATTTTAAATCTATATTCCCGTTTAATCTATTCTAGTCCATACGCGTAGAAAAAGGAGGGGATAGAAGAAAACTGATGCTTGCATAAAATCCAAAATGTAGAAAAAAAGATGTAAATACTGCATGGAAAATAGTGTATAAATACTGTAAATAAACTGCAGGTTTTCTTTTAGCCTAATTTAATTAATATGATTAATTACTGAATAAAATTTTCTAAATGGGAATCTAGTGATAATATACCTTAAACTTAAAAGATATATAAATAAATCCACTCACCTGTCGTTCTTAGCTTCGCTTATGCTCCGCCTTGCTAAGTAGTCTTTATGGGTCCCCTTTTTCCAAGGTTTATAATATTTTAATTTAGAAGATTTCCCATTGGAAATTATTTTCTTTTTTGGGTTCAGCCTTAGGCAATGAACCCATGAGAGAAATCTAATTGTGAGAAGATAGCGGTGCATAGGGTCCAATTTATATTGAGCTTGGGGATCTCAGACCAACGGTTTCTTGGATTGAACTTAGAGCCACCACGTCACAGGGTCGTTCAGAGCCATAGGATTAAAGAACGTATGGCTCAGATCGTACAAAATGAGAAAACACGTCACAGTATAAACCTAGATGAATTTGCATCTAGGTTGCATGCGGATCAACTGGGCGGTTGACCGCCCTTAGCAAGCAGTCGATCGTTGCGCCCATTGAGTCGACCTATAGTCGTTCCTTATCCGTGTTATTATATTATTTTTTGGTTCGATTACTCATTTTTTTTCGTTCTTAACTCCTTCATATTGGTTTTATTTTAGACAAGTTATATATGGAAACTGATCATAAAATTGCTCTAGATGCTATGTTACAAGTTCTGGAGCCATATTCCGATAATGCCGAATTTTTTTTTCATACGTTACATTTTAACTATATAAAAATGCGGGATGTTACATGACTGGTACCACTTGGTAATTCGACTGAGTACTGTTTTTCAGTGCAACGAAATATATGTGTGTGTAATGCAAGTTTTAATTGAATTTGTGAGTGATGAATCTTGAGGAAAGATTTTAACAAAGCACTAACTAGACTCTATATATATATACATACACTTATTGACTCTTGTTAAAATTTATAACTATACAAACCATATATTGAATCGATGAGTCCGGATGTAGTTATAGTCATATATTCATGAATTGTTGTGTCTTGTCAGCAATCAAAACCTTTGATCCCACATTCTCCCCCTTTTTGATGATGATAACTTCATTTGCTACAAACAAATCTTTGACAAGCTTTGTTGATCTCTCTCCTTGAATATATTCGTGCAACTGTACTATAGGTTTCTCCCTCTGAACCTATGCTATATATTTCTAGAAATAATTAATCTTTTCTCCCCCTTTATCATTGACAAAAAGGAGAGGTCTCAAAGTAGAGAATATGAACAACGATAGTAACACATAATCATAGAACAAAGATACATATGAAACACATAACTCAAAAACAAGAATACATAACCACAGAGAACTACATAACCACAGAAATAGTTAATCACATAAAAATAGAAACACAGAGTTAAAAAAACAACCAAAAAAACACATAAACAATTTTTGAAATAAAATAACACATAAGTTCATTTAATCAAAATTACTTGTATTGGAAGAAAAGAAATAAACTTACTCATCACCGTCACTTCCTTCATTTGATCTTTCTTCTTCTTCATAGCCTTCCATCTCCTTATCGCCAGATTCGCCACCAACTTCTTATCCTTCTTCTTCTTCTTGTTCCTCATTTGAAGTCGACCATGTGAAGTGCTTAGCAGGTCGTTTCCCATGTGAAGTAGGCACGTGAACGGAAGTTGAAGAAGGTTGAGAGAAAGTAATCGCTTCCCAAATATTGTTGAGAAAACTCTTTATATGGTTGAGCTTCTTGTTGACCACGGTGGCGGATTTTTCAACTCGAGATACATCTGATTCCAGTCGAGAAAGTCATTGATGAAGAAGTTACCGGTTTTAGGAAGTGATTGATAGGCTTCTTGAGGCCAATCTTGAGGATTAACTTCTTGAATCTCGGTGACTTCTCTTTTAGGTGGAGGAGGTTGAGATAAAGTGGAAACTTGAACATGAGTTGTTTGTTGGAGAGGATGGTTGAGCTTGGCGGAGGATTGGTTTTCAAGCCAGTGCTCATATGTAATGATGATGTAGTCAAGATATTGTTTTGGAAGTTTCATTAAGCTAAGTGTCTTGGTGTTTAATGAGCCAATGGTTTAGCATTCCGAGTCGGCAAAAGGAACGTTAAAGTGCTTGAGAATACGTATAATATATGCACTATAGTGAATCATTCCTATGCAACTTTGGTTGAAAGATTGAAATTCATCCAAGATGACTTTAGCCCAATTCACTGGACGACCTCCCCAAATAGCATACAAAGATTGAAAGTCCCTCCTGTAAACTTTCTCATATCTTTTGGTCCTAATATTAATGGTATGGGTTAACGCATAATGCAAGATGCATGCCTTAGATCATAGCGCAACCGTATTCAGTTCCATTAAGTCATCGAAGAGGAACAAATGACTTCCATGATCTCGAGTTTCCATGTTAACGGCTATTTTGCCCAACTCATCTCCTTCATTTGGGAAAATTAGAATTCTAACAAGATGTTCAAGAGGAAGGAAAATTTTCACACCATATACCACAGTACAAACGGCACTGTCCGGGTTTGAGATGATATGGTGGTCGAGATTTAGCTTGGCATAGAAGAGCTTTACGAGTAGGTGGTTGATTTTGTTGTTATTTGCAGCAAAATCGACTAGAGACTCTAGTCCGCTGTGTCGAGCCAACTCTTGGATTTCATAAAGAGCGAAATCAGGAAATTTCACAAAAGATCCTTCGAAGAAACAATAATTTTCATCTTATCAAATCAATGTGCTGCTTATTTCATTATGCAACCACCCTCGAATCTGAGAATCGAAAGGACCCGCTGAAGATTGGGATTCTCGAGCTCGTTTGGGTGCCATTGATTGAGCTAGGGTTTGAAATGGAGGAGGAGGATTTTAAATATCAAAAGGTTGAGAGCTTTTTGAACGAATTTTAAGCGGAAGTGAAGAACAATGTTAAAACTCGAAAGTAATAAAGTTAAAAAGTGAAAAGGTAATAGTTTGAATAGTTGTTTTTAAGTGACTTTTGGCCAGAAAACTTCGGTTACCAGTTTCAGCCGACTGAGTATTAAAACCAGTCGACTGATTGGATATTTTTAAAAAGAATTTGTATGGATTAGTCAACTGACTTCAGGGGTGCAGTCGAGTGAACTCATCCCGAGACTTTTTAGTTCAAATGAGCCCAATTCAGTCGACGAAATGTGAAGTCAGCCGACTGACTGCATGATAAAAACAATGCACAAATTTTGGTTTATTCGACTATTTAAACTGTATCACTCGACTGGAATGTGGTAAAACTACAAATTAAAGAACATAAGCATTTGAAACAATTTAAAACGTATGGTTATAAAAATTACTAAAAGATTAACATACAAGTATTTAAATCAATCATATAAGAAACACATGAAATATGTTATATACAAATATATATAAAATTTATGAAGACTTGGATGAATAGGACGGGGTGTGGTATTCTCCTGAAGTGGTCGTAGTGGTGACCATCCATTTCCGTGTTCCCATGAATTTGGAGAGACATGGGGACATTGAGGTGATGGTTCCCACGGGTTACGACGTGAAGGTGAACTTGGTTGGTGAACTGTATTGTGAGATTGTTAGTCCTTGAGATGATGGTTCTGATGACAAAAACCTTAGAATAAGATTATAAAATATAAATACTAACATTACGGTTTAGATATATATGTATATGCAGGATTTAATCATGCAGGTACCAAGAATGAAGACTGTACAGCATAGAGATTCAATATATCAAGATTGAAGACTCATGAGTATCAAGAATATCAAGATTATCAAGAGTTCAAGATTTCAAGAATAAGTAATTTAATTAGGAATTTTGTTAAAACTCCTAGAAAAGCACTAGCATTTTAAAATCCAATTTATTCATGGAAGGGAATCCACTTCGAGCCCGTTAGAGGGATGGAACCCTAAGTAGGATGGAACCTACGAAAAATCTAGTGGAACATTGTTTTGTATCCTCTAACTTTTATTCAAAATGATTTTACAAAATTATATCTTGTTTTCAAAATGTTCAAAACCTTCCTTTTAAAAGAATAAAAAACATCTATCCTGATTTTAAATACTTTTAGCCTCAAAATAATCCTTGATTTCAAAACCAAATTATCCTTGGTTTTAAATTATCTTTAATAATAATATATTTAACTTTTAATATTTATACTTAAATTTAAATATAAAATTATAGTAAAATTTTATATATACCAAAATATTATTCTCTATATTTATTTTTGTATTTAACTATGTTTAAGTATATATATAAAAGTTTAAAATAGTTTTAATATAAGATAAAAGTTATTTTCAAGGAAAAACAAACCATCAAAATTTCCTTTGGAATGTCGACATACTAAAGATACCCATGTCGACATAGTGGCAGTTGATTTCAAAATTTTGAATTTCAAAAGAAGTGTCTGTTCGTCATATCCCTTCACGAATGGACATGGCTGTTGTTCTTCTATAAATAGGGGCTATTTTCAATGAATTTATAATCATATTTTTCTGGTTTTCTCTCCTCTTCCTCTTCCACATTTCTTTATACACTTTCCTACCATTACTTTGCGGAAATCAACATTGAATCTAACTAGATCATTTCTAGTTTGATTCTCTATCACTATCTCAACAAGATCCTCAGTGCTATTCAAGTTATAGACTTCTTTGTAATCAATTTAGTGAGAAAAGGTGTGATTGTAGCCTTGGAAATCAATTAAGTGAGAAAAGGTGTGATTATAGCCCTGGAAATCAATTTGGCGAACTTGTTGCCCGTGAACTCATGTATCTCTTCCCAGAGGATTGTGAATTTGGAGAGTGTACTTCGTAGCCTTGAAATTGTGGGTGTAATAGTAAAGATTGCTTTTGAAAGGAAATCCGTACTTGTGTGCGGGACTGGATGTAGGGTAACTCCGAACCAGTATAAAATCCGATGTGTTATTTTCTTTACTGCTTTTACTTTATTTCTACATCTGTGTTTGATTCTGTGATCGTATCTGTGTCTGAATATTGCATACATTTGTGTTTCAATTAACAAATTCAAAAAGATTTAATAATTTCTTAAAACACTATTCACCCCCTTTAGTGTTTATTCTAGCCTTAAGATCCGTTATCCGTATTTCTCACATTTGGCATCAGAGCAAGGTTTTCAAAGTTTTCATAATCTAAATTTTTAAAAATTTTAAAATGGCAATTTTATTAATAAAATTATTAACACTATTTTCATATGAATATCTCATAGAATCATCATGATATTGTTGTTTAAAATTATATTTAGTTATTTTGAAAAGTCACTTGATTCATTAAAAGGTTATGTTGTTTTGCAGGAGAGGAATTATGTCAAATGACTATTGGTTAAATGATACCAGATAACCATTCAACAATCAAGAAGAATAAATGGATATATAATGGCAATCGACAATGAAATGGGTACCAGATCAATAAAAAGCTTTTGATTCTCATCTACAATTTGATATGATACTGTAATCCTCTCCATTTACTTCGCAATATCACTGGTTTCGTGCGAATCCGTCAAGAAATGACCAAGTTATGGTCAAATGAAGTTTTGGTGAACAAAGAGAGAAAGAAAGCAAAACTGTCAATGGTATTCTTCAAATTGCATCCAAAAATTTGAGTTTTTTGTTCCCACTCCTTTTCAGATTGTAGTTCTTGTTCTCACGGTCGTTTTGATGGGTGGATCATCAAATTCCGATCAAAATTGAGTGAGATATGACAGTTTGAAGTTGGCTATCCAAAACTGAAAAACCGTGTATGGGATTTTCTACCTTTTTCTTACTGATTCGGTCTGTTGCACCACAATTCTGTCCAAATTCATCACTAAACTATTACTGGATCGTAGCCCTTTCCTTCTTCTTTGATTTACCGCTGGTTTCATCCAATTTTGTTAAGAAACGAAGGAGCTATGCCTTCTAGAAGTTTGATGGTAAACAGAAAAAGGGAAGAAGAAGAAGAAGAGAAACTTTTATGAAAAGTTGTGATTGTTGGGCCTATTTATAGTGGTTGAAGTGTCCATTCATTCAAAATTCAAATTCAAATTTTTGGCGCCAAGTTAGTCAATCTACTAAATCATCTGTATTTTTCTCATACGGTCTTCAAATTCAGTAAATGAATATACTATGCTGATCAAAAAAACGAGCCCGTCGCAATAGAACAGATCTCGTCGTTAAATTCTGAAAGATATAAATGTGTGGTTGACGACAATGAAGAATAACAAAGTTAGAAAGATAGAGTGCAAAAATTGGTATGCTTTACTATTATTTCATCTTTATTGTTGCATTTAAGAATATATATTTATGCATTTAGTTAGGTATAGAAATTTATCTCTTTTATAAGTTTTGATATTTAGGTCCATATTTCGACACAGCATAGTATAAATTTCGATATACCAGTCTATTTTTTTTAAATGTGTTTTCTTTCAAATAAAATCTTACTACTAATTTATTACAACTATATTAAGTAGAAAAGCATTTTTACATGCATAATGTCAAGTGTCTTTACACATGTTTTCTCAGTATTCTTTTACTATAAAAAAATTGAGTAAAAAAAATCAATTATTTACATGTTAATATCTAGTCGTAAAATTAGTACAAAATCATGTTAAAATCAGGCCTAGAACTTTAGATATCATTTCTGAATTGCTGTCTTTGCTTCTGTTACGCTGCAAATACGTTTTTATAGCATTTGTTTGTTTCAAAACACTGTAGTGTTTCAAAAACTTTTCACAGCATTTGGTAGATACTGCAGATTCTGTTTTTATAATGTTTTGAATATATTTTATTGCAAAAACTTTTTATAGCATTCTGTAAATGCTGTGTTTTCTACTTGATACTTTAAACTATGAAAAAATAAATTAAGAATTTTTCTCTATTCTTTTTAGTAGTTATTTTCTAACTTATATTTGAATATTTTAAAATTAATGTTTAGATATTTTTTAGTGATCAATTAAAATTTTAAATGAAAGAGGCCTTAACATAACACATGTTTATTTTAGATTTTCAAATTTTTTTATTTTTAATATTTCATTATGATATTTTTTTTAAAAATGTTTAGACATGTTTCTAAATATTTTAATCAATAATAATTTGATATAAATGTTTTAATTAGTAAGCTAAGTTTTTTTATAAACATGGAAGTTTGGATTCTTGAAAAATCAACTAAGTTAAAAAATATATTTTAAATAAATTAAATAATCAGGGTATTAATTTTTATAAAAACCATATTTGATCATATATACAGTTTAAATCCATATTTCTTAGCAATTTGATTTTGACATTGAGTTTGATTACTACCTTTCATCAGTATGTTATAGTTTTAATATCATTTATTACCTTTAAACTTTTGTCTTTACTACTCTTTCAGTCTCATTCATTAGTTTCCTTGACCTAAGTCTAGTAATTGGTGTGTATTACCTTTGTTTGGTTGAAGTGGTTTATAATAAATAGTTTGATATAAACATACATACATACACATATACGTACATATATATGTGTGTGTGTGTGTGTGTGTGTGTGTGTGTGTGTGTGTGTGTATGCTTGTCAATTACAAAATTTCATATCACTCATGTTCATCTTATAATCTGAATATCTCTTAGCATAGTATATATCATCATATCATTTTGCATATTATTATTTTTATTTCTTATCATTTCATATTCCATATCATTGTGCATCCAATTCCATATCACGTTTCATTGCATATTACATCATAAATTACAATGTATGAAATATCATAATCATTTGCATCACAAGTTGCACTTCATTCTACATATCATCTCATGCTACATTGCATATGTCATACATTTCATACTGCATTACAAACTACATATTACATACATGTATAAATAACGAGTGCATTTTATTTAGGAGGAGTTTGTAGGATTGTCTTATAGTATAGGATTATTATTTTTGTTTGATATGTTTTGATTGACCTGTTTGACTTGATTGGCTTGTTTGACTTGCTTGATTTGATTGATTTGTTTGAATTGTTTGACATGATCGGATTTGATGTACGTGAGGATTGGATTGTTTGGAATATACTTATACATATTTATGTGTTGAATAATTATAATATAATTATGTTAATGTCTTTCACATTACATTTACTATACTTTGTTCTAGTATTAGTTTAAGGGGGAGTTGTATAGTTTTATGGTTTTAGGATGGTTTTTGTTGATGACAAAGAGGGAGAAATATAAAATAGGATAGTTAGGCATAGATTAAAGGGGAGTTCTTAGTTTTAGGGGGAGTTATTAGGATAGAAGTAATATTTTATAAACAAAGGTTGTCAACATCAAATAGGGGGAGATTGTTAGTCCTTGAGATGATGGTTTTGATGACAACAACCTTAGAAAAAGATTATAAAATGTAAATACTAACATTATAGTTTAGATATATATGTATATGCAGGATTTAATCATGCAGATACCAAGAATGAAGACTGTACAGTATAAGATTCAAGATATCAAGATTGAAGACTCATGAGTATCAAGAATATCAAGATTATCAAGAGTTCAAGATTTCAAGAATAAGTAATTTAGTTAGGAATTTTGTTAAAACTCCTAGAAAAGCACCGACATCTTAAAATCCAATTTATTCGTGGAATGGAATCCACTTCGAGCCCGTTAAAGCGATGGAACCCTAAGTAGGATGCAAGCAACGAAAAATCTAGTGGAACATTGTTTTGTATCCGCTAACTTTTATTCAAAATGATTTTACAAAATTATACCTTGTTTTCAAAATGTTTTCAAAACCTTCCTTTTGAAAGAATAAAAAACATCTATCCTAATTTTAAATACTTTTGGCCTCAAAATAATCTTTAATTTCAAAATCAAATTATCCTTGGTTTTAAATTAGCTTTAATAATAATATATTTGACTTTTAATATTTATACTTAGATTTAAATAAAATTATAGTAAAATTTTATATATACCAAAATATTATTCTCTATATTTAGTTATGTATTTTAACTATATTTAAGTATATTTATAAAAGTTTAAAATAGTTTTAATATAAGATAAAAGTTATTTTCAAGGAAAAACAAACCACCAAAATTTCCTTTGGGATGTCGACATACTCAAGATACGCATGTCGACATAGTGGCAGTTGATTTCAAAATTTTAGATTTCAAAAGAAGTGTCTATTCGTCATATCCCTTCACGAATGGACATGGCTGTTGTTCTTTTATAAATATGGACTATTTTCAACAAATTTCTAATCATATTTCTCTGGTGTTCTCTCCTCTTCTTCTTCCACATTTCTTTATACACATTCTTACCACTACTTTGCCAAAACCAACATTGAATCTAACTAGATCATTTCTGGTTTGATTCTCTATCACTATCTCAACAAGATCCTTAGTGTTATTAATAGTTATAGACTTCTTTGTAATCAATTTAGGGAGAAAATGTGTGATTGTAGCCTTGGAAATCAATCAAGTGAGAAAAGGTGTGACTGTAGCCCTGGAAATTAATTGGGTGAACTTGTTGCCCGTGAAATCAAATATCTCTACCCAGAGGATTTTGAATCTGGAGGGTATACCTCGTAGCCTTGAAATCGAGGGTGTAATTGTAAAGATTGCTTTTGAAAGGAAATACGTACTTGTATGCAGGACTGGATGTAGGGTAACTCCAAACCGGTATAAAATCCGGTGTATTCTTTCCTTTACTGCTTTTACTTTATTTCTGCATATGTGTTTGATTCTGTGATCGTATCTGTGTCTAAATATGGCATACATTTATGTTTAAATTAACAAAAACTCAAAAAGATTTAATAATTTCTTAAAACACTATTCACGCTCCCATCTAGTGTTTATTCTAGCCTTAAGATCCGTTATCCGCATTTCTCACAGAGATGACGATCCATAGAATTTTAGAGCCACTTGTTCAAGGAAACTTAATGGCTTCGCATTTACCTTCTGTTCGTAATATAGCTCTCACTGTAATTCCATCATCATGCATTGATAATGATGAATGTCGTATATCTTTTCTTTGGCAGATGGCAATTCGAAAAATAAAGAGCATTAACTTCTTTTACTGGGAGGAGTATATCCGGTGTGAGTGGATGGTGGAACTTTTGGAACGGGCTCGTAAATAGGGGTTGGAGAAGGTAGGTTGATAAAATCTGAGCTAATAGAGGTATAGGAGAGGAAGAGGATTCTAAGTTGTGTTGAGAAGACATGATTAAATTTTTTGAAGAGGTTAAATCTTTGTTTTTGAATTCAAGGAGTTTTTCGAAAGAAAAAATAAAAAACTCTGTAATTTATAATAAACAGAAGCCTTAAAAATAGATGGGAAAGAGTGATAATGATAAAAAATGAAAGCCAAGAAAAAATAACCAACAACCAGAAACAGGAATGGTTGTAAAAAAACGTAAAAAAAAGAGTGGTTATAAAAAAATCAGAAATAATATGAACTAAAAAAATAAGTAGAGAAAAGGAACACCATATAGTAAAGTGGAAGAATACTATATTGCCAGGTTAGAGGTTTGAAGTTCAATTCTGGCAATCTTAAAAAAAATTATTAAAAAAATTTTACTTAAAAAACTTTTTGAAAGAAAAATAACTATAGATCTTTTGAAGACAAAATTCCCAATTCTGTTCGAAGTTTTATAAAAATATTTTCATTCAATGGTTTTGTAAATATATCAACCGGTTGATTTTCAAAGGATACAGATTCTAACCTAACTAAATCCTTTTCAATATTATCACAAAAAAAATGATGACATATGTCAATATGTGTAACGACCCAGAATTTTTATTAATTTAAATTTGAATATTTAATTAATTTTAAATATTAATAAGTGAATTTATAAGTCGAATAAATTTTATTTCGAATAATTGGATTTAATTGAATAATTAAATCGATAATTTAATATGTTAAATTATGGAAATAATTGAAAATTGGGTTAAATATGATTGAAAATGATTTGTAAAATTTTATTTTATCATATTGGAGTTAGAATGATGTTTTAGAACTTTTAAAATTGAATTAAGAGTTTATCTGTGAAAATTGAATATTTTAATATTTAATCGACTAGTGAAATTAGTCAATTTTCGAACAGTCTCAGAATTGGACGAAACTAGTTCCATTGGATCCGTAATAGTTAGTTATTATCGGATTTCAATTTTCGTAGCAATCGGAGTTATCGTTTGATCGTAGCAGCTCGAAACGCATCGAAATTATTTTAATATTAATTTGGCGAGTTAAAATAGCCATTTTTTCAAAAAGTCTCGGATTTCGACGAAACCAATTTCATCGGATCCGTAATGTGATATTATTGTATGGTTTCAAATTTCAAGTCAATTGGATTTACCGTTTGTCCGGTGCAAGCTAAAACGCCTAGAAAATCGTTAAATCGGTTTAATTTAAATTGAACGTTTATTACCATAACTCGCACAGATGAACGAATTAGCTTCCGAAACCTGTTCCATTGTGTCCGGAACACGGGGAAAACCCTAGAAACGCTGGTCACCGCGCGTAAATCGGAGTTTGGAAATTCCGGAATGAATAGTGTCGTTCAAACTTTTATAAATAAGCCCATTCTCTTCACAAAATAAAAAAAAATTAGGGTTAAAACCCTAGCCGCCACTATTGTTCTGAACGGCCAGAAATTGCTCTCGTTTCTTCCTCAATCTCTTCAAATTCACTAACAACTAGAGGAAAGTGCCAACTACAAACTTGTAGAGCATGAAGAGAGCTTCGAATCTATACGGAGTTGATCGAAATTGGAGCGTCATGGATGGAGATATGTAGGGCCGACAGTTGCTAGGTGCGCACGCAATTTGAGGGGAATTTGGAGGCTGAGCTCATGGCTATTCATGCCGAAGGTAGAGGGCGTGATGCTCTTCAAAATGGTGCTATCTGATCGTGTTCAAGATGCTTGTACTTGGAGTATAATTAAACCCTAAATTCTAGTGTTGGGTTCATGTTGTTCGGTTTGTAACCTGTAGATGGAGACGTGAGGGAGAAGAAGCTAAGGGACGGCCTGATGTTGCTGGGTGATGGATCTAAGGGCTGAGATTTGCTGTAGGTTAAAATTAAAAGAAAGTTGTAATTTATGTATATATAAATTCGTGAAACTTGTAAAAATCATATCTTTTTCATACGAGGTCGAAAATGCGCGAAACAGGAAGCATTGGAATCGTATGGACGAGTAGTACGCTATGGAATTGGATTGGAGTAGTTTGGAGTTAGTGAGAATTTCAGGTAAAATTAAACGTCCGTTTAATTTTATTCGAAATAAATCGCTAAAACGAAATTGAAATCAAGGTGAGAACTTCTCACTCAATCGAATCAGTTTCGATTTTAATTTTAAATAGTTATATTTAAAATATTTGAATGCATGTTTGAATGATGATTGTTATCTATTGATTGTTAAAATAGACATTATGCGTCGTTAGTAAGCGGAGGTTATTTACTAAAAACATATACCGCGAATATTTCATAAACAGTGAAATTGGTATTATATATAATAGCAATATATATATATATATATATTGGCATATGTATATATTACAGTTGTTGATTTCCCGCATTGTATAGCGGATGAGACCCTATTATGCCGTCTATTAAGCGGATAATATTTTAAATCCCATATACCGCGATAATTTCGTACTGGAACGGAATTGGTATTGTGCTAACATCTTTGGATGCAGGAAAACAGGTTGGAGGGATCCAACTGGATTCCTCAACAGTATTTTTTTGATTTCAGATATTTTGATATTTGATGGATTATCATATCGATATATGATGTCGTTGTTGTCGTGATTGACTATTTGGTGTGTAGCATCATTGGACCAAATTTTGGAATTTTAAAAGGATTTTTAGAGTGATTTTTGAAAATATACTATATTTTTGGAATTGATTCATTTTAAATAAATAAACGTTATAAATTTTAATGTTATAAAAATTATGGTTTTTGAGAAATATAGTTAAAGATTTATTTTTGAAAATATAAGGCCAATGATTTTATAAAATAGTTTAATCGAGATTTTTGAATTTATTATAAAAAGTTGAAAATATAGGATTTATAAAATTTGATTATTTTATAAATCAAAATGGTGAAATTATAAAGGGGATTAAAGATGCTTTAAAAGAATAATAGTATAAATTGATTTATATAAAAGATTTATAAATTGATAATTTATAAATTAAAATATTGGAATTATAAAACGAGTTTTTATAAGTGTTAGAATGAATAGTGAATGAATTTCATAAATGAATGAAATTTATAGAATTATAATCGGTGAAGTTAGAAATGGAATTTTATAAACAGTAGGTTTATAAAATATGTAAAGTTATTTGAAGAATAAGTTTTGGGTAAATAATTGAATCTTATAAGTTATAATATTTATAATTATGAAGTTTAAAGGAATGATTTTGTAAAATAATCGTTTTATAAGCATTTAACTTATAATATGAACCTTTGGTTTATAATTGAGTCATAAATCGAATAGGTTAATAAAGGATATTTATTAAAGGAAGTTGTTATAAAATAAATAGAAATGGAATTTATAAACATTGTTTTATAAATTCGCAATGACTTATTTTGATAAGTTAATTTTGATAACTTATTTATGGAGTTATATTCACGTTTTTGAATAGTGAATAATCCTTTAAAATAAAATGAATAGAAAGGATGAAATTGGTTAACAAGGTATATTCACATTTTTGAATAGTGAATAATATGTTAAAGAAAATGTTTTGGATGTGATGTTTTAAATAGAATTAAAACGATCTAACGATGTTTTAAAATGTGTTAAGATTCGAAACCATAGATTTCAACATTTATTGTTGAAATAGACGTTTTCGAGAAATAGAAGGAAATGGTGGACTATAACACTGTTGTTATAGTAAATGATTTCCGAAAGGAAATGTTTTGTATGGTATTGGGATTTATATATCTATTTTAATTTCGAATCCCTATACTAGTGATTTTGGGTTGTCGTAACGATGTTTTATGCAACATTCGTTTTGGCCCAAATAAATATGTTTAAGAGAATGATTTCCTTAAAGAATGAAATATATACTTAATCTCGATTTAAGTATATTGAATATTTTCCAAGTGTTGAAAATAAATGGATTTGTGAATTACTTATTAAATAAGTATGGAAATGTTTTCCAATATAAAGTGAATATTTTGAGAATTTATCTTTTTGAAGATAAATTGAAAATGAATAATTGAAATCGTATATTCATAGATATCTTGGAATATAAATTCACTATGGAATTTATAAAAGAAAGTGGAATTCGTTTAAAAATAAATATTGATTTATTTTTGAAGTGTGAAAATTATTTATCTTTTAAAGATATCTTTGGAAAATAAATAATTTGGAAAATTATTTGGAATCTGGTGATGTTGTGCATATCTATTGATAGTTCAATAACCGACTATCAATATTTACCTTTGAAAGGTATTTGTTGTGATTTGTTTGAATTTGAATGCCACACTTATTTTTGAATAAGCGCTCACTATTCGGGTTAGCAGGGAAAGGACCATAGGGTCGTATAACCCATTCCGAATATGTGATATGACGGAATGGATAGCATTGAAGATCGGTGTTGAAGACCGGGTATTTGCGAGAGCGATAGGATGACCTGTCGATTGATTCTGCACCGAGTTGCTCCGGTATAGAGTTCTCCATATGTGATGGGGAATCCGATCAGGATTGTGGATATCCGGATTGCAAGGACTTCTTTGTAAGTGCCTTTGGTTATGTTCGAGCCCGGAACAGACTTGTATGCATTGTATGTCTGACATTATAAATTGAGATATAAAGCCGATTTCTTTCAAATATATTTCTGTTGGTGGTGGAGAATTTATTCTCTTAGCTTAACACCCTTCTCTGAGACGTACGAGCTCAGAGGTTAGGTAGTTGAAGGTTTTTAGCAATATATTCCCAATTTGGTAATGTGACATGCTGAGTGTTGCTGTGAAATGATCATTGTGTTGATCATTTGTGATAGGATCATTTGTTTGATCGTTTATCTTGGTGATCATTTCTATGATCATTTGTTGACCCAAAGCATGGCTTTTGTATAAAGTGTGTTTTTGTGGATGAGACTTCGTCGAGCCTCACACCTTGGAATGGTCAAAACAGGAAAGATGCAGCAAGGTTATGAGGGGTAGCTCCCTTTAGGGTATGTGCATTTCCTTCTGGAAAAGGGTGGTATCATGGTATGGAGCCCAGATGCTTACTCATGTTGAAACACTTATTATTATGGTGTGATGTTGATTAGAGAGCTCTCGGTTAAAGGTCCCAAAGGACCGGGGGATGGCATACTCGTGTCAGTTGTTACCCAGTTAGGGGTAACCCAGCCTTGTGTTGGCAGAGATCCGGTTTGGTTCTCAGGGGCGTCCTTCTAGAGGCGTTCTCATGTGGCAATGGGAAGTTCCTTGGCCTGATCATTCGTTGGAAATCCAATTCCCAATATGAAACCCTGTACGGTTTTAGTTGTAGAACCTGCCATTTACTTATGGTGGTCACCACTGTTTAGATGGTAGCTATAGTAGGCATAGTTCGAAATGTCTATGTTGGCTAAGATTTATATTCTACTTTCGAAATATTTTTCCTACACTATGCACTAGTAATAATACAAATGTTCTTTTAAATGCGTATCAAGTATCTTTGACTATCATAAGGAGAAATCTCCTCCGATTCTATGTTTGCATTGTGTGTGTGTGCGGGAGGCCTTATGGTAGTCTCATTTTTAAAAGCATTGCGAATTGACTTTAAAAATATTCCTCTATTTTTGATTTTAAAGATAAATAAACTGTTTTGAGTTCTCGCACCATTCACATGACAGACTCGGAGTTTATTGTTTTCCTTCCTAAACTCTGGGTGCCCACCAATTTCCACACGGGCAGTCAAGAGTTAAGGTTTATCAGGATATTCTGGAATTCAGGAATTGCTGGAGGCAAGATGGATGACATGGCGTATTACTAGTATATAGTATTTCTTTTTCCGCTGTTTGATGTTGTTTGTTGTTGTACACTCTGATGATGATGTAATGTAATGTAATGAGTAAAATGCAATAACTGATATAGTTCTTTGTTTAAAGATTATTCATTTATCTATTATATGTTGTTCCGCTGCGATTGTGAGATTCTGATGTAGTTCTGTTGTTTTCTTTCTGTTTCATTCTATTTTCTTTTCTCTCTATTTTCTATCATCTTTTCCCTCTTCTTCTGTCTTTTTCTTTTTCTTAAAACCCTAACTATTCGGTTTTTCGGCAACGAAAAATCTCGTACGTTACATTTGGTATCGGAGCTTATGGTTAAGCGACAACCATGGTTCTGTTGGGTATTTCTCATTAGAGATGGAGTCAGTAGTGCTCTAGAATGAGTTGAGTGTAATAATAGCTATGAGAGCGTATTTGTTAGTGAATATAAAAAACTGTTTTATATTGTGATGATTGCTTTGTTGAGTGGTATATGGATTCTGGTTAATACGAGTAATTAACGTTGTTGATAGGGATCTCTAAACACTTGTACAGAACAATTCGATACAATATTGTTTTAAAATTGGGTAAATGAAATAATTTTACCTTGATTATATTTTTTATATATAAAGAAATAATTTTTCAGAATTATTAAAGTGTATATAAAATGATTGTTTAGTTGTTTGAATAATCTAAATAAAAGAATAATTGTATAAGTAAAAAGAATTATAAGAATTGAATTATCATTAAAATAATTTACAATTGTGAAATAAACTTATATATATATAAGAAGTGAAACTATACGAATATATTTATGAATATGAGTTGTAAATAAAAAAAATGAATTTAAAGTTAAATGGAAATTTACTTTAGAATTGGAATCTGAATTGATTTATAAGTGGGAATTTAAGTTAAGTAAAACCAAGTAATGTTTGTAAAATGGAATATAACTTAAGTGATGTTGAATGAAGTTGATATTGGTATCAAAGTAAAATAATAAAGTGAAATGACAAATATGAACTTGAGTTATATAAATGAAATTCAACTTTTGAAATTAAATTGGATTAATGGATTGAATATTAATCAATTAAATGTGAATAAATTGATATGAAATAATGAATATAAGTGTTAATTCATTAAAATCTAATGTTATTAGAAGTTGAAAAATTGAATGAAAATCAATTTAATTAAACGAATTGAAAGTTAAGGTGTTAAACCAAATTGAATGAATATAAGCAAAGGAATTTGGTTGTAGTTAATATACATTGGTTGTTATATGATAATTAGTTGATTGTATAAAAAAACCCACGTACAAATGAGTTAATGAAATTGGAAGCTAAAGTAATTGAAATTCAATTGCAAGTTAAGTGAATCTTAAATAGAATTGAATTTGATTGGAAGTGAACCAACTTGAATATGGATTAGTGAATATAAACTAATTGAAAATGAATGTTAGTAAAAACATCCACTGTAAATGAATCAAATGTGATTAAATTGAAAACCTATTTCATTGAATATTAATGAGAATATGAATGAATATTTATTGGTTATGAACTAGTTGAATGTTAGTTGGTTGATGGTTGAATTTATTGCTTTTACTGCATTTGCTTTGTTGGCATATATAGTCATATTGTTGCTATATGTTGTATATCGATACTATTGTCTATATGCATGTTCTCATGTTGTTTGTTGAGTGTTTAGTAGGTGCGGATCGCGTTTGCTTCGCATTTGGAGCTCGCTTTCGCGTTATATTAGCCGTGTATGCTCGCTAACAAAATATAAGGTACATATCTCGGATTAAATATCGTACTTTTACACTTTTTCCCTGCGGAATGCCTCATTACTTGATGAGATGTATATTTGTGATATATATACTGTCATTTTTTTTTCGGATCGAGCCGCGCAAAGGAGACTATGGCGAATTTTTCCGAAAATTTAAGGCGTTAGAATATTTTGGAGAAAAATTGGAATTTTCTTTGAAAACTATAACTTTGATTTGGAATTGAAAGTTAAACAATAGTAGTTGTTTTTGAAAAAATAACTATGTATGATTTGAAAACTTAGTAAAGTAATTGTAAGATGTTTAACTATGGATTTTGGGAAAGTTAATAGATTCTGTAACTTTTCTTACTTAGTAATTTCGAGGACGAAATTCTTTTAAGGGGGGAAGTATATAAAGACCCAGAATTTTTATTAATTTAAATTTGAATATTTAATTAATTTTAAATATTAATAAGTGAATTTATAAGTCGAATAAATTTTATTTCGAATAATTGGATTTAATTGAATAATTAAATCGATAATTTAATATGTTAAATTATGGAAATAATTGAAAATTGGGTTAAATATGATTGAAAATGATTTGTAAAATTTTATTTTATCATATTGGAGTTAGAATGATGTTTTAGAACTTTTAAAATCGAATTAAGAGTTTATTTGTGAAAATTGAATATTTTAATATTTAATCGACTAGTGAAATTAGTCAATTTTCGAACAGTCTCAGAATTGGACGAAACTAGTTCCATTGGATCCGTAATAGTTAGTTATTATCGGATTTCAATTTTCGTAGTAATCGGAGTTATCATTTGATCGTAGCAGCTCAAAACGCATCGAAATTATTTTAATATTAATTTGGCGAGTTAAAATAGCCATTTTTTCAAAAAGTCTCGGATTTCGACGAAACCAGTTTCATCGGATCCGTAATCTGATATTATTGTATGGTTTCAAATTTCAAGTCAATTGGATTTACAGTTTGTCCGGTGCAAGCTAAAACGCCTAGAAAATCGTTAAATCGGTTTAATTTAAATTGAACGTTTATTATCATAACTCGCACAGATGACCGAATTAGCTTCCGAAACCTGTTCCATTGTGTCCGGAACGCAGGGAAAACACTAGAAACGCTGGTCACCGCGCGTAAATCGGAGTTTGGAAATTCCGAAATGAATAGTGTCGTTCAAACTTTTATAAATAAGCCCATTCTCTTCACAAAATAAAAAAAAATAGGGTTAAAACCCTAGCCGCCACTATTGTTCTGAACGGCCAGAAATTGCTCTCGTTTCTTCCTCAATCTCTTCAAATTCACTAACAACTAGAGGAAAGTGCCAACTACAAACTTGTAGAGCATGAAGAGAGCTTCGAATCTATACGGAGTTGATCGAAATTGGAGCGTCATGGATGGAGATATGTAGGGCCGACAGTTGCTAGGTGCGCACGCAATTTGAGGGGAATTTGGAGGCTGAGCTCATGGCTATTCATGCCGAAGGTAGAGGGCGTGATGCTCTTCAAAATGGTGCTATCTGATCGTGTTCAAGATGCTTGTACTTGGAGTATAATTAAACCCTAAATTCTAGTGTTGGGTTCATGTTGTTCGGTTTGTAACCTGTAGATGGAGACGTGAGGGAGAAGAAGCTAAGGGACGGCCTGATGTTGCTGGGTGATGGATCTAAGGGCTGAGATTTGCTGTAGGTTAAAATTAAAAGAAAGTTGTAATTTATGTATATATAAATTCGTGAAACTTGTAAAAATCATATCTTTTTCATACGAGGTCGAAAATGCGCGAAACAGGAAGCATTGGAATCGTATGGACGAGTAGTACGCTATGGAATTGGATTGGAGTAGTTTGGAGTTAGTGAGAATTTCAGGTAAAATTAAACGTCCGTTTAATTTTATTCGAAATAAATCGCTAAAACGAAATTGAAATCAAGGTGAGAACTTCTCACTCAATCGAATCAGTTTCGATTTTAATTTTAAATAGTTATATTTAAAATATTTGAATGCATGTTTGAATGATGATTGTTATCTATTGATTGTTAAAATAGACATTATGCGCCGTTAGTAAACGGAGGTTATTTATTAAAAACAAATACCGCGAATATTTCATAAACAGTGAAATTGGTATTATATATAATAGCAATATATAAATATTGGCATATGTATATATTGCAGTTGTTGATTTCCCGCATTGTATAGCGGATGAGACCCTATTGCGCCATCTATTAAGCGGATAATATTTTAAATCCCATATACCGCGATAATTTCGTACTGGAACGGAATTGGTATTGTGCTAACATCTTTGGATGCAGGAAAACAGGTTGGAGGGATCCAACTGGATTCCTCAACAGTATTTTTTTGATTTCAGGTATTTTGATATTTGATGGATTATCATATCGATATATGATGTCGTTGTTGTCGTGATTGACTATTTGGTGTGTAGCATCATTGGACCAAATTTTGGAATTTTAAAAGGATTTTTAGAGTGATTTTTGAAAATATACTATATTTTTGGAATTGATTCATTTTAAATAAATAAACGTTATAAATTTTAATGTTATAAAAATTATGGTTTTTGAGAAATATAGTTAAAGGTTTATTTTTGAAAATATAAGGCTAATGGTTTTATAAAATAGTTTAATCGGGATTTTTGAATTTATTATAAAAAGTTGAAAATATAGGATTTATAAAATTTGATTATTTTATAAATCAAAATGGTGAAATTATAAAGGGGATTAAAGATGTTTTAAAAGAATAATAGTATAAATTGATTTATATAAAAGATTTATAAATTGATAATTTATAAATTAAAATATTGGAATTATAAAAAGAGTTTTTATAAGTGTTAGAATGAATAGTGAATGAATTTCATAAATGAATGGAATTTATAGAATTATAATCGATGAAGTTAGAAATGGAATTTTATAAACAGTAGGTTTATAAAATATGTAAAGTTATTTGAAGAATAAGTTTTGGGTAAATAATTGAATCTTATAAGTTATAAGATTTATAATTATGAAGTTTAAAGGAACGATTTTGTAAAATAATCGTTTGATAAGCATTTAACTTATAATTTGAACCTTTGGTTTATAATTGAGTCATAAATCGAATAGGTTAATAAAGGATATTTATTAGAGGAAGTTGTTATAAAATAAATAGAAATGGAATTTATAAACATTGTTTTATAAATTCGCAACGACTAATTTTGATAAGTTAATTTTGATAACTTATTTATGGAGTTATATTCACGTTTTTGAATAGTGAATAATCCTTTAAAATAAAATGAATAGAAAGGATGAAATTGGTTAACAAGGTATATTCACATTTTTGAATAGTGAATAATATGTTAAAGAAAATGTTTTGCATGTGATGTTTTAAATAGAATTAAAACGATCTAACGATGTTTTAAAATGTGTTAAGATTCGAAACCATAGATTTCAACATTTATTGTTGAAATAGACGTTGTCGAGAAATAGAAGGAAATGGTGGACTATAACACTGTTGTTATAGTAAATGATTTCCGAAAGGAAATGTTTTGTATGGTATTGGGATTTATATATCTATTTTAATTTCGAATCCCTATACTAGTGATTTTGGGTTGTCGTAACGATGTTTTACGCAACATTCGTTTTGGCCCAAATAAATATGTTTAAGAGAATGATTTCCTTAAAGAATGAAATATATACTTAATCTCGATTTAAGTATATTAGATATTTTCCAAGCGTTGAAAATAAATGGATTTGTGAATTACTTATTAAATAAGTATGGAAATGTTTTCCAATATAAAGTGAATATTTTGAGAATTTATCTTTTTGAAGATAAATTCAAAATGAATAATTGAAATCGTATATTCATAGATATCTTGGAATATAAATTCTCTATGGAATTTATAAGAGAAAGTGGAATTCGTTTAAAAATAAATATTGATTTATTTTTGAAGTGTGAAAATTATTTATCTTGTAAAGATATCTTTGGGAAATAAATAATTTGGAAAATTATTTGGAATCTGGTGATGTTGTGCATATCCATTGATAGTTCAATAACCGACTATCAATATTTACCTTTGAAAGGTATTTGTTGTGATTTGTTTGAATTTGAATGCCACACTTATTTTTGAATAAGCGCCCACTATTCGGGTTAGCCGGGAAAGGACCATAGGGTCGTATAACCCATTCAGAATATGTGATACGACGGAATGGATAGCATTAAAGATCGGTGTTGAAGACCGGGTATTTTCGAGAGCGATAGGATGACCTGTCGATTGACTCTGCACCGAGTTGCTCCGGTATAGAGTTCTCCATATGTGATGGGGAATCCGATCAGGATTGTGGATATCCGGATTGCAAGGACTTCTTTGTAAGTGCCTTCGGTTCTGTTCGAGCCTGGAACAGACTTGTATGGATTGTATGTCTGACATTACAAATTGAGATATAAAGCCGATTTCTTTCAAATATATTTCTGTTGGTGGCGGAGAATTTATTCTCTTAGCTTAACACCTTTCTCTGAGACGTACGAGCTCAGAGGTTATGTAGTTGAAGGTTTTTAGCAATATATTTCCAATTTGGTAATGTGACATGCTGAGTGTTGCTGTGAAATGATCATTGTGTTGATCATTTGTGATAGGATCATTTATTTGATCGTTTATCTTGGTGATCATTTCTATGATCATTTGTTGACCCAAAGCATGGCTTTTGTATAAAGTGTGTTTTTGTGGACGAGACTTCGTCGAGCCTCACACCCCGGAATGGTCAAAACAGGAAAGATGCAGCAAGGTTATGAGGGGTAGCTCCCTTTAGGGTATGTGCATTTCCTTCTGGAAAAGGGTGGTATCATGGTATGGAGCCCAGACGCTTACTCATGTTGAAACACTTATTATTATGGTGTGATGTTGATTAGAGCGCTCTCGGTTAAAGGTCCCAAAGGACCGGGGGATGGCATACTCGTGTCAGTTGTTACCCAGTTAGGGGTAACCCGGCCTTGTGTTGGCAGAGATCCGGCTTGGTTCTCGGGGACGTCCTTCCAGAGGCGTTCTCATGTGGCAATGGGAAGTTCCTTGGCCTGATCATTCGTTGGAAATCCAATTCCCAATACGAAACCCTGTACGGTTTTAGTTGTAGAACCTGCCATTTACTTATGGTGGTCACCACTGTTTAGATGGTAGTTATAGTAGGCATAGTTCGAAATGTCTATGTTGGCTAAGATTTATATTCTACTTTCGAAATATTTTTCCTACACTATGCACTAGTAATAATATCAAATGTTCTTTTAGATGCGTATCAAGCATCTTTGACTATCATAAGGAGAAATCTCCTCTGATTCTGCATTTGCATTGTGTGTGTGTGCGGGAGGCCTTATGGTTGTCTCATCTTTAAAAGCATTGCGAATTGACTTTAAAAATATTCCTCTATTTTTTATTTTAAAGATAAATAAAATGTTTTGAGTTCTCACACCAGTCACATGACTGACTCGGAGTTTATTGTTTTCCTTCCTAAACTCTGGGTGCCTACCAATTTCCACACGGGCAGTCAAGAGTTAAGGTTTATCAGGATTTTCTTGAATTCAGGAATTGCTGGAGGCAAGATGGATGACATGGCGTATTACTAGTATATAGTATTTCTTTTTCCGCTGTTTGATGTTGTTTGTTGTTGTACACTCTGATGATGATGTAATGTAATGTAATGAGTAAAATGTCATAACTGATATAGTTCTTTGTTTAAAGATTATTCATTTATCTATTATATGTTGTTCCGCTACGATTGTGAGATTCTGATGTAGTTCTGTTGTTTTCTTTCTGTTTCGTTCTATTTTCTTTTCTCTCTATTTTCTATCATCTTTTCCCTCTTCTTCCGTCTTTTTCTTTTTCTTAAAACCCTAACTATTCGGTTTTTCGGCAACGAAAAATCTCGTACGTTACAATGTGTTTAGTTCGTGAGTGATTGACAGGATTTTTAGATAACTTTATAGCACTTGCATTGTCACATAAAATAGTAGATTTAAATAAATTCATACCAAAATCTTGAAGTGTTTGTTGCATGTAAATGACTTGAGCACGTACTAAAGCAGCATAAATGTATTCTGCCTCACAAGTCGAAAGTGAAACACAATTTTGTTTCTTGCTAAACCAAGAGACTAAGGATTGTCCAATGAAATGACAAGTACTACTAATACTTTTTCGATCCGTCCGACATCCTCCAAAGTCGGCGTCACGGTATGAAACTAACTCGAAAGGACATTCTTTTAAATTAAAAAGTCCAAAATCTGTGGTTTTGCTTAGATAACGCAATATACGTTTCACTGCTCGCATATGTGATTCTTTAAGATTTTCTTGAAATCGAGCACATAAACAAACACTCATCATTAAGTCATGTCTAATAGCAGTTAGATAAAGTAATGATCCAATTATACTTCGATATAATTTTTTGTCGACAGTTTTCCATCTTCATCTCTGTCGAAATGTATCATTGTACTCATTGGAGTTGGTTTGGTAGAAGCGTTTTCCATTTCAAAGCGTTTAATTAGATTATTACAGTATTTTTCTTGATTAATAAAAATTCCATTTTCTAATAGTTTAATAAGATAATTCTCCCATATATGACATTTCAAATTCTTTGGTCATTATTTTTGAGAACTCCTGACATAATTTTTCCTTTGTAGAAGCAAAAATAATATAATTTACATAAATTTGAATAATTAAAATATCTTTTTTTAGTTCTTTTAATAAAAAGTGTTTGATCAACCTTCCCAATTTGAAACCAGAATCTATTAGATAGCTTTTAGGACGTCCGTACTAAGCACAGTGTGCTTATTTTAGCCCGTATAAGGCTTTCTTAAGTTTATAGACGTTGTCTGGAAATTTTTCATATGTGAATAAAGGAGGTTTTTAACAAAAACATTTTCTTTTATATAACCATTTAAAAAAGCACTTTTAAAATCCATTTGATAAAGTTTGAAATTATGAAAACATGTAAATGCCAGTAAGATACGTATTGCTTCAAGTCGTGCAACTGAAGCAAACGTTTCTTCATAGTCAATTCCTTCTTCTTGATTATATCCTTATGCAACTAATCTAGCTTTATTCCTAATTATATTACCTTGTTCATCTGCTTTATTTTTTAAAACTCATTTAGTACTAATGATTGTTTGATCACTCGGTCTAGGAACTTGTTCCCAAACTTCATTTCGTTCGAATTGGTTTAGCTCTTCTTGCATAGCTATAATTCAAAAGCCATCTGTAGAGGTTTCTTTCTGTAACAACCCGGGGTTTCGCACCATTTAATTATCGTCATAAAACGATTAATATTGTTAGCTAATTATTATTGGAAGTTTATAAATCTGGTTGAAATTCTTTTTAAAAATTTGTTAAAGAGTTATGCGGGCTTTCAATTGAATCTTGGCCCATGTTTTTGTTGGTGCCATGATAATATTCAATACCATTCCACTCTCTTTCCATTATTTTCATTTTGCAAACCCTAAACAAAACAAACGAGAAAAATAAAGAATGGCGGCTTCAAATTTTCGTCACTCGCTCGTTCTGGAATTAGGGCTTTTGATTTTCGAAGAGAAAACGGGGGATTTCGGTTGACAGATCTGTGCTTGTCAGAATAAGGTGAGTGATTTTTCACTCACATCTAATTCAAAATACTGTTTATATATGATTCGAGTTCTTGATTTCGTTTATATGAGTTCATTCTCCTTAATTGCGTTCGTATATTTTTTTTTGAAGTTGTTAATTCATTTGCGTTGGCCATTAATCTTCGTTTAGATGCTTGAGATTGATTACTGCCTTTTTCAATTTAATCGAATAGCATGGGTTTGATTTCTGACTTGGTTTTGACATTGTTTTTCATGTTAATATAACTTGACTTGTTCGGTTCTTTTCCTTTGAATCGGCCATGAGTTTGTTTATGCGAAGATATTATCTAGCTTCACTGAATTTTCGTTCAAAACTGTTATGTCATTGTCATTGTTTTGCTGGTTGATTTCGACCTGCTGCTTCGACCTGGTTTTGTTGAGATGCTTCTTCATGTAACTTGTCTGGTTTATTGAAATTTATTTTTCATCAGGATACATTCACTATATTCGAATGTGAACTTTATTGAGGTTACTTTTGATGCCACTGCGGTGTTTTATCACTTCAGTTTTGGTTCACACATGGTGATCTGGTATCACTGATTTCGAGTTGTTTTGAGTTGTAATATTAAACTTGGTTTGGATTTTGCTTCGAGCATGCTTCTAGTTTGATGTACACTGTACCCTGAACATGATTTTGCACTGTGATTGTTCATCTCGGCTGTGCCTTGATCTTTGATGATCTCTTTGTATTGCAGGTGACTTCGGTCTTGATTTGTATATGTGATTCCTTGACTTTGGCAATTACTATTGCTTTGATATTGAACTGTACTCTGTGAACTTTGACCATACTGTCCAGTTTATAACCACTGGTTCATTTAGATTGAATTTGTGTCGATTGTTGCTTCATGTTACTGCAGCTTCATTGTAGCTGTCTCGACCATTTGAAGCAATTGGGATATTTGTTGCATGGATTTTATTTATAGCCAGTGTGCATTGTTTGGTCTGATGCTCCAAGTTGTCACCTCTGATCAGTTGCATTTTGCCAAACTATGGCTTGACTACTCTGGTTCATGTATTCAGTGAGATGTTTAAGTTGTATAATGTTTACTGCTTTCTTGCTCTAATCTTTTGGGAACTTGGATTTTTGGTAATGGCTAGCCTATGTGCTTGTTTTTGCTGGACTTAATTGTGCATTCTGTACTTGTGTGTTGCACTTGAACGTGTAGCCTTGTCTCACTTACTCAGGCTGGTACTGTTTCAGTGATGGGTTGTGTTATCATATTCACTAGTGGCGGTTGGTGGCATATCCATCACTGCACTGTTTGGTTGTAGTTGAATTTTATACTCGACAGTTTTATGATGTTTCATTGGGCATCCATGTGCACTTTCTTCATTTCATGGTAACTGGGTGGATGCTGTGCTCGTGCTGTTGCAGTTCCATCTGGTTCATTTTGATTTGAGTTGGTACCATTTGCTTCTGATTCATTGAGCCTTTGTCTTTATTGCTGTGTTGCCATATCTTTGGTGCACTTGGTTTATGAATCACTATTGCATTTGTTTTGGTTGCTGTATTGATTTGATATTGTCACTCCCCATGTATTTGCAGTTTGCATTTTTGGTCATACTGTCTTGAGCTAGAGTATTTGCTGTGTCCTTTGTGCATTGTTGCTATACTTGACTTGAAATTGCTTCGATTTGAGTTTGCATTGTTTTAAACTGGCACATTTGAGTTTCACTGTGCACTGCTTCGAGTCAGGTTGCACTGTCACTGTTGTGTGTTGTGCCAATGCTTAGTTTATTTCTTTCTCACTGTGGCATTTGTTTTGGTACAACTCCTTTATGTGTACACAGTTGGCTCATGATGTTTGATGTGTTTATTGTTGGTATTACTGTTAGCTTTGTTTTGTCCTTGCAGTTGCGTTGAGTCATGATAGAAGGGACTTGACCTTTGCATTTTGTTATTGATTTAGCTTTGCAATCTCGACTTGCTGTTAACATTTGGAGTTGTGATGACATCATGTACTGTATTGGCGAGGCAGCGCACGCGTGCGTGTACTGCAGCCAAACAAAAGTGACGTTTCAATTGATATTTCAATTGCTTGATTTTATTGTTGCCGTTTAGGCAATCCTGTTGTTTTCTAAATAATCTTCATTGATAATCCTTTAATTTATCTTCGTTGATAATTTGAATTTGCTGATTTGCTGTTTAACACTACTACACGTTATATTTATCATTATCTGATTCCTTATTAAAGGATTGGATAGGTGAGATTTATTGTGACTGCCGTCTATTTGTTATTTAATTATTACTGCTTCCTTGCATTAATAACTGAGTTTGAATTAGACTGACCCGCGTATTATTTTCTTTTGAATTTAATACTCGGGTCAGACCGAGTTATTTCAGGTTGTTGATATCTTGCTTTAGGTTGCTGCTTGAGCTATGAAGTCTCTTTACACCTTTTGGAGTGGTTGTTGTCATAGTATAGGATGATATGCATTCATGTATATTATTCACGATAATGTACTTGTATATATAACTCCAGTGTCGACAGTTATAGTTGTATCATATGTATTGTATCACATGTATTATAAGTGACTTCAGTTGTATATATGAGATTTGATATTATCCATGTTCTGTGTTTAGTTTATCTGTGTTTGTAACAGCCCGCATATTTATCGATTTTATATTTAAATATTTTATTTAAATATTTTATCAATACTCCGAATTTAGTCTGAAAAGCTACTTTTTGCATACGGTCGAATTAGGACTCGGGACCACTTCCATTGAGTTCAAAACATCGTTTGCGATCTTTTTGAGTATAAGCTTCGATATGTTTGGAGTAAGTTGAATTTTGCTACCTTTTCACTTAGGGCTTTGGGTTGGGTTCAGCCCGCTAGCCAACTTAATACCCCAAACTAAACCACTCCTCTTCATTCACTCCCTCTTCCTCTACTTTTCAGTTCTAAAGAGATTAATGGTGAGTGGAATGGGAAATTAAAACTCCAAACCCTAGTTTTCTTTTGCAAATCAAGCTCTAGCTCCAAACTAATAGAAGAAACTTTGGCAAGCCTTCTCTTCATCTTCTCCAACTCTTTCTCCATTCAATTTCAGAAATTTCCTAAACCTAATTTAGGAAATGTTTCTCCTTTAAGCTTAGATTCAAGCTTGTTGGGTTGGAATTGAAGAGTGGTTGTCTTGTCATTGCTCTATAGCTTCTTCTCTATTGATTTTGTGAAAAGGTGAGATTTTTATCTCACATCTAAGCCTATATTTATCTTCGATTGTTAGGTATGAATTCCTAACACTTATTGTTGTGCAATTGCTTTTGGTTTGGATTGATTTGGTGAATATTTCAATTTTTAGTGTTTTGGGTTCAATTCTTTAAGAATCATAGCTTTGATGTCTTGATCATGTTTTTGGTGATGAACAGAAGAGCTTCTATGGTCGGGTAGTCGATGGCGTAAATCCATAGTGTCGTTGCTCGACCGATTGCAATTTGGAAGTGATTGACATTCATTAGATAGGCATGGGAGTGCTGGCAACAGGGTCCGGCCGACCGAGCTCTGTAGCCGGCCGACCGACCTGCTACCCGAGCACTTCCTGCCTCTGTTTTGGAAGTGCAGGTTACAGGCTCCGGCCGACCGAGCTCAGGGTCCGGTCGACCGACCTGCTACCCGAGCACTTTCACCTTTGGTTCAGTCAACCGACTCAGGGAGTCCGGTTGACCGACCTGCTCCTATTTGCCAATTTTTCCTATATTGTCTATTTTGTTGAATTTCCGACTTTAATCGATTCGTGTTGTTCCCTTCTGTTGTTATCATTTACTATCGACTTTGATGTCATTTTCTTTGGGAATTTTCGAAATATCCATTTTGATGGATTTGATATCGATTTCTTTGGATTTTATTCACGTCTTCGAATGTGAATTTCGATGATTGATTGTTTTACAATCATTTGTGTGATTTGTCACTTTAAAAATATAAAGTTTCAATGCTAGTAGTAAATATCAAAACCTTTTCTTCGAAACTATTTCAACATTATTCAAAGCTTGTTTCTTAAATCGTTTTCCAATCTATTAGTATATACAAACTTTACCTCACTCGTATGAGAAATCTAATTAAACGATTTAGTAAAACAAGTGGTATGAAACGTTTGCGTTTACTTCGTTGGTTAATTCTTGGACTTGTTCGATTGAATCTCTTGTGACAATTTTCTAGTGGAGATCTACAATTTGTTCGTAAATATTTAAGTTAAGCTAGTGGTTATGGGACATGAAGCTAAGCTCATATATTTACTAGCTTAGAGTAATTGACACTTTGTTGATGATCACTGAGGATCATTTTTGTGATTATGACTAGCATCATGCTATGTTTCTTTGTCCACGCAGGGGACAGTACCTTGTTTTATTGAGTTTCGTCTCATTTTTATTATAGGCTAACGACCTATTTATTTCTTGGGGTTTCGACCCAATTTTTGTGGGCTAGCGACCCACGCTTTTATGGAGTTCGAATCTTCGGGCGTACCGTTGTACTACGTCGTTGTTCCGAATTTTACGAGTTTTGGGTTCTTCGGGCGTACCGTTGTACTACGTCGTTGTTCCGAACTATTCGAGTTTCTGGTTCCTCGGACGTACCGTTGTACTACATCGTTGCACCGGCTCTATGGTTAGCGGCCATGGGATAGCGTCCCGTTTTGTGATACACGTGTCGGTGAGTTTTCATGCTCCCGTTTTGTGATAGGCCTCCCCCTTTTTGTGATTGATCGTTTCTACGATCATTTTTGTGATTCCTGGATTTCTATTGATGAATTCTAGAATTTGAACTTCACCAATTTTATGATTGACGTTTATATGTTGTCAATATTTGTGGCTTGGTGAATGAAATAAGGAGTATGACATTCCTTTTGATCTTTGAGAAGATTTTTGTGATATTGATTAATCTTTTGTTGATTTTCAATTACTTAATTATCACAGCTTGGCAGTGTGATTATTATACGTTTAGTCATATCTCTTATTCTATATCATTTCATCTGATATTTATAGCTAGACCGATCCGTTTATTATTTTCTTATTAAATAATACCCGGGTCAGACCGAGATGTTACAGGTGTTTCTGCTTGACTTCGCTTCTAGGATTATCATCCTGACTTTTGGCTAACTACTTAGATTAGTAGTTTTTGTTGTAAACATTTGAGATATAGACTCTATGATGTATACTTATTCTTTTGTATAGCACATGTTGCTATTCTTTTGGGTTATTGTGGATCTTTCTGACCACTACTCTGATGTACACTTTCATATGTTATATATTCATATCTTTTTCCGCCTTTGTGATATGGATGTCTGTGACTGATTTGTTTTATGTTTATTTCTATATTTGTTTCCGAAGATTATTATAGCCACTGTGTAGTAGCTTTGAGTTTGTACCGGTGTGTCGTATTTCCTCCCGAAATCAAATGCATGTTATACTATCTGACATAGCGGTGCTCACACAAAGAAATTGCACGGATGGTCGCTCCTCAACAGCCTTATTCTCCGCGCTAGTTGACAGCATTGCTCCGTAGTGTTCTTGGCTAGCGTGGGTATAGGGGTGGGGCGTCACAGCTTGGTATCAGAGCCTAACTTCGGAACAATGTAGAATAATTTAAAAAGGATCATCGTCCTAAGTCCTTCTTAGGAGTCGTGCCTTAGGATTTAATTCGAGTCTTCGTACCGATTCATCCTATTTTCTTTATGATTCCTTGTTTATCTATCAAGATTGCTTGATATTCATTTGTGAATAACCTTTTTCTTCTTCCATCTTCTTTCTTAAGGAAGAGAAATGGTTAGACCTGGCCGTCCCAGTGCCGGTCAATCTAGTGCTACTCCCCAAGATGGAGTTTTTATGTCTGCCCAGCAGCTTCTTGATCTAGAAAAGAATGCTGAAGCAGCCGGTTCTAATTCGGAACCAACTCATCCTAAGTCTGGATTTGCACGCTTGTGCAACGATTATACTATCTTGAGTGGGAAACCATTCAAGGGTTCTGAAACTATTATTGAAGTACAGGCTTGGCTGAGATCATGCGATCGAATCTTTTCTCGCATGAATCTTATTGATCTTCACCGAGTTCAGGTGGCCTCTAGTATGCTCCAAGAAAGGGCATTAGACTGGTACGAGCTTCTGATTTCTGAAATTATTGAAGCGGATCTTACTTGGAAGAAATTCCGAGAGCGTTTCGAGTTAAAATTCGTAACAGAAGCTGAGAAGGTGACTTTGGCTCGCCGCTTTATTGACCTTGTTCAAGGTGAATCTTCTATGACAGACTATGTCGCATCTTTCGAATCTCTTTCCAAATACGGGGTTGAATACATTAACACCCCATTGAAGAAAAATCAGAGATTTGTTTATGTCTTGAATAAAAATCTCAAGAAGCCATTACTTCTAAAGCTAGAAGTTTCTTTTGATCAACTTGTTGATATCGCTCTTTGACTTGAAGAGGCAGATAAAGAAAGTGATGCTGATGTTGTGGGTGCCAAACCAAAATTCAGCAACAACAAGAAAAGGCCTATTAAATTCAAAGGGTCTTATCCCAACAAGAAAGGAAAGCAAGCGATTCTGGTAGCAAAAGCTTCCGCCCAAGTGGTGGGCAATGCTACAATTGTGGTTCTAAGGACCATTACGCGAACAAGTGTCCAAAACCTCTCTTTTGTCGCTATTGCAAAAGTTCGAACCATTATTTGTCTTCTTGTCCCAAACTTCAAGGTAGGAAGAAGGGAAAGCTTATTGTTGCTCAAGCCCTTGGCAACACATCTCGTGGTCAAGGTATTTCTCATTCTATCCTTGATGGCATTGTTATGTTTCGTGCATTCGAGTTCTTTTTGATACGGGTGCATCCCACTCTTTTATTTCAAAAGAACTTGTTGATACTTTTTCTTTGGATGTTCTGTGTTTAATGACTTCTTTGAGGATTGCGAATCCGGTTGGTGGATCCGCAACAATCAGTTTATTGTGTAAAGATGTCGAGATTATTTTGGGTGATTTTTCTTTCCGAGCCGATTTGCATGTTATGCGCTACTTAGGCTTTGGAATTATTCTGGGGAAGGATTGGCTTAACCATTATAAAGCCCAAATCCTATGTCCTGAGCGGACTATTCATCTTCTACATCCACAATCTGTTAAGCAGATTTCTATTGATCTTAAAGATTTGGATTCCAGCGTCGTCGCATCTTTGTGTTCATTAAATCTTCATGATGACGATAATGATGATGAGGAAGATATTGTTTTCATTATTCACGTTGTTCGTGAATTTTCCGACATATTTGAGCCCGTTTTAGGATTACCACCTAAGCGAGCAATTGAGTTCAGAATTAATCTCATCCCTGGAGCTCAACCTATTACTCGTCCTCCTTATCATATATCCAATAAAGAAAATGAGGAGATGCACAATCAATTATCCGAATTGGAGACGAAGCAATTTATTCGCTCCAGTTCCTCTCCTTGGGGAGCTTCGGCTATTTTTGTGAAGAAATCTGATGGTACACTTAGGCTTTGCATTGACTACCGCAAGCTTAATGATCTTACTATCAAGAATAAATATCCTTTACCTCGGATTGATGATCTATTCGATCAACTTAGTGGTGCTAGAGTCTTTTCACAATTATACTTAGCTACCGGTTTTCATCAGCTTCGTATTGCAGAGGATAGCATTCCTTTGACATCATTCCGTACTCGTTATGGATCTTAGAAATGGCTTGTTATGCCATTTGGTCTAACGAATGCTCCGGCTTATTTCGTTGACCTTATGAATAGAGTTTTCAAAGACTTCCTCGATCGATTTGTTCTCATCTTTATTGATGATATTCTTGTGTATTCAAAAACCGAGGAGGAGCATGAAAAACATCTTCGGATTGTGTTGGAAACTCTTAGGAGACATCAATTAAAAGCAAAATTTTATAAATGCCATTTTTGGCAATCTAATGTGAAGTTTCTCGGTCATATTATTTTCGAATCCGGAATTTCCGTGGACCCATCAAAGATTGAAGTGGTTCATAATTGGAAGAGACCGGAGAGTGTGACGGAGATCCATAGCTTCCTTGGATTGGCAGGTTATTACCACCGTTTCATAAAGGACTTTTCTAAAGTTTCCATGCCTCTTAATAGTTTGACAAAGAAAGGTGTTAAATACATTTGGTCGGACAAATGTGAAGTTTCTTTTCAGAAATTAAAAGAACTCCTTTCTGATGCTCCTATTCTTGTTATTCCCGAGGGGAATCAAGATTTTGTTGTTTATACCGATGCTGGTCGCGTTGGTTTGGGTGCGTTCTTATGCAAAGAGAACGTGTAATTGCTTATGCTTCTAGGCAATTGAAGCCTGCTGAGACTAGATATGCCACTCATGATTTAGAGCTCGCGGCTATTGTTTTCGCCCTTCGTATTTGGCGTCATTATCTTTTGGGAGAAAAATTTATTCTTTACACCGATCATAAATCCTTGAAGTATCTATTTTCTCAAAAGGAACTTAATTTGCGTCAACAACGTTGGCTCGAATTTCTTGCATCTTATGATCTGGATATTCTTTATACTCTCGGAAAGGGAAATCGTGTTGCCGATGCACTTAGTCACAAGCAACAAGCGGTTGTTTCTATAATGATATCCGAATGGAATGATCTCGGAGTTTTACCCACTTGTGAGATTCGAGATCGTATTTCCGATTTATGTTCATCTCTTGTTTTATGTAGCCTTGAGGCTCATCCTTCTCTTTTTGATCGCGTTCTTGAAGCTCAAAAGCTAGATCCCGAATCGGCTCTTCTTGGCCAAAATATTAAGGATAAAATTGATATTGAAGGTTTGAAAAACTTTGATATTGATTCTCGTGGCAGTATTCGAAAATTTGGTAGACTTATCGTGCCAAATAATATTGATCTTCGCGAAGACATTTTAGAAGATTCACATCGTTCTAAACTTACCATTCATCCCGGTAGTAGTAAAATGTACGCGGATATGAAGCGAATTTATTATTGGGGGGGAATGAAATCTGATATTGCTAACTTTGTTAAATGTTGCATGACTTGCCAACTCATTAAGGCCGAACATCAAAGGCCCGGTGGGTTATTGCAACCTTTAGAAATTCCAATTTGGAAGTGGGATCAAATTTCCATGGATTTTATAGACAGCCTTCCCCGTTCTCGTTCGGGTCATGATAGCTTATGGGTTATAGTTGATAGACTTACTAAATCAACCCATTTTATTCCCGTTCGGTCCAATCGAACCGTTCCTCTCTTGGCCAAACTTTTTATCAAAGAAATTCTTAAATTACATGGAGTTCCTACTTCTATTGTTAGCGATCGTGATCCATTGTTTACTAGAGGATTTTGGAAGAGTCTTCAAAAATCTTTGGGAACGAAGCTTAATTTTAGCACCGCTTATCATCCTTAGTCCGATGGACAAACTTAGCGTGTGAATCAAACTCTTAAAGATCTTCTTCGTGCATGTGTTCTTGATTTTGGTGGAAGTTGGGAAGATCATATTTCTCTTGTTGAGTTTTCCCATAATAATAGCTTCCAATCTTGTATTGGTATGGCTCCTTTTGAGGCACTCTATGGAAGGCTATGCCGATCTCCTTCTTGTTGGCTTGAGGCCGGTGAGAAGCTAGGTCCAGATTTTATTCGTGATTCCACAAAAAAGATTGATCTTATTCGTCATAGGATGAAAGAGGCTCAAAGTAGGCAAAAATCCTATGTCGATAACCGGAGAAGGAAATTAGAATTTTCTGTGGGAGATCTTGTGTTTATCCGTGTTTCACCTATGAAGGGTGTTGTACGTTTCAGTCGATCGGGAAAGTTAGCATCTCGATATATTGGTCCATTTCCCGTCACCGAACGTATTGGTTCCGTTGCTTATCGCCTTTTATTATCGGCTCAGTTTTCTGCTATTCATGACGTGTTTCACGTTTCTCAATTACAGAAGTGCCTTCGAGATTCCAATTTTATTATTGAGCCCGGTGTTGTGGAAGAAATTGAAGTTTCACCTAATCTAACTTTTGAGCAACATCCTATTCGTATTATTGCTTCAGAGGTCAAGCGCCTTCGAAATAAAGATGTTCCGCTTGTTAAAGTTCAATGGTCCTCAAATCCTAAGGATTGCTCTTGGAAATCTAGAGAATTCATCGAGCTAACACATCCGGACTTACTTTCTCGTGCTCTTTGAGGTGAACTTTTTATTTCAAATTTCTTTTGTATTGAATATGCTTTTATGGTTGTTACTTTATATTTTCTTCTTAAATATTGCGAGGACGCAATTTCTTTAAGGAGGGGAGTCTGTAACAACCCGCATATTTATCGATTTTATATTTAAATATTTTATTCAAATATTTTATCGATACTCGAAATTTAGTCCGAAAAGCTACTTTTTGCATACGGTCGAATTAGGACTCGGGACCACTTCCATTGAGTTCAAAACGTCGTTTGCGATCTTTTTGAGTATAAGCTTCGATATGTTTGGAGTAAGTTGAATTTTGCTACCTTTTCACTTAGGGCTTTGGGTTGGATTCAGCCCACTAGCCAACTTAATACCCCAAACTGAACCACTCCTCTTCATTCACTCCCTCTTCCTCTACTTTTCAGTTCTAAAGAGATTAATGGTGAGTGGAATGGGAAATTAAAACTCCAAACCCTAGTTTTCTTTTGCAAATCAAGCTCTAGCTCCAAACTAATAGAAGAAACTTTGGTAAGCCTTCTCTTCATCTTCTCCAACTCTTTCTCCATTCAATTTCAGAAATTTCCTAAACCTAATTTAGGAAATGTTTCTCCTTTAAGCTTAGATTCAAGCTTGTTGGGTTGGAATTGAAGAGTGGTTGTCTTGCCATTGCTCTATAGCTTCTTCTCTATTGATTTTGTGAAAAGGTGAGATTTTTATCTCACATCTAAGCCTATATTTATCTTCGATTGTTATGTATGAATTACTAACACTTATTCTTGTGCAATTGCTTTTGGTTTGGATTGATTTGGTGAATATTCCAATTTTTAGTGTTTTGGGTTCAATTCTTTAAGAATCATAGCTTTGATGTCTTGATCATGTTTTTGGTGATGAACCGAAGAGCTTCTATGGCCGGGTAGTCGATGGCGTAAATCCTTAGTGTCGCTGCTCGACCGATTGAAATTCGAAAGGGATTGGCATTCATTAGATAGGCATGGGAGTGCTGGCAACAGGGTCCGGCTGACCGAGCACTATAGCCGGCCGATCGACCTGCTACCCGAGCACTTCCTGCCTCTGTTTTGGAAGTGCAGGTTACAGGCTCCGGCCGACCGAGCTCAGGGTCTGGTCGACCGATCTGCTACCCGAGCATTTCCACCTTTGGTTCAGTCAACCGACTCAGGGAATCCGGTTGACCGACCTGCTCCTATTTGCCAATTTTGCCTATATTTTCTATTTTGTTGAATTTCCAACTTTAATTGATTCGTATTGTTTCCCTTCTGTTGTTATCATTTATTATCGACTTTGATGACATTTTCTTTGGGAATTTTCGAAATATCCATTTTGATGGATTTGATATCGATTTATTTGGATTTTATTCACGTCTTCGAATGTGAATTTCGGTGATTGATTGTTTTACAATCATTTTTGTGATTTGTCACTTTAAAAATATAAAGGTTTCAATGCTAGTAGTAAATATCAAAACCTTTTCTTCAAAACTATTTCAACACTATTTTATTACAAAGCTCATTTCTTAAACCGTTTTCCAATCTATTAGTGTATACAAACCTTTACCTCACTCGTATGAGAAATCTAATTAAATGACTTAGTAAAACAAGTGGTATGAAACGTTTGCGTTTACTTCGTCGGTTAATTCTTGGACTTGTTCGATTGAATCTCTTGTGACAATTTTCTAGTGGAGATCTACAATTTGTTCGTAAATATTTAAGTTAAGCTTGTGGTTATGGGATATGAAGCTAAGCTCATATATTTACTAGCTTAGAGTAATTGACACTTTCTTGATGATCATTGAGGATCATTTTTGTGATTATGACTAGCATCATGCTATGTTTCTTTGTCCACGCAGGGGACAATACTTGTTTTATTGAGTTTCGTCTCATTTTTATTATAGGCTAACGACCTATTTATTTCTTGGGGTTTCGACCCAATTTTTGTGGGCTAGCGACCCAAGCTTTTATGGAGTTCGGATCTTCGGGCGTACCGTTGTACTACGTCGTTGTTTTGAATTTTACGAGTTTCGGGTTCTTCGGGCGTACCGTTGTACTACGTCGTTGTTCCGAACTATTCGAGTTTCTGGTTCCTCAGGCGTACCGTTGTACTACGTCATTGCACCGGCTCTATGGTTAGCGACCATGGGATAGCATCCCGTTTTGTGATACACATGTCGGTGAGTTTTCATGCTCCCGTTTTGTGATAGGCCTCCCCCTTTTTGTGATTGATCGTTCCTACGATCATTTTTGTGATTCCTGCATTTCTATTGATGAATTCTAGAATTTGAAGTTCACCAATTTTATGATTGGCATTTATATGTTGTCAATATTTGTGGCTTGGTGAATGAAATAAGGAGTATGACATTCCTTTTGATCTTTGAGAAGATTTTTGTGATATTGATTAATCTTTTGTTGATTTTCAATTACTTAATTATCACAGCTTGGCAGTGTGATTATTATACGTTTAGTCATATCTCTTATTCTATATCATTTCATCTGATATTTATAGCTAGACCGATCCGTTTATTATTTTCTTATTAAATAATACCCGGGTCAGACCGAGATGTTACAGGTGTTTCTGCTTGACTTCGCTTCTAGGATTATCATCCTGACTTTTGGCTAACTACTTAGATTAGTAGTTTTTGTTGTAAACATTTGAGATATAGACTCTATGATGTATACTTATTCTTTTGTATAGCACATGTTGCTATTCTTTTGGGTTATTGTGGATCTTTCTGACCACTACTCTGATGTACACTTTCATATGTTATATATTCATATCTTTTTCCGCCTTTGTGATATGGATATCTGTGACTGATTTGTGTTATGCTTATTTCTATATTTGTTTCCAAAGATTATTATAGCCACTGTGTAGTAGCTTTGAGTTTGTATCGGTGTGTCGGATTTCCTCCCAAAATCAAATGCATGTTATACTATCCGACATAGCGGTGCTCGCACAAAGCAATTGCACGGATGGTCGCTCCTCAACAGCCTTATTCTCCGCGCTAGTTGACAGCATTGCTCCGTAGTGTTCTTGGCTAGCGTGGTTATAGAGGTGGCGCGTCACAGTGTTGTTATTATGTATCTTGTCCTAAACTATTATGAACCATCGTAGTTCGTTTTATACTGGAATTGAATATGTCGATGGGAGTAAATAAACAGAGTTGAAAAATATATACCACTCCTATCGAGATAATCAATACTAGTGTAAGGCCTAACTACAGATGGCCGCTCCTATCCAGCCTTAATCTTCGTAATAACAGACAGTATTTCCTTTAATACTCTTTGTTATTGTGAGCATAGAGGTGGGGCGTCACAGTTGGTGTCAAAGCGAGCAGTTTATGGACATAATGTAGAACATAACTTAGATGGAACATGTGTTACAACTATTTGTTAATGTTTATTTGTGCCTTGAGTCAAAACTAAAGTTTTGAAATTATGATGAAAATTTTAAATATCTTTATTTAAAAATAAAAGTGAAATTTGTGTTTTGTTTATCAAAGTGCAGAGGAAAAAGTGAGACTGCCTTCGCTGAATACAGCTGATAACCTTTTTGATTTAAAAATCAAAATATGAAAATGAAAATAAATTTCATTGTGTTGTTACATAGATGTATTTATTTTTGTTTCCTTTGAAAATTTCGAATCCGATTTGAGGATCCGAAGTGATTGCAGTTATGTGATTTTGTTGAGATTTTACTGTTTTGAATTATCTTCATTGAAGATGTAATCGATTGATTTCTTTGTTCATCTTGTAGTGGGTGTGCAAATATGAGTTGCACGTTACCGCATTAATTTTACGTTGAACCGGTGTTTGGTTTTAAACGTATTTTGTTGCCGTTATTTTTATAACGGGATTTTTACACCGGTGCTAAATTTTTGAAGCACGACGTTTTGTTGACATTTTTGATGAATGAAAATTCACTGGTATTATATTTTGATGCGAATTATTTTGATGAGATTTTGATGTATATAAATTACTGTTGCTTTGACTTCAGTAACCGCCAAATTTAAAGTGGATTTTCAAGCGGTTATCCCGCAATGCTGATTTTGAGATCCATTTTTACGGTGTTTTGAGAAGTGCAATTTCCTTGTTGAAATTGCTATAGTTGTTACTATTTTAATCACGTGTTTTAAAAATCGTTTTAAAATAAAAATTGTTTTCCAAAATTTCTACAGTTTGCACTTTCAAAAGAACGAGGAAGCGGTTTAAACGCTTCAGCAAAATTAAGGACTATGAACCCTCACTTTTACAGATTCGCTTAATTCCGGACTTGTCCGTTTGAGAACGTAAAATGTTATTTATTTAAAATACACAATTTTGCACTTTCAAGGAAACGATGAAGAGAATTAAACGATTTAGTAAAACTCGTGGTATGAGACATGTGCGTTTGCTATTTCGATTAATTCCAAACTTGTTAATTGAAATATTTGTTGTTTTGATGATTTTGATGATTTTGTGTGCTTTCGAGCCACTATGTTGGACCTTCGGGTCATATGATGGACCTTCGGGTCATATGATGGACCTTCGGGTCAATACCAGTACTAGACCTTCGGGTTATTTGTTGGACCTTCGGGTCATTTGTTGGGCGCCAAAATTATGATGACAGTACTTGGTAGGCTTCGGCCATTTGTTGATGCACGTGCTGCGTAGCTAAAACTCGCCATTTGTTGGGATCGATCCACATTTTATGTTGATTTTCTAGATTACCTTAATTGATTTCTAGATATTTGTTGTTTCTAATTATCTGCAGGTAATTAGATATTTGTTGTTATGAGTTCTAATTATCTTTGTTGATAATTAAATATTTGTTGTTTCTGATTATCGTTTTTGATAATTAGATATTTGTTGATTTGAGATTTCTGATTATCGTTTTTGATAATTAGATATTTGTTGATTTGAGATATCTGATTATCGTTCTTGATAATTAGATATTTGTTGATTTGAGATTTCTGATTATCGTTTTTGATAATTAGATGTTTGTTGATTTAATATTTCTAATTATCCTTTTTGATAATTAGATATTTGTTGATTTGAGATTTTTGATTATCGTTTTGGATAATTAGATATTTGTTGATTTGAGATTTATGATTATCGTTTTTGATAATTAGATATTTGTTGATTTGAGATTTCTGATTATCGTTTTTGATAGTTGGATATTTGTTGATTTCTGATTATCGTTTTTGATAATTGGATATTTGTTGTTTTCTGATTATCGTTTTTGATAATTGGATATTTGCTAATTTTGCTGATTATGAGATTTTCTAGTCTCTAATTGATTCTAGATTATGTTGATTATATTGAATTGCTGTTTTCTATCTATCTTTGTTGATAGTTAACATTTGCTGATTATGAAGTTCGTGTTGTCTAATTATATGTTGGATAACTAGATATTTGCGGTTTTGCGATATGTGATTTGTGTTTTCTAATTGTCTTTGTTGATAATTAGATTTTGCTGTTTTCTAATTATCGTATCAATAATTAGATATTGCTATTTTGTGATTTCTGTATTCTAATTATCTAATTGATAATTAAATATTGCTGATAATTGTATTTATTCAGTTTCGTTGTTTTTTGATTATCTACTTGATAATTAGATTTTGTTGAGAAATTGTAATTTTCTTTTATGAAATTAAAAGATTTCTTTGGCGTTTGTGTTCTTGACCTTTATTTTTCTAGCTTAACCAGTTTATGTTAGAAAAATAATTGTTATTGACGACTTTAATTTGAAAATTGCGGGGTCGCAATTTTTATAAGGAGGGGAGTCTGTAACAACCCGGGGTTTCACACCAATCAATTATCGTCATTAAACGATTAATATTGTTATCTAATTGCTATTGGAAGTTTATAAATCTGGTTGAAATTCTTTTAAAAAAATCGTTAAAGAGTTATGCGAGCTTTCAATTGAATCTTAGCCCATGTTTTTGTTGGTGCCGTGATAATATTCAATATCGTTCCACTCTCTTTCCATTATTTTCATTTTGCAAAACCTAAACAAAACAAACGAGAAAAACAAAGAATGGCGGCTTCAAATTTTTGTCACTTGCTCGTTCTGGAATTAGGGATTTTGAATTTCGAAGAGAAAATGGGGGATTTTGGTTGATAGATCTATGCTCGTCGGAATAAGGTGAGTGATTTTTCACTCACATCTAATTCAAAATACTGTTTATATATGATTCGAGATCTTGATTTCGTTTATATGAGCTCAATCTCCTTAATTGCGTTCATATATATTTGTTTGAAGTTGTTAACTGATTTGCGTTGGCCATTAATCTTCGTTTGGGTGCTTGAGATTGATTACTGCCTTTTTCAATTTAATCGAATAGCATGGGCTTGAGTTCTGACTTGGTTTTGACATTGTTTTTCATGTTAATATAACTTGACTTGTTCGATTCTTTTCCTTTGAATCGGCCACGACTTTGTTTATGCGAAGATATTATCTAGCTTCACTGAATTTTCGTTCAAAACTGCTATGTCATTGTCATTGTTTCGCTGGTTGATTTCGACTTGCTGCTTCGACCTGGTTTTGTTGAGATGCTTCTTAATGTAACATGTCTGGTTTATTGAAATTTATTTTTCATCAGCATACATTCACTATATTCGAATGTGAACTTTATTGAGGTTACTTTTGATGCCACCGCGGTGTTTTATCACTTCAGTTTTGGTTGACACATGGTGATCTGGTATCACTGATTTCGAGTTGTTTTGAGTTGTAATATTGAACTTGTTTTGGATTTTGCTTCGAGCATGCTTCTGGTATGATATACACTGTTCCCTGAACATGATTTTGCACTGTGATTGTTCATCTCGGCTGTGCCTTGATCTTTGATGATCTCTTTGTATTGCAGATGACTTCGTTCTTGATTTGTATATGCGATTCCATGACTTCGGCAATTACTATTGCTTTGATATTGAACTGTACTCTGTGAACTTTGACCATACTGTCCAGTTTATAACCACTGGTTCATTTAGATTGAATTTTTGTCGATTGTTGATTCATGTTACTGCAACTTCATTGTAGCTGTCTGGACCATTTGAAGCAATTTGGATATTTGTTGCATGGATTTTATTTATAGCCAGTGTGCACTGTTTAGTCTGATGCTCCAAGTTGTCACCTCTGATCAGTTGCATTTTGCCAAACTATGGCTTGACTGCTCTGGTTCATGTATTCAGTGAGATGTTTAAGTTGTATAATGTTTACTGCTTTCTTGCTCTAATCTTGTGAGAACTTGTATTTTTGGAAATGGCTAGCCTATGTGCTTGTTTTTGCTGGACTTAATTGTGCATTTTGTACTTGTGTGTTGCACTTGAACGTGTAGCCTTGTCTCACTTACTCAGGCTGGTACTGTTTTAGTGATGGGTTGTGTTATCATATTCACTAGTGGCAATTGGTGGCATATCCATCACTGCACTGTTTGGTTGTAATTGAATTTTATGCTCGACAGTTTTATGATGTTTCGTAGCGCACCTGTGTTGAATCCAGCTGTAAAGCTCGGGTTTGACCTTGTGTTCGTTTGTGAATTTTCATTGGGCATTCATGTGCACTTTGTTCATTTGATGGTAACTGGGTGGAAGCTGTGCTCATGCTGTTGCAGTTCCATCTGGTTCATTTTGATTTAAGTTGGTACCATTTGCTTATGATTCGTTGAGCCTTTTGTATTTGTTGCTGTGTTGCCATATCTTTGGTGCACTTGGTTTATTAATCACTATTGCATTTGTTTTGGTTGCTGCATTGACTTGATATTGTCACTCCCCATGTATTTTCCGTTTGCATTTTTGGTTATACTGTCTTGAGCTAGAGTATTTGTTGTGTCCTTTGTGCATTGTTGCTATACTTGACTTGAAACTGCTTCGATTTGAGTTTGCATTGTTTTAAACTGGCACATTTGAGTTTCACTGTGCACTGCTTCGAGTCAGGTTGCATTGTCACTGTTGTGTGCTGTTCCATTGCTTAGTTTATTTCTTTCTCACTGTGGAATTTGTTTTGTTACAACTCCTTTATGTGTACACAGTTAGCTCATGATGTTTGATGTGTTTATTATTGGTATTACTGTTAGCTTTGTTTTGTCCTTGCATTTGTGTTGAGTCATGATAGCAAGGACTTGACTTTTGCATTTTGTTATTGATTTGGCTTTGCAGTCTCGACTTGCTGTTAACATTTGGAGTTGTGATGACATCATGTACTATATTGGCAAGGCAGTGCACGCGTGCGTGTACTACAGCCAAACAGAAGTGACATTTTAGTTGACATTTCAATTGCTTGAATTGTTTCGTGTGTCTAATTCAATATTTCGAAATTGTATTTTGATTTGGTTTCATTGATCATTTTGTTGTTGTCTAATTATCTATTTGATAATTAGATTATGAGTTTCTAATTATTTATTTAATAATTATATTTTGTTGTCAATTGCCGTTTAGGCAATCCTGTTGTTTTCTAAATAATCTTCATTGATAATCCTTTCATTTATCTTCGTTGATAATTTGAATTTGCTGATTTGCTGTTTAACACTACTACACGTTATATTTATCGTTATCTGATTCCTTATTAAAGGATTGGATAGGTGAGATTTATTGTGACTGCCGTCTATTTGTTATTTAATTATTACTGCTTCCTTGCATTAATAACTGAGTTTGAATTAGACTGACCCGCGTATTATTTTCTTTTGAATTTAATACTCGGGTCAGACCGAGTTATTTCAGGTTGTTGATATCTTGCTTTGGGTTGCTGCTTGAGCTATGAAGTCTCTTTATACCTTTTGGAGTAGTTGTTGTCACAGTATTGGATGATATGTATTCATGTATATTATTCACGATAATGTACTTGTATATATAGCTCCATTGTCGACAGTTATAGTTGTATCATATGTATTGTATCACATGTATTGTAACTGACTTCAGTTATATATATGAGATTTGATATTATCCATGTTCTGTATTTAGCTTATCTGTCTTATTATTATATATCTTGTCCTAAACTATTATGAACCATCGTAGTTCGTTTTATACTGGAATTGAATATGTCGATGGGAGTAAATAAACTGAGATGAAAAATATATACCACTCCTATCGAGATAATCAATACTAGTGTAAGGCCTGACTACGGATGGCCGCTCCTATCCAGCCATATTCTTCGTAATAACAGACAGTATTTCCTTTGATACTCTTTGTTATTGTGAGCATAGAGGTGGGCCGTCACACTTTTGCATTTTTAGGTTCAATAGAAAAAATGCTACATGGCCCATTTGGTTAAGTTGATTTCTAGTTCTAACATGTGAATCAATTTCTCTTATAACATTTTCTACTGGTGATCTTGTAAAATCCTAGGAGGAGATCTTAATTCATTTTCATTATGGACATTGTTTTCATCTTCTTCAAAATTATGAACAATGTTTTCATATTCCTTAAAATTATTTTGAGTAATCGTATTTGTGACTATCTTAGGTATAACTTCATCATCCTCAAAAAATTATTAAATTTGAAATTTTCTTCGAATGAAACACGAAGTGTTTCTTCGATTATTTTTGTTCTTTTATTGAAAATTGGATAAGCTTTGCTTTGTTTTAAATATCCTACGTAGATTCCTTCGTCGGATTTTGGATCGAATTTTCCAAGCCGATCTTTTGTGTTTAAAATAAAAAAATTTGAACTAAAAGTTTTAAAATAAGAAATGTTCGGTTTTCTTTGATTAAAAAGTTCATATAGAGTTTGTTTTGTTAAAGGTCAGATGGAAACACGATTCAGAACATAACAAGAAGTTGCTAAAGCTTCTGCCCGGAAATGTTTTGGTAATGTGCTTCCATTTAATAAAGTTCTTGCACATTCTTGTAACGTTCTATTTTTCTTTTCTACCATTCCATTTTGTTGGGGTGTTCTAGGAAAAGAAAATTTATGATAAATTCTCTTTATATTAATTTTTTTAAAAGCTTTATTTTCAAATTCGCCTCCATAATCACTTCTAATATTTTTAATTTTAAAATTTTGAGATTTTGAATTCTCTTGGCAAAAATCTTGAAATTTTCAAAAGTGTCGCTTTTATTTTTCACAAAAATATCTTGAAAAATCATCTACTATAGCAAACACATATTTGTTATGGTTTGTAGATTAAACTTGAGTTGGACCAAAGAGATCCAAATGCAATAGTTCCAGTGGTTGTACTATAGAAATATTTTTCTTTGATTTAAAGGATGATTTTGATAATTTGCCTAATTGACAAGCATCATAAATATTGTTTACTTTAAAATTCATTTTTGGTAAACCTTTTACTAAATCATGTTTAGATAATTTATTTATAGCTTTGAAATTAATATGACAAAATCTTCTGTGCCATAACCGAGGATCATTTTCTGTAGCTATTAAACACATATTTGAATACATTCATATTCAAAACATAAATATTATTGTCTTTGAAACCTTCAAAAATAGATTTTATTTTAATCAAAATTGCTACACTTATTTTTTAAAAAAAAAGACATATTGGATCCTTTGTCACACAATTGGCTGATACTAAGTAAATTAATGTAACAATCCCGGTTTTTAAGTCAAATATAAATTGGTAATTTATATAAAATTTTGGATTTAATTATGAAGTAATTTGAATTTTTCCAAATTAAATAAGATATTTGTTTGTTTGTTTATATACATGTATATGAATTGATTGTAAATTGGATTTTGAAATTGAAATTCAAAAAAATAAATATCTTGAGAAATAATTTGAATTTGGAAACTCTATAATTTAAAATTAATAAAAATTTGTTTATAGTTATAATATACATACATTGTGATTTGAAAGTTATATTTTGAATTTGATATAATAAATTTTCAGAAGCTACTTAAGGATTAAATTCTAATACATATATATAATAAATATTTATTAATGTATAATTAATTTTAAAATCATTTTTTCTTAAGGTTATATAAATAGTTGTAAAAGTATAAATAATAAGAAAATATATGCATGTATAAAACATAACTAAGTATAATTTTCTTAAATTAAAAAAAGGTTTAAATCACTTTTCCTTTATATTTGTAATAAATAGTTTGTATATATATGAATGGGATAAACATTTGAAAACATAAAAACATATATATATATATATATATATATAAATAACTAAATTAAGAATATATACATTTATAAAAACATAATTCTTGATATATATATATATATATACGTGTACATATAAAGTTAAATAAAATTTAATTAAAGGGTTAAACATAAAAATGTTTGTTTTTAACAAGTGTAATATAATTAACTCATGTAATTAACATTTGTAAAATAAGAAGTACATGCATTAAAAAAAGTACGAGCATAGTATTATTTGTAATTAGAAGTGGCAAACAAAATTTTCTTTTAATTTAAATTATAAATAAATTATATTGAAAAGAAAATCAGGCTTCACTTCTCAATTTCTTTTATCTTCTCAAAAACCTGTAAACTAGAAATTAATTTAAAAGAAAATCAAAAACCAAAACTAAAAATAAACTTGATCAAAGTAGACATTCAAAGATCAAGCAAGTTCAAATTCAAAGCAGCCAAACAAGTACAAATTCAACATAGTATCAGACCTGAAACAATTAAACCAAAGATTTTTTCCTGTTTTCAAAAACCTGGAAGTTCAAGTTCAAAATCTTGAAGCAACAAGGATTCAACTCAAAACTGAAAGCAATCACAAATTCGAAACTTGGTAGCTTTAAACCTGAAACCAGCAAGCTTCAACCTGAAGCATAATCAAAGCAATCAGGCAAACTTGTTCTCTTGTTCAAACAAAATTCCAAATTTTCAAAATACTCTATCAACATGTTCCAAGTGAGCAAACTCACTTATATATGCCTATATCCTTTGATATTATGATTGATGCTTAAAGTATGTTATGGAAATGTTTGTTTAATATGCCTCTATGTTTGGATATATAGATAATTATGGTTATGCATATTTGTGTATAAACATACACAGGCCTCTGTTGTATTTCCAGAGCCAAGAACAACCAATGAAAAATTCATATCTTCCTTTCCAGGCGAAATTAAGCTTTGATCTACAAAAAGGAATTATCTGTAACATTAAAATTTCAATTTTAAACATGGTTCTAAGTAAAAATAATTTGTGAATATTCTAAAAATAAGAATTAACAGTAAAATCTATCAAAATCAGAAAAATCAGTGGTTTTAATTTCATAATTTGACTTCGCAATCTGATACGTATTACAATTTGATGAATTTTGATAATCGAATCTCGATTTTTAAGTGAGGAAATCACGAGCATTTGCATATTGAACGAAAAACATGTTTTGGGTAAATCCCGTTGATTGGCGAAGAGTTGATCAACGTGATGGTTGTTGGTTGTAGAGGGAAGATCGCCGAACACAGGAAAAATAGTGGAAGAATTTATAGGTGGTTGTGGTGGCGGCACAACGTTGAACTAGGGTTCGACTATTTTTATGGTCAATGGGTTTGTCGAGGCAATTGCATCATCAAGATGGCACCGGAGTGGACTGATACGGTGGTAAACGGAGTAGAGGGCATCAACGATGATGTGGTCGGAGTTTCGAAACCTCCGGTGAACTGTGGCGCGAATCGAGGGGTTTTAGATGATCTGTTTTGTTCCAGATTTGAATCGAGTTGCTCGATTTTAAACGACGACGAAATTGAGGGATCTGGGTGCTTAGGCGAGTCGAGTGGATCATCGGTGACTGGTAGATGTCGGCGAAGATGATCGAAAATGGTCCAGTTGTTCGTGTACGTGAACGAGCATCTTCATGTATCTGGTTTTGTTTGTAGTTTGGGGAAGAAACATTCTTCACGGGTCAAGCTCGAGGATGTCGCGTGTGTGACTCGAAGCAAAGTGAGTTTGCGTGTGTGGCTTGCGAGTGACTCAAGGATTTTGTAAATTTACTCAGAGTTTGACTCGGGTAGTTTGAAGTCGTCTCGGGTTTGTACTAAAAACAGTATTTGATTTTTAAAATAAAACGAGTTTTTTCAAATTTTAAATCTAATCAAGTTTTAAACATTTTCTTAATTAATAATAAATGTTTTATACTAGTTTTGGTTAATTAGTTAAAATTTTAAAAATAATCATTTTAAAATTAATTAAGTTCAAATGTTTTACTTCTTTATTTTAAATGAATTCTTAAATTTATTTTAAATAAACTTAATGTTGTAATTAAGAAGTTAATCGAAAAGATTAAATGTTTTTAATTGTTAATTAATTTAAAAATCTAAGTTAATTTATGGATAAATAAAAATTTTGTTTCTAAAGTTAAAGGTTTAAAGATTAAATGTTTTAAAGTTAATTGATGGACAGTTACTTTGTGTAATGAAATTTAAGCTAATTACTTTGTGTAATTGATTTAAAAGCTAATTGCTTTGTGTAATTAAATTAAAGCTAATTAATTTGTGTAATTAATTTAAGGTAAATTAATTTTTGTGATTAAATTAAAGAATAATTAATGTAATTTATTAGAGGATTTATTAATTAAGGGTAATTAATTACTTAAAGATAATTACTTAATGAAAGTAATTAAGGATAGTTAATTAATGACTAAAGGTTGATTAATCAAATGATTAAAGAAGAATTAATTAAAGGATAATTAATTTATGTGATTAATTAATTATGGTAATTAATTTGAGGATAATTAATTAATTTAAAGGTTAATTAATTAATAAAAGTGATTAAGGGATGATTTATTAATTAAGGGTTAATTAATTAATATAATTAATTGAGGATAATTAATTGAAGAATAATTAAATAAGTAAAGGTTAATTATTTAATGATTTAAGGTTGATTTATTAATTAAGGATGATTAATTAATAATTAAAGATTGATTAGTTTATGTAATTAATTAAAGGACTAATTAATTATATAATTAACTTAAGGATTAACTTATCCAAGATTAATTAAGGATAATTAATTAAGATGGATAATGAAGGTTGATTTATTTAATTCAATTAATCAAAATGGTTCGTACTTAGTTAATGTTAATTAACCAGGATTAGTAATTTATTCATAAGTAATTAATCCAGTTTAAATTAATCAAGTGATTAATTGATCTTACTTATGGATGTTTGGATTGTATGGAATGCTTTGCATTGTTTGATATCCCTGATGTGTGATGTTCAGAGATATGATTGAGCTGTGAACTGTGATTTACTTATCTGCGATGAATTTACATATTTATCTTTGAATTTGTGAATGATGATAAACTTTATAGGATTATACCGCTTATCGATATTGTTGTGCTTAAATTGATGATGGTTGTGATATGTTATTTTGTGTGTAAAACCCCTGGACTACACACACACAGATGTGGATTTCATGAGGAAATTGGTTAAGTCACGGATATTTTGAATTTAATATTATTTTATTCAAATGGTGAAAAGTTTAAAAGTTGAATTTTGAATCCAAATGGTTTTGGAATTGGAATTGGATTGAATATGAAAAGCTTTTGAAAAGGAAGTTTTGAAATTGAAATTTAGTTTGAATATAATATGTCTTGTTTAACTTTTGAAATTATTTTGGAAGATTATGGTTTGAAAGGGTTATACAAGTTATATAATATATATGGATTTTTAAACCATCTTTAAATTATTTTAAATGTATTATTTGGGAATTTAAATTTAACCCAAGTTTATACTTTAAGGCTATACTTGAGCATATTGAATCGGATTTTCCCGAAATGAAAGCATTTGTTTTCAAATGATAATACCTTTCATATGATGAAAGAACTTCCTGTTTTTGTCGAAAGAATTTTGAGTTGTAAATCTAGTTTGAAGTGAAAATTGTTTTGAAAGCTATGAATGAATCTTTGTGAAAGATTGGTGAACTTTGTTTTAAATTGAAGAGGATCTTCTAGGGTGAATCTTTTGTTTAAATAGATTAAAGTTAAAATTTGTTAAACCATCCAAAGGTTTTGGGTAATAAGTTGTGACTTAACTAAGATCCCATATATCTATATGTTTTTAAAATTTGCGCTCATTATTCGGTTTAGCCGAGAGAGGACTTTATATCATAAAACCCATTTCGAATAATGATATGACGAAATGGATAGCATTTAAAGACGGTGGTGAAGAACGGGTATTTTCGAGAACGAAAGGGTTACCTGTCAAATGTCTCTGTAATGAGTAGATATGGTATAGGGATCTCCATATGTGATGGGAGTCCGATTGGGATTGTGAATACCCGGATTTGTAAGGGTTTCTTTGGAAGTGCCTTCGGTTCCGTTCGAACCCAGAACAGACTTGTATGGATGTATGTCTGACATTACACTTTGAGATGTAAAGCTGGTTTCTATCAAATGAATTTCTGTTTGGTGTCAGAGAATTTATTCTCTTAGCTTAACACCCTTCTTTGAGACATACGAGCTCAAAGTTTATGTAGTTGATGGTTACTAGTGATACATTCTCAATTTGGTAATGTGGTATGCTAGTGCTGCTGACCATTTGTTGATCAAAGCATGGCTTTTGTGAAAAGCGTAGCTTTGTGTACAAGACCTCGTCGGGCCTCACACCTCGAAACAAGAAGAATGCAGCAAGGTTATGACGGTCGCGCCCTTTAGGTTATGTCCATTTCCTTCTGGATAAAAAGTGGTGTCATGGTATGGAGCCCAGATATTTAACTTATGTGGTTGTTGCTATTTGTTTGTGAATCCCGAGATAAAGGTCGGTGACAACCAGGGGATGTCATACTCGTGACAGTTAGTTACCTAGTTACAGAGGTAACCCGACCTTGTGTTAGCAGAAATCTGGTTAGGTTCTCGGGGAGTCCCTCTAGAGGTGTACTCATGTGGTGTAGGACGTTCCTTAGCCTGACCATTTTTTGGAAATCCAAACAAAACAATACGAATCCAGTACGGTTTTAGTTGTATAACCTGCCATGGAATGTGGCGGTAACCTGCTACTGAACATGGTAGCTATTGTAGGTATACCATAATGGTGGTATGCTGGCTAAGATTAATATTATACTTTCGAAAGATTTTCTGCAGTATGCACTAATAATAATATCAAAAGGTTTTCGCGTACCAAGCATGTTTGACTATCATAAGGAGAAATTTCCTCCAATTGTGCATTCGCATTGTATGTGTGGCGGGAGGCCTTATGGTAGCTTCATTTTTCAAAAAAAGCATTGCGGATTTATTTTTTACTTCTTTTGTGGTTTGTTTTTGTTCAAATAAAACTATTTTTGTTTGCTCACACCAGTCACATGAGTGACCTAGAGTTTATTGTTCTCTTTCTAAACTCTGGGTGCCCACAATTTTCCACACGGGCAGCCTAGAGTCAGATTTTCAGATAGTTAGCCGGCAGGTGTAAATTTGGCAATCTTCGAAGTCTTTGAATTTTGGCGATCGCATTGTGCATTGGATTTGCTTAAGTTCAGCATGATAGGATTTTGAGCTTTTGGATTGGCCTTTTGCTTTGGAGCTTTGGATATGGGATGCAATCTATGGAGCTGTTTTGGTAGTGCAAGAAAATCGAAGTTATGTTTCCGCTATTGTGTTCCGCTGTGGTATATGTTTATTTGCTCTAATGTTGGACAAATTGTTGTAGAGATGTTGTATTCATGGAGTTGTATCAATGATATATTGTTTTTCTTCCGCTATGTTGTTGCACTTAATGTATTATAAGCTTCGACGAACCAGACTCAACGTTTGAATCTGCGGCATTCTATTACGGGCGAAGTATTTGGGTGTCGATTTTCGAAGGTCGAGTCAGGGTCGTTAGAATTAATATTAAACATCTATAATAAGAAGTAAATTAGATATACCGTTATTGCTCACATCGTCTTTGCCGATGACATATCCTTTGGATTATCTCCAAATGTGATAGAACCTCCATTTGAGTAGATAATATTCATTAGCATCCCTTTATTTCCTGTCATATGTTATCAGCAATTACTATCTAGTATCCATTTTCCTCTCTTTTTATGTGGTAGCTGCAAAATACAAAATTAACATTGGTACCCACCATTTTATTGTGACGAATGCGACTTTTCGACGCTCGAAAACCGACATCAATACATCCACTGTATCAACTGCCGAGCAATCGAATGTCGAAAAACCGTACCGTTATGGTTAAAGAAGAAGAGAAAGGTAGAAGGAGAGAGAAAAAGATAGAACAGAATAGAAAGAAACAACATAACAATATCAGAATCTCACAATCGCAGCGGAACAACATATAATAGATAAATGAATATTCTTTAAACAAAGAACTATATCAGTTATTACATTACATCATATTTCATTACATTACATCATCAGAGTGTACAACAACAAACAGCGGAAAAGAAATACTATATACTAGTGAATACGCCATGCCAACCAGCTTGCCTCCAGCAACTTCTGAATTCCAAAATATCCTGATAACCTAAATCTAGACTGCCCGTATGGAAATTGGTGGGCACCCAGAGTTTAGGAAGTAAAACAATAAACTCCGAGTCAGTCATGTGACTGGTGTGAGAACTTAAAACAGTTTATCTTTAAAACAAAGAACGGGATAATTTTTAAAATAGATTCGCAATGCTTTTTAGAAAATGAGACTACCATAAGGCCTCCCGCACACACACACAATGCAAACGCAGAATCGGAGGAGATTTCTCCTTATGATAGTCAAAGATGCTTGATACGCATTAAAAAGAAACATTTGATATTATTACTAGTGCATAGTGTAGGAAAAATCATTTCGAAGGTAAAGATATAAATCTTAGCCAGCATAGACATTTCGCACTTATGCCTACTACAGCTACCGTGTTCAATAGCAGGTTACCGCCACATTCCATGGCAGGTTATACAACTAAAACCGTACAGGGTTCGTATTGTTTATTTGGATTTCCAACAAATGGTCAGGCCAAGGAACTTCCCATTGCCACATGGGTACGCCTCTGGAAAGACGACCAGAGAACCTAACCGGATCTCTGCCAACACAAGGCCGGGTTACCTTTCAAACTAGGTAACTACTGACACGAATATGTCATTCCCCGATCGTAACCGATCTATATCCGAGGATCCTCGATTTCCAACAACCACAAAGCAATAAATTTGCAGCAACAACATAGGTTAAGTATCTGGGCTCCATACCATGATACCACCTCTATCCAGAAGGAATGACATACACAAAAGGGGCGCTACCCCCTAATAACCTTGTTGCATCCTTCCTGTTTTGGCCATTTCGGGGGTGTGAGGTCCGCCGAAGTCTCGTCCACAAAGCCACGCTTTATACAAAAGCTGTGCTTTGATCATCAAATGCTCAACAGCACTTCGTATGCCACATTACCAATTTGGGAATGTATCACTAGTAGCCATCAACTACATAACCTCTAAGGGTGTTAAGCTAAGAGAATAAATTCTCCGCCACCAACGGAAATATATTTGATAGAAACCATCTTTACGTCTCAAATCGTAATGTCAGACACACATCCATACAAGTCTGTTCTGGGATCGAACGAAACTGAAGGCACTTACAAAGAAGTCCTTGCAATCCGAATATTCACTAATCACGACCGGACTTCCCATCACGAAGGGTAATAAATTTCTATATCGGAGATCAGCCGATGCAGAAACATTCGACGGTAATCCTTCCGTTTTCATAAATATCTGGTCTCAACACCGGTCATCAAATGCAATTCATAACGACGTATCACATATTCGGAATGGGTTATACGACCCCAAGGTCCTTTCCCGGCTAACCCGAATAGTGAGCGCTTATTCAAAAATAAGCGTGGCATTCAAATTCAAGCAATCACAACAAATACTTATTTAGAGGTAAATACTGATAGTCGGATTATTTTACTATCAATAGGTATGCTCAACATCACCAGATTCCAAATAATTTCCTAAATTATTTATTTTCCAAAAATATCTTTACTAGATATAAATTTCCACACTTCAACATTTGAAAACAATTTCAAACCACTTTTCACCTTTGCCACTTTTGAAAACAAATTTCAATCATTTTCCTTACGCGAAAATACTTTCATTTCAAAATGGTTCATTTAAACCAATTTAAATAAATCCTTACCGATTTACTTTATATTTACGTTCCAAATCCGTAAATTTCATTTCCATACTTTAAAAATAATCAACGTTTATTTTTAAACAAATTTCCCTTTCTTTTATAAATTCCATAATGAATTTACAATTCCAAAATATCTATGAATATACAATTTCCAAATCGATTTCTAATATTCATTTTCAATTTATCTTTAAAAGATAAAATCTCAAAACATTCATTTCATATTGGAAAACATTTCCATACTTATTAAATAATAATAAGTAATTCACAAATCCATTTATTTTCAACACTTGGAAAATATTCAATATACTTAAATCGAAATTAAGTATATATTTCATTCTTTAAGGAAAACATTCACTTAAACACATTTATTTGGGCCAAAACGATTGTTGCGTAAAACATCGTTACGACGACCCAAAATCACTAGTATAGGGATTCGAACTTAAGATAGATAAATAAATCCCAATACTATATAAAACATTTCCTTTCGGAAATCATTTACTATAACAACAGTGTTATAGTCCACCATTTCCTTCTATTTCTCGAAAACGTCTACTTCAACAATGAGTGTTCAAATCTATGGTTTCGACACTTAATGCATTTTAAAACAACTTCAAATCGTTTTAATTCTATTTAAAATATCACTTCCCCAAAACACTTTAATATATTATTCACTGTTCAAAATCGTGAATGTAAATCATTAACCAAATTCAACACTTTTACATATTCAATTCAAAAATTATCCACTGTTCCAAAATCATGAACATACTCCTTTAATAAGCTATAAAAATTTACTTATCAAATTCAATCAATCTTGAATTTATAAATCAATGTTTATAAATTCACATTTATATATTATAAAAACTTCAAGTTATAAAAAAAAATCTTTATTAACCAATTCTATTTAAATATCATTTAGATGTGAAAAATCAAATTTTCAAGTTAATTATTTATAATTTTCTATTTTACAAAATCTATTCAATTTATAACTTCACAATTTATAAATCTATAATTTCATTCACTTGTGAAATCCATTTTTATTTCAGTTTAACACTTATAGAAACTTGTTTTATAATTCCTATATTTTCAATTTATAAATATCAATATTCTAAATCTTTTATATAAATCGCTTATAGTAATTCAAAAATCTCAATTTAAACCATTTTATAAATTAATTTACTATTTATTTCAAAAATCACATTTCGGTTATATTTCTCAAAAATCATAACTTTTATAACTTTAAATATTATAACGTTTATTTATTTAAAACAAATCAATGTTTATTTTCATAAAATGTATATTTTCAAAAATCACTTTAAAAATCCCTTAAAAATCAAAATCATTATTTTTAAACTTCAAAAATGGATCCGATGATGCAACAGCACCAAATAGTCAATCACGACATCCAAATATCATATATCGATATGATAATCAACAAACATCACAATATCTGTAATCAAATAAATACTGGTGAGGAATGCAGTTGGATCCCTCCAACCTGTTTCCCTGCATCCAAAGATGTTATCACAATACCAATTCCGTTCCAGTATGGAATATCGTGGTATATGGGATTTATAAAATATTATCCACTATTATGCGGCACAATAGGGTCTCATCCGCTATATAATGCCGGAAATCAACTCCAAATACATAATAATACCAATTTCACTTTTCAGTGAAATTATCGCGGTATATGTTTTTAATAAATAACCTCCACTTACTAACGGTGCATAATGTCCATTTTAACCATCAATAGATAACAATCATCATTCAAACATACAATCCAGCAATTTTAAATCTAACTATTTAAAATTTAAATCGAAACTGATTCGATTGAGTGAGAAGTTCTCACCTTGCTTTCAATTCAGTTTTCCGCGTTTTATTTCGAATAAAATTAAACACACGTTTAATTTTATCCGAAATTCAAACTAGCTACAAACGAATCCAAACCAGCTCCATTGCGTAGTGCTCGACAAAATGAAGCCAACGCAATTCGTTTCGTCGGATTCCGACCTCGTATGAAAAAGTTACGCTATTTTAAAGTTTGTACAATTAAAATATAACTTAATTTACATTTTATTTAATTTAAAACCCTACACTGCATCATAGCGGTTGATTCGCTTTGTAGAAATCAAGGCCGCACTTCATGTTTCTTCCCCAACCAGTAAACCCACGCGCAAGAACCCAATCACGTTCGAATTTAGGGTTAAATACTGCGACCTCCACCTTCACTTCTACAACGATCAACCTACGCCACTTCGAAGCCTCGGCCATGCCCCATACTCGGCTGCAACATCAGCCAACTCGGCTTCAACACTGCATGGGAATTCGTGCACGAACGGCAGGGCTTTGGTCGAGATTTGCCGTCAATACACTCAATGAAAATCCATCACAACCGTTGAATTACTAGATCTCATTGTCCTCTCCAATATTGTAGTTGACATTTTCTTGGATTAATGTGTGGATTTGAAGAAAAATTGGGAAGAAGAAGATGAAATTTCGGCCCTTGATAACTAATGGCAGCGGCTGGCTTCAGAAGTTAGGGTTTTGCAAAAATCAAAGGGAAGGGGTCCTTTTATAGAAAAGCTTCAAAACACTATTCATCCCGGATTTTCCGAACTCCAAATCTCGCGCGGTGACCAGCGTTTCTAGGGTTTACCCCGCATTCCGGACACAATGGAATTGGTTTCGGAGGCTAATTCCATCGTATGTGCGAGTTATGGAAATAAACGATCGATTTTAAATTTAATCGATTAAACGAATTTTCTATGCGTTTTGGCTTGCCCTGGACAAACGATAAATCCGATTGACACGAAATTTGAAACCTTACAATAATATCACATTACGGATCCGATGAAACTGGTTTCGTCGAAAACCGAGACTGTTTGAAAAATGGCTATTTTAACTCGTCAATTAAATATTAAAATATTCAATTTTCACAATTTAACTTTTAATTCAATTTCAAAAGTTCTATAACATTATTATAACTCCAACATGATATAATAAAATTTTACAAATCATTTTCAATCATATTAAACCCAATTTTCAATTATTTCAGTATTTTCCCAATATTAAATTATCGATTTAATTATCCAATTAAACCCAATTATTCGAAATAAAATTATTCGACTTATAAATTTCACTTATTAATATTTAAAATAAATTAAATATACAAATTTTAAATTGACAAAAATTCTGGGTTGTTACATTTATTTTGGGTCATAAGAGTTAGATCTTTGGAAGCCAAACCCAAGAGGGTTCAGAATTCCTTTTGAAAATAAAATCTTTGTTTTTATGAACATTTTTTATAAAAGATTTTATATACTTTTCTCTAATCAAAATTATTTATTTTAGAAACCCAAATTTTAATCGAATTAGAAAATTTTGAAACTTTTAAACTAGGTTTTCAACTTTATTATTATTTCTTTTATATGAAAAATTATTTTTCTTTGGAATAACTTTAGAAGATTGCTTATACCCTGGTCCTCTTTTATTTGAAGCAGTTTGAGAATTTTCTATAATTTTAGAAAAAATTTCTCCGCCTTTATTAAAACTAGAGACACTTTTAGTAATATCTTCTATCTTTTTTTTATGTCCATAGTTACCTAATTCTAAAATCTTGACATTTGCTTTAATATTATGACTTTTAATTAATAGAGCATCATTCTTTTCTTTCTGCGTTTCTATCTATTGACTTAGCATAGAGAGTTGAGATGTCATATTGGAACAAGATTCTTGAGTAACCTCAAGTTCCTCTTCTAAGATTTGTTTCTCATATCTTAGCATATCTACTTCAATGTCAGTTCTATTTAGTTTTTCAAAAGATACTTTACATTTATTTTGATGTCTTTTAGCTTATCAAGTAATTCTGAGTTTATTTCTCATAGATCATCAAAAGCTTGATCACTTACCTTATCTTTTGTGGCCATGACACATACATTGGCATGTTTTGTATCACTATCCGAGTCACGATCTGATGATGAAGATGATTTCGAATCATCCCAAGTGACAGAGAAAGCTTTCTTCTTGAATCTGTCTTTCTTGTGCTTATGTTTCTCTTACTTTTTCTCAGGACAGTCTTCCTTGATGTGGCCTTTCTTGTGAAATTCACATTCTAGAGCAGATGATGATGATTTGTTGTTGTTATTGTTGTTGAAGCTATTCTCGTTATTTTTGAATTTGTTGCTCTTTCTAAATTTCAAAAACTTTTCGAAATTTTTAATAATGAACGCTATATCTTCTTCATCTGAACCTGATTCATCCTTTTCTACCTAGAATGCTATATTTTTCTTATCTTGAGCCTGTACTCTTTTTTCCTAGAGATTAACTTCATAAGATATTAGATTTCCTATCAAATCCTCTGGTTTTATAGTTGAAATGTTGTTAGCTTCTTCGATTGTTAAGGCTTTTCGTTCCCACTCATCCGTTAGTGAGTTGGGGATTTTTGAAGCAATATCAAAATCTGTATAAGTTTCTCCTAATGCAATCAAAGAATGATATATATATATATATAATGAATAGAGTACATTTCGTTTATAGTCTCATCTTGCTTCATTTTAAAATTCTGGAACTGAATTTTGAGCATAGAAATTTTACTCTGTTTTACTTTATTGGTATCTTAATGTGTAATTTTAAGTGTGTGCCAAATTTCATGAGCAGTTTTACACATGCTTATTCTATTAAACTCATTTTTGTCCACTGCACAATATGATATATTCATAGCTTTAGCATTTTCAGTGGCGTCTAATTTTTATGTGGTAGACCATGCTAATATTCAGTAGTAGGCATAGTCAGATTGCATAATATTCTAGGTTTCATAACTACTTTTTTGTATATAGATTCTCATTCTAGTAGCCTAATAGTTATAGTTCATTTCATTAAATAGAGGTGGTCGTGCAGTAGATTGACCTTCTAGAGAGGTAGTGTTAGTTACAGTGCTGGTGTTGTTTTATTATTAAAAAATATTAGATAACTATGCCACGGTTATATGATGGCCTTGCTCTGATAACAAATTAAAGTGACTGTGCTATAGGATCAAGTAATATGGAATATAATAAATAATTAGTGTGGAAAATAATAGCAGTAAAGTAAAATGACACCAGGAATTTTTATACTGGTTCGAACTCCGGTTCTACGTCCAGTCCCAGACTCCTTCTGGAATTAAAGCTAGAAACCCTCACTTAACCCGGATGAATAGGTATTACACCACCTAAGCAACAAAAAGGACTTGACTGCCTGAGAAACCGAACAGGACTTTCTTACAAAACTGGATTAACTTGACTTTGTGTGTTCTGGATAACACGGATTTGTCACTTTTAGTACACCCTTTCTATAATCTTTTCCTCAAGAGTGAATTGTATAATTGTGTGTGTATGAAGAATAGGAAGATTAGTAGTGCTTGAAGAATATGGAAATGGAATCGTAAGTAATGATTGTATAAGGATTTGTAAATAATAGAATCAAGAATGCAATGCTTGTTAGATCAAGAGAGAATAGAAAATTAGGTGATTTGAACATTGAAACTAGAGTTCTTTTATAGTATACAATGAGTTACAATCTCTGGAAATGGATGCAACACTTCAAAAAGAAGACAACTTTTGGATCAATGGAAGTGTCCATTCAAAAATGTGACTATTGCAGAATTCAATCCACTAAACTTGCTTGGTCATTCGGATGAATTCTAAAGATGCACAAAATCCATGCACAGACTCAATCGACTGACCATGTGTGTTCATTCAATATGTCCGTGTAATATATAAATAAAATTACACCGACTCATTCGACTGGTACCACTTGGTCAGTCGACTGAGTACTATTTTTCAGTGCAATGAAATATATGTGCGTGTATTTGAATTTAAAAATGAATGCAAGTTTTATTTGAATTTGTGAGGGATGAATCTTGACCAAAGATTTTACCAAAGCACTAACTGGACTCTGTATATATACTTATTAACTCTTGTTAAAATTTATAACTATACGAACCATATATTGAGTCGATGAGTCTGGATGTTGTCGTAGTCGTAGATTCGTAAATTGTTGTGTTTAGTCAGCAATCAAAACCTATGATCCAACGACGACGACTTCAATATCCCAACTCGATGGAGTATTTAATTTATTTTTCTTTTTGTCTGCGTATTTTGATCCTCTTTTGTCTTTCTTCTATTTTATTTCATTCCTTTCCAGTGCCTGTGTGTGGAATGTTTTATTTTGTTATTTTGTTTTGTGTCTTCAGTGTTTTGATGTATGTGTGGTTTGTTGTTCTTGTGTTCTGTAATTTGCTTTTCTACTTCAATAAAATGGCAAGAGAACATTTTATACCCGTTTTCTTTTTATTTTTAAAAGAAAGAAAAAAGACGTTGTATGTAGAGAGATCATCGACATCAAGAACCTTAACAAAAGATATTGTACATTACGAAGAAAAAGTAAACAAAACTATGTATTGCTACTGGCAAATGATATATTAAAATTATTCACTACTCGGTGAATTTTCATTAAGGCTTTGGAATCTATTGTAATACACAATTATTCACCTCTTAACACACTTTACCCAATTGTTCAGTCCCTATGGATGCAACCACATAAATTTGTAAAATGGTACACAACTTAAACAAAGTCACATATGAAGGATGAAGTGGATTCTAATAAACTTTAACATTCCCTTTCTTGTTCTTTCTCAGTTGAGATAGCTTCTAGCTAAACTTTCTCCTATTTGACCAACTACTCTTTGGAAAGTCATTTTATTTACAGGCATTAACCTTTTCAATTCTACATCGAAACCCATTTTTCAAAAACTTGAATATTTCATCATTGCACTGTCTAATTTTAGATGAGAATGCTTGTATTTTTTCCTTATATTCCTTTCATATTTGATAAGATTACTTTTAATCAACCTTTCTTTGTAAGCTTTAAGTACAAATGGTATAAAAATTACAGTAAGCAACGAATAATTTGCAAAAATCGAAACGATGGCAAACCTTATGAAAAACCAAAATATCTAACATGCCAAAATTTATGTGAGTGAAAATAGAAGGATCAATTTTGATGAAATAAAAACCTACTAGTCTATGAATCAAACATGGAATATGAAAGAAAAACCAATATCCTTCTCACTAAAGCGGGGCCGATCATGGCCGAAATGACCATTGGGTCAACCGTTGGAGCCTCCACCTTGTCTGCATCTTTGTTTCTAAACACAGTATCATCTGTCACTATACGTTGATGTTTTGCTGGAGCGCCATCTTCCGTACTTGAAAAATATTCAGAATCCAAATGCTTAATCGTGCTAGCGTAGTGCTCTATCTCATGCCAATTCTTTCAGCCCGATGTGGTCCTCCGACTATTGTATTGGCTACCATTCTTCCACCGGTCCAGCAGGCTCCTCGGCACTATGCGGTGCTTGTCCTAGGTTGGGGTTGGATGTCCCATGCCCGCCATCCAATGGGGTTATTACAAACTGTTTTAACTTCCTTTCTCGAATCAACGTTTCAATAATATCCTGGAGATGCCTACATTCATTTGTTTTATGTCCACAACATTCATAAAACTGATAATATTTTTTGGTTTGTTTCTGCTTCTCCATGGATTCTTTTGGATGCGGCTTACTATATTGCATGGTGTTATAGGTAAATAAATGGATATTATCTAGTGATGTATTCAGTGGCCTCTAAGTATCATACATCGGAATCCTAGGCTCCCCTCTTCCAGAATACCTCTTTCGTTTTTGGCTTCTATCTCCGCCTTATTTTGTTGATTTGGTTTGTTTTGGACATTCACTTGAACTTTTCCAAAGCTATCATCAGACTACTTCACTGCATATTACTCTATACTCTCTCTCCACTTGGTCCCGCAACATTCTTCTTCCTAGAGCATCTGGCTTCCTCCTTCCTCAAATATTGAAACGCCTTTGCGTAAAAGTGCTCCAACATTACAGGTGGCTTGCCAGCTAACAAATTGCCAAAATCTGACTCTGGATCAGTCCCTCTTGTTATGGCCATCGATATTGCATGGCATTCGTATTACCGATTTCTGTAACATCTGTATGGAATCTCTCCAAATAATCTTTCAATAATTCTTTCAGTGTTTGGAACACGCTGGACATGGACATTACATCTTTGGTGTAGGTTGTGTGCATACGGAACTGCTCCACAAACCTTGTTACCAAATCATCAAATCTAGAGGTCAACTGTGGGGGCAACCTTTTGAACCACGTTATTACTATTCCAGAAGATTTATGGGAAAACATCTACAATTGGTTGCATCATCTGCTCTTGCGGAATCCATCAGCCATTCATATCTCATGATATGCTGCCTGAATTCGGTTTTTCTCTCATAGGTAGGCATCGACGGCATGTTGAACCTCCTTGGATACTCTACGTGTAGGACATTATCGATGAACGGGGTATGGCTTCTCAAGATTCCCTAGCCATCATTGGTCAAGCCTTGGCTCTCTCTCACTAAGTGTCTAACTATAGCTTACAAATCCGGCATTTGGATAGGTGGTGCCAAGCGATGGTCGTGTTCCACCTCACGTGAATTGTCGATCGATGTCTACGAGCGTTCCACGCCTTATTAGTTCAACATATTCCCGATGTACATCTCATAAATTCACTTCATCATCATTCTGGGGAAGCATTTGGTCAATATTTGACTGAACTCCATCATCCAAATTGGCCGCAACAGCACCAACTTGAATCCCAGTGTGCATAGGTAAGTTCCATCCTCTAGTTTAGGTTTCAGTGCTGATCCCTATGGAGGGATCAACATCGATCAATCCTAGGAGACCACGATGGTCTACCTGTTGATGCCTTGAAGTTTCGATGCTATATCATTCTATTCTATGATGCTTGTGCCTGTGATACACGTCTAATGAACTAAAACTCTCCGATTCCGAGTAAGGGGTAGGGCCCCTCTTAGCTTTTCCTTGTCGTTGCTGATTGAGTTGGTTCATTAGGTTGATATTGGTTTGAGTCTGCTGATTTAATTATCGACGACTATCTAATAGCTATCCCATCAAATTCTAGAATTCATCTTTAGTAATGGAATTCGGTTGATTGCAGAATTCAACTGGATCAACATTCACATCCATTGGTTGACTGCTCAGGCCTCCTTGCTGGATGCTAGTATCCCCCTTTCCTTCTACATTCTGAGAATTAGGTCTAGTATTCCTCACCATTGTTGATAACTTTGCTTAGATTTTCTCAAATCTAAATAAAGTGAGCAAATTTCCTGAAAATAACTATGGATCTCCTTTCGGGGATTTATACAATCCAGTAGCAACGAAAAATCCTAATAAGCTGAGAATCATGGTTCTCAATAAAAGCACCAAAATGGCTCAAACATCCATTAGAAAGTTTGAAAAGAAATAAATGAAGAATATAAATTGAAAATAGAGGATAATAACAAATAAACAGTAGTATATTGAAATAATAACACGCACGTAATGATTTATAGTAGTTCTACGTTGTTTATCTACGTCCACTTTGGATAGATTGCTTTATTAATCACTTTATAATCTAAGTACAATAAGGATCAGATCAAAATCCTTAGTTACAAAAGACTATAAAATAATCAGCAGCCTAAATTTCCCAAAATGAACAACCAAACCTATATTTATTGACGAAGATGACCAAATATCTCCCTAAAATTCGACAGAAGGACCTCTAGAACTATATGGACCCACCAGAGGGATCATATGGCCCAATTCCCAAAGAAGAGGGATCTGTACCAATCCCTACTTTGGTGGAACAATCCCTCTGGTAGCTTCCTCATGCTAAAATATGCTTAACTCCAAATTTCATGCCAATTGGATTAATGGAACTTGAGTTATTGCTTGATCTTTGCTTCAATATGGTTTGCTTGCATATTTCTGCCGATCCCTTCCAATGGAAGTATACTGACCTCGCCAACTTCATCTCCTTGAGGTGCGGTCCCTAGGGTAGGCTTTCTAGGATCCTCATATCCTACTCATTAAATTTCATAAGTATTAAACTTGTGGATCTTGAGATGTTAATTGTTATCTACAGTAATGCTCTCACACCTTGAAACATGTCGATCCCTATTGTTGGAGCTAATCTAGATAGGAAACATGATCTCCAACTGAGAATTCCAACAAATCTAGGTGCCAATTTCCCTGACTTTGATGAAAACATGATCTCCAACCGAGAATTCCAAGTCCTTCCATTCTTATCTGCATAACTTTTCTACCTAGATTGAGTTTCCTTCATTTTAGCTCAAATCAACTCAGTCTTTCCTACGGCTTCTCTCATCATATCTGGATGAAGAACTAATCTATCTTGATCTCTAACCAACATATGGGTGATTTACACGACCTTCCATATAAAGCTTCGAAAGGTGTCGTCCCTATACTAGTCTAATAACTATTATTATAAGAAAACTCGATTAAGCATAGATATTTTTCCCATGAACCTCTAAAATCTTGCATATAAGCTCTTAAAAAACCCTCCAAAACATTGGTAACTCTCTCCATTTGTCCATCGGTTTGTAGATAGTAAGCGGTACTCATCTTGAGCTTGGTAACTAAAACCTCTTGTAGACTCTTCCAGAATTCACTAGTGAACAAGGCATCTCTGTCGCTGACTATACTATTAGAAATCTCATGCAGTCTTACTATATTCTTCATGAATAACTTGGCCAAAACAGATACTGTCTTTGTCGACTTAACAAGTATAAAGTGTGCATTCTTGGTCAATCTACCTACTATGACCCAGATACTTTCATTTACTCTATTCAACCTAGGCAACGCATCTATGAAATCCATAGATATTGATCCCATTTCCATACTGGTATATATAGAGGCTAAAGCAATCCACTTTGCTTTTGATGCTTGAGTTTACTTATTGACAATTCAGACACTGTTTTACCCTTAAGCCCACATCTCTTTTAATACCTTCCCAGAAGAAACTCCTTTTCATATCCTGATACATCCTAGTCACTCCAGGATGAATAGTAAACTTCTATCGGACACTCCTTAAGAACTTCTTTCCTTAGGTCACCAATATTGAAAACACACGATCACCCTACTTTATCAACCATCTATTTTGATCAAGATAAAAATCCTTCAAATCATCAGTCTCAGTTCCACTTTTAGTCTTTTAATTCTTTCAGCTAATAGTGGATCACCTCTTTGCTTAGAATAAATTTTATCGATCAATACTGGTCGAACTTCCAAACAAAATAACATTGCAGTATTCTGCCTAGAACTAGCTGTCGATCATAACCGCAAACTATAAGTAGTCAATGCTTTCAAATTTTTCCATTCAGCCAACATATCTAATACCACATTCTGATGTTTCCTGCTAAGTGCATCTGCAACTTTGTTTCCTCTCCTCATTATGTACTCAATTCCAAACTCATGAGTAGCTAAAAACTCCAACAATCTCTGCTGTCTCATATTTAACTCGTTCTGAGAGAATAAGTATCTTAAAGACTTGTGATCCGTATATAACTCGAATCGTTCTACCAAAAGGTAATGTCTCCACACCTTTAAAGAAAATATTACGGCAGCCAACTCTAAGTCATGTGTCGGGTATCTAATTTCATGAGCTCCGAGTTGTCGCGAAGCATAGACAATCACTTTACCCCTTTGCATTAACACAGCTTCTAATTCTGTTCCACACACATCAATATACACCACTAAACCTTGACTTCCATCATGATAACTAATACTGGTGCATTGGTCAATAAATGTTTCAGTTTTGTAACGATCCAGAATTTCTGTCATTTGAAATTCATATATTTAATTTATTTTAAATATTAACAAGTAAAATTTGTAAGTCGAATAAATTTTATTTTGAATATCTGGATTTAATTAGATAATTAAATCGATAATTTAATATGTGAAATTACAGAAATAATTGAAAATTAGGTTTAATGTAATTAAAATTGATTTGTAAAGTTGTATTAAATCATACTAGAGTTAGAATGATGTTATAGAACTTTTAAAATTGAATTCAAAGTTAATTTGCAGAAATTGAATATTTTAATATTTAATTGACGAGTAAAAATAGCCATTTTTCAAACAGTCTCGAATTTTGACGAAACCAGTTTCATCGGATCCGTAATGTTATATTATTGTATGGTTTCAAATTTCATGTCAATCAGATTTCGGTTTGTCCAGGGCAAGCTAAAACGCATAGAAATCGATTCGAGTGAATTTTAAATTTAAATAGTCGATTCAAAAATCTATCTTTCAAATATGATCGAATTGGCTCCCGATATATATTCCATTACATTCGGAATAGGGGTAAAACATTATAAACGCCAGGCGGCACGCTTCGTTTGGAGTTCGGAAAATTTCGGGATGAATAGTGTCGCGTAGATTTTCTATAAAAGGCCCTCCAATTTTCATTATTTCACAAACCCTAATTTTCTATAACCCAGCCGCCATCAACAGTTCAATGGCGGAAAACTCATCGTGCTCTTCTTCATTTTCCTTCTGATCCACGCATCAATTTAAGAAACTTTCAACTACAATGTTGAAGGGATTCACGAGATCTTTCGATCCATACGGGTATGATCATGATTGACGCAACGATGAAGGTGGATTTTGGCCACGAACGTGCATGTTCTTTCGCATTTTTCGAGGAGAATACATGGCCGAGCTTCATGCTGTTGCGGCCGATGGTGGCACTCGAGAGGGGCTATGCAATGGTGGTCACCGATCGACTTCAAATGGCTCGAGGAGGTGGTGAAAATTCACAAATGCATGGCGGGCGAGATGGATTATGTGTTGCGTTCGATACCTAATGGAGAAGATAGGCGTGTGCGACCAAGATCTAGAGGGAAGGGGGCGAACGGCCCTGATGAAATCTAGGTTATAAAATAAAATAAAAGTTGTGAAATTAATTTATATAAAATCTCATAAACTTTGTAACACTATAACTTGTTCATTCGAGGTCGAAATTTGACGAAACGAATTGCGTCGGGTTCGTATTGTCGAACACTACGCGATGGAGCTAGATTGGAGTCGATTGGAGCTAGTGAAAATTTTGGGTAAAATTAAACGCGCGTTTAATTTTATTCGAAATATAACACTGCAACTGTATTTGAAACAAGGTGAGAACTTCTCACTCAATCGAATTGTTTCGATTTAAATTTTAAATAATTAAATTTAAAATTGCTTGATTTTAGGTTTGAATGATAAATTATTATCTATTGTATTAAAATAGACCCTATACGCCGCATACTAAGCGGATGTTATTTATTAAACACATATATCGCGATATTCCGTCTTGAAGTGGAATTGGTATTATATAAGTATTTGGAGTTGATTTTCCCGCATTATATAGCGGACGAGACCCTATTGCGCCACATAATAGCGGATAATATTTTATATGAACCCATATACCGCAATATTCCGTCTTGAAATGGGATTGGTATTGTGCTAACATCTGTGAATGCAGGGAAACAGGTTGGAGGGATCCAATTGGATTCCTCACCCGTATTGATTTATTTACAGATATTGTGATATATTCTGTTATCATATGATATATGATGTTTTTTTGGATGCCGTGATTGTTATATTTAGTGCTGTTGCAGCATTGGGCATATTTTTGGAGTTTTAAAAATGTTAAAGTATTGATTTCGAATTTAAAAGGATTTTTAAAGTGATTTTTTTGAAAATATACATTTTATTGAATTTTGGAATCGATTCATTTTAAATAAATAAACATTATAATTTTTATGTTATAAGAAATATGATTTTTGTGAAATATAACCGAAATCTGATTTTCGAAATAAGTAGTTGATTAATTTGTAAATTGGTTTAAATTGGGATTTTTGAATTATTATAAATGGTTTATATAAAAGATTTATAAAATTGATATTTATAAATTAAAATATTGGAATTTTAAAACGAGTTTTTATAAGTGATAACAAGAAGTATAAATGGATTTCATAAGTGAATGAAATTTATAGATTTATAAAATTGTGAAGTTATAAAATGAATTGATTTTGTAAAATAAAAGATTTATAAGTAATTAACTTATAAATTAGATTTTGGCATTTAAATGAGATATAAATAGAATTTGTTAATTAGGGAATTTTATAAGTTGAAGTTTTTATAAAATTTTATATAAATGTGAATTTATAAACATTGTTTTATAAGTCCGAAATCAATTGAATTTGATAAGTAAATATGAAAGCTTATTAAAGGAGATATATCCACGATTTTGGACAGTGGATAATCCTTTAATTAAATATGTAGAAGTGTTGAATTTGGTAAACGATTTATATTCACGATTTTAGACAGTGAATAATATATTAAAGATGTTTTGAGGAAGTGATATTTTAAATAGAATTAAAACGATTTGAAGTTGTTTTAAAATGTGTTAAGGATCGAAACCATAGATTTCAACATTTATTGTTGAAATAAACGTTTTCGAGAAATAAGGAAAATATGGACTATAACACTGTTGTTATAGTAAATGATTTTCGAAAGGAAATGTTTTTTATAGTATTGGGATTTATATATCTATCTTAATTTCGAATTCCTATACTAGTGATTTTGGGTTGTCGTAACGATGTTTTACGCAACATTCGTTTTTGACCCAAATAAAGGTGTTTAAGAGAATGTTTTCCTTAAAGAATAAATTATATACTTAATTGTGATTTAAGTATATTGAATATTTTTCAAATGTTTAAAATAAATAGATTTGTGAATTGCTTATTATTAAATAAGTATGGAAATGTTTTCCTATATGAAGTGAAATGTTTTGAGATTATATCTTTTAAAGATAAATTGAAAGTGAATATTTGAAATTGGTTTTCAAATGGTTGAAGTGTGAAAATATATCTTGCGAAGATATTTTGAAAATAAATAATTGTGAAAATTATTTAAATCTAGAAATTGTAGTGAATGTTGATTGATAGTTAAATAACCAACTATCAATATTTGCCTTTGAATGGCGTTTGAATTTCGATGCGATCAAGGGTCGGATTCCAAGTGGATATCCGGAAACCACATCGAATCTTTGTGATTGTGATGGGAAGTTCGATCGGGATTGTGAATACCCGGATTTCAAGGGCTTCTTTGGAAGTGCCTTCGGTTCTGTTCGAACCCAGAACAGACTTGTATGGATTGTATGTTTGACATTACATTTTGAGATATAAAGCAGATTTCTTTCAAATACATTTTTGTTGGTGGTGGAGAATTTATTCTCTTAGCTTAACACCCTTCTCTGAGATGTATGAGCTCAGAGTTTATGTAGTTGATGGTTATCAGTGATATACTCCCAACTTGGTAATGTGGCATGCTGAGTGCTACTAATCATTCGTTGATCAAAGCGTGGCTTTTGTGAAAAGCGTAGCATTGTGGACGAGACTTCGTCGAACCTCACAACCCAGTTATGGTCGAAATAGGAATCGTAGCAGCAAGGTTATTTGAGGATAGCGCCCTCTGAGGGTATGTCATTTCCTTCTGGATTATGAGTGGTATCATCGTATGGAGGCCAGATACTTACTTTGTGGTTGCTGCAAACTTATTATTTTGTGGTTGTTGGTTGGGAGGATCCTTGGATAAAGGTTGTTTACAACCGGGGGATGGCATACTCGTGTCAGTTGTTACCCAGCTAGGGGTAACCTGGCCTTGTCTAGCAGAGATCCGGTTAGGATCCGGGGACGTCCTTCCAGAGGCGTTCCATTTTACTTGGGAAGTTTCTTTGCCCGACCATTTGTTGGAAATCCATTCATCCAATATAAGCTCTTTACGATTTTAGTTGTATAACCTGCCATTTACTTATGGTGGCGCCCCACTGTTTAGATGGTAGCTATAGTAGGCATACGATACTAGTCGTATGTTGGCTAAGATTTATATTGTACTTTCGAAAGGTTTTCTACACTTTGTACTTATAGTAATAATATCAAAGAAATTTTTCTACGTATCAAGCATGTTTGACTATCGTAAGGAGAAATCTCCTCCGATTCTGCGTTTGCATTGTGTGTGTGCGGGAGGCCTTATGGTAGTTTCATTTTCTAAAAGCATTGCGGATCTATTTTTTTAAAAAAATTCTTTGTTTGTTTTTAAAAGATATAACTGTTTTAAGTTCTCACAGCAGTCCCATGACTGACCTGGAGTTTATTGTTTCCTTCCCAAACTCTTGGTGCCCACCAATTTTCACATGGGCAGTCTAGAGTCAGGTTATCAGGTCATTCTGGAATTCAAGAGTTGCTGTAAAGATCTGGAGGCAAGCTGGATGGCGTGGCGTATCAATTAGTATATGGTATTTCTTTTCCGCTGTTTGTTGTTGTAAACTCTGATAATGTAATGTAATGTGATATAATGCAATAACTGATACAGTTCTTTTGATTTAAAGATTATTCATTTATCTATTATATGTTGCTCCGCTGCGATTGAGAGATTCTATTATTGTTTCTGTTTTCTTCTTCTTTCTTTCTTCTTCTATCTTCTACCTCTTCTTTAACCCTAACAGTTCTGTTTTCCGGCCTTCGATTGCTCGGCAGTTGATATAGTGGACGTATTAATGTCGATTTTCGTAAGTCGAAAATCCCGACCGTTACAAGTTTCTGGAATGCCTCCTCACATATATTGCTCCAAACATACTTTACATCCTTCCTTATTTGTTTAATCATTGGTGCTGCTATACGAGATAAATCCTTGATGAATCTTCGGTAGTAGGCAGCTAGTCCAAGAAATCACTTTATCTCATTCATCGTCTTGGGTTTCTTCCAGTTATTTACCACTTTTGTTTTAGCTGGATTTATCGATAACCTTTCTTCTAAGACTACATGACCAAGAAACTTCACCTCCTTTCAAAAATGACACTTTGAAAACTTCCCTTTTAGCTGATGCTACCTCAGCATCTCAAGCTCTATTCTAAAATGAATTTCATGATCTCTTTCATCCTTAGAATATATCAAAATGTCGTCTATGAATACCAACACAAACCTATCCAAGTGCTCTTGGAAAAACTGATTCACTAAGTCTACGAAGAAAGCAGCTGCATTAGTCAATTCAAATGGCATTTCTAACCACTCGTGCGAACCGTATCTTACTCATAGCGCCATCATTGGATTACTGCCTTCCGCCACTCTTAGTTGATGTAACCCTATCACCAAATCTAACTGGAAAAACACTTTGGCTCCTCTCAACTGATCAAATAAATCATCGATTCCCTATAAGGGATAATAGTTTCAACTTACGATAATCGATATACAATCTAAACGACCCGTCTGGTTTCTTCACAACCACCATAGTAGCTCCCCAAGAAAAACCGCTGGGTTTAATAAAATTCATTCCTTCTAAGTCCACTAGTTACACCTTTAGCCCCTTCATCTTGGTAGGTGTCATCCTGCTAGGTGGTCTACTTATGGGTTTGGCTCTAGGCACAAGGTGTATTCGAACCTCGATAGCTCTTTTCGGTGGTAGTCGTACAACCGTCTCAAAAACATCTGCAAATTTGCTTGCAATTAAAACCCGATTCAGTTAGTCTTCTACTTCCATTGCTTCCAACAAAGTACAAATATCGACATTCAAGTTATCTACTGAGTATATAATTCAATCGCTATTATTAGGGTGTCTTAGTGATATTTTCCTATCTTGCAAAATAATCTAGCATCATATTTACTTAACCAGTCCATACCCAAAATAATCCTAAAGCCTATGAAATCAAATACATGCAAGCTGCAGGAAAATACATGACCTAATAATTCAAACTCTGATTGGTCACATCTCATCCCTAGAGTTGCATACTCTCATATCGAATTTGCATTCCTTAAGGAAGTAACTAGGTATGAGGGTTCTAGGTTAAGCTTATTTACCAAACAATGAGATATAAAAGAATGTAATGCACCATTATCAAATAGTACTCTAACAGATATACCATGAATCACAAGCATACTTCCCATCACAACTTTCTATTTCTCCTCCGATGTTAATCTCGAGGTAGCCAATTCCAAAGCAAATATTTTTCTTCTTCTACCTTGGCCCTTTTTGGACATTTGTTCTTTTAATGTCACATTTGGCCCCAGTTAAAGCGCTTAATGTTCTTCTTTTCAATGACTTCCTTTCCCTTACCAGTTTGATACTCATGAGCATAATGTCCCTTCTTGTCACATTTGTAACACACAACCTCAGACTTTCCTTTCTTGGCAGCTCCAACCTACTGAGCTCTGTTGTTCTAGCAAAACTTTCTCTTCTAATTCTGTCCACCCTGATTCTTTGCCGGCTTGTCATTACTAAATAAAGCAATCATCTCTTCATTTCTCAAGGCCATCTCAACCACAACATCACATGGATCCCTAAGATGTGGTAAAGTTGCCTTTGCATGCTCAGGTCTCAGTCCAAAGATGAACTTGCCATTCCTTTTGATCATAATATCCAGGTAGCATACCCATATTGGGACAGTTCCTCAATCCGGTTGCATACTCGAGCATTGTCATATCACCTTGCACCAACTCAGCAAAATTTCTAAGCAAACTTGACTTGGTAATCTCATATATAAACTTTCCTCAAACCTCCTCCTGAACTCTACCTAAGTCGAATTCTCCTCTGGCACTCCAACAATAACGTTGTTCCACTAGTACAATGCAACTCCACGCAATTTCCTAGATGCTAGTTTCCTCTTTTGCTCGTCATTCAAACCAAGATCAGCGAAGATCATTTCCCAATGAAGCAACTAATTCTTCACTTCAATTGCATACTCCATTCCAATAATGGGTTTCCCTCCAAGTCTTGCGTAATCTCTACATAAAATAGCATAATTATTGACAACTGAAACTTCTGGATTAGCTACTCTAGTATTTCCTCCAACTGATCCAGCAGCAGCTCTTACTTATATAATGTTGATAAAAAACTGATACATTGCTCCCATACCAACAGATGGTGTTCCAACATGTAACATCCCCTATCTGGAGGCTCGAAGCTAAGCGCAACAGATGTTGCAGTCATCCATAGTATTAATTTCCGGTGTCTAAATATGGTAATGTTAATTGTATCCATAATATTTGAAGCACTTGAAGATGAAATAAAATCATCATAGATTAAAAATAATTTTCTGATTACATTTTAAAACAACATTTCATATCCAAGTTACATAATCCCAAATATTTTCCTTATTCAGATCAAATATAATTATTTCAAAATACGCCAAGAGCAACATATGAAGATGCCCCTTGGATGGCCAGAGTACTAAATAGTCATAATAGTCATAATACAAAATAGTAGAATAAAAAAACAACTCCTAAATATAGCTAATTTCAGCCTCCTGCTCGTCTCCAAAAGCCTTATTCGTGCACCTACTAAAACCTAAAAATCCTCAATCCTTAGCTTACTCAAATCAATTTTGAGCACCCGAGAGTTTAAAAGGAAAAACATAAATTTTAAGTCAGACATAAAGCTTGGTGTGAATAATACTATACATCTTGATTATTAAGTGAGACCACGCCGCTTAGCGGAACGGGTTTCACTAATACCCTTTTAAAACACATCTTTTGCAAATTTTACTCCTGCAACCAAAATTGGTTACAATAATAATATCAATATCATGAAAGCATATAAATCATGTAACAAACGTACTATCTCTCCGAACACTATATTTTTTTGGCTAACTACTAACCTTTGGCTGACTCGGGCAACAAAAAATAACAAATAATCTAACTTCTATTTGATACTCCTCTTCTGGACGGTCTGTCCCTAACTTAATTCTCCCAGGGTCAACCATCCTAATGATTTTGCGGGCTCACCAATAACCTATCCTCTCTCTTTATATTCCTTTCTGTGTGTAACATCATTTTAGTCTTACCTTTGATGAAGCCCTATACACTAGAATTTTGGACTAAATTAGCTAGGGGCTAATAGGTAATGTATATGGCACGACCTATACCAGTCCTATATGGTATTCTAATATCTGAGTCATTTTACTTAGAGTCATCTACTCTTAAATTTTCCTTGAAAGTCTTTTCTTTCAAATTGATGTAAACCTTTAAATCATACTTTAAACAGGAAACATATTCTTGATGATGTACTCAAATCACCTTGCCATGTTATATATACTTTACACAAAATTTGCTGATGTAAACATCTGGACCTTTGGAAACCAAGTAAAACATTAGGCCGAAAGGCCAAAACATAACTTTCGAAACCATTCTTAATAAACCTTTCAAAAACCTTTAAAAACCTTTCTTTTGAAAGATTTAAAACCTTAGACATCATTTTATCAAAACACTATAAACATACCTTTCAAAACCTTTGTAAACCTTCCACCTAAACCTTTCAAAAACATTGGGGAACCACCCCTTCGGAACCTTCACCCAAAACCTTTCGAAAGCATTCAAATTCTTTTCTACAAACTACCTTCCGAAAGCATTCGAGTTTAAATAAAAATGTGGAATAACCTTTCGAAACCATTTAAAACCTTTCCTTTCAAAACCAGTTGGGTATTACCTTTGACATAACAAAGAGTTGTTAAACAACTAAGGCGAAAGCACTCTTTCGAAAACAATTTCCTAAGTAAAGTAGTGATGGTGTCGAAACCAACCTTTGAAAGCACTGGAGAAGTGTCTTTGGTTTTAAAACAGAGAAACCCTTTCGAAGGCATTGCTTCGAAAGGTAAGATGTGAAAAAAGGGGTTTTGGCCCCTTCGAAAGCATTTACTTAACAAAGGTGCAACCTCTTTCGAAACTGTTCCTTTAAAACAATTTGACCCAGTCAGAAGCTAACCAAGTCGAAAGCAAAAGCAAAGCAGGTGCATTTTCATTAAAAAACAAAGGCAAGGCTTCGACCCCTTTGAAACCCCATGTTTCGGCTACGTACCTTTCACCTATGTCCAATTCGATGCATACCAAGTCTTTGATACGATGCGCATTGGTTTCGATGGCGATGGTGGCGGAAGTACACGGTCGAAAGCTAGGTGCCAAAAGTGGTGCAACATGTAAAAAGCATGTTTAAGCTGATTTTCAACTAACCTGCTTTGATTTTCAAAACATGATTGGTTGCTAATTTCTTTTCTAAAAGTACTGTCGAAATTTTAGAAATAACAATTTTAATTATTCACAAAATTCCCCTTAGGAAAAGTTTACAAAAATCTATAAAAGAACCTAGGAAAAATCTATAAAAATTCCAATAAATCCTTTTTAATATGTTTTCTAACACGTATTAATTTTAGACCCAAAACATACATATATTATCCGTAATTAATTCTGAACCAAATAATAATTTTCTTCACTAGAAAATTAATATCAAATCCACATTAATTCAGAAAATTATGAAAATTAAAACCCATCTCTAAAATATCACTTCTGATCATATACTAAATTCTCAAGACATTTGGATGTCATTTGATAGTGTTTTCACATTAAAACATGTCATAAAATCTATATGAATTTTCATAAATCATCAACAAGCATATATATCCATATAATCATTCAAAACATGGCAAAACATTTGCAAATTAGTTTGGATCCAACCTAAAATCTGAAATCATTTGAAAACATGAGATGTGGTTATTATTTATCTTTAGCTTGAGATTAAGGAGTTGAGATTTGATCTTTGATTAAGTTGCTTAAGCTTCTTCCCCTTAATTTTAGCTTTATCTTCTTCTTGCTTTCCTAATGATGGCCGGCCTCTTATATTATTGTTTGTGAGAATGAACGTGTAAATGAATATGGTTAAGGTTTTTGGGTATAAGAATATACATATTCCTACATTTCTCTTGTCTACTTACCCTAACTTAATTCATTTTAATTTTCTTAGTTTTTTTGCTTAATGGACACGGCTACCCTCTAAATTCGCAAACCTCAATCCCTTAATCATTACATTATTTTATTTAATTTAACTAATTAAATATACTAAATAATGTTATTCAATATTAGGGTCATTATAGACTCCCTTACTCAAAAAATTTCGTCCTCGAAAATACGATAAGGCACTCAACCAATAAATCAAAAAGGTAAAACATACCATCAAAAAAATTGGGATAAGCATCTCTAATCCTGCCCACGGTCTCCGAATTACAGTCTCTTTCATTGTCGCTCAACTGGACTTTAACTAATATGACTGTCTTCTTCCTTAGCCCTTTCTCACCTCTCGCGACTATACGAATTAGCTTTCTAACTATAGTCAAGTTTGTCTCTAATATTAAGTCCTCTAACACAGTCGGCACTATAGTAGTGTCCGGGTCTCTAACAAACTTTCTTAGATGAGAATATGAAAGACATCATGGACTCCTGCTAAACTGTTTGGTAACTCTACTCTATATGCGAGTTTCTCGATCCTTTCTATAATGGGAAATGGTCCTACAAATCTCGGTGCCAGCTTCCCTGATTTTCCAAATCAAATTACACCTTTCATCGGTGATACCTTAATGAAAACATGATCTCCTACAGAGAACTCAGTCTTTTCGTCTGCTATCAGCATAACTTTTCTACCTAGACTGAGCTTCTTTCATCCTAGCCCAAATCAACTCAATCTTCTCTGCAGCTTCTATAACTAAATCAAAACCAAGAACCAACCTATCCCTGGTCTCTAACCAACACACTGTTGATTTGCATGGTCTTCCATATAAAGCTTCAAACGGTGCCATCTCTATACTATCCTGATAACTGTTGTTATACAAAAATACGACTAAGTGTAGATGGTCTTCTAATGATCCTCCAAAATCAACACGCAAGCTCGTAATAAATCCTCCAAGACTTTGTTAACCCTTTCCATTTTCCCATCTGTTTATGGATGGTAAGCGGTACTCATCTTGAGCTTGGTTCCTAAAGTTTCCTGTAGACTCTTCCATAAATTGCTAGTCCTCAAGGAATCTCTACCACTTACTATACTACTGGTAATTTTATAAAGTCTAACTATATTGTTCATAAATAACTTAGCCAGAACAGGTGCCTTCCTAGTTGACTTAACTAGAATGAAATAGACACTCTTGGTCAATCTATCCACTACGAACCACATACTTCCATTTCCTCTATCAGATCTTGGCAACCCGTCTATAAAATCCACAAAAATAGCCCCACTTCCATACTGGAATATCCAATGGCTGAAGTAACCCACTTGGCTTCTGATGTTCGGCCTTTACCTATTGATAATTCACATACTGCTTCACCCATAAGCCTACATCCCTCTTTATACCTTCCCAGAAGAAACTCCTCTTCATGTCCTGATACATTTTAGTTCCTTCCAGATGAATAGTGAACTTCGAACGATGGCATTCCTTCAAGACTTCCTTCCTAATGTCTCCCGCATTAGGAACACATAATCTTCCTTTCTTCCTCAGCCACCCAATTTGGTTAAGAATAAAATACTTCAGGCCACCGCTCTCTGTTCCATCCCTTAACATCCTGATCCATTCAACCAATATAGGATCCTTTCGTTGCTTAGAAGCAACCCTTTCAATTACCACCGGTCGAACCTCTAAACATGACCTCATAACAATTTTCTTACTAGATCTGGCTTCAGATCTCCACTGTACTCTACATGTCGTTAACGCTTCTAAATCCTTCCACTCAGCTATCAATGCTAATACTGCATTCTGATGTTTTCTGCTAAGTACATCTATAACCTTATTACCTTTTCCTGTTGTGCACTCAATTCAAAAATCATAAGCAGTTATAAATTCGAACCATCTCTCCTGTCTCATATTCAACTCCTTCTAAGAGAATAAATACTTCAATAACTTATGATCCATATATAACTCAAATCTTTCTTCCAAAAGATAATGTCTCCACACCTTTGATGCAAAAATTACCATGGCTAACTCCAAATCATGAGTTGGTACCTGAACTCATGCGGCCTAAGCTGTCGAGAAGCATAGGAAATCACTTTACCTCTTTACATTAACACAACTCCTAATCCAGTTCGACATGCAACTGTATATACCACTAAATCCTGATTCCCTTCTGAAACAACTAACACAAGTGCATTAGTGAATAAGAGTTTCAGCTTCAGGAATGCTTCCTCACACTTATCGGTCCACACAAACTTCACATCTTTTTGCGTTAGCTTGGTCATCAGTGCTACAATTCGCTAGAAATCCTTTATGAATGTTCGATAATACCCAGCTAATCCAAGAAAACTATTTATCTCAGTCACTGTCTCGGATCTCTTCCAATTATTCACTACTTCAATCTTAGTCGGATCTACAACAACCCTTTCTCTCAGACTACATGACCAAGAAAATTCACTTCCTTCTTCTAGAAATGAAACTTTGAGAACTTCGCCTTCATCTATTGCTGCCTCAACGTCTCAAGCACCACTCAAAGATGAACTTCATGCTCTCTTTCATCTTTACAGTATATCAAAATGTCATCTATAAATACCAACATGAACATATCCAAGTGCGATTGAAAAATTCGGTTCATTAAATCTACAAAGAATATTGGCGTATTAGTTAGTTTGAATGATATCTAGCCATTCGTATGATTTGTATCTAGTTCTAAACGCCGTCAAAGGAATACTATCCTCTACTACTCTAAGCTGCTTGGATGCCTATTGCTAAATCCAATTAAGAAAATACTTTGGCTCCACTCAACTAGTCAAGCAAATCGTCAATTTTAGGCAATATATATCGATTCTTTATCATCTTCTCATTCAACTTATGATAATCGATACGTAACCTTAACGATCCGTCTGGCTTCTTGGCAAACACTACGGCTGCTCTCTAAGGCAAACTACTTAGCCTAATAATATTCATGCCTTCCAAATCCACAAATTACACCTTCAGCTCTCTCATCTCGGTAGGTGTCATCCTGCTTGGCAGTCTACTTACTGGTTCTACTCCAGGTACTAAATCTATTTGAAACTAAATAGCTCGTTTTGGTTGAAATCCTACTACGGGTGTAAAAATATTTTCGAATTCTCTTACCACGAAAATTCGATTCCACTCGTCTTCTACCTCCACAATAACCAACAAAGCATTCACCTCACAACTGGGATTTTCTATGGTATATACAATCAGAACTACAGTTAGGGTGTCTAAGTGATATTTTCCTATCATGCCAAAATACCCTATCATCGTACTTACTTAACCAATCCATACCCAAAATAATTCTGAACCCTACAAAGCCAAATACATGCAAACTACAAACAAAGGTATGACCCAACAAATCAAACTTTAGATGGTCACACTTCATCCCAAGTGTCGCATACCCTCCTATCGAATTTTCAACCCTTAGGGAAGCGTCTAAAAATGAGGGTTCTATACTAAGCTTATCTACCAAACAATGAGATAAAAAGAATGCGATGCACTAGTTGCAAACAGAATGCTAATTGACATACGATGAATCAGAAGCGTACCTCCCAACACAGCCCTTCCTTTTACCTCTTCTTTTGGCCTCGTGGTAGCTGGTCCAATAAAAACACTTTGCCCTTTCCATCCTTAGCAGGCTCCTTTCACTAGTTCTTATAATGTCTAATTTGATCGAAGTTGAAGCACCTAATATTCTTTTTCCCGATCACCTTCTTTGCCTCTCTTGAGCGACATTCATTAGCAAAGTGCGCTTTATTATCACACTTAAAGCAGACAACCTCTGATTTCACTTTCTTTGCAGCTCCACCCTTCTGAGCACCTCTCTTATGGAAAAACTTTCTTTTCTAACTCTACCCCACTTGGACTTCCTTTGCCTTATTTCTCCCTAGAAAAGCAAGCATCTCCTCATTCCTCAAAGCCATCTCTACTACAATGTCACAAGGATCCCTGATATGCGGTAACATTGCCCTTGCAAGCTCAGGCTTCAACCCTTTGATGAACATCTTATTCCTCTTAATCACAGTATCCACCATAGTTTAGCCATACCTTGCCAACTCCTCAAAGCTTCTAGCATACTCCAGCACAGTCATCTCCCCCTGCTCCAACTCAGCAAACTTTCTAAGCAGTATAGACTTAGCAATCTTAGACATAAACCTCTCTCGAAACCTCCTCTTGAACTCAGCCATGTCATTATCTCCTCATTAACTCCAACCATAACACTTTTTCACCAGTACAACGCTACTCCTTGCAACTATCTCGAAGCAAGTCTTCTCTTTTGCTCATCATTGAGCCCTAAATCAGCGAAAATCCTCTCTTAATGTAGCAGCAATTTTCTACTTCGATTGCATCCTCGGTTCCGATAAATGGCTTTCCTCCCAACCGAGCATAATCTCTACTCAGAACAGCATAGATTTTGACCACCAGAACTTCCTGAACTCCTCCTCCAACTACTCCAGCAGCAACACCCGCCTGCATTATGTTAAAGAACTGATACATTGCTTCCATGTCAACTTTGGGACTCCAGCACCCACATTTCCAACTTATGGCTGACCTGAGTTTCTCCTATATTTGGTCTGGCATTTTCATTTGTTGTGGTGCTTCCCCCTCTGAGGTTAACTCTTCCATTTCTAGCTTCCATATTTATATTCAAGCCTTATAAGATACAAAAGAATACCCAAAGAGAGATAGGACAATAGGGATAAAGCGTATACTTATATATAGCAAATATAAGTACGTTACTATAGCGTTATCCCATACCCCAATCTTATTTCTCATTCCTTAGCATTATGTTTCCAAAAATCATTTTCTTTTAAAAAGATCATAAACCTATGCTCTGATAACAAGTTGTAACATCCCCTTTCTGGAGGCCCGAAGCTAAGTGCTATAAATGTTGCAGTCATCCATAGTATTAACTTCCGATGACCAAATATGATAATGTTAATGGTATCCAAAATATCACAAGCACTTGAATATGAAAAAATATCATAACAGATTAAAAAACTTTTCTGGTTACATTTTAAACCAACATTTCATATCCAAGTTACATAATCCCAAATTCCAGGTTCAGATCAAATATAATTATTATAAAATATGCCAAGAGTGACATATGAAGATGCCCCTTTGGATGATCAGAGTACTAAATATTCATAACAGTCTTAATATAACATAGCAGAACGAAAACAAAACAACTCTTAAATATAGCTAACTTCAGCCTCCTACTCGTCCCCGGAAGCCTTATTTGTGCACCTACTAAAACTGAAAATCCTCAACCCTTAGCCTAATCAAATCAATTTTGAGCATCCAAAATTTCAAGGGGAAAAACATAAATTTCGAGTCAGACATAAAGCCTAGTGTGAATAATATTGTACATCTCGGTTAGTGGATATTAAGTGAGACCACGCTACATAGCGGAATGGGTTTCCCCTCACTAATATACTTTTGAAACATATCTTTTGCAAATTTTACTCCTACAACCAAAACTGGTTAAAATAATAATATCAATATCATGAAAGCATATAAATCAGGTAACAAATGGACTATTTATACGAACATTATAGTTTTGTTTGGCTAACTACTAACCATGGGCTGACTCGGGCCTACCAGACAAAATAAAAAAATAATCTAACTTTGTTAGATAATCCTCTTCTAACTAGTCTATCCCTAACTTAATTCTCCAAGGGTCAACTAATCATAATGGTTTTGCGGGCTCACTAATAATTATCCTCTCTCTGTATATTCCTTTTTGCGTGAAATATCATTTTAGTCTACTTGTGACAAAGTCCTACACATTGGAATTTTAGACTAAATTGGCTGTGGGCTAATAGCTAATGCATAGGGCGTGACCCTATACTAGTCCCATCCGGTATACAAACATCCAAGTCATTTTACTTAGGGTCATCTACCCTTTAATTTTCCTTAAAACCCCTTTCTTTCAATTGATTTAATACTTCAAATCATACTTTAAACAAGGAAAATATTCTCTATGCTTTACTCAAATTACCTTTCCATGTTTATATACTTTACACAAAACTTTGTTGATGAAAGCATCTAAACCTTTGAAAGTAGCCCTTTCGAATCCATTGAAAGTACCCCTTTCGAAACCAGGTAAAACCTTAGGTGGAAGGGCCAAAATATACCTTTCGAAACCATTCTTAATAAACCTTTCAAAAACCTTGTAAAGCCTTTCTTTTGAAAGCTTTAAAAAATTAGACATCCTATTATCAAAACATGATAAACATGCCTTTCAAAACCTTTGGAAACCTTCCATTTAAACCTTTTGAAAACATTGGCGAACCACCCCTTCGAAACCTTCACTTAAAAACTTTCAAAAACAATCGATTTATTTTCTATAAACAAACCTTTCGAATGCATTTGGGTTCAAGTAAAACATGTGGAATAACCTTTCGAAACCATTTAAAACCTTTCCTTTCGAAACCAGTTGGGTTTTACTTTCAACAGAACAAAGGGCGATAAAATAACTAAGTTGAAAGCACGCTTTCGAAAACAATTTCCAAAGTAAGTAAGTGATGGTGTTGAAACCAAGCTTTTGAAAGCATTGGAGAAGCGGCTAGGGTTTTAAAACAAAAAAAACCTTTTTGAAGGTATTGCTTTGAAAGATAAGATGCGGTAGCATAGGGTTTTGGCCCATTCAAAAGAATTCACTTAAAACAAAGGCGTAACAACTTTCGTAACCATTCCTTTAAAACAATTTGACCCAGTCGGAAGCCAACCAAATTGAAAGAAAAAGAAAAGCAGGCGCATTTTCCTTTAACAACAAAAGCAAAGCTTTGACCACTTCGGAACCCCATGTTTCAGTTACGTACAATTCGCATATGTCCAATTCGTCGTGTACCAAGTCTTTGATACCATGCACATTAGTTTCAATGGTGATGGAAGCAGTAGTACACGGTCGAAAGCTAGGTGCCGAAAGTGGTGAAACATGTAAAAAGAATGTTTAAGATGATCTTACGCCTTTTAAAGTAATTCGTTTCGACTAACCTGCCTTGTTTGTCAAAACATGATTGGTTGCTTATTTCTTTTCTAAAAGTACTGCCAAAATTTAAGAGATAACAATTTTAATTATTTACAAAGTACCCCTTCTCATTTTATAAATATATAAAACATTTAAGTCCCATACCTTAAATAATTTTATATACATATTAAAACACTTTGGAAAAATCTATAAAAATTTCCATAAATACTTTTTAATATGTTTTCTAACATACATTAATTTCAGACCAAAAACAAACATATATTATCCGTAATTGATTTTAAACCCAAATAACCATTTTCTTCACTAGAAAATTAAATCCACATTAATTCATAAAATTATAAAAATTGAAACCCATCTCTAAAATATCATTTCTGATCTTGCACTAAAATCACAAGACATTTGGAAGTCATTTAGTAGGGTTTTCACATTAAAACATATCATAAAATCCATATGAATTAGCATAAATCATCAACAAGCATATATATCCTTTTAATCATTCAAAACATGGCAAAACATTTGCAATTTAATTCAGATCCATAAACCGAAATCATTTAAAAAATGTGAGATGTAGTTATTATTCACATTTAGGTTGAGATTAAGGAGTGGAGATTTGATCTTTGATCTTTGATTAAGTTGCTTAAGCTTCTTGACCTTGATTTTAGCTTTATCTTCTTATTACTTTCCTAACGGTGGCTGGCCTTTTATGTTTTTGTTTGTGAGAACGTATAAATGAATGTGGTTTAAAGGTTTAGGGTATAAGAATATACTTATTCCTACATTGCCCGTGTCTACTTACCCTAACTTAATTCATTTTAATTTTCTTATTTTTTTGCTTAATGGGCACGACTACCCTATAAATTCACAAACCTCAATTCCTTAATCATTACATTATTTTATTTTATTTAACTAATTAAATATCCTAAATAATGTCACTCAAAATTAAGGTAGTTACACAGCCCAACATTAGTAGCTGGTTTTCGACCCAGATTTCTCCTAATGTTGGGCCTGACATTTCTATTGGTAGTGGTGCTTCCTCCACCGAGATTCACTCTTTCGTTTCCTACTTTAATATCGTACTTCCTTAAATCTGCATTCGAATCTTAGTAAGATGTGAAAGAACGGTCTAAGAGAAAGGGGGAATAGAGATAAAGCGTATATTTATTTAAAGAAAAACAAGTACGCTATAGCATTATCTCATACCCCAATCTTTTTTTCTAATTCATTTGGATTATGTTTACAAAAAATCTTTTTTTAAAGTTCAATTTTTTTTTTTACTTTTACACAACTTTGTGCTTTGATATCAAATTGTAACATCACCTATATGAGGCCCGAAACTAAGCGTTACAGATAACGTAGTCATCTACAGTATTAATTGATGGTGACAAAATGCGGTATTGTTATTGTGTCATAACATCAGGAGCATAAGAATATGAAATAACTTTAAACACAATTTCAAAGAAAATATTCTCATTACATTTCAAAGATAATATTTCATATTCATTACATAATCTCAAACGTTGCCTAGGTTCGGATAAAATATAATTATTACAAAATACTCCAAGAGTGACATAGGAAGATGCCCTCTTGGTTGATCAGAGTTACTAAATAGATAGATACATCAACTGTCAACACATTCATATAACAACTGACATAACATAGTGGATAACAGTATAAATAAACTACTACATAGCTATATTTTCCTCTCGCACGTCTCTAGAAGCTTTATTCATCAAAACCTATTTAAATTGTAAAGCCCTTACTCCCGACCTACTTAAGTCAAAATTTGAGCAACCGAGAGTTTAAGGGGAAAATATAAACTTCGAGTAAGGGGAAAATATAAACTTCGAGTCAGACAAAAAGCCTGGTGTGAATAATAATATTCCCTCTTGGTTAATTGATATTTAGTGAGACCAAGCCATTGAGCCGAACGGTTTTCCCTTCACAAATATCCTTAAAACTATATCTTTTTCAAATCAAAGTCCTGCAGCCAAACTGGTTATTATAAACAATATAAACAATAATATGCATGCACGCTACATGCATAATCATGAATATCCATTAAACAAATGGACTATCCATCCTAATGGTTAGTATTCACAGGATAACTACCAACCTACATGGCTGACTCGAGCCTACCAGATATAACAAAATTGCTAACTAACTATTAGAATAAAACTGATAATTTATCCAAATACACTTATCCTAGTGTTTACCTGACTACCTGTTAATCTCATAGTTTTGCTAGGCTTACTTTAAACCTAAAGGTCTTGTAGGCCAATTATGCATTTATTTCTGTACGTAAACCTACTTTTAGTCTTACCCATGATAAAGCTTTATGCACTGGAATTTTGGACTAATATCAACTAGGGCTTATAGCTGAAGTATAGGGCACTACCCTATACTAGGCACATCTGGTTTTCTAATCTCCGAGTCAATTCATCATATCACAATCTATCCAAAAGTGACAAAAGTAATAATTCTTTCGTAAATTCTAGGCTAAATACTCTTTTTAATTCATTTAAAACATACATCTTTATAAATGATAATCCTTGAAATCATACTTTTAAAACTAGGAAATTATTGTCCCTTTACTTTATCTAAAATATTTATGCCATGATATATGCTTATATAAAATAATATTGATGAAGCTTGAAATCACTTAGAGGTCATCACCTCTTAAAACAATAAGCTATAAGCCAAAACAGTAATCTTGTATAGTGATAATGCTCGACGACCTCTTTGCCATCGATATAAATAAAAGCGACATAGTTTCCTGTACTGTCGAAGTCAATTTGTATAAAACATGTGACATCATTATTGCCGCTATAAGTTACTTTGAAACCAATGGGATTAGTGATATTGTAGAAAACATGCGACATAGTACAAAGTGCGGCATCAATAAGTTAAAAAAGCAACCTCATCCACTTCGAAGTTCCAATATCGACCCTAATGCTTGGCTTCCCACATCGTCCAAGCTAATGAATTTCATATAAATTAAAGTTGATACCCTATACATTACCCTTGATTGATGTAGGAGACCATAGAGAGTGATGAACTGCGGGATCATGTCTTTCGAACGGCATAGCCATAATTTATTAGAAAACCGCTTTTATACCATCAGGAATAATTTCTTCTCACCAACCCCTGTTGTTTATAAAAATATTACTAGTTATAGTTACTTATTAAAACCCTTTTCTAGAAAACTACCATAGGGCAGATTTATCATTCCTAAAACAATTTGCAAACTACACCTTTTATATTAATATTTAGTTATAATAATTAAGCTTTCCTAGCTCAAGTAATTCATAATAAATCACAAACACTTGGGAAATATCCTCAAAAATCATAATAAATCAAATTTATTATATCCTTTAACATATAAAAATTTTGAGACCAAAAACATAATTTAATTATTTTCAATAATTAAATCAAAATATCTCATTTTCCAAATTTAGAAAATTTACCAAGTACTTACATTAAACCGGAAAATTACGAAATTAAAAACCCACTTCCAAAATAATGTATCTAACATCATATTAAAATTTCAAGTCATTTAGGTATCATATGATAGGTTTTCTAACTGAAGCATGTCACTTAATTTCATAAATGAATTCCTTAAATAACCAATAAGCATATAATCATTCAAACTATCATAGCATGGCATATTATGAGCAAAATAATCAAATTTATACTTAAAAACAAAAATATCAATTAAAATATAAGATGCAGAACTATTATTCACCTTGATTAGTTAAAGAACATTGAGATTTGTATTTTGATTTGATTCCCCTAAGTTTTGGTCTTGTTTCCCTAGCTTTACTTCTCTTGAGTCACTTTTTGGTAGGCCTTGCTCTTTTACTTTTGTTTGTAAATGAATGAAATGTGGGAGGAAATAAGAGTACAAAGGTTTATGTTTAGAAATTTAGATCTATTCCTACTTTTCCCTTAGCATATATTCCTCTTTATTAAGTTTTAAATCATCCTAATTAACTCAGTCATTAAGGCACGACCCCTATTAATTTCAAATCTTAATCTCCTTAACCTTTTACATTATTTAATTTAATTTATACAATTAAATCCCCAAAATAATGTTATTAAAATTAAGGTTGTTACATTCATCATCACCTGTTCGAGCTCCTCCTCCAGCCATGTTCTGAGCATCCTCCGCCTGTAGGGCCTTCTCTCCTAAGCTTTGACCCTCCCCTTAGCATTTAGGGCCCTCTTTTCATCCTCTCCTTTACCGCCTCTGCTCATTGGTATGTGGCCTTCTCCTCCTCCCTATGCTTAATCAGGTTTGTCATACCCAAATTGATTCGTAAGGCTCACAGTCTGACTTGCAAAAGAAGTAGTTCAAGGTTTAAGTCGAGGAAGGAAAGAGGAATTGCTAGGTATAAAGATCCTTACCAAGTAATCGTTTGTCAGTTGAGCATTGAGAACAACCTCCAAGGGATTGTTCTCCCAGCCCAACTGGGCTCGATGCTTCTTTTACATGGCCCCCGATGCCACTCTGACCAATACATGCGCCGACATCCAAAGATCGTTATTCACCTCAATCGTATTCAAGATAGTCAACCCCACCACCTCGAGTTCATCCTACCTTAGACAGGGCCTGATCACGCCCACCTATTCAGAGGATCCGTATATAAGGCAACTTCCAAAGCTCTATGACTCCACAACCCAAGGCCTCTTGGTCAACTTTCTTTACTCTGCCTCACCACGTAACATTAGGTCATGCAGTAGGAAAAAGTGCCCCCTTCCAAAAGGTGGTCGAGAAGTTATCAGCGTATGCGGTAGGGTGCTAGGGTCTCTTTGTTGTGGTTGAGTGGTGCCAGTTCTGGGGTGAGAGGCAGGACTCCCCGATTAGATTCCACCTATGGTAGTAGCATCAAGAATGTCACCTAGGCTCAAATGGACCACTGTAGAAAACACAAGAGTTAGAAAATGCCTATAAGAAATTTGGAACAAAGCAATACAAAGTTTAGCTACCCTCGACGAATCGGTCCCCCACCACCTCCTAGTTAAAGGTGAGCAAGGAGACCTCATGCTACTACTGATGGACTTTACCCCTTAAGGTTTTATGCGTTAAAGGGCAGTTTTTAGTTACTTGTACATGAGCGCCATGGCGGTGGTATCCCAGAAGGAGAAGCCCTCGCTTGTTACCATATCTGATTCCTACGCCCAATCGCCCATCTTTTTCCTCTCGGTTGTCACAAACAATCAAGAATAATTGGACGAACAATCTATTACAAGATCACGATGGGGGATTATGATATCCTCCAAGAGGGTCGTTCATAAGATTCCCACTCACCCTATTCACCTACTCGGCCCCCATGGTCTCTTCATCGTCATTAATTTCACCCTTTGTCACCACTGCTCCCCTCTCTTTAATCATGACCCTTCATTCGCCTTTCTAGTCTCATGGTGGAGGTCCTCACCATAGCAGCACCTACGCCCACTTTTTCCTTGGGAGTAATAATCCATCCGACGAAGGTCCTTATCATTCAAAATTATCGCCAGGTTCAGCATTGTCTCGGTTGCCTTGATCTGGAAAATGTCTTCCTCATACAAGGTAAGATCTTCCCTAGTCCGATGGGGGTTACTACAATGAAAGGAGAACCGATTACTAAGAGATATCAATGCCAAATAATTATTAAGTCAAGAAAACTTACAAGGCGCACTGAAAACTCGGGTGTTAAGGCAACTATTGCGGGGATGAAGAAGAACTGGTCATTATAGACCAGCGCTTTTCTTGGGAGACGGTTGATTAAAGGGGATGTGTCAATTCCTAAGGTTTAAAATAGGTCGGATCGGATGAATGTGTGTTTTTGTCCTATCCTATAAGATATTCCAACGGACACAGACCAGACAAGGTTTAATTTCGAAGATTGTTTCTTCAAGTAAAAAACCAACGGACAATGTACGTACAATAGAAAAACGTGAAACAATCATCGAATGACATATTTTGTACATTTTTTCTTGTCCTAATTCTTCTTCTAAATGAGAATCGGATAGAGATGGACCAGACACTTTCTTGCTTTGGACCGTGTCGGACGTCGTATAATCATACAAAATTTTCACATATATCAATTGATTCCCTTAAGACAGTAATAGCCTACCAGGTCGAATTTTACCTATGGGAGAGCTTGAAAATCAATCGGACCAATATATGATTAGGCCTGGGAAGATGCAACTCATGGCGAGCAATATAATCAAAATAATCTAACATCTGTTAGACATTCCTCTTATGGACGGTCTGTCCTTAACTATCTGTTCAGTACTTCTCTTCTAGACAATCTGTCCTAACTTAACATCTCCTAGGTCACCTGACCCTAATCGTTTTGCGGGCTCACCAATAACCTATTTATATACAAACATATATTCCCTTCTGTGTGTAATCATAATTTATTTTTACATGTGACAAAGCCCTACATTGTAGAATTTTGGACTAAATTAGCTAGGGCTAATGGCTAATGTATAGAATGCGACCCTATACAAGTCCCATGTGGTATTCTAATATCCGAATCATTTTACTTAGGATAATCTTCCCTTAAATTTTCCTTGAAAACCTTTACATCTCAAATTGATTTAAAACCTTTAAACCAAACGTAAACAAGGAAAATATATACTCTATGCTTTACTCAAAATCACTTTACCATGTTATATATACTTTACTCAAGCCTTTCTTGATGAATACATTTAAACCTTTGAAAGTACCCATTTCGGATCCATTGAAAGTACCCCTTTCGAAACCAAGTAAACCCTTCTTTATAACCTAGGATGAAAGGCTAAAACATTCCTTCGAAACAATATAATCTTCTTTTAGAAAACATTGAAAAACCATTCCATCAAAAGCATTAAAATGTTAGACATCCTATATTTAGACATTTAAACTTCGAAAACATTAGATAACCTTTCCTTTCAAACCTTTCGAAACCATTGGGGAACCACCCTTTCAAAACCATTCTTTAAAAACTTTCGAAAGCATAAAACATTAACCCTTACGAAACCCTTTGGGTTCAAGTAAAACGTGTGGAGACACCTTTCAATACCATTAAAAATCACCTCTTTTGAAACCATTTGGGTTCTACCTTCAACGGAGCAAAAGGGTCATAAAACATTTAAGTCGAAAGCACTCTTTCGTAAGCATTTCCTAAGCAAAGAAGTGAAGGTATCGAAACCAACCTTCTAAAAGCATTGGAGAAGCAGCTAAGTTTTAAAAGCAAAGTATACCTTCCAAAATCATTAGCTTCGAAAGGTAGAAAAGCAACAGCTAGGGGTTTTGTCCCCATTCGAAAGCATTTACTTAAACAAAAGGCGCAGCCCATTCGAAACCTTTCCTTCAAAGCATTTGATTCAGCCGAAAGCCAAACAAGTCGAAAGCATACCCTTCGAAAGCAAAGCAGGCACGTTCTCATTTAAAAGCATAGACACGCTTCGACCCTTTAGGAACCTTTTGTCTCGACCTAGTGCCTTCCACCTTAGTCTAATTCACTCTATACCAAGTTATAGATACAATGTGCATTGGTTTCGATGGCATGGAGGCGGCAGTACTTGGTTGGAACCCCTGTGTCGAAACTGGCAAAACATGCTAAAAGCATGTAAAACCTGATTTTTACTTTAAAAAAAATTTCTTTTCAACTAACCTGCCTTGTTTGTCAAAATATTATTGGTTACTAATTCTCCTTTTCTAAAAGTGCTGCCAATATTTCAGAAATAAACAATTTAATATATTTATAATACTCCTTCTCCTTTTATAAATATATAAAACACTTAAGTCCCATACTTTAAATAATTTTATATATTCATGAAAAAGCTTAGGAAAATTTTACAAAAATTCCAAAAAATAATTTTTAATATGTTTTCTAACATATATTAATTCCAGACCCAAAATGTTAATTATTATTTAGCTGTGAATAATTTAAAACCCAAATAGTCATTTTTTATACCAGAAAATTAATATAAAATCCATATTAGTTTAGAAAATTATGAATATTGAAACCTATTTCCTAAATACTATTTTTGATTTATATCTAAAATAGCAAGTCATTAGGATGTCATTAAATAGGGTTTTCACATTAAAACATATCATAAAATCTATATGAACAAGCATAAATCATCATCAAATATATATAAACATTTAACTAATCGAAAACATGCCATAATCATGCAAAATACTTCGGATTCGTCTTAAAACTGAAAACAATAGGAAAAATGAGATGTAGTTACTATTAAACTTGGCTTTGGGATTAAGGGTTTGAGATTTGATCTTAATTAAGTTGCTTAAGCTTTTCCCCTTGAAGTCTTCTCTTTGCATTTCCTAATGATGGCCGGCATTAGTTTATATTTTTGTTTGTGAATTATGAATGAATGTGAGAATGAGGGCTTAAGGGGATTAGTATATAAGAATGTATCTATTCCTATATTGCCCCCATATATATTTACCTTAACATTTTAATTCTTTAATTCTTTGTCTACATGGCATAGTTACCCTTATTAATCACAATTCTCAACCCATAATCCATTTTACATTATTTCATTTAATTTACCTAATTAAATGTTCCTAATAATGTTACTAAAAATATGGGGTGTTACAATCTCCCCTTCTTAAAGGATTTCGTCCTCAAAATTACGATAAGATACACAACAAATAAAATATAAAGGTAAGACATACCATCAAACAATTCAGCGTCTCTAATCCTGCTCTCAGTCTCCCAAGTACAGTCGCTCCACTAAACTTTCATTAATCTGACTGTCTTGTTCCTTAGCCTCTTCTCATCTCTTGTAACTATATGAATCGGTTTTCTAACGATAGCCAAGTCCGGCTTTATTACTAAATCATCCACCACAGTCGGTGCTATAGTAGACTATGGATCTCTAATGCACTTTCTTAGATGAGAAACATGAAACACATCATGGACTCCTACCAAACTGCTCAGTAACTCTACTCAATATGCGAGTTTCCCGGTCCTCTTTACAGTAGAAAATGTCCCTACCAATCTCGGCGCCAACTTCCCTGATTTCTCGAATCTAATTACATCTTTCATCAGTGACACCTTAATAAACACATGATCTCCAACAGAAAACTCTAAGTCATTTCATATTATATCTGCATAACTCTTCTGCCTAGACTGAGCTTCCTTCATCTTGGCTCGAATCAACTCAATCTTCTCTGCAGCTTCTCTAACTAAATCTGGAAAAAGAACCAACCTATCCCAATCTTTAAGCAACAACTAGTGATTTGCATGGTCTTCCATACAAAGCTTCAAACCATGCCATACTTATACTAGTCTGATAACTATTATTATATGAAAACTCGACTAAGCATAGATGGTCTTCCCATTATCCTGCAAAATATAACACACAAGCTCATAACAAATCTTTCAAGACTTTGTTAACTCTTTCCATTTTGCCATCGGTTTGTGGATAGTAAGCAGTACTTATCTTGAGCTTGGTTCCTAAAATATCCTATAGACTCTTCCAGAACACACAAGTGAACAAGGAATCTCTATCACTTACTATACTACTAGGAACTCCATGCAGTCTAACTATGTTCTTCATAAATAACTTAGCTAAAACATGTGCCATTCTAGTTGACTTAACTCGAATGAAATGGCCACTCTTAGTTAATCTATCCACTATAACCCATATACTTTCATTTCCTATACTATATCTTGGCAACCCAACTATAAAATCCATAGATATAGAGTCCCACATGCAAACTGGAATATCCAATGGTTGTAGCCACACACATGGCTTTTGATGTTCGGCTTTTACCTGTTGATAGTTCAGACACTACTTCACCTATAAGCCACCATCCCTCTTCATACCTTCCCAGAAGAAACTCCGCTTTATGTCTTGATACATCTTAGTTCCTCTTGGATGAATAGTGAACTTTGAACGATGACATTCCTATAAAACTTCCTTCCTTATGTCTTCCATGTTCGGAATACAAAACCTACCTTTCTTTCTCAACCACCCATTCTGGTCAAGACTAAAATCATGCAAGTTATCTGTAAGCGCCAAAATTGGTCACTAACACCCAAATTCCAATGAAAGCACCAAATAACAGTCACAGTTCATAGATAGAATGTATGTAGAGAGTATAAATATGAAGAACGGTCAGAACTAAAATGAAAGTAGTAAAGACACATGGTTTATAGTGGTTTGGCTAACTCCGGTCTACGTCCACTCCAGAAATTTCCTTTTTATTAATGTAATAATCGATTACAGTTACAAATGGTAGAGTAGCCTTAGCCTTAGAAAGCAAGAGAGCCAAAAAGAAGATCCCTTTATCTAGAGACCTACATGCTGTATTTATAGGAAAATCCAGGTAGCTGGGCCTCCGGAGTGACCCAAGGCCTGCCAAGTCCACGACCGATCCAGAACCAATAGCCTCAACCAACTTCCTGCCTAGATGATGCCGACCCAGGAAACCCACCAAGGAAACTCGAAGTAAATCCCCTTTGACTCAAAGTAACACAAAGACTTGATGCGGCCGAACCATGCATTGAAGTCGACCCATGTTATCACGTAGCCGACCCGAAGTCACGAGCCGAACGATACGAAGTGACCTAATTATAATGTAGCCGACCCAACTACATTTCCTACCGACCCACATCCTAGGAGACAAACCATTAAACTTGAACAGGTATCCCAAAACCTGAAGCGACTATGCCACACGCCACTACCGACCCTCAACTTAACCAAGCCACCTCGTTTCCTTATTAACGACCGAGCCATCTTGTTACCTTATCCAAGACCGAGCTATCTTGTTACCTTATCCATGACCGAGCCACCTTGATGCCGAACCACTCCTCACCGACCCACTTCAGCCGATCCCAATGAGGCCGAATGACCCCATCCTGACCGAACCATGCCTCCCAGATCGAACGACATCACCAAGGCCGAACCACACCATTACGCCGATCCAAACTATACCGATCCACCTTGACTGAAACATGTCCATCGCACCGTCCCACACTATCCAGACTGAACCAAAGCATGCCGAGCCCTGCTTTACGCCGAACCACATTTGGGTGAGCCACACTAACATAGCCGAACCACCTTCCAAACATGCTGCATTACTTATCCATCCAGTCGAATCATACCTATCACATTCCATCCTCGATAACCGAGAAATCGACTTAGTTAAATCTGCCTGCTTATGGCCTTGCCAAAAGGCGGGTTAACATTTGGCCCCCCAAAACAAGCCTTGCGATAGGAAGGCATGTTTTGAATAGCTTTTAATCCATCATCCAAAGTCCATACGTCATCCATAGCCATACCACCCGATCCATAATCAAATCCTTTTTATCTAAGTGTCATTGCCGTATACTTATCCAAATCTTCAACTGCTCCGAGTCGATATCTGATTCCTATCCAGTAATCAAATCATTATCCAATTCCTCATACATCTGAACCCGACAACCGAGTTCTAATCCATTCATATCCAATAACCTATAACTACATCCATGACCTCTCTGGTCGATATCCAAATCCGGGACTGCTATGGGTCCATGCCCAAATCCTTAGCTGTTCATAGCCAATATCCAAATCCGTAACCTCTTCGGATTCTTACCAAGCGCAACCTGCACTCGATGACCTATGTCAAGTAATTCCATGGTGTTCCTGGTTCAATGTCCCTGAACGTTGAGGAATGTCATGGCTTAAGTCCTAAGTCGAATCCTGGTCGCTTCAGACCCTTGTCGAGTATAGTCCATACTCGAAGATCTGTAATAGTAACCGATAGATTATATAAAGCCTAAGTCTTAGGCCGAATCCTGGTCTCTCTGGACCCTTGCCGAGCATAGTCCATGCTCGATGACCTTTTAACCAATAAACAGACAAAAAGTTAATCAAAATTGAATCTGAAACCCAGATTCAAATCAGAAAACTAGAAATCCATATCAAAAGTCCAAATCAAAATCCAAATAAAAAATCAAGCATCCAAACCAAGAAACCAACAACACTAGTAGTTCAAACTGAAATTCAAAACCAAAGCAGAAAAAGCAAATGTTCAAGCTATAAGAATAAAACATATTTCACAAACTGGAGCGTCTCGGTAAACCATCATCTCAGAGCATGCCTAAGGGTTATCTCTGATCACGTACATGAGTAAGAAATTTAGTCATTTGTCGGAGTTTGTTACTTATTCCAAACCATCACGATTAGTTGATGACCAACTGGCCACCGCTCCTTGGCCTCGTTCCATCGTCGTTCAAAATAGGCGGTGGCTGCTCCTATTCCATTGCTGCATTCCGAGTTTTAACATATTTTCTCAATTGACCATTCCTTACATGCTCCTCGACTATATCCTTGAGATGCAAGTAGCTGTTAGTATAATGCCTGTCCAGGTCATGAAAGAGACGGTGCCTTCTTGATGCCCTTTCACATTTCGAGGGTTCCCTCCTCGCCGGCCTTCAGTAAAGGAGGCGATCTCAAGTATCCAAGCATATCCGCTCCAATGTTGCATTCAATCATGTGTAAATGGAGAATTTTGGTTCTCCCCAACACTTCCTTTTCCATTTATCCTTGTCTTTACCCGAGATTTTACCGGGCGGTCCTCCATCCTTATCCACTTTTACTTCCTTTGACTTCATATCCAAACATGCATCTTCCTGTTGGAAAAACCTCTTGGCTTCATGAAAGAATTCCCCGAGATCCAGGGGTGGATCCCTTACCAATGATACTTTGAAATCTGAATCATCCCTGACTCCTGACACTACCGCCAACAGAACCATTGATAGATCCAGCAGATCCACTGAACCAACTGCTGCATTAAACCGAGTTAAGAAAGTCCTGAGCGATTCATCCGTCCTCTGCTTAACTGACGTCAGCATTATCACATTTTTTGGCCTTATTATATGAACTCGAAACTGACTAAAGAACTTGTCCACTAGTCCTGTCCATGTTCCAATAGATCCATCATCTAGCTGTCTGAACCACATAGTAGCTATATCGGTCAAGTACATGGGGAAACATAGGGCCATGACCTCCTATGATGCCCCAGCACTTCCAAGTGCCTTGTGTACCTTATCAAGTGGTCAGTGGGATCCGTCTTACCATTGTACACTTTCAGAGTGGGTAGCTTGAAATCGGGTGGATTTCTAGCTATCCTAATGTTTCAGGTAAACGGACTTTTGTTGAATACCTCCAAATCCCTGTTTGTCAGACCTCCGCGAATAGTTTGCTTGATGATGTCAGCCAATCCAGTGTTACCTACCAAGGGTTGACCCCCATTTACGTTTCCTATCTACCGTCCAAGTCCTCGAGGGAATTCCGATACATACTCCTCGTCACGTACTTCTGTGTTCCTATTGGCGTCGGGTTGCGCAGCATCATCTGGTATCCCTCCATGGATTGGTCCAGCATTTCCTGGTGGTGTGCCTCCGAGTCTAGGTCCTTCCAGATTGATAGCCGTTTGTTGACTGGGGGCTGCCACTGCTGGGCCACTCTATCTATTTGCCTGTTGAGTCCTTCTGATCCATCTCCATGGATCTGAGCTCTTGTAGCTCCTGTAACTCCTGCTATTCCTGCTTGTCCAAATTGTCTAAAATGTGCCTGCATCATTTCCTCTTGCCTTCTTAACTATTCCTGCATGGAATTCATCATGACCTACATCTTGTCCCTATTGATGTAGATGCAGGCTTACCTGCTTCAGCTCCAGAGTAGGCCTCTTGACTTCCCTCTTGATTGCTTCTTTCTGTCACTTGCTTCCTTGTTGGTGGCTTAGCCATTTATTTCTAGAATCCAAGTTCCTAGCTCCAAAATCCTTGAGTGCTTTCCTTCTCATTGATAGCACCAAAATGTTAGCGCCAAAATTGGTCGCTAACACCCAAATTACGATGAATGCACCAAATAGCAGTCACAAATCACAGATAGAGTGTATGTAAAGAGAATAAATATGAATAATAGTCAAAATTAAAATGAAAGCAGTAAAGACACAAGGTTTATAGTGGTTTGGCTAACTCCGACCTAAATCCACTCCAGAAATTTCCTTTTCATTGTTGTAATAATTAATTACAGTTATCATATGGTAGAGTAGCCTTAACCTTAGAAAGCAAGAGAGCCAAAATAAGATCCTCTTATCTAGAGACCCACATGTTGTATTTATAGGCAAATCCAGGTAGCTGGTCCTCCGGAGTGACCCAGGGCCCGCCAAGTCCATGTCCGATCTAGAACCTATAGCCTCGACCAACTTCTTGACCAGATGCTGCCGACCCAGGAAACCCACCAAGGAAACTCAAAGTAAATCCCCTTTGGACTCAAAGTAACCCGAAGACTTAATGTGGCCGAACTATGCGTTGATGCCGACCCATGTTATCACGTAGCCGACCTGAAGTCACGAGTCGAATGACAAGAAGTGACCTAATTATAATGTAGCCGACCCAGCTACATTTCCTACCGACCCACATCCTAGGAGCCGAACCACAAAACTCAAAGCAGGGAGCCCAAAACCTGAAGTAGCCATGCCACACGCCACTACCGACCCTCAACTTGACCGAGCCACCTTGTTACCTTATTCACGATCGATCCATCTTGTTACCTTATCCACGACAGAGCATCTTGTTACCTTATCCACAACTGAGCCACCTTTATGCCGAACCACTCGGCACCGACCCACTTCAACCGACCCCATCAAGCCCGAACGACCCTATCATGACCGAACCGTGCCTCCCAAACGGAATGACAACACTAAGGCCGAACCATACCATTACACCGATCCAAACTATACCGATCCACCTTGATCGAACCATGTCCATCACACCGTCCCACACTATCCAAACCGAACCAAAGCGTGGCGAGCCCTGCTTCACACTGAACCACATTTGGAACTTTACCGATGAAGGGTGTGATTAGATTTGAAAAATCAGGAAAGTTAGCACCTAGATTCGTTGGACCTTTCCATATTGTTGAGAGGATTGGGAAACCCACTTATAGAATAGAGTTACCGAGTAGTTTGGCAGGAGTCCACAATGTTTTCCAATTTTCTATTCATAAAAAGTGTGTTGGAGACCCGAAGACTATAGCACCTACAGTATTAGAGGGTTTAGTAGTAGAGCCGGATTTGACTATAGTTAGGATGCTGATTCAGATTGTGGCTAGAGACGAGAAGAAGTTAAGGATTAGGACAGTCGGGTTAGTAAAGGTTCAGTGGAGTGACGATGTTAGAGACTGTACTTGGGAGACTGAGAGCAGAGTTAGAGATGCTTATCCAGAGTTGTCTGATGGTATGTTTTACCTTCAATTGTTTTGTTGTGTACCATATTGTAATTTCAAGGACGAAATTTTTTAAGGTGGGAGCTGTAACACCCCATATGTTTATTACATTATTTAGAATAATTAATTAGGCAATTAAATAAAATAATGTAAAGATCAATGGGTTGAGACTTGATTAAATTAAGGGTAGCCGTGACATGTTAATTATAAATCAAATAAAACAATTCGAACTAATGTTATAGGAATGAGTAAGGGCAATAAGGGAAATAGAAAAGGCTTATACCCTAAACCCTTAGGAAATGAAACCCACGTTCATTTCGTTTTCACTCAAACTAAAATTTTACTAAGGACGGCCACCATTATTGTTCTTAAGGAAATATTTAAGCTAGGAATCAAGTGAAGGAAGATAATCAATAAATCAACATCAAATCTCATATCTTTTAATCGCAAAGCTAAGGTGAATAATTACTTCGCCCCATTTTCTTATGGTTTTCAGTTTTTGGATTAGATCCGAAATGATTTTGCAAGTTTATTCCATGTTTTTGATGATTAAATTTATATATATGCTTGTTGGAGAATTATGCACGTTCATATTAGATTTTATGATATGCTTGATATGAAAAACCCATTAAATGATATCTAAATGCCTTGAAAAATTAAAAATAAGTCAAAAATGATATTTTAGAGATAGGTTTCAATTTTCATACTTTTTCGAGTTAATATGGATTTCATATTAATTTTCTAGAGAAGAAAATGATTTATTGGATTATTAGTTATTTACGGCTAATATAACGATTATTTGGGTTTGGGATTTTTATATGTTGGAAAACATATTAAAATAGAATTTTTGGAATTTTTTCATTTTTTTCCTAAGTGTTTTGATGAATATATAAAATTATTTAAGATATGGGACTTAGATGTTTTACATACATAATTAAGGAGAAGGGGAATCTTAAAATAAAATGGTTATTTAATTCTGAAAATAGTGGCGGCACTTTTTTTAAAAATATTTGTTAACCAATGAGAATTTGACAAACAAATGCTGGTTAGTTGAAAAGTGGTATTTTTAAGTTAAAAACAAAGAAATCATATTTTTAGCATGTTTCAGCCTTTTACGGCATAAAGCCTTCCGACCCAGACCTTCTCACAAAGTCAAAAAGTATAAATCCCTCGACAAGATCAAGTCAATGCATATGATATAAAGTTACTTGGTATGTAACAAATTGGACATGGTCGAAGGGTTCTTTGTCAAAAGGTTGATGGGCAAAGGGGTTAGGGTATGTTTGTTTTATAAATCAAAAGTTTTCACCTGCTTGCTTTTGAAAAGGAAATTTCAACTCGGTTGCTTTCAACCAGTTGAAGTACTTTAAATAAAGTTTTTTAAAACCTTTCGACAAAGTCAAAAGGTTACTACTGCCTTGTTATTGTTTTGTTTTGAAGCCTTCCGAAATAGTCGAAAGGTTTTCTTGTTTTAAAGCAGGCGCTTCTCCATGCTTTCGAAAGAAAGCTTTTGACTTAGCTGCTTTATCTTTGTTTTTCTAATTGAATTATAACCCAACTTTCGAAGGAGTTGTTTTAAATTATTTAAATTTAAGTTTTAAAGGTTTTGAAGCAGAGCTTCCGATAAAGTTGAAAGGTTGCTTCTAATAAAGTCAAAAGGTTTTAAAGGAGGATCTTCCACTCATTTTAAACTGAACCCAGTCAGTCTTCAAAAGGTTTATGTTTTAAAAGGGTCAATGTCTTTGAAAGGTTTGTTTACTGAATGAATTTGAAAGTTTTGAGTTTAATGATTTCTAAAGGTTTTAGTTTAATGCTTTCGAAAGGTTTGGTTATTGAATGGTTTCGAAAGATTAGAGCTCATCGAAAGGTTTTAGTTCAATGGTTTCAAAAGGTTTGAGATGGAAGGTTTTCCAATGCTTTCCTAAGGCAAATTTTAAAGTGATTTTTAAAGAAGGATGTCCAAAGTTTTATTGCTTTTGAAAGGTTTGCTTTTCAATGGTTTCAAAAGGTTTGATGAATGGTTTCGGAAGGTAAGGTTTTGGCATATTGGCCTAGATAATTAAAAGGTTTTCACTTGGTTTATGAAAGAGGTACTTTCAATTAATTAGAAAAGACAACTTTCAAATGTTTAAATGCTTTCATCTAATAAGGTTTGAGTAAAGAAGATGTGTGTGTGTGCATATATATATACACACACATATATATATATATATTACTTGGTAATGTGATTTTGAGTAAAGCATAAAGAATATATATTTTCCTTGTATAATTTTGATTTAAAGGCTTTAAATCATTTTGAAATTGTTTTCAGGGAAATTTTTTTGAAGGGGATCCTTATGTGAAAATGAATCAGAAAATAGAAAACCAGATGGGACTAGTATGGGGTCGTGCTTTATACATTAGCTATGAGGCCCAGCTAATTGTTATCCAAAATTTGAGTGTGTAGGGCTTTGTCATAGGTAGACTAAACTTATGATTACACACCGAGATAAATATATGTTTGTATGCAGATAGGTAATTGGAGAGCCCGAAAAACTATTAGGATCAAGGAGACCTGGGAGATGATTAACTAGGGACAGACCGTCCAGAAGCAAAGTATTTAACGGATAGTTAAGGACAGACCATCCAGAAGTGAAGCATTTAACAGATAGTTAAGGATAGATGGTCTAGAAGAAGAACATCTAAAAGGTGTTAGATTAATTTTGATTATGTCTGGTAGGCCCAAGTCAGCCAAAGGTTAAAAGTTATCCAAACAAAATTTATGTGTCTGAATAGATAGTTCATTATTACTTGGCATTTATGTTTACATAATGGTTGCTTTACGATGTTTAATCAGTTTTGATTGTACGAAAAAGGTTTTGTAAAGATATGTTTAAAAGGATATTAGTGAGGGGAAACTCGTTTCGCTAAGCGGCGTGATCTTACTTAACATATTAAACCGGGATGTATAGTATTTTTCACACCAGGCTTTATGTCTGACTCGAAGTTTATGTTTTCCCCTTAAACTCAGAGGTGCTCAAAATTGATTCGAGTAGGCTGAGAGGTTAAGGTCTTTTCAGGTCTAGTAGGATGATGAATAAAGGCTACTGGAGGCAAGCAAAAGGCAAATGGATAGCCATCTAGGAATTGCAGTTCTTGTTTTATATTTTAATGAATTTCCGATGTGTTTGCATTAGGACTATTATGACCATATGACTCTGATCATCCAAGGAGGTATCTTGATATACCGCTCTTGGCATAATTTGTAATAATTATATTTTACCTGTGCTTGGGAACGTATTTGGGATTATGTAAGTTGAATATGGAACATCTTTTTTAAACGTAATGAAGTAAAAAAAATTGAAATCTATGTTTTGTTTCATATTCAAGTGCTTTTGATATTATAGATACCATTAACATAGCGGTAGTTGGAAGCTAATACTATAGACGACAACAGCAACTATAGCACTTTGTTTTGGGCCTCTAGGTAGGGGATGTTATAGCTTTGTATCAGAGCATGGTTTATGAAATACTTTAACTAAAAATGGTTTTTCGAAAACATAACCCTTAGTAATTAGAGATAAGATGGGGGTATGGGATAATTCTATACTAACGTACTTGTATTTGTAATATATATATATATATAAGTATACGCTATATCTCTATGCTACTATTTTAGTTAGGCTATTCATCTGTATCTCACGAAGCTTGAATACAGATATAGAAGGAAGAAGAGGTAGAGTTAACCTTGGAGGAGATAGCACCACCACTAAAGGAAATGCCTGACCAAATGCTAGAGAGGTCCAAGTCAGGCTCAAGCTGAGAATGTTGGTGCTGGGGTTGTCCAAGTGGACATGGGAGCCATATATCATTTTTTTTGTAAACATGATGCAAGCTGGAATTGCAGCTGGATTTATCGAAGGAAATGTTGTTGGAGGTGGATTTCAGGAAGCTCTGATGGTCAACTAGTATGCTAACTTGAGCTAAGACTATACCAGGTTTGGAGGGAAGCCATTTATTGGAATTGAGGATGCGATCGAGGCAGAAAATTGGTTGTTGCATTGTGAGAGGATTTTTGCTGACCTAAGATTAAACGACGAGCAGAAAATGAGATTAGCTTCAAGACGGCTTTAGGGAGCTGCTCTATTTTGGTGGAATACTGTTGTAGCCGCTGAGGAAACCATTACTTGGGCAGAGTTTTGGAGAAGGTTTCAAGAAAGGTTTATTTCGGTGATGGTGTAATCGGCAATGGTTAGGAAGTTTGCTGAACTAGAGTAAGGAGAGATGTCTGTTTTAGAGTATGCAGGGAAATTTGAAGAGTTGGCCCGATACGGGTATGCTTTGGTTTATATGGTGATCAGGAGGAATAAGAAGTTTATAAGAGGCTTGAGGCTGGACTTGAAAAGTGCTACCTTGCCGCACTTAAGAGATCCAAGTGATGTAGTGGTAGAAATGGTGCTGAGACAGGAAGAGGCATTAGCTTGTTTGAGAAAGAAAATGAAGGAGATCCAGGTGGGACAAGGCCAGAAAAGAAAGTCTTGAAGAATGCTCAAAAAGGGAGAGCACGGAAGAAGAGAAAAGCAAAAGCGGTCTATGAATGTGATAACAAAGGACACTATACTAATGAGTGTCATAATGGAAAAGGAAAAGAGAAAGAAAAGGAGGTGATTAGGAATAAGAACATCCGATGTTTTAATTGTGATCAGATCGGTCATTATAAGAACAAATGCAAGGAGCCTGCTAAATAAAGAAGGGGGCAAGTTTATGCATTGGAACCCACAATTTCAAGACCGGTTGTGCAGGAGAAAGGGAAGGTAGTTTTGGGAGGCTCGCTATAGATTCACGGATGTTTATAAGCATTCTATTTGATACTGATGCATCACATTCTTTTAGTTCTCGATGTTTAGTAGATAAGCTTAACCTAGAGCCCTCATACATAGCTACCTCCTTAAGTGTTGCAAATCCGATATGAGGATATGCAACACTTAGGATGAGGTGTGAGCATTTAGAGTTTGATTTGCTAGGTCATACTTTTGATTGTTGTTTGTATGTGTTTGATTTTATGGGATTTGGGATTATCCTTGGGATGGATTGGTTAAGTAAATATGATGCTAGGATATTTTGCCACAATAGAAAAATATCACTTAGTCACCTGGATTGTAATGATCGGTGAGTTTATACCGTCGAGAACCCTAGTTGGGAAGTGAATGCTTTATTGAGTATTATGGAGTTGGAGGATGAGTTGCATCGAGTCTTTATAGTTAGAGAGTTGCTGATGTGTTTAAGCTGGTAGTTGAACTGCCACCGAAACGGGTCATTTATTTTCGGATTGATTTAGTGCCTGGAGCGAAAAAAAAATGAGTAGGCCGCCAAGCAGGATAACACCTATAGAGATAAGAGAGTTGAAGGTGTAATTGGTGGATTTGGACGGCAAGAGTTTTATATGACCATGTAGTTCATCTTCGAGAGCTATCGCAGTGTTTGCTAAGAAGCTGGACGGATCATTAAGGCTATGTATCGATTATTGTAAGTTTAATGAGAAGACGATAAAGAACCATTATCTATTGCCGAGAATTGATGATTTGTTCGATCGGTTAAGTGGAGCCAAGGTATTCTCTCGGCTGGATTTAGCGACTGGATTTCATCAGCTTAGAGTGGCAGAAGATAGTATTCCTTTGACTGCATTTAGGACAAGGCATGGATCGTACGAATGGTTAGTTATTCCATTCGGACTAATTAATGCACCAACATTCTTTGTGGATCCGATTAACCAAATTTTCCAAGAGCACTTGGATAGGTTTATGTTGGTCTTCATAGATGACATTTTGATGTACACTAAGGATACGAAGGAGCATGAAGTTCATCTTAGAGTTGAGCTTAAAACGTTGAAGGGACATCAGTTGAAGGCTAATTTTTCGAAATTTCATTTCTGGAAGAAGTGAAGTTCCTTGGTCATGTAGTCTTAGAGAAAGGGTTGTCTGTAGATCCGACTAAGATTGAGGCGGTGAATAACTGGAAGAGACCCGAGACAGTGACCAAGATAAAGAGTTTTCTTGGATTGGCTGGATATTATCGAAGGTTATAGAGTATTTTTCGCGGATAGCTGCACCAATGACTAAGATTACATGAAAGGATGTGAAATTTGCATGGACTGATAAGTGTGAGGAAGCATTCCAGACCTTAAAACACTTATTGACCCATGCGCCGGTGTTAGTGGTTCCGGAGGGGAATCAGGATTTGGTCGTCTACAATGATGCGTGTTGAAATAGATTGGGAGCTGTGTTGATGCAAAGAGGTAAAGTGATTGCTTACGCTTCTAGACATCTTAGACCATATGAAGTTAGGTATCCAACGCATGATTTGAAGTTAGCTACCGTTATGTTTGCTTTAAAAGTATGGAGGCATTATCTTTTAGGAGAGCGATTTGAGCTTTATACATATCATAAGTCGTTAAAGTATTTTTCTCTTAGAAGCAGCTGAACATGAGGCTGCAGAGGTGGTTGGAGTTTATTGCTGCTTATGATTTTGGAATTGAGTACACACTTGGGAAAGGAAATAAGGTAGGGAATGCACTTAGCAGGAAACATCAGAATTCTGTTTTGGCTATGATTGCTGAGTGCAAAGATTTGGAAGCTTTATCATCCTGTAAAGTGCAGTTTAGATCCGAGGCGGGTTCTAGTGCAGGAAGTGCTATACTGCCTTTTTTAGAAATTCGACCAGTAATAATTGAAAAGATGGCTTCTAAGCAGAAGGTGGATCCAGTTGTGGCCGAACGGGTCAAAAGGTTAAGTAAAGGAACAGAGAGCGATGACTTAAAGGATTTCAGTCTTGAATAGAAATGGTGGTTGAGAAAGAAGGGAAGGTTGTGTGTTCTGAATGTAGGAGACATGAGGAAAGAAGATTTGGATGAATGCCATCGTTTGAAGTTCACTATCCATTCGGGAGGAATGAAGATGTATCGTGATATGAAGAGACGTTTCTTCTGGTAAGGTATGAGATGGGACATTGGTTTATGTGTTAACCAGTATTTGAACTGCCAACAGACAAAGGCCGAACAACAAAAGCCAAGTGGATTGCTTCAACCATTGGAGGTTTCATTATGGAAGTGGGATGCTATCTCTATGTATTTTATTGATGGGTTGCAAAGGTCCAGTAGAGGAAATGAAAGCATATGGATCATAGTGGATAGACTAACCAAGAGTACCCATTTCATTCCTGTAAAGTCAAGTAGGACGGCTTCTGTTTTGGCAAAGTTGTTTATGAAGAATATAGTTAGACAGCACGGAATTCCTAGTAGTACCATCAGTGATAGGGATTTTTTGTTTACTAGTGAGTTTCGAAAGAGTCTACAGGAAGGAGTAGGAACCAAGCTCAACATGAGTACCGCTTACCATCCACAGACTGATGGGAAAATAGAAAGAGTTAACAAAGTCTTGGAGGATTTGCTAAGAGCTTGTGTATTGGATTTCGAGGGATCATTGGAAGACCTTCTCCATTTAGTCGAGTTCTCTTATAACAATAGTTATCAAACTAGTTGGCACCGTTTGAAACTTTGTATGGAAGGCCATGCAAATCTCTCGTATGTTGGTTAGAGACCGAGAATAGGTTAGTCCTTGGTCCGGATTTAGTGAAAGAAGCTACAAAGAAGATTGAGCTGATTTGTGCTGGGATGAAGGAAGCTCGGTCTAGATAGAAAAGTTATACTGATAGAAGGAGGAAGGACTTAGAATTCTCTGTTGGAGACTATGTGTTTATCAAGGTTTCACCGATGAAGGGAGTGATTAGATTTGGATAATCAGGAAAGTTAGCACCTAGATTCATTGGACCTTTCCGTATCGTTGAGAGGATCGAAAAACTCACATATAGAATTGAGTTACCGAATAGTTTGGCAGGATTCCACGATGTTTTCCATGTTTCTCATCTTAGAAAGTGTGTTAGAGACCCGGAGACTACTATAGCAGCTATAGTATTAGAGGATTTAGTGGTAGAGCTGGATTTGACTATAGTTAGAAAGCCAATTCAGATTTTGGCTAGAGATGATAAGAAGTTAAGGAACAAGACAGTTGGGATAGTACAGGTTCAATGGAGTGACGATGTTAGAGACTGTACTTGGGAGACTAAGAGCAGATTTAAAGATGCTTATCCAGAGTTGTTTGATGGTATGTTTTACCTTTGATTGTTTTATTGTGTATCTTTTCGTAATTTCGAGGACGAAATTCTTTAAGGTGAGGAGTCAGTAACGTCCCATATTTTTATAACATTATTTAGAATAATTAATTAGGTAAATCAAATGAAATAATGCGAACATTAATGGGTTGAGACTTGATTAAATTAAGGGTAGCCATGTCATGTTAATTATAAATCAAATAAAACAATTTGAACTAATGTGTTAGGAATGAGTAAGAGCAAAATGAAAAATAGGAAAGGCCTATACCCTAAACCCTTAGTAAATGAAACCCACGTTCATTTCGTTTTCACTCAAACTACATTTTACCAAGGCCGGCCACCATTATTATTCTCCACGAAAGATTAAAGCCAGGATTCAACTGAAGGAAGATAATCAACATCAAATCTCACATCTTTTAATCTTAAAGCTAAGGTGAATAATTACTTCATCCAAATTTCTTATGGTTTTGGTTTTTATATTAGATCCGATATGATTTTGGATGTTTATGCCATGTTTTTTATGATTAAGTTATATGTATGCTTGTTGGTGAATTATGTATGTTCATATTAGTTTTTATGATATGTTTGATATGAAAATCCTATTAAATGACATCCGCATGCCTTAAAAATTAAAATACAGGTCAAAAAGGATATTTTAGAGATAGGTTTCAATTTTCATAATTTTCCGAGTTAATATTGATTTTATATTGATTTTCTAGTGAAGAAAATGATTTATTGGGTTATTAATTATTTACGGCTAAAATAATGATTATTTGGGTTTGGAATTTTTATACCTTGGAAAACATATTAAAATAGATTATTTGTAATTTTTTAGATTTTTCCTAAGTGTTTTGATGAATATATAAAATTATTTAAGGCATGGGACTTGGATGTTTTATATATTTAACTACGGAGAAGGGGAATCTTATAAAAAAAAATGATTATTTAATTCTGAAAATAGTGGCAGCAATTTTCTGAAAAATATTTGTCAACCAATGAGAATTTGACAAACGAAGGCAGATTAGTTGAAAAGTAATCTTTTTAAAGTTAAAAATAAAGAAATCCAACTTTTAGCACGTTTTAGCCTTTTACGGCATAAAACCTTTCGACTCAAACCTTTCGACAAAGTCGAAAGATATAAAGCTCTCAACAAGGTCAAGCCAATGCGTATGGTATCAAGTTACTTAGTACGTAATGAATTGGACAAGGTCGAAGGGTTCTTTGTCAAAAGGTTGATAGCCAAAGAGTTTGGAGTATGTTTGTTTTATAAACCAAAAGCTTTCACCTGCTTGCTTTCGTAAAGAAACTTTCGACTTGGTTGCTTTCGACCAGGTCAAGTATTTTAAATAAAGGTTTTTAAAACCTTTTGACAAAGTCGAAAGGTTACTACCGCCTTGTTATTGTTTTGTTTTGAAATCTTCCAACAAAATCGAAAGGTTTTCTTGTTTTAAAACAGCCGCTTCTTCATGATTTCGAAAGAAACCTTTTGATTTAGGTGTTTTGTATTTATTTTTCTAATTGAAGTATAACCCAAGATTTTGAAGGGGTTGTTTTAAAGGTTGAAGCCTATTGTTTAAAAGTTAAGTTTTAAAGCTTTTAAAGCAGAGCTTTCGATAAAGTCGAAAGGTTGCTTCCAATGACGTCGAAAGGTTTTAAAGGAGAATCTTCCACTTGTTTTAAAATGAACCAGTTAAGTCTTCGAAAGATTTATGTTTTAATAGGTTAAATGTCTTTGAAATGTCTGTTTACTGAATGAATTCGAATGGTTTGAGTTCAATGATTTCGAAAGGTTTTAGTTCAATTTTTTCGAAAGGTTAGGTTATTGAATGGTTTCGAAAGGTTAGAGTTCAATGATTTCGAAAGGTTTTAGTTCAATTGTTTTGAAAGGTTTGAGATGGAAGGTTTTCCAATGCTTTTAAGGCAATGTTTTAAAGTGATTTTTAAAGACGGATGTCCAAAGTTTATTGCTTTCGAATGGTTTGCCCTTCAATGGTTTCAAAAGGTTTGATGAATGGTTTCGAAAGGTAAGGTTTTGGCATATTGGGCTAGATAGTTAAAAGGTTTTCTCTTGGTTTTTGAAAGAGGCACTTTCAAAAATATTTAGAAAGGAGAACTTTCAAATGTTTAAATGTTTTCATCAACTAAGGTTTGAGTAAAGAAGATATATATATATATATATATAAAACAAAGTAATGTGATTTTCAGTAAAGCTTAAAGAATATATATTTTCCTTGTATAATTTTGATTTGAAGGTTTTAAATCATTTTGAAAATGTTTCAAGTAGAAATTTGGAAGGGGATCCTTAAGTGAAAATGATTCAGATAATAGAAAACCAGATGGGACTAGTATGGGTTGTGCCTTATACATTAGCTATTAGCCCCAACTAATTGTTGTCCAAAATTCCAATGTGTAGGGCTTTGTCACTGGTAGACTAAACTTATGATTACACACTGAAAGGAATATATGTTTGTATACAGATAGGTTACTGGTGAGCCCCAAAAACCATTAGGATCAGGGAGACCTGAGAGATGATTAAGTGGGGACAGACCGTCCAAAAGCGAAGTATTTAATAGATAGTTAAGGATAGACCATCCATAAGTGAAGTATTTGACAGATAGTTAAGGATAGATAGTCTAGAAGAAGAATATCTGACTGGAGTTAAATTAATTTTGATTATAATATCTGTTAGGCCCGAGTTAACCAACGGTTAAAAGTTATCTAAAGAAGCTAGTAGTAAAATAGTCACCGAGAGAAAGATGAATGTGTCACCAAGAGCGGTAAAATAGTAGTTGGAAAGAAGTGGGTAAGTATTATGCTAGGATTTCGTTGGTTTCACTAGCTATATCATTAATTCCACGTTGTCAGAATGCCAGAATTTTTGATCGGGCATAACAAAACTGTGGTATGATAAGTCTCGGCATTTATTCAAGTGTGTGTGGTGCCCCCATGCCACAGGGTCGTTGGTGCGCTTGAACTGCATCCATGGTCTCTCCACAACTCGTTTGTTACCTCCGGTCCAGTGGGTGCAATTTTCCCAGGTACCGAATCTCGGCTTGATTGGAGTTGGCCTCTGATTAATCACAAGGTCAGTTTAGTTTTGGATTGGTTCTTTTGAACGACACTATTTGTTTCATTGGAAGTTGGAAGTGATTCCATTAATTTTGCAGAGTGACTGGTATGATTGTCGATTTGTAGCCTCGGAGCATGACTTCATTGACTTTGGGGAGCTCTAGGTCAGATGACTGCTGATCTTCCAGTTCCCATTAGTGGATATCAGTCGTACATAAATTTGTTGATCTACGGGTTCGCCTACATGACGATTTAGTTCGTGGAAGACCTTCCCACTTGTTAAGGGTTTTTTTGGATCAGATGACCGTTGATCTACCGGTTTACCTTCACGATGCTTTGGTTCATGAAAGACCTTCACATTCACGAAGGGTTTTATGGGTCAGATGATCGCTGATCTACCAGTTTACCTTCACGACACTTGGGTTCATGAAAGACCTTTGCATTCGCGAAGGGTTTTTTGGATCGGATGACCGCTGATCTACCAGTTCACCTTCATGATGCTTTAGTTCATGAAAGACCTTCATGTTTGCGAAGGGTTTTATTGTGGTCGGATGCCCGACGACAAGACGGCCTTGGAATGATAATTTATCGATGAGAGGAGTTTTGGGTTGTGTGTCCGTCGGCCTGACAGTCTTAAAGCAATGATTCATCGAATTCATGGGGAACTTTTTAGAATTAGCTCGAGATAACACAGTTTTATCGGTTCTTGTAGGCTACGATATTGAATCTGGTCGTTCGATGATCCTTTGGAAAAAAATTCTCGATGATGTTGGTTCTCAAAAGGGGATTGACATGACTCGTCGAGAGCATAGAAGCATTTCTTTCGTTGTGTTGTCTACAATGCCCCTAGTGTCCTGATATGGCTCATTTGGAAAAGAAGAGTAGACAAGAATCGATGAGAAGGCATCGCTTTAGGTTGTTATCCCATTCCTTAGTTGCTAGCTAGTTAGAGTGTTATTTTATAATCACCTTTTCATCTGATTTCATCAGTTAGCTGGAGTGCTTTTCTACTGGATCTTAGTAGCCTTGCTTGGGCAAAAGGTCCCCAAGGTCTTATAGCTCCTCCACCGTTTGGTATGTCCTTTGGCACACTGTCGGGTTTGCCTTCTTCTAATTGCACTACTTCTAGTCTTTTAGAACTGGTTTGCCTTTCCATAGGATTCTTCCAGAGTAGCAGGTTATTTCATCCTTTAATGATTCCTAAGGGCCTTGTTGCATACTGCATCCATCGCCCTTGCTTCTTCCATATGCTAGTCATACCTATAAAGAAGCAATTTCAAATCAGTTGTATTAAAGGTAAAGTTGGCATGATAAACTTCTTTGGATATTCTGTTGGTTGAATGGCTTCGGTGAATGTGTTTCTATTGGGGAAGATTCTCTAATCGTTGTTAGATCGGTCTGTTTTCAAGTTATGGCTACTTATAATGCTTGGAAATGACATATGCATGATTGTCCATGCTTGAATGATTGGAATTGTCAGCCGAGGCGAATCACTTATGATGGGGTCATGGATCAATGATGATCCCGAAAATTTTTCGAAGTAAGTGAGATCGGTCGGGGGAGACAAAGAAGGCTCCACAAGGTTGCATTCCAAAGTTCAAGGTATTCGGAGTCTATACGTCTGAGTTATGGGAAAATGAAGATGGATCAGCATTGATGGATTGGTGATATTTTACTTAGAGTCCAACCTGAGAAAATTTTCCATTTTCTTGGAATCAACACATGATTCGCTTGGAGTCATAGAATTTGAAGTGTTGGGTTGGCGACAAACATTGCTCGGAGCCATTTGCATGTTTTCTTGGAGAAAATCTTGGTTTCACCCAAGTCTGATTTTGGGCCAGAATCTCCTAAGTTTATTTCGAGTCAAATGGGTGATTGCCCAAGTTCGACTTCGAGTCAGGATTGAAGTGAGTTTTTCAACAACCATTTTGACGACTTATGATGATTTTCGACGATGACCATTCGTGATTCGATAGTGGGAGTTCCATGATAGGATTTGAAGCTGGTCAGTCGAGAGCGATCATAATATACCATGGGAGCTTGGCATTGAAATTGATCTTGGTTTATATCATATTTTCTTGGTTCTCCTGCCTCTAGGAGTATCGATTGAGTAGCAGTTCCTCGTCCATTTCTTAGAACTATGCTATGGCATGGGTTTTAAAGCTTCTTCTAACATTTTGCACGTTAGCATTTTTATCCAATTTGTCTTCCACAAATCGTTTGTCATCTTCAGAGCCGAAGAGAGTCACCGTTATATGCTCCCTTGGGGTTTTCACCCTAAAGTTTTGGTTTGTAGCCGGTGTTTTTGCAGTAGGTGCATTGTTAATGTTTTCTTCCATCATGATTCTTGGAGCTCCGTCCATTGCTTCCTTTCGACTATATCATGAGCCAAGCTAACTTTTTGGATCGCTAGCGATCCATACTTTCTGGCAATTATAGCTTCTGGCGATCCATAGTATATGGATCGCTAGCGATCCATGTACTTAACTAATTTTAGTAGTTAATCTTCTGGGATGCCTATAGGATAATTATGCGAGAGAGTTGATTGACCCACGAGCGAACATCATGGATCATTGGCGATCTATAGGAGATGGATCACTAGTGGCCCATTACCTTAACATGCGTTTGCTTGCTTTTTCTCCGATCCTTCTTGGTTGGTTCTTTTGTTTCCAATAGCAAACCTATTAAGCAAAGGTTGAGAATATAACTTCAGGACCTATGGGATCAAACGTAAATAACTAGATCTGAACCCTGAGTTCGATTCCTAATGAAAGCACCAAAATATTGACAAAAAAATGGACCAACACCCTGATTGAATTTGAAAGCACCAGCCCAATTCTGACAGTGCGATATCACAGATAACATATATAGAAAAAGAACAATAAAAGAAAGAAGACATAGAATTTTTATTGTGGTTCGACTATTAATGAAGCCTAGTCCACTTTATAGCTTTACTACAGACTGACTATTATTACAAAAGATGTTTGATTACAAGGCTTTGATTATCTTTAGCTAGATTGAATCCCCAAAGGTGGAATACACTAGAGAATCACAGTGAATTCCTTTGAAGATTTTGTGAGGGAGGTAGAGAGTGAAGAATAATCCCAGCAGAGCTTCAGCAACCAGTTCGGAGAAGATCCTCTTTATGTTTCAGGTAGGATGGTATTTATAGGGATCAAAGATCTTCTGGGCCATGCCATTTCATCAACTGCGCATCGGTAAGTAGGGAACGACCCTGGGGGTTAGCTCGCAAACCGAGCCATAACCACGGGTCGCTGGCAACCCATATATTTGGCTCGTAAACAAGCTAATGAGTTGGCTTTTTTCCAGTGCCTCCTTGGCTAGCTCAATTGAAGATTCAAAGGAGTGGCATGAGTCGCTAGCGATCCATAGAGTATGGGTCGCTGGTGATCCACTCACTTAGGATATTTTCTGGAGTTTGGTGTTTGGGATGTTTCTATGTTCTTATGTTACCGTTGTTCCGTTTTGATGACAATTTACTAGCTGTTTGCGCTCAACTGCTGAAGAATGTTGGTCTCCTGGTTTAGTCGATCCCAGTCATTGCCTTAGTAACATAGCTTGGCTCTTATTAACTCCTTGCCTTAGCCTTTCTGGTTAAGCTCTAAACCATTCTGAGAATAGAGATTGTTCTGCCTCCCATGGATCTTGTTGGGTTAAAACCCCGGGTAACAATACACACACACATATACATGTATATATACATACATATGCACGCACACTAAATATTTCTAGGCCTATGAAGATTGTGACCTAAAGTATCATTTGAATTTGAAAACAGAAAATTTCTCGAAGTCCAATACCATATCAACAAATGTACTATATATCCAATATTTACAATTTAATTGACATACATGTATAAAATAGAATCCATTATACTAAAATAATGGAATCAACATTAATAGAAACTTATAATTCAAATACTTTTATGCTATATTCATCTTCTATGTATAAAATTGAAAAGGGGAATTTCTATTTAAATTACAGAAATAGGTGGCACAAACTACGAACAAAAAAATTCATATCTTACACACCATTTCCCAATTTATTTTTTCAAATCCCTTAATCAGATACAACCAAAAAGATAAGAAGTGAAATTAAATGTAAAATATTAAAATTGTAATACTTACACAATTCCATTAATTTAATAAAGAACAATTAGGATTCTAACTTAAGAATTGACATTTTCTTTAGGGGAATTTCGAGGTTTTTTTGTGATATTTGCTTAAACGAAACTTCCCAAATGCATATATCAAATCCAAGTTATACTATACAATTACGAGAATAAGAAAGATTAAGATTTTCACTCACATGTTGTCCTTAGCTCTTCCGTTTTTGATTTGATATGTTTGCTTTAATCTTTAATAATCTCTTCTTTTAGAAATATACAAGGGTATTGTATACGAATTAGATTCATAAACTTAGGGATTGGAGCACAAAAGGATTAGAAATTAAATAATAAACATCTCAAATTTCTTACCTGAAAACCTAGAGTATTTTCGGAATCTTTTAGGAGAGAGACCGGCAGAGCTTTGCTTGGTTTCCAAAATAACATGTAAATAAAAATATGGGGGCTAGACTCTTATTTACAGTGATTAGAAAGTACCATAACCTTCAAAATTAGGTCGATTTAAAATAATAAAACCTGCACCATTCAAATGTAGAAAACCTTAGCCGTCATCAACATGAAATGGTTGACCGCTTCTACCCCACTGGTCGACCACTCGCGGTCGATCGGCTAAGGGTAGGCGGTCAACCGGTAGCTCTATTTTTGGAATATTTTGACTGTGTCGTTGCTTATTTTATTTTCTACCCCAATTGATCTTTAACGTTAAAATTAATTTTATCATTTATTAAATCTCCAAATTTACGTTTTGATTTCAAATTTAAGAATTATTTATTTATTTGAATTTGAGTTATATTTAAATTTATTCGGACCTGAAACTTCAAATGTCTATAAGTTTTTCATTTGAGATCTGTTTTCAAAACATTTTATATGTAAATTGATCAAAAAAATCGCCATAAATGCAGTTGCATAACTTCCATGGTCAAATTCTGACTTTTGCAAAAGAAATATTTTTAGCCTTATGTTATTTAATTGATTGATTAAATAGTTTATTTCTTATTAATTTTTATAGGGTGTTATAAATATTGTGGGTATGGTTGTTTCTCTCATGGACTTTCAACTATTGACTAGCATAACTCACCACTTTTCATTCCTGCATCAAGATCACACCCAATCCCATCCCGCAAGCGTCAATATACACTATAAATGCTTCGGTACCATCTGGTAATACTAAAAAAGGTGCACTAGTCGACGACTCCTTCAAATTGATATATCCATCCTCACACTATGAGAAAACCAAATGCTTCTTTGTAAGGCGGGTCAGTGCGGATAAATTTTTGTTATGTGCTTAATGGTTTTCCTATAATGATCTGCCAAATTAGCGAAACTCCTTACTTTTGTGGCATTCTTCGGCACATGCCAATCCTGTACTGCAACAACTTTACTAGGATCGACTGCTTGCCCTCTCTCAGTGATAATGTGTCCCAAAAAGTGTACCTCCTTGCACCAAAAGTGACATTTGGAAAATTTCATCTTCAACTGATGCCCACGGAGAGTATTGAGCACTTCTTCTGGATACAACCTATTCTCCTCCTCGTTTTTCGAATAGACTAATATTTCATTAAAAAACCGCCATGAACCTATTAAGTAACCCTCTAAAAACTTGACTCATCAGATCAGAAAAATAGGCAGGTGCATTGGTTTGTCCAAAGGGCATGACTAATCACTCATAAAGTTTGTCAGGTGTACGAAAACATCTTCTGAATACTATATCGGCCACATAAAGCTGATGGAATTCATTAGCCAAGTCATGTTGAGAGAACACCTTTGCTCCACCTAACTAATCAAAAAGATTGTCTATGCATGGCAACGTGCAACAGTTCTTTTTTTCATCTTATTCAGCTCATGATAATCGACACAAAGCCTCAAGAACAATCTGCCTTAGTGGCAAAAGAAACTGTGCTTCCCATTCTAAAATACTCCTCCTAAGGAAGCCTTTCTCCAACAGCTCATTCACTTGCTCATTCAGTTCATATCTTTCTTTAGGAGCTATTTGCCTTAAAGGTAAGGCAACAGAATGACGCTCTCCACAAGATAAATCTAAAACTCGATCTCTCTTTAGGGTGGAAGACTGGTAACCTCATAAAAGATATATGGATAGTCTCTAACTACTCACACTAAATAAAACTCATTGTGTGATAGGTCTAAAAAATAAAGGTAGCTTAACATAACTGAACCTTTAGGATCGTAATAAACTTCAAGACTACATCCACTACAAGTACCCAAACGAACAACCTTCCTATCACAATCTAAGATTGCCTCATACATAGTCATCCAGTCCATACCCAAAATCAGCTCTAACCCAGCAAAACATAAGAAAAGAGCATCACAATTGAACTCGAACCCAAAAATAAACAATTTAAAACCCCCACATATCATAGATAAATAAGTCGATCCTATAGCAGGGTTGATACAACTACCAGTTATGTAACTACACTAGTATCTAAGTGCAACTCATCTACAAGTCTACTCGAAATAAATGAGTGTGATGCCCCCATGTCAAATAAGGTGTAAAAAGATAAATCATTTGGAATTAACACACCTTTAATTACGACCTTCTTCCCCTTGTCTGCTATTTTTGGCGGGAACTCGAGCTTGGAACAACATCTAGTTCATAAGCTAAAACCACTTGGATAGAGGTCTTCAGCGGTGCTGGACACTCCCTCCTCATGTGCCCGAATTGATTGCAGTTGTCTTTGAGAGGTCTATCTTGTATTCCTTCACAAAATACCCCATCTTACTACATTTCTTGCACTTAAGCTCTAGCTTCTTAATATTTCCTTGGTCCCCCATTCTATCCTTGCATTAATTCTACCGAGGTATCTTTCCTCCTTTCTTCCTGGGCTCACTCTTCACTTCCTCCTTGGAAATAGTATTTAGCAAGGTCATCTCCACCAAACCCTTAAAAGTCACACTCATGGGAATGTGACTAAGGGCCAAATCTTGAAGAGGTTGATTTAGCCCCTTAGAAAACTTCAAAGCTTTCTTCTGAGGAGTATTGATCAAATCGAAGCCAAACCTAGCCAACTTATTGAACTGGTATTTGTTCATCGACCTCTCCCCTTGCTATAAATGTATGAACTTCTCCAATTGTACTCCATGCTCTACCATGAAAAGAAACTTCATCTTAAAACACCTCATAAAATCTCTCTAAGTCATCTCTCCCTCATCAATCTCTACCTACCACATACCATAAATTAAGAGCCTCTCCCTGTAAATGTCAGGCTAACTAGTTAATAACTATATTGATTACGTATCGATCAAATACCAATATGAGATATTTTGAAATGTCGTGGTAATATCGAATAATACCAGTAGAATACTGGACATGTGTTAAACATGTAATAAATGATGTTGTATTATGTTTTATTATTATGTTGATGTTAAGTAATCAAATATTTAGGTAAAAAATTACAAATTACTATCAAAGACTAATTGCGTATAGTATATAGATTTTAAACCATTTACTGAGATATTCCATTTAACACAAATCATAATACTGGTTTATAAGAATCGAGAAATTTTTATAATGTGCATCTTTATTATTTTCTTCATTTTTATACCACACTCACTGTTTTTTCAGTCACTAACCAATTATATTACTTCCCCCAATTTGGCTTATTTATAGTTTCATCATTTTTATTTTCACTTAACTTATCAAATAAAAAATTTGATTTGATATAAATTACTACTTTAACTCGTTCCTTATCGATATATCAAATATATAAGTTTACTGCTCTTCAACTTTTAGTTCTAGGTGCATGATAATAAATAATATAATAAATTTTCCTAAGCTAACTTACCAAATAGAAATGATGAACAAAAAATAAGTAAAAAGAGAAATTGCTGATCTTATCTTTAGTAGTAAAGTCTTCAAGAAAAATAAAACATATAAAATAATGGAAAAAATCGAGTTTTAGTTATTGAAAGACTAATAATGAACCCTAAAACCCTATGGTCAAAACTAAAAATTTAGTGCAATGGGATTTTTGGTATTGTGACGACCCGGAATTTTTAACAATTTAAATTGGAATAATTAAATCATTGAAATTCAAGATATTAAGATTTACTTGATAATTAAATCATTGAATTGTATAGTTTAAATATTGAATGTAATAATTGAGATTGGGTAAATTGTTGAATCTAAAAGTCTAAGGCTGTTTAAAATAATTTGAAGGCTTATAACCTATAATGATGATACTGAAGATAATAGAATTGTTGGAGATTAAAATTAAGGTGATTTGTTCAATTTTAATAATTTATCCTTTAAATCGATATTTAAAAATAGCCTTCCGAGACACAGTCTCGGAATTCGACGAAACCAGTTCCATTGGATCCGTAATAGTTAGTTATTATCGGATTTCAATTTTCGGAGCAGTCATAGTTGTCGTTTGACCCTGGCAGCTCGAAACGCTTAGATTTATTTGGATCGATTTAATTTAATATTGATCGTTTAATTCCGTAACTCGCACTTACGTTCAAATTGGCCTCTGAAACACGTTCCATTGTGTTCGGAATGCGGGTAAAACTTTAGGAACGCCTGTCGGCATGGTTGATTCGGGGTTCGGGGTTTTGCGTTTTGTGGAAACGAGATATTTTCATATTTAATTATTTAGTGTTCGCGTATGTCAGAAGCTTCCCTAACCTTTTACCGTGTCCTCGTCCCCTCTCTTACTTTTATCAGTAATTCAAACGAAAAAAAATGGCTGTTAAGTGAAATCGCGTCCCTCTTTCATTCAAATTTTAAAATTTTCAACCTAAATCAAATCATAATCAAGGGGCCGAAGCTGCTCGGGCTCGCGAGCAAGGCCGCGACCGATTTCGCATGGAGGAAGGGTTATCGCGTAGCGAGCGCTATCGCGTGAGCGCGTGGGTGATGGCGTCAGGGTCTGGTACGCGGAAGCCTATGGAGTCGATTGTAGAATCGTCTTGGGTTTGAGGTGGTTGGAAGTGGGTTGCTGGTCGTGCACGAGGCAGAGGGGGATTTGGTCGCGGCGATTGTTTCAGTTGAGATGGCTGATGCGATTCGAAGAGGTGGAGGGGGCAACTTTGATTGTGGGGTTCGCGATGTTCAATTGGATTAGAAGAGGTGAAGCTTCAATTGGATTGTGGTGAAGTTGCGACTTTGTGATTTGGGTAAGGTTTTTGTTGTTACTTTTATTTATTTATTTATTTTATATATGACTAGAACCAGGAAATAATTTATTGATAAGATTTAGAGAACGAGAATTTTTAAAGGCAATATAAATTGATTTACAAGAAAATATTTATTAAAAGGAAATTTAAATGTTCGAAAATAAATCATTGGTTTGAACCCGACTTATTAGCTTAAAATAATTTACTGGTTAATTAAAATTATAAAATGGATAATAAACTGTGCAATTAGTCAAATATTAATAAAACCATAATATATTTATTCAAGGTCAAAAATCGAGAAACCAAGGCAATATTGGGATGGATTGCAAATAAAGGCAAAGGTGTGTAAATCTCACGCTGTTGGATTTTTATTAAAATTTAAATGGTTAAATTTAAATAATTGGTTGAATGATTAAATTGATTGGATGTGCAATGATGATGATGTGACTTTGGTTATTGGTTGGTTCTCGAGTTAATTGTTTTCTTGACTCGAAGTATTTGGATTTTTAGTTGTTAAACTTAATTCATAAATAGGAAAATGGTTTTGTTTTAAAGTTAATAAGGGCTTGATGATTGAGATTCATTAAAATAGTAGGGTAATTAAAGTGGATAATTTATTAATCCAATTAATTAATGATTTGGGTTAATTAATTTAGTAACGAATGAGTTGAATTAATTAATTAAGTTTCAAGTAAACTAATTAAGTGTAGGTAATTCAGAATAATAATCGAATGGTGTGTCAGGTAATTTCTTAATGAAATCAATGAAATATAATTACTTTGCGGAAGAAAGCAAGAGATTAAATGAGATAATTAATTAAGGAATAAGTAATTCATTTAATGAAGTAAATAAAAGATAATTAAATATATGTGGAGGTTGTTTGAGAGTGATTAATATCGGGGTTTAATTAATGTAATTAATTTGGATTAGGATAAATGGAAATGAAAATGGAATTCACAATTTATATAATCAAGGATGTAATTTAAGATGAATTAATCAATATAAGTGACTTATGAGAAGTTAACTAATATGAGTAGTTAAGGGAATGTAATTAATATAGTTTATTAATTAATTTATGAAGTAATTAAGATTACTTATTGATTTTGGGTTAAGAATAATTAATATCGTGTAATTAATTGGAGATAATTACTTGAATGCAATTGAAAGATAGTTAATCAAGTGTGATTAATTAAAATGAATAATGAAGAGTTGATTAATTAATTGATTTGGAATTAATTAACGTTAAATGAAGGAATCTAAGTGATTGAGGTTTGAAATTTCAATTAAATCAATTGAATTGATTTGTTGATTAAGCTGCTTATGGATGATTGAGTGGTATTGGATGTTTTGAATGAGTTGATATCTCTAATATGAAATATTGTGAATTTCATTTGAATAACTTGGATTAGGATAACATGAGTTTCGAAGAGACCGGGGTCAGGTATTTGGAAAATACCCGAAACCACTTCGAATATTTATATATTGATTTGTGAAATCAATAGGCTGGATTGAAATGATTTAAGTAGACTGGAATATTTATCTAAGTTTGGTACTTAGAAATTGATAGTTGAAATAAGTGTTGTCTCTAGCAAATTGTTAATTGGTTAAATTGATATAAGTTACCCGGGATTATATAAGTTGTTTGTTTTGGTATTTCATGTTAGATGGGTTTACTCACGCTGGTTTCCAGCCTGACCCGGGTGTTACTTTTGGGTAATGCTCGGGTCAGACCGAGTATTACAGATTTTCAGGTAGGTACATTCTGGAGCTCAGGAGGCGAGCTGGATGGCAATATCGTATAGAGTATTCCGCTATATTTATATTATTGTTAATCCGAGACTTGATAATTGTAAATATTCAGTGACTGTATATAATGTGAAACCCTGATGTATATTAAATGTAATCGATAGATGTAGTATTATTTTGTAAACTGTTATTATTATTATTATTATTATAATATTTTATTCGCTGCGAATGTGAGCTGTTGATGTTTCTGTTCTTCTTCTTCTATCTCTTTCTTCTTTTTCATAACTATCTGGAATTTTCGGGTTCGAAAATTTCGGGTCGTTACATTTGGTATCAGAGCTGAAAGGTTAAGCGAGAACCTGGGCTCTGGTGGGGATTACTCATTGAATAGAGTCCGTAGTACTCTAGAATGAGTTGAGTGTGTATATATATATATGAGAGCGTACTTGTTATTTCCTTATAAAGATTTTAAGTGATTTTATATAAAATATATATTTTGATATATAAATTAATATTCCCTTCTAATAAATATTTAAGTGATTGGTTGTTAATTATTGGAATTAAAATTAAGGAATAATATAATACAACCAAACTGAAATTTAATAAAGATAAGTTTGAACTGGATTCAAACTGAAACTGAAGTTTAGAATTTGAATTAAATTAAGTAAGAACAAAAATACAACTAAATTAAAATTTAATTGATTGAAAATGAAATTTTAAATCTAATCCCAGAATTTGAAAATTTGGGTTCAAAGTAATGTGAAATAATAAATAAGCATTATTTGGATAATTGGGACTTGTTGGAAACAATGGGTTGTTTGAAATTTGATTTGAATTTAAAACTAAAGGTGGTTTAAAATTGTAAAACATGGCTAGGAGGGCCAAGAAATAAATATGCATATATGTACGGATATACATGATATCAAAGATAATTTGAAATAAACTCTAAGAGGTTGAGTTTTGATTTTTCCCTAAGTGTGATGTAAACACCTAAAGTGATATAAGTTTGAACTTATAGGAGGGAAGGAATTTTGAAATTTGAAGTGGGAATTCGAATTTGAGTAAGGTTGATTGGATTAAGTAAATTGGAATTTAACTTTGGGAAGTTAAATAAGTGTAGAAAAGCAACCAGAATTGGAAATTTCGAGATGAAATTGGAATTTAACTTGGAAGGTTAAATGGTTGAATTGAATTGGAATTTGTGTGATCTCGAAAGGGTTTGAGATCTAAAAATTTAAAATGGATGGACGTTTTAAAATAAATTGGATGATATCCTCCTATAGTAAATAAAAATCTTTAAATTGAGAGTGGAATTGTATAAATAAAATAAAATAAGTTTGAATAATTGAATTGTAAAATAAACTTGTTTAAGAACTGGCTTCAAACTGGAAAATTAAATTGAATAATAAATTAATATTTTAAAATAAAATTGTATTGAACCTTGAAATACATAAGTAAAAATAGTTTAAAATGAGAATTTTGAGAAATTGGGCTCAGAAATTAGAATGATTATACACTTTGATTTAAAGGTTAATTTGGTTTAAAGAGTTAAACCAACCTTTGAGAATTTAACTCGAATTTCTATAATTCGAGATAGTTTAAATTCAAGATTTAATTGAATTAGTTTAAAATTGAATTTGGTTTGAAGTAATTGGATTGGTGATTGAAGATGTATAAGTTTAAAAATTTTAAATGGGAAATTGATTGGATTAAATTGAAGTGATTTGGATTCTGAAATTAAATTGATAATAATTCAAATTGATTGGAGTAGTATGAAATTATAATTAAAATTGAACAGGATTTAAAATCAACTAGAATTTGATTAAATTGAGGAAGGAATCAAGATTGATTCAACTTGAATTGGGGATTAATCAAGTCCAATGGAATTTGGAGTTATTTGAATTGGAATTGGGTCAATTTAAATGAAGATTTAAATTGAATTGTTGGGAAGGTGAACAGTTGGCTCTTGACTACTTTCAATATAAATTGTTTTGATATAAACTTATTTTTTTAAGCTACTAAATATATACAACCTTTCTTTCTTAAAGCCATATTATTTTATATACTTGTTTACGATTATTTTTGGGGCTATTTAACCATTTTTCAACTGTTAACTAAACTAATTACTATTTTTCAACTATTTCACAAACTAATTTCTATTTTACAACTATTTTGCAATTATCTACAAATTTTGAAACTATTCAACTATTTCTTAACTATTTTACAGTTAGTTGCCTATTTTACAGCTATTTTGCAAACTAATAATTATTTTTCCACTACTTATTTATTTTTAGAATTTTCAAGCTATTTTCTAAATATAAACTGGTCGGAGTTCAAACTGTTATTAATTTAAATACCCAACTGAGATAAGAATTGAAGCATAAAAGGGGTTTTATACAAGTTTGAAATGATCCAAAGTTTTAAAAATTATATCTATCTGTATATATATATATAAAGGATCTTATGAGGATTTTGGAAAAGGTTTTGAGAACCTTTGGATTTGGAAAGGCTTTTGATTTCTGGGTAAAATCAATATGAGAATTTGGAAAGCCTAGTTTGGAAATTATCGATTTTGGAATAATCGATTTTGTATAAATGGGTTTTGTATGAGATCATACTAGGTGTATGATTTGAAGATACTATATGTGTATAGTATAAAATGTTTTGATGATGACTCTGGGGAAAAAGGCGCTCCCTTGAAATGAACTTCTCAGGAGTGCCACGGGGTGGTGCTGCCTTGAGCCCCAAGGGGTTTTCTAAAGTTGATCGTGTGAGGAGTCCGGACAAAACTAGTTCCTGAGGATTATTGGGTAGCGTAAGTCGATGGTGTTGATGCCTACGGAGGCATTTGGGTTATGCTGTGACGACAGTGTAACTCGATGTCGCTGCGATCTACTGTGGGGACCATAGCGAAAATCGTATGGAGGATGAGTGTCTACGGTCTACACTTGATTTTGCCGGGAAGGCAACACAACATCGGTAGACTGCGATCTATGGTCAAGTGGAGTGGAGAAGTTTCATTTTTGGCAGAGAAATTCGATGGCGTTGATGCCTACAGTTATATGGGTTTTTGCTGTGATAGCTACGTAACCCCAGTTGTAGCTGCGATCTGTCGTGGGTTCCATGGTGTAATCGAGGGGCGCAGAGGCCTACAGTTATCCGTGGATTTTGTCGGGATGGCAACGTAACCATCGGGTTAACTGCGATCGTGGATGGGGGTGATGATTTCCAGAGCATTCTCACCAAGATATTCCCTCTGTTTTCAAAAACTGTTTGCGATATTTTCAATAAAATTATTTTCCAAATGTTTTAACTGGGTGTTGAAAACGGGTTTACCAAGTACTTATAGATTTTCAGTCCTACGCCTGATCAACGTATGACTGAATTTCTATGAGAACAAGGATGAACTGGTTGAGGCATCGAGTTATAAAAGTATTTTTATTAAAAGCTATTTTAAATAGTATTATCTAAATTTAAAGGCATTTTTAAATAAAGGTGTTGGAATTGTGAAAGATGAAATAAATCCAAACTAGAACTAAGGAAGACAAAATTTGAAATCAGGAAAAAAATAAATTAATGAAGTGATTTTTGTAATTGATTTAGAAATTGGAAATAAGCTAATTGGTTAAATAATTGTTTGATTGGGTATGTTAATAAAATTTAACTTGGGTAAACAAATGGTTGTAAATTAATAATGGAATTTGTTAGTGAATTAGAATTGTAAATAGAATTCAACTTGGATTTGATAATGAATTGAATAAGTGAAGATGCTATAAAATGCAAATAAAATAGAGTTGGATTGAAAATGTGATGGTTGACTTACAAATAAAATTCAAGGGTGATTTGAATAATATTTAATGAAATTTGTAAGTAAATTGGATATAAGAGAAGTGATTATAATAGAAATGGTTTGAGTTGCAAAACAAAACCCAAGTGAATAGAAATAAATTGAGAATGACCTTATATTGATAAAATAAATTCGATAACGAATTAAGTAAGTAAATTTAAAATTTAAAATGGGTTAATTGAGTTAAATATTAAATGGATTAAGTCTGATTGAATAAAAAAACTAAATTAAGTTGTGATTGGAATTGGATTATCAGACTGAACTTAAATTTGGAGGTATATTAATTTGAAGTATAAATGAATTAAGTATGTGCTTGGATATTATTTTGATAAAGTGAGAAGGTGAATTTAAAATTAAAATTTAAAATTGATGGGCTAACTGAATTTAATGGAAGTTGATTAAATAAGGATCAAATGGGAGTAAACTTAAGTTGATGTTGGAATAAATTAAAGTAAATTAACTTAAGTTTAAAATTTATGGAAGCTCGCTTCGAATAAGAGTGGAAACTCATTAAATAAAGGCTTGGATTAATTTAATCTGGGAATGGCTTGAAGTATACAAGAATGGAATGTGTCGAGCTAAATAAATGGTTGGTTAATAAATTAGAAATGAAATGAAATTAAATTCAGAATGAGTTGAAATTAATTTGAAATAGTTATAAACTAAAATAGATGCCTTATTAAGTGAATATCGTCAAAATTTGCATGAAATAATTATCGTTTGGCGTAAAACCAAAGAAATTAAATTCTATGAGATAATAGAGTTTAAATAAATTTGATTCTGAATCATTTGAAGTGAATATGAGCTTGTTTGGATTATAAATCAATGGAATGTCAGAAATTGAGTTGTGAACCACTAAAACTTAAATGAAACGACATATGAATTGGTTGAAAGGAAATTGAATTAGCTTTAAAGCATATAAATTGTTTATGGGAAGTGTTTGGTGCTTGATGTTTAGTAATGTATATGTTTAGCTATTGAAAGTAAGTAGAATGTTAATAAATTTTCTATATATGGCGCTTACATATTTAAATTGAGTAAGTACAGGTACCTGAAGGCCATTTGGCTGGATTTGGATTGCACTAATTGCTAAAATAAATAAGTCGCATGCTTAAAATGCTAAATAAGGTACGCCTACGCAATACAAATAGGAAATATGAACTGTTTTTGCTTTTTCCGACCGTGTGGGTCGATGTATATATATTTATATCTCTTGTCAAATTGCAAAAGCTCCTCCGTACAAAGGAGACTCTGCCAAAATTTTCCGAAAATTTTGGGAGTTAGAAAATTTTTGAAATTTTTTGAGAAATTTTTGTTAAGCAATTAAACGATTTTAAATATGAAACTGAAATAGATTAATAAATGGAACTAATAAGACTCAATTATAAATGGAAAATAAAACTTTAATATTCAAAATTGAAATAAATTGGATGCGTATGAAAATGGGAAAAACTAATTTGCATAAAAGTAGAAGTGAAACTTCTGTAAGGAAATGTATAAAATGATTTGAAAAGTCATGATTGAATATTGTTGTTAAGTAAGATATGCAGGTATTAAAGGGGGAAAGAAAATCGAATTTGATTCCAAAAGAAAAATGTGAATTGCCCGACAAAAAGGTATGTATTTTAATTTCTGTATGAAATTGGATTGGGTTTTTGGATGTAGCCACTTGGCTTTTGTTTTCTTTTGGTATTTGGGAGCCCGTAGAGGCCTTTTGTAGTAGTACCGAGCTAGCCGCACAAAGGAGACGCTGGCAAAAAATTTCGGGAATTTAGAGAGTTAGAAAATTTTTGAGAAAATTTGGATAATTCTAAATTTAGTTTTAAATTGAAGTTTGAACGATTGAGAAAAAGGGTAAACGGGTATTGGTCCATTCTTCCTAAATAGAAATTTCGGGGACGAAATTATTTTAAGGGGGGAGGAATGTGACGACCCGGAATTTTAACAATTTAAATTGGAATAATTAAATCATTGAAATTCAAGATATTAAGATTTACTTGATAATTAAATCATTGAATTGTATAGTTTAAATATTGAATGTAATAATTGAGATTGGGTAAATTGTTGAATCTGAAAGTCTAAGGCTGTTTAAAATAATTTGAAGGCTTATAACCTATAATGATGATACTGAAGATAATAGAATTGTTGGAGATTAAAATTAAGGTGATCTGTTCAATTTTAATAATTTATCCTTTAAATCGATATTTAAAAATAGCCTTCCGAGACACTGTCTCGGAATTCGACGAAACCAGTTCCATTGGATCCGTAATAGTTAGTTATTATCGGATTTCAATTTTCGGAGCAATCAAAGTTGTCGTTTGACCCTGGCAGCTCGAAACGCTTAGATTTATTTGGATCGATTTAATTTAATATCGATCGTTTAATTTCGTAACTCGCACTTACGTTCAAATTGGCCTCCGAAACACGTTCCATTGTGTTCGGAATGCGGGTAAAACTTTAGGAACGCCTGTAGGCATGGTTGATTCGGGGCTCGGGATTTTGCGTTTTGGGGAAACGAGATATTTTCATATTTAATTATTTAGTGTTCGCGTATGCTAGAAGCTTCCCTAACCTTTTACCGTGTCCTCATCCCCTCTCTTACTTTTATCAGTAATTCAAAAGAAAAAAAATGGCTGTTAAGTGAAATCGTGTCCCACTTTCATTCAAATTTTAAAATTTTCAACCTAAATCAAATCGTAATCAAGGGGCCGAAGCTGCTCGGGCTCGCGAGCAAGGCCGCGACCGATTTCGCACGGAGGAAGGGTTATCGCGCGGCGAGCGCTATCGCGTGAGCGCGTGGGTGATGGCGTCAGGGTCTGGTATGCGGAAGCCTATGGAGTCGATTGTAGAATCGTCTTGGGTTTGAGGTGGTTGGAAGTGGGTTGCTGGTCGTGCACGAGGCAGAAGGGGAGTCGCGGCGATTATTTCAGTTGAGTTGGCTGATGCGATTCGAAGAGGTGGAGGGGGGCAACTTTGATTGTGGGGTTCGCGATGTTCAATTGGATTAGAAGAGGTGAAGCTTCGGTTGGATTGTGGTGAAGTTGCGACTTTGTGATTTGGGTAAGGTTTTGCTGTTTTTATTTATTTATTTTATATATGACTAGAACCAGGAAATAATTTATTGATAAGATTTAGAGAATGAGAATTTTTAAAGGCAATATAAATTGATTTACAGGAAAATATTTATTAAAAGGAAATTTGTTCAAAAATAAATCATTGGTTTGAACCCGACTTATTAGCTTAAAATAATTTACTGGTTAATTAAAATTATAAAATGGATAATAAACTGTGCAATTAGTCAAATATTAATAAAACCATAATATGTTTATTCAAGGTCAAAAATCGAGAAACCAAGGCAATATCGGGATGGATTGCAAATAAAGGCAAAGGTGAGTAAATCTCACGCTATTGACTTTTTATTTAAATTTAAATGGTTAAATTTAAATAATTGGTTGAATGATTAAATTGATTGGATGTGCAATGATGATGATGTGACTTTGGTTTTTGGTTGGTTCTCGAGTTAATTGTTTGCTTGACTCGAAGTATTTGGATTTTTAGTTGTTAAACTTAATTCATAAATAGGAAAATGGTTTCGTTTTAAAGTTAATAAGGGCTTGATGATTGAGATTCATTAAAATAGTAGGGTAATTAAAGTGGATAATTTATTAATCCAATTAATTAATGATTTGGGTTAATTAATTTAGTAACGAATGAGTTGAATTAATTAATTAAGTTTCAAGTAAACTAATTAAGTGTAGGTAATTCAGAATAATAATCGAATGGTGTGTCAGGTAATTTCTTAATGAAATCAATGAAATATAATTACTTTGCGGAAGAAAGCAAGAGATTAAATGAGATAATTAATTAAGGAATAAGTAATTCATTTAATGAAGTAAATAAAAGATAATTAAATATATGTGGAGGTTGTATGAGAGTGATTAATATCGGGGTTTAATTAATGTAATTAATTTGGATAAGGATAAATGGAAATGAAATTGGAATTCACAATTTATATAATCAAGGATGTAATTTACGATGAATTAATCAATATAAGTGACTTATGAGAAGTCAATTAATATGAGTAGTTAAGGGAATGTAATTAATATAGTTTATTAATTAATTTATGAAGTAATTAAGATTACTTATTGATTTTGGGTTAAGAATAATTAATATCGTGTAATTAATTGGAGATAATTACTTAAATGCAATTAAAAGATAGTTAATCCAGTGTGATTAATTAAAATGAATAATGAAGAGTTGATTAATTAATTGATTTGGTATTAATTAACGTTAAATGAAGGAATCTAAGTGATTAAGGTTTGAAATTTCAATTAAATAAATTGAATTGATTTGTATGTGATTAAGCTGCTTAGGAATGATTGAGTGGTATTGGATGTTTTGAATGAGTTGATATCTCTAATATGAAATATTGTGAATTTCATTTGAATAACTTAGATTAGGATAACGTGAGTTTCGAAGAGACCGGGGTCGGGTATTTGGGAAATACCCGAAACGACTTCGAATATTTATATATTGATTTGTGAAATCAATAGGCTGGATTGAAATGATTTAAGTAGACTGGAATATTTATCTAAGTTTGGTACTTAGAAATTGATAGTTGAAATAAGTGTTGTCTCTAGCAAATTGTTAATTGGTTAAATTGATATAAGTTACCCGGGATTATATAAGTTGTTTGTTTTGGTATTCCATGTTAGATGGGTTTACTCACGCTGGTTTCCAGCCTGACCCGGGTGTTACTTTTGGGTAATGCACGGGTCAGACCGAGTATTACAGATTTTCAGGTAGGTACATTCTGGAGCTCAGGAGGCGAGATGGATGGCAATATCGTATAGAGTATTCCGCTATATTTATATTATTGTTAATCCGAGACTTGATAATTGTAAATATTCAGTGACTGTATATAATGTGAAACCCTGATGTATATTAAATGTAATCGATAGATATAGTATTATTTTGTAAACTATTATTATTATTATTATTATTATTATTATTATTATTATTATATTTTATCCGCTGCGAATGTGAGTTGTTGATGTTTCTGTTCTTCTTCTTCTATTTCTTTCTTCTTTTTCATAACTATCTGGAATTTTCGGGTTCGAAAATTTCGAGTCGTTACAGGTATGGTCTATAAATTATCGTTCACCATATACAAAAAAATATTGAGAATGCGAAGATATTTATTCGTAAATATATTTTCTCCAACACATACAATAATGAACAAATAATGGCGATAATATTTTAAGTGATATTTAAAAAATATTTATCTTAGGAGCGATATGAGACATATCGGCGATATATCTACGATATTATTGGATATTAACTACATAAATGTCAGGCAACAAGCTGTCTTCTAACGTCATCTCAAAGACCCATCAATCCAAAAATCCTCTCACAAGTACGAATCCATGCCTTTGAGTCCACATATGACTAGGTCTTCATATACGGCTTCCCTCCAAGACCCACCAAGTCCTTACATAGCTTGACAAAATCCACGGCAGGTGGGTGGACATGAACTACACTTGTGCTCGCTCAATGGGTTTCCTATTCGGGTTAAGCTTAGCTTGTCCTCACACTTGCAGATATCGACGGAACCATATCGCGACGTTCTCGCTGGGAATCTCGGTTGCATCACCTAAGCCATGATCAACAAGATTTCTCATCCTCTTTATCTATGATTTAGGAATTATTAGCAACTTTTCCATAGATGGTATTGGAAAGAATAAGTGATAGCATTTTTTGGTATTATATTTATATATAAATCCTTAAAAATCTTTATATATATGTGTGTGTGTACAAACTTTTTAGAAACCCACATGAAAAACTTTTAAAAACCTTTTTGTAAAAAATAATTCCAGGTACATTCTCTTAATAGCCCCTAACTCCTAAGGAATTTTAAACGTATGCTCAAACACCAAGTGTGACAACACGCATCTTTAGACACATCGATCCAAAGCCTAGAGTGACTTTTGGACTTACATCATGCAAAGAAGTATGAGCTATCGAGTTTTTAAACATCGTAGAGACTAAGAATATAAAGATAAAATCTAAGACATTCTACGCTTTCAGATCTCACAATGAAAGGTATAGAAAATAGTCATCTCAGCGTATATTCTTGAAACATAGTCTCAAAACATGTCATAATCTAGAGTTCATAGAAATACAACATATAGTTTGATAAATACTAAGTATGATAATTCATGGAAAGTGTTGAAAATTAATAAGAAATCTCAAGGCCAAGCTTACCTCTCCACATACTAGATCTACGCCAATCACCTGCTGCCCTGTCCTCTTATGGTGGGGAAAAAAGGAAAGGAGTGGGTCTGATAAAAGTCTGGTGATAAGTTACATCATTAATGTACGGTGTGTTTGCACAAAAAATGGACAAACGCCTCCAAGTCATATGAATTAGTTGATTTTATGTTGTTTCTAGTGATTTGGGTGATTTATGCAAATATATAAAAAGCAGGGACTAAACTGTAAAAGACACACAGATTTATAGTGGTTCGGCCGGAACGTGCCTACGTCCACTTTATATGGTATTCTCCTTTTTCTTTCAGATTACAAGTACAAAGCTTTGTACACAAGTATATGAAAGTTGTTTGAAAGTTTCTTCCGTGCTTGAGCTCTCAAACTTGTCTGCCATTGTTGTACCCCTGCCCCTCTATTTATAGAGTGAGGCAGGGGGCTGGGATCTTGGATGTATGTAGCTGCTGGTGGGCCTGGGCTGAAGCAATCTGGCCTAGTGATGTTGGTTCGGTATCCACTTGGTCCGGTAGTGGTTGGAGTGGGTTGGTTCGGCATGAGGTTGGTTCGGTGGATAGGTGGTTCGGCAGGAGCTTGGAGGAGGTTGGTTCGGCAGAGTCTGGTTTGGTGATGGTGGTAGGAAAGGGGTGGTTCGGTAGTTATGGGTAGTGGGTTGGTAATGCTCCGGTTCGGCAATGCATGGACGTGGATTTTGGACCGGTAATGCTTCCTTTTCTTTGGTTCGGTGGTGGTGAAAACGAACCCAACACTTGCCCCCCAAAGTAGGGCATATGCCTGCATATGGCGTGCTTTGTTTTGTTATCATCCGGTATCTAATGCCGAACCATCTGGTCCGGTTATTGTTTTTGCTTATAAATAGGGGCCACGTGCCTTCGTTCCACTTCCGTCATTTGAGACAGCCGGATCACCTTAGTGCCGAATCATTTAGTGTCGAATCATCTAGTGCCGAATCATCCAGTGCCGAGTCATCCAGTGCCGAGCCATCTAGTGCCGAATCATCTAGTGCCGAATCATCCAGTGCCGAGCCAGGTGCGTTTCCCTTGAGTTTTCTACGTTTCACCGAATGAGCATAAGGACACATAGTACCGAATGAACTTACGTGCCGAATGACATTCAAACCTTGAATTTTTCCATGCTTCAAATTACAAGTGAAATTCCAGACTACATCGTTCATATGTTTACTTCCTTGTGTTGCAGATAAATGTCTCGCAAAGTGGAAACTCGATCAGACAAGAGAAAATCCACAGACCAAAGTGAGCCACCCGTTGTGCCCCCTGCCCAGCCAGGACCAGCTCGACAGGGACCTGCCCCGAGGTCATTAGTGGACGGATATGGTCCTCAGGAGCTCTTGAATTCTCCTCCTGACTGCTTTCCTAGCTCTCTCAGAGAGGAGCAGCTTGATGTTATATCCCGCTCCTTTGGGATTGATAGATCACTTATGCTGTTGCCGGGGGACGGAGTGATGCCGTACAATCCTCCTGAAGGATATTTCGCGTATAGCCGATACCATTGCATGTGCGGGGCCATTCCTCCGATCAATGCATGGATAGTCAGCTTCATTACTTACCTGAAAGTGGCTCCTTTTCAGCTTCAGCCCAACTCCTATGCCATCTTAGTGTGTCTATTCGTTATCTTCCAGAGGAGATATGGGCGCCCCCTTCTAACCGGGAAATCCGATATCTATATAATCTGAGGGGCTACAAGAAGGGGTCTCCGTACATTAGTTTAGAGTCGGCCGTGTCCTTCAAGCCGGTCTTGGACTTATACTCGAAGTTTACCATGTTTAAGAAGGAATGGTTCTTCGTCAAGGACGACTCCGTTTCTTTTCGCCTTTTCACTTCTGGATGTAAGTTGAATTCCACTTGTAATTTCTTTGTCCCGATTGCAATGCTTCTTCTTATATGCTTTTATTTCTTGTTAGCGACAGGTGGCTTTGCGGTCGTGGAGAATAATTGCCTGATACAGATGGCCGCGGAGATAGAGGCTATCTCTGGAAGGGACAGGTCGGCTTCTTACCTAATCAGGAATGCCACTCTCCTGCAGCAACCTGATTCTGCCACGTCAATCCGTGGTTAAGCAGAGAGATACAGCCGAGGAAAGGACTGCTAAATCTAAAGATGGGGCTACTGCGAAGTGCAGCAAGAGGAAGCCTTTTAAAAAACATCCCATTGTCGGAGGTAAGAAGCACAAGAAGTCCGACGGCCCTTCCCCTAGCACGTGCCTAATGACTCCGGGGGAGGAAGACGTGGAGGAGGATAGAGGTGAAGGCGAAGGAGGCGATGTAGGAGGAGAGGCAGAGAGCGGAGACGACAGAGAAGGTGATGGTGGTGGTGATGGCGCCGGGGCTTTGCCTCCTGGGCAAGCAGGCGAGATTCAAGAGTGGACGGATGATGCCTTCCGCCAGGCTTTTGAGGGGCTGGAGGAAGGATCAGCCTTGGTGGAGAAATCGAAGAGGTCTGATAAGGCCGGGTCCGGTGCCAGCCTATCTTCTGAGAGTATTTCAACTAAGGCAACTCCGGCGGTTCAAGGTGAATTCTTAACTCCTTCTTTTAACTTCACACGCTTCTTGAGTCGTAGTTTCATACATGCTTGTAACACTTGGTTTTTTCTTATTCCAGGAATGGGTAAGGTGGCCAAGACATCAGATATTCGGCACCACCTTGAACAGTATAAGTTACTCAAAGTTTCCACCAAACCAAAGCCGTCAGCTAGCCGTCCTGGAGATGCGGTCAGATATCGCCCTCTTCTCGGAGTTATTGAAGAAGATATGCAAAGGAGAAAGAGGGGCCGATCTTCGTTTGAACCTTCACCTGGCCGTCAGCCCCCAGTCCAGCCTATCCATGATATTACCGAGGAGGATACTGAGCTTATACCTTCCCCACATCCGTCCGAAAATCCAACCGTCACCCCGATAGACCATCCTGCTTTGGTTCGCAACCCATTTGCCAGCCATCCTGATCTGGACCCGAGTTTTCAGGATATCTCTTTTGACGAGGCCACGGGTGAGCACCTTCTTCCTCGCAACCCCATGGTACGGGTGCTTGATGAGGCTAAGTCTTTAGACCTCGATTTGCTTACTACTCGGATAGTTACCATGGGGGACGAAGACAAGGCTAATATTGATCGGGTCGCCGAGGAGACCAGGAAGTTGATGGGGAATCATGCCCGTCTGGTCAAGGCTGGAGAGGAGATTGGGAGTGCTAATATTCGATTGCGGCTAAAGGTTACTGATCAGGCCAAACAGCTTGTCGATCAAGCCATTCAGATTTCTCAGCATGAGGCAGCCTCCAGGCGGTTGAAGGGGACTATGGAAGAGGCTAGTAGGCCAGAACTACGAAAGATGGAGGCCACCTGCAAGGAGCGGATTGACATAGCCATTGCTACGGTGGATGAGGTCCGGAGGGCGGATCTCGAGCAGGTAGAGGAGTTATCTGGAAGGCTTGAGGCCGCAGAGCTTGCTCAGGCCAGGCTAAAGGAAGAGATGGAGGAAATAAGGAGGTCTCTCCAGGCTGACCGCTTGAGATATCGATCGGAGAGGGATGTTTCCATCGCTAAGTTGCTGTCCTCCGAGGCCCGAGTGAGGGAGTTTTAGGAGAATGAGGGGATGATGGACGAGATGTTGCAGGATATGTACTTCCGTACTTGGAAGCAAGCTAATCTATCCTGGATGGATGACTATCCCCGGGTCATGGCCAGGATATATCTCCGGGCTTTAGAGGAGGCCAAGGCCGATGCGGATAAGGAAGGTGGAGCGGCATTCAGGATGGATGTGGTTACCGCCCAGTTCTCAAAGGAGGAGAAGGTAGCGGTGAAAGAGGGCATGCGGCTACTTGCTGCGGAGGAAGCCGGTGTGCAGTTGGGGGATGAGGACCAAGGAGTGGGTGTTGGTGAGTTTTCCCTTTTTAGCTTTTCATAACTTGATCGTTCGTTGTCGGTTTAATGGACTCTTTTCCCGAATTGGACAGGTGGGGCCTCTGGTCATTATGCTGGGAGCTCCGATCCTGCAGTCAAGTAGATTCGAAAAGCTGGTAGGACGAGGGTGGAGCACGGGCGCAGTTGGTTATTTTATTTGGTCTGTTTGACATTCCTGTACATGCTAGTTCAAAACATTAATGTACTCTCTAAGTTGTAATTATGTTATTGAACGTCTTTATGTGAGTTTATAACATAAGCCGATTCTGTTATATTTTAAATGCTGTTATTATTTTGAAGTGCTGTATAAAAAACGTAGTTATGCATATGCCTGTGATTCAATTGTGTTCGATGTTAAGCTTTTGCTCGAAATATAATCTAATGTTTTGCAATGTTATGAATAAGTCATAGCTATATGATTATGTACAAGAGAAAAGAGTACTGCCCTTCATGTTCTGGTTGCAGGGGGTAGCTTTGGACATCTTGTGTAATTGACCATGGATGCGGCTGAGTGCCTTGTCACCCAGTTCGCGGGCTCAGATTCTTGTGAGCGAATGCCTCCTATTTAGTGTCCTGTACTTTGGGGACCGTTATGCAGGATACAGGAAAAGTATTTAAATGGAATGTAAATATAGGAAAAGTAAAACTTCCAGTCACGGAAGGCCGTCGATATGCTTAAGTTCGTGGCAAACGGGTTTTGTAGTCACTTTCCCTAGCTGTGGGTCTTGGAGACCTTTGTCACCCATTTTATGCCTCCACGGGGAGTTTATCTTTTTTACCACAGCCGCACTTAAGACATATCGGAGCCGAGATCGCGCGCAGTAACTACCCGAGCCATTATGGCCCGTAATCGTGGGTATTATTCGATATACTGTGGCCGGCTAGCGTGGGTGCCGATCGTCAACCGTGAACTACCCCTGGCTGGCCACACCTTATGTTGGGGCTTAAAGTAGGTTCACAGTTGCCGGCGAGCCGAACGCCGTAATGAGCTGCCATCGGCTATAGTCGGCCTTCATGATGGCTTATAATCGGCTCATTACAGTTGGCTTTGAGGGCAGTCGCGAGCAATGAGTTAACCCGCAGCAGAGGGATGCTGGAGCAAAAGTGTCTCATTGGCGAGTGCATAGAATCGCATAGTACCTGTTGGGTCTTGTCCAGGTGAGGTTGCGCCGCGAAGTTCCAAGTACGGAAATGTCGTTATACATGATTTCGTTCAACAGAAAAGGATAACACTTAACAAGCGGCCAAGATATAAAGGATCGAGTTAAAAAGAGACAAGATTTTTAAAGTGGTTCGGCACGAAAATGCCTACGTCCACTGATTCTCTTTGTTAATTCACTTCGTATGGGCAGTACAAGTTAGGAAAAGTATCGACGGAGGTGTTGGATGTTCCATGCCCTCTGGAACACCTCTCTGTCTACTGTTGACAAAATATAAGCTCCGTTGTGGAGGTCTTTATGAATTACATAGGGTCCATCCCAGATTGGATCTAGTGCTCCGGGGCGCGGGAAGATCCGCTTGAGGACAAGATCTCCTTCCTGAAAGCTGCGGTGCTTGACTTTAGAGTTGTATTGTGCTGCTACTTTTTTCTTGTGAGCTGCCGCTTTAAGTGCTGCATCATTCCTTCTTTCTTCAATTAGATCCAAAGACATGTGTAGGAGTTCTTCATTCTCTTCTGGGTTGTAGTGGATCCTACGGTGGGAAGGCACTATAGTTTCAGCTGGGAGCATGGCCTCCGATCCGTATGCTAAAGAGAAAGGAGTATGCCCTGTTGATGTTCTATAGGATGTGCGGTAGGCCCAAAGTGCCGTAGGAAGTTCATTCACCCAAGCGCCTTTTGACTTTTCAAGTTTCTTCTTGATTATGGTTTTGAGGATTTTGTTGACAGCTTCGACTTGTCCGTTTGCCTGGGGGTAAGCTACAGATGAGAAGCTTTTGTGAATTCCGTGCTCTTGGCATCAGTTGGTGAATTCCTCGCTGTCAAATTGAAGTCCATTGTCCGATATGATTTTGAGTGGAACCCCGTACCTGCATAAAACATTTTTGATCAAGAAGTTAATAACTTTTGCCGAAGATATTTTATTTAGAGGCTCCGCTTCCACCCATTTGGTGAAATAGTCAACTGCTACTATGGCATATTTGGCTCCGCCTCGGCCCACTGGCAGTTCGCCAATCAAGTCAATTCCTCATATTGCAAAGGGCCAAGGACTGGTCATTTGAGTAATCTCGTTTGTTGGTAGTCGAGGAATTTTAGCAAATTTCTGACATCTGTCACATCTTTTGACGAAGTCTAGGGCGTCTTTGTTTAAGGTGGGCCAGTAATATACATATCGGAATATCTTCTTTGCCAGAGTCTGCCCACCAGTGTGATCTCTGCAACTTCCTCGATGTATGTTGGATAAGATCTCCTTGGCTTCCCTTCCAGCGACGCACCTTAATAAGGGATTAGAGAAGCCGCGTCGATAGAGGTTGCCTTCTTGTATCGTGTAGCGGGAAGCTTTCCTCAAGATTTTCTTGACTTCGTTACGCCCGTCGGGCAGTGTGCCATCTTGTAAATATTTCCGGATAGGAGTCATCCAAGTTTCCTCTTCGATTGTAGCTATTATGTTCATTATTTCATAACTTGGGGCTAGTTGCTGTGAGGTGGTTATTGTTCGGGAAGCGGCGCCGTCCTTTATGCTAGCTTGCTTTGCCAGTTCGTCGGCCTCCTGATTCTCTTCTCGAGAAATGTGTTTGATTAAATAGTGATCCAACTGATTGAGCAGCAGCTCGGTCTTCTTTAGATATGCTGCGAGTCGTTCTCCTCGAGTCTGGAATTCTCCTAGTATTTGATTCACAATAAGTTGAGAATCACTATGGAGACATAAAGAACCGACTCCAATCTCCAGGGCAAGTTCTAATCCGGCTATCACTGCTTCGTATTCTACGTCATTGTTAGTGGCAGCGAACTCCAACCTTAGGGTGTAGTGCAGCTTCCTTCCCCTAGGGGTGATTATCACAACACCTGCCCCCGAGCCTTGTTCATTTGATGCTCCATCAACGAAGAGGTTCCACTTGATATTTTCTGCTACTTCAGATTTCTCCTTACCTTCGTTAGTAGTGAATTCGGCAATGAAATCAGCTATGGCTTGTCCCTTGATAGCGGTGCGAGGGTGGTAGGTGATATCATATTGACTCAGTTCAATGCACCACTTAAGTAGTCGCCCGGAAGTGTCGGGGCGATGGAGTACTTGCCTTAGCGGTTGATTGGTTAAAACTCTGATGGATTGAGAGAAGTAGTGTCGCAGTTTCCGTGACGCGATAAGCAAACAGTATGCTAACTTTTCAAGTTTAGAGTATCTGGCTTCTGCCCCTGTGAATCTCTTGCTTACAAAGTATACGGGTCGCTGTGCGTGGCTGTCCTCCCTCACCAAAGCGGCGCTTAAAGCATGGGACGATACAGCTAGGTATAGGTATAGTTCCTCGCCTTCATTTGGAGTTAAGAGTACTGGTGGTCTTTGGAGGTGTTCGATCAAGTTAAGGAAGGCTGTCGAGCATTCGTCAGTCCATTCGAACTTTCCTTTGTCTTTCTTGAGAGCTTCGAAGAAAGGGATGCATTTGTCGGTTGCTTTAGAGATGAACCTGCTTAGGGCAGCCACCTTCCCGTTTAGGCTTTGCATCTCTCTTCGAGTGGATGGTATCTTGATATCTTGCAACGCTCGGACTTGTTCGGGGTTCGCTTCAATCCCCCTGGCATGGACGATGAATCCCAAAAACTTTCCCGACGATACTCCGAAGGAGCACTTTAGAGGATTCAGTTTCATTCCATATTGGCGAAGTACTTGAAACATCTCGTTCAGGTGGTGTATATGATCGTTGGCTTTCCTTGATTTTACCAGCATGTCATCCACATAAACTTCCATAGTTTGCCCTATTAATTTTGCAAACATCTTGTTGATAAGGCGCTGATAAGTAGCTCCGGCGTTTTTAAGTCCAAAAGGCATTACTTTTAGCAGTACAATCCCCGGTCAGTGATGAAACTGGTGTGGTCTTGATCGGGGGCGTGCATAGGGATCTGGTTGTATCCTGAGTATGCGTCCAAGAAGGATAAGAGTTCGTGTCCGGCTGTGCTGTCCACGAGTTAGTCGATTCGGGGGAGTGGGAAGCAGTCTTTCGGGCAAGCGTCATTTAAGTTGGAGAAATCGATGCATGTTCGCCACTTCCCATTAGCTTTATTTACCAGTACCGGTTTGGCGATCCATTCTGGGTAGATGGTTTCTCGTATGAAGTCATTGGCGAGTAAGTTCTTTACTTCTTCCTCGAGGGCTGCTGATCGTTCTGCCCCCATGCTCCTCTTTTTCTGCTTTACTGGCACCTTGGTGGGGTCGATGTTCAGTATGTGGCATGCTACGTTTGGAGAGATTCCTGTCATATCGGCGTGCGTCCATGCAAATACATCCATGTTGTGGCAAAGAAAATCGACGAGTTGATCTTTCAGCTCCGCTCTTAACTGAGACCCGACTCTCAGCAGTCTACTTGGGTCGTGTTTGTCTACAGCTACAAATTCCATAGCCTCTACAGGCTCGATGGTGGCCTCCTCCTCTTTGTCCCTGGGGTCTAATTCGTTGAAAGGATCATTGGTATATCGAAGAGGAGGAGCTTTCTTTAATTGCTATGCTTCCAGGCTTTTCTTGCAGAGAGAAGTCTCTGCATCCTTTCCTTTATCCTTCCTGCGGTTATTGCGAAGCTCAGTTACATAGCAATCTCGAGCGGCGTCTTGATCTCCCTCTATTTCTCCTACTCCGTTTTCTGTTGGGAATTTCATCTTCAGGCACCAAGGGGCTAGGACAATTTGGAAGTCAGACAGGCTGGTCTTCCCAAAAAGGCGTTGTAGGCCGAATGGTTCTCTATTAGTACAAATGTTTGTTTTCGCACAGCGGAACGGGGATGACTTCCTATTTCAACAAAAAGGTCCAGTTGCCCGAGGGGCACTTTCGCATCTCCAGTAAAACCATGTAGTGGTTTGTTGCAGGGAGACATCCTTCACTGACAGCTTCATTCTGTCGAATGCATGCTTGAATAAGATATTCACTGATCTTCCAGTGTCTACTAAAATTCGAAAAACTTTGGCTGGACCGAACCAGGCAGAGATGACCATAGGATCCGTGTGTGGGTACTGTCTTCCCTCTAGATCACGCCTACTGAATGTGATGTCGCCACTCTCTTTCCGTTTCGGGTGGCGTTCTTCCACAACAGAATTAACGTAGCCTTCAGCGTTTCTAAGTGACTTACCGTATCTTTCCATCTCTGTCCAGCTTCTGTCGGCGATGTGTGGTCCTCCTGATATGGTATGGACTACTATTTTCTCTTCACTAGAGCCGCTGGTGTTGCGATTTCCTCCGCCTTCCTCTGGGAGGGGTAACCCTGGGTTTTTATTGGCGGGAGCTGGAGTCCTGCTCTGGCTTTTTACATAGCGTTCCAGTCTCCTCCTTCTAATGTGTTTTTCAATCAAGTCCCGGAGATGGTGGCATTCATTGGTGTCATGTCCGTGGGATTCGTGGAAGCGATAGAACTTTCCAGATTTGAGTGCGTTATCTGACTCCTTCTTATGCGGGGGGCGCTTGTATCTAACTTCGTCTTGAGTGGCTAGGAAGATGTTTTCGATCGTTTCATTTAAACGAGTGTAGGAGTCAAATCTTGGTCCAGGTCAATATAGGCGCTTTTCCCCTTTCTTGCCCCCAGCATTGTCTCTAGAGTCATTTCTCCGAACATCCTTTGTTGCAGCGGAAACCCTGTCTGTGGCTGTTTTAACATGTTGCCCTGACTGCCCCTCAGTGGCAGCGTCTTCAAGTCTCATATACTTTCCAGCTTCATGGAAGAAATCAGGTAAAGTAGCTGCCTTTTCCTTGGTTAGTCTTCTAGCAAATTTAGTATCCGGGTGTACACCACTGCAGAGAGCCATTAGGATAAGTTTCTCGTCGGCATCTTGGACCGCGGCCGCCGCAGCGTTGAATCGGGTGAGATATTGCTACACTGTCTCTCCGGGTTTCTGCTTGATATTAGATAAGGAATAAGCGTCCTTGGGTTGTTCCACATGAATGCGGAACTGGCTGATGAATTTTTCTTTCAACATTTCCCATGAGCTGATGGACCCTTGGGGTAGGTGGCAGAACCAGGAGGTAGCTAAGTCTGCCAAGAAGAGTGGGAAGCATTTACACAATACTCCCTCCGTTGCTCCGCTCATGAGCATATGCTGGGTGTATCTCTGTAAGTGTACGATGGGGTCAGAGGTTCCCTTGTAAGGTTCCATCATTGGCATTTTCCATTCCCGGAGGGTGATGGCAGTTTCAATCTTGCGGGTGAAGGGGCTGGTTACCCTAGCGCCTATCCCTCGATCCCTTTGCTCCCGTTGGACGCACTCCCTGAACAATCGCACCATTCTTTCACCAGAACTTGGAGTGGATAAAAATGAGTTTGGTTCTTCCCTGCGGGATTGACTCCGTCCAGATGACCTGTAAGGATGGTATCGTTTATCACTCCATACATTCTCCAATGGCTTCCTCTGGTCTTTCGGGGGCATGCTGGGGTCAGCCACAGTTGGCCCTTGCCTTGATCTTCCCCTGCTGGGTTCTGTTCTTAGCACTTCCTCGGGTCCAACTTCGGGCTGGACTCCAGCTCGGCCCCGTCTACTGGTGTTTCCATGGTGAGGTAGCATGACAGGCTCAGCTACATCCGACCCATGTCTGGTGCCTCCCCTGTTGGGTTCGGCTCCAAGAGTTTTCTCGAGTCGGAATTCGGGCTGAGCCTGGGCTCGGCTCCTACCATTGTTGTTTCTGTCATTAGCCTCTTCGAAGTAGAAAGACCTTTGTCGTCTCCCAGATCCTCCAGACCGGGACTCATCCCATGATTCAGTGTTACGGTTGGATTCATCAGCATCCCTTAAGCGTGACATGAGTTGGTCCATCAAGGCTTCTTGTTGAGATGCGAAGCGGTTAGTTACTTCAGCCATAATTCTGTCCAGATCCGCCCTTGTAATTGGTTGTACCGTAGCAGGGGCTGTCGGATTTGCCTGATTTAAATTTGCTGTTGGAACTGGACGATTGTCTTGGTCCCTGATCACTGGATCTGGGATACTGCCAGTTGCGATGTCCTTTCCTTTGTTAACATCTTTCTTCCGTCCGGGAGCCATATTTTTCAAGCAATGAACGATGTTGATAGGGAAAGGGTTGAGTGGGAGAAGATGAAGCTTCGAGCTCCCTCGCTCTCAATGAAAGCACCAAAAATGTTTGCACAAAAAATGGACAAACGCCTCCAAGTCGTATGAATTAGTTGATTTTATGTTGTTTCTAGTGATTTGGGTGATTTATGCAAATATATAAAAAGCAGGGACTAAACTGTAAAAGACACACAGATTTATAGTGGTTCGGCCGGAACGTGCCTACGTCCACTTTATATGTTATTCTCCTTTTTTTTTCAGATTACAAGTACAAAGCTTTTTATACAAGTATATGAAAGTTGTTTGAAAGTTCCTTCCGTGCTTGAGCTCTCAAACTTGTCTGCCATTGTTGTACCCCTGCCCCTCTATTTATAGAGTGAGGTAGGGGGCTGGGATCTTGGATGTATGTAGCTGCTAGTGGGCCTGGGCTGAAGCAATCTGGCCTGGTGATGTTGGTTCGGTATCCACTTGGTCCGGTAGTGGTTGGAGTGGGTTGGTTCGGCATGAGGTTGGTTCGGTGGATAGGTGGTTCGGCAGGAGCTTGGACGAGGTTGGTTCAGCAGAGTCTGGTTCGGTGATGGTGGTAGGAAAGGGGTGGTTCGGTAGTTATGGGTAGTGGGTTGGTAGTGCTCCGGTTCGGCAATGCATGGACGTGGATTTTGGACCGGTAATGCTTCCTTTTTTTGGTTCGGTGGTGGTGAAAACGAACCCAACACGGTGATCGTAAGCAACTGACTTCGTTAATACTATATATGACCTAGGATGTCCTATTTATGTTTCTGAACTACCCGCTAAAGAAGGTTTTGTTAACCTAAGGGGCATAGTTCTAAATTCTCCTGCACCAAAAATCTTGTGAAGGTTTATATTTAGGGTTGAACAACTATCGAACCTCAAAACGACTATGGATAAGCTAATAACCTCAGGAACTATTCCAACGTAGGATTGCCTACAATATCCACTTTGGGACTACTTTCCCAAATTAAGACTACAATATCATATTTATGCATTGATGAAGAGCCTGCATTGTTGACTCATGCCAAAGGCGTCTTAGGGTTCGTTGCATCTCTGTGATAATGTAATGCTAATTATTGCACAGCGTCGGACATCCAATCAACAATCAACAGTACCACATCATGTACCTAGAACCTCCTGTTAGTGTTAGACCATACATTTCTTCAAGAAAACTTGTCAATGTTGTGCGTACACTGTAGAACCTCCTGTGAGTGCAATTTGCGATCAAATCTCCCATATTGAATATCAGTTACACCAAATAAAAAACATTTAGGCCTATTTCCAACATACACATCCGTCTGGACCTGTAACATTCAAGAATCATAAACTTAGGGAAATAATTTCCCTACTAATATACTAAACTCATACATAAAATATACATAAACATATAACTTGGGCCTTAGGATGACATTCAAATTTTGCCAATAAACCGATAACCGGTCGACTTTTAGCTATAGGAGTAGTTGACCACTTGCTGTCGGCCGACTCCAGTGAACAGATCGACCAGTTGGAGTTGATTTATTATGTTTCTTCTTGATTCTAGATTAATTATTGGAGTCGAATTAACGATCTCCTACACAACTCTCATATCTCCATTTGTGTTCACAACTCATTCATGATTCATGAACGGGTTTTAACAACTGGCGAACAAGCCTGTCTACCCGTTGAAAGTCAAAAGGCTTAACAAATTCAGACTCGGGTAGAATATTCACTTGGCCCGCCTAATGAATATACTAGGAATTTCTTTTATAGATGAGGGAAAGCCTTTAAGAGATAGGGGTGGTATGTCAGTAAGCCGCTGTAGTCAGACCAGCTGCCAATTTTCGTTCTCCATTAATTATCATTCTCTATTAATTAAAGTAAACTCATACTTTTTTAATATATAGCTTCCAATGTCCTTAATTTTAGTTTTTGACCATTTCATAAGTAAGTTTGCCATCAAATCGGAATAAATCGTGTTTAGAATCAACGGGGTACTGATATATCCTTCTATATTCAATTTAACACCTGGAGTGTGTTTAACCTAAATCAAGTTTTATCCAATAGATTTACTTTAACCAAATTTAAACTAGATAAGGATCATATTAATATAGGTTGAATTCCTACCAACTATTACAATCACCAGATAAACAATATTCCTTATTAAGATAAACCAATTCTTGAGCAAATAGGGTATAACAAACTTAGATACATGTAAAATCATCATATTAATTATGAACCCACTCACTTTAGAAAGCTATTTCCTTTTTAGTTCACATGGAATTGCCTAAGCTTGGTTCGACGGTCCCTCTTTGATTTTATTTTCCCGTTTTCAATCTTTTGAATTTTTAATTATTTTTTTGAAGAAAATTATTTAGAGAGAAAGAGGGATTTCTTTTGGGGAAGGCAGAGTTTTGTTATGATTGGACTAGGGTCATGAGTATCAACTTAGGGTTGTATCTGTAGGGGTACAAAGTAACATCATCTATTAGATTAATTTATACAAAACCCGGGTCGTTCGGTCAACCCAAACCCTAGCTCGAATGCTTCGATTAGTCAATCGCTTTGTTTGGAGCGTTCGAGTGCTAGGGCTCGACTGGTCTAAACTACGGTATCGACCGATGGATCTTTCCTTTTATAAAATATGTGTTTCCTTATTTAATTATTTTCAGTTACAAACTTTTATACGTTAATAACTTTTTCATATGAGCTCCAATTTCAAAACATTATATAAAAATTATCCAGAAAATCACTACAAACGTAATGATGCAAGTTTTATAACCAAGTGCGAAAGTTCATGAAAATTTAGTTTTTACCCTTTTTATATTTAATTTAATTTTGTTTATTAACTTTTCGATTTATTTTTACGGGGTGTTACAGCAGATCAAAAATAAAAAATTCAATAGTCATATATTCAATTAAGATGGAAGAGGATTTTGATTTATATATTACATGATAATTAATTGAACACATAATGAATCTTACAAAATTTAAAAATATGAATGATGAGACATAAATTAATTAATTGAAAATTACCTTGGATGTCAATCTCTAGAATTTGCAGGAATCAAGAGATGAGAACCATCTTTGTTTTTTGGTTTTATTTGATTTTAGTTTTGAAATTTTTTAGGCTTTGAAAGCTATTATTGTTGGTTGAGATGAAAGAGAAGAGAAATAAATGTAAATTGCCTGAAGAATCTTATGAAATGAATGAGAGGGCATATGTTTTAAAGGAAACATTGGAACCTTTCAATATCTACGTTAAAACTTTCTCTATTTAATTCCCAATTAAATCTCATCAAATCCTCTTTCATTCTTTATTATCTATGGCTGGCCATAACAGGTGCCACATGGCCTGTAAAAATTTCCATAATCACTTAAAACTTAATGTATCTAAATCCAATTCAAATATCGATATCGTATATCAATATGCGCATTAATAAATTTCATATACTCATTTTATTAAATACTAATACATTTAAACAAATCAAGCAAAACTTTAATAATTAATATTTCACAACTATTAATTATTAACCTTAAAATCCACATAAGAACAAAGGCATGAAAGAAGATAAGGCTCTATTGAAAATACAAATATGGGTTTCGACCAAGGTCATGAGAGAACGTTTCGAAGGCATTTAGAAGGCTTTCGAAGGAGTCACAAGCACCAGGCGTCCTTACAAGTGATAAATAGTGTGATAGCTTTCGAGACAGAGGAAAAGGAAAAGTTGGATTACCCTTCTGCCACTTTTAACCTTTTGATGCAAATGGATTCGCATATGTAGAAAAAGCAAGAATGGCCTCAGAACCCCTTTCAAAGGCAATGAACATCAACCTTTCATATGCACACCGAAACTTTCGAAATTAAAGGTTTTACCTTCATGTAAATTGCTCTAAACAACCCTTTTGAAAGCATAGCCAAGCCTTTCGAATCAGTCAAAGGCAATAACATCAAGGGAAGGTTCTGCATTAATCCATGTGAATGCATTGGGAACCAACCTACTGCATTGAAACCATTGGTACTTCAACGTCTTCGAACCCCTTATGGACAACCTATCGATAGAGTCAAAAGCTCCTATCTTTACTTCTAATGACAACAAGGCAGCACAAAGAGAAAAGTGCATTTGAGGCCCTTTCAACGACGTCGAAAGCAACTCTAGAGAAAGTAGGAAAAAGAAGTACTAAAGACCTAACAAAGATGAAAAATTGGTGAAAGACCCGTTTGACTAGGTCAAAAGGTTTGGAATAAGAAGTAGGAAAGCGCAAGGATAAGTTAAAGGATTCGAAAGTGAAGCCTTTCGACTGTATCAGAAACAGGGAAGGCCTTTCGACCATGTCAAAAGGAATGAGGTGAAATATAAAAGGGCCTTTCGACTAGGTCGAAAGCATAGGCACAGAAGGGGGCTAGACCTACATCTATAAATAAGACCCAAGGGGTTGGATTTTGAGGGACTGGATTTTGGGAATCCTAAGCTCATTTCTTTACTTCTACTTCTTTGCAGCTACGAAATATTTGTAAACCCTAAATTAATTTCGGGGAAAAGCTCTTATAATTTTAATTCATTTTTTTATTAATAATAATGGAGAGAAGTGTGCAATCAACCAGGAATTCGATTTTGAGGAAGATCATTATGATCATTAGCTAGACTAATGATCCATTGCACAAGATTCTATCTTATTCTCTTAATTTCATTTTGTCTATGAAATTCATTAAGATTGACTTGGATATGGACATGTAAAACACATCATCATTATAACCAATATCAAACAATGGAAAATAAAGATGGTGATGATTTTTCGACATTGTTGAGTTCGTAGGACTTAGGAATATCCAGGCCGACCTTATAAAGAGTAAACCGAATAAAGCTTACATGATTACAAACTAGATCCATTTCGAAAGGATGGAATTCCTTTTGACCTGGTTGAAAGGGGTGATCCAAAGGGAATCTAGTTTTAAATTGGCAAGCAAACATACAAAAAGGAATTCATTTGGAGGGGGTCTAACCTCCACTACATCTACAACCATTTCGAAGGGGTTCCTCAATAAGAAAGGATGAAACCAATGAGGTTGAAAGTAGCCATTGCACTTTAATAAGACAAGCATCCCTTTCGACACAGTTGAAAGGGCAAGAATGAACCTTTCGATAAGATCGAAAGGAATGAGAGGTCAAAATGAATAGCTGTTTTCTACTCATTCAAAAGAAGGGTTACAAGTTGAATGCTTCTTCCATTGCGTGCATTTCTAATTTAACCACAGAAATTGTTTCGACTTGGTCAATCAGGTCGAAAGGTGGGTTTCTAAAGGAGTAATCTCTTTGACATCCTTATCTTATATATCCTCATTTTCTATTAATATAGCTTTGAGAATGTTGAAAAGTTCTCTTTTTAACATTTTTGGCACTAGAAGGCGGGCTCGAACCTCCGACCTTGTGGTTATCTTACAGACTCATTATGGATCATTTAACTTGATGTAGGAAAATGAAGTCTAAATGACTCAATGGAATGGATGAAGAGGTCATCCACGCAACAACTCTTAAGGAGAACATATCACCAACCTTTAATTTGGATAAGGTTGTTCAGGGGCAGCCTTCATCATCAGCCTAGAGGATGAAAACACCGTTAAGATCAAACACTTAGAGCGGCAGCAGCAAGAAATGCAAGAGCTTCTCAAAGTGGAATTATCTCAGAAGTCTTTAAAAATAGAAAAAGCCAATACAGGGTGATGAGGTAGTCTCTCCAAGAAGGAACTTGAAAGCTTACTCCAGTGATAACAAAAGCAAGATAGACCTAATATCCTCGAAGAAGAAGGAGCGCCCTCAATCTAATACTAATCATCAAGGGAGAGCACTCGTTAAATCACTTGAACAATATGGTAGCTCTATGTCAAAAAAATACATCCCGGACCGAAAAAACTATCATGGTGTTAAAGCTTATATGAAGGTGCAGCTGCGAATAAAGATGCAATGAATACAAAAGGGAAGAGGACCAAGGATGAAAATTGCAATGATAACGAGCGAGTGTCACCCTTTATAGATAAGATTAGGGCAACAATCATTCCACCTTATGTGAAGATTTCGACAATGAAATACCATGAAGTCACAGATCTGGATGATCATTTAATGGCTTTCGATAGCCAGATGGACTTATACAATGCATCAGGACTTATACCATAGAGTCACTCTCCAAGGAACTGCATCCAGATGGTACAAACAATATCGAGAGAAAACCATCTATTCATGGAAGCATTTCTCCTATGAATTCACCGCCCAATTTTGCATATGTAAAGATCCCGCTATTGATTATAAAATCCTAGCCAATATAAAACAAAGATAAGGGAATCTTTAGGAGACTATCTCAAGAGATTCAACGTTGAAGCACTGAAAGCAAAGGACATGAATGACCGTGACAAACTTATCATGATACATTTTGGCTTAATAGTGAACACCCCATTTTGGAAGCAACTCTTTGTCAATGGAGGTAAAGATTTACAAGACTTCCACTTTTAGGCTGACAAATTCATCGAATGGATGAGCGTTACTATGCTAATAGGAAAGCAATCCCCAAGAAGGAAGGAGGAAGATTTAGTCTAGATCGGGGATATAGAAGAATGAAATAGAAAGAGCTAATTGCTAATGCAGTAGCTTTAAACAAGCCATTGTCTTACGTTTATGTCGTGGTGAAGGAAAGAGTCAACTTCCCAGCCTCCTTCAAGGCTAAGAACAACCCAAAAAAAGATAAGGAGGAGAATATTGTTCATATCTCAAGGTAAATGGTCACAAGACAGATGAATGCAGAGTTTTAGCCGGAATTATCCAAAAATTGATCTGCAAGGGTCGTTTGAAAGAGTTTGTTCACGACAAGCAGAAGATTCAGCGAGCTGGAGATGGCCCGCAAAACTTTCTGGCAATGATGTAATGTTTTGGAGGATGAAGACCCAATGAGTTTAAGCCAACCGATTAACACGATCGACTTAATTTATGGGGGCTGCATCCAGTAGGAAATAGCAAAGGTGCGCGAAACAGATATATCAGGGAGGATAACGAGGGGGTTTTCTCCATTGAAGAAGAACCTCCGATTAAGAATCCATGACTCAATATTTAAATGCCGAACCTTGTCATCACCCCCAAGAATTGAGGAAAGGAATTCACCATCCACACAACAATCCGCTGATGATCATGGCTCAAATCAGATTGTCCATCGTAGCCAAGATTCTTGTAGATACATGCAATGCTGTCAATGTTATCTTCAAGCATGCCTTCGTTCAAATGGACATCCCTGAAGATAAACTGGAACCTAGCACGGAACCAATTTTTAGATTCAATAACAAAGGACCAAGTCCGGTGGGACAAATGAAACTGCTGGTGCAAATGGGATGCCACCTCTCTATAGAACTTTCGAGGCTCTCTCTGTGACCTTCGACTAACCCTCATATTACAATGCCTTCTGTGGCAGGCATGTACTGGATGAAATAGATGCATTTGTCTCCCTAAAGTATCTGATAGTGAAGATCTTGATAGAAAGGGGATGGGGCACAGTCCAAGGAGAGCAATTCAGCTCTCGAGAGAAGTATTTTGTCATAATCGATCAATATAAAATGGAGTATTCTGCTTACTTTGATTCTTCTACTATAACGACCCGTAAATTTAACCGGTTTTAATAACGTTATTAATTGAAATCTTGTGGAATTTTAAACGATAAAATTTTAAAATATAAATTTGATAATTGGAATGCGTCTAGTTAAACATAGCAACTGGTAAATTTTCGTCCAAAAATACGAAAGTTAATTTCGTGCATAAATTTACTTCAATTTAATCAGTTAAAAAGCGATGAAAATAAAACGTTTTCAAAACCGAAATATATTTACATAGAAAAATTCTAAACCATCTTCTGAGAAAGATGTCAGTTTTTCGTTTTTCAAAATTCGGACATCTTTAGCTCCGTCGATCTTATTTTTCTGCAATTTTCTTGCATTTTTCGTAGTAGAAAATTTGAAATTTTTATAATTTAATCGTACCACTAACATCTATATACCATTTGATCGTCTCGTCGTGCTTATCTCTACGACATATTCAAATCTGTGTTTCGGATCTTAATATCTGGCGATATCGGCAGAGCAAATAACCGTATCGGCAACCGGTTCCGTGTCTTTTGGTTTCTTTGTGCCTTTTTGTTATCTACCGTGTTATGAATAGCCGTTGCCTTGATATTTTCAATCTTAACTTTTCAGCATTCCATATTTTCATTTTATGGGGTCGTTCCAATGTCTCAATATCTGTTGTTATTCACTCTCCATTCCTCTTTACCATTTTATTATGTTCCTTTTATAAAATAAAAAAAGTGATCTGCTTCTTCACCATACTTTCACGTGAACCCAAACTTCCACCTACTTCATTTGTTACACGACTTTATATTTTTTTGTCCTTTCGACTCTGTTCTTTCACTCGAGAAATATATATAACATCTGTTGTATTCTCTTCGCCTTCCCTCTGTCTTACTTCTTCCAGATCCATGGTGATTGCTTTCAAAAAAAAAGTTTTGTTCCACTTGCTTCCCTGTCCACGCTATATTCTCTTGCAACCCACAAACTCACGCAGTACCTCATGCGTCACCAACCCCGACCCTCCATTCTCCATCTCTGCCATCATTCGGCAGCTCTCCCCTTCTTTTCCCCTCGACCTCCACCATGGTCGCAGCCGTACGTGCAGCTCCATCCCAGCCCTCCATGCCGATAGCGTCCCATCACTCCCACCAGCATGTCTATGCCTGGCCACCTCCGCCTCTTCCCTCCTCCACTCGCAACCGGCCTGTCACCTCAGCCGATCATCACCATCCCATAGAAGCAACATTCTTTTTTTTTTATATAGGTATGTATATGAAAATCTGTTGGTATAAATTATATAGGTAAATTATCTGTTGTTCATGCATTAGTCTATACATGATTGTATGTATGTATATGACATTGATTTTTGTGTAGATTTATATAGTTATATATATGTATACTAAATTTCAAATACATATGTTGTACTGATCTTTCACATGGTTTCATATAATAGAATATACCTACTAGTAGGCGTGTATTGTTTAAGTGAAAAGAAGAAGAAAAATAATACTGTATAAAGTGTTTATAATCCACAGTAGTGTGTGTTTTATTCATATTATATTTTATTATATGTCTCGCCTATGGTATATCTTTCTACCGATTGCTTTTATATATTTATAATTATAGTGCTTTAAGAGTATGTTTATTTGGATATGGATGTAAAAACTTTTATTTGCATTTTTATACGAATTATATGTGACCAGTTGTAGTTGATCTGTACACTTCGAATAGATTCATATATATAGGCCCTATGTCATTTTGTTGGTTATGCATTGGTTATAAGCTTAGTTTATAAGGGTATGTTTAATTTGCATACTAGCTTTGTAGTTGTCAGATTTATAAGTTTACAGATGTACATGTTATACAGTTATGAAGTCTATGTATTTAAGTCGGTTTATGTTTTGTTTGTTTTGAATATAAGTCCTTAAACTGTATATAGGTATGAAAAAAAAATATGTACATAGATTTTGTTAGTTTTATAAACTCCACAAACAGTTTTAACTAGCCTGCATATATATTGGTTACAGTAACATGTCTAAATGATCTTTTTGAAATTATTTTGATAGGTATAGTAGGTTTAAAAGTTTATATATATATATATATATATATATATATATATATATATACATACATACACACACATTTGAATTTATAAAAATGTGTTGAGTATAAAATCTGATTTATGTGCGTAATTACATATGTTACTTTATACCATTTATGATCATTGATCCCGTCCTAATTTGACTTCGTCAATTTCTATTCATCAGCTTTGTTCGTCGAACTCGAGCCATCGTACTTCATTTTGAAATTCGTGCTTGGATTTGTAATTCGATTTCAATGCCGTATCAGTATGCGCATCCGTGTCATCCCCTAGCTCCTCTAACCTTGAAAGGTGAGCGATCACTCACAATTAATGTTCTTTTATTTATTAAATTTGATTTCAATTGAAACGACAATTGAAATATGCTGTTGTTATCTATTTACACAGTTATATATGCTATTACTTGTATCAGTCCACTTGTGACACCTGACACCGTTATCTGTTATTTATGCAATGATAATCCAGTTTGGTTGATGAATGATTGATTGTTTGATGTTGAAATTGGACGTTAAATTGTTAATGTAGTAAGTGATAAATAAATTAAAATTGAAATTGACATAGGATAGTTAAAAATTTGAAATTGATATGTGCTGAATTTGATTGGTTAAATTTGTATAATATGACCCCTTTGAATGTTAAATAAATTGACGTAGAAATAGTGTTAACGACACCTTGAACCATTTAAATGTATGTTGAATAAATTGATGTAGTTTGAAATTGAATAATAAATATCAAGTGAAGAACCGTATAAATATTAGTGTGATAATCTTTAATCTACATGAAATGATAGTGTAGATTTTAGAAATAGTTATATTAATTCGCACAAACAACAATGTGAATTAATACGATTATTTCGGGATTATTTGAATAAATTATTGGATTTTTATTGATTGTTTATTTACTTTGACACCATTCCAGTTATCACACTGCAAGTTCCCTTTATTATGCTTGATCTTGAATTGAATTTGGAATCGGGTTGAAATGATATATACCCAAATGAATTTGACCTAGGATAGAGAATTAAATAAATCCGATTGGTCGATAATTTGATAAAAAATAAAATAATGATTTTATTCGAGTAAAGAATAAGTTTGAAATGAAGTTGGAATTTGAATTTTGAAAGGACAATGGAAAGATTGAAATATGAAGCAAATATTAACGTAGTAATTGATGAAAGAACGTTGTTTGAAATTTAATTATTTAATAATTAAATTTGGAATTATTAATAAATAATTTGGAATTAGTAATAATTGAGTTTTGAAATTATTAAGTTTGAAACATTTAATAATTAAACTTGAAATTATAATTAAGTTTCGAATTGTAATTATGTTTGAAATTATTAAGTTGAATTTATAATTAAGTTGAAATGATTTGATAATTAAGTTTGAATTCATAATTAAGTGGAAATGATTTAGTAATTAAGTTTGAATTTATAATCAAGTTTGTAATTATTAAGTTTTGAAATTATTTAATAATTATGTTTGAAATTATTTAATAATTAAATAAGATTTAATTATTTGATAATTAATAAAAATTGAATTCTTTGATAAGAGAAATTGAACTTTTGAATAAGTGGATTTGAACTTCGTTAATAAATGAAATTGAGTTTCTTTATTTATTAAAGTTTTGGGAAAATTATTTAAGTAAGTTAATAAGTGAAAGTGAAACTCCTTGATTATGTGAAATTTAGTTCTTTATTAATTGAGTTTGAAATTTGTAACGAAGTCAATAAATAAGTGAAAATTGAATTTCTTTAACAAGAAATAAAATGTGATTTATTGAAATGAATAGGATTTATCGAAATTAACGTAAGACTTGCAATTTAAAGAATTGATTTAACGAATTTAATTTATTTCAATTTGAAGTTTTGATATAATGAAGTCGAACTTAAGAAATCGATTTAATGAATTGGAAATTTAAATGAAAATTGTTTTAAATGATAAATTAGCTTAGCGAATATTGAATGAAATCGATAAATGAATTTAAATTGATTTGAATGAAAATTAAACCATTTAAATGATTTCGGAATGAAACCTTTATACGAACTTGAATTAATATTTGAATTGTTTTAAATAAAAATTGAAAATTGAATTGTAAGACTTCGAATTGGTTATTTGGTAGTTTTGAAATGTAAATTTTGGAAATTGATAGTGAAAGACAAATGAAATGTAGATTATAAATCCAAATTGAAAATGAAATTGATTTGGTTTTGAAATTTACTAAACGACCAATCGGTGTGATAATTACGAAAGTTATTAAAGAGACCGGAATCGGTTATGGATATACTCTCTATCTAAACCGAAAACCACTTTAATAACTATACGCGGAGTGATGATCCAGAATGAAGTGGTTGGAATGATGTACGTGTTGACTGAAGAAAGAGAACGATAATGGATAGCCTTGACACTTTTGTCAAATTGGAAATGACTAAAACAGGAGCCGTGTCGGGCCAAATGGGGTTAGCCACCTCGAGCGAACACACTTCTTCGTAACTACTACTCATTACTTTTGATTAATGGTGCACCCTCGGAATTTCAAGAGTGTTGTTTCGCGGTGTTGCGATCGCTGCGGCGATGCATTCTCACCAGTCCGGATCAGGCGAACGGTAGTTTCACTACCTTGGGTATTGCCTCATGTGCCTTGTCATACTTGTATCCCTATATACGCGACCACTACGGATTTTTTTTGTGTTATACCTATAGAGTACTCCCTGATTTCCCACCAGTTTACGATGGAGTTTACAGTGCTGTATAGACTATGATGCTTATGAAAATGTGTTAAGGGGGATAATGGTAACGCCTTGACGCTATTTTGATACTTTATATTACTGATAGACATTATCTATTTAGCGTACGCTACTACATAGTAGATAGTTCAACGGATCCTAAGAGGATGGTGATTCCAACATCCTTTGAGTTACTTGTATTTCGATTGCTTTTTCACTTGAGTTGGATTTATTGATATGAGAATATTAATCCTGACTCGAGTGTTTTGTGTTTTGCTTTACGCACGGGTCAGACTGAGTGTACCAGTATTCGAGACTCGCCTTTGGAGTTGGAGCTTTGCTTGAAGATCCAGCCATCTATTCTGCTTTCAGTATTCTATGATTCCAGTGATGTATTCTGATTTGTACTTGATGTATCATATTTCTCTTCTGTTGTAAACTCTGATGTATCTTATATATTTATATAGTAGCTTCATGAACTACTATCTCTTTTACTTCCGCTGCATATTATTACTTTGTGTCTGTGATTCTGTGATTATTTATTTACTGTATATCTGAGTTTTGTCAAATTTTAAATTAACAGTTTGGTATTTTGAATTATTCAAGTCTGACGTGTGCGGATGCGAATAGTCCAAAATAGCGGGTCGTTACAGTTGGTATCAGAGCTTTTGGTAGCTCTAGGCAAAACTCAGCATATAGGGTAAATGTATTTACAGAATCACTCTCATTCGATTTTCAATCTCTTCCTTTGAATTTTGGAACGTTCCCTGCGGTTCTAAAATTCATTTGTGTTCCTCACTATTCGTCTTCTTTTAATTCTAGAGCATCCCATAATTCCACTTCGAATGATCTTTATGATGAATCGGCGGTCTCGCCAATCTTTTAATTATTTGGAAATGGGTGAAACTCCTTTACAATAGACATCGATTTACCAGAAATTCCTGTATCCTCGGTTTACGATGCTATCTATTCCCTGCTATACCTGAATTCTATCTTTTGAGATCGAATGTCGATTTACCTCGAAATTCAGCATCGATCTTATTCTTGAAGTTACGGTCGACCCGGTTAAGGTTGCCCATGAATTAAATAAGCTCATCCATATCCCGATTCTGTTAATTGAATCATCTTATCTTCTGTTTCGAACTTATTTTCAAATCAAAAAAAAATTCTCTTTGATTTGATTTCCATTAAATTTGAATCACTATACTTATTTGAAAAATCCATTATTGTATCATCGAGTGAGGAACTGTATTTGCAAATCAATATTTAAAATGTTTCAATATATATATTGTGTTGTTTGAGTTGTTGATGTTGATTTGGGTTTTCGATCGATTCGTCTGATCAATGCTATCGATAGGATTTCCAAGACACTTGAGCAGAGCAAACTGATACAATATTGTTTCAAATTTAGAAATAAAATAATTTTGAATGATTATATATGAGTATAAATTTTCCTGAAATTAAAATTTAATGAATCTGTCGTCCGAAATGTTAAAATTTAATTTTCATTTATTGTTTTATAAATCATTGACTATTTCATATTATATGAATTTATAAAATTTGTTTATAAATTGATTTGGAGTTTGTAATGAATTTAAATCAATAATTTGAGAATTTCATTACTGGTGATTTCAAAATTGGGCTTTTAAAGTTTAAAATGTATATTATTTAAAGTAACTTCGAATAAAAATGGTTTTGAAGAATCTATAACTGTTTAAAAATCAGTGCTCTTCTCTTTGCAACTGAAAAATAATTTTGGTGACGACGACCGCATCATCGACATTCATTTTCGAGTTTCGAAGTGAAGAGACTATTCTGTAGCTTTGCTACAGTTTGCTTTGAAAAATAAATTGATTTGAATTTCTTAAAGTATGATTTGATTTGTAATATATATTGATGTATGGTTAAAATTTGATTTGATATATAATATATATTTATTTATCTCTAAATAAATTTGAAGTTACTCAGAAATTTAATTCTTAAAAATTTGTTAAAGAATGATTTTCAATTATAAATAAAGCCAGATTCTTTTTATATAAATACTTAACTTGAAATAACTGAATTGTAAAATTTTATTTGGATAATGCTATATTGCATTTTATATAACTTACCTAAATTTTCAAAAGTTAACTATGTAATTGAATATTGTACAATATAAAATGATGTTAAAAGAAATTTTAAATAAATTTGAGTAGTTATAATAAGTGTAAATATACATAATATATATGTGATAAGATATATCAAGTAGAATAAATTTAATAATAATTTGGAATAAGAAGAATTAAATTTTTCGAATAAAGTATGGTTATAATAAATGACTATTCAAATTTAGGACCTTTGAAGTTGTTAATTTAAGAAAATTGGATAATATATAATATAAATTGTCTTTATAAATAAAATGTGAGTGCGTATAATAAATGTTGTTCACTTAAATTCTAACTATAAAATGTTTATGGAGATAAATAGAATAATAATTTAATTATATAATAGTTGTGATTAATCGAAGAAAATTTGTTTTGAAAATTAATAAATTGAATTAAATCAACTTAAGCGAGTATCTTGAATTAATTGAGTATAAATTGAATTTCATTTGAAAGAAACCTTTGTACTTAACGTTAAAAAAATGTGAAATTAAATCAATTTAATGGAAACCTTGAATTTAAAGACCAATTGTTGAATATAAATTTATTTAAATGGAAATTTATATGGTAAATTAATTGCTTATTATGTAATTCGAGTCTATTATTTTTTTTGGTTGTTTCTATTTTCCTACATCCTTCCTTTTCGGGGATGAAAAGTTTTGAATGGGGGAGAGTGTAAAGACCCATAAATTTAACCGGTTTTAACAACGTTATTAATTGAAATCTTGTGGAATTTTAAATGATAAAATTTTGAAATATAAATCTGATATTTGGAATGCGTCTAGTTAAACATAGCAGCTGGTAAATTTTCGTCCAAAAAAACGAAAGTTTATTTCGTGCGTAAATTTACTTCAATTTAATCAGTTAAAAAGCGAGGAAAATAAAACGTTTTCAAAACCGAAATATTTTTACATAGAAAAAATCTAAATCAACTTATGAGCAAGTTATCAGTTTGCCATTTTTCAAAATTCGGACATCTTTAGCTCCGTCGATCTTATTTTTTGCAATTTTCTTGCATTTTTCGTGGTAGAAAATTTGAAGTTTTTGTAATTCAATCGTACCACTAATATCTATATACCGTTTTGATCGTCTCTTCGTGCTTATCTCTACGACATATCCAAATCTGTGTTTCGGATCTTAATATCTGACGATATCGGCAGAGCAAATAACCGTATCGGCAACCGGTTCTGTGTCTTTTGGTTTCTTTGTGCCTTTTTGTTATCTACCGTGTTATGAATAGCCGTTGCCTTGATATTTTCAATCTTAACTTTTCAGTATTCCCTATTTTCATTTTATGGGGTTGTTCCAATGTCTCAATATCTGTTGTTATTCACTCTCCATTCCTCTTTACCATTTTATTCTGTTCCTTTTATAAAATAAAAAAAATTGATCTGCTTCTTCACCATACTTTCACGAGAATCCAACCTTCCACCTACTTCATTTGTTACCCGGCTTTATATTTTTTTTGTCCTTTCGGCTCAGTTCTTTCACTCGAGAAATATATATAACATCTGTTGTATTCTCTTCGCCTTCCCTCTGTCTTACTTCTTCCAGATCCTTGGTGATTGCTTTCAAAAAAAAAGTTTTGTTCCACTTGCTTCCCTGTCCACGCCATATTCTCTTGCAACCCACAAACTCACGCAGTACCTCTTGCGCCACTAACCCCGGCCCTCCATTCTCCATCTCTGCCATCATTCAGCAGCTCTCCCCTTCTTTTCCCTCGACCTCCACCATCGTCGCAGCCGTACATGCAGCTCCATCCCAGCCCTCCATGCCGATAGCGTCCCATCACTCCCACCAGCATGCCTACGCCTGGCCACCTCCGCCTCTTCCCTCCTCCACTCGCAACCGGCCTGTCACCTCAGCCGATCATCACCATCCCATAGAAGCCTCATTCTTATTTTTTTTTTATATTGGTATGTATATGAAAATCTGTTAAGATAAATTATACAGGTAAATTATCTGTTGTTCATGCATTAGTCTATACATGATTGTATGTATGTATATATGTATATGACATTGATTTTTATGTAGATTTATATAGTTATATATATGTATACTAAATTTCAAATACATATGTTGTACTGATCTTTCACATGGTTTCATATAATAGAATATACCTACTAGTAGGCGTGTACTAATTAAGTGAAAAGAAGAAGAAAAATAATACTGTATAAAGTGTTTATAATCCACAGTAGTGTGTGTTTTATTCATATTATATTTTATTATATGTCTCGCCTATGGTATATCTTTCTACCGATTGCTTTTATATATTTATAATTATAGTGCTTTAAGAGTATGTTTATTTGGATATGGATGTAAAAACTTTTATTTGCATTTTTATACGAATTATATGTGACCGGTTGTAGTTGATCTGTATACTTCGAATAGATTCATATATACAGGTCCTATGTCGTTTTGTTGGTCATGCATTGGTTATAAGCTTAGTTTATAAGGGTATATTTAATTTTCATACTAGCTTTGTAGTTGTCAGATTTATAAGTTTACAGATGTACATGTTATACAGTTATGAAGTCGATGTGTTTAAGTCGGGTTATGTTTTGTTTGTTTTGAATATAAGTCCTTAAACTGTATATAGGTATGAAAAAAAATATGTACATGGATTTTGTTAGTTTTATAAACTCTACAAACAGTTTTAACTAGCCTGCATATATATTGGTTACAATAACATGTCTATATGATCTTTTTGAAATTATTTTGAATAGGTATAGTAGGTTTAAAAGTTTATATATATATATATATACACACACACATTTGAATTTTATAAAAATGTGTTGAGTATAAAATATGATTTATGTGCGTAATTACATATGTTACTTTATACCATTTATGATCATCGAGCCCGTCCTAATTTGACTTCGTCAATTTCTATTCATCAGCTTTGTTCGTCGAACTCGAGCCATCGTACTTCGTTTTGAAATTCGTTCTTGGATTTGTAATTCGATTTCAGTGCCGTATCAGTGTGTGCATCCGTGTCATCCCCTAGCCCCTCTAACCTCGAAAGGTGAGCAATCACTCACAATTAATGTTCTTTTATTTATTAAATTTGATTTCAATTGAAACGACAATTGAAATATGCTGCTATTAGCTATTTACACTGTTATATATGCTATTACCTGTATCAGTCCACTTGTGACACCTGACACCGTTATCTGTTGTTTATGCAATGATAATCCAGTTTGGTTGATGAATGATTGATTGTTTGATGTTGAAATTGGACTTTAAATTGTTAATGTAGTAAGTGATAAATAAATTAAAATTGAAATTGACATAGGATAGTTAAAAATTTGAAATTGATATGTGCTGAATTTGATTAGTTAAATTTGTATAATATGACCCCTTTGAATGTTAAATAAATTGACGTAGAAATAGTGTTAACGACACCTTGAACCATTTAAATGTACGTTGAATAAATTGATGTAGTTTGAAATTGAATAATAAATATCAAGTGAAGAACCGTATAAATATTAGTGTGATAATCTTTAACCTACATGAAATGATAGTGTAGATTTTAGAAATAATTATATTAATTCGCACAAATGTGAATTAATACGATTATTTCGGGATTATTTGAATTAATTATTGGATTGTTATTGATTGTTGTTATTGCTTGTTTATTTACTTTGACACCATCCCAGTTATCACACTGCAAGTTCCCTTTATTATGCTTGATCTTGAATTGAATTTTGAATCGGGTTGAAATGATATATACCCAAATGAATTTGACCTAGGATAGAGAATTAAATAAATCCGATTGGTCGATAATTTGATAAAAAAATAAAATAATGATTTTATTCGAGTAAAGAATAATTTTGAAATGATGTTGGAATTTGAATTTTGAAAGGAAAATGGAAAGATTGAAATATAAAGCAAATATTAACGTAGTAATTGATGAAAGAACGTTGTTTGAAATTTAATTATTTAATAATTAAATTTGGAATTATTAATAAATAATTTGGAATTAGTAATAATTGATTTTTGAAATGATTAAGTTTGAAACATTTAATAATTAAATTTGAAATTATAATTAAGTTTGGAATTGTAATTAAGTTTGAAATTATTAAGTTGAAATGATTTGATAATTAAGTTTGAATTCATAATTAAGTGGAAATGATTTAATATTTAAGTTTGAATTTGTAATCAAGTTTGTAATTAATAAGTTTTGAAATTATTTAATAATTATGTTTGAAATTATTTAATAATTGAATAAGATTTAATTATTTGATAATTGAATAAAAATTGAATTCTTTGATAAGAGAAATTGAACTTTTGAATAAGTGGATTTGAACTTCGTTAATAAATGAAATTGAGTTTCTATATTAATTAAAGTTTTGGGAAAATTATTTAAGTAAGTTAATAAGTGTAAGTGAAACTCCTCAATTATGTGAAATTTAGTTCTTTATTAATTGAGTTTGAAATTTGTAACGAAGTCAATAAATAAGTGAAAATTGAATTTCTTTAACAAGAAATAAAATGTGATTTATTGAAATGAATAGGATTTATTGAAATTAACGTAAGACTTGTAATTTAAAGAATTGATTTGACGAATTTAATTTATTTCAATTTGAAGTTTTGATATAATGAAGTCGAACTTAAGAAATCGATTTAATGAATTGGAAATTTAAATGAAAATTGTTTTAAATGATAAATTAGCTTAGCGAATATTGAATGAAATCGATAAATGAATTTAAATTTATTTGAATGCAAATTAAACCATTTAAATGATTTCGGAATGAAACCTTTATACGAACTTGAATCAATATTTGAATTGTTTTAAATAAAAATTGAAAATTGAATTGTAAGACTTCGAAATGGTTATTTGGTAATTTTGAAATGTAAATTTTGGAAATTGATAGTGAAAGACAAATGAAATGCTGATTATAAATCCTAATTGAAAATGAAATTGATTTGGTTTTGAAATTTACTAAACGACCAATCGGTGTGATAATTACGAAAGTTATTAAAGAGACCGGAATCGGTTATGGATATACTCTCTATCTAAACCGAAAACCACTTTAATAACTATACATGGAGTGATGATCCAGAATGAAGTGGTTGGAATGATGAACGTGTTGACTGAAGAAACAGAATGATAATGGATAGCCTTGATACTTTTGTCAAATTGGAAATGACTAAAACAGGAGCCGTGCCGGCAAAATGGGGTAAGCCACCTCGAGCGAACACACTTCTTCGTAACTACTACTCATTACTTTTGATTGATTGGTGCACCCTCGGAATTTCAGGAGTGTTGTTTCGTGGTGTTGCGATTGTTGCAGCGATGCGTTCTCACCAGTCCGGATCAGGTGAACGGTAGTTTCACTACCTTGGGTATTGCCTCATGTGCCTTGTCATACTTGTATCCCTATATATGCGACCACTACGGATTTTTTTTGTGTTATACCTATGGAGTACTCCCTGATATCCCACCAGTTTACGGTGGAGTTTACAGTGCTGTATAGACTATGATGCTTATAAAAATGTGTTAAGGGGGATAATGGTAACGCCTTAACACTATTTTGATACTTTATATTACTGATAGACATTATCTATTTAGCATACACTACTACATAGTAGATATTTTAACGGATCCTTAGAGGATGGTGATTCCAACATCCTTTGAGTTACTTGTATTTCGATCGCTTTTTCACTTGAGTTGGATTTATTGATATGAGAATATTAATCCTGACTCGAGCGTTTTGTGTTTTGCTTTACGCTCGGGTCAGACTGAGTGTACCAGTATTCGAGACTCGCCTTTGGAGTTGGAGCTTTGCTTGAAGATCCAGCCATCTATTCTGCTTTCAGTATTCGATGATTCCAGTGATGTATTCTGATTTGTAATTGATGTATCATATTTCTCTTCTGTTGTAAACTCTGATGTATCTTATATATTTATATAGTAGCTTCATGAACTACTATCTCTTTTATTTCCGCTGCATATTATTACTCTTTGTCTGTGATTCTGTGATTATTTATTTACTGTATATCTGAGTTTTGCCAAATTTTAAATTAACAGTTTGGTGTTTTGAATTATTGAAGTCTGACGTGTGCGGATGCGAATAGTCCAAAATAGCGGGTTGTTATAGTTTTTCAACCTTTGGATGATGGATTTCTACATCTAACAGTCAAAGAAAAAATTAAAATTAATATGTCTAACAAGTGCTTGTATGAAAGGCACATTCCGCTTGGAGGCAAAAGGAAGAGAGTCGATGCTAATTCTACCGAAGAAAGCCCAATCATCACTGAATTCGATTGTCGAGTGGAACGGAAAGGATAAAACCTATAGAGGACCTTGAGGAGGCATGCATAGATTTAGATGATACTACTAAGGTAGTCAAAGTGGGAAAGGAATTGGATAGTGATTTGAAGAAAAATTTGATCCAATTTCTTAAGGTTGATAAGGACGTATTTTCATGGTCACATTTTGATATGGTGGGGATTGATCCGACGTTCATGTATGATGTGCTTAACATTAATCCAAAAGCTACCCCCATCAAACAGAAGAAGAGACAAATAGATAGGCTACGTCTGATGCATTGAAGCAAGAAGCTGAGAGACTCCTCGAAAATGGGTTTATTCGAGAAATATACTACCCAAAATGGCTAGCATAACCCAATTTTGGTGAAGAAATCAAATGGAAAATGGAGGACTCGCATTGATTATACAGGCTTGAATAAGGCATGTCTGAAAGACTGTTTCCCACTACCAAGTATTGATCGGTTAGTACATGAAACTAGTGGACATAAATTATTGCCTCTCATGGATGCATATTCAGGATCAAACCAAATGACATGTTCAAGCCGGATGAATAACACACTAGCTTCAAAACTAAATGGGGAATTTACCTACAAGCGATGCCTTTTGGGCTGAAGAATGCAGGGGCTACTTACCAAAGGCTAGTCAGCGGAATGTTTAGAGAGCTAATTGGCTGGAATATGGAGGTTTATGTGGAAGTCATGTTAGTGAAATCTGGCGAGGCTAAGACTCATCCCGAGGATTTGGAAGAATATTATGAAATATCAAATGAAATTGAATCCACATAAAGTGCTCTTTTGGAGTCCATTCGGGAAAGTTTTTAGGCTACCTTGTAAGCGCCCAAGGAATTAAAGCTAGTCCCGACCAAATTCAAGCCATCAAGGACATGGTCGAACCCAAAACCAGCAAAGAGGTAATGAGTTTGAATGGAAGGGTAGCCGCCATAAGTTGGTTCATTTTCAAAGCTACCGACAAATGTATACCCTTCTTCGATGTTATCAAGAGAAAAAGAACTTTGAATGGGGAAAAGATTGCAAAAAAGATGTTCAGGAATTAAAATGCCATTTGGAAAAACCATCGATACTTTCTAGTCCTAAGAATGGAGAGATTTTATACTTATACATGGCGGTTTTAGAGCATGCAATCGGCTCAGTGTTGATTAGAAAAGGAAGTGGAACTCAACATCCTGTATATTATGTAAGCAGGCGATTGAAGGATGCAGAAATTTGATATCCAGTGATAGAAAATCTAGCTTACTGCTTGATTCTCACAACTCGAAAACTTAGAGCATATATTCAAGCACATCCGATTAGGGTATTGACCAATTTCCCCCTTAAGTAAATTTTTAGTAAGCCAAAAACTTTAGGAAGGTTGGTAAAATAGGGAATTGAGCTCAGCCAATATGATATAGAATTTCAACCGTGAGCTGTAATCAAAGGGCAAGCATTGGCAGATTTCATTAGTGGATGCACTAACTTCATAATAGAGTAATCAGGGAAAGAAAGAGATCAGAAGCCTATGTAGCAGTTGTTCATCGACGGTGCGTTAAATGAACAAGGGGCTGGTGCAGGATATGTCATAACAACAATGGACGAACACTGTTTACATTATGCCATGAAATTAGGATTCCCCATGACAAACAATGTGGCTGAATATGAATCAATGGTAGCGGGGTTAACTTTAGCATAGGAGCTCAAAATCTCACGGATTCAGGTCTTTAGTGACTCACAACTAATAGTGAATCGAGTGAAGCAGATATATCAAACAAAGGACCTCAAACTATCTTTATATGTGAAGAAGAAACTAAAAATGCTTACTTTGTTTGAGGACTTTTCCATACATCAAGTTCCAAGAGCAGAAAACTCACAAGCAGATTCACTAGCCAAACTAGCCAGCTCAAGGGGAGCCCTGGAAACATAGAATGTTCCAGTAGGATATCAAGAAATTACGAGTATTGAAGAGGAAACATCCAAATAAGGAAAGGAATTATTAGTTCTGACAAGATCCCGGGCTATGCAACAAGAGAAAATGGGAAGAGAAATTGGTAGATAAATATCAGATGAGGGGTTGACCAATCGAGAACAAGTGACCCGTGCAATAACACTTGGATGTCACCCATCATTAAATATCTTGCTAAAGGAATACTCCTCTCTGATAAGGGTGAAGCAAGGAAAATTAGGCGACAAGCTCCAACTTTTACAATAATGGATGAAATCCTTTATAAGAAGGGGTATGCACTTCCCTATTTAAGATGTGTAAGTCTGGATGATGGAGTAAAATTGATGGGAGAAGCACATGTGGGATTCTACGGGGACCACTCAAACGGAACAACATTGGCAAAAAAGATAATGTGACAAGGTTTTTATTGGCCATGTATGGTAAGCCAAGCCATCGAGTATGTGATAAGATGCGAGAAATTCCAAAGATACTCGAAAATTCCTAGATTACCCTTGAGTCAGTAAACTCCAACTACAACTCCGCAGCCCTTCGACGTATGGGGAATAGATTTAATCGGCCCATCACCGATTTTGAAAGGGGGAGCAAAGTACGCCATAGTTGTTGTAGATTACTTCACTAAATGGGTAGAGGTGGAACCACTTCCTAAGATTACTTCCGAGAAAGTACAAAGATTCGTCATTAAAAATATCATAACTAGATTCGAAATTCCCCATAAGATAATTTCCGACAACGGGAAAAATTTGAGAGTGAAGAATTGTCCCGCTTGTGTCAAAAAGGAAACATCAAGAGCTTTTCCTCTTCCGCGCGTCTAAAGGAAAATGGGGCAGTTGATGCTGAAAATAAAACCATAAAGATAATTCTGAAAAAGCGATTAAAAAACAGCTAAAGGAAACTGGGTAGAAGAACCGCCACTTGTGTTATGGGCTTATCGAACATCTACTAAAACAGCAACGGAACATACTCCCTACTGTTTGGCAATATGGGTGTGAGGCAGTGTTACCAATCGAACTTGAAATACCCTCGCACCGAAGAATCGCCTATGCATTCGATTTAAATCAAGAACTAAAAAGAGAATCCCTGGATTTGATACATGAGATGAGAGATGAAGCAGCAATTAGAACAGTAGAGTATCAAAGAAGAATTTCAAAGTATTACAACTTAAAAGAAAGAACATGATCTTTCCAAGAAGGAGATCTAGTACTCCGAAGAGTAATGGAAAATACATGAAATCTCGCTGATGGACCCTTGGGACCAAATTCGGAAGGATCCTTAATCATTTACAAAGTAGTTCCCCTAGGAGTTTATAAGTTATGCTGACCAAAAGGCAATACGGTTCCCAGAACATGGAACACAGAACATTTGAGACCGTATTTTCCAAAGATGAATGAATAATAGAAAAATCTACATGGTTGGGAGTGGACTTGTAACTACCCACTTTTTTGGATAGTTTAAAATTGACAGTAATCCACATATGTCAACTCAAATCATTCAAAAGGGAGTATTGTTATGGGGTAGATAAGAAAATAAGTGAAAAGAAAGAAACACAGAATCTCACAGTGGAATGACAAAATATAATAATCAAATAAATAGTTCATGAAGTTGTTTTATGAATTACATTTGATTACACTTTTACAACGTATCAGAGTTATACATATAGCTAAATAAATAAATAATGCAGTGGAATATTATGATGCAGTGGAATAAATATAATAAATAGAATAATATACTAAATCTTTGTCTTCGTCCTTCAAAAAATAGTTTTCAATACACTGAAAAGCTCATTCTGACCCGAGCATAATGAAAAGACAAAAAACATGAGTCAGAACTAAAAGATCTCATGTAAGTTAAATCAACAATAAATAAATATGAGTGCAATGGCTTCAGTGATGTTTACGGGGTTTTACATCTCCTATTCGGTGTCCAATGCGCGTGCAATAACTTAAGAGATGTTCGAGATTACCATCTCCTAAGGATCTGTTAAAAAATCTACTATGTAGTACAATATGCTATTATAATATGTCTACAGTAAAGTAAGGTATTAAAATAGAGTTAAGGCATTACGCATATCCCCCTTAACACATTTGATATATTCTCATAGTCTATACAGATACTGTAAGCTCCACCAAACCGATGGTTTACTCGGTGAGCACTCCATAGGTACGGTACAAACCAAACTCGTAATGGGCACGATAAGGCACATGACAAGGCACGCGAGGCAATGCCCAGGGTAGGATACTGCCATTTTACAAAACCAGGCTGATGGTAATGCATAGCAGGCTACTACCGCCCACCTCGGAACACACTCCCAAAATCAAATTGAGGGTGGCCACCAAATCAATCACAAAGTAATAAATATGGTATTGAAGAAGCATGTCTGATTGGAGGTGCAACCTCAGTTGGCCTGGGTATAGCTCCTGTTTTAGCCACATCAAGCTGACCCGTGGAGTCAGGGCTACGTTAATACCTCATAAAAATCATTCGCCAAACCATCCTACTTCGTTCTGGAATTCCCACCACGTGCACAGTTGTTAAAGTGGTTTTCGGTATTAGCAAAGAGTATGACAATATCTGATCCCTGTCTCTTTAACAACCAAATGCTTATTTCACACTGGATGGTTCTTTTACATTTCAAAACTGATTCATAATTGATATCAAAATATCATATGTACTTCAAAATCATATCACTTCTGAAATCATATTCACTTTCGAAATTATATCCACAAATAGGTTAAACTCTCATTTCAAAATCATCATATTTAGTCAAAATATGTCATTTCACTAGAAAATATCATTCTAAATTCCAGTGTAGGTTATAACATCATTTAACCATATTCGCTTTTAAATCAAAGATTTAAATGTAAACAATTCAGCATTGCACGGTTTGAATTTTAGAAAATAGTTTAGATGGTCATAAATAGTTTAAATACTTTAAAATAGTTTAAATACTTTAAAAAGGTTTAAAATACTTTAAAAAGGTTTAAAATACTTTAAAAGTTTAAATGGTTTATAATAGATTAAAATGGATTAAAATAGTTTAAATGGGTTAAAATAGTTTAAAATAGTTTAAAATATATTGAAATGGTTTAAAATAGTTTAAAATAGATTAAATATAGTTTAAAATAGATTAAAATATAAAATGGTTTGATTTTTGAAATGGTTTATATAGTGTATATTTTGAAAATCTGAATAAATCTGAATTTAGAATAATATATCTTTAAACAGTTTATATTACAATAATTAATTTGGAAATAATATCAAATCAACTGTTTCTTCCATTTTAACAAATCTGGACCATATTCAGATTTCAAATCAACAAACTCAATTTAAATCTTTCCATTCAAATTCCAATTAAAACCATTTTAATTTATATCAATTTCAAGTCCATGTTTAAGCTATAAATTTAAACCACTTTAAATTCAATAGATTTCAAAATTTAAATATTCAACATTTACAATAACTCAATTTTGATACTTTCATTTATATTTCAAAATTTCAACTATAAAATTTAAATTTAAATTCTTTAAAAATTCATTTAAATCAATTTTAATTTCAACCTTTAAAACTTAAATTTGAAAATAATTCAATTTATATAAATCATGTTTTATTCCAAAATATTATTTAATTGGATTCAAAAATTAAGGATTAAAAAAATTCATTTAATTTAACCAATCCGGTGTCCGTATATAATTTTCTACCATATGGTCAAGTGATACAGATATATATCATTTCAACCCGCAATAATTTAAAATTTATGGGTATATATCATTTCAACCTGTAATCCTGAATTAAAATTCAAAATCCATAAAATCGCTCGAGTCTATCATTTAAAACCATAACGAATTTGCCTTATCTATAAGATTGTTTGGGTATGTATCATTTCAACCTATAGTGATTTCTAACGATAAATTAAGGGAATTTGCGGTGTGATAACATTATATAAAATAAACATAACATCCAGTCATCCAATATCAACAGTTAAGCATCCATCACAGTCACCATTCAAATCAACCAACAAATAACAACAATTTAACGGATTATCATTATTAGGTATTTAAAAGGCAATTTAAAATTCAATATTAAATTAATTGGCAATTATATTCAATAAAATTCAAATTTAATGAAAATGACAATTTAAATATACAAAACAGCAATCAATTAACTTCAAATCACATCATAACTCTAATTTAACTAACATAAGATAGTGTAGTGGACTTGAGTGGGTTAAAATACTCACCTTTGCATTTTAATCGATTTAAAATCCAAATAAAGCATAAAAATCTAATAGTCTCTCATAATGCCGAAAATTTCGATGCAATCACAATGGAGAAAACTGCGCATGAATCCGAGCTCGCATGAAAAAGATACGCTAATCAGAAGTTTATACGATTTATAATATAAATAAATAAAATAATAATAATAAAGTAGAACACGTCACATTACCTCTCATCCACGCACTACAATACACCACGATACTCGACCTCGCTAACCACGTACAGCCGCAAGTTCTTATCGCCGTTGACTATGAATTTCCACCACCACTCACGCTTGTTATCACCTCGATCTGACATCGCCGCAAGCCTCTATGACCTGAGCCGCCTCTACGCCTGCTGTAACGACCCACCATTCATTCCATAAAATGATGCATCATTAATAAGAAAAAAAGGGATAGAAAAGAGAAAGATAGAGAAGAAAGAAAGAACAACATCAGAATCTCAACAGCGGAATGAATAAATTATACTAATAACATAAGATAGTACATAGTATACAACATCAATCAGAGTTACATAGATCACACATCACATACTAGACAGTTATAAACACCTGTCTAGTTATTACAACTCATTACAACACAAACAAACGACTCAGATATACCAACACAACAGAACACTATATATATCTACAATGCTGAAGCCTCCTGCTCCATTTCTCCTCTATAATTCGTCAAAGCCAACCTGAATCCCTTGGCAACTCGTAAAAATTTGAGTACCCAAGAGTTTAAGAAAACAGAAGATAAACTCCGGGTTAGACATAGGTCTGGTGTGAGTAACAGGTTAAAGTTGCTTAACTTTGAAAATCCTTTGAAAACAAAGGTATCACGTAAAACTCCCCACATATAAACATGGGTAAATTTTTACCTTACGCTAACTGAACATTTGATAGGAAATCCAATGATATTATAATAGGGTCTAGGGTTTTCAAGTAAAATACAGAAATAACTGAAATGCTTACATCTCACATTCCAACATAGTTGGGCACAACAAAATCATACGGCACTTATTGGAGATTGGATTCCATACAATGGCAGGGCTACTGGGGTATGGCAGGGCTACTGGGGTACCACCCGTCACAGTACAATGCCTAGATCACCGTACCGAGGATTACTTCCAATCCCCTGCAACACAAGGCTGGAACCGTCCCTTACTGGATAGTCCCGAACAAGACAACCCGGCAGTTGGCGTACGTTCCAACTACCCACACAGCCGAATAAAAAGGGACTTCTAGACAGGGGAAAATCTTATCCTACTTGAGCGCGACTGTCATGACCCGATTTTTCGATGCCCGAAAACCGAACCATAAGGGTTAAAGAAGAAGATGTAGAAGAAGAAAATAGAAAACAACATCAGAATCTAACCATCGCAGAGGAATAAAATATAATAGAAAATCAATGATCTTTACACAAAAGAAAATATATCTGTTTATACATTACATCATCAGAGTACATTAATCACATAGCACACAATTGGACAGTAATCATAACCTGTCCTCACATAACTGAATACACAGCGGAATATAAATCAAGTACGAAAGTACGTCTCGCCATCCAGCTCGTCTCCTGAGCTCCACAGCCTTCTTTTCTGTATTTTATAATACTCGGTCTGACCCGAGCATTATAGTTAAATAACACCTGAGTCAGCCTGGAATACCAGCGTGAGAAAACCACACTCAAATTGATTGTTAAAGTTTCAAAATCCTTTGAAAATCAAAAGCATCTCGTAAGACCACGCCACAAATAAACATGTCGGGTTTTTACCTTACGATAGCTAAAACACTTTTTATAAAAATCCTCTGATATTATAATAGGGTCTATTTACAAATACTTACTAAAATAACCAAAATTGTAACATGATTAAATTCCAACTACTAGCCACAAAGTGGGTAATACAAACAAAACTCGTAAAAGGCACGTAGGGAGAATGGATTTCCAACTAATGACTAGGCACTGGGGTACCACCTGTCATAGTACGTGGCCTAGATCACCGTACCGAGGAATACTCCCAATCCCCTGCAACACAAGACTGGGACTACCCTTTACTGGATAATCCCGAGTAAGATCACCCCATGGTTGGGATCAGCAACCGCACCACTAAGCCGAATAAAAAAGGACATCTAGACAGGGATGACCTCACCCTAATGGGCGCTACCCACCTCGCCTTGCTGCATAACCCCTGATTTTCAGTCATTGCCGGTTGATGAGGCTTGAGGCTAAGCGTTACCTTTTTAGAACGTATCACTTAGAATGCTCATCGCCCAACTGACGATGTTCTGAAAGCATTCATCCATACAAGTCCGTCCTAGCTTCGAACGGAACCGAAGGCACTACTCCTACTACATCCAATTTTGGAATCATCCTCGGGATTAGTAGCGACTAGCCCTTGCACTTCACTGCTCCACCTTCGAATCCAAACTCGTCTTCCTCACGAAACGTTCACACTGGACCGAAGTGGTTTTCAAGAAATTAATCCTGATCCCGGTCTCTTCGAAACGATCAGCCATTGTCCAATATTGATTGTCGGTTATTTAACTATCAATTAACATTCACAAACAACCATCAACAATAAATAATTTCTCCTGAATTATTTATTAACTTCAAAACAATCTTCTCAAGATATATTTCCATTTTCAACCCTCTTGAAAATAGTTTTCAAACCACATTTTTCGCATGAAATAATTTCCAAATATTTATTTCCACTGAAAGCACCAAGCACAAAAACTTTGGATTTTTAAAATAATTTAAAACACTTTATTATAAATTATCCTTTAAAACATTTAAATTAAAAATTACTTTAATACTTTATTAAAAATATATACTATAGGAATATTTAAAATGAGGCTACTTTATAAAATATAAAACCAGATTTTCTCTTTTAAAACAAAATACCAAGTCACCTTCAATTAATTACTACTATAATAGACTTGAAAAATACTTACTTCAGAAATTAAACATTTAGAAATAATAAATTTTCTAAAACATGCTTTTTAAAACGACATTAAAACTTTTAACTTATATTTAAAAATTTACTTTGAAACGTACATGGCTATCCAGGGAAATATAGTTCTCTTCACATTCTTTAAAAATAAATCACCATTTATTTTTTTTGCAAATTTACCCATTCCATTAATAAATTCTCATCGTGAATTTATTCTTCCGAATATCCATTGATATATTACTTTACTTTTATAAACCCAGTTTATAAATTCCAAAGTTCCACTTCTCTTTTAAAGTCCCAACTTCAACCACTTAAATCAATTTTCAAATTGATTTTCAATTTACTCCATTTTGAAATAAATTCCTTTACTTACTCATTTTTTCCAAAATGCATTAATTTCAGATTTTATTTCTTCGTTTTGATTTTAAATCTTTTAACTGAAACATACCAATTTTAGATTTTTCAAATTTCTTCTTTATTCTTTTAAATAAATTTTAAACCTTGAATTCTAAAGTAAATTCTTTCATTCCTTTGAACAACATCACTTAAGTTGTAAAATTCATTATTTTCCCTTTTTATTCAAATCCCCTTTCCCATACTTGGAATTTATTTATTAGAATTTAAAATCACCTTTTATTCTTTTCCACTTCATCTTCAATTTATTCAATTCTCTATAATTATTTAACTTAAAATTCCCTCTTTTATTTGCTTTTTTAAAAAATCCAATTCTATATATTTTGATAACTCAGTGTACGGAAATATATTCAAGCAAACTATAGAATTCAATATTCCAATTATCAATATAATTCATCACAGAATATCATATATTTATAACACAGAATATTAAAAAAATCTAGATAATTTTGAGGAATCCAGTTGGACCCCTCCTACCTGTTTCCCTGCATCCATAGACGTTAGCACAATATAAAATACCAATTCCACTTCAAGGTGGAATATCACGGTATAGGGGATTTATATAATATCCTGCGCTATTATGCGGCGCATAGGGTTTCATCCGCTATATAATGCGGGAAATTAATCACTCCAATATATACTATATACTACTATATATAATATAGCACATCAAATCCATTCAATCATTCAACCAATTATTTAAATTTAACCATTTAAATTTAACTTAAAACCAGATGAGTGAGATTAAATCACCTTTGTTTTTAATTTGCAGTCCAAACCAAACAGCTTGTTTTCTTCACGATTCAGACCTCGCTGATGAACTCACCTCTGTGCCAACAACCCCACGCCGCAAGCTTCAAACTCGTTCGCGATTTCTTCACGAATTCCCCTTGCCTGACACCTCGCTGGCATGCCCTCTACTACCTCGAGCCCTTCCGTGCCCATGCCTTAGCATTCACATCGTCGTCCAACCTCCATTGTGGAACCCTCCAAGCACAGGGGCTTCCCCTCATGTCAGAGCACTTCACGCCAGCAGACCCTTTCTTACTTCCTCGCGCGGTAGCGATTCAAATCGCGGTTCGATGTCTCTTTTTTTTCGATTCTAGATTCGATCCGCCATTACCCAATGAATTCGTATATTGCGATTTGGGGGAGGAAGGGAAGCGCCATTGTTCGCGAATATCTCTGCTTTCAATTTTTTTATGTGCAAGATTTTGTTTTGAAACTGCTTCAATCCATGATTTTTATACGAGAAGGCAGCGCCATTTTTTCTTTCTTTTTTTCCTTCGGTCTGTTGAATTAGACAAGAAGAATGCGATTTTTTTAAAAGAATGAAAAGGATAAGGCATAGACGTGATATAAAGCTGGGGATGCGTGTTGGAAAAGGTTTCTGTTTATGTGATTTTGCTTTTATATATATCTTTTCAAAATATCTCAAATTATATACTGTAAAAATTTGAACTCCTATTTAGATGTGTCGTTAGGCGTTTATAATGTAAAACCCCTATTCCGAACGCAATGGAAAAGGTTCCGAGTCCTAATTCGATCATATGGAGAAGAAAGCTTTTTGGGCCCAGTTATTATATTAAATTTTCGATATAAATTCAACGTGTTTATATACCGCACGCTCACACAACAACTTCAAACACTACGAAAATTGAAATCCGATAATAATATAATATTACGGATCCAATGGAACTAGTTTCATCAAAATCCGAGATTGTGCCTCGAAAGGCTATTTTTAAACGTCAATTTAAACGATAAAATTTCAAAACTTAACAAAACACTTTCAAATTCAATTTCAACAACCTTACAATCTTCAGTACTATCAATACAAATTTTACAAGCCCTTAAATTATTTTTAACAAGCTAAAAATTCCAGATTTCACATTTTACCCAACTTCAAATAATTTAATTGAATAATTAAATTACCCAATAATTAGTGATATTTGAATTCAATCACTTTTAAATATTTAAAATTAATTAAATATTCTGATTTCAAATGTCCAAAAATTCCGGGTTGTCACATTCCTCCCCCTTAAAAGAATTTCATTCCCGAAATTGCTAGTTAAGAAGAATGATCCAATACCTATTACTATTTTCCAAAACCAAACAGTTTTTGACAACAACCAACCAAACAATCTTTATTAAAGACACACTATCCATCTTACTAACGTTCCAAACTTTTCCATAGTTTCCAAACAACTTTACTTATTCAACCATTCAAATTATAATTTAAAACCAAGTTTTAAATTTTCATATTTTCTCAAAAAATTTCGAACTCCCTAAATTTTTTAAAAATTTCGCCAGCGTCTCCTTGGCGCGGCTAGTTCGGTACGACTACAAAATGCCTCTACGGGCTTCCAAATTCCAAAAGAAAACAAAAGGCCAAGTAGCTAGATCAAAAACCCAATCAAATTTCATACAGAAATTTAAACACATACCTTTTTGTCAAGCAATTCAAATTTATCTTCTGAATTCAAAATCAATTTTTCTTTCCCTTTATAATACCTGCATATTCTACTTAGCAATAATATCCAATCATAACTTTTAAAATCATTTTATACATTTCCTTACATAAGTTTTCATATCTACTTCTATTCAAATTAGTTTTTCCCATTTCCATATGAATTCAATTTATCTTCAACTCTGAATATTGAATTTTATCTTTCATTTATAACTGATTCATATCATTATTTTAAATTAGTTTCATCCACTAATTTATTTCAATTTCCAATTTGAAATCGTTTTGTCGCTAACAAAAATTTTCCAAAAATTTTTTTGACTCGCAAAATTTTTGAATATTTTTGGCAATGTCTCCTTTGTACGGAGGAGCTTTTGCAATTTGACAAGAGATATAAATATATATACATTGGCCCACACGGTCGAAAAAACAAAAACAGTTCATATTTCCTATTTCTATTACATAGGCGTACCTTTATTTAGCATTTTTAAGCAAGCGCCTTATTTAATTAGCATTTTGCGCGATCAAATCCATCCCAATGGCTTCCCTGAACCTATACTTACTCAACTAAAACATGTAAGTGCTAAATATATGCAATTTACTAATAATTACTTACTTTCAATAGTTAGACACATGCATTTCATAAGCAATATACACCAAACAATACCAAATGCAATTTATAAAATTCCGACACTAATTCCAATTGCTTACAACCAATTCTTAAACTATTATTTTCAATTTTTATGTGATTTACAATTCACTTCCCTTCATACAATTTAAATGGTCTAAAACTCAATTGCTTACATTCAATCCATTTTTCAGCAAAATAAACTCATATTCTCTTCAATTGATCTTAAAATCAATTTATTAAATCTCTATCAACTCATAGAATTTTAATTACCTTCGTTTACGTCAAACGACGATTCATTCTATGAAATTCGATGATATTCATGTGAATAAATAATTACTTAAGTTTTATAACCAATTTAAATTGATTCCGACTCAATTTATTTTAAATTCCATCCCATTTCTATTTTTATTCATCAACCATACATTTGCATTTCATTCCATATTTGTCTCCATTTCATTTGAGACCATTTTATTAAGCTTGAACCATTCCATGCTTATATATTAATAACCATTTCCCAATTTAAATTTACCCAAGCTTTTATTTAATGGACTGTTACCCTTACTCGAAGCCAAGCTTCCATTAATTTTAGACCTAAATCAATTTACTTCAAATAATTCGAATTTCATACATAAGATCATTTTCATTTTGCAAATAAATTTTCCCTTTCAATTTAACTTGATTCTATTTCAATCAAATCTCATTTCAAACTACAAATTTATTTGATTAGTTCATCTATTTCGTATAAATTTTAAATTTCCAGATTCAATTCATTTAATTGATTACAATGCCATTTTCAATTTATTCCTACTCATTTGGGTTTTGTTTGCAACTAAAACCATCCCTACTTTAATCCAATTTCATTTTATTTGGCAACATTTTCAAATATATTTACGTCACTAATAATTCAAGTCGAATTTGATTTATAACTTGAATTTTATTTCCAAACATCATTATTAACTCACAAATTCAGCTTCTATTTAACTACATTAGGTTCCATTTACATATTTCATTATCTAATTAGTTCTCCCCCTATTTATAATTCAATACTTGATTTTTAATCTCAAAAATCACTTCATTTAATTTTCTTAAGTTCAATTTATTTTATAATTCAAGTTTGGATTTCTATTTTATTTTCCAAAACATCAAACAATATTTATTTTGGGTTTTCTATCCCACTTTTCAATTTTATAAGTCACAACTTATTATTTTACACATTCCATTCATTCTTGGCTTAAATATATTCATCTTTTACTTTTAACTCAAGATTTACGTTTATTTATACCCCAAGCATATTTTATTCCAAGGATTTTTAATTCTTTTATAAGCTATTCTAATTGATTTATTCCAATCCAATTCTTATCTAACTTATTTCTTACCCAGCTCACTTCCATTTATTTAAGTAAGGATCTAATTCCATTTAATATCACCTATAAATCAACTGAATTTTTATTCCACTTCAATTCTATTTTAACTTAGATTTATTTAATTCAATTCGATTCAATTTTCTTCCTCAATCCAAGTTAATTCCATTTTTAACTTTTCACTTTAGATTTTAAGTCCAACATTCAAAGCTCATATTTTCCTCCCTTATTTAAAAATCATCTCAACTTTTCAAGTTTATAACTTATCTCATCAGGATTTCCAATTTAAATAAGGATTCAGGATTTCAAACACCCGGCTTTGGTTCAAATCATCCCAAAATCACATTTCTCAAATTTTTAAACCAACTCTGGTTTTTATCCCCTACAAATTTCCTTTGAAATTTCAAAAACAAACTAGTTCTTCTGAATAAATAAATTTGGCAGCAATCCGTCACTTAGAAACTCGAAAATGGACATCGACGATGCTGCAGTCATCATCGAAGTTATTTTCCAGCGACTGAAGTGAGTTCAATGCTATATCCCTTCTCAAAATTTATTTGAAACAATTTCCTTTGAGAAATACTTCTAAAATAATAATGCTATTATTTGTCTTCAAAACACTTTGAAAACACTTCCAGATCTCCGGATTTTAAATTTATAGATTTGATTTAAATCAAATTTTAACTATAATTCATTTGTATAATTTATGCTCATACAAATTCCCATTTGCTTATAAAAGTCATTCCAATTTATTTATAATCTTATTTGTTTAAAATGTTATCATCCAAACATCCAAGTTATATAACAATTTAAGAAAATATTTCTTTTACATCAAAAATATATTTTGGGTAAAATAATTTCATTCACCCACCTTTAAAACAATACTGTGTCAATTTATCGTGTCAGGAGTTTATAAACTCTTCTCGAATAGCGGCCAACTTACTCGATCAGAATTCATATTCCAATCAACCAATAAGTCAACACAATATTAAAACAATTTATATTCACTAACAAATACGCGCTCATATCTATTAATACACTCAAACTCATTCTAGAGTACCACGTACTCTATTTTCAATGAGTAATCCCCATCAGAGCCAAGGTTATCACCAAGCTAAGCTCTGATACTACAATGTCACGACCTGATTTTTCGATGCCCGAAAACCAAACCATGAGGGTTAAAGAAGAAGAGGTAGAAGAAGAAAATAGAAAACAACATCAGAATCTAACCATCGCAGCGGAATAAAATATAATAGATAATCAATGATCTTTACACAAAAGAAAATATATCTATTTATACATTACATCATCAGAGTACATCAATCACATAACACACAATTGGACAGTAATCATAACCTGTCCTCACACAACTGAATACACAGCGGAATATAAATCAAGTACGGAAGTACGTCTCGCCATCAGCTTGTCTCCTGAGCTCCACAGTCTTCTTTACTGTATTCTATAATATCGGTCTGACCCGAGCATTATAGTTAAATAACACCCGAGTCAGTCTGGAATACCAGCGTGATAAAACCACACTCAAATTGATTATTAAAGTTTCAAATCCTCTGAAAATCAAAAGCATCTCGTAAGACCACACCATAAATAAACATGTTGGGTTTTTACCTTACGATAGCTAAAACACTTTTTATCGAAATCCTCTGATATTATAATAGGGTCTATTTACAAATACTTACTAAAATAGCCGTAATTGTTACATGATTAAATTCTAGCTACTAGCCACAAAGTGGGTAATACAAACAAAACTCATAAAAGGCGCGTAGGTAGAATGGATTTCCAACTAATGACTAGGCGCTGGGGTACCACCTGTCACAGTACGTGGCCTAGATCACCGTACCAAGGATTACTCTCAATCCCCTACAACACAAGACCGGGACAACCCCTTATTGGATAATCCCGAGTAAGATCACCCCACGGTTGGGATCAGCAACTGCACCACTAAGCCGAATAAAAAGGGACATCTAGACAGGGATGACCTCACCTTAATGGGCGCTACCCACCTAGCCTTGCTGCATAACCCCTGATTTTCAGTCAATCCCGGTTGATGAGGCTTGAGGCTAAGCGTTACCTTTTTAGAACGTTTCACTTAGAATGCTCATCGCCCACCTGACGATGTTCTGAAAGCATTCATCCATACAAGTCCGTCCCGGGTTCGAACGGAACCGAAGGCACTACTCCTACTACATCCATTTTTGGAATCATCCACAAGATTAGTAGAGACTAGCTCTTGCACTTCACTGCTCCACCTTCGAATCAGAACTCATCTTCCTCACGAAACGTTCAAACTGGATCGAAGTGGTTTTCGAGAAATTAATCTCGATCTCGATCTCTTCGAAACGATCAGTGCATTGTCCAATATTGATAGTCGGTTATTTAACTATCAATTAACATTCTCAAACAACCATCAACAATAAATAATTTCTCCTGAATTATTTATTAACTTCAAAACATCTTCGCAGGATATATTTCCATTTTCAACCCTTTTGAAAACAGTTTTCAAACCACACTTTTCACATGAAATAATTTCCAAATATTTATTTCCACTAAAAACACCAAGCACAAAAACTTTGGATTTTTAAAATAATTTAAAACACTTTATTAAAAATTATCCTTTAAAACATTTAAATTAAAAATTACTTTAATACTTTATTAAAAATATATACTATAGGAATGTTTAAAATGAGGCTACTTTATAAAATATAAAACCAGATTTTCTCTTTTAAAAAAAAATACCAAGTCACCTTCAAATAATTACTACTATAATAGATTTGAAAAATACTTACTTCAGAATTTAAACATTTAGAAATAATAAATTTTCTAAAACATGCTTTTTAAAACGACATTAAAACTTTTAACTTATATTTAGAATTTTACTTTAAAACGTACTTGGCTATCCAGGGAAATATACTTCTCTTCACATTCTTTAAAAATAAATCACCATTTATTTATTTTTACAAATTTACCCATCCCTTTAATAAATTCCCATCGTGAATTTATTCTTTCAAATATCCACTGATATATTACTTTACTTTTATAAACCCAGTTTATAAATTCCAAAGTCCCCCACTTCTCTTTTAAAGTTCCAACTTCAACCACTTAAATCAATTTTCAAATTGATTTTCAATTTACTCCATTTTGAAATAAATTCCTTTACTTACTCATTTTTTCCAAAATCCATTAATTTCAGATTTTATTTCTTCATTTTGATTTTAAATCTTTTTACTGAAACATACCAATTTTAGATTTTCCAAATTTCTTCTTTATTCTTTTAAATAAATTTTAAACCTTGAATTCTAAAGTAAATTCTTTCATTCCTTTGAACAACATCACTTAAGTTGTAAAATTCATTATTTTCCCTTTTTATTCAAATCCCATTTCCCATACTTGGAATTTATTTATTAGAATTTTAAAATCACCTTTTATTCTTTTCCAGTTCATTCTTCAATTCATTCAATTCTCTATAATTATTTAACTTAAAATTCCCTCTTTTATCTGCTTTTAAAAAAATTCAATTCTTTATATTTTGATAACTCGGTGTACCGAAATATATTCAAGCAAACTATGGCATTCAATATTCCAATTATCAATATAATTCATCATAGAATATCAAATATTCATAACACGGAATATTAAAAAAAAAATCTAGATAATTTTGAGGAATCCAGTTGGATCCCTTCGACCTGTTTCCCTGCATCCACAGACGTTAGCACAATATAAAATACCAATTCCACTTCAAGGTGGAATATCACGGTTTGTGGGATTTATATAATATCCTCCGCTATTATGCGGCGCATAGGGTCTCATCCGCTATATAATGCGGGAAATCAATCACTCCCATATATATTATATACTACTATATATAATATAGCACATAAAATACATTCAATCATCCATCCAATTATTTAAATTTAACCATTTAAATTTAACTTAAAACCAGATGAGTAAGATTAACTCACCTTTGTTTTTAATTTGCAGTCCAAACCAACCAGCTTGTTTTCTTCATGATTCAGACCTAGCTGACGAACTCACCTCTATGCCTACAACCCCACGCCGCAAGCTTCAAACTCGTTCGTGATTTCATCACGAATTCCCCTTGCCTGACGCCTCGCTGTCATGTCCTCTACTGCCTCGAGCCCTTCTGCGCCCATGCCTGAGCCTTCACATCTTCGCCCAACCTCCATCGTCGAACCCTCCAAGTACGTGAGCTTCCCCTCATGTAAAAGTACTTCACACCAGCAGAACCTCCCTCACTTCCTCGCATGTTAGCGATTCAAATCGCGATTCGATGTCTCTTTTTTTTCGATTCTGGATTGGATCCGCCATTGCCCTTTTTTTATACGAACGAATTCGTATATTTTGATTTGGGAAGGAAGGGAAGAGCCAATGTTCGCGAATATCTATGCTTTTAATTTTTTTTATGAGCAAGATTTTGTTTTGAAACTGCTTCAATCCGTGATTTTTATACGAGAAGGCAGCCCTATTTTTTCTTTCTTTTTTTTCGTTCGGTCTGTTGAATTGGACAAGAAGAATGCGATTTTTTTAAAAGAATGAAAAGGATAAGGCATAGACGTGATATAAAGTTGGTGAAGCGTGTTGGAGAATGTTTCTGTTTATTTGATTTTGCTTGTATAAATATTTTTTCTAAATATCTCAAATTATATACTGTAAAAATTTGAACTCCTATTTAGATGTGCAGGTGGGCGTTTATAATGTTAAACCCCTATTGCGAACGCAATGGAAAAGGTTCTGAGTCCTAATTCGATCGTATGGAGAAGATAGCTTTTTGGACCCAGTTATTATATTAAACTTTCGATATAAATTCATCGCATTTATATACTGTACGCTCACACAACAACTCCAATTACTACAAAATTGAAATCCGATAATAATATTATATTACGGATCCAATGGAACTGGTTTCGTCAAAATCCGAAACTTTGCCTCGGAAGGCTTTTTTGGCAAGGCCAGCCGGTTTTATAGTGGACCGTCCACTTTTTATTACGAACGTAATAAAAAATTGAAGTACAGGAGAAAGACAAAAGCGCCTTAACTACTAAATAGGAAAATAAAGCACAGGAATGTGACCGACATGCCACAGTTACTATAAATAACACCAAGACTAAGTCTCCTCCGAAGAGGAAGAATCACCATCTTCCACAGACACCTGGGAAGAGTCCATAGGGACTTTCCCAAGAAAACTAGCATATGGGCGGAAGAGGCTAGCTAGATAAGGATCATAATCTACAGCATTAGGAGAGTAAATAAAGGAACGATCCCAGGAAGAATCAACTAGCATGTCAGCATTCGATCTCGCATACAGACCATCCATATCAAGGATTAAGGAATCACCAGAAGGAACATAATGAAGGCATCCAAGGTCCAAATGGTCATCGAAAACAAATCTAAAAAAGGAATCAGCAATGGGGTTAAATCTTAAATCAGATTTGAGATCAACCCAACACCTCTCGGACTCGTCCCAAACAATAGGCTAACACGGTGAAGCAGGATCAAGAGCAGCTAAAGGAATTGCTGAAACATCGCAAGGGACCACAGGAGCAAAAGGAGAGGCTGACCTATCAACAGGACAAGGAGGTAAACCCGGGACAGATAATGGAACTTCAGGAGGAGGGACAGAGGCAGAAACCTTAGGAACCCAATTCCGAAGCGGGGTCGAGGCAAAGGGATCTTAGGAGCAGCCGCGGAGACAACAGAGTGCAAGCAGGCATTAGCCAGGTGGCCAAAGGAGTGACAGGAAGCGTAGATATCTAGAACCCAACCATAGCGAACGCGGACTTCCTCAACATGCCCAACAACTAGCTATACAGGAATAGAGGAAGGCAGAGGCTTAGCTGGGGAAATCTCAATCAAAGCTTTAGCATACACCAATTTTTCACGAGCAACCGTATTAGAGTCAAAACATCTCAATTTTCCAACATTACAGGCTAGCCAATTCAAACCAAGCAAAGGTTGAAGAGCAGAGGGTATATGCGAAAAATAGACCCATACGGGGATGGAAAGAACTTGCTCACGGGCTCTAGCCATAGTAGGCGACCAAGGAGTAATAATAAAGGTTTTCCCATCAAAAAAGGAAGGCTCTTCTTCAAGAACAAGACGACGCTCCTCAGCGGAGGAAAACTTAAGGAAATACATGGAGTCAACCAGCTTAATACGTAAATCACCACGAAGTTTCCATGCCCGACGACAAACAGAAGACGCATCATGCAGTCGATGATTTAGGTCCAGAAAGAAGCCAACAAGATGATTAGACTAAAAGTCCATATCGGCTTAAATGATAATAAGAGAAGGAATCATCACTCCATTCTCCACAACAATATCAAAGTCAATCGGCTTGTAATCACCTGCATTACGGGGAAGAGAAGTGAAAAGGGAAGACCACGGTTTGGAGCATGCCTGGGTAGGAGCAGCAGTACAAAATTTTGGAGGAGAAGGAACAGGATGCTCCACAGGTAAGGGATTATCAACTGGGGTAGAAAAGATAGATCTACCAGAACACTTAATAATAGGAATGGGAACACAATTGTCAGAGGCAAAAACACAAGCATCTGACGTGCAACGACTAAAGCAAGAAGTCTCGGTAGTTGCAATTAACAGTTCTCTTCCATTCACACCATCTTCCGCAATAACATCACCATGGACATCATTCACCACGTTCGTATCAATGGCATCATTCACAGGAACATTTAACCCCAAATCACAATTCGAATTCTTATTCAAACACACTGCAAATCCACAAGAACAGAGAGAAGAAGGCGGCATACCATTCACCATCAAATCCAGAGGAACTAAACCATAAGGGTTGTCTTCACTTGGCAGAGTATTCACAACCACAGAGCTCGAAACCAAAGGAATCAAGCGAGAGCACCCTGCAGCAGCATCGCTACCATCAAGAGAAAAGGGCACCAATCCATTCACATTCATAACCAAGGCTCCATCCTCAGGTTGAAAGACAGCAGCACATAAATTCGAAACCAAAGAACTAGAGCTAGGGCAAGCAGCAGGAGAAAGGGAAGGAGGAGGTAGCGCGGGCAGAGGAGGAAAGTCATAGATCGATAGGAGTTGAGGCAAGGGACAAAGGGGCGATGAAAGCCAACCGTTGAAACAACGACCAGATCTAGCAGATGAATGAGCATGGGAAGGGGCCGTGGGAAGGGAGAGCAATGAAGGAGAAGCCAGCATGGGAAAGAAGAGGGGAGGGTGGGGGGAAGTTGGGGCGAGAAGAGAAATCAACAGAGAGAAACAATTGGCTCAGCAAGGACGCCATTAACGATAATATACTTCAGATCTTGAATATTATGTGCTGCTCGTTAATGGACTTCAAATCGGAAGGCTATTTTTAAACATCAATTTAAATGATAAAATTTCGAAACTTAACAAAACAATTTCAAACTCAATTTCAACAACTTTACTGTCTTCAGTACTATCAATATAAATTTTACAAGCCCTTAAATTATTTTTAACAAGCTAAAAATTCCAGATTTCACATTTTACCCAACTTCAAATAATTTAATTGAATAATTAAATTACCCAATAATTAGTGATATTTGAATTCAAGTTAAAAATTCACTTTTAAATATTTAAAATTAATTAAATATTCCGATTTCAAATGTCCAAAAATTCCGGATCGTCACAGCGACCCACTTAGCCTTGTTGCACCTCCCATGGTTTAGCCATTCCCGGTTGATGAGGCTTGAGGCTACGATTACCTTTAGAGAACACATCCCTTAGAATGCTCATCGTCCACCTGACGATGTTCTGAATGCATTCGATCCATACAAGTTCATTCCAGGTTCGAATGAAACTGAAGGCATTATCTCGTTACACTCATTTTGGAATCACCCTCAGAGTTAACGACGATAACCCTTGCACTCTGAATCTTCATCTTCACTTGAGATTCACGACCTATCGTTAATTTGGATCGATGTGGTTTTCGGATATCCAAATCTGGAAACCCGATCCCGGTCTCATCGAAATCCAAAACGCCATCTTTTAGGTCTAAGTTGTTTTAAAGTTAAAACAATTCAATTCAATTATCTATAATCACACAAATAGATAATTCACAAATCATAATAGATAATCAACATTATCATCATAAACAAATAATCCACATTATCATCACAAATAGATAATTCATATTATCATCCCAATGCAACCAAAGCATCCATATCACACAACATTACTTATCTCATATCTGAGATCTCAAACTATTCAAGGAAGTCAATTATCATCCATCCATACAGAAGCAATGATTTACTTAGTCACATCATCTATAATTAATTTAAAATGAATTAAATTAATTACTTCCATCTCTAATTAATTTAGAGTGAATTAAATTAGTTAATTCATTCAATAAATCCTGCTTACTTAACCATTAATTAATTAATTACAAATTAATTAATTGATTGTCCTCTAATTATTCACCTTTATTAATCATCCTTGATTAATTATCCTTTAATTACATTCAAGTAATCATCTTTAATTAATTTTACAAATTAATTATACTTAACCAAATACAGTAATCAACCTTTAATTACTCTATTAATTAAATAACTATAATTAATTACATTCATCCTTAATTAATTACATTAATTTATTACTTTATAATCACTTATTATTGATTAATTAATTTTAATTAATCAATCCTTAATTACATCATTAATTACATTAATTAATGATCCCTTAATTATTTTTTATTAATTATTAACCATAATTATTAATCACACTTGATTAATTACAAAAAGTAATTAACTACCCTTAATTACTTTATTAAATAAATTAATTATATTACTTAATAATTGATCTTTAATTAATTATATTTATTAATCACCCTAGATTAATCTCATTAAGTAATTATCCTTCATATTAATTACACCAAGTATTTAACCTAAAACTACTTTCAAATCTTCAATTAATTACATCTTGTAATTACCCTCACTAATTACTTCACTAAGTAATTACACTTTATAAATCTCATTAAGTAATTAAACTTAATCCATCATCAAGTGATTATTTAAATTAATTAAACCAATTAATTAACTTAAACTAATCCTATTAACTAATTAATTACACTGAGCAATTAATTACTCTAATTACTTTCATTAAGTAATTACACTTATCAATTTCACAAATGATTATCCATAATTAATTATTTAAAATTAATCACATTAATTAATTATTTAATAATCCTTAGTTAATGATCTACATTAATTATTAGCAATTCTTTATTTACTTCTCCTAAGTAATTAAACTTTGATTAATCATTATTAATTATAAATTAATAAATCTTTAATAACCAATTAAGTAATCTTTAATTACTTAATTAATTAAGTGTCTAACTGTAACTTAATTAAGCTTTAATTACTTGATTAATTATATTCCTAATCATTAATTAATAATCTAATCTTATCTAATTACTGATTTTTAATTACAAATTAATTATTCCTTAAATAATTAACTTAAACCTTAATTAATTATTTTAAACTCTTAATTATTAAATTAATTAATTCAAATCATTAATTATTTATCCATTTTAATTACTTTAATAATTAAATGAATTATAAATCATTAAGTCTTCATTAACTTTAAGGTAAAAACATTATTCTTATTTATGATTTAATCATCATTCACAAATACATTTGAAAACATTTCAGTTTCAAATTTGCTTTTATATTCCATTCCAAATAAACATTCAACTTAAATACAAATTAGATTTTTAACAAAATTTAAAAATAATTTAAAACCCTCTTAATCAAATGTTAAAGAACACTTATCATTATAAAAGAAATTCATATAAGAGTTTAAAACCAAATCATTTAAATTCAAATCCTTTTATAAAATATACTTTAACATTTAAACTTGTTTCAAAACATTTTAAATTTTGATAAAACTTTATTTATCTTAAAGCTAGGATATAAATTAATTTTGAATCCAGATTAAAGCTTTGATTTAAAACTTTGTCTAAATCTTGTTTCCAAAATTTAAACTCATTTAGATTTAAAAACAGACAGGTTTTCCATTTTTAAATTCATTTAAACTTAAAGTACTGACAGGTTTTTACGAAAACCTGTAACAATAATATACCTGAGCCCTCACATCAAATACTTTGAGACAATCACCCCAATGCTTCAAGCAAAACACGAAACAACTCGAATAAATACTCGAGTACCCATCTTCCCAAATCAATAGCAGACACACCATCACCTCCGTGCACATGCACCAACACTGCTGCCCTTTCCGACCCCTCACGATGGCTTACACATGTCGGCAATCATCCTCCAACTCAATTTTGACCATCAAATCGTTAGCAGCAGCTTAAAATCAAAATCGAGCTTTAAAGCTCAAAACTAGAACCAACCTCAAAAACCTGGAATCACCTCAATCTCATGACTCCAACCACCAGAGTGCCTACACCTCCGGCCACGACTTCGTCCACACTCCAGCTATCATCTCCCTGAATCTGGGGAAGCTCGGTCATCTCTAAAAGTCGCGTCGGTCAAATTTCTGATCAACAGAAAAACTAGGGTTACAAACTTCATTTCTTAACCACCATCGCCACAGTGCATTGATCAACTTCCAAATATTTTTCCTTGATTCACCTATCATCACTTCATCACCAAAGAAGACGCTGACCTCCCAGACCACCTAGATCGATAGTACCTTTCCAAAACATCATTTCTGGTTAAACCAGATCTGCCCCTTTTTCCTCAAACTAAAAATTATGATTTTAGTTTTAAAAATCAAGTTTTAGTTTAAGTATTCGATTTATAATCTTAGATCAATGAATCTGGATAATTAAATTTTCACTTACGTAAAGTTTGTTCTGTTATTTTTGATTTCCAAAGACAATAAAAAATTTTTTATCTTAAATAAAATTTAAACTTTAACCTATGTTACACAACCACATTTTGTTTGAAACATAAACCTTAACATAGATTAAATCAAATGATAATGGATTTTTAGCAATTCTTGAACCTGGAAACTTAAGAACAGAAAAATTGAGATACACAGCAGCATGCACAACTATATACATTAATACATATACCCAGCAATGCACTTGTAAATAGGCATACAAACATACTTATTTCCAGAGTAAATCAAGCAACCAGATTCATAATTAATTTTTAAAAGAGCGATGTTACCCACCTGGCCTGTATAATGAACAGAGTAACCTTGCTTTTGAAAAGCTTGAAACTGGAGTGTACTTTGATTTTAAAACTTTGAGTTGCTGTGGTTTACTTATGATTTTAAAACTGCAGTTGCATGTTTTCTTTTAAAAATCTCAAGTTGAAGATGAATGTAGGCCTAGTTGTTGCTTTCAAAACAGAATTGAAGAAAACTGCAGGCTTTTGAGTTGTTTGAACTTGCTTTTGGATTTCTAGTTGAAGAAAGTTACAGGCTTATGTTTTGATTTGCATTTCTGGTTTTGAAGATGATTTCAGATAGTTGAATTTTGATTTGGTTAGAGGAAACACTGGTTTCAGATTTGTTTTTGAGGGGATTTACAGGTTTTGTTCTGAACATAATTTTCTGGTTTTGTGGAAGATTGATCACAGATTTTAGATTTTCGGTTTGAATGTTGATTACAGATTTTTCAGCTAAAGTTTTTCTTAAGTTTTGAAAAAGAATAGAAAAAAGAACAAAGGTGATTATAAATGTGTTTATATAAGTAAATTATTGATTTAATTAAAATAAAAGAAAATGAAAATTAAATAGGACACTTGTTTTTAAGTTTAACATTTGTCACATTGTTTAGATGTCTTAAGGAATTTACATATGTCTTTTAAATATTTTATTTTAATTTGAATTGTTAATAAAAGCTTTTAACTTAATTTATTTATTTATTTATTTTTGGCAAAGCCAGCGGGGTTAACTGGGCCCCTACCAACTTATTGCAACACAATAAAAATGATTCAAAACACACTTTGAATCGGAAAAAAGAAAATGAAAAACAGGGAAAACAAAGTAGACAAAGAAGAAAAACACAAGAACAAACAAACATCATCTCCAGCTGCTGATCAAAATGCCAGGGATATGGCACTCCCTCCTTTTCAGCTGCATGTAAGTTCTGTTCTTGATTTCAGACCAAAGATTGCTGAGGCTCTTTCTTTTATTTTCAAAGACTATAGAATTTCCCTCTTTCCATATCACTACCATATAAATTTTGATGCATATGGTCAACACTCTGTAACTGCTAGTCTTCCACCTCGTAGCCTTAAAAATTATGTTCCAATTAATTACAGAAAAGGGGACAGCAACAGTGCCTTGAATTCTACTAACAATCTTATCAATCAGTGCATGCAGACTAGGGCAATCGAAGAATAGATGCTCAACTGTTTCAACATACTGCTCACAAAACACACATTCAGGGCTACTAATAATCCCATAATTTATTAAAACATGCCTGGTGAGGAGAGCGTTGCTAACAACCTTCCATAACATAAAGTTTTCTCTCGAAGTCGAGTCATTGTTCCAGAGAACATTGAACCACTTAGCAGCAGGGAAGACACTGTCACCAATCAAGTGTTTATACACTATCTCAACACAATGTGGCTTATTTTTCCATGTCACGTTTAAAGATTGTTCAGAACTGAAGCTAGTACTCTGAATGGAGTTCCAAAGTTGCCTAATTATTAAACTACTATTGTAAGGTAGCCGGATTCTACCATTGTTGAGGTACTCACTGACTTTAGCTTCACGATGAATACCAGACTGAACAATCGTTGAATGATCAATAACAGTAGATAGAATCATACCTGAACTAACCCAGGGATCGTCCTAAGAACTAGCATCAGAGTTTTGGTGGATATGGTACTGGATCAAGGGAAGGAACACTTCCCTGAGCTTAAGTATATTCCTCCAAGTCCAACTACTGTCTTGAGCTATGGCCATTGACCAAAACTTACTATGCTTGATGTTATACGTCCAAGTCCAGTTAACCCAAAGACCATCTTTCTTGCTTATGACATCATGGAAATGTTTACTGTATGCTGCAGTGTTCCATTTTTTAACATTTATAATACCCAGACCTCCCAACTGTAAAGTTGTTTCAAAATTAGCAAATGAACATGGCAAAAGCTTCTTGTTGAACATACTGCCAGTCCAGAAAAATCTGTTCATGGCAGAGCGAACAAGGTGCAGAAGCTTGCATGGAAGAATAACTGAGCGAGCCTAATACACCAAGGAAGGGAAAACAATAGATTTTATGAGAACAAGCCTTCCACATTGTGACATACTTCTATTTTCCCATGCTTGCATAACAGATGTAATCTTATTAAATAGGGGCAGACAGTCAGCTATGGTTATTCTTTTGGTGATAATGGGGAGACCTAGATACCTCATGTCAGCATGCATACTAGAGAACCCACTATGTTGATACAAGCAGGCAGCTTGTACATCAGAGACTCCTGCCATAAGCAAGGAGGATTTGTAATTATTGATGGATAGACCAGTCATGAGAAAAAATGTATGCAGAGCACTTAATATTTCACTTAAAGAGGAACCTTCAGGCCTTGTAAAAATCATCACATCATCAGCAAACATGATGGAAGTAATGTGATGCAGAGAGCACTTCGGATGGTACTTAATTAACCTTGCAGAGTATTTGTTCTGAAGAATAATGTTGAGCACTTCCATAACCAAAAGAAATAAATATGAAGAAATAGGGTCACCCTGCCTAATTCCTTTATGGCAACCAAAGTAGCTGTAACAACCCGCATATTTATCGATTTTATATTTAAATATTTTATCGTTAGTCGGATTTTAGTCCGAAAAGCTACTTTTTGCATACGGTCGAATTAGGACTCGGAACCACTCCCATTGAGTTTAAAATGCCGTTTGCGACCTTTTTGAGTATAAGCTTCGATATGTTTGGATAAAGCTGATTTTTGCTACTTTTCACTTTGGGTTTGGTTTTTGGGCTCAGCCCTATGTTAACTTATGCTCAAATCTGAGCCACTCTCCCCCACTCACCCTCATTCTCTTCTCTTTTCAGTTTTTATAACATTAATGGTGGGAGAGATTGGAAATTAAAACTCCAAAACCCTAGTTTCTCTTGCAAATCAAATTCCTAGCTCCAAACTCAAGAAGAACCCATTGGTAAGCTTCTCTTCTTCTTCTCCAACTTATTCTCTTACCAATTTCAGAAATTCCTAAACCTAATTTTGGGAATGTTCTTGTTTTTGAGCTTAGATTCAAGCTCAATTGGGTTGTGTTGAAGAGAGGTTGATTCTCCATTTGCTTTCAAGCTTCTTCTTGTTCGATTTTGTGAAAAGGTGAGATTTTTATCTCACATCTATGACTATAATTATCTTTGGTTGTTGGGTATGAATTCCTAACACTTCTTCATGTGCATTTGCTCTTGATTTGGATTGGTTCTGTGAATACTCCAATTTTTGGGTTTTTAAGTCAAATTTGTGTGAAATCCTTTTATGGATGTTTGATCATGCTTTTGGTGATGCATCGAGGAGCATATAGGGCCGGGTTGCCGATTGGCATAAACCCTTAAAGCCAATGTTCGTCCGGTTGCATTTTGGAAGAGTTTGCCCTTCATTTGAATAAGGCTGAAAAACAGCCCAGGCATGATTCAGTCGACTGAAAACTCTGTTCAGTCGACTGAACCTGGAACCCGAAAGTTTCCAGGCATGATTCAGTCGACTGAAAAATCTGTTCAGTCGACTGAAACTGGAAACAGAAAGTTTCCTGAACCTGGAAAATTTCCAGGTACAGGGTCAGTCGACTGAAAACTCTGTTCAGTCGACTGAACCTGCTGTTTGAGTCCATTTTGCCTTTTTGGATTGAATTTCCAATTTAAATCGATTCGTGATGATCCTATTTGTTGTTATCATTTATTATGACTTTGATGACTCCTTTTTAGGGATTTTTGAATATCCATTTCGATGGATTCTTTATCGGTTTCTTTGGATTTTATTCACATCTTCATATGTGAATTTTAGTGATCGATTGTTCTTACAATCTTCTTTGTGATTTGTCACTTTAAAAATATAAAGGTTTTCTATACTAGTAGTAAATATCAAAACTCTTTCTTCAAATGATTTCAACTCTACTTTAATACCAAATTCGTTTATAAAACAGTTTTCCAATCTATTAGTATATACAAACCTTTACCTCACTCGTATGAGAAATCTAATTAAACGACGTAGTAAAACGAGTGGTATGAAATGCTTGCGTTTACTTTGTTGGTTAATTCTTGGACTTGTTCGATTGAAACACTTGTGACAATTTTCTAGTGGAGATCTACAATTTGTTCGTAAATATTTAAGTTAAGCAAGTGGTTATGGGACATGAAGCTAAACTCATATATTTACTAGCTTAGTGTAATTGACACTTCTCGATGGTCATGACGATCATTTTTGTGATTTAGACTAGTAGTTGTGCGATGTCTCTTTGTCTGCTTTGTGGAGTTTCGACTCAAATTTGGTGGGGTAGCATCCCACGGTCTTCGGACCGTTCGTGTGTCAGGTCTTCGGACCATTCGTGTGTCAAATTAATGGCTAGCTACCATGAGATAGCTTCTCGTTCATGTGTTACAGCTGTTGGTGAGTTTTCATGCTCCCGTTCATGTGATAGGCCTCCCCCCCCCCTTTTATTTTGTGAAATTTCTGGACGTGTGTCGAATTCTGGAGTTTATACTTCACCTATTTTTGTGATTTCTATTGATATGATTTATCAATTCTTGTGCATAGGTGAATTTGTGTGTCATTGACTGGATTTCTTGTGTTGATTTCTGGAATTTATGTTTCACCAACTTTGTGATTTCTATTGATATGATTTATCAATTCTTGTGCATAGGTGAATTCGTGTGTCATTAACTTGTTGTGAATACAAGTTTTGGGTATGATACCCTTTTTGGATCTTCGAGAAGATTCTTTGATATTGATTAATCGTTTGTTGATTATCATTTACATACTTATAGTAGTATGCCATTATGGATATTGTACGTCTATGCCATATCTTATATGTCATTTATTGTGGCTTGGTGAATGAAATTAGGAGTATGACATTCCTTTTTATCTTGAGTAGATTATCATGATATTGATTAATCTCTTGTTGATTTTCAATTACTTATATATATCACAGCTTGGCATTGTGATTATTATGTGTTTAGTCATATCTCCTATTTTATATCATGTTATCTGATATTTATAGTTAGACTGATCCGTTTATTATTTTCTTATAAATAATACTCGGGTCAGACCGAGATGTTGCAGGTGCTTCGACTTGACTTCTCTCCGGGGATCCATTACTCTGACCTTTTGCTTACTACTTAGATTAGTAGTTTTTGTTGTATACATTTGAGATACAGACTCCATAATGTATACTTATTCTTTTGTGTAGTTCATGTAACTATTCTTTTGTGATATTGTGGATCTCTTTAGACCACTACTCTGATGAACACTTTCATGTGTTATATTCATATCTATTTCCGCCTTTGTGATATGAATTGTCTGTGACTGATTTGTGTTATGCTTATTTCTATATTTGTTTCCGAAGATATTATAGCCACCGTGTGGTAGCTTTGAGTTTGTGTCGGTATGTCGGATTTCCTCTTGAAATAGAATGCATGCTATACTATTTGACATATCGAGGCTCGCACAAAGCAATTACACGGATGGTCGCTCCTCAACAGCCTTATTCTCCGTGCTAGTCGACAGCATTACTCCGTAGTGTTCTTGGCTAGCGTGGGTATAGAGGTGGGGCGTCACAGTTTGGTATCAGAGCCAAACTTCGGAACAATATGGAATATTATAACAAGGATCATTGTCCTAAGTCCATCTTAGGAGTCGTGCTTTAGGATTTAATTCGAGTCTTCGTACCGATTCATCCTATTTTCCTTATGATTCCTTGTTTATCTATCAAGATTGCTTGATATTCAATTTGGTGAATAACCTTTTTCTTCTTCTTCTTTCTTTCTAAAGGAAGAGAAATGTCTAGACCAGGCCGCCCCAGAGCCGTGCCATCTAGCACTCCACCCCAGGATGGAGTTTTTATGACTGCTCAACAGCTTCTTGATTTGGTAACTAATGCTCAAGCAGCTGGAGCTAACCCGGAACCTACTCACCCAAAGTCGGGATTTGCAAGCTTGTGCAGCGATTACACCAATTTGGGTGGGGAGCCATTCAAAGGTTCCGAAACTGTTATTGAAGTCCAAGCTTGGCTTAGAACATGCGATCGCGTCTTTTCGCGCATGAATCTTATTGACCTTCACCGAGTTCAGGTGGCCTCTAGTATGCTCCGAGAAAGAGCATTGGACTGGTACGAGCTTCTTATCTCTGAGATTAATGAAGCGGATCTCACTTGGGAGAAATTCCGAGAACGCTTCGAGTTGAAATTCGTACCGGAAGCTGAGAAAGTGACATTGGCTCGACGATTTATAGAACTTGTTCAAGGTGAGTCCTCTGTGACTGATTACGTCGCCTCCTTCGAGTCGCTTTCCAAATATGGGGTTGAATACATCAACACCCCTCTTAAGAAGAATCAGAGATTCGTCTATGGCTTAAACAAAAGTCTCAAGAAGCCATTACTTCTAAAATTAGAAGTTTCTTTCGACCAACTCGTTGATATTGCTCTTCGTCTTGAAGAGGCGGATAAGGAGAATGATGTTGAAGTGGTGGGTTCCAAACCAAACTTCCACAATAACAAGAAGAGGCCAAACAAATTTAAAGGTCCTTATCCCAATAAAAAGGGGAAACAAGCAACCTCCGTGGAAAAGACTTCTTCCTTTGGCCGTGGGGAATGCTATAATTGTGGTTCGAAGGACCATTATGCGAACAAGTGCCCAAAGTCTCTCTCTTGTCGCTACTGCAAAGTTCCCGGACATGTTATATCTTCATGCCCCAAGCTTCAGGGCAGGAAGGAAGGAAAGTTAAATGTTGCTCAAGCCCCTGGCAACACATCTCGTGGTCAAGGTATGCCTCATTCTATCCTTGATGGAATTATTTTATTTCGTGATCATCCTATTCGAGTTCTTTTTGATACGGGTGCGTCCCATTCTTTTATATCAAAAGAACTTGTAGATACTTTTTCTTTGGATGTTTTGTGTTTAATGACTTCTTTGAGAATTGCGAATCCGGTTGGTGGATCCGTAACAATCAGTTTATTGTGTAAAGATGTCGAAATTATTTTGTGTGATTTTCCTTTCCTAGCCGATTTGCATGTCATGCGTTATTTAGGCTTTGGAATGATTTTGGGAATGGATTGGCTTAACCGTTATGAAGCTCATATCCTATGTCCTGAGCGGACTATTCATCTTCTACATCCTCAATCTGTTAAGCAGATTTCTATTAATCTTAAAGATTCAGATTCTGCTTTGGTTGCATCTTTATATTCTTTAAATCCTCGTGATGACGATGATGACAATGAGGGTGATATTATTTCTCTTATTCACGTCGTTCGTGAATTTTCCGACATATTCGAGCCCGTTTTAGGATTACCACCTAAGCGAGCAATTGAGTTCAGAATTAATCTTATTCCTGAAGCTCAACCTATCACTCGTCCTCCGTATCGTATGTCCAATAAAGAAAACGAGGAGATGCGTAAACAATTATCCGAATTGGAGATGAAGCAATTTATTTGCTCTAGTTCCTCGCCTTGGGGAGCTTCAGCTATTTTCGTGAAGAAATCCGATGGAACACTTAGGCTTTGCGTTGACTACCGCAAGGTTAATGATCTTACTATCAAAAATAAATATCCTTTACCTCGGATTGATGATCTATTCGATCAACTTAGTGGTGCCAAAGTCTTTTCACAATTAGACTTAGCTACTGGATTTCATCAGCTTCGTATTTCAGAGGATAGCATTCCTTTGACATCGTTCCGTACTCGTTATGGATCTTATGAATGGGCTTGTCATGCCATTTGGTTTGACGAATGCCCCTGCTTATTTCGTTGACCTTATGAATCGAGTCTTCAAAGATTTTCTTGATCGATTTGTTCTCATCTTTATTGATGATATTCTTGTGTATTCAAAAACCGAAGAGGAGCACGAAAAACATCTTCGGATTGTGTTGGAAACTCTTAGGAGTAATCAATTAAAGGCAAAATTTTCTAAATGCCACTTCTGGCAATCTCGTGTGAAGTTTCTCGGTCACATTATTTCCGAATCCGGAATTTCCGTGGATCCTTCAAAGATTGAAGCGATTCAAGATTGGAAGAGACCGGAGAGTGTGACAGAGATTCGTAGTTTTCTCGGATTGGCGGGCTATTACCGTCGTTTTATCAAAGACTTTTCTAAGATTGTCGTGCCTCTTGCTAGCTTGACGAAGAAAGGTGCTAAATACATTTGGTCGGACAAATGTGAAGCTTCTTTTCAGAAATTAAAAGAACTCCTATCTAATGCTCCTATTCTTGTTATTCCCGAGGGGAATCAGGATTTCGTTGTTTATACCGATGCTAGTCGCGTTGGTTTGGGTGCCGTTCTTATGCAAAAAGAACGTGTTATTGTTTATGCTTCTAGGCAATTGAAGCCGGCCGAGACTAGATATGCCACTCATGATTTAGAACTCGCGGCTATTGTTTTCGCTCTTCGGGTTTGGCGTCATTATCTCTTAGGAGAGAAATTTGTTCTTTACACAGATCATAAGTCTTTGAAATATTTATTCTCTCAAAAGGAACTTAATTTGTGTCAACAGCGTTGGCTCGAATTTCTTGCACCATATGATCTTGATATTCTTTATACTCCAGGTAAGGGTAATCGGGTCACCGATGCTCTTAGCCGTAAACAACAAGCTGTTGTTTCTATGATGATATCCGAATGGAACGATCTCGAGATCTTATCCACTTGTGAGATTCGAGATCGTGTTCCCGATTTATGTTCATCTCTTGCTTTATGTAGCCTTGAGGCTCATCCTTCTCTTTTAGACCGCATTCTTGAAGCTCAAAGGCTAGATCCTGAATTGGCTCTTCTTGGCCAAAATATTAGGGATAAAATTGATATTGAAGGATTGAAAGACTTTGATATCGATTCTCGTGGCGGCATTCAGAGGTTTGGTAGACTTGCCGTGCCAAATATTGGTGATCTTCGGGAAGATATTTTAGAAGATTCTCATCGTTCTAAATTTACCATTCATCCCGGTAGTAGTAAAATGTACGCGGATATGAAGTGACTTTATTATTGGGAGGGAATGAAACTCGATATTGCTAACTTTGTTAAGTGTTGCATGACTTGCCAACTCGTTAAGGCCGAACATCAAAGGCCCGGTGGGTTATTGCAACCTTTAGAAATTCCAGTTTGGAAGTGGGATCAAATTTCCATGGATTTTATAGATGGCCTTCCCCGTTCTCGTTCGGGTCATGATAGCTTATGGGTGATTGTAGATAGGCTTACTAAATCTGCCCATTTTATTCCCGTTCGGTCTAACCGAACCGTTCCTCTTTTGGCCAAACTCTTTATCAAAGAGATTGTTAAATTACATGGAGTTCCTACTTCTATAGTTAGTGATCGTGATCCATTGTTTACTAGTGGATTTTGGAAGAGTCTTCAAAAAGCTTTAGGAACGAAGCTTAATTTTAGCACCGCTTGTCACCCCCAGTCCGATGGACAAACCGAGCGTGTGAATCAAACTCTTGAAGATCTTCTTCGTGCTTGTGTTCTTGATTTTGGTGGAAGTTGGGAAGATCATATTTCACTTGTTGAATTTTCGTATAATAATAGCTTCCAATCTAGTATAGGTATGGCACCTTTTGAGGCAATCTACGGAAGGCCATGCCGATCTCCTTCTTGTTGGCTTGAGGCCGGTGAGAAGCTGGTTTTAGGTCCAGATTTTATTCGTGATTCCACAGAGAAAATTGAACTTATTCGACATAGGATGAAAGAAGCCCAGAGTAGACAAAAATCCTATGCCGATAACCGGAGAAGGAAGTTAGAATTTTCTGTGGGAGATCTTGTGTTCATTCGTGTGTCACCTATGAAAGGTGTTGTACGTTTCAGTCGATCGGGAAAACTAGCGCCTCGATATATTGGGCCATTTCCTATCACCGAACGTATTGGTTCCATAGCTTATCGCCTTTTATTACCGGCTCAGTTTTCTGCTATGCATGACGTGTTTCACGTTTCTCAACTTCGGAAATGTCTTCGAGATTCCGATTCTGTTCTTGAGCCCGGTGTTGTGGAAGAGATTGAAGTTTCGCCTAATTTAACTTATGAGCAACATCCTATTCGTACCATTGCTTCGGAAGTCAAACGACTTCGAAATAAAGATGTTCCGCTTGTTAAAGTTCTATGGTCTACAAATCCTAAGGATTGTTCTTGGGAATCTAGAGAGTACATCGAGCGAACACATCCGGACTTACTTTCTCGTGCTCTTTGAGGTGAACTTCTTATTTCAAGTTTCTTTTGTGTTGAATATGCTTTTATGGTTGTTACTTTATGTTCTCTTCTTGTACATTGCGAGGACGCAATTTCTTTAAGGAGGAGAGTCTGTAACAACCCGCATATTTATCGATTTTATATTTAAATATTTTATTTAAATATTTTATCGTTAGTCGGATTTTAGTCCGAAAAGCTACTTTTTGCATACGGTCGAATTAGGACTCGGGATCACTCCCATTGAGTTTAAAATGCCGTTTGCGACCTTTTTGAGTATAAGCTTCGATATGTTTGGAGAAAGTTGATTTTTGCTACTTTTCACTTTGGGTTTGGTTTTTAGGCTCAGCCCTATGTTAGCATATGCTCAAATCTGTGCCACTCTCCCCCACTCACCCTCATTCTCTTCTCTTTTCGGTTTTTATAACATTAATGGTGGGAGAGATTGGAAATTAAAACTCCAAAACCCTAATTTCTCTTGCAAATCAAATTCCTAGCTCCAAACTCAAGAAGAACCCATTGGTAAGCTTCTCTTCTTCTTCTCCAACTTATTCTCTTACCAATTTCAGAAATTCCTAAACCTAATTTTGTGAATGTTCTTGTTTTTTAGCTTAGATTCAAGCTCAATTGGGTTGTGTTGAAGAGAGGTTGATTCTCCATTTGCTTTCAAGCTTCTTCTTGTTCGATTTTGTGAAAAGGTGAGATTTTTATCTCACATCTATGACTATAATTATCTTTGGTTGTTGGGTATGAATTCCTAACACTTCTTCATGTGCATTTGCTCTTGATTTGGATTGGTTCTGTGAATACTCCAATTTTTGGGTTTTTAAGTCAAATTTGTGTGAAATCCTTTTATGGATGTTTGATCATGCTTTTGGTGATGCATCGAGGAGCATATAGGGCCGGGTTGCCGATTGGCATAAACCCTTAGAGCCAATGTTCGTCCGGTTGCATTTTGGAAGAGTTTGCCCTTCATTTGAATAAGGATGAAAAACAGCCCAGGCATGATTCAGTCGACTGAAAACTCTGTTCAGTCGACTGAACCTGGAACCTGAAAGTTTCCAGGCATGATTCAGTCGACTGAAAACTCTGTTCAGTCGACTGAAACTGGAAACAGAAAGTTTCCTGAACCTGGAAAATTTCCAGGCACAGGGTCAGTCGACTGAAAACTCTGTTCAGTCGACTGAACCTGCTGTTTGAGTTCATTTTGCCTTTTTGGATTGAATTTCCAATTTAAATCGATTCGTGATGATCCTATTTGTTGTTATCATTTATTATGACTTTGATGACTCCTTTTTAGGGATTTTTGAATATCCATTTCGATGGATTCTTTATCGGTTTCTTTGGATTTTATTCACATCTTCGTATGTGAATTTTAGTGATCGATTGTTCTTACAATCTTCTTTGTGATTTGTCACTTTAAAAATATAAAGGTTTTCTATACTAGTAGTAAATATCAAAACTCTTTCTTCAAATGATTTCAACTCTACTTTAATACCAAATTCGTTTATAAAACAGTTTTCCAATCTATTAGTATATACAAACCTTTACCTCACTCGTATGAGAAATCTAATTAAACGACTTAGTAAAACGAGTGGTATGAAACGCTTGCGTTTACTTTGTTGGTTAATTCTTGGACTTGTTCGATTGAAACTCTTGTGACAATTTCCTAGTGGAGATCTACAATTTGTTCGTAAATATTTAAGTTAAGCAAGTGGTTATGGGACATGAAGCTAAACTCATATATTTACTAGCTTAGTGTAATTGACACTTCTCGATGATCATGACGATCATTTTTGTGATTTAGACTAGCAGTTGTGCGATGTCTCTTTGTCTGCTTTGTGGAGTTTCGACTCAAATTTGGTGGGGTAGCATCCCACGGTCTTCGGACCATTCGTGTGTCAGGTCTTCGGACCATTCGTGTGTCAAATTAATGGCTAGCTACCATGAGATAGCTTCTCGTTCATGTGTTACAGCTGTTGGTGAGTTTTCATGCTCCCGTTCATGTGATAGGCCTCCCCCCCTTTTATTTTGTGAAATTTCTGGACGTGTGTCGAATTCTGGAGTTTATACTTCACCTATTTTTGTGATTTCTATTGATATGATTTATCAATTCTTGTGCATAGGTGAATTCGTGTGTCATTGACTGGATTTCTTGTGTTGATTTCTAGAATTTATGTTTCGCCAACTTTGTGATTTCTATTGATATGATTTATCAATTCTTGTGCATAGGTGAATTCGTGTGTCATTAACTTGTTGTGAATACAAGTTTTGGGTATGATACCCTTTTTGGATCTTCGAGAAGATTCTTTGATATTGATTAATCGTTTGTTGATTATCATTTACATACTTACAGTAGTATGCCATTATGGATATTATACGTCTATGCCATATCTTATATGTCATTTATTGTGGCTTGGTGAATGAAATTAGGAGTATGACATTCCTTTTTATCTTGAGTAGATTATCGTGATATTGATTAATCCCTTGTTGGTTTTCAATTACTTATATATATCATAGCTTGGCATTGTGATTATTATGTGTTTAGTCATATCTCCTATTTTATATCATGTTATCTGATATTTATAGTTAGACTGATCCGTTTATTATTTTCTTATAAATAATACTCGGGTCAGACCGAGATGTTGCAGGTGCTTCGACTTGACTTCTCTCCGGAGATCCATTACTCTGACCTTTTGCTTACTACTTAGATTAGTAGTTTTTGTTGTATACATTTGAGATACAGACTCCATAATGTATACTTATTCTTTTGTGTAGTTCATGTAACTATTCTTTTGTGATATTGTGGATCTCTTTAGACCACTACTCTGATGAACACTTTCATGTGTTATATTCATATCTATTTCCGCCTTTGTGATATGAATTGTCTGTGACTGATTTGTGTTATGCTTATTTCTATATTTGTTTCCGAAGATATTATAGCCACCGTGTGGTAGCTTTGAGTTTGTGTCGGTATGTCGGATTTCCTCTTGAAATAGAATGCATGCTATACTATCTGACATATCGAGGCTCGCACAAAGCAATTACACGGATGGTCGCTCCTCAACAGCCTTATTCTCCGTGCTAGTCGACAGCATTACTCCGTAGTGTTCTTGGCTAGCGTGGGTATAGAGGTGGGGCGTCACAGTAGCCAACAGGCCTACCATTCACAATAACAGAGAAAGACGGGGTAGAAATACAAGTGTAAACCCAAGCAACAAAGGTTTTGGGGAAGCCCATCATAGCCATAATTCTCACAATAGAAACCCAGTGAATGGAATCATAAGCTTTAGTGATATCTATTTTAATCGCAGCAGTAGGTGTGGCATTAATTTTTCCATAACCTTATGTATATGTATATCTAACTTAATTTATTACTTCTTATGTATATGTATATATAAATTTCTTTTTTATTTTAAAAGAAAAATTTAACAAAACAAATTATAAATAAAAGCTTATCCAAATATTTTTAAGTATCTATTCTTTGAATTTCAAAACATTAAATTTAAATTCAAATTAAATTATAAAATCCAATTTAAAAATCAAGTTATATATATATGCATATATAGCTACCATTAAATTTTGAAAATAACAAATTCTATTTCTATAAAATCTATTTATGTTTATAAAAACTAAGTATTATAATTATTATCTGAAAATAACAAATTTGACAATTTTAAATAATTTATAAAAGAGACTATAAATTACTTCTATCATTAAATGAATTAATATATCATATGCTATATCGCATTTTAACTTTTATTTTTAAATCATATATATCAAGTAATATTTAAAGAGAAATAAAACAAACCTTTTATTTAAATTTAAACTTAAGCTAAAACTCTATTTTTAGACAATTAAACATTTAGCTTACGTATTTTAAAACTATATAGTTATTTATTAAATAGCTTTGAAAAGCTTAATATTAATTTAAATCATAATTTCCAAATTACTAAAAATATTAGAATTTGAAAATTGCTTTATTTACTAAATTCCAAACCAATGCTTATTTATTTACAATATATACAACTATATATATATAATAAATAGAAAACAATTTATTAGCTTTTAAAAGATAAATTATCAATTTAATATTTATTTAAAAGAAGATTATTAAATCAATTCAAATTTATTAACAAAGATTATCAAATCCATTTAATTTTTAACACGGATTATTAAATTTATATTGCCAAAAATTCCAAGATATCATATTCCTCCCCCCTTAAAAGAATTTTGTCCCCGAAATTTAAAAGCAAAGGTAATTTAATAATCTATCTAAGATTAAATTTTAAATCACGAGCATATATTATCAATCATATGTAAATCATAGCAACCAATTAATCCAAATCAAACAAATCTAATTATCCAGAAAAAATTCTGGATAGAACTTCCTAGAGTTTCCCAGGTATAAATACCGAAATACTCGCTCTACAGAATCCAAACAATCTATACTACTAAGCTACAGAGCTCCTACTCATCAAGATCTACAAAACTAAACAGGATACCAGATTACAGACAACACAACACCAGAAAGGCAATTTCCTCACGGTTACAAGCGTGACAAAACTAATTTGTTACGGTTTAACCGTTAAAACAGGTACCGTGGGCAAATTCAGTCACACTTTTGCTCACGGTTATAACCGTGATAAAAATAGTAATTTCTCACGCTTATAACCGTTATAAATTTAGATATTATCACACTTATAACCGTGACAGAATAGTATTTACTCACGGTTATAATCGTGATAAAATGGTTATTACTAACGTTTATAACCGTGGGAAATTTAGATAGTATCACACTTATAACCGTGATAGAACAATAGTTTCTAACATTTATAACCATTACCAAAAAGGAAACTCTAACACTTATAACCGTGACAAATGCAAATTACATCTAATGGTACTTCATTCAACCATATCTCATTCCGGATCTTATAGTATAATCACATATTATTTCATTCAACTATACAAATTCAAATTTATAGCAATAACAAACATGAAAATAAATTTCAAAATTAATATATCATCAAATTGTAAAGAAAATCAAACATACTAATTAGTTCATATCAAATTCCACAAAGTTCATTGTGAAAACTTCAAATTTCACTATTACAGAATATTTTAAAGCTTACTGAACTGATACTGCATTTTCTGAGGGTCTTCGTCGTAATTTTAGGTACCTAAACTGGGTTGCACCTAGAGAGGAGCCCTCGAAGATAAAAGGTAGGTGTCCTATCGTTGCTTGATATCTTTGCTGAATCTGCTTAACAATGTTGTCACAAATTGTCATCTAATCTAAAAAAAGAAGTTATTGATAAAAAGAAGAAGAAAATTACAAGAAAGGGATCATGTCATCCCTTCACCCCTTAAAACCCAAAGGATAAAAAATCAAAAACTAAAATGTAAAAAGAATTATGTTTTTAAAGAGGATTGTTTGTTACCTCTAGGATTTATTTGCTACTTCGAATGTAGTTTCTTCCAATGACACAAACTGTTCCACCTATTGCACCAAACAAGCTTGAACTTTCAGTGTGAGGTAATAGACGATGTTGCGTTTCTTGAACTAGCTCCACCAGTTTATCAGTCCCGTGTGACCCAAGTCCGCAATTATTGTAACTATAATGGCACTATATGCCAGTAAGGTAAGTAATAAGCGTTGATGATAGAGTTCATACGATACAAGACTACATGACAGTAAAATAAATGTCCCTTTTAGCAGAAGATGACTAGACAACCAATACCTGATACATGAGCTCTCCCAGTGCTGAAATTTGCTTGTCGGTTGGCGCTGCCGTTAATAGCGCTTTGAAGGTCTATATATTCCCAAATCATTGTACAACATGGTTAGCAAAATCTTCAAGCATAGTAAAATCTTCAAACATTGTACAACATGTGTATAAATTTTGCGTACAAAGGAACTAAAATAAAGGATAAGCCACATTATTTTACTAACAACACATTAGTTGTCCCTAAGAGTAAATATGGCATCAAAACTGTGTGATACCTCATAAAAAACAGTAGTACATATCAATTAGAAGCATTAAGGAATAAAATAACATAAGCAAAGTATGTGCAGTCAAGCAACAGCAGATAACCTCAATTAAATACGGATTTAGTCTTACCTTCACCATTGAATGATGTAATATTTGATTTTTAACCACCCTGCGAACGTCCTATATTGCTATAGCTGTTGTCATCTGAAAAGCAATTTCAGCTAATCAACATTTACCCTTGAAAGCAGTTGGTTATTTATTTATAACAGACAGTAGTGAACATATCAACGATAATACCTGTCATAGCTAACCGTGTATCCAAATAAAATTATGGCCCGGTAAGTTTATCCATGTAATTTTTGATAGTAAAGTAACATAATAAGCTTTCAGCATACAACAATTACTTATTCCATAACCAATATTTATGTATTAACGATTTGCAGCTATTTGGGTATGTTACATGAAGATGATTTCTTCTTTTTCTGTTCATTCTTTTTGTAAGATAGGCCAGTAAATAATATGCACTGTTTATGCATCCATGCAAGTTTATTCAAGCCAAATTATATCACTATTTGTACAGTAATTACAGTTACCATTTATCCTCGTTGTTTGCAATTTTATAGATCACCCAGATTTTCACAATTTTAACCATCAAATTGTTTCTCCCTTTAACCTACATAATCAGTTTTCCTATTTACCTTACTGGTTCCATTCCAGTTGCGTCCCTCAAAAGCCTCCTACTTATAAAACTTTGTAAAATCTAGAGTTTTGGTAATTTCGACATATGAAAACTTACATTATAGTTCTAAAACAAACTTTATGGATTGCATTAACTATAACTCGAGCTTACCTTATGATTGTATATCTTCTTGCCCAAGCTCTTTGACCAACTTGGAGATGCAACTTCATCCCTAAAAGTAAAGGAATAATTTGGGTTAATTATGGAAAAATATGACCTACCTTTAACAATAATGTGCGCATAATAAACTATTAAAAACCCAACAAACCTTACTTTGATTGAATGATATGGTGATGTTACGCGACATCCACAGCGGTAACCAAAACTTGACTGTCTGATTGATATGAATCAGACACATATAAAAGAAGGATCAATATACTCTTAATTTCGAGCTTCTTTTAGTTCTAAATCGTTATTGGATTTGAAAAAAATGCAAGCCAAACACATATTACCTCAAAACATATCATAATATTTCTGAATATTATATTCTAAGAAGATGAAAAATGCGAGTATAGATCTAATAAATAAATCATATATTATTGAACTACGTTATTTAAATAAAACATATAAAACTACCATTGTCATATAAAAAACTACCATTGTTAAATTAAAAAAACCAAAACACTAAAATAACATTTTAAAGGTATTTTTAAGTCGAGGAGGAACATTTACAAAATTTTAAATGCTAAGTAGAAAAAGCTTGAGTCTTAGTTTTAATTATGAGATTTTAACATTTTAAAGGTACTAAGTAAACTACTTACTTTGGCTTAACAACTTGATAACTATTAACTTTGATGATTTTTAAAAGTTTTAACTTTGAAATAAGATGTTATGTTCTTATGATTATATTTCTTTATATTGGTCATTGGTATTACCAAACATATTGATATAAGAATCAAAATATACAATTTGAGAATTTTGATACAAAAATTATGGCTCCCAACCTAAATGCCAGTGAAGCATTGAAGAGATGCTAAACTACAGCATCTTATATAACTATTGAAAAATAAAACAACATCCATCAACTACAAATTTAATTATCTTAAAAGCTATTGAAATTGTAAGTAAGAAAGTTTCAAAATATTAAACCAACTTGAATACTCTCCATTTATGAATGTTAAAAGACATACAATACAACACTCATGTTACATGTTTCAAATCCATAGATGTATATTTTTATTTTTCTCGATTCAATCCTCTAGCCTTTTAAAACTGAATACATTTCCCATGTACAATTCATGAAAGATAGGATGATTCTGTGGTTTTAAATCTCGAAATTCTCCCAACTTCTTTACTTACATATAGACATGCATTACCAATAAACCAAGTAGAAAACTATGTCAAACTAAAAACTCCCTAATTCAAGGCTGAATAATTCCTCATATGAATAAATAAAATACATCTCATCAAAATGTTAACCCTTTTTATACATACACATTACAATATAACTACAAAAATAATAGAAAACTGAAAAATATACCCGATAAGAACTGAGATGATCTTATCCAATTATGTATCCAAGCACAAAAAACATAGGAAGAGTTGCAAAACCAGTAAGCGACAACTTACCTCGGATCAAAAACCAAAGAAAAAGCAACATTCTAGAAAGGATTTACAAAATTTGAAAGTGCTTCTATATCATAAGTGTGAAAATTTTAGGTTCATTAGTCATGTATAATGATAACTGACTGCCAATGTTCATATGAATGTTAGATCTGTACAATCACTAACAGTGTTTGTAGCCTTACTACAGTGTGCCATTCGAGTTACATGAAGATTTCTACGATCTTTGATTAGTCACACAGGCAAGGAATTGGTGAAATACATCTCAAGTAATAATAAATTGGATTTACCTAGAATTTGAGATATCATAATTTTTTAGGTATGGTTGCTACAAAAATGCAAGAATAAACTGAACATAATATCATTCTTCTGAGATCAGTCCTGCTTTAGAATTCAAAAGCAACCATATATTTTCTTTTCTATCCGAGTGATATAACTCATAGTTACCAGATATTTGAAACCATGCGATATCATGCACATAAAGTCATTATTATAGCACGGAAAGTGCAAACAATGATTTGTTTTATGCTTGTAGGAAATATATAATGGAAATGAGAAAGGTTATAAGAGAGAAGCTAAAGGAACATTTATCCATGGATTTTTTTGTCTCTGTAACCATTACGATAATTTTGGTTCTGGGGGATTTAGCTAAAAGTGTGTAACTATGATTTAACACAGAAATGTTTTATGAATCATTGTTTCCATAGTAGCTAAAATTTATTTTCAAAGGACACATTAACTCTTGAGTATTTTATGTTGAATTTAAAAAGAGAACGTTTGTGTTCAGTTGTTATGTTTATTCGCGTTTACATTCAATTGTTATGTTTATTCGCGTTTACATTTTCCTTATATATAAAATACAGTTGACATGAATAATTGATGTACATAGGTGCATATACCATTGGCAAAGCTAGGAGCACAAGCTTTAGAAGCGAAACATGAAAGCCTAACTGTCCAAGTAGTTCAAGCTTCAGGGATAACAATCTGATACTATTAGATCTCTAATCTGCAACTGGCTTTGACAACAAATTTTACCGAAACCTGGTGAATAAGTCAGTTAAGCTCCTTTGCACAAAATAGAAATGCAGAAAATTTTAGGAAAATTGTGTTTTTTGTTTATTTCTTTCCTTTGATATACAAGTGCCTACTAAATTTGAATGTACACATTTGGTTTTCTATCATTTCCATTAATAGTGGTGTACTTTAATAAGAGAGTGTGTGTATGTGTGTTTTAATTGAACTTATTTTACTAAAAAAAAGTTCCCACATATCGAAACAGAAAAGAAATAAAATAAACTTGAGCCAAACTAAACTGTAAGGTTTCTACAAAGTTGCTATGACTTTTTTATTCTAGAAAGCAAACAAAGAGGTAATAGGACAATAAATACAAATGAAGCGGCTAAACTTTAAAATTTGAAAGCAACTAAAAAAGATTACTTTATGTTTAACTAATTGCTCAACATATGTCTAAACTTAAAATTTTAAAAGAAGCTAAAAATGAAAAGTTCACAATAGTACTTATTCTAAGACAAATTAAAGTAATTAGCATTTAAATATTTATTTAAAATTGTTAACACATGAAAGAAGTCTTACTTTTTGGTCACTGTATGTTTGTACCCTAAAGCCATCATGAGATAAAATTGACAGTAAAGTGAAAGTTGGTGCTCGGTTCGAATAGTAAAGTCAAAGTTAGTGCTCCGTTCGATCATGAACAAAATCAATAAATTCAAACGACAAATCCATCTTCTTTTTCTCAAATGCAAAATAATCCAAGTGAAATTAATAACTATATCCATTAAACAAAAAAATTGACGAACAAAACCATCTGTTATACTTGAATATCAACACATATATGCATGAAATAAAGTTCCTTTACCTAACCGAGTAAGACTTCTCTTCTTTGCCTGAAGTAAAGCATACAAAGAGGAGATTATGGCGATACAGCGAAAGAAGGGGATCGACACGACAAAAAAATTAACTCGGATTTTAGGAGTTGAAGTGGAGAAGCGCAAAGATAAAACCCTAGATTAGGAATCACAAAACAGAAGATGGAAAAGGAACGAAGTAACACGAGCGTTAGGAATGTGTTTTAATATGGTAATTACAAATTTTGCCCCTGACTTCATCTTATTTACACCATGGAAAATATACCAACGGTTATAAATGTGAAAAAGTTAACCATTGGAAATAATTGTTGGTATTTTGTAACAGTAATAACCGTTAGGAATTCTAAAAAATAAGCGTTGCAAAATAGTTGTTTTGGTGTAGTGCAAGTCTGACTCAACTACAAAACCTTCCTGAACTGCTGGTTCTACAACCAGAAATGGATCATACACGTACTCCCTCAGAGATACGTGAAACATATCGAATCCTAGTCTTCCAAACTGACAATTCAATAGCAGTGGACCAAAGCACTTATCCAAAACCAAGAACACAACTCTACTCCTCAAACAATAGAAAACTGAACTTGCTTCTCCTATCCGAAAAAGATAAACGGATGCACTCCCAGGCTTCTTCCGTTGCACAACTCTGATCTGGAGTAGATGAAAATTCTAATGAAGAACACAAGCACAAACTGGACAACACATTCCAGAGATATGGTTCAACAGATCCATAAAGAGAAAGCTTAGAAATTTCACCAAATTATGAGCTACTTCACCATACTCCATCTCAAGGAACCATCCATACTAAGTTGAACCACCGATACCAATCTTGGAATCCTAGTCGATAAGAAAACTCAATCTCCAGATGCGGACAAACCTCTGACTTCCCTGAAGACATCCGGAAAAATATCCAATAGCTCAAGAGAATACTCAAACTATCGTGAGTCACTTTTGCGATCAACCAGACCAATATCCGAAGAAAACTATTCTCTCTTTACCAATCAGAACAGATTATGCTTATCTAGACAATCCATCGAAGAAATGGATCAACACTGCTGCTTATGAACTCCACCTCCAGAAAAAACTACTAAGCCAGAAGACCTCCTTGTCGACACACAGAACACTCCGAGCTGCACTGCTGACACAGACGCCAAAGACTTCCTTAACCAGAAGCTCCTCGAGAAACTCGGGCCTCAAAGCCAAACATAACACCCTGCTGAATCCAGCCTCATCACCGAAGCAGACACACTTCCTTAATCTTGTTCCAAAGAAACATATTTGGAGATAATCCACAGTCACTACATCTCGTCATGCAGCTACTACTTCCTGAGTTGCAAGATACCATCACTTTCTTCCGCCTAACTGACAGATCCAAACTCTACTCATCCAACCTCAAAGATGGACTCTGAACGTTTAAAAGGTTTCCTTCAGAGATCGATGAAATCCTTACACTACTGCAAATCTCTTTCGAGACGGTATTGGGTCAACAGTCTCGACAGATACACCTCCAACCTCAACACTCAGGCTCCTTCCATTGGTAGTCGTGCTACACACACCACTACCCAATCTACCTTTATAACTTATATTGGAAAACCCGAACAGGTAACCCAACAGATAGGTAGAAATAAATATATATAAATATATTTAAAATTACAAATACGCTCTCTCAAGAAAGAAATCACTCCAAAGCCTAGGTATTCACTCAAGCTAGCGCTTTGATACCACTGTAACGACCCGCTATTCATTCCACAGAATGACACATCATTAATAAGAAAGAAAGGGATAGAAAAGAGAAAGATAGAGAAGAAAGAACAACATCAGAATCTCAACAGCGGAACGAATAAATTATACTAATAACATAAGATAGTACATAGTATACAACATCAATCAGAGTTACATAGATTACACATCACATACTAGACAGTTATAAACACCTTTCTAGTTATTACAACTCATTACAACACACAGAAACGACTCAGAGATACCAACACAGTGGAACACTATATATATCTACAACGCTGAAGCCTCCTGCTCCATTGCTCCTCCATAATTCGTCAAAGCTAACCTGAATCGCTTGGCTACTCATAAAAATTTGAGTACCCAAGAGTTTAAGAAAACAGAAGATACACTCCGGGCCAGACATGGGTCTGGTGTGAGTAACAGGTTAAAGTTGCTTAACTTTGAAAATCCTTTGAAAACAAAGGTATCATGTAAGACTCCCCACAAATAAACGTGGGTAAGTTTTTACCTTACGCTAACCAAAACATTTGATAGGAATCCAGTGATATTATAATAGGGTCTAGGGTTTTCAAGTAAAATACAGAAATAGCTGAAATGCTTACATCTCACATTCCAACATAGTTGGGCGCAACTAAATCGTACGGCACTTATTGGAGATTGGATTTCATACAATGGCAGGGCTACTGGGGTACCGCCCGTCACAGTACGGGGCCTAGATCACCGTACGGAGGATTACTCCTAATCCCCTGCAACACAAGGCCGGAACCATCCCTTACTGGATAGTCCCGAACAAGACAACCCTGCAGTTGGCATACGTTCCAACTGCCCACACAGCCGAATAAAAAGGGACTTCTAGACAGGGGGAAATCTTGTCCTACTTGAGCGCGACCCACGTAGACTTGTTACACCTCCCCTGTTTTAGCCATTCTCGGTTGATGAAGCTTGAGGCTACGATTACCTTTAGAGAACACATCTCTTAGAATGCTCATCGTCCACCTAACGATGTTCTGAAAGCATTCAATCTATACAAGTTCGTTCCGGGTTCGAACGAAACCGAAGGCATTATCTCGTTACACTCATTTTGGAATCACCCTTAGAGTTAACGACGATAACCCTTGCACTCTGAATCTTCATCTTCACTTAAGATTCACGACCTATCGTTAATTTGGATCGATGTGGTTTTTGGATATCCAAATCTGGAAACCCGACCCCGGTCTCATCGAAATCCAAAACGCCATCTTTTAGGTCCAAGTTATTTTAAAGTTAAAACAATTCAATTCTATTATCTATATTCACACAAATAGATAATGCATAAATCATAAAAGATAATCAACATTATCATCATAAACAGATAATCCACATTATTATCACAAATAGATAATTCATATTATCATCCCAATGCAACCAAAGCATCCATATTACACAGCATTACTTATCTCATAACTGAGATTTCAAACTATTCAAGGAAGTCAATTATCATCCATCCATACATAAACAATGATTTAATTAATCACATCATCTATAATTAATTTAAAATGAATTAAATTAATTACTTCCATCACCAATTAATTTAAAGTGAATTAAATTAATTACTTCATTCAATAAATCCTGCTTACTTAACCATTAATTAATTACAAATTAATTAATTGATTATCCTCTAATTATTCACCATTATTAATCATCCTTGATTAATTATCCTTTCGTACATTTAAGTAATTATCTTTAATTAATTTTAAAAATTAATTATACTTAACCAAATACAGTAATTAACCTTTAATTACTATATTAATTAGTTTACTATAATTAATTACATTCATCCTTAATTAATTACATTAATTTATTACTTTATAATCACTTATTATTGATTAATTAATTTTAATTAATCAATCCCTAATTACATCATTGATTACATTAATTAATGATCCCTTAATTTTTTTATTAATTATTAACCATAATTATTAATCACACTTGATTAATCACAAACAGTAATTAACTACCCTTAATTACTTTATTAAATAAATAAATTATACTAATTAATAATTAATCTTTAATTAGTTATATTTATTAATCACCCTAGATTAATCTCATTAAGTAATTAATTAGCCTTAATTAATTACATCTCTTAATTATATTCATATAATTTTATTAATCACTTCTTAAATTAATTACACCAAGTAATTAATTATTAATTACTTTTTCTAAGTAATTATCCTTCATATTAATTACACCAGTAATTAACCTAAAAATACTTTCAAATCTTCAATTAATTACATCCTGTAATTACCCTCACTAATTACTTCACTAAGTAATTACACTTTATAAATCTCATTAAGTAATTAAACTTAATCCATCATCAAGTGATTATTTAAATTAATTAACCCAATTAATTAACTTAAACTAATCCTATTAATTAATTAATTACAGTGAGTAATTAATTACTCTAATTACTTTCACTAAGTAATTACACTTATCAATTTCACAAATGATTATCCATGATTAATCAGTATAATTAATTATTTAAAATTAATCACATTAATTAATTAATAATCCTCAGTTAATGATATACATTAACTATTAACAAATCTTTAATTACTTCTCCTAAGTAATTAAATTTGATTAATCATTATTAATTACAAATTAATAAACCTTTAATAGCCAATTAATTAATCTTTAATTACTTAATTAATTAATTGATTAACTGTGAGTTAATTAAGCTTTAATTACTTGATTGGTTATATTCTTAATCATTAATTAATAATCTAATCTTATCTAATTAATGATTTTTAATTACAAATTGGTTATTCCTTAAATAATTAACTTAATCATTAGTTAATTATTTTAAACTCTTAATTATTAAATTAATTCAAATCATTAATTTTTTATCCATTTTAATTACTTTAATAATTAAATGAATTATAAATCATTAAGTCTTCATTAACTTTAAGATAAAAACATTATTCTTATTTATGATTTAATCATCATTCACAAATACATTTGAATACATTTCACTTTCAAATTTGCTTTTATATTCCATTCCAAATTAAGATTCAACTTAAATACAAATTAGATTTTTAACAAAATTTAAAAACAATTTAAAAACCCTTATAATCAAATGTTAAAGAACACTTATCTTTATAAAAGAAATTTATATAAGAGTTTAAAACTAATTCATTTAAATTCAAATCCTTTTATAAAATATACTTTAACATTTTAAACTTGTTTCAAAACATTTTAAATTTTGATAAAACTTTATTTATCTTAAAGCTAGGATATAAATTAAATTTGAATCTAGATTAAAACTTTGATTTAAAACTTTGATTTAAAACTTGGTCTAAATCTTGTTTCCAAAATTTAAACTCATTTAGATTTAAAAACAGACAGGTTTTCCATTTGAAATTCATTTAAACTTAAAGTTTAGACAGGTTTTTACAAAAACCTGTAACAACAATATACCCAAGCCCTCACATCAAATACTTTGAGACAATCACCCTAATGCTTAGAGCAAAACACGAAACAACTCGAATAAATACTCGAGTACCCATCTTCCCAAATCAACAGCAGATACACCATCAACTTCGTGCACATGCACCAACACTGCCGCCCTTTCTGACCCCTCGCGATGGCTTACACATGTCGGCGATCGTCCTCCAACTCAATTCCGACCATCAAATCTTTAGCAACAGCTCGAAATCAAAATCGAGCTTTAAAGCTCAAAACTGGAACCAACGTCAAAAACCTGGAATCACCTCAATCTCATGACTCCGACCACTAGAGTGACTACACCTCCGGCCATGACTTCGTCCACACTCCAGCTATCATCTCCCTTAATTTGGGGAAGCTCGGCCATCTCTAGAAGTCGCATCGATCAAATTCTGATCAACGGAAAAACTAAGGTTAAAACTTCATTGCTTAACCACCATCGCCACAGTGCATTGATCAACTTCCAAATATTTTTCCTTGATTCTCCTATCATCACTTCATCACCAAAGAAGACGCTGACCTCCCAACCACCTAGATCGACAGTACCTTTCCAAAACAACATTTCTGGTTAAACCAGATCTGCCCCTTTTTCCTCAAACTAAAAATTATGATTTTAGTTTTAAAAATCAAGTTTTAGTTTAAGTATTCGATTTATATTCTTGGATCAATGAATCTGGATAATTAAATTTTCACTTACATAAAGTTTGTTCTGTTATTTTTGATTTCCAGAGACAATACAAAAAAATTATCTTAAATAAAATTTAAACTTTAACCTATGTTACACAACCACGTTTTGTTTGAAACTTAAACCTTAACATAGATTAGATCAAATTATAATGGATTTTTAGCAATTCTTGAACCTGGAAACTTAAGAACAGAAAAACTAAGATACACAGCACTATGCACAACTATATACATTCATATATATATACCCAGCAATGCACTTGTAAATAGGCATACAAACATACTTATTTCCATAGTAAATCAAGCAACCAGATTCATAATTAATTTTTAAAAGAGTGATGTTACCCACCTGGCATGCATGATGAATAGAGCAACCTTGTTTTTGAAAAGCTTGAAACTAGAATGTTAGTTGTTGTGGTTTGCTTATGATTTTAAAGCTGCAGTTGCATGTTTGCTTTTAAAAACCTCAAGTTGAAGATGAATGTAGGCCTAGTTGTTGCTTTCAAAACAGAATTGAAGAAAACTGCAGGCTTTTGAGTTGTTTGAACTTGCTTTTGGATTTCTAGTTGAAGAAAGTTGCAGGCTTATGTTTTGATTTGTATTTCTGGTTTTGAAGATGATTTCAGATAGTTGAATTTTGATTTAGTTAGAGGAAACACTGGTCTCAGATTTGTTTTTGAGGGGATTTACAGGTTCTGTTCTGAACATAATTTTCTGGTTTTGTGGAAAATTGATCACAGAATTTAGATTTTTGGTTTGAATGTTGATTACAGATTTTTCAGCTGAAGTTTTTCTTGAGTTCTGAAAAAGAATGTAAAAAAGAATAAAGGTGAGAAGAAATGTGTTTATATAAGTAAATTTTTGATTTAATTAAAATAAAAGAAAATGAAATTAAATAGGACACTTGTTTTAAGTTTAACATTTGTCACATTGTTTAATCTATTACTTAACACTTGTCATTAGATGTCTTAAGGAATTTACACATGTCTTTTAAATATTTTATTTTAATTTAAATTGTTAATAAAAGCTTTTAACTTAATTTATTACTTCTTATGTATATGTATATATAAATTTCTTTTTTATTTTAAAAGAAAAATGTAACAAAACAAATTATAAATAAAAGCTTATCCAAATATTTTTGAGTATCTATTCTTTTGAATTTCAAAACATTAAATTCAATTTCAAATTAAATTATAAAATCCAATTTAAAAATCAAGTTATATATATACATATATACTACCGTTAAATTTTGAAAATAACAAATTCTATTTCTATAAAATCTATTTATGTTTATAAAAACTAAGTATTATAATTATTAATTGAAAATAACAAATTTGACAATTTTAAATAATTTATAAAAGAGATTATAGATTACTTCTATGATTAAATGAATTAATATATCATATGCTATATTGCATTTTAACTTCTATTTTTAAATCATATATATCAAGTAATATTTAAAAAAAGAAATAAAACAAACCTTTTATTTAAATTTAAACTTAAGCTAAAACTCTATTTTTAAACAATTAAACATTTATCTTATGTATTTTAAAACTATATAGTTATTTATTAAATAGCTTTGAAAAACTTAATATTAATTTAAATCATAGTTTTCGAATTACTAAAAATATTAGAATTAGAAAATTGCTTTATTTACTAAATTCCAAACCAATGCTTATCTATTTACAATATACACAATTATATATATATATAATAAATAGAAAACAATTTATTAGCTTTTAAAAGATAAATTATCAATTTAATATTTATTTAAAAGAAGATTATTAAATCAATTCAAATTTATTAACAAAGATTATCAAATCCATTTAATTTTTAACACAGATTATTAAATTTATATTGCCAAAAATTCCGGGATATCACACCGGCAACCGTCGCTCCTCCAGCTCCACTTAGCTCAACCGCCGCCATTGACAAAGAATTGCCATTTCTGGCGATTTAACGTGACCTAGAGACGAACTAAAAGCACATACGAGGCCTGCCCAACCTCATCTTCCCAATGCCGCCTCCCGATCGTTGATTGGATGGAGATCCACCGTTGGTTCGCAAAACCTAATTTCGACGGCCAGTGTAACAACCCGGTATTTTGAACCATTCGTATTTGCACATGTCAGACTTGAATTGCTCAAAACATTATGTTATTAATTTATATTTGGAAAAACTTCGCATATACAGTAAATATATCGATCATAGAACCGCAGATATAGAGTAATATAATAATAAGCAGCGGAATAGATAAGTAGTAGTTCATGAAGCTACTGTATAAACATTATAGTCTGAAATAAAATGCAACAGAATATCTCAAATAAAATGCAGTCTCGAATACAAACAGATGACAATCTGAACAAAACAACTTGATACTTGAAAGCTGAATAGATATAGATGGATCTCCAAGCGAAGCCTCAAACTCCAAAGATGAGTCTCAAATGCTATGACACTCAGTCCGATCCGATCGTAAAGCAAAACACAAAACACTCGAGTCAGGATTAACATTCTTATATTAATAAATTCAACTCAATGAAATGTCAACAGAAATATAAGTAACTTAAAGGATGTTTGAGATTTCCATCCTCTAAGGATCCATGAAATTATCTACTATTGTAATATATGCTATTATAGTATGTCTATAGCAAAGTAAAGTATTAGAATAGCATTAAGGCATTACCCATATCCCCCTTAACACATTTTATGTATTCCCATAGTCTATACAATGTCGTACGCTCCTCCGTAAACTGGAGGTTTACCCAGAGGACACCACATAGGTACGGTAAAAAACAAACTCGTAGAAGGCGCGATAAGGCATGCGACAAGGCACTCGAGGCAATGCTAGGTTAGATATACCATTTGCACTCCCGGACCGGTGGTAATGCATAGCAGCTATTACCGCCCACCGTGTGACACACTCCTAAACCAAAGGGTGCACCCATCAAATCACAAAAGCAATATAACGGTATAGAAGAAATGTGCTCGATCGGAGGAATGACCTCACCTAGCCAGGTATGGCTCCTGTTTTAGCCACATCAAGCTGACTCACAGGAGTCAGGGCTACATAAATACCATATAGAATCGTCACTAAACCATCTTACTTCATTCTGGAACTTCACCACATACTCAGTTGTTAAAGTGGTTTTCGGTATTGGCAGAGAGTATTAAAATATTCAATCCCAGTCTCTTTAACAACCAAACGTTATTATAGCACCTGGATATTACTTTTCAAATAGTTCATAATTCAAAACCAAAATATCATATCCATTTCAAACCATATCAAATCCGATATCATTATTCCATTAAAATATATCCATTTCAAAAATCATAGCACTTTCAAGGTTATAACACTTTCGAATTTATAACACTTTGGAAATCATAATTTAAAAATCATAACATTTTGAAATCATAATAGTTTGAAATCATAACACTTTGAAATCATAACACTTTGTAAATAATAACATATTGGAAATCATAATACTTACCACTTAAACAGCTTAGATATTGAAAATAGTACATAAAATAAAACAGTTACAAATTAAAATGGCTTGTACATAAAAATAATTTGTATGTTAAAATGGTTTTAAGTATAAAATAGTTTATATATTTAAGATAATTGGTATATTAAAATAGTTATAATAAAATAATTTCTATATATATAAGTTTAATTTTTATTATATATCAAAAATACTTTATATAATAAAAATAGTTTCCTCAAATCTCACAAATCGATTCAAATTAACTCTAATTCCAAACATTCAATTTAATTCAATCTCAATTCATCCATTTCAGTTCGATCCAAGTTTCAATAAACCATATTCAATTTATACCGATTTGAAATATAAAATTTGAACTACAAATTAAACCATCAACTTCAATAGATTTCAAAGCTTTTAAAATACAAACATTTACAAAACTAAATTTGATAATTTCATTTACATATCAAATTCAACTTTACAATTATTTAGATTTGAAAGATTCACTTCATCAATCAAATAACATTTAAATAAATTCTAAAATTACAATTTAAATAAAACTAAATATCCTATTTCGATTTAGTTAAATATGAAAATATTCATTTAATCACCTTTATTCAAAATCAAGTTATAAAATCATATCTTTAAAGTCTCAAGTTAAATAAGCTTCAAATCGGTTTTTATTTAAGTACAATTCTTAACAAGCAAAATTTCAAATCAGTTTCTATTTATCTTTCCCGCAATCATTATAAAAATCTAATTTTTTAAATATAATTTGAAATAAATACTAAAACGTATTATATTCTAATTAAATTAAACTATTAAATTAAATCTGATTATTAAGTTCATTTATATTAAATCTATTTTATATATTTTAGAATGTTAAAATTATAAGTAAATTCTTAACAATTATAATTTCAAAATAACTTATCACTTTAAAATTTCCAAAACATATAATTTTAAAAATCTAAAATATAAACCTTTATAATAATGATATATATATATATATATAATATCTTAAAATCAATATTAATTAAAATTACATATAATTCTTTTCAAAATCTTGGAAATCATTTTCAAAATATATATAGACCAACGGTGTCTGTATATAATTTTCTATCCTATGGTCAAGTGATATGGATATTTATCATTTCAATCCGTAATTTAATTATCTATGGGTATATATCATTTCAACCCGCAATCCCAAATTCAAAGTAAATGAAAATCGCTTGGGTTTAACATTTTAACCCATAACGATTTTCTCCTATTCTACAAGATCGTTCGGGTTTGTATCATTTCAACCCATAGAGAATTTTATACTAGCAGCGAACTTGTAGAGTAAGAACGGTTATGATAATAATATAACATATGAACAACAGACATATATCATCAATGATGAATAAATTAAATATAAAAACAGGATATGATGTCACATATCACAGGTGAATAGTTACAGATAATGGCATATCATATATAACAATTAAATAATTAACAACAACATATTTCAATTGTAGTTTCAGGTGAAATCAAATTTAATAAATATAAGAATGTTAATCGTGAGTTATTGCTCACCTTTCGAGGCTGGAGAACGACTAGAATGGGAACAGTGACACGGATACGGGCACTACATTGGACACACAAGCTAGAAGTTACTGCAACAAGTTCGATGTTGAAATGTAAGTCAAGATGGCACGAGATTGATGAAACAAGATATATTACATATTTTTTTTCTCCTAAAATCAATATTTAATCCCAACAGATGCAATATTTATATATATAATTGAAAACCAAATGCATGTATATATAAACTAATATATATACTATAGAATATATTATAAAATCAACACTTAATATAAAGAATACAACTTGCTTTATTGTAATAAGCAATTCATACATATAAACTTGTAAAACTTATATGCATAAACGAACAGTTTATATAAATCTTATATAAAATTTTATACACACACGCACATCTGAACTTTAAAATATAATATGTTGTAAGCATCTACACTGTACACGAATATAATACTTGCCTTCTTCTTATAACATCCCGATATTTTCAACCATTCACATCCATATTTGCCGAATTTGAATTGCTCAAAATACCAAATTGTTAATTTATATTTGGAAAAACTCAGCATTTACAGTAAATAAAATAACCATAGAATCACAGATACAGAGTAATGTAACAATAAGCAGCGAAAAAAAATGAATAGTAGTTCATCTAGCTACTATATATAAACAAAGTTAAACAAGATACAACAGAAGTCTCGAATACAATAGTCAAATACAAAAAAAAATCTGAATACACCATTGGAATCAACTGAATAACTATAACATGAATAGATAGACGGATCTCCAAACGAAGCTCCAGCTCCAAAGGTTAGTCGCAAATGTTGTATCACTCAGTCTGACCAGAGTGTAAAGCAAAACACAAAACACTCGAGTTGGGATTAACAATCTTATATTAATAAATCCAACTCAAGTGAAATATCAACTGAAATACAAGTAACTCAAAGGATGTTGTGATAACCATCCTCTAAGAATCCATTAAACTTTCTACTATGTAGTAACATACGCTATTATAATAATGTCTATAGTAAAGTATACTACTTAAAAATAGCATTAAGGCTTTACATTTTCCATCTTAGCACATTTTATAGTGCCAATAGTCTATACAGTACCGTAATACCTCCAGATCGAGAGGCTACCAGAGGATACTCCATAGGTACAACACAGAACAAACTCGTAGTGGTCTCGCTAAGGTAGGTGGCACGGCACAACTAGGCAATGCTTAGGTAGATATACCAATTACACTTCCGGGCTGGTGGTAACGCATAGCATCCACTACCGCCTACCTCGAGCCACACTCCTAAATCAAAAGAAATCAAAAGTGGCCACCAAATCAATCACAAAGTCATAATATAGTATCGAAGGAGTGTGTCCGATCGGTGGAGCTACCTCACTTGGCCCGTCAATTACTCCTGTTTTAGCCACCTTATGCCAACTCACGGGTGTTGGGTCCACATATATACCTCATATAGGATCGTCGCCACCATCCTACTTCATTCTGGAATCTCCACCACGTACATAGTTGCTAAAGTGGTTTTCGATATTGGCAGAGAGTATGACAATATCCGATCCCGGTCTTTTTAACAACCAATCGTTATTATAACACCGCAGTCATTTCAAAATATTTTATACTTCAACACCAAAATATCATTCCCATTTCAAAACCAAATACGATATCATTTCCATTTCAAATATATCCTTTTCCAAAATCATAACACTTCAAAGCTATAACACTTTCTAAATCAAATCACTTGAAATTATAACCCTTTGGAAATCATAACACTTTGAAATCATAATACTTTGAAAAACCATAACACTTTCCTTTAACCAGTTTAGATATTAATAGTAGTATATAAAATGAAATAGTTTAATTTTATAAATAGTTTGTATAAAATAGTTATAAGTTAAAATAGTTTTCATTAAAAATGATTTATATTACATATGATTTATAGTGAAATAGTTTATATGAAAATAATTTATATAGTAAAATATATAAATAGTTTTAAATATAATATAAAAATACTTGACATAATAAAATAGCTTCCACAAATTCCACAAATCAATTCCAAATCAACTCGAATTCCAAAATTCAACTTTCATCAAATCCCAAATCATCAATTTCAATTCAATTTAGTTTCTCAATAAACCATTCCAAATTATATCGATTTCAAAATAGATTTTTAACCACAAAATAAACCATTTCAATTTCAATATTTTCAAAGCTTTAAATATCCAAACATTTCAAAACTATATTTGATAATTCCATATATAGGTCCAATTCACTTTACTATTATTTATTTTGAGATATTTACCTAGTCATTCAAACAACATTTAATTAAAACTTCAAATTTCAAATTTAAATGAAACTAAATATACCATCTCAATTTATGTAAATTTGAAATATTCACTTAAATCGCTTTAAATCAAAATCAAGTTATAAAATCATATCTTTAAAATCCCAAATTTAATGAATTTCAAATCAAACTTATTTGAGTATAGTTTTTAAATAAATTCAATTTCAAAACCTTGGAAATCATTTCAAAATATATATATATATATATATATATATATATATATATATAGACCAACGATATCTGTATATAATTTTCGATCCTATAGTCAAGTGATACGGATATTTATCATTTCAATCTGCAATTCAAATATATATGGGTATACATAATTGCAACCCACAATCCCAAATTCAATTCAATGAAAATCGCTTGGGTTTATCATTTCAACCCATAATGATTTTCTCATATTCTACAGATCGTTCGGGTGCGTATCATTTCAACCCATAGTGAATTCTATATTAACAGGGAACTTATAGAGTGATAACAGATATGATAATAATATAACAGGCATATATCATCAATATAAATAACATATAATGGTGTCAAATGCCACTGGTGAACAGATACAAATAATAGCATATGTATAGCAATGTAAATAACTAACACCAGCATATTTCAATAGTTGTTTCAATTGAAATCAAATTTAATAAATATAAGATCATTAATCGTGAGTAATTGCTCACCTTTCAAGGCTAAGGATGAACGAGAATGAGATGAGTTACGAATCCAAGCACAAATTCCAAAGCAAAGTAAGATTGGCACGAATTAGATGGCCAAAGCTGATAACAGGAATAGATAAAAACAAATCGAGTCAGTTTTGATATAAATTGAAAATTTATACATTATTATTTTATTGTTTGTACATAATTTTAATATTTTATTTTAAGACAAATATCAAAAATAAATATAAATCAAATCATTATACTGAAAACTCAAATGTTAAAATCAGAGTATATGTACAAATTATATCTTAAATCAATACCCATAATCAATATTTAAACTTATGAAATAAAACCCATATTTTAAAACCTATGACGTGTTATATTTAAAAAATGATACATACAACATATAACTATCATAACTTGCACAGTATAAATAGCCCTTACATATATTTATACATATATATACATAATTTAAAAGTCACAGTATAAATAGTATACATACAGTAATTTTATATAAAAATAGAGCTTATATACCCCGCATGAAATAACTACACATATAAACTTATATATGTACCATAACTTATGAAATATTTTGTTTATAATATCACATCTACAGTAAACCAAACATATACTGCAACATGTATATTTCGTTCAAAATATCTAAAACTGTCACTCGCATATCTTTACCTATATAACTAGGATATGTATATGCGCAAACCAAAACTCAATTCTACCTGTTTACAGAGACCAATATACATGCGTGTGTGTGTGTGTGTGTGTGTGTGTATATAAATATACTTACTGTTATAAAATATACATATAACCTATACTGCCATATCTAAATAAAGCTATAAATTGATATATAAAAAAATATAGAAGGATGTAATAAACCTATATTTAAGTTACCAGATCAAATAACTTCATATGCAACTTATACATATCTTACAGCTTAACATATAAACGAACGTATATATATACAGTAAATATATTTAGTAACAAACGAGTTTTTATAACATATATACATATTTTTATATATAACAGGTCAACTTCAAAATAAAATATATACAATACTTTAAACATATAATATGTATATACCTTCATAAATAAGAAGAGACGTCGGCTCGAAGTTGCGTGGGCTTCAGAGGAGGTCGGAGCGGTTGTCGAGAAGGAAGAGGTTGGAGAAGGAAAAGTTGAATGGTGGTAGGGCCAGCTAGCTTTCGACCAGGGAGAACGTGAAAAGTGGCAGGCAAATCAAAGCATGCATTAATGAAATGAGAAAGTAAACCCTTCATCCCGTTACTATATATATGAAGGCATTGCCACTGCTGCCATTGGATCCAATCTGCTTTTGATCCTGACCGTCAATTCCCTTAAAGAGTATTATCTTGATTTGGGTACAGGGTCATGGGCTGAAACCTATTTGTAATTGTATATTGCTCAAAAGACATTGTATATAAATCGTGCAGCAACCTTATTTGTATTACTCAATCTTTGAGATCATTAATAAAAAAATAGTTTCATTTTCTCTCTTCATCAAATTATTCTAAGAAATACTTTTCACATTCAAAATCTTTTATGGTATCGGAGCAAGAGATTGAAATTGCTTGAAAAATACTCTTCAGAGGATAATCTCATCATCTGACTTTATCCCTTATCAGAAATCTGCATTTCATCACTTAAAGGATTGGTTCAATTCAAAATCCTATGCCTCGCCAGTTTATCTAACTGGCTGCAGCAAGATTCATCACTGAATCATGAAAGATGCAATCAAATTATAAGAAATCTAGATCAAGAAATCAAAAAAACAACACAAGAAATAGAAAAGTGTCATCCAGAAAGAAATCTTATCGGAAACTCATCATCTAAGAATTTCTTTGGTTGCATCTTACCTATTTTGCATTTCATTCCAAGTTCTCGAACTCAATTCCTATTTTGACTGCATCAATTTTTTAATCTTTCCCTCCTGATCAGATTGCCTCTGAATCATCATGGTTGATGAAGGCCATTTAGAGACATCATCAACTGCCAATAGTACTCGACTCGTTAACACTGCAGAGAATTTGATCAAAACTATAATCAGTCCTCAAAGTCAATTGGTTATTGTCCACCTAAATGAAGATAATTATCTTGTGTGGAAGCTTCAAGTCAAAACAGTAATACAAGGATATGGACTTGAAAGCTATATTCCAGGAACAATATAGAATCTTCCTGTTTGTATCGCTGACAAGGAAAACAAAATAGTCGGCAATGAAGAATATGTCAAATATCATAGTATAGACTCATATGTTCTTGGTTATTATCTTCAATAAATATGAATCTTTTATCACATGTTAATGGATGCAAGACAGCCGATGAAATTTGGGTAACCATTGACAAAGTTTTAATACGCAATCTGCAGCTAAAGTTATGTTCTACAAAAGATAGCTGCATAATATAAAGAAAGACAGCCAAAATATGAGAGAATATCTCTCTAAAATCAAAACCATTTGTGATCTACTCGAAGCAGCAAGCCATAAAATCAGTGATTCAGAATAAATCATGGTAGTTCTAAATGGATTAAATGATGAATATGAAGCTGTGGTTGCTGTAATATCATCGCTTCTGCTATCTATAGATGATGTTCACTCTTTATTACTTGCTCATGAAGCAAGAATTGATAACAAGAAAACTTAAGATTCTAATTTCACAGTCAACTATGCAGCAAATTACAAAGGCAAAAACGAAAATAGTAAAAGGAATGATCAAACAATGTAAAGAAGTGGATATTCTAACAGAGCCAGAGGCAGAGGTAGATGAAACAATAACAATAGACCAAGATGTCAGATTTTCGAAAAGTTAGGCCACACTGCTGCTAAGTGTTATTTCATATTAAATCTGAATTATGATCTAGGGAAAAATTCCAACAATCAAAGTAGTCAAAATCTCAATGCAAATGTTGCCCAAGTTCAAAACAATTCAAACAAGCAATCAGACAACAAAGACTACCAGCAAACAGAAGCAGCAAAGCCAGAGCATATATATGATGAAGATTGGTATCCAGATTCTAGGGAAACCAATCACATCACTTGATAAAATTGAATCTTGGAAACAGGGAGTATAAAGGTATGAACTCTATACATGTGGGTAATGGTAAGTCTATTGCTATTACCCACACTGGCAGATCATATATTATGGAAAAAAGGCAATTATATTTAAATAACTTGCTTAGAGTGTCACAGTTTGCTAAGGATAACAATGTGTATTTTGAGTTCTACTTACAATACTGTTTAGTTAAGGATATCCTAACTAAAGAAATTCTATTGCAGGGTAATGAACATAAAGGGTTGTACAAATTCAAAGTGGCTAATTCAAGAAATTCAGAAATTAAAAGAAACTGGTGTAATAACTATGAATTCAAATAGAAAGAAAATTGTAAGACATTTGATATATGGCATTATAAATTGGGACATCCAAATGCTACAATTGTAAAACATATATTGAGTAATAATAATATTTCATCTCAAAGATACTTCCTTGCCATACATATGTACATTCTGCCAAATGGGTAAAGCATATAAATTACCTTTTTTGAATTCTGAAACTATCTATAGTAAACCACTTGAATTAGTTGCTACAGACTTATGGGGGCCTGCACCTATTCACAGTGATTATGGGTACAAATATTATATATCATTTATTGATGCATTTTCTAGATATGTTTCGATATATATTTTTGAAATCCAAAAGTGAAACTCACACAATTTATTGCTTAGGCAGAAAAACAAACCAAATGTCAAGGCAAAATGATTCAATCTGATAGTGGAACAGAATATGTGCCGCTAAGGAATTACTTTCAGAAGAGAGGGATAGTTAATAGAACAACATTGCTCTTACACTTTTGAACAAAATGGAATAATTGAAAGAAGACATAGGCAAATTGTTGAGACAGGTCTCACATTGCTTGCTCAGGCAGCTATGCTTTTAAAATTTTGTCATGATGCTTTTACTACAACTATTTATTTAATTAATAGACTACCAACAAAAGTCTTAGAGTTCAAAAGTCCTTTGGAAATGTTGTATAATGTCAAGCCTGATTATCTAAACTTGAGAGTGTGTGGTTGTCTGTGTTTTCCTTATCTTAGACCATATAACTCTCATAAGTTAAATTTTAGATCAGCCCTTGTACTTTTCTTGGTTATGCCACCAATCAAAGGGGGTACAAATTCTTAGACAGTACTGGCAAAATTTTTGTATCTAGACATGTTGTTTTCAATGAAAGGGTGTTTCCTTTTAAAGAATTAGAAATCAAAACATCCAAGAAAGTATACAACTCAAAGGAAACACTACCTCCTACACCTGCCTTACCTGAGGAAGTGATGCAAGCTTTCGTAGAATTGGCTGAAGATAGTGTCCACTCACAACCCACGGTGTCCAGTCATGGACCAGGTCATGAGGTAACTGATGCAAATACACCTGTTCAGACACCTCGGCAAAGAGTAAGTGAACAATCTGTTTCACAACAAATATCAGAGGATACAGTGCCTCACAATGAACAACGTCAACTAAGTGAGTGTCCTTTAGCAACAAAATACTAGAGCAGGTCATTATATGGTCACAAGATCTAAAAGTGGTATTTTTAAACCCAAAATTTATAATACCACTTTAGATACTGAAGAGCCATGTACTTATTGTCAAGCCATGGAAAATCAAAACTGGAAATCAGCCATGTCAAATGAATACAATGCTCACATAAAGAACCAGACTTGGAGTTAATTCCTTTGCCAAAAAATAAAAATGTTGTTGAGTGCAAGTGGACTTTTAGATTAAAGAAGGATGTTGATGGTACAATTTATAAATACAAGGCAAGGTTAGTAGCTAAGGGTTTCTCACAACAGAGTGATTTTGACTTTAATGAAACTTTTTCACCTGTTGTAAAACCCACTACAATAAGAATAGTTATTACAACTGCCTTGTACAAAAATTGGACCATCAAACAAATTGATATAAATAATGCTTTCTTAAATGGTGTTTTACAGGAAGAAGTTTACATGGAACAGCCACATGGATTTGTGCAAAAGGAAAAAGAGAATCTGGTTTGCAAACTAAACAAGGCTATTTATGGCCTTAAACAGGCTCCAAGAGTGGGTTTTGAAGAGCTCAAGACAACTCTCATTGGACTAGGCTACAAATCTACAAAATCTAACAATTCCTTATTTACAAAATTCAGTAAAACCATAATAGTTTATGTGCTAATATATGTTGATGATTTTATTATTAGAGGAAACAATGCAGAGGAAATCAATGGTCTCATACATCAGCTTAATCAGAAATTCAGTGTTAAAGATCCTGGTAACTTAAACTATTTTCTCGGCGTTGAAGTTAAGAGGCTATCAGATTCATCCATACAATTTGTCAGAAGAAATACATTCATGAGATATTGAATAGAGCCAAAATGAATAAAGCAACTCTATATCAACACCCATGGTCAGTAATCTACATATATCAAAGTTCAAAGGTGATGCAATATAAAATGAAAAACAATACAGGAGTATTGTCGGCGCTCTTCAGTATGCAACCATTACAAGACCAGACATTGCCTATAGTGTTAATAAAGTCAGCCAATTTATGCAAAGACCAACTACTGAACAACGGAAAATGGCAAAAAGGATATTAAGATATCTCAAGGGGACTGCAGACTTTGGTCTGACTCTAAATTCAACTAAACACATCAATATTACAGGATATGCAGATGTTGATTAGGCCAGTGATCCTGATGATGGAAGATCTACAACTGGCTATTGTATATTTCTGGGTAACAACCCTATATCTTGGTGTTCAAAAAAAACAATCTATTGTGTCCAGATCAAGTACAGAAGCGAAATATAGAAGTGTAGCCAATGCAACAGCAGAAGTAATGTGGATACAATCATTACTTGATGAACTACAATTCCAGACAGATAGCAAGACAACAATATGGTGTGATAATTTAAGCACAGTTCATCTTACTGCAAATCCTATTCTACACTCTAGAACAAAACATATGGAACTCGATTTATATTTTGTTCGTGAATAAATGGCTAAAGGAAAATTAAATATTAATCATATACCTTCTTCTTACCAAATAGCCGACATCCTAACCAAGGCACTTTCCAAAGCCAATTTGTGCATCTCAGAGACAAGTTGAAAGTAAACAACTCACAGAGATCACATGAGTAGACGAATATCAAAAGAGACTCACTGGAATCCTTAACCAGAGATAATCTCAAAGCAAACACAGCCTCAATAGGACTTGATAAGCCTCGGAGTTACAAAATCACAAGCTTCAAATATCATGGTCAAGAAAAGAAATCAAGCTTGAATGATGCTATGACAAAATCGATAGTCTGAAATCGCTCCTCTAAAGATAATTAGACTTACTTTGAGGATATATAAGATCAATTTAAGCCAAATTTTGATTTATTTCCGAAATTGAAGTGATTTGGGAATAATCTTTTCGCCGAACCCTAGCCGATGAAGGGTTTGCAGGGGGATAATGAAATGAGAAAGTATACCCTTCATCTCGTTACTATATATATGAAGACACTGCCACTGCTGCCGTTAGATCCAATCTGCTTTTGATCCTGAGATTCAATTCCCTTAAAGAGTATTATCTTGATTTAGGTACAGGGTCATAGGCTGAAGCACATTTGTGATTGTATATTGCTCAAAAGACATTGTACATAAATCGTGCAGCAACCTAATTTGTATTAATCAATCTTTGAGATCATTAATAAAAATTCAATTTCATTTTCTCTCTTCATCAAATTGTTCTAAGAAATACTTTTCACATTCAAAATCTTTTATGCATTATAATTTTATTCTTCTTTTTTCAAAGGGCTGTATACGTTTTGGTGAGGAGAGGCGCCGAGATGGTGATGGGTTCAAGGTATGGTCGGCCATTGGGTTAGGTCATGGTGCACGCGAGACAATGCACTGCAAGGTCGTGAGGTCGGTGAGTTGGGTGTGAAGGCATGGAATGCTTCAAACTCAAATAAATGAATATGAATCTGATATGAAATGAAATGAATATGGCAGAACAAATAGAATGAGAAGATGAATGGAAGGGAGAAAAAAATGGGAACCAGAGAATACTAAACGAAATGGTGGAATAATAAAATTGATATCAATATCTGAGAATATATAGAGTTGGTGGCTATACGTTTTCACAATGGATAACAATGGGCAGGAACCAAAAGGACACCAGACACCAAAAACGCTTCAGAAACGTACCGATACGGTTACCGCTTTCGCGGATTCCACTGTGTATCGGACATCAAAACACAGAATTGAATATACCGCATAAATCAGCACGACGGGACGATCAAAACGGTATAAAGATATCAATGGTACGATCACCGTACCAAAAGTCGATATCGGTACCAAAAATGCTACCAAAATGTCGGAATTAAGATGAACGAAACAATAGTAGCCCGAATTTGACGAAACAAAATATGACATCTCACTCAGAAGATGATTTACAAATTTATTATATAAAAATATTCAGGTTTTGAAAACAATTTTATTATCATCGGCATTTACTGATTTGAATTGAAATAAAATTACACAAGAAAATACACTTCCATATTATCTAATGAAAATTTACCATTTGCTATGTTTAATTAGATGCATTAAAAAGTATTAAAATTTTATTTTAAAATTTTATTGTTTAAAATTTCACAAAATTTCAATTAAATATATTAATAAAACCACTAATGTTTTACGGGTCGTTACACTTCTAGTATATACTTTCAACTAATATAAACAGTATATACATACATATATATAAAAGCTATGTACTATTTTCTCAATGATAAAATCCATACTTCTTTGTGTGTGTATATATATATATATATCAAACCTCAAATATAATATATATATATATATATACACACACATATACGTATGAAATATATACACAATATATATGAATCAAGTACGGATAAATTACAAAGCAACTGCTGGAGGCAGGACAAAACCATATATATATTTATATATGTATGTATGTATATATGTATACATTTATAAAACAAACCAAAAAAACAAAACTTCTCCTTTATAATATATATTTACATAAACTTATTTATAAACCAATATATTATAGGCTTGCGTAACTATATATGTGAGCTAACACATATATAACTTCCCTTATATTAAAATATATATTGCAAACACAAAAACTTATAAAATTACTTTAAACACATAATGTAAAAACTTTACATATAACAACAGATAATATACGAAATATATATATATATATATAAACATATATTGCTATCGTATTTACTCAAGTAAGAGGACATGGGTTGTGTGCATGTAGTTGGGTGGCCGAGGTTGATGTGAGGTGGAAGCACGGTGTTGGGCCAAGATTGGTGGCTGGAGAATGGAAGGGAGGAGGAAATAAGGCTTAAGGGTAGTGGTGACTGTCAAGGAGGGCCTGATGTGTGCTCGTGAGGAGGTGGCCAGGCCTGGTGATGGGAAGGCTGTGTGCTTCTCGTTTGTTGGTAGGAGGGGAGCTGCCATGGATTGGTGGGTTTCTGGATTTCAGTGAGGATGGTGGTGCTTTGGAAGCAGCTATAGGGGAGGCTTGGCAGCTGAGCTGGGTGAGGATGGGATAAGGCGAATGGTGAAGGGTTTGAAGGAGAGAGTGGGTAGTTTCTCAACAAATAGTGGAGGGGGGTCAGTGTGGAGAAGGTCGAAGGCTTGAAGAACAGGAAAAATTGGAAACAAATATTGGTTTCAGCCATGGAAAATTTGAGGCCATAGAGGAAGGAAGGCCGATAAGAATGGGTAAGGAAAAGAATGGAAAGGAGAGAATGAATAGTTTCTGAGATACATATACAACTATATCTTATAATATATTTCTCTATGAACCAATAGGAAGGCAGAAATGAAACAGTTGATAATAAATTGAAACAATGGAAAAGCAAAAGTGAAATGTTGAATTCAAGAATATTAATGGCTAGTGGTTGTTTGTGTTCGACAGGTAGGAAGATAAAAGAACAAAGAGAAACCAAAAGGCACAAATATGGATACCGATACGGAAATAGTTTTACTGATTTGATGACGCATCAGACCCCTAAATATACAAATGGGTATACTGTGAAGATCAGCATGAGGGGACGATCAAAACAGTACACATATATCGGTGATAGGACTGCCCTATCAAAAGTCGATATTCGGTACCGAAAATGCTGCTTAAATGCCGAAAATAAGATAAACGTGGCTAGAGAAATCCAAATTTGGCGAAACGAAATATGATGTCTCACTCAGAAGAGATTTACAAATTTATTATGCAAAAATATTCAGGTTTGAGAAATATTTTATTATCATCAAGTATTAACTGATTTAAATTTTAGATAACATTACACAACAAAATAAACTTCCATATGTTTTGATGAAAATTTACCATTTGCTATGTTTAAATAGGCATATTCCAAATATTAAATTTTTATTTCTAAATTCAATTATTTAAAATTTCACAAAAATTCTAGTTAATTACGTTATCAAAATCGTTAAAATTTACGGGTCGTTACACTCTCCCTTTTCGTCCCCAAAAATGAACGAGGTAGGAGAATAATAACAACTAGAAAGAAAAATAGATTGAAATACAAAACAATTAATTTAAAACCACATAAACTACATTTATTTTAAGATTGGTTTATATTCAATTAGTTGATTCTAATTCATTTTATTTAATCAATTAAATTTATTGTGTTCACATTTGATTGATTTCATTTTCATATATTTTATTCAACTGATTTGTTTCAAATTCACTAACATTTATTGCAAAATTTTCACAATAAAATTTGTTTTGTTTTACTCATTTACTAAATCAATGTGATCAACCATAGTTAATTTCACCTTAATATTCAACTTCAACTATTCAAAACCATATAGATTTCAATTTTAAATAAATTACTATTCAGCAATTTAGTTTAATCCATTTTATTCAACTAATAAATAGTCATTCCATTTAAAATTGATTCTCTTTCATTTTATCACATTTCCTTCAAACAAATTAATTTTTAAATTAACTTATTGATTTTATCCACTTATCTTCAGCTAAGTTAATTCCATAAATACTCAAGTTCACTGTTCTTAAGTCCATATTTACCTGCTTAAATAGTCTTCTCATTTATTTGTTTACTTTATTTCACTTAACATATTTTGCAACATATATTAGGTGTATACAATTTATAACCATATAATATTCAACAAATAAATTTCCCCTTTTATTATCCAATTTATTATCAGTAAATTCCCTTAACAAAATATCATTTTTGATATCCTATTACTTATATATCATAGTGTGATAACCCGAATTATCGGGTATCTGATAATTGGTAATTAACAGGATTAAAAAATTTAAAATATTGATTTGTATGTTAAACAGATAAATTCTGATAATAAAAGATATATGGATGTGTAAATAGATTAGAAAAAATAAAAAATAATATAATAAAGGATATCTGTGATATCCCAGAAATTTCAAGCAAATTCAATTATGATAACCTCCTTTATGAATTATTTAGAATCGACAAAATTGTTAGTTTGAAACAATAATAATAATATGTTGTGTATATATATATTTAGATTTTAATGAAATTATTACATACAAATTGAATTTGGGAATATATATATATATATCAAATTGATTTTTAAATTGAATTTGAAATTTAATTTGAATTTGTATATTTAAATTGAAATTCAAAAGATAGTTATATATATATCTTAAATCATACTTTGGTTTTAAAATGTATTTTATTTGATTTTATTAAGAACATAAATTGTTTATATTATTTTCTTTTTAAAAGAGAATTATTTATATAAATCAAGGTATGTATTTATAAATTAGGAAATATATTTTAAAGGGGTTTATAAACATTTAAAAACTAATTAATACATGCAAATTTACATGTGTTAAGTTATAAATCTCTTAAATAACATGTGTTAGCAAATTAAATAAGGCAAAAAGACAAGTGTCACTTTTATTTTAATTTTCTTTTAATTTTTAATAAAACCTAATTTAAACTTATATAAACATATACTTTCCTCTTTATTTCCTTTTTCTATCTTCATATCCAAAGACTAAGAAAAGTCAGGAGCAATAACCTATAAAACAAAATCCAGTAAAAACAAATTGCAAGAATTCAAGCAAATCCATTTTTGTTTTAAATGCAAAATCAACTATAATCATTAGCAAGCAAGATCAAATCAATTTCAAAGTTTCAAACATGCAAAAATCAACTCAGCAAGTATAGATTCAAATTCAACAAAACAAAAGGAGTTCAAATTAAACATCAGCCTAGAAATAAGAATCTGCTCCTCTGCCTTTTATCTATAATTGGTGAGTAAATCTTTCTTCTAAAAACAGTTCTAAAATTCTATGATTAACTTGATGCATGTGACAAATTGTGTTATGATGATATGTATTTGTTTATATGTAAGAAAATGGAATGCATGTCTGTGACCAGGTTTACACATGCTCTGTAAAAAAAATTCACAGGATTGATTAAATTAAAAAAAATTATATCTCTTTCCCTGATCTTTTTGAATACATTTTGTTTAAAATAAATTTGTTTGTGTTGACACCATACAAGTTTTAAAAATGAAAACAAGTAAAAGTATTAAGCAATTTAACTGGAAATTAGAAATTTACAATGGAAGCTTATTCAAATCAAAAGCACAATTTATAAATTTTCAAGTTTTGATTCTTAAATTGGATTCGTATATGGATAACTTGATTTTCGATATCAATATGATGATTTTTAGATTTTGTAAATTTAGAGAATTTGAGGAATGAATTTTTTTTCATTCAAAAAAAAAATAATTCTGGCCATCTCATCGTCGTGGGAAGGTCCGGCCGGCTCTGGAAGATGCTGGCGGACTTAAGGTAGGGGTCGACCGTAGTGGAATCTTAGTTTTGGGTTGGGATTGGATGATCGAGTGGATTGTAGGATTTTGAGGTGAGAATGGGATGCCCGCGAACGCGAGTCATCAAGGAGTGAGAGGTGCAGCCGGGGCTCTTGGCTTTTGGCAGAAAGGAAGTGTTGTGGAAGGGCTTTTGATCGATGGTGGAGTCGTGGTTTACGATGACGATCGGTGAGTGCAGTTCGTCGACTAGTGGAAGTAGTTGGGTTTTTGGATTCTGAAGTTTGAGGCGTTGATCGATTTTCGATCAATAGAGTGACAGGCTTCGGTAAAATGGAAAATTGGATCAGGGGCTAAGTTGTGGCTAATCGGCGATGGTGCAACGATAAGATGGCCAGAGGAAGGAGTGTGCACGTGCATGTTCGACTCGGTGCATAGGTGATCTGGATGGAGCAGTATTTCTCATGATTGGGAGTATGTGATCGGTGGGTCTCGAGTTTATTCGAAGTGGTGATCGTTTTCGATCGATTCTAAGTTTGTTTTCTATATTCGGTCGTAGGTAAGCGTGATTTAGGATGTTTGGATCAGGGTCTGGTGGTAAGGAAGAAGGAGGGGAAGTATTTAGAGTTGGGTAGCCAATATGGGCTTCGGCCCGATTGTGCTGTAGAAATTTTTAGGCTTCGGTTTTGTTTTTTTATCTCTATTTTAGGCTTTGGGACCGTATGGTCTGGTTTTCATTCAAAACAAGTTTTATAATAAAGGAATTGTATAAAGATAAACTCATAACCAGATTTTGATATTAGAAGTAGTTTTGTTACCAGGTTTCCAAGGTTCAAATAAATAGGAATATAAATGAATTTTGAATAAGTTATTGAAAGAGAAGGGGAAATAAGAAATGTTAACATGATTCAAAGTAAATAAAGGGAAATTAATGACTAAGGATTAAATTAATTAAATAAAAGATAATTAAGGGAGTATTTATTAATTGATTGATTAAAGTAATTACCAAATGTGATTAATTAGAGGTAATTGAATAAAAGTAATTACTTGTTAAATGTAATTAATTAAGAGAGTAATTAATGAAGTAGTTAGAGGATCATTAATTAATATAATTAATGATAGTAATTAAGGTTTAATTTATGTAATTAATTGAAGAATAATTAATCAATAATAAGTGATTATAGAATAATCAATTAATGTCATTAATTGAGGATTAATGTAATTAATTATAGTTAATTAATTAATGAAAGTAATTAAAAAGTTAATTACTGTAAATGGATAAAGATAATCAATTTGTGTAATTAATTAAAGGCTAATTACTTAATGTAATTAGACAATAATTAATCAAGGATGATTAATTAAGATGAATAATTAGAGGAAGATTAATTAATTGGTTTGTAATTAATTAATGGTTAAATAAGCAGGATTTATAGTGATGATTAATTAAGATGAATAATTAGAGGAAGATTAATTAATTGGGTTGTAATTAATTAATGGTTAAATAAGCAGGATTTATAGTAATGAGGTAATTAATTTAATTTATTTTAAATTAATTAGAGATGAAGTGATTAATTAATTTTTGCTTATGGATGATTGAATGTTGATTAATGCCTTGAATTGATTGAAATCTCCGATATGAAATGTTTTGTGATATGATATGTTTTGGGTGGACAATGATAATGTGTTATCTATCAATGATGAATTTCTATGTAAAAAGGTGACATTTTTTTTATTTATGGTCAAATTGTCTTTCCCTTGAATAAATTGGGTTAAGATGGTATTGAATTCGAAGAAACCGGAGTCGGGTATTAGTAAATACCCGAAACCACTTCGATTTATTATAGATTGATATGTGAAATCAATGAGCTGGAATGAAATGATTTAAGTGAATAGGACTACTTGATATAAGTTTTGGTACTTAGAAATTTGTGAGTGAAATAAGTAATGTCCATAACGATTTGTGAACTTGTAATTGATACAAGATACCTAGGTTATATATATATATATATAAGTTATAGTTTGATTTCATATTATCTGGGTTTACTCACGCTGGTTTCCAGCCTGACCCGGGTGTTACTTTGATGTAATGCTTGGGTCAGACTGAGTATTACAGATTTTAAGGTAAGGACGTTCTGGAGCTCAGGAGGCAAGCTGGATGGCAGGAACGTTTGGAGCGTTTCCGCTATATTATATAGTTGTATATTTAGGACATATTATTTTAAACTGTCTAATGATGTGGAAATGTTGTAACTCTGACGTATTAAAGTGAAATTTGACAAGTACAGTTTTCCTTTGTATAACTGTTATTATTTGTTATTATATTTTATTCACTGCGAATGTGAGATGTTGGTGTTTCTGTTCTTCTTTTCTTCTTTCTATTTCTTCTTTTACACTACCTATCTAAAATTTTCGGGATCGAAAATTTTGGGTCGTTACACATAGTGTATATTATCCAGTTACATTCTAATTATATTTAAAGTTTCTAGATAAGTTATATTAATGTTTCTGAGTGTAATTAAACACTATACAAATTTTCTTTTTATTTACAACATTTGTATTAAGCCAGATTTTAGTTTGAACAATTTATTACTTAAGTTTTCTTCTTGTACAACCCTTTATTATACCCTTACATTTTAACTTTTTGAATATTTTAGGAAGTTATATATATTAGAATGCAATTTAGTAATATACAAATAAGTTTTTATTCAAATTCAACTACTTCATGTTAGTTAAATTCCATTTATCATTTTAGATATTCCACTTACTCAAAAATTACAATCTATTTCAATAATTGAAACCATTTCTTAATATAAACTTAAGATTCAAATTTTTCGGTTTCTCTTCGAATTGAAATAATTATATCAATATATATTTTATAAATCAACTCATAATCAATAAATTCAAATTCCAAAACAAAAGTGTGGCAAAGCTACTAAGTGGTCTCTCCACTCTGAAACTCGAAAATGAATGTCGATGATGCAGCAGTCATCACCGAAATTATTTTCCAGCGACAATGGAGGTGAGTGCAGATTTAAATATTTAAAAACAATTTGCATTAGAAATACTTTTAAATGATATATATTTCCAAATTTTGAATCCAAATTTGAGAAGTACCAGAAATAAATTCTCAGATCTTTAATTTGAATTCATTTCATTTACGAATTAATAAATGGTAATCTAATATTATCATTTCTAACAACCAATTCAGTTAACTATTAAATCTTTAGAAAAATCATACCTATATATATAATCATAGAAAATTATTTCATTTACCAATTTTGAAAATAATATTGTGTCAGTATGCTCTATTGAAGTGTTTTCTTGGAATACCTATCGATAGCGTTGATCAGACGGATCGATCGAAACCCCAAATCAACCTTAACAACTCAAACAACACACTATAGGATATTATTATATTAATTACAAATACACTACCTCACTCGATGATTCAAGAATGGATTTCCAAACAAGGATAGATATCCAAATTAGAAGAACCCTAATTAAAGAGAATTTTAACTGGAAGATAAGCTCGAAACGAGATAAGATAATTATGGCAAAAAAGAAGGGATGGATAGACCAATATTAACCGCGGGTGACCTTAACTGGGTTAACCGTGACTTTAAGAATAAGATTGATGCAGAATTTTGAGGGAAATCGACATTCGATCGCAAGAGATAGAATTCGGGCATAGCAAGAGATACCAGCATCTAAACTGAGGACATGGAAATCTCCAATGAATCAATGCTTATTGTAAAGGAGTATCACCCCTTTACAAATCATATAGTGGAGCTATGGGATGCTCCAGAATCAAGAAAACACGAATAGGGAGAGACAAAAATGGATTTCAGAACAAAAGGGAAAGTTCTAAAATTCAAAAGAAGTCCAAATCAAAAGGGGGGAAATTTTAAGCTCGAACGAAGGTAATTCTGTAATTAAATTTACACTATATGCTAAGTTTTGCCTAAACATGCTCTGATACCAACTGTAACAACCTGGTATTTCGAATCATTCGCATTCGCACATGTCTGACTTGAATTGCTCGAAACAATAGGTTGTTAATTTATATTTGGCAAAACTCGGCATATACAGTAAATAAATCAATCACAGAACCACAAACACTATCTAATATAATAATAAGCAGTGGAATAGATAAATAGTACTTCATGAAGCTACTATATAAACATCATAGTCTGAAATAAAATATAACAGAATATCTCAAATACAATGCAGTCTCAAGTACAAACCGATGACAAATCTGAACAAAACAACTAGATAGCTGAAAGCTGAATAGATATAGATGGATCTCTAAGCGAAGCTCCAAACTTTAAAGGTGAGTCTCAAATGCTACGACACTCGGTATGACCCGAGCGTAAAGCAAAACACAAAACACTTGAGTCAGGATTAACATTCTTATATTAATAAATTCAACTCAAGTGAAATGTCAACAGAAATACAAGTAACTTAAAGGATGTTTGGGAATTCCATACTCTAAGGATCTGTGAAACTATCTACTACATAGTAATATACGCTATTATAGTATGTCTATAGTAAAGTAAAAGTATTAAAATAGCATTAAGACATTACCCGTATCCCCCTTAACACATTTTATATATTCTCCTAGTCTATACAATGTCGTGCGATCCTCCATAAATTGGAGGTTTACCCAGAGGACAGCACATAGGTACGGTACAAAACAAACTCGTAGAAGACACGATAAGGCATGCGACAATGCACTCAAGACAATGCCAGGATAGATATACAATTTGCACTCCCAGACCGGTGGTAACGCATAGAAGCTACTACCGCCCACCTTGTGACACATCCCAAATAAAAGGGTGCATCCAATCAAATCACAAAAGCAATAGAACGGTATCGAAGAAATGTGCCCGATCGTAGGAATGACCTCACTTGGCCCGGTATAGCTCCTGTTTTAGCCACATCAAGCTGACTCACAGGAGTCAGGACTATGTAAATACCATATAGTATCGTCACCAAACCATCCTACTTTATTCTGGAATCTCCACCACGTACACAGTTGTTAAAGTGGTTCTCGGTATTGGCAGAGAGTATGACAATATCTGATTCCGGTCTCTTTAACAACCAAACGTTATTATAACACCGTGGTCATTTCTTTTTCAAATAGTTCATAATTCAAAACCAAAATATCATATCCATTTCAAACCATATCAAATTCGATATGATTATTCCATTAAAATATGTCCATTTCAAAAATCATAGCACTTTCAAAGTTGTAACACTTTCGAATTTATAACACTTTGGAAATCATAACTTAGAAATCATAATTGTTTGAAAACACTTTGAAATCATAACACTTTGGAAATCACAACACTTTGGAAATCACAATACTTACCACTTGAACAACTTAGATATTGAAAATAGTATATAAAATAAAATAGTTATAAATTAAAATGGTTTATATATAAAAATAATTTGTATATTAAAATAGTTTTAAGTATGAAATAGTTTATATATTTAAGACAATTGGTATATTAAAATAGTTATAAATTAAAATAGTTTATAATAAAATAATTTTATATATACATAAGTCTAGTTTTATTATATATCAAAAGTACTTTAATAAAAATAGTTTCCTCAAATTTTCCAAATCGATTCAAATCAACTCGAATTCCAAAAATTCAATTTAATTCAATCTCAATTCATCCATTTCAATTCAATTCAAGTTTCAATAAACAATATTCAATTTATATCGATTTCAAATACAAAATTTGAACTACAAATTAGACCATTTCAACTTTAATAGATTTCAAAGATTTACGTATTCAAACATTTACAAAACTAAATTTGATAATTTCATTTATATATCAAATTCAACTTTACTATTATTTAGCTTTGAAAGATTCACTACATCAATCAAATAACATTTAAATAAATACTAAAATTACAATTTAAATAAAACTAAATATCCCATTTTGATTTATTTAAATTTGAAAATATTCATTTAATCACCTTTATTCAAAATCAAGTTATAAAATCATATCTTTCAAGTCTCAAATTAAATAAATTTCAAATCGGTTTTTATTTAAGTACAATTATTAACAAATAAATTTTAATTAATTTCTATTTATCTTCCCCACAATCATTATAAAAAAACCTATTTTTAAAATATAATTTTAAACAAATACTTTAACATATTTTATACTAATTAAATTAAACTTTATTAAATTAAATATTATTATTAAATTTATTTATATTAAATCTATTTTATATATTTTAAAATGGTAAAATTTAAGCAAATTCTTAAAATTTATAATTTCAAAACTAACTTGTCACTTTAAAATTTCCAAAACATACAATTTTAAAAATCTAAAATTTAAACCTTTATAAAAATTACATATATATATAATATCTAAAAATCAATATTTATTGAAATCGCATATAATTCTTTCAAAACCTTGGAAATCATTTTCAATATATATATATATATATATATATATATATATATATACACCAACGGTGTCTGTATATAATTTTCAATCCTATGGTCAAGTGATACAGATATTTATCATTTCAATCTGTAATTTAATTATCTACGGGTATATACGCAATCCCAAATTCAAAGTAAATGAAAATCACTTGGGTTTATCATTTCAACCCATAACGATTCTCTTCTATTGTACAAGATCGTTCGTGTATGTATCATTTCAAGCGATATGGAATTTTATGCTAATAGGGAACTTGAAGGGTGATAACAGTTATGATAATAATATAACATATCAACAATAAACATATATCATCAATGATAAATTAAATTAAATATAAAAATAGGATATGGTGTCATATATCACAGGTGAATAGTTACAAATAATGGCATACCGTATACAGCAATTAAATAATTAACAACAGCATATTTCAATTGTCGTCTCAGGTGAAATCAAATTTAATAAATATAAGAATGTTAATCGTGAGTGATTGTTCACCTTTCGAGACTAGAGAACGATGAGAATGGGAACAGTGACATGAACACAGATACAGGAACGACACTGGACACACAAGCTAGAAGTTACTGCGACAAGTTCGATATTGAAATGTAAGTCAAGATGGCACGAGATCAATGAAACAAGATATATTACAAATATATAAATTTTCTAAAATCAATATTCAATCCCAACACACACTATATATATATATATATATATATATATATAATTGAAAAACCAAATTCAGGTATACATAAACTAATATATATACAATAGAATATGTTAAAAATCAACACTTATTATAAATAATACAGCTTGCTTTATTATAATACCTATACAACCCAACAATTCATACATATAAACTTTTAAAACTTATATGCATAAACGAAAAGTTTGTATAAATCTTATACAAAATTATATATATATATGAACTTTAAAATATAATATGCTGTAAGCATCAACACTGCACACGAATATAGTACTTGCCTTCTTCTAATGTATACTTTCAACTAATATAAACAGTATATATACACACATATATAAAAGCTATGTACTATTTTCTCAATGATAAAACCCATACATTTATATATATATATATATATATATATATAGACACACACATATATCAAACCTCAAATATAATATATACACCTATGAAATATATACACAATATATGAATCAAGTGTAGATAAATTACAAAGCAACTGCTGGATGCAAGACAAAACCAAATATTTATATATTTTTATAAAACAAACCAAAAGAACAAAATCTCTCCTTTATAATATATATACTTACATAAACTTATTTATAAACAAACATATTATAGGCTTGCATAACTACATATGTGAGCTAACACATATATAACTTCCCTTGTATTAAAATATATATTGCAAACATAAAACATATAAAACTACTTTATACACATAATGTAAATACTTTACATATAACAACAGACTAATATATGAAATATGTATATGTAAACGTATATTTATACCGTATTTACTTCAAGTAAGAGGACATGGGCTGTGTGCATGCAGTTGGGTGGCCGAGGTTGATGTGAGATGGAAGCATGGTGCTGGGCTGAGATTAGTGACTGGCGAATGGCAGGGAGGAGGAAATAAGGCTTGAGGGTGGTGGTGACGGTCAAGGCGAGCCTGATGTGTGCTAGTGAGGAGGTGGCCAAGCTCGGTGATTGGGAGGTAGCGCGCTTCTAGTTCGGTGGTAGGAGGGGAGCTGTCATGGACTGGTGGGTCTCTGGATTTCGGTGAGGATGGCAGTGCTTTGGAAGCAGCTATAGGGGGAGGCTTGGCTGCTGGGCTGGGTGTGGATGGGATAAGGCGAATGGTGTAGGGTTTGGAGGAGGGAGTGGGTGGTTGCTCGAAAAATGGTGGAGGGGGGTCGGTATGGAGAAGGTCGAGGGATTGAAGAACGGGAAAAATTGGAAACAAATATTGGCTTCGGCAATGGAAAATTTTGAGGCTACATGTAACACCCCACCCCGAGACCCACCTTAGTAAAGAGAATTAACGAGTAATTTCGTCTACTAAAGCGGAGAATAGGGCTGGTTAAGGGCGACCATCTATAACTTTGTCTTAAACATCTACTGAATACGTCGATAAATGCAATATTTTTTTTTTCTTTTCTATCTCAATGGATCGACATACACAGTAAATGCTTAACCCAAAACTATAGGTGGTAACGGATTTATCAGAACAAAATACAATAACTAAATGTAAAGCACATCACAGAACAGTAATCAACATCATATATATATACACACACACACACTGATACATGTTTAGTATAATACAATATGAATACAAATAAAGGTTGTGCTCGACCACATCATACACATTGAATCAAATATAAATACATCAGAGTATGCGAAAGAACATAAATTTCTCAAGAGAAAGGAGAGCTGATATCCAACATCAACTTCAAGCTAAGACCAATAGATGATACCTGAAACAACTCGGTCTGACCCGAGTATAAATACACGGGTCAGTCTAGCTACACAAATCGGTCAATATCGGTAATATGAAGCAGAATAGACATGAAGATACTTCTTCTCGAAAGAGAAGAATGAATCGGTAAACTCATAAGCTCAACACTTAAGTAACAAACACTACTTAAGTGAACAAATACCTCGAAGGAGGCAACTCAAACTCAATACTCAAATCAAACACAAGTGCCTCATATCATCAGCGACATCCCAAAATGTCTACATGGTTTCCATGAACCATATTTCCTCAAAAGGAGAAACATCAATACAAACTCTCGCCAAAATGGCAACACACAGAATATCCTATAAAATCCTGAAATTATCAAAACTCATAACTCAAGGAACTCGATAAGAGTTCAAAACATCATAAGAAATCACCATATATATAACATCTCATATAGCACTAGGCTATCGATGTAATAAAACATCTTAAAAAGGTGAAATCACAATAAAACAGAAAACATAGAAAATCCGGATTGGCCAAATCTCCGATTATAATGCCGAAGCAATGATGCATGTGCTAAACTCGGATGGCCGAAGCCTTAGACAAGGTCGCTAACACCTTCCAAAGTAGTTCGTCCTCATGACAAGGTCGCCGACACCTCTTCAAACCGTTTTTTCATCCCTAACAAGGTCGCTAACACCTCCCAAAGTAGTTTATCCTCATGACAAGGTCGCTAACACCTCTTCAAACCGTTTTGTCAGCCCTAACAAGGTCGCTAACACCTCCCAAAGCAGTTCGTCCTCATGACAAGGTCGCTGACACCTCTCCAAGCAGTTCTGTTAGATAAACATCGTGAATGTGTCACAAACTCACGGATAGGAACCCGAAAAATGTTAACATGTGTCTCATACCACACATTTGCACTTAGCGGTTTACTAGCCGTCAGCCAATGCCACACTAGAAACATCATAAAACTCAGAAATTTATATCTCGCCTAGTTTCATTGACGAATGACAAAGAGTCACCATACTTGTCTCATCTCATCGACAAGCATTAAATGGCATCATAACTTGTCTCATCTCATCGACAAGTGAAAACATCATAATGGTTTCTCATAAACCATAAATCTCAAAATATGAAATAATAAACTCAAGACTTGCCTTATATCATTGGCAAGTAAATAAAACATCATGATGGATCTCATCGACCATACTCCTATATAGGAGATCTCAAACCATAGTGTTTGTCAAATATTGGCCATCTTAAATAATTCCAATAAATAGGAATTATAAAAATCAAAATATGCCATAAAATGGCAAAATATCTCAGAATCATTAATCTCAAATAGGTTCGATCGTACAAGTCCAGAATTAACCGAAATAGTAAACGCACATGTCCCATACCACGCGTTTTATTAAATCGTTTAACTCTCTTTCTTATACGTTTGAATAGTGCAAAAGTGTGTGTTTTATATTTAAAATAGTTTTCTAGAGAAAACAAGCTTTTAAAACTTTTTCCCGAAAAGATTAATAAAACCAATATTTGATATTCATTTATTATAGAAAATAAATAGATTTTATATTAGAAAATAATTTTAAAATACTATATAATAATAATTTGGAATGTCCATTTATTTCAAAAGTCACTTGAAAATGGTTTAGTAAAAACCGTGCTCGAATACAATGAAAAACAAGAAAAATAACTCAAGACCGATAACTTGAATTTAATACGAATTCTATTCAAATTTAACTCAAAATCAATTCAAATTCTATTTAAATTTGAATTTCAAATTCTCCAAATATAGCTAGCTTATTGATAGGAATCATAGCCATCAAAACATTTCAAAGCAACATCAAAATCGAACAAGAATGAGAACAAAAATAAGCTAGTACAATTCTCAAGTCAATGATTTATTGCTGTCGTTTTACTCTCGGAACAACAACAAACAAATCCAGTTTTGACCAAGCTAACTTCAAAATTTCAGAAAACTCAAAACAAGAAAGGTTTATAAAATAGTCCATGTTTTCTAAAACATTAAGAATTATCTAAATCCGACAAGAAACGAGAAAGATGCGTCTAAGGTACTAACTGTATTTAGTTTAGATAATGTAATTTTCAAAGTGACAAAGATGAGAGTTTGCAACAGGATTTCGATCAATCTATCCCCAAAGTATGCAAATGCATTCAACTGGAAAGTAGTCGCACATAAAATAAGCTTTCTGGAACTTCAAAAATCATCCAAATCCGACAAGAAACAAGGAAGATAATCTCAATTTACTAACTGTGTTTAGTTTGGATAACGTAATTATCAAAGTGACAGAGCTGAGAGTTTGTAACAGGATTTTGATCAACCTATTCTCAAAATATGCAAATATGTTAAACAGGAAAGTTGTCACACATAAAATATGCTTTCCGGAACTTCAAAAATCATCGAAATCCGACAAGAAGCAAGGAAGATATGCTCAATTTACTAGCTGTGTTTAGTTTGGATAACGTAATTACTAAAGTGACAAAGCTGAGAGTTTGTAACAGGATTTTGATCAACCTATTCTCTAAATATGCAAATGTGTTCAACAGGAAAGTTGTCACACATAATATATGCTTTCTGGAACTTCAAAAATCATCCAAATCCAACAAGAAACAAGGAAGATATGCTCAATTTACTAACGATATTAAGCACAGTTTTACAATGACAAGGCAGTGAGTTTGTATTGAGTTTTTCGACACTATCAAAATTTTCGAAAGTGTTTGACATGAAAATTATCACATTCTCTTCAATCATTCTATAACATTAAACAAAATCAAATTCCGATTTAAAATGAAAAAGATATGCCTAATTTACTGAAAGCGATTCACAATTAAACATGCAACAAAAATAAAATTGAGATATCTAACCTTGAAATCTCAATCTATGCTAGAAAATGTGAGTATTCAACTCACCTTGCGATTTTGTAGAGCAAAACTCAAATTAACACGAAAAGATGATATCTTGAAGCTTCAATTTGCTTCAAAGACCTGCTGGAATAAAATTACAGAACATGCAATAAGAGAGTGGAAATTAGCAAACAACCTAAACACAAAAATTGGATTTTTGATGAATTAATCTCATGTTGGAGTTGATTACCTGTTGCAATCCTCTCTAATTGATAAAAGCAACCATTTTTATTTGAAGATTTGGAGATTTAAGGCTTTAGATTGAACAAATGGAGGAATTTTGCTCTCATTTTCAATTTCCAGTCTAATGAAGAAGAAGAGGAACTAAAAATTATGTACGTACAGGTAATTCATTCCTCTTTTTCTCCTTCCTGGTTATAATTTGCTAATGGGCATTGGACCCAATAGAGAAAATAAACTAGACTAAGAAAATTTTACTTCACCACTTAAACAAATATGCACATAAACACAATGTTATATGAAAACAATGTATTTTTCTTCAAGTTTTAATGCAACCAATTTATGCAAACATACTTACATATGAAATAAAATATTTCACATCACATAAAAAGATAATTTTAGTTTTTAAAACATTTTTATTATTAAAAACCCTTATTTTATGTAAATATACAATTTACACAATTTGATGCATAAATCCTCATTTTTAACTTTAAAAATTCTACAATAATTATTTCTTGGATAGAAAAATCTAATCAACCATTTCAAACTCAAATTTATAACCAAAATACATTTTTATACCAAATTCCATCTTTTTAATTTAATAAACACCTTTTAAAAAAAAAATACTTCTATTAAAAATTATTAAAAGAAGTAATTGGCAATAATTGCAATAATTATTGCATTTACTCAAAATAAAATCATACTTCATTTATTATTTTCACAAATAAACACAATAAAGTTACCAAAACTTTATTTCCACATTTATTTCCAAAATTCATTGTTTATTCCAAATAAACAAAATAAAACTTTCAATTTTATTTAATTTATAATATTAAATTATAACCACCATTATAATTTAATATTAATAGGTAATCTCCAAAACCAGGGTTGTTACATTACAGGGGAAGGAAGTCCGATAAGCATGGGTAGGGGAATGAACAGGAGGGAGAGAATGCACAGTTTCTATGATACATATACAACTATATGTTATAGTACTTTTCTCTATGAATCAATAGGAAGGCAGAAACGAACCAGTTGATAATATATCAAAACCATGGAAAAGCAAAAGTTAAATGTTGAAGTCAAGAATATTAATGGCTAATGGTTGTTTGTGTTCGACAGTTAGGCAGATAAAAGAACACAGAGAAACCAAAAGACACAAATATGGATACCGATACGGAAATCATTTTACTGATTTCGCGGCGCACCAGACCCCAAAATATACAAATGGGTATACTGCGAAGATCGGCACGACGGGACGATCAAAACGGTACACAGATATTAGTGATATGACCATCCTTACAAAAGTCCATATTCGGTACCGAAAATGCTACTTAAACGTCGAAAACAAGATAAACGGGGCTAGAGAAATCCAAATTTGACGAAACGAAATATGACGTCTCACTCAAAAGATGATTTAAAAATTTATTATATAAAAATATTCAAGTTTGAGAAATATTTTATTATCATCAGTATTAACTGATTTAAATTTAAAAAAGATTACACAACAAAATAAACTTCCATATATTCTGATGAAAATTTTACCATTTGTTATGTTTAAATAGACGTATTCCAATTATTTAATTTTTATTTCCAAATTCAATTATTTAAAATTTCCTAAAATTTCCAGTTAATTACGTTATTAAAACCATTAAAATTTACGGGTCGTTACATCGAGGTTCTTCGATAAGTTTTGGCCTAATGATGCACCAAATAGAAAAATGAATTACAGATCTAGATTTTGCTCGTCGAGAGCTTTCCAACAGTATATAATTTGACATAGTATGGAGAGTTTGAATTTTGAAATTGGTTTTTGAAATTAAATTTAGGGTTTTTGGAATTGAAATACGGTTTCTGCCACTGTAGAGAGGAGATAGGAATAGACAGATCGAATCGTATGTACATGAATAAGAAATAAAAGGTTGCTAGGGTTAGGAAAACTATTTATATAAACAAAACTGGATAAGAATGAAAGAACATATTGAATTGCTTCGAAGCGACAATAACAACCCGAAAATCCCGTTACGTTTTTAAAATGAAAGTAGGTCATCCTATATATCAAAATAGATGTTGTTGATAATTTTAAACTCAATGGAACAGGTTTCAAACCCAAATTCCATTGTATGCAGAAGTTAGCTTTTAAAAATCAGCTTATTTTAATTGCATTCATTAAATTGATTTCTACGCCTTTGGAGCCTGAACGGTCAAACTACAGGTTCGATCGCTACGAAACTTGAAATCTTACAATAATGCACTATTATGGATTCGACAAAACTGGTTTCATCGAAATCCGAGACAGCGGTCAAAATTGCTATTTTCCACATCAATTAAGTAAATATTATTAAACTGATTAATTCACTTTATAAATTAAAATTCAAAAGTTAACCATTTTCATAATTTTTGATTACTTAGAAATTTATAATCTTTTTAAAATAAATTTTCCATGTCAGATTCAATATTTAAATAATGCACTAATTACAGTGTTCCATCGCCATTGCAATAAATTCAATAATTATAATTTTAAATTAAAATAAATTCATTCATTTTGATTTACATCTTATTATTCACTCAACTATTATCTTATGGATACAATTAACATTGGTTTACATCTCATTACATTCATATTTATTCCTTATTTACAATTATAACCAAATTAACATTACAATTATTTCAATTGATTGTAATTACATTAAAATAGTTGTTATTAACATTCAAACAACATTATTAAATCATGTTTTAACTATTTTCCCATAAATAAATCATAAATTTAAATTTGTTACAATATTACATTCTAAAATCTTATTCAATTTAATATTTTAATTATCGGAAAATACGGGTCGTTACAGTAACACGCCTTGCATTTGGACACTACCTTAAATGGTCAAAAGCCTCTTCCATGCCGAGTTGGCCAGGGCAGCGTGCATCTTGGAGGGAGGTCGGAGTAAGCCTTTAACCGCGCCATGCTATGGCCAGGTTAAAGCACCGGACAAGCCCTTGACCATGCCTCTGGTCAGGTCAAGACACCTCCCGAAGGGAGGTCGGAGTAAGCTTTTATTCGTGCGACGCTATGGCCAGGTTAAAACACCAAACAAGCCCTTGGTTGTGCCTCTGATCTGGTCAAGGCACCTCCCGGAGAGAGGTTTGGTTAGTCCTTAGTTCCAACCTTTAAGAATGAGCTAACTATGAGCACCAGACAACAATGGACTAAGATGTCCAAGCCTGACAAATAGCATATCTACAAAGGACTAAGATGTCCGAACCTGAGAAATGGCATGTCTCTAAAAGACTGAGACGTTCAAGCCCAAGAAATTGCTCATCAAATAACGGACTAAGATGTTCAGGTCCATGAAGTGGTACATCAGATTATGGACTAAGTCGTCAAAGCTTGAGAAGCAGCCAATCAAATTACCACTATATACAAGGCCTAAACGGTTTATGCATGTCAAAGAAGACAGAACCTAACGAGTAAAGTGGAACTCCATCTGTTAATGCCTAAATCTAGGCTTCAGGTCATTCATTTCTGAATTTCATCTGTTAATACCCGAATTTGGGTTTTGGGTCATTCTCAGTCACTTACGGTCTTCATTATACCCGAATTTGGGTTTTGGGGCTATTATTTAACTTCACTTTAATGCCCTAATCTAGGTTTGAGATTTCTATTATAAAAATAATTACCATGGATTTCTGGACATATTCCCTAATCTGGACTAAGGATTCATATTATGAAGATAATTACAATGGATTTCTGATTATCCAACGTATGCCCGAATCTGGGCTAGAGGTTCCTATAATGAGGATAGTTATTGATAATTTTCGATTATCTGACATACGCCCTGATCTGGGCATGGGATTTTTGACATAAAGTCAATTATCACGAATTTTTGATTATCTGCCATAAATACCTGAATCTGGGTTTGAGAATTCTATTCGAAGGACTGTTTTTGAATCTTGCTATTTAAAACCCAAATCTGGGTTCTGGACATCTCACTATTAACTTTTAAACTTCATTAGTTAATGCCCTAATTGGGGTTAGGTTACATAACCTCCTGATACCTACCGAATCCTGAACCTAGGGTTTAAAGTAGTAGAGTTAAAGTTGTAACAGATGCCAAAATCATCAACCAGAAACTTCGAATTGGTCTTCTTAATACCCGAATCAGGGTTATTGGTTTACAACTCTAAACGATGCTCACTAATATCAAGATGCACACTCCAGGATCATTTTAATAACCAGGGAAAAATTCTAAATACAAATTAAGATTAATGGGTTACAAGGGCATATTTCCAGATAATAGCTTAGAACCCCTCTTTACAGCCATTGGTTGTTTCCCACAAAAAGTTTGTAGGCTACAATTGTTATGTACAAGAGTAACTATCAATTACAGATATTATATCCTTTATTAAATCAGGATTATGATCAACTAACCATCTAAATATAGAAACACTACTATGCTAACCTATCATGAAGCATATATGTATGTGTGTATGAGATAATGAGTTAATAATAGAAAAAGTCACTTGCTTTGAGTTTTGCAGAAAAAAAGTTACTAAGAGTAAGGAAGTTCTGAAATTTTTTGTCCTAATAACAAAAGCTTCTTTCATACTAGGAGAAAAATGTTAACAATAAAATCCATATAAGAACAAAGGCATGAAATAAGATAAGGCTCCATTGAAATTACAAATATGAGTTTTGACCAAGGTCACGAAAGAACGTTTCGAAGGCGTTTAGAAAGCTTTCGAAGGAGTCGTAGGTACTAGGCATCCTTAAAAGTGATAAATAAAGTGAAAATTATTGAGACAGAGGAAAAAGAAAAGCTGGACTACCCTCCCACCACTTTCAACCTTTCGATGCAAATGGATTCGTGTATATAGAAAAAGAAAGAATGGCCTCAGAACCCTTTTGAAGGAAATGAACATTAACCTTTCATATGAGCGCCAAACCTTTCCAAACTAAAGGTTTTGCCTTCATGTAAATTTCTCCAAACAAACCTTTCGAAGGCATAGCCAAGCCTTTCGAACTAGTCAAATCCAATAACATCAAAAGAAGGTTTCACATCAATCCATAAGCATGCATTCGAAAGCTACCTACTTCATCGAAACCAGTGATGCTTCAACATCTTCGAAGTCCTTATGGACAACCTATCGATAGAGTCGAAAGCTCCTATCTTTACTTCTGATGACAACAAGGCAACGAGAAGAGAAAAGCGCATTTGAGGCCCTTTTGACAATGTCGAAAGCAGTTCTGGAGAAACCAAGAAAAAGAAGTACTAAACACTAAACAAAGACGAAAAGTTGGTAAAAGATCCTTTCGACTAGTTCGAAAGGTCTGGAATAAGAATAAGAAAAGCACAAGGATAATTTATAGGACTCGAAAGAGAAACCTTTCGACCATATCAAAAACAGGCGAGGCTTTTCGACCATGTCGAAAGGAATGAGGCGGAATATAAAAGGGACCTTCGACTAGGTCAAAAGCATAGGCATGGAAGGGGGCCGACCTGCATCTATAAATAAGACCCAAAGGGTCCAATATTGGTGGAATGGATTTTGGAAATCCTAAGCTCATTTCTTTACTTCTACTTCTTTGCAGCTACAAAAATCTTTGTAAAACCTAAATAAATTTGAGGAAAAGATCTTATAATTGTAATTCATTTTGGATTAATAATAATGGAGAGAAGTTGGATTCAACAAGGATTTCAATAATGAGGAAGATCATTATGATCAATAGCTAGACTAATGATCCATTGCACATGATTCTATCTTATTCTCTTAACTTCTTTTTGTCTATGCAATTCATCAAGATCGACTTGGATATGGACATGCGAAACACATCACCGTCATAACCAATATCAAATAATGGAAAATGAAGATGGCGATGATGTTTCGACATTGTTAAGTTTATAGGACTTAGGAATATTCGGGCCGATCTTATAGAGAGTAAACCGAATAAAGCTTAGGCGGCTACAAACTGGATCTATTCTGAAAGGATGGAACTCCTTTTGACCTTGTCGAAAGTGGTGTCTTGAAGGAAATCTAGTTTGCAATTGGCAAGCGAACATGTAAAAAGGAATTCGTTCGAAGGGGGTCTATCCTCCACTAAATCCGCAACCCTTTTGAAGGGGTTCCTCAACAAAAAAGGACAAAACCAATGAGGTCGAAAGTAGCTATTTCACTTTAATAAGACAAGCATACCTTCCAACATAATCGAAAGGGCAAGAATGAGCCATTCGACAAGATCGAAAGGAATGAGTGGTCAAAATGAATAGCTGTTTTTTAGTCATTCAAAAGAAGGGTTACGAGTTGAATGCTTCTTTCTTTGCCTGCATTTCTAATTTAACCACAAAAACTATTTCGACTTGGTCAATCGAGCCGAAAGGTGGGTTTCGAAAGAAGTAATCTCTTTGACATCCTTATCTTTTATGACCTCATTTTCCATTCACATAGCTTTGAGGATGTTAGACAAGTTTTCTAGTTAATATTAATTAGTCTAACTTATTTAAAACTCACATAGTATTTAGTCTATTTAAATCCAATTTGAATATTCCATCGACATCATATATTGGTTCATGCATTTATAACTTTTATATATGCACATTATTAAATACAAACGGTATTCAAACAAATCAAATAATATTTGATAATTAATATTTCGTAAATACTAATTAATTTAATTAATTACAATGTTTTTCAAATTAATTAAATCATGTGGTTCATTTGGAGTATTTATCATTTCAATTGTACGACTCAAAGGCGTAAATTCAGTCAACCTTAATATTGAATAATTCAAATATTAACGTTCACATGTCGCCTTAGCTAACGGTGTGACATTTTGGCCAAATTCTCCGCTTACACATCTTTCGATACATTACAATTTATTATAAGCTGTACCTAGTAGTAACAATTATTTATACCCATTCCCTTTGTTGAAACTATATCACATTATGACTTATGAAATTTTATTTTGGTCAAACTTCCAATATCATCCACATATAACCAAGGAGATGAATTCTCTATTGAGTAGTTTTTCACTTCCAATGCTTTAACTCAGTCCCAACTATAGTGGTTCGATAGACGTTGTACCATAACTTAACTATAATTAAAGTGGAATGTTCATGTTGAAGTTCCATGGTATTCTTAAGTTGAGAGAATTATGTAATCTTATTCTTTCGAGATTGTTTATATGATTCATTATATTAATCAATAGAGAACTCTCAAGTGATTCATTCCATATTTATCCAATAACTATCAGTATGCAACCCTATGTACCCCAATAGCCATGAGTAATACACTACCTAACATATGGAGAGCGTTAAATGCTCTTGGCTCAACGGGTGAATCAATATCCTTTCTCGAAGTATCTCGACTAGGAATACTTAATACAATATGTTGTTTTCAGTATGAAAGTTCTTGTGATTACGGCACATTGTAATTACTATCATATAACATATCATTTTAGGATTTCTTATTTAATATGCTTTAAATTAATTTATTAGTTAAATCACATCATAATGTAACAAGTATATGATGAAAATAAAACACCTTTTATTTTGAACAAGACTGATTATTGAGTTAAATATATGTTACAAATTACATAATTACCCCTAGGGCATATACCCCTAACTTTATTAATTTTGAACTTTGTTACTGGCTTTAAAATGGTTTTCACAAAGTGACATTTTGAAGTGTTATGTGTTTCCTGGTAATGTGTTATATTTCTCTATAGGTAACATGTACGAATGTTTTAGGTGAAACATAAGGGTTTTATCTAGAGCCTTATTAGAGAAATCAATAAACCATTCTAATAAGTATAAGAACAAATATAATAATATCAAAATTTTACCCAAATAAATTTGCAACAAATTATTTCTTGAAATTAACATACTAAATGAACTAAACTATAAAAGTTGACTGAGAAAGGCGAATTAGGACTCACAAATAAAACTTTAGCATGTTGTTACTTTAAAGTCCATGCAATATTTAAATAATGCTACCACTATTTATAAGATTAAAAAATCAAGCCTTGACCAATCGATTGCGAACTTGCCTAATATTGCATGTTGTTTACTATAAGGTGACATGGGAATATAGGAACTATATATGATCACCTATAATGGTTGTATGGTAAACAGTCTCATTCCATAAGTTATGAGTTTTCATGACGAGAGAACCTTAGTGTAAGATCATGTGTCAATATGATTGAGTATAATGAGAAACTTGGTAAGTTGAGAACAACTGTAGACAAAGAACTACAAATTAACCTAATTTTTGGATTATTGACACCTCAGTTTGATTTGTTCATATTTAACTTGCTCAAGTGCAATTAAGTCTCTTTATCATATCAAGGAAAATTACAAGTTGGAATTTAATCTTGTGCCTATGGTAAAGGGTACCTTTCTTCTAAAAAGAGGAGATGCATAAAGATAAAATGAAAATTATGGTAGTAACAAAGACACGCTTATGAAAGAATAATAGGGTGAATGTCGTTATACTCAAAGAATGGAAGTTGGAAATAGAACTGGTTAGATTATTTTAAGATGCTTAAGGAGAACAATGGAATAGTTTCCACTTCTAAATGTATTTTCTTATAGAATATTTTCTATATATGAATTCTACTTATAAGATTTTAGATACTTGATCTAGAATTCACATCTATAAATTATTTACATAACCTTAGAATGAAACACCCCTAATATTTAGTAGCATTATTTAGGATGTTTTATTAGTTAGATTAAATAAAATAATGTGATGATTAGAGGATTGAGATTTGTGTTAATAGAAAGGTGTCGTGCCATTTATACAAATGAACTAAGGCGAAAATGAAATAAAAAGTTAGGGTAGATAACGGGCAATATAGGAATAAGTAATAACCTTATACCCTAAACCCTTACACATATTCATTTTACACGTTCATTTTTACAACCTAAAATAAAAACAATAGTTCGGCCACCATTAAAGAAGAGAAGGGGAAGATAAGCTAAATCAGGAGGAAGAAGCTAATCAATTTAAATCAAGATCAAATCCCAACTCCTTAATCGTAAAGCTAAGGTGAATAATGACTACATCTCATGTTTTTAATTAAATTCAATTTTAGAATAAATCTGAACTATTTTGCAAGGTTTTTCCATGTTTTTTATTGTTAAATTGGACATATATGCTTGTTGATGATTTATGCTAATTTATATGAATCTTATGATACGTTTTAATATGAAAACCCTATTAAATGACATCCAAATGCCTTGAGATTTTAGAAAAAGATCAAAAATGATATTTTAGAAATGGTTTCAATTTTCTTAATTTTCTGAACTAATGTGGATTTAACATTAAATTTTTAGTAAAGAAAATGGTTATTTGGGTTTAAAATTAATTATTGATAAAATATGTATGTTTTGGGCCTGAAATAAATATAGGTTAGGAAACATATTAAAAATGATTTATGGGAATTTTTATAGATTTTTCCTAAGTGTTTTAATAGATATATAAAATTATTTAAGGTATGGGACTTAAATGTTTTATATATTTATAAAAGGAGAATGGGCATTTTGTAAATAATTTAATATGTGTATTTCAGAAATTTCAGCGGTGCTTTTAGAAAAGAAATTAGTAACCAATCATGTTTCGACAAACAAGGCAAGTTAGTTGAAAAGAATTGCTTTAAAAGGTTAAAAATCAGTTCAAACATGCTTTTTACATGTTTCACCACCTTAGGCACCTAGCTTTCGACCAAGTACTTCCACCTCCATCACCATCGAAACCAATGCGCATGGTATCAAAGACTTGGTACGCGGCAAATTGGACATAGTCGAAAGGTATGTAGTCGAAACATGAGGTTCCGAAGGGGCCGAAGCTTGCTTTGCTTTTAAAAAAAAATGCGCCTGCTTTGCTTTTGAAAGGAATGCTTTTGACTTAGTTAACTTTCGACTTGGTTAAATGGTTTTAGGGAATGGTTCTGAAAGATGTTGCGTCTTTTGTTTTATAAAGAAGCTTTTGACAAGGTTGAAACCCCTTGTTGCCGCATCTTAACTTTTTAGGCAATGCCTTCGAAAGGAATTCTTTGTTTTAAAACCCAAGCCGCTTCTTCAATGCTTTCGAATGGTTGGTTTTAACAGCATCACTTCTTTACTTAGGAAATAGCTTTCGGAAGAGTGCATTCAACTAAGTTGATTTATGGCCCTTTGTTCAGTTGAAGGTAAAACCAAAAGGTTTCGAAAGGAAAGGTTTTAACTGGTTTCGAGAGGTTATTCCACACGTTTAAGTTGAACCCAATGCTTTCGAAAGGTTTTTTTTTATAGAAATCAATTTGAATTCTTTCGAAAGGTTTTAAATGTAGTTTCGAAGGGGTGGTTCCCCAATGTTTTTGAAAGGTTTATCAAGAATGGTTTCGGAACGTGTGTTTTGGCCTTTCGGCCTAAGGTTATAAAGCAAAGTAGATACTTGGTTTCGAAAGTGATACTTTTAATGGTTTCGAAAGGGGTACTTTCAAAGATTTAAATGACTTCATCAACAAAGTTTTTTATAAAGTATATATAATATGGCAAGGTGATCTGAGTAAAGCATAGAGAATATTTTCCTTGTTTAAAGTATGATTTAAATGTTTAAATCAATTTGAAAGAAAATGTTTTTAAGAAAAAAATTTAAGGGTAGATGACCCTAAGTAAAATGACTTAGATATTAGAATACCAGATGGGATTGGTATAGGATCACGCTCTATACATTATCTATTAGCCCCTAGCTAATTTAGTCCAAAATTCCAGTGCATAAGGCTTTGTCACAGATAAGACTAAAATAATGTTACACGCAGAAAAGAATATACGGAGAGAGGATAGGTTATTGGTGAGCCCACAAAACCATTAAGATCAGCTGACCCTGAGAGAATTAAGTTAGGGACAGACCATCCAGAAGAGGAGTATCTAATAGAAGTTAGATTATTTATTTATATTGTCAGGCAGGCTCGAGTCAGCCAATGGTTAGTAGTTAGCCAAACAAAACTATAGTGTTCGAATAGATAGTCCATTTGTTACCTGATTTATATTCTCTCATGTTATTGTTTTAACCAGTTTTGGTTACAAGATTAAGATTTGCTAAAGATATGTTTCAAAAGGATATTAGTGAGTGGAAACCTGTTTCGCTAAGCGGCGTGGTCTCACTTAATACCAAATAACCAAGATGTATATTATTGTCCATACCAGGCTTTAGTCTGACTCGAAGTTTATGTTTTTCCCCTTAAACTCTCAGGTTCTTAAAATTGATTTGGGTAGGTTGAGGGTTGAGGATTCATGGGTTTTAGTATGTAGGTGAATAAAGCTTCCAGAGACAAGCAGGACGCTAATGCTTGCTATATTTTGGAGTTGTTTTGTTTTATTTCCGTTGTGTTTTATTATGTCGGTTATGACTATTTAGTGCTCTGGTCAACCAAAGGGAAATCTTCATATGTCACTCTTAGCGTATTTATGTAATAATTATATTTGATCTGAACCTGGGAAACGTTTGGGATTTTGTAACTTGGATATGAAATGTTGTTTTAAAATGTAATATGAAAAGTGTTTTAATCTGTGATGATTTTATTTCATATTCAAGTGTTTCTGATATTATGGATACCATTATCATTACCGTATTCGGTCACCGAAAGTTAATATTATGGATGAATGTAGCATGTATAGCGCTTAGCTTCGAGCCTCCATATATGGGATGTTAAAACTTGGTATCAGAGCATAGGTTTATGAAAAACTTTAAACTAAAGTGATTTTCGAAAACGTAATCCTAAGGAATTGAGAAAAGATTGGTGTATGGGATAACATTATAATAACGTACTTGTACTATATATAAGTATATATTATATCTCTAGTTCCATATCTCCCTTAGGCTATTGTTCTGTATCTTATGAGGCTTGAATACAGGTATGGATGCTAGAAGTAGAAGAGTTAACCTTGGGGGGAAGCACCACAAAAAATGGAAATGCCAAACCGAATATGAGAAGGAACCAAGGTCAGGCACAAGCTGGAAATGTGGGTGCTGAAGTCTACAAGTTGACATGGGAGCAATGTATCAGTTCTTCGTAAATATGATGCAGGTGGGCGTTGTTGCTTGAGTAGTTAGAGGAGGAGTTCAGGAAGCTCTAGTGGTGAATAATTATGCTATTCTCAGTAGAGATTATGCTCGGTTTGGAAGAAAGCCATTCATTGGAACCGAGGACGCAATCAAAGTAGAGAACTGGTTACTTCATTACGAGAGGATTTTCGTTGATCTAGGGCTTAATGATGAGCAGAAGAGAAGGCTTGCTTCTAGAAAACTTCAGGGGGAAGCACTGTACTGGTGGAACAGCGTTACAGTTGGAGTTAATGAGGAGATACTGACATGGGCTGAGTTCAAGAGGAGGTTTGGAGAGAGCTTTATGTCGGAGATTGCTGAGTCTGCTCTGTTTAGGAAGTTCACTGATGTAGAACAGGGAGACATGACTGTGCTTGAGTATGTGACGAGGTTAGAGGAGCTAGCAAGGTATGGCTATGCTATGGTAAATACTGTGATTAAGAGGAACGAGAAGTTCGTTAGGGGTTTGAAGCCTGAGCTTGCTATGGCAATTTTACCGCATATCAGGGATCCTCGTGATGTTGTAGTTGAGATGGCTTCAAGGAATGAAGAGATGCTTGCTTTTCGGGAGAGAAATAAGGAAAAGGAAGTCCAGATTAGGTAGAGTTGGAAAATAAAGTTTTTCCACAAGAAAGGAGCTCAGAAAGGTGGAGTCACAAAGAAGGAAAAGTCGGAGGTTGTCTGCTTTAAATGTGATAAGAAAGGGCATTTTTCTAATGAATGTTATTCTGGAGAGGAAAAGAAGGTGATCGGGAAGAAGAATATTAGATGCTTCAACTGCGATCAAATTGGACATTATAAGAACCAGCGTAAGGAGCCAGCCAATGAGGGGAGAGGCAAGATGTTTGCTTGCAACTAGCTACCTCGAGGCCAATAACAGAGGAAAAAGGAAAAGCTGTGTTGGAAGGTATGCTTCTGATTCATGGTATGTCAGTTAGCATTCTGTTTGATACCGGTGCATCGCATTCTTTTATATCTAGTTATTTGGTAGATAAGCTTAACCTTGAAACCTCATATTTAGTTACTTCCTTAAGGGTTGCAAATCTGATAGGAGGATATGCAACACTTGGGATGAAGTGTGACCACCTAGAGTTTGATTTGTTAGATCATACCTTTGTTTGCAGTTTTCATGTGTTTGACTTCGTAGGGTTTGGAATTATTTTGGGTATGGATTGGTTAAGTAAGTACGATGCTAGGATATTTTGCCATGATAGGAAAATATCGCTTAGACACACTGACCGTAGTGATCGGATTGTATATACCGTAGAAAACCCTAGTTGTGAGGTGAATGTTTTTTAGGTGTTGTGGAGGTAGAAGTTAAATTGAGTTTTTGTGGTTAGAGAATTCGCAGATGTACAATTGCCACCGAAACGAGCCATTTACTTTTGGATAGGTTTAGTACCTAGAGGAGAAACAGTGAGCAGACCGCCAAGTAGGATGACACCTACCAAGATAATAAAGTTAAAGGTGCAGTTGGTGGAAGGCCAGAATTTTATTAGGCCAAGTTGTTCACCTTGGGGAGCAGCCGTAGTATTTGAGAAGAAGCTGGACGGATCGCTAAGGTTATGTGTCGATTATCGTAAGCCGAGTGAGAAGACAATAAAGATTCGACATCTGTTACCTACAATTGATGATTTATTTGACCAGTTGAGTGGAGCCAAAGTATTTTCCTAGTTGGATTTAGCGACAGGGTTCCATCAGCTCAAAGTAGCAATGGATAATATTCCTTTGATGACATTTAGAACTAGATATGTACCGTACGAATGGTTAGTGTGTCATTCGAACTAACTAATGCGCCAGCATTCTTTGTGGATTTGATGAACCGAATTTTCCAAGAGCACTTGGATAGGTTCGTGTTGGTATTCATAGATGATATCTTGATATACTCCAAAGATGAAAGGGAGCATAAAGTTCATCATAGAGTGGTGTTAGAGACACTGAGGCACCATCATCTAAAAGCGAAATTTTCAAAGTATCATTTTTGTAAGAAGAAAGTGAAGTTTCTTGGTCATTTAGTCTCAGAGAAAGGGTTGTCTATAGATCCTACCAAGATTGAAGCAGTGAATAATTGTAAGAGACCTGAGACAGTGACTGAGATAAAGAGTTTTCTTGGATTGGCTAGATATTATCGAAGATTCATTAAGGATTTTTTGTGGATAGCAGCACCGATGACCAAGCTAGCGTGAAAGGATGTAAAGTTTGTTTGGACCCAATAAGTGTGAGGAACCATTCCAGAGCTTGAAATACTTATTGACTAATGCACCTGTGTTAGTTGTTCTGGAAGGAATCGGGACTTAGTAGGATATATACAGATGTGGCGATTTTCGCGCTGAAGGTGTGAAGACATTACCTTTTGGAAGAAAAATTTGAGTTATATATGGATCATAGGTCGTTGAAGTATTATATTTATTCTCTCAGAAGGAGCTGAATATGAGAGCAGAGATGGTTAGAATTTATTCCCGTGTATGACTTTGGAATTAAGTTCACACTAGGAAAAGGTAATAAGGTTGCAGATGCACTTAGTAGAAAACATCAGAATGTAGTATTGGAAATGATAGCCGAGTGGAAAGATTTGAAAGCATTGACTACGTGCAGAGTACAGTGGAGGTCTAAGAGTAGTCTTAGTATGGAGACAGTAGTGTTGTCATGTTTAGAAGTTCGACAGGTGATGATCAAAAAAATTGTTTCTAAACAGATGGAGGTTCTAGTATAGTTGAACGGATCAAGAAGTTAAGGGATGGAATGGAGAGCGATGATTTGAAGGATTTCAGTCTTGATCAAAATGGGTGGTTGAGAAAGAAAAGAAGATTGTTTGTTCTGAATATGGGAGACATTAGGAAACATGTTCTTGAAGAATGCCAACGTTCGAAGTTCATCATTCATCCAGGAGGAACTAAGGTGTATCAGGACATGAAGAGAAGTTTCTTTTGGGAAGGTATGAAGAGGGATGTAGGCTTATGGGTGAAGCGGTGTCTGAACTGTCAACAGGTAAAAGCCGAACATCAGAAACCAGGTGGGTTACTTCAGCCTTTAGATATTCCAATAATGAAATGGGATTCTATTTCTATGGATTTTATAGACGGGTTGCCAAGATATAATAGAGGAAATGAAAGTATATGGGTCGTAGTGGATAGGTTAACCAAGAGTTCCCATTTTATTCATGTTAAGTCAACTAGGACGACACCTATTTTGGCTAAGTTATTTGTGAAGAATGAAGTTAGACAGCATGGTATTCCTAATAGTATAGTAAGTGATATAGATTCCTTATTCATAAGCGATTTCTGGAAGAGTCTACAGGATACCTTAGGTACTAAGCTCAAAATGAGTACCGCTTACCATCCACAGATTGATGGGCAAACAGAAAGAGTTATCTAAGTCTTGGAAGATTTGCTAAGAGCTTGTATGCTAGATTTTGAGGGATCATGGGAAGACCATCTACACTTAGTCGAATTTTCATATAACAACATTTATCAGGCTAGTATAGGGATGGCACTGTTTGAAGCTTCGTACGGAAGGCCATGTAAATCTCTAGTTTGTTGGTTACAGACCAGGGATAGGTTAGTTCTCGGTCCGGATTTAGTTGAAGGAAGCTCAGTCGAGGCAGAAGAGTTATGCTGGTAGAAGATGGAAAGACTTGGAGTTCTCAGTAGGAGATCATGTTTTCATTAAGGTATCAACAATGAAAGATGTAATTCGTTCGGGAAATTAGGGAACTTGGCACCGAGATTTGTAGGACCATTGCCAATTATAGAAAGGATCGAGAAACTCGCGTATAGAGTAGACCTACTGAATAGTTTGGTAGGAGTCCATGTTGTTTTTCATGTTTCTTATCTAAGGAAGTGTATGAGAGACCCCGAGACTACTATAGCACTAACTATGTTGGAGGACTTATTAGTAGAGCCGAATATGACTATAGTTTGAAAACCAGTTTGTATAGTCACAAGAGATGAGAAGAGGCTAAGGAACAAGACAATCAGATTAGTTAAAGTCTAGTGGAGCGACGAAGAGAGAGACTGCACTTGGAAAATCGAGAGCAGGATTAGAGATGCTTATCCAGATTTGTTTGATGGTATTTTTTACCTTTTTAATTGATTTGTTGAGTACTTGATCGTAATTTCAAAGGCGAAATTATTTATGGAGGGGAGTCTGTAACACCCTTAATTTTTAGTAACATTAATTAGGATATTTTATTAGTTAAATTAAATAAAATAATGTGATGATTAGGGGATTGAGATTTGTGTTAATAGAAAGGTTGTCGTGCCATTTATACAAATGAACTAAGGGGAAAATGAAATAAAAAGTTAGGGTAGATAAAGGACAATATAGGAATAAGTAATAACCTTATGCCCTAAACCCTTACATGCAATCGTTTTACACGTTCATTTTCACAACCTAAAACAAAAACAAGAGGCTGACCACCATTAAAGAAGAAAAGGGGAAGATAAGCTAAATCAATAGGAAGAAGCTAATCAACTTAAATTTAGATCAAATCCCAACTCCTTCATCACAAAGCTAAGGTGAATAATAACTACATCTCATGTTTTTAATCGTCTTCGGTTTTAGATTAAATCCAAACTATTTTGCAGGGTTTTGCCATGTTTTTTATTGTAAAATTGGACATATATGCTTGTTGATGATTTACGCTAATTAATATGAATTTTAGATATGTTTTAAATTGAAAACCCTGTTTAATGACATCCAAATGCCTTGCGATTTTAGAATAAGGTCGGAAATGATATTTTAGAGATGGGATTCAATTTTTGTATTTTTATGAATTAACGTGGATTTAATATTAATTTTCTAGGAAAGAAGGTTATTTGGGTTTAAAATTAATTATGGATAAAATATGTATGTTTTGGGTCTGAAATTAATATACGTTAGAAAAAATATTAAAAATGATTTATGGGAATTTTTATAGATTTTCCCTAAGTGATTTAATAGATATATAAAATTATTTAAAGTATGAAACTTAAACGTTTTATATATTTATAAAAGGAGAAGGGGCATTTTGCAAATAATTTAATATGTGTATTATAGAAATTTCGGCAGTACTTTTAGAAAAGAAATTAGCAATCAATCATGTTTGACAAATAAGGCAGGTTAGTTGAAAAGAATTGTTTAAAAGGTTAAAAATCAATTTAAACATGCTTTTTACATGTTTTGCCACTTTTGGCACCTAGCTTTCGACCAAGTACTTCCGCCTCCGTCACCATCGAAACCAATATGCATGGTATTAAAGACTTGGTACGCGACGAGTTAGACATAGGCTATGTAACGACCCGTTTCGCTACTTCAAAAATGAGAGATTTTATTTGTTTTAAATTTAAAAAGGTTTAAAACTTAAATAAATAAGTTAAATATAATAGATAATAATAGAGAAATTATTTATTCTTATAGTTGATAATTTAAAAAGGTATAAATTTGGATTTTAGAACAAATCAACAAAAGTTAAGTTTTGTTAAAAACAAATAAATGCTTAAATAAATAGGTTTATATGTCTATTTAAAAAGATAAATCTTATTGAAAACATCTAATAAAGATAATAAAAGTATTTTAAAATATTTATAAGTATGTTAATAATCGTTTTACAAAAATAACCAAATTTTGTCGCATTCTGTCAGTTTTACATACACCGTAAAATTAGAGATTTTGATATTATTTAAATATGATTTTAATATATAAAGAGACATGTTTTAATTTATATAAAGAAGTAAAAAGTTCATTTTTAAATTTGATTTACATAAATAAACAATTTAACTAAAACGTCAAAATATGATCGTAAAACATTTTGTCGAAAAACAACGTTTTGTCGATTAAAAGTTGTCGCAACGTCGTCGAACCTTTATTTTCTTATATATGAACATATATTCAAATAGTATAAGTATTAATTAATTTACTAATCAAGTTTACTTTTACTAAACAAGGTTAGAAACTTCTAGAAAACAATTAAGAAAAGTAAACAAAAAAGACAAAAATGTCATTTCAAAGCAAAAGGCAAAACATCAAATCAAAGAAACATAATTATTACTTACTTTGCTTAATATCTAAGTGAAAATGACATAAAGTAATGATTTGAAATGTGATGTTAAGTGTTGAAAAAAAATAAGATTACTTTATAAATAAAAAAGGATATTTTTGTCTTTTTACAAAGTATTATTTTAATCCAAAAACTTTTCAATAAATAAGAACACCATTCTTCCACTTTCTTTACACATTTCTACATTCTTCTTCTTCCTCCTTGAAGCTCTCTTTAATGGCTTCTTCTTCTCTTCCGTATCCTTACTAACTTTTTCAAAACCATATCAAATCAACTCCAAACACCACCAAACTTTGCCAAAGACCTTAAAATACCATTTAAACATGGTTTAGCATCTAAGAAGTAAAGAAATGATGAAGGCAGGAGTGGAATAGGCAAGGCCGAACCTAGGGAAGGAGGAAAGCAAATTCGTGAAGCTTCGGAGAAAGAAAAAGAGAAGGAAGTGCTGCCGGAATCAAAAGGAAAGTCTACGGAAAAGATTTGGTGAAGATAATAGGATTTAAGTGAAGTGTTGTTGCAAATGAATGTTGGTAGGATGAATTGGTTAAGTTAAAGGTGAGTACTCTTATTTACTAATTAATCCACAAGTTATTTCAAGTAAAATGATTTGAAAAGTTTAAATATGTTAAATGAGTGTTTGATAAGTTGGTTGCAAATTGGTTGATTATGTGATTGATTATGTGGTTGATAACTTGTTTGATAAATGATAAGAGAAATGATTAGTAATTAACCATAGTTAATTAAATGAGAATTAAATCCATACAAATGTGTGTATGGAAATTATTTAGCCTCTTAATGATTTCAAAATATCTAAAAAGATTGAAAATGATATTATAATAATATCATATTATAATATAAAATGAAATGAAAAATGAATTCGAAATGATGGAAATGTTGTTTAAAATGAGTTTAAAAGGATTTAGAAATGTTTTATAAACATTTAAAAGTATTTCCAAGAAGTTTGAAAAGAAATTGAAAAACAAGTCAAAATTATGCGCGTCGCGTAACGGTAGTTCGCGATTTCGCGCCATAAAAGTTAAATGTGTCTACAAAGTGAAATATAGCTCGGAATTCTTCGAGATAAGAATTTTCCGATTTATTATATCCATAGTTTTTCAATGAAGAAAGAAATCAAGATTTCATCAAGTATATTTTGAAATATGTCCAAAACAATTTTCTAAAAACATCGCGGTTTTGCAGTTCGGAATCCAAAATGGGATTTCTTTATAAATGATATTTTTAAATGATTAAAAATATGAAATAAATTTGATAAATCTATTAAAATGGTTTGAAAGAGATTTGAAATGAAAAATATGAATTTTCAAATATTTAAAAGTTGTTTAAATCAAATAAGCTTATATAGCACTTTCTAGAGCACTTTTATGCAACGAATTCTATAACTTTTGAAATATGAGTTTAAATGTAACGACGTTTCTCAGAATCAATTGTGAATGTTTTAAAAAGGATAATTAAGCATTTTGAAAGATAATTTGGAATATTTATAAGCAATTCCAAAATAAAGTTGAAAATCTGAGTATGTGGAAACGACTAGTACATTTGTCCCGCCTGTGAGATCTGGGAAGATAAAACAAGGTGTTTAACTAAGGTTAGGGATGGAGCAACCAGTGCCTTGAACTTACCTGGCCTATGTTTTCTCTTCTTAGGCGAGGGGTGGAATAAATCGAAAGGAAAGCCCGGATGCTCTAAAAGATCATATTTAAGTTTTTCCAAGTTAAAAGACAAAGATATTCATGATGTAAGATTACTTGTCATTAGTCCCTGGAGGTGAAACTTGCCATTAGTCCCTGCAGGTGAAAATTGTCATTAGCCCCTGGAGGTGAAAATTGTCATTAGTCCCTAGAGGTGAAATTTGCCATATTTAAAGTCGCAGTAGTACTATGTTATGGAAGTCTTTAATTTGTACGAATATGATTTGAAGTTAAAAAAGAAATCTTTGATTTTGATTTAATGAATGATTTGAGAATATTTTCCCTAAGTTAAAAGTTATAACTTGAATATAAGAAATCTTTAATTAAGATTAAATGAATGATTTGGAAAAGTTTTCCTTAGTAAAAGAGAAAATGATTTGGAATTAATCCATGATTTAAGAAAGGTTTAAATAAACCAAATGATTTGATAAATGAGGCTTAATGATTCCATATACATTTGAAAAGAAAATGGAATAATTTAAAAGAATATATCTAAGAAAGATATTTGATTAAATTAGATAAAAGACGAAGTAATTGATTGATTATTGATATCCACATATGAACTTAACATCTTTAAAAGCGATGATTGGTTTCGAAGGAACCGGAGTCGGATTTGGATGATTCCTATCCGAAAACCACATCGAACCAATATATACGTTCGAAAGTGAAGACATGTTGAAGATGATGATTATTGAAGACCGTGAATCTTCATAGCGTGAAGACTGCTTGTTGAACATGCGCTAGTTGGCCACCATTATAGAGTTATTTATAGCAGTGGTCTCCTTGTGATGGAGATTTTTCGGATTGCAAGGGCTTCTCGCCTAGTAATGGCCGAGGAAAGTGCATTCGGTCTCATTCAGTCCTAGAACAAACTTGTATGGACGAATGTCTGACATTGCATTTCTGAGACACAATGTTTATCTTTTACGAATGTACATTAGTGGTGGCGGAGAAGGCAACTTCTCTTAGCTTAACACCCTCCTTGAGACGTACAAACTCAAGGGTTGTATTTTTGTGGGAGTCAAATAGTGATCAAAGGAATGGTAGTGTGGCATTCAAAGTGGAACTTGTTATGATCAAAGCGTGGTTTTGTATGAAAAACGTGGCTTTGAAGAAATTGATCGTAGCTTCGCGAGCCTCACACCCAGGTTATGATGGGATTCTATGTGGTCAGATGTATGCTCGCATTTCGGATAGTAGTGATTTGGGTTATCAGATGTTCTGAGCCCTAGGTACCAGGTACGTCTGGGCCTCAAGGCATTTATTGCCCTATGTGGATAAAGTGGTTAGCTTGAGAAAAGCAGGGAACTACCGGTTATCATTTGTACTGTAGCAAGTATAGTTTCCAAGTGACTAGTTTGAGAAAAGCGATTAAGGCACTGTGGGAACTATGTTTGTTATGCGTGGATCAGAGAAAAGGTCACTAGTTTCCTATCATGTTGGAAATCCAAACCCAATACGATAATTTACGGTTTTGATTGCGTTCCCAAAATAGCTGTAATGACTTGCAAACATTTCAGCTACCCCTTTTTGGTATCATATATTCCGTTGGTATATTCCGTTGACCTAGTCCGGATATATTACCTTAGACTTAGTCCAGATATTGATATCTTATTTGAATAAGTTTATTTGAAAAGTGTTTTCAAAAGAATGTCAAAAAAATAGTATCAAGTGTATTTTGGTATGAACTGTTTTGGTTATCATAATGTAAAAACCCGTTCGTGTTTATGTGTGGGCATGGTCTTATGAGATAACCTTCTTTTCAAAGGTTTTGATAACACAGTCATTTTAAAAGTTCGAGTATCTCACGCTGGTTTATCACGCCTGATCCGGGTATTTTTAATACTCGGGTCAGATCCGAGTAGTTTCAGGTTTAGTTGAAGACGGTTGGAGTTTCCAGAGGAGAGCTGGAGATCTTCATCATCGTATGGACGTATTCTACCATCCGCTTTGCTTAGTGTATTTTGTTTGATGTTTTTCAACAATTGTAAGGACATATTTTTATAACTGTCCAAGCTGAATTTATGTTAGACTCTGATATTGTATTTAAAATTTTCTGCTGTAAAGATTATTATTGAAATAATATATGTTATTCCATTCGTGTGAAATTCTGTTCTATCTTTATTTTTTCTTTCTACCCTTAATGATCCGTCTTTTCGTGCAATTTGAGTTGGACATGTGTGGTTTATTGTCGATTCAAAGGGTACGAAAAACGGGCCATTACATTTGGTATCAGAGCTGAAGGTTAAGCGAGAACCTTGGCTTTGGTTGGGTAAAGACTCATCAGAGATAGGGTTATAATACCCTAGGATGAGTAACTCATTAGAGATAGGGTTAGTAACACCCTAGAATGAGTTTGAGTGTATTGTATATATGAGTGCGTATTTGTTATTTGATAAGAAAAATATTTTGTGTTGATTTATCGGTTGAGCGGTTTATAAATTCTGGTCGATATGGGAAATACAACTGTATCGATAGGTATTTCTAAACTCTTAACAAGGCATATCGACACACTGTTTTGAAAAGATTATATTTTGTACATAAAGGAATGTCTTTCAAAGGATATAAAATTTTGTGTGGTTAGGGAAATTTATAAGATACATTCGCTTAGGGAAGTCCCATGGATAAGGTCTTGATCCGTCTAGTGATGATTAAAATAATCTTCTAAGTATCAATCATATGTTGGCTTGGGCAAACGGTTTTGAGCACTTGGTAAATTATTCTTCTTATCAATGGAGGATGAAGGCAAGTTCAAATCCAAAAAAGTTGAATTAAGTATTTGGATAAAAAAATGAAATGGAAATGTTATAAACAATTCTAATCTTGGAATATTACTTAGGGGCAGAATGGCTTATTATATGTCAAGTCATGATTTTTGGATGACTCCAAAGCAAGCTCGAAGAGCAAGTGCACAAAAAGAAGCAGAAGAAAAAGCAAAAATAGGACCCTTTGCTGACATTGACTGTTATTATTGCGGTAAGAAAGGACATTATGTGGTTATGTGTGAAACAAAGAGAAGTAAGAAGTAGAGTAGGGAAAATAAAAATACTGATCCAGATGATATAGTTTGTTTCAAGTGTAAAGAGAAGGGTCATTTTCTACATAAATGTCCTAAAACCAAGAAGAAACCAAGAATTAAAAAGAAGAAAATGGGCTGCTACCGATGCAAGAACCTAAGACATGAGGTCAAAGATTGCCCCCAACGTACTTGTATTTGGTGCTTTCAAGAGAAACACTTAATGAAGGACTGTCCAAGAATGAAAGTGGTTAATTTAGGCCCCCAAGATAAAACACCGTCTACCTCTAAAGGAATTCAAGAATAGTACATAGTAGTCTAAGTATCTATATAATGGTAGTATGTGATAGGCTGTATTTTCTAGGAAAGTTATCTCTGAAACTTTGTAATGCCAGTTGGAAATGGATGTATGAATATGATGTTAATTAATAAACTTCCTTTTAATTATCCTCTCGATGCACTTTTTCAATCTTATATCCGATCAATTCTAATAAGATATTTAGAAATAAAAAGTTCAAAGGAATATTAAAAAGAAATAGCTTTATAAAAAAAAGTATTTAAAGTTTAGAAAATTTATTTAAAAATATATTGTATGAAATAAAGAAAAGGATGAAACTATGGAAGTTTTATCATAGCCTTTTGAAAAAGTTTAAAGAAATAAACGAAAGTTATTTAAACTTAACATAATTTTGGAAATGAAATCTATAATAAGATGTATTAACAAAGAAAAAATAATAGAGAGCCTAAATAAAATTTTAATGATATTTTCCAAACAAAAGATAATCTATTTCTTTAGAAAAGAAGATATACCTATTCTGCATAAATATTTGAAAATTTGTGAAATGGTTTCATAAAAAAAATTTCTAAAGATAAGTTATCTTTTAAGTGAAAAATGGTTTCTTTAGAATATTTTCCTTTAATAAAAATATTTGAAAAAAAATAATTAAGGGGATTATATAAGAAGCACATTTATAAAGTGTTTGAGCTTAAGATAAAAGTTTAGAAAGTTTTTGAGATTTAATAATACATATATTATATGTAGATAATTTCGTCACACAAATGTTGATCTACTATTCGAGTTCAGAACTTTGTGGTGTTTACATCGATCCGAAAAAGGATTTATCACTCGTTCTTGAAGACAAACGTTGATTAGGGTTTATGGTTGGGTACTTGAGTTTTCTATCATAGTTAAGAGCTATGCAAGGAAAGCAAAGGTACCTGAGCAAAGAGCCTGATTAAAGTCCGCACTAGAGAATCGATGCATCGATACTAGTTCGGAAATAAAGTTGTGTGTTCGAATAGGAGATCGAATAAGATATTTCATATGGATGATTTGTGTATATTATATGGAATTAAGTTTAAAGATAAATGTTTTAGGCAAACTTTTGTTTGAGTAATTTCGAGGACGAAATGCTTTTAAGTAGGGGAAAATGTAACGACCCGTAATTTCGCTACTTCAAAAATGAGAGATTTCATTTGTTTTCAATTTAAAAGGTTTAAAACTTAAATAAATAAGTTAAATATAATAGATAATAATAGAGAAATTATTTATTCTTATAGTTGATAATTTAAAAAAGTATAAATTTGGATTTTAGAACAAATCAACAAAAGTTAAGTTTTGTTAAAAACAAATAAATGCTTAAATAAATAGGTTTAAATGTTTATTTAAAAAGATAAATCTTATTGAAAACATCTAATAAAGATAATAAAAGTATAGTAAAATATTTATAAGTATGTTAATAACCGTTTTACAAAAATAACCAAATTTTGTCGCATTTTGTCAGTTTTACATACACCGTAAAATTAGAGATTTTGATATTATTTAAATATGATTTTAATATATAAAGAGACATGTTTTAATTTATATAAAGAAGTAAAAAGTTCATTTTTAAATTTGGTTTACATAAATAAATAGTTTAACTAAAACGTCAAAATATGACCGTAAAACATTTCGTCCAAAAACAACGTTTTGTCGGTTAAAAGCTGTCGCAACGTCGTCGAACCTTTATTTTCTTATATAGGAACATATATTCAAATAGTATAAGTATTAATTAATTTACTAATCAAGTTTATTTTTACTAAACAAGGTTAGAAACTTCTAGAAAACAATTAAGAAAAAGTAATCACAAAAGGACAAAAATGTTATTTCAAAGCAAAAAGCAAAACATCAAATCAAAGAAACATAATTATTACTTACTTTACTTAATATGTAAGTGAAAATGACATAAAGCAATGATTTGAAATGTGATGTTATGTGTTGAAAAAAAATAAGATTACTTTATAAATAAGTAAGGGTATTTTGGTCTTTTTACAAAATATTATTTTAATCCAAAAACTTTTCTATAAATAAGACCACCATTCTTCCACTTTCTTTACACATTTCTACATTATTCTTCTTCCTCCTTGAAGCTCTCTTTAATGGCTTCTTCTTCTCTTCCGTATCCTTACTAACTTTTTCAAAACCATATCAAATCAACTCCAAAGACCACCAAACTTTGCCAAAGACCTTAGAATACCATTTAAATATGGTTTAACATCTAAGAAGTAAAGAAATGATAAAGGAAGGAGTGGAATAGGCAAGGCCGAACCTATGGAAGGAGGAAAGCAAATTCGTGAAGCTTCGGAGCAAGAAAAAGAGAAGGAAGTGCTGCCGGAATCAAAAGGAAAGTCTACGGAAAAGATTTGGTGAAGATAATAGGATTTAAGTGAAGTGTTGTTGCAAATGAATGTTGATAGGAAGAATTGGTTAAGTTAAAGGTGAGTACTCTTATTTACTAATTAATCCATAAGTTATTTCAAGTAAAATGATTTGAAAAGTTTAAATATGTTAAATGTGTGTTTGATAAGTTGGTTGTAAATTGGTTGATTATGTGATTGATTATGTGGTTGATAACTTGTTTGATAAATTATAAGATAAATGATTAGTAATTAACCATAATTAATTAAATGAGAATTAAATCTATACAATGTGTGTATGGAAATTATTTAGCCTCTTAATGATTTAAAAATATCTAAAAAGATTGAAAATGATATTATAATAATATAATATTATAATATAAAATGAAATGAAAAATGAATTTGAAATAATGGAAATGTTGTTTAAAATGAGTTTAAAATGATTTAGAAATGTTTTATAAATATTTAAAAGTGTTTCTAAGAAGTTCGAAAAGAACTTGAAAAACAAGTCAAAATTATGCGCGTCGCGTAACGGTAGTTCGCGATTTCGCGCCATAAAAGTTAATGTGTGTACAAAGTGAAATATAGCTCATAATTCTTCGAGATAAGAATTTTCCGGTCTACTATATTCATAGTTTTTCAACTAAGAAAGAAAATCAAGATTTCATCAAGTAGATTTTGAAATATGTCTAAAACAATTTTCTAAAACATCGCGGTTTTGCAGTTCGGAATCCAAAATGGAGTTTCTTTATAAATGATATTTTTAAATGATTAAAAATATGAAATAAATTTGATAAATCTATTAAAATTGTTTGAAATAGATTTGGAATGAAAAATACGAATTTTCAAATATTTAAAAATTATTTAAATCAAATAAGCTTATATAGCACTTTCTACAACACTTTTATACCGCGAATTCTATAACTTTTGGAATATGAGTTTAAATGTAACGACGTTTCTCAGAATCAATTATGAATGTTTTAAAAAGGATAATTAAGCATTTTGAAAGATAATTTGGAATATTTATAAGCAATTCCAAAATAAAGTTGAAAATCTAAGTATGTGGAAACGACTAGTACATTTGTCCCGTCTGTGAGATCTGGGAAGATAAAACAAGGTGTTTAACTAAGATTAGGGATGGAGCAACCAGTGCCCTGAACTTACCTGGCCTATGTTTTCTCTTCTTAGGCGAGAGGTGGAACAGATCGAAAGAAAAGCCCGGATGCTCTAAAAGATCATATTTAAGTTTTTCCAAGTTAAAAGATAAAGATATTCATGATGTAAGATTACTTGCTATTAGTCCCTGGAGGTGAAATTTACCATATTTAAAGTGGCAGTAGTACTATGTTATGGAAGTCTTTGATTTGTAAGAATATGATTTGAAGTTAAAAAAGAAATCTTTGATTTTGATTTAATGAATGATTTGAGAATATTTTCCCTAAGTTAAAAGTTATAACTTGAATATAAGAAATCTTTGATTAAGATTAAATGAATGGTTTGGAAAAGTTTTCCTCAGTAAAAGAGAAAATGATTTGGAATTATTCCATGATTTAAGAAAGGTTTAAATAAACCAAATGATTTGATAAATGAGGCTTAATGATTCCATATACATTTGAAAAGAAAATGGAATAAATTGAAAAGAATATCGAAGAAAGATATTTGATTAGATAAAAGATGAAGTAATTGATTGATGATTGATATCCACATATGAACTTAACATCTTTAAAAGCGATGATTGGTTTCGAAGGAACCGGAGTCGGATTTGGATGGTTCCTATCCGAAAACCACTTCGAACCAATGTATACGTTCGAAAGTGAAGACATGTCGAAGATGATGATTATTGAAGACCGTGGATCTTCATAGCGTGAAGACTGCTTGTTGAACATGCCCTTGTTGGCCACCATTATAGAGTTATTTATAGCAGTGGTCTCCTCGTGATGGAGATTTTTCGGATTGCAAGGGCTTATCGCCTAGCAATGGCCGAGGAAATTGCCTTCGGTTTCGTTCAGTCCTAGAACGAACTTGTATGGACGAATGTCCGACATTGCATTTCTGAGACACAACGTTTGTCTTTTACAAATGTACATCAGTGGTGGCAGAGAAGGCAACTTATCTTAGCTTAACACCCTCCTTGAGACGTACGAGCTCAAGGGTTGTATTTTTGTGGGTGTCAAATAGTGATCAAAGGAATGACAGTGTGACATTCAAAGTGGAACTTGTTATTATCAAAGCGTGGTTTTGTATGAAAAACATGACTTTGAAGAAATTGATCGTAGCTTCGCGAGCCTCACACCCCAGTTATGATGGGATTCTATGTGGTCAGATGTATGCTCGCTTTTCGGATAGTAGTGATTTGGGTTATCAGATGTTCTGAGCCCTAGGTACTAGATGCGTCTGGGCCTCAATGCATTTATTGCCTCATGTGGATAAAGTGGTTAGCTTGAGAAAAGCAGGGAACTACCGGTTATCATTTGTAGTGTAGCAAGTATAGTTTCCAAGTGACTAGTTCGAGAAAAGCGATTAAGGCACCGTGGGAACTATGTTTGTTATGCGTGGATCGGAGAAAAGGTCACTAGTTTCCTATCATGTTGGAAATCCAAACCAAATACGATAATTTACGGTTTTGATTGTATTCCCAAAATAGCTGTAATGACTTGCAAACATTTCAGCTACCCCTTTTTGGTATCATATATTCCTTTGGTATATTCCGTTGAACTAGTCTGGATATATTACCTTAGAATTAGTCCAGATATTGATATCTTATTTGAATAAGTTTAATTGAAAAGTGTTTTCAAAAGAATGTCATAAAAAAATAATATCAAGTGTATTTTGGTATGAGGTGTTTTGGTTATCATAAGGTAAAAACCCGTCTGTGTTTATGTGTGAACGTGGTCTTATGAGATACCCTTCTTTTCAAAGGTTTTGATAACATAGTCATTTTAAAAGTTCGAGTATCTCACGCTGGTTTATCAAGTCTGATCCGGGTATTTTTAATACTCGGGTCAGAACCGAGTAGTTTCAGGTTTAGTTGAAGATGGTTGGAGTTTCTAGAGGAGAGCTGGAGATCTTCATCATCATATGGACGTATTCTACCATCTGCTTTGCTTAGTGTATTTTGTATGATGTTTGTCAGCAATTGGAAGGACAAATGTTTATAAATGTCCAAGCTGAATTTAGGTTAGACTCTGATATTGTATTTAAAATTTTCCGCTGTAAAGATTATTATTGAAATAATATATGTTATTCCATTCATATGAGATTCTGTTTTGTCTTTATTTTTTCTTTCTACCCTTAATGATCCATCTTTTCATGCAATTTGAGTTGGACATGTGTGGTTTATTGTCGATTCAAAGGGTACGGAAAAACAGGCCATTACAGGCTAAAGGTATGTAGTAGAAACATGAGGTGCAGAGGGGTCGAAGCTTGCTTTGTTTTCAAAAGAAAATGCACCTTTTTTGCTTTCAAAAGAAATGCTTTTGACTTAGTTTGCTTTCGCAATGGTTAGATGGTTTCGAATGCGGTTGCGCCTTTTGCTTTATGAGGAAGCCTTTGACCGGGACCAAAACCCTTGCCGCCGCATCTTACCTTTCGAAGAAATGCCTTCAAAAGGGTTTCTTTGCTTTAAAACCCAACCCGCTTCTCCAATGCTTTTGAACAGTTGGGTTCGACACCATCACTTCTTTACTTAGGAAATAGCCTTCGGAAGTGTGCTTTCGACTTAGTTGTTTTAAGACACCTTTTTATGTTGAAGGTAAAACCCAAATTCGAATGGAAAGGTTTTAACTGGTTTCGAAAGGTTATTACAAATGTTTTACTTGAACCAAATGCTTTCAAAAGATTTTTTTTGTAGAAAAGAATTTAAATGCTTTCGAAAGGTTTTAAATGAAGGTTTCAAGGGGTGGTTCTCTAATGTTTTCAAAATATTTATTAAGAATGGTTCTGAAAGGTTTGTTTTGGCCTTTCGGCCTAAGATTATAAAGCAAAGTAGATACTTAGTTTCAAAAGTGGTACTTTCAATGGTTTTGAAAGGGGTACTTTCAAAGGTTTAAATGTCTTTATCAACAAAGTTTTGTGTAAAGTATATATAACATGCCAAGATGATTTGAGTAAAACATAGAGAATATTTTCCTTATTTAAAATATGATTTAAAGGTTTAAATCAATTTGAAAGAAGAGGTTTTCAAGGAAACTTTTATGGGTAGATGACCCTAAGTAAAACGACTCAGATATTAGAATAACGGATAGGAATGGTATAGGATCGCACCCTATATATTAGCTATTGTCCCAAGCTAATTTAGTCCTAAATTCCAGTGTGTAGGGCTTTGTCGTAGGTAAGACTAAAATGATGTTACACATAGAAAGGAATATACAAAGAGAGGACAGTTTATTGGTGAGTCTGCTAAACCATTAGGATCAGTTGACCCCAGGAGAATTAAGTTAGGGATAGACCGTCCAGAAGAGGAGTATCTAACAAAAGTCAGATTATTTGTTTATTTTGTCTGTAGGCTTGTAACAACCAAATTCCAATGGGTCTGGATTTTCCGCAAAAATGCTAAAAATCCATGCCCACTGAAACCCGAGTTGGGAATCTGATATCCTGCAAATAGGCAAAGACAAATAAATCTGAGCTCTATTAACTATCTCCCAGCAGAATTGACTAAAATATAATAGTAAGTAGATACTCGCCAATATAATAACATTTTCTAAATAAGTGTTTTAAAGTTAGGAAGTCTCTACCATCTACCTAACCTGTAGGATGTTATGAGGAGGGAGTCGGAACTAAAGTTCTGGTGAATGAATAAATTATATACTCTAGCTTAATTTTACATATATCATTTTATTTCCATTTACTCTTATATTAGATTCATTAGGTTACAATACTCTCGCTTCTATTCGTGAACCATGCTCATCTACTCCATAGTAGATTAAAACCTAATAACTAATATATACATATATGTAGCTATATGCCCAATGACCATATTGGTCCTAGGTACCACCCATGGTACCTTTCATATCCTCCTCGAAAAGGGCTCCATCATCTTGCTCCAAAGCTATATATGTAATGGATTGCTTCGTAAGGCCTACAATACAGATACTCCATCGTCTTGCTCCACGAGCATTTCATAGCTACATCTGTAAAGGACTGCTTCGTAAGGCCTGCCATACAGATGCTCCATTACTTACTATGAAAACGTAAATTGCGTATGCACTAGTCTATGCCAGTGCCCAGACATCCACAATGTACCACCCAGTGCATACAATGAGTACTACGTAATCGTTCTGTCTGCTATTTGAATCCCGCCAATAAGGTCTACCTTGTATCGAATTCAGTCGGGGATTTTCTATATTTGTAAAGGACTGCTTCGTTAGGCCTACAATATAGATATTCTAGTTGGTATGTCTCATTTTTAATCATGGCTATGGCCCCCCGCAGCCACCCCTCAACTAACCGAAAGACTTCTAAAGAGTTAAGTGGTCGTGCCCTACTGTAAACAGTCTAGCATTCAAATGGCGATGCCCCTCATCCAATGTCTCGATAGTGAAAGAATCATTGTCCTGTTGGTTTGACTCTAGTCTTTTCCAAAATCGCTCTTGGTCTTGACGCTGGCCGATATCCGCGTTTGGCTATCCTTAAACTTACTTGCAAGTACTGGACATACGAATACCCTACTACAAACATCAAGCCTTTCTGACTGCGTATAAAGTTCTGCTTCGCTAGACCTACAATGAAAATGCAATCAAGTCATACTCTCTTGATGGAACACCTATAGACCTGCCTCCGGGGGTACAGCTTCGTTAGGCCTACCTAAAGGGCCATCCTAAAGTATCCTCATGTCCCGTTGATGTTTCGTACTTCCTTGAAGCCCAAAATAACTAAGTTGGACGTGCTTCTTCATTTTTGAAATCCATGATGAACTGATTCGTTAGATGCTTCATCCTTTGGGCTCCTCAAACGCATCTCAATTGTTTTATTAAACCCTAAGTCTAACTTTTTAATTTGCGTTTAGTTTACTTTCTTATTCTTTTGGCTACTTATTTACCATAATTAGCATATTCTTGCCATCATCTCACCTCTATCTATTATGAGATTTCCATTTATTTAATAGGGAATGTTGTTGGTATGAGCCACATTCATTATCTTGCTTATTTAACTTAATATAAATCTAAAGTTCATTAAAATAAGTCTCTTTTATCATTCCTGCTATATTTGTTTATTGACTTAATATAATTATTTAAATAAGCTTCTACCATTATTATTGCTCATTAATTTATTCGAAGTCTCAAAATAAGCTTTTTTTCTCTTATTACTTAATTATGACCTATGTTATAATTCTACCAGTAATTGTCATTTTCTCTTCTTTTATAGTCCATACATAATTCCCGCTTTCTTTTCTGTTCTAATCTGCTTCTTTTATTATGATGTAGAATATTCTTTTATTCTCTTATTTGATATAATTCACTTATCATAGTAACTATCTTCCTAAATAGCCTGCGCCGTGAATGCAGACGTAGGTTCATTATCGTTTACAACTTCAAGTTCTTATCTAATAATTTACTTGATTCATGTGATACTTTGCTTTATTATCATCTATTCTAGGAAGTAATTCTATTTTATTTGGTTGGTTATGAAAAATATATTTAAAAATCCATTTCCATATTTTAATATTAAATAATACTATAAACATAATTCGTAACTGCAAGGTATTTCTTTTATTGTTTTGGAATAGTGTAAAATACAGTGGTTTCTCTATTTACATTAGTTCCTTTTTTCTTTCTTTTATTCTTCTAGTTACGTTTATTGTCATCTTTTGAATATTAAATTGTAGAAATGTATCATATTTACTAAACCAACCAATTAATCTACTACTTGCTTTCAAATCAAGTTATTAGATTAATTTATTATTCCTGTTTTAGCGTAATTTATTGCAGAATTCTATTTTTATGGCTTTGTTCCAACTTTTCTTATTTTACACCTAATATAGTATTTTTCTATTTTAATCCATAATCATGAATTTTCTTTTTAACTGTGTTATTCGCATACAAAGAGAATAAAAAGAAACTAGCATTTAGGCTAAATTATAACTTTAAATTAGATGTAAATAATTGTAAATTTCTTATAGTTCAGCATAACTAATTAACATAATTAATTACTGAAATACAAAATAAAATTATTTAACGGAAATTTAACGATAATATATCATAAACGTAAAAGATATAATACATTACTAGCTTTTCAAATCTCCCTGTTTTTATTTCAGATCTGTTCCTAACATCTATATTCACTTCCCTTGTAATCCTTATTTGGAATTATAAATGATATATTTACAGATCTATAATATTTGAAAGATAAAAGGAAGAGATTTGGATTAGAAATAGCAAATAAAACTCAAATCTAGGATTTTACCTTTGACATAGCCTTCTGATTTGAACTAATTCCTGATTCCCTGATTAATTATATTCTCTTTCTATTTAGATCTAAATTCATGTGAATTATATCTAAAATTTTGTTATTAAGAAAGCGTAGAAGAGATAGAAAAATGGCGGAGCTTCTATAATGAGAATAAAAATGAGGCTACGCACCTATATTTATAGTGGTTCAAATCAGTGCTAACCATTAGGTATAAAACTCTAAAATCGAAAGCATACACTCAGTCTAGGGACATTAAATTAATATGTTTTTCCTGCATTTGTTTTTATTTCACATTGATTCTCCAACAACTTTTTCATTAATCACTTTCCCCTTCTCTCTCGCAATCTATGGAAACATATATTTTTTAAATGTGATTTTTCTTTTAAATAAGATTCCCATATTAATGACCCAATTAATAGATTTCATATATACTTAGAATTGATTTACTATCCAATTAATCCCGGCCTGCATTGTGATTTATTACCAAATTAATATGCTAATCAACACCATATTAATTCGTCATATATATATGCATATTAATTTATTTTATTCCCATAATTATTACATGTATGTATTCTACAATGAATTTTGAATCACAATCTAAATTATATATGTTACCATAAGTCTTCATGTTTATTAATTGATAATTGATTACTTGCATAAATTACTCTTCCTCCATTTTATTCTCTTGCACTAACATATATGATTCTAATCATATCAATAAGTCGCAATAATATATGTTTGCTTTCTTGTTAGTTCCTGTCAATTAATCACCTCTACTAACTAATTGAATATTAATTTCCCTTTTAAGCAAACATCGTCAATTATTCTTCTCTATTAATTGATTTTATATAATTTCTCTCTCTACATTATTTATTATACAAATATATATATGTATTCCAAATAATATTAATTAGTTTCCCCATTTACAAACATTTCTTTGTTTTAAAATTTCAAACGTATATAACTTAATTAAATTATTTGCATATATAATTGTAATTTAACGTGGGGTGTTACAAGGTCCGAGTCAACCAAATGTTAGTAGTTAGTCAAACAAAACTATAGTGTTTGGACAGATAGTCCATTTGTTACCTGATTTACATGCTTGCATGATATTATTTTAACCAGTTTTGGTTGTAGAATTAAGATTTGCAAAAGATATGTTTTAAAAGGATATTAGAGATGGGTAACTCGTTTCGCTAAGCGGTGTGGTATCGCTTAACATCAAATAACCGAGATGTATGGTATTATTCTTACCAAGCTTTATGTCTGACTCAAAGTTTATGTTTTCTCCCCTTAAACTCTCAGGTGCTCAAAATTGATTTGAGTAGGCTGAGGGTTGAGGATTTACAGGTTTTAGTAGGTGGACAAATAAAACTTCCGAAGACGAGCAAGAGGCTGATGCTAACTATATTTAGGAGTTATTTTGTTTTATTTCCGCCGTGTTGCATTAAGTCGGTTACGACTATTTAGTACTCTGGTCAACCAAGGGGGCATCTTCATATGTCGCTCTTGGCGTATCTATATATGTAATAATTATATTTGATCTAAACTTGAGAAACGTTTGGGATTATGTAACTTGGATATGAAATGTTAATTTGAAATGCAATCAGAACAGTGTTTTAATCTATGATGATTTATTTCATATTCAATTGCTTTTGATATTATGGATACCATTAATATTACCGATTTGGTCACCAAAAGTTAATACTATGGATGACTGCAGCATCTGCAGCGCTTAGCTTAAGGCCACCAGCTGGGGGATGTTACATAGAAGTAGAAGGTCCAAATCAAGAGTTTTATTGGAAATTTGCATTGCTAATGGTGTTATTGTAATAGCCAAGCAATAGGATAGCTCCATTAAACACTTTCTAATTAACAAATTTTAATTCTGTATAATAAATGTGTCATGTACTAAAACACATTTCTAATTAGCATTATAAACTAGGGCAAATTGAATAGAAAAGATTGCGCGGGTTGAGAAATAAAATCATTTCCCTTCATTAAGTTTTGAAAAATATGATACTTGTGAATCATATCTTAAAGGGAAAATGACTACACATCTAATCGGTAGATTAATGAAAGAATTAAAGGAGTTTCAAGATTGATACATACAGGTTTATTTGATCCAATGTCTTTGGTTACTAAAGGAAGATCCACTTAATTATGTTCATCAAGGATTATCTAGACATTGACCTATGCGTCTTATGATACATAAGTCAATGGTCGATTTCATAGAATGTATAATAAAAGTAGAAAACATATAATGATTTAAAGCATTTTAATAAGATCGAAGTTATATCTTGGAAACTATTTCCAAGAGTACCTAAAAGGAATGTTCTATCTCAAGTCACTCTTTAAATTACACCACAATAATGAGGTTTTGGAAAGGAGAAACCAAATTTTGTCTGGCATGGTTTGATCTATGATGAATGAGGATGACTCAACTCTACCCTCTGGGGACATGTTCGAGAACGTGCACCGCATATGTTGAATATAGTACCATCTAAAGCTTGGCTTTGGTTCTGCATGAGTTACGACTAATCCACATCTTAAATGGTTTTAGACATTAGATTTTCTCTCCTAAGTATGTAATCCCTAATGAGCTCGACGTAATATCAATTTTGTGTTAATTTATAGAATAAACATTAGATGGAATAAACTATATCCTACCGAGTCTAGAATTAATCCTATTGACTTTGATAATCCTTTTTCTAAAGAGGAAATTTTGAAGGCTATTAACGATATGCCTGGCGTTAAAGCCCCGGGTCCTAATGATTTTCCTATTTTATTTTACAAACTATTTTGGGATATACTAAAATTTGATTTAATTAGCATGTTTAATGAATTTTATAGCGGGAACTACAATTAGGAAGATTTAATTTTGCAAATATCATTCTATTACATAAAAAAATCGATGCTAATAATTTGAAAATTTTAGACCAGTTTCTTTAATTAATTGTTCTATTAAAATTATTTCAAAAGTTTTAGCGAATAGACTTAGAATGAATGGTTAATAAATTGTTCACAATCCGCTTTCATTAAGGGTAGGAATATCATGGATGGAGTGGCTGCTGCTTAAGAGTACATTAATCACTATTATAAGAATAACATTACTGGTGTGCTTCTAAAATTTGACTTTGCAAAAGCTTTTGACTCGGTAGATTGGGATTTTCTGATTGATATGTTACTGGCAAGAATTTTTATTCATAAATGGAACGGTTGGATTATGACATTGCTTAAAACTGGTAATTCTAGTATGATGGTTAATGGGATTTTAGGGAATAAAATACAATCAAAACCTTGCTTACAACAAGGTGATCCTTTATCGGCTCTCTTGTTTAATTTAGCTACATGTGTTTTCGATATGATAAAACTATTGGAAATGGATCTTTAGGGTGCGTTGGTAGCAAAATTTCACGGCTCTCTGTTCTTCAATTTGCGGACGATGCCTTATTATTTACTTCTCATTTACCTAATCACATCATTACCCTTAAATTTATCCGTACGGCTTTGAACTACTTTCAGGACTAAAAATTAATTTTGGTAAAAATTCGGTTTTAATTTTAAATGACGTTGATAAGGTTGATGGTTTAGTAGCCAATACGCTTAATTGTAAAACCATGAATTTTCCTATTGATTATCTTGGATTTTTAATTAGACCAACTAAAGTTAAACATGAAGACCGACTAATTATAAAAGATAAAATTTGTGACGACCCACATTTCAGAAGGTTTAAATTGATAATAATCCACACATGTCCAACCTAAACAATCCGGAACGTAGATAATCAATGAGATTAAATAAAAAAATAAGTAAAGAAGAAGAAAACAAATATAGAATCTCACAGCGGAAACGATAAAATATAATAATCAAATAACAGTTCGTGAAACTGTTTATTATGCATTTGATTATAATCTATACATATTTATTAGAGTTATATATATACATTAGGAATAAATAATCAGTACAACAGACGTGATGTAGGGGATAATAATAATAGTAATGTACCAACTTCGTCTTCATCCTCCAGAAACTGATCTTTAATGCATTGGAAAAAAACTTAGGACTAACCCGAGCGTAATGAAAAGACAAAACACTCGAGTTAGGACTAAAATGCTCTTATGTAAGTCAAATAAATATCAATAAATATGAGTGTAACAACGTCAGAGAAGTTTACGGGATTTTACATCTCCTATCCAGTGTATAACGTGTGTGCAATAAATTAAGAGATGTTACGGGATTTTCCAACTCCTAAGGATCTGTTAAACGTTTTATATATAATAGTATACGCTATAGTAGGTAATGTCTATAAAATAAATATCAAAATAGCATTAAGGCTTTAAATTAATCTACCTTAACACATTTTATAGTACTAAACCAAAGTCGTAATGAGCTCGTATAAGTATAAGTATGACAAGACACGTGAGGCAATGCCCAAGGTAGTATTCTACCAGTTTACCATTTCTGGCTGGCCGTAACCCATACGTGGCCAACCACGAATCTTCTACCTCACGCATCTTGTACGCCTTCAACCAAACCCATGAATGTGCCATCCCCTTCGAAACGCACACCACCATCGGCCGTCGAGCATCGATCACCAACCACCAAAACGTGTGGCACAACCCCCCTCCACCAATGCCCCAAAACTCGCCACCTCATTTGCCTCTGTTGATGTGAAATTCGAGAAAACACGCATGCCCTTCAAATGTAGATCCTAGCGAATCCGTGATGTAATAGCATGGATCAACCTTATGGATTTGAAGAGCTCGCCGAGATCTACAACTTTCATGTTGTAAGTTTTTAATTTCGATGAACGGATAGACATAAATTAAGGAGAGAAGTTCGAGCTATTTCAGCCATTAAAAATATGAAAATGGCAGCCATAGAATTAAACTAGGGTTTTAGAATAAAATAATAATTTATCTCAATATGAGCACCGTATTTATATAGTTAGGTCAAAAACCGTCCGAACTCTAATCGTGGCATGCCTCTTGGCGTTTATAATGTTTTAGCCCTATTCTGAACGCAATGAAACTAGTTTCGAGACCTAATTCGATCGTATGTAGAAGATAACTTTTCAAAGTCAATTTATTTTATCGAATTCCTTAAATTGATTTCTATGCGTTTCAAGCTTGCACGACCAAATGACAAGTCTGATCGCTGCAAAACTTAAAATCCTACAATAACTCACTATTACGGATCCAATGAAACTGGTTTCGTCGAAATCCGAAACAGTTACCAAAATGACTATTTTTACTCGTCAATTTGAAATATAAAATTTCAATTTTTAATTATTCACATTTAACTCCAATTTTAAATGTTAGCTATCTTCATTCATATTTAAATACAATTTGAATTAATTCCTATACCATTTTTAATCATATTAAATCAATAATTCAATTATTCAAATAATCTCTAATGTTAAATTGAGAAAAATTAAATTATTCAATAACTACAATATTAAATCATTAAATATTATTTTTAACCATTTTTTATCCTAATAATTACATTAAATTTAATTAATTAAAATAGTTAAAAATACGGATCGTTACAAAATTAAAAATAGAATTTCTAATTGGAATGGGAGGTTTTTATCGTGAGCAGGTAGATTAGTTCTTATCAATTTTGTTTTATCTGCTCTTTTGATTTATTGGATGTCTATGCATCTTTTTCTAGAATGGGTGATCAATAAAATTGATAAAATAAGAAGGGATTTCTTATGGAGCGGCGATAATCCTAGCAGCAGTCTAAAATGTTTAGTTAACTGGGAAACCATTTGTAAATCGAAAAGGGAGGGAGGACTAGGTGTTATTAACTTATGTAATATGAATTTGTCTTTATTAGGAAAGTGGTCATAGAAATTTAAGGATATAAATGATAATTCTATTTGGAAAGAAATTGTATCTAAACATTATTAATGGTAGTAATGATTTATACAAAATTACACCTTCGGTTAACAATAAATTGTCTAATTTTTGGAAATCAATTCTAAAATGCCACGATATTTATAACCTTCGTACTAACACGATTGTTCATTTAGGAAATAATGCAACTTTTTGGCATGATCATTGGATATCTGCCATTCCACTTAGGGTTGAATTTAAAGAACTTCTTGAAATTTGTAACTTTAAAAATGCTTTAATTAAGATGTTTTTTCCCTGAATAATGATCCCTCTTGGAACTTCAATTTCAATAGAATCTTAGAAGGTACAACTTTTAGAAAATTCTCTTTACTATGTGCAAGATTGAATTTATATAACAATGTTAACAAAAATGATATTATTAACTGGGAATGGGATAAAAGTAAGAAATTCACTTCTAGTTCATTGTATAAATTTCTTAATTTCTCGAAAGTTACTAATAACACTTTTAATCTTATTTGGAAAACAAATGCACCATCAAAAGCTAAGATTCATATGTGCATAATCATGCATGAGAAGCTAAATACCATTGAACTTTTAAAAAGAAAGAATTTGCAAATTGATAATAATGTACTTTTTGTAACTTGTATTTTGAAAATATTAATCATATATATTACGGTTGTATGAATACTTGCTACATTCCTAATAATACTCTTATAATTTTTAACTTTATTCTTACAACTAAAGTTACCGATTATGATTTTTACTGGAATATCTTAAGATTTTAGTTTAAAAGGAAAAATAGATTTTTACTATATACTTTGTCACTACAATATCCTGGTATATTTGGTTTGAGAGAAACCATAAACTATTTAATGATAGCAATAATCATATTAATAGATTGGTAATACAGTAGCTTCATTTTGTTTCAATTGGATCTCGAATCCAAAATGTATATTGGTTAAAAATAATCATTTTAATGAATATCTTAATAAGGTTAGAAAAAACATGGATTTATTTAAACAAAAAAACAATATTTTTAACATTAATAACTACAACATTAGCATTTATTCGAATTTGAATGAAGATTTTACTGATTATCATAATGTTCTTTGATCAAAGGAGCATAATGTTAATATTTTTTAAATTTTTTTTAAAAAAATTATAAGTATATAATTACATATTTTGTTAATACCTATGCCTTTTTGATTTTGTGTTCATTATCTCATAATACACATATATGCCTTTTATTAGTCTAACGCTTATTGTTGTTTCTTTGTTGTCTTATAGTTTTATCTCTAGTTTTATTACTTTTATTTCGCTAATGCATATATATATATATATATATATGTACATAAATTTTATTTATATACATATTATTCTTACATTTTTTATAGTTCCATCTACAGGTACAGGTTTAGGCTAAAAATGGTGCAAGAATGCTATTTGCAGGGTTTCAGGGTTGTTGTTGCCAAGATGCTGGATTATTATTCGTATGATCGTTGTTAGGAGAGATTTAAAATTATTGATCTGGATCATCCATGTTAGCTGTGAGGCGTTCCTTCTCTAGTGGAGCTGCTTGTGGACCTCAATTGTTCTCTTGGAGCAACATGGTTTATATTAGGTACTTCTAACACTTCATTATCGAATGGTGGTCTTGCTGGAGTTCGATAGTGGGGTATATGATGTTATTATCTTAGATTTTTCTTTTTTATGATTTGTCACCTACCAGGCATGTTAGCAGCTCCTTTTCTATCGATAATATATATATATATATATATATATATATATATATATATATATATATGTACATGTGTGCTCTCTTTTACTTTAGAGGATCACACATTTCTCTCAAAAAAGGTACGGCTATTATTTTAAAACTAGTGTGTAACCCGTGCGTTGCACACGGTAATATTGTAAAATATAATATTATATCTTTAATGTTAAAATGAGAACTTTGTTATATAATGTATGATAAATTTAGTGAAATAAATGAACTATAAATTAAAACTTGTATTATGTTTGTGTATAATTTATGTTGTATAGCGCACTTGCACACACATATACATAATAATAAAGTAATTTATTCAGTTTTGTTAATATGGATATAACATACATGTTGAAACTGACTTATGTTAGTAATTTTTTAAATGAACTGAAAAATATTATTTAATGAAATTTGTTTAAATAAATCAAATATAAAATAATGTTATTAGTTTACATACATGGACTTGAAAATAAACAATAGGAAGAATCGAGAGGAATTTTGTAAAAAATTGTATAATTTCGATGTTGATATATTGAAGCTAAAACATAATTTTGTACTATAATGTATGATAAATTCTTAATATAAAAGAATTATAAATTATTTACAAATTAATTTGTTATGATGTTTACTTACATAATTTATGTTATGCGATTTATATATCTTTATAGTTGAATAAAAAAATAGTCTTACAATTTTCCATAATGTGAGCGTGTGTGTATATTAAAATTGACATATATTTTTATGATTCATTAGAAGAATAGATTAACTATTCATTGAAATTATTTAAATTTGAGATTTCGTAAGTAGTTTGGATACATGGATTTAAATATAAAATAATAGATAATAATTGAGGGCGGTTTAGGAAATAATTGTAAAAATGTTAAAATGTACGTATTTGAAGCTCAAAAATAATTTTTCAATGTAATACACTATAAAAAATATAGATATATGAATAATATATTAAATATAGAAATATTGCTTATGCATATTATTTATATTAGGTGACTTATATATCTTTGTATTTAAATGAAAAACTAATTTTATCACCTTTGCGCCTGATATGAATATGGTATGCATATTGAAACCGTTATATCTTAGCATTTATTAGATGAATTAACAAAAAAAAATTAGTTGAATTTATTTAAATAATTTAAATTCAAGATTACATAATTAATTTGAAAATATCGAGTTTAGTATACAATGGTAGGTGATATTGTGAAATGTTTTGTAACTAATTGGATAAATTCAAAATGTAGGTTTTTGACGTTAAAAAAGGTTTTACAATGTAATGCATGATACACATATTGATATAAATAAATAAAACTTTAAACTTGTAATTATTATTTATGAATATAATTTATGTTATGTGATTGATGTATTTATATATTTGAATGAATTTTTTCGTCATTTTTGTTAATATGAATACGGTTCATATTGACCATAGTTGACAAATCGGTGGAAAATTGCATAGTGAAATTATTTAAATAGTTTTGAAGTTATGTAATTGATTACAATATATGACCTTAAATGTAAAATATTGTAAAGGAATTGAGGGGAGGCTATAAATGATTATAGAAAATTTATAATGTAGGTAGTAAGAGTACAAAAAATATAATTTTGTAATGCATTTCATGATAAATTTATTGAGAGAAACGTGAATAAAGGATTTATTATTATTATTTATGTATTCACTTTAAGTTCTTTAAGTTATATAACTTAGGTATCTTTACATTAATCATTTTTTAAATTTTGTTAATATGAATATGGTGTACATATTGATATTTTCATAAATTAGTAAACGAATTAACGAATATTAGTTAGTTGGATTTATCTAATTAGTTTAAATTTAAATGACATAATTAATGGATACATAGGTGAAAAGTAAAATATTAGAAGAAAAGTGAGGTAAATTTTGTGAATAATTTAAAATATTAGAAGAAAAGTGAGGTAAATTTTGTGAATAATTATGGTAATTTTAAAAGTAGGTATTTAAAGTTAAAGTAGAATTTACAATGATATGTATGATAAATTCATTAAAATAAATAAACTACAATTTTTTATTATTGGTTTACGTGATTTATATATCTTTATAGTTGAATGAAATATTAAAGTTATGGTTTAGTTGTTTAAGTGTTATACATATTTAAATTGTCATTTTTTTGTATTTATAAGAAATATTAAATGAATTTATCTAAATAGCTTAAATTTTGGATTATTTAATTAACCTAAACGTGCGGACTTAAATATAAAATATTAGAAGGTAGCTGATAAATTATATGTAAATCTTTATTAATAGTTAGTTTGGAAGCGCAATCTTTTGGTCCGACCGCGAAGTTTCAAAATTGCCTTTTATATGTATTCCTTTAGTAAAAATGTTTTTATACAGATATTATTAAATTTTAACATCACTTAAAATTAGGATCTGACAATTAAGCTTTGCTTACAAATTCAAATTTCCTCTACAAATATTTACACGTCTTAATATCACTTAAAAATAGGATCTAACAAATAAATTACTTTACAAATCTGTTTTTTATTAATTAATAATATTAATAGAAATTTAAACTGATAAAAAATTAGATACCACAACTTAAAATTAAAAATTCAAATTAACTACATATGATTCAACACAAAATTATGACTAAATATTTGTGAAAATCATTTTCTTTTGAACGTATTAAACAAATACAATGCGTAGAAAAACAATTTAGATGCCTTCATCACGTGCGAAGCGCGTGCCGTAACGCTCGTAATCATATAAACTTTAGGATACATGTACCAAAATGTAAAATAATAAAAGAGAATCAGTAAAATAAGTGTAAAGTAACAAATTAAAGAATTTAAAAGTAAAATATCTAAAGAGAGAATTAAGGAGAAGAGAGAAAATTCCTAAAATCAAGGAGAGAGACAGAAAATCTTCTGCTTTACTATTATTTAATAGATATGTTAGCTTCTTAGAAGGAATTTGTTTCTTGAGAAGTTAGTTATAGATAAAATTGGATATGATCCATGATTTCAACATGGATACTCGTCATGTAGATTATAGTGATTTGAATGTACCCCAAGAGCATTAGAAGAAAAGTTACTTTTTGTAGTGTCAATAAATAATGCTTTATTTGGCAGTGATAATGTTTATCTTGAATTGTTTTATTCAGACTTTCTATTTTCCATAAGGTTTTTCTTGGCGGGCTTTCCCCAGTATTTTTGGCGGCCACCTCTTTTTCAGTTGTTTTCCCGTTCCTTAAATTTGTCTCGCTACTGCTATTCTTTCCACTCTTAGAAATATTATTAAATCGTCTTCAATCCAAAATCCATAATCCCTCTTCTTATCAATTGTCGTCAACACGAGAAAGAGTTGAACATCTCAGCCAACTCTCAATCATTCGTCAAGTAATTTATTTCCTAATCGATTCGATTTTCCTCTTGCTTTGCGGATTCAAACCCTAAGCACGTCACTATAGAATCTTTATTTAGATTTGAGTCAAAAAACTAATGTCGAGCACGATAGTCAACTAGGATACGCAATATAACCCTAAAATTCATGGTCGTTATAGTTACGGTCGCTTCTAGCCGTGAGTTGAATTTACTGACGATGGTTGATAATCCAAAAGAGGTACCAGAGTATATTTATATGCTGCCGTGGTATTTTTTTGGGTACTGTTATATGCTGCCGTGGTTGCTGTTCTAAGGTATTTTTTCTGCAGACATTGCAATTTTATTTGGGATGAAAATTACAATATTTTCAGTATTCTTAACTTAAGATTGACTCTAAAGTAGGTACATTATTCATATCGGTTCCACTTGCACAGTATATTTTTGAGGCAAGGATTGTATATTGGCATGGAATATATGTTGGCTTGGAATGATATGTGAATGCGTGCCTCAAATAAAACACTACAGACTTTGTAAAAAGAGGCAGAAAATGTACTACTCCAACAAGCATTCGGCGGGGTTGTGATTAAGCAAATATAGGCTGCAACTGTCTGCCTGAAGGGCTGTGACGGTTTGCAACTGGGAGGCTAGCCGAAGCTTGAAAGGGACAAATGAGAGAGAGTGTGTAGTCAAGAGACTCAAGCAAGCAAAGATGAGACCATAATAATAGAAGCTGTGCCGGGGCAGAAATAATAGCAGTGTTCAGGGGAGTAAGGAAGAGCTGACTCAACTGCGCAAAGTTAAGCACATGATTGCTGCATAGAGCGAGGTAGGAGTACACGGTAAGGTCAATCACTCATATAGTATAGACAATTACTGTTTTGGTTTGTAGACTGAAAGAATTGACCACCAGTAGTTTCATGGTCTTAAACCAATGGAATCGTAATATATCTTAGTAATACCCAGCAGCTCCTGCGGCAAATAATATCCAATTCTTGTAGATTGAGAAGTAATATATGATTGTAACTCTTTGCTCCTGCTAATTTATTCAGCCTTAAAATGTAACTAGTCCAAACCCGTGCTTCGTACACGGACGTTTGTCAAACAATTAATTAACATGGCACTATTATTTTAGTTTAATGATAACATGAATAAGGATGGCCTCTTTGTGTAATATGGTTCCTTAAAAGATGTGTGTAGCTTATACTTCATTTCTGAATCGCCAGAGCTGTGAAGTGTATTAATTGATATTGTGTCATAGCCCTGTCCCTTGAAAGACTCTTATGTTGTTCGCATATAAAAGCAACCACAACTAACGTTAGTAATATTTTGACATGTATAAATAGTGAAGAAAAACCCGACTACATTGTATTTCCACAGACTACAACCATTGGTATAAATAACATATGTACACAATTGCGGTAAACTATGTAATTCCACTTGAATTGACTGAAAATTTATTTCATATAATGGTACAAAATATTGATGAGATTATAATATTCAGAGGATAGTTGTTAAAGAACTAAGTAGTAACAGATAGACAGACTTGATATATACATAACATGAGACTTCAATTTTTTTTTTACATAACAATTAAACTATTTGAATATATACATGGCATTTACTAACTAATTGAACAGTGGAGAAAACAAATGAATAACCTTAGTATAAAATGTGTGCAGGTTGGTGCTTATAATATATCAATGATGTTGGGTAGTTTGTATTATTCCACATGGCTACAAATCCAATATCTTTTATTCAATTCCTTGTCCTCTTCTTGTTCCTGGAAGGGGCGGTTGGAAAATATGTTAGAAATGGTACTATAAAATTTGTATGTCGTAGGTCATTAATTGGAACAGTACCATGGTGGAAACTGCATGGAGATGTAGCAGACTTGGACATATGAGTTTGTCATGTTTTAATTTAAACAGTTTACTTGCTTAAATATCTCAATGCCAAAGAATAAAATTCAAAGCCTACTTGAAAAGGGCTTGATGTGACGACCTAAAAATTTTAATAATTTAAAATGGAATAATTAAATTGATTTTAAACATTTAAAACTTAATTTTAACTTGAATTCAAGATATCAATATTTACTTGATAATAAAATCATTGAATTATATAGTTTAAATATTGAATTTAATAATTGAAATTGGGTAAATTGTTGAATCTGAAATTTCTAAGCCTGTTTAAATAATTTGAAGGCTTATAAAATTTATAATGGTGCTACTGAAGATAATAGAATGATTGAAATTAAATTTAAAGGTGGTTTTTTTAATTTTAATAATATATCGTTTAAATCGATAATTAAAAATAGCCTTCCGAGGCACAGTCTCGGAATTCGACGAAACTAGTTTCATTGGATCCGAAATAGTTAGTTATTATTGGATTTCAATTTTCGTAGCGATCAGAGTTGTCGTTTGACCCTGGCAGCTCAAAACGCTTAGAAACTATTTTAATCATTTTAATTTAAAATTGATCGTTTACTTCCGTAACTCGCGCATACGATCAAATTATCCTCCGAAACACGTTCCATTGTGTTCGGAATGCGGGTAAAACCTTATAAACATTTGTCAGCATGTCTGATTCAGGGTTCGGGATTTCGCGTTATACAACGCGAGATATTTTTAATATTCTATTATATTATACACGCGTACTCGAGAAGCTTCTCCAATCCTATATCTTATCCCCGACCCCTCTCTAACCTTTAAAATAGAAAACCAAAATTCAAAAAGAAAAAGAGAAAGAAAAAGATGGTGACGCGGTCTTAATCGAGCTCGAACTCGATGGCGTAGAGGCGTAGTCGCGTGGGAAAAGGGGGGAAGCTCGACTTCATGCCATTCGATTTTGGGGCCACGATGATGGGTTCGCGTACGCACGCGTGAAGCCAGGTCGGCAATTTCGTGCGATTTCAAATCGCGATGTGATGTTCTCGAGCTCGCGAGACAGAAATTGGGGATGGTCGGTCTCGATGGAAGCTGAGCCGAAGCCGTGTTCGATGTGAGTCGCGAGAAGAGGGGGCGGCGATTTAGGGTGAGTCGCGCAAGCGCATGTAGCTTCTAAGGGGTTCGCGACCCTTGTGATGGCGGCAGACGACGAAGCAGTGAGTATTTCTTTAGTTTGATTATTTGATTTGGCATTCATGCTTCTGTAAGTATGAATATTTTTGTTGCTACATTTTGTTCCTGTTATGAATTGCTGAAATGCCTTATTACAACGTTTAACAACATTTTATTAGCATTGTAAATTTAATGCATTCAACAATATTTAACAAGTGTCATAACTGATCACTCAACAATCAAATTTTAACCCTATAGAACATGTAAAACAGAAAGAAATGATGTAGGAGTATAGATATTGGAACATCTATACGAAGTTAGTTTAAAATTTTAATTATTAGATAAATTAAATTTTAGTTTAAAATGATTCATTTGTAAGTCGAATTTATAAATGGTAATACAATTGTTCGATTTTGTAAAATTTTAATAAATCGCATAACTGTTTATACAAGGTTTAAACCTGAAGGAAACAAATCGAGATCGGATTTGGATTGCAAAATCAAAGGTGAGTAAATCTCACTCTGTTGGATTTATATTTAAATTTAAGTGGTTGAATTTAAATAATTGGTTGGATGAATAAATTATTGGATGTGTACTGATGATGAGGTGACTTTGGTTTTGGTTGGATCTCGAGTTAATTGTGGGTTGACTCGAAGTATTCGGGTTTTTAAATTGTTTTAGATTTAAGTTATAAGTAAGGAAATGTTTCATTCTAATGATGTTAAGGGCTTAATGATTTCTGATCCATCAAGTTAGTAGGGTAATTAAAATAGATAATTAATTAATTCAATTAATTAATGATTTGGGTTGATTAATTTTAGTAATTAAGGATTTGAATTTATTAATTAATGAAGGTTTAAGTTCATTTTTTAAGTTTAAATTATGTAGAATGATCAATGGATGGTTTGGTAGGTTATTATTTAATGTAATTAACAAAATATAATTACTTTGTGAAATTAATCAAGATAATTAATTAAGGAATAATTAATTTATTTAATGAAGTAAATAACAAGGTAGATAATTACCGGTTGAGGTAAATCAAAAGTGATTAATACGTGAGGTTCAGTAAATGATTAATTATTTAATGTAATTAAATTAGATTAGGGTAAACTGAAATGTAAATGGAAAATCATTCATTTATATAATCAATGACGTGATAAAAGATTGATTTATTAAGATTAATAAATCAAAAATAAGTGACTTATGAGAAGTTAATATATAAGTAATTAAGGATTAATGTAACTAAAACAGTTAACTAGTTCATGAAGAAATTAAGATTTCTTATCGTTTTGGTTAAGAATAATTAACATGGTGAAGTTAATTAAAGATAGGTGCTTGAATGAAATTGAAGGATAATTAATCCAGGTTGATTAATTCAGATGAATATTGAAGGGATGATTGAATTATTTGATTTGAAATTAATAAATTGACATGTAAAGAAATCTAAGTGATTGAGGTTAGAAATTCAATTAGAATTAATTGAATTAATTTGGAAGTGATCAAATTTGTTGTGGATGATTGGATGGTATTGGAAGCTTTGAATGGGTTGATATCTATGATATGAAATGTTGTGTATTTCATTTGGATAACTTGGGTTAGGATGACATGAGACTCGAAGAGACTGGGATCGGGTATTAGGAAATACCCAAAACCACTTTGAATTTTTATAGATTGGTATGTAAAATCTATATGCTGGAGTGAAGTGATTTGGAGGAATTGGACTATTTTAAATCTAAATCTTGGGTATTTAGAAACTTATATGTGAAATAAGTGATGTCTAAAATAAATTGTGGCTTTGTGAATTGATATGAGTTATCCGGGTTTTATATAAGTTGTATGCTTTGTATTCCATATTAAATGGGTTTACTCACGCTGGTTTCCAGCCTGACCCGGATGTTACTTTGATGTAATGCTCGAGTCTGATCGAGTATTACAGATTTTCAGGTAAGGACGTTCTGGAGCTCAGGAGGCGAGCTGGATGGCAAGAACGCATAGAATATTTCTGCTGTAATTATATTATTGTAAATCTGAGGCATGATAATTGTATATCCAGTGTCTGTATAAATGTTAACTCTGACGTATTTAAATGTAATCGACAAATATAATATTCTTTTGTAGGCTATTATTATTTATTATATTTTATTTGTTGCGAATGTGAGATGTTGATGTTTTTCTTCTTCTTCTTCTTCTTCTTCTATCTCTTTCTTCTTTTTCATAACTATCTGGAATTTTCGGGTTTGAAAATTTCAGGTCGTTACATTTGGTATCAGAGCTGAAAGGTTAAGCGAGAACCTTGGCTCTGGTGGGAATTACTCATTAAATAGAGTCCGTAGTACTCTAGAATGGGTTGAGTGTGTGTGTATATATATATATGTATGTATGTATGTATATATGAGAGCGTACTTGTTATTTTCTTATATAAAGGTAAGTTTGAAATGGATTCAAACTAAAATTTAATCTTGAATTTATAGAAGTAAGAATAATATAGAAAGGAATTGGTATCTAGATATGATTACCTTGAGTATTATCATAAATAGTTATTGTGTTTAATGATGTTATATTTGTTATTAAGTAAGCCAAATGAAGTAAATTTATAAGATGAGTATAACTTTTAAATTAAAGTAGGTTTAAAATAATTGTGAAGTTTTAAAACCTAAGTCTAGAAACCATCAATTGTTTCAAAGAGTTAAAGAAAATAATAATAATAAATTTCAGACTATTTTGAATATAGTCTTATTTTAAAACAAGAAATGTTGGAAGATTTTTAAGGGATTTGTTTTGAAATTAAAACCAAGGGTGGTTTAAAATTTTAAAAGTAGCCTGGTGCGTAAAGGAAATAAATATGAAAATAAACTCTAAGGTTGAGTTTTGAATTTTCCTTGGAATGTGCTGTGAAACCCAAAGTGAAGCAAGTTTTAAACTTAGGTGGATAGGTTATTAATCGGAAGATAAATTTGAGATTGGAATTGAATTAGTTCAAAATTGAATTTGATTTAAATTAATTGGATTTGTGATTGAAGATGGATAAATTTAAAAATTTAAATGGGAAATTTGAATTGGATTAAATTGACATGATTTGAAATTAAAGTGGATTCAATTTTAAATTCGTCCAAATTTATTTGAATAATTTGGAACTGTGAATAAAGTTGAACAGGATTAAAAATAAAATGAAATTGATTTGAAGTTGGAAAGAAATTGAGAATTAATTCAACTTGAATTGGGAATAAATCAAGTCCAATGAAAATTGGAGTTATTTAAATTGGGATTGGTTCAATTTAAATGGAAATGGAAATGGAAATTTAAATTGAATTGATGAGAATGGAGATTGGGAATTGAACCGTTTTGACTCTGGACTATTTTTAATATAAATGGTTTTAATATAAACTTATTTTCCAAACTATTAAATATATACAACCTTTCTTTCTTAAATCCAAATTATTTTATACTTGTTTTACAATTATTTTTGGGGCTATATAATCATTTTGTAACTGTTTTATAAACTAATTACTGTTTTTCAATTATTTCACAAATTAATTACTATTTTACAACTATTTTGCAATTATCTAAAATTTCTGAAACTTTTCAGCTATTTCTCAACTATTTTACAATTAGTTAACTATTTTACAGCTATTTTGCAAACTAATAATTATTTTTCAACTACTTATCTATTTTTAAAATTTTCAAGCTATTTTCTAAAAATAAACTGGTCGGAGTCCAAACTGGTATTGATTAAATACCCAACTGAGATAAGGATTGAAGTGATAATTCAATGGAATTGAGGCAATTGTAAATAAGTGAATGAAAATTTAGGAATGTGAACAGAAAGAGAAATTCATTTGGCTAATAGTCAATGAAAACAAATACGTAGGATGTACGTATATTATTCTATTCGCATAGTGATTTGATCCAGATTCGAGCATAGAATTTCGAGATAGTTTATCGATCCGAGTTGGGATTCTTCGCTCGATTTTCGATGGCGAACCTGGATATGGATTGTTGATTGGTTCTGGATATTCTCTATCATAGTTATCACTATGCAAGGAGAATGACGGTTTCTAACAAGAAACCAGATCTGTGTCCACACTAGGAAGTCGGGTGGACGATACTAGTTCGAAAGTGAAATTGTGTGATCGAGTGAGCGATCAGATTGGTATAGCGTACAGATGATATTTGTACATCGTACGAATTTGAATGAAATTGATATTGAAAAGAGTAATCAAATTGGAATATTTGTTTTTGAATAAACAAAGTTTGATATCTTTGTTATATAAGATAAATCTCCCCTTGTTAAATCTATTGTCGGAAGAAAAGGATTTTTGAAGGTGTTTGAAGTATAAAAGGAGTTTTATACAAGTTTGAAAGGATCCAAAGTTCTTAAATTTGATATATATCTATATATATAAAGGATCTTATAAGGATTTTGGATAAAGGTTTTGGAAACCTTTGGATTTGGAAAGGCTTTTGATTTTTGGGTAAAATTAATATTGAAATTTGAAAAGCCTAGTTTGAGAATTATCGATTTTGTGTAAAGGAGCTTTGTATGAGATCATACTAGGTGTATGATTTGAAAGATACTATATTATGTGTATAGTATAAAGCGTTTTGATGATGGATCTGGGGAAAAAGGCGCTCCCTTGAAATGAACTTATCAGGAGTGCCACCGGTTGGTGCTGCCTTGAGCCCGAAGGGGGTTCTAAAGTTGATCCTGTGAGGAGTCCGGACAAACTAGTTCCTGGGGATTATGAATAGTGTATACCATAGCGAAAGTCTTGTGTGCCGCTGAGAGCCAACAGTCTGCGTTTGATTTTATATCGGTAGAGTGCGACCTATGTAGGAGTGGAGAAGTTTCATTTTGACAGCGAAAATCGTGTGTGCCGCTGAGAGCCAACAGTTACATAGACTTTTGCTGCGATGGCAACGTAACCCTGGAATGTAACTGCGATCTGTTGTGGGTTCCATGGCGTAATCGGGGGGCGCGGAGTGCCTACAGTTACATGGACTTTTGCTGCGATGGCAACGTAACCTAGGGTGTAACTGCGACCATGGATGGGAGTGATGATCTCCAGAGCATTTTCGCCAAAGATATATCCTCTATTTTCAAAAACCGTTTTCTATATTTTCAATAAAATTATTTTCTCAAGTATTTTCACTGGGTGTTGAAAACGGGTTTACCAAGTACTTATAGATTTTCAGTCCTATGCCTGATCAATGTATGACTAAATTTCTGTGAGAACAAGGATGGACTGGTTGAGACATCGAGTTATAAGAAGTATTTTTATAAAAAGCTATTTTAAATAGTACTATGTGAATTTAAAAGAATTTCTAAAATTTTAAAATAAAAGTGTTGGAATTTTGAAAAAAGAAAGATGAAAGAAAATCCAAACTGGAATTATATAAAAAATTTGAACTGGGAAAAATTTAATGAAGTGATTTTTGTAATAAAATCGAATATTGATTCAAAAATTGGAAGTAAGCTTATTAGCTAAATAATTATTTGATAGAGTATGTTAATAAAATTTAACTCGGTTAAATAAAATGGGTTGTAAGTTAATAATGGAGTTTGAAAATGAATTCGAATTGTGAATAGAATTCGACTTGGATTTGATAATGATTTAAATAAGAAGAGATGTTGTACAAATAAAAATAAAATAGAGTTGGATTGAAATAGTGATGGGTTGAATTACAAATAAAATTCAAGTGGGTTATAAGTAATATTTAACATAATTTGCAAGTAAATGAGATATAATGAAAATGTTGTCAAATATAATGAAAGTGAATTATACTAGACATGGTTTGAGTTGCAAACAAAACCCAGATAAGTAGAAATAAATTGAGAATGGCTTTGTATTAATAAAATAATTTCGCAAATGAATTAAGTAAGTGAATTAAAAATATAAAATGGGCTAATGGAATTAAATAATAAATGGATGAAGTCTGATTGAATAAAAATTGAATCAAAGTTTTAATTGGAATTGGATTATCAGAATGGACTTAAGTTATGAGACAAATTAATTTGAAGCAAAATTACCTAAATAAAAGCTTGGTTTCAAGGAAGAATAGTAGACCATTAAATAAGGATTTGGGTTAATTTTATCTGAAAAATGGATATTAATGTAAGAAATGAGTATTGTCAACCTCAATTAAACAGTTTTAAAATGAAACCAATGCAGAGATGAAATGAAATGCATTTGTGTGGTTGGTGAATAAATTAGAAATGAAATGGAATTAAATACAGAATGAGTAGAAAATTAATTTAAAGTAGTTATAAACTAAAGTAGATACTCTATTAAGCAAATATCGTCGAAATTGCATAAAAATAATTGTCGTTTGGCGTGAACAAAAGTAATTAAAATTCTATGAGTCGATAGAGATTAAATAAAATTGATTTTGAATCATTTGAAGTGAATATGAGTTTGTTCGGATTAAAAATAAATTGAACATAAGAAATTAGTTGTAAACCATTAAAATTGAATGAAATAATATATAAATTTGGTTGGAAACAATTGGATTGGCTTTAAATCATATAAATCACTTATGGTAAGCGTTTGGTGTTTGATGCTTTTGTAATTCTTGTGTTTTGCCATTAAAGTAAGTGAAATGCTAATAAATTCTCTATATATGGCACTTACATATTTAAATTGAGTAATTACAGGTACCGGAAAGCCGTTTGGCTGGATTTGGTTGCGCTATTTGCTAAAATAAATAAGCCGCTTGCTTAAAATGCTAATAAAGGTACGCCTACGCAATAAAAATAGGAAATATGAACTGTTTTTGCCTTTTCCGACCGTGTGGGTCGATGTATATATATTTATAGCTCTTGTCAAATTGAAAAAGCTCCTCCGTAAAAAGAAGACTTTGTCAAAAAAATTCGAAAATTTTGGGAGTTAGAAATTTTTTGAAATTTTTTGGAAAATTTTTGTTAGCAATAAAACGATTTCAAATTTGAAACCAAAATAAATTAGTGAATGAAACTAATTTAAAATAACTATATGAATCAGTTATAAACGGAAGATAAAATTTAATATTCAAAACTAAAGACAAATTGAAATCATATTGAAATGGGAAAAACTAATTTGAAATAGATATGAAACTTCTGTAAGGAAATGTATGAAAAGATTTGAAAAGGCTATGATTGGATATTATTGCTAGGAAAGTTATGCAGGTATTATAAACAGAAGAAAACTGGATTTGATATCAGAAGATAAATTTGAATTGCCCGACTAAAAAGGATGTATTTAAATTTTTGTATAAAATTGGATTTGGTTTTTTATATAGCCACTTGGCTTTTTGTTTTCTTTTGGAAATTGGGAGCCCATAGAGGCCTTTTGTAGTCGTACCGAGCTAGCCACGCAAAGGTGACGCTGGCAAAAATTTTCGGAAATTTAGGGAGTTAGAAATTTTTTGAGAAAGTTTTGATAATTTAAATTTGGATATAAATTTAGATTTGAATAAATGAAGTAAATAATGTTGTTGGAAACTATGGAAGGTTTTGGAAAGTTGATTGAGGTAATAGTGGGTCTTTAATAAAGGGTATGTTAGGGTAAGTGGATAAAACTGTTGGTTTTGGAGAAAAAGTAAACGGGTATTGGTCCATTCTTCCTAATTAGTAATTCCGGGGACGAAATTCTTTTAAGGAGGGGGTGTGACGACCCAGAATTTTTAACAATTTAAAAGGAAATAATTAAATTGATTTTAAACATTTAAAAATTAATTTTAACTTGAATTCAAGATATCAATATTTACTTGATAATAAAATCATTGAATTATATAGTTTAAGTATTGAATTTAATAATTGAAATTGGGTAAATTGTTGAATCTAAAATTTCTAAGCCTGTTTAAATAATTTGAGGGCTTATAAAATTTATAATGTTGATACTGAAGATAATAGAATGGTAGAAATTAAATTTAAAGGTGATTTGTTTAATTTTAATAATATATCGTTTAAATCAATAATTAAAAATAGCCTTTCGAGACACAGTCTTGGAATTCAACGAAACCAATTCCATTGGATCCGAAATAGTTAGTTATTATCGGATTTCAATTTTCGTAGCGATCGGAGTTGTCGTTTGACCCTGGCAGCTCAAAACGCTTAGAAACTATTTTAATCATTTTAATTTAAAATTGATCGTTTAGTTCCGTAACTCGCGCATACGATCAAATTAGCCTCCGAAACACGTTCCATTGTGTTCGGAATGCGGGTAAAACCTTATAAACGTCTGTTAGCATGTCCGATTCGGGGTTCGGGATTTCGCGTTGTACAACGCGAGATATTTTCAATATTCTATTATATTATACACGCGTACTCGAGAAGCTTCTCCAACTCTATAACTTATCCCCGACCCCTCTCTAACCTTTAAAACAGAAAACCAAAATTCAATAAAAAAAGAGAAAGAAAAAGATGGCGACGCGGTCTTAATCGAGCTCGAACTCGATGGCGTAGAGGCGTAGTCGCGTAGGAAAAGGGGGAAAGCTCGACTTCATGCCATTCGATTTTGGGGCCGCGATGATGGGTTCGCGTACGCGCGCGTGAAGCCAGGTCGGCAATTTCATGCGATTTCAAATCGTGATGTGATGTTCTCGAGCTCGCGTGGCAGAAATTGGGGATGGTCGGTCTCGATGGAAGCTGAGCCGAAGCCGTGTTCGATGTGAGTCGCGAGAAGAGGCGGCGATTTAGGGCGAGTCGCGCAAGTGCATGTAGCTTCTGAGGGGTTCGCGACCCTTGCGATAGCGGAAGACGGCGAAGCAGTGAGTATTTCATTAGTTTGATTATTTGATTTGGCATTCATGCTTCTGTAAGTATGAATATTTCTGTTGCTACATTTTGTTCCTGTTATGAATTGCTGAAATGCCTTATTACAACATTTTATTAGCATTGTAAATTTAATGCATTCAACAATATTTAACAAGTGTCATAACTGATCACTCAACAATCAAATTTTAACCCTATAGAACATGTAAAACAGAAAGAAATGATGTAGGAGTATAGATATTGGAACATCTATACGAAGTTAGTTTAAAATTTTAATTATTAGATAAATTAAATTTTAGTTTAAAATGATTCATTGGTAAGTAGAATTTATAAATTGTAATACAATTGTTCGATTTTGTAAAATTTTAATAAATCGTATAACTGTTTATACAAGGTTTAAATCTGAAGGAAACAAATCGAGATCGGATTTGGATTGCAAAATCAAAGGTGAGTAAATCTCACTCTGTTGGATTTATATTTAAATTTAAGTGGTTGAATTTAAATAATTGGTTGGATGAATAAATTATTGGATGTGTACTGATGATGAGGTGACTTTGGTTTTGGTTGGATCTCGAGTTAATTGTGGGTTGACTCGAAGTATTCGGGGTTTTAAATTGTTTTAGATTTAAGTTATAAATAAGGAAATGTTTCATTCTAATGATGTTAAGGGCTTAATGATTTCTGGTCCATCAAGTTAGTAGGGTAATTAAAACAGATAATTAATTAATTCAATTAATTAATGATTTGGGTTGATTAATTTAGTAATTAAGGATTTGAATTAATTAATTAATTAATGAAGGTTTAAGTTCATTATTAAGTTTAATTAATGTAGAATGATCAATGGATGGTTTGATAGGTTATTATTTAATGCAATTAACAAAATATAATTACTTTATGAAATTAATCAAGATAATTAATTAAGCAATAATTTATTTATTTAATGAAGTAAATAACATAGTAGATAATTACCGGTTGAGGTAAATCAAAAGTGATTAATATGTATGGTTTAATAAATGATTAATTGTTTAATATAATTAAATTAGATTAGGGTAAATTGAAATGTAAATGGAAAATCATTAATTTATATAATCAATGACGTAATGAAAGATTGATTTATTAAGATTAATAAATCAAAAATAAGTGACTTATGAGAAGTTAATATATAAGTAATTAAGGATTAATGTAACTAAAACAGTTAACTAGTTCATGAAGAAATTAAGATTTCTTATCGTTTTGGTTAAGAATAATTAACATGGTGAAGTTAATTAAGGATAGGTGCTTGAATGAAATTGAAGGATAATTAATCCAGGTTGATTAATTCATATGAATATTGAAGGGATGATTGAATTATTTGATTTGAAATTAATAAATTGACAAGTAAAGAAATCTAAGTGATTGAGGTTAGAAATTCAATTAGAATTAATTGAATTAATTTGGAAGTGATCAAATTTGTTGTGGATGATTGGATGGTATTGGAAACTTTGAATGGGTTGATATCTATGATATGAAATGTTGTGTATTTCATTTGGATAACTTGAGTTAGGATGACATGAGACTCGAAGAGGCCGGGATCGGGTATTAGGAAATACCCGAAACCATTTCAAATTTTCATAGATAGGTATGTGAAATCTGTATGCTAGAGTGAAGTGATTTGGAGGAATTGGACTATTTTAAATCTAAATCTCAGGTATTTAGAAACTTATATGTGAAATAAGTGATGTCTAAAATAAATTATGGCTTTGTGAATTGATATGAGTTACCCGGGTTTTATATAAGTTGTATGCTTTGTATTCCATATTAAATGGGTTTACTCACGCTGGTTTCCAACCTGACTCGGGTGTTACTTTGATGTAATGCTCGGGTCAGACTGAGTATTACAGATTTTCAGGTAAGGACGTTCTGGAGCTCAGGAGGCGAGCTGGATGGCAAGAACGCATAGAACATTTCCACTGTAATTATATTACTGTACATCTGAGGCATGATAATTGTATATCCAGTGTAACAGCCCACAAATCCGTACCCCTTGAGTCAACTCTATTCTACCTAAATCGACTCAAGTTGTACAGAAATACGAACCGTTTGGGTTATAGAAGAAGAGGTAGAAGAAGAAAATTGAAATCAACAACAGAATCTAACCATCGCAGCGGAATAAAATATAATAGATAATATATGATCTTTACTCAAAATCAAATATATCTGCTTACATATTTCACATCATCAGAGTACATCAATCACAGCTCAACACCAATAACATACAACTGAATACACATCAACTCAACACAACGGAATATATATATACAAGTACGGGAGTACGTATCGTCATCCTGCCCGTCTCCTAAGATCCACAGCATCATATCCTGTATTCTATAATACTCGGTCTGACCCGAGCATTACAGTTAAATAACACCCGAGTCAGTCTGGAATACCAGCGTGAGAAAATCACACCCAATTGATTATTAAAGTTTCAAAAATCCTTTGAAAATAAAGCATCTCGTAAGACCATGCCACAAATAAACATGTCGGGTTTTTACCTTACGATAGCTAAAACAATTTTTATAGAAATCCTCTGATATTATAATAGGGTCTATATACAAATACTTATAAAATAGCCAAAATTGTTACATCTATTAAATTCCAGTTACTAGCCACAGAGTGGGTAATACAAACAAAACTCGTACAAGGCTCGTAGGGAGAATGGATTTCCAACTAATGACTAGGCACTGGGGTACCACCTGTCACAGTACGGGGCCTAGATCACCGTACCAAGGAGTACGCCCGCTCCCCTGCAACACAAGGCCGGAACCATCCCTTACTGGACAGTCCCGAGTGAGATCACCCCGCGGTTGGGATCAACAACCGCCCACTAAGCCGAAATAATAAGGGACATCTAGACTGGAATGACCTCACCCTGCTTGGGTGCTACCCACCTCGCCATGTGCATAGCCCCTGATTTTCAGTCATTCCCATTTGATGAGGCTTGAGGCTAAGAGTTACCTTTATAGAACATATTTCTTAGAATGCCCATCGTCCACATGACGATGTTTCGCAAGCATTCATCCATACAAGTCCGTTCCGGATTCGAACGGAACCGAAGGCACTATTCCTACTACATCCATTTTGAAAATATCCTCAGGATTAGTAGCGACTAGCCCTTGCACTTCACTGCTCCATCTTCGAATCCAAACACGTTTCACGAAACGCTCAAACCGAATCGAAGTGGTTTTCGAGAAATAAATCTCGATCCCGGTCTCTTCGAAACGATGAACGTATTTGTTCAGTATTGATAGTCGGTTATTTAACTATCAATTTCTATCTACAAACATCCAACAAACAATAAATAATCTTCCAAATTATTTATTACCTCAAAAATATCTTCACAAGATATATTTCTATTTTCAATCCTTTGAAAACAGTTTCAAAACCACCTTTCCTTTCAGAATAAACTTTCCCAAATATTTTCTATCTCCTCTGAAATCACCAAGCACAAAAATAGATTTTTAAAATAATTTAAAACACTTTACTTTGAAATATATACTTTAAAACACTTAGGATAAAACTACTTAATATAATTTGTTAAAAATACATACTATATGAATTTGATAAAATAAGGTTACTTTACAAAACGTAAAACCAGGTTTTCACTTTTAAAACAAATACTAAGTCACTTTTAAATAATTAATGCTATAATATATTAAAAGGAAATACTTGCTTTAGAAATTAAATATTAGAAATAATAAATTTTACAAAACGCGATTTCTTTAAAAACAACTTTAAAACATTTAATTTATATTTACAAATTTACTTTTAAAACATGTACTTGGCTATCCAGAGAATATTCTAACTTCAATCATTTAAATCAATTTTCCAAATTGATTTCCGATTTATTCCATTTGAAATAAATCTCTTTACTTACTTAGTTCATTTCAAAATTCATTAATTATAGGTTATTTATTTTTGTTATTATCCTCCGTTTGATTTTAAATCCTTCAACGGAAATATACAAATTCCAGATTTTCTCAATTTCTTCCGTTTTCCTTTCAATAATTTAAATCTTAAATTTTTAAATAAATGTTTTGTTCTCATAAATAATAACACTACAGTATAAAATTCATTTAACTTCCTGTTATTCAAAATTTACTTTTTATGCTCTAGTTTTATTTATTAAAACTTCACAGTCACTTTGTTTCTTTCCAATGCATTCTACAATTTATTCCACAATTATTTTACTTGCAATTTCACTTCTTTTATTTTCATTTCCAAAATCAAATTTATATTTTTGGCAATTCATTATACCCAATTACATCCAATCAAACCATAGCATTTAATATTCCACTATAATTCATCATAGAATATCAATATAATCACAATTGAGGGAATTAAACGATTTAAATAAATGTTGAGGGATCCAGTTGGATCCCTCCAACCTGTTTTCCCTGCATCCACAGATGTTAGCACAACATAATATACCAATTCCAGAATATATTATACTATAGCATATCAATCAGTTTCAACCATTCAAACAATTATTTAAATTTAATCATTTAAATTTAAATTAAATGAGTGAGATTAACTCACCTTTGCCTTTTATTTGCCACCATATCCATCTCGACTTGTTTTTCATGACCTTGAACAAACATTAGATTATTTTATTAATATTCGAACTAATCGAGAAACCAGTTACCGTTTAAGAAATTTAACTTTATCCAAGAATTAAAATTTGAGTAATGACTTAATTTTAAACTAATTTCTTTTTTTCCAGATCTTTTAGTAACTAATTTAAATAGGTTAGTTAAACCATTTTCTTTTTTCACCAAATCCAATATTAAAATAAAATAATCTGTTTCAATTAATAAATAAAATAACTTGCTGTTTTAAAATATTTTTATTTTATTTCTTTTTTTAGAGCCTTATACATATATATCCGTTAATATACTTCTTAATTACTATGATTATACCAACAGATCTATGCTAAACTTAACTAACAGAATATACCTTCACCAAATCGCTGACGAACAGCCTGCATCTTCCCCGATTGACACTCTCAACAAACCCATGCTTACAAATTTTGAGTTCGAACCTGTTGACAGCATGAAGAGACGAACTCCCCAAGCACATGCCCAAATTTGCAAGCACCCACACGTCGCCTGAAACACTCTCAATATCCTCCTCGTTAACTGGAACGATGACAGATCTCGATCAGTTCGGCCATGCTTCCCAAACTCAAGCTCGAGTTTCCCACAATCGTGCTTCGATTTCCCCCTTAACCCCTCTTCCTCTTTACGACCTTGCAAGTGCGTGCGATTCTCGAATCGATGTGACTCAAGGAAACTCAGTCGCCCCCTCCCTGAATTCGAACGTGACCGCATCGTACGAGCGATTGGAAAATCTCGCGCTCGAAGAAAGGATTTGAAGGAACGAGCTCGCGTCCTATTCGAATGGAGGAGAATTAAAGGCCGACCATAATTGATTTATATTATTTTTTTTTCGGTTTACAGATTTGGAAATTAATGGCTTCGGCCATTGTTGATTTTCGAAATACAAGGGGTTAATGAAAGTGATTTTTTTTAGTTCTGGTATGCTCTAGCGTATATACAAAGGCAAGACACGAAATTGAGGAGAAAGTAGCGTGCTGGGGAATGGATTGAAAATGGCGTACACAAGAAGCCTGATGAAGGAAATTAAATTTCATTAAATCATTATCAATTAAATTTTCAGCGCACTTATATATCGTACACTCACACTAACTCCGATTAATAGGAAATTTGAAATCCGATAATAATTCAATATTACGGACCCAATGGATCTGGTTTTGTCAAATTCCGAGACTGTGCCTCGGAAGGCTATTTTTTTAAATTCAATTTAAACGATATATTTTTAAAACTTAACAAATCACTGTTAAATTTAATTTTACAACTTCTATTATCTTCAGTATCATCAATATAAATTTTACAAGCCTTCAAATTATTGTTTTATAGGCTTAAAAATTCGAGATTCAACAATTCACTCAACTTCTAATAACTAAATTCTATTATTTAATTATCAAACAAATAGCGATATTTGTAATTCCAGTTAAAATTATTATATTGAATATTTAAATTAAATTAAATATCCCGATTTTAAATGCTTTAAAAATTCCGGGTCGTCACATACAGTGTCTGTATAAATGTTAACTCTGATGTATTTAAATGTAATCGACATATATAATATTCTTTTGTAGACTATTATTATTTATTATATTTTATCCACTGCGAATGTGAGATTTTAATGTTTTTCTTCTTCGTCTTCTAGCACTTTCTTCTTTTTCATAACTATATGGAATTTTCAGGTTTGAAAATTTCGGTTCGTTCCCCTCACCCCTCAAGGTCTTTCCTTTCCAAAGGCCTTGTCACTTTGCTAATCACCTTACCACTTTTGTATTTTTGTAATTCGTGTTATAAAATTTAGTATTGTTTCACGATATGCTTCAGCATCTAAATCAGGAAAATACCATATAAAACATTTTCAAAAAACAAAGCAAACGAAGCAAAACCAAAGTAAACAAAAAGTCAGACCATTATGAAAAACACCATTAGATCTTAATCTAACCTCCAATTTTAATAAACTTACACATCTGACCAACATAAATTTAAGTAGCCGCTAATTTGATCTGATTAGCCATTAAGCCCAACAAACCATTTTTTGTTGCGCTGTTATTTATTGAAATAATCTTGTCAAAATATAAAGTATGATTTTTGCTAAGTTTAACACACACAGTCATGAATGTCAGAGTCCAGTCGAGCAGTCATTAAAGATTGATATTTTTGTAGCCACATTATGTATTGTATTCCTCGAGTAATAATTCAAAAAATACTGCTACATCACAATCCATTTATATAGCATAGTACTTTATTTGTTATACAACACAACATTCAACCATTATTTACCGCCATCGTGTACGTATGACCTAAAAAACAGAGTAAATGTGCCCGTGACTTTGACAATGAAGACATATTTATGGAACTCACTCTGATTCCTTAAACTAAATTATTGTATATCCACAAATAACAAAAGGATAGAATTTTGTATTATGTGAGAAAAGCTTTGGCAATATCTGTAATTACATATGCTTTGGATGTCATTTGCCTTGGACCAATATGTCATTATGTTAGTTTCTTTCATATCATAAAATAGAGATGCTAAAGAAATTCACGTAGTTATTTCATGGAAATGATGGATTAAAGCCATAAATTGAATTGTAGCTTCTTGTAACAACCCGCATATTTATCGAGTTTGTATTTAAATATTTTATTTAAATATTAACTCGTTAATCGGATTTTGGTCCGAAAAGCTACTTTTTGCAAACGGTCAAATTAGGACTCGAGATCACTTCCATTGAGTTTGAAATGTCGTTTACAACTTTTTAAGTATAAACATCGATAGGTTTGGAGTTAGTGAAATTTCACTAACTTTTCCCGCTTTGGACTTTGGGTTAGTTTAGCCTATTAAGCCCAAGTTCCAACCCTCTTCTCCTCACTCTTCATAAATTTCCTAACTAATCAAGCTTTGGCATTATGGTGGAGGGAATGGGAAATTAAAACTCCAAGCACAAATTCAATTGCAAATCCAACATTCAACTCCAAATTCAAGTAGAAGATATTGGATTCAAGCTTTGGATTGCTTCTCCTTGCTTTCAAGCTTCATCTTCATAAACTTTAGTGCAAAGGTGAGATTTTTATCTCACAATTCTAGCCTATAACTATATTGGACTGTTGGGAATGATTCCCTATCATTTTTGCATGCATGTTAGCATTTGGTTTGGATTGGATTGGCGAAAAACTCCAATTTTTAGCGTTTTGGTGAATTTTCTGCACTTAGGTCGTTCTGGCCATTTTTAGGTCGTTCGGAGTTAAGTCGTTCGTCCATGGGTCGTGAGTCGTTCACGAGTTAACTTTAGGTTGTTCGGAGTTAAGTCGTTCGTCCATGGGTCGTGAGTCGTTCACGAGTTAACTTTAGGTCGTTCTGGAAGAATTGGCACTTCGGAATTAGGTCGATCACGAGTTAAGCCTTAAGTCGTAGGTCGCTCACGAGTTAGGCCTTAAGCCGTAGGTCGCTCGCGAGTTAAGCTTTAAGTCTTAGGTCGTTTCCGACCTATAATCTCTAGGCAAACCTTAGGTCGCTCGTCCACTAAGTCGGCCTGGTTTATCTCGTAGGTCGTCTCCGGCCTAAGCTCCTGATAAGTCGTTCGAGTTAGGTCGTTGGGCCATTTACCTTAGGTCGCTCGTCCACTAAGTCGGCCTGGTTTATCTCGTAGGTCGTCTCCGACCTAAGCTCCTGATAAGTCGTTCGAGTTAGGTCGTTGGGCCATTTACCTTAGGTCGCTCGTCCACTAAGTCGGCCTGCTTTATCTCGTAGGTCGTCTCCGACCTAAGCTCCAGATAAGTCGTTCGAGTTAGGTCGTTGGACCATTGACCTTAGGTCGCTCGACTCTGTTAAGTCGTAGGTCGTTAGACCTTAGGTCGTTCGCCTTCCTTAAGTCGCTCGACCCCTCCACACTAGGTCGCTCGGCTTGCTTGAGTCGTAGGTCGTTGGACCTTAAGTCGCTTGCCTCCCTTAACTCCAGTTAGGTCGCTCGGCCATTGTGTTAGGCCGCGTGAACCCTTAGGTCGTTAGACCTCATTTTGCTTTAGGTCGTAGGCCGCCTGTCTTCACTTAGGTCGTACCGTTTTGGACGGGGCGTTGCCCCGCACCCCGCCGGGGGCGCTGCCCCCTGGACCCCCGCGACCTGACCGGGCAGGTCGAACCCCGTAAGCGGTGGCGTTGCCCCCGCACCCCCACCTTGGGGGGTTGCCACCCCCCCTGGACCCCCCCTCCGTAGGGGATCTTATCTGAAAAACATTGAGCTGATTTCCCTGGATTTTATTCACATCTCCGTATGTGATTTTTGTGACTGATTGTTTCTACAATTGCTTCTGTGTTTTGTCACTTTATAATATAAAGGTTTCAATACTAGTAGTAAATATCAAAACTCTTTTAACAAACAATTTCAACTCTATTTTTAATAACAAAGTTCTTTTCTTAAACCGTTTTCCAATCTATTAGTATATACAAGCCTTTACCTCACTCGGATGAGAAATCTAATTAAACGACTTAGTAAAACAAGTGGTATGAAACGCTTGCGTTCACTTCGTCGGTTAATTCTTGGACTTGTTCGATTGAACCTCTTGTGACAATTTTATCAGTGAAGATTTACAGTTTGTTCGTAAATATTTAAGTTAAGCAAGTGGTTATGGGACATGAAGCTAAACTTCTATATTTACTAGCTTAGTGTAATTGACACTTCTCGTTGATCTTGATGATCGCTTTATGAATTAGACTAGCAATTGCGCGATGTCTCTTTCATTGCAAGGTTAGACTAGACACCACTTGTGTGATTCCATTCACACATACCTTTCTGCTTTTTGGTTAGTCTTGACCTCAATCTGTGTGATTCCATTCACACATGCGGGGTAGCTCCCCTTGGTCTTCGGACCGTCATGTGATAGGCCTCTTTCCCTTTTTATGATTTCTGGATTTCTCGTGTTGATTTCTGGAATTTATGTCATTGACTTGTTATGAGTACAAGTTTAGGGTATGATGCCCTCTTCGAATCTTTGAGAAGATTCTTGTGATATTGATTATCTCTTATTGATTGATCTTCTGTTGATCATTATTTACATACTTATAGTGGTATGTCGTTATGGATGTTTATGTTTATGCCATATCTTTTATGTTATATCATGTCATCTGATATTTATAGCTAGACTGATCCGTTTATTATTTCCTTAAATAATACTCGGGTCAGACCGAGATGTTACAGGTGCTTCTGCTTGACTTCTTCCCAGGGATTCATCACTCTGACTTTTGGCTAACTGTTTAGATTAGCAGTTTTTGTTGTATACACTTGAGATATAGACTCATAGTTGTATTCTTTTGTATAGCACGTGTTGCTATTCTTTTGTATTATCGTGGATCTTACTGACCACTACTCTGATGTACACTTTCATGTGTTAGTTATATATTCATATCTTCTTCCGCCTTTGTGATATGGATATCTGTGACTGATTTGTGATATGATTATTTCTATGTTTGTTTCCGAAGATTATTTATAGCCACCGTGTGATAAGCAATTACATGGATGGTCGCTCCTCAACAGCCTTATTCTCCGTGCTAGTTGACAGCACTACTCCGGAGTGTTCTTAGCTAGCGTGGGTATAGAGGTGGGGCGTCACACTTCTAGCCTCAAATTATTGTTACTTAATTAAACAAAACAATCTTTTATGCATACCTTAGCAAACTCATAGTAAGAGGTTGTTCCCTTGTGCGTCATGATAAGAATACACTTTAGCACCAGAAATAATCCTAATAATCAAAAGAGCTGCATATATAAACATAGAAAAAGGTAGTTTAACTTATCAGAGCCATTCTCATAAAAAAATATAAGTATTTAAAGTATATATATTACGACATAGCTAGAGTTTCAACCACATTGTAAAACAAAATAGTTTGAATTGAAAGCTTAATTAACTAAGTGAAATTATTCAGAAATATTTTCATGCACATTCAAATGAGATTACAATTATTACTTATTCACAGAAAAAATTAGTCGGTTTCTCCATTTTTTCACAACCGTCAAACATGTCCAAAGAACCGAGAAAATACAAAATTTTGACAATATAAATGTTTATCATGTTATATCATGAATAAGGCAAATTATATCCCTTTTTATCTCTGTTGTACAATAATGAGAGGGCCTTAAATCATTAGAACAATGTGGAGATAAGCAAACTTACTTGGATGGCTGAGCGACTGAGCTTATGAGACAACCTCTGTTGTACTATAATAGTATTACCACCAACTCATGTATCTTGTACTTTCCCATCCTCATGCCCCTCTACCATATAAACCAAAACTGCACCAACATGAAAATTATTTTTAATACAAATTATTCACATATGAATCTACTGTGAGAATCTCTAGCAGAACGTCCATTTTGCCGCGGTGAAGAGGAGGTTCGGTTGGAAGAATTTGAACTTCGCCAGCAGCATTTTGAACATGAATTAAAGAAAATGCAATTTGCTAAACGGTTTTTGGAAAACTCGTTTAGAATAATATATTTAGACCCTAAACGAATGTTAGAATACCATTTAGCGTATTTTATATTAGAAAAAGAAATTTTGATCGTTAGATTATTTTTTTGTAAAACCGTCTAAACACTGACTGGTTTTGGAAAAACCATTAATTATCAATGCTCAAAAGAAAGTTGGAGCAACTTCCACCTTACCTGCTTCATCACTCTCAAATTTGAGCTGTTAGTGCACGATGAATCAATATGAAGTTGGAATTCCTCCCACTTTGAGTTTCCTCCAATTGCTACAGAGATGCTCTAATTAAGATAAACCAATGGTCATTGCACAATCAAATATTACATCTTGTCTCTATGATGATGCCCCATGTAATGTGTAGAGGTCAACTAAAAGGTAAGTTCAGTTTGTTGCTTTTTAATGTTTAAGATCTTTGAGATTTCAAAATTCGAAAGCTACAATGTTTGAAACATTTTAAGTTTAAAATATATCATTTTTAAAATAAAGTTAATAATAATGAACATTTGTTACTTGAAAACTTATAAATTCATGTTTGTTTGTGATGCCTAAAAAAATATATGTTATTTGAAGATTCAAATGCATGAAACTGTTAAAAAACTCAATATTTGTTGTCGTATTTCCATATTTTCTGAGTCAGCTATTAGCTGGTTATGATTGTTATTTAAAATCCAATATGTTGCTCTTCTCGAGTTTTGTATCTGAAACATTATTATAATAGGATGGAGTATTATTATGGCATTTTTCATAGTTTTTTTAATCTTCATTTCATTCCTAGGTTTATCGTGATTATCCCTTATCAATAGAGCAAATCCAAATCGCAACCTATACATATTTCTATAGCTTGCTATTTTAAAATCCCTCTACAATCGTTGAGGAACAACAAAACATTCCAAGAATGTGTTCATTGTACTTTTATCATTCAAAATTGTCAAATAGCAATAAGTGTACAATGATTATTTAATATATTAAATTGGAAAAAACTTGTTTGTCTACCGAGATAAATAAAAGGCCTGTATCAGTATCATTATGATATCGGTATAACACATGCAAATTGAAAGGAAAAAACATTTTCGCCTACCATTTGTGTTGATTTTTTCTTCACCAAAAATAATGTATAACTATATGTATTTCACTATATACATCCTTTAATTTGTTTCTTGCAATTGGAACTAACAGAAAATACTGAACAAATGAGTATTATAATTTTAATATCAAAAATGAGTATAAGGAGAAAGATACCTTGCTTGCACCATGATATTCTCTAACTTGCTAACATGAAGCTCGTCAAGAATAAGGAATAAAAAAACTAAAAGTAAAGTAAGAAAAAGAAAGTAATGTAACAATAAAATACTTAAATAAGGATGTATAACACACCATCTTGTTAACAAAATTGTAGTGTTTGTAGACTTCTCATCAATTGCACGCAAACAACATATTGAAATAATGTGCAATATTCATGAAAGATGTTAAAGTAAATATATATAAACTCTTAATTACTTAATTTACTACTCAACGTATAGTACCTTGCTTGACTTATCATCTTCTATAAAAGTCATCCACTTATTCATCGACTACAACAGCTGGTATTTTTTAAGATTTGTAATCTGTACAGACTGGCATGGAGCAAAAAACAAATGATTTTGTTCTAAAATAGTAAAGGTTTAGGTTGAAAAAGGGACTTAAAAAACAACAATGTAATAAATGTAGATTTTTTTTAAAGAAAAAAACCCCAACGCTTGAGAAAACCAATGTTTTGATTTGCAGTTGATCCATGTAAACTCGGTAAAGAAACATAAATAGCTAAATCAGAGCTAACACAATCATACACTAAAGAAACTTAGTAAACAACAACATTCATGAACATAGACCAAAGCAGTCACACAAAAATCAAATATTGTTGCATCTTTAAAGATTCAAAACATGTTAACGCACAACAAAAAAAAAGAAATAAAATTAGTTATCACATTAAGAAGTCTACCTGAAAGTTGTACTAAGTTCATTCGATAAGATGACTTGATGCAATCTGATGCCATATACCTAAGGAAAGATAAGCAAAAAATGGAAAGTCAAATAAATCACGAAATGACTCAGCGCAACAAATTACAGTACCGTATCAGAAAAAAATAAAATAAACCTAAGTCTAAAAATTGGGGAAATTGTTCGGACAATCCAAGCTCAAGGATGCTAAAATATATAAGAAAATAGTGAATGTAAAATATGAAAAACCAAGTTACCGATACTCTTTCATTTCCGTCGGCAACATCACAGTACCATAAAAATTTTGAAACACGCTATTACAATAATACATCCATCACCCTAGTCTCACATCTGAATCACAAAAATAAAATTCATATTATGTAAAAAGGAAGAAAATATCAAAAAAGAAAATAGAAGGTTTGTGGATTTGAAATTGCTTGCCCAAATGTAACCCTGCATCACTTATGCTTAATTTTATTTGCACCTTGTATGCTATTCTGGGTTATGCTATAAACTGCACTTTCTTTGGAAATGTTGCAAATCTTTATGATTAATGCAAGTAGTAAGAGTCTATCATTGAAATGAAACTTACGAAGTAAGATGTATAATTCTTTCACTTTCGTTGAAAATATTTTTGAACTTTAAAGCATATTATCAAAATTAAAAATCATAACACATCTTATTTCGTTAGATTAAAACATCAGATAATAAAGTATATACAAAATGAGTCAATCAACAGTCTGCATCGTTCTATCTATTAATGTTTAAAAGCAGACTAAGAATATGAGCAGTAAACAAAGGTAATAGACTTCGTATAAGATGAAACAAAATCTTGTTAGGCGTGCTGGACATATTTCTAGCCAACATGTAGAGAGAATTATAAAGAGGGAAAGAAACAGAGTAATTGAAGAACACAGAATTGTCGAAAATGGCTAAATTCCAAAAACACCACCAACGACAAAATAGACAGACTGTAATCAAAAAGGAGGAAAAGCAAAGCAGAGATTACCTTCCTTAGGGAGTCGGTAATGGCGGTGGAAGAAAAGGGGCAGAGCAATCGGCTGTAAACCGCAGCCTTTCACTCCGGAGGGGACGGAGGGTGGACGATGCGTAGAGAAGTCGGCAAAAACCCACGTCCTTTTACATGTAGAGTAGGAAAAAAGGACAACGCGAAGATGCGTAAGGGAAGAAACGGTGCGAATGAATCGCCTGTAAACAGTCAATTCGTAAGGGCAAAATAATTCTGTAGGCGGTGGAATACTGGAGATTCAGCGAGCGACCATTAACAAACCCTACCTTTTTTGTTCGTAGCTGATAGATGGGGGAAGCGGAATGTGGTAGGAAAATAGAAAAATATAATACGCGACTGTTGATCTGACAAAAATCAAAATCAAAAGAGACTTTTGTGAGATTGAAATGCAGTGTAGACATAAATTTGGTGACTGTTCAGTTGCCGAATTTCAATAGGGCTTGTGTGCTTTTAAAATTGAACTCACTAATAATATAATAGTATAGATTATATATCACTTGGCCGGCAATAACTTTTCAACGTGAGAACAACCTCACATAGCTTCCTCCACGAATATTTTTAGAATCTTTAGGAACTGAAGTAATATCATTTGGCAGAAGATCTAACGATGGATTCAACTGTTGTACCGTTGATCTTACCTTCATTCAATATCATCTGAAAATTTATTCACAACCAGCAAACTCATCCTTTAACAAACGTTTTTTTCCATTGCTATTATAATCACACTACAAGAATCAAATTGCTTAAACAAAATCTATAGTTGGCATACCAAAACACCTCTGTACAGCATGAGATACGTGCATGAAATTTCTTCTAAATGCACTAATACATGCCTTGATTGAACATGCATAGAGTTGGAATGCTGAGCACACTTCGATTTGGCTAAAAAACAAAACTCGCTCAAAATAAAGCAGTGCTAAATGAAGTTACATAAGAGGAATCAATGGTTTGAATGGTCATATAAAACAATTAAAGGTAAATCTGGTAAACGTGAGCCTTTATTTCTTTTAAGTAATCAATTTAAAATATAAACATTCTTTTTCATAGGAAGAACATATCCAAACCATGTCATCCAGTGCATTTAACGGAAATATCCTTTTTAAGATATGCATTAGGTTTTTAAAGTAAAAAAAAAAGATTGACGTGATTTATAACAATATTCAATCATCAACAAACCCTAAGGTATATTATTATGAAGCTGGATCCTATAGACATTTAATTCTGGATTGAAAGTGACTTTAACATCAAGTAAAAAAATAAAAGCAGCCTTTTAGAATTAGCGCATATTCGTTTCCATATGATCATTTTTAAATCACTAGCATATGCTGATCTTGCATGCACTAATTTGCTGAGGTTTATTCTAGAAGATGATGTATTTTCTAGGGAAATTGAGAAGGTAATTTCATCTGCATTTCTACAAACAGATTTTGCTTTCGTAAAGGCATGCTCTTTGGACTCCACATGGACTCGAGAAAAAATGCATTGATTGCACTTTTTGGAAGGTGTTGGCGGCAAAATTTGGACACCAACACCGAATTATGTGAAAGCACAAATATCCAGTCATAGATCTTATATAGTATCTAGAAAATATAATAAGAAGAAAACAGATTAAAAGTGAAAGCAAGTAAAAAGAGACAGGATTTATAGTGATTCGGCTAACTCCATCATACGTTCACTGCAGAATAATCATTTTTATTATAATGTAGTTTGTTTACAGTTATAATTAGAAATCTAAGAATAGGATTGGCAGAATGTAGCACAGGTTGAAGATAAAGAGAAGTAGAAAGATGATCCTCTTTTCGACGCCATGCCTGCTGTATTTATAGGGGAAAACGTGCACGAATCAGGTTGAAATTTCGGCAGAAGAACCTCCAGGCCAAAACGAAGCCACCCAAGAATTTTCAGGCCCATTGGACCCACAATGAGGATCGATACAGATCCTTATTTGGGTGTCCAAATGGAGTGCAATCCTTCTAGGGGTTTCCCATGATGTTTGCTACCTACCATCCAAATTTCATGCCATTTCGACTTACGGTTTGTGAGACGTCGCGTTTTTTGTGAAATGGTTATATTCTAATTTCAGTCGATCCCTTTGGATGGTTGTGGCCGATCCCTCCAACTTGCTCCAAATTATGTGCGATCCCTATGAGGTATTCTACATGTTGCAGTTAGCTTGTGCTTGAAGCTTCATGCCAATTTGATGTGTAGATGTTGAATTGTTGATTGTTTTCCAATGAGTTGTACTTGCTTAGCTGAAATATTCCGACCCCTTTTATATCGATTCCTTTTTATATGATCCCTTTTATACCGATCCCCTTTTTAGGCGAAGTAATTTGCCTATAATTTGAGCATACAAACTCCAAACGATTTGAGATTTGAAATGCAACCTTGTAGGGCCTTCTTTGTCATTTTATATCGATCTCTCCCAGTTTGGGATAAAAATTGAGGATATGTACTGTTCCCCTAGAGGAAGGGATATACACGATCTCCTGTCGGGAGAGGTATTAATCCGTACTTAGAATATTCTAGAGAGTCTAACTCTTGGTCTCGGTTTATCAACATCTCAGAGCATGCCTAGTGACTGTCCTTGGTTCGTACATGTGTAAGTAACTTAGTCGTCCTACTGCGGAGTTTTTTACTTATTCCATGCCATCTCGACCAATTGATAACAATTTGACGATAATGCCTTGATCCAGTGCCATTTTCATTTGAGGTGGACGGTGACTGCTCTTGTTCCACCACTGCAACCCCGTCCTTACTTATTATTGTAACTAACCATTCCTTACGTGTTCCTCAATGATATTCTTCAAATGTCTGCAGTCATTTGTATTATGCCCATCTAGCTCATGCAATTTGTAGCGCTTTCCTGATGCCCGTTCGCGTTCGGAGGGTTTCCTCCTTACCGGCCTTCGATACGAAAGGCGTCCTTAAGTATCTATATATATGCATTCTAGGGTTTCATTCAATTCTGAGTAAGAAATGAATTTGGGCTCTCCCCTCTGCCATTACGATCCATCGAAGCTATTATCCATGTTTCGTTTACCCTTGTCCTTTCCTGAGCATTCACTGGGTGGTTCTCTACCCCGTAGCACATTAACTTCCATCGCCTCTCTAGCAGCTTTCGCATTTTTTTATCGCAGAAACCTTTTTGCTTCATGGTAGAATTTCTCAAAATCCATTGATGGGTCTGCTCAATCCACCAAAACAACTACCGCATTGGAATCGATTAAGAAATTCTCGAGTGATTCTCCCGCCCACTGCTTTACTGATGTCAATGTCATCACATTCTTAGGTCTCGTAATGTGAACTAAAAACTGCTTCATATATCTTTCGGCCGATTCGGTCCATGCGTGTGCTAATCGAACCGCTTTTTAACTGTCTTAACCATAGCGCAACTACATCCGTTATGTCCGGGGGAAGCATCGTACCAAGACTTCTTCCAATGCCCCCAGTAATTCCATGTGCCGTATATACCTCATCATATGCATAGTTGGATCTGACTTTCCATCATAAACTTCCAATGTTGCTAGTTTGAATTCTGGTGGATTCCTAGCATTCTTGATATTAGGAGCGAATGAACTTCTATTTACATCCTCCATATTCATGTTCACCAATCCTTCACGCATAGCTCGCCTGATCATCTATACAAACCTATTATTGTCTTCCAGTGGTAGTCTCCTATCATCATGTCCAAGCTTCCCTTCGAGTCTACGAGAGAATTCTGAAATGTTTATCTTCGAACGAGCATCCAAATTATGATTCGCACCAAGCTCTGGGACATTGATCGCTGGTCCTCTAGCATCGCAATCAACCAGACCGAGGGCATGCCCCTAGCCTTTGAGGATCGGAGTCGATCCCTTTGGAGGGATCGATGCCGATCCTTTTAAGATGGCCTGTGGCTGCCCCAACTGCTCTGTTCCATTCCTTTGTCCATTGGCTCCATTTCCAGGTTCCTAATTCTGATTTCTGGTGAATCTCGCTGCTTCAACTCTTTGATCCAAGTTGACATTAGCTCCCGCTGCACTATTCCCTTGATTATGTGCTCCAGCTTGTCTAATCTGTCAAAGTAAATTTTGCATCATCTCCTCCTATCTTTTAAGCATCCTCTCCTGCATCGCGTCCATATCATTTCCATTTCATCCCTGGCAATGTAGATAAATGCTCGATTAGCTCCAGCTCCCGAGGAAGCCTCCTGACTTCCTCTATGGTGGCACCTTTCCAATAGCACTTTCCTTGTTGATTGCACAACCATTGCTTCCTAGATCCAAGCTTCCAAATCTAAGATTCTAGCTTCTAAATCCGTGGGCGCAAGCCTTCTCATTGAAAGCACCAAAATGTTTACGGCAAAAATTAGCCACAAACACCCAGTTATGTAAAAGCACCAATATCCTGTAACAACCCTGAATTTTGTGATTTATTTTAATTATATATTTTAATTATTTTGAGTTTCTGACTTAAAAACTTTATTATATTTATTAAAATGAATAAATTTTATTATTTTAAGTATAAATGTTGATTTTATGTGAATTATAATTTCAAACATGAATAAATAGAATATTTTTCAGAAAAGTGGATTTTTGGTCAATCTGGACAAACTTTGACTTTTAAATTTAAAATTTAAAATTTAAAATTTTTGAATTTTATCTTTTATTATGAAAATAAATTTAATTTCAAGAATACTGCTTTTCGTTTCGTTGAAATCTGATTTATATTGTTAAAGTTATGCTTTTTACAATATTATATGTAAATTGATTTATTTAATAAAATTGTTTGTTTTAATTTATATAAATAATATTTCTATTTGTCATATCATGTTCTAATATGTGTTATATGATATGTCAGGTATATATTTTTATTTTAAAACATTTTTTAAAGTGATGTTATAATTTTTCAAAGCTTATTGTATTTTATTTTCAATTTTTAAACCCTGGTTTCTATTTTTAAGCTATTTTCTCAACTAGTTTATATTTATCTAAAATTTATTTATTCATACATTATTTTGTTTTATTTTTATTTTATTTATTTACAATTTTTATTTGTTTAAGAATGAATAAAGAATAAAAGAAATATGAAGAGTTTTGAAACATTTCACTTACCCATGACCTTTAGTATGCATTTGCCTTTTCAATTTCAAATAACACTTGCATTAATTTTGGCCGACCTTATCTCATACCTTCAGCTGCATATCATTTCATTTTTTTCACGTATGAAAAAGTTTCTCAACCTTAAAATTTTCGGCCATCATTTCTGAAGAAATGTTGGTAATGATTTTTACTTGTTTTCTTACTCTTTTCTTCCTTGTTTTATGTAATTGTCTTGCCTTACTTTCACTATATGTTCGGCCTATAGCCTCCACCTTCACCACCACCTCCACCACCATCACCATGGCCATCTTTGTTGTGAAGATCCATAAATTTTTTTGCAAAGCACCACTTAAACATGCATTGCCGACCTCCTATGGCCATCACCACTTCATACAACCCCTTGGCCGCCTTTGCACACCTTCCACCAGCCCCTATCTGACCCAAAGTCACTGCCACACCATTCCCTAGACACCACCAGGTCTGACCATGCCAAATAAAGCCATGGCCGAACCATATTTGTACAAAAATCCTTTTGTTGCCTTGTGTTTGCATTTTCATGTCACAACAACCATTATTCCTTCATACCCTTGCTAGGCCGAGCCTATATGACCCACACTTGACTCATTTACACCCCATGGCCGTGCCTTATCACTCTTTGGCCGAGCATAGTGATGGAGAAAGCAAGTGCAAGTGTTTGATTATTTGTTGTTCCTTAATTTCTAGTGTTTAATGTTATATTGTGGTGTTGAAATTCATGTCATATATCTTGTTTTTGTTTGATATGTAACAAGATAATATTTTGGCTCTTCCCTCACTTGAATACGTAGTCGTGCCTTCGTGCTTTCCGGGTCTTTGTTTGTGTGTCTTAATCTGTTATCTCTAGCTTGTAGAGGTGAGTATTTCTTACCAGACATTTGTATTTATATAATTAGTAAATTGACACCCTGTGAATCTGTAAATTATATTATCATGTTATAACTGCCTATGCTATGATCATATGATGTTCACCCCTGTTTATACATCTGTCATATCATCTGTTACTGTTATATAATGTTATTCTGTTTATTTATATCATTTTATCACACTGCAAGTTCCCTGCAGATAGAATCACTATGGGTTGAAATGATATATACCCGAACAGACATTAGAATAGGGAAAAATCATTATGGGCTGAAATGATAGGCCTGAGTCATTTTTTTACTTATTTTATTTACTTGGGATTTCGGGTTTGAAATAATAGAACTCGAATTTTTCCTTTGTAAAATACGGATTGAAATGATATTATTCGTATCATTTGATTTAGGTTAGAAAATTTTATATACAGACCCGTGGTTAATATATATTTTTCTGAAATTTTTAAAAGTAATTTTAAAATGTAAATTTATGATATTTTGATTTAAAATGATTTTTATAAAGTGTTAATGGTTTTTGTATAAATTAAAATGTGAAATAAATGAATATTTAAGTTGAATTTTGAAATATAACTTAAATTGGAAATTTGTGAATTTTGTTTAAAAGTAAATTTTAATTAAGTAAATAAAATGAAAATAAGTTATATTTGGAAATTTAAACTTAAGTGTTAAGTTAAAATTTAATTATAAAGAATAAAAAATTTAATGCTTGAATTTAATAAGTAATTTATTATTAAATTTTGATTTTTGTATGAAAATTTAACTTTATAAAATCATAAATATAAAGGTATTTAAATGATTGTTTTTAAGTGAGAACATATATGATTGTATAAGTTAAAAATGATTTAAATAAAAATTTAATTGTTTATGAAATTATATTGAATATTTGGAATTTAATTAACAACATTTTTGAAATGCTATTATTTCTAATGTAAAGTATTACAACATTTTGTAAATGCTGTAGTTGATAGAAATGAACTAAAAGGCTTAAATGAACTAAGGGCTATTATAGCACTTTGTAAGTGCTGTAGTTGCTGAATTTAACCAAGGAGTTATTTGAAACCTAAACCCTATTACAGCATTTTTAATGCTGTCTTTTGTTAATTGAATTGTTTGAAACATAACTTTTCGTAGCATTTTGTAAGTACTGCGAAAGTTGAATTTTCATGGTTTTAATAAATTTAAGTAAATAAACGATCTTTGAAAAAGATTAAATTTGGGAATTAAATATTTGAATTTTAACAATAATGACTTCATTTTAAATGATTTAAAATGGAATATTTGTTTTGAAATATAAAAACCATTTGAAATGTGATTTGAAATGGAATTTAAATTTAAATAGAAATGAATGAGGTTTGGAATGAAATGATATTGTGATATTTTGAAATGGATTTGAACTGATATTGAATTGTGAAATGATATTTGATTTCGATGTATAAAATACCATTTTGGAATTTTAACCACGAGATGTATTTAATTTATGGTTTAACTGATCCTTAGAGGATGGGCGATCCCAAACATCCTTTAAGTTATAGTGCATAACTACTACAGTTCACTTGAGTTGGTTTACATTATATAAGTATATATGTTCTGACTCGAGTGTTTTATGTTTTACTTTACGCTCGGGTCAGCCTGAGTATTTACAGCTTAGCTTTGAATTTCTTTTTTTAGAGCTAGGAATCGCTGGAGATTTTTTGCTTGTCTAGTTATCTCTCTATTTAGTCCAGTTGTTCTATTTCAGCTCTGGTATTTATAAACTTTTATATATTTGAGATTTCTACTGTATATGTTTTTCAGACTGATATTATGTATTTGTTTTTAGATTTTGTTATAGTAGCTTCATGAACTACTATGGTATTTTAATTTCCGTTGCGATTTATTCTGATTAACATGTGTCTGTGATCCTGTGATTGTTTTTCATTTGCTCCAAATTTATTTACAATGCGGTATTTTGAGCAATTCAAGTCCGACATGTGTGGATGCGAATTGCTGAAAATATCGAGTTGTTACAATTGGTATCCGAGCTTTGGTTTTTAGGCAAAGCATAGCCTGCGGAGCAAAAACTCATTAGAGATAAGGTAGAAATACCCTAGAATGAGTGAAATCAATCTCAGAATCCTTTCTTTGTGAGAGAACGTATTTTCGAAGTATAAAATGATTTTTAAAGGATTTTCAAAGATTATATTGGTATAAAAAATTTCTTATTTTGAAATCAAGATTTTCTAAACTTCATCCCTTCTGTATCCACCTTGTTAGTAATATCTTGGTGATGATTCTTATCGATTAGGATTCCTTGAACTTTGGAACGCTTCCACTTGTTCTGAAATTCAGTCTTGTCTGCCCTATTTTATCCTTTTGCTTTTGGAGCATTCCATAACTCCACTTTGAATGATCTCTATAATGATCGGTGATTCCGCAAAATCTTTGAATGATTTGTAAATGGGTGAAACTCTTTTACAATTGGCATTGATTCACCAGAGATTTCTATATCCTCAGTTTACGATGTTATCTATCTCCTGCTCTACCTGGATTCTATCTTTAGCGATCGAATGTCGATTTCCCTTAGATTTTTCACATTGATTTTATTCCTGAAGTCACGGTTGACCTGTTAAGGTCGTCCGCGATTTATAAAGGCTTATCATCTTCTATTTGGTAATAAAATTATCTTATCTTCGTTCGAGCTTATCTTCGAACCAGAATTCTATTTGATTAGAGTTTCTCTAAATTTAAATCTCTGTTCATTTGAAATCTATCCTTGAATCATTCTTTGGAAATTTGTGGTTGGTTGTATGTTGAAATCGTGCATACATCGAAATTATTATTTTGATAAGGATGACCACATTTTATAAAAGTAAAATGTTTTCAATAAGGATTTTATATCCTTTGAAGATGGAAATTTGAAACTTTGAAAGGATTTGAAATTTTGAAAATTTATAAGAATTTGACTTATATAAAATGATTTATAACTAAATGGTTTTGAATTTGAATTTCGAGGAATCGAACTTCGGTATTTTGAAATCAATTTTAAGATTTTGGAAAATATATAATACTATTATGATTTTAAGATATTTTTCAAATAAGAAATGTTTCAAATGTATTCGAATGAATTCCAATGATTTCAAAGAGATTTAAAAAAGTTTTAAGAAAATAAAAGTCCAGAACCCACTTATGTCGCTGGAAAATAATGTCGGTGATGAATGCATGCATCATCGACATTGATTTTCGAGTCTCTGAGTGGGGGAGAGGCCACTCTAGTAACTTTGCTATGCGAGTGATTTTGTGAAACCAATTTTGATTTCAGATTTTAAAGTATGATTTGATCTTCGAAAGATATATGTATATATATTGGAAATGATTTAAAGTAAGCCGGTGTTCAGTCCTCGAGTTTCAGATTGTTTTGGTATAACCTTATCTATTGAAATTGATTTACTGATTTGTTGGTGATTTCCAACTTTTGGATTTTAAATAAGATTACTTCGACTATATTTTAAAGTTCGAGCACTTCCAAATCAAGGTTTAATTTTCAATGCTAAGTAATCCTGGAAAAATATAAATCATTCGATTAGGTAAATGAGTTGAAACTGTTTTGTTAAATGAATAAGATTATTTTGAATTATACTGATATGGAATTTAGTCTTGGAATGTTTGAATAAAATTTAGTTTTAAATTTTTTGAAAAGGTAAATTTATCTTTTGAATAGAATTAAAATAGTTTAAAGGTTCTAAAGAGATAGTTATAAACTTGGAAATCATTTTTGGTATAATTGATTTTTGAGAAAATATATGGTTTCGAAAATAGATTGGATAGTTAAACCCAGTATTTATATGATGATTTTGGAAATGAATTTGTTTGACAGAAATTATGTTGATTTGGAAATTTGGGTTATTTTCTAAACCTATTATTTTTTGGAACTTTGAAACTGAAGATATTTAATTTGGAAGAAATGATTTGGCAAAATCATATATATTTTAAAACTGAATTGATATTGAAACGGAATTGAAATTGAGAATCTTGTTTTATTAAATACTTTGATTTGGAAGTTATCAAACTTATATAAAATTGATTTTTATAAGTATGAAAGTTATTTGAGACTGTTGATTTGAAAAGAGTACCCAATTTGTAAAGTGAAATCTTATGTAATCAAAGTCTATATAAGTATGATTTGATATACTATTTTGGAAAGTATTCGATTTGAAATGAAATCTTATATAAATGGACTTTATATAAGTATGATATTTGAAAGTGATTTTGAAAGGTACTATATGATACATATTTTCAAAGTAAAGATATGGAAAGTGCCTTCTGCTTGATATCCGCTTTGTGGCCACACCGTGGATTCATTCTATCGATATTATTCTCTCTGATTTGGTTTTTTTCGGATATGATACTCGAGTGTCCATCGAATTCCATGGCGATCTCCATGGTCTTATGAGCGTGACTGCATAGCGTAATTCGCATGACTGAGAAGGCCTTGGGGTATGGATGTTTTCTGAGGGATCCAGGCGTAACCATTGTGTATCCTGCGATCTATGTAGGTCGTATTAGTAGAGAAATCCACTGGCTGAGATAGCTTAAGGGTACGGATGTTTCCTGGGGGATCCAGGCGCAACCATTGTGTATCTGCGATCTACTAGAGTAGCGGCCCTGACTCGACGTTCGAAAATCGGCACCGAATACGACACTCACAATCAAATGCCGCATATCCAAACGTCGAATCTGGTTCGCCGGAGCTTATAACACCATTAAGTATAACACAATGGAAGAAAAAGGATATCAATATATAACATTGATACAATGACAGATACAATATCTGATATAATATTATACAACAGAATGATACAATAGATATCAATACCATCAAAGATACAAGACACAGCGGAAAGAATATCTTCAATAGAATGCATCCCCAAATCCAATGCTCCAATCCAAAGCTAGCTCGAACCAACATCACGTGTCACCTAGATAAGCAAGTCCCGTCCTGATCCGAAAACTGGACTAACTCCAAATAATCTACTAAATTTGACTCTCTGAAAAACCTAACTCTAGACTGCCCGTATGGAAAAATTGTGGGCACCCAGAGTTTAGGAAAGGAACAATAAACTCCGAGTCAGTCATGGGACTGGTGTGAGTAACAAAAACAGTTTATTCTTTAAAACAGACAACAAAGAATTTAAAATAAAACCGCAATTCTTTTAAGAAAATGAAACTACCATAAGGCCTCCCGCCACACACACAATGCAAACGCAGAATTGGAGGAGATTTCTCCTTATGATAGTCAAAAATGCTTGATACGAGAAAATTTCTTTTGATGTCATTATTAATGCATAGTGCAGAAAACATTTCGAAAGTATAATATTAATCTTAGCCAGCGTAGACATTTCGTACTATGCCTACTATAACTACCATCTAAACAGTGGTGACCACCATAAGTAAATGACATGTTCTACAACTAAAACCGTACAAGGTGCGTATTGAATGAATGGATTTCCAACAAATGGTCGGGCTAAGGGACTTCCCACTGTCCATGGGTACGCCTCTGGCGGGACGTCCCGAGAACCTAACCGGATCTCTGCCAACACAAGGCTGGGTTACCTCTGTAACTAGGTAACTACTACTCGAGCATGCCACCCCCCGGTCCTTTGGGACCTTTATCCGAGGCGCCTCTAAACCACAAAGCAACAACCACACAGAAATGAGATTGAAGCCCACCACATAGGTAAATGTCCGGGCTCCATACCATGATACCACCATTTACCGAAAGGGAATGACACACCCTAAAGGGCACGACCCTCATAACCTTGCCGCATCTTTCCTGTTTCGACCATTTCCGGGGTGTGAGGTCCCGATGCAGTCTCGTCCACAAAGCTACGCTTTAAACAAAAGCCATGCTTTGATCACAAATGATCAACAAATGATCATCAACACACAGCAGCACTCAGCATGCCACATTACCAAATTGGTAGTATACCACCGATAACCTTCAACTACATAACCTCTGAGCTCGTACGTCTCAGAGAAGGGTGTTAAGCCAAGAGAATAAATTCTCCGTCACCAACAGATATGTGTTTAAAGAAATTTGCTTTATATCTCAAAGTGTAGTGTCAGACATACAACCATACAAGTCTGTCCCGGGTTCGAACAGAACCGAAGGCACTTTCGAAGAAGCCCTTGCAAATCCGGATATTCACAATCCCGATCGGACTTCCCATCACTTAGGAAATCTCTATACCGTAGCTACTTGGTACAGAGACAATCGATAGGTTATCCTATCGTTCTCACAAATACCCGGTCTTCACCACCAGTCTTCAAATGCAATCCATAACGTCGTATCATTATTCAGAATAGGTTATATGACACAAGGTCCTCTCCCGGCTAAACCGAATAATAAGCGCAACATTTAAAAATATATGGATATGGGATTTCAGTTAAGTCACAATTTCAAAGAAACCCAAAACCTCTCTTCAAATGGTTTAACAAATTACCACTTTTAAATCTTTAAAAAAAAAATTATTCCACAAAGTTCAACCAGTTTCACTAAGATCCATTCATAGATTTCCAAAACAATTTCCATTTTGATTAGGATTAACTCATTTAAATCTTTAGTTACAAAGATTTAAATTACAGCTTTCAAACCGTTTCCATAACTTGGAAATCATTTTCATTTCAAACTAAAAAACCCTTTTAACACAAATTGGTCGTTCATTGCTTATGTGAAAGCTTTTATTATTTGAAAACAAATAGTTTTCGCTTCGGAAAAATCCAATTATATTTGGACGAGTTAAAGCCTTTGAATTTAAATTCAAATTCCCAAATCAATACTTTCAAAATGGTTTAACCCATATAAACTTGTATACATCTTTAATCCCTAGTTTCAAATCATAGAATTCAATTTTGAATTTTGAATTTAAATTTAAATCAATTTATTTAAACTTCAAAACTTATCAAGTTATTCAAAAATAAATTTTACCTTGAAATTTCATTTCAAAAGCTTTTCACATTTAACCCGATTCCATTTCCGAACCATTTGACTTCAAATTGTCTATTTAAAAATCATTTCAAAAATCTGTGAATTAATCGACTTTCTCGTGAAATTCATATTTGTGTGTGTATGGTGTAGCCTGGGGGTTTCACACAGTAGTTCAAAAACATCATCATCACAGATGAAAACATAGAAATATATTTGATAAATGGTATAAACTATAACGCTTATCTTTCATTCACAGTATGCAAATGTATCACAAATGAATGAATAAAATACACAGCTCAATCCACAAACAAAATATCACAGATCAAATAGGATAATCAATTCAAGGCATCTCATACAATACAATCATTCATAAATAGGGTCAAGCATTCAATAATCATTATAAGCCGGTTTAGTTAATTGTTTAATCCTAGTTAGTTCAATTTATTTCCAATTAAATTAATTACTTATGAATTAATTATCCAATCCTGATTTATTAATTAAAAATCATTTGATATAAATTAATTTATCAAACACTTTAATAAATTAAATTATTCTTAATTAATCATTTTAATTATCCATTTTAATTAATTTAATAATTACAAATCATTAACCTTCATTTACTTTAAAGATAAAAACAATTTTCTTATTAATGTATCAAGTTATCATTAACAAGTCACTTAAACAATTTATTTTTATATTTTACTTTTAAATTTTATGTTAAATTTTAAGATTTAAAATGAAAACAAATTAACTTTAACAAAGTTTAAAACAATTTTCAAAACACTTTTTAATTCACAAGTTAAAGAATTATTTATCTTATAATAGAAGTTTAAAAGAGTTAAAAACCCAATTTCATTTTAAATTCAAATCAATTTAAAAATTAAATTTATCATTCAAGTTTTTTAAAACAATTTAAATTTTGAAAAACTTCTTTTATTTCAGAACTAAAATTCAAATTATATTTGAATCCAGATTTAAACCCTTGATTTTTAAACTTCACTTACAATTCAAACTTCACTTTAAAATTCAAACTACTTAAACCCTTTTAAAGTAGTTAAAACAATTTAAAATTTTAAAACTTTATTTATTTTTAAAACTGAGATTCAAAACTATCTTGAATCAGATTTAAACTTGGATTTTAAACTCATTTTAAAGCTTTGCTTTTCATTTAACTAGCTTTTAAATTTATTTTAAAAATTTAAAACCAGAGCAACAGGTTTCAGTAAAACCTGTTACAAATGATTTACCCGAGGCAACATACTTTTCCTTCGAGTCAAATACCCTACTTCCCCGAGCAAAATACCTAGCTACTTCGAGTCAGCACACATCAATTCACCCAAACAAAACCAACTCGCTTGAGTTTGCAGTGCACTATGCACATGCACGGTGACGTTGGTCGTCACTGGCCACCAACGACGATCTACCTAAGTCGTCTCATACTCCAGCAATACTCCCCGATCATCAGATCATGCTTCGATCCTCGAATTCGAGTTCGAGAACTTAAAACCCAAACCTGGAAACATCAAAGCCCACCACAACTAAACCTGTCAACACCTCGTTCGCCACGCCCCGACCACCGGAATTCATGAAATTCCGGCCATTACTTCGTCAACGCGACCTCTACCTATTCCCAAAAGCACGTCGCACTCAATCCATCATAGGTGTCAAACGAATCAAATTCCTCAGCCTTGGTAAAACTAGGTTTAGAGACGAAAAAGGCTCGCCGCCACCACTACGATGAACCGGAGCACTTCCCACCATTTTCCCCCGACTCATTGTACTCCCCTCTACCTTCACGCGAAACCCCGAGCTTCAACAATCCTCCGATTACTTGAATTTGCCCCAAACCCATTTCCAGTTCATTTATGAACTGCTCCTTTATCTTAGCTTTAAAAATCATGATCTTTGCTTTAAAAATCATGTTATAGCATAAGAATTCAATTTATAATCCTGATTTCGAGAATTAAGAAATTTGAAATTGGACAAATTTGAAGTTTGATTCAAATTTCTTGATTTCCAGTGATAATACTAAGTTGTTTAAGCTTAAATAAAATTTTAATTTAAAGCTTGTGATAAACAGCAAGTTATATTTAAATCTTGAATCCAAATTATGCTTAGATCGAGAGATAAATTTTTTTCTTTGAAAACTTAAGCTTGGAAACAAACAATTTTGTTAGAGAGACTACACATGTACACAAACATCATCCATATACACACAGGAAAATACATATATACAAAGCATATTTATTCCAGATTTAACTATGCAACCAGATTCATGTACTTTAAGTTTTTAAATTGAGGTTACTCACCTGGTTTTCAAATGAAAAGAGCTTTATTTATGATGAATAGACTTGAACTATGCTTGCTGAATTTTCCTTGATCCTCTGGCTTTAATGAAGTTGTTAATTTATAAGGTTGGATTTTGTTTAAAGTTGAAGATAAAGCTTCCTTCAGTTTTGCTTTCTTGTTTTAGTTTGAGATGAACGAACTGAAATGAAGTTGCTTGATATATAGGAAATGAAGTTTACAGGTGATTGTCTGTACAACAGGGTATATTATTATTTTGTTTTGTACAATACAGGCCAGAGATTTTTTCTTTACCTCCATCTTTGACTATGCAGATTTTTCTCTTGACTTTGTTGGCCGAAAATCTTGCTATTTCGGCTGATAATCTTGTGTTAGTGGCTGATAAGATATTGTATTGTGCTAAGATATTTTGGCATTAATTCCCTTTGTCTTTTTTTTTCTTGTCTGTTCATGTTTGAATATATTTGGTGTCTTCCTTTGCAAGCTTCATACTTGAATGTATTTTTGTTTTCTTGTTTCATTTTTTATACTTTATTTGTTTATACATAGATATTTATAAATTTTTGTTTGTTTTGTTTGTAGATATTTATTTTATCTTACTTTTATTTTCTTGCATATGCAACTTGTTATGTTTTGCTTTAGTATTCATGTTTTATTATTATTATTATTATTTTTTATCTCTTTCCTTTTGCTTTGTCTTATTATAATATAAATAAATTTCTATTTTTTTAATATGTTGTTAAAATTGTTAGCTAATGTGTTTACTTTGTATTTCATAATTTATCTTATATAAATCTGTTTCTATTTCCAAATTTAAATATTTATTTTTAACTTTAATACTCATTGCCTTATTTTAAATTTACATTCCAATTTCAAATTCTGTTTTCAATCTAGTTTATATAGATATATAACTTCTAAAGGAATCGTTTTTAAAACTTAATTATACTTCAATAAAATAAACACATCTATTTTTTATTTAAATTTAAAAAACTCAAATCAATTTATGAATTAATTTCACAATTTTTTATTCAAAAATTAAATTAATTAGCAATTTAAACTTCGTTCAAACCTAGGATCGTTACATATTCCCCTCTTAAAGAAATTTCGTCCCCGAAATTTGCGGCCACGAAAACAACAAAGATATATGCACAAAGACAGAGAAACAGTTTTCCTGGTCAAACTGAATATCTATTCTGCATTTGGCTTACCAAATCAGAATATCATCAATATGAGAACAAACTCATACAATACTACATAGGATACTCGGGTCATCAAATCTATGAAATATGCATGGGCACTGGTTAGTTTGAAGGGATAACTAACCATTCGTAGAATATATCGAGATCCAAACAATAGATAAATAGATTCAATCTTCTACAATTTCTCAAGCAATGGATATGGATTCCACACTTAAGTCGGAATATCCCAAGTATATAACAACTTGTCCCTTTTCAGATTTCGGTCTGCATAAGAAATTATAATAGAATTTCAAATTTAGTTTTAACAGATATCGTTTAATCGATTCAATTCAAATTTAGCTTCATATCTGTTAATCAATTGAACTCAATTTAAAATTTCCCATTTATTCCAAATTTTCAAATTCATTAAAGTTTAAATCGAAAAACTGATAAGAAATCGATAAAGATAAGGACTTTCTACAATGATTCGTAGAGCCACCATCACACCGAAACTTCTTCTTATAGATGCCACGAAGCAATCAAAGAATTTGGAAAGACGAATCAAAGAAGATTGAGAAGAAAATTGTCCGCTATTGCAGGGTATTGACCATTTGCAGTGGTGCTCCCCTGTCCCTATCTCGTTCTCTTCTTGCACTCATACTTACTATCAGAGGATAGAAAGAGAATTTACTGAGGTATTCGAATGGATATCTTAGGGATATACTCATTCTAGAATATATTTCATCCTATCTCTAATGAGTTACTTAACGTGTTATACTCCTGACCTAAAGTTTTATCCCTCAGCTCTGATACCAAATGTAGCGGCCCTGACTCGACCTTCGAAAATCGGCACCGAATACGACACTCATAATCAAATGCCGCAGATCCAAACGTCGAATCTGGTTCGCCGGAGCTTATAACACCATTAAGTACAACACAGCGGAAGAAAAAGGATATCAAGATATAACATTGATACAATTACAGGCACAATATTTGATATAATATGATACAACAGAACGATACAATAGATATCAATACCAACAGAGATACAAGACACAACGGAAAGAATATCTTCAGTAGAATGCATCCCCAAATCCAATGCTCCAATCCAAAGCTAGCTCGAACCAACATCACGTGTCACCTAGATAAGCAAGTCCCGTCCTGATCCAAAAACTGGGCTAACTCCAGATAATCTACTAAATCTGACTATCTGAAAAACCCAACTCTAGACTGCCCGTGTGGAAAAACTGTGGGCACCCAGAGTTTAGAAAAGGAACAATAAACTCCGAGTCAGTCACAGGACTGGTGTGAGTAACAAAAACAGTTTATTCTTTAAAACAGACAACAAAGAATTTAAAATAAAACCGCAATGCTTTTAAGAAAATAAAACTACCATAAGGCCTCCCGCCACACACACAATGCAATGAAAACGCAGAATTGGAGGAGATTTCTCCTTATGATAGTAAAAAATGTTTGATACGAGAAAATTTCTTTTGATATTATTATTAGTGCATAGTGCAGAAAATATTTCGAAAGTATAATATTAATCTTAGCGAGCATAGACATTATGTACTATAGCTACCATCTAAACAGTGGTGACCACCATAAGTAAATAGCAGGTTCTACAACTAAAACTGTACAAGTTGCGTATTGAATGAATGGATTTCCAACAAATGGTCGGGCTAAGGAACTTCCTACTGTCCATGGGTACGCCTCTGGCGGGACGTCCCGAGAACCTAACCGGATCTCTACCAACACAAGGTCGGGTTACCTTTGTAACTAAGTAAATACTACTCGAGCATGCCACCCCCCGGTCCCTGGGACTTTTATCTGAGGCGCCTCTAAACCACAAAGCAACAACCACACAAATGAGATTGAAGCCCACCACATAGGTAAATATCTGGGCTCCATACCATGATACCACCCTTTACCAGAAGGGAATGGCACACCCTAAAGGGCACGACCCTCATAACCTTGCCGCATCTTTCCTATTTCGACCATTTCCGGGGTGTGAGGTCCTGATGCAGTCTCGTCCACAAAGCTACGCTTTAAACAAAAGCCATGCTTTGATCACAAATGATCAACAAATGATCATCAACACACAGCAGCACTCAGCATGCCACATTACCAAATTGGTAGTATACCACCGATAACCTTCAACTACATAACCTCTGAGCTCGTACGTCTCAGAGAAGGGTGTTAAGCCAAGAGAATAAATTCTCCGTCACCAACAGATATGTGTTTGAAAGAAATCTGCTTTATATCTCAAAGTGTAGTGTCAGACATACAACCATACAAGTCTGTCCCGGGTTCGAACAGAACCGAAGGCACTTCCGAAGAAGCCCTTGCAAATCCTGGTATTCACAATCTCGATCGGACTTCCCATCACTTAGGAAATCTCTGTACCGTAGCTACTCGATGCAGATACAATCGATAGGTTATCCTATCGTTCTCACAAATACCCGTCTTCACCACCGGTCTTCAAATGCAATCCATAACGTCGTATCATTATTCGGAATTGGTTATATGACACAAGGTCCTCTCCTGGCTAAACTGAATAATGAGCGCAACATTTAAAAATATATGGATATGGGATTTCAGTTAAGTCACAACTTCAAAGAAACCCAAAACTTTTCTTCAAATGGTTTAACAAATTACCACTTTTAAATCTTTAAACAAAAAAAATTATTCCACAAAGTTCACCCAGTTTCACAAAGATCCATTCACAGATTTCCAAAACAATTTCCATTTCGATTAGGATTAACTCATTTAAATCTTTAGCTACAAAGATTTAAATTACAGCTTTCAAACCGTTTCCATAACTTGGAAATCATTTTCATTACAAACTAAAAACCCTTTTAACACAAATTGGACGTTTATTTCTTATGTGAAAGCTTTTATTATTTGAAAACAAATAGTTTTCGCTTCGGAAAAATCCAATTATATTTGCACGAGTTAAAGCCTTTGAATTTAAATTCAAATTCCCAAATCAATATTTTCAAAATGGTTTAACCCATATAAACTTGTATACATCTTTAATCCCTAGTTTCAAATCATAGAATTTAATTTCAAATTTTGAATTTAAATTTAAATCAATTTTTTTAAACTTCAAAACTTATCAAGTTATTCAAAAATAAATTTTATCTTGAAATTTCATTTCAAAAGCTTTTCACATTTAACCCGATTCCATTTCCAAACCATTTGACTTCAAATTGTCTATTTAAAAATCATTTCAAAAATCTGTGACTTCATCGATTTTCTCGTGAAATCCATATTTGTGTGTGTATGGTGTAGCCTGAGGGTTCAAACAGTAGTGCAACAACATCATCATCATAGATCAAAACACAGAAATATAGTTGATAAGCGGTATAAACTATAACGCTCATCTTTCATTCACAGATCACATATAGTATACAAATGTATCACAAATGAATGAATAAAATACACAGCTCAATCCACAAACAAAATATCACAGATCAGATATGGTAATCAATTCAAGGCATCTCATACAATACAATCATTGATAAATATGGTCAAGCATTCAATAATCATTATAAGTAGGATTAATTAATTGTTTAATCCTAATTAGTTCAATTTATTTCCAATTAAATTAATTACTTGTGAATTAATTATCCAATCCTGATTTATTAATTATAAATCATTTGATATAAATTAATTTATCAAGCACTTTAATTAATTAAATTATTCTTAATTAGTCGTTTTAATTATCTATTTTAATTAATTTAATAATTACAAATAATTAATCTTCATTTACTTTAAAGATAAAAACATTTTTCTTATTAATGTATCAAGTTATCATTAACAAGTCACTTAAACAATTTATTTTTATATTTTACTTTTAAATTTTATTTTAAATTTTAAGATTTAAAATGAAAGCAAATTAACTTTACCAAAGTTTAAAACAATTTTCAAAACACTTTTTAATTCACAAGTTAAAGAATTATTTATCTTATAATAGAAGTTTAAAAGAGTTAAAAACCCAATTTCATTTTAAATTCAAATCAATTTAAAAATTCAATTTATCATTGAAGTTTTTTTAAAACAATTTAAATTTTGAAAAACTTCTTTTATTTCAGAACTAAGATTCAAGTTATATTTGAATCCAGATTTAAACCCTTGATTTTTAAACTTCACTTACAATTCAAACTTCACCTTAAAATTCAAATTACTTAAACCCTTTTAAAGTAGTTAAAACAATTTAAAATTTTAAAAATTTATTTATTTTTAAAACTGAGATTCAAAACTATCTTGAATCAGATTTAAACTTGGATTTTAAACTCATTTTAAAGCTTTGCTTTTCATTTAACTAGCTTTTAAATTTTATTTTAAAAATTTAAAACCAGAGCAACAGGTTTCAGTAAAACCTGTTACAAATGATTTACCCGAGGCAACATACTTTTCCTTTGAGTCAAATACCCTACTTCCCCGAGCAAAATACCTGGCTACTTCGAGTCAGCACACATCAATTCAAACCCAAACAAAACCAACTCGCCTGAGTTTGCAGTGCACTGTGCACATGCACGGTGACGTTGGTCGTCACTGGCCACCAACGACGATCTCCCCAAGTCGGCTCATACTCCAGCAATACTCCACAATCATCAGATCATGCCTCGATCCTCGAATTCGAGTTTGAGAGCTTAAAACCCAAACCTGGAAACATCAAAGCCCACCACAACGAAACCTGTCAACACCTCGTTCGCCACGCTCCGACCACCAGAATTCATGAAATTCCGGCCATCACTTCGTCAACGCGACCTCTACCTATTCCCAAAAGCACGTCGCACTCGATCCATCATAGGTGTCGAACGAATCAAATTCCTCAGCCTTGGTAAAACTAGGTTTAGAGACGAAAAAGGCTCGTCGCCGCCACTACGATGAACCAGAGCACTTCTCACCATTTTTCCCCGACTCACTGTACTCTTCTCTACCTTCACGCGAAACCCCAAGCTCCAACAATCCTCCGATCACCTGAATTTGCCCCAAACCCATTTCCAGTTCATTTACGAACTGCTCCTTTATCTTAGCTCTAAAAATCATGATCTTTGCTTTAAAAATCATGTTATAGCATAAGAATTCAATTTATAATCCTGAATTCGAGAATTAAAATTTTTGAAATTGGACAAATTTGAAGTTTGATTCAAATTTCTTGATTTCCAGTGATAATACTAAGTTGTTTAAGCTTAAATAAATTTTTAATTTAAAGCTTGTGATAAACAACAAGTTATATTTAAATCTTGAATCCAAATTATGCTTAGATCGAGAGATAATTTTTTTTCTTTCAAAAACTTAAGCTTGGAAACAAACAATTTTGTTACAGAGACTACACATGTACGCAAACATCATCCATATATACACAGGAAAATACATATATACAAAGCATATTTATTCCAGATTTAACTATGCAACCAGATTCATGTACCTTAAGTTTTTAAATTGAGGTTACTCACCTGGTTTTCAAATGAACAGAGCTTTATTTATGATGAACAGACTTGAACTATGCTTGCTGAACTTTCCTTGATCCTCTGGCTTTAATGAAGTTGTTAATTTGTAAGGTTGGATTTTGTTTAAAGTTGAAGATAAAGCTTCCTTCAGTTTTGTTTTTCTTGTTTTAATTTGAGATGAAAGAACTGAAATGAAGTTGCTTGATATATAGGAAATGAAGTTTACAGGTGATTGTCTGTACAACAGGGTATATTATTATTTTGTTTTGTACAATATAGGTCAAAGATTTTTTCTTTGCCTCCATCTTTGACTATGAAGATTTTTCTCTTGACTTTGTTGGTCGAAAATCTTGCTATTTCGGCCGATAATCTTGTGTTAGTGGATGATAAGATATTGTATTGTGCTAAGATATTTTGGCGTTAATTCCCTTTGTCTACTTTTTTTTTCTTGTCTGTTCATGTTTGAATATATTTGGTGTCTTCCTTTGTAAGCTTCATACTTAAATGTATTTTTGTTATCTTGTTTCATTTTTTATACTTTATTTGTTTATACATAGATAAATTTTTGTTTGTTTTGTTTGTAGATATTTATTTTATCTTACATTTATTTTCTTGCATACACAACTTGTTATGTTTTGCTTTAGTATTCATGTTTTATTATTATTATTATTATTTTTTATCTCTTTCCTTTTGCCTTTTCTTATTATAATATAAATAAATTTCTATTTTTTTAAATATATTGTTAAATTTTTTAGCTAATGTGTTCACTTTGCATTTCATAATTTATCTTATATAAATCTGTTTCTATTTCCAATTTAAATATTTATTTTTAACTTTAATACTCATTGCCTTATTTTAAATTTATATTCCAATTTCAAATTCTATTTTCAATCTATTTTATATAGATATTTAACTTCTAAAGGAATCATTTTTAAAACTTAATTATACTTCAATAAAATAAACACACCTATTTTTTATTTAAATTTGGAGAAACTCAAATCAATTTACGAATTAATTTCATAATTTTTTATTCAAAAATTAAATTAATTAGCAATTTAAACTTAGTTCAAACCCGGGATCGTTACAACTAGTCATCATGGCATAATTCGCAGGCTGAGATAGCTTACAGGTACGGATGTTTCCTGGGGGATCCAGGCGCAACCATTGTGCATCTGCGGTCTACTAGTCATCATGGCGTAATTCGCAGGCTGAGATAGCTTACAGGTACAGATGTTTTCTGGAGGATCTAGGCGTAACCCTTGTGTATTTGCGATCCATGGTTGAACAAATGTTTTGGTTTGGTTGTTTGTTTGGATTGTACTTTCCATATCTATTTTTTAAGGTTTTACAGTATTTTCACTGGGTGTTGAAACAAGTCTACTAAGTACCTGAAGAATTCTAGCTTTGCGCCTGATCAACGCATGGCCAGAGTCTGCAGGAACGAAAGTAAACTTGTTAAGACATCGAGTTATAGAAGTATTTTGATAAAGCATTATATAAAGGATATTTTTGATCATTTATTTTACCTGTCTAAACAATTTGAAATGTTTTAAATATTGTTTCCTTCGAACTATCAAATTTGAATCAAATGACTATTCATCATATTATAAAATGTCATAGAAAACTTTAATTGAAATTTATATAGTTTTAAAATATGGTACATCCTTTTCTTTCAACCTATTCTCCCTTCTAACTATTTCTACCTTCTTCTTCTGTGAAGGTCCTTTCTATATTATGGAAAGAGTGGTTCTTTGGCTTATAGTTTCGATTTGCCCGAGAAACTTTCTGGAGTGCATGATGTATTCCACGTCTCACATCTTCTCTGGTATCTTCATGATCCATCTTGTTTTGCCTTCTACTCTTGATAGTTAGATATTGAGCTTAATCTGACTGTCGAGAGTAAGCCACTTCATATTGTCAGCAGAGGTACGAAGTAGCTAAGAAGGAAATCTGTTAGTCCGATCAAAGTACAATGGAGTACTAATGATCGAGATTGTACTTGGAAGACGGAGGAGAGCATTCGTGCTTCGAATCCGGAATTTTTCATTTCAGGTACTATTTTGTTTTCTATCTTTTTACCTTATTTTCCTTGTTCGTTCTTTTCGAGGACAAAAGATTTGAGTGGGGGAGAGTGTAACAACCCTGAATTTTGTGATTTATTTTAATTATATATTTTAATCATTTTGAGTTTCTGATTTAAAAACTTTATTATATTTATTAAAATGAATAAATTTTATTATTTTAAATATAAATGTTGATTTTATGTGAATTATAATTTCAAACATGAATAAATAGAATATTTTCCAGAAAAGTGGATTTTTGGTCTATCTGGCCAAACTTTGACTTTTAAATTTAAAATTTAAATATTTGAATTTTTGAATTTTATCCTTTATTATGAAAATAAATTTAATTTCAAGAATATCGCTTTTCGTTTCGTTAAATCCGATTTATACTGTGAAAGTTATGTTTTTTACAATATTGTATGTAAATTGATTTATTTAATAAAATTGTTTGTTTTAATTTATATAAATAATATTTTTATTTGTCATATCATGTTCTAATATGTGTAATGATATGTTAGGTATATATTTTTATTTTAAAACATTTTTTAAAGTGATGTTATAATTTTCCAAAGCTTATTGTATTTTATTTTCAATTTTTAAACCCTGGTTTCAATTTTTAAGCTATTTTCTCAATTAATTTATATTTATCTTTATTTATTTATTTTTTATTCATACATTTTTTTTTGTTTTTATTTTATTTTATTTATTTTCATTTTTCATTTGTTTAAAAATGAATAAAGAATAAAAGAAAAATGAAGAGTTTTGAAACCTTTCACTTACCCATGACCTTTAGTATGCATTTGCCTTTTCAATTCCAAATAACACTTGCATTAGTTTTGGCCGACCTTATCTCATACCTTCAGCTGCATATCATTTCATTTTTTTCACATATGGAAAAGTTTCTCAACCTTAAAATTTTCGGCCATCACTTCTGAAGAAATTTTGGTAATGATTTTAACTTCTTTTCTTACTCTTTTCTTCCTTGTTTCATGTAATTATCTTGCCTTGCTTTCACTATATGTTCGGCCTATAGCCTCCACCTTCACCACCACCTCCACCACCATCATACTCAGCTGTCATCTCCTCCATCTCTTCTGACCTACATGGCCGTGGCCATCTTTGTTGTGAAAATCCACAATTTTTTTTGCAAAGCACCACTTAAACATGCATTGCCGACCTTCTATGGTCATCACCACTTCATACAACCCCTTGGCCACCTTTGCACCACCTTCCACCAGCCCCTACCTGACCCGAAGTCACTTCCACACCATCCCCTAGACACCACCGGGTCTGGCCGTGCCAAATAAAGCCATGGCCGAACCATATTTGCACAAAAATCCACTTTGTTGCGTTGCGTTTGCATTTTCATGTCACAACAACCATTATTCCTTCATACCCTTGCTAGGCCGAGCCTATATGACCCCACACTTGACTCATTTACACCCCATGGCGTGCCTTATCACTCTTTGGCCGAGCATAGTGATGGAGAAAGCAAGTGCAAGTGTTTGATTATTTGTTGTACCTTAATTTCTAGTGTTTAATGTTATATTGTGGTGTTGAAATTCATGTCATATATCTTTTTTTGTTTGATATGTAACAAAAAAATATTTTGGCTCTTCCCTCACTTTAATACGTAGTCGTGCCTTCGTGCTTTCCGGGTCTTTGTTTGTGTGCCTGAATCTGTTATCTCCAGCTTGTAGAGGTGAGTATTTCTTACCAGACATTTGTACTTATATAATTAGTAAATTGACACCCTGTGAATCTGTAAATTATATTATCATGTTATAACTGCCTATGCTATGATCATATGATGTTCACCCCTATTTATACACCTGTCACATCATCTGTTACTGTTATATAATGATATTCTGTTTATTTATATTAGTTTATCACACTGCAAGTTCCATGTATAATAGAATCACTATAGGTTGAAATGATACATACCCGAACGGACATTAGAATAGGAAAAGATAATTATGGGCTGAAATGATAGGCCTGAGTGATTTTTTTTATTTATTTTATTTACTTGGGACTTCGGGTTTGAAATAATAGAACTCGGATTTTTCCTTTGTAAATTACGGATTGAAATGATATTATTCGTATCATTTGATTTAGGTTAGAAAATTTTATATACAGACCCGTGGTTAATATATATTTTTCTGAAAATTTTAAAAGTAATTTTAAAATGTAAATTTATGATATTTTGATTTAAAATGAATTTAAAATGATTTTTATAAAGTGTTAATGGTTTTTGTATAAATTAAAATGTGAAATAAATGAATATTTAAGTTGAATTTTGAAATATAACTTAAATTGGAAATTTGTGAATTTTGTTTAAAAGTAAATTTTAAGTTAAGTAAATAAAATGAAAATAAGTTATATTTGGAAATTTAAACTTAAGTGTTAAGTTAAAATTTAATTATAAAGAATAGAAAATTTAATGCTTGAATTTAATCAGTAATTTATTATTAAATTTTGATTTTTGTATGAAAATTTAACTTTATAAAATCAAAATTATAAAGGTATTTAAATGATTGTTTTTAAGTGAGAAAATATATGATTTTATAAGTTAAAAATGATTTAAATAAAAATTTAATTGTTTATGAAATTATATTGAATATTTGAAATTTAATTAATAACATTTTTGAAATGCTATTATTTCTAATGTAAAGGATATTACAGCATTTTGTAAATGCTGTAGTAGATAGAAATGAACTAAAGGACTTAAATGAACTAAGGGCTATTACAGCACTTTGTAAGTGCTGTAGTTGCTGAATTTAACTAAGGAGTTATTTGAAACCTAAACCCTATTACAACATTTTTAATGCTGTCTTTTGTTAATTGAATTGTTTAAAACATAACTTTTTGTAACAATTTCTAAGTGCTGCGAAATTTGAATTTTCATGGTTTTAATAAATTTAAGTAAATAAATGATCTTTGAAAAAGATTAAATTTGGGAATTAAATATTTGAATTTTAATAATAATGACTTTGTTTTAAATGATTTAAAATGGAGTATTTGTTTTGAAATATAAAAACCATTTGAAATGTGATTTGAAATGGAATTTATATTTAAATAGAAATGAATGAGGTTTGGAATGAAATGATATCGTAATATTTTTAAATGGATTTGAAATGATATTGAATTGTGAAATGATATTTGATTTCGAAGTATAAAATACCATTTTGGAATTTTAACCAAGGGATGTATTTAATTTATAGTTTAACTGATCCTAAGAGGATGGGCGATCCCAAGCATCCTTTAAGTTATAGTGCATAACGACTACAGTTCACTTGAGTTGGTTTACGTTATATAAGTAATATGTCCTGACTCGAGTGTTTTGTGTTTTACTTTACGCTCGGGTCAGCCTGAGTATTTACAGCTTAGCTTTAGATTTCTTTTTCTGGAGCTAGGAATCGCTGGAGATTTTTTGCTTGTCTAGTTATCTCTTTGTTTAGTCCAGTTGTTCTATTTCAGCTCTGGTATTTGTAAACTTCTATGTATTTGAGATTTCTACTGTATATGTTTTTCAGACTGATATTATGTATTTGTTTTGAGATTTTGTTATAGTAGTTTCATGAATTAGTATGGTATTTTAATTTCCGCTGCGAGTTATTCTGATAATCCGTGTCTGTGATATTGTGATTGTTTTTCGTTTGCTTCAAATTTATTTACAATACGGTATTTTAAGCAATTCAAGTCCGATATGTGTGGATGCGAATGGCTGAAAATATCGAGTTGTTACATATCTAGTCACAGATATCAGATAAAATATAATATAGAGAATATAATATAAAGAACAAAGAAATTAAAATGAATGCAAGTAAAAAAGCGACAAGATTAATAGTGGTTTGGCTAACTCCGTCATATGTCCCCTTCAGAATAATCCTTTTTATTAGTGTGTTTATAGTTACAATTCGAAATCCAAGAATTAAATTGGCAGGGTGTAACCTACTTTGAAGATAAAGAGAAGCAGAAAGAATATCCTTTTTCTAACATCATGCCTATTGTATTTATAGGAGAAGACGTGCATGGATCAGACTGAAATTTCGAAAGAAGAATCTCTATGCCATGATGAGGCCATTCAAGAATTTTCAGGCCCATTGGGGCCCACAATAAGAATCAGTCCCTATATCTATTTTGGTATCCAAATGGTGTGTGATCCCTTTGGGAGGTTCTCCATGATGTTAGCTACTTACTCTCCAAATTTCATGTCATTTCAACTTACAGTTTGTTAGATATCGCATTTTCTGCGAAGTGATGTTGCATATATTCTGATTTCAGTCGATCCCTTTAGAGAATAGGGGCCCGATCCCTCCAAACTCCTACAAATGACATGCGATCCCTAGGAGAGCTTCTCCATGTTATATTAATTATAGCTTCTAAGTCTTATGACAATTGGATTAGTAGAACTCGAGTTAATGATCGATCGTTGTTACAATATGGTGCGGACGCCGATTATAACCGATCCCTAGAGGAATAGGATCCAATCCCTCCAATTTGCTCTAAATAATGTGTGATCCCTATGGGATGTTTCACATGTTGCAGTTAGCTTGTTCTCGAAGTTTCATGTCAATTGGATTTGTAGATGTGGATATATTGATTGTTTTCCACTGAGTTGTACTTGCTTGGCTGAAATATGTCGATTCCTTTTATACCGATCCTTTTTTATACGATCCTTTATTTATATGAAGTAATTTGTCCATAACTTGAGCAAACAAACTCCAAATGATTTGAGATTTGAAATGCAGTCTCATGGCGCCTTCCTTGTCACTTTATACCGGTCTCACCTAGTTTGAGACAAAAATTGAGGATGTACTGATCCCTTAAGGGAAGAGATAGGCACCGATCCCTTGCCTGGAGGAAGTACTAATCCATACTTAGAATATTTTAGAGAGTCTATCTCTTGGTCTTGGTTGATCTTCACTTCATATCATTGCCTGAACTTGATTTCTGCGCCTCACAATCATCGCTATGGGCTCCTGGTCTTGATAATCGTAAATCTGCTGGGTCAAATCCGCATGTCTACTACCTTGACAAAAGATGGGTTAAAGAAGGTGAGATTTTCAATGTAAATATGATCAACTACACATATACAGCAGAAAAAACATTTGATTACTAAAATGCTTTGTAATAATATTATTGCAACGTGACATTTTTTTAATTAACTGAATTCTTGAATTTACCATCAGTCTTCAAGGTTGAGTCAATATACTGATTCATCTTAACTGAAATATTCAATGATGAGCTGGGTAGTCTTGTAAGAACATAGGAGAAAATAAATACTAAAAATATCCATTCTAATTTTTAGTTGGAATATTTCACTAACCAACTGAAGATGTAGTTTAATCATTGTCAAGCTTAATTTCATTAGTTTAGATGTCTAAGGTAATGTTTATTTAGGTGAACTGAATCTCTAGCACGAACCTAATTGTTTGATTTTGTTTTTTGTACAAATAATGCAATGCAACTCTATTAAGCAGACATTTTGGAACATCTTATCGGTATTTACGAATTCTGGGATGTTATTTTTGGAAATTAGTTTGGTGGCATTTTTTACAAGGGAACACTGCCGTTGATTCAGATGCTTTAAAGCGCACATTCACACTTTCAGGCACCGTAGCTGCTGTTGACATGCTTTTGAAGGTATGCTTTTTCTATTTTCTAGTTATATCATTTACATACAAAATAAAAAGCACGCTACTGTTGTTTGCATATATCCAGTTTCATATTTGTGCCCACATTGCAGGCTATTTTTGTGTTTGATTTTGATGTCCCGTTATTTGATTATGACCACGAAACGGGTCACCTTTTTTAATGGGGTTTCTGGATTATCCACAAGTTGATGCTTAGTGTTATTTATGGTTTTATCGTGTTCACGTATCATTCAAAATGGAAAGAAACATTGCCAGGTACCAATAAATCATTACCCTAGTATATTCCCTCCTTTTAAAAAAATTACCTTTTTGTTTCATTTTTGTCTTTATAACAGAAAGACCGCCTTCTACAATTGTATTTGTGCAATGTTCACATTGAGTGTGGTATCTTTTTTTGTATGCTTACTTGGCGGAAATGGTTCTGGACATGAATTCTGGTATTATTCGTACACCTTAACTTCGTAGTGCTTCATTAATATTGGCTTTATTTTGGTGGAATTCCAAATTCGCCAAAAAAAAAAACCGTAGCCATGTCTATTTTGTTAGTTCTACCCATGAAGGAAATTGCAATTTACTTACCAATAGAACTTTTTTTAATTAGTTAACATTTGGATGTAATTCGCTTAAAGATGCTACTCAAAATAAATTGATTTTTGAACTGTTCTTTTTCTTCCTTTATTTGTAGGTTGTCTGACCCTGCAACTACATGCTATCTTGCTCTTTCTTTTCCTTTCCTGTACATGACATTTCTTGCAGAATTTTTCCAAATTCGGATCCATTATATTGCGATTAGTTATAAAAGTCTATCCATGTCTTCTTTATTTATGTTTCTTTTGTTTTTTTACTTTATCAACTACTACAGGAGGATGACATGACATTGGAAAACAATTAATTTTAATTATATTCTAATGTTTATTAAGGCGAACTTCGTTGATTAAGTTTATATACTAAGTTCATATACTAATAATGAACAAGAATTACTAAGTTGATATACTTATAATAATAATAATAATCAAAATTAAATATGTTTATAACAACAACAATAACAACAATAACAATAAAAATAACTATAAATTTTACAAAAATTAACTAAGTTTATAATAATAACAATAACAACAACAACAATAATAAATTATAAAATATTAACCAAGTTAACTATGGTTTATAAAAATTAACCAAGTTTGTATAATAATAATAATAATAATCAAAATAATTAACTAAGATTTTAATAATTAACTTCGTCAATTATGTTTGTAAAAATTAAATAAGTTTATAAAAATTAACTAAGTTTATTGTAATAGTACTAATAATAATTTAACTAATATTTATGATAAGTCACTAAGTTGGTAATAATAATAATTTAACCAATGTTTATGAAAATTAACTAAGTTTATAGTAATAATACTACTAATAGCAATAACAACAAAAATCATAATAGTAATGTTAACAGCTAACAAACTAAGTTTATAAAAATTAACTAAGTTTCACAACAATTAACTAAGTTTATAATAATTAGAATAATACCAATATTAATAAATTAGAAAATTAACTAAGTTTCATAAAAAATAACTAAGTTGAGAACTTTTGTTCTTTACCTGCTAAATTAATTTTAGTTTAAGAGTCTTAGTTTTACTTTTAGGGGTTTAGTTGTATAAATTCATAAATATATATGCTCGCATGCTTGTTTGAGTTAAGTGTTGGTATTTGATGGCTCTTGACTCATTTTTGGTTCTTTTCATGCTCATTTTTCTTTGGAAAACTCGCTAATATTGTTAAAACGTATGTTTTAATGCTTAACAAAAGTGCAGGCCGTATATATGTGTGTGTGTACCTTCCTTTTTATATAAGTAAATATTTAGATCGTTTACCAGTGTAGGTGTTTGTGATTGATATATTGTGATTTCGATCATGTTTCAATGTGTATATCTATTTTTTGTGTTAGAGATTCTCCCCATGGTAGCCGCATGAAGGAGACTTTGGCAAAAAATTCAAAAATTTAAACGCTTAGAATATTTTGATAAGAAATATTTAGCAAAAACAATTTTCTAATGTAAATACTTCATTTATCGGTTAATTCATATTCATATTTATGTTTATTTCTAATGGAGATTCATTTCATTTACAGGTGAGAGAATGAAAGATCTGGGATATTTCTTCTTTTTAATGCAGACAACTAGCTATTTGTTTTTGGTGTACGTATACAATAGAATTTTATATAGTTAAAACTGTGGGATCTTATATGTATGAATAATCGGTCTTGTTTAATACAATGTATTATATCTTTATGTTTAATATTTTCCATGTTTATTTATTATCTAAATGAATTTATGATTTAGAAATATTCTTAATGCAACATTTTGATATGTAATTACTATTGTGATTTATAAGGATGCAATTGATTTGAAAAATGTAAAAAACAAACCATACCACTTAATAAACGTTATAGAAAATTTACAAGAAAATTGGTATCGAAAGTAAAAATAAATTAGAGCGCATTTTTATGTTACGAATAGTTTAATATCTATTATAATATGTCGATATATAGCGTTGATTAAACCGCTATAAAATTCTTACAAGAGCGGAAATAATGCGCTATAAAAGATGATTTTTAGCGGTAATTTTGTATTATAAATAAGCCATTGTTTTTTATAACATATCGATATACAATGTTTATTAAACCGCTGTAAAATACTTGCAATAGTGGAAAAAACACTATAAAAGATGATTTTTATAGCTGTTTTTTGTGCTCTAAATAAGCCATTGTTTTTTATAACATGATGATATTCAGCGTTTACTGAACCGTTATAGTTATCAATTATAACGTTTTCAGACCGCTATTGGTGACTGTTTTTGTCGTAGTAGAGGCACAACCTATTAGAAGATCTAATAGTGAATCTAGTGCATTTTAGAGAAAATCTTATATATCGAAAGAAAGAGGAATGTATCACTCGTGATGATATTTTCCTCGGTTACCAATAGGATGTGGAGAGTAATAACTCTACCTTATGGTTAGAAGATTTGGAATTCACAGTAGAATCCATGTACACTACAGAATTTGAAAGTTGGAAGATATATTTGAAAACTTTGATACCCATTGGCTTTAGGTGGACCTTAAAGAAAATTGGTGTGTGGAAGGAAGGTTGATGGGAAAGTGAACTCTACCAAGATAAAATTGTTGATTATGATGAATTTTTTTGCCCGTCACCATGTATAAATTCACTCGCATTCTACTTCCAATTATTAAATACTATGGCTATGAGCTATGGAAAATGAATGTTGAAACGCTTGACATTGTATACATAGTAGCGAAAAGGTCTCGAAGTCAGTGGGAGTAGTAATAAAGCATGTAGACTTTTAAGAGCAATCTATTGTCTTAAACAAGCATCTAGAAGTTGGAACAAGTATTTTAACAAGGTTATCAGCTAGCTTGATTCCAGTCAAAATATAGAGGAATTGTGTGTCAATTAGAATAAAGAGAAATGTGTTTTTAACATGTCAAGTATTTTATGTAAGCGACTTGCTACTGGTCGTTAATGATGCACAGATGTTACAATCGGTTAATATGTGGATGTCTATTAAATTCCCATCAAAGGATTTAAATGAGACATGTTATATGCTAATTATAAAGACCTACACTAATAAATCAAGCACTATGTTGGAAATATCCTAATCTATGTAAATAAACACCATATTAAGAAGATTTGTTATGGTATATACCAAGCTAGAAATGTTTTTGCGCAATATTGAAATGCCTCCTTTTAGAAATGACTCCCCATCCAATAACGAGCAGAAAGAGCATATGAGAAAATTTTATTATGCATATGCAATAAGATTTTTTATGCATGCTATGATGTATTAGTTCCAATATTGATAGTGCATTCGACGGCGTAAGATATCATTTTAATACCAATAGAAATTGCTGGAAATCTGGTAAGAGTATTCTTAAGTATTTACAAGTACTACAGGCTTATTTCAATAAAAAATAAAAAAATCCTTATAAAGAAGTAACTAGAGTCAAGATTTCATAGTGACATTAATGAAAGTAAGTCAATTTCAGGGTTCATGTTCACATCGCTAAGTTGAAAACAGTCTAAATGAGAAGTTGTAACATATACTAGAATTAAAGAAACTGAGTACATCGCCTTAAATGATACTGCAAAGGAAATAGTATGTATATGAAAATTTATAAGAAAACTAGGAAGATTTCAACAACCGGGAATCTAATATCTATGTATAGTGATAAAATGATTCATTTGATTGCAAAAGGAATCGAGATTCTCAAAAGAAATTGATGTGTATTTTATATAAATACCACATGATAAAGTTGTTTATTAGTTATAGAGAGATGATCCTTATACTATAAGATACTAAAAGTAATATCATAGTCCAATCACCAATTCCCTTGCTTAGTCCAATCTAGGAAGATGCGCCGAAGTTGCGGGCATGAGACAACAACGTTGACCTCAAATGTAAGTGGTAGATTGATGGAGTTATTGGTGTTCCCTTGAGATAATTATGTAACTTGGTTACATACTTAACTCTTTAAACGATTGTTGTTTAAATAAGTGTATTCTTTTTATTCTTTTTATGTTATATGTGTTTTGTAATATATGTATAATGTTTGAATAAATTATCGCATACAAATATAAATTCTTAGGACAAAGTGTATAGTCAATTGTAGCAACGAAAGATTTAGACCCATGGCTACTGGATCGTACCAACAAACAATTATCCTTGTTTTTAGTCTTTTGGTGTTTCAAGAACGGGATATTGAAATATTGGTAGGACTAGTGTACGTAATGGTATCCATACAATGAACAGTGATTTGACCATAACTCTTGCGAGAAGCAATAGGTTACATAGTTTTAGTCACTTAAAAAAATTATAGAACGACTCACCGAGATTCTTTCATAGGTTATTATATCTATGCCAAATAGAATATATCAAGTGATGATGTGTAATATTATTTCAAACTAAGATACTACAGATCGTGACCTGCATTTTTAAGAAGAAATGTATAGGAAAAATATTTAATGCAGTCACACAACATTATTTGGAGATAAATATGCAATAAAGAACTGTTAAAGGGTCTCCATTTTTGGAAGAGTGACAATTTTGAGGTACTCCAACCAAAATAAAAGTGATAAGGGAAGGACATGATAGGGGGACTCTAAACTGAACAGTTCACAATTTTACACTCTTTAAGAAAATTCGGTAGCATACCGTTGAAATTTTAAAAGAAAATCAGCGCAGACTTGGAAAAATATGTACATAAGAAAGAATAGTATTGTCGATACTATACTACGATAGTGATCCATTGAAATTTTCCTGAAAATCGCAGCATAGCTTTCCATTTAACATTTCTGTGCCGATAGAATGAGAATAATTATGTAATTGTGTTTTTGGAGGTAGGGGAGATATGCTTTTAAGTACCCCCACAATAGTTTTTAAAATAGTGACAAGACGACCATCCTTATCCAAAATCAAAGTTTGTTAAACAATCACCTTTCATAACTTAGTTTTTCAAAATTTTGGTTATGTTGTCTAGCATTTCGGAACCGACACATTGTATGACTTCTAACTCGATAAGAGTTAAAGTTCATTTTTTTAGAAATGAATACTAAATCAAGTAGATATCCCAAAAATGGCCAAAATAGTGATTCGAATCAGCCATTCAAGATATATGCTTGTTTTAATCTTTCAACTTGTAGTTGTCAACATTTAGTTAATTTTACCCGAGTTCAAAACTAAATAAAACGATAATTTGCTATTAGCTATACTAAATCACTCGCACTTCCATTTCTAAATCACATTCAAAACGCTACTCCACTTCCTCAATTACTTTAGAACTTGGATCCATCCAAATCCTAACAAATAAGTTACTAAAAATTATAAAGAAATATTAATTCAAATCAAGGAGACAATTATCATTCTCTACCAACAAATTTCATTTTCGTGGGGAGTTTTGATTTTGGCATGATTTCGACAATGATGGAAAATGGTAGATTCACATCAATTCTTATATCTCAAAATATAGGTGAGTGGAGTTGATACCCTATGTTTTGCGTATATATATGTTTGTAATTTGTTGTTTTGATTAATAAATATAAACAATATATTGAGATTAGGGATGTGACAAATATGTTGAAATTTGGAATGTTTCGATTAATTATGGATATGGGATGGTTAGATGACCCATGGTTATTGATTTGGACGTGAATATATTGTTTGACTATGTAGATTAACACTTAAAAATTGATATTTTGTTAATTTAATAAGCAAATTGAGTTAAGATAGAGATTAGGCTATAATGTAGTTGATGTTATTGGATTGAATGTCTATATATGTTTGATTTGATTTGTTGGATTTATATTTTTGTATTGAGTTTGGATGACTAGATTGATGGTCCACGAAGTCTCTTAGAAGGTGTTTGTTGAAACGTATCACAGAGAAGAATAATTGTCGATCAATAAATTCATGGCAAATTTGCAAGTTGTAAGGAAAGAGACACAATCAAAGAATCACTTTTTTGAAACCTAAATTGTATGGAAAGTCTTGGTATCACAAAGTAGGGGTGTTGAAAATTAGAAAAAATAGGGTTTTGGAGCAGGAGAATCGATTGCCAAGACATAGGTGTCCTAGGCGAGGAACACTTAAATTTCTCTATGTCCCTGATGTAATAAACCCGAATCAGGGAAGATCCTGAAGCATGCTCTGCTCATACCTAAGGAAACCTTGGTAGGTACCCTAGCTAACCGATTTGATGTATTATTCTTTACCTATTAACAAAACCAACTTGATGGTTCATTCAACCCAATTCCAACTGAAGTATCCAGTTGGTTCGGTTCCAAGAGAGAAAATTGCACTACTCGAGAATATGCCCCATGTCAGGACGATGAAGACATGGAGTTATGTAACAACCCGCATATTTTACGATTGAATATTTAAATATTTTATCGTTAGTCAGATTTTAGTCCGAAAAGTTACTTTTTGCATACGGTCGAATTAGGACTCGGAACCACTTCCATTGAGTTCAAAATGCCGTTTGCAATCTTTTTAAGTATAAACTTTGATATGTTTGGAGTTAGTGGAATTTGCTACTTTTTCACTTTGGGCTTTAGGTTTGGTTTAGCCCATTAGTCTAAACTTAAACTCTAACTCAACCCCCTCCCCTTCATAACTTTGCTTTCATTTCCTGACACTCAAGCTTCTTCAAAAATGGAGGAAGGAAAGGGAAATTAAAACTCCAAGCTCAAGATCATTTGCAAATCCAACATCCAACTCCAAATTCAAAGAGAAGCCATTGATTCTTCCTTGCTTTCAAGCTTCTTCTTCATAAATTTTGTGTAAAGGTGAGATTTTTATCTCACATCTTTGTCTATAACTATCTTTGATTGTTGGGTATGATTTCCTAACACTTTTACATATGCATTTGCCATTGATTTGGATTGTATTGGTGAAAATTCCAATTTTTAGTGTTTTGGGTTCAAATCTTTAAAAATCCAATCTTCGATGTTTAAACACGTTTTTGGTGATGCATCGAGGAGCCAATATGACCAGGTAGCCTATGGACGTAATCCCCTAGCATCCGTGCTCGATCGGTTGCAAATTGGACGAGTTTTGTGCTCCAAAACCCTTAGGGCGCTCAGCCTGCACATGGTGGAGTTTTGGCCTGCAGTTTGCTCGTTCGGTCTTGTTTAGTTGTTAGGTCGCTCGGCGTACCCCTTAGGTCGTAACTCGTTAGGTCGCTCGGCCTTAGGTCGTTCGGCCTGCACACGAACCTCTCGGCCATCTTCTATTGCTTAGGTCGCGTCAATTTAGGTCGCTCGACCCTAGGTCGTAGGTCGCTAGGTCGCTCGTCCGTCTTCACTTCCTTAAGCCACTCGGCATTAGTTAGGTCGTTAGGTCGTTGCTCGGCCTTATACTCCCTAGGTCGTTAGGTTGCTCGGCCTTATACTCCCTAGGTCGTTAGGTCGCTCGACCCTTTCTCACGCCTTAGGTCGTTAGGTCGCTCAGCCTTACCCCTTAGGTCGCTCGGCCTATCCTTACCTCCTTTGGTTGCGCATGCCTATAGGTCGCACACCTTAGGTCGCTAGGCCTATTTATCAGTAGGTCGCGCAACCCTTTAAGTCGCACGGCTATATCGCTCGGCCTTACCACCACATTAGGTCGCACCTCGTTAGGTCGCACCATTGCTTAGCTCGACCGTGTTAGGTCGCTCACCCCTTTAGGCCGCGCCCTGTTAGGTCGCGCCAATTTCTTGTGTTGAACTATGTTATGTCGCAGGCGTATTTACACTTAGATGGATTTGGAATTGATTTCTTTGGATTTTACTCACGTCTTCGAATGTGAATTTTTGTGGTTGATTGTTTCTACAATCATTTTTGTGATATGTCACTTCATCTCACTCGTACGAGAAATCTAATTAAATGGATTAGTAAAACAAATGGTATGAAACGCTTGCGTTTACTTCGTCGGTTAATTCTTGGACTTGTCCGATTGAATCTCTTGTGACAATTTTTGAGTGGAGATCTACAATTTGTTCATAAATATTTAAGTTAAGCTAGTGGTTATGGGACATGATGCTAAGCTCATATATTACTAGCTTATTGTAATTGACACTTCTTGACGATCGATGATGATCATTTTTGTGATTTTAACTAGCGATATGCTATGTTTCTTTGTCCACGTAGGGGACAGTACCTCGTTTTATTGAGTTTCGTCTCATTTTTGTTATAGGCTAACGACCTATTTATTTCTTGGGGTTTCGACCCAATTTTTGTGGGCTAGCGACCCATGTTTTTATGGAGTTCGGATCTTCGGGTGTACCGTTGTACTACGTCGTTGTTCCGAATTTTACGAGTTTCAGGTTCCTCGGGCGTACCGTTGTACTACATCGTTGCAACGGCTCTATGGTTAGCGACTATGGGATAGCGTCCCGTATGTGATACACGTGTTGGTGAGTTCTCAGGCTCCCATTTTGTGATAGGCCTCCCCCATTTTGTGATTTTTGGATTTCCACTGATGATTTCTAGAATTTGTGTTTCACCAATTTTTTGTGATTTTCATTGATATGTGTTATCAATATTTGTGCATTGGTGAATTTGTGTGCCATTAACTTTTGTGAATGAAGATATTGAATATGACATTCCTTTTGATCTTTGAGAAGATTCTTGTGATATTAATTAATCTCTTGTTGATTTTCAATTTCATACTTATCACAGTATGGCTTTATGGTTATCATATGTTATGTCATATCTCTAATTCTATATCATTTTATCTGATGTTTATAGCTAGACTGATCCGTTTATTATTTTCTTATAAATAATACTCGGGTCAGACCGAGATGTTACAAGTGCTTCTGCTTGACTTCACTTCCGGGATTATCATCCTGACTTTTGGCTAACTACTTAGATTAGTAGTTTTGTTGTATACCTTTGAGATATAGACTCCTTGATGTATACATATTCTTTTGTCTAGCACTTGTAACCATTCTTTTGTGATATTATGGATCTTGTTTGACCACTACTCTGATGTACACTTTCATGTGTTATATTCATATCTTTTTCCGCCTTTGTGATATGGATGTCTGTGACTGATTTCTGTTATGCTTATTTCTATGTTTGTTTCTGAAGAATATATATATAGTCACTGTGTAGCAGCCTTGAGTTTGTGTCGGCATGTCGGACTTCCTTGTACTAACTGACAAGTTGGTGCTCGCACAAAGCAATTACACGGATGGTCGCTCCTCAACAGCCTTATTCTACGCGCTAGTTGACGGCATTACCCCGTAATGTCCTTGGCTAGCGTGGGCATAAAGGTGGGGCGTCACAAGTTAACTTGGGAAAAATTTAGGGCGATTTGAGTAAAAATCGAGAAAGCTGGCACTGGACTCAGGTTACCTCGAGTCACATGGTTACTGAATTGAGGTTGGCTCGGGGACAGGAGGAAGACCTAGGTCAAACAAAGGTTCATTTTAATGTTGCTTTGACCGTCGCATTCGGTGGCTTTAACATTGTTTGGGGTTTATGTTAGGTTGTTTTAAGGTTACTTTGGGTATGGAACATAGATGTTTTGGATTTTTTATTCCTACACGATCAATGTGTCTATAAATATCTGAATATTGATAACTTTGAAATAATAGCTTGGGTTTCAGTACTATTTGGACCAACGTTCATGATTCTTTGCAAGCCACGTGCTGTGAAGCACTAGATACATTAGAAGTATTTTAGAAAGTTGTTGCTCCATTAGTACTGGGTGCTCTACACATTTTTGACTACATTCATGTGATTTTAGAGATGAGAACTCTAATCTAAGTAGCTTAATATAACATCCTCTATCTGGAGGCCCGAAGCTAAGTGCTATAAATGCTACAGTCATTCATAGTATTAACTTTCAATGACCAAATACAGTAATGTTAATGATATCCATAATATCAAAAGCACATGAATATGAAACCAAATCATAAATTTCAAAAACAACTTTTTTGATTACATTTCACAAAATAAGTTTTATATTCCATTACATAATGCCAATCATTTTCCAAGTTCAGATCAAATATAATTAGTATAAAATGTGCCAAGTTCGACATATGAAGATGCCTCATTGGATGACCAGAGTACTATATAGACATAACCGTCTTAAATACAACACAGCAGAATAAAACAAAAACTGCAACTCCTAAATAACTAACTTCAGCATCATGCTCGTCTTCAGAAGCTTTATTTGTACACCTACTAAAACCTAAAAATCTTCAACCCTTGGTCTACTCAAATAAATTTTGAGCACCCGAGAGTTTAAGGGAAAAAACATAAACTTTGAGTCAGACATAAAACATGGTGTGAATAATACTATACATCTCGATTATTTGATATTAAGTGAGACTACGCCTCTTAGCGGAACGGGTATCCCCTCACTAATATCTCTTTAAAACATATCCTATTGCAAACCATAATCCTGCAACCAAACTGGTTAATCAAACTGATTATATCAATAATAGCAATGTAATATATGCTAAAACAAGTATTTACTGGACCGGCTATCCAAAACAAATGTAGTTTTGTTTGGCTAACTATTAACATTTGGCTAACTCGGGTCTACCAAACAAAATAATAACTATGATCTAATAACTGTTAGATAAATCTTCTGATGGTTTGTCTCTAAGTTACTTCTCCAAGGGTCTCCTAATCGTAATGGTTTTGCAGGCTCACCAATAACCTGTCTTTTTTTGTATATATATTCCTTTCAGTGTGTAACCATCATTTAAGTCTACCTGTGACTAAACCCTACAAACTGGAATTTTGGACTAAATTAGCTAGGGGCTAATGCCTAATGAGTATGGTGCAATCCTACACCAGTTCCATCTGGTCATCTAATCTGAGTCATTTTATTAAGGTTAACTACCCATTAAATTTTTCCTTGAAAACCTTTTCAAAATGATTTAAACCTTTAAATCATACTTATACAAGGAAAATACATTCTTTGCTTTACTCTAAGCTATTTTTCCTGTTATATATACTTTACCCAAAATAATGTTTATGTAATTATAATGAGGATTACCTATCCCTCAAAAATAAGTTAAAACCCTTTTTAACTTAAAACACTTAGCTATGTTGCCAAGGTGGATCATTCGAAACCTTTTTTTAAAATCTTTAAACAACCCATTCGAAACCATTGAAATTACCCCTTTCATTATAAGTAAACTACTTTACTTTACAACCTTAGGCCGAATGGCCAAAACACACCTTTCGAAACCATTTGCAATGGTCCTTTCGAAAACATTAGAAACATCTCTTTTAAAAGCTTTATAAACCTTAGACATCCTCTTTTCAAAACATCAAACTTGCCTTTCGAAAGCAATCGAAAACCTTCCATTTAAAATGCTTTAAGAACCTTTTGGAACCATTGGAAAGCCTTCTGTTTGAAACCATAGTTTAAACGTTTCGAACATACTAGAGAACCTCCCCTTCAAACTTATATCAGTTACCTTTCGAAAGCATTAAAGTATACTAATTAAAACAAACCTTTCGAAAGCATTGGGTTCAAGTAAAAGCTTGTGGAAAACTTTCGAAACCTTTGGAAACCATTCCTTTTGAACTTTTGGGTTTAACTTTCAAATATGAAAAAGGGTCAAAAACAACCAATTCGAAAGCAACTCTTTCGAAAGCAATTCCTAAGTAAAAGAAATGGATAGTGTTGGAACCTTTCCTTCGAAAGCATTGGAGAAGCAGCTAACTTTTAAAAACAAGGTAACCCTTCCGAAATCGATCTGCGTCGAAAGGTAAAAAGGCGACAGTTAGCGGTTTCAGCCCCTTTGAAAGCATTACTTAAAAAAAAGCGCAACCTCTTTCGAAACCATTCCTTTAAACAATTTGACCCAGTCGGAAACCAGTCAAGTCAAAAGCGTTACTATCGAAAGCAAAACATGCGCATTTTCATTTAAAAGCAGAGTAATGCTTCGACCCCATCGGAACCCCTTGTTTCGACTGCATACCGTCCACCCATATCCAATTGGTTGCACACTAAATTTTTGATGCCTTGTACATTGGTTTCGATGGTGGCGGCGGTGGAGGAACACGGTCGACAACTAGGTGCCAAAAGTGGTGAAGCATGTTTAAACTGATTTTTAACCTTTTTAAGTAATATTTTTAACTAACCTGCCTTGTTTATCCAAATATTATTGGTTGCTAATTTTCTTTTCCAAAAGTACTGCCAAAATTTCAGAATTAAACTAATTAAATTATTTACAAAATACCCCTTCTTCTTTTATAAATATATAAAACATTTAAGTCCCATACATTAAATAATTTTAAATATCTATTATAACACTTAGGAAAATTTTATAAAAATTCACATAAATCTCTTTTAATGTGTTTTCTAACATATTTAAATTTTAGACCCAAAACACATACATAATGACCGAAATTAATTTTAAACCCAAATAACATTTTTCTTCACTAGAAAATTAATATTAATTCCACAATAATTCAGAAAATTATGAAACTTTAAACCCATTTCCAAAATAATATTGCTGACCTCAGATTTAAATCGCAAGTCTATTAGATGTCAACTAATAGGTTTTCTAAATTAATTCTTATCATAAAATCCATATGAAATAGCCAAAATCATCAACAAGTATATATATCCATTTTAATCAATCAAAACATTTGCAAAGCAATTTCGGATCTCAATCTAGTAATCGAAAACAAAAACATGAGATGTAACATATTATTCACCTTTTCTTTAATGTTAAGGAGTTGAGACTTGATCTTGGATTAAGTTGATTTGGATTCTTCCTCTTTATTTAGCTAATCTTCCCCTTACTTCTTATTAAGGGTGGTCGGCTTCTATCTTTGTTTTTAGCTTGTGAAATGAACGTGTAAAATGAAATGGTATGAAGGCTTAAGGTATATGAATATGGCTCATTCCTATTTTACCCTTATCTAATTCATTTTGTTTTTTCCTTCGTTCATTAATTCAATTAGGCACGGCTACAACCTTATTATACAAATCTCAATTCCCTCAACTTAGACAATTAAATAATACATCAACAATAATAAAGCCATTATTCCTAACAAAGCCATTAAATATTCTTAATAATGTTATCAAAATTAGGGGTGTTATAGTCTCCCTTCTTAAAGAATTTCATCCTCAAAATTACGATAAAGCACTCATCAAAATCAGTCAACAAGGTAAAACATACCATGAAACAAGTTATGATATACATCTCGAATCCTGCTCTCAGTTTCCCAAGTACACTCCCTCTCGTCGTCACTCCACTGGACTCTGACTAATCTGATTGTCTTGTTCCTTAACTTCTTCTCATATCTCACAACTATACAAATATGCTTTCTAACTATAGTCATATACGGCTCCACTACTAAGTCATCTAACACTGTCGGTGTAATAGTAGTCTCTGGATCACGTATATACTTCCTTAGATGAGAAACAGAAAAACATCGTGGAATCCTTCCAAACTATTCGGTAGCTCTACTCTATTTGCGAGTTTTCAGATCCTCTCTACAATGGAAAATGGTCCTACAAATCTCAGTGCCAACTTTCTTGATTTTCCAAATTGAATCACACACTTCGTCGATGACACTTTGATGAAAACCTGATCTCCAACAGAGAACTCTAAGTCTTTCCGTCTCTTATAAGCATAACTTTCTGTCTAGATTGAACTTCCTTCTTTCTAGCTCGAATCAATTCAATCTTTTCTGCAGCTTCTCTAATCAAATCCGGACCAAGAACCAACCTATCCTTGGTTTCTAACCAACAAACAGGAGATTTGCATGGTCTTTCATACAAAGCTTCAAAAGGCATCATTCATATTCTAGTCTGATAATTATTATTATAGGAAAACACAATCAAATATACATGATCTTACCAAGATCCATCAAATCCACTATAAGAAAAGTCCTTATTCATAGCATAAATTTTAAAAAAAATAGTGCTTTAACATTGAACACTTTCATTTTTCATTTAGTTAAACAAATGTAAATAATGGCTCGCTATGAATTGCTACGCAGTGAAATTTTGTGAAATATTTTGAAGGCCGCTCATTTCACTTTTCTCCAGTTCAATGTTTCCTCCCCAAAACAAAGAAAACCCAAACGAAAGAATGAACTAACCCTAAAAAAGAATCTCTCTTTCCAATTTGATATCTCTTGCCCTTATTCCTCTCATTTTCGATCCTCTCTCTCACCAAGATTATAAGTCATGGCTTGTCTGCGAAGAAAAGATTGTGAATCTTTGTTATATCTTCAACCTTATAGTGATGAGACAACAAGAACCTTGACTTGGCCCAATTAAGGACACATGGTCGGGCCATACTTACCTGATAAAGCCTGAAAGGGGCGATGTGTCAGTGGACTAAGCTAGTGTAGGTGTCCTATAATTGGCAGATTTGGTGGAAATGCCAGTGATGGTAACTTATGGATTCTTTCTATTCTCTTATTGTCGAGTTTTACATGTAGTGTAAGTGTAGATAACAAAAAAAATAAATCAGTTACGCATGTAAGTGACATTATTTTCTTTCTTTTTCTAGTTCAATCAACTCTGTTCTTGAAAGAAGAGAATTTATCCATGTTTAAATAATGGAAACTAATGATTGATTTGAGTTTTACTTAAATTTTAAACAAGTTGATTATTCAAAAGGAGGTACTTACTATAATTTGCACAAAAAACATGAAAGACAACTGCTCTTCCAAGAATTAATCTACCACCTAACTCGATAAAATGACATTTAAGTTAATTAGCTTCATGTTATACATAAATAAAAATACATCCGCTATTTTTTGCTCAGTTGTCTCGATGAGCTTAGCCGTAGAAATGTGTTTCAATGATCAAGGACCATTATCTAGTTATTACTTGTTAATCTCAACAATGTCTATAATCTAATCATGTGAGGTCATACGGAAGAATGTCTAAGCATGAGAAAAGAAGCAAATCAGACTACATATTTTTTTCTTTGGAAATTTACTGAAAAACCCTTTAGGAGCTATGTTGATGGTGCTAAAGGTGTTATTGACTTCTTCAATTTGACCAAAATAACCAAATATTGTGCAAATATGTTAAGTGAAATATTAAGAATCAAGTTGCGAATGTAGAAAAGTTTTTTATTGCCATTATTTAGTCCAGTCCCCTAATTGACACTAGTTGTGTGTAATTACAGGGCAAAATGTGGTTGGATGAACTCAACTTGAGCAGAAACTAGAATTGGAGATAATTCGCAAGTGTGCGATTCCAAGGAAATGATTGCCATGATTTGACTAGTTGTTGCAGCATTAGCCTGCACGGAAGAGAGATATGCAGTAGGAGCATAACGTGGGGGCACATAAGCATGGAATGCGAAGCTCAAAACCCAATCAACATCAGGCTGCGTAGCAACATATAACGAAGGATATAATAGCTCGTAACCAAGGAGTGGCTGAATTGTTATCTGAGCATGAGTTTAAGCATAAACTACACCTATTTGAGCATGAGTTTGAGCAATAGCATTTGAAGCTATAACTATATTAGCTGGAGATAAAGCCTATGCATGAAAGGCATCTTGGGGTACTGCGTGGGAATGAGCTTGTGCATGCCTAACACGTGACATGTTGAGCATGAGTGGACACTGAGGCCAAATTGAATCCTATGCAAAAACAACATGAGTGAGAATGCATGAGTTGCTGCTAGTAGAACCTGCATAGAACAATGTGTATATGCAACATAATATGGTGTGATTCTGGAAGTCAAAGCGGCATTAACAGAGAGCAAAGCGTCTGTAGGAGCATCATGTACATTTTGATGGGCCTTAGAAGAAACAAGCATAGAAGAAGGTTGAGCCTGGGTTTGAGAAGCGCACATATGAATATATTACATAGACTATATATTTATAAATTGTATACATAGATATTATATAAACTATATATATATATTAAATTATATATGAATTAATTATATTATGCATGAATTATACTATGTGAATTAAGTATGAATTACTATAAATAATAGCAATTATAATATCTTGATAAACTTATTAAACAATAGCATGTAAACATGTTACAGAAATGAATTATAAAGAAACAATTAAGTTTATGCAACATAATATCTGTCATCCTTCGCTTGATTCCTCATCTGATCTGCTGGCATCTCTGGTGCGCGCGGAATAAGGTAATTTTTGAGGAATCTCCCATGGATCCCTCTTCCATTATTCGTCGGGTTAGAAATGATGTTTTCTTAGCTTTTCGTGGTAGACCTTTCAAGGGATCGGTTAGTTCCCGTTCTGGCCTCCTGGTGGTCCTGCTTTCTATTTCCTGTTCTCAGTCGTCCACTAGAGCGGAAATTGGATGACGTCCGCTTCCGAGCCAGGTGGTTCTGCCTTTCCCGTCTCCTTTAATCCCCCCCCCTCTTTTTTCTCTGATTTAGTGGCTATTGGTTTTCAGGCTCTGAATATATAGGTTTGGACCGGGGATTTTTTTTCTCCTCTTATATTGGATCTCGGGCGGAGGATACTCTGGAACTCGATATCGCCGGTCTCAGTATCGACTGTCTTTTTTGGTTTTCGTCCAGTATGTTTTGCGTCTATCTCTGGAGGGCGTCTTTGGCAGCTATCGCTGTTATTTTGGTATTCTTTTTTTTATATATTACTAGCTACGGCGGATTTTGTTTTTCATTCTTCTGTTGGTTACTTGTCAGGCATGTTGAGAGCTTTTGGTGTTTATTTATAAAAGACATTGACTTGTTTTAAAAAAAAAAGTTTATAACAAATAATTAGGTTTTGTAAATATTAAATTAAGTTGACTAAAAGTTTATAAAAATTAATTAATTTATAAAAAATTTGTAACGACCTGATATTTTCAACCATTCGCATCCACGCATGTCAGACTTGAATTGCTCAAAATATCAGATTGCTAATTTAATTTGGCAAACTCAACATATATAGTAAATAACTCAATCACGGAATCACACACAGAGTAATAATACGCAGCGGAATAAATAAATAGTAGTTCATGAAGCTACTATATAAACATTTCAGTTAGGAATAAAATACAAAAAAATATTTCAAATGCAGTGAAGTCTCCAGTACGAGCAGATGACTTCTCTGAATCAATCAACTGGATGACTGAAAGGATAGATAGCTGGATCTTCAAGCAAATCTCCAACTTCGAAGGTGAGTCTCAAATGTTGTATCACTCAGTCTGACCCGAGCGTAAAGCAAAACACAAAAACACTCGAGTCAGGATTAACATTCTTATATCTATAAATCCAACTCAAGTGAAATATCAACTGAAATACAAGTAACTTAAAGGATGTTTGGAATAACCATCCCCTAAGGATCTACAGAACTATCTACAAGGTAGAAATATACACTATAACACCGTGGTCCCTTCAAATTAATTTATATTTCAAAACCAAAATATAATTTTCACTTCAATATAAAAATAGATATATATATATAGATTTTGAAAATTTTATAAAGTAAAGTATTTATAATTTCCTCAAGTTTCACCGATCACTTCAAAAATCAACTCGACTTTCCTATTCAGATTAAATTAAATCTCGAATTTCAATTTCCGTTCAATTTAGTCTTCTAAAGAACAATTCAAATTTTATCAATTTCAAATACAGATCTGAATCACAATTTAACTATTTAAATCCCGTATTTCAAAGCTTCAACATTTCAAACTAAACCTAACAGTTTCATATAGATCTTGATTTAACTTCATTATTATTTATTCTTGAAATATCCACTCAATATTACTTCTATAGCCTTATATTACAATTCATTATATTTGCCTTCAATTTCTTTAAACGTGAATATTCATTAAATCACTAAAGTCAAAGTTATGTTATGAACTATATTTTAAGTTTTCAAATTCAATAAGTTTCGAATTTGATTTAATTAAACAAAATTATTGATTAAATACCATTCCAATCAATTCAACTTTATCTTCCTTAACATATACAAACATTGGAAATCTATTTGAAATAAAATACTTAAACATGTTCTATTAATTAAATCAAACTTTATTAAATTAAAGTTTACTATTAAATATACTTTACATTAAACATATTTATATATAAAAATATTTTCAGTATTAACTAAAACCCTATATTTCTCCTAAAACCATAGAAAATCATTCCAAAGTATTTATATATGACCAACGGCGTCTGTATATACTTCTATCATATGGTTAAGTGGTACGGATATTTATCATTTCAATCCGTAATTAAGTGTGTGTGTGTGTGTGCATATATATATATATATATATATATATATATATATATATATATATATATATATATATATATACGGGTAGATATCATTTCGACCCGTAATCCCAATTCAGTTCAAATGAAAATCGCTTGGGTTTATCATTTCAACCCATAACGATTTTCTCCTATTCTAAAGTCCGTTCGGGTATGTATCATTTCAACGCATAGTGAATTCTATACTAACAGGGAACTTACAGAGTGATAGCAGATAATAAAATAATAACAGGCATATATCATCAATAATTTAAATAAAATATAAACAACAGGATATGGTGTCATATCCCATAGGTGAACAGTTACTGATAATAGCATATATAACAAAATAACTACAGCATAATATTTCAATTGTCGTTTCAATTGAAATCAAATTTAATAAAATACAAGAACGTTAATCGTGAGTGATTGCTTACCTTCGAGGCTAGAGATTTTGACGACTCGACAAGATACGAATTGGATCACGATCTAGACCATCGAATAGTCCAAACAACAACTCAAAGCAAAGTAAGATTTGAACGCAAATTGGACAAACAAGGCTGATGATCAAGAACTGATAAAACGAATCAGAATTGGATCGACGAAGGTAAAAGGTATATAGGTGGATTTATATACTAAAGTCAAACATATAAAATAAATTATATGCTATAATTAAAACAATATTTGTTATAAATTTAGTATCGACGAAATCAACTTAAGTCCAAAATATATGTATATGTATAAATAAATATATGTAAGATATTTATATATATACCACCCACTACATTCATGTTACTCAAATGTATACAGACCCATTATAAATCTATGCAGACCCATCAGCATACAAGTATAAGTTATATAGTAACCTTTATAATTCTGTTATGACTCACACTTTAAAATATAACTGTAACTATTTATAAAAATATATATAATAGGTTTTAAACTATGAATATATGCACAGCCTTTACAAAATATATGCACATCCTTTTACAAAATATATGCACAGCCTTTTAAATTTCCTAATATCTACAAATCCTTACTGCTATAAGCTAACCCACCCACTGCAACACGCAACTACCTACATATGATTATTTATGTATTATTTTAAATATAAAGTAACGTTTCTATAACACAAATATAAACTTATATACTAATATATCTTTATGTATCAGTTATGCGCAAAATTACAGTGACATATGTAACTTATATTTTTATCAATAATAAAATTTATTACTGCAAACGATATATATAATAAATTTGAATATAACCAAGAGATTATAACATACTTTTTAATATAAACTGTAAATAAAAGGTCTGAATGTAAAACCCATGTGTTAAAACACATATATTAAAACTGTAAAATACATATACTTATATATATGTGAACATATTATTTATATAAGACTTGTTGCAAAAAAAATGATCGATTTATAAATAATGATATAAATCTAAATATATTCAGCTCTTACAATTATATATACAAACAAATATGCAAACCCTGTATGTAAAATATGGCTAAATATGCACACATGCTCCTATTTATGTAACCAATTGTATGTTGACAAGTGTGTATATAACAATTGTATATATAAGCTATTTACAAATCATCAGCGTACTATATATATAGATAAGACAACTTGTAATAATTCGTATGAATTCATATATATAAGTATAAACAGATTATAGCTTTTAACTTTTAGGTAAATACAACACAATATATTTATAATATAGATATTACCTTGTATAAAAGAATTACAAAGGTTGCAGAGGAAAGGAGAAAGGTGGGTTCGGAAAATAAAGGAGGAGGGGACTGCTATCTACAAGCATGCGAATTTTTTTTTCTTTTTCAAAGAGAACAAAGTGAGCAATTGAATGGAGAAGAAGGCCACTTATATCCTTTGTTGTATTCTCTCACAAGCAGCACCAGATGACTGAGAAGAGAAAGTAAAAGGACAAAGACAAACGTAAAGATTTATATTGGGAATATCAAGGCCAAAAGTAAATAAATATAAAGGTGAATAAAGTTGACCGTTTAAAATTTAATGAATGCAAAGTGACGTATAACGTTTTATGAACGCAAAAATAACGTACCGATATAAATGTAAAGTAACGAATGTGGAAAAATTCAAGCGCAAATAAATGAAACGAAACGTACACAAATAAATGAAAACCAATGAAGTTAAAAAGGCAATAATAGTGTAAATGTGAATCGTTGCCACATAAACAAATAAAACGTATACAAATCTTTTACCGGTTATGTGATGGCAACGGTCACCCTTAATTGAGCTGAATAATAAAAGCAAATTTCTATTGTTTGAGTACCACGTTTCAAATTTGAAATGTAAAGTAAAAATATAAGGGAGGAAATCAATTGAAAAGTAAATGAAAAGCTGCACGTTTTAGGCCTATCCACTTTCTTTTGAACGAACATGTGTATGCGGTGCATTTTGTTTCAGTCTCAAGATGAAAGCAATATTATAAAACGTTATAAAGAAACGTATGGAATTAAATATTAGCAGTTTTAGTGGAAAGAAAATGAACGGCTTGAGTGACCAAGTAACGTGAAGATTTTTAATACATACATAACGTATATATTAAAAGTTTAAAGCAGGAACGAAACAGTGAACAAAAAGAAAGTAGAAATAAAAGGTCAGGAAAAGTAGCAATGAGTATATATGTTAGAAAAGTAATAATTTTATTAGCAACGGTCATCCACTGATTTAGCTTCCTTATTCAAGCGAATAAATATTGTGGCCCAGCTGTAACGTTTCAAATTTTGAAACGAAGAAAATAGAAATGGGACATGTTGCAAAAGGAAAGCCACACATAAATGGAATAAAACGTTAACCATGAAACGTGCCACATTCAATGGAAGGAAACTGAAATGATAACGTCAAACACGGGAATTAAGGACAATAAAGTAGAAAGTATGAGAAACGTAAAAGTGAATAAACGAATGAATGCAAGCTATATATATATATATATATATATATATAAATGATGTAAAATATTATGTTTCTGCCAGAGAGAAGAGAAAATGTTTGAAATGGAATAAATAGGGAAAGAACAAATTTATTTTCAACAATTCTTAACTGATTTGAATTTAAAAGAATTACATAATAAATAAAATTTCATATAATTAATTGAAAATTTACCATTTGCTATATTTAATTATACGTAATCCAAATAGTAATTTTTTTTATTTCAAATTTTATTATTAATAATTTTTCAAAAATCCATTTCAATACGTTATAAACCAATTAAAAATTGCTAAAATTTTATCGGTCGTTACACTCTCCCCCACTCAAAACTTTTCGTCACCGAAAAGGAAGGAGGTAGGAGAATAAAACAACCAGAAAGATAAATAGATTGAAAGACTAGGATAAACAATTAGTTTAAGACTATATAAATTTTACATGAAATATTCATTTGAAAACTTCATTTGAAATTCAATTTTCTTTAATACTTAGATTTTTTTATTTAAATTAATTCTCATTTTATTAAATCCATTCAATTAATTATGAGATCAATTATTTATAAAACACTAGAATTTTTTTACTATTAAACCAGGTAGTATATAAATAAACAATATTTTAAAGGATATAATCAAAAGAAGGAAAGAATATAGATTCAGAAAAGAGAATATAGGTGAATAAATAAAGCCGAGTAGATAAAGTAGATTCAAAAGAATAGCATCGGGCATGAATAATTAATTCAAACCATAATCAATTTCAAATATTAATACAAATTATATTGTTGGAAATACCTTTATAATAAAATACTTTTATATTGAAACCAATTTTCATTTCGAAAATACTTTTATAACTCGATGTTTCAACAAGTTTATCCTCGTTCTTGCAGACTCTGGCCATGCGTTGATCAGGCACAAAGCTAGAATTCTTCAAGTACTTAGTAGGCATGTTTCAACACCCTGTGAAAATACTTGAAAAACCATCAAACAGATATGGAAAGTACAATCCAAATAAAACAACCAAACCAAAACTTTTGTCTAACCATGGTTCGTAGATACACAATGGTTACGCCTGGATCCTCCAGAAAACAATCCATATCCGTAAGCTTTCTCAGCCCTGCGAGTTACGCCATGATGACTAGTAGAGTGCAGGATACACAATGGTTACACATGGATCCCCCAGGAAACAATCCATACCCCTAGGCCATCTCAGCCAGGCGGTTTCGCTACTAATGCGACCTACATAGAGTGCATGATACATAATGGTTACGCCTGGATCCCCCAGGAAACAATCCGTACCCCTAGGCCAGCTCATCCAAGTAGTTGCACTATGCAGTCGCGCTCGTAAGAAAAAACCATGGGTTACGCCACGGTGGGACACTCGAGTATCACATCCGAAAAAAAAAATCAGAGAGAATAATATTGATAGAATGAATCCACAATGTGGCAGCAAAGCGAATATCAAACAGAAGGCACTTCCCATATCTTTACTTCGAAAATATATATCATATAGTACCTTTCAAATCACTTTCAAATATCATACTTATATAAAGTCCATTATATAGGATTTCATTATCAAATCGAATACTTTCCAAAATCAATAGTATATCAAATCATACTTATATAGACTTCGATTATATAAGATTTAACTTCACAAATTGAGTACCTTTTCAATTCAACATTTTCAAATCAACTTCATACTTATACAAATCCATTTTATATAAGTCCGACCACTCCCAAATCAAGTACTTAATAATACAAGGTTCTCAATTTCAAATCAATTCAGTTTCAAAATCATATATGATTTCCCAAATTATTTCTTCCGAATTAAATTTCTTCAGTTCCAAAGTTTCCAAAAAAATAGTTTTAGAAAATAATCCCAGTTTCCAAATTAACATAATTCAAGTCAAACAAATTCATTTTCAAAATCACCATATAAATACTGGGTTTTACATTCCAATCTATTTTCAAAACCAAATGTTTTCTCAAAATCAATTGTACCCAAAATGGTTTCCAAATTTATAACTATCCCTTTAAAACCTTTAAACTATTTATTTCTATATGAAAAATCCAATTTTCCTTTGCAAATTATTTATTTAACAAAAGTTTCAAATTTACTTAAGTCATACTCTTCATACTTTAAACATACAAAACTAAACTTATATTCTTTATCAAATATTTTATACTCTTCGAAATTTCTTAGTTTTAAAATTTTAAACCTTGATTTGGAAGTGCTCGAACCTTAAAAATAGTTGGTGAAAACAAATTTCAAATCCAAGAGTTGGAAATATCAACAAATCAGTAAATTAATTTTTATAAATAGAGTTATACTAAATCAAATCGAAAACTAGAGGATTGAACACCGGCTTCCTTTAAATTATTTTAAATATATATACATATATCTTTCGAATATCGAATTATACTCGGAATTTGAAATCAAAATTTGTTTCACAATATAACTCGCATAGCAAAGCTACTAGAGTGGCCTCTCCACCACTCCGAAACTCGAAAATCAATGTCGATGATGCGTGCACTCATCACCGAAATTATTTCCCAACGACAAAAGTGAGTTCTGGACTTCTAATTTCTTGAAACTTCTTTAAAAAAATCTCTTCGAAATCATTGGAATTCATTTGAATTCATTTGAAACATTTCTTATTCGAAAAATATCTTTTAAATCGTATTATTATATATTTATTTTTCCAAAGTCTTAAAACGAAATTCAAAACACCAGAATTCAATCTCTCGAATTTCAAATTAAAACCCTTCGGTTATAAATTATTTTTATATAAATCCATTTCTTATATAATCTTCAAAATTTCAAATCCTTTCGAAACTTTTATATATATAATAACATTTCTTATTCATTTTATATATAGGTATACAATTCTTATCGAAAACATTTTCTCCTTTATATATAAAATAAAATCATAGTTATCCAAATAAAAATTTCGGTATATAAACAAATTTAAAATACAAACAAAACCCAATTTTCAAAGGATGATTCAAGAATGGATTTCAAACAAAGATAGAGATTTAAATTAGAGGAACTCTAATCAATAGAATCCGGATTCGATGATAGAATCGATCGAAGATGACATAATTAAATTACAAAATAGAAGATGGATATACTTCTATAAATCGCGGGCGACCTTAATCAGGTCAACCATGAATTTAGAAATATGATGGATGCAGAATTCTAAGGCAAATCGACATTCGATCGCTAGAGATAGAATTCTGAATAACAGGAGATAGTAGCATCTAAACCGAGGGATACATAAATCTTCGGTGAATCAATGCCAATTGTAAAGGAGTTTCACCCCCTTTACAAATCATTCAGTGGAGTCATGGGATACTCCAGAATCAAACGAATATATATAGGGAGAGATAAGAATGAATTTCAGAACCGAGGGACATTCCAAAATTCAAAGGAAATTCCAATCAAGAGGAAGGAGTTCAAGCCCGAACGAAAGTGAATCCGTAATTAAATTTTCTATACATGCTAAATTTGCCTAGAGCCAAAGCTCTGATACCAACTGTAACGACCTGATATTTTCAACCATTCGCATCCACGCATGTCGGACTTGAATTGCTCAAAATATCATATTGTTAATTTAATTTGGCAAACTCAACATATACAGTAAATAACTCAATCACAGAATCACATACACGGAGTAATAATACGCAGCGGAATAAATAAATAATAGTTCATGAAGCTACTATATAAACATCTGAGTTAGGAAGAAAATACGACAGAATATCTCAAATGCAGTGAAGTCTCCAGTACGAGCAGATGACTTCTCTGAACCAATAACTTGGATGACTGAAAGGATAGATAGTTAGATCTTCAAGCAAAGCTCCAACTTCGAAGGTGGGTCTCAAATGCTGTATCACTCAGTCTGACCCGGGCGTAAAGCAAAACATAAAAACACTCGAGTCAGGATTAACATTCTTATATCTATAAATCCAACTCAAGTGAAATATCAACTGAAATACAAGTAACTTAAAGGATGTTTGGGATAACCATCCCCTAAGGATCTACAGAACTATCTACAAGGTAGAAATATACACTATAACACTGTGGTCCCTTCAAATTAATTTATATTTCAAAACCAAAATATAATTTTCACTTCAATATAAAAATAGATATATATATAGATTTTGAAAATTTTATAAAGTAAAGTATTTATAATTTCCTCAAGTTTCACCGATCACTTCAAAAATCAACTCGACTTTCTTATTCAGATTAAATTAAATCTCGAATTTCAATTTCCGTTCAATTTAGTCTTCTAAAGAACAATTCAAATTTTATCAATTTCAAATACAGATCTGAATCACAATTTAACTATTTAAGTCCCGTATTTCAAAGCTTCAACATTTCAAACTAAACCTAACAGTTTCATATAGATCTTGATTTAACTTCATTATTATTTATTCTTGAAATATCCACTCAATATTACTTCTATAGCCTTATATTACAATTCATTATATTTGCCTTCAATTTCTTTAAACGTGAATATTCATTAAATCACTAAAGTCAAAGTTATGTTATGAACTATATTTTATGTTTTCAAATTCAATAAGTTTCGAATTTGATTTAATTAAACAAAATTATTGATTAAATACCATTCCAATCAATTCAACTTTATCTTCCTTAACATATACAAACATTGGAAATCTATTTAAAATAAAATACTTAAACATATTATATTAATTAAATAAAACTTTATTAAATTAAAGTTTACTATTAAATCTACTTTACATTAAACATATTTATATATAAAAATATTTCCAATATTAACTAAAACCCTATATTTCTCCTAAAACCATAGAAAATCATTTCAAAATATTTATATATGGACCAACGACGTCTGTATATACTTCTATAATATGATTAAGTGGTACGGATATTTATCTTTTCAATCCGTAATTAAATGTGTGTATATATATATATATACGGGTAGATATCATTTCGACCCGTAATCCCAATTCAGTTCAAATGAAAATCGTTTGGGTTTATCATTTCAACCCATAACGATTTTCTCCTATTCTAAAGTCCATTCGGTTATGTATCATTTCAACCCATAGTGAATTCTATACTAATAGGGAACTTGCAGAATGATAGCAGATAATAAAATAATAACAGGCATATATCATCAATAATTTAAATAAAATATAAACAACAGGATATGGTGTCATATTCCATAGGTGAACAGTTACAGATAATAGCATATATAACAAAATAACTACAGCATTATATTTAAATTGTAGTCTCAATTGAAATCAAATTTAATAAAATACAAGAACGCTAATCGTGAGTGATTGCTCTCACCTTTCGAGGCTAGAGATTTTGACGACTCGACAAGATACGAATTGGATCACGATCTAGACCATCGAATAGTCCAAACAACAACTCAAAGCAAAGTAAGATTTGAACGCAAATTGGACAAATAAGGCTGATGATCAAGAATTGATAAAATGAATCAGGATTGGATCGATGAAGGTAAAAGGTATATAGGTGGATTTATATACTAAAGTTAAACATATAAAGTAAATTGTATGCTATAATTAAAACAATATTTGTTATAAATTTAGTATCGATGAAATCAACTTAAGTCCAAAAGAGTATGTATATGTATAAACAAATATATGTAAGATATTTATATATATATACCACCCACTACATTCATGTTACTCAAATGTATACAGACCCATTATAAATCTATGCAGACCCATCAGCATACAAGTATAAGTTAGTAACCTTTATAATTCTGTTATGACTCACACTTTAAAATATAACTGTAACTATTTATAACAAAATATATATAATAGCTTTTAGACTATGAATATATGCACAGCCTTTACAAAATATATGCATAGCCTTTTACAAAATATATGCACAGCCTTTTTAATTTCCAAATATCTACAAATCCTCCCTGCTATAAGCTAACCCACCCACTGCAACACGCAACTACCTACATATGATTATTTATGTATTATTTTAAATATAAAGTAACGTGCCTATAACACAAATATAAACTTATATACTAATATATCTTTACGTATCAATTATGCGCATAATTACAGTGACATATGTAACTTACATTTTTATCAATAATAAAATTTATTACTGCAAACGATATATATAATAAATTTGAATATAACCAAGAGATTATAACATACTTTTTAATATAAATTGTAAATAAAAGGTCTGAATGTAAAACCCGTGTGTTAAAACACATACATTAAAACTGTAAAATACATATGCTTATATATATGTGAACATATTATTTATATAAGACTTACTGCAAAAAAAATGATCGATTTAAAAATAATGATATAAATCTAAATATATTCAGCTCTTACAATTATATATACAAACAAATATGCAGACCCTATATGTAAAATATGGCTAAATATGCACACATGCTCCTGTTTATGTAACCAATTGTATGTTGACAAGTGTGTATATAACAATTGTATATATAAGCTATTTACAAATCATCAGCGTACTATATATATAGATAAGACAACTTGTAATAATTCGTATGAATTCATATATATAAGTATAAACAGATTATAGCTTTTAACTTTTAGGTAAATACAACACAATATATTTATAATATAGATATTATCTTGTATAAATGAATTGCAAAGGTTGCAGTGGAAAGGAGAAATGTGGGGTTCGGAAAATAAAGGAGGAGGGGACTGCTATCTACAAGCATGCGAATTTTTTTTTTCAATCAAAGGGAACAAAATGAGCAGTTGAATGGAGAAGAAGGCCACTTATATCCTTTGTTGTATTCTCTCACAAGCAACATCAGATGACTGAGAAGAGAAAGTGAAAGGACAAAGACAAACGTAAAGATTTATATTGGAATGTCAAGGCCAAAAGTGAATAATATAAAGGTGAATAAAGTGGGCCGTTTAAAATTTAATGAATGCAAAGTAACGTATAACGTTTTACGAACGCAAAAATAACGTACCGATATAAATGTAAAGTAACGAATATGGAAAAATTCGAGCGCAAATAAATGAAACGAAACGTACGCAAATAAATGAAAACCAATGAAGTTAAAAAGGCAATAATAGTGTAAATGTGAATCGTTGCCACATAAACAAATAAAACGTATACAAATCTTTTACCGGTTATGTGATGGCAACCGTCTCCCTTAATTGAGCTGAATAATAAAAGCAAATTTCTATTGTTTGAGCACAACGTTTCAAATTCGAAATGTAAAGTAAAAATATAAGGGAGGAAATCAATTGAAAAGTAAATGAAAAGCTGCACATTTTAGGCCTATCCACTTTCTTTTGAACGAACATGTGTATGCTGTGCATTTGGTTTCAGTCTCAAGATAAAAGCAATATTGTAAAACGTTATAAAGAAACATATGGAATTAAATATAAGCAGTTTTAGTGGAAAGAAAATGAACGGCTTGAGTGACCAAGTGACGTGAAGATTTTTAATACATACATAACATATGTATTAAAATTTTAAAGCAGGAACGAAACGGTGAAAATAAAGAAAGTAGAAATAAAAGGTCAGGAAAAGTAGCAATAAGTATATATGTTAGAAAAGTAATAATTTTATTAGCAACGGTCATCCACTGATTTAGCTTCCATATTCAAGCGAATAAATAATGTGGTCCAGCTGTAACGTTTCAAATTTTGAAACGAAGGAAATAGAAATGGGACATGTTGCATAAGGAAAGTCACAGATAAATGGAATAAAACGTTAACCATGAAACGTGCCACATTCAATGGAAAGAAACTGAAATGATAACATCAAGCACGGGAATTAAGGACAATAAAGTAGAAAGTATGAGAAGCGTAAAAGTGATTAAACGAATGAATGCAAGCTACAGATATATATATATATATATATATATATATAAATGATGTAAAATATTATGTTTCTGCTAGAGAGAAGAGAAAATGTTTGAAATGGGATAAATAGGGAAGGAACAAATTTATTTTCAACAATTCTTAACTGATTTGAATTTAATAGAATTACATAATAAATAAACTTTCATATAATTAATTGAAAATTTACCATTTGCAATATTTAATTATACGTAATCCAAATATTAAATTTTATTATTTCAAAATTTTATTATTAATAATTTCTCAAAAATCCAATTCAATACGTTATAAACCAATTAAAAATTGCTAAAATTTTATGGGCGTTACAAAATTTAACTAAGTTAATAAAAAATAACTATGTTAACTAAGTTTTATAAAAATTAAATAAGTTCTATGGATAGTAAATAAAGTTATAAAAATAAACTAAGTTATATAAAAAAATTACCGAGTTAACCAAATTTTATAAAAATAAAATAATTTTCTAACTATTAGTGAAATTTTATAAAAATTAAATAAATTTATGAAAATTAAATAAGTTTTATAAAAAATTAATTAAGTTGCTAATTCTTTTCAAATTAACTAAATTTATAAAAATTAACATAATTTATAAAAATAGCTAGTTTTTATAAAAGTTCACTATGTTTTATAAAAATTAAACAAGTTTGTTCAGTTGGTTAAAATGGAACAATTCAAGAGATTATTGAAAAATCTACCATGCTAAGTAAGGTTCATCTACATAGATTTTATCGTTTGTTTAATTTGAAATGTATAAACTAGGTATTTCATCTCCTTTGATGCATACTAGCTTAATGATTTTTGTATTCTAGACATATAAGCCTGGTGCATTACTTATAACTTAACAACTACAAAAGAAGCACTATTCAGCGACGGCTAATAGCCGTTGGCGGCCGTTGCTAGCCGTCGCTTGTTGTCGCTAAAAGCCGTTGCAAAATATCTCGTTGCAACTAAAGAAAGCGACGACCTTAGCGACGGCACCGTTGTTCTTTTTGCAACGGCTTGTAACGGTTAAGTGTCCACGTGGAAGCAACCGTTGGGGTTGTTGGTTTTTCGGGTTGTTGATGCGAACCATTGCAAAGCGTTGCAATATTGCCGTTGTTTGACCACAAGGCCGTCGCAATGTTTGACCACAAGGCCGTCGCAAGCCGTTGCAAAACTGGAATATATTTGCTGCGACGTTGCAGCACCTTCAACCCTCAATCCCAATCAATCCAAATAATATAATTCCATCATTCCATACATATAATACCATTCCATCATACCATATAATCAATATCAACACAACCAAATCATCAAATATTGCATATTCCAACATATATTCACAAAATCATATAAGAAAATCAACATAACTAAATATGAAAATCCACCAAACCAAACCACATAACTAAATTAAACGACTAGTACATATCAAGTGCCAAAGTATCAATCATAACAACCAAAATACCAAATCCACCAAAACACTAAGTATCAATCACAACATCCAAAGTACCAAATATCAAACCCATCATAATATGTATACATACATACATACATACATACATACATACATACATACATACATACATACATACATACATACATACATACATACATATATAAAGCGTACCAATCAAAACAAACCAACTAAGCATCATCATCATCATCATCATCATCATCATCATCTGCACCTCCTTCCCCGGGCATTAACCTATGCTCCTGATAGGAGGCAGCAATACGCTCATCTATCTACGTCGCCAACTGACTCTTCCGCCAAGCATTGAGCTCATCCAATTGTGTTTGCATCCGAGCAATCTCTTCCTCGTCTATGGATCTCCTATATGCCCTTTGGAAATTAAGAGCCTGTGAAATAATTCAAGTGAATAAGAAGTTCATGACATACAATAACAATAAGAAAACTCAAGTTATTGGTAATAAACTCAAGTGAATATGAAGTTCATGGCATACAGGTTTATATTGTGTAAACGTTGAGTACATACCATATTGCTGAAACTATAACGCCTGTTTCGACTTTCCGATTCGATGATTGAATCCCATATCCGATTAGACTCATTAACCGTAAGCGACTCCCGTCCACTCGCTTGTATCGCTCGTGCATGTTGTGCTTTATATCTCTCCTACAATTTCGAACAGATATTTGACACAATTGCTATACAATTCACTTATATACCGTGAAATAAACGAATATGAAATATTTTCATTACAGAAATAAACATATTTACCATTACAGAAGTAGCCTTGTCATCCAACCAATCATATGAAACATTCCCATCCTCATCTATATGCTCCACTGCATGTGTGACTCTGAAAACCTCATCCGCTGTAGGCTCCCTTTCATACTTTGCCCACTGAATATATACAAGAATTGATTGTATTGATAATTTGCATGAGTATATACAAGAATAGATTATATAAAAGAATAAAATATATGGTAAAGAGGCACTAGTAAATATATACATCAATAACATAAATATTGGTTAATTTATTTACCAATTCCCTCCTATGTTGTTGGAAGGATTTCGAGCTACCACGATATAAAGCGGTTTTTTTTCCTATTAGCCTTGTTTCTTGCCGATAATTCCTATTAATTTATACACACTATTAAGTAAAATAATTCAACACATTTAAATGTAAAAATATAGTGACAATATAACTTACTTTGAATGCTTCAGATTCCCAATATTGTTGGAATGCTTCGATTTCATAGTGATGTATTCGACGGTTACAGATAATTCGATTCCGCTTGTACATCCATCCCACAATGACCTTTTAGCAGAATCCAATAAGTCATAAAAAAATTTAGCTTCCATGGTCGGCTCTTCGTCAACATTTTCGTTCTCATCATCACCTTGGTCAAAGGTAGGAAACATTGATCGTGTAGCATCTTGCACCATGTTTTCTATAGGATTGGTCATAGTATTATCGTCCTCTAACACTACAGGATAGGTGTAGGTTGTGTTGAATATGCGCTTATATGATTTTTGTTTGATGATAATAAACATATGTACATTCGTTTAAATGTATTTGTTAATATACTATTTTATTTTTCACAGTTTAAATAAATATTTGCTGAATAAAATAAATAACACAGATTTTGAATTCAAACGAATATTTTATTCAAACGAATATTTATTACAATTTTGAATAGTACAATTTCAAGCTCTCACTATACATATACAACTTTGATTACATTACATCACTATTTTACATTTACAGAACCTCACTACATATCACTCACACTCGTATTTTTATCTTCAATTTTATTCCAGTTAGAATCCAGCATCTGAGCAATCTGCAAAAATATTTACTAACGCAGTAAAATTGAAAAGGAAATATTTTTGCAACATAAAATAAAATGTGAATTTTTAAAATAATATTTGCCTCAGTCATTTGGGTTGTTTGTCATCATTATTTGAATTTATTACACACGAACAATGTGACATGCACAGTGTATCACTGTACATGCCACAAGGCCGTGCACACCGATGTATACACTTGATAATGCTACAGGGACAAGTGAGCACAGGTCAAACCCAAATGAAAAGCCGGGTTCAATTCACGTGCAACATATATAAAATTTCAACTTCAGCACAAGGTCGAACCCGAGCTGTGAAACTGGATTCAACACAGGTGCAAATGGCCAAAACTCAAGAATCAAGTGTCGACTAGTCTAATATAAACAAGACAGTAAAGTAGTTGCAACATGAATGTCACAAGCCAATATTACAGTAAACAGAAGTGCATCAGTACAAAACAAGTTGATGCAACATGAACAAACCCAATACAATATGACTGCAAGCAGTGCCACAAGACTACAAGGCACAGTGCAGAGGTCTCAACAGGAAAATCAAGCAACAGTCAAGTACACCAATGTCCAATATGCAACATGGCCGAGCATTGATCAAGACCAGTGACATGTGGACAGTAAAAATCAAACAACCAAACCAACATGATGATAACACAGCAGCCCCAAAACCAAAGACGCAACAGAGACCAAGTTCAAATGTACAGTGTGGCAATGCACCAACCAGACAAGGCACACACACCACTGACTCGAAGAACAGATCAAAAGACCACATGGTCAGTGCATAGTCGTATCAAGAAACTAAAAGCCCAAGTACACAACCAAGCAGCAGTGTGCAAGTGCAAAGACAAAGCACATGTCAACAAAACTTGAAACCAACAAAATGCATCATGAACACTATAGGTCGAGAACCAGACCAGGCAAGTATCAAGATAAGTGTACAGCAACAATAATCATGGCACCAGCAAACTATGGCTATAATCATATCACAAGACCAGGCACCAAGTACAGATGAATTGAAGTATGTTCAAAACAACAAGTCAATCAAGTCTGACTACATACAAGTCAAAGGAAAAAAAGCCACCATTCTTTTAGAGCAAACCAGACCGAAGATAGTGATATACAGTTTAAAGAAAAACAGTAAGGTTCAGGGACGAACAAGATCAAAACCGTGTGCTACTGAACAAAGTCGAGCATAAACAGAATCAACATCGCAAGCTAGTCAAGTCAGAGAAATTCACGTAGGCATGATCAAACATAAATTCAAAGCCGTCAATTTTAAACCAAGTCAACCAAGAAATAATAAGAATAATTCGTATATGAATTGGTCAAGGTGAAATCTCAATCATCAAAGTGAAATCATACGGCCGAGATAATGAAATTGACAAATTCAAATAGAGAATATAAGACGAAAACCAAGGGTTACAAACCCTATATAAGGATATCATCATCGCCAATTTTTAGTATCGAATTCCAGAAAGCACAAAATCAGTAAAGCAAAAGGATATAATTACATACCAGAATTCGACCAACGAAGCAGCCGAAGTGAGCAACAATCGATCAAGGCTACACGTGAATAATCATCGAATCAATCAACATATTATCAGCACTTCGAAAGCCCTAATTTGGATCAGGGACGAAGCCCTAAATTTGCAAGAGGAACGGCCGCCATTACGAACGAAGAAATAAAAGAGACGGGTCGAATTACAAAAGGGGCCGGCCTATTTTCTAAAGGAATTTTTATTAAGGGCTTTAAATTTTTAATTAGGGTTTATTTTTAATTGTTTTTTAATTTGTATTTTTTAAACCGTTTAATTTTCTAGTCGTGTGACTAGGGGACAAGCTACGTGGCGTAGCTTGAGAATTCGCAACTCAGTGGCTGAGTTGTGGCAGGGTTTTGAGCGTAGAGTTAGATTTAGTCGATAGCGGGTGTCGCGAGTTTACGTGTGTAAGCGAGGGACTATCTAATTTCTAGTAGAAACCTTGGGGACAGCACGTAGGCAGGGTTTTGCCGAAGCTGGGTAAATTCTGTGTCGTTCTATTTCAGCATTTATTATTCTGCTATTATCTGTGCTGCTATTGTTCTGTGATTTGTGTTAAATTATTTTATAAGCTTCCGTGATTAATTTTTATAATTAACACTATCACCCTATTCACCCCCCCTCTAGGGTGAAATCGATCCTACAAGTGGTCTCAAAGCTAGGAACAAAAGCCGTTTTTGTTTTAAAAATTTGATTTTACAAAAACCAATTTTTTATTTTAAAAAGTTGAATTTTTAAAATGGCTTCTTTTAATACTGCTTTTGCTGAGGGTCAATCCATAGTTAGACCACCAAGGTTCAATGGTGAATATGCTTATTGAAAAAATAGGATGGAAATTTTTCTGAAAACCATTGACGCATGTAATACTGTTGAGACAGGTTATAGAATGCCAACTATAACTATAGATAATCAGGAAATAGAGAAACCAAAGGAACAATGGACAGAACTAGAAAATAAATTACAAAATACTAATGCTAAAGTTATGAATTCTATTATCTGTTCATTGGATCAATTTGAATTTAATCGTGTCTCACATTGTCTAACTGCGCAGGAAATATGGCACACACTAGAAGTGACTCACGAAGGAACATCTCAAGTCAAAGAATCTCGCCTTGCCATGCTAAGCAGCGAATACGAGAACTTCACAATGGCGAAGGAAGAAAATGTTAAAGAGATGCATGGACGACTTTCCAATATCGTATATAAATCAAAAGCTCTTGGAAAATCATACACGGAGTTGGAGACAGTCCGAAAAATCCTCAGAGTCCTTCCACGAAAATTTGAAGCAAAGGTGACTGCCATTCAAGAATCGAAAGATTTAAAACAAATGAAAGTTGAAGAATTCATCGGAAATCTCACCACTTATGAGCTAGAAATGAAATTCAAGGAAGAGCGTGAAGGAAGTGATACTCAAAAGAAATCAATAGCTCTCAAAGGAACAACCGAAAGAGATGACGATGACGATGATGAAGCAGCAACAGAATTGGAGCTATTAATAAAGAAATTCAAAAACTGGAATTACAAATATGGAAATTCAGCTCGAATTCAAAAAGCGAAAAGCAGAATAGCCAAAGCACTAGACTACTCTGAAGAATAGAAGATCATCTATCACAAGTGCAATCAACACGGACACATCAAGCCCAATTGTCCTCAAAATCAACGCGATTTTAAAAAGAAATCAAAAAGGAAAAGTTTTGCAGCCACGTGGAATACAAGTGATGAAGATAATCAAAGTTCTAGTAGTGAGAGTAAGAAAGCAGATATGTGTCTTTAAGGAAATATAACCGACAGCGACGATGATGAGCCAAGCGAGGTATCAAAACTCACTCACTCTGAATTACTTATTTATTTCCACGAAGTAAATGGCTGTTTTGAACGACTTAGGGAGAAATATGCTAAACTTGAATCACAAAAGGTTACTTTGATAGAATTAAATGAACAACTTGACCAATTAGTTAAAACCTATCAAAGTAGGATCCCTAAGTGTGATAAGTGTCCAACATTCGAAAACGAAATTAAAAAATCAGAAATCATTATAAAATCACTTGAAAATGAAATTCTGATTTTGAAAGAAAGTTAAAATACTAGGAGAGAAAATTCTATTAAAAAGTGCACTCAATTGTTGAACGAAAATGAATCTCTCAAAACTCAAGTCCAACAATTGTCAACGACTTTAGATAAATTTTTCAAAAGTAAAAAATCGTTGAACATGCTATTAGGAAAGCAAACTGTTAATACGGTTAGACAAGGACTTGGATATAATAGTTCGAAAATTGTTGAAAACAAGATTAATCAAGAAAATTCAATGTGCACGATTTGTAGAAAATATGGACACAATCACAATAATTGTTGGTATAGACCCAAACATGTGAAAACTATACCGATTTGGGTTCCAAAAGGCACAAATATAAAAAATTTCAAAGTTAAACAAATTTGGGTGCCGAAGGGAACGATTATAAATAGTTTTGGGTCTTTAAAAAATTGTTTTTCAAAATATTCTGCCACTAACAATCATGGACCTATAAAAACAAATAGGTCACAAAAATCTTTCAACGTGTAGGTGTGGTGGCAGGCTAAGGAACAACAACAATGTTCTCTGGATTTTTGGCTGTTCCGGAAACACAACGGGCGACAAAGCAAAGTTCCTTAGCATAGTATAAAGGTGACAGAATCACAATGGACAACAACGAAATAATATTGTAAAGGTAAAACAGGTAAATGTATATTTACGATATATTAAACGTGATAATCTGCCCAATATTTTGACTTAAAATCAGCCGATATTGAGATTGATGAAAAGATGATGATTTTGTTTCTAACTTATTCAACATAGTTGGCCAAGTATATTCTTATGCCAAAAACACTACAATAATCTCTAGATTTTTTGAATTACTTCATATATATCAGTTTGGATTAAAAATAGTGTTTTGTTGGATAATACAATTGGTTATAATACGGCTAACTCTATATTCACGATTTTTGATTATTAACACGGCTTCATTTCAAATTCAAGAGAATGTCATTTAAATTTTTGTTAAAATTGAATTTTAAATTTTTGGTGCACACTTCATGTTTTGGTCTATAAAATTCAATTGATGATAATTTTGAGTAAAAGAGAAATTCAGATGCAGATTACACTGTCAATCTAGTTGATAGAAAAATTACTAGTTGAACGTGATTTTTGAGACATTTAGTAACTGCATCGTTTTTCAAAGAGAATATCTGCATATTCTTCATTTAAAATAATTTTCAAATAACAAAAAAATTTCTTTTAAAACCCCCTGGAGAAAATCATTTTTGACCATATTTTCAGATTAGTCATTTTTGAAAAATTAATTTCATAATTATTTTTGAATTTGATTTTAAATGACTATTTTGACTAATCTGACTCCCTAATGTTTATCGAAAAGAAAAATAGTGATTGAAAAAGTGATGAGTGTTAATATTGATCATATATTATGACTCGAGATGGTATAATTAGTAAATTTCTTTAGAAATTTAAACAAGAGTTATAAAACTTTTTGTTGGTAAAAAATTCCATGACCATTTCTATATCTATCATATTTCTAACGACCATCACTCATCAAAATTCTATATAGTTTGTCAATATGTGGTACTTTAAACAGGAATCGTTCGTTTTTCATTTTTTCATTTTTAAATAATAATAATAATAATAATAAATACCAAAGTATTCACTCTCATTTAAAAGTCCTCACGGTTATGCATGGGTGAATTACTTGGAATTTGTTATGTGCTTCCATGCTCATTTAAAAGTCCTCACGGTTATGCATGTATGGAACGCATATCAAAAGTTGATTTTTAAAATAAACAAGTTGATTCTAATCCCATTTAAAAGTCCTCACGGTTATGCGTGGTTAGAAGATACTTGATTTCATTTTTTAAAATAAAATAAAATTGGAATACTACTAATCTCATTTAAAAGTCCTAACGGTTATGCATGGTTAGTAGATATTCAAATTCCTGATATAACCTACCACGAATAGACACAACTGTATGGTTTTATATGATGACATCATTTCCATCATTCTAAAAGTGGAATATGCGCCTAACAAAATATTTATGATTTTTGTTTTATTTTTTATTGAAATTTAAAATTTATATTCAGTTGAGTTTTTAATGTTGAATTAATATCGATCACTTTATCTCTATTTTCTCTAACACTATTATTCTTTTGCTGATAACAAAAGGGGAGAGAAAAGTTAAGATTTTGTCAAATAAAATCAAGCAAAGGTCAAATAATTTTCCATTTACATCTAGGCTCATTTGCATATTTTTATTTGTATGCATATATGTAGGTGGAGTATTGTGTAGAGAGGGAGTATTAAAATAGGGGGAGCAAATTAGAGCATATCAATGATCAAATACATTTAACATATTCAAAATCTTAAATATATGTTTGTTATCATCAAAAGGGGGAGATTGTTGAATATGCGCTTATATGATTTTTGTTTGATGATAATAAACATATATACATTCGTTTAAATGTATTTGTTAATATACTATTTTATTTTTTACAGTTTAAATAAATATTTGCTGAATAAAATAAATAACACAGATTTTGAATTCAAATGAATATTTTATTCAAATGAATATTTATTACAATTTTGAATAGTACAATTTCAAGCTCTCACTATACATATACAACTTTGATTACATTACATCACTATTTTACATTTACAGAACCTCACTACATATCACTCACACTCATATTTTTATCTTCAATTTTATTCCAGTTAGAATCCAGCATCTGAGCAATCTGCAAAAATATTTACTAACGCAGTAAAATTGAAAAGGAAATATTTTTGCAACATAAAATAAAATGTGAATTTTGAAAATAATATTTGCCTCAGTCATTTGGGTTGTTCGTCATCATTATTTGAATTTATTACACACGAACAATGTGACATGCACAGTGTATCACTGTACATGCCACAAGGCCGTGCACACCGATGTATACACTTGATAATGCTACAGGGACAAGTGAGCACAGGTCAAACCCAAATGAAAAGCCGGGTTCAACTCACGTGCAACATAAATAAAATTTCAACTTTAGCACAAGGTCAAACCCGAGCTGTGAAACTGGATTCAACACAGGTGCAAATGGCCAAAACTCAAGAATCAAGTGTCGACTAGTCTAATATAAACAAGACAGTAAAGCAGTTGCAACATGAATGTCACAAGCCAATATTACAGCAAACAGGAGTGCATCAGTACAAAACAAGTTGATGCAACATGAACAAACCCAATACAATATGACTGCAAGCAGTGCCACAAGACTACAAGGCACAGTGCAGAGGTCTCAACAGGAAAATCAAGCAACAGTCAAGTACACCAATGTCCAATATGCAACATGGCCGAGCATTGATCAAGACCAGTGACATGTGGACAGTAAAAATCAAACAACCAAACCAACATGATGATAACACAGCAGCCCCAAAACCAAAGACGCAACAGAGACCAAGTTCAAATATACAGTGTGGCAATGCACCAACCAGACAAGGCACACACACCACTGACTCGAAGAACAGATCAAAAGACCACATGGTCAGTGCATAGTCGTATCAAGAAACTAAAAGCCCAAGTACACAACCAAGCAGCAGTGTGCAAGTGCAAAGACAAATGCATATGTCAACAAAACTTGAAAGCAACAAAATGCATCATGAACACTATAGGCCGAGAACCAGACATGGCAAGTATCAAGATAAGTGTACAGCAACAATAATCATGGCACCAGCAAACTATGGCTATAATCATATCACAAGACCAGGCACCAAGTACAGATGAATTGAAGTATGTTCGAAACAACAAGTCAATCAAGTCTGACTACATACAAGTCAAAGGAAAACAAGCCACCATTCTTTTAGAGCAAACCAGACCGAAGATAGTGATATATAGGTTAAAGAAAAACAGTAAGGTTCAGGGACGAACAAGATCAAAACCGTGTGCTACTGAACAAAGTCGAGCATAAACAAAATCAACATCGCAAGCTAGTCAAGTCAGAGAAATTCACGGAGGCATGATCAAACATAAATTCAAAGCCGTCAATTTTAAACCAAGTCAACCAAGAAATAATAAGAATAATTCGCATATGAATTGGTCAAGGTGAAATCTCAATCATCAAAGTGAAATCATATGGCCGAGATAATGAAATTGACAAATTCAAATGAAGAATATACGACGAAAACCAAGGGTTACAAACCCTATATAAGGATATCATCATCGGCAATTTTTAGTATCGAATTCCAGAAAGCACAAAATCAGTAAAGCAAAAGGATATAATTACATACCGGAATTCGATCAACGAAGCAGCCGAAGTCAGCAACAATCGATCAAGGCTACACGTGAATAATCATCGAATCAATCAACATATTATCGGCACTTCGAAAGCCCTAATTTGGATCAGGGACGAAGCCCTAAATTTGCAAGAGGAACGGCCGCCATTACGAACGAAGAAATAAAAGAGACGGGTCGAATTACAAAGGGGGCCGGCCTATTTTCTAAAGGAGTTTTTATTAAGGGCTTTAAATTTTTAATTAGGGTTAATTTTAATTGTTTTTTAATTTGTATTTTTTAAACCATTTAATTTTCTAGTCGTGTGACTAGGGGACAAGCTACGTGGCGTAGCTTGAGAATTCGCAACTCAGTGGCTGAGTTGTGGTAGAGTTTTGAGCGTAGAGTTAGATTTAGTCGATAGCGGGTGTCGCGAGTTTACGTGTGTAAGCGAGGGACTATCTAATTTCTAGTAGAAACCTTGGGGGCAGCACGTAGGCAGGGTTTTGCCGAAGCTGGGTAAATTCTATGTCGTTCTATTTCTGCATTTATTATTCTGCTATTATCTGTGCTGCTATTGTTCTGTGATTTGTGTTAAATTATTTTATAATCTTCCGCGATTAATTTTTATAATTAACACTATCACCCTATTCACCCCCCCTCTAGGGTGAAATCGATCCTACAGGTTGAACAAGTTCTCCATGACGATCCCATAAGTAATAATTTGGCACAAAACCAAATTTGTACAAATGTACTTCTACTACATTTGGTTTCCAATGCTTCAGATGTTTGCACTTACTACACGGACAATGAATGTCTACGTTATTTCGATTATTAGATTGAGCAAATCTAGTAAATTGTACACCGTTACAGAAACGTTCTTTTATTGATCCTTTCATACCTTTTGAGGTTCATACATCCAACTACGATCGAGAAAATAATCGAACATATTTCTTGATTTGTAAAATGTAGGTTAGAAGATTGAATAACACACTTCATATTAAAGTCTTGTAAAAAATCATATATAACCCTTTGCTATTTTAACAAATTCAAATAAATAATACATTCAAATTTTCAATTCTTAAGTTTATTGTTTTTTTACTTTGACGGCTGGTTATCCTACTTTCCATTACAAACACAATAATGTAAACATATTTTATAAATCATTTCAGGTTAAACGATTCTAAAAAAATTCGGCAGCACTTCCCTTTATTCCCTGTATCATACACAATGTACACGGGGATAAAAGGAAGTGCCATCGAAATTTTCTGAACCGTTTAAACTGAAATGATTTATAAAATATGATTACTTTATTTTGTTTGTAACTTGTCCAAATACTAGGACAAATCCAACAAATGTTGTATCAGATGAATATAGATGTTTGTTCTGTGGAAAAATGAATATCCATATAACGATCATATATAACACTTGTCAGACGGGGCCAAAAATTCTCTAAGGGGTTCACATAAATAAAGCACGAATTAAAAAAATATTAATATTAAAGTATTATTGGTCTGTAGTGAAATAATGATCTTAATTTTTTTTTAGTAATGTAGCCAAATAGAATTCGTTTAATTATGAATCAAAATCCATGGAAACTATCAATAACTCGGAAAATATGCCTTATCTCACAAATGGGAACTATGAGTTACAATTTTAACAACTACAAAAACTATTTTATAATTCATTTAACTATTTAAATATTTATTAACTAAATCTAAAATTTTAAAACGTATTTTAACTTTTGTTTAACTACATAAATTTTAATTAACGATTTTGTGAACTAAATAAGTAGTTAGCACTTACAACAGTATAACAAACATTCTCGTAAACTTATCAATAAACAAATTATTCAATAATCATGGACTACTTTTTGGATTTTAAATTAGCCATAATTTTTAACAACATAGTAAACAATAAATTCACTAATTAATACCACCAAATCACCACTAATTATCATCACCTAATACGCAATAATCACCAAATTCAAACACATAATCAGCCAATTTTCTAAATTAGGTTTACCATTATATACCCAATTCAAATAATAAACTATATATCATAAACTAATAACATATATTCATCAACTCCAAACCCCTAAATCATCCAATTCCAAATACCTAAATCATCAATTAATTTAATTTAAACCTAAATTAAACAAAGATAATGGAAATAGGAGATACCGACAAGTTTGGAGAGGTTGAAATTAGCAACGGAAGGTTGCGACGGCTCCTGGTGGCGGAGGGCGGTGGCTCATTGTGGGGGAAGGCGGATTTGAGTGGATACGGGGAGAGGAAAAATGAAATGTTTTCTCTCGGGTAGCATGTTTGTATAACGCGATAAGCGACGGCTAGCGACGACTAGAAACGGCCGCTTTTTCTAGCCGTTGCTAGCCGTCGCTAGGCTATATTGCTTTCTGAAGCCTTTCTAGTAGTGTAATATTGTTAGCACTAATGTTAAATGAGAGAACTAAAAATCATGTATGACACGATTTCTTGTTGTTTATTTCCTTTAAGAAACATCAGATAACTTAATTCAATTTTTCTAACCTATGTTTGGGAGGTTTTCATTTGGTCCAGTTTATCATGTTATTGCATTCCTAGCATTACTAATTTTTGTTCTACGTTTTTAATTAGGTATATTAACTTAAATAGTTGTATGTAATGTATGTATTGGTTCGTGCTATGTATGGATGCTTAATTTACTAAGTTTGTAAACATATCATCTCCATATTCCGATAAGTATAAAACTTTAAAACATCATTTGTGTTTTCATCATTATATGGGATGTGTAGACAATTATCTACTACTATTTCAGTGTTTACTAAGAATGTCAATGAGTATTTATTTTCTTTCTTCCTCGAATTTTAACTTGAGATAGCTTGTTATTCCTCCACTCCAATAATATTTTGCAATCGTTGAATGTATTTATCCATGGTAACAGTAGAATTTGTTTCATAATTTTTTCCATGGCTTTCCGTAATCATTTTTCAAGCTAAACTAAGATATCTATTATTGATCATATAAGGGATCAAATAACATTTTGTAAATGATGAAACTTGATTGAACTAATTATTATGACATTGAAAATTATGTGTTGGTAAACTTAAATAAGTTGACATTGAAAATTATGTGTTGGTAAATTTAAATAAGTTTTCTTATTCCTAGAAAAATTGCACATGCTTTTATTAAATAGAACCAAATAAGATAGCAAAACCAATTATGTAGGAAGAACATAATCTTTTTCTAAAATACCTCTTTGGCAAAATACTGGTATCCATTGTCAATAACGATTGGTTATTTTGAATTATTACAGGCTCTAGTTGATGCACCTAACATGGTTCAAGGGAAAATGAACTTCAAAAGGATATCCCTTACAGATTCTAAGATTGAAACACCAAAAACCCCAAGAAGAAAGTGCTCATTGAGGCCATGGAAAAAGCTGGTATTAGGTTATTTCCTTAAATACATCTTTGCATTATTCTCTTAAAGCATGCATATGAGATATGATACTGCATTTGAAGAAAAAATGTGAAGAATGGGTAGGAGGAGAGTGGTTGGCGAAGGAAGCACATTGTTTAAAAGAGGAGGGCAGAGTTGATTGATTTTGACAGGTTTAAGGCGATGCTGGCTAAGATAAAGGTGAGATTCTCTTGAGCTTGTACATTTTTTAGTTGTGTATTTTCTTTTCTTCTATAACTTGGATGACTCATCGTTGCTTGGTATTATTATTTTCAAAGGGGAACTACTATTAGAAAAGAGCTTAACAAACTCAAGAAAGCGACTGCTTAGGTTATTTTTTGTATGTAACGAAATGGCCACTACAAGAAAAGTTTTATTAATAGCACCAAGGAAGAATATTTAACAGCGTTTGAAAGCGTAATGCAGTGGTCCATTTTATTAAAATTAAACAAGTATAACCAAAATGTTGTACATAAATTTGGTGTCAAAATTTTACAAGGCGCCATCTAAATTCTTTATCTATCTAACTTTCTTTATTCTTTCGTTTCTCGCTTCAATGTCAAAAGAAAACCCTGGAAAGATAAAATCCCAATTCAATTATCGATTTCTTCTAAGTTCATTATTATCACGACCCAAAATTCAATGTTCGAAAATTGACACTAAATACCTCACTTGTATTCGACTGTCGAAAATTCAAACATCGAACTCCAGTCGGATGGAGCTTATAACAACATCAGATGAATATATAACAGCGGAAGCAAAATGAATATCATGCATTACATCACAGATATAACATCATCATAATATCCATTTCTACATCAGAGTATCATAATACATATGTCACAACTCCAAATAGAACATCGTAATAAAACAACAAGTGATCATATGCCAAAAAGTCTTCAGAGGAATGAAGTGATAGCGAACTTCCAAAAACTAAGCACCTTGATATCCAAAGCTTCCAAAATATCTACAAGGTAAAAGCCTCCAAAATACTGCTAACACTAGAACACGGAAACCTGCTACTAGGATGCCCGTGTGGAAATGATGGGCACCCAGAGTTTAGAAAGGAAACAATAAACTACGGGTCCACTGGCATGAGTAAACAAAACAGTTACTTTTAAATAAAACAGATTTATAAAAGAAAATCTGGTATGCTTTTGGAAAATGAAACTACCATAAGACCTCCCGCCACATACACAATGCAATCATAGAATTGTAGGAGATTTCTTCTTATGATAGTCAAATATGCTTGATACGAGAAAATTTCTTTAATATTATTATTAGTGCATAGTGTAGAAAATCATTTCAAGAGTATAATATTAATCTTAGCCAACATAGACATTCCGAACTATGCCTACTATAGCTACCATCTAAATAGTGGTGACCACCATAAGTAAACGGCAGGTTATACAACTAAAACCGTACTGGTTTCGTATTGGGAATTGTATTTCCAACAAATGGTTAGGCTAAGGAACTTCCTATTGCCACATGGGTACGCCTCTGGAGGGACGTCTCGAGAACCAACCCGGCTTTCTACCAACACAAGGCTGGGTTACCTCTGTAACTAGGTAACTATTACTCGAGTATGCCACCCCTCGGTCGTTTGCGACCTTTATCTGAGGGCCCTCTACCACAAAGCAACAATCACACAGTAAATGAGATTGCAGCAACCACATAGGTAAAGTATCTGGGCTCCATACCATGATACTACCTTTTTTCAAAAGGAAATGACATGCCCTAAAGGGTGCGACCCGCATAACCTTGCCGCATCTTTCCTGTTTCGACCATTTTCGGGGTGTGAGGTCCAATGAGGTCTCGTTCACAAAGCTACGCTTTACCCAAAAGCCATGCTTTGATCATAAATGAACAACAAATGATCATCAACATACAGCAGCATTTAGCATGCCACACTACCAAATTGGGAATATATCGCTGATAACCTTCAACTACATAACCTCTAAGCTCGTACATCTCAGAAGGGTGTTAAGCTAAGAGAATAAATTCTCCGCCACCAATAGATATGTATTTGAAAGAAATATGCTTTATATCTCAAAGTGTAGTGTCAGACACACAACCATACAAGTCTGTCTTGGGTTTGAACAGAACCGAAGGCACTTCGTCCAATAAAGGAAGAAGCACTTGCAAATCCAGGTATCCACAATCCCGATTGGACTCCCCATCACATGTGGAGATCTATATACCGGAGCAACTCAGTGCAGAGACAATCGATAAGTTATCCTATCGTTTTTGAAGACACCCGGTCTTCAACACCATCTTCAAATGCTATTAATTTCGTCGTGCCACTATTCGGAATGGGTTATATGACATAAAGATCCTCTACCGGCTAAACCGAATAGTGAACGCTTAATTTTAAAACACGTGGATATATCAATTACAAAGATTCATATTCAGGGTTCGATGTGGGTTTCGGATAACCAACTGGAATCCGACTCCCTGTTGCATCGAAGTTTAAATACCATCTTACGGGCAAAAGGGTTTTCACATCAATACAGAATTAACTCACAAATCACAGTTCAGCACAGAGCAATCTACATCACACCATATCACAGCAGAAATATTAAACCAGTACACAACATTTGATAATGGTTAATCATTTTCAATTAAGGTGAATTTCGTTTAAGTGAAGTAACCACATAACTATTTTTATTGATTATTTTAAATCAATGATTTATTCTTCTTAATGATAAATAAATTAATTAAATATTAATCAACTTTATTAATTGATTATTTCTTAATCAATTAACTTAATTAACTACTAATTATAAATTAATCAACTTAAATTATCTAATTAACAATTCTTTATTAAAAATAAATTATACACTTAATTGTTAATTAACCAATTTTTAGTTACAAATTATAAATCCCTAATTACTTAGTTAATTATAATTATAATTTAATTAACCATTCATAATTACCCTTTTCAAAAAATTAATTAATAATAATAATTTATCTTAATTAGTATTTTAGAATCTTCCTTAATTGCTTTGAAATCAATTAATTACATTTACAAAAGGCTTTAATGTTAATTAACTTTAACACTTATCTTAAATTAATTATTTAGTTAAAGTATTAATTAGATTTTAAAACATTGTTAAGTATTTGCTTGGCAAATTCAAACTTGAAACAAATTCTTAACTTAAAATAGTCAACATTAGTTGCTTCATAGATACTAAAATTTTCTTAACATTATAAACTTGAAATTTATTGGGCTTAACCCATTTTTGAAGCAAACCCGAGTGTAGCAACCCGGGGTTTTGCTGTTAATTTATTATCGTCAAATAACGATTAATATTGTTGGCTAACTGCTATTAGGCGTTTTAATCGGTTTAAATTCATTTAAAAATTTGTTAAAAGGGTTACGGGCTTTAAAATTTATCTCGGCCCATACTTTATTCATGGTGCCGTGATAAGGATCAGAGAATAACCCGATCCTCTTTTATCTTTTTCATTCGTTCAATTTCAAAACCCTAGATAAAAGAAAACGAAAATGGGGGCGGCCCTGTTCTTTTTGTCGTTCGATCAAAAAAAAACAGGGCATCGTTCTTCTTGTTCATTCCTCCCTTCAACGACTTCGACTCCTTTAATTCAAACGCGGCACCTCAATTTGAATCTGGACTCTTCAAATCTAAGGTGAGTAATTTTTAGTTACTCACATCTAATTCGAGTTGGTTGAATTCGTTTGCTTATTCTGTTTTCGTGGTCTTTCAGCTTCGACTTGAATTTATCGCCGTTGTTAATTTCTGACTGTTTTGATTTAGTTTGATTTCTTGTTTTCTGGTATCTTAGCACTGATGTATCTAGTGACCATCACGATTTCGACTTTTGTTAACTTCGGTCTCTTGATTTTGTGGACTTTTGTTTGGTTGACAATATCAAGCTTCGGCTTTGATTGTGTTTTGACGATTTAATGTGGCATTTGCTTGTTCATTTGGGTTTCGTTTTGCCTGTACTTGAATTTCGGTTGTACTGTGTTACTGTATATCACATGGGGTTGCCTTTGTTTCCAACTTTTAGTATACATGAATGCATTTCAATCTTCCTAGCCTCTATTTGTTAACTTGTTACGTGTAGTGATAGTCTCGGCCACTTTGATTCTAATTGGAAATTGCTTCCTTGAATTCTCTGCTGGTTCATGACTCCAGCTATTATGTTTTGACTGTGGTATTCTTTACTCGACAATGCTTGAGACTTTGTAGCACTTAGTAATACATGATGTGCAGTTTGAATTCTTGGGTTCATATGATACTGTCACTGTATATCCCATCACCACCAGAGAACATTTTACATAGCATCATATATTCATACACCTGCTTTGAGTCATGTTGCGTACTCTCTGTGCATTCCTGAAATTGTAGCGTGGTTTGATATCTCGAAGCTCGTACTGTCCAGTTCATTGATGCATACCTGTTGCATCCTTTGGAGCTCATTTGTCTGACCATTTTCTTTGTATGCTGTTCGGTTCCATTGATGATGCTATGCATCTACACATACATGTGTCATATCTTTGCTTACCTCTGCACATCCATGTCATACTTGTGATGTCTTTGTATTGATGTTAGCCTTGTGTTTGTTGTATGTATGAACTTAGTTCATATGTATGCTGGGCAATTGTCTTTGGTTTTACGTTGTAGCTTTATACTTGCGTACATGTAGTATTGTGGGGTCTGGTTGCAGTAATCTCATGTGGTCTTCACTTATGTGTAGTCTGCACTTGCATATGTTTAGTTTCTGGCATTGTCGTTATGTTGCTCCGTGTTACTTTTGCACAGGCCGTGCCTTATATTGGATTGTATATCCCAATTTTTCATTGAGGCATTTAATGTTGTAAGGTTCCAGGCTTTTATAGTTCTGTTTGTGAAGTGCTGCAATTGAAACATGGGACTTCGATATTTGACAAAGAATCTATATTGCCAGGACTTTGTACATGTGATTTTTCTGATTGCTTGGTTAACATTGTTTCAACTCCATTGTAGAGTCTTGTGACTCCACTTGATGCTCGTAGTTGTTTAGCCGGGATTGGTCTGTACTGGATTCCCTGAGTTGTTGAAGTTTGTACCACTTGAGGCATTTGCGTTGAGTCACTGACTTGACCTCGGCAGTTTTGATTGATGTTAGTATTCACTGTTGTGATGATTTCACATACTGTTGTGGCGAGGCAGTGTACGCGTGCGTGCACTGCAGCCACACAGTATTGATTTTTTGATATTTATTTTGCTTTTGATCCATTGTTCTTTTGCGTATTACATATGTCGTATTGGCGAGGCAGTACACGTTAGCGTGTACTGCAGCCAATTAGAATTGATGTTTTTAAGTGATATTTCAATTGTTTAAATTGATTTAGTTTCAACTGATCGTTTTGTTGTTATCTAATTATCTATTTGATAATTAGATTTTGAGTTTCTAATTATTATTTAATAATTGGACTTTGTGTTAATTGTCATTTAGGCAATTCAGTTGTTTTCAAAAATTATCTTCATTGTTATTCTTTTCACTTATCTCTATTGTTGATTTGTTGGTTAACGCTATTATGTGTTATATTCACCGTTATCCGATTTCTTGTTAATGGATCGGATAAGTGAATTTACATTGATTGTCGTCTATTCATATTTAATCATTATTGCTTCTGTGCACTAATAACTTAGTTTGAATTAGACTGACCCGTGTATTATTTTCTTTTGAATTTAATACTCGGGTCAGACCGAGTATTTACAGGTTGTTGATATCTTACTTTGGGTTGCTGCTAGAGTTATGAAGTCTTTTCATATTTTTGGAGTAGTCGTTGTCTTAGTATAGGATGTTGTATATTCATGTATATTATTTACGATAATGTACTTGTATATGTAACTTCCAGAGTCGACAGTTGTAGTTGTATCATAGTATTGTATCACATGTATTGTAACTGACATCAGTTATTATATATACGAGACTTTTGTTTTATCTGTGTTCCGTATTTATATTATCTGTGTTATTATTATATCTATTGTCCTAAACCATTATGAACCATCGTAGTTCGTTTTATACTCGAATTGGGTATGTTGATGGGAGTAAACAAAGAAAAAATATACTACTTTTATCGAGATAACCAATACTAGTGTAAGACCTAACTACGGATAGCCGCTCCTATCCAGCCTTATTTTTCGTGATAACAGACAGTATTTCTTTTAATACTCTTTGTTATTGTGAGCATAGAGGTGGGGCGTCACAGTTGGTATCAGAGCTTGGGGTTTATGGACATAATATAAAACATAACTTAGATGGAACATGTGTTACAACTATGTGTCGATGTTTTATATGTACTTTGAGTCAAAAACTAAAGTTTTGAAAATACGATGGAAATTTTTAAATATCCTTATTTAAAAATAAAAAGTGAATTTGTGTTTTGATGATAGATTGGTTTGTGCTTTGTTTATCAGAGTGCGTAGCGAAAACAGTGTGACTGCTTTGCTGAGTACAACTGATAATTATTTTGATTTAAAAATCAAAATATGAAAATGAAATTAATTTCATTATGTTATTTAACCAGTGGATTTGATTTGTTGAAATTTCTTACTGGTTTTCTTTGATACTAATCATATCTGATTAGATTTCTGCTGTTTTAAAATATCTTTATTGAAGATATAATAGAATGATTTTTTTTTGTTCATTTTGTAGTGTACGTGCAAATTTGAGTTGCACGTTACTGCATTAATTTTACGTTGAACCGATGCTTGGTTATGAAACGTATTTTGTTGCCGTTATTATTATAACGGGAGTTTTACACCAATGCTATATTTTGAAGCGCGGTGTTTTGTTGACATTTTTAAATGAATGAAAATTCACTGGTGTTTTATTTTGATGCGAATTATTTTGATGAGATTTTGACGTTTAAAATTTACTGTCGCTTTGACTTCAGTAACCGTCAAATTTTAAAGTGGATTTTCAAGCGGTTATCCCGCAATGCTGATTTTGAGATTAGTTTTATATTGTTTTGAGAAGTACCAATTCTTTGTTGAAGTTGCTACTTATGTTGCTGATTTAATCACGTGATTATAAAAAGCGTTTTAAAAATAAAAAAAATTCAAAATTTTTATAATTTATGCTTTCAAAAGAATGAGGAAGCGATTTAAACGATTCAGCAAAATTGAGGACTATGAACCCTTTCTTTTACTGATTCGCTTAATTCCGGACTTGTTCGTTTGAGAATGTAGATTATTTACTTTTATAAAATAAATGAAATTGTTTTCAGAATTTTTACAGTTTTCGTTTTCAGAAGAATGAGAAAGTGACTTAAACGTTTCAGAAAAATCGAGGATTATGACCCCTTTCTTTTACTGATTCACTTAATTCCGGACTTGTCCGTTTGAGAATGTGAAATGTTATTTTTGGAATACACAATTTTGCACTTTCAAGGAAACGATGAAGAGATTTAAACGATTTAGCAAAAGTATGGAGTATGGAACCACACTTTTACTATTTCGGTTAATTCCGGACTCGTTAATTGAAACATTTGCTGTTTGATGATTTTGATGATTTTACACGTTCAAGGAAACGATGAAGAGAATCAAACGATTTAGTAAAACACGTGGTATGGGACATGTGCGTTTGCTATTTCGGTTAATTCCGGACTCGTTAATTGAATATATGATGATTTTCGTGTGCTTTCGAGCCACTATGTTGGACCTTCGGGTCATATGTTGGACCTTCGGGTCAATACCAGTACCGGACCTTCGGGTCATTTGTTGGACCTTTGGGTCATTTGTTGGGCGCCAAAATTATGTTGGGTACTTGGTAGGCTTCGGCCATATGTTGATGCAAGTGCGGCGTAGCTAAAACTCGCCATTTGTTGGGATCGATCCACCTTTTATGTTGATTTTCTAGAATATCTTAATTGATTTCTAGATATTTGTTATTTCCAATTATCTGCAGGTAATTGGATATTTGTTGATATGAGTTCTAATTATTGTTTTTGATAATTAGATATTTGTTGATTTGATTATCGCTTGTGATAATTAAATATTTGTTGATATGAGTTCTAATTATCGTTTTTGATAATTAGATATTTGTTGATTTGATTATCGCTTGTGATAATTAAATATTTGTTGATATGGGTTCTAATTATCATTTTCGATAATTATATATTTGTTGATTTGATTATCGCTTGTGATAATTAAATATTTGTTGATATGAGTTCTAATTATCGTTTTTGATAATTAGATATTTGTTGATTTGATTATCGCTTGTGATAATTAAATATTTGTTGATATGAGCTCTAATTATCGTTTTTGATAATTAGATATTTGTTGATTTGATTATCGCTTGAGATAATTAAATATTTGTTGATATGAGTTCTAATTATCGTTTTTGATAATTAGATATTTGTTGATTTGATTATCGCTTGTGATAATTAAATATTTGTTGATATGAGTTCTAATTATCGTTTTTGATAATTAGATATTTGTTGATTTGATTAGCGCTTGTGATAATTAAATATTTGTTGATATGAGTTCTGATTATCGTTTTTGATAATCGAATATTTGTTGATTTGAGATTTGATTATCGTTTTTGATAATCGAATAATTGTTGATTTGGGATTTGATTATCGTTTTTGATAATCGAATAATTGTTGATTTGAGATTTGGTTATCGTTTTTGATAATCGAATAATTGTTGATTTGGGATTTGATTATCGTTTTTGATAATCGAATAATTGTTGATTTGAGATTTGGTTATCGTTTTTGATAATCGAATATTTGTTGTTTTCCGATTACCGATTTGGTAACTAGATAATTGCGGTTTTGCGATTTGCGATTTGGGTTTGATAATTATCTTTGTTGATAATTAGATTTTACTGTCTTCTAATTATCGTACCGATAATTAAATATGGCTGTTTTGTGATTTCTGTATTCTGATTGTCTATTTGATAATTAGATTTTGTGAGAATTTGTGAATTTCTTTTATGAAATTAAAAGATTTCTTTGGCATTAGCATTCTCGACTTTTTATTTTTCTAGCTCAACCAGTTTATGTTAGAGAAATAAGTGTTACTGACTCCCTTAATTATGAAAATTGCGGGGACGCAATTTTTATAAGAAGGGGAGTCTGTAACAACCCGGGGTTTTGCTGTTAATTTATTATCGTCAAATGACGATTAATATTGTTGGCTAACTGCTATTAGGCGTTTTAATCGGTTTAAATTCATTTAAAAATTTGTTAAAAGGGTTACGGGCTTTAAAATTTATCTCGGCCCATACTTTATTCATGGTGCCGTGATAAGGATCAGAGAATAACCCGATCCTCTTTTATCTTTTTCATTCGTTCAATTTCAAAACCCTAGATAAAAGAAAACGAAAATGGGGGCGGCCCTGTTCTTTTTGTCGTTCGATCAAAAAAAAACAGGGCATCGTTCTTCTTGTTCATTCCTCCCTTCAACGACTTCGACTCCTTTAATTCAAACGCGGCACCTCAATTTGAATCTGGACTCTTCAAATCTAAGGTGAGTAATTTTTAGTTACTCACATCTAATTCGAGTTGGTTGAATTCGTTTGCTTATTCTGTTTTCGTGGTCTTTCAGCTTCGACTTGAATTTATCGCCGTTGTTAATTTCTGACTGTTTTGATTTAGTTTGATTTCTTGTTTTCTGGTATCTTAGCACTGATGTATCTAGTGACCATCACGATTTCGACTTTTGTTAACTTCGGTCTCTTGATTTTGTGGACTTTTGTTTGGTTGACAATATCAAGCTTCGGCTTTGATTGTGTTTTGACGATTTAATGTGGCATTTGCTTGTTCATTTGGGTTTCGTTTTACCTGTACTTGAATTTCGGTTGTATTGTGTTACTGTATATCACATGGGGTTGCCTTTGTTTCCAACTTTTAGTATACATGAATGCATTTCAATCTTCCTAGCCTCTATTTGTTAACTTGTTACGTGTAGTGATAGTCTCGGCCACTTTGATTCTAATTGGAAATTGCTTCCTTGAATTCTCTGCTGGTTCATGACTCCAGCTATTATGTTTTGACTGTGGTATTCTTTACTCGACAACGCTTGAGACTTTGTAGCACTTCGTAATACATGATGTGCAGTTTGAATTCTCGGGTTCATATGATACTGTCACTGTATATCCCATCACCACCAGAGAACATTTTACATAGCATCATATATTCATACACCTGCTTTGAGTCATGTTGCGTACTCTCTGTGCATTCCTGAAATTGTAGCATGGTTTGATATCTCGAAGCTCGTACTGTCCAGTTCATTGATGCATACCTGTTGCATCCTTTGGAGCTCATTTGTCTGACCATTTTCTTTGTATGCTGTTCGGTTCCATTGATGATGCTATGCATCTACACATACATGTGTCATATCTTTGCTTACCTCTGCACATCCATGTCATACTGGTTTTCTTTGATACTAATCATATCTGATTAGATTTCTGCTGTTTTAAAATATCTTTATTGAAGATATAATAGAAAGATTTTTTTTGTTCATTTTGTAGTGTACGTGCAAATTTGAGTTGCACGTTACTGCATTAATTTTACGTTGAAACGATGCTTGGTTATGAAACGTATTTTGTTGCCGTTATTATTATAACGGGAGTTTTACACCAATGCTATATTTTGAAGCGCGGTGTTTTGTTGACATTTTTAAATGAACGAAAATTCACTGGTATTTTATTTTGATGCGAATTATTTTGATGAGATTTTGACGTTTAAAATTTACTGTCGCTTTGACTTCAGTAACCGTCAAATTTTAAAGTGGATTTTCAAGCGGTTATCCCGCAATGCTGATTTTGAGATTAATTTTATGTTGTTTTGAGAAGTACCAATTCTTTGTTGAAGTTGCTACTTATGTTGCTGATTTAATCACGTGATTATAAAAAGCGTTTTGAAAATAAAAAAAAAAATTCAAAATTTTTATAGTTTATGCTTTCAAAAGAATGAGGAAGCGATTTAAACGATTCAGCAAAATTGAGGACTATGAACCCTTTCTTTTACTGATTCGCTTAATTCCAGACTTGTTCGTTTGAGAATGTAGATTATTTACTTTTATAAAATAAATGAAATTGTTTTCAGAATTTTTACAGTTTGCGTTTTCAGAAGAATGAGAAAGTGACTTAAACGTTTCAGAAAAATCGAGGATTATGACCCCTTTCTTTTACTGATTCTCTTAATTCCGGACTTGTCCGTTTGAGAATGTGAAATGTTATTTTTGGAATACACAATTTTGCACTTTCAAGGAAACGATGAAGAGATTTAAACGATTTAGCAAAAGTATGGAGTATGGAACCACACTTTTACTATTTCGGTTAATTCCGGACTCGTTAATTGAAACATTTGCTGTTTGATGAGTTTGATGATTTTACACGTTCAAGGAAACGATGAAGAGAATCAAACGATTTAGTAAAACACGTGGTATGGGACATGTGAGTTTGCTATTTCGGTTAATTCTGGACTCGTTAATTGAATATATGATGATTTTCGTGTGCTTTCGAGCCACTATGTTGGACCTTCGGGTCATATGTTGGACCTTCGGGTCAATACCAGTACCGGACCTTCGGGTCATTTGTTGGACCTACGGGTCATTTGTTGGGCGCCAAAATTACGTTGGGTACTTGGTAGGCTTCGGCCATATGTTGATGCACGTGCGGCGTAGCTAAAACTCGCCATTTGTTGGTATCGATCCACCTTTTATGTTGATTTTCTAGAATATCTTAATTGATTTCTAGATATTTGCTATTTCCAATTATCTGCAGGTAATTGGATATTTGTTGATATGAGTTCTAATTATCGTTTTTGATAATTAGATATTTGTTGATTTGATTATCGCTTGTGATAATTAAATATTTGTTGATATGAGTTCTAATTATCGTTTTTGATAATTAGATATTTGTTGATTTGATTATCGCTTGTGATAGTTAAAATTTGTTGATATGAGTTCTAATTATCGTTTTTGATAATTAGATATTTGTTGATTTGATTATCGCTTGTGATAATTAAATATTTGTTGATATGAGTTCTAATTATCGTTTTTGATAATTAGATATTTGTTGATTTGATTATCGCTTGTGATAATTAAATATTTGTTGATATGAGTTCTAATTATCGTTTTTGATAATTAGATATTTGTTGATTTGATTAGCGCTTGTGATAATTAAATATTTGTTGATATGAGTTCTAATTATCGTTTTTGATAATTAGATATTTGTTGATTTGATTATCGCTTGTGATAATTAAATATTTGTTGATATGAGTTCTGATTATCGTTTTTGATAATCGAATATTTGTTGATTTGAGATTTGATTATCGTTTTTGATAATCGAATAATTGTTGATTTGGAATTTGATTATCGTTTTTGATAATCGAATAATTGTTGATTTGAGATTTGATTATCGTTTTTGATAATCGAATAATTGTTGATTTGAGATTTGATTATCGTTTTTGATAATCGAATATTTGTTGTTTTTCGATTACCGATTTGGTAATTAGATAATTGCGGTTTTGCGATTTGCGATTTGGGTTTGATAATTATCTTTGTTGATAATTAGATTTTACTGTCTTCTAATTATCGTATCGATAATTAAATATGGCTGTTTTGTGATTTCTGTATTCTGATTGTCTATTTGATAATTAGATTTTGTGAGAATTTGTGAATTTCTTTTATGAAATTAAAAGATTTCTTTGGCATTAGCATTCTCGACATTTTATTTTTCTAGCTTAACCAGTTTATGTTAGAGAAATAAGTGTTACTGACTCCCTTAATTATGAAAATTGCGGGGACGCAATTTTTATAAGAAGGGGATTCTGTAACAACCCGGGGTTTTGCTGTTAATTTATTATCGTCAAATGACGATTAATATTGTTGGCTAACTGCTATTAGGCGTTTTAATCGGTTTAAATTCATTTAAAAATTTGTTAAAAGGGTTACGGGCTTTAAAATTTATCTCGGCCCATACTTTATTCATGGTGCCGTGATAAGGATCAGAGAATAACCCGATCCTCTTTTATCTTTTTCATTCGTTCAATTTCAAAACCCTAGATAAAAGAAAACGAAAATGGGGCCGTTCGATCAAAAAAAAAACACGGCATCGTTCTTCTTGTTCATTCCTCCCTTCAACGGCTTCGACTCCTTTAATTCAAACGCGGCGCCTCAATTTGAATCTGGACTCTTCAAATCTAAGGTGAGTAATTTTTAGTTACTCTCATCTAATTCGAGTTGGTTGAATTCGTTTGCTTATTCTGTTTTCGTGGTCTTTCGGCTTCGACTTGAATTTATCGACGTTGTTAATTTCTGACTGTTTTGATTTAGTTTGATTTCTTGTTTTCTGGTATCTTAGCACTGATGTATCTAGTGACCATCACGATTTCGACTTTTGTTAACTTCGGTCTCTTGATTTTGTGGACTTTTGTTTGGTTGACAATATCAAGCTTCGGCTTTGATTGTGTTTTGACGATTTAATGTGGCATTTGCTTGTTCATTTGGGTTTCGTTTTACCTGTACTTGAATTTCGGTTGTATTGTGTTACTGTATATCACATGGGGTTGCCTTTGTTTCCAACTTTTAGTATACATGAATGCATTTCAATCTTCCTAGCCTCTATTTGTTAACTTGTTACGTGTAGTGATAGTCTCGGCCACTTTGATTCTAATTGGAAATTGCTTCCTTGAATTCTCTGCTGGTTCATGACTCCAGCTATTATGTTTTGACTGTGGTATTCTTTACTCGACAACGCTTGAGACTTTGTAGCACTTCGTAATACATGATGTGCAGTTTGAATTCTCGGGTTCATATGATACTGTCACTGTATATCCCATCACCACCAGAGAACATTTTACATAGCATCATATATTCATACACCTGCTTTGAGTCATGTTGCGTACTCTCTGTGCATTCCTGAAATTGTAGCATGGTTTGATATCTCGAAGCTCGTACTGTCCAGTTCATTGATGCATACCTGTTGCATCCTTTGGAGCTCATTTGTCTGACCATTTTCTTTGTATGCTGTTCGGTTCCATTGATGATGCTATGCATCTACACATACATGTGTCATATCTTTGCTTACCTCTGCACATCCATGTCATACCTGTGATGTCTTTGTATTGATGTTAGCCTTGTGTTTGTTGTATGTATGAACTTAGTTCATATGTATGCTGGGCAATTGTCTTTGGTTTCACGTTGTAGCTGTATACTTGCGTACATGTAGTATTGTGGGGTCTGGTTGCAGTAATCTCATGTGGTCTTCACTTATGTGTAGTCTGCACTTGCATATGTTTAGTTTCTGGCATTGTCGTTATGTTGCTCCATGTTGCTTTTGCACAGGCCGTGCCTTATATTGGATTGTATATCCCAATTTTTCATTGAGGCATTTAATGTTGTAAGGTTCCAGGCTTTTACAGTTCTGTTTGTGAAGTGCTGCAATTGAAACCTGGGACTTCGATATTTGACAAAGAATCTTTATTGCCAGGACTTTGTACATGTGATTTTTCTGATTGCTTGGTTAACATTGTTTCAACTCCATTGTAGAGTCTTGTGACTCCACTTGATGCTCGTAGTTGTTTAGCCGGGATTGGTCTGTACTGGATTCCCTGAGTTGTTGAAGTTTGTACCACTTGAGGCATTTGCGTTGAGTCACTGACTTGACCTCGGCAGTTTTGATTGCTGTTAGTATTCACTGTTGTAATGATTTCACATACTGTTGTGGCGAGGCAGTGTACGCGTGCGTGCACTGCAGCCACACAGTATTGATTTTTTGATATTTCTTTTCCTTTTGATCCATTGTTCTTTTGCGTATTACATATGCCGTATTGGCGAGGCAGTACACGTTAGCGTGTACTGCAGCCAATTAGAATTGATGTTTTAAAGTGATATTTCAATTGTTTAAATTGATTTAGTTTCAACTGATCATTTTGTTGTTATGTAATTATCTATTTGATAATTAGATTTTGAGTTTCTAATTATTATTTAATAATTGGACTTTGTGTTAATTGTCATTTAGGCAATTCAGTTGTTTTCAAAAATTATCTTCATTGTTATTCTTTTCACTTATCTCTGTTGTTGATTTGTTGGTTAACACTATTATGTGTTATATTCACCGTTATTCGATTTCTTGTTAAAGGATCGGATAGGTGAATTTACATTGATTGTCGTCTATTCATATTTAATCATTATTGCTTCTTTGCACTAATAACTGAGTTTGAATTAGACTGACCCGTGTATTATTTTCTTTTGAATTTAATACTCGGGTCAGACCGAGTATTTACAGGTTGTTGATATCTTACTTTGGGTTGCTGCTAGAGTTATGAAGTCTTTTCATATTTTTGGAGTAGTCGTTGTCTTAGTATAGGATGTTGTATATTCATGTATATTATTTACGATAATGTACTTGTATATGTAACTTCCAGAGTCGACAGTTGTAGTTGTATCATAGTATTGTATCACATGTATTGTAATTGACATCAGTTATTATATATATGAGACTTTTGTTTTATCTGTGTTCCGCATTTATATTATCTGTGTTATTATTATATCTATTGTCCTAAACCATTGTGAACCATCGTACTTCGTTTTATACTCGAATTGGGTATGTTGATGGGAGTAAACAAAGAAAAAAATATACTTCTATCGAGATAACCAATACTAGTGTAAGGCCTAACTACGGATGGCCGCTCCTATCCAGCCTTATTCTTCGTGATAACAGACAGTATTTCTTTTAATACTCTTTGTTATTGTGAGCATAGAGGTGGGGCGTCACACCGAGCATACCCAGGTTTTACTCGAGTATTCGCTCGGGTTTCTCTCCATCTTTCCCCTAAGCCGTCTCTCTCCCTCACGTATACTCCTTCTTCTTCTCTATTCTTTTTTTTAAACTTAAGTTTAAACTGCTGAATCAACTCCACACGAACGCGAGAAACTCGAGCCAACCCATCTCATACTCAAGCACTCCTTCGAGTTCCTCCCCAGCCCAAACTTCCTAACACAAAATCGATGTCGTGCACGTGCACGGCATCGCGCCGCCGCTCCTGCGAACTTCACGACCATCGGCAAGTCGCGAGTCTCACATACTCTCGAAATCATAGTTCGATTCGAAGCCAAAAACTCGAAAATGAAATTTAGCCTTTCGCTCGACACTGTAACTCGAACTCACCAAAATGAAAACGCCTCGTCCCCCTCACGTCGTTCATCAGAAAATCCACAACTCCGGCTTCACGTTGCCGATACACCACTCCACTCTTCCTTTCAATTTCGTGCAGCTCGATCACTCCAAGAAGGCGCAATCACCTTGCCACTGACCATATCCAAAACTTCGAGCATAAACCCTAATTTGAACTGTCCCACCAATTCGTGCAATAGAAAAATTATTCGACAATTTTGCTGAAATCATCAATGGCCAAGCAAGCTTCAAGCAAAATCCTAACATTCATAATTCCTTGATCGATGGCAATGGCCGAAAAAGCATTTTCGGTTCAACTTGGAACTGCACTTAAAATACTTCACTAAAAATCACCATTTTTGTTTTAAAAATCTTGTTTTTGAATGTTGATTCAAGCTATATAATCGAATCAATATTTAACAATATTCGAATTTATCCAAAAATTTACTTTTTACTATAAAACAGAATGTTACAGAGTCACAACTTCAATTTTAAGCTTTAAACAAATTTTAGGCTGTGATTCAAGTTTAAACAAACTTATTTTGTTTAAAAATCCTAAGTTAAAAATGCTTGTATGAAGATTTATTAGATTTTTTTTAATTCACTTTGCTCTGAAACCAAAAATACATAAGAACAAGTCATATAATCACAGAAAACATACAGAACTATATTTTTTTATACAACAAAGCACAAAGTTCCATGAACTAAATACCCAGATTTAAACTTTAAAATAATATGTTTCCTCACTTGAAAATTTTATGAACAGAGAGCTGCTTTGGTTTTGAAAACTGCAGTTTGATTTTTCTAAATCGCCTTTCTGTTTTGTTTTTTTCTTTTCCCAGCAGATTATATTTGAATTTGAAAATATAGTGATGTTTATTTTTTCTTTATTTTTCTGGCTTTGCTATGTTTTTGTTTGAACGAACTATACCAATATGGATGTATATATTAAGGAAATAGCTTGTACAGGTAGGTGTTTCTGGTGTAGTTTGTTTCTTTTGTCTGTTTTTTTTATTTGTTTCATATATTTTCTTCCTTATGGTGGCTGAAATGATTTTTTTTTTGTGCTTGAGAAGATAGCATTAAATGCTTATGTTCCCATTTATGTTTACATGCAATCCTATTTTGAATTTTGTATGTACATTTTTTTTGTTTTATACATAGATATTTATTCTTAGCCTTGCATACATTTTTTTTTTGTTATCTTGCATACACAAAATTCACATGCAAATCTATATGTATTTCTTTATGGTTTATCTTACCTTATATTATGTTTAACACAAATCCTTGTTTTTTATAATTTTTATTATCATTTATTTAAATCTTAAACTACCAAATTCTTTATTTATATCCATATGTTTTTGTAATATTTAATATTAATAATATTTTATTTATTTTGAAACTTCTCAAATTAAATTTCAAAAGTTCAAATAAGTTACCAAATTTAAATTAACAAATTTTGGGTTGTTACAAATATCCCCCCTTAAGAAAATTTTGTTCTCGAAATTTGAAAGAGAAAGAAAAACAAACAAAGAATATACGAATTCAGAAAAGAATAGAGAAATGGCTTACCAGTTTAAGCCGAGATATACACTCTGCAATTGGGATATGATTTCTGCATACTTTCTTTAGTTTCCCAAGCGCACTCCTTTGGATCGCCACTCCACTGAACTTTAACTAGTTTCACAACTTTGTTTCTCAATTGTTTTTCATCACGATTTACAATCTTTATCGGTTCTCTTGTAACTGCTAAATTGGGAGTGATGTCGAGATCCTGTTGAGCAGCTTCTTCAATGATACTATCTGGATCGTGCACATACTTCTGAAGATTAAAAATATGGAACAGATCATGCACGCCAGACAATCAGCCAGGCAACTGTACTCGATAGGCTAAAGAACCAATCCTCTCCAGAATAGGAAAAGGACCAATATATCGTGGTGCCAGCTTACCGGTCTTCCCAAACCTTAATATTCCTCGCATTGGAGACACTTTGAGAAAGACAGAGTCTCCAATCTGGAATTCCAAATCCCTTCTTCTACTATCATAATAACTTTTTGACGACTTTGATCCGTTTTCAATTTCTTCCGTATAAAATCAACTTTTCCTGTGGCTTCTTTAATCATATCCAGTCCAAGAACGAGTCTATCACCAGCCTCAATCCAGCATGCGGGTGATCGACACGAACGACCATATAAAGCCTTAAAAGGAGCCATCTCTATACTGGCCTGATAGCTATTATTATATGAGAATTCGACCTGATGTAAATGATCCTCTCAAGAACCACCAAAATCAAGTATACAGGCATGCAATAGGTCTTCTAAAATTCGATTAATCCTCTCAGTCTGCCCATCAGATTGTGGGTGATAAGCAGTGCTAAAATTCAGTTTGGTTCCCAATGCGTCTTGAAATGCCTCCCAAAATCTACTAGTGAAGATTGGGTCACGATCACTCACTATGCTGCTAGGAATACCGTGGAGACGGACAATTTCTTTCACATATAACTCGGCTAAACTTGCTGCCGTGCGGGTAGATTTCACTGGCAAAAAGTGGGATGTCTTAGTCAAACGGTCCACAATGACCCAGATTACTTCATTGCCTTTCCGAGTACGAGGCAACCCGTCGATGAAATCCATCGATACTTGGTCCCATTTCCACTTGGGTACCTCTAAAGGCTGAAGTAAACCCGCCATTTTCTTTTGATCACTTTTGATTTGTTGTCAAGTAGCACAGCGACTCACATATATAGATATGTCCCTTTTCATCGTTTTCCACCAGAAAGTTCTTTTTATATCACAATACATCTTGTTAACTCCTAGATGGATGCAAAGTTTAAATTTGTGACATTCATCTAAAACTTCACGCTTCAGATCAGGGATGTCTGGAACACATATTCTGCCTTTTATCCTTATAACTCCTCTACTATCCATCTCAAAACTAGTGTCTTCCCCTTGGCATATTATTTTATAAATTTCCCAAAGAAACTCATCTTCATACTGTTTGCTTGCAATCCTCTTAAGAAGAGTAGGAGCGATAACAAGATGAGCAAAAATAGCATACTTTCTACTCAAGACGTCGGCAACTACATTGGGCTTTCCGGGCGTATATAGAATGTCTAGGTCATAAGATGCCAGAAATTCCAGCCAACGTTGTTGTCGCAGATTTAGATCTTTTTGGGTGAAGAGATATTTCAAAGATTTGTGGTCGGTGAATAATTCAAAATTTTCACCTAAAGAAAGAGAGTTCATTAGGTATATTGTTAAGTTAAGTTAAATTTGTAAATTGTTAGGAAAGCTGAAAAGATTTTTACCCAGAAGATAATGTCGCCATATTTTCAAAGCGAAGATAACAGCTAAGAGTTCCAAATCATGGGTTGGGTAATTTCTTTCATGAGGACGTAATTGTCTACTCGCGTAGGCAATTACTTTCCCATTCTGCATTAATACTGCACCCAAACCGTCACTGCAAGCGTCGGTATAAATAGATAAACCTTGATTCCCGTTAATAATAGCAAGAACAGGAGCGGTGGTTAATCTCCTCTTCAACTCCTGGAAAGCTTCGTCATATTTCGGAGTCCAATTGAATTTTACATCCTTCATTGTTAGCTTAGTCAACGGAGTAGCTATCTTAAAAAAGTCCTGAACAAACTTCCGGTAATAACCTGCTAAACCCAAAAAGCTTCGAACTTCTTTTGCGGTAGTGGGTTTCCTCCAATCAAGAATAGCGGAAATTTTGCTAGGATCAACAGAAATTCCTTCTTCATTTACAATATAGCTGAGAAATTTGACTTCTCTGACCCAGAATTGGCATTTGGAAAATTTTGCGAATATAATATTTCTCCTTAATATCTCCAAAACGATTCTAAGATGCTCGGCATGTTCCTCTTCGGTCTTGGAATAGACAAAAATAGCGTCAATAAACACGAGCACAAATTTATTCAATACTTCCCGAAACACACGAGTCATAAGATCTACGAAGTATGCTGGAGCATTAGTTAGCCCGAAAGGCATGACTAACCATTCGTAAAACATATTAGGACCCCTAAAAGCGGTCATATGAACACAATCTTCGGCGATTCGTAGTTGATGGAATCCCTGGGCTAGATCCATCTTCGAAAAGAAATGAGCGCCGTGCAATTGATCAAACAGATTATCAATTCTAGGTAGTGGAAATTTATTCTTGAGAGTCAGCTTATTGAGATCGCGGTAATCTACACATAATCTCAAAGATCCGTCCGATTTAGCAACAAACACTACTGTTGAACCCCATCCAGAAACACTAGGACGAATTAATCCTTTATTTAGCAAATCATCAGTTTGCTTGACTAATTCAACCCTTTTCCTGGGTGCCATCCTGTGACTTGCGTGAACGATAGGACGAGCATTGGGTACTAGGTCAATTCTGAATTCTATTTCTCGATGTGTAGGTAGAGATTTCACTTCTTCAAACACGTCTGGAAAATCTCTAACGATGGGTATAGACTCCAGACTGGGTTCGGAATAACCCAAGTTATACATCAACCCATCTCTTTTAGGATAGGGTCCTCACAAGAAATCTCGATGGAATCTCCAAATTTGGTTTTAATTGAAATCAATCGATTATTGCAATCCAATTTGGCTTCGTATTTAGCTAGCCAATCCATTCCGAGTAAGACTTTAAACTCATTAAAATCAAGGACAAAGAGACTAATAGGGAATTAGTAACAAGAATATGAGATAGGAACGTCTCTACATCGAAGACAAAGGTTCGCGGGATCTCCAACTGGATTCTTTACGCATATAGATTCATCAACAAAATCGGGTTCAAGATTTAATTCATTTATAGCTTGCTGAGAGATAAAACTGTGTATAGTGCCCGTGTCAAACAGAACTCTAACAATGCTATCATAAATAGTGAGGTTACCTTCCAGCACTCCTTTCCCTTTTTCTGCTTTGGAAGATGCAGGTTGGTCTTTGACTGTGTACACCTTAGCTGTATGAGCTTGCTTCATGACTGGGCGGTCTTTAACTTTGTGTCCCAATTTCTGACAATAATAACATTTCCTGGGCTTTGCTTGAATGGATTGATCTCTCTTTGGCTTCTTGCAGCTGTTTGAGTAATGGCCTTTTTCTAGACAATTGAAGCAAGTGACATTCTCTGTTGTGCTTCCCTGATTGCTCTTCTTTTTCTCCTTACCCTGCCATGGTTTCTTGCCTCTAAATTTCCTCTTCTTCCAATTTTGATTGCTCAAATTTTCATTTTCCACCGGGGCTTCTTGCATGTCAAGTGTAGCATATCTGTATCCCATATCAACTAAATCTGAAAAGGATTCTTTGACGTGGCCCAGTCATTCTTTCGTGGAACTTCTTATTCATCCCATGAATGAATCTTTCATTCTTCTTTAAAGGTGTGTTTACCAATTCGGGACCAAAATGAGACAATTCATTGAATTTGTTTAGATACTCCTCGAATGACAAGCTCCTCTGCTTTAAGTCCGTGAATTCCTGGTACATTCGAGAAATTCTAGCTGATGGCATATAGCGCTTCTCAAATACTTCTTTAAATCTCTCCCAAGTAAACTCTTCTTCTGGCTTATCTACTGTTAGCATCAAAATTAGTCACTAACACCCTTGAGTAGAGTTATGTAGAGAGATTAATGAAGAGAATAAATTAAAACAAAAAAATAGTGTAATCACAAAAGAATAATAAAAATGAGAATACCGGATTTATAGTGGTTCGGCGTAACTGCCTACGTCCACTTTGAGTTTAATCTTTATTGTTTTCTCAATCACTTGAATACAGATACAATCCGTAAATAAATCGCTTGAGTACCAGTTTGAATCAAAAAGAGGAGAGTATAAAAAATGGCAGAGTCTTTCCAGTGTTCTCGAAAAAAGGTCCCTTTTTAGTGTGCTCCTGCCCTTCTATTTATAGACGAAGATGGGTTGGACTTCCTTCACGGGCTCAAGGCCAAGGTGACTTGGCCCATATAGGCGATCTCAAGCTAGTTGGTCTATTCTTGTCGAACCGTACCTAAATGCCAAAACATATCGACTGCATCAAACCCGTATATCCGCAGGCTCTTCTTGGTCAGAATCTTGTCTAGTGCTAACGATAATTTCTTCAACCGTCGTCTTGTAGCCAGGCCAATGTGCCGGTTAACACTTTCCCCCCAAAGTGTGTCGTATGAAGCAACACGACATGCTTTGATTCAACGAGTATTCCTTGTCTCTAGAAAGAAATCCATTATGTTCCTTGAAAAGTCATTATCCTTTAATTTTATCCTCCCAAGGTGTCGTATCCTTCTTTGGTCATCATGATGCTTGGTCGATTCCCAATGTTATAAATCCAGGGTTGTAGTTCATAAGTGGCCATCCATGTCTGATTCTACAGTGCTAGTAAGCTTCGGCTATCTGATCTAGTCTTTTCTTAATAACCCTAAGCGAGAATTCAATTTATATTGATTTTAAGAAGTCGAACTTTTTCGGATGTACACTTGCATGTTCGGGTACATGTTATTGCCATTGGCTCTCAGATACGTTTTATATGCTCATAAGTCATTGCCAATTCCATCTAGTTTAATAGCAATTCAATTGCGATTCCTTATTAGTATTTTCTGTGAAATAAGGGTTATAATCAGTCACTTGAGGAGAGCAAACTTCAAGTTTTACATGGATGACGATCTCAGAATAGTAAGCAAGGGTGAATGGAGCACGGTCAGTCACAGACCCATGGGTAGTTCTATAAGCCCATAATGCTGTTGGGAGTTCATCCATCCATTTACCTCTAGCCTTTTCCAAATTTTTCTTTAGAACAGGCTTTATGATTTTGTTCACATCTTAAACCTGTCCATTTGCAATAATAATAGATCATTGAAGGTCATAAGGACAGATGACGTTACGGACAGTGAGGTTGATTATTATTATTTTCTTGGTTGTGGCTAAAAGTTATTGTCTGCCTGTTTGGCGAAGTAAACAACTGCCATAATGGTGTATTTTGCACCACCTTTAGGATCAGCAAGAAGATGATTTCAATGCCCCAAAGTGGCAAACTGCTATAGACTTTCCATTTAAGTAATTTCCATCGGCGGGGTTCTTGGATTTTTTGCAAACATCTTGCACTCGTTGCATTGTCTAGCATGATCAACCGCATCTGGATTGATAGTTGGCTAGTAATACTTGTAGCAGAGTATTTTCTTTATCATGGTTTTCCCCTGATGCTATCGCCGTATTCTTCTTCATAGACTTCCTTCAGGACTCGTTTTATCTCATCATGGGCTATGCACCGGAGTAAGGGGGTCGAGAATCCCCTTCGATACATTATTCTGCTCTCCATGACATATCGCGAAGCCTTACGAATGACTTGTCGTCTTTTGCTCGTTCTTTCGGGTAAGACCCCATGTAGTAAGTATTGCTTAAATGGGGTCATCCATGATTCCTTATCGATTTCGGTTTCTAACATGAAATCTACCTCCATCATATTTATACTCGGAGTATGTAAGGTTTCAACGGGAAACAATCCCATCTGCTGCGCATCGCCAGTGCTTGCAAATTTTGCCAATGAATCGCCTGCTCTGTTTTGCTCACGTGGGACTTCTGGAATATCATAATACTCGAGATTTGCTAGCAGTTCCTGAACTCGGACCAAATACGGGGCAAGTCTCTGCCCCCTTGCTTTGTAGTCTCCCCGCACTTGGTACACCACCAGTTGCGAGTCGCAAAAGATTTCAACCGATCTTACTCCCAGTTCTTTAATGAGTCTTAAGCCGACAATCAATATTTCATACTTGGCTTTGTTATTTGTTGCTGGGAATTCAAGCTTCAAAGCATAACAAACTGATCGGTTTTCAGGAGTCACAAGAACTATGCCAGCCCCCGAACAACGGTCGTTAGATGCCCCATCGGTATTCATCTTCCATCGAACGGGTGGTATGACATTGTGGCCGTTTGAGTCGTCTGACACCGTGAATTCAGCAATGAAGTCTGCCAGTGTTTTCCCCTGTATGGACTTTCGTGGCAGGTAGGTAATATCGACTGACTCAACTCTATATTCCATTTTAACATCCTTCCAGAAGTTTCCGGTCATTGGAGTACTTGTCGCAAGGGTTGATCAGTGTAGACACTGATTGGGTGTGCCTGAAAATATGGACGGAGCTTGCGTGATGCAATCACCAAGCAATAGGCTAATTTCTCGATCTTGAGCTAATTTCTATCTGCCCCCGTCAGACGTTTACTAACATAGTAAACTTACTTTTGATTTCGGTCCTCTTCGCGAACCAAGGTCGTACTAATAGCATGCTGGGATACTGCAAAGTACACATACAACATTTCGTGGTCTATTGGTTTCGATAGCACCGAGGGACTTTCCAAATGCCTTACCAGAGCTCGGAATGCTTCCTCACAATCGAATGTCCAATCGAAATTCCTCTTTCCTTTCTTTATCACATCGAAGAAAGGAATACACTTGTCTGTAGCTCTGGATATGAATTGACTCTGCGCAGCCACCTTTCCATTCAAGCTTTGTACTAGCTTCATAGTTCTGGGCACTTGTATGTCTCGTATAGCTTGAATCTTCTCCGGGTTAGCTTCGATTCCCCACGCATTCATAACGAAACCCAAAAACGTTCCCGACGCTATGCCAAATGAATACTTCAAAGGATTGATTTTCATTTCATAATGCCTGAGTATATCAAACATCTCCGCTAGGTCTCGGATGTGGTCGTTTGACTGCCGTGTCTTCACGAGCATGTCATCCACATAGGCTTCCATCGTTCTACCATTCTGGTCTTTAAACATTCGATTCACCAGACACAGATAAGCTGCTCCCGTGTTTTTCAATCCAAAAGGCATTATTTCATAATAATATAGCCCCACATCTGTGACAAAATCTATGTGTTCTTGGTCTGTAATGTGCATCGGGATGTGATTGTATCCCGATACGCATCCATAAAAGACAATAATTCGTGTCCGGCCGTAGAGTCGACGAGCTGGTTGATTCTAGGTAAAGGGAAACTATCCTTCGGGCATGCTTTATTCAGATCAGAGTAATCAACACAAGTTCTCCACTTCTCGTTTGCTTTCCTCACAAGCGCAGGGTTAGAAACCCATTCAGGGTAGAGGCCTTCACGGAAGAACCCATTGGCTTTGAGTTTGTCCACCTCCTCTCTAAGTGCAGCGGACCTCTCTGGGTCCATGCCTCTCCTTTTTTGTTTTACAGGGACGTATTTCGGGTCTATATTCAACATATGACTCGCAATAGCGGGAAAAATCCCGCACATATCAGAATGTGTCCAAGCGAAAACGTCTAGGTTCACTCGGCGGAAATCAGTAAGATCTTCGGCCAATGATGGGTCGAGTTGCGATCCAATCTTAAGGACTCGTGACGGGTCATCCCGACTGACTTTTTTGTCAATCGTCAACTCATCCGGTGCTGCATTTGTTTCCCTAAGTCCCTTATCATCGTCTTTCAGATCTATGTCTCTATAGATCCAAGAATGCTGCCCGAGCCGGGGCTCGGGCACTACTTGCCAATTGTCAGTGTTTTGGATGCGGATGGAGCTGTCCCCCTTGTTTGCATCTCGACTTCTAAACACTATATCGTCTGTCATCATGCGTTGTTGTTTTGCAGGGGTTCCATCTTCGACATTCGAGCAACATTTATGATCTGCATGCCTCGGGTTGGAGTGACAGTTAGTTGCCCACTAGCTTAGGTATCGATTTAATGATTCTATCCCTTGGCATTCTTTCGTTCGTAGTCTTGAGTAGTTGTAAGCATTATACATAAGTTTCAATATTGAGCTATCGCAGCCAGCCTTTGGATGACCACGCGTCTACTCCCAGTCTTGGGTTGATAAATGTACTGCATGGACGGTTGAGTCTCGTCCTAGCTATGTTTATATCCCCACCTAAACTTCGAAAACATAGAGTTGATCGATGAATATTCGATTCACATTCATGTTGCTTCTAGCTCATGCCCCTAGGTCTGGGGCATATATACCAATAAGTAGGAAGGTCAGCCATGCCCACTTTAGCATTACTCTCTTTCCTGTTGAATCGGGGATCAGGTCAGTAGATAGGAGATGGGGTTTGGCCTATCTTGGATTTTATCGTGGTTTTTCATTCCAAGAGGAATACTTCGATGCCTCGTCAATTTTAGGGTGTAATTTGGACACTGGACGGTCATCCATGTCCACTTCGGTTCATGTTCTATAATCAGATCTCGAGGTAAAGTTGGCTACAAATGCAGTCGGGTCATTCCCATCCAGTTTCATACTCCTCCTAATGGATCGTAGGAGGGTTCTGGAGAATTTTTGACCAAGTCTTCATGGTTTACTCCCCTTTCCGCACTCTAGAGGTTATAGTTTTTCAAGGAACATCCCAGTCACATTCATATGCGCTTAGTGAGGAACGGTATTGGCCCTCGATCTGAGGTATGATATAGTCGGTTGCTTGTAGCTTTGGATGTCGTTTCGATTAGTTCTATATTGAGGCCTCCATGTAGTCGTTGCCTTAAGTTATAAAGAACGCCAAACTAGAGCTATAGTAAGCTGTCGTATTCAGCTTTTAGTGATTTGTGCCCCGTTTTCCAACATTGACTTAGCCAAGCCACTAGTTGGATTGTCGAGCTCCATCCTTAGCGAGTTAATAATCCTCCTGTCGATTTTAGGCTGAAGTTTGCAGAATAGAGAATGGTCAAAATCCACTCGTCCATTTGTCAATGTTTATACACCACTCTGCATTTTGGTGACTTAGTTTTATTCTCCCCTCGTTCGACTCGCGCCCAATTTGAGTTCATGCTTCGGTCCATGCTTTAGGGACTTAGAGATTTGTCGAACGATTTATACTTTAGTCCACAGTTCGTGGCGTAGAAATTTTCGTCCATTCGCTATACTCTAGTCCGCTTTAGGGACTTAGAGGTTTTTAAGTCGTTTATACTCCAGTCCACACTCTGGGGACGTAGAGGTTTTTTAGTCGTTTATACTCTAGTCCACACTCTGGGGACTTAGAGTACTCTAGTCCGCACCCTGGGGACGTAGAGGTTTTTAAGTCGTTTATACTCTAGTCCGCACTCTAGTGACTCAGAGTACTCCAGTCCACACTCCGGGGACGCAGAGGTTTTTAAGTCGTTTATACTCTAGTCAGCACTCTGGGGACTTAAAGTACTCTAGTCCGCACTCTGGGGACGTAGAGGTTTTTAAGTCGTTTATACTCTAGTCCGCACTCTGGAGACTTAGAGTACTCTAGTACGCACTCTAGGGACGTAGAGGTTTTTAAGTCGTTTATACTCTAGTCCGCACTCTGGGGACTCAGAGTACTCCAGCCCACACTCCGGGGACGCAGAGGTTTTTAAGTCGTTTATACTCTAATCCACACTCTGGAGACTTAGAGTACTCTAGTCCGCACTCTGGGGACGTAGAGGTTTTTAAGTCGTTTATACTCTAGTCCACACTCTGGGGACTTAGAGTACTCCAGTCAACACTCCGAGGACGTAGAGGTTTTTAAGTCGTTTATACTCCAGCCCACACTCCGGGGACTCAGATTACTCCAGGCCACACTCCGGGGATGTAGAGATTTTTAAGTCGTTTATACTCCGGTCCGTGCTCTGGGGACTTAGAGTACTCCAGTCCGCACTCTGGGGACTTGGAGATTTTGAGTCGTTTATACTCTAGCCCGCACTCTGGGGACTCAGAGTACTCCAGTCCGCACTCCGGGGACTTGGAGATTTTGAGTCGTTTATACTCTGGCCCGCACTCTGGGGACTCAGAGTACTCCAGTCCGCACTCCGTGGACTTGGAGATTTTGAGTCGTTTATACTCTGGCCTGCACTCTGGGGACTCAGAGTACTCCAGTCCACACTCCGGGGACTTGGAGATTTTTGAGTCGTTTATACTCTGGTCCGCACTCTAGGGACTTGGAGATTTTTAAGTCCTTTATACTCTGGTCCGCGCTCTGGGGACTTAGAGTACTCTAGTTCGCACTCTGGGGACTTAGAGAGTTTGAGTCGTTTATATTCTGGCCCGCACGCTGAGGACTTAGAGTACTCCAGTCCGCACTCCGGGGACTTGGAGATTTTGAGTCATTTATACTTTGGTCCGCACTCTGGGGACTCAGAGTACTCCAGTCCGCACTCTGAGGACTTGGAGATTTTGAGTCGAGAGCAATCATATTTCCATTCTTTAATTTATACTTCATTTACAGCATCGAGGCTAATGTTGTCGAATGAACGATCGACCCACGTTTGCTCATGGAATGAGATTCCGCCCCCAGCATGAGGGATGAAACTTAAAAATGGACGGTTGATTCTCGTCCGCTTGGTGATTATAGCTCTTCCAATCAAGTCAAGAAAGGAGGTATATGACAGATGGTTGGATCATATCCATGCCGTGTTAGATAGTCAAATCTCACACAATTTGCTTCGTATCTCCTTCTAGCAAATAGGATAATGGATTATTGGGAGCGATGGTTGACGAGTACGTAGTCCATCACATCTACTCCAGGTCGGGCTTTTGGACATTCTTTTGTGTTCACGGTAGGATTTGATGTGTAGGCGATCAAATCACGTCCGCTCTAGACAGATCCCGACGTCACTGAGCTTCAAAAGGGGCATCTGTATTTTGCCTAACTTTGTTTCATGACTCGATTTGAGTGGATGATCGGGCCATGCTCATTCCAAGCCTCGCTTAGGTTTCCATGTCAAATGTGGAGGTCGATGAATGTAAGGTCAGTCGTGTTCACTTTGTATTGGGCTCTGATCGTGATGAGCTTTCCAATATCTAGTCCATAGCCCCAAATCAAAGGCATATGGCTGATGATGAGTGATTGAATTATGCTCGCCTAGATGTAACTCCACACGTCCGATCATGGTCTGCGTGGATTGGTTGGTGACCAAATCTGAGTACCTGGTCACATGCATTGTTTTGAAAGTAGTTTAGTTCAACTTAGTCCTAGTTCATAGAACAATTGAAATAGAATTAGAAATGGAAATAATTCAAAGAAGATTGGGATAAATCTCATCGTTAAGTGAAACAGCATCATGTGCTCGCTATTTGACTTTGCCCCTGGCTCCTTTCAAAGGGATATCGGCCATCGGCAGTCCAATTGATAATCATAGCCCTTTATTAATAGGCATCGGATGTTTGCTGCCTGCCATTCTGCAGGACTTGTACATACTATTGAAGCTTTCTTTTCCAGATCGGCTTTTCGACCACACCTCGGAGGTGTTTGTAATCGCCCGTGTTAGGATCAGCGACCATCTTGGAATATACAACATTCCCTTGATTTTCTTTAGAATTTGGTATACTCTCTCGAGGGTGGTTTCCAGTCCCAATCCGAGTTGCGAGTCTTTAAGTAGAGGTTGTCAATTGAATCTTTCAAAGAGCATATGAGTCGAATTTTGAGGTCTTGTTTTGTCTACTGGAATCAGCATCCTTAGCCAACGGGCCTTCATTGTTATTTTTCCTAGTGTGTTCCTCTTATCCTCATTTTGGTTCTGATTCATTTTATAATAGAAACAATCCATGGTCGCAGGAGGCTTTCCAGCTAACTAGCTGCCAAAATATATATTGAAGTCGACTTTCCTCAAATGCGATCAGTGTGATATCCTTGTTAGCATTTGGAATAAATTGCTTAGAGCCAAACATTGGTCTGCTAGGAGTCACTAAATTCAAAGTGCTAGGTCAGTGAAGTATGGTGCTTGGAGTCATTTAGGCATTTTCTTAGATTCATATCATTTATGCTCTCCAACCTTTGGGAGTATCGTTTGAGTAGCGATTGCTTGTCTGTTCCCTTATTGCCGTTCAGAAGCTGTCGCAAGATCCTCTGTGCCCTGGTCGATCAGGGGATGTAAGGGAAGTAGATAGAATGTTCCTTTATTAAGTTGAGTTTTGAATTCACTATGTGGAGGCACTGCGCTGTGGCTAGGGGTCGTACCCGAAGGTATATTTTTTTGAAAATAGGGGTCGTATAAGAGACCGGTGTAACTTAAGTTTCGATCGGCATCGAGGGCCATTCCGCATGACAAAGTTGCTCGGCATACAAGATTGTTCGGCATCCAAATTTGTTCGGCATTCTACTGTTCGACATTCACTTTGCTCGGCATTCACACTGTTCGCACTGTTCGGCATTTGCACTGTTCGGCATCGGCACTGTTTGGCATCCGCACTGTTCGGCATCCAAGGTCGTTCGGCATTCCAGAGGTGTTCGGCATCCACTCTTGTTCGGCACATCCAGAGATTTTCGGCATACAATACCGTTCGGCATTACAGAGGTGTTCGGCATCCATTCTTGTTCGGCACAACCGAGTCATTCGGCATACAATACCGTTCGGCATTACAGTGGTGTTCGGCATCCATTCTTGTTCGTCACAACCGAGTCATTCGGCATACAATACCGTTCGGCATTACAGAGGTGTGGGCCGGCATTCTGATGTTGCTCGGCATAGAGGTATGGATCGACATTCTGATGTCGCTCGACATAGAGGTATAGATCGGCCTGGAGGTATGGATCGACATTCGAATGTCGCTCGGCCTGGAGGTATGGATCGACATTCGAATGTCGCTCGGCCTGGAGGTAAGGATCGACATTTGAATGTCGCTCGGCCTGGAGGTATGGTTCGGCCTGGAGGTATGGATCGGCCTGGAGGTATGGATCGGCATTCGAATGTCGCTCAGCCTGGAGGTATGGTTCGGCATGGAGGTATGGATCGACATTCGAATGTCGCTTGACCTGGAGGTATAGATCGGCCTGGAGGTAAGGTTCGACCTGGAGGTATGGATCGGCCTGGAGGTATGGATCTACCTGGAGATATGGATCGGCATTCTGATGTCGCTCGGCCTGGAGGTATGGATCGGCATTCGAATGTCGCTCGGCCTGGAGGTATGGATCGACATTCTGATGTCGCTCGACCTGGAGGTATGGTTCGGCATTCTGATGTCGCTCGGCATAGAGGTATGGATCGGCATGGAAGAGCGTTCGGCCTTGAATGGGAGCAGTTCGGCATACACCTTTTCGAGGGCGATCGGCATATACCTTTCCTGGGGCGATCGGCTGAATGCCTTCGGAGGAGGGTCGACCTTCATTCAACTTGAGTGCAAACTTCAACGTCCAATCCTTAGATCTTGCGTACATCAGTGAATCCAATCCTTTCACATGAACATGAACACTTGATTAACTTACAGCTATCAGCTTCCTGTAGATTTTTTTCAAATCTGAGTAGAATAGGAAGTTTTCTAGTAAACAACTGGATCTATCTCGCGAATATGGAAATCCACTAGTAGATGATGAGATCCAATCAAGCTGAGAATTCAATTCTTAGAGAAAGCACCAAAATGTTAGCACCAAAATTGGTCACTAACACCCTTGAGTAGAGTTATGTAGAGAGATTAATGAAGAGAATAAATTAAAATAGAAAAATAGTGTAATTTAATGCCAAAAGAATAATAAAAACGAGAACACCGGATTTATAGTGGTTCGGCGTAACTGCCTACGTCCACTTTGAGTTTAATCTTTATTGTTTTATCAATCACTTGAATACAGATACAATCCGTAAATAAATCGCTTGAGTACAAGTTTGAATCAAAAAGAGAAGAGTATAAAAAATGGTAGAGTCTTTCCAGTGTTCTCCAAAAAAGGTCCCTTTTCATTGTGCCACTGCCGTTCTATTTATAGACGAAGATGGGTTGGACTTCCTTCACGGGCTCAAGGCCAAGGTGACTTGGCCCATATAGGGCGATCTCAAGCTAGTTGGTCTATTCTTGTCGAACCGTACCTAAATGCCAAAACATATCGACTGCATCAAACCCGTATATCCTCAGGCTCTTCTTGGTCAGAATCTTGTCTAGTGCTAATGATAATTTCTTCAACTGTCGTCTTGTAGCCGGGCCAAGGTGCCGGTTAACATCTACAGTAACTGTCTCCCACCATGCTAAGGCTTCTTCTTAAAGTTGCCAAGAAGCTATGAGTCGCATCTGATCGTCTTACAACTTTAGCCCTCTAATGATTCTTTCACATGATCTGATCCATGCTTGGGCCTCAACAATCGACTCCTTGCCGGTAAACGGCTTACCACCAAGCCTTGAAAAATTCTTATATAAATCAGCCAGATTCGGCTGATGCTGAATAGATAAAGCTGCTTCTGCTGTTGGGGGAACTTGGCTAGGTGCAGTGGCATTTCCTCACCCCCAGCTCTTCCTCTTCGTCCGCTCATTCTTACTATCTGTAATTAGCAAGAAAATTGGTTTAGATATTCGGACGAGATATCTTAAGGAATATCATCAGTAAAAGGAAATAAACTAAGAAAACTTGAGGTTTCGGTCTCGGTTATACTCATTCTAGGGTATACTTCACCCTATCTCTAATGAGCCATCTAATGCGTTATACTCCGTAGCTAAAGTTTACTCAACCTTCAGCTCTGATACCACTTTGTCACAACCCGAAATTCAACATTCGAAAATTGACACTAAATACCTCACTTGTATTCAACTGTCGAAAATTCAAACATCGAACTTCAATCGGATGGAGCTTATAACAACAGCAGATGAATATAAAACAGCGGAAACAAAATGAATATCATGCATTACATCATAGATATAACATCATCATAATATCCATTGCTACATCAGAGTATCATAATACATATGTCACAACTCCAAATAGAACATCGTAATAAAACAACAAGTGATCATATGCCAAAAAGTCTTCAAAGGAATGAAGTGATAACGAACTTCCAAAAACTAAGCACCCTGATATCCAAAACTTCCAAAATATCTCCAAGGTAAAAGCCTCCAAAATATTGCTAACACTTGAACACGAAAACCTGCTACTAGGCTGCCCATGTGGAAATGATGGGCACCCAGAGTTTAGAAAGGTAACAATAAACTTCGGGTCAGTCATGGGACTGGCATGAGTAAACAAAACAGTTGCTTTTAAATAAAATGGATTTATAAAAGAAAATCCGGTATGCTTTTGTAAAATGAAACTATCATAAGACCTCCCGCCACACACACAATGCGATCACAGAATTGGAGGAGATTTCTTCTTATGATAGTCAAATATGCTTGATACGAGAAAAATTCTTTAATATTATTATTAGGGCATAGTGTAGAAAATCATTTCAAGAGTATAATATTAATCTTAGCCAGCATAGACATTCTGAACTATGCCTACTATAGCTACCATCTAAACAGTGGTGACCACCATAAGTAAATGGCAGGTTATACAACTAAAACCGTACTGGATTCGTATTGGGAATTGGATTTCCAATAAATGGTCAGGCTAAAGAACTTCCTACTGCCACATGAGTACGCCCCTAGAGGGATTTCCCGAGAACCTACCCGGCTCTTTGCCAACACAAGGACGGGCTACCTCTGTAACTAAGTAACAACTACTCGAGTATACCACCGCCCGGTCGTTTGCGACCTTTATCCGTGGGCTCTCTACCACAAAGAAACAACCACACAGTAAATAAGATTGCAGCAACCACATAGGTAAAGTATTTGGGCTCCATACCATGCTTCTACCTTTTTCCAGAAGGAAATGACATACCCTAAAGGGTGCGACCCTCATAACCTTGCCGCATCTTTCCTGTTTCAACCATTTCCAGGGTGTGAGGTCCGATGAGGTCTCGTTCACAAAGCTACGCTTTACCTGAAAGCCATGCTTTGATCATATATGATCAACAAATGATCATCAGCACACAAAAACACTTAGCATGCCACACTACCAAATTAGGAGTATATCGCTGACAACCTTCAACTACATAACTTCTGAGCTCGCACGTCTCAGAGAAGGGTGTTAAGCTAAGAGAATAAATTCTCCTCCACCAACGGATATGTATTTGAAAGAAATCTTCTTTATATCTCAAATTGTAGTGTCAGACACACAACCATACAAGTCTGTCCCGGGTTCGAATAGAACCGAAGGCACTTCGTCCAATAAAGGAAGAAGCCCTTGCAAATCCGGGTATCCACAATCCCGATTGGACTCCCCATCACATGTGGAGATCTTTATATCGGAGCAACTCAGTGCAGGGACAATCGATAAGTTATCCTATCGTTTTCGAAGACACCCGGTCTTCAACACCGTCTTCAAATGCTATTAATTTTGTCGTATCACTATTCGAAATGGGTTATATGACATAAAGATCCTCTACCGGCTAAACCTAATAGTGAACGCTTAATTTTAAAACACGTGGATATATCAATTACAAAGACTCATATTCAGGGTTCGATGTGGGTTTCGGATAGCCAACTGGAATCCGACTCCCTGTCGCATCGAAGTTTAAATGCCGTCTTACGGGCAAAAGGGTTTTCACATCAATACAGAATTAAATCACAAATCACAGTTCAGCACAGAGCAAACTACATCACACGGTATCACAACAGAAATATTAATCCAGTACACAACATTTGATAATGGTTAATCATTTTCAATTAAGGTGAATGTGGTTTAAGTGAATTAACCATATAACTATTTTTATTGATTATTTTGAATCAATGATTTATTCTTCTTAATGATAAATTAATTAATTAAATATTAATCAACTTTATTAATTAATTATTTCTTAATCAATTAACTTAATTAACTACTAATTATAAATTAATCAACTTAAATTATCTATTAACAATTCTTTATTATAAATAAATTAGACACTTAATTGTTAATTAACCAATTTTTAATCACAAATTATAAATCCCTAATTACTTAGTTAATTATAATTATAATTTAATTAACCATTCTTAATTACCCTTTTCAAACAATTAATTAATAATAATTATTTATCTTAATTAATATTTTGGAATCTTCCTTAATTGCTTTGAAATCAATTTATTACAATTACAAAAAGATTTAATGTTAATTAACTTTAACACTTATCTTAAATTAATTATTTAGTTAAAGTATTAATTAGATTTTTAAAACATTGTTAAGTATTTGCTTGGTTAATTCAAACTTGAAACAAATTCTTAACTTAAAATAGTCAACATTAGTTACTCCGTAGATACTAAAATTTGCTTAACAATATAAACTTGAAATTTATTGGGCTTAACCCATTTTTGAAGCAAACCCGAGCATACCCAGGTTATACTCGAGTATTCACTCGGGTTTCTCTCCATCTTTCCCCGAAGCCGTCTCTCTCCCTCACGTATACTCCTTCTTCTTCTGTGTTCTTTTTTTTTAACTTAAGTTTAAACTGCTGAATCAACTCCACACGAACGCGAGAAACTTGAGCCAACCCATCTCCTACTCGAGCACTCCTTCGAGTTCCTCCCCAGCCCAAACTTCCTAACACAAAATCGATGCCGTACACGTGCACGGCGTCGCTCCGCCGCTCTGGCGAACTTCACGACCATCGGCAAGTCGCGGGTTTCACATATACTCGAAATCAAAGTTCGATTCGAAGCCAAAAACTCGAAAACGAAATTTAGCCTTTCACTCGACACTGTAACTCGAACTCACCAAAACGAAAAGGCCTCGTCCCCCTCATGCCGTTCATCAGAAAATCCACAACTTCGGCTTCACGTTGCCGATACCCCACTCCACTTTCCCTCTCAATTTTGTGCAGCTCGATCACTCCAAGAAGACGCAATCACCTTGCCACTGACCATATCCAAAACTTCGAGCATAAACCCTAATTTGAACTCGTCCCACCAATTCGTGCAATAGAAAAATTATTCGACAATTTTCCTGAAATCGTCAACGGCCAAGCAAGCTTTAAGCAAAATCCTAACATTCAATAGTTCCTTGATCGATGACAATGGCCGAAAAAGCATTTTCGGTTCAACTTGGAACTGCACTTAAAATACTTAACTAAAAATCACCATTTTTGTTTTAAAAATCTTGTTTTTGAATGTTGATTCAGGCTATATAATCGAATCAATATTTAACAATATTCGAATTTATCCAAAAATTTACTTTTTACTGTAAAACAGAATGTTACAGAGTCATAACTTTACTTTTAAGCTTTAAACAAATTCTAGGTTGTGATTCAAGTTTAAACAAAGTTATTTTGTTTAAAAATCCTAAGTTAAAAATGTTTGTATGAAGATTTATTAGATTTTTTCTAATTCACTTTGCTCTGAAACCAAAAATATAGAAGAACAAGTCATATAAACATCTCCAGTATCACAGAAAACATACAGAACTATATATTTTTTATACAGCAAAGCACAAAGTTCCATGAACTAAATACCCAGATTTAAACTTTAAAATAATATGTTTACTCACTTGAAATATTTATGAACAGAGAGCTGCTTTGGTTTTGAAAACTGCAGTTTGATTTTTCTGAATCACCTTTCTGTTTTGGTTTTTTTCTTTTCCCAGCAGATTATATTTGAGTTTGAAAATATAGTGATGTTTATACTTTTTTTTTCTGGCTTTTCTATGTTTTTGTTTGAACGAATTATACCAATATGGATGTATATATAAAGGAAATAGCTTGTACAGGTAGGTGTTTCTGGTGTAGTTTGCTTCTTTTGTCAGTTTTTTTTATTTGTTTCACATATTTTCTTCCTTTTGCTGGCTGAAATGATTTTTATTTGTGCTTGAGGAGATAGCATTAAATGCTTATGTTCCCATTTATGTTTACATGCAATCCTAATTTTGAATTTTATATGTACATTTTTTTTCTTTTATACATAGATATTTAATCTAAGCCTTGCATACATTTTTGTTTTTGTTATCTTACATACACAAAATTCACATGCAAATCTACATGTATTTCTTTATGGTTTATCTTATCTTGTATTTTTATGTTTAACACAAATCCTTGTTTTTTATAATTTTTATTATCATTTATTTAAAGCTTAAACTACCAAATTCTTTATTTATGTCCATACGTTTTTGTAATATTTAATATTAATTTTAGAAACTTCTCAAATTAAATTCCAAAAGTTCAAATAAGTTACCAAATTTAAATTAACAAATTTTGGGATGTTAAAATTATCAAATCTGGAATTACTCCTGAAATTCATCTTCATTCCCTAAATTTCATTCTTACAACTTTTAGTTTAGTTTAAAAGTAAGCGATGATTTTAGATTTTTATTCATGATGGATCTAGTCCGGCAACAGCACTCCACCAAAAGCATGCAACACGCAAGCTCGTTCCCTTTCTAGAATCTGAAGTATATCCTAGCGCCTCTCATGTATTTGAAGGGTTTTGCTAAGTTTTCCCTTTCTGTAGATTATACGTTAATTAAAGCCTATAGTGAGTAACATTGGGTTTGGTTGTTATGTGGTTGATCGGGTGTAAAGGTATTCCTGAAATTATGTTGCCCATCATTCACATTTTAACTTATTTTCGTCATTCTATGCCAAAATTTAGATTCTTGCCTGGGAGATGATTTTACTTCACTTTTGAAGTTCACAAGATAAAGTGAAATTTAGTTCAATGCGCATGTTAACTGCAAGTTGTGTTTGTGCGCATCATTTGCCAAGTGAAATTTGCTTAGAAAGCAATAGAGGTATTTATATATGATATAGCATATTAAATTTTGTTTTCATATTGTAGATTTTTGAACTTAGTCATGTTGTGGTAGCATAAATCCACTTAGAAACCAATTTCCACTTGTTAGTTACTAACTTTTGTATTGTTGCTCATATTAAAATCATTACGGTTATTTGTGTGAATAATAAACAACGCATGATATCACTGCTATGAACCCATAATTTTTAGGGTTCTCTCCACACATAACTCTTTAATTTTAAGCTTACACGAGGTTAATTTGTAGATAAAAATTAAACCATATAATGGTGCTTATATGTGACTAGCAAGGATACTAATTATATTTAAACAAAGAGATGCAGAACTTAGCTACTTATAGAACCAAACACAAACACAATATATGTATTTATTTGAAAATTAATTAGAAAGATATAATATGAACAAGTTGATTACAAAGAGCAATGTTGGCCACTTGATGAAGCACTTACCTTGATAGGTCGCGGCCGACCTACCCTAGGTCGCAAGATCGAAGTCGCCCAGGTCGCGAGCGACCTACCAAAAGTCACGATGCCTCACGCTTCATCTGCCTCAGGTCGCGAGCGACCTACCCTAAGTCGCGCCACCATATGTCGCGAGTCCCCTTGCGAGTCCCCTTCTCTAAGTCGCGAAGCCATAAGGTCGCGAACGACCTTCGATTGATTCTACCCAGTAGGTCGCTCAAGTTCCAGTAAATAGCGAACAAACTAAGTCGCGAACTCCAGTCCTCTACCCTAAGTCGCGAATTACCTTAGCTCGCGTGAAGATTATTAGCTCGCGTGAAGATTATAGGTCGCTGCCTTTGATTTGGGAGCAGCTACTTTGAAGTGAGTATGTTGTTTGAGTCGTGCTTTGTATTCTTAGGTCGTACTGTGTATTTTAGGTCGTGCTGAAGTATGTAATGTTAGGTCGAGATATTTTTAGGTCGTGTATGACCTATGCTATGTTGTAGCGTGTGTGGTTGTAAACATCTATAAATACCGGGTCGAGTGCTCAGTTGTAGGTTGTTGAATTTTGAATAAAATTTGGTTTGTGCTTTGTGCCTCCATTTAAATTGGTAGTTGAGTGTTATCTCCTATCTCCACTTTCGGCATTTGAGTGTGCTCGAATCAACGATTGTTGAAGCCAGTTCACGGAATCAAGTGCGCTTGATCAACGTTCGAAGAATTGAAGATCTTCTCTCACAGTATCGTGCGCGATCAACGTGTCGAAGATTGCTAAAGTCCGGTATCTTTGTGATCAACGGATTTGGGCCTTTCGGTATTCTTAAATTCATCGATTTATCATCGATTCACCGATTATTTCCGCTAATCGTGTGAGATCCTGAACGGATTTGATTTACATCATCGAATTCGCTTCCTACGCTGCATCAGTTTGGTATCAGAGCTAGATCGCAAGGAGTTTGCGTCATTTGAAGTATGGAGATCGGATTTGCAATTGTTGAGAAGTTTGGTGTTCATCGTGTTCATCGTGAAGTTGCAACAAGTTTGGAGCTTTCGATCCATATCATTTTGGATCAAAGTTCGAAAAGTATTTGAAGTTGAGCCGTGCATCACTTTGAAGTGTTCAAGTCCGAGAGGCAAGTGTTGGAGTAAGCCGTGACTTGTTTGTTCAAGTTTGAGTTGAAGTTTTTGAAGATTGTTTGATTTGTTGAAGTTCAATCATGCCGCCGAGACGAGCTCAACGTCATCGCAATAATAATGCTTTGTATGGAAGAGAAGAGGCCGATGAAATGGAACAACGAATCAACGAGAGTTTCACCAAGAAGTTTAATGAAGGGATTGGTCGATTAGAGAGAATGATGCTCGAAATGAATCAAAGTAGAAGAAGGGTTTCACCTGAATCGAGTCATGGAGGAAATAGAGTTTCACCACATTCAGATAGGGAGAGAAGAGAAGATCATGATCGTAGAAATGTTGACGATCGTGATAGAAATGTCGATGAACGAAATCGGAGAGATGTGGATTATCGTGATCGGAGGAATGTAGATCGAAGAAATGTTGGTGGTAGAAATGGTGGTAGAGATATTGGTGGTCATGAACGACATCGATATGCATCAGATTTTGATGAGGAGTTTGATGGTGGTAGTGTTTATAGTCGAAATCGAAGCCAATGAAGAAATCATTCAGAGTATGACCACAAATGGGAGTCTGGAATGAAAATTAAAATTCCAGAGTTTAAGGGTGGTATGCAGGCTGAAGAATTTCTAGATTGGTTATCTAATGTTGAAGAGATCTTTGATTTCAAGGAGGTTCCGGAAGATCGTAGAGTGAAGTTGATTGCGACTCGTTTAAGAGGGAGAGCCATGGCGTGGTGGCAGCAGACAAAATTTACACGAGAACGGATTGGAAAGTCAAAGATTGTTTCATGGGAGAAGATGAAGAAGTTAATGAAAGCTACTTTCTTGCCGTATAATTGTCAATCTCTTATGTATCAACGGTTACAGAACTTGAGACAGGGAACAAAGTCAGTGAATGATTATGCAGATGAATTTTATCAATTGATTGTCAGGAATGATATCATGGAGACAGAGGAACAGTTGACTGCTAGGTTTGTTGGAGGGTTGAGAATGCAGACTCAAGGTATGGTGAATATGTTTGATCCCAGATCTGCTGCAGAAGCACACCAGAAGGCGTTAGCTTGGGAGAAGCAAGGCAGAAGAGGTGGTGGTGTGTTTACAAATTCCAACAATCAAGTGAAGGGAACTAGTAGCAATACTACTGTTTCAAAAGCTGTTACTAAACCGGTTGTCAATGAGGTTGCAAAGACCAAGGTCAACAATAGTATCAAGTGTTTTAATTGTCAAGAGTTTGGCCACAAGAGCAATGAATGTCTAAAGTCGAAGAAGCGGGCAATGATTGCTGAGATTGAAGATGAGGATGTTGGTGAAGGTGATTCTAATCCAATTGAGGAGGAAGAAGAATTGTCAGGAGATGAGAGATGTAATCTAATGATGAGGAGGTCTTGTTTAACACCAAAACAAGAGGATGATTCTAGCTGGTTGAGGAGCAACATTTTTCAGTCAACATGCACTATTCTGGGGAAAGTTTGCAAGTTTGTTATAGATGCGGGCAGTTGTTATAATATTATTTCTACAGATGCTGTGAAGAAGTTAGCATTGAAAACAGAGAAGCATCCAAAACCTTACAAGTTAGCTTGGTTGAGGAAGGGTGGTGAAGTGAAGGTTTTTTGAAGGGCTTGTGTTAATTTTTCGATTGGGAAGAAATATAAAGATGAAATTTGGTGCGATGTTGTGAATATGGATGTATGTCATCTATTGCTGGGAAGACCATGGCAGTATGATAGGGCTGTGCAACATGACGCTCGTACCAATAGCTACAGTTTCATGTTTGAAGGCACAAAAATCACTTTAGTTCCTAAGAAACGACAATAAGAAGAAAACAAGCTGGAGGAGATTGAAGAATTAAAGACTCTGTTGACTTTGAAGATATTCGTTGAAGAAGTAGAGGAGAGTCCAGAGGTATTTTTGTTGGTTGGACATGAAGCTACTGAATCTGTTGAAATCCCAGAGGACGTAAAGCCAGTAGTGGAAGAATTTGAAGATGTGTTTCCAGAAGAATTGCCGAAGGAGTTACCACCGTTGAGGGATATTCAACATCAGATTGATCTTGTGCCAGGATCAGTACTACCTCACAGGCCACATTACAGGATGAGTCCTAAGGAACATGAAGAACTCAGAAGGCAGGTGGAGGAGCTGTTAGAACAAGGGCGTGTTCAGGAGAGTTTGAGTCCATGTGCCGTGCCAGCCTTATTGGTACCCAAGAAGGATGGGACGTGGAGGATGTGTACGGACAGTCGGGCTCTAAACAAGATCACCGTGAGATACAGATTTCCTATGCCGAGGTTTGATGATTTGATTGATCAATTGAGTGGAGCTGTTGTGTTCTCGAAAATTGACTTGAAAAGTGGATACCATCAAATTCGTATTAGACCGGGTGATGAGTGGAAGAGTGCTTTTAAAACCAGGGAGGGTTTATACGAATGGTTCGTTATGCCATTTGGCTTGTCAAATGCTTCTGGTACTTTTATGAGAGTGATGAACCAGATTTTCAGACCATTTGTTGGGAAGTTTGTAGTAGTTTACTTTGATGATATTTTGACTTATAGTGGGAGTACGGAAGAGCACGTCCAACATTTGCGAGAAGTACTGTTGATTCTACGACAGGAGCAGTTCTATGCGGCAGCAAAAAAGTGCATGTTTGTGATGGACAGTGTTTTTTTTTGGGATATGTTCTGTCGAAGGAGGGTATTCAAGTAGATGAGAGCAAAGTAGAAGCTGTCAGGAGTTGGCCACAACCCAAGACAATTACAGAAGTAAGGAGTTTTCATGGGTTAGTATCTTTTTATCGAAGATTCATTCCACATTTTAGCAGTGTGATGGCACCTGTAACCGATTGCATGAAAGGAAAGAAGTTCGTGTGGACAGAGGAAGCAGGGTTAGCTTTTGAGAAAGTCAAAACACTTTTGACGACAACACCAATTCTGGTACTGCCAAATTTTCAGTTGTTGTTTGAGTTACACACTAATGCTTCGAAGGTTGGAATTGGTGGAGTATTGAGTCAGAATAGAAGACCAGTTGCTTATTTCAGTGAGAAATTGTCTGGAGCAAAGTTGAGATATAATACATATGATGTAGAGTTTTACGCGATTGTTCAAGCTGTGAAGCATTGGAGACATTATCTATTTCAAAAGGAGTTTGCTCTTTATACGGATCATGAAGCTTTGAAACATTTGCAAGGGCAGGATAAAATTTCCGCTCGACATACATCATGGATTGCGTATCTACAATAGTTTACTTTTGTTGTGAAACAAAAATCAGGGGTGACGAACCGTGTAGCTGATGCTTTGAGCAGGAGAAACCATTTGTTGACAACAATGAAGATTGAAGTGATAGGGTTTGAATTATTGCCAGAGTTGTTTGAAGAAGATCCTTACTTTATGAAGATTGTTGAAAAAGTCAAGGATGGGAGTTCTGATGAGTTTTTGTTGGTAGATGGATTCTTATTCAAGGGGAGTCGTTTATGCATACCAGATTGCAGCTTGAGAATGAAAATTGTAAAAGAACTGCATGAAGAAGGACATGTTGGCGGTGATCGTACTATGCAGTTGATTGCAAAATCTTATTTTTGGTCGTCAATGAGGAAAGAGGTAGAAAGATTTGTGGAGAGATGTCATATCTGTCAGGTTTCGAAGGGAACAGCGACGAATGCGGGATTATACATGCCATTACCCGTACCTACTTTACCATGGGTTGATATTAGCATGGATTTTGTGTTGGGTTTGCCGAGAACTCAGAGGGGAAATGATTCTATATATGTTGTGGTGGACAGGTTTTCAAAGATGGCACATTTCATAGCCTGTAAGAAGACAGCTGATGTCGTCCGAGTTGCTCAATTATTCTTTAAAGAGGTGTATCGATTACATGGGCTACCTGGATCTATTGTTTCGGATCGAGATACTAGATTTCTAAGCCATTTTTGGTTGAGTTTGTGGAAGATGGTCGGAATGAAGCTGAATTTTAGTAGCACTTACCATTCGCAAACTGATGGACAAACGGAGGTGGTTAACAGATCATTGGTAAATTTGTTGAGATGTCTTGTGAAAGATAATTTGAAGAGTTGGGATTTGAAGTTGTGTCAAGCTGAATTCGCACACAATCATGCAGTTAACCGAAGTACAGGTTTCAGTCCATTTCAGATTGTATATTCAAACTTACCAAAGGGGGCATTGGATTTGACAATAGTACCACAACCAAAGGGGACAGTTAAGCGGGCCGCTGATTTTGTTGATGGGTTGACAGAATGTCATAGAATCGTTCAGGAACGATTGGAGAAGACGAATGAGAAGTATAAACAAATGGCGGATAAGAAACGAAGAAGTATTGTCTTCAAAGAAGGAGATTTTGTATATGCAGTATGGACCAAGGATCGATTTCCTGTTGGTACTTACAACAAACTAGCTGCTAGAAAGACTGGTCCAGTAGAAATCTTGAAGAAGATCAATGATAATGCATACCGGTTAAGGTTGCCGGAAGAAATTCATACGTCTGATGTTTTCAATGTCAAACACTTAATTCTGTATTATGAAGAGGAACTTGTCGAAGATGACGAGAGTCTGAATTCGAGGACGAATTCCTTCCAACAAGGGGAGGATGATGAAGCACTTACCTCGATAGGTCGCGGCCGACCTATCCTAGGTCGCAAGATCGAAGTCGCCCACGTCGCGAGCGACCTACCAAAAGTCGCGACGCCTCGCGCTTCGTCTGCCTCAGGTCGCGAGCAACCTACCCTAAGTCGCACCACCATATGTCGCGAGTCCCTTTGCGAGTCCCCTTCTCTAAGTCGCGAAGCCATAAGGTCGCGAACGACCTTCGATTGATTCTACCCAGTAGGTCGCTCAAGTTCCAGTAAATAGCGAACAAACTAAGTCGCGAACTCCAGTCCTCTACCCTAAGTCGTGAATTACCTTAGCTCGCGTGAAGATTATTAGCTCGCGTGAAGATTATAGGTCGCTGCCTTTGATTTGGGAGCAGCTACTTTGAAGTGAATATGTCGTTTGAGTCGTGCTTTGTATTCTTAGGTTGTACTGTGTATTTTAGGTCGTGCTGAAGTATGTAATGTTAGGTTGAGATATTTTTAGGTCGTGTACGACCTATGCTATGTTGTAGCGTGTGTGGTTGTAAACATCTATAAATACCGGGTCGAGTGCTCAGTTGTAGGTTGTTGAATTTTGAATAAAACTTGATTTGTGCTTTGTGCCTCCATTTAAATTGGTAGTTGAGTGTTATCTCTTAGCTACACTTTCGGCATTCGAGTGCGCTCGAATCAACGATTGTTGAAGCCAATTCACGGAATCAAGTGCCTTGATCAACATTCGAAGAATTGAAGATCTTCTCTCACGGTATCGTGAGCGATCAACGTGTCGAAGATTGCTAAATTTCGGTATCTTCGTGATCAACGGATTTGGGCCTTTCGGTATTCTTAAATTCATCGATTTATCATCGATTCACCGATTATTTCCGTTAATCGTGTGAGATCCTGAACGGATTCGATTTATATCATCGAATTCGCTTCCTACGCTGCATCACCACTATAGAGTGTGGCTATATTTGGTAAAGAGTGTAGTTCTATTACTAGTTGCTTGTATATTTTAATAATGATGGCTTGCACTCATAGAACATGGCTAATTACATGAAGTTGCTAGGGTTAGCTTTCTTGGGTTGTTCATTAATATATTAATTTTTGGTTGATTCATGAATTTTCCAAAAAATGTTAATGGAGATGAGGTATACAGATCCAAGAAGTGTAGGATTACAATGTTATACATTTAGGTCTTGCAAGAGGGAAGCTGCTATGGAACAAATGAAACTCAAAGAGAGAGAAAGTGAATTATCAGGAAAGGAAGCACATGACTGGTAGGTGCCTTTAAACTTTTGCTTACATGTTACTATATGCTTTTGTTAATGTCATATAGCTTATTTCTTATTATTACTTAACCAGGAGTCATGTAGTCATAGTTGAGATTCTAGTAAATTAACTCTGGCTATCATGATCTCATATGAAGATATTTATATATTGTACGTTAGCTAGTGTGTGTTAGCTATAGTCTTAAATATGCTACAATTGTATATTTCTTCTATTCAAGTCTATACTTAGCATCTCTAAAAAATAACTACAAGTTAATCCTTAAAACTAATCTTAAGATAAATCACATGAATGAGCTTTGGATCAGCTTTCTTACATATGTGTTTATTTTATTTTTCATAAAAAGAAGAATATTTTCCACCAACTTGTTCCTATGCTGTAGTTATTGAAATCTTATCCTCTAGCATCAGTTTAGCATTTATATTTGATAAAATATTAGTTTCAAATACTGAGGATGGAACTAAGTGGTTTCGCATTGTTACATTATTCTTAACATTTGATTTTAAAAATTCTATCCTTGTTTCAAGCCATTTAATTATAAGCAATTTTCCTTATTGGTGTGTGTGTATGTGTACATACAAGTTCTATCTCAGTGGTAATTCCTAGCAATTTAGGGATATATTAATCTCCACAACTTCACTGTTTAGGCCATTAGCAGTTTGTTATTGCCCACATTTATTGATGTATCTATACTCATTTCACGTGTACCCTTAATATACATATCTATATTGCCTTGTTGACTATTATCAGGTTGACTACTTTGCAAAGTGATTTTTATAATGAAATACATATTTAAAAACCATGTATTAGTAATAAATCTACCATGTGTTTATCAGATGCTACATCCCAAGATCTCACCATACATGTTAATTCAAATAAAAAAGTAAGCTAACTTATATTTATTATATAGAAGGTTTAGAAAATATTGTGTAGCTCTATTATATATCTGTATAGTGACTGATATATTAACACTGAGTTGTGATACCTTGACTCACCGTTTGTCCATGCATTGTACATAATGGATGTCAATACACTATAAATTTTGCAGTTGCTTAAGTAAACTATAATTTATTTATAATATTGCAATTTCAATTATTACACATGTAAATGGGAGTAGTCATCACCATATTCAGAGTGGATCTGATTAGCCTCTGTATACTTTCTAGTTTATTTACCCAGATGTCTTAGTTAACCAAAGAACTTCACATATACAAGTCTTAGGGGACATCTGCTATCTTATATTAGCTACTGGTTTGAATGGTTACATGGCTATGATTACCAACTTGAAACGACTTATCAATAAATGGCGATGTGGTGCTACTCCAATAGCAGTAAGTTTTGTGTGGCTCTCATTACTCATCTTGATTGGATTGTTCTAAACATCTATGTATACCTTTTCCAATAAACTAGCATGGAAGAAATCAGTTTATAACTTTATATTTATGATGCCAGGAAATGATGAATACGAAGCGATATTCGCGCCTGGAGCCATTCCTATTGGAAAACCTGCTCTTCATCCTGCAACCGTTGACTTGAAGGCAATCTTATGAGTATGTTTCTCAGCTTTAAGAACGCAGTATTCGTACTAAACATGTAGTACAAGGCACTACTTTATTCGACCACAAATACATGTTTGTTATGGTTTCTAATTTAATGTTTAAAATTTTATACATGCATTTTTTACTCAATAATTATGCAAAGCATAACTCCCTTTTACCATAAATTAGTTATAGAAAATGATAGCTAAGATAGTTGTTCTTTGACTCCATATTGGGTGGTCAAACAATATTTATTAGTATGCTGAAACCTTTAGTCACCAGAAGATATCCACTGATAACCAACATATTTATATACCAAGTAATGATGTTTGCACTGCAAAATGTAATAGTTGGAAATTATATTTCATCTTTTGTCTATTTGATTATAAAACCAAATTTTTGGCTTTAGCCTGTGCATCGTGATTTAAATTTACCTGTATTTTAGCCTAGCCAAAATGGAGCTGACTGTAACAAATTAAATCATTCTTAGTTTGGCAGTACTAAACACATCATACCTTTTGAAGGTCCAGATGCTGATGCAAAACCCATTACTTCATGCGTGGAAGACCATGATTACATGGATCGGGTCAAACACTTCAAGAATATCTTGATAAGTACCCTTTTTATTTGACATTCTAATATTTTACTTTCCTTTTGAAGTGAATATGTAGCTTGAAAAATCCACATGCTACCACAACAATTTGGTAACTAGCTTGAAGCTCAAGTTTGTTAGGAAACTATAATTACTATTTGATAGTAGTAAATCTAGCTTTTGTGCAATTCTAAGATGATAACTTGTTTCACCTATCTCTGTGTTAGGTTTTCAAACTCATGCTACTCCTTTCCGCTTAACATGTGTTCTTTCTACCAAATTTGAATTCAAATTTTCTTGAAATGTGATTGTACTGGGGAATATTCATCCAAAATTGGTGATATAATCATATTTAATATCAATCAACGTGAGAACTCAAAATAATATTATTTTTTGCTACCTTTTCCATTCATGAATGGTGAAGCAAAAATAATTTAGTTAACTCGTGCACTCTGTCTGTAATATCGGTATACCATGTCCAAAATATCAAGATAATATTTGATACTATCAAATAATATCAGTATGAAAATAACAATAGCTTTTCATATTCCCTGTTTTAGCATGTTATACATTGATATCAGTATGCTTTGAGTCGAAAAATAAATATAATAGTATTGTTTTTTTACATATATAAATTTAGTTTTGTTATAGAGATATGTGATATTTTATTATATTTACAAAATGGGGATATTTACTATTCACAACAATACTTGCCTTAAATATTTGTTCAATATCAAGATAATTAATTGGCACATACCATTGATCTACATTCTAGAAATAACATCAATTATAGCACATTATGTGATGCATCGCTAATATTATTTGGATTCCTTATAGTACTAATATGTATTGAAGGTGAGAGGGTGAGAAGCTTACTCTTAAGTCTACACATTTAAGCTTATATGAGTTATCAATTACAAGCTTGACACGTATTTTCTCATGCTATTTTAGCCCCCACAATTATTAAGATTTTCTATTGTCGTATTTTTATTTAACTGTCAGTATTCTAATATCTTACCTATAATAATTATTTTGCATCATAAAATGCAATTTTCATTCTGTAAACGGTCTCAGTTTGTTTGTTTCTTTTCAGTACATGCCTTTGTTGGTATATGTTCAGAGGGAATCAAAATCTTTAGAGTTTAAGGGAGTTTCAAGTATTTGTACATTGTGCTTTATTTGGTACATCTCTTTTTTAATTCTGAATATTTTATACAATATTTGAGCTATCTTATAATTTTGAAATTTAGTGTTTTTTGTAACATAAGTGTGTTGATTATGAGTTTTATGGAAAATGATAGCTGATAAATGTACGAACTGCAATATCGTTAGCTTTGGAAAATGACAAAAATGATACATGTGTAGTCGAATAATGGTTTAAAGAAATTAGTTTTCCTCTAGCCGTTACTAGTCAAATATGATTCGGTAGGTAATATAGCCGTTGTCTGTTCTAAGGTTGATGTGTGTGTGTGCATATATCTAAATAGACTAATTTGAAAGCATAGCGCGTAATTCATTCATATATAGTATGTCATTATTTTGCTTTCTAATTATTCCTTTTAATTTGCTTTATAGGCATAAAAAACATTGTTTTGCTATATGGAAGATTGCTATCTTCTATTGCTAATAAAAGGTACGTTTTTATGCATTTAAATAGGCATGCTATCATGGAGTACATTTTGTATTATATATATATATATATATATATATATATATATATATATATATATATATGAGTCTGATCTTGTTTTGATGGTGCAAAAATATATAGAAATGGAATTTTGAAGATGATGAGTTACAAGCCATCTCTAATTTACAATGCAAATGCGACATTTTTTGATTTTCTGAATAGAGTGACAATGGAGGAAATTTGTTTGAAAAAGAAAGATTATTGGATGTGCCACACCCTTGATTAAATATATTTGTGCCAAAATTAGGCGTAAATAACTTTAAAGAATTATTGTTGTTTAGTACTCTACCTAAAGAATTTGCAGGACCTGTCCTTATTTACTCCCTTCTAAAAGACAAGTAAATAATCAATTCTTTACTTATGAGATCCTTTTTTGTATATTTGCATCTGATATGGGGCATTTAGAATATATATTAGATTTAGTGTATCTAGCCAGCTATAGAATAGTTGCAAAAGCATAGTTTTTGAAGTAATGACAAAACAGTTAAGTCCTAGCAATATAGGTAGTTATAGAATATGTATTTTCATATCCCCATACATGCATTGCACTGCAGTGGAGGGGCAGCAAAGAACAACATGCATTCTAGAGTGATGAGGCACAGTAGATGATAAATAATCAGATAAGCACGCAACAAATGTCCCGTTGACAACCAATACAAATGAAATAAGAGAGGATGAACATGAATATGGACAGAGTAGCATGGACATAGCAGCAAAATCAAGCGGAGAAAATTTGTACGATATATAATGCATAGTTATGGCAGCATAGGGTCAATAAGTAAGTGGAATAAACAACAAGAAAGTTGGAAAAGTAGAAAATCGACTGAACTAATACTAAAAACTGAAAGTGCGGATGATATGCAGCAAAACTGAGGCTTGTTGCAGCTAGAGATAAGTGTGATGCTGAGATAAGCATGATGCGTAGTTGAGATGCAGCTAGAGATAAGAACTCAGGTCTGTTGAAGCTTTTATAATTCATGCTTATAGTTCCATACTATATTATTTCACTTGATCAATATTACAATGTTTGTATGATAATATACAAGATAACAATGTCCTTAATTTGTGATCATGCATTTCTGTCACCCATTAGGATCCACGGTTGTCCTTTCTTAGTAAAATAATAGGTTATAACAAAATATATAATGCCCTCCATCTATTTTGTATAGCTACTGACTACATTTTTAAAACTAATTCTTAACACTTATACTTGATTAGAATAGAACCGTAAATAGTACAACGCATTCTTACATCTTGCTTCAATTACTACAATCATATACTTATCTCTTCTATTTAATGTCTGAAACAAATTGTCATCGACATGAAATGATTACTGGTTTGTGAACCCTTGTCACATTATATATGAGAATACGTAGTGGAGGTGATTGATCTAATAAATCTGTAAGTTTCTCTATAAATACCCATTGATTTGTATTGTGGCTACAGTCATAATTGATAATCTTCCATACGTTTTCCATGATGGGTATTCAACGGAAGATTCTATGCTTACAAAGGTATCCTCTAACTATTTCCCTTCATCAAAGAGGATCTTATTCATTATTGTGTTTAAACTGGAATTCAAACTAGGATGGATGCATTTATGTATTCAGTTGATATGTATTGCATTTATCTGTGATGTCTAATTTGAGATAAATTTGACTAAGATAAATAAGTTTTAAGAAAACTGACTAAATTACTTAAAAACTAAGTTAGCTAAGTTTTATGAAAATTAATTAAATTTTTAATTAATTTTACTAAAGTTTATGAAAGTTAACTATGTTCATAAAACAGTGAGTTTTATAAAAATTAATTAAATAATTTAAGTTTTATAAAAAATAACTATGTTAACTAAATTTTATAAAAATTTGATAAGTTTATATAAATTAACTGAGTTTTATTATAATTAAAATGAACTAAGTTTATAAAAATTAATTAAGATAACTAAATTTAAGTTTTATAAAAATTGTGTTCTCTATTTTGAAATCTTTGTTAAATTGTTGTAAAAATTGACTAGGTTTTATAAAAATTATCTAATTTTTACATTAATTAACTAAGTTAACTCATTTTTATAAAAATTAACTAAATTTAAAATAATTAATTAAGTTTTATAAAATTAAATAAGTTTTATAATAATTAAGTAAACTAAGTTTTTTAAAATTATATAAGTTTATAAAATTTAACTAAGTTTTACAAAAATTAATAAGTTTATAACAATAGACATGCAATTGTTGAATAAAGCATTTAAAACAAAATTTACATCCATTTCTTGAAATTCCATATGTTATTAATCATTGATTCCATATGTATATATAAATTAGCTAAATTTTATAAAATGAACAAAGTTTATATTTTACAACTAAAATTTATAAAAATTAATTAAGTTAATCAAGTTTTTATAAATTAATTATGTTTATATATAGATTAGTTAAATTTAATATAAATTTAAATAAGTTAACTAAGTTTTATAAAAATTAACATACTTTTTTATATAAGTTTAAAATTGCTAATTATTGAATTTCTTTTTCATAAGTAATTACAGATCTATGGTGCATACAAGTGGCAACATGGTGCGATATATTAGTGATATGAAGTTCTTTTCAAGTAATAACTTTTTTAGATTCCACATTTAATCTTCATGTGTAGTATGATCTTTTATCATTTGTGTTATTTACACTTCTACTGGAATGTTCATAAAATAGTATAATATACAATGCATTATTTTGTATGAATATTGAATGCTTAGTTATTTTTGGTTTAATGTGATTTATGTGATTGTGTGAAATGTTACATTGTGTTTCTGTAAATCTATCGATTATAGTGTGATATTGGATATGTATGTAGTACAAAAGTGATTTTTAATAGCGTGCAGATAAAGGTTTTAATAGCACTTGAAAAACGCCATCAATGGATTTAGTAGCATTTCTTAAGGGATTTAATAGTTTCGTAGACGCTATTAAGGGCAGTAAGAGCATTTTAGAAATAGTTTTCATAGCAAAAAACACAATGAATTTTCTATAGGGTTTCAATACGTAATAAAAGATTGCATAATATTTCCACAGCGTTTTTAGACGCTATAATAATATGGCATGTCAACATATTATAGCGATTAAATGATGTCATAATTGTTAGTATCATAAAACAACTATGTGTAAAAGTTCTATAGCAAGCTTCAAAACGCTATAGAAAAGTAGTTGTACCGATACGTCTAGTCTAAGGTGGCAAAAAAAGGCTGAAAAAAGTGCGTTTTCCATTGCAATTTTGAAACGCCATTGTATCTATCAGACTTATTACAACTTGTTGTTCTATGGTGTTTATAGAAACGCTGTAGAAGGCTTTAATAGAGGTTTTTAAATGCTATAAGAAGGTCTGTTTATCGTAATGCTCCAATACACAAGCTTTTAGTAAATCCTCGAGTACCGTATTGACTTTCTCTATCTGCCCATCCGTTTGAGGGTGATATGCAGTACTCATCTTCAGCTTCGTACCTAATACATCCTGCAGGCTCTTTCAAATTTCGCTAGTGAAAAAGGAATCTCTATCACTTACTATACTACTAAGAATTCCATGAAGTCTAACTATATTCTGCATAGATAACTTAGCTAAAATAGATGCCGTTCTAGTTGACTTAAATGGAATGAAATGGGCACTTTTGGTCAACTTGTCCTCTATGACCTATATACTTTCATTTTCTCTACTAGATCTTTGTAACCCGTCTATAAAATCCATGAAAATAGAATCCCACTTTCAAATTGGAACCTCTAGAGACTGAAGTAATCCACTCGGCTTCTGATGTTTGGCTTTCACTTGTTGACAGTTTGCGCACTGCCTAACCCACAAGCCAACATCCCTCTTCATACCTTCCCAGTAGAAGCTCCTCTTCATATGTTGATACATCTTAGTCCCTCTAGGATGAATCATAAACTTGGATCGATGACATTCTCCAAGAACTTCTTTCCTCAAATCCTCAACATTCGGAACACATAATCATCCCTTCTTTCTCAACCATCCCCTCTGGTCAAGACTAAAATCTTTTAGATCATCGATCTCAGATCCAACCTCAAGCCTTATACTCCTCTCGGCTAACACTGGATCCTCTTTTTTCTTAGAAGCAATCCTTTGGATCAATACTGATTGAACTTTTAAAGAGGACAATATGGCAGTTTCCTTACTAGATCTAGCTTCAGATCTCCACTGTACTCTACATGTTGTCAACGCTTCAAATCTTTCCACTCAGCCATCATTGCTAATACCACATTCTGATGTTTCTTGCTAAATGCATCTGGAACTTTGTTGCCTTTCCCTAGTGTATACTCAATTCCAAAATCATAAGCAGTAATAAACTCTAATCATCTCTACCATCTCGTGTTTAGCTTCTTCTGAGAGAACAAATACTTCAACTCCTTATGATCCGTATAAGTATTAAAACTCTTTCCCAAAAGGTAATGTCTTCATACCTTTAACGCAAAAATCACTGCAGCTAATTCCAAATCGAGCGTAGGATATCTAACAAACCTCAGGCGGTCTAAGCTGTCGAGAAGCATAGACAATCACTTTACCTTTCTGTATTAACACACCTCCTAACTCTGTTCCACATGCATCTGTATAAAATACCAAATCCTGATTCCCCTTTGGAACAACTAATACAGGTGCATGAGTCAATAAGTGTTTCAAGCTCTGGAATGCTTCCTCACACTTATCGGTCCAAACAAACTTTGCATTCTTTTGCGTTAGCTTGGTCATCTATGCGACTATCCATGAAAAATTCCTTAGGAACCTCCGATAATATCCAGCCAATTCAAGAAAACTCTTTATCTCAATCACCGTCTCGGGTCACTTCCAGCTATTCACTGCCTCGATCTTAGCCGGATCTACTGACAACCCTCTCTTTGAGACTACATGACCAAGAAACTTCACTTTTTTCTTCCGAAAATGGCACTTCGAAAAAATTTCTTTCAGCTGGTGCTGCCTCAATGTCTCAAGCACCATTCTAAGATGAACTTCATGCTCCCTCTCAACCTTAGAGTATACTAAAATATCATCTATGAACACCAATACGAACCTATCCACATGCTCTTGGAAAATTCGGTGTATGAAATCCATATAGAATGCTGGTGCATTGGTCAGTCCGAATGGCATCACTAACCATTCATACGATCTATACTTGGTTCTAAACGTCGTCAAAGGAATACTATCCTCCACTACACTAAGCTGATGGAAACCTATTACTAAATACAACTGAGAAAATATCTTGGCTCCATTTAATTGTTCGAACAATTTTCTATTCTAGGAAATGGATATCGATTCTTTATCGTCTTCTCATTCAACTTACGATAATCGATACATAACCTCAACGATCCGTTCGCCTTCGTAACAAACATTGCGGCTGCTCCCAAGGTGAACTATCTGGTCTAATAAAATTCTTGCCTTTCAAATCCACCAACTGCACCTTCAGCTCCCTCATCTCTGTAGGTGTCATCCTACTTAGTGGTCTACTCACTGGTTCTGCTCTAGATACCAAATCTATCCTAATATCCGCAAATTCTGTTCGTCGATGGAAATTCTATCGGTTTAGAAAACCGTCGAACGAATTTAAATTAAAAATAACCGCAAGCGCGCGCTGTACGAATGTAGCACGTGGCGAATACGGGTCGATCCACAGGGAATTGATGATTTTAAAAATCTATTCAATCAAATTAAACTAAGGTTGAAGAGAATGTTAAACTAGCAAAGAAGAAAAACAAGCAAAAGAAAATTGATAAAAATATGAGTATTAAGACAATTTGGAGGCAATTTCCACTCTCTAGATCACATAAATCAACAAAATGAAGTTATGATCTCTCTTTTCTAGTCATTAGTGAATTAGTTGATGTGCTTATCATAAGTATGGTATATTTGTGCTATTAATTAGCTCAATATAAACCATCAAACTATAACACAACCACTAATACACTTTTAAATTTCATAAAATATGACAACAAAGTTGAAAGCAAAATCTATTTTAAGCATGGCCTATTAACTATTAATTAGAAATATAAGCCATCAAATTTTAATTTCAACAATCACTTCCTTGCCATAATCATATGTAAATGAAGAGGCAATTTGTGTTTTGTTTGTTTAAGTATAACCTATTTGTTATGAACAACATAGACTATCAAATTCAAAGCTAAACAACATCATTAAACCACTTCAATCATTCTCATTAAGCACAAAAAGAGAGCATAAACATCAAAATGTTGGATCTACATACTAGAGAGCTTCATTACCCCTAAATTGAAGGGATTAAGCTCTCATATTTGTTATCATATGAACAAATGTAGAAAACAACATTAAACAAGAAGAGAGAAAGAGAGCAAAATGAAAAGAAAAATTATTCTACTTGCATAAAATAAAAGAGATCTATACTAGAACATGAAAGAAAATAAACAAGAAAAGAAAATGAACATGTAATTAAAAGGAAACACTAAATAACATTGCATAAAAGAAAAAGAAAAATACATGAAGAAAAATGGCTAAGTAGCCATGAAAAGAGAAAGAGAGCTTTCTTTTATTTTCTAAACTAAAACTAACTAACTAAGAGGGAGGATCTCTACATGAAACATAAGGGGTATTTATACAAGTTAGAAACCCTAATGCATATTTTTTGGGGAGTACCCAAAATGCCCATGAGAAAGTGTGGAGGCCAAGTTATCATTAGCATGTTTTAATCCCCACTTAAATGTACATGAAACCATTAAATCCATAAGCATGTGCTTTAGCCTTTAATTTGTACATTAAGGTAGGTGGGTAGGTGGGGTCCTCCATGATCTTCACTTTGAATTATTTCCATCTTCATTCCTTTGTATTGATTTTGTGCATGCATATCTTCATGAAACCACTTGTAAAAGTTACCAAATTTCCTACAAAAAACATAGAAAATTCTAAGTAAATTTCTCAAAATAATATACGCACAAAAATGACCATTTTGCCCCTGGATGAAGATGAAAATGTGATAATTTCAAATAATATGAATTTTGGTTTAAACAAGTTAAAATACCCAATATGCTCATTTATTTAATTTAAAAAGAATAAACATGGTGGTAAAAATATGCACATTTACATGCACATCAAATACCCCCACACTTATCTTTTTATTCGTCCTCGAATAAAGAAAAAAAACTAAGATAAATCCGTTATCGTAGGGAGCACGATTGCATTGAGCGTATGCAACAAGCCGTTAAACCTCTGGTTGTCCCCAGTAGGATGAGTGTTGTCTCGTGAGGGTTTTCAGCGGATACTACCCACAAAATCCAAATGCAGGATGAAAATATTTGCAAAATGCAAGATTTATTTACAAAGAGATGGATGCAAATTTTTGAAAATATTTACAAATGAAGGATTTATTTTTAAATTGACGCGAATAAGTTAAATATAGGTTTTGGTTATTATCTTGAAAATTTATGTCATTTACTCGTCAAAATTTCCAACAAAAATCAAGTTATCATAACAAATAGACAATAGTTTAACTTGTTGTTTCGGTTGATAACAAAGTGTAATTATAAAATGGATCCTTAGTTGATTATCAAAGTTTATCAAAGTGGGATTTTCATTTCTTTTCAATAACAAATCAAATCAAATAAGTAAGAATAGTGCTAGGATTTCAATTGTTTGCTCTCTCATTATTTGCAAGAAAAATTACACACCTAGCTCAGATAAACTGAGGCCAGATATACCACCCATGCACTGCCTTTCGGGCTTATGTGAGGGGAGTACAGAGCATGGCGAGTGCACACACTTTCATGCATACACTATCGACTGTAGGTGGTTTTTATTAAGTCTTTTTTTTTACATGTGTTCCATACATCATAACCGTGAGGACTTTTAAATGAGTATGAAATCACATAATCAAAAATTCCAAGTAATCACCCTTGCATAACCGTGAGGACTTTTAAATGAGAGTGAATACTTGGATGTTATTATTTTTTATTTTTATATTTTTTTGAGAGGGAGTATTGCAAAATCATCTTAGCACCATTTAACTTAGAAGACAAAAAATGTTATATCCTTTACTTTAAATCAACCACTTTTTAAAACAAAGATTTTCAATTAGGATGTACTTCATAATTAACACATATGAATCTTCCTATATGCTAGTTAAACCATTATTATTTGTAATCAAACCTCATTTTTATTTTTGTTAAGACCACTAAATTTTCAAAAATTTCAATTTAATAAACCAAAGCCATATATTTATCTTATAGTGTTTGTTTTAAAAATAAATCAAAAGAAAATTTGTTTTTGGGATTTTTTTTTAATTTTTTTTTTGAGTTTTTAAATCAAAAATAAACCATGAAAAATAAAAAAAATTGAAGATGAGTCTCCCCCCCACACTTGATTTTTACTGTGTCCCCACAGTCAACCCAGTGGAAGGTGAAAAATAAAATAAAAATCTAATATTTACATGAAAGATTATTATTTACAAGAGATGAGAAAGTATACAGTCAGAAAGTAAATGAAACGGTCTTCTAAAGACCGATTCATTTGTCTCATCAAATGTGCGAGACACAACTTAAGCATGAAAAACCAAACCGGAAAAGATTTCGAAGATGAAAGTTGATTTGGAAAAACAAATTTTGTTTTATTGAAAATTGTACGAGTTGTTTTGTTTTCGATGATTTTTGGAGTCGACAAAACAATTGATTGAAGTTCAAGTTCATTTTCACCAATTTGAAATTCAAGCTTATCATTGAAAATATTTTCACAATTATTGATTTCAAAATCAAAATGGTGATTTTCATCTTCCCCTTCGGAATTTAACAACTCGTCATCCAAAGGTCCAAAAAATTCATGTTCATTAAACTCGTCTTCCTTTATTGGATTATCAACAACTTTATTACACGTCTCAAGTTCAAAATTCAAAGTTGGTGTATTCAAATTTTCAGAAAAAGGAAGATCGAAATTTAAATCGAGTTTCTCACCCTCAAAAAAATTGAAATCCAACACAATTACCGTCTTTTCAACAACTTCGTTAAGATCATCATTTTCAGTTTCAAAAGTTGTTGTTTGAAAATCATCGATTTGGGTAAAAGATGGATTATCATTTGACTCGTCACACATTGAAATTTGATTTTGTTTCTCACGAAAATTTTCCAATGTTTTAATCAACAAATTCGTGTGATCATTGTAAATTTCATTCATTTGCTCAACAAAGTCAAATTTGTAATTATTAACTTGAAAATTTTCGATTTGGACTTGTTGAGAACAAGAATTGTCAATTTCGATAAACGGTAGATTATTATTTGATTCTTCGTGGGTTGAGATTTGATTATGATTTTCACGGTAAGTTTTGTATTTTTCAAGTAATAAATCTCCGTTATCTTTTTCCATTTCGTCAACAAAATCAAATTCATGATTATTAATTTGAAAATTTTCACTTTGAATTTGTTGATAACCAAAGTTTTCAATTGTATCGCTATTGAAACTATTCCCATTGCCAAATTCGTTTGAAAAGTTGTTCCCATTTTCATGTTGAGTTTGAAATTCATTTTGGAGTTCGAAATTAAATTGGCATGGGTTATAATCGTAATCGTTTGAATTTTGAATTGAATTCAAATTTTGAAATCCTTGACTCGAGTTATTACACAAATAAGAATTACATAAATCATTTATTTCTTGATTTTTCGTGTAGAAAGTTCGAGTAAAGATGAAATCATTTCAATGTTATTTTCAAGAGTCGAACGTTGGTCATCGTTTTGAAAACTTTGTTGTTCAAAATTCGAATTGTTTAAAGAATAGTTGTCGTTAAAATATCCATACGAATTCGGAGTGAACTCATATGGATTATATTGATTTTCACAACTATTGTAAAATTCAAATGAATATTGAAGTTCGGACATTTTCAAGAATGTTTTTAGTTTTTTTTTTGTAAAGTAAAAATATTTACAAAAAGAATTTATTTTTCAAAATGGAAAATCGACCTTTGTTTTGTTTTGGGTTTTTCTGAATTTTTTTTAATGTAAAGATTTTATATTTTTTTTTGATTTTCTAAATTTTTTTTGGATTTTTGAAATTTCAAAGAAGCAGGATTTTAAATTTTCAAAGGAAAAGGAATATTTACAATTCTTAGTTTTGGATTTTGAATTTTTTTTTTGTTTAAATATGCATGAACTAATGCAACTAAATGAATGCAATGGTTAATTACAAATGTTTTATCCTAAGTTAACCCAAAATTGTATAATCACACACTATCTTAAATCAACAAAAATATTTCTCAGCCAGGTAACGGGCAGGGGTTATCGGTGCACCACGAATCACCGTAGCAATGCAGCCGAAGGTTTAAGTACCTTCAGAGGAACAACCACTATAATATTTACGAATCACCGTAATATTTATAAATGGTTATTACTCTGCCGTAGCCTAGACACCAAGAAATTAAATTGTTCAAAGAAGACAACTGTCAATATACAATGAAGTGAGTTATTATTTAATCAAATTCTAAGATGAAATGCAAAGCTGAATAAAACGTGTATTAACAATGCAACTTCGAATGATTTTTTTTATTTTTTTTAAAATGCAAATGCAAGCAACCAACAATTCAATTCAAATAAAACTAGAAATGAAAGCAGAATTTTTTAGCAAGCAGAGCAATTTATTTTGGCTAGCTAAGGAAGCAATTTTTAGCAAGCTATTCTTCCTTTATTTCCTGCTTTGGCAACCTGAAAATTAAAAACTAAGATATATACAATATTTTTTTTTTTTGGTTTTTTTTTTGAAAGGAAACTTAAAAGTAGGGTTTTACTTAAAAAAAAAAAGATAAGACAAACGAATTAACACAAACAAAACAAGCAAAGGCAAACACAACAAAACAAATTCAAAGAAACCAAAGTTAAGCTTGAGCTAAAAACAAACTAAACCAAATTAATTCACAAATGAGATTCTCTAAACCAAACAAACCCGGCCCACTCTAAACAAAGGAACAAAGAAAAATATCCAACTTTACGAATTCACAATTTTCAGCAACAAGAATTCTCAAATCCCCGAATTTTTACTTCCAGAAATCGATTTTCAATTTGCTTTCGCAAATTACTTCTTAAATCTTCAAATTTTGCAACCGCTTGGGCTCATTTTTATTGTTTGGGTTGCGATAGTCGATTGAAATGTCTGAATGAGATTGAATTCGGGTTGTTGAATTCGGTTGATACGGTCTCGAATTAGGGAAGTTGCGAATTTGAGTAGCAGTCGATTGAGTTGCGTGGTGAATTGGGAGGTTAAGGATTTGTAGCCTACGTTCACTACGAACCTGCCTTGGTTGTCTGGTGGTGCCAAAAACTTGTTCGGACGATGGAATCACGGTGATTGGTGGTGCTCGCGATGGTTGCGGGGGGCAAAGAAATTGAAGTCGCGATTTTGTTGAGGAATTGCTGTTTCGATTGGGTTGGGCGATGTGGTTGTGAGAAGTTGTACTGGTGATGGTTGCAGACGTGTGGTGGTTGTTACGAAGTGGTTTTTGTAGAGGTGGGTGGTAGTCTGCAGGTAAGAGGAAAGGATTTGCGGGTTGTTGATGATGACTGTGAGAGGAAGTGCAGTCAGCGATCACTGTTCCCGTCTGAATTCGAGTATTGTTTCCGTCTGAGTTGGCGATGATTTGGGGGTTTCGGTCACTGTGATGTGCACTGGTGGTAGGTGATAGGGGAGGTCGAAGTGGCAAGACAGATATGTATAGTATGTGATGTGTGTATGGTATGGTTTGGGTATGATGGGAGTGGTTTGTGAATTTGGTGAATGATGGCAGTGGTGGGAGATGCTGATGCAAAGGGGGAGAGCAGCGGAATGTGTGGTCAGTTGAGTGTAAGTCTTTTGGTCAGTGAAGTGATGTTGAAGAGTTGCAATTTGAACTGGTTGAGTTGAAGTTGTTGGTGTTGCTCAGTGGTGAAGTGGTAGTGTAAATGTCAATGAGCAGTTAGTAGGGAGATGGCTTTGTTTTGGTTTGTAGAGTATGTGGATGAGGTTTGAGGCTTGTTGTGAAGTGGTTTGATTGATTGGTAGGTGAGGTGAATAGTGGCAGTAAGTAGGGGAGAAGGGGGTAAGCAGTGGTGGAACTGAAGCATGTGGAGTTAGTAGAGGTTGGAGAAAGGAATGTTGCAGTGTAGGATGTAATCACAAGTTTTTGTAACAGAGAACTAAGCAATGCACCATTTCAAGTGAAAACTGAAAAGTTTGTTTTTTCTCTCAATGAAATGAAAACACAAGCAGAATAAAATGAACAGAGTGAATGGAAAGAAGTGAAACAGAAGCAAACAGTAACAGAAAATAAGAAAACAGAATGGAAAGAAGTTGAAACAGAAGCACCTAACAAAATAGACACAGAGAACAGTAATTAATCAAATGAACAAGAAAATGTTTTTTTTCCTTTTTTTTTTAATAAAAAGAAAAATGCGAACACACACAAAAATCAAAGAAAACTAATTCGAAGAATAGAAAATTAAAATCAAAACAACTCCCCGGCAACGGCGCCAAAAACTTGTTCGTCGATGGAAATTCTATCGGTTTAGAAAACCGTCAAACGAATTTAAATTAAAAATAACCGCAAGCGCACGCTGTACGAATGTAGCACGTGGCGAATACGGGTCGATCCACAGGGAATTGATGATTTTAAAAATCTATTCAATCAAATTAAACCAAGGTTGAAGAGAATGTTAAACTAGAAAAGAAGAAAAACAAGCAAAAGAAAATTGATAAAAATATGAGTATTAAGACAATTTAGAGGCAATTTCCACTCTCTAGATCACATAAATCAACAAAATGAAGTCATGATCTCTCTTTTCTAGTCATTAGTGAATTAGTTGATGTGCTTATCATAAGTATGGTATATTTGTGCTATTAATTAGCTCAATATAAACCATCAAACTATAACACAACCACTAATACACTTTTAAATTTCATAAAATGTGACAACAAAGTTGAAAGCAAAATCTATTTTAAGCATGGCCTATTAACTATTAATTAGAAATATAAGCCATCAAATTTTAATTTCAACAATCACTTCCTTGCCATAATCATATGTAAATGAAGAGGCAATTTGTGTTTTGTTTGTTTAAGTATAGCCTATTTGTTATGAACAACATAGACTATCAAATTCAAAGCTAAACAACATCATTAAACCACTTCAATCATTCTCATTAAGCACATAAAGAGAGCATAAACATCAAAATGTTGGATCTACATACTAGAGAACTTCATTACCCCTAAATTGAAGGGATTAAGCTCTCATATTTGTTATCATATGAACAAATGTAGAAAACAACATTAAACAAGAAGAGAGAAAGAGAGCAAAATGAAAAGAAAAATTATTCTACTTGCATAAAATAAAAGAGATCTATACTAGAACATGAAAGAAAATAAACAAGAAAAGAAAATAAACATGTAATTAAAAGGAAACACTAAATAACATTGCATAAAAAAAAAGAAAAATACATGAAGAAAAATGGCTAAGTAGCCATGAAAAGAGAAAGAGAGCTTTCTTTTATTTTCTAAACTAAAACTAACTAACTAAGAGGGAGGATCTCTACATGAAACATAAGGGGTATTTATACAAGTTAGAAACCCTAATGCATATTTTTTGGGGAGTACCCAAAATGCCCATGAGAAAGTGTGGAGGCCAAGTTATCATTAGCATGTTTTAATCCCCACTTAAATGTACATGAAACCATTAAATCCATAAGCATGTGCTTTAGCCTTTAATTTGTACATTAAGGTAGGTGGGTAGGTGGGGTCCTCCATGATCTTCACTTTGAATTATTTTCATCTTCATTCCTTTGTATTGATTTTGTGCATGCATATCTTCATGAAACCACTTGTAAAAGTCACCAAATTTTCTACAAAAAACATAGAAAATTCTAAGTAAATTTCTCAAAATAATATACGCACAAAAATGACCATTTTGCCCCTGGATGAAGATGAAAATGTGATAATTTCAAATAATATGAATTTTGGTTTAAACAAGTTAAAATACCCAATATGCTCATTTATTTAATTTAAAAAGAATAAACATGGTGGTAAAAATATGCACATTTACATGCACATCAAATTCTCTAACCACAAAAACTCGATTCAACTCGTCTTCTACCTCCACAACATCATATAAAGCATTCACCTCACAACTAGGGTTTTCTACAGTATATACAATCTGATCACTACTGTCAGGGTTTCTAAGTGAAATTTTCCTATCGTGGCAAAACATTTTAGCATCGTACTTACTTAACCAATCCATAACCAAAATAATCCCGAGTCCTACAAAGTCAAACACATGCAAATTGCAAACAAATGTATGACCTAATAAATCAAACTCTAGGTGGTTACACTTCATCCCAAGTGTTGCATACCCTCCTAATGGATTTGCAACCTTTAAGGAAGTAACTAAGTATGAGAGTTCTAGGTTAAGCTTATCTACCAAACAATGAGATATAAAAGAATGCAATGCACCGATATCAAACAAAACACTAACTAACATACCATGGATCGAAAGCATACCTACCAACACTGCTTTTCCTTTCTCTTGTGTTATTGGTCTTGAGGTAGCCGATTCCAATGCAAATACTTTACCTTTCCCATTCTTTGCGGGCTCCTTGCACTGGTTGTTATGGTGACCTATCTGATCGCAGTTGAAACATCTAACTTCTTTCTTCTCAGCAGCATTCTTTCCCTTGCCTGACCGGCACTCATGAGGTTAATGGCCCTTTTTATCACACTTATAGCAGACAACTTCTGCCCTCCCTTTCTTTGCGGCTCCTCCCTTCTGAGCCCCATTCTTATGGAAATTTTTTGCTTCTGACCCTGTCCCACCTAGACTTCCTTGGCCCTATTCTTCTCAAGAGAAGTAAGCATTTCCTCTTGCCTCAGAGCCATTTCAATTACAAAATCGTAGGGATCTCTGATATGAGGTAATGTAGTCCCGGCCAATTTAGGCTTCGACCCCCTGATGAACTTCTCATTCCTCTTAATCACAGTATCCACAGTGGCATATCCATACCTGGCCAACTCTTCAAACCATCTAGCATACTCTAACACCTCATGTATCCCTGTTTCAATTCAGCAAACTTCCTCAACAAGAGGCAAACTTCGCCATCACAAACATGAACCTCTCCTCGAACCTTCTCCTGAACTCAGCCTAATTTATATTCTCTTCATTCACTCCAACTGTCACACTATTCCACCAGAATAAAGCTGCTCCCTAAAGCTGTTTCGATGCAAGCCTCCTCTTCTGGTCATTATTAAGCCCTAGATCAGCAAATATCCTTTTGCAATGAAGCATCCAATTCTCTACTTTGATTGCGTCCTCGGTACCAATGACCGACTTTCCTCCTAACCGAGCATAATCTCTGCTCAGAATGGCATAGTTATTCACCATTGGAGCTTCCTGGTTTCCTCCTCCAGCATTACCTCGAACCACTCCAGCATCAATTCCCCAATTCTCTACTTTGATTGCGTCCTCGGTACCAATGACCGACTTTCCTCCCAACCGAGCATAATCTCTGCTCAGAATGGCATAGTTATTCACCATTGGAGCTTCCTGGTTTCCTCCTCCAGCATTACCTCGAACCACTCCAGCATCAATTCCCACCTACATTATATTGATAAAGAACTGATACATCACTCCCATGTCAACTTGCGAGACTCTAACACCAACATTTATAGCTTGTGTGACCTAGGTTTCTCCTAGTATTTGGTTTGGCATTTCCACTCGTGGTGCTTCCCCCTCCAACATTAACTCTTCCACTTCTAGCATCCATATCTATATTCAAGACTCATGGGATACCGAAAAAATAGCCTAAGAGATATAGGAGAATATATAGATAGCGTATACATATATATAGCAAATGCAAGTATGTTACTATAGCGTTATCTCATACCCTAATCTTATCTCTAATTCCTTAGGATAATGTTTTCAAAAATCATTTTAGTTTAAAGATTTTCATAAATCTATGCACTGATACCAAGTTGTAACATTCCCTATCTGGAGGCCCAAAGCTAAGTGCTATAGATGCTGTAGTCATCCATAGTATTAAACTTCTTATGACCAAATATGGTAATGTTAATGGTATCCATAATATCAGAAGCATATGAATATGAAACAAAATCATAAATTTCAAAAGCAACTTTTCTGATTACATTTCACAAAACATGTTTCATATTCCATTACATAAGTCCAATTATTTCCCAGGTTCAAATCAAATATAATTATTACAAAATATGCCAAGAGCAGCATATGAAGATGCCCCCTTGGATGACCATAGTACTATATGGACATAACCGTCTTAAATACAACATATTGGAATAAAAACACTACAACTCCTAAATAACTAAATTCAGCCTCCTACTTGTCTTTGGAAGCTTTATTCGTCCACCTACTAAAACATGAAAATCCTCAACCCTCAGTCTACTCAAATCAATTTTGAGCACCCAAGAGTTTAAGGGAAAAAAACATAAAATTCGAGTCCGACATAAAGCCTGGTTTGAATAATACTATAAATCTCGGTTATTTGATATTAAGTGAGACCACGCCGCTTAGCGGAATGGGTTTCCCCTCACTAATATCTCTTTAAAACATATCTTTTTGCAAATCATAATCATGCAACCAAACTAGTTAATCAAACTGATTTTATCAGTAATAGCAATATAATATATGCTACAACAGATATTTACTAGACCAGTTGTCCAAAACAAATGTAGTTTTGTTTGGCTAACTACCGACCTTTGGTTGACTTGGGCTTACCAGAAAAAATAATAAATATGATCTAACAATTGTTAGATAAGTCTTCTAGATGGTTTATCACTAACTTACTTCTCCAACGGTCTTCTAATCCTAATGATTTTACGGGCTCGACAATAACCTGTCTTTTTTGTATATATATTCCTTCCTGTATGCAACCTTCATTTAAGTCTAACTATGACTAAGCCCTACACACTGGAATTTTGGACTAAATTAGCTAGGGGTTAATAGCTAATGAGTAGGGCGCGACCCTACACCAGTCCAATCTGGTCATCTAATCTGAATCATTTTCTTAGGCTTAACTATCCTTTAAAATTTTCCTTGAAAACCTTTTCAAAATGATTTAAACCTTTAAATCATACTTATACAAGGAAAATACATTCTTTGATTTACTCTAAGCTATTTTCCATGTTATATATACTTTATCCAATATAATGAGGATTACCTACCCCTCTAAAAAAAGTTAAAACCCTTTTTGTCCTAAAACACTTAGGCTATATTGCCAAGGTAGATCATTCCAAACCTTTGTTTAAAATCTTTAAACAACCTATTCAAAACCATTGAAAGTACCCATTTCGATACAAGTAAACTACTTTACTTTATAACCTTAGGCCGGTTGGCTAAAACATACCTTTCGAATCCATTTGCAATAGTCCTTTCAAAAACATTAGAAACATCTCTCTTGAAAGCTTTATAGACCTTATACATTCAAAACATCAAACTTTCCTTTCGAAAGCAATCGGAAACCTTCTGTTTAAAATGCTTTAAGTACCTTTCGAAAGCAATCGGAAACCTTCTGTTTAAAATGCTTTAAGTACCTTTCAGAACCATTGGCGAGCCACCCCATTGAAACCATAGTTTAAACCTTTCGAAAATACTGGAGAACCTCCCCTTCAAACCTACATCAGTTACCTTTTGAAAGCATTAAAGTATACTATTTAAAACAAACCTTTCAAAAGCATTGGGTTCAAGTAAAAGCTTATGGAGAACCTTTCGAAACCTTTGGAAACTTTTAGGTTTAATTTTCAAATATCAAAAAGGGTCATAAACAACTAAGTCGAAAGCAACTCTTTCGAAAGTGATTCCTAAGAAAAAGAAATGGACGGTGTAGAAACCTATCCCCTCGAAAGCATTGGGGAAGCGGCTAAGTTTAAAAACAAGCTAACCCTTTCGAAACCAATCTACGTCGAAAAGTAAAAAGACGGTAGTTAGGGGTTTCGGCCCTTTCGAAAGCATTTGCTTAAAACAAAAGGTGCAACCTCTTTCGAAACCATTCTTTTAAATAATTTGACCTAGTTGAAAGCATTACTATCGAAAGCAAAACAGGCACATTTTCATTTAAAAGCAGAGTAGCGCTTCAACCCCATCGAAACCCCTTGTTTCGACTGCATACCTTTCGCCTATATCCAATTCTCTATGCACCAGGTCTTTGATGCCTTGCGCGTGGGTTTTGATGGTGGTGGCGGTGGAGGAACACGATCGAAAGCTAGGTGCCGAAAGTGGTGAAGCATGTAAAAAGCATGTTTAAACTGATTTTTAACCTTTTTAAGTAATCTTTTTAACTAACCTGCCTTATTTGTCAAAATATTATCGTTTGTTAATTTTCTTTTCCAAAATTACTACCGAAATTTCAGAATTAAACTAATTAAATTATTTACAAACTGCCCCTTCCTCTTTTATAAATATATAAAACATTTATGTCTCTTACATTTATGTCTCATGCCTTAAATAATTTTATATATCGATTATTACACATAGGAAAATTTTATAAAAATTCATAAATCTCTTTTAATATGTTTTTTGACATATTTAAATTCTAGACCCAAAACACATACATAATTGCCGAAATTAATTTTAAACTCAAATAATCTTTTTCTTTACTAGAAAATTAATATTAATTCCATAATAATTCAGAAAATTCTGAAACTTGAAAACCATTTCCAAAGTAATATTCCTGAGCTCAAATTAAAATCAAAAGTCTATTGGATGTCAACTAATAGGTTTTCTAAATCAATTCTTATCATAAAATCCATATGAAATAACCAAAATCATCAATAAGTATATATATCCATTATACTAAATCAAAACATGGCAAAAAATTTGCAAAACAATTTTGGATCTCAATCCAGTAACCGAAAACAAGAACATGAGATGTAACATATTATTCACCTTTGCTTTGATGTAAAGGAGTTAAGATTTGATCTTGGATTAAGTTAATTTGGATTCTTACTCTTGATTTAGCTAATCTTCCCCTTACTTCTTCTTAATGGTGGCTGGCCTATAGCTTTGTTTTTGTTTTATGGAATGAACGTGGAAAATGAAATGGTATGAAGGCTTAGGGTATATGATTATGGCTCATTCCTATTTTACCCTTATCTAATTCATTTTGTTTTTTTTTAGTTCACTAACTCAATTAGGCATGGCGACACCCTTATTATATAAATTTCGGTTCCCTTAACCAATTAATCTTTTCATTATTCTATTTAATTTAGCTAATTAAATCTCCTGAATAATGTTATCAAAATTAGCGGTGTTACACTTAAGCCCAAAGTAGAGCATATAGGGGTCAGTAGGACTGGTTGACCTTATTATTCTCAGGATAAGTACAAAGCTAATGGACATGTATTAGTACATTATATTCGTTCACTCTACTTATGATAAATTATCATATGTAGTATGTTGTGGATGATACTGGTTTGTTTTATTTATATTTTGTTATTTTGGGTTATCCTAGGCTAGAAACCCTACTAAACCATTGACTTTGGAGCGTAGTGATCCCCTACAGCTTACGCAATTGATGGTAGTGCAGTTCACCGATATATATAGTCTATTATTAGTAGCTATAATGAAACATATACTTTTCTAACCACATACTATAGGAGAAGTAGGTTAAGGTATGATTTCATATACCATATTGGCTTTTAGCTTCTTATGTATATCAGCTGTAACGACCCAGAATTTCTGTCATTTGAAATTCATATATTTAATTGGTTTTAAATATGAAAAAGTTAAATTTATAAGCTGAATAGATTTTTATTTCAAATATCTAGATTTAATTGGATAATTAAATCGTTAATTTAATATTTGAAATTACTGAAATAATTGGAAATTGAATTAAAGGTGAATAAAAATGATTTGTAAAGTGATATTAAATTATACTTGAATTAGAACGATGTTAGTAAACTTTTAAAATTGAATTAAAAGTGAAATTGTAGAAATTGAATATTTTAATATTTAATTGACGAGTAAAAAAATAGCCATTTTTCAAACAGTCTCGGATTTTGACGAAACTAGTTTCATTAGATCTGTAATGTTAAATTATTATAGGATTTAAAATTTCGTGTCAATCGGATTTACAGTTTGTCCAGAACAAGCTAAAACGTGTATAAATCGGTTTAAGTGAATTTTAAATTTAAATAAGTCGATTTAAAATCCTATCTTTCAAATACGATCGAATTGGCTCCCGATATATATTCCATTGCGTTCGGAATAGGGGTAAAACATTATAAATGCCAAGCGGCACGCTTCGTTTGGAGTTCGAAAAATTTTAGGATGAATAGTGCGCGCGAATTTTCTATATAAGGCCATCATTTTTTCTATTTTGCAAAAAATTAGGGTTAGAAAACCCTAGCCGTCGCTTTGAAAACAATGGCCAGAAATCACCAACCTTTTCCCTTTAATCTCTCTCAATCCCTCGATTGTTTTGAAAATCTTCCAACAGAAACTTGTAGAGGATCGTCAGTGCTTCAAATCCATACGGCTACGATCTAAAACGACGCAACGATTGAGGGGAAAAAGGCATGTGAAGTCGTGCATTTTGGGTTCAGTTTTCTATGCCAAGATGGAGGCCGAGTTCAACATGGTGGCGACGGCAGGTAGAGCTCGCGAAGGGCTATAGCGTGGTTGAGCTCGATCGCTGCGTAGCTTGTCGACGGTGGCGCGATAATTCACAATAAGTGGCGGCGGCATGGGTTGTCTCGTACATGAATTAGCTGATGAGGAAGAAGCATAAGCATGGTCACGATTCTAGGGTATTGGTATGCACGGCCCAGATTTTTCTAAGGTTTTAACATAAAAAAAAGAAAGGAAATAGATTTATTATATATATTAAATTGTATAAACTTTAAAACTACGTACATTTTTGATACGAGGTCGGAAATTGACGAAACGAATTGCGTTGGGTTCGTATTGGCGAGCACTATATTATGGAGCTGGATTGGGATTTATTTGGGCTAGTGAGAATTTTAATTGAAATTAAACGCTTGTTTAATTTTAATCGGAATAAATCACTATCGCGATGACTACAAGCAATGTGAGTACAACTCACTCTTTCTGACTCACTGATATTTTTATATAAGTGAGAAATAATTTATTTTATAATGATTGATGATTGTTTGGATGATATATGATATATTGATTGGTACTTGGATATATACCTGCCTAGTGGAGCAGATGACCCTATACGTTCCTGTGTATATGAGCGGATGACCCTTTGTACGCGCGTCTGCCTTGAAGTGGACATTGTACACATACTCTAATATGTATATTTGTTGCAGGTGACAGGTTGGAGGGATCCAACTGGATTCATCAACAGTATTTGTTTATTTACCGATACTGATATATATTATGTTATCATATGATATATGATGTTTTGGATGTTGTGATTGATGTATTTGGTGTTGTTGCAGCATTGGGCCTATTTTTGAAATTTTAAAATGTTAAAGTAACGATTTTGAATTTAAAAGAATTTTAAAAGTGATTTTGAAAATAAATGTTTTATTGAATTTTTGAATCGTTAAGAATTGATTTATTTTGAATGAATAAATGTGATAATTTTTATGTTATAAAAATTATGATGTTTTGGGAAATATAATCGAAATGTGATTTTTGTGAAATATGGAGTTAATGATTTTGTGAAATGGTTAAATTGAGATTTTTGACTAATATAAATGGTTTATAAAGAAGATTTATAAAATTGTATTTTTATAAATCAGAATAGTTGTATTATAAAGGAGTTTTTAAAACTGTTAAAATGAAGTCATAAATAGATTTTATAAGTGAATACGATTTACATAATTTGTGAAGTTATAAAAGAACGAATTTGTAAATAAATGATATAAGTGAATTAACTTATAAATTGGATTTGGCATATAAATGAGATAAATGGAATTGGTTAATAAAGGAGATTTTGTATATTGACGTTTTATAAAATAGAAATGTGAATTTATAGACATTGTTTATAAATATGAAATCAATTGAATTTGATAAGTAAATATGAAAGCTTATTAAAGGAGATATGTTCACGATTTTAGACAGTGGATAATCCTTTAATTAAATATGTAGAAGTGTTGAATTTGGTTAGAGATTTATATTCACGATTTTGGACAGTGAATAATATATTAAAGAAATGTTTTAAAAGGTGATATTGCAAATGGAGTTAAAACGGTTTAAAGATGTTTTAAAATGTGTTAAAAATCGAAACCATAGATTTCAACATTCATTGTTGAAATAGTCGTTTTCGAGAAGTAAGGAAATGATGGACTATAACACTATTGTTATAGTAAATGATTTTCAAAAGGAAATGTTTTTGTATAGTATTGGGATTTATATATCTGTCTTATTTTTGAATCCCTACACTAGTGATTGTGGGTTGTCGTAATGATGTTTTACGCAACATTCGTTTTGACCCAAATAAATATGTTTGAGAGAATATTTTCCTTAAAGAATGAAATATATACTTAATCATGATTTAAGTATATTGAATATTTTATAAGTGTTGGAAATAAATTGATTCGTGAATTACTTATTATTAAATAAGTATATGGAAATGTTTTTCAATGTGAAGTTGAAATGTTTTGAGAATATATCTTTTTAAAGATAAATGGAAGTAAATATTTGGCAAGTGATTTAATTAATAAAAGATTAATTAAAAGGGCCTAATGATTGTTATGGTGCTAAATATTTGTTTGTTTGCTTTGATAGTTAAATAACCGACTATCAAATTGGCCAAAATTTTAGTTCCTCGACTTGATGTGGGAACTATTTAGTCGTACACTTAGTACTTAGCCTTCTTTGTAGGCTTGATTATCGTTTGTGTCAAGGATGTTGATTCGTATAGTGCGGAGTATTACTCCAATCTATCGAGCTTCTTTCTTGGCCCAAAGGATTGAAAGTTGGAAACATGATAAGTCTATGAGACTTAGTTGCTGTGTGAGGTTGAGAAACGCTTTTGCGTTGTTGGTGCAAAGAGACCTGGATCAGATTTATCTGAAAAACACATCGGACCAATGTATATGCGACGATTGTGCAGGTTGCTTTGTGATGATATTGTTATTCTGGAGTTTCATAGTGAGGGACTGCTTGTTGATCGTTTGGGGTTAAAATCCCAATATACATCCAGTAGCTGTGGTCTCTTCATTATGAAATATCTGATATGAGGACTATTCGCTACTAATCCTAAGGATTTCACGTCAGGATATAGCAGGAAAGTACCTTCAGTTTGTCCTGTTCCTAGACAACTTGTATAGATGTTTGTCTGACATTGCATTTCTATAGATTATGTACATCGGTTTTTACAAACATACATCAGTGGTGGTGGAGAAGGAAACTTCTCTTAGCTTAACACCCTCCTTGAGACGTATGAGCTTAAGGGTTGTATTTTTGTTGAAGGCAATTAGTAGTCAACGGAAATGGCCGTGTGGCATTCAAAGTGATGTGATATGCGATTGTGAAAGGTAATCGTTACCTCGTCAGGCCTCATCAACCGAAAATGACCAAAGCAGGTTAGATGCGGCAAGGCTAAGTGGGTCGTTCCCAAGTAGGATATGATCATCCCCTTCTAGATATATCTTTACACGCTATGACGCCGTGTATCTGATTATTGTGGTTTGTATGCTATGAGGGCCCTCGGTAAAGGTCGGTAACGACCGGAGGATGACATATTCGGTACCATCTAGTTATAGAGGTGGGCCGGTCTTGTGTTGGTAGAGAGTAGATGTTCTGTGCCTCGGGACATCCATCTAGAGGTGTACCCCTTCGGAAGGTAGTCCCTTCACATGGTCATTTATATGGAAATCCAAACTCCACTATGTGTTTCCCAATTTGATTGTATTACCCAATTGCGCTATATGCTGGAATTTAATCAATGTAACAATTTCAGCTATGATTAATATTATATGTATATAGTAGATACTACTATAATATAACATGAGATTTGATCTGTTTTAGTTATTGTAAGGTAAAAACATGTCTGTGTTTATGTGTGGACTTGTCTTACGAGATACTTTTGTTTTGAAAGATAAGGAAAAGTTTGGTAATTTAATAAATTCAATTGAGTGTGTTTCTCACGCTGGTTTACTTGACTGATCCGGGCGTTCTTCCCTTTCAATGCTCGGGTCAGACCGAGTATATTTACAGGTCTAGATTTGATGCCTTTGGAGCTTCTGCAGGAGAGATGGAGATCTTCATTTCGTATACGCGTATCTGTTTTGATTATTGATTATCCGATGTGCTTAGTTGTTTTATATTATCAGCAATTGTGATGACAGGTTATTATAACTGTTCAAGCTGATAACTATTGATTGATTGTTGAACTCTGATTGATGTGTGTATATATACAGTTTCTATTTTATAAAGATCATTGATATGATATTATATATTTTCCGCTGCGATGTGAGATTCTGTATTGTTCTGTTTTGTTCTATCTTCTCTCTTTCTTCTCTTCTCTTCTTCTCTCTTCTTTTCTTTCTCTTGACTTTTTGTCAATTTGTGCTTTTTGGGTCAGACATGTGTGGATTATTGTCGATTCAAAGGGTACGGATTTGTGGGTCGTCACATTCGGTATCAGAGCTTAGATTTTGTATATTCCTAAGCTTTGATGTGTACTCAGTATAGATAGGGACCGTAGCACCCTAGATTGAGTTGAGTGTATTATATATATATATATATATATATATATATATATATATATATATATATATATGAGCGCATATTTGTTAGTGAATATAAAATGTTTTATATTGTGTTTGCTTATCCGTTGAGCTGTTTGTGAATTCTGGTCGGTATGTGGGACGCCCTGTTATCGATAGGGATTTCCAAATACTTAAACGAGGCAAGTCGACATAGTATCATTTTAAATTGGGTAAATGAAACAATTTTACCTCGATTATATTTTATATATAAAGGAAATAATTTTCAAGAATTATTAAAGTGTATATAAACTGGTTGTTTGGTTGTTTGAAAATATAAATATATATAGGTTAATGAAAGATGTTTGAATAATCTAAATAGAAACAACAATTGCCAAAGAATAAATTATATAAGCAAATGAATTATAAAGTATGGAATTATAATTAATATGATTTACATGTGTGAAATAATCTTATATATAAGAAGTGAAACTATATGAATATATTTAATATGAGTTATAAATAAAAATGAGTTTAAACTAAGAATTTGGAATTTGAATCCCGTTTATTTTGAAAGTTGTTTTTCAAAAGTTAAAGAGATTATATTGTAATGAATCTAGATAAGATAACTAAGTTGAAATAATCTTACATAAGTAGAGTAAAATGGTGAAATTATATAAGTAAATAATTATAAATGTGATTTATAAATAAAAGAATTTTTTTTTAAAAGAATATAAAGCACTGAATTCACTACTGTTGCTGGGAAATAATAAGGGTGATGACTAAAGCATCATCGGTATCATTTTCGAATTTCTGTGTGATAGATTTGCTACCAAAGTAAATTGAAATTGAAGTTCTGTTTTGATTAACAAATTTGATTTAAAATCCAAGTTGTAATAGATAAATATAAGTAAAATAAGTTTCGGACTTATAATATATGAGATAATAAAATTTTAGCTTTGGTAAAGTTGAAATAAATGTGAGTTAGCATAATAAAATATATGATTCGAAATTTAACTAAAGTGAAGTTAAATAAATTGAATTGAATTTTAATTGGATTGGATAAGTGATTATATAATATGAATTTGAAAGTTAAACAATAAATAATTTGTATAACTTATAAAATGAGAAAAGGTAAGTAAAACCAAATGTTAAAATGGTTAAACAGTTTTGTTAAGCAAATAAAATCTGAATTTGAAAAGAAGAATGAAATTTGACTTAAGTAAAAGTTAAATAAAATAGAAATTGAAATGAATCAGAAGTGAACTTATGTTGTATAGTGAAAATGAAGGTAAATGAAGTTGAAATGAAAGATAACTTAAGTGATGTTAAATGAAATTGATTTTGGTATCAAAGTAAATTAATAAAGTGATGAATGTGAACTTGAGTTATATAAAAATTCAACTTTATTTGTAGATTGATTTAGCAATTGAAATAATGAAATATGAATTGAATGTTAATTATTGAATGTAAATGAATTGATATGGAATAGTGGATGTAGGTTATAATTCATTAAAAGCTAACGAAAGTGTAAATTGAATAATTGAATGAAAGTCAATTGAATGTTAAACCAAATTGAATGTAAGTAAAGTAAATAAATTTGGTAATGGTTGTTATGCATTGTTTGTTAAATGGATGTTAATTGATTGTATAGAAAATCCATATGAAATTGAATCAATAAAATTGAAAGCTAAAATAACTGAAATCAAATTTGAAGTGAAGTAATTTTGAATAGAATTGAATTAATTGATTTGGAAGTGAACAAATTGGAATATGAATTAGTGAATGTAAACTAATTGAATATGAATGAATATTTATTTGGTTATGGATTTATTGGATAGATATGGTTTGTTGGATTTAGTTGGATGATAGATGTTTGATTGTTGGATTTGTTGTGGTGATTGCATTTGTTATATTGGCATATATAGTTGTTGGTATATGTTGTATATTGATATTACTTTCGTATATACATGTTTGTCATGGTTTGTTGAGTATTTGTAGGTGCGGATGGCGCTTGGTAAATCTAGTTTGAATGAATTATTTTGAAAAGTTAATGGATTTTGTGACTTTTTCTTACTTGGTAATTTCGAGGATGAAATTCTTTTAAGTAGGGGAGAATGTAACGACCCATAATTTCTGTCATTTGAAATTCATATATTTAATTGGTTTTAAATATGAAAAGGTTAAATTTATAAGCTGAATAGATTTTTTTTCAAATATCTAGATTTAATTGGATAATTAAATCGTTAATTTAATATTTGAAATTACTGAAATAATTAAAAATTGAATTGAAGGTGAATAAAAATGATTTGTAAAGTGATATTAAATTGTACTTGAATTAGAACGATGTTAGTAAACTTTTAAAATCGAATTAAAAGTGAAATTATAGAAATTGAATATTTTAATATATAATCGACGAGTAAAAAAATAGCCATTTTTCAAACAGTCTCGGATTTCGACGAAACTATTTTCATTGGATCCGTAATGTAAAATTATTGTAGGATTTCAAATTTCGTATCAATCGGATTTATGGTTTGTCCAAGGCAAGCTAAAATGCGTAGAAATCGGTATAAGTGAATTTTAAATTTAAATAAGTCGATTTGAAAACCTATCTTTCAAATACAATCGAATTGGCTTCCGATATATGTTCCATTGCGTTCGGAATAGGGGTAAAACATTATAAATGCCAAGCAGCATGCTTCGTTTGGAGTTCGAAAATTTTTTGGATGAATAGCGCGTGCGAATTTTCTATATAAGGCCATCATTTTTTCTATTTTGCAAAACATTAGGGTTTCTAACCCTAGCTGCCGCTTTGAAAACAATGGCCAGAAATTGCCAACATTTTCCCCTTAATCTCTCTCAATCCCTCGATTGTTTTGAAAATCTTCCAACTAGAAACTTGTAGAGGATCGTGAGTGCTTCAAATCCATATGGCTACGATCTAAATCGACGCAACAATCGAGAGGAAAAAGGCATGTGAAGTCGTTCATTTTGGGTTCGGTTTTCTATGCCAAGATGGAGGCCGAGTTCAACATGGTGGCGACGGCAGGTAGAGCTCGCGAAGGGCTATAGCGTGGTTGAGCTCGATCGCTGCGTAGCTTGTCGACGGTGGCGCGATAATTCGCAATAAGTGGCGGCAGCATGGGTTGTCTCGTACATGAATTAGCTGATGAGGAAGAAGCATAAGCATGGTCACGATCCTAGGGTATTGGTATGCACAGCCCAGATTTTCTAAGGTTTTTAAAAAAAAAAAGGAAATTGATTTATTATATATATTAAATTGTATAAACTTTAAAACTGTGTAACTTTTTGATACTAGGTCGGAAATTGACAAAACGAATTGCGTTGGCTTCGTATTGACGAGCACTACATTATAGAGCAGGATTGGGATTTATTTGGGCCAGTGAGAATTTTGGTTGAAATTAAACGCTTGTTTAATTTTAATCGGAATAAATCACTATCGCGACGACTACAAGCAATGTGAGTACAACCCACTCTTTGTGAATCACTGATATTTTTATATAAGTGAGAAATAATTTATTATATGATGATTGTTGATTGTTTGGATTATATATGATATATTGATTGGTACTTGGATATATACCTGCCAAGTGGAGCAGATGACCCTATACGTTCCCGTGTATATGAGCGGATGACCCTTTGTACGCGCGTCTGCCTTGAAGCGGACATTGTACACATACTCTAATATGTATATTTGTTGCAGGTGACAGGTTGGAGGGATCCAACTGGATTCCTCACTAGTATTTTTTTATTTACCGATATTAATATATATCCTGTTATCATATGATATATGATGTTTTGGATGTTGTGGTTGATGTATTTGGTGCTGTTGCAGCATTGGGCCTATTTTTGGACTTTTAAAATTGTAAAGTAACGTTTTCGAATTTAAAAGAATTTTAAAAGTGATTTTGAAAATAAATGTTTTATTGAATTTTTGAATCGTTAAGAATTGATTTATTTTGAATAATTAAATGTGATAATTTTTATGTTATAAAATTTATGATGTTTTGGGAAATATAATTGAAATGTGATTTTTGTGAAATATGGAGTTAATGATTTTGTGAAATGGTTAAATTTAGAATTTTGACTAATATAAATGGTTTATAAAGAAGATTTATAAAATTGAATTTTTATAAATCAGAATAGTTGAATTATAAAGGAGTTTTTCAAATTGTTAAAATGAAGTCATAAATGGATTTTATAAGTGAATACGATTTACATAATTTGTGAAGTTATAAAAGAACGAATTTGTAAATAAATGATTTAAGTGAATTAACTTATAAATTGGATTTGGCATATAAATGAGATAAATGGAATTGGTTAATAAAGGAGATTTTATATATTGACGTTTTATAAAATGGAAATGTGAATTTATAAACATTGTTTATAAATACGAAATCAATTGAATTTGATAAGTAAATATGAAAGCTTATTAAAGGAGATATGTTCATGATTTTAGACAGTGGATAATCCTTTGATTAAATATGTAGAAGTGTTGAATTTGGTTAGAGATTTATATTCACGATTTTGGACAGTGAATAATATATTAAGAAATGTTTTATAAAGTGATATTGTAAATGGAGTCAAAACGGTTTAAAGATGTTTTAAAATGTGTTAAGGATTGAAACCATAGATTTCAACATTCATTGTTGAAATAGACGTTTTCGAGAAGTAAGGAAATGATGGACTATAACACTATTGTTGTAGTAAATGATTTTCAAAAGAAATGTTTTTGTATAGTATTGGGATTTATATATCTATCTTATTTTCGAATCCCTACACTAGTGATTATGGGTTGTCGTAACGATGTTTTATGCAACATTCGTTTTGACCCAAATAAATATGTTTGAGAGAATATTTTCCTTAAAGAATGAAATATATACTTAATCGTGATTTAAGTATATTGAATATTTTATAAGTGTTGAAAATAAATTGATTCGTGAATTACTTATTTTTAAATAAGTATATGGAAATGTTTCCCAATATGAAGTTGAAATGTTTTGAGAATATATCTTTTTAAAGATAAATGAAAGTAAATATTTGGCAAGTGATTTAATTAATAAAAGATTAATTAAAAGGGCCTAGTGATTGTTATGGTGCTAAACATTTGTTTGTTTACTTTGATAGTTAAATAACCGACTATCAAATTGGACAAAATTTTAGTTCCTCGACTTGATGTGGGAACTATTTAGTCATACACTTAGTACGTAGCCTTTTGTGTAGGCTTGATTATTGTTTTTGTCAAGGATGTTGATTCGTATAGTACGGAGTATTACTGCAATCTATCGAGCTTCCTTCTTGGCCAGAAGGATAGCAAGTTGGAAGTTGGAAACGTGATAAGTCTGTGAGTCTTAGTTGCTGTATAAAGTTGAGAAACGCTTTTGCGTTGTCGGTGCGAAGAGACCGGGATCAGATTTATCTGAAAACCACTTCGGACCAACGTATATACGACGATTGTGCAGGTTGTTTTGTGATGATATTGTTATTCTGGAGTTTCATAGTGCGGGACTGCTTTTTGATCGTTTGGGGTTAAAATCCCAATATACATCCAGTAGTAGTGGTCTCTTCATTATGAAATATCCAATGCGAGGGCTATTCGCTACTAATCCTAGGGATTTTCCGACAGGATGTAGTAGGAAAGTACCTTCGGTTTGTCCTGTTCCTGGATAACTTGTATGGATGTTTGTCTGACATTGCATTTCTATAGATTACGTACATTGGTTTTTACAAACGTACATCGGTGGTGGCGAAGAAGGCAACTTCTCTTAGCTTTACACCCTCCTTGAGACGTATGAGCTTAAGGGTTGTATTTTTGTGGAAGGAAATTAGTAGTTAACGGAAATGGCCGTGTGGCATTCAAAGTGATGTGATATGCGATTGTGAAAGGTAATCGTTACCTCGTCAGGCCTCATCAACCGAAAATGACCAAAACAGGGTTAGATGCGGCAAGGCTAAGTGGGTTGCTCCCAAGTAGAATATGATCATCCTATTCTAGATATATCTTTACACGCTATGACGTCGTGTATCTGATTATTGTGGTTTTCATGCTATGAGGGCCCTCGGTAAAGGTCGGTAACGACCGGAGGATGACATATTCGGTACCATCTAGTTATAGAGGTGGACCGGTCTTGTGTTGGTAGAGGGCAGATGTTTTGTGCCTCGGGACATCCATCTAGAGGTGTACCCCTTCGGAAGGTAGTCCCTTCACCTGGTCATTTGTATGGAAATCCAAACTCCACTACGTGCTTTCCATTTTGATTGTATTACCCAATTGGGCTATGTGCTGGAATTTAATCAATGTAACAATTTCGGCTATAATTTATATTATTTGTATATAGTAGATACTACTATAATATAACATGAGATTTGATATGTTTTAATTATCGTAAGGTAAAAACATGTCCGTGTTTATGTGTAGACTTGTCTTACGAGATACTTTTGTTTTGAAAACTAAGGAAAAGTTTGGTAATTTAATAAATTCAATTGAGTGTGTTTCTCATGCTGGTTTACCAGACTGATTCGGACGTTCTTCCCTTTCAATGCTCGGGTCAGACCGAGTATATTTACAGGTCTAGATTTGATGCATTTGGAGCTTCTGCAGGAGAGCTGGAGATCTTCATTTCGTATACGCGTATCTGTTTCGATTATTGATTATCCATTGTGCTTAGTTGTTTTATATTATCAGCAATTGTACGGACGTGTTGTTATAACTGTTCAAGCTGATAACTATTGATTGATTGTTGAACTCTGATTGATGTGTGTATATATATACAGTTTCTATTTATAAAGATCATTGATATGATATTATATATTTTCCACTGCGATGTGAGATTCTGTATTATTCTGTTTTGTTCTATCTTCTCTCTTTCTTCTCTTCTCTTTTTCTCACTTCTATTCATTCTCTTGACTTTTCGTCAATTTGTGCTTTTTGGGTTGGACATGTGGGGATCATTGTCGATTCAAAGGGTACGGATTTGTGGGTCGTCACATCAACTATATATAAACACACACATATAGTATTTTGGTTAGTTTCCCTCCCACCAATTTTATGTTTGACCCACGTTTTTTCCCCACTTATTTTATGCCATCCCTTGGGTAATGTCATGAGTGGGCTAAGAGTTTGGTATTTGGGACTAATGTTCATCATTTTTTCTAGTATATTAGAAAATTATGGTATCATAATAAATACTGCAAGTGCACAACGTACCAGTAGTACATATGCAAGTTTGGGTTGAACCATATGAAGAACAATTATTTTAATTTTCTTAATCAAAGTAGCCTAAGAGTTTAGAAATGATTTATATACTATGAAAGTAATAATTTATAAAAAAAATAGTATGTTGAACCAAAAAATGGTACAACACCCTAAAAAAATTAAACAGAGAGATCTAGCAAAATAAAGTAAGAAAGATAGAGAACTTTTATAGTGGTTCGGCAAATCTAGGGCCTAGTCCACTATAATTTTATTGCTTATAAATATTTATCGAAGTATGAAGGATTTTAGGTTCTAACATCCTAGAACAGCAAAAAGCAACTACCTTTTTGACCAGAGTCATGTATAGAAAGAGCATGAAAAAATAAAGTGACAAAAGTCCTTTTTCAAATGCTTTAAGCATTGTATAAAGGGAAATCATCCGACAAAATCGCTAAATTTTGACATACCCGGTCAAATTTAGATCCGAGAATGTAGGAGAAGGAGATGAAGTCCTCAGAGTAAGAAATTCATATCGGTACCGACCTAATGTGGTCAGTACTGACTTGAATTCTTTAGTGCCAATTGTTTCATTCTCCCCTACATTACCACTTTCCTTAGCTCTATCGAGTTCTGAGAACTTTTCCTTAAAAATAATGTTGTTTCTGAGAGGTTTTGATATTTCTAGTATTTATCTTCTTTCCTTCAGAATTTCCTTAGTGTTGTTTACCTACTCCTTCAGAAATGCACCTTAGGATGATCACTTTAACCATTTAGCTATTGACCATAGATCCAACATCCCCCATGAAGCATTAAACCAACTCTGTATAGACCAAAAAGAAGTTGGTGCTGACCTCTTTCCTTAAGCCATTTTATGCTCCAACTTCTTGAAGTCCATCCCATAGCCCTTTCAAGCATACCTCTAAGTCTCTAAACCATTCCGTTTTCATTCTAACATCTAGATTTAATTGAGAGCTGCTTGGTCAAAAAACCAGATAATGCATGCCTCCTAGAATAAGCTTCTTTTGGTAACAGAGTATGCTTTGGAACAAGATAAGCATGTACCATTTCACATACAAGTCCGTTGGTTATCAAAGAGTTGCCTCAAGTCTCTATTACATCCGTTCGACCGCTTTAAATAGTAGTAGTTCCATTCTCTGTGCTATGTATAAAATCTACACTTTAGAGATCATTCCTCACCTAAACTGGGTATGTGTTGCTTTTCTTTTCTTTTAGTTTTGAGTTGGAATTTTAGGTCAGTACCAAACAATTTCGATCGGTGCCGAGTTGTTTTGTTTTGTATATAAGCCGGACACTAATCATTTTCCTTATTTACATCTTCATTTTCCCTGTTGCCTTTAACTTTTCGCCCGGTGTCGATTTTAAGTGAGCTAATCCCCACGTTCAAACAAATCACCACCGACTTCCAAAAGCCAACACCACCTTCTTCATGCCATCGCCAACACCAAATCCCCGATTTGATCACAGAAAATCCCCCTAAAAAGCTTGTCACCGATCTCTTCCATTCTCAGATCCAAATCTCAACTTAAAGCTCGAACGTGGGTCATGGTGGTAGCATCCTCACGTCCTTTCCACATTAGTTATGGGGCCATCATCGATGGCTAACCAATCACTTGTAGGCATATGACGTTTTCCATCTATATCCTAAGGCTTATGCTCCAATCACTCATAGATACAACTCAATCCAACTTCAACCTATGGAATCATTAGGGTTGATCCGAAGTTGGCATCTGGGGTAACATAGGTCTCGAGCTCTACTCCACACACGATGTCTACCTTGAGTCAATATTGATTCCTCTACATGTCTTCCTTCAATTGGCAATTTTATGCAAGTGCAACACTTTTCCTAGCATATGTTGCACTGCGATAGTCCATGTTGAGTTGTGGTCGATGAATGAGCCTTGGCGGGACGGTTCTTTTCCAAAGAACATTTGCGTCGGACGCACTCCAACATTCAATAAATTCCATTGTAAAACAATTTTATTCACTGCACTATTTTATGATCCTACAAAAGAATGTTTTGAGTCGCTTGGGATAGCGGTTCTGTTATCGATTATTCAATGATAATAGGTAAGATCCGATGCACAGTTCCATCGTGTGAAGTGGGTCATTTTCCAGCACGAACGGGCTATCTACGTAGAATGGTATGTTCATTGTGTATAGGATATAAGACTTACGTAATATAGAATGACACTTCCAATTGCCTCATTCGAAGTTCAGAATTCGATTGGTCAACACATATCGCTATCCACTGGATTCCAGATGTCGGATACACGGGTTCACATTTAAAATAGAATTCCAAAATAAAACATAACCGATCATGTTCAACATCAAGTTAACTTGTCTAGAATGACATGCCATTGTCCTAGATTCAACATTGGTGCTAGACCTAAGCACTTGATCACTTATGGGTGAGAATGTAGTACCAATAGAACCAATTCAAGACAAAGCGCATCCTTTAAATGAAAGAATCAACTTAAGAGTTCTGGATAATCTTCCTAAATAGATGCTAACAATTCTAACTGCCAAATCACTTTGGACCATCTGTCGACAACATAGGATCTCTAAAGGTGATGTTCTACCTCCATCACAGGGTCAATGAGCCACAATCCTCCGATGGGTTATAAGGCTTACAACCAATATATGTGCTTAGACGGCGTTGTACCACCCTTCAATCCATTCTTTCATATGTTCCTTCAAGAGCTCAGGCTTGATTCTACTCAAGTCCATCCCAACGGATATGCTTTGCTAAGTAATCTATACATTCTATTCATGAACCAATTTCAGTGACCTCCAACCTTCATAGAGCTAACACATATCCTTAACCTCAAGCAATGGAGAGAGTCTCCTTCCTATATGATCATTAAGGCTTGATGCAGTGTAAAGTCATTAAAGTGATTCATAAAAAACATACGTATTTCAAGAATGAATATTTCTTTGTTCAATTCCCATACGCTTCAACAATCCTTGGCTCTTCGAAACTAAGATCCCTTCCTTTCTGTTCTTCTTTGTGCTTTTACTTTCATGTTCTAAGTATTTAACCTTGGATATCATTCCTTCTTAGATATTCTTATCCAAGACATGAGCGTAGAGCATTCCAAAACACTTAAAACCCTCAAGAGTATCCACTTCATATATCGCTCTACTACTACTACTACCTCTTGATGGATGAGAACCTTTATCAATGCAACCTTCTACATCCTGGCCACTTCATCATCATAAAAACTCCACAAAGTATTTCTACATTGCCAACTAGGTCTTCTTCCCCTATTCGCACCTCCAACAATGACATCCAAGGGGTCGTCGAAGGTCCACCCGACATGGTGAATGTTGAAAAGGCTGCAATAGAGCAACAAAAGCACGAGTTGTTGGAGAAGTGCAAGTAGAAGGAGAGGAAATAGCTGAAATGGAAGCAATCCATGAGGAGGAAGGAAGAAGAGTAGAACATTGAGAAGAGAGGGAATAAGAAGGAGAATACAAAGAAGATGACGATGACAAGGATCCTGATCTAAGGAGAGATGAATTGTGTAGAGAGACATCTTCATAAGGCAATGAATTCCTTGCCTTGCAATGCCCAAAAACGAATAATCATCGAGATTTCTCAACAAACCAAAAAACCGAGAATGATGCCAGTAGCCGAGGTGATCCCTCCAGTGAATTCTTCAATGATATTTTTGACTCACTAACTGACTTTAATATTCCATTTGTCGATCTCCTCAAGGAGGTCCCTCCTGACTTTAACTCTTGACCTTCCTTGCCGAAGGAAGCGAGACTCCATCATTACTTCCTTCCGAACATGGTCTATAGAGTACATAAGGGGACATTAACACTCCACACCCTTCTAGGATTATGAACACACATTCCTTGCATTCATCACATTCCAATGTTTCGAAGCTAATACGATCCTTTTTCATTTTTTGGTATAACAGGTGGAAACCAATTCAGTTATCTTTATTCTTGTGTTTTCTAGAAAAGAAAACATACTCCTAATTCATATCCGCCTCACTCCAGCTATCGCGAGGAGTGAGAAACGAATGAGGAGAGGACATGAAGAAAAGAAAGAGAGCAAAGGGTCGAAAAAGACCACTAAGCTAAGAGGGATAGAAAGAAAAGACAGGTGGAGAAAAAAAGGATCCTATTATCAAGAGAGAAGGCATAAGGATTCAAATAACCACTGTGATTCCTCGTCTAACGTTCCTCCACCTCAATCACAACCCACGGCTCTCTTCATAACACAAATTCCAGCATCATTTTCTTTGACTACCACCCTTCCTCCTCTAGCTCAATCCAAAGATGTTTTATTCGTCCAAATCCTCTTCAAGCCCCATTAAGCGACATGTAAGCTACCTTCCTAGAACTTTTCTTAACTGGGGTCATGTTCGACCGTGAGCTTAAAGACATTCCTAATGATTAGGCAAACTATCTGGGTTGGAGGGATATTGAACAAGTATACGAATGGAAGAAACTTTGCTTCGCCCTCTCTAATGTCAACTGGATTGATCAAATGAATATTCAATCTTTTGATTCAGAGAAGAAAACCTATGATAGGATCATAGAAGGATATAAGAAAGACTTGAAGAAGGTTGAAAAAGAGAGGGATACAGCATTGGAATCCGAGACAAAGCCCAAAAGCTTAGTTAAAGAGATGAAACATGCTCATAATCAAGCTAAGATTGTGATGAAGAATGTTATTATAAACTATCCATGAAGACAATGCTACTTTAATAATGCAGCTAACATCCAAGGACCCGGCCGTCCTAGAGAAAGAAAAGACCATCAAGGACTATGAAGCCAAAATTCATAAGCCCCACATTTAAAAGGAAAGGCTTGAATCAAAATTGCTCCTTGAAAAATCAAGAGATTGAAGGCTTAGGTCGATTACCCTATAGCTATGCATGATTAGAATGAGCTAAAGGAATAGAAAGCCAAAGAAAAGGAATAATTAAACTCCACTCTTCAGCAGTTCTTTGCCAATGTCATCTAATACAAGAACTTAAACCGGTTAGGAAGTACATATGCCATTACCCTTTTCGATGTTTGGGAAGAGATATTGCATCACATGAAAGCGTTCGATGAAGGCCTCACCAATGATGAGTTGAAAGTAAAATATCTCAGTGTTGATGATATCTTGAAACTAGAAGAAGGAAGGGTGATCCTGGCTATAAAGGATGCCACTACTGCTAAAGCTGCTACTGAAGCTCCTACTGGTCCAAGTGCAACGAGCCACGCATAATCCCCACCTCCAAAATCCCAAAAGCATGCGGTAAAGATTCCATCAAATAAAGAGGCTATCTCTGAGGCCACTCAAGTTATTCGAGCTTCTGCAGCTACTACTTTAGTTGAATATGACATCCCTGTTTCCATCTCTTAGCCTATCCCGTCCTCCCCAAAAGAGGGTGAGATTAGCGTATCTTATAACGACTAGGAATTCTATCGCTTTGATTTGTGAAAATTTAATCTATTTTAAATATTCAGTTGATGGTTTTAATAATTGATAAATCTCTTTTGATTAATATCTAATGACACACAAATCATTTTTGAATTTGTTTAAAAAAATAGGTGGTTCGATGAAAAGCTAAAAATGTGACCGAAACCCACTTTTCGAATTTTGAATTTTTATCGAACGACAAGTTGTAGAAAGTTGTTGAAACTTTATATACATTTTAAAAAAATATTTAAATGATAGGTTCAGCTAAGAAAATATGTTATTTTGAAAGTATGAAAATAAATGAGTTAAATAGTAATAGTAAAAATTAATAAATATAAAATGTTTAAATAAATATGAAAAGATGGATATGAAGTTTGAGTATACATTTCATGGTACTTTAAGTGTTGAGCTTTACAACAAAAGACTTAAGCTTTTGAAAGTACATGAGCCACTCTAATATCCAACATATTTTCAAATGTTTGGTACTTTGATGGATTTGGAAATGACGACAAAGTTGAAAAAATTGTTCAAGGGCATTTTGGTCTTTAGCAACTTCATTCATTTATAAAAAGTAAGCTTCTTATCCCACTTTTTCATTTTTGGTTTTCATCTTCATTTTACACTTCTTAGCCCCATTTTTCCACTTTCTTTGACATTCTTAAATTTATAAAAATCATAACTTTAGTTTAAAAATCTAAGTACAACTTTGATCATCATCTCTACACTCAAAAGATTTGAACTTGAAGCTTGAATCTTGCATTTTTAGTGATTCGAGAAGGTGAGATAACAATCCTTTGTTTAGTATTTTGATGAAATAATAAATATTGTGAATTGGTTAGTAAATTTAATTTAATATGAAAATATGCTTATGATATTGATTAACATCCTGTCTTTATTGTTTTTTACTTTGAGTTGGGAAATTGTTCGCTGAATATAGAAGAGATAAATATACAAGTTATTGATTTCATCTTCTTCTCTTCTCCTAGTTCTTTTAAAAGTAATGAACATCCTCACTTTTAAACTTCTAAAATCGATATCTCCTAATCCACCAACTTTTAGCTCCAACTTCCTACATGAAAGTTGTTCATCTTCCTCTCAAATATTTTATAAAATAATCGCCTGTGTTTTCGTCGAGCATAGTGGTCGTGGTGGCTAAATATCAGTAAGTGATGAAATTTGAACATAAACTTGAAAAATAAATTATCTCGATCCAAGACGAATTAAGCAGCAACGTATGCGCTGTTGGGTATATGGGGTGGTGTATTATTTTTGGGGAAGTTTTGGAAAAGGTTAGAGATGATCGTTGGCAATCGTTTGAAGCTTAGGTTTACGTTTTTGGGGAATTTAGTTGGGATAAGTGGAGTAGAGGGTGGAATCGATTCTAGCTTGGAGAGACGCATCTGGTGGCTGGATTTGGGGTTAAGCGATCGACTATAGGGGATTGTGACTTGCTGTGCTCAAGGGGGAGTTTAGGACTATCGTTTTCGGTAGGAACAACCAAAGGTAGTACGGTGGATGGAAGTATGTTAAGCTTGTGGAGTGGGCTTGTTTGGCGGTGGTAGTTTGTTGATAGGTGGCAGAGTTTGGGGTGCATGTCTAAGGCATGCATGTTGGAGTACGGGAAGGTTTCGTAGTGGATTTAGGGAAGGAGATACTATTAAAGGCAGGTCAAGTTTGATGGTGTTGGGCTTATAGGCTTGGATTAGGGTGTGAACAAACTATCGTTTATTTGTTTAAGTTATATTAAACTAGGTATAATAGATTTACAAAGCTATAACTTGCTTATTTTTAATCCAATTAACCCATGGATTTTTGCGTTAGACTCTAAAACACTATAGCATAATTTTTTGATCGTTTAATGAAGTATAAAGTATTGGTAAAATTATAGTGATTGAATATAATTATGTTATTTTAAATAATAACATGATTAATTAATTATACTTCTTTGGTGATATCTATTTGGCAAAATAAAACACCACTCTGTTAAACTAAGTTGATTAAATTATTTTCGACATCATTCTGCCATAATTAAATTAATAGAATATTGATGACATCTGTTAGGCAGAATAAATCCCTATACTACAATTATATTAATATGGTTATTTATTCATATGCCAGTTAATTAATATGGGGATTAATTATGATTGGATAAGCGATGGATTAACTAGTGATTGTTGATTGTGGATTTTGTATACATATATGTTGCTTATGTAAATGCTAGTGTTGGCTTTGGAAGTTAAATTTCAGTAAAGGGTAGCCTGTTCAAGTACCATTGATATCACCAAGCATCTTTTCGAATTTGAAAAGCTATAGATTTAAATTAACATTCATTTTATAACAATTTTAGGCTACGTGTTTATAATAGTAAGTGATGTTTTAAAGTTTGTTTTTATTAATAAAGTTTTAAATTAAGGTAATTAATTATTAAAGATGTTTAAAGTTATCTAAATATTTTATTCAAGATGTTTAGAGATATTTAATTATATTATTAATGTTGTCTAAAATTATTTAAATTATATTATTAATATGGTTTAAGTTAATTAATTATTTTATTAATATGGTTTAGGTTAATTAATTATTTTATTAATTATGGTTTAAGTTAATTTATTATTTTATTAATGATGTTTTAAAAGTTAATTGATTATTTTATTAATGATGTTTTAAAAGTTAATTAATTACTTTGTTAATGATGTTTAAAGTAAATTAATTATTTATATTATGATGTCTAAAGGTAGTTAATTAATTTGAATAAAGATATGATAAATATTAAATTACTTTATAAAGAGTTTATTTATAGAAGATATTTTGCATAAAGAATTTTATAAAAGTGTTTTATATACGAAAAAGAGTTTTATTAATAGAAGAGGGTTTTATAAATAGAAGGGAATTTTATATATAAATTTTAGAGAATTATAAATAAAGTGTTATAAATTTATTTTGGTGGTTTGCAAAAGGATTTGAAAATAATGAATGCGTTTATAAAAAGGGATTTTTTATAGAAGGGATGAAATTTGTTTCTGATAAATAATCCATCTTAATTATGGTGGTATGGAAGCATTCTTTCCATACTTTACACCGAAGGAAAGTGGTTTGGGTTTTAGAGTAAGAAATGTTTCAAATAATATTTGTTTTGGCCATTTTAAATATAATTTTGAAATAGGAAATATTTCCTAAATATTTTATAAACATACTTATACCATTGTATAAGTATATTCGATGTCTTCTAAGTATAAAAAGTAAAATGCTTTGAGGATATACATATATAGGTGAGATAAGTATATGACTATTTTTGTAAAAAATTAAAGTGATTTAGTTAATGAAGTTTCAGTAGAGGCTTAGTGGATCCATATGGAATTAAATCTATGTTTGATTACTCATTTATTTGGTAGTTAAATAATCGACTATCAAATCTCGACCAATTTTTAACTCTATAAATATATAGAAGAAACACAAGAATTATAGGGTAGAATTATCTTGCGGTGATGCTATGCTGTACGTATAAACTCGTGTGTTCTTCTAGGACAAATGATAACGAAATCCGTCCACTTAAAAGATTAGAAGGTGATTTATGCTCTTATGTATTGTTTATATATTTCCAAAACAACTGGAATTGAGTTTACCGGAAACTTTTGAACGTTGGTTCGATGAGAACGGGATCGGATGGATACGAATTATTCGAAAACCACTTTGAACCAACTTAAGCGTTCGAATTGAAGACATCTTGAAGATGATGGAATCGAAGATCGAGATCTTTGAAATGCAAGGGCTACTTGCTACTAATCCTGAGGGTGATTCCAATATGGATGTTGTAGAAGTAGTGCGTTCGGCTTGTTCATATCCTGAACAACTTGTATGGATGAATGTCGGCGTTGCATTGTCACTTGGAGGGCAATGTTAGCATTCGAAGTAGGATTCCTATATAAAAAATTAAAATTTAGCCTCAAGCCTCAACAATCGAGAATGACTAAAATCAGGGGAGATATAGCAGGGCTATGTGGGTCACACCCATTAGGGTATGTCATCACCCTTCTAGACATATATGTGTGTGTGTGTGTGTGTCTTTATATATATTTATGGATTTGGTTGTGCATGAGAGCTCTTGAGTAAATGGTTGCAAGCAACTGAGATGATGACATATTCGATACTATCCAGTAGGGGTGCAAGATATTATTGTTGACCTCGGTACATTTTTTAGAGGTGTACTATGACAGGTGGCGTCTAGATGTCTTGTCATTGATGGAATCCATTCTCCAATAATTACCTTACGGACTTAATTGTGCCCAACTGTGCTGGAACGTGAGATGCAAGCATTCCAGCTATTTTATATATTTACTTTCAAACTTTAAACATTATTGTAATATCACTGTATTTTCTAGTAAACCTTTAGTTATCGTAGGGTAAAAACTCATCCATGTTTATGTGCGACATGGTCTTAAGAGATACCCTTATTTTGAAAGGTTTTATAATATTAAAAATCCATTTAATCATGTTTCTTAGCTGGTTTACCAGATCAATATAAACATTATTTTTTATAATGCTCGGATCAGCCCGAGCATATTTTCCAGTTAGCTAGACACTTCGGAGCTTCAGCATACGAGCTAGATCCTCTAAGACATATTTTTATATTTTATCTTATGTTGTTTGTTCGTGTCTGTATTTACCAGTAATTGTAAGTATAGGCTGTTATAACTGTCCAAGCTGAAGATAGATTAGTTTTGCTTTGATTGATGTGTGTATAGAAAAGTTCCTTTTTCTAAAGATCATTGGTATATTATTGATTATTCGTTATGTTATGAGATTCTATTATGTCTTTTCTTTTCTTTTACCCCAGAAATATGTCTTTTTGACACTTAGATGTTTGGCATATGAATACCTTATATGTATTAGTGTCTACTTCAGAGGATACAGAAAGCAGGTTGTTACAGTTGGTATCAGAGCAGAAGGTTAAGTGAGAACCTTGGCCCTGGAGGAGTAAACTCGTTAGAGATAGGGTTAGTAACGCTCTAAAATGAGTTTAAATGTATTATATATAAAAGCGCATATCTGTTAGTGCTTTAAAAATGTTTTATATTGTATTAATTGATTTGTTGAGTGGTTTATAGATGCTAGTCAATAAATATAACTAACGTTTTTATAAGGATCAATAAACACTTGATCAAGGCCAACCAACACAATATTCATTTTTAATTCGGTAAATGAAAATATTTTAACCTAGAATATGGTATATATATAAAAGAACGATTTTTAGAATTTACTATAATTATTTTTGATGTGCTTGGTTGTTAGAAAATGGTAATGTTCAATTATTATCATTTAGGATTTGTTTAGTCATAATCGTCCAATTTTGAGCATTGACTATTGTTTGTTGTTTTATAAGTAATTTATATTGAATATAAATACCATAACTATTATAGTATTATATATATCACATATATGTATTTTAATTTAGTTAATTAACCTTTAATAATTTATATCTAATTAAACAATTTTAATTAAATTATATTAACTTCGAAAAATCATTATATAAATACATGTACAGTTATGATATCTTAAACATTTTAAAATATCGTAACATATATCAAAATATATAATACATGAATATATATATATATATATATATTTCATTAACTAACTAGTTTAGTTAATTATTTGTTTTACTAATCTTATTACTAAATTTAATTTCAAATTAATTTATATTAGTTTTCAAACATTCTGAAAAAATTTATTATATTATAACTTTTATAGTGTATACATATATATATATGTGTGTGTGTGTGTGTTATTTTAAATTTAATTCATAAATTTTAAATTTCAAGAAATTTTGAAAAATAGCCCAAAGCTCAATTCAAATTGGGTCTTTTCTATTTGGGACAACCTTTGGGCTCCAATATCTCTTCAGGACAGGTCGGCAGCTAGGTAGGGCAGAGTAGTTGATTACCTAAATCCAATCCTTCGATGCTACATCTCTAAACACCCTACTATCTAGGCTGTAAGATTAATTAGTTAAACTTAACATGACTAATGTAAAAACATAGGCTATTGGACACTGATACCATTGTTGGAACCTAGTTAGGCTGTAGCGGAAGAAAAGAGTGAATTTTAATTTTATTTTACCGTTTTGGATTATTATTGGGCCTATGGAGTCTAAGTTATTTAGAGCATTTCTAATATTCTTTTAAATAAAATCATTATTTTGTTTATTTATATTACAGTTTTATATTATGTGATTGAAAGTGTATTATATATTTATACACACACATGTATTATGTACAGATATATATATATATATATATATATATATATGCATGCATGTGTACCTATGTAAGTTTTGACACACTCTTGTATAAGTGCTGAGATTTTATACTGCAACGAACATGTTAACCCCTTTAGTATCCAAATATATCATAAAAATGTATGCTTATATGCTTTAAATCATATATACAAAGTATTATAAACTTGCACACACATAAATTTACATACATACATACATACATACATACATACATATATATATTTATATATATATATATATATATATATATATATATATATATATATATTAAAGGTAAACGGGTTTTATACTGGCCCTACCAGATTTGAATAACTGAAAATGTAAAATAATTACAAGCAGCTAACTAAACACAACAAAGACCAAAATAATTAAATAAGGCTTTCAGCCCAATAAGCCCAAATACTAACTTAATTAAAACGCCATCTATTATCCAATCCAGCAATGTGAATGATGCTCATTCTTCTATTAACCATACCCTTAATTCCTACAAGAATCTCACTATGCTCCTCCTCTTGTTTTCAAAAATACGTTGGTTTCTTTCTATCCAAACAATAGTTTATATACACTTAAGAATAATAAGCATACGATCACCCCTCTCTGTCCTCCACCTCGATCTCTTAAAGATCTCAAACCATTATTGGCTACGATTAGTATTGCCATAATAAATACCTGCCTTTAAACGATTTGCTTTCCACGGCCTATATATAATCATACATTGAAAGAGAAGGTGATCTCTACTCTCAGGCAGATCATTACAGAAAGTACAAACATTATCACAATTAGGCCCCATGCCATCAGCTTGTCTCGAGTGAGTAAAGAGGTGCTTATATTTTCCTTAGAAGAAAGTTATCTTTTTCCATGCCCATACAGTTCCATATTCTTCTAAACCATGGAGAGTTCGGTCTAATATTGTCAGGATGTAGTGCCTTTGTAACAACCCGAATTTTAGTGGGTCTAGATTTTTCGCAAAAATGCTAAAACCCAAGCCCACTAAAACCCAAGTCGGAAATCTAGTATCCTACAAATAGGCAAAGTCAAATATATCAGAGCTCAATTTAATATCTCACAGCAGAATTTACAAAAATATAATAGTAAGTAAATACTCACCCAAATAATAACACTTTCTAAGCAAGTGTCATAAAGCTGAGAAGTCTCTGCCATCTACCTAACCTGTAGGATGTTATGAGGAGAGGGTCAGAATAAAAGTTCTGACGAATGAATAAATTATAAATTTTTAAGCTTAATTCTACATATACCGTTTTATTTCCATTTACTCTTATATTAGGTACACTAGGTTTATCATACTCTCGCCTATGTGCATGAATCGTACCCATCTACTCCTTAGTAGATAAAAACCTGATAACTGATATATATATATATATAGCTATTAGCCCAATGACCATATTGGTCCTAGGTACTACCTGTGGTGCCTTCCGTATCCTCCTCAAAAAGGGCTCCATCGTATTGGTTCGAGAGCATTCCGTAACTATATCTGTAAAGGAATGGTTCGTAAGGCCTATAATACATATGCTCCATCGTCTTGCTCCTTAGTTATATCTGTAAAGGAATGCTTCATATGGCCTACAATATAGATACTCCATCATCTTCCTCTGAGAGTGTTCCGTGGCTACATCTGTAAAGGACAGCTTCATAAGACCTACAATACAGATGCTCCACTACTTACTGTGAAAACGTAAATTGCGTTCGCACTAGTCTATGCCAGTGCTCGGACATCCACAATGTACCACGCAGTGCATATATTAAGGACTACATAATTATTTTGTCTACTATCTGAAACCCGTCGATAAGGTCTACCTTGTATGAAATTTAGTTAGGGATTTTCTATATATGTAAAGGACTTCTTTGTTAGGCCTACAGTATATATATTCTAGTTGGTCTGTCTCTTTTTCATCGTGGCTATGACCCCACACAGCAACCCCTCAACTAACCGAAAGACTTCTAAAAAGTTAAGTGGCCATGCCCTACTGCAAAATATTTAACATCCAAACGGCGATGCTCCTCATCCATTGTCTAGATAGTGAAAGAATCATTGGCATGGTTGTTTAACTTTAGTTTTCTCAAAATCGCTCTTGGTCTTGATGCTGGCCGATATCCACGTGCGACTACCCTTAAACTTACTTGCAAGTACTGGACATACGAATACCCTACTCCAAACACCAAGCCCTTCTGACTTCCTACAAAGGTCTGCTTTGTTAGGCCCAGAATGCAAATGCAGTCAAGGCATACTCTCTTGATGGAACACCTACAGACCAGCCTCTGGGGGTGCAGCCTCGTTAGGTCTACCCAAACGGCCATCCTAGAGTATCTCATGTCTAGTTGAAGTCTCCTACTTCCTTGAAGCCCAAAAATACTAAGTTGGACGTGCTTGTACATTCCTGAAATCCATGATGAACTGCTTCGTTACGTACTTCATCCTTTGGGCTACTTCAACGCATCTCAATTCTTTAATTGGACCCTAAGTATAATCTTTTAATTTGCGTTTAATTTACTTTCTTATTCTGTTAACTACTTATTTACCCTAATTAGCATATTCTTGCCCCCGTCTCACCTCTGTTGTGACACCCCACCTCTATACCCACGCTAGCCAAGTACACTACAGGGTAATGCCGTCAACTAACACGGAGAATAAGGCTGGTTAGGAGCTACCATCTATAGACTTGCTCTAACTGTCTATTGAATACATCGACAATAGACATACCAAGCAGGTCGACATATCCAATGAATACTTAAAACAAAACCATAGGTGGTTGGAGGATCTATCAGAACAGAATATAACAACTCAAAGGTAATATACATCACAGAACAGTAGATCATCATATACACATAATGATACATAACAGAGTATACAAACTGATACACGTCAAGTGGTACAGCAAACCACAATATACAGACGAATCCAAAAGAATACATATATCAGAGTTACAACAAAAAGGACTACACAAAAAGCTTTAACAAAAAGGGACAAGCTGGATAGTCCATGCGGAAGCAAAATAGGCTAAGTCTAAAAGCACCTAACCTGAAACATCTCGGTCTGACCCGAGTATAAAATACACGGGTCAGTCTAGCTAAACAAATCAGTTAGATAAACTGAATAACAATAACCTGCAAGGTCACAAAGTATAACAAATATCTCTAAAAGAGATAAAAAAATCATCTAACAAAAGATGAATCATAACAGAACAAGCCTCATATCATCGGCAACACAAATAAACAAAGGATATGAATATCCCAAAACAAGCCAAAAAGGCAAATAACAAATACCAATGAAGGTAACACAAGTTCCATAAGGTAATCGCTAATATATATCGTGCGGCTCAAAAAGACCAACACCGAAGGGCGATACTTAGGGAATATACATATCAATGAAACATCAGAAAATTTGCATGTGCTCAGTACTGTATAAACAAGGATCCATGAGCCCGAAGACTCCAAACCCCATATAACTTGAGCGGTCACGAATGACCAACTCCGAAAGCGATACAATAGGGCAACAAACCCGAAGGCACAAACCTGAAGGTGCAAACCCGAAGGCAACACACCCGAAGGCAACAAACCCGAAGGTGCAAACCCGAAGGCAACACACCCGAAGGCAACAAACCGTAGTGGTGAAGGTTCGAAGGCCGAGTACTAGACACCACTAACTGGCAGAATGTGTCATAACTCTCAAAAAGGAATCCGAAAAGTGGTAACGTGAGTCCCATAACCACTCTTTCGCACTAAACGGTTTACTATCCGTTAGTTAATTTCACACTCAAAGCAGTACAAAGTTTACCTCATCTCATCGGTAAACCAGACAAAAAGGCCAAAACGATCAATCGAATAGGTCGGGGATTAATCAGAAAGATAAACGCATGGATTCATGGTCCGTGTTTTACCTAACCATTTAATCTCCCTTCCACTCCGCTCGAAGTGCGAAATTGTGTGTGTGCGTTTTAAATAGAATTTATAAACTAGAGAAGAAAGCTTTTAATAAAATTTAAAAGATTATTTTTTAAAAACCCATGGATGAAGTCAAAAAGGAATCATCAAGGTCAAATATGCTTAAACAACTAATTGGAATCAACTTAGATCGATAAAAGTTGGAATCACAAACAAATAGGCACACTAGCCAAAACAGGGAAACAAGAGCAAGTCGGTTGACCGGACTTCCTGAGTCGCCGACCGAAATAGCCCAGAATGTTTCGGCTACGGCTTCGGTCGACCAACCAGAGAGTTCGGCCGAGCGAACCCCAAGTTCCTGCATTTTTCCACCCTATTAATTGAAGTGCAAACTCTCCCTATTCGCAACCGGTCGAGCAATGGACCTAAGGGCTTTTGCCAATCGATAACCCAGCCCCATTGGCTCTCCGATTTGCCACCAAAAACATGTTCAAACATCAAAGATATGATCTTTAAAGATTTAAACCCAAAACACTAAAAATTTGGATATTCACCAATTCAATCCAAACCAAAAGAAAGTGCACATAAACATGTGTTAGGAATTCATACTCAACAATCAAAGATAGTTATAGACAAAGATGTGAGATAAAAATCTCACCTTTGAACTCAAAAACAAAGATGAGAAGCCCAATTACAAAGATAAGATCAACCACTCTCCACTTCAACCCAACAAGCTTCAATCTAAGATCAAAACAAGTATTTTCCTAAGTTAGGTTTAGGAAACTTTCTGAAATTGAAGGAGAAAGAGTTGGAGAAGATGAAGAGAGGGCTTACCAATACCTTCTCTTTGATTTTGGAGCAAGAATTAAAGTTTGCAAAGAAGAACTAGGGCTTGGAATTTCTAATTCTTCTTCCTTTCCCCCATTTTCAGTTTTAGCTTGAGTTTTAGAAGTGAAAATGAGTGAATGGAAGGAGAGGGACCGAGTTAGGGTATTTAGTTAGCTAGTGGGCTGAACCCAAACCCAAAACCCAACTAGAAAAAGTAGCAAAATTCAACTTACTCCAAACATACAAAGCTTATACTCAAAAAGATCGCAAACGCCATTTTGAACTCAATGGAATTGGTTTCGAGCCCTAATTCGGCCGTTTGCAAAAAGTAACATTTCAGATCCAAAAATCCGACTAACGATGCTATATTTAAATAAAACATTTAAATATATAATCGTTAAATATGCGGGTTGTTACAGATCTCCCCTCCTTACAAAATTGCGTCCCTGCAATTCCTAGATACAATATTTGTAACAACTGCATACATACGTCATTCAAAAGAAAAGGAAATAAGCTTGAGATGAAAAGATATTCTCACCGTTGCCAAGCAAAGATAGAAAACCCGGATAAGATCGCTCGATAAACTCTATGGTTTCCCAAGTACAGTCTTTGGGGTTAGCGGACCATTGAGCTTTAACGAGCGGCACGTCCTTGCTCCAAAGGTGTCGCACCTCCGTGTCAAGTGCGCGAATAGGCTGCTGTACAATAGATAAGTCCGGTGAGATCTCAAGCTCTTGCAAATCAGGAGAATCGATAACAAAATCCGACTCTCGAAGACACTTCCGAAGTTGAGAGACGTGAAACACATCGTGAATGCCAGATAAATGAGCAGGAAGTGAAACTCTATAAGCCACATGGCCAATACGTTCAGTAATAGAAAATGGTCCTATAAAGTGAGGAACCAATTTCCCAGTCGTACTGAAGCGCATCACCCCTTTCAAAGGAGAAACACGAATAAAAACAAGATCACCAATTGAGAACTCGAGAGGCTTCCTACGGTTGTCTACGTAGGATTTCTGGCGGCTCTGTGCCTCTTTCATTCTCAACCGAATCAAATCAATCTTCTCAGAAGAATCACGAACAAAATCTAGGCCAAGAATAAGCTTCTCCCTAGATTCCAACCAACAAGAAGGTGATCGACATGGCCTTCCGTATAAGGCTTCGAAAGGAGCCATACCGATACTAGACTGAAAACTATTATTGTAGGAGAACTCTACATGAGGTAGGTGATCCTCCCAACTACCACCAAAATCAAAAATACAAATACGGAGGAGATCTTCCAAGATACGATTCACCCGTTCAGTCTGTCTGTCAGACTGCGGATGATAAGCTGTGCTAAAATTTAGCTTTGTTCCCAAAGCTTGCTGAAGAATCTGCCAAAAATGACTCGTGAATAAAGGATCACGGACACTCACAATAGAACTAGGAACACCATGAAGTCTCACGATTTCCTTGACATACAACTTAGCCAAATGCGAAGCAGTCCTATTAGACTTAATAGGAACAAAATGAGCAAATTTAGTGAGGCGATCAACAATAACCCAAATGCTAGAATGGCCCGATCTCGAACGAGGTAGGCCGTCAATGAAATCCATAGAAATATGATCCCATTTCCACAATGGAATCTCTAGAGGCTGAAGAAGACCCGAAGAACGCTGATGTTCGGCCTTAATACGCTGACAAGTTATGCAGTTACTCACATAACTCGCCACATCGCGCTTCATGTCTTCCCAATAATAAATACGATGCATATCGGCAAACATCTTACTACTACCAGGATGAATGGTATACTTAGAACGGTGAAAGTCATCCAGAATGTCATGTCTAAGTGCAAAATCAGAAGGCACAAAAAGACGGTTCTTCTTGCGAAGACACTCATGAGAATCAATGCTGAAATCCCGCAACGCCTCATCATAGGATCCAGACTCACTAAGCTGAATAAGATGCAACAAATCAGGATCACGCCGCTAAGCATCGGCAATACGATTCAACAAAATGGGTCGAGCCCCCAAACTAAATAATAGGATAGGAGAATCAGAAGATGAACCTCTATCATGAATTTCACAAAAAGATAGATTCTCAAGAATATCCCATTCGGCAAGCATCATAGAAACAACAGCAGAATGTTTGCGACTAAGCGCATCAGCAACAAGATTACCCTTACCAGGGGTATACTGAATATCAAAGTCATAGGAAGCAAGAAACTCGAGCCAACGTTGTTGTCTCATATTGAGTTCCTTCTGAGTGAACAAATACTTCAAGGATTTATGATCGGTATAGAGAATGAAGCGCTCGCCCAATAAATAGTGTCTCCAAAACTTCAAGGCAAAGACAATGGCAGCTAACTCAAGATCATGAGTGGCATAGCGAACTTCATTCGGACGTAGTTGCCAAGAAGCATAAGCAACTACCCGATCCTTCTACATAAGAACAGCACCGAGACCACTACCACAAGCATCGGTGTAGACAACAAGATCATGATTCCCTTCGGGAACCACCAAAATAGGAGCACTAGTGGAAGTTCCTTTAATGTCAGAAAGGAAGCTTCACACTTGTCGGACCAAATAAAACGAATGCCTTTCCGAGTAAGGCTGGTGAGAGGAAGCACAACATGGGAAAAATCCTTAATGGACCGACGGTAATAACCCGCCAATCCAAGAAAACTACGAATCTCATGTACATTCTCAGGCCTCTTCTAATACTGGATGGCTTCGATCTTTGAGGGATCGACAGAAATGCCATCGGAAGATACAACATGGCCTAAGAACTTAACCCTATTCTCCCAAAAATGGCACTTGGAGAATTTGGCTCTAAGATGATGGTGACGAAGAGTACTCAAGGCATTTCTCAAGTGATTAGCATGCTCAGCTTCAAACTTAGAATAAATAAGGATGTCATCAATAAACACAAGGACGAACTTATCGAGATATTCCCGGAATACTCGATTCATGAGGTCGACAAAGAAAGCAGGAGCGTTCGTCAAACCGAACGGCATAACGAGCCACTCAAAAGAACTATAACGAGTGCGGAAAGCGGTAAGAGGCATGCTATCCTCCGCGACTCGTAACTGATGAACACCCGTGGCAAGGTCGAGCTGAGAAAAGACCTTAGCACCACTCAACAAATCGAACATATCATCGATCCTGGGCAATGGATACCTGTTTTTGATAGTTAACTCGTTAAGCTTGCGATAGTCAATGCAAAGCCTAAGAGTTCCATCAGATTTCTTCACAAAAATGACCATGGATCCCCATGGAGAAAAACTGGACTGAATCAACTGCTTGGACTCAAGCTCTAAAAGCTGCTCCTTGAGTTCCTCATTTTCCTTTGCAGACATCCTCGTGGGAGGATGACTAACTGGCTGCGCGCCTGGAATGAGATCAATGTGGAACTCAATTGCCTGCTTGGGTGGCAAACCCGAAACAGATTCAAAAACATCGAAAAAGTCACAAGCAATAGGAAAACGAGATATATCATCATCACCTCGAGAATCAAGAGAATGTAAAGCCATTTCGGAATTATCCACATTCCGAAGAACAAGTGATAGCTGAGTAGGCGAATCCGGATGTCGAAGATATAAAATCCTCTCAGAACAAATAATCCTGGCATCGTATCTCACTAGCCAGTCCATTCCTAAAATCATATCAAATCCCAGACAAGAAATAACGTGCAGATTTGCACGAAAAGAAAAGCCACATAAAACAATCTCAACATCATCACAGAGCAAGCTAAGGGTCGCGGATCCACCAATAGGATTCGCAATCCTTAAAGAAGTAACCAAACAAGAAACATCCAAAGATAAATCATCGAAGAGCTTTTTCGATACGAAAGAATGTGAAGCACCCGTATCGAAAAGAACTCGAATACTATGGTCATGAAACAAAATATAACCTTCCAAAATAGATGGAGATATACCTTTGGGTTGAGAAGGACCTTCAGAAGCCTTAGCAGCATAAAGCTTGCTAGATTTAGCACCAGCCGGAACAGTAGGGCAAGTGGAAACTTCATGACCTTCCTTCTTGCAATAGCGGCAGAAGAGAGGCTTAGGTCAAGCTCGAATCATATGATCAGGAGAACCACAATTGAAACACTTCCGAATGAAAGGTGTTCCAACAGACTGAGGCTGAGAGCTAGAACCACTAGTCTTCTTCTTCCTAGAAGGAAAAGACCTGGACTTCTAAAATGGAAACTGCCTCTTGTTGGGGTTCTTGGAAACCTCAACATCATCACCACTATCACACTCCTTCTCGATGGTTTCAAAATGAAGTGCCGAATCAACCAACTCCTCAAAAGAAAGCTTAAGCTAGAGCAACAAAGACTTCTTAAGATATTTCTTAAGACCAGAGACAAACTTCAGATTCTTCTTATAAGAAGTGCTAATAAATTCAAGACCATACTTAGATAAAGCCTCGAATGATGCAACATACTCAGAAATAGAATATTTCCCTTGCTTCAACTCAAGGAAGCGATGGGTCAATAAAACTTTTTCAGATTCAGGAACGAACTTGAGTTCGAATCGTCCTCGAAACTGAGTCCAAGAAAGAGTAGACTCATAAATTTCTTCTACAAGAAGCTCATACCAATCAAGAGCACGCTCTTGCAATAAACTAGAAGTTACAAGAACTTTATCATGATCAGAAAGATCCATGCGAGAGAAAATACGCTCGCACGTGCGAAGCCAAGCTTGGACTTCAAGAACAGACTCGGAGCCTTTAAACGGATTTCCTCCAAGATGAGAAAAATCACTGCACAGACGTGCAAAGGCAGACTTGTGAGGTGGAGATACTCGAGGAGGAACTAGAGGCTGAGTGCTCCTAAAAAATTCCAAAAACTGATCGGCGGACATATAAACGCCATCCGGATGTGAGCCACTAGATTGCCCAGCATCCGAACGTCGTCCCCTGCCTCTTCCAGCCATACGCTGAAAGTAAGATAAGAACAAGATTATTCACAAGGTAGATATCACCAATCCAAATATGGAATACTATGGAACAAAAATGCACTCCTAGACGTATTCCCAATTTCTATCTACCACCAAAGGCAAAGAAGAAATAGAGACAAGATGATTCAAAGATTTGTATCACTTATTACACTTTGATGTATCGTAATATGTGTATCCACCTCTATACCCACGCTAGCCAAGGACACTACAGGTAATGCCGTCAACTAACATGGAGAATAAGGCTGGTTAGGAGCGACCATCTATAGCCTTGCTCTAACTATCGATTGAATACATCGACAATAGACATACCAAGCAGGTCGACATATCCAATGAATACTTAAAACAAAACCATAGGTGGTTGGAGGATCTATCAGAATAGAATATAACAACTCAAATGTAATATACATCACAGAACAGTAGATCATCATATACGCATACTGATACATAACAGAGTATACAAACTGATACACGTCAAATGGTATAGCAAACCACAATATATAGACGAATCCAAAAGAATACATATATCAGAGTTACAACAAAAAGGACTACACAAAAAGCTTTAACAAAAAGGAACAAGCTGGATAGTCCATGCGGAAGCAAAATAGGCTAAGTCCAAAAGTAGCTAACCTGAAATATCTCGGTCTGACCCGAGTATATAATACACGGGTCAGTCTAGCTAAACAAATCAGTTAGATAAACTAAACAACAATAACCTGCAAGGTCACAAAGTATAACAAATATCTCTAAAAGAGATAACACAATCATCTAACAAAAGATGAGTCATAACAGAACAAGCCTCATATCATCAGCAACACAAATAAACAAAGGATATGAATATCCCAAAAAAGCCAAAAAGGCAAATAACAAATACCAATGAAGGTAACACAAGTTCCATAAGGTAATCGCTAATATATACCGTGCGGCTCAAAAAGACCAACACCGAAGGGCGATACCTAGGGAATATACACATCAATGAAACATCAGAAAATTTGCACATGCTCGGTACTATATAAACAAGGATCCATGAGCCCAAAGACTCCAAACCCCATATCACTCGAGCGGTAACGAATGACCAACTCCGAAAGCGATACAATAGGGCAACAAACCCGAAGGCACAAACCTGAAGGTGCAAACCTAAAGGCAACACACCCGAAGGCAACAAACCTGAAGGTGCAAACCCGAAGGCAACACACCCGAAGGCAACAAACCGTAGTGGTGAAGGTCCGAAGGCCCAGTACTGGATACCACTAACTGGCAGAATGTGTCATAACTCTCAAAAAGGAATCCGAAAAGTGGTAACGTGAGTCCCATAACCACTCGTTCGCACTAAACGGTTTACTATCCGTTAGTTAATTTCACACTCAAAGCAGTACAAAGTTTACCTCATCTCATCGGTAAACCAGATCATAAGGCCAAAACGATCAATCGAATAGGTAGGGGATTAATCGGAAAGATAAACGCATGGATTCATGGTCCGTGTTTTACCTAACCATTTAATATCCCTTCCACTCCGCTCGAAGTGCGAAATTGTGTGCATGCGTTTTAAATAGAATTTATAAACTAGAGAAGCAAGCTTTTAATACAATTTAAAAGATTGTTTTATAAAACACGTGGATGAAGTCAAAAAGGAATCATCAAGGTCAAATATGCATAAACAACTAATTGGAATCAACTTAGATCAATAAAAGTTGGAATCACAAACAAATAGGCACATTAGGCAAAACAGGGAAACAAGAGCAGGTAGGTTGACCGGACTTCCTGAGTCGGTCGACCGAAATAGCCCAGAATGTTTCGGCTATAGCTTCGGTCGACCGACCAGAGAGTTCGGTCGACCGAACCCCAAGTTCCTGCATTTTTCCACCCTATTAATTGAAGTGCAAACTCTCCCAATTCGCAACCAGTCGAGCAATGGAAATAAGGGCTTTTGCCAATCGATAATCCAGCCCCATTGGCTCTTCGATTCGCCACCAAAACATGTTCAAACATCAAAGTTAGGATCATTAAAGTTTTGAACCCAAAACACTAAAAATTTGGATATTCACCAATTCAATCCAAACCAAAAGCAAGTGCACATAACCAAGTGTTAGGAATTCATACCCAACAATCAAATATAGTTATAGACAAAGATGTGAGATAAAAATCTCACCTTTGAACTCAAAAACAAAGATGAGAAGCCCCATTGCAAAGAAAAGATCAACCACTCTCCACTTCAACCCAACAAGCTTCAATCTAAGATCAAAACAAGTATTTTCCTAAGTTAGGCTTAGGAAACTTTCTGAAATTGAAGGAGAAAGAGTTGGGGAAGATGAAGAGAGGGCTTACCAATAGTTTCTCTTTGATTTTGGAGCAAGAATTCAAGTTTGCAAAGAAGAACTAGGGCTTGGAATTTCTAATTCTTCTTCCTTTCCCCCATTTTCAGTTTTAGCTTGGGTTTTAGAAGTGAAAATGAGTGAATGGAAGGAGAGGGACTGAGTTAGGGTATTTAGTTAGCTAGTGGACTGAACCCAAACCAAAAACCCGTCTAGAAAAAGTAGCAAAATTCAACTTACTCCAAACATATAAAAGCTTATACTCAAAAAGATCGCAAACGCCATTTTGAACTCAATGGAAGTGGTTTCGAGCCCTAATTCGACCGTTTGCAAAAGGTATCATTTCGGATCCAAAAATCCAACTAACGACGCTATATTTAAATAAAACATTTAAATATATAATCATTAAATATGCGGGTTGTTACATCTGTCTATTGTGAGATTTCCATTTATTTAATAGGGAATGCTGTTGGTATGAGCTACATCATTATCTTACTTATTTAACTTAAGATAAATATTAAGTTCATTAAAATAAGCCTCTTTTATCATTCGTGCTTTATTTTCTTATTGAGTTAATATAAATTATTTAATAAGCTTCTACCACTATTATTGCTCGTCAATTTATTCATAGTCTCGAAATAAGCTTTTTTGTTCTTATTACTTAATTATAACCTATGTTATATTTCTACCAGTAATTGTCATTTTCTCTTCTTTTATAGTCCGTATATAATTCCAGCATTTCTTTTCTGTTCTAGTCTGCCTTATTTTATTATGATATAGAATATTCTTTTATTCTCTTATATAATATAATTCACCTATCATAATAATTATCTTCTTAAATAGTCTGCGCAGTGAATGCAGACCTAGGTTCATAATCGTTTACAGCTTCAAGTTCTAATCTAATAATTTACTTGATTCATTCATATTTTGCTTTATTATCTTCTATTCTAGGAAGTAATTCTATTTTATTTGGTTGCTTATAAAAACTATATTTAAAAATCCACTTTCATATTTTAATATTAAATAATACTATAAACAATAATCCATAACTACTAGATATTTCTTTTACTATTTTGGAATGGTGTAAAATATAGTGGTTTCTCTATTTTACACTAATTCCCTTTTTCTTTCTTTTATTCCAGTAATTACGTTCATTATTTTTTTTTAAATATTAAATTATAAAAACTTATCATATTTTCTAAACCAACCATTTAACCTTTTATTTACTCCCAAATCCAGTTATTAGATTAACTAACTTTTCTCATTTTAAAGTAACTTATTACAGTAATTCCATTCCTCAAACTTTTATTACTTTACATCTTATTTCCTTAATTTTAGTATTCTTGATTATTTAATCCATATTAAAGTTTAATCTGTTTAAATCCATATGTGAAGAAAGAAGAGAAAATAGAAGAAGAATGATGCTTGCATAGAAATCCAAAACATAGAAACAGATGTAAATAAATACTAATACTGTAAATAAACCGTAAATTCCTTATAGTTCATTATAACTTAATTAATAGGATTAATTATTGAATAAAATTATCTAATCATGAATTTAATGATAATATATCTTAAACTTAAAAGATATATAAATAAATCCACTCACCTTGCAAGCTTTCCAAATCTCCCTGTTTTTATTTTAGATATGTCCCTAACATATATTTTCACCTCTCTTGTAATCCCTATTAGGAATTACAAACGACATATTTACAGATCCATATTATTAGAAAGAGAAAAGGAAGTGATTGGATTAGAAATGGAAAATAAAACTTAGATCTAGGGTTTTACCTTCGACATAGCCTTCTGATTTAAACCAATTCCTAATTCCCTAATTAATTCTATTCCTTTTCTATTTAGATCTAAATTCGTTTAGATTAGATCTAAAATTTTGTTATTAACAAAGTGTAGAAGAGATTAAAAAAACGGCAGAGCTTCTATAGGCAAGAAAAAAATAATGAGAATAAAAACGAGGCTCTGCACCTATACTTATAGTAGTTCAAATCAGTGCTAACCATTAGATATAAAACCCTAAAATCTAAAGCATACACTCAGTCTATGGACATTAAATTAACATGTTTTCTTTGCATTTGTTTTTATTTTAAATTAATTCTCCAACAATCTTTTCATTAACCACTTTCTCCTTCTCTCTTGCAATCTATGGAAACATATATTTTTAAATATGATGTTTCTTTTAAATAAGATTCCCCTGTTAATCATCTAGTTAATAGATTTCATATATACCTAGAATTAATTTACTATCCAATCAATCTCTGCCCGCACTTTGATTTCTTACCAAATTAATATACAAATCAACACCATATTAATTCGCCACATATATGCATATTAATTTATTTTATTCCCTTAATTATTGCATGCATATATTCTATAATTGAATTTTGAATCACAATCTTAATTATATATGTTATCATAAGTCTCCATGTTTATTAATTATCAATTGATTGATTGCATAAATTTCTCTTCCTCCATTTTATTCTCTTGCACTAACATATATGTTTCTAATCATATCAATTAGTTGCTACAATACACATTCCCTTTCTTTTCAGTTCCTGTTAATTAATCACCTCTACTAATTAATTGAATATTAATTTCCCTTTTAAATAAACACCGTCAATTAATCCTCTCTATTAACTAATTTTTATATTACTTCCCACTAATTTATTTTTTACAAATATATATATATATATATATATATATATGTATATGTATATGTATGTATATATATATATATATATATATGTATATGTATTCCAAATAATATTAATTAGTTGCCCAATTTACAAACATTTCTTTGTTCTAAAATTTCAAACTTATATAACTTAATTAAATTATTTGCATATGTAACTGTAATTCAACAGGGGGTGTTACATCCCCCTCTTAGGAAATTTCATCCCTGAAATTTGATAAGGGTTCAATTATGTAATTTTTCATATTAATCACATCCATTTTGTGTACATCCAATTTTGCAACAATCCATGCATAGTGCAAAGTGCAACACATCTTAAAATATATGCATGTACAAGAATTTCTATGCAGTACTTCCCATGTGAATGCTTTTTCTTGTAGAAATTCCTTATAAAACATGATAAACACATCCTAAATATACTTGAAATTTTTATAGGAATGTAATCTTTTGAAAACTCAAAACATTTTTCATCAAATTTTTCCCATACTCCTACTGAATAGGAGCATAGTTCAACGAATTTTACGTCCAAACCTACCACACAACTTTTAATTTTCAAATTCTAGAAAATTATAATTTTCCAAATTTGATTTCTTATGTCAGAATGACGGTAGAAAACGGAAAAACATCACATTTATCCATTTTACGTTTGCGTATTTCTCTCTCCGTACTTGGAACTTACGCCGCTATCCTATAAAATCTATATATTCTTTCTCAAGCACAGTTTACATAAGAAATAATTTTATTTTCAAACTTTTCCCCAAGCTTAATGTAGCGTCCTGCCTTTTCGTATGCTTTAAATCGACGATAAACCACACACGTCAGACTTAAACAATACAGAAGGGCGGATTATTATGGGGAAAATAAGAAAAAGAAGAGAAAGATATGAAAACAAAATAGAATCTTGCAGCGGAAAGATAAAATATAAAAATCAAATGTACAGTTCATGAAGCTGTTTTACGAAAACATTTGATTATACTTATACAATGTATCATGGTTACACATACCAAAGAATAATAACAATGCAGCGGAAAAATTTATTGTAGTGGAATAATATAGTAGATAATAGTAATACAATTATTCGTCTTCGTCATCCAGAATAAAATCTTCAAATCCTGAAATGCTCGGACTAACCCGAGCGAATTGAAAAGACAAGACACTCGAGTCAGAACTAAAAGATCTTATGTAAGTTAAATCAACGGTAAATAAATATGAGTATAAACGGCGTCGCAAATGTTTACGGGATTTGACATCTCCTATCCAGTGTCTAACGTAAGTGCAGTAACTCAAGAGATGCTTGGGATTCACATCTCCTAAGGATCCGTTAAACTATCTACTACGTAGTAATATACGCTATTATAATAGTGTCTAAAGTAAAGTATAATATACTGAAAATAGCGTTAAGGGGTTACCCATATAGACCTTAACACACTTTTATATTCCCATAGTCTATACAGTACCATAATCTCACCCGTACTAGGAGTCGTCAGAGGGCACTCCATAAGTATGGTACCAAACAAAATCGTATAAGGCACGCTAGGGTAGGTGACACGGCACAACTAGGCAATGCCAGGATAGATGTACCAATTGCTATCCGGGCTGGTGGTAACGCATAGCCGCAGCTACCACCCACCTCGAGCCACACCCCCAAATAAAAAAATCAAAATTGGCCACCGAATCAATCCAAAAGTCAAAGTATAATATCGAACGGATGTGTCCGATCAAAGGTGCTACCTCACTGGCCCAAGAATCGATCCTATTTTAGCCACCTTATGCCAACTCATATGAGTCGGGTCCACTATTCACCTCAAAGGAAACGCCGCCACCATCCTACTTCATTCTGGAATCTCCACCGCGTACACGATTGTTAAAGTGGTTTTCGGAGTTGGCAGAGAGTATGACAACTTTCAATCCCGGTCTCTTCAACAACCAAACGTTATTATAACACCGCAGTCATTTTAAAATAATTATACTTCGAAATAGAATAAATATTCATTTCAAAACCATATAAATACGATATTATTTCAATTTTAAAACCCAAATCAATATGATATCAATTTTATTTCAAATATATCCTTTTTCCAAATCATAGCACTCTCAAATCTGTACTTCAAAAACAAACATTTGAAATTTTAACACCTTTAAAACATAATGCTATGAAATTCATAACTTTGAAACATTTCAATTACTATAAACATTTCAATTTCAATATATTTCAAGGCTTTAAATATTCCAAAATCTCAAAACTAGATTTAATAATTTCGATTCAACAATTAAATTACCTATTATTAAGTTTTGAATATTTTATATAATAAACCCCTTATTATTCAAATAAAACTCAATTTACAAATAACTAGATATTGCCTTCAATTCATTATACTTGAAATAATCATTAAGTTCATATAGACCCAAAAATCAAGTTATAATAATTATTCCTTTTAAAAATTCCAATTTAATAAATTTCACATCAACCCTATTGGTTTAATTCTTAAATAAATTAAATTTCATAAAATCTCAAATTTATCTAAATTTCAAATCAAATTTTATTCGAGTAAAATTCTTAAATAATTTAATGCACATCCATTTTATATTTTATCTTCCAAATCATAATTTATTTAAATCATTATAATCTCTATATAAAATTATGATTTAAATACTTAACCGTATTTATTTTAATAAATCAAACTTCATTTCTTAACTTATTGTCATTTAACAGATTTATACATAGCTTAAATACATGAATTTAACTATATATATATATATATATAATATTTTTATATAATGTCAAAAAGAATCAATATTTATTTAAACCGTATAATTCTATCCAAAACCATAGAAATCATTTTCAATATATATATATATATATATATAGAGACCACCGGTGTCTGTATATAATTTTCTATCCTATGGTCAAGTGATATAGATATTTATCTTTTCAATCCGCAATTTAAAATAAAAATACGGTTATATATTATTTCAAACCGCAATCTCGAATTAAATAAAGTGCATAACAATTTGCAGTTTATAATTATGTAAAATACAACATCCATTCATCCAATATCAATCATCAACCATTAATCACAATCATCATCCAATTCAGTCAATAGCATCAATACATACGGATAATAAACAACAGGTATCAACTAGCAGTTTATATTCAAAAATGAATTAAATGAAAATTTAACTGGTAGTTTATATGCAATAAATATATTAAATAACAATTTAATTCAATTACATTCAATTTAACTGAGATGATGATTAAAAATACGCCAAATAGTCATAAATAAGTTTCTAATCACATCCTAAATAAATTTAACAAAGATAAGAAATTTTAAAAGTTGTGAGTGGGTTAAAACACTCACCTTTTGAATTTAAATTAAATTTAAATCCAATTTAAACCAAAAAAATTGACAGTCTCAGAATTCGTCTAAACTAGTGCCAAAATGTTCAAAATTTCAATATGACCCTAACAAAAAAAACCGCGTGTGAATTGGTGTTCGTATGTGAAAGATATAGCGATGAATGTGTTTGAATTTCAATTATAAAAAAAAGGAACACTTTACCCCCATGCCACGTCACTCCTCTATCATCCTCCAGTAAAGAAGAAAACACACACGCAACCAAGATTTTCAGCCACCGTTCCCCATGATCGTACCTCCCCATGTCGTCGTCGCTCGCCCTCTGACACACGCGCCACCTCGCCAGAGTTCCGCCCACCGCGCCTAGGACCCACAGCCACGAGACACCCCCTTCGATCGCCACCATCGACCGTGCAATGAACAGCAGCCGCCACAACTTTAAACCCTAATCGAATTTTTCTGGCCGATCCAACCGTCAAAACGCAGAACGAACACCACTGATGCACTCCCCATCGTCCACTCTGCAATACCCAAAAATGGTTCGACGATCCGACAACGTTCATCGACGCGCGATGAACGGTCGTGAATGGTTCTTCAATTCTCGGAAAAACAGTGATTCAAAACCAAAAATGAACTGCAGATCTGAGATGCGTACATCGAGAGCTTCGATATATAATTTTTCTGAATTTTTTTGAGGAGTTTGAAATTTCACTTGGATTTTTGAATTGCAATTGGATTTAGGGTTTGCAGCCATTGGAAAGAGGAGGAGCTGATGGAATCGTACGCACAGACAAATGAGAAATAGAGGTAGGCTAGGGTTTATATAGGAAAGGTTGAAATAGAATAGATGGACCCGATTTATAAACGCGTTGAACGATGAATGGCCCGAAAAGCCCGTTCTGACTCCGGAACGGAATTGAGTCAACACATATATCAAAATAGATGTTTAAAAATATTTTAAATGCAATGGAAAAGGTTTCAAGTTCATATTCCATCATCTGAAGAAGTTATGCTAAAATCAATATTTTTTCCAATTGATTTCAATTTAATTTATTTCAAGGCGTTTCGAGTCTGTGCGATCAAACGACAAGCCCGATCGCTATGAAACATGAAATCCTATAATAATTCACCGTTACGGATCCGATGAAACTAGTTTCGTCAAAATCCAAGTCAGTGGCCAAAATGACTATTTTTGTATTAATTAATTAAATAAATTAATTAACTAATTATATCAAATTTTCAATTCTATTCTTTAATTCGACCAATTTCAACATTTTAAATTTCTTAATCATTTACAATGATTTAAACAAATTTAAATGTCAATTTAACGTTGATTCGTTCATCAATTTCAGCGTTAAATTTCATTTTTCTTACATTCAGAAATTATAAATTAAATAAATTTTATCCATTACTATATCTAGTTTCAATTTTAATAATTTATGAATTATCGCTTGAAATCTCAGTAAATCCGTAACGACCCATAAATTTTGGTAAATAAATTTGGTTAATTAATGAGATTTTGTAATTAAATTTTTGTAGAAATAATAAAGGGGATGAATTAGTATTGGAATGAATAAAAAGTTTGAAACCAAATAAATTTATTGAAAACATTTAATAGTAATCAATGTATATATTAGGCAATTGACAATTTATGGATTTGTTAAGATTACAAATACTGGTTGAGTGTAGATAGGGATATTTTGTAATTAATTAAAGTAAAAAAGAAATGTAAATGGTATACCTTGGTTACAAAATTTATTTATGGAAATGATGAAAATATGAATTAATTAATGTACGAATTATTTTATAGTGGGATAAAATGTAAATTAATGTAATAAATATAATACAGGTTGATAAGTATTCATAATGGTTGTGTTGATGTTAAACGTTACTTTAATGATTGTAATATAAAATAACGGAAGTGGAAATGGAAATTTATAGAAACGTAAACTTATTTTAAGGTGGTAAATTGGAGAATTGGGAACTTATTTCAAAGGTTATATTTATTTAAGGAAATAATGCATATTAAATTACAATTTGATTTAACCAATGCAAATTAAATAATTAAAATAAATTGTAGTTGGTAACTAAGGAAGAATCTGAGTAAAATTTAGCATTGGAGATAATTATAAAATTTTACCCATTCATCTAATTTATTTAATTAAATCTAAATCAATGGAAACATTGTTGTTAATAATAGTCGTAAGTGAATTTGAATGTTAAAGGGTAACAATTATTTAGGTTAACTATTTCTTTAGTATGTTGCATAAAATTTGAAAATCAAATTTGAAATTTAAGAAAATTAGGTAGTACGTTATTGGGAAATAAATGTAATAAATACGTTAATGAAATGTATTATGATTCAATGTTATTTATACCCGTAAACTGACTATTTATTGAATAGCTAGATTTTTGAATCAATAAACGATTTATTTAGGTTTCAATTTTGAATTAATAACATTTAATGGGGAATCAATTACAATTAATTGACTTAAATTATGCAGTAATCGTATATTTGATTTGTCATTGAATATGGTTAATTTATAAGATGTAATTTATGATAAGCCTATTTACTTTATGAAGTTTGTTTGATTTAAAGATTTGGAAGCAAGATTTATTATTTGGATTGAAGTGTAAAATTCAATAAATTGAATTTATTGAAAATAAATGAAATTCAACATTTATTTTTACGTTAATTGAAACTAGATGTAATGGGAGAATATTGTTATAATAGATTTTGAATCAAATATTGATTTCGTCAGGGGTAATAAAGAAAGTACGTTGAATACAAGAATGGAAATAAAGATTTACAAAATTTTGAGATTCGAACTATAATAATTGGATTTAATTGCAATAAAATGAAATTTAATATTTAAATATTATGTAAATATAAATTTAGATGAAATTTGGAGATATTTACGTATTAGAGTATGAATCCAATGGTAGTCTCACCTATTGGATACTAATAGACTGAATAATTGAATGAAAGTCAATTAAAGGGAATTATTGCAAATTTAATTTATAATTTGTGAATATAATGAAATTGAAATTTAACGATAAAATGAATAAATTTGTTAACTCTAAATTGACATCTAGATTTGGTTTAATTAATGTGAATGATTAAGAAAATAAAAGTGTTAAAGATTGTCAATTTCAGAATTTAAATAGGAAATTTGATTTAATTAATTAGTTTTAATTTATTTAATTAATGTAAAAATAGGCATTTTGGCCACTGACTCGGATTTCGACAAAACCAGTTTCATCGGATCCCTAACGGTGAATTATTGTAGGATTTCAAGTTTCGTAGCGATCAGACTTGTCGTTTGATCGTACGGACTTGAAACGCCTTGAAATCGATTTAATTGAAATCAATTTGAAAAATATTGATTTTAGCATAACTTCTTCATACGATGGAATTTGGACGTGAAACTTTTTCCATCGCGTTCAGAATATTTTAAAATATCTATTTTGATATATGGGTTGATCCAATTTCGTTCCGGAGTCAGAAAGGGCTTTTTGGGCTAATTATCGGTTAGCACGTTTATAATTCAGATCCATCTGTCTATTCCATATTTATCTATAAATACCCTGCTAAACCCTAGCCTCCGCCTATTCTCATTTGTCTACGCGTAAAATTGCATCAGCACCTCCTTTTCTTCCAATGGCTACAAACCCTAGATCCAATTTCAATTTCAAAAATCAAATCCAAAGCCTAAAATTCAAAGTCTTTAAAAAATTTCAAAAAAATATATGTTGTAGATCTCATTGATACGAATCTACGCATGGTTTCTGTTTTGCAATTCAGGTCTGAATCAACCGGAAAACACGGTCAAAGTTCGAGTTGGGGGTATTCAATCAAGTCAGCGATTGGCGAAATTAAGATATGGGTTTGATAGAGGTTGTGGGGGGAAGCTTATGGTGGTGGTCGTCGGAGTTGAATCGATCTATGGCGGCGGCAATTGGTGGATTTGAGTTCGAAAACCCTAAATCTTGAAGCGACGGTGGTGTCGAATAGGGGGGACCGAACGACATGGCTTTTAGGGCGTGGGTACGTACGGTGAAGGGGAGGCGACTGGTGGCGGAGGCGTTGGCTACGGTGGTCCAGGGAGGGGGAATTTGGTGGTCAACACTGGGTTTCTGAACGACATGGGCGTGATCGGCTCCTGTAAAAGAGAAGGATGAAGTGTTTGATGACGTTTAGGAGGACGTGTACGTTTGTTTTATTTTATTCTATTTTGTAAATTTAAATTTTGAATCTTCTAATACGAATAACTCTCACATGCAACTCCGATTTACGCGCGGTTTCTTTTGTTAGGATCGTAATAAAATTCTAGACATTTTGGCGCTGGTTTGGATGGATTTGGAGACTGTTCAATTTTTGGGTTTAAATCGGATTTAAATTCGATTTAAATTCAAAAAGTGAGTGTTTTAACCCACTCACAACTTCTAAGATTTCTTATGTTTGTTAAATTGATTTATGATGTGCTTGGAAATTTTTTATAGCTGTTTGGCATATATTTCATCATTATCTCGATTAATTTGGCAATTTATTTAATTTACTTGTTATTTAGTTTAATATTGCATATTACTGCCAGTTAAATTTATTTATTTTTGAATATAAAACTGCCAATTAAATTGTTATCTATTTATTTATTGCATTCAAAACTGTTAGTTAAATTTGTTATTTATTTATTGCATTTAAAACTGCTAGTTAAATTTGTTATTTATATATTGCATTTAAAACTTCCAGTTAAACAGTTATTTAATTCATTATTGAAAAATAAACTGTTAGTAATTAATTGTTATTTATTGATATGATTGTTTAAATTGGATGATGATTTTAATAAATGGTTGATGGTTGATATTGGATGAATGGATGTTGTATTTTATATGGTTATAAACTGCAAGTTATTATGCATTCTCATTTCATTCGGGATTGCGGTTTGAAATGATATATAACCGTAAATTTTAATTTAAATTGCGGATTGAAATGATAAATATCTGTATCACTTGACCATAGGATAGAAAATTATATACAGACACCGCGGTATATATGTAAAAATTATTTTTAAAATGATTTCTGTGGTTTTGTAAAGAAATATATGAGTATATAGATATTAATTTTTAAATATTTTATAAATGCTATCTTATTATTGAAGTTAACTATGTATAAATTTGTGTTGAATTATAAAATAAGCTAAATAATGGAGTTTGATATCTTTATAAAATATGGCAAGTATCTGTTTAAAATTTCTATTGTATATAAAGTTTATAATAACTCAAATAAAAGTAGGGTTGAAGATAAATGTGAAGATGATTTGAATTAAAGTATTTAAGAATTATCTTCGAAAAATTTGTTTGAAATGTAAATAAATTAAGATTTAAAGGGTATGATTTTATAACTTGATTTTGATTTGAGAATTTAAATGAATATCCAATTGATTTAAAGAATATTATCAAGTTAATTTAATTAAAAAGAATCCTGTTATTGAAGTTTAAGGGTTTTACTTAATAATATTTGTTCTATTAAGTATACATTTCAATTTTTAAATAATAGGAATTGGATTTGATATATATTAAATTTTCGAAGAATCCATTTTGAAATAGTGGGAAATTTAAAGATTGAAATATATGAACTATAAAGTTGTGAAATATAGAATATTTAAGCTTTGAAATATATGGAAATTAAAATGGTTTATTTGGAGGTTCAAATTGATATTGGGAATTTATTGTGAAATTTGAAGAAGCTGTTTACTTTATATAGTAATATAGTATTTGAACCATTAAGTATTGGAAGCTGTGTTTCAAAGCTATGGTTTCAAGGTATATATATTTGAAAAATATTATGATTTTGAGAAAGAGGTATTTATAAAATAAAAATGATATCATATTGATATGGTTTTTAAAAATATTAATGATATCGTATCTATATGGTTTGAAAGAGATATTATATTCTGGTTTTAAAGTATAAATTATTTTGAAAAACCGCGATGTTATAATAATGATTGGTTGTTAAAGAGACCGGGATCAGAAGTTGTCATACTCTCTGCCAACCCCGAAAACCACTTTAACAACCGTGTACGCGGTGGAGATTCTAGAAAGTAGGATTGTGGCGGCGTTTCCTTTGAGGTAAATACGTGGACCCAACTCCCGTGAGTTGGCATAAGGTGGCTAAAACAGGAGCGATTCTCGGGCCAAGGGGGTTAACGCCCTTTATCGGATACTCCTCTTCGATATTATACTCTGACTTTGGATTGATTCGGTAGCCACTTTTGATTTCTTTGATTTTAAGGGGGAGTTTGTCCGAGGTGGGCGGTAGTAGCTACTACGCGTTACCACCAGCCCGGATGCGTAATTGGTATATCTACCTTGGCATTGCCTAGTTGTGCCGTGTCACCTACCCTATCGCGCCTTGTACGAGTTTATTTTTGTGTCGTACCTATGGATTACCCTCCGGTAGCCTCCCGATCAGGAGGTATTATGGTACTGTATAGACTTATGGCATTATTTGTGTTAAGGGCTATATGGGTAACCCCTTAACGGTATTTAAAAGTAAGTTTATTTTAGAATTAGACACTATTATTATAGCGAAATATACTACATAGTAAATAGTTTAACGGATCCCTAGGAGATGTGAATCCCGAGCATCTCTTAAGTTACTACACTCATATTTATTTCTGTTAATTTAACTTACATAATATCTTTTAGTTCTGACTCGAGTGTTTTGTCTTTTCAATTCGCTCGGGTCAGTCCGAGCGTTTCAGGATCGAAGACTTTATCTCTGGAGGACGAAGACAGAGATTTCTGTTGTTATTATTTATTATATTCCACTACACTCATATTTTTCCGCTGCATTGTTATTGGTATGTGTAACTCTGATAAATGTTGTAAGTATAATCAAATATTTTGTAAAATATCTTTATAAACTGTATATTTGATTATTATATTTTATCCTTCTGCTGTGAGATTCTATTTTGTTTTATTTCTTTCTCGTTTTTCTTATTTACCCTATAACAATCCGCCCTTCCGAACGGTTTGAATTGACACGTGTGTCGATTTAAAGCGTGCAAAAAGGCAGGATGTTACAATGTGGTATCAGAGCTTTGGTTTAGCGATAAACCTTAGCTTTGTGGGGTTTGACTCTTTATTAATAGGGTACTAAAACCCTATGGGAGTTGCTGAGCGTATATATGAGAGAGCGTATTTGTTAGTGTTATAGAAAGGTATTAATATTGTGTTAATCTGTTCCGTTTTGTATTTATAAATTTGTTTGGTGCATGGGACGCTGTGACATCAATAGGGATTTCTAAACACTTAATAGGACAAACTGACATAATATTTGTTTTAATATAGGTGAATGAAATAATTTTGCCTATTATATTTTCTATATATAAAATAAATTTTTATAAAGATTATATTTGGCTGCAATATATTGGTTGTTAGGAATAAAATTTATAAATAATAGGTAAAATAAGATTGAAAAAAAAATCAATGAAATTTGAAAATTTTAGAACTTAAGTTTCAGGGTTTTGAAATTTCTTTTGAATGATTCTGAAATATAATAATAATAATATTAAAAGAAGTATTTTCGGATATGTATTTCAATATAGTATGAAAGAAATGTTTTAAAAGAAATTTTGGAAAGATAAAGTTGTACTCCCCTCTCTGTCGCTGGAAAATAATTTCGGTGATGAGTGCACGCATCATCGACTTTCATTTTCGAGTTTCGAAGTGGTAAGGCCACTGTAGTAGTTTTACTACAGATTTATTCTTGATAAACAGAAATAAATTTTTAATTTGTTTTAAATATACTTGGATATAGATAAGTTGTAAGTATATTTATTTATTATTTTAAAATAATTTGAAATTAAACCCGGTATTTAATTCTTAAGTTTCCATTTATTAATAGTTTAATTAATGTAGTGAAACGGAATTTAACTAATAATTGAAACCCTAAATATAATAAGAGATTTAATGCTAGGTTATTAATGGTATTAAAGGAAACTTGAAATTTGTAACATATGAAACAATGAGTAATATTATTGAACATTGAATTTAATTAAAGGATGAGATAAAACTTGTATAAGTTCATTTGCATTTTCTTTAACATATATAACTTACCAAATATAACAAGTTGAAATGTTTAATAAGAAATGTAATGGAAATTGTACAAGTGAAAGTATGTACTGAAGTATTTATAAAATTTAATATAATAGAAATGTAAGCGCTAAATAAGTAAATGAAATTTGAGAAATGAATGTAATGTAATGAATAGAAATAGAGCAAAATAAATAAATAAATAAATAAATGAAACTGTAAGAAATAAATGAATATAATTGCGAAATGCATAAATGGAATGCAATAAAAGAAACTTACATGACCTGAAGAAATGAAAATGGATAGAACTAATAAGAATAAACTAATCGTTGTTGTTGTTTGGTTTATGGTTGTTTGGGTAAGGATACTTTAAGAATTGAATGGATGAATGAATAATCTATTTAGTTTCATCAAAGATTGTTGAGTAAAGGGTGCACTTGATAGTTTATGTTTCATTCTATACAATATAAAGTTTGAACCCGAACAACTATTTGTTTTGTTTGATAAATGAATGATTGATTTGTGTTATTTCATTGTGATGGTTGTATACCTGGTTGCAAGTGATTGTTATAGGTATTGATTGTTTGTTGGTACTTGAAAACAACGCTAAGTATTTCATTTTATAAAATTATTAACTCTCGTGGATTATATAAGTGAAATACAGGTTATGGAAGCAATTGCTACTACTTTTGGTTTCATAATAAAGCGTAATTGCCCGACAAATAGGTACGTTTTCGGATTACAGTATAGCGCTATTTTATATATTTTCCCGTGTTGGGATATAATATTTTGGATATTATATGTGATATTTGTTATAGTTGATATTATATTTTCTCCCGAGCCTCCCCGTATAAAGGAGACTCTGCCGAAATTTTCCGTAAAATTTTGGACTTAGAAAATTTTGAAAATATTTTCCAAACTTTATTGATTTAAGTATAAAAAGACATAATATTTGTAAATTTGTATATTTTGTTTAAAGTAACAAATTTTGTAAATTTAATTGTTTATAAAGTTTATGTTCTGAATAAGATATATTGATTTCTTAATTCTTCTTTTCCCTTCTTTTTCCTTTTCGGGGACGAAAAGCTTTGAGTGGGGGAGAGTGTAATGACCCGTAAATTTTGGTAAATAAATTTGGTTAATTAATGAGATTTTGTAATTAAATTTTTGTAGAAATAATAAAGGGGATAAATTAGTATTGGAATGAATAAAAAGTTTGAAACCAAATAAATTTATGGAAAACATTTAATAGTAATCAATGTATATATTAGGCAATTGACAATTTATGGATTTGTTAAGATTACAAATACTGATTGAGTGTAGATAGTGATATTTGGTAATTAATTAATTTAAGAAAGAAATGTAAATGGTATACCTTGGTTACAAAATTTATTTACGGAAGTGATGAAAATATGAATTAATTAATGTACGAATTATTTTATAATGGGATAAAACGTAAATTAATGTAATAAATATAATACAGGTTGATAAGTATTCATAATGGTTGTGTTGATGTTAAATGTTACTTTAATGATTGTAATATAAAATAATGGAAGTGGAAAAGTAAATTAATAGAAACGTAAACTTATTTTAAGGTGGTAAATTGGAGAATTGGGAACTTATTTCAAAGGTTATATTTATTTAAGGAAATAATGCATATTAAATTACAATTTGATTTAATCAATGCAAATTAAGTAATTAAAATAAATTGTAGTTGGTAATTAAGGATGAATCTGAGTAAAATTTGGCATTGGAGACAATTATAAAATTTTACCCATTCATCTAATTTATTTAATTAAATCTAAATCAATGGCAACATTGTTGTTAATAATAGTTGTAAGTGAATTTGAATGTTAAAGGGTAACAATTATTTAGGTTAACCATTTCTTTAGTATGTTGCATAAAATTTGGAAATCAAATTTGAAATTTAAGAAAATTAGGTAGTACGCTATTGGGAAATAAATGTAATAAATACGTTAATGAAATGTATTATGATTCAATGTTATTTATACCCATAAAATGACTATTTATTGAATAGCTAGATTTTTGAATCAATAAACGAATTTATTTAGGTTCCAATTTTGAATTAATAACATTTAATGGGGAATGAATTACAATTAATTGACTTAAATTATGCAGTTATGGTAGATTTGATTTGTCGTTGAAGATGGTTAATTTATAAGATGTAATTTATGATAAGCCTATTTACTTTATGAAGTTTGTTTGATTTAAAGATTTGGAAGCAAGATTTATTATTTGGATTGAAGTGTAAAATTCAATAAATTGAATTTATTGAAAATAAATGAAATTCAACATTTATTTTTACGTTAATTGAAACTAGATGTAAATAAAGAAAGTACGTTGAATGCAAGAATGGAAATAAAGATTTACAAATTTTGAGATTCGAACTATAATAATTGGATTTAATTGCAATAAAATGAAATTTAATATTTTAATATTATGAAATTATAAATTTAGATGAAATTTGGAGATATTTACGTAATAGAGTATGAATCCAATGGTAGTCTCATCTATTGGATACTAATAGATTGAATAATTGAATGAAAGTCAATTAAAGGGAATTATTGCAAATTTAATTTATAATTTGTGAATATAATGAAACTGAAATTTAACGATGAAATGAATAAATTTGTTAACTCTAAATTGACATCAAGATTTGGTTTAATTAATGTGAATGATTAAGAAAATAGAAGTGTTAAAGATTGTCAATTTTAGAATTTAAATAGGAAATTTGATTTAATTAATTAATTTTAATTTGTTTAATTAATGTAAAAGTAGTCATTTTGGCCACTGACTCGGATTTCGACGAAGCCAGTCTCATCGGATCCGTGACGGTGAATTATTGTAGGATTTAAAGTTTCGTAGCGATCGGACTTGTCGTTTGATCGTACGGACTTGAAACGCCTTGAAATCAATTTAATTGAAATCAATTGAAATCAATTTGAAAAGTATTGATCTTTGCATAACTTCTTCATACGATGAAATAAGACGTGAAACTTTTTCCATCACGTTCAGAATATTTTAAAATATCTATTTTGATATATGGGTTGACCCAATTTCGTTCCGGAGTCAGAACGGGCTTTTTGGGCCAATTATCGGTTAGCACGTTTATAATTCGGATCCATCTGTCTATTCCATCTTTATCTATAAATACCCTGCTAAAACCTAGCCTCCGCCTATTCTCATTTGTCTACGCGTAAAATTGCATCAGCTCCTCCTTTTCTTCCAATCGCTACAAACCCTAGATCCAATTTCAATTTCAAAAATCAAATCCAAAGCCTAAAATTCAAAGTCCTGAGAAAATTTCAAAAAAAAATATGTTGTAGATCTCATCGATACGAATCTACGCATGGTTTCTTTTTTGCAATTGAGGTCCGAATCAACCGGAAAACACGGTCAAAGTTCGAGTTGGGGTTTTCAATCAAGTCAGCGATTGGCGAAATTAAGATATGGGTTTGATAGAGGTTGTGGGGGGAAGCTTATGGTGGTGGTCGTCGGAGTTGAATCGATCTATGGCGGCGGCAATTGGTGGATTTGGGTTCGAAAACCCTAAATCTTGAAGCGACGGTGGCGTCGAATAGGGGGACCGGATGACGTGGCTTTTAGGGCGTGGGTACGTACGGTGAAGACGAAGCGATTGGTGGCGGAGGCGTTGGCTACGGTGGTCCAGGGAGGGGGAATTTGGTGGTCAATGGTGGGTTTCTGAACGACATGGGCACGATCGGCTCCTGTAAAATAGAAGGATGACGTGTTTGATGACGTGTACATTTGTTTTATTTTATTCTATTTTGTAAATTTAAATTTTGAATCTTCTAATAGGAATAACTCTCACATACGAACTCCGATTTATGCACGGTTTCTTTTGTTATGATCGTAATAAAATTCCGGACATTTTGGCTCTTGTTTGGATGGATTTGGAGACTGTTCAATTTTTGGGTTTAAATCGGATTTAAATTCGATTTAAATTCAAAAAGGTGAGTGTTTTAACCCACTCACAACTTCTAAGATTTCTTATGTTTGTTAAATTGATTTATGATGTGCTTGGAAATTTTATTATAGCTGTTTGACATATATTTCATCATTATCTCAGTTAATTTGGAAATTCATTTAATTTACTTGTTATTTAGTTTAATATTGCATATTACTGCCAGTTAAATTTATTTATTTTTGAATATAAAAATGCCAGTTAAATTGTTATCTATTTATTTATTGCATTCAAAACTGCTAGTTAAATTTGTTATTTATTTATTGCATTTAAAACTGCTAGTTAAATTTGTTATTTATTTATTGCATTTAAAACTTCCAGTTAAATAGTTATCTAATTCATTATTGAAAAATAAACTGTCAGTAATTAATTGTTATTTATTTGATATGATTGTTTAAATTGGATGATGATTTTAATAAATGGTTGATGGTTGATATTGGATGAATGGATGCTGTATTTTATATGGTTATAAACTGCAAGTTATTATGCATTCTCATTTCATTCGGGATTGCGGTTTGAAATGATATATAATCGTAAATTTTAATTTTAATTGCGGATTGAAATGATAAATATCCGTATCATTTGATCATAGGATAGAAAATTATATACAGACACCGCGGTCTATATGTAAAAATTATTTTTAAAATGATGTCTGTGGGTTTGTAAAGAAATATATGAGTATATAGATATTAATTTTTAAATATTTTATAAATGCTATCTTATTATTGAAGTTAACTATGTATAAATTTGTCTTGAATTATAAAATAAGCTAAATAATGGAGTTTGATATCTTTATAAAATATGGTAAGTATTTGTTTAAAATTTCTATTGTATATAAAGTTTATAATAACTCAAATAAAAGTAGGGTTGAAGATAAATGTGAAGATGATTTGAATTAAAGTATTTAAGAATTATGTTCGAAAAATTTGTTTGAAATGTAAATAAATTAAGATTTAAAGGGTATGATTTTATAACTTGATTTTGATTTGAGAATTTAAATGAATATCCAATTGATTTAAAGAATATTATCAAGTTAATTTAATTAAAAAGAATATCCTATTATTGAAGTTTAAGGGTTTTGCTTAAATAATATTTGTTCTATTAAGTATACATTTCAATTTTTAAATAATAGGAATTGGATTTCATATATATTAAATTTTCAAAGAATCCATTTTGAAATAGTGGGCTATTTAAAGATTGAAATATATGAACTATAAAGTCGTGAAATATAGAATATTTAAGCTTTGAAATATATGGGAATTAAAATGGTTTATTTGGAGGTTCAAATTGATATTGGGAATTTGTTGTGAAATTTAAAGAAGCTGTTTACTTTATATAGTAATATAGTATTCGAACCATTAAGTATTGAAAGTTGTGTTTCAAAGCTATGGTTTCAAGGTATATATATTTGAAAAATATTATGATTTTGGGAAAGAGATATTTATAAAATAAAATTGATATCATATTGATTTGGTTTTTAAAAATATTAATGATATCGTATTTATATGGTTTGAAAGAGATATTATATTCTAGTTTTAAAGTACAAATTATTTTGAAAAACCGCGGTGTTATAATAACGATTGTTTGTTAAAGAGACCGGGATCGGAAGTTGTCATGCTCTCTGCCAACCTCAAAAACCACTTTAACAACCGTGTACGCGGTGGAGATTTCTGAATGAAGTAGGATGGTGGCGGCGTTTCCTTTGAAGTGTATACGTGGACCCGACTCCCGTGAGTTGGCATAAGGTGGCTAAAACAAGAGCGATTCTCGGGCCAAGGGGGTTAGCGACCTTTATCGGATACTCCTCTTCGATATTATACTCTGACTTTGGATTGATTCGGTGGCCACTTTTGATTTCTTTGATTTTAGGGGGGAGTTTGTCCGAGGTGGGCGGTAGTAGCTACTACGCGTTACCACCAGCCCGGATGCGTAATTGGTATATCTACCCTGGCATTGCCTAGTTGTGCCGTGTCACCTACCCTATCACGCCTTGTATGAGTTTCTATTTGTGTCGTACCTATAGAGTACCCTCTGGTAGCCTCCCGATGAGGAGGTATTACGGTACTGTATAGACTATTGGCATTATTTGTGTTAAGGGCTATATGGGTAACCCCTTAACGCTATTTAAAAGTAAGTTTATTTTAAAATTACACACTATTATAATAGTGAAATATACTACATAGGTAATAGTTTAACGGATCCTTAGGAGATGTGAATCCCGAGCATCTCTTAAGTTACTGCACTCATATTTATTTCTGTTAATTTAACTTACATAAGATCTTTTAGTTCGGACTCGAGTGTTTTGTCTTTTCAATTCGCTCGGGTCAGTCCGAGCGTTTTAGGATCGAAGATTTTAGCTCTGGAGGACGAAGACGTAGATTTCTATTGTTATTATTTATTATATTCCACTACACTCATATTTTTTTGCTGCATTGTTATTGGTATGTGTAACTCTGATAAATGTTGTAAGTATAATCGAATATTTTGTAAAACAGCTTTATAAACCGTATATTTGATTATTATATTTTATTCTTCCGCTCTGAGATTCTATTTTGTTTTATATCTTTCTCGTTTTTCTTATTTACCTCATAACAATCCGCCCTTCGTAATGGTTTGAATTGGCACGTGTGTCGATTTAAAGCGTGCGAAAAGGCGGGATGTTACAAAATCCATTTATTTGATTTAAAAATATTGCTATTCAATAAATTAACATCTTAAGGTTATAATTTACGTTGATTTATATTACATTTCAATAATGTATATTTTATTTCATATTAGTTTCCATAACGTAATATTTTATTTCATTCAATTTCAATAATCCATTTATTTCAGCTCAAACCCAATAAATTTATCAACATGAATCTCAATTGTTTTCATTCATTCAATTGCCATATTATATTTTTTTACAATCTTAACAAATTCGTAAATTTTCAATTGCCAAATATATACATTAATTACTATTAAATGTTTGCAATAAATTTATTTACTTGGTTTCAAACTTTTTATTCATCAATTATTGCCTTATAAATAACTTTCGTTTCTATACAATTTACATTCACCTTTCCGTTATTATATTAATTATCGTTAAAGTAACCCTTAATTACTTTTATTTTTTAAATTGGTAAATTACTGGTAACGACAAACATTCGTCACCATCATACCCCTTTATAGTACTTGTATGTTTATCCTTCACAACAACTACTATTTATTATATTATAACTTTACAAATTTATATAAATTCATTAATTGTCATTTCATTCAACCTATTAATTATTAACCTAAATTAGCACTGTTACGTTTTAATTTACTTATTAGCTTACAACAAGTGCTTCCATTTGTTCATACACTAATTCATTCCGTTTCCACTCATTATACATTATTTTATTAGTAAGTCAACATTTTAAATTATTAATTTACCTTTTATATCCCATTATAAATTAATGCACCCATTAGTTAAGATTTTAAATCAAATTAATCATTTCATCTTGGTAACATTCTTTTATTACAATATGAATATAATTAACAATTAACTTTCATTTATACTGTTACATTCAAGTTATTAAAAATTAACTTACCAATCTTATCCAAGTTATTATATCCATTAATAATTCACTAAATTTTTATTTCCTTCAATACTAAATTTCAAAATCATATTAAATTAACAAATTTGATTATTGAAAATTTGCGGGTCGTTACACTCTCCCCCACTCAAAACTTTTCATCCTCGAAAAGGAAAAGAAGGTAAAAGAGGAATTAGAAAATCAATATATCTTACATAAAACATTAAATTTATAAACAAATAAATTTTACAAAATTAATTAATTTAAATAAAATATACCAATTTATAACATTAAATCTTTTTATCCTCAAATAGATAAAGTTTGGAAAACATTTTTCAAAATAGTTTCTAAGTCCAAAATTTTACGAAAAATTTCGTAGAGTCTCCTTTGTACGGAGAGGCTCTGGAGAAAAAATAATATCAAATATAACAATATATAACATATATTTTCCAAAATAATATATCCCAACACGGGAAAAATAATATAATAACGATATAAACCGCAATCCGAGAACGTGCTTATTTGTCGAGCGATTTACGCTTATATTATGAAATCAAAAGCAGTAGCAATTGCTTCAGTAACCTGTATTTCACTTATATAATCCAAAAAGAGTTAATAATTATATAAAATGAAATTTTTGAGGTTGTTTTCAACCACCAACAAACAATCAATACATACAACAATCACTTGCAACCAAGTGTACAACCATCACATAGAAATCAACACAAATCAATCATTCATTCATATCAAACAAAACAAATAGTTTTTTGGGTTCAAAACTTTAAATTGTACGGAATGAAAAATAAACTACTAAGTGTACCCTTCACTCAACAGTCTTAGGTGAAACTAAATAGATTATTCCGTCATCTAAACAATTTTAAAGTATTATTGCCCAAACAACCATAAACCAAACAAACAACAATTTCAAACAATAGATCAAGTTTATTAATTTCATTCATATAATAATTTATCTTTTTAATTTGCCTTTTATTTCTTACAGTTTCATTTACTTTTATTCATTTCTAACAAAGTCTCATTTTCACTTATTCACATCATGAAATTTTCCTTTTTATTATATTACATTCATTTATTCACTGCCTCATTTCATTAATTACAGTATTCATCTTTCTGCCCTTACTTATTTTCAAAATAAACAACTTCAATCATTTACTTAAGTCTATAATTACTTGCTTAACTATATAACAATTATAACCTCAATTCTTATTCATAAAAGCAATTTATTGAACACTTCATTACATACTTTTACTTGTACAATTTCCATTACATTTTCTTATTAAACATTTCAACTTTCAATATCTGGTAAGTTATATATATGCTTTTTAAGAATGTAATTGAAAGTTATACAAGTTTTCTCATTTTCTTTAATAAATTTACTATTGAATAATCATATCGTTTGTTTTATAGATTATAATTTCCAACTTTCTTATAGTTTCATTTATACTTAGCATTTAGTCTCTTATTTCATTTAGAGGTTCCAATTATTAGTCAGATTCCATTTCACTAAAGCAATTGACACCATCAATTGATGGAAACTTAAGAATTTAAATACCGGGTAAAATTTTAAATCATTTTAAAATAATAGATAGATGTATACACTTAAAATTTATGTATCCAGTTATATTTAAAATAATTAAAATTTATATTTGGTTATCAAAAAAAATCCGTAGTAAACTACTACAGTGGCCTTCCCACTTTGAAACTCGAAAACAAATGTCGATGATGCGTGCACTCACCACCGAAATTATTTTCCAACGACAGAGAGGGGAGTACAGAACTTATTTCTTTCCAAAATTTTCTTTAAAACAATCCTTTCAAATTATATTGAAATATTTTTTGCAGATAATACTTCTAAATATTATTATTATATTCCAAAATCATTTGGAAGAAATTTTCAAAACCCTGGAACTTAAGTTCTAAAATTCTAAAATTTCATTTATTTTGTTTCAATCTCATTTCAATCGTTATTTATAAATTTCATTACCTAACAACCAATATATTTCAACCAAATATATATATCATTTATAGAAATTTATTTTATACATATAGAAAATATAATAGGAAAAATTATTTCATTCACCTATATTAAAAACAAATATTGTGTCGGTCTGTCCTATTAAGTGTTTAGAAATCCATATTGATGTCATAGTGTCCGATGCACCAACTAGAATTTATAAATACAAAACGGAACAAATTAACATAATATTAAAACCTTTTTATAACACTAACAAATACGCACTCTCATATATACACTCAGCGACTCATCATAGGGTATTACTACCCTATTGATAAAGAGTCAGACCCCACAAAGCTAAGGTTTATCGCTAAACACGGCTCTGATACCAAATGTAACGTCCCGCCTTTTCATATGCTTTAAATCGACGATAAGCCACACACGTCAGACTTAAACCATACAGAAGGGCTGATTGTTATGGAGAAAATAAGAAAAAGCAGAGAAAGATAAGAAAACAAAATAGAATCTTATAGCGGAATGATAAAATATAATAATCAAATATACAGTTCATGAAGTTTTTGTACGAAAACATTTGATTATACTTATACAATATATCAGAGTTACACATACCAAAGAATAATAACAATGCAGCAAAAAAAATTATTGTAGTGGAATAATATAGTAGATAATAGTAATATAATTCTTCGTCTTCGTCCTCCAGAATAAAATCTTCAAATCCTGAAATGCTCGGACTAACCCGAGCGAATTGAAAAGACAAGACACTCGAGTCAGAACTAAAAGATCGTATGTAAGTTAAATCAATGGTAAATAAATATGAGTATAAATGGCGTCGGAGATGCTTATGGGATTTGGCATCTCCTATCCAGTGTCTAATGTGAGTGCAGTAACTCAAGAGATGCTTGGGATTCACATCTCCTAAGGATCCGTTAAACTATCTTGTAACAACCCGCATATTTGTCGATTTTTTTTAATTTAAATACTTTATCGATACTCGAAATTTAGTCCGAAAAGTTACTTTTTGCATACGGTCGAATTAGGACTCGGGATCACCCCCATTGAGTTTAAAATGTCGTTTGCGACCTTTTTGAGTATAAGCTTTGATATGTTTGGAGTAAGTTGATTTTTGCTACTTTTTCACTTAGGGTTTTGATTTGGGCTGAGCCCACTTATGTATTCAGTCCCAACCCCTCTCCTCCTCATTCACTTCCTTTCTATTTTCCTTTTTTACTCAAGCTTTAGCAACAATGGTGGGAGAGATGAGAAATTAAAACTCAAGCCCTAGTTTTCTTTTGCAAATCAAGTTCTAGCTCCAAACTAATAGAAGAACCCATTGGTAAGCTTCTCTTCTTCTTCTTCTCCAACTCAATCTCTTATCAATTTCAGAAATTCCTAAACCTAACTTTGGGAATGTTCTTCTTTTAAAGCTTAGAATCAAGCTTCTTGAGTTGGATTTGAAGAGTGGTTGATTCTCCTTTGCTTTCAAGCATCTTCTTCAATCGTTTGGGTTCAAAGGTGAGATTTTTATCTCACATCTATGACTATAATTATCTTTGGTTGTTGGGTATGAATTCCTAACACTTCTTCATGTGCATTTGCTCTTGATTTGGATTGGTTTTGTGAATATTCCAATTTTTGGGTTTTTAAGTCAAATTTGTGTGAAAATCCTTATATGGATGTTTGATCGTGCTTTTGGTGATGCATCGAGGAGCATATAGGGCCGGGTTGCCGATTGGCATAAACCCTTAGAGCCAATGTTCGTCCGGTTGCATTTTGGAAGAGTTTGCTCTTCATTTGGATAGGCTGAAAAACAGCCCAGGCAAGATTCAGTCGACTGAAAAGTCTGTTCAGCCGACTGAACCTGGAACCCGAAAGTTTCCAGGCATGATTCAGTCGACTGAATCCTCTGTTCAGTCGACTGAACCTGGAAACAGAAAGTTTCCTGAACCTGGAAAATTTCCAAGTACAGGGCCAGTCGACTGAAAACTCTGTTCAGTCGACTGAACCTGCTGTTTCAGTCCATTTTGCCTTTTTGGATTGAATTTCCGATGTTAATCGATTCGTGTTGATTCCCTTTTGTTATTATCACTTATTATCGACTTTGATGACATTTTCTTCGTGATTTTTGGGAATATCCATTTTGATGGATTCGGTATCGATTTCTTTGGATTTTATTCACGTCTTCGAATGTGAATTTTAGTGATTGATTGTTCTTACAATCTTCTTTGTGATTTGTCACTTTAAAAATTTAAAGGTTTTCTATACTAGTAGTAAATATCAAAACTCTTTCTTCAAATGATTTCAACACTATTTTATTACAAAGCTCGTTTCTTAAAACCGTTTTCCAATCTACTAGTATATACAAACCTTTACCTCACTCGTATGAGAATTCTAATTAAATGACTTAGTAAAACAAGTGGTATGAAACGCTTGCGTTTACTTCGTCGGTTAATTCTTGGACTCGTTCGATTGAAACTCTTGTGACAATTTTCTAGTGGAGATCTACAATTTGTTCGTAAATATTTAAGTTAAGCTAGTGGTTATGGGACATGAAGCTAATCTCATATATTTACTAGCTTGCTGTAATTGACACTTCTTGATGATCATGACGATCATTTTTGTGATTTAGACTAGCAATGTGCGATGTCTCTTTGTCTGCGAGGGAGACTAAACCCCGTTTTGTGGAGTTTCAACTCAAATTGATGGGGTAGCGCCCCATGGTCTTCGGGCCGTTCGTGTGTCAAAAATTAATGGCTAGCTACCATGAGATAGCGTCTCGTTCGTGTGATACATATGTTGGTGAGTTTTCATGCTCCCGTTCGTGTGATAGGCCTCCCCCTATTTTGTGTGATTTTTGGATTTCGTGTGTCGAATTCTGGAATTTTCTTCTTCACCTATTTTTTGATTTCTATTGATATGATTTATCAATTTTTGTGCATAGGTGAATTCGTGTGTCATTGACTGGATTTCTTGAGATGATTTCTAGAATTTTGTGCTTCACCAATTTTCGTGATTTCCATTGATAAGTTTTATCAATATTTGTGCATTGGTGAATTTGTGTGTCATTGACTTTTGCGATTGACATTGATATAATCGTCCATATTTATGGGTTGGTGAACGAAATAAGGAGTATGACATTTCCTTTGATTCTTGTGTAGATTTGGTGATATTGATTAATCTCTTGTGGATTTTCAATTACTTATATATATCACAGCTTGGCATTGTGATTATTTTGCGTTTAGTCATATCTCTTATTCTATATCGTTTCATCTGATATTTATAGTTAGACTGATCCATTTATTATTTTCTTATTAAATAATACTTGGGTCAGACCGAGATGTTACAGGTGCTTTAGCTTGACTTCTCACTTGGGATTGATTTCTCTGACTTTTGGTTAACTACTTAGAAAAGTAGTTTTTGGATTGTATACAATTGAGATATAGACTCCATGATGTATACTTATTCTTTTTGTAGTTCTTGTAACTATTCTTTTGTGTTATTGTGGATCTTTTTAGACCGCTACTCTGATTTACACTTTCATGTGTTAGTTATTCATTCACATCTTCTTCCGCCTTTGTGATGTGAATTATCTGTGACTGATTTATGTTATGCTTATTTCTATATTTGTTTCCGAAGATTACTATAGCCACTGTGTAGTAGCTTTGAGTTTGTGTCGGTATGTCGAATTTCCTCTTGTGATGAAAAGTTATATTTTTATCTGGCATATCGGTGCTCGCCCAAAGAAATTATATGGATGGTCGCTCCTCAACAGCCTTATTCTCCGTGCTAGTTGACAGCATTACCCCGTAGTGTTCTTGGCTAGCGTGGGTATAGAGGTGGGGCGTCATAGCTTGGTATCAGAGCGAAACTTCGGAACAATATGGAATATTATAACAAGGATCATCGTCCTAAGTTCATCTTAGGAGTCGTGGTTTAGGATTTACTTCGAGTCTTCGTACCGATTCATCCTATTTTCTTTTATGGTTCCTTGTTTTATCTATCAAGATTGCTTGATATTCATTAGTGAATAATCTTCTTCCTGTTCTTCTTTCTTTTTGAAAAGGAAGAGAAATGTCTAGACCAGGTCGCCCCAAAGCCGTACCGTCTAGTGCTCCACCCCAAGATGGAGTTTTTATGACTACCCAGCAACTTCTTGACCTTGTCACGAATGCTCAAGCAGCTAGTTCTAATCCGGAACCTACTCACCCTAAATCTGGGTTTGCACGTTTGTGCAATGATTACACCAACCTGGGCGGGAAACCATTTAAAGGTTCTGAAACTATTATTGAAGTCCAGGCTTTGCTAAGGACATGCGATCGACTTTTCTCGCACGAACCTCATCGATCTTCACCGTGTTCAGGTGGCTTCTAGTATGCTCCAAGAAAGAGCATTGGACTGGTACGAACTTCTTATTTCTGAGATTAATGAAGCGGATCTCACCTGGGAGCAATTCCGGGAACGCTTCGAATTAAAATTCGTACCAGAAGCTGAGAAGGTGACTTTGGCTCGCCGTTTTATAGACCTTGTTCAGGGTGATTCTTCCGTGACTGATTATGTCGCCTCCTTCGAGTCGCTTTCTAAATACGGGGTTGAATACATCAACACCCCTTTAAAGAAGAACCAGAGGTTCGTCTATGGCTTAAATAAAAATCTCAAGAAGTCATTACTTCTAAAGTTAGAAGTTTCTTTCGACCAACTCATTGATATCGCTCTTCATCTTGAAGAGGCGGATAGGGAGAATGATGTTGAAGTGGTGGGTTCCAAACCAAACTTCAACAACAAGAAGAGGCCAAACAAATTCAAAGGTCCTTATCCCAATAAGAAAGGGAGGCAAGCAACTCATGCTGCAAAGACCTTTTCCTCTACTGAAGGGAAATGCTTTAACTGTGGTTCCAGAGATCATTTTGCGAACAAGTGTTCAAAGCCTCGTACTTGTCGCTATTGTAAAAGCCCGGACCATTTTATGCATGTATTTCCCAAACTTCAAAATAGGAAGGAGGGAAAGCTTAATGTTGCTCAAGCCCCTGGCAACACATCTCGTGGCCAAGGTATTTCTCATTCTATTCTGGATGGAATTACTTTATTTCGTGATCATCCTATTCGAGTTCTTTTTGATACGAGTGCATCCCACTCTTTTATTTCAAAAGAGCTTGTTGATACTTTTTCTTTGGATGTTTTGTGTTTAATGACTTCTTTGAGAATTGCGAGTCTGGTTGGTGGATCCGCAACAATCAGTTTATTGTGTAAAGATGTCGAGATTATTTTGTGTGATTTTTCTTTCCGAGCCGATTTGCATGTTATGCGCTACTTAGGCTTTGGAATGATTTTGGGAATGGATTGGCTTAACCGTTATGAAGCTCATATCCTATGTCCTGAGCGGACTATTCATCTTCGACATCCTCAATCTGTTAAGAAGATTTCTATTAATCTTAAAGATTCGGATTCCAGCTTGGTTGCATCTTTATATTCTTTAAATCCTCGTGATGACGATAATGATGATGAGGAAGATATAATTTCTCTTATTCACGTTGTTCGTGAATTTTCCGACATATTTGAGCCCGTTTTAGGATTACGACCTAAGCGAGCAATTGAGTTTAGAATTAATCTCATTCCTGGAGCTCAACCTATCACTCGTCCTTCTTATCGCATGTCCAATAAAGAAAATGAGGAGATGCGCAAACAATTATCCGAATTGGAGACGAAGCAATTTATTCGCTCTAGTTCCTCGCCTTGGGGAGCTTCAGCTATTTTTGTGAAGAAATCTGATGGTACACTTAGACTTTGCGTTGACTACCGCAAGCTTAATGATCTTACTGTCAAAAACAAATATCCTTTACCACGGATTGATGATCTATTCGATCAACTTAGTGGTGCTAGAGTCTTTTCACAATTAGACTTAGCTACTGGATTTCATCAGCTTCGTATTGCAGAGGATAGCATTCCTTTGACATCGTTCCGTACTCGTGATGGATCTTATGAATGGCTTGTTATGCCATTTGGTCTAACGAATGCTCCGGCTTATTTCGTTGACCTTATGAATAGAGTTTTCAAAGACTTCCTCGATCGGTTTGTTCTCATCTTCATTGATGATATTCTTGTGTATTCAAAAACCGAGGAGGAACATGAGAAGCATCTTCGGATTGTGTTGGAAACTCTTAGGAGTAATCAATTGAAAGCAAAATTTTCTAAATGCCACTTTTGGCAATCTCGTGTGAAGTTTCTCGGTCATATTACTTCCGAATCCGGAATTTCCGTGGATCCTTCAAAGATTGAAGGGATTCAAGATTGGAAAAGACCTGAGAGTGTGACTGAAATCCGCAGCTTTCTCGGATTGGCGGGCTATTACCGTCGTTTTATTAAAGACTTTTCTAAGATTGTCTTGCCTCTCACTAGCTTGACGAAGAAAGGAGTTAAATACATTTGGTCGGACAAATGTGAAGCCTCTTTTCTGAAATTGAAAGAACTCCTTTCCGATGCTCCTATTCTTGTTATTTCCAAGGGGAATCAAGATTTCGTTGTTTATACCGATGCTAGTCGTGTTGGTTTGGGTGCCGTTCTTATGCAAAAAGAACGTGTTATTGCTTATGCTTCTAGGCAATTAAAGCCTGCTGAGACTAGATATGCCACTCACGATTTAGAGCTCGCGGCTATTGTTTTTGCTCTTCGGATTTGGTGTCATTATCTTTTAGGAGAGAAATTTGTTCTTTATACCGATCATAAATCCTTGAAGTATTTATTCTCTCAAAAGGAACTTAATTTGCGTCAACAGCGTTGGCTCGAATTCCTTGCACCATATGATCTTGATATCCTTTATACTCCCGGTAAGGGTAATCGCGTCGCCGATGCTCTTAGCCGTAAACAACAAGCTGTTGTTTCTATGATGATATCCAAATGGAACGATCTTGAGATTTTATTCACTTGCAAAATTCGAGACTGTGTTCCCGATTTATGTTCATCTCTTGTTTTATGTAGCCTTGAGGTTCATCCTTCTCTTTTAGACCGCATTCTTGAAGCTCAAAGGCTAGATCCCGAATTGGCTCTTCTTGGCCAAAATATTAAGGATAGAATTGATATTGAAGGTTTGAAAGACTTTGATATCGATTCTTGTGGCGGCATTCGGAAATTTGGTAGACTTATCGTACCAAATATTAGTGATCTTGGTAAAGATATTTTAGAAGATTCCCATCGCTCTAAATTTACCATTCATCCCGGTAGTAGTAAAATGTACGCGGATATGAAGCGACTTTATTATTGGGAGGGAATGAAACTTGACATCGCTAACTTCGTTAAGCGTTGCATGACTTGCCAACTCGTTAAGGCCGAGCATTAAAGGCCCGGTGGGTTATTGCAACCTTTAGAAATTCCAATTTGGAAGTGGAACCAAATTTCCATGGATTTTATAGATGGCCTTCCCCGTTCTCGTTCGGGTCATGATAGCTTATGGGTGATTGTTGATAGGCTTACTAAATCTGCCCATTTTATTCCCGTTCAGTCTAACCGAATCGTTCCTTTTTTGGACAAACTCTTTGTTAAAGAGATTGTTAAATTATATGGAGTTCCAACTTCTATTGTTAGTGATCGTGATCCATTGTTTACTAGTGGATTTTGGAAGAGTCTTCAGAAAGCTTTGGGAACGAAGCTTAATTTTAGCACCGCTTATCACCCCCAGTCCGATGGACAAACCGAGCGTGTGAATTAAACTCTTGAAGATCTTCTTCGTGCATGTGTTCTTGATTTTGGTGGAAGTTGGGAAGATCATATTTCTCTTGTTGAATTTTCCTATAATAATAGCTTCCAATCTAGTATTGGTATGACACCTTTTGAGGCACTCTATGGAAGACCATGCCGATCTCCTTCTTGTTGGCTTGAGGCCGGTGAGAAACTGGTTTTAGGTCAGATCTTATTCGTGATTCCACAGAAAAGATTGAACTTATTCGACATAGGATGAAAGAAGCCCAGAGTAGACAAAAATCCTATGCCGATAACTGGAGAAGGAAGTTAGAATTTTCTGTGGGGGATCTTGTGTTCATTCGTGTTTCGCCTATGAAGGGTGTTGTACGTTTCAGTCGATCGGGAAAATTAGCGCCTCGATATATTGGGCCATTTCGTATCACTGAACGTATTGGTTCCATGGCTTATCGCATTTTATTACCGGCTCAATTTTCTGCTATTCATGACGTGTTTCACGTTTCTCAACTTCGAAAATGTCTTCGAGGTTCCGATTCTATTCTTGAGCCCGATCTTGTGGAAGAGATTGAAGTTTCGCCTAATTTAACTTATGAGCAACATCATAGTCGTATTATTGCTTCGGAGGTCACGCGCCTTCGAAATAAAGATGTTTCGCTTGTTAAAGTTCAATGGTCTTCAAATCCTAAGGATTGTTCTTGGGAGTTTAGAGAGTTCATCGAGCGAACACATCCGGACTTACTTCCTCGTACTCTTTGAGGTGAACTTCTTATTTCAATCTTCTTTTGTGTTGAATATGCTTTTATGGTTGTTACTATATATCTTCTTCTTAATTATTACGAGGACGCAATTTCTTTAAGGAGGGGAGTCTGTAACAACCCGCATATTTGTCGATTTTTTTTTATTTAAATATTTTATTTAAATACTTTATCGATACTCGAAATTTAGTCCGAAAAGTTACTTTTTGCATACGGTCGAATTAGGACTCGGGATCACCCCCATTGAGTTTAAATGTCGTTTGCGACCTTTTTGAGTATAAGCTTCGATATGTTTGGAGTAAGTTGATTTTTGCTACTTTTTCACTTAGGGTTTTGATTTGGGCTGAGCCCACTTATGTATTCAGTCCCAACCCCTCTCCGCCTCATTCACTTCCTTTCTATTTTCCTTTTTTACTCAAGCTTTAGCAACAATGGTGGGAGAGATGAGAAATTAAAACTCAAGCCCTAGTTTTCTTTTGCAAATCAAGTTCTAGCTCCAAACTAATAGAAGAACCCATTGGTAAGCTTCTCTTCTTCTTCTTCTCCAACTCAATCTCTTATCAATTTCAGAAATTCCTAAACCTAACTTTGGGAATGTTCTTCTTTTAAAGCTTAGAATCAAGCTTCTTGAGTTGGATTTGAAGAGTGGTTGATTCTCCTTTGCTTTCAAGCATCTTCTTCAATCGTTTGGGTTCAAAGGTGAGATTTTTATCTCACATCTATGACTATAATTATCTTTGGTTGTTGGGTATGAATTCCTAACACTTCTTCATGTGCATTTGCTCTTGATTTGGATTGGTTTTGTGAATATTCCAATTTTTGGGTTTTTAAGTCAAATTTGTGTGAAAATCCTTATATGGATGTTTGATCGTGCTTTTGGTGATGCATCGAGGAGCATATAGGGCCGGGTTGCCGATTGGCATAAACCCTTAGAGCCAATGTTCGTCCGGTTGCATTTTGGAAGAGTTTGCTCTTCATTTGGATAGGCTGAAAAACAGCCCAGGCAAGATTCAGTCGACTGAAAAGTCTGTTCAGTCGACTGAACCTGTAACCCGAAAGTTTCCAGGCATGATTCAGTCGACTGAATCCTCTGTTCAGTCGACTGAACCTGGAAACAGAAAGTTTCCTGAACCTGGAAAATTTCCAGGTACAGGGTCAGTCGACTGAAAACTCTGTTCAGTCGACTGAACCTGCTGCTTCAGTCCATTTTGCCTTTTTGGATTGAATTTCCGATGTTAATCGATTCGTGTTGATTCCCTTTTGTTATTATCACTTATTATCGACTTTGATGACATTTTCTTCGTGATTTTGGGAATATCCATTTTGATGGATTCGGTATCGATTTCTTTGGATTTTATTCACGTCTTCGAATGTGAATTTTAGTGATTGATTGTTCTTACAATCTTCTTTGTGATTTGTCACTTTAAAAATTTAAAGGTTTTCTATACTAGTAGTAAATATCAAAACTCTTTCTTCAAATGATTTCAACACTATTTTATTACAAAGCTCGTTTCTTAAAACCGTTTTTCAATCTACTAGTATATACAAACCTTTACCTCACTCGTATGAGAATTCTAATTAAACGACTTAGTAAAACAAGTGGTATGAAACGCTTGTGTTTACTTCGTCGGTTAATTCTTGGACTCGTTCGATTGAAACTCTTGTGACAATTTTCTAGTGGAGATCTACAATTTGTTCGTAAGTATTTAAGTTAAGCTAGTGGTTATGGGACATGAAGCTAAGCTCATATATTTACTAGCTTGTTGTAATTGACACTTCTTGATGATCATGACGATCATTTTTGTGATTTAGACTAACAATGTGCGATGTCTCTTAGTCTACGAGGGAGACTACACCCCGTTTTGTGGAGTTTCGACTCAAATTGATGGGGTAGCGCCCCATGGTCTTCGGGCCGTTCGTGTGTCAAAAATTAATGGCTAGCTACCATGAGATAGCGTCTCGTTCGTGTGATACATATGTTGGTGAGTTTTCATGCTCCCGTTCGTGTGATAGGCCTCCCCCCCTAATTAGTAACTTCAAAACTTATAATTACTAATTTAATTAATCCAAACATTAATTAACCAGTCTAATTAACTTAATAATTTATGAATTATAAATCATCATTATATCTTCATTAACTTAAGAGAAATCTCATTCTTATTAATGATTTTATTATCACTTATAAATATGTTGAAACATTTATATTCAATTCACTTTTAAATTCATTTTAAATTTCAAGGTTTAAAGTGAATACCAATTTATCTTATATAAAGTTTAAAACTAATTTTTAAAACAAAACTTTAAATCTACATGTTAAAGTAATATTTTTGTTATGAAAGAAATTTAAAAGTGTTTAAAATGAAATTCCTTTTAAATTCACATATTTGAAATATACCTTACATTTTAAAACTTATTTAAACATTTAAATTTATAAAACTTAATTTTATTTCAAAATCTAGATTTCAAATTTTGATTTAAGTCCAGATTTCAAATTTAATTTGACTTTGATTAAATTCTTTCTTTAAAATACATTTTAAATTCAAGTTCTTTTAATCATTTCAACACTTAAAAGTTATTAAACAAGTTTGAATTTTAAAAACTTTATTTATTCCTAAACTAAGTTTTCCAAACTGAACTGGAGTTTATAATTAACCTTTGATTTATAAACTCAGTTCAATACTTGAATTTAATTAAAACTTTTCAAAACAGAACAGGCTTTGTTTTAAAACCTGGACAAACATTCAACCCGAGCTATGACCACTCCCTGCTTCGATTCCAGCACCCAAAAACTTCGAGTAAAACTCAAGTCAAACACGCGAGAGGAACCTGAAACCACCCAAGCCATCAAAATTCCCAGATCACCAAACTCGTGCACCATGCATGTGCACGGCACAGCCGCCCATCACCAGCCGACACCACCTCGTCAAACAAGTCGAAGATCACCCATGCTCCATTTCCCGACCACTAGAACTTCGTCGACTTCTCAAATTCGAAAACGAGTCAAAAATTGAAACCTAGAGATAGCAATCTAGAACCACCTCCAAACCTGGGAAACCCATCGTTCTCGACATCGAGATCATCAGAATACTCGAAATTCCGGTCATCACTTCGTCAATGCCTCCTCTACCACCTCCCAAAAACATGCAGCACTCGATCCATCATAGGTGACGAACAAATCGAAATACAAACCCACGTCAAAACTAGGTTCACGAGCTATAACTCGTCACGGCCGCTTCCACATTCAATTGCTCACCACCACAGTATTTTTCCCTGACCCGCTGTTCGTCCCTCCATCACCCGACGAGATCCCGACCCTTTTAACTCAAAGGATCACCATCAATCACCAAAACAAAGAAATTTATACAAACTCAAACTGCTCATTCATTCCTCATCTAAAAATTATTATTTTTACTTTGAAATTCATGTTAACGTATAAGGATTCCATTCACATACCTGAGATCGTAAATTAAAATGTTTGTATTTTGACTAATTTAGAGATTTGCTCAGATTTCTGGATTTCCAGAGTTATTAACAAGACATCTTAACTTAAATTGATTTTTAAACTTTATTTTAACCTTAAGTCCAAAAAGTCAGTAGATCAAGAGAAATGATTTTTTTTTTGAATCAAAAATCTTGGTTAGCATCTAAGACAGAGGATACATATAACAACAGCCTGTACAAATATTTCCATCTTTCAAATACTCAGAGAATCCATGTATGTATATAAACATACCTATTCACAGATATAACTTGCAACATATTTATACTTTTAAATTGTTTAAAGTGATGTTACTCACAATGGTTTTAGGAAAATGAACAGAGCTTGCTTTATTTTGAATCAGCCTGTGAAAATGAAAGCTGAAATCTTCCTCTTTATCTCTGGCTTATATGAATTTGTATTGTTGTTTAAAGTTGAATTTTGTTTAAATTTGAGATGATGCTTTCTTTAGATGCTGCCCAGTCCTGATCGACGAATAGAAATGAGAAGTTGATATAAATAAAAGAGGTGTACAGGTGATTATATTTTTGTTTGTACAACAGGGTGACATTATTTTGTTTTCTACAATATAAGATCAGAGATATTTCTTTGCTTGTTTGACTAAGCTGATATTTCTCTTAACTTTGGTGCCTGAAAATCTTTCTTTGGTGGCTAAAGATACTTGTGTTAATTTTCTTTGTCTTACTGTCCAAGCCTACATACTTATCATTATACATTGTTCATACTTGAATATATACCTTAGTGTCTTATTTTGCAATCTCAAAGATATTTATATTTTCTTTATTTTCTTTGTCTTACTACTTTATATTATAAATAAATTTCTATCTTAATATGTTGTTAGATTTTAGCTAACGTGTTACTTTATATTTCATAGTTTTTCTTATATATATCGTTTTCTATTTCTAGCTTAAATATTTATTTTTAACTTTAATACTTATTGTCTTATTTTACATTTTGCATTCATTCATTATATTTACACAACTTTTAAAATCCATTTCATAAGATTAAATTCAGATATCTTTACATTATTTATAAATCCCAATTCAAATTCAATTCAAATATATTATTTAAATTTGCGGTATTCAGATATACCCAAAATTCTATTCTCAATCAACTTATAAAACACATATTTTTTTAAATTGAATTTGGAGAAACTCAATTCAATTTACCAATTAATTTCACAATTTTTATTCAAAAATTGTATTAATTATCAATTTAAACTTAGTAAAAATCCAGGATCGTTACAACGGATGTCGATGTTATCTATCTCCTACTCTACCTGGATTCTATCTCGGCGATCGAATGTCGATTTGCCTTAGATTTCCGTATTGATTATATTTCTGAAGTCATGGTTGACCGGTTAAGGTCGCCCGCGATTTATAAAGGCTTATCCATCTTCTACTTGGTAATTAAATTATCTCATCTTCATTCGAGCTTAACTTCAAACCAGAATTCTATTTGAATAGAGTTCCTCTAAATTTGAATCTCTGTTTGTTTGAAATCCATCCTTGAATGATCCCTTGGAAATTTGTGTTTGGTTGTATTTTGAAATTGTGCATACATCCAAATTATTATTTTTGATAAGGATGACCATATTTTATATTTAAAAATGAAATGTTTTCTAAAAGGATTATATACCTTTTAAAACGAGAGTTGAAGTTTTGAAAGGATCTGAAATTTTGAAAAATTTATAAGAAATTTGATTTAAATAAAAATGATTTATAACTGAAGGGTTTTGAATTTGAATTTCGAGGAATTGAACTCCGGTGTTCGAAATCGGTTTTAAGATTTTGGAAAATATATAATAATAATAATATGACTTAAAGATATTTACTGAATAAGAAATGTTTCAAATGTATTCGAATGAATTCCAATGATTCCGAAGAGATTTCAAAGAAGTTTCAAGAAAATAGAAGTCCAGAACTCACTTGTGTCACTGGAAAATAATTTCGGTGATGAGTGCGCGCATCATCGACATTGATTTTCGAGTTTCATAGTGGGGGAGAGGCCACTCTAGTAGCTTTGCTATGCGAGTGATTTTGTGAAACAAATTTTGATTTCAGATTTCGAATTATGGTTTGATATTCGAAAGATATATGTGTGTGTGTGTGTGTGTGTGTGTGTGTGTGTGTTTGAAATGATTTAAAGTAAGCCGGTGTTCAGTCCTCGAGTTTCAGATTTGTTTTGTATAACCTTATCTATTGGAATTGATTTACTGATTTGTTGCTGATTTCCAACTCTTGGAGTATAAAATTTGGTTTCTCCGACTATTTTGAAAGTTCGAGCACTTCCAAATCAAGGTTAATTCAATTTACTTTTGTATGTTAGTTTGATAAAGTATATGAGTTTAGTTTTTTATGTTTTAATATAATTTAAATGAGTTTGGAACTGTTTTGTTAAGTTAATGAATAAAACTATTTTGAATTATACTAATATGAAATTTAATTTTGAAACGTTTTGAATAAAAAATTAGTTTTCAAAATATTTTGAATAAAATTTAGTTTAAATGTTTTAACTTAGTAACATCTTTTATAAAACTATATATATAATAATAATTTTCAAAGGTAAAGAAGATCTTTCAAACAAAAAAAAAGGATTTAAAGGAAGGGTTATAGAATTGGTAATCATTTTGGAGATAAGTGATTTTTGAGGAAAATATTTGGTTTTGAAAATAGATTGGATAGTAAAATCCAGTATTTATATGATGGTTTTGGAAATGAATTTTTTTGACCTAAATTTTGTCGATTTGGAAAACAGGATTATTTTTCTAAAGTTATTGTTTTAAGAAACTTTGAAACGAATATATGTAATTTGGAAGAAATGATTTGACGAAATCGTATATGATTTTGAAACTAAAACGTTATTGAAAGTAATTGAAATTGAGAACCTTTTTTTATTAAATACTTGATTTGGGAGTTACCGAACTTATATAAAATTGATTTGTATAAGTATGAAGTCGATTTGAAAACTATCATTTTGGAAAGGTACTCAATTTGGAAAGTGAAATCTTGTATAATGGACGTCTACATAAGTGTGATATTGATTTTGGAAAGTATTCGATTTGAAAATAAAATCTTATATATGATGGACTTTGTATAAGTATGATAATTGAAAGTGATTTGAAAGGTACTATATGATATATATTTTTGAAGTAAAGATATGGAAAGTGCCTTCTGCTTGATATCCGCTTTGTGGCTACATTGTGGATTCATTCTATCGATATTATTCTCTCTGATTTGGGTTTTCTGGACATGATACTCGATTGTCCATCGAATTCCATGGCGATCTCCATGGTCTTACGGGCACGACTGCATAGCGTAATTCGTCTAGCCGAGATGGCTTACGGGTACAGATGTTTCCTGGAGGATCCAGGCGTAACCATTGTGTATATGCGATCTATATAGGTCGTTTTTAGTAGCGATATCCGTAGGCTGAGATAGCTTACAGGTACGGATGTTTCCTGGGGGATCTAGGCGTAACATTTTGTATATGCGGTCTACTAGTCATCATGGCGTAATTCGTAGGGCTAAGATAGCTTACGGATACGGATGTTTCCTGGGGGATCCAGGCGTAACCATTGTGTATCTACGATCCATGGTTAGACAATGTTTTGGTTTGGCTGTTTTGTTTGGATTGTGCTTTACATATCTATTTGAAAAGTTTTCCAGTATTTTCACTGGGTGTTGAATTAAGTCTACCAAGTACCTGGAGAATTCTAGCTTTGCGCCTGATCAACGCACGGCCAAAGTCTACAGGAACTAGAATAAACTTGCTAAGACATCGAGTTATAAAAGTAATTTTATAAAGTATCATATAAAGGATATTTTAATCATTTATTTAACCTTCCTAAATAATTTAAAATGTTTTAAATATTGTTTACTTCGAACTAACAAATTTAAATCAAATGACTATTCATCATATTATAAAATGTTTAAAACGTTATATAAAAAAATTAAATTGAAATTTATATGGTTTTAAAATAATGGTTCATCCTTGCCTTTCAACCTATTTTCCCTTCTAGCTATTCCTATTCTCCTACCTTCTTCCTCTTTGAGGGTCCCTTCCGCATTTTTGAAAGAGTTGGTTCTTTGGCGTATCTTCATGACCCATCACTTTTTGTTCAGCCTTCTACTCTAGATAGTTTGGATTTTGAGCCTAATCTGACTGTCGAGAGGAAGCCACTTCGTATTGTTGACAGAGGTACGAAGCAGCTAAGAAGGAAATCTGTCAGTCTGGTCAAAGTATGGTGGAGTATTGATGATCGGAATTGTACGTGGGAGACGGAGGAGAGCATTCGTGCTTCAAATCCGGAATTATTTTTTTCAGGTACTATTTGCTTTGTCTATCTTGCTTTTCCTTATTTTCCTTGTTCATTCTTTTCGAGGACGAAAAGATTTGAGTGGGGGAGATTATAACAACCCTGTAATTTGTGATCATTTTTATTTCTATATTTTAATTATTTTAATTGAGTTTCCTAATTTAAAAACTTTATTTTATTTATTAAAATGAATAAATTTTGTTATTTTAAATATAAATTTTGATTTTTATGTGAATTATAATTACAAACATGAATAAATAGAATATTTTCCAAAAATGTGAATTTTTGTTAATATGGCCAAACTTTGACTTTTAAATTTAAAATTTAAAATTTTGAAAATTTACATTTTATCTTTTATTATGAAAGTAAATTAAATTTTAAGTATACTGCCTTTCGTTTTGTTGAAATCCGATTAATATTGTGAAAGTTATGCCTTTCACAATACTGTATGTAAATTGATTTATTTAACAAAATTGTTTATTTTAATTTATATAAATAATATTTTTGTTGTCATACCATGTTATAATTTGTGTATATATGTGTAACATGACATGTTATATATATATATTTCATTTTTAAAACATTTTAAAAGTATAGTTATAATTTTCAAATGTTTATTGTATATTGTTTACCATTTTTAATTCTAGTTTCAATATAATAACTATTTTCTTTATTTACTTTTATTTTTCTTAAGAATAATTATTTATTTCTTTTTCACATTATTTTTTCCTTTTTATTTTTATTTACTGAAGTTTATTAGTTTGCTTTGATTTAAAAGAAATGGAAATTCAAAGAGACAAAAAACCTTTCATTTTCTAGTGACCTTTCATGTACTTGTCTTTTCAATTTCCTTTTGCCTTTTCATTTCATCTTGTAGCCACCCATTTCTTTTTGCATTGCCATGTATTCCTTTTCACTTTTTCACGCGAAAATCTTTCTTTTCTTCTCATCTTAAACTCACGGCAAAAAGAAGAAGAAAAAAGTTTTGAAATGGCTTCTTCCATTTTTCTCATTTTCTCTTCTTTACATGGCTTTTGCCTTGCTTCTTCTTATGCATAGCTCGGCCTAAACTCCACTTCTTCACTATCGACCACCACTTTATCATCCACGGCAGCACCATCAACATCTCCTCTGACCAAGATCTGGCCGTGACTTATATAGGAAGCTATCACTACAAAACATTGCAAAGCACTCCACAAAACTATGCTAGTCGAGCCAAAAACTTCACCACACCTTCATCTATCATCTCGGCCACCCCCTTAGCCACCACCACCAACAGCTACACCTCCTCTGGCCACTACTTCAGCCAACTCCAGATCTGACCTGACCTATACAATGACATGGCCGAGCACCACTTGCATTTGGCCGAGCCAAAAATGCACCAAACCCTTGCCTTTTGCATGTCCCTTTATATTCTACATGTTATAACTCCTACCCTTCATTTACTCCATGTCACTTACTCCATGTTGCCAAGCATTTGTGATGCCATGCCCGAGCCAAAGCATGATCATGGCCATGCATATATTCCACTTAGGCCAAGCATTTGAGTGGTAAAAGCAAGGTCAATTTATCTTGTTCTTATTGCTTTTTTATTTCCATTGGTTTCTATATTGTTTTGGGTTGAATATTCATATGTATATTGTTTGTGTTATTGGTTGTTTACAAGATCATTATCTTGGCTCTCTCTTCCCGCTTGAATCAATAGCCGTGCTGTGTCGTGCCATATCGTGCTTTCTGGATTTGTTCTGTGTGTTTTGATTGGCTAAGTCCAGCATAAAAAGGTGAGTATTCACTCATGACATTTATACATATATAAATTGTGAATTGACCACAAGTGAATGTGTAGAATATTATATCATGTTATACCTGCCTGTGATATGAATTATATGATATTAACCTTGTTTATAAACCTGTCATATCATCTGTTACTGCTACATGTTGCTATACTGTTTATTTATATCTGTTTCTCACACTACAAGTTCCCTGTGGAATAGAATCACTATGGGTTGAAATGATACATACCGGAACAGACTTTAGAATAGGGAAAAATCATTATGGGCTGAAATGAAAGGCCTGAGCGATTTTTATTTATTTTAATTTACTTGAGATTGCGGATTTGAAATTATAGAACCCGGATTTTCTTTGTAAATTATGGATTGAAATGATATATTATCAGTTTCACTTGACCTAGGTTAGAAAATACTATACAGACCCGTAGTTATTATATATATTTTCTGGAATTTTTAAAGTATTTTAAAATGTAAATATTTGATATTTTGATTTAAACTGAATTAAAATGATTTTTTAAAGGATTTGTGATTTTTCTATAAGTTAAATATGATAAATAAATGAATGGTTAAGTTGAAATTTGAAATATATATTAATTTTGAAATTTGTGATTTTGTTTATAAATGGAGTTTAAATTAAGTAAATAAAGTATGATAATTTGATTTAAATTGTAACTTAAATGACTTAGTAAAGTGTTATTGATTTTTCTATGAATTAAAATGGTTAAATAAATGAATACTTAAAAATGTAATTTGAAGTATAACTTAATTTAGAAATGTGAAATTTGGTTTAAGAATAAAAGTTAAGTTAAGAAAATAAAATGGAAATTAAGTTATATTTTGAAATGTTAATTAAAACTTAATTTTTAAGTTAATTTTTAACATACAAAAAATAGAAAATTGTGCACTTGACTTTAATAAGTGAAACATTGAGAAATTTGATATTTATTTGTGAAATTTTCTTTATAAAAATCATAAGTTAAAGAGTATTTAAATGACCATTTTTATAGTGGAAAAATATGAAATTTTATAAGTTAAAATGGTTTAAATTGGAATTTTATTATTGTTGAAATTATATTGAAAAGCTGGAAATTGAATTAACAGCATTCAGAGATGCTATCATTTCTGAAGTTAAGTTAAAATCTATTGTAAAGGATATTACATCACTTTGTAAGTGATGTAGTTGATGCAAGTGAACTAAAAGGCTAAAATTAACTAAGGGCTATTGCAACACTTGGTAAGTGCTGTAGTTGCAGAACTAAACTTAAATCTGAAATTAATAAAAGGGCTATTATAGCTTTTGATAAGTGCTACAGTTGGCTGAAATGAGATTTTTGAATATAACTGAACTATTACAGCAGTTTTTAAATGCTGTCTTTACTGAAATGAATTGTTTTCAAATGTAACTTACAGCAACATTTTCTAAGTGCTGCAAAAGCTGATATTTCATTGTTTTAAAGTATTAAATCGAATAAATGAGTTTAGAAAAGGATGAAATTTTGGGAATTTAATATTTGATTTGAAGATATAATGACTCCACCTTTTAATGGTTTAAATGAATGATTTTAATTCGAAATTATAAACCATTTTTGGAATTTTAACCATGGGTACACTTCTCTGTATGCCTTGTGATTTTGGATGTACACCTTAAATTTGAGAGTGTGATAGAGGTGAGCGAGCTGCAGCTCTACGCTATCATAGCCACATTAGCACTGTTGTTTGCATAGTTTACTTTAATATAGACATTTCTATGATAGAGTTTATTACTGTTTAATTGATAGTTTAACGGATCCTTAGAGGATGGGCGATCCCAAGCATCCTTTAAGTTATTGTGCATTACCACTACAGTTCACTTGAGTTGGTTTACATTGTATAAGTATGTATGTCCTAACTCGAGTGTTTGTGTTTTACTTTACGCTCGGGTCAGCCTGAGTATTCACAGCTTTGGATTTCTCTTTCTGCAGCTAGGAATCGCTGGAGATTCTGGTTATCTAGTTATTCATCTATTTCTATTTTAGTTCATCTATTTCAGCTCTTGTATTAGTGAACTTATATGTATTTGGGATTTCTATTGTGTTGTTTTCAGACTGATATAATGTATTTTGTTTTGAGACTTTGTTATAGTAGCTTCATGAACTACTATGGTATTTTTTTTATTTCCGCTGCGAGTTATTCTGATATTTCTGTGTCTGTGATTGGTTTTATTTGCTCCAAATTTTATTACAATCTGTTATTTTGAATTATACAAGTCTGACATGTGTGGATTATTGTCGATTTGAATGGTCCAAAACTGTGGGTCGTTACATCTTTTAATATCGCAACTAAACACAGCTATCATCTAGGGCAAGGAGGTCTAGGTCCATGTACACTCTGACACAGAAAGGTCCTACTTTACGAATCCAAGTAACTCATATGCTCCTTCTGCTGCCTATTTCTTGTTATCAACTTATGTTGTGTTACTCATGACGAATAAGATCTATTCATTCTTCTATTTCATGCTCAAAAAGGAATAACAAAATCTCTTTTACTGCAATGGATAAGGGTTTCAGTCTATGCAGTCTCTATCTAAAAAGACGACTTGGGGAAATTTTCTCTTTGCCTTCATTTTTCCCCAACTAAGATTTACATATCCCAACCACGTGTGTCTTATCATCTTACTAATATCATTCCACTATTCTTCTATGGTCTACACACATGAAGCAACATTTTTAGGTTATCACTAGTGCCCGATACACATTACAGGAACTTTTATTATTACTAAGAGTAATTACTGCTATAACCTTATACTTTTCCCGTTACAACTAGAAAATGATTCCTATCTGCTCCATATTTAAAAGTCTAATTTGGTTTGGTCTTTATCAAATTTTCTTCAAAAACTAAAACTTCTAAATTTTATCTTTTTCAAAAACTTATTTACTTTTCCACCAAACCATCTTTTTCTCAGATTTTCAAATTTACTAAAACTGGGGTAAATAAGAACAATTATTTTATCAAAAATTTCTTACTCTTCCAATTACTTAACCTTGAAGGAGTTTTTAACTTACTTCACTTAGTGGTTTTATACCTTAATGTATTGATGAGAAATCATTAACGCTAAAACCTTCTATGAATCCTTTAAAGGAGGATTTCATGTTTATATGAAATTATGAGGAATTTATCTTATATTTTATCGAAATAGGCCACATAAAATATAGTTCTTTCCATACCTTGTACACATCTTTCATGTATTCCTTATAACTTGCGCAAAACATCTTTTTTTGTGATTTATAGAAAATTATATCATTATTCATTTCATTCCAGTAGATTAAGGTATGTGTACTATATATTCACTTACCTAAGATATTTCCTACTAAATTCATTAATTTATCGTACATTATTTTTCAAAAGAACTCATTTTTAAAAGTTCTTTATAACTAGAAAATACTTTCATGTGCTTATTTAAAAAATAGGAGTACATACAAACCACTTTAGAAATTATCTCCAAAACTCATTTAGGTTAAAACAGATGTTGCGTAAACACCATTACAACTACCCAAAAATACTAATATATGGATTCAATTAAAATAATATTAATAAATCCTATATGCTATGTAAAAACATTTACCTTGGGAGTCACATACTATAACAATACTATCATAGCCTATGCTTCCTTTATTTTCACTAAAAACTTTTACTACAATAATAAATGTTGTAACCTACGTTTTCGATACCTAACACACTCTAGGTTTTTATATTTAAAATCATTGTTTACCTACAAAGAAACTAGCGAGCTATACATGCTCTATAATTCTTCAAAAAGAATTTCACTTTTAACAAAATTTACATCATATAAAAACCAATTTAAATTTCATACCACTTATTTTTTCCAAGTCCTAAAACATATTAACCATTATATTTTTCAACTTTTTTAATTCAAAAGTTTCATTTTTATTGCGTTAGACATAAAGCGGATTTTCTTCATACTAAAACCTCTTATTCTTCTTGAAATAAAAACACTCTCACCACTATCCCTTAGGAACTTCCCTACTTCTTAAAACATATGGATACAAATTTTCTCTGAAAACATGGCTTATTTGTATGCTATAAATCGGTAATAACATAGGGCTATACATACTTGGGTCATCCCAAACCCAACTAGTAAACTATGCACAAATATACTTCTAAAAACTTTCCATATGTTCACATCTATGGTTGGGGACTATTTGGATTTTAGTACATAATATATTTATATTTTATTCAAAAATACAAATACGTTCACTCACTATCTACCTAGGAATCTTAAACCTAGGCTCTGATACCAAATGTAACAACCCGAATCCCAGTTGGTCTAGATTTTTTGCAAAAATGATAAAACCCAAGCCCACTGACCGAGTTGGGAATCTGGTATCCTGCAAATAGGCAAAAACAAATATATCAGAGCTTAATTAAATATCTCACGGCAGAATTGACTAAAATATAATAGTAAGAAAATACTCACCCAAATAATAACATTTTCTAAGCAAGTGTCATAAAGCTGAGAAATCTCTATCATCTACCTAACCTGTAGGATGTTATGAGTAGGAGTGTCAGAACAAAAGTTCTGGTGAATGAATAATTATACACTTTTACGCTTAATTCTACATATACCGTTTTATTTCCATTTACTGTTATATTAGGTTTGCTAGGTATATCACACTCTCGCCTCTGTGCGTGAATCGTACTCTTCTACTTCTTATTAGATTAAAATCTAATAACTGATATATATGTATAGCTATATGCCCAATGACCATATTGGTCCTAGGTACCGCCCACGATATCTTCCATATCCTCCTCGAAAAGGGCTCCATCGTCTTGCTTTGAGAGCGTTTCGTAACTACATCTGTAAAGGACTGCTTCGTAAGGCCTACAATGCGGATGCTCCATCGTCTTGCTCCGCGGATATATCTATAAAGGACTACTTCATAAGGCCTAAAATACAGATATTCCATTGTCTTGCTCCGTAAGCATTCCGTAGCTATATCTGTAAAGGACTGCTTCATAAGGCGTACAATACAGACACTCCAGTACTTACTACGAAAACGTAAATCGCGTCCGCACTAGTCTATGCCAGTGCTCGAACATCCATAATGTATCAACCAGTGCGTACATTCAGGACTACGTAATCGTTCGATCTACTATCTAAATCCCACCAATAAGGTCTACCTTGTAGGGAATTTAGTCGGGGATTTTCTATATCTGTAAAGGACTGCTTCATTGGGCCTACAATACAGATATTCTAGTTGGTCTGTCTCTTTTTCATCGTTGCTATGGTCCCACGCAGCCACCCCTCAACTAACCAAAAGACTTCTAAAGAGTTAAGTGGTCGTTCCCTGCTGCAAACAATCTAACATCCAAAATGGTGGTTCCCCTCATCCAATGCCTCGATAGTGAAAGAATCATTGGCATTTTGGTCTAACTCTAGTCTTCCCCGAAATCGATCTTGGTCCTGATGCTGGCCAATATCCACATGCGACTATCCTTAAACTTACTTGCAAGTACTGGACATACGAATAACCTACTTCGAACAACAAGCCCTTCTGACTGCCTACAAAGGTCTGCTTCGTTAGGCCTATTATGCAAATGCAGTCAAGCATATTCTCTTGATGGAACACCTACAAACCTGCCTCCAAGGGTGCAACTTCGTTAGGCCCACCCAGAGGGCCATCCTAGAGTATCCTCATGTCCCGTTGAAGCCCCGTACTTACTTGAAGCCCAAATATACTAAGTTGGTCGTGCTTCTCCATTCCTGAAATCTGTGATGAACTACTTCATTAGACGCTTCATCCTTTGGGCTGCTCCAAACGCATCTCAATTCTTTTATTAGACCCTAAGTCTAATCTTCTAATATGCATTTAGTTTACTTTCTTATTCTGTTAGCTATTTATTTACCCTAATTAGCATAATCCTGCCCTCGTCTTACCTCTATCTATTGTGAGATTTCAATTTATTTAATAGAGAATGCTCTTGGTAAGAGCCACATTCATTATCTTGCTTATTTAACGTAATATAAATCTTAAGTTCATTAAAACAAGCCTCTTTTATCATTCCTGCTTTATTTGCTTATTGACTTAAAATAAATTCTTTAAATAAGCTTCTACCATTATTATTGCTCATTAATTTATTCAAAGCCTCCAAATAATCTTTTCTATTCTTATTACTTAATTATAACCTATGTTATAATTCTACCTGTAATTGTCATTTTCTCTTCTTTTATAGTCCACACATAATTCCAGCATTTCTTTTCTGTTCTAATCTGCCTTCTTTATTACGATATAGAATATTCTTTTAATCTCTTATATTATATAATACACTTATCATAATAACTATCTTCTCAAATAGTCTACGCAGTGAATGCAGACATAGGTTCATTATTGTTTACAGCTTCAAGTTCTTATCTAATAATTTACTTGATCCATGTCATACTTTGCTTTATTATCTTCTATTTTAGGAAGTAATTATACTTTATTTGGTTATGAAAACTATATTTAAAAATCCATTTCCATATTTTAATATTAAATAATACTGTAAACAATAATTCGTAACCGCTAGATATTTCTTTTACTATTTTGGAATGGTGTAAAATACAGTGGTTTCTCTATTTTATACTAATTCTCTATTTCTTTCTATTATTCTAGAAATTATGTTCATTGTTGTCTTTTAAATATTAAATTATAGAAATGTATCGTATTTTCTAAACCAACCAATTAATCTTTTAGTACTCCAAAATCCAGTTATTACATCTATTAACTTTTCTCATTTTAAAGTAATTTATTACAGTAGTTCCATTCCTCAAACTTTTATTACTTTACATCTTATTTCCATCATTTTAGTATTCTTAACTATTTTACTCATATTCACGTTTAATCTATTCTAATCCATACGCGAAGAAAGAGGAGAAAATAGAAGAAGAATGAAAAGCTTGCACAGAAATCCAAAACGTAGAAACAGATGTAAATAAATGCTAATATTGTAAATAAACTGAAAATTCCTTATAGTTCAACATAACTCAATGTATAGGATTAATTATTGAATAAAATTATCTAAACGGGAATTTAATGATAATATATCTTAAACTTAAAAGATATATATATATATATATATATATATATATATATATATATATATATATATGAATCCGCTCACCTTGCTAGCTTTCCAAATCTCCCTATTTTTATTTTAGATCCATCCCTAACATCTATATTCACCTCCCTTATAATCTCTATTTGGAATTACAAATGATACATTTACAGATCTATAATATTTAAAAGAGAAAAGGAAGAGATTTGGATAAGAAATAGCAAATAAAACTCAGATCTAGGGCTTTACCTTTGACATAGCCTACGGATTTGAACCAATTCCTAATTCCCTAATTAATTCTATTCTCTTTCTATTTAGATCTAAATTCGTGTGAAATAGATCTAAAATTTTGTTATTAAGAAAGTGTAGAAGAGATAGAAAAATGGCAGAGCTTCTTTAGGCAAGAGAAAAATAATGAGAATAAAAACGAGGCTCTGCACTTATATTTATAGTGGTTCAAATCGTGCTAACCAATAGATATGAAACCATAGAATCTGAAGCGCACACTCAGTCCATGGACATTAAATTAATATGTTTTCTTCTGCGTTTGTTTTTATTTCAAATTGATTCTCCAACAGTCTTTTCATTAATCACTTTCCCCTTCTCTCTCGCAATCTATGAAAACTTATATTTTTAGATGTGTTGTTTCTTTTAAATAAGATTCTCTTATTAAATACCCAATTAATACATTTCATATATACCTAGAATTAATTTAGTATTCAATTAATCCCTGCTTGCACTGTGATTTCTTACCAAATTAATATGCCAATCAACACCATATTAATGCATCACATATGTGCATATTAATTTATTTTATTCCCATAATTATTGCATGCATATATTCTACAATTGAATTTTGAATCACAATCTTAATTATATATGTTACCGTTAGTCTCCATGTTTATTAATTGACGATTGATTACTTGCATAAATTTCTCTTCCTCCATTTTATTCTCTTTCACTAACATATATGTTTCTAATCATATCAATTAGTTGCTACAATATATGTTCCATTTCTCGTCAGTTCCTGTCAATTAACCGCCTCTACTAATTAATTAAATATTAATTTCTCTTTTAAACAAACACCGTCAATTAATCTTCCCTATTAATTGATTCTATATAATTTCACTCTCTAATTTATTTTTTACATAAATATATATGTATTCCAAATATTATTAATAAGTTGCCCCATTTACAAACATTTCTTTATTTTAATATTTCAAACGTATATAACTTAATTAAATTATTTGCATATATAATTATAATTTAATGTAAGGTGTTACAGCCTTATATATTGTAGCAATGGAGTGAGTGCAATGTTTATCAGTCCACTGTATTTTAAATGCAGTGTCAATATGTTTTTCAGTAGTGATATTATCCCAAACCCTCCTAACTGCCATTGAGCTAGCGACAGGCATAATGATCTTGTTATGGAATATGAAGTGTTGAATAGTGGCATTATAAGGGATGTAGTGGAGCTCTTCTGCATGTTATCCAATATGTCATTAAGAATGACACTAGTGGATGGCCATAGGGAATGCCAAAAGGAAATCTGGATGTCAGAGAATATATTGTATTTGATAATTCGTAGAATAATTTCTCTCATGTTGTAACGCCCCACCCTGAGACCAACCTTAGTAAAGAGAATTAACGAGTAATTCCGTCTACTAAAGCGGAGAATGGGGCTGGTTAAGGGCGACCATCTATAACTTTGTCTTAAACATCTACTGAATACGTCGATAAATGCAATATGATTTTTCTTTTCTATCTCAATGGATCGACATGCACAGTAAATGCATAATCCAAAACTATATGTGGCTAACGGATCTATCGGAACAAAATATAATAACTAAATGTAAAGCATATCACAGAACAGTAATCAACATCATGTATATACATATACACTGATACATGTTTAGTACAATACAATATGAATACAATAAAGGTGGTACTCGACCACACCATATACATTAAATCAAACACATCAGAGTATGCGGAAGAACAAAAATTGCTCAAGAGACAGGAGAGCTGATATCCAGCATCAACTTCAAGCTAAGTCCAATAGATGATACCTGAATCAACTCGGTCTGACCCGAGTATAAATACACAGGTCAGTCTAGCTACACAAATCAGTCAATATCGGTAATAAGACGCAGAACAAACATGAAGATACTTCTTCTCGAAAGAGAAGAATGAATCGATAAACTCATAAGCTCAACAATTAAGTAACAAACGCTACTTAGATGAACAAATAGCTCGAAGGAGGTAACTCAAACTCAATACTCAAATCAAACACTAATGCCTCATATCATAGGCGACATCCAAAATGTCTACATGGTTTCCATGAACCATATCTCCTCAAAATGAGAAACATCAATACAAACTCTCGCCAAAATGGCAAACATAAAACATTCTCAAATAGGATGATCCAAAACTCAATTATAAATGAATCTCCAAATTCAAATATACCTCATATCAACGGTATAAATGTAATAAATCTCAATCTCAACTCGCCAAAATGGCAAAACCCAGAATATCCTATGAAATCCTGAAATTATCCAAACTTATAACTCAAGGAACTCGATAAGAGTTCAAAACATCATAATTGAAATCACCATATATATAACATCTCATATAGCACTAGGCTATCGATGTAATGAAACATCTTAAAAAGGTGAAATCACAACAAAACAGAAAACTCAGAAAATCCGGATTGGCCAAATCCCCGATTGTAATGTCGAAGCAATGTTGCACGTGCTAAACTCAGACGGCCGAAGCCTCAGACAAGGTCGCTAACACCTCCCAAAGAAGTTCGTCCTTATGACAAGGTCGCTGACACCTCTCTAAGCCATTTTGTCAGTCCTAACAAGGTCGCTAACACCTCTCAAAGCAGTTCGTCCTCCGTGACAAGGTCGCTGACACCTCTCCAAGCCATTTTGCCAGCCCTAACAAGGTCGCTAACACCTCCCAAAGCAGTTCGTCCTCCATAATAAGGTCGCTGACGCCTATCCAAGCAGTTCTGTTAGGTAAACATCGTGAATGTGTCACAAACTCACGGATAGAAACCCGAAAAGTGTTAACGTGTGTCCCATACCACACGTTCGCACTTAACAGTTCACTCGCCGCTAGTCGATGCCACACTAGGAACATCATAAAACTCAGAAAATCATAACTCGCCTTTTCTCCTCGGCGAGTGATAAAGAGACACCATACTTCTCTCATCTCATCGACAAGTGAAAACATCATGATGGTTCCTCACAAACCATAAATTTCAAAGTAGAAATCTCAAACTATAAAACTCGCCAAATATTGGCCTTTCTAGATAATTCTTAAAGATAGGAATTATAATCTCAAAGACCTGCCACAAATTGGCAAAACATCTTAGAAACACTAACTCAAATAGCTTCGATCGTACAAGTCCGGAATTAAACGAAATAGTAAACGCACATGTCCCATACCATGTGTTTTACTAAATCGTTTAATACTCTTTCTCATACGTTCGAATAGTGCAAAAGTGTGTAGTTTACATTTAAAATAGTTTGCTAGAGAAAACAAGATTTTAAAAAAAAAATTCCGAAATGATTAATAAAACCAATATTTGAAATTCCTTTATTATAGGAAATAAATAGATTTTATATTAGAAAAAATAATTTTAAAATACTATATAATAATAATTTGAAATTTTCGTTTATTTCAAAAATCACTTCAAAATGGTTAAGTGAAAACCGTGCTTGAAAATAATGAAAAACAAGAAAGATAACTCAAGACCAATAACTTGAGTTCAATACGAATTTAATTCAAATTTAACCCAAATCAATTCAAATGCGATTTAAATTTGAATTTTAAATTTTCCAATTATAGTTAGCCTATTGATAGACATCATTGCTTTCAAAACATCTCAAAAACAATCATCAAAATTAAATAAGAATGAGAGCAAAAATAAGCTAATACACTCCTCAAGTCAATAATTGTCATTCTTGTCATTTTTCTCTCATACCAGCAACAAACAAACACGGGTTTGACCAAACAAACATCAAAATTTTAGAAAAACATAAAATTAAAAAAACTTTTAGTACAAAGTTTAAGTTTTCCAAAATATCTAAGATTATCAAATTCGGTTAAGAGACAACAAGTTATGGCAAATTTTGTTTCAGTGTCAACCATAGAGCAAATATTGCTTTTGCTCTCAGGTTAGCAGTAACAAAGTTCAATTTTGACATAAAAGCACTCAAAATTACAGAAAACTCAACAAATTAAAGTTCTAGCACATGATTTGTGCTTTCCAGACAATCCAAAATTATCGAAATACGATTAAAAACGAGAAAGTTGTGTCTAATTTTGTTACAGTTTCAAGCATGGAGCAAATATTGATTTTGCTCTCGGGTTATCAGCAAGAAAATTCAATTTTGACATAGCTAACCTCAAAATTTCACAAAACTCAGCACATGAAAGTTGTAGCACGAACTCTAAGCTTTCTAGAACATAAAGAATCGTCAAAATTGGAGAAAAATGAAAAGGATATGCTCAAACTTCTAACAGCATTAAGCATAGATAGTCACAATTTTACAGTGACAGGGCAGCGAGTTTGAACTCGATTTTTCAACCCTCTATGCTAATAATTTTCGAAAGTATTTAACATGAAAGTTATAGCACAAACTCTAAGATTTCTGGAACCTAAAGAATCATTAAAATCGGAGAACAAATGGAAAAAATATACTCAAATTTCCAACAACATTAAGCATAGATAGTCACAATTTACAGTGACAGGGCATCGAGTTTGAACTCGATTTTTCAACCCTCTATTCTAAGAATTTTCGAAAGCATTTAACATGAAAGTTATAGCACAAACTCTATGCTTTCTGGAACATAAAGAATCATCAAAATCGGACAACAAATGAAAAAGATATGCTCAAATTTCCAACAGCATTAAGCATAGATAGTCACAATTTACAGTGACAGGGCAGCGAGTTTGAACTCAATTTTTCAACCCTCTATGCTAAGAATTTTCGAGAGTATTTAACATAAAAGTTATCACTCTCCTTTCAAGCTTTCCATAACTTCAAAGAAAACCAAATTCTGACTTAAAACGAGAGAGATATGCCTTATTTAGTGACAATAATTCACAAACAAACACGCAACAAACGAAAATTGAGATTTCAATATTGAAATTTCAATCTAAGCTAGAAAATGTGAGTTTTGATACTCACCTTAGCGATTTTAGCAAGCAAAGACTCGAATTGAGGCAAATCAAGCATCTTTTCGGAAGAAGGCAGCAAGCTGAAACCTGAAATTGCTACAGCAAAAACATGCAAAAAGAGAAAATTGACATTAACAGATAACTACACATCAAAACCCTAGATTTGTGATGAAATATACATAATAATAGGTTGAGATTACCTTATAGTTGGGATTTAGTTATTCTTTTTTCAAATTTTACAGTAGAATTGGAAGATGATTACTTATGAAGCAGCCATTTTTATTTTCTTATTTCTGTTTTCTGAAGTTAGAAAGGAGAAGGATAGGTACGTACAGTATCTCACAAGAGAAATTTCTTGAAATGGGCATTGGGTTTCTTCTCCAAACCCAATTAGTCCAAAAGAAAATAGCTTAATGAAAATTAGACTAAGTGTTTAGCTTACATTTCACCATATTTCCACATGTTTTAACTTTTTAATTTCATTTAAGTTGCAACCATTAAAATGAAATGATTTAAAATTGTTATTTTTATAAAATAAAACTTATTTAAATCAGTAAAAATTAACTTTTACAAAACAAGCTAAATTTAATCATTATTTAACAACTTACACTATTTTTTTGTAAATTACAAATTTTTAACTTTGAAACTCAACAAAAAAAAATATTTACTTAGCTCAATAAATTATGATAATTCATTATAACATTTTTAAAATATTAAAATAATGTTCTCGCATATTATTTCATCTTTTAATTCAATTAATTACTTATTCTCTTTATATTTTCCTTTTATTTTCAATAAAAGGCTATTATTGACAATATTCTCAATATTGTCATATTTACGCAAATAAAATCACAATTTAGTTAATTCCTACTCAAATTTTCATAATAAAGTTTTCACTTATTAATTTATATTTATTTCAACCATCAAACGTTGAAATATTTCATTTAATAATTTTTTATACATCTAATTTACACAAAATTTCACTATTCTCATTTTTTAACTAAAACTCCATTCAATTAACTCTTGAACCCAATTTCCCACTACAACCATATTGTTTATCAAAATAAACAAGTTAAAACAAATTTATCCCCTTTATTTTAATTTATTAACAATATTAAATTATAGTCATCATTATAATTTAATATTATAGGTAATCTCAATACCATGGTTGTTACAGACTCCCTCCCTTAATAAAATTGCGTCCTCGCAATTTCTTGAAAAGAGTTTGTATTCAACACATCGATTTCATCACGTAAAGGATAAAGATAAGCTCGAATCATAAAATATTCAGACTTCCAAGGTAGAAAAGATAAAACAACCAAGGTAGAACTTACTTGGAAAATTCTTAGGTTCAATGAATGCTAATATAGAGATTCCATCGGATATTCCAAGTACTTAAGAGATTTCGAAGATATCTCATCTTCGAATCATAAGCTCAACAAAATGCTAAACAAATAATCAGTCAAATAAGATTGATTTCTCAAAACTCTACAAATAACATCGGGATCTAACTCATTCAAAACCGAACTCTAAGCAACAAAAAATGATCATCAACATAATTTCCGCATAATAATATGGAAAGAACATGCTCACAACAAGGACAGACTTAATAGACAAAATATAAGCTCAAATTACATTTCAATCCAAGATATTTAGAAAAAAAAAATCCACATCTTTTAAATTTCAATTTTCAACATTTAAAAATTTTCAAACTCTCTACTATATTACTCAATAAGTAATATAAAACTCAAATTAAAAGTCCAAATTTCTTCTCTTACTAAAAAAAACTAATTTTCAAAGAATTTTGTAAATCCATAATAATATTCCTCAAAATAAATTAAGGGTTTAAATTCTCTTTACTCTTTTTATAAAACTACTTAAATAGTTTTGAGACAAGCTTCAAATTCTTTTATAACTCTTCTCATAAAACATATATTGTATATAAAATAGATTCAGAAATCTCAAAATATACATTCAATAAAGTATAGCTCAAGAATATTCTCACATATTCTCATCTTTATAATTTCAAAATAAATAAATAATGGCATTTCCTCGCCATTGAATCCTTAATAAACAGATATATCCATTGGCTGCAGAGTTGATCGAACGATCAAAACTGCCTCGCCACTCTGATGCTCGTCCCTATAATCAATGGCTGCAATTACGATTCAAAAATAAATTTAATATATAATGCCAAAATATTATTTTTCTACAACACAAACCATCATGTTTGATTGCCTCATCATAGCATTTAGGAGATTCCTATCGACGATGTTGATCAGGCGTATCGACCAGAACTCTTAATTACTCGATGGACAACCCAACACTCTCAAATTATTTCTATAAAAGAAATACTACTCATGTAATTATATTCTCAAAATATTCTTTGATTTTTTTTATAATCTCAAAGCTTCCATTTCTCTTTAAAACTCATATTCATATAGCTTCAAAACTCAACCCAAAGAACATTAAGAGAATGCAGAGAGATATTCCCAAAATACTCAATTCTCAAAATCAATAGAAGAGATAGTCTGTTCGTCAATCTTAAGATGTCACGAGCCACTCCCAGAAATCATCAAGATACTAGATAAGCAATATATTTTTCTTGAAGGAGAAGAAGCACACAATCCTCGAATCACTACTTCAAACGGAGAAATGCTAGAAAGGATAACATTGATTGAGTATCTGAAAAGAACACTCAACGAAGCTGAATGATAAACTCAATCAAACTCGAACAATCTAGAAACTCGCCTCATTCCTTAGTGGATATCCTCGTGGAAGGATAACTGAAGAGCTAAGAGCCGGGAATAAGGTTACCTTAAAACTCGATTGCCCGATTGGATGTCAAATCCAACCGGACTCATAAAACTCAACAAAGTTACCTTGACTGAAATTCGAGATATATCAACAACATCTCGATACTCAAGAGTGAATACAGAAACTTCGGAATCATCATTAACATTCCAAAGTGATAGAAATAACAAACCAATCAAATTAGGATGCCTACATAAATATAGGATCCTATAACAACAAAATGATCGGGTTTAGCATCAAATAAGTCAATCCATCCCAAATCAGATACATCTTAAGATAGTGAGTAATAAACTAATATTCACTAAAGCAGCAACAAATAGAAAACTCAGAATGCTCACAACATGCCAATCGTTGTGATCCCTTCAATAGGATTCACAACTCTCAAAGGAATGCAACAAGAATGCTCAAAGAAATCAATCAGCTCCATCAATACGAACTCACTCATATCGGAAAAAAAAAATAGAATAATCCCAAATAAGGTTATTTTTAAGATAAGATGACATCAAACTCTATTATGGAATACTACGGAATACAATGTATATATATTCCTAGACATATTCCGTCTCAAAAATCCCACAACTAAAAAATAATCAAGCCTTTATTCGAGAACAAGCTCGAATAAAGGACAGTGATTCACTTGTATTGTACTTCGACGTATCGCGATATACGTACTGTTCTGTGTTTGTTCTACTTTGTTCTGACCACAGTTCTGACACCAAGCTGTAACGCCCCACCCCGAGACCCACCTTAGTAAAGAGAATTAACGAGTAATTCCATCTACTAAAGCGGAGAATAGGGCTGGTTAAGGGCGACCATCTATAACTTCGTCTTAAACATCTACTGAATACGTCGATAAATGCAATATGATTTTTCTTTTCTATCTCAATGGATCGACATACACAGTAAATGCATAATCCAAAACTATAGGTGGCTAACGAATCTATCGAAACAAAATACAATAACTAAATGTAAAGCACATCACAGAACAGTAATCAACATCATGTATATACATATACACTGATACATGTTTAGTACAATACAATATGAATACAATAAAGGTGGTACTCGACCACACCATATACATTAAATCAAACACATCAGAGTATGCGGAAGAACAAAAATTGCTCAAGAGACAGGAGAGCTGATATCCAGCATCAACTTCAAGCTAAGTCCAATAGATGATACCTGAATCAACTCGGTCTGACCCGAGTATAAATACACAGGTCAGTCTAGCTACACAAATCAGTCAATATCGGTAATAAGACGCAGAACAAACATGAAGATACTTCTTCTCGAAAGAGAAGAATGAATCGATAAACTCATAAGCTCAACAATTAAGTAACAAATGCTACTTAGATGAACAAATAGCTCGAAGGAGGTAACTCAAACTCAATACTCAAATCAAACACTAATGCCTCATATCATAGGCGACATCCGAAATGTCTACATGGTTTCCATGAACCATATCTCCTCAAAAGGAGAAACATCAATACAAACTCTCGCCAAAATGGCAAACACAAAACATTCTCAAATAGGATGATCCAAAACTCAATTACAAATGAATCTCCAAATTCAAATGTACCTCATCTCATCGGTATAAATGTATATAAATCTCAATCTCAACTCGCCAAAATGGCAAAACCCAGAATATCCTATGAAATCCTGAAATTATCCAAACTCATAACTCAAGGAACTCGATAAGAGTTCAAAACATCATAATTGAAATCACCATATATATAACGTCTCATATAGCACTAGGCTATCGATGTAATGAAACATCTTAAAAAGGTGAAATCACAACAAAACAGAAAACTCAGAAAATCCGGATTGGCCAAATCCCCGATTGTAATGTCGAAGCAATGTTGCACGTGCTAAACTCAGACGGCCGAAACCTCAGACAAGGTCGCTAACACCTCCCAAAGCAGTTCGTCATCATGACAAGGTCGCTGACACCTCTCTAAGCCATTTTGTCAGTCCTAACAAGGTCGCTAACACCTCTTAAAGCAGTTCGTCCTCCATGACAAGGTCGCTGACACCTCTCCAAGCCATTTTGCCAGCCCTAACAAGGTCGCTAACACCTCCCAAAGCAGTTCGTCCTCCATAACAAGGTCACTGACGCCTATCCAAGCAGTTCTGTTAGGTAAACATTGTGAATGTGTCACAAACTCACGGATAGGAACCCGAAAAGTGTTAACGTGTGTCCCATACCACATGTTCGCACTTAACAGTTCACTAGCCGCTAGTCGATGCCACACTAGGAACATCATAAAACTCAGAAAATCATAACTCGCCTTTTCTCCTCGGCGAGTGATAAAGAGACACCATACTTGTCTCATCTCATCGACAAGTGAAAACATCATGATGGTTCCTCACAAACCATAAATTTCAAACTAGAAATCTCAAACTATAAAACTCGCCAAACATTGGCCTTTCTAGATAATTCTTAAAGATAGGAATTAAAATCTCAAAGACCTGCCATAAATTGGCAAAACATCTTAGAAACACTAACTCAAATAGCTTCGGTCGTACAAGTCCGGAGTTAACCGAAATAGTAAACGCACATGTCCCATACTACGTGTTTTACTAAATCGTTTAATACTCTTTCTCATATGTTCGAATAGTGCAAAAGTGTGTAGTTTACATTTAAAATGGTTTGCTAAAGAAAACAAGCTTTTAAAACTTTTTTTTCCGAAATGATTAATAAAACCAATATTTGAAATTCCTTTATTATAGGAAATAAATAGATTTTATATTAGAAAAAATAATTTTAAAATACTATATAATAATAATTTGAAATTTCCACTTATTTCAAAATCACTTCAAAATGGTTTAATGAAAACCGTGCTTGAAAATAATGAAAAACAAGAAAGATAACTCAAGACCAATAACTTGAGTTCAATACGAATTTAATTCAAATTTAACCCAAATCAATTCAAATTCGATTTAAATTTGAATTTTAAATTCTCCAATTATAGTTAGCCTATTGACAGACATCATAGCTTTCAAAACATCTCAAAAACAATCATCAAAATGAAATAAAAATGAGAGCAGAAATAAGCTAATACACTCCTCAAGTCAATAATTGTCATTCTTGTCATTTTTCTCTCATACCAGCAACAAACAAACACGGGTTTGACCAAACAAACATCAAAATTTTAGAAAAACATAAAATTAAAAAAACTTTTAGTACAAAGTTTAAGTTTTCCAAAATATCTAAGATTATCAAATTCGGTTAAGAGACAAATAAGTTATGGCAAATTTTGTTTCAGTTTCAACCATAGAGCAAATATTGCTTTTGCTCTCAGGTTAGCAGTAACAAAGTTCAATTTTGACATAAAAGCACTCAAAACTACAGAAAACTCAACAAATTAAAGTTGTAGCACATGATTTTTGCTTTCCAGACAATCCAAAATTATCGAAATACGATTTAAAACGAGAAAGTTGTGTCTAATTTTGTTACAGTTTCAAGCACGGAGCAAATATTGATTTTGCTCTCGGGTTATCAGCAAGAAAATTCAATTTTGACATAGATAACCTCAAAATTTCACAAAACTCAACAAAAGAAAGTTGTAGCACGAACTCTAAGCTTTCTGGAACATAAATAATCGTCAAAATTGGAGAAAAATGAAAAAGATATGCTCAAATTTCTAATAGCATTAAGCATAGATAGTCACAATTTTACAGTGACAGGGCAGCGAGTTTGAACTCGATTTTTCAACCCTCTATGCTAAGAATTTTCGAAAGCATTTAACATGAAAGTTATAGCACAAACTCTAAGCTTTCTGGAACATAAAGAATCATTAAAATCGGAGAACAAATGAAAAAAATATACTCAAATTTCCAACAGCATTAAGCATAGATAGTCACAATTTACAGTGACAGGGCACCGAGTTTGAAATCGATTTTTCAACCCTCTATTCTAAGAATTTTCGAAAGTATTTAACACAAAAGTTATAGCACAAACTCTAAGCTTTCTGGAACATAAAGAATCATCAAAATCGGAGAACAAATGAAAAGGTATGCTCAAATTTCCAACAGCATTAAGCATAGATAGTCACAATTTACAGTGACAGAGCAGCGAGTTTGAACTCGATTTTTCAACCCTCTATGCTAAGAATTTTCGAAAGTATTTAACATGTAAGTTATAGCACAAACTCTATGCTTTCTGGAACATAAAGAATCATAAAAATCGGAGAACAAATGAAAAAAATATGCTCAAATTTCCAACAGCATTAAGCATAGATAGTCACAATTTACAGTGACAGGGCAGCAAGTTTTAACTCGATTTTTCAACCCTCTATGCTAAGAATTTTCAAAAGTATTTAACATGAAAGTTATAGCACAAACTCTAAGCTTTCTGGAACATAAGGAGCCACCAAAATCGGAGAATAAAAGAAAAAAATATGCTCAAATTTCCAACAGCATTAAGCATAGATAGTCACAATTTACAGTGACAGGGCAGCGAGTTTGAACTCGAATTTTCAATCCTCTATGCTAAGAATTTTCGAAAGTATTTAGCATGACAGTTATCACTCTCCTTTCAAGCTTTCCAGAACTTTAAAGAAAACCAAATTCTGACTTAAAACGAGAGAGATATGCCTTATTTAGTGACAATAATTCACAAACAAACACGCAACAAACGAAAATTGAGATTTCAATATTGAAATTTCAATCTAAGCTAGAAAATGTGAGTTTTGATACTCACCTTAGCGATTTTAGCAAGCAAAGACTCGAATTGAGGCAAATCAAGCACCTTTTTGGAAGAAGGCAGCAAGCTGAAACCTGAAATTGCTACAGCAAAAACATGCAAAAAGAAAAAATTGACATTAACAGATAACTACACAACAAAACCCTAGATTTGTGATGAAATATACATAATAATAGGTTGAGATTACCTTATAGTTGGGATTTAGTTATTCTCTTTTCAAATTTTACAGTAGAATTGGAAGAAAATTTGATTTCTTATGAAGCAGCCATTTTTTTCTTCTTATTTCTGTTTTCTGAAGTTAGAAAGGAGAAGGATAGGTACGTATAGTTTCTCACAAGAGAAATTTCTGGAAATGGGCATTGGGTTTCTTTTCCAAACCCAATTAGTCCAAAAGAAAATAGCTTATGAAAATTAGACTAAGTGTTTAGCTTACATTTCACCATATTTCCACATGTTTTAACATTTTAATTTCATTTAAGTTGCAACGATTAAAATGAAATGATTTAAAATTGTTATTTTTATAAAATAAAACTTATTTCAATTAATAAAAATTAACTTTTACAAATAAAGCTAAATTTAATCATTATTTAACAACTTACACTACTTTTGTGTAAATTACAAATTTTTAACTTTAAAACTCAATAAAAAAAATTTACTTAGCTCAATAAATTATGATAATTCATTATAACATTTTAAAAATATTAAAATAATGTTCTCGCATATTATTTCATCTTTTAATTCAATTAATTACTTATTCCCTTTATATTTTCCTTTTATTTTAAATAAAAGGCTATTTTTGACAATATTCTCAATATTGTCATATTTATGCAAATGAAATCACAATTTAATTAATTCCTTCTCAAATTTTCATAATAAAGTTTTCAAAATTATTCTTATTAATTTATATTTATTTCAACCATAAAATGTTGAAATATTTCATTTAATAATTTTTTATACACTTAAATTTACACAAATTCCACTATTCTCATTTTTTAACTAAAACTTCATTCAGTTAACTCTTGAACCCAATTTCCCACTACAACCATATTGTTTATCAAAATAAACAAGTTAAACAAATTTATCCTCTTTATTTTAATTTATTAACAATATTAAATTATAATCATCATTATAATTTAATATTATAGGTAATCTCAATACCAGGGTTGTTACACATGTTAAGTATAGATTTCCAGAACCAGCAAGCAGTGGATCGTGCAGAAACAATGCCAAAATTTTCCTGAATAAATAATTCTTAATAATCCATTCATGTGATGACCCATAAATAAGTACCCCTTTGAGTCAACACTATTCTACATCAATCAACTCAAGATGAACAGAAGTACGAACCATTTGGGTTAAAGAAGAAGAGGTAGAAGAAGAAAATAGAAAACAATATCAGAATCTAACCATCGCAGCGGAATAAAATATAATAGATAATAACAAATCTTTACATCAGAAACAAATACTATATCTGTTTATACATACATCATCAGAGTATACATAACACACAACTTGACAGTAATCATAATATGTCCTCACAATCTGAATACATAGCGGAATACGTAACACAAATACGGAAGTACGTATCGCCATCCAGCTCGTCTCCTGATCTCCACAAAATCTTTTCCTATATTCTATAATACTCGGTCTGACCCGAGCATTACAGCTAAAGAACACCCTAGTCGGTCTGGAATACCAATGTGAGAAATCACGCTGAAATTGATTATTAAAGTTTCAAAAATCCTTTGAAAATCAAAGCATCTCGTAAGACCATGCCACAAATAAACATGTCGGATTTTTACCTTACGATAGCTAAAACACTTTTTATTAAAATCCTCAGATATTACAATAGGGTCGATTTACAAATACTTATTAAGATAGCCGAAATTGTTACATTCATTAAATTCCAGCTACTAGCCACAATCGTGGGTAATACGAACAAAACTCGTAAAGGCGCGTAGGAAGAATGGATTTCCAACTAATGACTAGGTACTAGGGTACCACCTATCACAGTAGGTGGCCTAGATCACTGTACCGAGGATCACTCCCGACCACTTGCAACACAAGACCGGGACTACCCCTTGCTGGATAATCCCGAGTAAGATCACCCCATGGTTGTGATCAGCAACCGCACCACTAAGACGAAATAAAAGGGACATCTAGACAGGGATGACCTCACCCTGAAATGGGTGTTACCCACCTAGCCTTGCTGCATAACCCCTGATTTTCAGTCATTCGCGATTGATGAGGCTTGAGGCTAAGCGTTACCTTGCAGAATGTTTCACTTATCGTCTACTTGACGATGTTCCGAAAGCAATCGTCCACACAAGTCCGTCCCGGGTTTGAACGGAACCGAGGCACTATTCCTACTACATCCATTTTGGAATCATCCTCAGGATTAGTAGTGACTAGCCCTTGCACTTCACTGCTCCATCTTTGACTCCGAACTTGTTTTTTCCACGAAAACGTCCAAACCGGATCGAAGTGGTTTTCGAGAAATTAATCTCGATCCCGGTCTCTTCGAAATGATCAGCGCATTGGTCAATATTGATAGTCGGTTATTTAACTATCAATTAACATTTACAAACATCCATCAAACATAAATAATCTCTCCTGAATTATTTATTAACCTCAAATTATCTTCGCAAGATATATTTCCATTTTCAACCCCTTTGAAAACAGTTTCAAACCCTACTTTCCTCATGGAATGAATTCCGAAATATTTATTTCCACTGAAAACACCAAGCACAAAAAGTTTAGATTTTTAAATTAATTTAAAACACTTTATTATAAATAATCTTTTAAAAACATTTAAATTCAAAATTATTTTAATACTTATTCAAAATACATACTTTAAGAATATTTAAAATAAAACTACTTCAATACTTTATTAAAAATATATACTATAGGAATATTTGAAAATGAGGTTGCTTTATAAAATATAAAACTAGATTTTCTTCTTTAAAACAAAATCAAGTCACCTTTAAATAATTACTGCGATAATAGATTTGAAAAATATTTACTTTAGAATTTGAACATTTAGAATTAATAAATTTTCTAAAACATGCCTTTTAAAAACAACATTAAAGTCTTTAACTTATATTTAAAAATTTACTTTGAAACCGTCCTTGGCTATTCAGGGAAATATACTTCTCTTCAAATCCTTTAAAAATAAATCACTGTTTATTTTTAAACAAATTTTCCATTTCTTTAATAAATTCCCATCGTGAAGTTATTCTTCAAATATCCACTGATATACTACTTTGCTTTTATAAACCATGTCCATAAATGTCATAGTCTCATTTCCTGTTTAAAACTTCAATTTTAAATACTTAAATCAATTTTCAAATTGATTTCCAAATTACTTCACCTTTAAATAAATCTCCTTCCTTACTCATTTATTTCAAAACCCATTGACTTCAGATTTTATTCCTTAATTATGATTTAAAATCTTTTAACTGAAAACACTAATTTCAGATTTTTTCCCAAATTCCTTCTTTAATTTTTCCAATAATTTAAATCTTAAATTTAAAATAAATGCTTTATTCTTTTAAATAGTAACACTGAAGTTTAAAATTCATTATCTTCCTGTTTATTCAAAATCCCCTCTGCATATATGGAATTTATTTATTAGAATTTTAAAACCACTATTATTCTTATCCAATTCATTCTTAATTTATTTAAATTCTCTATAATTATTTCACTCACAAATTCTCTTCCTTTGTTTCTCTTTTTCAAAAATCCAATTCTATATATTTTGATAACTTAGTATACAGAAATATATTCAAGTAAACCATAGCATTCAATATTCCAATTATCAATAATATTCATCACAGAATATCGCATATTCATAACAGAGAATATTAAACAAATATAAATAATTTTGAGGAATCCAGTTGGATCCCTCCAACCTGTTTCCCTGCATCCACAGATGTTAGCACAATATAATAATACCAATTCCACTTCAAGGTGGAATATCGCGGTATATGAGATTTAAATATAAAATCATCCGCTATTATGGGCATAGGGTCTCATCCGCAATATAATGCGGAAATTAATCATTCCAAGATATATTATATACTTCTATATATAATATTGTACATCAAAACAATTCAATCAATCATCCAATTGTTTAAATTTAACCATTTAAATTTAAATTATAACCAGATGAGTGAGATTAACTCACCTTTATTTTGCTTGTAAACCACTTCCACCACGCCTACTTATTCACGACTTTGGACCTTGTATAAATGAAATTTTCCAAATTTATTAACAGTTTCCATGATTTAAACTACCAATAATATTCTCATTTCAAATTTAAATCTATTGGATAAATAAAATTATAAATTTTACTTTATTGTTGAAAATGATTCTTGATAACCAAATTAAACCTAAAGTTTTAACTTACTTAACCTTAAATTAAAACACTAATTTAAAAGCAGAACTGTTAACCTTATTGTTTTAAATCTCTTTTTTTTGTTTTGTTACTGTTTCTAACTAAACTAAATTTTATAAATCTCCAAATTTACAAATAAATCTGCAGAGTTCATTTGCCAGTTTTTAAACTTAAGTAGATTTTAAATTAAAATGCAAAAATCACGTTATCTACTCGACGAGAGAACCCCAACAACGAACTCCTGCTCTAAGCTTTGCATGAGATCGAACTCTGCCCAACCCAAATCCACCTAAATTCGCGACACCTCCTTCATTCCACACCTACGCGCCCACGTGAGCCACCCACTACTCTGCAACTGCCTCATCAGCAACCGCGAACAACAACCTCATATCCCCTTCCTTGATCGCCTGCTGCTCCTCCCAGAGAACCCTAGACCACAACTACCCTATGCCACCCTTATGGATGCGCCTCAACCTCCACTCGAGACCCATTCGAGCCACCCTAAGTCACAATCGCGACCTTCACCCACTGGACTGCTGCCATATCCCACGCGAACGACCCCCAACTACAAGCCCTAACTACCGAGCACGTCCAACCCATAGCACGAATTCTATTTGAATTGACTATCGATTTTGGAAAGGGGAAAGGATGAGGAGACTCAGTTCGATGGGGAAGGAAATAAAGTTGCGTAATGAACAAGATCGATTTTTAAAACGAAAGAGGCTCGGTCATTTTTTTTCTTTTTGTAAATCGAGAGGGTTAGTAACAGAAGGACGAGAAGCATGCTTATTTCTTTTCATTCATTAGCTTACGAACGAAGCCAACTTTTTTTTTCTGGCTTTAGAAATGAAGAAAGAAACAAGGTCGAGATATTTGAATAAACTGTTGGATTGATTGTGTGAAAGAAAGGGAATGTTGCGTGAAACAGTGGGCGAACAGTGATCTGAGTTATTGAGAAAGTTTTGATGCAAAAGAAATACAGCTGAATGGTTGACCAAATATAAATTTAAATTCAAATTTTAAGTTCAAATTTTCTCGATAATTGCAACTTAAAATCTTGACCTCTTATCAAGGCATGCCGCTAGGCGTTTATAATGTTATGCCCCTATTTCGAACACAATGGAAAAAGTTTTAAGTCCTAATTCGATCGTATGGGAAAGATAGCGTTTTGGATCGAGTTATTATATTAAATTTCCGATATAGATTCAGCACGTTTATATATCGTACGCTCACACAACAATTCCAAACGCTACGAAAATTGAAATCCGATAATAATATAATATTATGGATCCAATGGAACTGGTTTCGTCGAATTCCGAGACTGTGCCTCGGAAGGTTATTTTTAAATGTCAATTTAGACGATATATTTTCAAAACTTATCAAAATATTCCCAAATTCAATTTCAACACTTTTACTATCTTTAGTACTATCAATATAAATTTTACAATACTTCAAATTATTTTTAATAGACTTAAAACTCCAGATTCAACATTTGACCCAATTTCTAGTAATTAAATCCAATAATTAAATTTCCAAATAATGGTGATATTTGAAATTTAAGTTACAAACTAACTTTTAAATATTAAAATCAATTAAATATCCTAATTTCAAATTGTCTAAAATTCCAGGTCGTCACATTCCTCCCCCTTAAAAGAATTTCGTCCCCGAAATTACTAGCTAAGAAGAATGACCCAATACCCATTACTATTTTCCAAAAACAAACAGTTTTTTAACAACAACCCCACAATTTATATTAAAGACACACTATCCATCTTACTAACTTTTCAAACTTTTGCATAGTTTCCAAACAACTTTACTTATTCAACCATTCAAATTATAATTCAAAACCAATTTTAAATTTTCAAATTTTTTTCCAAAAATTTTCTAACTCCCTAAATTTTGAAAAATTTAGCCAGTGTCTCCTTTGCGTGGCTGGCTCGGTACAACTACAAAATGCCTCTACTGGCTCCCAAATTCCAAAAGAAAACAAAAGCCAAGTGGCTAGATCAAAAACCCAATCAAATTTCATATTGAAATTTAAACACATACCTTTTCGTCGAGCAATTCTAATTTATGTTTTGAAATCAAAACTAATTTTCCTTTCCCTTTATAATACATGCATATTATATTTAGCAATAATATCCAATCATTGCTTTTAAAATCATTTTATACATTTTCTTACAGAAGTTTTCATATCTACTTCTATTCAATTTAGTTTTCCCATTTCCATCTGAATTCAATTATCTTCAACTCTGAATATTGAATTTTTATCTTCCATTTATAACTGATTCATATCATTATTTAAATTAGTTTCATTCACTCTATTTATTTCAATTTCCAATTTGAAATCGTTTTGTCGCTAACGAAAATTTTCTAACTGCCAAAATTTTCGAAAATTTTTGGCAGAGTCTCCTTTGTACGGAGGAGCTTTTGCAATTTGACGAAAGATATAAATATATATACATCGACCCACCCTGTCGGAAAAACAAAAACAGTTCATGTTTCCTTTTTTTATTGCGTAGGCGTACCTTATTTAGCATTTTTAAGCAAGCGACTTATTAATTAGCATTTTGCACAATCAAATCCAGCCCAACGACTTTTCTAAACCCGTACTTACTCAACCATAACATGTAAGTGTCATATATATGAAGTTTAACAACATTTCACTTATTTGCAATAGTTAAACACATGAATTCTAAAAGCAATGCACACTAAACACTTTCCGTAAGCAATTTATATAGTTTTAATACTAATTCAACTGTTTTCAATTAATTCATATATCATTTTCATTCCATTTGAATGGTTTACAACCCACTTGCTTACATTCAATTCATTTTTAATTTTAAACAAACCCATATTATTCCAATTGATTTAAAAATCAATTCTATTCACCTTTGTTAATACATTTACTTTCGTTTACAATAAAATGACTAATTTTGTGACGACCACCCATGACTTCTGCACTAAACAAGAAAATAGTGCGCTGTAAAGTGTGCCTCAACTAATTTATAACAATCATCTACATATGCCACGCAGCCATGGATGATCATCAAGTTAAGGTAAAAAAAAACAGCGGAGTCTATCGTATTACTCACAGCGCATGGATAAAATACAATAGAATATATATATATATATACACATATATATATATATATGTATGTATATAGTGAAGCTCTACAAAACAGATTCTCATCAAATAACCTCATAGTAGTTTGATACAAAAATCTGAATAGTCAATACATCAAGCCTCACTACATATCACTCAGAGAATATACAAGCAGCGGAACATCCAGTACATATAGTAAGAAAATAATATGCAAGCCTCCAGCTCGTCTTCATCATCAGCATCGTTGGTCACTAAGAACAGCACCTGTCACCTGCTACCTAGTCTGCCCATCCCAAAATGGATGAACAGCCCAAGGTAATAAGAGTTGAACAAAAAACCTTGAGTCAGACAACAGTCTTAGTGAGCGGTAAATTAACTAACAGCATACCAAACGAGCAAAAAGGTAAAAGGAATAGGAACTCAACCCTCCCACTCCACCTCTTTCTATAGTGATAGCCCCCAGACACACTAAGCAGAAGTAAACATAACAAATCAGACATTTAAAGTAAAGCAATTATCCCTCAAGTCAAGGTCGGTGTTTTCCAAGTACAAACCCCCAAGGCCTAAACCAAGATCAGATAAGCACCCAGCAAACATCGCTCTTGAGACCGAATGACGATACAACCAAAACATCCAAACATTCATGACTCTGGCTATCACTGTTATCATTGCTTCGATACCATCGTTAACTGAATGACCGGCACCTTTCTTTCAGTCGTCCGTCAAGGGCTAATGGTAACCCCGGTTCTAGACAAAACTCCGCACGTCGTCGCAGCCCGTGCCTAGGACTATCGAATCTGCCCAGAGTACTCGACCACCAACTGTAGTCTTTTGGGACTATCGAATCTGCCCAGCGTAGTCTTGCTTTGAGTCTGCTAGAACCTTCAATAACGATGAAATCTCAGCCTTCTAGTCATCCTCCTCGACGACTATTCTCATACTAGCTCAAGCGCTTCTCGAGCCAACCATTATCCACAAACTCGAACCATCCCTCGAGTTATCAACATGCTTGGAATGATCTCGTCTGGATTATACCAAAGCTACCTCACGTCATGCCTCACCTTATCTCATTCATAGCAAAGCTCCATCTCAACATCATCATCAAATCCGTCTATATGAGCTTTATCATCCACTACATATGCCACGAGCAGCTTTTTCCTATTCAAGAGCCTTTCCCTTAGCTTTTGAATCATCTTCGACCAACTTGTCCAAATCCAACCACTAATCAACTAATTTATAACAACCAATCAAGTCAATCATTAATCCAAGTAATTAAGCATTCAAACATGATCTAAAGCAATTATAAGAAAAATGGCAATCTTGTAAATAAAGAGTCTAAATCTAACAAGCATAATCATGAATAATATCTATACAACTTGATGGATGAACTTGCATAGGTTAACATATATTATAATAGATGTCCAATCTTCATGAACCATGGATCTATACTTAGGTTTACGAAAATGTATGAAATCACTATTTTTAACACAAAATCAAGCCACCAATCCAATATACTCCTTTGGGTCCGTGTGAGAGATAACCACCACTCACCGAATCACCTAAACACCTTAAAAGCAACACACTCCAAATCTGGACAGCGAAGGATCTAGCTCGATCCGCCAAAATTCCGCTTCAAACGATGAAATCCCTCTTCGATGGATGGAGATCTTCAATCTAAGCTCTTGGATCTTCGATTTGGATGGAAGGAAGCACAAGATTAAAGAGTAGAAAAGAAGTGAAGAAGTGCAGCACTCGAGCTCTCAAAATGGCAGGACTTTGTCGCTTCAAAATCCGGATCCCAAAAATGAAGCTAACCCGTGTATTTATAGGCCGAAAAACCCTTTAGGTCGTTCGCTCTTAAGTCGTTCACGACCTAAAAATCCCAGACCTACGACCTAACGGTTCCCCGACCTACGACCTAACGACTCGAGCCTATGCGCGACTTAAAACACGACCTAACGGTTCAAGCCATCACGCAACCTAACAATTGCCGACCTACGACCCAGCGACTCAAGCTATCACGCGACCTAACACTCAAGCCTCTACGTGACTCAACGACCTAACACAAACACGACCTAACATACAAGCCGCGTTTCTTCCTAAGTCGTCTGGACGACCTAACGACCTAACACTCAACGACTTAGCGACTTATCAAAGGTCGCGACCTAACTACTACAGAGACCTAACACCTTATCTCGTCCACGACCTAACTACACAGATTCTAACTTAGGTCGTTTACGACCTAACTAGAACGACCCAAGCCATCATCCCCTAGGTCGCTAACTACCTTAGATCGTTAGCTCGCTTAACCGACCTACCTTCCTTAAGTCCTTAAGTCGCTCCACAGTCCTATTCTCCTTAGGCCTTTAACTCGCTTATGTCGTTAACTCCTAGGTCGTTACCGCTAGATCCTAGGTCGCTAACTCCTAAACTGCTAATTCTATTAAGTCGCTCACCTCCTTAAGCCGCTCACCTATTCTTAAGTCGTTAACCCTTAAGTCGCTCGCTTATGCTGCTAACTTCCTTAGGTCGAAAACTCCTTAGGTCGCTCCCATCTCTTGAGTCGCTTATCCGACCTAAACTACTGCACGACCTAGGCTAACGCATGACTTAAGCTACTGTACGACTCAACTCTGGACGGCATATCAACACTAACGACCTAATAACAACGGTTTTACGATCTTTCGATACGTGAAATACGGGTCGTTACATTCTCTCCCCCTTAGGAATTTCGCCCCCGAAATTCCAAACAAACAAGAACCAAAATCTATTCTGCATGACTACCATCCATAGCAACCAACAAACCATGCATTCAATTACTAGCCTACCATGCAGAATTCTAAGACTAAAACAAGTTACAATGTCATGAGATGACACGACACCTTATGGTCATACCTCGAAGAGTTCAGGATAAGCTGCCTTTATCCTCTCTTCCACCTCCCATGTACAGTCGTTAACATCATCACTCCACTATATCTTGAGCAACCTAACTACCTTCCTCCTAAGCTGTTTCGTGTCAGTTTCCACAACATGAAGCGGCTTACGAGGTCTCTTATCAACTGGATTAACCTCAAAATCTTCATAGCTATCAACAGAAACCACTGTATTCGAGTCGTGCACATACTTCCGTAGATACGATACATGAAAAACATTGTGCACACCCGACATCTTTTCTGGTAACTCCAATTTATAGGCGAGCTTTCCAATTCGCTCGATGATCGGGAATGGTCCAACAAATCTCGAAGTCAATTTCCCTTTCCTCCCGAATCGAATAACATTCTTCAGTGGAGAAATCTTCACAAAAACCATATTACCTACGTCGAACTCCAAATCCTTACGACACTTATCAGCATAACTTTTCTGACGGTCTTGGGTTGCCTTCATTCGTTGTCGAATGATCTCTATGCAATCCGAAGTTTGTTGATTCATTTCTGGCCCAAGTATCAACTTTTCTCCTGTTTCCAACCAACATGTCGGAGAGTTACACGGTCTTCCATATAATGCTTCATACGGTGCCATACCAATGCTGGACTGGTAACTGTTATTATACGAAAATTCCACCAAATGAAGATGATCTTCCCATGATCCTCCGAAGTCCAAAAAACATGCTCTGAGGGGATCTTCCAAAACTCGGTTGACTCTCTAAGTCTGACCATATGTTTGGGGGTGATAAGCTGTACTCAAATACAGCTCAGTTCCCAAAACTTCCTGTAAGCTCTTCCAAAATTCACTAGTGAACAATGGGTCTCGATCGCTCACTATACTTTTCGGAATACCATGGAATCGAACTATCCACTTAACATACAGCTCAACCAACTTCGATGCAGTCCTAGTTGATCGAACAGGAATAAATCTTGCACTCTTAGTCAAACGATCTATGATGACCCAAATCCCTTCATTTTCCGCTCTTGTTCTAGGTAACCCATCGATAAAATCCATCGATATTTGCTCCCACTTCCATGTAGGAACTTCTAATGGCTGAAGCAATCCACTGGGCTTGTTCTGCTCGGCTTTTACCAACTGGCAGTTCATGCACTTGGAAATAAAATTTCCCACATCCTTCTTCATACCTTCCTAGTAATAGGTTCTCTTTATATCCCGATACATCTTATTTCCACCTAGATGAATTGTCAGCTTCGATTGATGACTTTCCTTCAAAACTTCATCTCTCAATTCATCTATATCGGGAACAACTAGTCGTCCTTGCTTCCGAAGCCAACCCTCTCGATCGACCTCGAATCCTTTATCCTTCTCTGGTTCCAACCCTGATTCCAAATCATGGATAATCTTGACAAGCTTATCGTCTCGCTTTTGGCTCTCGCCAATCCTTTCCGTAAGAGTAGGTCTTATCGATAAGTTTGCCAACATCTCAGGTTCCAATTCACATCTGGGCCTGAAGTCAAATCCAGCCAAATACTCGAGACTCTTCCATTCTGAAAACATGGCTCCCAATCCTGCCTGTCTTCGACTTAACGCATCTACCACTGTGTTACCTTTTCTCGGAGAATAGGCTATACAAAAATCATATGATGCCAAAACTCTAGCCATCGTTGCTGTCGAAGATTCAAATCCTTTTGGGAGAAAAGATACTTCAACGACTTATGATCTGTAAACAACTCGAATCGAACTCCCAATAGGTAATGTCTCCACATCTTCAGAGCAAATACAATTGTTGCTAACTCCAAATCATGAGTCGGATAATTCCTTTCATGCGGCTTCAGTTGTCGACTTGCATATGCAACAACTTTACCCTTCTGCATTAGCACTGCTCCAAGTCCAGAACCACATGCATCAGTGTAAACCACCATCTCATTGAAATAGTCAAAACAGGAGCACCTGTTAGTCGCTCTTTCAGGATTCCGAAAGCTTGCTCACACTTAGCATCCCATCTGAATACTTGATTCTTTTTCGTCAATCCTGTTAATGGTGCAGCTAACTTGGAAAAGTCTTTGATAAACCGATGATAGGATCATGCTAATCCAAGAAAACTTCTCACATCAGATGCATTCTTAGGTCTAACCCGATCCTGGATTGCTGCCACCTTGGCGGGATCAACCTCTATTCCACTTCCAGAGATAATATGGCCTAAGAACCTCACTTCGCTCTTCCAGAAGTGACACTTCGAAAACTTAGCCTTCAGCTGATGTTTACGCAAGATTTCCAAAATAATATGCAAGTGCGTCTTGTGCTCTTCTTCATTACTGGAATAAATAAAATATCATCCACGAACACTAATACGAACTTGTTCAACTGATCCCTGAACACTCTATTCATAAGATCCACAAAATATGCTGGTGCATTGGTCAATCCAAACGGCATTACCAGCCAGTCAAAGAAACCAAACGGTTTCCTGAAAGCAGTCTTCGGCACACTATCCTTTACCACTCTTAATTGGTGAAATCCCGTTGCCAAATCCATTTGAGAAAACACCTTGGCTTCGTGAAGCTGATCGAACAAGTCATCTATTCTCGGCAATGGATACTTGTTTTTCTTAGTCACTTTATTCAGCTCACGATAATCCACACACAACCTCAACGATCCATCCGCTTTGATTGCAAACACAACTGGTGCACCCCATTCGGACACACTACGCCAAATGAATCCTTTATGTAAAAGACCATCAACTTGCACCTTCAACTCTTGTTGTTCCCTAGGCGCCATCCGCCTAAGAGGCATCGCAACAGGTCTGGCTCCTTCAACTAGATCGATGCGAAACTCGATCTCTCTATGCGGCGGTAACCCGTTGACCTCATCAAAGACATCCTCAAATCCATTTGCGATCGGCACCAATGACAGTCCATCCCGTGGAACAACCAGCGAATACATGAAGCTCATGAAGACATCTTCCTCATGCTTACATCGTATCACAACCTATCGCCCTTCCACATTCTCGACTGTCACCTCCTTCCTTTTACAATCAACCTTTGCCGCATACTTCCTAAGTCAGTCCATACCCAAAATAATTCCAAACCCCGCAAAGTTTAGAACAAAACAATCACAAACAAAAGAGCAATCATGACTCGATACAACCAGATCACGACATATCATACACAGACAGGACGAACCCCCAACTGGATTAGTCACAACCAATGGTCTATCAACAATATCCGGTTCTAAACCCAACCGGCATACAAGTTCAATACAAACAAAAGAATGCGACGCCCCGGTATCAAATAACACTCTAACTGGACAAATGGAAAGGGTACCTTGTACACCACACTCTTTCCTTTCTCTTCTACAGTAGGAGTTTTTGAAGATGATGGCACAGCCCCCAAAGCATAAGATTGCACAATCTGCCTGTCCTTCCTTGGTTCTGGACAATTCTTCTTGATATGCCCCGGCTTGTCACAGTTATGGCACTTCACCGGCACCTTTGGATTCTTGCAATCTTTGGAGAAATGGCCCTTCTGCTGACAATTGTAGCAGGTCACTTCGCCCTTCGGCTTCTTCTGGCCATCCTTACCCTTCTGCTGCTGTTGCTTCCTCTTCTTGTTTCCACCTTGTTGTGGTTTAGACTCCTCCTTGGTCACAGCAACAACAGATCCTTCTTTAGGAAACAGATTCTCGTGCCTGAGAGCCTTCTCCACAAGCTTCTCAAATGGATCGTCCAGATGATCCACCAACTGCCTCCCTAGATAAATGTCCAAGCCTGTCACAAACTTCTCGTTCTTCTGATATGGAGATTCAATATACGACCGGGCATACTTGGACAAAGCTTCAAACTCAGAAAAATACTCAAGAACTGGTCTTCCTCCTTGCTTGAGCTCCATAAACTTCTTGAACAGAACAGATTTCTGAGCTGTAGAAATGAACTTAGCTTCAAATCTGGCTTGGAATTGCTCCCAAGTAATTTCTTCCTCCGGAGTATCAATGGTTATAGAGTTCCACCAATCAGAAGCTCTTCCCTGAAGCTGTCTTGATGCGAGCTTCCTTTTGGTTACATCCTCAATTCCCAAGTCACCAAAGATTCTTCTACAAGCATCTATCCACCTCTGGACTTCAATGGTTGACTCTGTTCCCAAGAAAACCTTTCCTCCAAGAGCAGTATAGTCTTTACACAACTTAGCAAAATCCACCGGTTTTGGAGCTTGAACTTGAACTCCAACATATACTGATGGCCCCAGAGCTAGCATCCTTCTCATGATCGAAGTCATCATAGCCTCGAACATAGCAGCATACTCAGCAGCCCCCTCAGCAGCACGGCCTTCCCTAGCAGCTGGTCTCCCTCTTCGACTCGTTCTTAATATTTATAAAAAAATGATTAGTGCACCTTGAGAAACAACTGCATAAGAGGTTCAAATCCTTCTAAGACACTATATTATATATAGTAATCATCCATAAAAATACAATTACGTCTCTCATACGTAGTTACGTCAGCGAGCGTTGGCTAAAATCGACTAACCAAACTCTGATACCAAATGTAACGACCACCCATGACTCCTGCACTAAACAAGGAAATAGTGCACTGTAAAGTGTGCCAGACAGCCATGGATGATCATCAAGGTAAGGTAAAAAAAAACAGCGGAGTCTATCGTATTACTCAAAGCGCATGGATAAAATACAATAGAAAATATATATATAGTGAAGCTCTACAAAACAGATTCTCATCAAATAACCTCATAGTAGTTTGATACAAAAATCTGAATAGTCAATACATCAAGCCTCACTACATATCACTCAGAGAATATACAAGCAGCGGAACATCCAGTACATATAGTAAGAAAATAATATGCAAGCCTCCAGCTCGTCTTCGTCATCAGCATCGTTGTTCACTAAGAACAACACCTGTCACCTGCTACCTAGTCTGCCCATCCCAAAATGGATGAACAGCCCAAGGTAATAAGAGTTGAACATAAAACCTTGAGTCAGACAACAGTCTTAGTGAGCGGTAAATTAACTAACAGCATACCAAAAGAGCATAAAGGTAAAAGGAATAAGAACTTAACCCTCCCACTCCACCTCTTTCTACAGTGATAGCCCCAAGACAGACTAAGCAGAAGTAAACATAGCAAATCAGACACTTAAAGTAAAGCAATTATCGCTCGAGTCAAGGTCGGTGTTTTCCAAGTACAAACCCCCAAGGCCTAAACCAAGATCAGATAAGCATCCAGAAAACATCGCTCTTGAGACCGAATGACGATACAACCAAAACACCCAAACATCCATGACTCTGGCTATCACTGTTATCATTGCTTCGATACCATCGTTAACTGAATGACCGGCACCTTTCTTTCAGCCGTCCGTCAAGGGCTAATGGTAACCCCGGTTCTAGACAAAACTCCGCACGTCGTCGCAGCCCGTGCCTAGGACTATCGAATCTGCCCAGAGTACTCGACCACCAACTGTAGTCTTTTGGGACTATCGAATCTGCCCAGCGTACTCTTGCTTTGAGTCTGCTAGAACCTTCAATAACGATGAAATCTCAGCCTTCTAGTCATCCTCCTCGACGACTATTCTCATACTAGCTCAAGCGCTTCTCGAACCAACCATTATCCACAAACTCGAACCATCCCTCGAGTTATCAACATGCTTGGAATGATCCCATCTGGATTATACCAAAGCTACCTCACGTCATGCCTCGCCTTATCTCATTCATAGCAAAGCTCCATCTCAACATCATCATCAAATCCGTCTATATGAGCTTTATCATCCACTACATATGCCACGAGCAGCTTTTTCCTATTCAAGAGCCTTTCCCTTAGCTTTTGAATCATCTTCGACCAACTTGTCCAAATCCAACCACTAATCAACTAATTTATAACAACCAATCAAGTCAATCATTAATCCAAGTAATTAAGCATTCAAACATGATCTAAAGCAATTATAAGAAAAATGGCAATCTTGTAAATAAAGAGTCTAAATCTAACAGGCATAATCATGAATAATATCTCTACAACTTGATGGATGAACTTGCATAGGTTAACATATATTATAATGGATGTCCAATCTTCATGAACCATGGATCTATGCTTAGGTTTACGAAAATGCATGAAATCACTATTTTTAACACAAAATCAAGCCACCAATCCAATATACTCCTTTGGGTCCGTGTGAGAGATAACCACCACTTGCCGAATCACCTAAACACCTTAAAAGCAACACACTCCAAATTTGGACAGCGAAGGATCTAGCTCGATCCGCCAAAATTCCGCTTCAAACGATGAAACCCCTCTTCGATGGATGGAGATCTTCAATCTAAGCTCTTGGATCTTCGATTTGGATGGAAGGAAGCACAAGATTAAAGAGTAGAAAAGAAGTGAAGAAGTGAAGCACTCGAGCTCTCAAAATGGCAGGACTTTGTCGCTTCAAAATCCGGATCCCAAAAATGAAGCTAACCCGTGTATTTATAGGCCGAAAAACCCTTTAGGTCGTTCGCTCTTAAGTCGTTCACGACCTAAAAATCCCAGACCTACGACCTAACGGTTCCCCCGACCTACGACCTAACGACTCGAGCCTATGCGCGACTTAAAACACGACCTAACGGTTCAAGCCATCACGCAACCTAACAATTGCCGACCTACGACCCAGCGACTCAAGCTATCGCGCGACCTAGCACTCGAGCCTCTACGCGACTCAACGACCTAACACAAACATGACCTAACATACAAGCCGCATTTCTTCCTAAGTTGTTTGGACGACCTAACGACCTAACACTCAAAGACTTAGCGACTTATCAAAGGTCGCGACCTAACTACTACAGAGACCTAACACCTTATCTCGTCCACGACCTAACTACACAGATTCTAACTTAGGTCGTTTACGACCTAACTAGAACGACCCAAGCCATCATCCCCTAGGTCGCTAACTACCTTAGATCGTTTGCTCGCTTAACCGGCCTACCTTCCTTAAGTCCTTAAGTCGCTCCACAGTCCTATTCTCCTTAGGCCGTTAACACGCTTATGTCGTTAACTCCTAGGTCGTTACCGCTAGATCCTAGGTCGTTAACTCCTAAACTGCTAACTCTATTAAGTCGCTCACCTCCTTAAGCCGCTCACCTATTCTTAAGTCGTTAACCCTTAAGTCGCTCGCTTATGCTGCTAACTTCCTTAGGTCGAAAACTCCTTAGGTCGCTCCCATCTCTTGAGTCGCTCATCCGACCTAACCTACTACACGACCTAAGCTAATGCATGACTTAAGCTACTGTACGACTCAACTCTGGACAGCATATCAACACTAACGACCTAATAGCAACGGTTTTACGATCTTTCGATACGTAAAATACGAGTCGTTACATTCTCTCCCCCTTAGGAATTTCGCCCCCGAAATTCCAAACAAACAAGAACCAAAAACTATTATGCATGCCTACCATCCATAGCAACCAACAAACCATGCATCCAATTACTAGCCTACCATGCAGAATTCTAAGACTACAACAAGTTACAATGTCATGAGATGACACGACACCTTATGGTCATACCTCGAAGAGTTCAGGATAAGCTGCCTTTATCCTCTCTTCCACCTCCCATGTACAGTCGTTAACATCATCACTCCATTGTATCTTGAGCAACCTAACTACCTTCCTCCTAAGCTGTTTCGTGTCAGTTTCCACAACACGAAGCGACTTATGAGGTATCTTATCAACTGGATTAACCTCAAAATCTTCATAGCTATCAGCAGAAACCACTGTATTCGAGTCGTGCACATACTTCCGTAGATACGATACATGAAAAACATTGTGCACACCCGACATCTTTTCTGGTAACTCTAATTTATAGGCGAGATTTCCAATTCGCTCGATGATCGGGAATGGTCCAACAAATTTCGGAGTCAATTTCCCTTTCCTCCCGAATCGAATAACATTCTTCAGTGGAGAAATCTTCTCAAAAACCATATCACCTACGTCGAACTCCAAATCCTTACGACGCTTATCGGCATAACTTTTCTAACAGTCTTGGGCTGCCTTCATTCATTGTCGAATGATCTCTATGCAATGCGAAGTCTATTGAATCATTTCTGGCTCAAGTATCAACTTTTCTCCTGTTTCCAACCAACATGTCGGAGAGTTACACGGTCTTCCATATAATGCTTCATACGGTGCCATACCAATGCTAGACTGGTAACTGTTATTATACGAAAATTCCACCAAATGAAGATGATCTTCCCATGATCCTCCGAAGTCCAAAAAACATGCTCTAAGGAGATCTTCCAAAACTCGGTTGACTCTCTCAGTCTGACCATCTGTTTGGGGGTGATAAGCTGTACTCAAACACAGCTCAGTTCCCAAAACTTCCTGGAAGCTCTTCCAAAATTCACTACTGAACAATGGGTCTCGATCGCTCACTATACTTTTCGGAATACCATGGAATCGAACTATCCACTTAACATATAGCTCAGCCAACTTCGATGCAGTCCTAGTTGATCGAACAGGAATAAATCTTGCACTCTTAGTCAAACGATCTATGATGACCCAAATCCCTTCATTTCCCGCTCTTGTTCTAGGTAACCCATCGATAAAATCCATCGATATTTGCTCCCACTTCCATGTAGGAACTTCTAATGGCTGAAGCAATCCACTGGGCTTCTTCTGCTCGGCTTTTACCAACTGGCAGTTAATGCACTTGGAAATAAAATTTCCAACATCCTTCTTCATACCTTCCCAGTAATAGGTTCTCTTCATATCCCGATACATCTTATTTCCACCTGGATGAATTGTCAGCTTCGAGTGATGACTTTCCTTCAAAACTTCATCTCTCAATTCATCTATATCAGGAACAACTAGTCGTCCTTGCTTCCGAAGCCAATCCTCTCGATCGACCTCGAATCCTTTATCCTTCTCTGGTTCCAACCCTGATTCCAAATCACGAATAATCTTGACAAGCTTATCGTCTCGCTTTTGGCTCTTGCCAATCCTTTGCATAAGAGTAGGTCTTATCGATAAGTTTGCCAACATCTCAGGTTCCAATTCACATCTGGGCCTGAAGTCAAATCCAGCCAAATACTCGAGACTCTTCCATTCTGAAAACATGGCTCCCAAACCTGCCTGTCTTTGACTTAACGCATCTGCCACTGCGTTACCCTTTCCCGGAGTATAGGCTATACCAAAATCATATGATGCCAAAAACTCTAGCCATCGTTGCTATCGAAGATTCAAATCCTTTTGGGAGAAAAGATACTTCAACGACTTATGATCTATAAACAACTCGAATCGAACTCCCAATAGGTAATGTCTCCACATCTTCAGAGCAAATACAATCGCTGCTAACTCCAAATCATGAGTCGGATAATTCCTTTCATGCGGCTTCAGTTGTCGACTTGCATATGCAACAACTTTACCCTTCTACATCAGCACTGCTCCAAGTCCAGTACCACATGCATCGGTGTAAACCACCATCTCATCATTTCCACTTGGAATAGTCAAAACAGGAGCACTTGTTAGTCGCTCTTTCAGGATTCCGAAAGCTTGCTCACACTTAGCATCCTATCTGAATATTTGATTCTTTTTCGTCAATCCTGTTAATGGTGCAGCTACCTTGGAAAAGTCTTTGATAAACCGACGATAGTATCCTGCTAATCCAAGAAAACTTCTCACATTAGATGCATTCTTAGGTCTAACCCAATCCTGGATTGCTGCCACCATGGCGGGATCAACCGCTATTCCACTTCCAGAGATAATATGGCATAAGAACCTCACTTCCCTCTTCCAGAAGTGACACTTCGAAAACTTAGCCTTCAACTGATGTTTCCGCAAGATTTCCAAAATAATACGCAAGTGCGTCCTGTTCTCTTCTTCATTACTGGAATAAATCAAAATATCATCCACGAACACTAATATGAACTTGTTTAAATGATCCCTGAACACTCTAAGATCCACAAAATATGCTCGTGCATTGGTCAATCCAAACGGCATTACCAGCCACTCAAAGAAACCAAACGGTGTCCTGAAAGCAGTCTTCGGCACACTAACCTTTCTCACTCTTAATTGGTGAAATCCCGTTGCCAAATCCATCTGAGAAAACACCTTGGCTACTTGAAGCTGATCAAACAAGTCATCTATTCTCGGCAATGGATACTTGTTCTTCTTAGTCACTTTATTCAGCTCACGATATTCCACACACAACCTCAACGATCCATCCGCTTTGGTTGCAAACACAACTGGTGCACCCCACTCGGACACACTACGCCGAATGAATCCTTTCTGTAAAAGACCATCAACTTTCACCTTCAACTCTTGTTGTTCCCTAGGCGCCATCCGCCTAAGAGGCATCACAACAGGTCTGCCTCCTTCAACTAGATCGATGCGAAACTCGATCTCTCTATGCGGCGGTAACCCGTTGACCTCATCAAAGACATCCTCAAATCCATTTGCGATCGGCACCGATGACAGTCCATCCCGTGGAACAACCAGCGAATACATGAAGCTCATGAAGACACCTTCCTCATGCTTACATCGTATCACAAACTTTCGCCCTTCCACATTCTCGACTGTCACCTCCAGCCTTTGACAATCAACCTTTGCCGCATACTTCCTAAGCCAGTCCATACCCAAAATAATTCCAAACCCCGCAAAGTTTAGAACAAAACAATCACAAACAAAAGAGTAATCATGACTCGATACAACCAGATCACGACATATCATACACAGACAGGATGAACCCCCAACTGGATTAGTCACAACCAATGGTCTATCAACAATATCCGGTTCTAAACCCAACCGGCATACAAGTTCAATACAAACAAAAGAATGCGACGCCCCGGTATCAAATAACACTCTAACTGGAACACCACAAATGGAAAGGGTACCTTGTACCACCACACTCTTTCCTTTCTCTTCTGCAGTAGGAGTTTTTGAAGATGATGGCACAGCCCCCAAAGCATAAGATTGCACAGTCTGCCTGACCTTCCTTGGTTCTGGACAATTCTTCTTGATATGCCTCGGCTTGTCACAGTTATGGCACTTCACCGGCACCTTTGGATTCTTGCAATCTTTGGAGAAATGGCCCTTCTGCTGACAATTGTAGCAGATCACTTCGCCCTTTGGCTTCTTCTGGCCATCCTTACCCTTCTGCTGCTGCTGCTTCCTCTTCTTGTTTCCACCTTGTTGTGGTTTAGACTCCTCCTTGGTCACAGCAACAACAGATCCTTCTTTAGGAAACAGATTCTCGTGCCTAAGAGCCTTCTCCACAAGCTTCTCAAATGGATCGTCCAGATGATCCACCAACTGCCTCCCTAGATAAATGTCCAAGCCTGTCACAAACTTCTCGTTCTTCTGATATGGAGATTCAATATACGACCGGGCATACTTGGACAAGGCTTCAAACTCAGAAACATACTCAAGAACTGGTCTTCCTCCTTGCTTGAGCTCCGCAAACTTCTTGAACAGAACAGATTTCTGAGCTGTAGAAATGAACTTAGCTTCAAATCTGGCTTGGAATTGCTCCCAAGTAATTTCTTCCTCCGGAGTATCAATGGTGATAGAGTTCCACCAATCAGAAGCTCTTCCCTGAAGCTGTCTTGATGCGAGCTTCCTTTTGGTTACATCCTCAATTCCCAAGTCACCAAAGATTCTTCTACAAGCATCTATCCACCTCTGGACTTCAATGGTTGACTCTGTTCCCAAGAAAACCTTTCCTCCAAGAGCAGTATAGTCTTTACACAACTTAGCAAAATCGACCGGTTTTGGAGCCTGAACTTGAACTCCAACATCTACTGATGGCCCCAGAGCTGGCATCCTTCTCATGATCGAAGTCATCATAGCCTCGAACATAGCAGCATACTCAGCAGCCCCCTCAGCAGCACGGCCTTCCCTAGCAGCTGGTCTCCCTCTTCAACTCGTTCTTAATATCTATAAAAAAAATGATTAGTGCACCTTGAGAAACAACTGCATAAGAGATTCAAATCCTTCTAAGCCACTATATTATATATAGTAATCATCCATAAAAATACAATTACATCTCTCATACGTAATTACGTCAGCGAGCGTTGGCTAAAATCGATTAACCAAAGCTCTGATACCAAATGTGACGACCGCCCATGACTCCTACACTAAACAAGGAAATAGTGCGCTGTAAAGTGTGCCAGGCAGCCATGGATGATCATCAAGGTAAGGTTAAAAAAAATAGCGGAGTCTATCGTATTACTCACAGCGCATGGATAAAATACAATAGAAAATATATATATATATATATATATATATATATATATATATAGTGAAGCTCTACAAAATAGATTCTCATCAAATAACCTCATCGTAGTTTGATATAAAAATCTGAATAGTCAATACATCAAGCCTCACTACATATCACTCAGAGAATATACAAGCAGCGGAACATCCAGTACATATAGTAAGAAAATAATATGCAAGCCTCCAGCTCGTCTTCGTCATCAGCATCGTTGGTCACTAAGAACAGCACCTGTCACCTGCTACCTAGTCTGCCCATCCCAAAATGGATGAACAGCCCAAGGTAATAAGAGTTGAACATAAAACCTTGAGTCAGACAGCAGTCTTGTGAGCGGTAAATTAACTAACAGCATACCAAAAAAGCATAAAGGTAAAAGGAATAAGAACTCAACCCTCCCACTCCACCTCTTTCTACAGTGATAGCCCCCAGACACAATAAGCAGAAGTAAACATAGCAAATCAGACATTTAAAGTAAAGCAATTATCACTCGAGTCAAGGTCGGCGTTTTCCAAGTACAAACCCCCAAGGCCTAAACCAAGATCAGATAAGCACCCAGAAAATATCGCTCTTGAGACCGAATGACGATACAACCAAAAAATCCAAACATCCATGACTCTGGCTATCACCGTTATCATTGCTTCGATACCATCGTTAACTGAATGACCGGCACCTTTCTTTCAGCCGTCCGTCAAGGGCTAATGGTAACCCCGTTTCTAGACAAAACTCCGCACGTCGTCGCAGCCCGTGTCTAGGACTATCGAATCTGGCCAGAGTACTTGACCACCAACTGTAGTCTTTTGGGACTATCGAATCTGCCCAGCGTACTCTTGCTTTGAGTCTGCTAAAACCTTCAATAACGATGAAATCTCAGCCTTCTAGTCATCCTCCTCGACGACTATTCTCATACTAGCTCAAGCGCTTCTCGAGCCAACCATTATCCACAAACTCGAACCATCCCTCGAGTTATCAAAATGCTTGGAATGATCCCGTCTGGATTATACCAAAGCTACCTCACGTCATGCCTCGCCTTATCTCATTCATAGCAAAGCTCCATCTCAACATCATCATCAAATCTGTCTATATGAGCTTTATCATCCACTACATATGCCACGAGCAGCTTTTTCCTATTCATGAGCCTTTCCCTTAGCTTTTGAATCATCTTCGACCAACTTGTCCAAATCCAACCACTAATCAACTAATTTATAACAACCAATCAAGTCAATCATTAATCCAAGTAATTAAGCATTCAAACATGATCTAAAGCAATTAAAAGAAAAATGGCAATCTTGTAAATAAAGAGTCTAAATCTAACAAGCATAATCATGAATAATATCTCTACAATTTGATGGATGAACTTGCATAGGTTAACATATATTATAATAGATGTCCAATCTTCATGAACCATGGATATATACTTAGGTTTACGAAAATGCATGAAATCACTATTTTTAACACAAAATCAAGCCACCAATCCAATATACTCCTTTGGGTCCGTGTGAGAGATAACAACCACTCACCGAATCACCTAATCACCTTAAAAGCAGCACGCTCCAAATCTGGACAGCGAAGGATCTAGCTCGATCCGCCAAAATTCTGCTTCAAACGATGAAATCCCTCTTCGATGGACGGAGATCTTCAATCTAAGCTCTTGGATCTTCGATTTGGATGGAAGGAAGCACAAGATTAAAGAGTAGAAAAGAAGTGTAGAAGTGCAGCACTCGAGCTCTCAAAATGGCAGGACTTTGTCGCTTCAAAATCCGGATCCCAAAAATGAAGCTAACCCGTGTATTTATAGGCCCAAAAACCCTTTAGGTCGTTCGCTCTTAAGTCGTTCACGACCTAAAAATCCCAGACCTACGACCTAACGGTTCCCCCGACCTACGACCTAACGACTCGAGCCTATGCGCGACTTAAAACACGACCTAACGGTTCAAGCCATCACGCAACCTAACAATTGCCGACCTACGACCCAGTGACTCAAGCTATCACGCGACCTAACACTCAAGCCTCTACGCGACTCAACGACCTAACACAAACACGACCTAACATACAAGCCGCATTTCTTCCTAAGTCGTCTGGACGACCTAACGACCTAACACTCAACAACTTAGCGACTTATCAAAGGTCGCGACCTAACTACTATAGAGACCTAACACCTTATCACATCCACGACCTAACTACACAGATTCTAACTTGGGTCGTTTACGACCTAACTAGAACGACCCAAGCCATCATCCCCTAGGTCGCTAACTACCTTAGATCGTTAGCTCGCTTAACCGGCCTACCTTCCTTAAGTCCTTAAGTCGCTCCACAATCCTATTCTCCTTAGGCCGTTAACCCGCTTATGTCGTTAACTCCTAGGTCGTTACCGCTAGATCCTAGGTCGCTAACTCCTAAACTGCTAATTCTATTAAGTCGCTCACCTCCTTAAGCCGCTCACATATTCTTAAGTCGTTAACCCTTAAGTCGCTCGCTTATGCTGCTAACTTCCTTAGGTCGAAAACTCCTTAGGTCGCTCCCATCTCTTGAGTCGCTCATCCGACCTAAACTACTACACGACCTAAGCTAATGCACGACTTAAGCTACTTTACGACTCAACTCTGGACGGCATATCAACACTAACGACCTAATAACAACGGTTTTACGATCTTTCGATACGTAAAATACGGGTCGTTACAAATTTTCTGTGCAAATTTGATGTTATTCATGCAAATAACAATTACTTAAGGTTATAACCATTTTAAATTGATTCCAACTCAATTTATTATTTTATTTCTTTCTATTTTAATTCATTCACAACCATTTTATTTAGCTTGATACATTTTATTTCAATTTTATTCACGTTTCATTCATTTACGTTCCATTCCATATTGGCCTCCATTTCATTTGGGACCATTTTATTAAGCATGAACCATTCCGTGCTTATATATTAATAACCATTTCCCAATTTAAATTTACCCAAGCTTTTATTTAATGGACTTTTACCCCATTTTTCGAAGCCAAGTTTCCACTAATTTTAAACTTAAATTAATTTACTTCAAATTATTCAAATTTCATTTCAATCTACAAATTTATTTGATTAGTTATTATAAATTTTAAATATTCGGATTCAATTCATTTAATTGATTACAAGGCCATTTCAGATTTATTTACTTCACTAACGATTCTAGTCGAATTTGATTTATAACTCGAGTTTTATTTCCAAACTCCATTATTAACACACAATTCAGCTTCTATTTAACTACATTAGGTTCCATTTACATAGTTCATTAACAAATTTATTATCTAATTAGTTCTCTCCCTATTTATAATTCAATACTTGATTTTTTAATCTCAAAAATCATTTCATTAAATTTTCTTAAGTTCAATTTATTTTATAATTCAAGATTGGATTATTGTTCATTTTCCCAAAACATCAAGCAATATTTATTTTGAGTTTTCTATTCCACTGTCCAGTTTTATAAGTCACACCTTATTATTTTACACATTTCCATTCATTCTAGGCTTGAATATATTCATCTTTACTTTTACCTCAAGATTTTTCGCTTATTTATAATCCAAGCATATTTTTATTCCATGGATTTTGTTATTCTTTTATAAGTTATTCTAATTCATTTGTTCCAATCTAATCCTTATCCAACTTATTTCCATTTATTTAAGTAAGGATCTAATTCCATTCAATATCACCTATAACTCAACTGAATTTTATTCCAATTCAATTCTATTTTAACTCAGATTTATTTAATTCAATTCGATTCAACTTTCTACCTCAATCCAAGTTAATTTCATTTTTAACTTTTCACTTTAAATTTAAATTCCAACATTCAAAGCTTATATTTCCTTCCTGTTTAAACATCATCTCAATTTATAAGCTTACAACCTATCTCATCGAGATTTTTAACACCCGGCTTTTGATTTCAAATCATTTTGAAATCTCCAACATCTCAAAAATCACACTTCTCAAAAAGTTTAAACCAATCCTGGTTTTTATTTCCAACAAATTTCCTTTGAAATTTCAAAAACAACTGGTTCTTCTGAGCAAATCAATTTGGCAGCAATCCATCACTTAGAAACTCAAAAATGAACATCGATGATGCTGCAGTCATCACCGAAATTATTTTCCAACGACTGAAGTGAGTTCAATGCTATATCCCTTCTCAAAATTTTATTTGAAACAATTTCATTCTAGAAATACCTCCAAAATAATAATGCTATTATTTATCTTCAAAACACTTCGAAAAACACTTCCAAAATCTCCGGGATTTTAAATTTTCAACTTTGATTTAAATCAAATTTTAAATATAATTTATTTGTATAATTTATGCTCACAAAATTCCCATTTTATCATATTTCAATTTATAAATCACGTTTATAATTCATGTTTATAAATTTCATTTTATAAATGAATTTATTTCCTTAACCTTTGGTTATATTTTCAATTTCTAGTTAAATTTTCACACAACAATGATAATAATTTAATATTATCATTCCTAACATCCAAGCAACCATATATTAGCTAAAATAGTTTACAAACTTTTCTTTATATCAAAATATATTTTGGGTAATATTATTTCATTCATCCATCTTTAAAATAATACTGTGTCAATTTATCGTGTCAGGTGTTTATAAACTCTTCTCGGGTAGCGGCCAACTTATTTTATCATAATTCATATTCCACTTAACCAATAAGCCAACATAATATTAAAACAACTTATATTCACTAACAAATACGCGCTCATATCTATTAATACGCTCAAACTCATTTAGAGTACTACTGACTCTATTTTCAATGAGTAATCCCCACCAGAGCCAAGGTTATCTCCAACCTAAGCTCTGATACCAACTGTGATGACTCACAAATCCGTGCCCCTTGAGTCAACACTATTCTACATCAATCAACTCAAGGTGAACAGAAATACGAACCATTCGGATTAAAGAAGAAGTGGTAGAAGAAGAAAATAGAAAACAACATCAGAATCCAACTATCGCGGCGGAATAAAATATAATAGATAATAACATATCTTTACACCAAAAACAAATACTATATCTGTTTATACATACATAATCAGAGTAAACATATCACACAACTGGCCGGTAATCGTAATCTGTCCTCACAATTTGAATACATAGCGAAATAAGTAACACAAATACGGAAGTACGTATCGCCATCCAGCTCGTCTCCTTAGCTCCACAGCATCCTTTCCTGTATTCTATAATACACGGCATGACCCGAGCATTGCAGTTAAATAACACCCGATTCAATCTGGAATACCAGCATGAGAAATCACACTCAAATTGATTATTAAAGTTTCAAAAATCCTTTGAAAATCAAAGCATCTCGTAAGACCACGCCATAAATGAACATGTCGGGTTTTTACCTTACGATAGTTAAAACATTTGTTATCAAAATCCTCTGATATTATAATAAGGTCTATTTACAAATACTTATTAAAATAGCCGAAATTGTTACATTCATTAAATTCTAGCTACTAGCCACCGTCGTGGGTAATACAAATAAAACTCGTAAAGGCATGTAGGGAGAATGGATTTCCAACTAATGACTAGGCACTGGGGTACCACCTATCACAGTACGTGGTCTAGAACACTGTACCAAGGATCACTCCCGACCCCCTGCAACATAAGACCGGGACTACCCGTTACTGGATAATCCCGAGTAAGATCACCCCATGGTTGTGATCGGCAACCGCACCACTAAGACGAAATAAAAGGGACATATAGACATGGATGACCTCACCCTGAAATGGGTGCTACCCACCTAGCCTTGCTGCATAACCCCTAATTTTCAGTCATTCCCAGTTGATGAGGCTTGAGGCTAAGTGTTACCTTTTAGAACGTTTCACTTAGAATGCCCATCGTCCACCTGACGATGTTCCGAAAGCATTCATCCATGTAAGTCCATCCCGGATTTGAATGGAACCGAAGGCACTATTCCTACTACATCCATTTTGGAATCATCCTCGGGATTAGTAGCGACTAGCCCTTGCACTTCACTACTCCATCTTCGACTCCGAACTCGTTTTTTCCACGAAAACGTCCAAACCGATTCGAAGTGGTTTTCGTGATATTAATCCCGATCCCGGTCTCTTCGAAACGATCTTCGCATTGGTCAATATTGATAGTCGGTTATTTAACTATCAATTAACATTCACAAACATCCATCAAACATAAATAATCTCTCCTGAATTATTTATTAACCTCAAAATATCTTCGCAAGATATATTTCCATTTTCAACCTCTTTGAAAACAGTTTCAAACCATACTTTCCTCATGGAATGAATTCCTAAATATTTATTTCCACTGAAAACACCAAGCACAAAAACTTTAGATTTTTAAATTAATTTAAAACACATTATTATTATCCTTTGAAAACATTTAAATTCAAAATTATTTTAATACTTATTCAAAATATATACTTTAAGAATATTTAAAATAAAACTACTTCAATACTTTATTAAAAATATATACTATAGGAATATTTGAAAATGAGGTTGCTTTATAAAATATAAAACTAGATTTTCTTCTTTAAAACAAAGCACCAAGTCACCTTTAAATAATTACTACGATAATAGATTTGAAAAATATTTACTTTAGAATTTGAACATTTGGAATTAATAAATTTTCTAAAACTTGCCTTTTAAAAACAACATTAAAGCCTTTAACTTATATTTAAAAATTTACTTGAAACTGTACTTGGCTATCCAGAGAAATATACTTCTCTTCAAATCCTTTAAAAATAAATCACTATTTATTTTTAAACAAATTTTCCATTTCTTTAATAAATTCCCATCGTGAAGTTATTCTTCAAATATCCACTGATATATTACTTTGCTTTTATAAACCCAATCCATAAATGTCATAGTCTCATTTCCTGTTTAAAACTCCAATTTTAAACACTTAAATCAATTTTCAAATTGATTTCCAATTCACTTCACCTTTAAATAAATCTCCTTCCTTACTCATTTATTTCAAAATCCATTGACTTCATATTTTATTCCTTAATTATGATTTAAAATCTTTTAACTAAAAACACCAATTTCATATTTTTCCCAAATCCCTTCTTTATTTTTTCCAATAATTTAAATCTTAAATTTAAAATAAATGCTTTATTCTTTTAAATAGTAACACTGAAGTTTAAAAATTCATTATCTTCTTGTTTAATCAAAATCCCCTCTTCATATGCGGAATTTATTTGTTAGAATTTTAAAACCACTATTATTCTTGTCCGGTTCATTCTTAATTTATTTAAATTCTCTATAATTATTTCACCTACAAATTCTCTTCCTTTGTTTCTTTTTTTCAAAAATACAATTCTATATATTTTGATAACTCAGTGTACCGAAATATATTCAAGTAAACCATAGCAACCAATATTCTGATTATCTATAATATTCATCACAGAATATCGCATATTCATAACAGAGAATATTAAACAAATATAAATAATTTTGAGGAATCCAGTTGGATCCCTCCAACCTGTTTCCCAGCATCTACAGATGTTAGCACAATATAATAATACCAATTCCACTTCAAGGTGGAATATCGCGGTATATGGGATTTAAATATAAAATCATCCGGTATTATGTGGCGCATAGGGTCTCATCCGCTATATAATGCGGGAAATCAATCATTCCAAGATATATTATATACTTTTATATATAATATTGCACATCAAAATAATTCAATCAATCATCCAATTGTTTAAATTTAACCATTTAAATTTAAATTATAACCAGATGAGCGAGATTGACTCACCTTTATTTTGCTTGCAACCCACTTCCACCACGACTACTTTGTTCACGACTTTGGACCTTGTATAAATGAAATTTTCCAAATTTATTAACAGTTTCCATGATTTAAACTATCAATAATATTCTCATTTTAAATTTAAATCTATTGGATAAATAAAATTATAAATTTTACTTTACTATTGAAAATGATTCTTGATAACCAAATTAAACTAAAAGTTTTAACTTACTTAACCTTAAATTAAAACACTAATTTAAAAGCAGAACTGTTAACCTTATTGTTTTAAATCTCTTTTTTTGTTTTGTTACTGATTCTAACTAAACTAAATTTTATAAATCTCCAAACTAACAAATAAATCTGCAGAGTTCATTTGCCAGTTTTTAAACTTAAGTAGATTTTAAATTAAAATGCTAAAATCACGTTACCTACTCGACAAGAGAACCCCAACAACGAACTCCTGCTCTAAGCTTTGCACGAGATTGAACTCTGCCCAACCCAAATCCACCTAAATTCGTGACACCTCCTTCATTCCACACCTACGCGCCCACGCGAGCCACCCACTACTCTGCAACTGCCTCGTCAGCAACTGCGAGCAACAACCTCGTATCCCCTTCCGTGATCGCCTGCTGCCTCCTCCTAGAGAACCCCAGACCACAGCTACCCCACGCCACCCCTATGGATGCGCCTCAACCTCCACTCGAGACCCATTCGAGCCACTCTAAGTCACAGTCGCGCCCTTCGCCCACTCGACTGCTGCCATATCCCATGCGAACGACCCCCAACTACAAGCCCTAACTGTCGAGCGCGTCTAACCCATCGCACGAATTCTATTTGAATTGACTATCGATTTTGAAAAGGGGAAAGGATGAGGAGACTCAGTTCGATAGAGAAGGAAATGAAGTTGCCTTTTTTTATATAAATGAACGAGATCGATTTTAAAAATGAAAGGGGCTCGGCCATTTTTTTTCTTTTTGTAAATCGAGAGGGTTAGTAACAGAAGGATGAGTAGCACGCTTATTTATTTTCGTTTATTAGCTTACGAACGAAGCCATCTTTTTTTATGGTTTTAGAAATGAAGAAGGAAACAAGGTTGAGATATTTTAATAAACTGTTGGATTGATTGAGTGAAAGTAAGGGAATGTTGCGTGAAACAGTGGGCGAATAGTGATCTGAGTTATTGAGAAAGTTTTGATGCAAAAGAAATATAGCTAAATGTTTGACCAAATATAAATTTAAATTTAAATTTTAAATTCAAATTGTCTCGATAATTGCAACTCAAAATCTTGACCTCCTATCAAGGCATGCCGCTAAGCGTTTATAATGTTATTCCCCTATTTCGAACACAATGGAAAAAGTTTCGAGTCCTAATTCGATCGTATGGGAAAGATAGCGTTTTGGATCGAGTTATTATATTAAATTTCCGATATAGATTCAGCACGTTTATATATCGTACGCTCACACAACAACTCCAAACACTACGAAATTGAAATCCGATAATAATATAATATTACGGATCCAATGGAACTGGTTACGTCGAATTCTAAGACTATGCCTCAGAAGGTTATTTTTAAATGTCAATTTAAACGATATATTTTCAAAACTTAACAAAACATTCCCAAATTCAATTTCAACACTTTTACTATCTTCAGTACTATCAATATAAATTTTACAAGCCTTTAAATTATTTTTAACAGGCTTAAAACTCCAAATTCAACATTTGACCCAATTTCCAGTAATTAAATCCAATACTTAAATTTCCATATAATGGTGATATTTGAAATTTAAGTTACAAACTAACTTTTAAATATTAAAATAAATTAAATATCCCAATTTCAAATTGTCCAAAATTCCGGGTCCTCACAGTTCAATCCATTTTGATTTGTTACATAGAATATCATTAAGATGCTTTGATGCAGCTGCTTTGTTCCATAACTGTAAGTCAATAATGCCAAGTCCTCCCTTCTTTTAAGGTATGCAAAGTTTTTTGAAAGCAATAGGGATGGGTTTACGAGAGTTATAGTCCCCATGCTATAAGAAATGATTCATAGCAGCGTTAATCATATTTATAAATATCTTAGATAAAATATAAATACGAGCCCAGTATGAAGTCATACCAAAATGATAGATTTAACAGCAGTAGTTCTCCCAGATTGAAATAGTAAAAGTAAATGTGTAGGCCAATTTCTTAGTTTGGATACAATTTTTTGTATATAGGAAGGCATTGTGCCGTTGAAATTCTTGATGTGGTGATAGGGATACCTAGATAAATAGAGTTCTCTGGCATAGCTAGAAGACAGGGGAGGAAGGTAATGTTATCTCCTTCATTTGCTTGAAGTCCAGCATTGATAATATGTGATTTTTTTTATATTGATTTGAAGACCAGTAGTGTTTTGGAATAGATTCAAAGAAGCATTGATAGTGGAAATGGTATTAATATCAGGCTTAGAAAAAATAACAATATCATCTACAAACATCAGTGAAGTGATGAGTGAGTGTTTTCACTTTGGTTGGGTTCTCAATTTATTAGCACGTCCATGGGTATTAAGGATGGAGCTCAACATTTCCATAACCATGATAAATAAATAGGAGGATATAGGATCACCTTGTCGGATACCTCTAGATGATTTGAAGTAGCCAGTACCATAACCATTGACAATCACCGTATATGTAGGAGTGGATATACATGTGTGTATCCATGCCATGTATATTTTTGGAAAGCCCATCTTTGTCATGATGGCAATTATGGAAATCCACTCAATAGAATTGAATGCTTTTTTTATATCCAATTTCATCATACATCTAGGAGATATATCAACCTAGTTGTAGCCTCTCAATAATTCATGTGTGAGAAGTATGTCTTCAGTTATATTTTTGCTAGTAAGAAATGTGGTTTGGTTTGGGGATATAATGTTTCTTAGGATAGGCTTTATTCTTTTGGCAAGAATCATAGTAACGCAGTGGTATATAACATTACAACATGAAATGTTTAACATTCTTAAGCTTTTTTTGCAGTATGTATATAGGGTTCCCGAAAGTGTCAATGTTCCATCCCTACAAGAAAATGTAGTGAAATTGTGCATGGTTGTCCAAAAATTAAAAAATTTAAATGAGGCATGGTACTTATTCGGTTTCATACTCCAAGAGAGGATAACTGGGCTATGGTCTGATTGGCCGAGTTGAAGGGTTGTGGATGATAGGTTAGGCCAGGCAATTAAGGAATGGAAGTTGAACAGGGAGTGATCTAAGATGCAGATGATACGTTTACTATGTCTACGATTATTCCATATATGCAATGGACCAATATAGGGGATTTTATGTAATGATGTAGTGTGAATAGTTTGGGATAGTGGGATAATGTCATGAATGGTTAGTGATAGCCTCCCATTTTCTGAGAAGAGTCGTACATGCAGTTGAAGTCATCTATAAGGATCCATGGATGGGTGGAATTATTTTGTGATTCTATGAAGGAGAAAAGATAGTTCCTGGTGTCTCTATTACATGTAGCATAAACGAAGGTAAGGTTGTGTAATAACCCGGTATTTTGAACCATTCGCATCCACACATGTCGGACTTGAATTGCTCAAAATACCAGATTGTTAATTTATATTTGGCAGAACTCAGCATACGTATAATAAATAAATCAATCACATATATCTTAAATACAACATAGTCTCGAATGCAAGTAAATAACATGTATGAACCAACAATCTAGATAGCTGAAAGCTGAATAGATATAGATGGATCTCCAGATGAAGCTTCAACCCCAAAGGTGAATCTCAAATGCTGTGTCACTCAGTCTAACTCGAGCATAAAGAAAAACACAAAACACTCAAGTCGGGATTAACATTCTTATATTAATAAATCCAACTCAAGTGAAATATCAACTGAAATACAAGTAACTCAAAGGGTGTTTGGGATTTCCATCCTCAAAGGATCCTTGGAACTATCTACTAGCGGTAATATACGCTGTTATAATATGTCTAAAGTAAAAGTATTAAAAAAGCGTTAAGGCGTTACCCATATTCCCCTTAACACATTTTTATATATTCCCATAGTCTATACAGTATCTTAACTCCCTTCGTAACCTGGAGGGCTATCAGAGGGCGCTCCGTAGGTATGGTATAAAACAAACTCGTAGAAGGCGTGATAGGGCATGCGACACGGCACTCGAGGCAATGCTAGAGTGGATAAACCGTTTGTGTATCCGAACTGGTGGTAACGCATAGCAGCTACTACTGCCCACCTAATGACACACTCTCAAATCAAAGGGTGCACCCAATTAAATCACAAAAGTAATAGAATGGTATCGAAGAAATATGCCCGATCGGAGGAATGGCCTCACTTGGCCCAGCATGGCTCTTGTTTTAACTGCATCGAGCTGACTCACGGAAGTCAGGGTCTTGTAATTACCATATAGAATCATCAACAAACCATCCTACTTCATTTTGGAATCTCCACCACATACACAGTTGTTAAAGTGGTTTTCGGTATTGGCGGAGCGTATCACAATATCCGACCCCGGTCTCCTTAACAACCAATCGTTAGAATAACACCTTGGTCATCTCAAAACATTTTATACTTCAAAACCAGAACATCATATCCATTTCAATACCGTATCAGCACGATATCATTTTTCACTTCAAATATATATACATTTTCAAAACCATAGCACTTTCAAAGTTATAACATTTTCGAAACCAAATATTTGAATTTATAACACTTTGGCAATCATATCACTTTGAAATTCATAACTTCCAGTACTTAAGTCTAGATATTAATAATAGTATATAATAAAATAATTTTATAAAATAGGTCATATTAAAAATGGTTTATATTATATTAAAATAATTTATAAAGTAAAATAAAATTTAAAATAATTTATAAAATAAAATAGTTTCCTAAATTTTATAAATCGATTCAAAACAACTCGAATTCCAAAATTCTAGTTAAATTCAATCTCAATTCTTCAACTTCGATTTAATTTAGTTTCTCAATAAATCATTTCAAATTATATCGATTTCAAATACAAATTTGAACCATAAAATAAACAATTTGAATTTCAATATATTTCAAAGCTTTAATATTCAAACATTTTCAAAACTAGATTTGATAATTTCATATATATCAAAATTTAACTTCATTATTATATAGTTTTGAAATATTTACTGAATAAATCTGATATCATTTAAATAAAACCCCAAATTACAAATCATTAAATATTTCCTTCAATTTATTTAAACTTGAAATATTCATTTAATCACTTTAAATCGAAATCAAGTTATAAAATCATATCTTAAAACCCTCAAATTCAATAAGTTCCAAATCGATTTAATTAAACAAAATTCTTAATTAAATACGATAAATTCAAATTAAGCTTTCCAAACTTAACTTATAGAAATCATTATAAAATAAATACTTAAACATATTCTATTTTACTTAAATCAAACATTTCTAATTTTAAAGCTTATTATTAAATTTATTTTATATTAAACCTTATTCATATACATAATATTTTCAAATTTAAATAAAACTATATATATTTCCATTCAAAACCATAGGAATCATTTTCAAAATAGTTATATATAGACCAACGGTGTCTATATATAATTTTCTATCCTATAGTCAAGTGATTCGGATATTTATCATTTCAATCCGAAATTTAAATATATACGGGTATATATCATTTCAACCTGCAATCTCAAATCAATTTAAATGAAAATCGCTTGGGTTTATTATTTCAACCCATAACAATTTTCTCCCATTCTACAGATCGTTCAGGTATATATCATTTCAACCCATAGGAAATTCTATACTAATAGGGAACTTGCGAGTGGGAACAATTATGAAAAAAAAATATAACGTATCAATAACAGGCATATATCATCAATGACAATTAAATATAATATAAACAGCAGGATATGGTGTCATATCCCACAGGTGAACAATTATAGATAATAACATATCATATATAATAGTTTAAATAACTAATAGCAGCATATCTCAATTGGAGTTTCAATTGAAATCAAATCTAATAAATATAAGAACGTTAGTCGTGAGTGATTTCTTACCTTTCGAGGCTGGAGATGGACAAGAATGAGATGAGTTACGAATCCAAGCATGAATTCCAAAGCAAAACAATATTGGCACGAATTCGATGAATAGAGCTAATAATAGAAATCGATGAGAACAAATCAAAAATGGATCGATGAAGATAATTGATATAAGTGAACATATATAAAATTATATAAAAATTTATATATATATATAAATCATATTCTAAATTCACACATATATTAAATTATATATATGTGTGTGTGTGTGTGTGTGTGTGTTTCGAAATCCATTGTTTCAAATTTAAACCCATATATTAAAATCAACATATATACATAGTATTAAAATCAATACTTATACATAAATAATTAAAATTCACATTTACCATTTAACATATATAAAGATCAACATGCAGTCAAATAAAATTTGAAATAAATACTTATATGCATATTTTAAACATATAAGCTTCATATGCAACAACATGCACATATATTTATGTAATATAGATATAATAAAACACATACAATGCTCCATTCCAAATCTAGTATGCAGTAACATATATATACGTATAGAATAGAATATCCACATCACCTTAAAAATATAAGCATCTGGAAAAATAGCCTTCAAATAGTAAAATCAAAAGAAACAAAATAGCTTAAGCAGAAATTTTGTAACATACCATAACATCATAGCATATAATTCATTTTTTAAGTATATATTTGTATAATAAACCCATATATATATATATATATATATCTGTGTGTGTGTGTGTTGAATCAATATCAAAAACTTCATATAATATACATACAACATATTGTATACAAACCTATATAACTATATATATAACCAGATCTTATATCATTACAGACAAAACCAGCAACCCAGACAGCATATGAAATACATATATACAATATATATATATATATATATAGAGAGAGAGAGAGAGAGAGACTTATGTATATAGCTATTATAACTTCCATCGTGAACCATTTTATTATATACATGTAACTCAAAATATGATTATATAACTAGAAATCTTAAAACTATAAAACGTAATTTTATATACATATTATATATGTACCATATAAATTCAAACACATATATATAGTAACTAGATTTTAAATCAAATATGCAAGGACCGTACTAAATTATATAATGTATGTCAAAGAATAAACAAAAAATATATAACTAATATGAAATTATCCACCATACACTATTTATATAGCAACCGCCTTATATACGGAATATATATATATATGCGTATATTACTTATAACAAAGAGTCGAAATATACATATAAATACATACAAGTTTAATATATATAATAATTGGCATCACATATAACTAACAGATAATATACATATATATAGGTGTGCCTTGGGTTTAATATGCACAGCATCATATTTCGCATATATATATATATATATATATATAACTGAAAAGAGAAACAACATGGATTGTATAGGATCTAATATAACTTTATATATAAATATACAACTTATAAACTTAAATAGATTTTGTATAATAGATCAAGATTACTATATAAGATAATATATAAAACAATATATAACTTACGCTTTTTTTCAGAGAAGGGGGAATGGTTAGCTAAGGCCGAGCCGATGCAAGGTGGCGGGATTGAGCTGCTTGCGGTGGTGAGGAGTGGCCGAAGTCTTTGGTGAGGGTGGGGTAGATGTAATGGTGAGAGGGGGAAGGCGAGAGAGAGTGGGTGAAAATAGGAGGAGAGAGGTGCTAGAACAAATGTTGAAGCCGACTTATAATATACTTCGCTATACTTTTTTATAAAGAATAGAACGAAATGAACAGGCTTAAGGAAGGATGTGCAGTTTCAAAGCAGGGGAGGCCGAACAGATAGGTTTCAGCAAGCAATTATAAAGTTAGTTACGATATTTTTTTAAATAGAAATGAGAAACAAAAGAGAGGAGAAGAAATGGCAGTCGAACCGAGCAGCAAGCGGAAGAATAAATATGAAGGGAAAGAAATGGCAACGGTCACAAAAGCTGGAATCGGGTAAATAATTTAAAGTAATTAATTTTTGTTGCTTGGCGGTCACGGTCAAATTTTAAAAGCAAGGGAAAATCAGAAGGTCACAAATTTTTGTACTGTTACAACGGATCGTTATCATCGTTTCCATCGCATACCGGACCTCAAAAAACAGAATTGAATATACCATAGAGATCAGCACGACAAGACGATCAAAATGGTATACGAATATCAGTGGTACGATCATCCGATCAAAAATCGATATTCAGTACCAGAAATGCTGCTAATTTTCCGAAAATAAGATAAACAGAGCAATAACAGTCCAAATTTAGAGAAACTAAAGATGACATCTCACTCAGAGGATGATTTAAAAATTTATTATATAAAATATTCAGGTTTGGAAAATATTTTATTATCATTAATTTTTTTTACTGATTTAAATTTAAATAAAACTACACAATAAAATAAACTTCAATATTATCAGATGAAAATTTACCAGTTGTTATGTTAAAATGGTCGTATACCAAATATTAAATTTTTATCTTCAAATTCAACTATTTAATAATTTTTAAAAATTCAGTTAATTGTGTTATTAAAACTGTTAAAATTTATAGGTCGTTACACTCTTTGCCACTCAAAAATTTTTGTCCCCGAAAAGTAAGGCAGTAAGAGAATAGAAGCAACCAGAGTAAAAATAGATTGAAAAACAAAATAAAACTATTAATTCAAAACCCATATAAATTTCAATTTTATATTAATTAATATTCAACAGTTTGGTTTAGTCCTTTTTATTAAATTAATAAATAGTCATTAAATTCAAAATTATTAGTTCAAACTTTTGGTTCAAGCCATATAAATTTCATTTATTTTTAAATTTGTTTACATTCAACTAATTGATTTGAATTCATTTTATTTAATCAATCAAACTTGTTGCGTTCACATTTAATTGATTTCAATTCCATATATTTTTATTTGCTTGGTTTGTTTCCAAGTTTATTAGCATTTATTGCAAAAATTTCACAATAAAAATTGTTTTATTTTACTCATTTATTAAATTTATTAGATCAACCATAGTTAATTCCACCCCACATTCAACTCCAATAATTCAAAACCATGTAGATTTCAATTTTAGGTAAGTTAATATTCAATAATTTGGTTCAATCTATTTTATTAAATTAATAAATAGTCCTTCAATTTAAAATTGGTTTTCTTCCATTTTATCAACATTTCTTTCAACTAACTCATTTTTAAATTAACTCGTTTATTTTATCCAATAAATAGTAGTCATTGTATTCACATTTTGTTTGACTTAAGTTCCAAGTATTTATATCAATGGTTTAAGTTCCAATTATTGATATTTGTTTACAAAATTTCTTTCAAAACAAAGTTTATTATTTTTAACTTATTTATTTGCTCCATTTACCTTCAGTTAAGTCGATTCCAATTATAACTATTCTTCAGTCCATATTAATTTGCTTAACTATCATTCTCCTTTATTTATTGGATTTCTATCACTTAATATATGTTTTGCAACATATATTACGTGTATAAACATTCCTTATAACCCTATATTATTCAACAAATAAATTTTCCTCTTTATTATTCAAATTTTTATCCAATTTCTTATCAGTGAATTCCCTTAACAAAATTTCATTTTTGATATCCTATTACCTACATCATAGTGTATATTATCTAATTACATTTCAATTGCATTTTAACTTCCTAGGCAAGTTATATGTAACACCCTGCCTTTTTGCACGGTTTAAATCGACGTTAAACCACACACGTCAGACTTAAATCATACAAAAGGACGGATTGTTATGGGGTAAATAAGAAGAAGCAGAGAAAGAAAAAGAATAAAACAGAATCTTGCAGCGGAATGATAAAATATAATAATCAAATATACAGTTCATGAAGCTGTTTTACAAAATATTCGACTATACTTATACAATACATATCAGAGTTACACATACCAAAAAATAATAAATACTGCAGCGGAACGGTATGAATGTAGTAGAATACTATAAAAATAATAATAAATCTTCGTCTTCGTCCTCCAGAATATGGTCTTCTAAATCCTGAAATGCTCAGGCTGACCCGAGCGAATTTGAAAAGACAAAACACTCGAGTCAGAACTAAAAGATCTTATGTAAGTTAAATCAACGGTAAATAATATGAGTGGAACGACACCATAGATGTTTGTGTGATTTGACATCTCTTATCCAGTGTTAACGTGAGTGCAGTAACTTAAGAGATGCTCGGGATTCACATCTCCTAAGGATCCGTTAAACTATTCACTATGTAGTAATATTTTGCTATTATAATAACGTCTATTAGTAAAATAAACTTACTTTTAAATAGCGTTAAGGAGTGACCCAATATTCCCCTTAACACGTAATAGTGCCAATAGTCTATACAGTACCGTAATACCTCCTGATCGGGAGGCTACCAAAGGATACTCCATAGGTACGACACAAATAGAAACTCGTACAAGGCGCGCGAGGGTAGGTGACACGGCACAACTAGGCAATGTCAAGGTAGATATACCAATTACGCTTCCGGGCCAGTGGTAACGCATAGCTGCAGCTACCGCCCACCTCAAGCCATACCCCCAAGTCAAAGAAATCAAAAGTGGCCACCGAATAAATCCAAAAGTCAAAGTATAATATCGAAGGGATGTGTCCGATCAAAAGGTGCTACCTCATTAGCCCGTCGATCACTCCTGTTTTAGCCACCTTATGCCAACTCACGGGTAGTCGGGTCGACGTATTTGCCCCAAATGAAATGCCGCCACCATCCTACTTCATTCTGAAATCTCCATCGCGTACACGGTTGTTAAAGTGGTTTTCGGAGTTGGCAGAGAGTATGACAACTTTCGATCCCGGTCTCTTTAACAACCAAACGTTATTATAACACCGCGGTCATTTCAAAATAATTTATACTTCAAAACTAGAATATAGTATCCATTTCAAAACCATATAAATACGATATCATTTCCGTTTTAAAACCCAAATCAATATGATATCATTTTAATTTCAAAATATATCCTTTTTTCCAAAAATCATAGCACTTCAACTCTATATTCCTTGAAACCCATAGCTTTGAGACATAACTTTAAATAATTAAATGGTCTAAATGTTAAATTACTTTATATAGTAAAATAGCTTCTTTAATTTCACAAATAAATTCCAAATTCCGATTTGAAACCTTCAAATAAACCATTTAAAATTTACATATATTTCAAAGCTTTAAATATTCCACCATTTCAAAACTAATTCTTTGATAATTCCACACATATCAATTTCAATTACTATTGTTTAGATTTGAAATGTTTAATTAATAAACCCAATATCATTTAAGTAAAACCTTTAACTTCAAACAACTGGGTATTCTTTAAATTTTATTAACTTGATATATTCATTTAAATTAACTTTATATTCATTTAAATCACTCTAAACCAAATCAAGTTATAAGAATCATACCCTTAAAATCTAAATTTCAAATCAAATTTTTCGAATATAATTCTTAGATAATTCAATTCAACAAATTTCATATTTATTTTCCAACTTAATTTTTATTTAAGTCATTAAAAACTCTATATATACCATATCTTAAACAGGTACTTAACCATATGATATAAAACAATCAAATTCCATTATTAAACATATTTTTATTTAACAAACGTATACATAGCTTAAATCCAAGAATTTAACAATATACATATATATATATAATATTTATATAATATCAAAAATTAATATTTATTAAACCGTATATTTCTTTCCAAACCATAGAAAATCACTTCAAAATATTTTTATATATAGGCCGCGGTGCCTGTATATAATTTTCTATCCTATGGTCAAGTGATACGGATATTTATCATTTCAATCCGTAATTTAAAATAAAATTACGGTTATATATCATTTCAAACCGCAATCCCAAATCAAATAAAATGCATAACAACTTGCAGTTTAAAATAATATTTAATACAACATCCATTCATCCATCAACAGATCACACATCCATCACAATCATCATCCAAAACAATCAATCAATACCAATAGATAACTGATAATATATATAGCAGGTATTTAACTGGCAGTTATATTCAATAATAAAATAAATAACGATTTAATTTAAATAAATGCAATAACTGAAATGATGATTAAAAATATACGAAAAGTCATAAATAAATGCATAATCACAACAAAAATTTAATTTAACAAACATAAGAAATTTTAGAAGTTGTGAGTGGGTTAAACGCTCACCTTTTGAATTTAAATCCAATTTAAATCCAAAAATTGCACAGTCTCCAAATTCATCCAAACCAGTGCCAAAATGTCCGGAATTCCAATACGAACCTAGCGGAGAAAACCACGCGTGAACTGGATATCGTATGCGAAAGTTATTCAAGTTAGATTGTTTGAAATCAAAAATTAAATTAAATTAAATTAAAAAAAGACTGACCAACACGATGCCGCCACGTCACTTCTACTACTACGTCGTTCCCAAATCAAAATTACACGAGCACAATACCAGCCCGAGCCCTCACATCCCCGTTTGACCGCCCATCGCGCCTCCTACGTGCGCCTATAGGCCACGGCGCGACCACCGAACCCCATGCCAGACCCCCCTCTGCACGACGCCCAGCCCCGAGCTCCTCCAATGTAAGCCGCCGCCACCGATAGTTAGGGTTTTTCGAACCTTAGTTGTCAAATTCCCAGCGCCTCAGCCCACTATGCAACCTCCGACCACCTTCAAACGACTCCATGCATCGAACTCACCAATACTCAAAAATCAGTTTCGCCTATTAACGATGAAATCAGAAACCCCTAATTTGACTCCTAGGATCCACAAATTTCAAGCTTTGACCGAGATTTCTGGCTAACTCGAGCGTCCATTGCAAAAACAGACACTAGACGCATATTCGAATCGATGAGATCTTCGAATTTCATACTTTTATGATTTTTTTTTGAGGAGATTTAAATTTCACTTTGATTTTTGAATTGCAGTTGGAATTAGGTGTTTGTGTGCCATTGAACTGAGGAGGTGAAAGAAACTGTACACATAGGCAAATGAGAATGAGGGAATATTAGGGTTTATAACAGAGCATTTATAGACAAGGTTGAAAAAGAATAGATGGATCAGATTGGTACACGCGTTAAACGATAAAGTGGCCCGAAAAGCCCGTTTTGACTCCGGAACGAAATTGGGTCAACCCGTATATCAAAATAGATGTTTTTAAATATTTTAAACGCGACGAAACAAGTTTCAAGTCCAAATTCTATCGTATGAAGAAGTTATGCAAAAATTAATATTTTTCAAATTGATTTCAATTTCACCGATTTCAAGGAGTTTCGAGTCCGACAAGTCCGATCGCTACGAAACTTGAAATCCTACAATAATTCAACGTTACAAATCCGATGAAACTAGTTTCGTCGAAATCCGAGTCAGTGGCCAAAATGGCTATTTTTACATTAATTAAATAAATTAATAACTGATTAATTAAACCCAATTTTTAACTTTCAATTATATAATTGACAAATATTATCACTTTTATATTTCTTAATCATTTACAATGATTTAAGAAAATTTAAATGTCAATTTAACGTTCATTCATTCATCAATTTCGGCGTTAACCTTCATTTTCCTTGCATTCAGAAATTATAATTTAATTTACAATAATTCCAATTAATTTACTTTTCATTCTATTATTCAATTCATTGAGGCTAGATGGATGAAATTAACTTTGGACTCAAGATCTACAACACTAATATTCTCTAATTTCAACTAAAGTTTCAATTAGCGAATAATTAAATATTTAATTTCATTCATTTGCAATTAGTCCAATTATGGAATGTTTATTCCAACAAATTGTTTTTATTTGATTTAAATATTTATATCACATCCGCCAATTTTGAATAATATAGTTAATGCTGGTTTTTACATTATATTACATAAATATACTCAACTTACTTTCTTTTATTGTACATTAACTATAATTTCCATTAGTATTGAAATCTTTGCCAAATATAGCATTTGCATTTCCTCCTTTATTGGGATTTCATTCAACTTGTTTATAGTCAATTTATATTAACATCACTACCTTTAATTTTAATTATCAATTCATTCATAAACCACAACAATGCATTATTACAAAATATTACCTTAAATCCATCCTAAGTAGTATTTATTTCCATTCATCACAATAACGTTTCAATTAATAGTGATTGCGCTAAATTAGTTTGCATTAACATTATTCCATTAATCTACATCCAATTACATTTAATATTCCCAATAAATTTACTTTCTTGGTCTCATGCTTTCTATTACACCAATTACTACCTTATAACTAAATTTTACGTCCCTTTTAATTTACATTCACACTTTCCGTTATTATATTAATTATCATTAAAGTATATTTAATTATCTTTATTTGTAATTGGTGAATTAACGGGTAACAACCATTTGTCACCATTTTACATTTTATAATACTTGTATGTTCATTCTTCCCAACCAATTGCCATCGATTATACTATAACTTTACAGTTTTAATAAATTCATTAATTGTCATTTCATTCAACCTATTAATTTATTAACCTAAATTAGCACTGTTACATTTTAATTTACTTATTAGCTTATAACAAGTGCTACCATTAGTCCATACACTAATTTATTCCATTTCCATTCGTTATACATTATTTTATTAGTAAGCCAACGTTTTAAATTATTAATTTACTTTTTATATCCCATTATAAACAAATGCACAAATTAATTAAGATTTTAAATCAAATTAATCACTTCGTCTTGGTAACATTCTTTTATTACAATAAGTATATAATTAACATTTACATTGTTTCACTTATTGGAATTACATCCAAGTTATTAACAATTAACTTACATCTATACTGTTACATCCAAGTTATTAAAAGTTAACTTACTAATCTTATCCAAGTTATTATTTCCATTAATAATTCACCAAATTTTTATTTCCTTCAACATTAAGTTACCAAAATCTTCTTAAATTAAGAAATTTAATTACTGAATTTTACGGGTCGTTACACACTCCCTCACTCAAAACTTTTCGTCCTCGAAAAGGAAAAAGAAAGGAAAAGAAGAATTAAGAAATCAATATATCTTACTTAAAATATTAGATTTATACACAAGTAAATTTACAAAATTTAATAATTTAAATAAATATCAATTTATAACTATTAAATCCCTTTATACTCAAATTAGTAAAGTTTGGAAAACATTTTCAGACTTTTTTCTAAGTCCAAAATTTACGGAAAATTTCGGCAGAGTCTCCTTTGTACGGAGAGGCTCGAAAGAAAATATAATATTAGTATAACAATATACAACATATATTTTCTAAAATAATATATATCCCAACCTGGGAAAACAATATAAAAGCGCTTCAAACCGTAATCCAAAAACGTACCTATTTGTCGGCAATTAACGCTTAATTATGAAACCAAAAGTAGTAGCAATTTCTTCCATAACGTGCATTTCACTTATATAATCTAAAAGGGTTAATAATTATATAAAATGGAATATCTAAAGCTGTTTCAAATAACAACAAAAAATCAACATACCAACCATCACTTGCAACAAGCAAACAACCATCACATAAATCAACACACATCAATTATCCATTCATATCAAATAAAACAAATAGTTGTTCGGGTTCTAAACTTTAAATTGTACGGAAAGGAAAATAAACTACTAAGCGTACCTTCACTCAACAGTCTTAGGTGAAACTAATTAGACTATTCATACCTTCAAAACAAATTTAAAGTATCCTTGCCTAAACTGCCATAAACCAAAACAACAAAAATTCCAAACAACAAATCAAATTTACTTATTATTAATTTCATTTCATACATTAGTTGTTTGGTTTCTTTTCTTTCATATAATGATTTATCTTTTTTATTTTACAATCATTTCTTACAATCTTATTTAGAAATAACTTCAACTTATTTACTTAAGTGAAAATTTCTTACTTACAATACCTGCTTTCCATTATATTTAATTAGTGGTATTTCAATTATACTTAAGTTTATAACAACTACAACACCAAATTCTTATTTATTAAAGAATTTCATTAATTACTTTCATTACCTCAAGTTTATTACTTGTATAATATCTATTACAATTTCTTATTAATATTTCAACTTTCTATATCTTTTGGTAAGTTATATATATGCCTTTAAGCATGTAATTGAAAGTTGTACAAATTTTTCTCAATTAATTAAATGTTCAATAATAATCCTTTGTTTTATATGTTACAAATTTAAATTTTCTTTTTATTTAATTAATAACTTAGCATTAAATCTCTTATTTTCTTTAGAGGTTTCAATTATTAAACCTACGTTCCAATTCAATACAATAATTGAAACTATTAATTAATGGAAACTTAAGAACTGAATACCGGGTCAAATCTCAAATCATTTTAAAATAATAAATAAACGTATTTATATATCCAATTATATTTAAAACAATTTAAAATTAACAAAAACTTTTTTCTATCAAATAAATCTGTAGTAAAACTACTACAATGACCTTCCCACTTCGAAACTCGAAAATGAATATCGATGATGCGACCGCCATCACCGAAATTATTTTCCAGCGACAGAGAGGGGAGTATAGAACTTATTTCTTTTCAAAGTTTCTTTAAAACAATTCTTTCAAATTATATTGAAATATTTATAACAGAAAATACTTCTAATAATATTATTGCTATATTCCAAAAATCATTCGAAAGAATTTTCAAAACCCCGGAACTTAAGTTCTAAAATTTCCAATTTTCATTTATTTTATTTTCAATCTCATTTCAACTATGATTTATAAATTTCATTACCTAAAAACCAATATATTACAACCAAATAAAATCTTTATAAAAATTTGTTTTATATATAGAAAATATAATAGGCAAAAATTATTTCATTCACCTACATCAAAACAAATATTTTGTCGGTCTGTCCTATTAAGAGTTTAGAAATCCCTATTGATGTCATAGCGTCCCATGCACCAACCAGAATTTATAAATACAAAATGGAACAAATTAACGTAATATTAAAACCTTTTTATAACACTAACAAATACGCTCTCTCATATATGTACACTCAGCGACTCATCATATGGTATTACTACCCTATTAAAAAGAGTCAGACCCCACAAAGCTAAGGTTTATCGCTAAACCAAAGCTCTGATACCATATGTAACGCCCTTCCTTTTTGCACGGTTTAAATCGACGATAAACCACACACGTCAGACTTAAATCATACAAAAGGGTGGATTGTTATGGGGTAAATAAGAAGAAGCAGAGAAAGAAAAAGAATAAAACAGAATCTTGCAGCGGAACGATAAAATATAATAATCAAATATACAGTTCATGACGCTATTTTACAAAATATTCGACTATACTTATACAATACAAATAGATGTTTTTAAATATTTTAAACGCGACGGAACAAGTTTCAAGTCCAAATTCCATCGTATGAAGAAGTTATGCAAAAATTAATATTTTTCAAATTGATTTCAATTTCACCGATTTCAAGGAGTATCGAGTCGTACGATCAAACGACAAGTCTGATCGCTACGAAACTTGAAATCCTACAATAATTCACCATTACGAATCCGATGAAACTAGTTTCGTCGAAATCCGAGTCAGTGGCCAAAATGCTATTTTTACATTAATTGAATAAATTAATAATTGAATAAATTAATAATTGATTAATTAAACCCAATTTTTAACTTTCAATTATATAATTGACAAATTTTATCACTTTTATATTTCTTAATCATTTACAATGATTTAAGAAAATTTAAATGTCAATTTAACGTTCATTCATTCATAAATTTCGGCGTTAACCTTCATTTTCCTTACATTCAGAAATTATAATTTAATTTACAATAATTCCAATTAATTTAGTTTTCATTCTATTATTCAATTCATTGAGGGTAGATGGATGAAATTAACTTTGGACTCAAGATCTACAACACTAATATTCTCTAATTTCAACTAAAGTTTCAATTAGCGAATAATTAAATATTTAATTTCATTCATTTGCAATTAGTCCAATTATGGAATGTTTATTCCAACAAATTGTTTTTATTTGATTTAAATCATTATATCACATCCGCCAATTTCAAATAATATAGTTAATGCTGGTTTTTACATTATATTACATAAATATACTCAACTTACTTTCTTTTATTGTAATTAACTATAATTTCCATTAGTATTGAAATCTTTGCCAAATATAGCATTTGCATTTCCTCCTTTATTGGTATTTCATTCAACTTGTTTATAGTCAATTTATATTAACATCACTACCTTTAATTTTAATTATCAATTCATTCATAAACCACAACAATACATTATTACCAAATATTACCTTAAATCCATCCTAACGTAGTATTTAATTCCATTCATCGCAATAGGTTTCAATTAATAGTGATTGCGCTAAATTAGTTTGCATTAACGTTATTCCATTAATCTACATCCAATTACATTTAATATTCCCAATAAATTTACTTACTTGGTCTCATGCTTTTTATTACACCAATTACTACCTTATAACTAAATTTTACGTTTCCCTTTTAATTTACATTCACACTTTCCGTTATTATATTAATTATCATTAAAGTACATTTAATTATCTTTATTTGTAATTGGTGAATTAACGAGTAACAACCATTTGTCACCATTTTACTTTTTATAATACTTGCATGTTCATTTTTCCCAACCAATTACCATCTATTATATTATAACTTTACAATTTTAATAAATTCATTAATTGTCATTTCATTCATCCTATTAATTTATTAACCTAAATTAGCACTATACATTTTAATTTACTTATTAGCTTACAACAAGTGCTACCATTAGTTCATAAACTAATTTATTCCATTTCCATTCCTTATACATTATTTTATTAGTAAGCCAATGTTTTAAATTATTAATTTACCTTTTATATCCCATTATAAACTAATGCACATATTAATTAAGATTTTAAATCAAATTAATCACTTTATCTTGGTAACATTGTTTTATTACAATAAGAATATAATTAACATTTACATTGTTTCACTTATTCGAATTACATCCAAGTTATTCACAATTAACTTACATTTATATCGTTACATCCAAGTTATTAAAAATTAACTTACCAACCTTATCCAAGTTATTATTTCCATTAATAATTCACTAAATTTTTATTTCCTTCAACATTAAGTTACCAAAATCTTCTTAAATTAAGAAATTTAATTACCGAAATTTACGGGTCGTTACATTATATATGTTAAAATGTAATTTAGTTTCATACAAATAAGTTTGTTCAAATTCTTTATTTCAGGTTGGTTTTATTCCATTTATCATTTTAGATATTCCAATCATTCAAACATTTCACTTTTAATTCAATAATTGAAACCATTTCTTAGTATAAAACTTAAGAGTCAAACTTTCAGTTTCAGTTCAGCTATATTGAAATAATTATATACATATATATTTTACAAATAAATTTATACACAAGAAATTTTAAATCAAATCCATTTTTCTTTTTTTAGGACAAAAGTGTAGCAAAGCTACTAAGGGGCCGCTCCACTTCGAGACTCGAAAATGAATGTCGATGATGCGGCCATCATTACCGAAACTATTTTCCAGCGACAAACGAAGAGAGTACTGATTTAAAACCTTTAAAATTCTTTGGAAAATGATTTTTATTTAAAAATACTTTCAAATAAATAATCTATTTTATTTTTCTAAAACTTTGAAACCCAAATTTGAAAAAAAACTGGAAATTAAATTCTCATATCCTTAATTCATTTCAATTCCAAATCAATTTATAAACCATATTTTATAATTTCACTTATTCATATCATGTTGCAATATTCAGTGGTTTACAAAATAATAAATGAAAATCAAATATTATCGTTTCTAACAACCAATTCATTCAACTATTTAATTTCATAAAATATATATTACCAAATTTGAAAACAATATTGTGTCAGTTTGCTCTGTTCAAGTATTTTGGAATTCCTATCGATAGCGTTGATCAGACAAATCGATCGAAACCCAAAATTCAAAGTTAACAACTCAAACAACACAATATAAAACATCTTTATATAAATTATAAATACACTCCCTCACTCGATGATACTAGAATAGATTATAGAACAATGATAGAGATTCAAATTCAAGGGGACCCTAGTCAAAGAGAATTCCAACTAAGATGGATAGGTTCTAAAGTGAGATAGGATAATTAAATTAAAAAATAAGAAGATGAATATACTTATATTAATTGCGGGTGACCTTAATCGGGTCAACCGTGACTTCAAGAATAAGATTAGTGCAGAATTTGGAGGCAAATCAACATTCGATCGCCCGAGATAGAATTCAAGTATAAAAAAGATAACAGCATCTAAACCGACAATATAGAAATCTCCGGTGAATCAATGTTTGTTGTAAAGGAGTTTCACCCCTTTACAAATCATACAGTGGAGCTATGGGATGCTCCAAAATCAAGAAAACAAGAATAGAAGCAGACAAAAATGGATTTCAGAATGAATGGGGAAGTTCCAAAATTCAAAGGAAATCTGAATCAAAGAGGAAGAAATTTAAGCTCGAACGAAGGTGATTCTGTAATTAAATTCACTCTATATGCTGATTTTTGCCTAAACCAGAGCTTTGATACCAACTGTAACGAATCGATATTTCGAACCATTCCATCCACACATATCGGACTTGAATTGCTCAAAATATCAGATTGTTAATTTATATTTGGCAAAACTCTACATATATAGGAAATAAATCAATCACAGAATCACAGACACAGATTAATATACAATAAATAGTGGAATAGATAAATAGTAGTTCATGAAGCTACTATAAAAAAATAATAGAGTTGAAATAAAATACAACCGCTCGAATGCAAGCAGATGACAAGTCTAAACCAATAATTTGGATAGCTGAAAGCTGAATAGATATAGATGGATCTCCAGATGAAGCTCCAACTCCAAAGGCGAGTCTCAAATGCTGTGTCGCTCAATCTGACCTGAGCGTAAAGAAAAACACAAAACACTCGAGTCGGGATTAATATTCTTATATCAATAAATCCAACTCAAGTGAAATATCAACTGAAATACAAGTAAATCAAAGGGTGTTTGGGATTTCCATCCTCTAAGGATCCGTGAAACTATCTACTATGTAGTAATATACGCTATTATAATATGTCTAAAGTAAAGTAAAAGTATTAAAATAGCGTTAAAACGTTACCCATATCCCTTTTAACACATTTTTATATATTCCCATAGTTTATACAGTACCGTAACTCCCCCCATAAACTAGAGGGCTATCAAAGGGCGCTCCATAGGTATGGTACAAAACAAACTCGTAGACGGCACAAAAAGGCATTCGATACGGCACTCGAGGCATTGCCAGGGTAGATATATCGCTTGCGTATCCGGACTGGTAGTAATGCATATCAGCTACTACCGCCCACCTCATACACACTCCCAAATCAAAGGGTGCACCCAATCAAATCACAAAAGCAATAGAATGGTATCAAAGAAATGTGCCCGATCGGAGGAATGACCTCACTTGGCCCGGCGTGGCTCCTGTTTTAGCTGCATCGAGCTGACTCACGGAAGTCAGGGTCTCATAAATACCATATATAATCATCACCAAACTATCCTACTTCTGAAATCTCCACCACGTACACAGTTATTAAAGTGGTTTTCGGTATTGGCAGAGAGTATGACAATATTCGATCCCAGTCTCTTTAACAACCAATCGTTATTATAACACCGTGGTCATCTCAAAATAGTTTATACTTCAAAACCAGAACATCATATCCATTTCAAAACCATATCAACACGATATCATTTTTCACTTCAAATATATATACATTTCCAAAACCATAGCACTTTCAAAGTTATAACATTTTCGAAACCAAATACTTGAATTTATAACACTTTGGAAATCATAATACTTTAAAATTCATAACTTCCACCATTTAAAAAGTTTAGATGTTAATAATAGTATATAATAAAATAGTTTATAAAATAGTTTATATTAAAAATGGTTTAGAAAATAGTCATGAAACATTTCTCTTCCCTAATGGGGACCCCTCCTTCTCTTATTTCTCTTCCCGCTAAACCATCCCATCCCGTCTCTTCTCTTCAACCATGTCCTTCGTCCCCTATCCTTGTACCTCCCTCTGCTACTTCCATTCCTTCTGTGCCAGACCTCGTTCCTTCTCTCATCCCCTACCCAGTCACTGTCCCTATCGCTCCTGCCCCTCATGCTGTGGTTTCCTCTGAGTCTTCAGCTCTGATTCTCTCAACTCCATCATTGCTCCCTCAAACTCCTACTCTTCTTGCTTGGAACTCTCTGTTCAAAGCCAAACCCAATAATGCTGGTAAATATGTTCCTCGTGACATCCAGCTTGTGTACAATAGAGATGTTATCGTGCCTTCTGATGAAGTTGTTAAGGCTGGTAATACTATGTGGAAGGAATACCTTGTTGGTTTTTTTCTTGATAACCCACTTCCTTACTCTACAGTTTTGTATTACCTTAAAAAAGCTTGGAAGTTAAAAGGCTCCATAACTGTTAAATCGAATGGGTTCCTGTTCTTATTCAAATTTACTCATGAGGAAGATAGGAATAGGATATCTGAATCTGATCCAGTTGTGATGAAGAATAAACTTTTTATAGTCAAGCCATGGGATGAAAATATTGTCAATAGTTGTAGTAGCATCAAAGCTGTTCCAGTTTGGATTAAGCTCTCTAATATACCCTTGTATACTTGGTCGCCATTGGGTATCAATTGGTTAACTTCAAGGGTTGGTAAACTTCTCTATATGGATGCTTCAATAGAAAATTTTGAACGTATATCTTTTCCTAAATGCTTAGTTGAAGTGTATCCTAGTCAAGAATTACCTGAAAAATTTTCGGTTAAATTACTTGATGGTTCTGACTAGATTGTAAATGATGATTATTTGTGGAAACCTGAGATTTGCACAATATGTAAGGAATTTAGGCATTTGGTAACTAGTTGCAAGAAAGTTGAAGGTGAAGGAAATGTCAATCTATGTGAACATTCTGTGCAACAAAAAATTAGTGATGTGGATCGGAACAAGGTGAAGAAAGGGAAAAACGTAGCCAAGCAAGACAAGGTGAAGCAAGTATGGCAAAAAGTAAATAATAATAGGGGTAAAAAAAGAATTATACGTGATGAAGTGGAAGACACTATGTTGAAAATGCCAAGTGAAAATGAAAAAACTGCATCAGATGTAAATGAGGAAAATTATAGTAAACTTGATGTTAGGAATGTAACATCCAATGTTGATCAAGCTTGTACTGTTATGACTCATAACAAGTACAACTTGCTTCAAAATGATGAGGGCGAGCAAGGTATATTGGAAATTTTAGAAGTGGAGGAAGGTGAAATCACTAATGTGGTGAATAGTGAAGTGCATCATAAAGATTGTTCCATGGATAACATAATCTCTGTTGTTGGTAATGATTTTGCAAGCAAGGATCATTCTTCAATTGATGTGTTTCAGCATTTGCCTTTAAATGCTAATACTATTTGCAATAACAAGGAAGCTGGTGTTGAAATAACTGATGTGCATGCACATGGTGATATTCTTGTATCAGATTTTGACAGTAGCTGGTGCAAAACTTTTGAGGAACAAGAAGTTGAAATGCATCAAGCAGGCGATCAAACTGTGGGCTACTAACACCTTTGGTTTTGGTAGCCTTCTATCTACCTCCCTGAAGGAACAGCTGAAGGGATATCAAGACTATATGATGGAGCATCCAGATGATGAGACTTCTGCTGCTGAAAAAGGAAAATTATTCAAGGAGGTGAACATTTCTCTTAACTTGGAAGCAAGTATGAAAAGGCCACAACTTCATAATAAATGAATGATGAAGGCGACAGGAACACCAAGTTCTTTCATGATTCATTAAAGGTTAAGCATGCTAGAGATAATATTTATATTATTTATGATGAACAAGGTTCTCTATTTAATACTGCAGATTCTGTTGACAAAGCTTTTATAGATTACTTCACTAATCTGCTTGGCAACTCTAATGGTTTCTAACCATATTTAGACCTTATCTCCTCTCTTGTCTTGCCATGTTTATCCCTTCATGAAGCTGATTTTCTTATTAGGCCTGTCACTGATGAAGAAATTAAGTCTACCCTTTTCTCTATGAACCAGCAATCTTCTGGTGGGCCTGACGGTCTTAATGTTACCTTCTTTATAGCTACTTGGAGTGTGCTCGGTCATGAGTTTTGTCAAGCAATTCATAATTTCTTTTTCAAATGCAAGTTATTGGGGGAAGTCAACTGCACTAACATTGCCTTAATTCCTAAAGTCGCTCCTCCTTCCAGTGTGTCCTCCTTCAGGCCTATTTCATGTTGTAATGTTGTTTACAAATGTATCTCTAAAATTCTTGCAACCCGTTTAGTCAGTGTTCTGCCATCTGTTGTTTCTAGCAACCAAGCTGCCTTTATTCCTTCCAGAAATATACTTGATAATGTCCTTCTTGCCCAAGAATTATTAAATGGTTATAGTAGAGTTAATATGTCTCCTGCTGCTGCTCTTAAAATTGATATATCCAAGGCCTATGACTCTATTCACTGGGCATCAATTGTTAGGATAATGGCTGTGATGGGTTTTCCAAAAAAAATTGTTTCATGGATTTATGTGTGCATTTCCACATCTTCCTTCTCTGTTGTTATTAAGGAAGACCCGTGGGTTATTTTAGAAGTAAAAAAGGTATACGCCAAGGTGATCCTATATCTTCCTTTTTATTTTTGTTAGTCATGGAAGTTTTTACTGTTATCCTGAAAGATAGATATTCTCATAAGATTATCAAGTATCACCCTAAGTGCTCGTTCCATCAAATAACTTATATTATGTTTGTTGATGATGTAATGTTGTTTGCTAAGCCTGAGTTTCCCTCATTGACTGGAATATTAGAGGCATTGCAATCATTCAACGGTATGACTGGCCTATCAATAAATCAAACTAAATCTTCCATGCTAGTCACAGGTGTCAGTGATGTTCTTGCTGCTGTTTTATATCTTCATATTGGGTTCTCTTGTATGGATTCTGATATGAGATATCTTGGTTTTCCATTAATATCTAAAAGAATTACTAATTCAGACTGTTTACCCCTTTTGAATAAAATAACCTCTGTCATGTCTGCTTGGTCTAATAGGCATTTGTCTCAAAGTGGTAGGCTGGTTCTTATTAAATCTGTTGTTTTTTCTTCTCTTGTCTACTGGGCCCATAATCTAATCCTTCCTACCAAGCTTTTGCATCTTATTAGGTCTGCCATGATCAGATATTTCTGGACTGGGAGTGTTCATAATAGGAAGTTGTTGCCTTGCTCATATTCAAAATTTAAGACTTCTTTGAAACTGGGTGGTCTTGGAATAATTAATGTTAATAAGTGGAATATTGCTGCTGTTAGTAAACATTTTGATGATCTTATTAATAAGAGAGATAGTTTATGGGTTAAGTGGACTTGGCAATACAATATAAAGAATAGACATTTTTGGTATCTGGATATACCTCAAAACTGTAGTTATAACTGGAGAAATATTTTGAAACTTAGAGATGTTTACCTTCCTATGATTCAATATCAGGTTAATGCCAATTCTGGTGTTAGTTTTTGGCATGATCCATGGGTTAGTAGGGGGAAGATCCTATCCAAAGTGTGTGATTATTCACAAATTGTTCAATCTGGAATACACTATTATGCTAAGGCCAGTGATTTCTTACATATGGAAAAATTCAATTGCCTTACAGTAGTAATCAGATGATCAGGCAGCTATGGAGTGACATTCAGCATAATTTCAGCTCTGCTAATCAACATGAATTTGTAGCTTGGGACATGAAGCCACACTCTATTAAAAATGTTTACAATCGTGTATCTGTCATTGCTCCTTTGCCTGCTTCCAGGTGGTACTCTGTTATCTGGTCTTCTGACTCTATTCCTAAAGATAATTTGATGATGTGGAAAGTTATTAGCCCGGCTATGCTGACAAGAAGTGTGTTGATCAAGTATGGTTTGCCTTGTTGCCCGGAGTGTGTATTTTGTGAGTTGAATGAGGAGACCACTGATCACCTATATTTTGAATGCCAGGCTCTTAAATTCATGATGTTTAGAATTAGCTCCATTACTGGGTACACCTTGTCCTCTGCTATTTCTAGCTCTGTTTGGAGTATTATCTACAAAGCTACAAGATGGAGGAATGATAGACCCAGAGTGTTGGCTATATGTTTGAAAATATATTTGACTACTGTTTGGAGAGAAAGGAATGCCATAATATTTGAAAAACAGAGAAGGAATCTTGAAGAGATTTGGTATGAAGTTAGGTCTGGTACATTCAGGCAATTGATGAATTGTATTAGACCAATACTTGGTGATTTGATTATCGGTTGGGCTTGCTAGTTGTTATTTTTCTCCTTTTGTTTTTTCTTTGTTTTTCCCTGTATCCTTCTTGCTTGTTTCAAGCTTGTTTGTTCCTTTTTATTGTGTTGCAATAAAACTGGTAGGGGTCCAGTCAACCCAGCTGGCTTTGCTAAAAAAATGATTTATATTAAAATAGTTTATATTAAAATAATTTATAAAGTAAAATAAAATTTAAAATAATTTATAAAATAAAACAGTTTCCTCAAATTTCACGAATCGATTCAAATCAACTCGAATTCCAAAATTCCAGTTAAATTCAATCTCAATTCTTCAACTTCGATTTAATTTGAAATCGAAATAAATCATTTCAATTTATATCGATTTCAAATACAAATTTGAACCACAAAATAAACCATTTGAATTTCAATATATTTCAAAGCTTTAATATTCAAACATTTTCAAAACTAGATTTGATAATTTCATATATATCAAAATTTAACTTCATTATTATTTAGTTTTGAAATATTTACTTAATAAATCCAATATCATTTAAATAAAACCCCAAATTACAAATCACTAAATATTTCCTTCAATTTATTTAATCTTGAAATATCCATTTAACCACTTTAAATCGAAATCAAGTTATAAAATCATATCTTAAAACCCTCAAATTTCGTAAGTTCCATAATCGATTTAATTAAAAAAATTCTTAATTAAATACAATAAATTCAAATTAAGCTTTCCAACCTTAACTTATAGAAATCATTATGAAATAAATAATTAAACATATTGTATTGTACTCAAATAAAACTTTACTAATTTTAAAGCTTATTATTAAAATTTATTTTATATTATAACTTATTCAAATACATAATATTTTCAAATTTAAATAAAACCATATACATTTCCTTTCAAAACCATAGCAATCATTTTCAAAATATTTATATAGATCAACGGTGTCTGTATATAATTTTCTATCCTATGGTCAATTGGGATATTTATCATTTCAATCCGAAATTTAAAATATATATGGGTATATATCATTTCAACCCGCAATCTCAAATTCAATTTAAATGAAAATCGCTTGGGTTTATCATTTCGACCCATAAAATTTTCTCTTATTCTACATATCGTTCGGGTATGTATCATTTCAACCCATAGGGAATTCTATACTAATATGGAACTAGCAGAGTGAGAATAATTATGATAATAACATAATGTATTAATAACAGGCATATATCATCAATGACAATAAAATATAATATAAACAACAGGATATGGTGTCATATCCCACAGGTGAACAATTACAGATAATAGCATATCATATATAACAGTTTAAATAACTAACAGCGGCATATCTCAATTGTCGTTTCAATTGAAATCAAATTTAGTAAATATAAGAACGTTAATCGTGAGTGATTGCTCACCTTTCGAGGCTAGAGATGGACGAGAATGACATGAGTTACGAATCCAAGTATAAATTCCAAAGCAAAACAAGATTGGCACGAATTCGATGAATAGAGCTGATAATAGGAATCGATGAGAACAAATCAAATGGATCGATGAAGATAACTGATATAAGTGAACTTATATAAAATTATACAAAAATTTATATGTATATAAATCATATTCTAAATTCATACTTACATTAAATTAAATATATATATATATATATATATGTGTGTTTCAAAATCCATTGTTCCAAATTTAAACCCATATATTAAAATCAACATGTATACATAGTATATTAAAATCAATACTTATACATAAATAATTAAAATTCACATTTACCATTTAACATATGTAAAGATCAACATGCAGTCAAATAAAATTTGAAATAAATACTTATATGCATATTTTAAACATATAAGCTTCATATGCAACAACATGCACATATATTTATATAATATAGATATAACAAAACATATACAATACTCCATTCCAAAGCTAGTATGCAGTAACATATATATACGTACAGAATAGAATATCCACATCAGCTTAAAAATATAAGAATCTGGAAAAATAGCCTTCAAATAATAAAACCAAAAGAAACAAAATAGCTTAAGCAGAAATTTTGCAACATGCCTTATATAACATCATAGCATGTAATTCATTTTTAAGTATATATTTGTATAGTAAACCCATATATATATATATATATATGTTGAATCAATATCAGAAACTTCATATAATATACACACACATATTGTATACAAACCTATATAACCAGATCTTATACCATTACAGACAAAACCAGCAACCCAGACAGCATATGAAATACATATATACAATATATATGTAGACTTATGTATATAGCTATTATAACTTCCATCATGAACCATTTGATAATATACATGTAACTCAAAATATGATTATATAACTAGAAATCTTAAAACTGTAAATTGTGGATTTTATATACATATTATATATGTACTGTATAAATTCTAACATAAATATAGTAACTAGATTTCAAATCAAATATGCAAGGACCGTAATAACATATATAATGTATGTCAAAGAATGAACAAAATATACATAACTAATATGAAATTATCCACCATACACTATTTATATAGCAACCTCCTTATATACAGAATATATATATGTGTATATTACTTATAACAAAGAGTCAAAATATACATATATGTACAAGTTTAATATATATAATAATTAACATCACACATTACTAACATATAATATACATATATATAGGTGTGCCTCGGGTTTAATATGCAGAGCATCATATTTCGCATATACATATAACTAAAAAGAGAAACAACACAGATTGTATATGATCTAATATAACTTTATATATAAATATACAGCTTATAAACTTAAATAGCTTTCGCATAACAGATCGAGATTACTATATAAGCTAATATATAAAACAATATATAACTTACGCTTTTTTTAGAAAGGAGGGGAACGGTTGGCTAAGACCGAGCCGATGCGAGGTGGCGGGATTGAGCTGCTCACGGTGGTGAGGAGTGGTCGAGGTTTTTGGTGAGGGTGGGGCAGATGCAATGGCGAGAGGGGGAAGGCGAGAGAGAATGGGTGAAATAGAAGGAGAGAGGTGCTGGAACAAATGTTAAAGGCAGCTTATAATACACTTCACTATATTTTTAATAAAGAACGGAACGAAATGAACGGGCTTAAGGAAGGGCGGGCAGTTTCAAAGCCGGGGAGGCCGAAAAGATAGGTTTCAGCAAGCAATTATAAAGTCAGTTACAATATTTAGAAAAAAACAGAAATGAGAAACAAAAGAGAGGAGAGGAAATGGCAGTCGAACCGAACAGCAAGTGAGAGAATAAATATAAAGGGAAAGAAATGGCAACGCTCACAAAAGCTGGAATCGGGTAAATAATTTAAAGTAATTAATTTTTGTTGCATGGCGGTCATGGCTCAAATTTTAAAAGCAGAGGAAAATCAAAAGGTCACAAATTTTTGTACCGTTACGATGGATCGTTATCATCGTTTCCGTCGCGTATCGGACCTCAAAATACAAAATTGAATATACCGTAGATATCAGCATGACGAGACGATCAAAACAGTATACGGATATCAATGGTACGATCATCCGATCAAAAATCGATATTCAGTACCAGAAATGCTACTAATTTGTGAAAATAAGATAAACGGAGCAATAGCAGTCCAAATTTGGAGAAACTAAAGATGACGTCTCACTCAGAAGATGATTTACAAATTTATTATACAAAAATATTCAAGTTTGGAAAACGTTTTATTATCATCAATTTTTTGTACTGACTTAAATTTAAATAAAATTACACAATGAAATAAACTTCAATATTATCAGATGAAAATTTACCAGTTGCTATGTTAAAATAGACGTATACAAAATATTAAATTTTTATCTTCAAATTCAACTATCTATAAAAATTTCAGAAATTCGGTTAATTACGTTATTAAAACCGTTAAAATTTATGGGTCGTTACATGTTGAATTGTGGTGCAGCGGATTGACAGAAAATCGATATAACGATGAAAGTAGCAATCGTTGTATTGATGAATACCAAAATGCCCAAATCCATTGATCCGAAGATACCGAATTCTAGCTATCTCTAACACGTTGATCGCGCATGATACCGTGAAAGAAGATCTTCAATTCTTCAAGCGTTGATCAAGCGCACTTGATTCCGCGAATCGGCTTCAACAATCGTTGATTCGAGCGCACTCGAATAACCGAAAGTGGAGATAGGAGATTACACTCAACTACCAATTTAAGATGAAAGCACACAGCAATCAACAAGAAATTTTATTCCAAAAATCAACCACCCAAAAGTTACAACGCACTCGCTATTTATAGTTTTTCACAACCCAACACAAACAAAACATCACCAGACTCTTAGGTCGGCAGCGACTTACGACCTAACTCAATGCTCCTTATTACAACACACGCTAACATTACAATACTTAGGTCGTATACGACCTACAACCCAGACACACGACCTATACAACTCACACGACCTTAAAACAGACCGACTCAACACACAGTACAATTTTCCGACCTAACTTAAGTCGCTACGCGACCTATGTTCTAAGTTAGATCGTCAACGACTTAATACCTCCAACAGTGAGCGACTCAACAACTTCAACGACTCAAGGCCTTCAGCGACCTATGGGTTTACACGACTTAGCATAGATCGGTCCCTGTGACTTATCATAGCTTTGTTAGGTCGCTTTACTTCTTCCGAGCGACTTAAAGAATAGTTAAGTCGTAGCTCCTCTTCTTTTGTCCTGTTAGGTCCCTGTGCCCAACAACAGATGACACACATCCATGTCTACAACGTCACACCAAATTTCATCTTTGTACTTCTTCCCAATAGAAAAATTAACACAAGCCCTTCGACACACCCTCACTTCACCACCCTTCCTTAACCATGCTAACTTGTACGGTTTAGCATGCTTCTCAGTTTTCAAGTTTAACTTCCTTACTGCTTCTGTAGAGATAATATTGTCACAGCTTCCAGCATCAATAACGAACTTGCAAACCTTTCCCAGAATAGTACATGTAGACTGAAAAATATTGCTCCTCAACCAACTAGAATCTTCCTCTTGCTTTGGTGTAAGACAAGTTCTCCTCATCATCAAATTACAACCTTCATCCCCGGACAATAAGTCTTCCTCCTCAACATAAGGTGCATTTGAACATTCTGCCTCCTCACCATCATCCTCAATCTCAGCAACCATTGCTCTCTTCTTCGGCTTCGGACATTCATTGCTTTTGTGACCCAACTCCTGACAATTATAACATTTGAAACCACTGCTAACCTTCGCCTTCTCAGCCTCCTTCACCACTGGTTTTGTAACAGGTTAGGAACATTAGAACTTCCACTAACACTCTTCGCTTGATTATTGGAATTAGTAAACACACCACCTCCACGCCTTCCTTGCTTCTTCCAAGCCAACGCTTTCTGATGTGCCTCTGCCACTGACCTAGGATCAAACATATTAACCATATCCTGGATCTGCATTCTCAATCCCCCAATAAATCTAGCAGTTAGCTGTTCTTCCGTTTCCATAATATCATTCCTGGCAATGAGTTGGCAAAATTCATCAGCATAATCATTAACGGACTTCGTCCCTTGCCTTAGATTCTGCAATCTCTGGTACATGAGTGATTGATAGTTGTAAGGTAAAAATGTAGCTCTCATCAACTTCTTCATCTTCTCCCATGATTCAATCTTTGACTTTCCCATTCTCTCCCTTGTAAGTTTAGTTTGCTGCCACCACGCCAAAGATGTCCCCCTCAACCTAGTAGCAACCAACTTCACTCGACGATTTTCCGGAACTTCCTTGAAATCAAAGATCTCTTCAACATTAGACAACCAATCAAGAAATTCTTCTGCTACCATTCCACCTTTATATTCAGGAATTTCCATCTTCATACCCGATTCCCATCGACGATCATCTTCAACATTTCGATAAGAATTTCGAACTTGGTCTCGATCTCGATAATGAATGCTAGCTCTATCACCCTCTTCATCAAAATCAAAAGTACGCCTACATCGATCTCGACCATTATCATCCCTTCGTTCATGCATGCTTCTTCGACTATGTCTCTCTTCATCTCTATACGCCTCATTGTCAAATTCACGTTGACTTCTTCTCTCTTCATGTCCATAATCATGATGATCTCTCCGTGATGAAATTGATGTTTCTCTTCTATCTCTAAAAGAATGCGGTGATACCCTCCTCGCTTCCGTAACCGATGGCGAAACTCGGTTTCCTCCATGGTTCGAGTTTGGTGATCTCCTCCTTTGAGTTTGATTCAAATCATTCATCAACTTCTCTAACTTTCCAATGCCTTCATCAAATTTCTCATTAATACGTTGTTCCATAAGCTCGGCTTCTTCTCTTCTATACAACGCTTCAACATTTTGATGACGGTTAGCTCTCCTTGGCGACATGATTGGAAACTCTTCACAAACACTTCAAAACTTCTCAAATACTTCAACAAATCGAACACAAAACTTCAGCACAAGACCAACAAGTCACGGCGTCAACCTTGACTCAGCAATAGCTTTACACGGCTTAACTCCTTAACTCGGCAACAACTTAACTTGGCCTCCACTTCAACAAAAATGTACTTCAACACAAACTATGCTCGGCCTTCAAACACTTCACGGCTTAACTTGGCTCGGCTCAAGGTCTCCAAGCAACTTCAAATTCAAACACTTCTCCAACACTTTGATCCAAAATAGAATGGATCGAAAGTCTCCCTCTTGTTGCAACTTCAAGATGAACACGATGAACAACTTCAAATACTTGGCTCCAAGAATCAACTTAGCTATGATTGGCTAATTATGGCTTTGATACCAAAACTGGTGCAGCGGATTAACAGAAAATCGATATAACGATGAAAGTAGCAATCGGTGGATTGATGAATACCAAAATGCCCAAATTCGTTGATCCGAAGATACCGAATTCTAGCTATCTCTAACACGTTGATCGCGCACGATACCGTGAAAGAAAATCTTCAATTCTTCAAGCGTTGATCAAGCGCACTTGATTCCGTGAATCGGCTTCAACAATCGTTGATTCGAGCGCACTCGAATAACCGAAAGTGAAGATAGGAGATTACACTCAACTACCAATTTAAGATGAAAGCACACAGCAATCAACAAGAAATTTTATTCCAAAAATCAACCACCCAAAAGTTACAACGCACTCGCTATTTATAGTTTTTCACAACCCAACACAAACAAAACATCACCAGACTCTTAGGTCGGCAGCGACTTACGACCTAACTCAATGCTCCTTATTACAACACACGCTAACATTACAATACTTAGGTCGTATACGACCTACAACCCAGACACACGACATATACAACTCACACGACCTTAAAACAGACCGACTCAACACACAGTACAATTTTCCGACCTAACTTAAGTCGCTACGCGACCTATGTTCTAAGTTAGATCGTCAACGACTTAATACCTCCAACAGTGAGCGACTCAACAACTTCAACGACTCAAGGCCTTCAGCGACCTATGGGTTTACACGACTTAGCATAGATCGGTCCCTGTGACTTATCATAGCTTTGTTAGGTCGCTTTACTTCTTCCGAGCGATTTAAAGAATAGTTAAGTCGTAGCTCCTCTTCTTTTGTCCTGTTAGGTCGTGGCCGTCTTATATCTTTTCCCTTAGGTCGTGGCCGACCCAAAACATGTTCCGGTTTCTGTAACTCGTTGTTAACTCGTGGCCGACTTAAATCCGAGGCTTCCTCCATACGACTTATCCGTTGCGTATTTTCTTCTCTGGCTTGACTCGTGAACGACTTAAGGCTTAAACCCGCATCTCCCTTAACTCGTGTACGATTCATTCCCTGAGCTTTGTTAAGTCGCAAACGACTTAAGGCCTCAACATTAGGTCGTGAATACCCTTTGTTAAGTCGTGAGCGACTTATAACCCCCGAACGACTTAAAAACGAAGCCAACTCCAAACGACTTAAAGGCCTTGAACAATTTAAACATATTGATTCCATAGTTCGTACTGCATCAAATTGTATGGAGGAAGATAAGTTTTTAACATGGAGATGAATATATTGATCTGAGGACATGATAGTGATGGCACTGAATATGAGAGGATTCCATATTACAACAATTCGACCATATGGAGCATGTATCAAATTATGGACATATTTCTAATGAGAATTGATAGAAGTGCACATGTTGGAGGCTAACTTTTCATTGAGCTTTGTTTCCAATATGCCAGTCATTTGTATTATGTTTTGAGAAATAAGATGTTTTATTTCCTACAGTTTTAAGGGGAGATGTGCACCCCTTATATTCCATGCACCAATATTTTCAAGCAATAGAAAAAAGAGTTTTCTTCTTCTTACCATATTTTTTTGGCTCAATGTTGGTTTCTTGAAGAAAATTTTCTTCACCTCCTCGTCATTCGATTTGTGAAGCAGTATATATGTTATCTGGTACTCATGGCCATTGTCATTGTCACCAATTTCCTTTCCTTTTCTACTTTTATTATTTCTTTTGTTTTTCTTTTTCTTATTCTGTTGTTTTGATGAGAAATATGAGCATGGGTAGTATGGGAAGTAGATGGCAGGTTTGGATAATGGTGTACTAAAGCAGGAGTAGGGAAAGCTTGTTGAAAAAGAAGTTGTAAACCCAAGTTTTGATCTTCAAAGTAATCTTTTTGGATGACGCTATGGTCAATGAGTTGGTCATTGATGTCATGAGGGAGATGGATATGTTTATACAGTGGAGTATGAGAAGGAACAGGAGGACTAGTAGTACAGTGTTCAAGAGGATAGGTAGTGTTAGTCGAAAGTGGTGGGTTAGGAGTGGTAGTGGTATTAGGAAAAATGGTTGGTAGAGGAATGTCATAAAAACTGGTAGAATCTGTAAGGGTGGAGGCAATGATAGTAGGGGTTTGATCAGAGAGTATATCAAAACTGTTTGATAAAAGAATGGTCGGTTGAGGTGGGAGATGTTCGGAGGAAGTGGAAATGGGTTGAGTATTAGATCGGTCAGTGGAATGGTTAAAAGAAGGTGGAGGAGGCATAGGAGAAGTGAGTTTAGTGATAGAAGCTGTAGCATTATTTCCATGCAAAGAATCTGGTACATGCACATGCACATGCAATGTTATCTGAACTAGCAATGTTGACATTCTGGCCTTCCTTATCATAAGACTTTCTTTTTATCCAATGTTTTTGTTTCTATGTTTTCCAAATATCAGTTCTTTATTTTTGTGTTGCATGTTTATCAATCCCGTCCTTTGCAGTGTCACTCATTCCTTGATTTTTATAAGAAGCAGAGAATCAACCTCATTTTGTTCTGTGCACAGAGTATCAACGTGCATGCTTTATAACTTATCAATGTAACTCGTTACCTTATGACCAAAACACTTACAATGCACACATATTTTATATCTCCAATCGTAATACACCTCTATATAAACCACATCTTCACCTTCACTACATTTTATAATCTCCGAAAGTTCTTTTTCCGGTGTAATTTTAATCAAACACTTTGTGTATTCAGACCTTTTCATTTTTTTGGTTGCTTCATTATAACAAACTGAGGTACCCAAATGACACGCAAGCCAGTTGATGCCCAGTGATGTCCACGCAATGGTTGAAATTTTGTGAAAGTGTACCCAAACTGGCATCGATTTAATTTGTGATTGAGCACTTTTAAAAGTCGGTTTCCACAACATGATTATAAAAATCTTCCCTCTAATAAAAATAGGATCACTTTATAGAATCTTTTGTCAGTCACTATCATCGGAGAATTCAAAGTAAAAACTAGAGTTATCTGATTTCACCTTGTATGTACCCCTGAGTCGCCAAATCTTCTTTAAACAATATAACACTACATTGTAAGGCAGTTTATCAGCCAAGAAGAATCTAATTAAACGTTGGCTCTAGAATTTTTGACCTTCTTATTGTAATTCATGAGGCATCGGTAGAGCCAATCCTTCATATGACAAATCAAAGGCACACAGAATGTATTGGCCAGCATTACATGGCATAGACTTGAACAAGGAAGTCTGGTACAGTAGAAACAGTAGCATCAAAGGTGGAGTTAAGATTCATAGTGGTGGTAATGGCAGGACCAATGGTAAATGGTGAAGGGACATGATTGGTGGAGGAAGGTGGCGGCGTGATGTCAGGTGGAACTGGGTTACGTGGAGTGGGGGGGAGAGCCAGATGAGCAGAGGATGAAATGATAGTGGAATGAGCAAATGGTCGGGGAGGGGTACCGGAGACGACAGCAGGTAGGGAAGGCAGGTCAGAGTGAGGTACGAAGTTGGTAGAGTGGTCAGGTGGTGTAGCAGAGAAGTGGGTATGGGGTAAGTGCGGTGAAGTGATGTTAGGGGAGAAAGGAATGGGTGGAGCAAAAACCATTTATTTTTATTTTATAATTTTTAATTATATATATGTATATATAAGAAATTTATAATGTATATATTATATAAGTCTATATGTATACGTATATGTATGAATGTAAATAAATGTAAAATCATTTTAAATAAAAAATTTAAATTTATTTATTTACTTTATTGTAAAATCTGAAAACAAAATTTAATTTTTTAATAAATGTATAAAATATGTATGTGTGTGTTAATAAATAATTTACTAATAATTATATATATTAATACATAAACGAAATATATGTAATATATATATCTATATATTATATACACATAAAATAATGCTCATGGTAAATAACCGTTTTAATAATATTTACTAGAATTAAATTTTCATCTGGAAATTAATAAAAAATAAAAAAATTATTTTCAAAAATAATTTTTGGTGTTTTAATTTTTTATTAAAATTCCAAAATGATATTTTTGATATTTAAATATTTTCCATATATATTGTAATTTAAAATCAATTTTGAATTCACTTTTTAGATTTCACAAATATATATAAATATTTAAATTATATACAAATTAAAAAAACTACTACCAATGGCATATTAGGTATGAAGTTAATTTTATAAAATTTAAAACATATTATGAATTTACGAGATTTATCTGATTCAAATAATGTATGTATGTATATATATATATTGAAAAAATTATGTCAAAAGCCTTTTAGGTATAAAACTATTGCCATAAATATTTTAAAACATATTTTGTATAATATAATATTTAACATTTAAATTATGAAACTTATATGAATTAAATAATATATTAAATTAATTTTAAAAAAATCAGTTATTTTTTCATTTTCTTAATTATGCCATGAGTATTAACTATAAAGGTGTGTATGTATTGCATAAAAAAATTGGTTATATTTTAAATTATACGAGCACATGGATATTTTTCTAAATGATAGTTCAATCCCGAAGATTCTAGCTTTGAATTGTTGACCACCGCTATCATATAGATTTTAATTTATTTGGTTTGAGCTTGGAAATGGTGGAAGTGAGAGAAATGATTTATGGCTAGCAAAGCTATGGGTGGAGGCTCCAAAGAGTAGTTTTAGAATGATGATTCTAATCATTTTATAAGGCAGATGCTAAAGTGATAAAGTAGGATCAAGATCCCCTTCTTCTCTTATTCATTCTCTACCTTTTAAAATATCAAAACCCATGCCTATTGCTATTTATGGCTACCCATTACCTGATCTCTTCATGGTCAAAATTCCCTTGCTCCGTATCAGCTTCAAACTCATTTTAAGTCCAAATAAATTTTATCACGTTTAAATCCAATTTAAACGCGTATCGATATCGTATATCAATTAATATATTTATAGCTGTTATAAACAAATTTATCAATTTTGTTCAACAAATAAAAATAAAAATTTATAAAAAATATTTAAAAGATATTAGTTGATTTATAAAAATTATAAATTAATTAAATCATGTGGTCAAATGAGTATTCAATGTTTCGGTTGTGCAACTCTTTAGGTGTAAATTTGGTAGATATATGTAACAAATTACATAATTGGCCCTAGGGCATACCCCTAACTCTACTAATCTCCCATTTGCACTTGGGGTCAATTATGGAATCTTATTTCAACTTCTCTAATCGATTTCTTAGAACCAGTTGGGTCAGTCCCTTTGTGAAAGAGTATGCTATTATGTTTCAATTGTCTACTATGTCAATCAACTCTTCCCGACGGTAATAAACTGCTTTATCATGTGGAATAATTTGGAGTATGTCTCTCGACTTTTAATGAGTTCTAAGTTCCATTACGAACAATAACGCGACATTATTATCATATAACAATGTTATGAGATTCTCAACATTTGGAATCGGCTCGGTTATAAAATTTGTGCATTTATAATTTTATATACATTATTTTTTTATTGTGACAATATTCAAGGCGATGTACATAGCCTCTTTTCATTGAATAAGTCTTTTATTTGGAACATTTTCAACTTAAAGTTTCTTAACTTGAATTTATTATTGACACACTACACTCAATATGACCTATGAATTGAGTTCAGACACTCCTTCATAAGGAGTTTTTGTTTTTGTAAACAATTCTCTAGCATTTTATAAATACATGAGAACACTTCAAACAACTATTTAGTGATATCAATTTAGACTATATATTTCTTCATGTATCAAATACATATACAAATCATGATATTGTAGACAACACAACATGTATGACAATTCCTTTTACCAATGCAAAGGAATCAATCTTACATGTTCCATATTAAACATTTTAATAAGGTGTACTTGCATATCATTTGGGACATTCCCGACATCTTTTATACTTACTATAAAAGACATCATTTATTAATCTAATGTTGAGTATTAAAACAACTAAGGCTGGTTTTAACACAAGTACATCGTTAAAACCAACAACGTGTTGTTTACTTATAGTTTAGAAATATCAATGTACCTTTAAACGTTCTTTCTTATAAACACACGCTTCCTCTGCACTTTGATTGAAAATTGATCTATTGAATATTTCTATCAAATATTTATTCAGTCTTGATGCTTATATTTTGTATCATTTCTTGGATCATATCCAAAGACTCACAAACAATATCGCTCCCATTGACTTTGAGACATTTTGGTTAATATGTGTAAACAGCTTACTCTAAATCGTTATTTAGAATTTTATGTTTCAATACATATGTATTAAAACACTAGGACTTATCAAGCGATAATTCTATGAGTAAATCTGAATTGATTTGAACGTGTTGAATATCGAATTTATTACGCTAATTTCAACAATTGAAATTTACGATATTGTTCTTATCAACATTGCTTATTAAATTCCAACTGCATTAGTCTTACTCAAAAAGACACAGTCGTGGTTGATGGATCATATCCCTTCAGTTAAGACCAAAAAAAATCTATATTTTGATAGCGTACTTGGAATTCTTTTGGATTTGTGCATCATACCATATAGAGTAAACACTCTCAATGGTTCAATTAAACAATCTATGAGTATATATTTTCGACATTAATAAGAAACTTATAGTTTCTCTTAGATGTGCGAGAATACTTATTAGACATTCTAATGCTACGTATTCATTTAGGCTAGTTAATTTCATTTCATCTCATATAATCATTTCTATCAAGGGATCGTATCCAATTTCATTTCACTACCAATAATTCCTCAAAGAAATTTCTTCACAATGAAGTGGTATACCTTGAAACAACAATTTTTCTCAATGCAAAAAAATAGGTATCATAAACGTTTTACGAATTTTTTTATTTATAAAACAGGTTTGGTTTTAGTTTGCAAAAATTATGTTTGAAACATAAATACGTCATCCAATGGTAGTCTTTTCAAAATCTTTTTAGGGAGATTCATGTAGGATCCCTCATGAACAATTATTACGTGCAATCTTTCGACTTGCACAACCTGCCAAGTCCTTGGCATAAGATATGTTGGAGTTTCTTATAAACCCTTATCTTGTAAAATTTTGTAAACGGTTATTCAGACGAAATAACATCAACCTTGTGTACTACCTTTAAGTACATAACCTTATAGAAATAAACTAACTCAACTTCACTCACAATTAATCGTACATTTTCCAACAAATTTCGATTACTCCATATCGATGCATCATTATGTATCACATGGAGGAGTAATTTTGAGATTGAATCTTTATTCATTTTAGGTATGTTTGGAATTTTTTCCAATATACTTACTCATTTGGTCAAATCAAATCATTTCTATCGCATGTTATTTTATTTACTTCAGTTTTATATTCTATAAGTTTACCATAGACATACTACATGTGTATTAAATACACATGTCCATGATGACGATAACTCCTCGATGAATATGACGAAGTACGTGGAATCGTTTTGGTATTTAAAGAATTATGATTGCATATATCTATATGTATCAATCCGAAGAGTCATCAACTCTTATGATACTCCCACTAAATGGGTGCATAGCTATTGTTTAAGATATAATTAACAAGTATCATATGATTTAAAATCATACGATAAAATTATTTCTTAAAACTACGGCATGGTCTATAATTCCAAAACAACAGTAAATAATATTAGATACTTTTGTATTTTCAATGCATCACTTTTGTTATAAAAAAATTACCATGTTATAGTTTTATTTCAAAAAGAATATTCAAAATATTCATATTGAATATAGCTATGTCTATTTTTTTCAGTTGATACCAAAAATAATCATTATTTCATAAATAATGTATGGTAAGTTTTGCGAAAACAATTTTTGTACTACGATGTAATTAAGAAGTGCTATATGGCATGCTCTGACTATTTCCACCATTACTATAATAGCGTACTAAATTTAAAGGTCCAGCATTCACTTAATACAAATTATTTAATTCATGCGCTTCAACTATTTATAATGGAGAGTTCGTTGATCAAAAATCTTGAGCTCAAGGAAATAAATCTCATAGAAAATAATTTTCCATGTGCAAATACATTTTGGATTAGAAATCATATTTCTTATTCCAATTAAGTATCAATTATTATTACAATTCTTGTTTCCAATGTTTCTCCATGAAGCAAAAGTGACAATTCATTATCTTCATTCCAACTATACCTTACATTACATCTATTCTTATATATTCATTCCCTTTCAAATAGTCAGACTACTAAAAAGAAAACGATACTACAGTATCATAACATACTCTTTATAAAAGCACATTCGATTATCCTTAACATTTAAGGACATCAAATATGTTGCACTTCACGTAAACCGATCAAAATGATATTTCAGCGATCGAGTTCTTATATCTATCTTGTAGTTTTTGGTCTTATGTTACAATAACACAATATGATCCCTTTTGTAATCAATCAGATTGAATACTCGATCCCACACTAAGGTTTATTTAGTTTTTCAAATGAACTAATTTCATCGAAATACTGTACATTACTAACTTTGACCATTCACCATATGACATTTATATATAATTGTATATGGATCAAATATCCGTAGTCCTATATTGCTTTTAGAGTTCGAAACTCATAGAATGAAATGCATAGTCTTGACCAAATAAATGCATAAGTGACCAAACCAGGAATGTATTCAGTAGTTATAAAATCGGGCACTTTCATGGGTGTTCAAACGTTAACATGCAATAGGAATTTAATAGCGGGCATTATATTTCCATTTTTCAACTTTCAATTCAGTTCGTTTGTATATGTTAATTGATAAACATTTTATCAATCATATCAAATGCACAAATTTATCATTGTAGATAATTATAACATTATTTAGCATATGTTTTTACAATATTAGAAAGGTTAAATGTTACCATTTCATTTTTCTAATAAGGCTCCCACTAGTCTTTTATGTTTCTCCAAACCCTAAGATGAAACACAGAAGTCTTTCGACTTTACTAGTGGTTGTTAGGACTCGTTGTCTTGGTATTCTGACCTTGAGATCGCTCAACAAATCATAGCCCTGTAAACTATGGATAACTCCTTATCGGTTGTATCACGTACAACTCCTGACCCATTTTTCCTTGTCCTAATCTCATTTCGACCTTGAGTTTTCTCAAAAAATCAAAAGAGATTATTCGCTCGTACCTACCATATCATGCTGGCCTAAGTATAGTATATGTACCTTGAGTTTGCTCAACAAATACATATAGTTATCTTACTTCATTTGTTCAATATATTAATAATACTACACATAACATCCCAGCTTGAGTTTGCTCAACAACTAAGAAGTATGCAAATAATTTATTAATATATATATATATATGGTAGAGGACAACATTATCTGAAGATTCATAATCTTCAATATACTATATTAAGTGATACCGACTTATGAAATAATGTATTTCTTATGAAATACCCTCATGATTCATGTGTCAGACACATCAGAAATCACAGCATACATACATTTACGTATGTATTTATTTCTTAAGTCTATTTGGGTTTCTTTACTGTTCCACTTTTAGTTTATACATTCATATCATATAAGTATTGTTGTTAAATAACTTTTATATTTCATATTACTTATATGATAGTCTTATATATAATATTTCATTAATTAAATCTTATTTAATTAATTTTAATTAATTGTCTCTTTAATTAATTTTATATTAGTATTCCAGTACAATATATGTGTATTCTTATTTAATTAATTAACCTTTAATTAATTTATTAATTACTTTATTAATTAAACAATTTTAATTAAATTATATTAGTTTCAAAATTTTATCTTATATACATACATGTATACTTATGTTATCTTAAACACTTTAAAATAACATAACATATATCAACATGTATAATACATGCATATAAGTATTAATTAATTAACTAATTTAATTAATTTATACTATTAATCTTATTAATAATTTTAAATTTCAAAATTAATATTACATAGTTTCAAACATTTTGAACTTTTCATTACATTTTCAAACATTTTGAAAAATTTTGTTATATTACAAACTTTTATAATAAACATGTTTTTATTTCAAATTTAACTTTTAAATTTAAAATCATGTCTTAATTTTCAAAACTATTTTGAAAACTAGCCCAATGCCTAATTCAAATTACGCCTTTTCTATTAGGAGCAACATTTGGTCTCACCTCACCTTTCAGGCCAGGCAGGTAACCAAGTAGGACAAGTACTTGATTACCCAATTCTAATCCCAGACATCACCATTCTAGACATCGTACTAGTGCATAAGCTTAATTAATTAGCTATAACATGACAAATTTAGACAGCATAGCCTATTAGGCTCTGATACCATTGAAGGAACTGGGCTAGCCCGCAGTAGAAGAAATGGGTGAATTTCAAAAAATTTACCATTTTGGATCATTAATGGGCCTATGAAGTCTAAATTCATTTAGAAATTTTCTAAGTTTCTTTTAAATAAAATTAATATTTAATTTAATTTATAAATAAAATTTTACTTTAATTTAATTTGTACGTAAATTAGAGAGTATCAAATATACTCTTATGTACATTATTATGTGTAATGGAATGAATGTATCAAATACATTCATGTTGTGAAATATGAGTATAACATATAAGAAGTGTATATTTTTGTAACTAAGCATGAGAAATTTCAAAGAAGGAAAACTTTGGTTTTCTTTCTCTTGACATGTATAATAAACCGAGGAATGAAAAGGCTATTAATGTAGAGAGAGGAACCCTTAAGTTTCTTTCTCTTTTTAATTACATTGAATGACATATTAAATGGCATTTACAATAGAATTTGCATATGCCTTTGTTGTCTAAGTTTTTTTTAAGTAATAAAATATACATGTATAATAATTGATAAGTTTACACATACACATGTTAAAATAAGTTTTCCTATATATATGAGTTTGTCAAAATAACAATTAACAATTGTAAAAAAGGTTTCAATTAAGGAAGAGCTACAAACTAAATTCTACAGTTTCACAAAAAGGTCCGTTTTGATTTTGTTTGCAGCCAAATTGGTCACAAACACCTGAGAATAGATTTAAGTAGTGAAATAAATGAAGAAATTAAATGAAAACTGAGGAATAATGCTAGATACTAAGGAAATTATTACAGAAAACAAAAATTACAAGATTTATAGTGGTTCGGCACTGATTGCCTATGTCCACTCTGAATACTTTCTTTATTGCTTCACAACTCAATTGACTATAGTTACAATCAACTAGAAATAGCTTGAGAATAAGTTAGAACAAAAGGAAACTGATTACAAAAATGGCAGAGTTTTACTTGTCAACCAAAAAGAGAAGTCCCCTGAAATGGCCTTCTGCCCTGTATTTATAGACGAAGGCAGCCCCCAACTTGACTGACATCTCGAGACCTGGACCCCCTTGACCATTTGGGGCCATCATTAGGAGGGCTGAGCCCAACTCTTCTATGGATAGGGTCGGTACCGTCCCCTCCATAGGTTGGGTTCGCGGCTAGCGACCCTTATGATGGCCCTCTTGTGGCACAACATGATGGTACTTCAAGCATTATGATGCTTGGACATGTGAAGCTATGGTTCTGATAGTACTTTGGTTCAAGTTATAAGCCAATCGAGGAAATACCGACCCCTTCTCCTCGAAAAATGTTAGACCGACCAATAACCTATAAGGACACCATGCCGACCCTTCCATGCTCCATCCATATTGTTTCGAGTTCAACTCAGTATGCCGATCCATATCATCATGTTGATCCATACAATCATGTTGATCCATATCATCATGCCGATCCAAATTGGTATATCGACCCCATTGTTTTCATATCCTATGTCGATCCTTCCATTTTCACATGTTATGTCGATCCCACCATTCCATGCCGGCCCATACTTAGGAATACATCATGCCGACCAGAATCATTCCATGTCGGCCCCATACTCGTGAATACCTCATGCCGACCCTGACCATTCCAGGCCAACGCCATACTCGTGAATACCTCATGCCAACCCAGACCATTCCATGTCGACCCCTTTGGATTTCTGTGAAGACTAGTAAATCTGTACCCTTTGAATCGGCAATAAACCACACATGTCCGACCCAAAAAGCACAGACCGACGGAAAGTCAAGAGAAAGTAAAGAAGAGAGAAGAAGAGAAGAGAAGAAAGAGAGAAGATAGAACCAAACAGAACAATAGAGAATCTCACATCGCAGCGGAAAACATGCTCGTATCATTAATTTTTACAAAAAAGAAACTATATATACAAACATCAATCAGAGTTCAACAACCAGTCAATAGTTATCAGCCTGGACAGTTATAATAACCTATCTTCACAAATGTTGACAATATACAACAACTAAGCAGCGGATAATAAAACAAATATGTGCATACGAAATGAAGATCTCCAACTCTTCTGCTGAAGCTCCAATAGCACCAAATCTAAACCTATAAATATACTTGGTCTGACCCGAGCATTGAAAGGGAAGAACGCTCGGATCAGTCTGGTAAACCTGCGTGAGAAACACACTCAACTAAATTTATTAAATTACCAAACTTTTCCTTTATCAAAACAAAAGTATCTCGTAAGACACGCCCACACATAAACATGGACATGTTTTTACATCATGATAACTAAAACATTTCATATCAAATCCTCTTATATTATACTAGTGTCTAATATACAAATAATAATCAAAATAGCTGAAATTGTTACCATAATTAAATTCTAGCATACTAAGCTCTACAAATAAAATGGTAGGTACGTAGTGGAGTTTGGATTTCCATACAAATGACCAGGTGAAGGAACTACCTTTCGGTAGTACAACTCTAGGGGAATGTACCGAGGACCATCACAAAGGATTCTCTACCAACACAAAACCGACCCAGCTCTACAACTTGATGGTACCGAATATATCATCCTCCGGTCGTTACCGACCTTTACCGAGGGCCCCCGAAGCATACAAACCACAATAATCAAATACACGACGTCATAGCGTGTAAAGATATATCTAGAAGAGGATGATCATATCCTACTTGGAAGTGACCCACTTAGCCTTGCTGCATCTAACCTGGCTTAGATCATTTCCTGTTGATGAGGTCTGAGGTAACGGTTACCTTTCACAATCATATATCACATCATTTAGAATGCCACACGGCCATTTCCATTGACTACTAATTGCCTTCTACAAAAATACAACCTTTAAGCTCATACGTCTCAAGGAGGGTATTAAGCTAAGAGAAGTTGCCTTGTCCGCCACCACTGATGTACGTTTGTAAAAACCAATGTACATAATCTTTAGAAATGCAATGTCAGACAAATATCCATATAAGTTGTCTAGGAACAAGACAAACCGAAGGTGCTTTCCTACCACATCCCTTTGAGAAATCCCTAGGATTAGTAGCGAATAGTCCTTGCTTTGGATATTTCACAACGAAGAGACTACTACTGGATGTATATTAGGATTTTAACCCCAAACGATCAACAAGCAGTCCTCCACTATGAAAATACAAAATATCAATATCATCAATAACCAACCTGCACAATCGTCACATATGTTGGTCTGAAGTGGTTTTCAAATAAATCTGATCCCGGACTCTTCGCACCAACAATGCAAAAGCATTTCTCAACCTCACAAAGAAACTAAGTCTCATAGACTTATCACATCTCCAACTTTCAACTTGCTATCCTTTGGCCAAGAAGGAAGCTCGATAGATTAGAGTAATACTCCACACTACATGAATCAACATCCTTAACATAAACGATAATCAAGCCTACACAAAAGGCTACGTACTAAGTGTATGACTAAATAATCCCCACATCAAGTTGAGGAACTAAAATAGCCAAATATGATTGTCGGTTATTTAACTATCAAAGCAAACAAACAAATATTTAGCACCATAAGCAATCACTCGGCCCTTTTAATTAATCTTTTATTAATTAAATCACTTGCTAAATATTCACTTCAAATTTTCTTTTAAAAAGATATATTCTTAAAGCCATTTCAACTTTCTACATTGGAAAACATTTCCATATACTTATTTCAATAATATAAGCATATTCACAAATCTCTCTATTTTCAACACTTAGAAAATATTACATATACTTAAATCACGATTAAGTATATACTTTATTCTTTTAAGGAAAAACATTCTCTTAAACATATTTATTTGGGTCAAAACGAATGTTACGTAAAACATCGTTACGACAACCCAAAATCATTAGTATAGGAACTTGAAAATTAGATAGATACATAAATCCTATAACTATACAAAAACATCTCCTTTCGAAAATCATTTACTATAACAACAGCGTTATAGTCCACCAATTCCTGTACTTCTTGAAAACGTCTATTTCAACAATGAATGTTGAAATCTATTATTCCGATACTTAACACATTTATAACATCATCAAAACATTTAAATTCATTTAAAATATCAGTTTTCAAAACCTGACTTTAAATTTAAAAGATCACTTTCCAAAACATATCCAATTTATTTAATATATTATTCACTGTCTAATATCGTGAATTCATTTACCAAATCCAATATTTCCACATATTTATTGAAGGATATTCCACTTTCCAAAATCATGGATATAAATCGTTTGCCAAAATACAAATTATAAGTTAATTATTTATAAATCTGGATATAAATCGTTTGCCAAAATACAAATTATAAGTTAATTATTTATAAATCTCTTTATTTACAAATTCATCTTTTTATAACATCGCCGATTTATAAATCTATAAATCTTATTTACTTATAAAATCCATTTATAACTTCATTTTAACATTTACAAAACCCATTAATGATTTCATCATTTTTTATTTATAACAATTCAATTTTATAAATCTTATATATAAACCGTTTATAATAATTTCAAAATTTTCAATTTAGCTATTTTACAAAATTATTAACTCCATATTTCAAAAATCACGTTTCAAACATATTTCAAAAAAATTATAATTTTTTATAACATAAAAATTATAACTTCTATTTATTTAAAATAAATTCATTTCCTTAATAATTCAAAATTCAACAAAACGTCCATTTCAAACTCATTTGAAAATCCTTTTTAATTTGAAATCATCACTTTCACATTTTTAAATTTCCAAAAATAGGCCCAATGCTGCAACAGCACTAAATACCTCAATCACGACATTCAAATCATCATATATCTCATGATAAGATCATATATATCAATATTTGTAAATAAAACCAATACTGGTAAGGAATCCAGTTGGATCCCTCCTATCTATCACCTGCAACAAATATACATATGAGAATATGTGTATAATGTCCGCTTCGAGGCAGACGCGCGTACAAAGGGGTCACCCGCTCATACACGGGAACGTATAGGGTCTTATCTGCTCCAATAGGCAGGAATATATCCAAATACCAATCAATATATATACAATATATCATATATCATCCAAAATCAATCATCATAAATAAATTATTTCTAACTTATATAAAATTATCAGTGAGCCAGAAAGAGTGAGTTGTACTCACTTTGCTTCCAATAGCAGTTGTATTGTTTTATTTCGAATAAAATTAAACAAACATTTAATTTTACCCAAACTTTTCACTATCTCCAATCAACTTCAAACAAGTTCTAAAATATTATACTCATCAATACGAATCCAACGCAATTCGTTTTGTCAAAAACGGACCTCGTATGACAAAGTTATGATATTTTAAAGTTTGTACGAATTTATATATATATATATAATTTACAACTTCTATTTTTTATTTTCAGACCCTTTAATCGCAGTCAATCATTGCACTTGATGAGATCGTGGCCACACTTCTTGTTTTCTTCTCATTTCCAGGTTTGTTTTGAGCGAAAATAACCCAATCGGCCGCCATCATCTATGAATTATCGCACGCACCTCGACCAACTTAAAAACGATCGGAGGCCATCGCCACACGCCCCAAAGCTAGCTACACCATTATCGAGAAAATTAATGAACATGGTCGCCTCCCTACGGGGAAATCATGCACGAACTGTAGCCAAACGTGAGCCTTTTCCCATTGAGCCGCTCAATTAAATTCAGTCATGACCGTTGAAGTTATAGATCTCGGTGTGATCTTCATTTTTGTAGTTGAAGACTTTTCTTAAAAGTGGATGGATTGGAAGAAATTGAAAGGGGAAAATCGTAAATTTCTGGCCATTAATAGAAAACGGCGACTAGGATTAGGGTTGGCTGGGGTTTGTAAATAGAAATAAAATGAGGCCTTTTATAGAAAATTTCACAACGCTATTCATTGCCAAATTTTTCGAACTCCAAATGAAACGTGCCACCTGGCGTCTATAATGTTTTACCCCTATTCGGAACACAATGGAATATATATCAAAAGTCAATTCAATTGCACTTGGAAGATAGGTTTTGGAATCAACTTATTTAAATTTAAAATTTGACTTAAACATATTTCTACACGTTTTAGCTTGCCATGGATAAACCGTAAATCCGATTGGCACGAAATATGAATCCTACAATAATATAATATTACGGATCCAAAGATACTGGTTTCGTCGAAATCCAAAACCGTTTGAAAAATGACTATTTTTACACGTTAATGAAATATTAAAATATTCAATTTCTACAATTTAACTTCTAATTCAATCTTAAAAGTTCTCTACCATCATTCAAATTCAAATAAAATTTATTCATCTTTATAAATCTTTTTCATTTACATATAATTCAATTTCCAATTATTTACACGATTTCAAATATTAAATTAATAATTTAATTATCCAATTCTATCTAGATATTCAAAATATAAGTTATTCGGCTTATAAAATTTACTTATGAATATTTAAAATCAATTAAATATATCAACTTCAAATGACTGAAATTCTGGATCATTATTGTTTCACTCAATTTGTCTAACATCCACTCCGGTCCTTATTTCAACCAAACCAAACTCTAAGACTTCGAAATCCGATATTATCTACCTGTCAACCTTATTTACCCTGGGTTGGATGTAACTGTTCAAACATTGTACTCTAGTCATGCGGATGTTGTCTTGTGATCATCCTTCCTATCAACTGTCGAGTTTGGACTTCATGATCAACCTTACGTAGCCGGGCCAATGTACCGGGTAACACTTGCCCTCCAAAGTACATCTTGTGAATAACATGACGTGCTTTGAATTGGAAAAATCTAGGTTTCCGAAAACAAGCGTATCCAAGTCACTGGTTGGTCATTGTTCTTCTATTAACTTTCGATGAAAAAGGTCCGACGTCTCGTTCCATTGAATTCGTAGATTTGGTGATATGGAGTTTCCAGGCTTCCTCCTGATTTAACCTTTCAAAAGGTCGAATTGACTAATTCCTTCCGTGTACGTTCATACACATTTTTCTGTTATACCTTAGCCTTCACAATATCGATTGCCATTTGGATTTCCCAAACATTTGCTTTTACCTTCTATTCTTCTTCTTGTCTCATGCATATCTCCCCTCTTATTTCATTACTTATCATATATCATTATCACTTTATTTATTTTTAATTTTTTAATTTTTTTAGAAGGGGTCGGCATTTGGTATGTCGACCCCTTGGTGGATTTGTATGGATAGGGATTGGCATACCTTAAGACCGGTCCCTTCTAATATCATGACCGAGTCTCCTGGTCAAGACCGGTTTGTATTCCCCTCTTTGCTGCATATATAAAAGCTCGCTCCCTTCCTTCTTTTTCTTTTACTTTAACTTCCCAACACTTGCAAACTTTATCCACTTCTCTCTTCCCAACCGAATGCTCCAAACCAAGAATAGAAACCCCCTTCCTTAATTCGAATTCGACTACAAGATCACATCTTCGATCTCCATTAACATTGATTCACTGCTAATCCAAGCTTCGGCCTTACAATCCAAATCAAATAGGTATAGCTTTTTCCTTGTTTGTGTGATCGGGTCATGATCCTTCAAGTTTAGACGTGTTTAAGTGTCGGTTAGGCATATTATTTAGTGGAGTTGATCATGCTATGCTGTAGAGGAGGAGAAGGAAAGTGAGTGGGAGAAGGAAAGTGAGTGGGAGAAGGAGGAGAGAAAAGGGAGGACGAAGAAGGAGGGTTCGGTAGTAGGCGAGGGATCGGTGTAAGGTAGTCAATGGAAGGATCGATATTAGGGATAGGAAGGGTCGGTAGGTAACATTCTAGACTGAGGGTTCGGTATGTTTTTTTTTGGGCATGGTTTTGGTGTTAAATACATAGGGGTTGTTGTATGTAAGGATATTTAGAGGGATCGGTATGTAGGCTAATAGGAAGGGATCGGCAATTAGATGTAGATAGGGGTCGGTATTTCTATGCAAATCTAAGTATAGGGCTCAGCTATGGGTTTAGGATGTAGGGATCGACATACACAGCTGGGGTCAGTGTTGACCAATTAAAACCATATTAACTCGAGTTATTCGAACATATGACTGTATACTGCCTCACTCAAGCATAAAGTGATTGATAACAACATGACTAGCATATACGGATCAATGAACTTAAATTTGAACGAACAAATTCCCAATCTACTCAACAAAAACCAAGTACAAAATTGGCCCAACATACTCAAACAACGGACTTCACAATCCAGAACATCAACATTCGATCTTAAAGCTTTTGTCGTCAATCACCATTTATGTCATTTGAGATAGTCAGCAATGATGGTCTCCCTGGATGAAATCTCTAAGCTTCGACGTTTTGCTTTTTCTTTTCTGATTTCAAACTGCTTACATTCAATTCGTATTGCACTGCACTAGTTCACACTCATCACGGGGGATAGGTTATTATTTCTAATATTAATTGTCTACTGAGTATAGCTGACACAGATCTCGGGTTAGATGAAGCATCCAACCACAATGTCTTCTGAATTGGTTATGAAACCAAGCTCCACTACCTTGTCTGACAAGCCTGCACCAAATCAGCAAAGAGAAAACATAGGGACATCTAATTCATAAGCAAAACTTCTTTCTAACACCCCATTTCTTCCCATAGAAGTTATTGATCAAGCTCCTAATGTCGTAGAGGGTGTCATTATTCTAGACTATCCGGTTGACTCGTAGGCATCCAGAATCGGTGAGGCCGCTCTCCGCCGACTATGTTCTATCCACGGGGTTCCTTCTAAAGACTTTCTCCTCCCGTCGAGTAAAGACAGACCTCACTTGCCCCAAGCCGGATATATTGCATGCGGCAAATTCATATGTTAGGCTGGATGAGTGCCACCGTAACTCTTTCACTCAGGAAGTTCTGAGATTTATGGGAATCGCTCCTACTCGGCTACGCCCTAACAGCTAAGCCTTTGTACATGGCACCTTTCCCCTCTTCATGAACGTCCTATTTTTCCCGCCAACTACTAAAGATATCCGATACATTTACAATTTGAAAAGACGGTCTGATAGTCCTTTGTACGTCTTCTTCGAACCAATGCCCAAATGTCAGGTCTTAACAGGCATGTCGAATAAGCTCTCCTTATTCAAACACGAATGGTTCTATGTACGATGTCCTTCTGGCTTTGCAAGAAGATGGCTGGAATGACGTAAGTACAACTTCGGCCTTTTCCTTTAACCCAAATATTCAAATTAAAATTTCTTTCTCATTCATACTAATTCCTTCAATTCTTTCACGGGTTTGCCTCGTCCTGAAGGCGTTAAATATTCTATGGCTGTTGTGGCCATCTGCGCTACTACGTTGGAGGACCGAGACATCAAACTCCCCATCACTGATGAGTTGCTCTCTTTATTCGGGCTATTATAGGATGGCCATAGGATTGGCCACCATGGAAGTAGAGCGATTCCGAAGGTTGTCGTCGAAAGAAGGGAAGAAACAAACGAACCCGTAGTGCCCCCTGTTGAGGGAATCCAAGAAGGCAACGAAGAGGGAGAAATAAAGAAAATAAAAGAAGTAGGGCCAAGAAACAAAGACGTAGGCCTCAAAAATATATCGGAAGTTGAAGCTTCATGCACTAGCCAATGACAACCTCCCTAGAGAAGGGGAAATTTTTTGGCATACATGATTCGAAAGAGGAAGACCGGGGTAACCCCTAAATGTGTCATAACTCCGGTCGAAAGAGGACCGTCTTCTCAACAAATCGAGAGCGTGTTGCAGGGACTTTCTGATATTCCAATCCCAGATGACCTATTAGACTACAACTTCACCAACCTTGATGTAGAAGACTGAACACACCCGTGAGAAGCGGTGAAGGCATGCAGCCTTCCAATAAAGGGAAAAGAACTCCGATGAGTAAAGCAAACGTTACTAGTCCAACGGGGGTAATCACTAGGACACACATAAGCACTTGCACTTCACCATTTTCTTGTGATTAAATCTTCACACAAAAACTCCTAACATGTCCCCATCTGATTCTTTTACAGGTGCAATGTCTCATTCACATTTATTCGATCGCCTCCGTGGCTCCTCCACCCGCTCGGGCAGGATTTCGAATCTAGAAGGCCCTGAGACAAGGATGAAGGATGGGATAGAGACTATCATTCTCGAGAATCTTCTTCTTCATCCAGAAGGAAGTCTCAAGCATATGCTCCATGCCAAAGAGACCCATCTAACCCTCTCACGGTAGAGACAAGTCTACACACTGGGATTCTCAATCTGCTGCTCCCTATGACCAACACTCTAGATCATCAAGTACCAAGCAATCTTGTGAGCACCGTGAACAACCGCTGGTTAGGTTTGAACAAATTCCTCCAGTTCCTGCCCATGATTTGACCACGGTGGGAGAAACTAGATGAACTTAAAGCTACCTTCCTGAAAATCTGCTTCGACGGGCTCAAATTCCTACCCTCCATAAACATCATCCTTGGAACTGCCAAAGAGAGTTTGTTAGCATGTATGAATGATGTATACGTAATCCCTAGAACTACCAAAGAGAGTTCATTAGCATGTATCAATGATGAGTACGTTCAGCATGAAGCGTTCATCCAATTAGCCAAAAAAAGTATCAGAAGTTCTACAAAGTGACAGCATGAGATTGATCGCCTTAAGCTAGCGGCCATTCATGATAAGGACATTATCAAATATCAAGATGCTGAGTTGCTCGATGTTGAGGCTCAACTTGCCGAAGCGAAGAAAAATGAGGAGGAAATAGCTGAGGCAGTGAGCCACTTAGAGACTTCGCATAAGAGAGAACTGGACGCCGCACTCCAATGTAGTGGCACCCTAGCTTTAAAGAAAGACTCCTTACAGAAGGAGAAAGATGTCCTAGCCTGCGAGGTTGAAGAGCTAGAAAAATTACTGTTCAAGGAAAGGGATGAGAAAGTCCAGGCACAAGACGAGTTGCAAAAATATTGCAAGGAGCTTGTTGAAACCAGATATTTAAAAACGAAACTTGATGAGCAACTCTCCCAAATTGAAGCCTTGAAAAAAGCCGCCCGTAAAGAGAGCAGGAAAGAGGTGCTCACAAAGCCAATTCTCAAGTTGAGGCAGGGACTGAGTCCGGCAGGGAAGAGATTAAATGCTTATTCGATCCACTCATCATCGAATATAATGCAAAAGTTCTCCTTCACCGCGACTTAACTTTCCTAAGCGAAGGCTATCTCAAATTGCTCGCTGATGCTCGGGAGATCATTACAAAGATCAAGAAAGAGGAGTTGGGGATGGCAGAGCTTGATGAAGGGGTAGTTATGCAGGAAGTGCTTGGAGGAAATAAGCCATCTGACTTCGCTGTCGCAAAACTTCAATTCAGCAAAGCTCCTACACCGCTTGAGGGAAAGGAAGATATCACAGGGTCTTCTGGAATTGATCCCCAGGGTCCCTCTTGTTCAGCAGGCCGGGATGTCATCAAAGTAATACGTTGGTTATGATCCCGACAGGCCCAAGCTTAGCCGATACATGATGTCTCCCATCGTTGAAGGGAACACCCCGGCGGTTATCGAAAGCCAACCGGATGTCGGTACCGTATATAATTCCTTCAAATTGAAAAGCTGTTGTTTCTGGCACATAACGGTTATAAACTAATGCTTGCATTTTTATGAAACATTGTAGGTCACCCCGATCCTGAATCAACACCTAGGAGCATTGTCGCCACGAAGCAGGAAGAAAACATGCCGAGGCCCTGGCTATTGCAGATACTCCAGGGCACGACACTCAAGTAATTGGGGCACTTGATGAGGACAATCCTGAAGATCCACCTTTTACTGGGGAGCACAATGACATTGTGGTTATAGATGCTTCAAAGCATACCGCTAAATTCAGCTTGAAAGAACAAATTGAAGAAGAGGAAAAATCAAAACTCAAGGTCAAGGGTGAACCCGATGTGGTGGTGGTTGAAGATCCTATTCATAGGCCTTTGCAATTCATCCCACCCGGTGGACAACTCCTATTACAGTTCTTCCTCCTTCCTCAAGTACTTCCACCCAAGGTGGTAAAGGGCCTCCAAAAGGACATTCGATAGATTTGAGCCCTGAAAAGACGAAGAAGGAGAAGAAGTCAAAGAAACAGTCAGGATCTTGTGTTATTGTACTTAGTCCAAATAAGCTAGACATGTGTTGTTTTCCCTTTTTTTCTTTTTAGTAACACATGTACAAGCGTGGTTCCAAATTCTCGAATGGTTTTTAAGGAATTTTTGAGATTGTAAATAAACATTTTCGTTCCTTGGTTAGTCATTGAGTGAATTATTACTTTAATAGTAGAGTAATTTCTTCCCATTTCAAGTACTTGTTATAATTTTCACAAGCATCTTTGATAATTCATTATCTTTATCTTGGAGCTACTCTGTGGGCTCCATCTTAAGTCACAAGAGATACCAAGCCAGAACCATAAACAACAATTGTATTTCGCCGCTACTAGTTCGAACATCTTCTGTCGATCTTAGATTGGAATTCGTGGGATAGCGAAGATTGAAAGCTCGCTTGTCTATCCATTGGGTTTTTTAATTAACCAATGGTTTGGGGACATGAAATTCTTTTTAGTTCACATTCAGTGACTTGAGATTTTTCATTGAATGGTTTCGTTCTAGTCCGCTTTAGCGGATTAAAGATTTTTCTCAAGCTGTTTATCCTCTACCTCACGCTCCGGGGACTTTGAGTACTCTAATATGCACTCACGGGACTTAGAGATTTTTCTCAAGTTGTTTATACTCTACTCCGTGCTACGGGGACTTAGAGTACTCTAACTCGCACTCTCGGGACTACGAGATTTTTTTCAATTTATTTATACTCTAGCCCGTGCTCTAGGGACTTAGAGTACTCTAATCCTCACTCGGGAACGCATAGATTTTTGTCAATTCGATTATACTCTAGTCCGTGCTCTGGGAACTTATAATCCGAACTCTAGGGGCTTAGAGATTTTTTTCAAGTCGTTTATACTATAGTCCACACTCCAGGAGTTAGAGTACACTAATCCACACTCCGAGGACTTAGATATTTTTGTTAAATCATTTACAATCTAGTCTGTGCTTTGGGGACTTAGATTACTCTAATTCGCACTTTGGGGACTTAGAGATTTCAGTCAAGTCGTTTATACACTAGTTCGTGCTTCGAGGACTTAGAGTACTCTAATTTACACTCTGAGAACTTAGAGATTTTTTTTCCACTCGTAGCATCGGCGATCTTTATTCCTTATTGCAAAAATTACTTTTGGTTCACCCATGGAACTCACCAACCGAGCAAACTTACTAGAAAAACACCCTTGTTCATTTTCATTGGGGGTCGGTATAACTGGTCGATTTTTAATCCTACGCATCTGTTCATACATCGCATATATCGATATCAATCAGTTCCAACACACACTTAACATAACATGTAATAACAGTAATTTATGCAAAGGAAGCTTCAAGCTTTTATTCTTCACAAAAATAAGGATAGAATAACTTGTCTTATTACATATAAAAAAGGTCAAATACCAAAGCAAATATTGAAATCAAATACTACTGAAATATGAAAGAAATAGTCTAGGTGAAATAGCGCCCTAAATGCTTGTTATTCCATGCTCTTGGAATCATTACGCCATCGGCAGTTGCTAGCTTGAAAGTTCCATCTCCAAGCCTATGTTCAATGATGTATGGCCCTTCCCATGTTGGGTTCATACGCGATGGGACTGGAAAATTTTGTTTCAAGACATGGTTGCCTACTTTAAAAGTTCTCGATCGGACTTTAGTATTATAGTACCGGGCGACTCGATGTTGATATGCAGCCGCCCTCAAATCGGCCAACTCACGCTACTCGTCAATAAAGTCCACTGACTCCAATAAGAGATTTTGGTTTGTTCAAGGATCGTAGTACATTACCCAATGAGAAGGGGCATCAAATTCTATAGGAATGACTGCTTCAACTCCATAAGCAAGGGTGAATGGATTGTGGCCGGTCGTAGACTTATGAGTGGTCCTGTAGGTCCAAAGTGTCGTGGGAAGTTCATCAACTCATTTGTCTTTAGCCTTTTCCAAATACTTTTAAGATGAACTTTATAATCTTGTTTACAGCTTCAACTTGTCCATTCACTTGAGGATGAGCGACTGCCGCAAACCTTTTCTCAATATGACACCTCCGACAAAAATCCTTAAACTCGGCATTATTAAATTGAGTTCCTTTATCAGTTACGATAGTTCGCGGAAGACTAAAACAACACGCAATATTTTGAACAACAAAGTTAATGACCTTCTTGGTTGTGATCATAGCCAATATCTCCTCTTTGGACCATTTGGTGAAGTAGTCAACTGTGACAATCGCATATCTCGCACAGCCTAAATTGGCAAAGAGCCGATAAAATCGATTCCCCATACAACAAATGGCCATGGACTAACCATTTGTGTGATCTCTGTCGGCAGTGCTCTTGGAAATTTGGCATATATCTGTCATTTTTCACATCGTCTCACATGATCTGCGGCGTCCCGGTTCACGGTCGGCCAGTAGTACTCATAATAGAGTATCTTTTTAGCTAACATTTTCTCCCCAACTTAATCGCCACACTCTCCCGTATAAAATTCTTTCAAGACATGCTTTATCTCGTCATGGGCGATACATCTTAGTAAGGGAACAGAGAGTCCCTTTCGATACATAGTTCCTTGTTGCATAGTATACTGTGAGGCTTTACGAAGGACTTGTCGCTTTTCATTCCTTTTCTCAGGCAAGATTCCATGCAATAGGTATTCTTTAAACGGAGTCATCCATGACTCCCTTTCAGGTTCTATTTTTGGTACTTAATCAACTTCCATCACATTTATACTTGGGATATGTAGAATCTCAATTACAACCAAGCCCATGTATTGTGCATCACCAGTGCTCGTGAACTTTGCCAATGAGTCGGCTTCTTTGTTCTGCTCGCAAGGGATATGTAAAACGTCATAGTATTATATATCCACCAACAACTCCTAAACTCGGATGAGATATGTGGCAAGCCATTGTCCATTTGCCTAGTAGTCCCCCCTAACTTCGTACACCACCAGTTGTGGGTCGTAAAAGATTTCGATAGATTTCACCCCGAGCTCTCTAGCAAGTTTAAGTCCAGAAATTAATGCCTCATACTCGACCTCATTGTTTGTAGTAAGGAAATCAAGCTTCAGAGCATAACAAATTGGCCAGTTCTCAAGGGTTATAAGCGTCGAAACAATGAACATTGGATGCTCGATCGGTATATAGTTTCCATCGTACAGTAGGGATTACACTGCTCTCTAGGGTCTCGTCCTACATGGTAAACTCCGTTGTGAAGTCGACCAATGCTTGTCCCTAGATAGCTCTTCGAGGTAGATATGTGATGTTGAACTAAATGAGCTTGATGTTCCACTTAAGTAGCCTCCTGGATGTCTTAGGTAGTTGTAGGACCTATCATAAAGATTGATTGGTGTAGACGTTGATTGGATGTGCCTGGAAGTATTGGCAAAGTTTGCATGACGTGATTACCAAGAAGTACGCTAATTTCTCTATCTTTAGGTAGTTTCTCTCTACCTCCGTTAATCGTTTGCTGACATAGTACACTGGTCTCTAGATCCGTTTATCCTTACAAATCAACGTGGCACTTATGGCATGTAGCGATACTGCTAAGTAAATGTACAACTCCTCATGATATACCGACTTTGATAAAACAGGCGGTCTCTCCAAATGATTCACCAAAGCTCGGAATGCGCCTTGACGGTATTACGTACATTCAAAATTCATCTTTCCCTTCCTTATCAAATTGAAGAAAGGAATGCATTTATCAGTCGCCATGGAAATGAAATAGGGTGACGACCTTCCCGTTCAGGCTCTACACTTGTTTAATAGTTTTGGGTGCTTGTATATCCCAAATGGCTTGAATCTTCTCTGGATTCACTTCGATTCCTCGCACATTGGCAATAAAGCCCACGAACTTTCCCGATGCAACACCAAATGAGCATTTTTAACGGGTTGATTTTCTTGCTATAAAATCGAAGGATATTGAACATCTTTGACAAGTCTCGAATGTGGTCGTTTGATTGTCGTGACTTCACAAGCATATCGTCCACATACACTTCCATTGTCCTCCCGATCTGGTCTTTGAACATTCGGTTAACCAAACGCTGATAGGTAGCTCCTACGCTTTAACCCAAACGGCATTACTACATAACAGCACAATCCAACGTCCACGACAAAACTGGTGTGCTCCAGATCTGGGATGTGCATCGGGATTTGGTTGTACCCCGAGTACGCATCCATAAATGACAACAATTCATGCCATGTAGTCGAATCAACTAACTGATGAATACTAGGCCGGGGAAAACTATCCTTAGAGCATGCCTTGTTCAGGTCCGAATAGTGAATACACATTCTCTGTTTCCCATTTGCCTTCTTCACCGGCACGAGGATCCATTTGGGATAGAGGGCATCGCGAATAAACCCATTGGCTTTAAGTTTATTCACCTCCTCTTTAAGAGCCATGGATCTCTCCGGATCCATACCTTATCTCTTTTGCTTCATAGGGACATACTTCGGATCAATATTCAATGCATGGCTCGTGATGGTAGGCGAGATCCTACACATGTCAGAGTGAGTCCAAGCGAATACATCCAGATTCGCTCGGAAGAAATCAGTAAGTTCTCTCATCATCGAAGGGGTTAGTTGTGATCCAATCTTCAATACCCACGATGGATCTTCATGGCTGACTGAGATATCAATCATCAGTTCAACCAGCATTGCCTTGGCCTCTTTAGGTTCTTCCTCATCATCCCTCAGATCTATGTCTCTACAGAACCGACTGTGGTGCCCAAGCCAAGGCTTAGGCGCTATTTGTCAATCTTCAATAACCTGGATGCGAACAGACTTGTCCACACCCTTTCCCTTCTCTTTCCGCTGAGCCTCTCTTAACTCAGCCACATAACAGGCATGGCCAGTTGCTTAATCACCATGCACAACACCCACTCCATTATCTATGGGAAATTTCAACATCAAACACCATAGGGCAAGGGAATCCCGAAATTCAGCCAGGGTCGGACAGCCTAGAAAAACATTGTACGGCGAATAAACGTCCAAGAAAATGAATGGTAGGATCTGCACCCTGCTACGTTCACCTTCTCCTAGCTCATTCGATAACTCGACATACCATACTGCCTCAGTAGCCACACCATTAAAACCGTGTATGCGAGCTTTGGATGGTTTCAAATCCTTACCCTTCATCCTCATTTGATCATAAGCCTTCTTAAAGGTAACGTTCACAGAACTTCCACAATCAATCAAAATCCTTCTCACCAAAGCAGAGCCAATCATGGCAGAGATAACCATCGGATCAATAGTAGGGGCATCCACTCTATCGGCATCTCTACTTCTAAATACTATATCATCCGTCATTGTACGTTATTGATTGGTCGGAGTTCCATCCCCCGTATTCGAGTTACATTCAAAGTCCACACGTCTCATTAAACTAGTAGAATGCTCCATTTCCTACCTACTTCTGTTCGCCGGACGTGGTCTACCAATTATCATGTTTATTACGAACCTTCCATCGGTCTAAACGAGATCCTCAGGCCAACGTGGATCATGCCCTTGATTGGGATCAGACATTCCCTGTCCACCATCCTGTGGATTCTTGACAAATTGCTGCAACTTTCTCTAGCGAATCAATTTCTCAATGGAATCGTGAAGATGCCTACATTTGTCAGTATTATGCCCATAGCATTCATGAAACCGATAGTACTTCCCAGTTTTCTTTTGTTCCTCGGTCGATTCATTCAAATGCGGCTTTCTATACTGGAAAGTGTTACAGGTCGACAGAATGATGTTCTCTAGAGATGCATTCAGATGTGTACAATCGTTATACGTAGGAGCCCTTGACTTTCGCTTTCTGGGCTCCCTTTTTCGATCGGGATTTCCTTCTCTGCTCCTTTTTAGTTGACCCCACTTATTTTGGATATTAACCAGAACCTTTCTACAGCTTTCGCCAGATTGTTTCACTGCTACGTTGCTTTGTATCGCTTCTTCGCTTGGCCCTGCAACATTGGTTCTTCTAGACAATAAGGCCTCTTCCTTTCTCATGAACTGGTTTGCCTTCGTGTAGAAACGCTCTAGCATGGCCGACGGTTTTCAAACTAGCCAATCATCGAACTGAGATTCTGGGTCAACCCCACTTGTCACAGCCATAAGTATGGAATGGTCATTGGGTTACTAACTTCAGTGGCAGCAACATGAAATCTCTACAAGTAATCCTTCAATGATTCCCCCGGAGATTGGATTACACTAGATAGTGACATGACATTTTTGGAGCCTGTGGCGTGAATCCAGAATTGCTCCACGAATCTGGTAGCTAGCTCATTAAATCTTGAGATTGATCGTGGAGGTGACCTCGTGAACCTCATTGTGGCAATCCCAGATAGATTTATAGGGAAGCATCTATATTTGGTTGCATCATTCGCTCTTGCCGAGTCCATCATCCATTCGTACCTCATGACGTGCTGCCGGGGGTTCAGTCTTCCCTTCATAAGCAGGCGTCATAGGCATGATAAACCTTCTGGAATACTCTGCCTGTAAAATGTTGTCGGTAAACGGAGTATGGCTCCTACAGACTCCCCAATCGTTGTTTATCAAGACCTGGTTCTCAGATGTCTGACCATTGCGGATAAGTCCGGAGTCTAGACAGGGGTTCCACGTCAGACTCCATCCCATATGAATGTTCTGGCCAGTGTCTTTGGGGCATCTCGCGCCTCCTTTGCTTATTGTCCTCCAGATGCATATCTTGAGGATTCGCCTCATTATCATTCTAGAGAGGTTGTTGACTACCGTCCATGCATGCCTCGGTGTATAAGTTCCCAGTTGCAGGCTGAGTACGACCCTCCACTTGTAGTTGAGGAGTTGTGCTGCTGGTCGAGGGATTGGTACCAACCCCCAAGGAGGGATTGACACCGACTTGGTTTGGCGGACTATGACGGTCTGCCAAACGTTGCTCCATCGCTCCAGCTTATGTTGTTTCAATTCTGCGGCACCTACGCCTGTGGTGCTCATCCGATGAGGTTGAGCTATTGGATAATGAGTACGAAGCGAGACCTCCTCCGGTGCTTTGGCATTGCTGTTGAGCAATCTGGTTCATCAAGTTGGGATTAGCTTGAATTTGCTCGTTTAGCTACCTACGGCTCCCCATCATCTCCCTAATCAAGTCATTAAATTCAGCTTTTGTAACAAAATCAGTGGGGTTTTGGACTATAGCAGGCTCCACATTTGCATTAGCAGGCTGGTTACTTGGGCCCCCTTGTTGGACACTGGCAGTTTCATTGGCATCAACATTTTAGGAAGTAGACCCGGTGCGCCTTACCATCTTGAGTGCCTTTTCTTAGATCTTGAAAATTTTGAATAAACTCTACGACCTTTTGAAAGTGAAACTGAATCTCCTTTAGAGGATTTCTTTAATCCAGTAGCAACAAAGGTGACCCTCTAACCTGAGAATCGATTTTCTCAGTGAAAGTACCAAAATGATTGCCTACATCCACTTTGAACACTTTTTTTATTGCTTCACAACTCAATTGATTATAGTTGCAATCAACTAGAAATAGGTTGAGAATAAGTTAGAACAAAAGGAAACTGATTACAAAAATGGTAGAGTTTCACTTGTCAGCCAAAAAGAGAAGTCCGCTGATATGGCCCCCTGCCCCTGTATTTATAAACGAAGGTAGCCTCCAACCCGACTAACAACTGGAGACCTGGACCCCCTTCACCATTTTGGCCAATCATAAGGAGGACTGATCCCAACACTTCTATGGATAGGGGTCGGCACCGACCCCTCCATAAGTTGAGTTGGGGGTTAGCGACCCGTATAATGACCCACTTATGGCACAACATGATGGTACTTCAAGCATTACAACGCTTGGACATGTGAAGCTATGGTTCTGATAGTACTTTGGTTCGATTTATTAACTAATCAGGGAAACATCGACCCCTTCTCCTTGGAAAATGTTAGGCCGACCCATAACCTATAAGGACAGTATGTCGACCCTTCCATGCTCCATCCATATTGTTCCAAGCGCAACTCACTATGCTGATCCATATCATCATGCCGATCCATACAATCATGCCAATCCATATCATCCTGCAGATCCAAATTGGTATACCGACCCCATTGTTTCCATATCCTATGACGATCCTTCCATTTTCACATGTTATGGCGATCCCACCATTCCATGCCGACCCCATACTCAGGAATACATCATGCCAACCTCATACTCGTGAGTACCTCATGCCGACCTGGACCATTCCATGCCGACCTCATACTCGTGAATACTTCATGTCAACCTGGACCATTCCATGCCGACCCCTTTAGGCTTCACTCAATTTGTCTAACATCCACTCCGATCCCTATTTCAACCAAACCAAACTCTAAGACTTCAACATCTGGTATTATCCAACTGTCGACCTTAATTACCCTAGGCAGGATATAATTGTTTAAGCATTATACTCGGGTCATGCGGATGTTGTCTTATGATCATCCTTCCCGTCAACAGTTGAGTTTGGACTTCATGATCAACCTTACGTAGCCAGACCAATGTACCGAGTAGCAGATTTAGATTAAAATAACATAAACACATGTATATCTTTATGTATAAATAATTGCAAGTTGTGTATTCATTTTAAAATAACACATATATTTATAAATATGTATGAAGATTTCAATTTAAGTAACATATATGTTTAAAATTAACGCTGACAAAATGATTCAATCTTTTAATCTTAGATATGAAATAAAAGTATATAGCTTTACATAAATGACCACTTATTAATTCTAAAACAAAAGGAAAATTTTACTTTTATGACTAAAATAAGTGAAATTAAATCATTTTGGAAATTAACTGTGCAACATTGGAAATTAATGCTACTGTATTAAACCACCAACAAATATAATTTATTAATGTTTATGCATATAGATGTTACGAAATTTTATATACAACATAATAATATATTTTCACATTCCTTTTTTTTACAATTCCTTAACAATGATAGAAAAAATATTGGACAACTTGGGCATATACAAATTTGTTGTATGATAAGTCTGATCTGACTATACAAAAGAGACACATAATAAAATAGATAAAGGATTTGAAGTCGACCATAATAAACATATATTCAATAAATATATAAATAAGGATAGATTCAAATTTAAATCTACATAATGATCATATAATTAAACGAGATGAATAAAAGGGTATCTAAGTTATATTACAGGATGAATACACAAGATAGAAAGATATAATATGAATAAATCTAAACCTTTTAAACATGATTAGATAGAAGATATATAATATGAATAAATCTGGACCATTTCAACATAATGAGTATACAAATAAATGAAATTAGAATTACCAAAATGAAGTCAATGATTTGCACCTTGAATGATTAATCAAATTTCCTAGATTTAGAAATCAGCAACTAGATATTGCAAGGATCAAAAGGTATAAACCACTTTTCATAATTGATTTTATTTGTATTTGATTATAGGAATAACTGAAGCCATGGAAGATCTCATATTTTCAGCCATTAGAGAAGGAGAGAACCAGAAAAGTTACAGAAAGAAGAATGAAAAAAAATGAGAAACTCAATTGTACTTACAGAATGAATTAGAGAATATGTTTTATTTGAAAGAAGGAAACATTTCCCAATCTTTAATTAAAACTTCTCTAATTAATTCTCTTTATTAACTTTCTCTTTTCACTCCTATTTCCTTACATGGTGGCTGAAAAGTACGTGCCATCAAATGACATAAGATTCCATAAATTAACGCATGTAATTATCTTTTATTTAATTATAATGATATCAAATATCAATGCGCGCAAATACAACTTTTATAAATGCATTCAAATAATTACAAATAACTCCCAAACATCAAGTAAAATAAATAATAATTAATATTTCTTAAACACTAATTAATTTAATTAATTTACAACTTTTATAAATAGATTAAATCATGTGGTTTTTTAGAGAATTCATCATTACAGTTGTGCGACTCAAAGGTGTAAATTCAGTCAGCGATTAATATTAAACAATTCAAATATTAACTTCATACACCACTTAACAGGTGGTGTGACATTTTGGATGAATTCATCGCTTACACGTCTTTTGGTAAAATCCAATTTTACTTCTTATAAGCGGTACCTAATAGTGACAATTATTTACATCAATTCTCTTTATAAAAATTATACAACTTTGGATTTATGAAATTTGGTAATGGTTAAAATTCCAATATCATCCACATTCAACTTTATAGACCAAACACAAAGCCCTTAGTTCAATAATAACAATTGTTATTAACTGAAATACTCTGAATAGGGACTTTGACATTAAGTGACTTCAGTTGATCATGATACTAACCCCATATAACTGAGGAGAAGAATCCTCTCTTGAATAGTGTTTCACTTCCAACACTTCAACTCGACTCAACTATGGTCACTCGATGGAACGCCATGCCATGATTTGACTATAATCAAAGCAGAGCTTTCATATTGAAGATCCATAGTATTCTCAAGTCGAAAGAACTATGTAAATCAATCACATCGATATTTTCTGTTCGACCTTAGTTATATTAACCAACAAAAAATTATCGAGCAAGTCGTTCCATAGTTATCCAATGACTATCAGTTGTAAGCCCTAGGTTCCCCCAGCATTCATGAGTAATACACTACCCAACATTTGTAGAGCGCTACATACTCTAGTCTCAAGGGATACATCGATATGCAAACTCGATGCATCTTGACTAGGAACATTTAAAATGGTATATTTGTTTTATTGTGGTAAATTACTCACGGTTACAACACTTTGTAAATACTATCACAAAATATGCCATTTATGGATTTTCTATTAAATATACTTTTAATTAAATTAATTAATTAATATAACCACATTATATGAAGTATATAATAGAAAGCAACACATTTATTATGAACAAGATTATTCAACGAGTTAGGTATATGTAACAAATTACATAATTACCCCTAGGGCATACCCCTAACTCTATCTGTTTCACTTCTAGTACTTCCACTCGACTCAACCATAGTCACTCGATGGACGTTGTGCCATGGTTTGACTATAACCAAGGCAAAGCTTTCATACTGAAGATTAATAGTATTCTCAATTTGAGAGAACCGTGTAAATTAGTCACATCGATAATTTCTATTTGACCTTAGTTATGTTAACCAACAGTAAACCATCGAGCGACTCATTCCGTAGTTATCCAATAACTTTCAGTACGTAACCCCTAGTACCCTCAGCGGTCATGAGTAATACACTGTCCAAGATTTGGAGAGTGTTATGTACTCTATTGTCGACGAATGCATCAATATCTAGTCTTGATGCATCCTTAATATGAATATTAAAAATGATGTGTTTATTTTATTGTGATACAATACTCATGATTACAACTACTTGTAATTACTATCACGGACACTAAATATATTTTAACTAAATATTTAATTAGTTATAACACATTATAACAAAAAGAAAAATTACCTTTATTACGAATGAGAATTGGTTACATAGTTAATTAATTTATAATAAATTATAAAATTGCCCAAGGGTTTACCCTTAACTTTATCAGAGTATTCCATCTCCAAGTTTGTGTTCGATAGTGTACGTACCTTTCCATCTCGGTCCCATACTCACTGGACTAGTAAAGATTCTTTTAAGGATGAGACCACCGATGTTAAAGGTCCGGCTCTGGACCCTTGTATTGTAATGTCAAGCAACTTGTTTCAAGTGAGTAGCGGCCCTTAAATTAATTTCATCATGCTTCCCATCGACCTTGTCAAGAGACTCGAGCAGGAGCTCTTCATTCGTTTCAGGATCATAATGGATCTTTCGATGAGAAGGCACTTCTAACACAATTGGAATCATGGCCTTCAAGCTATAGGCCAAGGCAAATGGAGTATGGCTAGTCGCGGATTTATGGGTCGTTCGATAAGTCTAAAGTGCTAGAGGTAATTCGTCGACCCACTTGCCTTTGGCTTTCAGTAGTCGCTTCTATATGATGGATTTGAGGATTTTTTTCACTGCCTCTACATGTCCACTTATTTGTAGATGTGCTACGGCGGCAAATGTTTTCTCTATCTGGTACTTGCTATAGAAATTCTTAAATTCAACACTGTCGAATTAGGTTCCATTATCGAAAATGATTGTTTATGCAGATAATGTTTTAGATTATGGAGTTGATCATCTTCTTCATGGTGATTGTGGCAAGTGATTCCGCTTTAGCCTATTTTGTGAAATAGTCAACTAAAACAATGGCATATTTCGTTCTGCCTTTCGTCATCGGTAGCACACCAATAATGTCAATCCCTCATACCACAAATGGCTATGGATTGACCATTTGTGTAATTTCTGTCGATGAGACTCTAGAAATCTTCAAGAATCTTTAGTATCTATCACATATTCTAGTGTAATTAGCTCCATCTCGATTGATGATTGGCCAAAAAATATTTGAAGCGGAGAATTTTTCTCACCAATGTCTACCCCTGCTAGTATGATCACCGCAAGCTCCTTCATGTACATCCGTAAGGATTCTTTTAGCTTCTTCGTTGGTGATACATCGCAGCGGGGGCACCGAAAACCCTCTCCTATATAATACTCCTTCCTGAATAATAAATCATGGAGCTTTGCACAGGAGTTTTCTTCATTACTTTCATCCATCTAGGAGAATTCTTTTTAGCAAGTATCCCTTGATTGAAGTCATTTATGACTCCCTTTCAACTTCAGCCTCCAAAATCCAATTGATGTCCATCTAGACTATTCTTTGAGCTAATAATACCTCCATTGAAACTAAACCCATGAGTTGCACGTCCCCAGAGCTAGTCAGCTTGGCTAGCAAATCGGCCTTTGTGCTCTCTTACCTAGGAATATGGGTTATTGTGTAGTATTCAATGTCATTGAGTATCTATAAAACCTTCATCAAACAAGGGGTTAATCTTAATCTCTTAGCTTGAAACTTTTTCCTCACATGGCAGATCATCAATTGAGAGTATCTATATATATGCAAGGTTTTGACTCCTAATTCCTTCCCAATCTTGAGTCCCACGATTAGTGCTCCATATTATGCTTTGTTGTTTGTCGCAGGGAACATAAAACTCTTTTACAAAATCCTTTATACAAATTATCTTCTTTAAATAAATCCTGTTATAAAACAACTTAATATTTATAAACGCCTTTATTAAATTAATTGACTACCATTAGAAATCATAATATAAATAATTAAAGGGTATTTAGTTTTAAGGAGTTGTTTTGGAAAAAAAATTAGACCCAAGGACAACTAACTTTAATAATTAGATCAAGAACGAAGATCCAATTAGACTAAAAAAACCTCAGATTCATTTTAATTGCTCGTCTTCATTAAATTGATAAAAAACATAGAACGGCACTCAAAATTGCAAGAAATATATTGATTTTAAAAATGTTTTAATTGATTAATGTTGTCTTAAAATATAGAGGTAAACGGCATGGAAGACTAAATGAATATAGCTTTATAACTTAAAAATAGCGTTAAATTATATCACAGAAAATATAAAACTATGCAATTTAAAAGCCAGTCGCATTTAGCATTCAAAAATTTTTAGCAGTAAATAACTAAGCAACATGCATTTAGCTTTCCTCCTGTTTAATTCCTATATTTTTTTATTTCATTTTCAAAAAAAATTCCATAATTAGTTTTTATATTTTTTTCTCAAATTCATAGAAAAATATTTCTACAATTAATATTTATTTTATTTATGAAGTGTCGATGTTTGTCCATGATTTAAAATATTTGGACTTTATCCAATTAAAACATGAAAGTTGTCCTTGATGTGAATAAAAAAAGTTAGTTGTCCTTTGAAAAAAAAGAAAACAATTTTGTCATTTAAACAAATATCCACAATAGTCAATTTACTTTAAACATCATTAATAAAATAATTAATTAACTTTTAAAACATCATTAATAAAATAATAAATTAAGTTAAACCACAAGTAGTAAAATAATTAATTAACCTAATCCATATTTGAAAAAATGATTAATTAACTTAAACCATATTAATAGTATAATTGAAATAATTTAGACAACATTAATAGTGTAAATAAATATCTCTAAACATCTTAAATAAAATATTAGATAACTTTAAATATCTAATAATTAATTACCTTAATTTAAAACATTATTAATAAAAACTAACTTTAAAACATCATTTAAATATGTAAACACTTAACCTCAAATTGTTATGAAATGAAAGTTAATGTAAATCCATAGCTTTTCAAATTTGGAAAGATGTTTAGTGATCTCAATGGTACTTGAACAGGCTATGCTTTACTAAAATTTAACTTCCTAAGCCAACATTAATATTTACATAAGCAACATATATGTAAACCAAATCCACAATTAACAACCACCGGCTAGTCGATCACTTATCCAATCTTAATTAATCCTTAACTGGCATATAATAAATGTCCACATTAATACAATAGAAGAACGGGGATATATTCTGCTAAAAAGATGTCAGTAATCTATTAAATTTAGTTGTAGTAGAATGGTGTTTTCTACTTAATAGATGTCTAAAGTAATTTAATCAACTTAGTTTAACAGAGTGGTGTTTTATTTAGTCAAATAGATATCACCAAGAAAATATAATTAGTTTAACCATGTTATTACTTAAAATAACGTAACTAAATTCAATCACTATTATTTTATCAATATTTTATACTTCATTAAAACTATCGACAAATTATGATATAGGTTTGTACTTGTCGGTACAAGTCTAATGCAAAAATCTATGGATGGATCGGATTTAAAATGAGCAAGTTATAGATTTTTAAATCTATTATACTTAGGTTGATATAAATTAAACAAATAAGCTATAGTTTATTCACACCCTAATCCAAGACCATAAGCCCAACACCATCAAACCTAACCCGCCTTCAATAGTATCTCCTTCCCCAAATCCACTTCGAACCCTTCCTGTACTTAAATGTGCATGTCGGGCACATGCACCCCAAACTCTGCCACCATATCAACGAACAACCATCGCCAAACAACCCCACTTCACAAGCTCGACACGCTGCCATCCACCATACCACCTCTGGCCATTCCTACCGAAAAGCGGAAGTTCCAAACTTCTTCTGGAGCACGTCAAGTCGCACCCACTATAATCGATCGCACGATCCCAAATCCAACTATCGGATGCGTCTCTCCAAGCTAGAGCTGATTCCACCCTCAACTCTACCTATCCTGCCTAAATCCCCTAAACACATAAACCCTAGCTTCAGACGATTGTTGCCAAACTTTGCCAAAACTTCATCAAAAATACTACGCCATCCCACGAATCAAATAGCGCATACGCTACTGCCTAATTCGTCTCGGATCGAGAGAATTTATTTTTTATGTTTATGTTAAAACTACATCACTAACAGAGGTTTAACCACCACAACCACTATGCTCGATGAAAATTCAGGCGAACAGTTTTATAAAATAATAGAGAGGAAGACGAACAACATTCATATAGGAAGTTAGGGCTAAAAATTGATGGTTTAGGGGATATAGATTTCAAAAGTTTAAAAGTGAGGATGTTCATTATTTTTTAAAGAGAATGGAGAAGAGAAGAAGATAAATTAGTAACTTGTATATCTATCTCTTCCATTTTTAGTAAACATATTTCCCAATTCAAAGCAAAGAACAATAAAGATAGGATTTTAACTAATATCACAATCACATTTTCATATCTAATCAAAATTATTAACCAATTAGCAACATTTATTATATCATCAAAATATGAAACAAAATTTTGGTATTTCACCTTCCCAGATTATTGAAAATGCAAGATTCAAGTTCAAATTGGAGTGTAGAGATGATGATCAAGGTTGTACCTAAAATTTTAAACTAAAGATATGATTTTTATAAATATAAGTTTGTTAGAGAAAGTGGAAAAATGGGGAAAAGAAGTGTAAAATGAAGTTGAAAAACAAAAATGAAAATGTAAGATAAGAAGTTTACATTTTATAAACGAATGAAATTGGTAAAGACCAAAATGCCCCTTAAACCATTTTTTCAACTTTGCGATCATTTCCAAATCCATCAAAGTACCAACTTTTGAAAATATTTGGATATTAGAGTGGCTCATGTACTTTTCAAAAGCTCGAGTCTTTTTTTGCAAATCCCAACACTTGTAGTACCATTAAATGTAAATTCAAACTTCATATCCATCTTTTCATATTTCTTTAAACATTTTATATTTATTAATTTTTACTATTATTATTTCATTCATTTATTTTCTTATTTTAAAAATAAAATGTTTTGTTAACTTAATCCAACATTTAAATGTTGTTTTAAAACATTTACAAACGTTCAACAACTTTCTACAACCTTACGTTGATAAAAAGTAAAAAATCTGAAAAGTCATTTTCGGACATAATTTCATTTTTTCATCAAACTACCTATTTTTCTAAAAAAATGAATTTTATATCATTAGTTATAAATTAAAAGACGGTTATTTAATTATTAAAACCATTAATTGAATATTTGAAATAAATCAAATATCCATAACCAAAACGATAAATTCTGGGTCGTTACATTCTTCCCCCCACCCCCTAAAAGAATTTCGACCCCGAAATTCCATCTCAATCAAACGAAGAAGGAAACCAACCAACACCAACCTAACCATTCTACTTCCCATAACTATTTATGAAAACATTATCATAAATCCCAAATTAAGTTTAAACTTGTATAATAATATCTCATTATATCCTAAGGTTATAAACCATCTGATTCAAACCTTTCACTTTGAATTTATTTCCATTAAGTAAACTCAAGATCCAAATAACTGGTTTTTATTTCAAAACCCTATTTTGAAATGATACTATATGTTATAATCTATAGTGCGTGTATATGTGTAGCTTGAGTAACCCCAAAATGATACTAAGCAACTGGGTACTGCCAACATATCATACATTCCCTTACGAAGAAGGATAATACTTATGAAAATTGCTTAACATCCGAACACATCTGTTTTCAGTAATTTTCGAGCCACTCAAACTAGTTAACATAAAAATACTTCTTTTATTCAAAATCCCCTTTATGAAACAATACTTTACATATTTCCAAACACATAATTTTACAAAATATCTATCACCAACTTGCTTTGAGTTTATTCAGATTTGAACTTGTTTCAATCGTATAATGATAAAAAGAATAATTTATTAAGTGCACTACAATGTTCACCTAGGTAGACATTCGACCATCACTTAGAAGATTATTCAGGACATCACAAAACAAATGGAGGCACATTTCCCAATCCACCCAAAGAAAATACACGTTGCTTAGTATTTTCTTTCCAAAATATCTGTATTTGTAAAAACTTTCAAGTAAAATATTACTACTGTTTCCAAAAATCATTTGAAATAATAATATACATATTTCCTTTTGTAAACCAAGTCATGCTTTTGGGATTAAATCAAAATTCGTTTTATCGAAACAATTCTATTGAAAATTTCTATGGTAGCATTCCCCACTTAAAAACTCAAAAATGAACATCGATGATGGTGTAGTCATTATCAGAATAATTTTCCAACGACAGGAGTGAGTTCAGTGCTTTTTATCTCCTTTAAAATCCCTTAGAAATACTTCTATTCATTAATACTTTCAAATAATACTATTATTATTTTTCCCTAAAACCTTGAAAACCATTTTTTGAAACACCAAAATTTAAGTCTTCAGATTCTCTACTTCAATCCTTTAAGTCACTTTCTTATAAATAATTTTATAAAATCAATTTCTTCCATAAAATCATTTCTTAGATATTTATTCTACAATATCGTAGCTTTCTTTTAATAAACATTTTTATTAAAATCCCATTTTTACCCACATTATTATCGAATGTCTTATAGTCAAATTGTGAAACTTAATTCACAAGATGTTCGTTTCAATGCTTCCCCAATTTCTATTTACCCAATCCATGCTTTAAAAAGGAAAATACTTATTTTAAAAAGGAAAGTTGGATTCCTTTTCTTTTAAGGATGAGACCACTAATGTTAAAGGTCCGGCTCTGGACCCTTGTATTGTAATGTCAAGCTACTTGTTTCAAGTGAGTAGCGGCCCTTAAATTAACTTCAACGTGCTTCTCATCGACCATATCAATACAAGTAGCTTGACATTACAATACAAGGGTCCAGAACCAGACCTTTAACATCGGTGGTCTCATCCTTAAAAGAATCCTTCCTAGTCCAGTGAATATGGGACCGAGTTGAAAAGGTCCTATATCGATCATTCCTTTTAAAGCATGGATTGGGTCCTATATTGATCATTCCTTTAAATTAACTTCAAATGCCTTCTCATCGAAAGATCCAATATGATCCCAAAATGAATGAAGAGCTCCAGCTCAGATCCCTTGATATGGTCAATGAGAAGCATGATGAAGTTAATTTGTAACGACCCGCCATTCATCTCCACAGAATGACGCATCATTAAAAAGAAAGAAAGGAACAGAAAAGAAAAAGAAAAAGAAGAGAGAAGAAACAACAACATCAGAATCTAAACAGCAGAACAAATAAATTATATTAATAACATAAGTATTACCTAGTATACAACAATTATCAGAGATACACAGCTTATACAACACATACTAGACAGTTATAAACACCTGTCTAGTTATTACAACTCAACAAAGAGATACCAATATAGAAACACACAGCGGAAACTATATATCTAACGTCGAAGCCTCCTGCTCCATTGTTCCTCCATAGTTCGTCAAAGCTAAACTGAATCCCTTGGCTACTCGTAAAAATTTGAGTACCCAAGAGTTTAAGAAAACAGAAGATAAACTCCGGGTTAGACATGGGTCTGGTGTGAACTAAGCTTGGTAAATGAGGAATTTTAGTACCACTTCTATAATTTTTAGTGGAGTATTTGGCGAGGTATGGGAAGATGAGCGGGGTTTGGTCATTGGGTGTTTTCTAGCGACCGTAGGGGTTTCGACTTTCTAGGTTAAGTCAAAGGATATCGAGATGAAGGCAGTCATAAGAAAAATGGTGGTTGAATTTATAAGGTGCCGTGGTGGCGAGGCGGAGGAGGTTTAGGGTTTAAGCACTGTTCGAGGTCGGGGTGCTGTGTTTGGTGATTTCGGCGACATTGTGGCGTCAAATTGGCACAGAGATGGGGGAAAGATGAGAGGAGACTCAGGCATGACTTCAGGTGCGACGGCGAGACTTCTGGTGGTCAGAGGCGGTGGCATGAGGTGGTTTCAGGTTGGGTTTTCTTTTCTGGTGGTGGCTCCCTTGCTCGTTTTTGATTCAGGTGTTCTAGAGGAGTTTTGAGTGGCCGAGAGGGAAGAGGGACGTATAGATGGCAGGGATGTATGGTTTATATTCCGCTGTGAAGTAAAAATTGTCTAGACGGTATTTTGGGAAAAGTTATTATAACTGTCTAGATTATTTTATGGATGATTGTACTCTGATATAGTACGTATATTGACAATTACAGCTTTTCTTTGTATAAATATTGTTATTTGATATTATATTTTAGTCTGCTGCGATTGTGAGATTCTATGTTATTGTTTTTCTGTTTTTTCCTCTACCTCTTTTTCTTCTTAACCCTAATAGTCTGGGATTTCTAGCACTCGATTGCTCGACACTCTATACGGTGAACGTATAAGTGTCGAATTTTCGGGGTCGAAAATTTCGGACCGTTACGTTTGGTATCAGAGTTGAAGGTTAAGCGAGAACCTTGGCTCTGGTGGGGATTACTCATTGAAATAGGGTCAGTAGTACTCTAAGATGAGTTGAGAGTATTATATAAGGGCGTACTTGTTATTTTCTTATATAAATGATTTAAAAAACGGTTTTAAAATAATTTTTATATAAGCTTATATTTTGATATATATAAAGAAAAAGTTTTTCTAATATATTATACAGTAAGATAGTTGGTTATTGATTATTGAAACTGAATAAGATCATAAGAATAAAGCGGTAATTTATATAACCAAATAGAATTTGGGTAAGGATTAACTATGCAAATAAGTTGAGCTAAAAATGAATTCAAAACTGAATTTATATCCTAGAAAATTCAAAAGAATTTTCAAAGCATTGAAATAAATTACCTTGATTTGATTTTCCAGCAAATGATAAAGCAGAATGAAATATTTTAAGGAAGTAAAAATTTACATAAGTATGACATGGTGTGTAAACGAAATAGATATGTATATATATGATGCAAAGTTGATTTGAAATAAAACAGACTTCGAATTTTGAAAAAAAATGAATTAGATTATTGCAATAATGGATTGGATATATATATATATATATATATATATATATATATATATATATATATATTTGGAAAATAAGAATAAAAGCTGGAAATTCTACTAATCCAAGTCTAACATAGGTTAGGAAGTCCCACTAGAATTTAGTCTAAGAGAGTGATGGCTAAAAGTGATGAATGGAAGGCAAGACGCAGGGAGCGGAGAGTAGCTGCACGTAAGGAACGAGAAGAAGCAATACAGGAGTATGAGAAACAGGTTAAGGAAAGGGCTGGACTAGGGACTTATGATAATGTCACCTGCTACAGATGTTACGATAAGGGTCATTACGTAGCCAAGTGTAGTAAAACAAGGAAGGAATTGAAGGGCACATTCCAACGGTTTCGCTTTGAGATCTTGTGCTTTAAGTGTCATAAGAAATGACATTTCCTAAACCATTGCCCTAAAGTGAGGAAGCTAAAACGTAAACCTATAGAACCAGTCAACGAGTCGACTATTTGCTATCACTATAAGATGACGGGACAAATCGCTAGGAATTGTCCTAAGAGACGGAAGAAGATTAAGGTTGTGGAACGTCCTGCAGGAGGCATGAAGGTTATCCAGATAGATGGAAAGGTAGAAACCTTTTGTGGTAAATGTTATAAGTGGGGACATCCTGTTGAAAAGTGCATGTTCGGGCTTTTCCCATTGGAAGGAAGTCCCTGTGAAGGATTCTTGTAAAAAAAATACTAAGGCTATGTTCTTTTCTAAACCTCTAGGTGATGGTGAAGGCGACTAGATTTATGACTTCTGTAAGGTTCTTATTTTGGATAAATGGATGTAATGTTTGAACTACTAGTGTGCAGTCTATCAATGTGTGGAATATTTTGTGGCAGTATGATCTAATATAAAATCACTTTATTTATTTGAGAATGAAATTGAAATTAATTCAAATTGAAATTTAATTGGAATTGTAATCAAAGTTGAATGAGTTTGAATTTAATTGGAATTGTAATCAAAGTTAAATGAGTTTGAATTTAAGATATGGATTATTTTGAATTAGAATGGGAATTGAATTTAATTCAAATTGAATTGGAATTGAATCAATTTAAATGGAAGTGGAAATTGGAAATTGATTGGAATGGGGGATAGGGAGATTGAACAGTTGGCTTTGAACTATTTTTAAATAAACTATTTCAATATAAACTATTTTAATATAAACTGTCTAAAATCTATTTCCTAAAATATTTAGACTAATTTGATTTCTCCAAGCTATTTACTATACAAAACATTCTTTTTAAAATTTAAACTATCTTATACTTAATATTCAACCATTTTACAACTATTTTGCAACTATCTAACTATTCTACAACTATTTAACTATTTTATAACTATTTTATAACTACTAATTATTTAACTATTTTACAACTAATTACTATTTACAACTACTTGACTATTTTAAACTTTTTAAGCTATTTTTTAAATTCAAACTGGTCATAATAGAAACTGTTTATAGTTAAATACCCATTGAGGTAAGAATTTAAGTGATAACCCAAATGGAAATTGAGGCAATTGTGAAGTGAAAGCGAAACCAGATATTGAAGTAAAAATGATTTTGAAATGGAAATTATATTTTGAGAAATATATGATTGTAAAATGAAAGTGAATATCACTATAGATGAAATTCACTTTATGAAGAGTAAGTAAGGTGGTAAATAACTTTATAAAGGAAATCAAACTTAAATATTTGATTTGGCATAAATGAAGTATATATATATAGATATATATATATTTGTTATATATGATAAACTCCCCTTGTTGAATCTATAACCATAAGAAAAGATATTTGAAAAATATTTGAAGTATAAAAAGGAATTTATATAAGTATGAAGTGATCCAAAGATTTTTCAAGTTGAAGGAATAAACTTATATATATATATATGAATAATTTTATGAGGATAGAACTGGGAATTTTTTTTGAAACCCACTGATTTCGAAAGGCTTTTGGATTTTGGGGAAAAGAAAATTTTGGAAATTTGGAAAGCCATGTTTGAGAACTATCGATTTTGAGATATCAATTTTGAAATTTATATGTGATGCATACAAAGAGTATGTTTTGAAAGATACTATATGTGTATAGTATAAAATGTTTTGAGAATTCTGTGGGGGAAAAGGCACTCCCTTTTAGAGTTGAAACTTGTAGTAGGAGATCTACGGGGTGGTTCTGCCTTGAGCCCTAAGGAGGGTTCTAAATTTTGATCCTAGAGGATGTCTGGACTAAACTGTAGTTCCCGTGGATTGTGATTGGGGTAGTGAAATTCGAGGGCGTGGATGCCTACAAAGACATTAGGGTTATGTTGTGATGGTAATGTAAATGCGATCCAGTGCGTTTCCATAGCGTAAGTCGAGGGGCGACGATTGCCTAAAGTCTACATTTAATTTCACTAGGAGAGCGATGTAATATCGGTAGATTGCGATCTATGAGGACATAGTGGAAGTCGTGTGGCAGTGAGTGCCTACAGACTACATTAAGACTCGACTGATGTAGTCTGCGATCTACATGGTAAAGTTTCATTTGGTAGCGAAATTCGAGGGCGCTGATGCCAACAGTCCGTGATGGCAACGTAACCCTGGATGTAGCTGCGATATGCGGCAGTTCCATGGTGAAATCGAAGGGTGTGGATGCCTACAGTTTTCTATGGTTTCGTCGGGATGGCGACGTACTCATCGGGCGAACTGCGATCCATGGAGGGGGTGATGATTTCCAGAGTATTCTCACAAAAATGTTTTCTACATTTTCACAAAAATGTTTGTAAGTATTTTCACTAGGTGTTGAATACTGGTCTACTAAGTACTTATAGAATTTCAGTCCTGCGCCTGATGAACGTATGACGGAATTTCTGTAAGAACAATGATAGACTTGTTGAGACATCGAGTTATAAAAAGTATTTTCATAAAGCTATTTTGGTAATATTTTAAAGTGTTTTAAAACTTTATAATAAAGAGAGTAAAGAGTTAAGAATGTCTAAAGAATAATTTAACTGATAATAAACATTGTAAGTAAAATTCTTGCTTTGTTCCTTTTCGAGGACGAAAAGTTCAAAAGGGGGAGGAATGTGACGACCTGGATTTTTAATGTCAAATAATTAGGTAATTAACCAATTTTAACTATTAGGATACTGATTTTATTAGTTGAACAAACAAATAATTAAAATATCGGGACATATATAAATTGAGTTAAAAACTATATAGGATATTTAGTTATGAAATTAATGGATATGATGAACTTTAAAATATATAATGAATAAATATAGAAACTCTACCATTTAAATTAAGATAAACATCCAAAAACTAATATATATATATATATATATATATATATATATATGCCATATGAAATGAAATGTGGGGAAGTTTGTAAAAGTGTGGATATACATATATATATATATATATATATATATATAATATCAAAAATTCACATAAGATATTTTAATTACTCCAAGGTTATATTTTTATTTTCAAGATCTCAAAAATGATTTAAATTTAAACTCTACATTTTTAAAACACTAGATATAAGTACGTATGTGGTTATCAATTAAAATATTAATAACTTAAGCTTAAAACAAAAATAGAAATATAGGAAAAAAATAAGAATATACGTGTTAGAGATTGAAATATGTATTAAGTAAAATATATTAGCTATCCATAGTGAAATAAAAAAAGAAATTATTATAAAATAATAATAATATATTGGATATTTGTAATGCCAAGGAGACAAAGAATATATATGCATATGAAATGGGATATGTATGTAAGCTCAAAAGGGGGGACATATTAATTGTCTATCCATCAAGCACACAAAAATGTCAATTTCTTCTTTTTAATAGATTACTTCATTTTCAAAAATAGAAATAAAAATAATGACAAGTAAAAGGAAATATCTGACCCAAGATATCAAATAAAAAAATAAAAAATATATATTGAGAAACAAAACAAGGTGCCGATACAGGCAGTTTACCCTTCATACATATATATCTCTAATCTCTTCCTCTCTTTGCTTGAACTAAGCAATACAAGAAAAAAACGAACAGCTCCACCATTTTTACAACTGAGCAAAGCAAACAAAGTACAAAATCAAGCTCAATTCAACAGAAGATCAAAATCAAATCAAGTTATAGTTTTTCAAATCCTGGTCCTCTGTTCTAAGTTTTACAATGAGTAAACTTCCTTTTCAAAATCTAATCTTCTTTAAAAAAATGTTTATGTTAAAGGTTAGCCAGAAATATTAGTTTGGATATGTGTAACATGAGGATGAGATGTGTATGTATGCCTGTATATGAATATGTGAATGCCTATATATATCACTTTTGCCTATGTTCTTGTTTTCCCACCTTACTCAAGCTTTAAAAAATTTAATTTCTCTTGATCTAAATAGCTTTAGGCCGAGAAGTTTGAAGCATTATTGTTTGTACAAGACCATGCTTAACTCTAAAAATGATTACATGAATTTTTATCAAGTGGAAGTGTTGAAAAAGTGGGTTTACAGTAACTAACCAAACATTTCAAAAAAATAAAACTTTAAATTTCATGTCTTTATCTACATTGTGAACTCAGCTTGGTAAATGAGGAATTTTAGTAGCATTTTTATAATTTTTAGTGGAGTATTCGGCGAGGTATAGGAAGATGAGCGGGGTTTGGTTGTTGGGTGTTTTTTGGCGACCGCAGGGGTTTCGAATTTCGAGGTTTGGGTCGAAGGAGGCCGAGATGAAGGCTGTCATAGGAAAAATGGTGGCTGAATTTATAAGGCCCGTGGTGGCAAGACGGAGGAGGTTTAGGGTTTAAGCACCGTTCGAGGTCGGGGTGGTGTGTCTGGTGATTTCGACGGCACTGTGGCGTCGAGTTGGCTTGGAGGTAGGGGAAAGGTGAGAGGAGATTCAGGCGCGACTTCAGGTGCGACGGCGAGACTTCCAGTAGTCAAAGGCGGTGGCATGAGGTGGTTTCAGATTGGGTTTTCTTTTCTGGTGATGGCTTCCTTGCTCGTTTTTTATTCAAGTGTTCTCGAGGAGTTTCGAGTGGCCAAGAGGGAAGAGGGAGGCATAGGCGACTTCGAGGAGGTGACGGCAGTGATGGGCGAGCCACGGCGGCGTGTGCACGTGCATACGGTGCTGGAGGGTATCAGCTTGGAGCAGGTGTAGGAATAAGGGAATAAGGTAGTAGTGTAAGTAAGAATATAAGAGAAGAGAAAGTAAGAGGGAAAGGGAAGAAGTTCTCCTAGAACATGACTTTGGGCTTTAGGCCTTGGGCCACTGTTTTCAAAAAAAGGAGAAAAATAAAAGTTTTTTTAATAAAAAGAAATTGTTTTCAAAATAATTAGTTCATTAATTTAAATATAAGTTGACTCAAAAACTTAGGATAGTTATAGATAGGATAGAAAAATGGATTTAAACTTAGATTATTTACGTTTAGGATAATTAAATGTAAGTTAATTAATTTCTTAAGTTTATTAAGATAAAATAATTAGTGTAATTAGTGATTTAAACCTTAAGTTAACTAAAAACCTTAGGATTAGTAATGGCTAGGATAAATAAAACAATTTAAAACTTAAAATTAAATAAGTTAAGTAATTATATATATGTTAATTATTTAATTAATTACTTAAGTTTATTAAAGTAAATAGATAGTAACTAGTAATGGTTAATGATAAATAAAATGTTCTAACAATTAATTAATTAAAGTCCTAAGTATATTATACTTGTTAATTAATCAATTAATTTCAGATATTTAATTAGAATAGAATAAATAGTTTGAAACTAGTTTAATGATAATTAAACATGATTTGAAAATAATTAGTAAATTTTATTTAAAAATAAATTAATGATTTATGTGACTAGTTAATCTAGTCTATGGATAGTTTAAATTGGATTGAGTACATTGGATCGCTTTGTTTCTCTAGTATGTTTGTTTTTAGTTGTTCTATGATATGAAATAAACTAAAATGAACCATTGAGTATAAAATGTGAGATGCTTTATTTGAACAGATATTGTGATGGAATTTTTTTATATGGATGTGGATATTTTGGAATTGAATTGTTTTTACTTAAACAACTTGGCCTAAAGGATGGTGTAGGATTCGAAGAGATCGGGGTCGGATATCAGCGATATCCGGAACCACTTCGATTAGTAACTACTATAATTCTTTATAGATTTGATTATAGGATCAAATAGGCTGGAATGGAATAAATTAAGTAAACTTAGCCATTTAAACAAAGTAACGGTACCTAGATATTATTTTGTGAAATAAGTGATTGGCTATAGCAAGATAAAACTCGTGGTGATGAACGAGTTACCTAGGTTTTTAAAGAAGCTTTACAGCTTAAGTATTTCATATTAAATGAGTTTACTCACGCTGGTTTCCAGCCTGGCTTGGGTATTACTTTATTGTAACGCTCGAGTCAGACCGAATATTACAAATTTTCAAGTTAGGACGCTTTGGAGCACGAAGACGAGCTGGATGGCAGGGACTTATGGTTTATATTCCGCTGTGAAGTAAAAATTGTCTAGACAGTATTTTGGGACAAGTTATTATAATTGTCCGGATTATTTTGTGGATGATTGTACTCTGATATTTATGTATATTGACAGTTACAGCTTTTCTTTGTATAAATGCTATTATTTGATATTATATTTTGTTCCGCTGCGATTGAGAGATTATGTGCTATTGTTTTTCTATTTCTTCCTCTACCTCCTTTTCTTCCTCTACCTTCTTTTCTTCTTAACCCTAACAGTCTAGGGTTTCCAGCATTCAATTGTTCGGCACTCTATACAGTGAACGTATTAGTGTCGAATTTTCAGGGTCGAAAATTTCAGGCCATTACAAATTTTTTTGGCATTTTAGCCGAAGGCAAAACTTGCGAAGTAGAGTTCTTAATTTTTTTACATACAAACCATCATTTAGGTTTGACAACAACCACATATATAAATTTATGATATTGAAAATCTAATCTGCCTGCATACAATGATATAAAATAATATATAAATGGATAATTTAATAATTAGATGTTGCATAATTATTGCCTCGATAAAGCATCTAAATGTTGAATCAAACTCCGTGTATATATCCGATCTAAGCGACTCCAGAATATGCTACAAACTAGAAGACTACACCACAACTTAAAATAAATTTATTTGATTTTATTTGTTTGGAAATAAGGAGAATATACTCTTATAATTTTCGACCAAAAATGAAGGTAGATGAGGCTCTTGGAAGATCGTTACAAATGAGGGGTTGGTGATGCTTAAATTAGCAATAGGGAGGAGGAAAAAGTGGAGATCTAAATCTCCTAATTTACCTCTTCCTTTTGGCTAATTCAAAATCACATTTTGCATTCAAAATACTTTCCCATCCTCCCTTTATATGGCCGACTAAAAGAGGGCTAAAGGGCCCCTTAAAGTTTCCAAAACCAATTAGTATTAATATCATTTGAATCTAATTTAAACCTTTATCGATATCGTATATTGATACATACATATACAACTTTTATATGGGCACTTTATAAAATACTAAGTCAAATAAAATTCAATAATTAATATTTTATAAATATTAATTAATTTATAATAATTATAATTTAATTAAATCGTATAGTATTTTGGAGTATTTTGGTTATGCGACTCATAGTTGTAAATTTAGTCAGAGATTAATATCGAACAATTTGAATATTAATGTTCACAAGTCACCTTTAGCTAGTGGTGTGATAGTTTAGCTGAATTATTGCTTACACAATTTTGGTAAGAATCTAATTTTACCATTTTAAACGAACCCCGTAGTGACAATTATTTACATCAATTATCTTTATCAAAACTATATCATACAGGGACTCATGGAACTTGAGATTGGTCAAAATTCTAATATCATCCACACTCAACTTGTATAATCCAAGCACAAAGTCCTTGGTTCAATAATAATAACTATCATTAACCAAACTGCTTTGACGAAAGACTTTGATTTCAAGATGACTATGATTGACAGTAATACTAACCACATATAGTCGAGAACACATATTCTTTATTGAACAACGTTTCACTTTAATGTTTCAATATAGAACCAACTATAGTCATTCGATGGACCTTGTGCCACGGTTTAACTATAATGAAAGTGGAGTGTTCGTATTGAAGTTCAACATTATTCTCAAGTCAAGAGAACTATGTAATATCATCACTTTGATATTTCTTATTGACCTTGGTTATATTAAACGACAGAAAACTATTAAGTGAGTCATTCCACAATTATCCAATAACCATCAGTATGTAACCGCTTGGTACCTCTAGTAACCATGAGTAATACACTACCCAACATTCCATCAGTACATAATCCCTTGGTGCCTTTAGTAGCCACAAGTAATACACTACCTAACATTTAGAGTGTGTTACGTACTCCAGTCTTAACGGATGTATCGGTATTCAATCTCGATATATCTTGACTAAAAATATTTAAAAACGATATGTTTATTATATTATGATAAATTATTCATGATTAAAATACTTTGTAACCACTATCACAAACATACCAATAATGAATTTTCTATTAAATATACTTAAATAAAATAAATAATTAATATTACACGTTATTTAAAATATATAATAGAAAGAAAAAGCACTTTTTAGTTTGAACGAGATTTTATTACAAAGTTAATAATTTACATTAAATTACAGAATTGCTTCTAAGGCATACCCCTAACTCTATCATTTTTTCATAATATTTGACATATAAATCACATTTTAATGTGGTTATTTTTTGCTGGCTAAGATGCTCGAAAGGACCTTGGAGATAATTATATCTCCCAGGTAGGCATAACTTACACTTCTCAATCATCGATAATCAAAATAGCCACGAGATATCCACGTAAAGTCATTAGAGTAACAACTAGTAGCCTTATGAGTATCGCCTTGTATAGGGGAAACATAGATAATCACCAACTTCTAAAACAAAGCTGGACTAAATTACATTGCACGTCCATAACTATATCATTTGGTATAACGCATTTAATGCGTTTCATATGCACAAAAAGCTCCACATTTGAGGTCACTAATGCCAGAATGCATAAATAAAATATGTATGAGTATCGTATACTATCAAGTTATGTATAACTATTCATACATATACAGTGAAGGATATTATTATATCGATATAAACTTTGATGTAATTCATATGCCAAAGTTTGCTTCGTACTCATTCCTCAAATATTAACAGGAAGTAAAATTTGGGGGGGGGGGGGGCATGCATCATACCATAATTTTTACATAGATAATGTAACGACCCGCAAATCCGTACCTCTTGAGTCAACACTATTCTACATAAATCAACTCAAGTTGAACAGAAATATGAACCGTTTGGGTTAAAGAAGAAGAGGTAGAAGAAGAGAAAACAGAAAACAACAACAGAATCTTACCATCGCAGCGGAATAAACTATAATAACTATTCAAATGACCTTTACACAAAACAAAACTATATATGTTTATACATACATCAACAGAGTACATCAATAATAACAAACATCTGTATAATCATACAAATATGTCCTCGGGACTGAATACACAGCGGAGTAATAATAGCAAGTACGGAGGAACGTATCGCCATCCGGCTCGTCTCCTGAGCTTCACAGCAACATATCCTGTATTCTATAATACTCGGTCTGACCCGAGCATTATAGTTAAATAACAACCGAGTCAGTCTGGAAAACCAGCGTGAGAAATAACACTCAACTAGATTATTAAAGTTTCAAAAATCTTTTGAAAACAAAAGCATCTCGTAAGACCACGCCACAAATAAACATGTCGGGTTTTTACCTTACGGTGCTAAAACATTTTTTATTAAAATCCTCTGATATTATAATAGGGTCTATATACAAATACTTATTAAAATAGCTGAAATTGTTACATGATTAAATTCCATCTACTAGCCACATAGTGGGTAATACAAACAAAACTCGTACAAGGCGCGTAGGGAGAATGGATTTTCAACTAATGACTAGGCACTGGGGTACCACCTGTCATGGTACGTGGTCTAGGTCACAGTACCAAGGATCACTCTCGACCCCCGCAACACAAGACCCGGACTATCCCTTACTGGATAATCCCGAGTAAGATCACCTCACGATTGGGATCAGCAACCGCACCACTAAGCCGAAAAAAAGGGACATCTAGACAGGGATGACCTTACCCGGAAATAGGTGCTGCCCACCAAGCTTTGCTGCATAACCCCTGATTTTCAGTCATTCCCGGTTGATGAGGCTTGAGGCTAAGGGTTACCTTTTTGAACATATCCCTTAAAATGCCCATCGTCCACCTGACGATGTTCCGAAAGCATTCATCCATACAAGTCCGTCTCGGGTTCGAACGGAACCGAAGGCACTGTTCCTACTACATCCATTTTGGAAATAACCTCAAGATTAGTAGCGACTATCCCTTGCACTTCACTGCTCCATCTTCGAATCTAAACTCGTTTTCCACGAAAAAGTACAAACCGGATCGAAAGTGGTTTTCGAGAAATAAATCCTGATCCCGGTCTCTTCGAAACGATCAGTGCATTGGCCAATATTGATAGTCGGTTATTTAACTATCAATTAATATTCCCAAACATCCATCAAACAATAAATAATTTCCCAAATTATTTATTTATTTATCTCAAAATATCTTCGCAAGATATATTCCATTTTCAACCCCTTTGAAAACAGTTTCAAAACTATCTTCCTTTTACAGAATAAATTTTCCAATTATTTTCTATTTCCATTGAAATCACCAAGCACAAAACTTAAGATTTTTAAAATAAATTTAAAAAATCTTTATTGTAAGAATATGCTTTAACATTTAAATTTACAAAAACTACTTTAATACCTTATTAAAAATAATACTTTAGAAATAATTAAAATAAGGTTACTTTATAAAATATAAACCTAGATTTTCTCCTTTAAAACAAAATACTAAGTCACCTTTAAATAATTACTACGATAATAGATTTGAAAAATACTTACTTTAGAATTTGAACATTCAGAAATAATAAATTTTCTAAAACATGCTTTTGAAAACAACATTAAAACTTTTATCTTATATTTAAAAATTTACTTTGAAAACGTATTTGGCTATCCAGGGAAATATACTTCTCTTCACATTCTTTAAAAATAAATCACTATTTATTTTAAACAAAATTTTCCCATTCCCTTAATAAATTCTCATCGTGAATTTATTCTTCCAAATATCCACTGATATATTACTTTGCTTTTATAAACTCAGTTTATAAATTTCACAGCCACATTCTCCTTTAAAAATCCCGGTTTTACACACTTAAATCAATTTCCAAATTGATTTTCAATTAACTCCATTTATTCCAAAATCCATTAACTTCAGATTTTATTCCTTAATTATGATTTAAAATACTTTTAACTGAAATACCAATTTAGATTTCCCAAATTACTTCTTTATCCTTTTAAATAAATTTAAACTTTAAATTTTAAAATAATTCTTTATCCCTTTAAAATAATATCGCTAAATTTTACAATTCATTAATTTCTGTTTATTCAAAATCTTTTTTCTCCATACTCGAAATTATTTATTAGTATTTTAATATCACTTCCATTCTTTTTCAATTCATTCTTAATTTATTTAAATTCGCTATAATTATTTTACTTAAAACTCCACTCTTTTATTGTCTTTCCAAATATCCAATTTATATATTTTGATCACTCAGTGTACCGAAATATATTCAAGCAAACCATAGCATTTGATATTCTAATATAATTCATCATAGGATATCAAATAATCACAATAGAGAATATTAAATAATTTAAATAATGTTGAGGAATACAGTTGGATCCCTCCAACCTGTTTCCCCGCATCCATAGACGTTAGCACAATATAAAATACCAATTCCACTTCAAGGTGGAATATCGCGGTGCATGGGATTAAATATAATATTACCCGCTATTATACGGCGCATAAGGTCTCATCCGCTATATAATGCGGGAAATCAAACATTCCAAGATATGTTATATACTACTATATATAATATAACACACCAAATCAAATCAATCAATCAATTACTTAAATTTAACCATTTAAATTTAAATCACCAGATGAGTGAGATTAACTCACCTTTTATTTTATTAGCATCCATTCCCAAATCCAGCTTGCTTCCTTCTCAATTTTTGACCTTACTGCCTACACAAACCCAAAGCCAAAATCGCGAATCCCTTAGCTGCCGACTCCACAACATCATACCCCAAACCAACCGTCGATCGCCACCACAATGTCACCGAAGCACTCGTGTCCAGGCCTCAAGATTCGAGCCGCTATCACCACAAATCGTCGCCGCCGCTCCATCTTTTCGCAACTCCGAGTCGTCTCACGATTTTCGAATCGCGATCTGCAGCTACCCACAACTCGTTCCAAAAATCGCGACCACCACCCCTTCGTCGCCACTCTCCCTCCACGGCGCCACCTTGTGTGGTCGCTGCCCCTACGCGAGCACGAACATGAGCGCGCGCGACTCCAAGCCGCGCCTTCCCTCAATTCGATTTCACGTGGGAAGGGCTCGGCCGATTTTAATTTTAAGTTTCTCGACTGAATTGAAATTGAAGAAAGTAGGTGTTTTGATTGGCCGTTTTTTTTAGATTCTGATTTGAAAAGGGGAAGGGTTCGGTTGTAAATATTAAAAAGGGAAGCGTGTTTAAGAAGGGAACGATGACCTTGATTTGATCGAATAAAGTTTTATTTAATTTTCAAAATATCTCGTGCTAGCAACTTAGAATTTTGGTCTCCTATCTTGACATGCCACTAGGCGTTTATAATGTTAAACCTCTATTTCGAACGCAATAGAAAAGGTTTCGAAGTCTAATTCGATCGTATGAAGAAGATAGCTCTTGGACCAATTATTATTTTGAATTTTCGATATAAATTTCAACGCGTTTATATATCGTACGCTCACACAACAACTCCAAACGCTATGAAATTTGAAATCCAATAATAATACACTATTACGGATCCAATGGAACTGGTTTTGTCGAATTCCGAGACTGTGTCTCGGAAGGCTATTTTTAAATTTAATTTAAACGATATATTTTCAAAACTGAACAAATCACTGTTAGATTCAATTTTAACACTTCTATTATCTTCAGTGTTATCAATATAAATTTTACAAGACTTCAAATTATTTTTAATAGGCTTAAAACTAAAGATTCAACATTTTACCCAACTTCAAATTATTTAATTCAATAAATTTAATTATCAAATAAATAGTGATATTTGGAATTCAAGTTAAAAATTAACTTTTAAATATTTAAAATCAATTAAATATTCCAATTTCAAATGCTTAAAAATTCTGGGTCGTCACATTCCTCCCCCTTAAAAGAATTTCGTCCCCGAAATTACTAGTTAGGAAGAATGGTCCAATACCCGTTTACCTTTTTCCCAAAACCAAACAGTTTCTAACAATTTTCCAAAACAACCTTTTTATTAAGAACACCCTACCACTGCTCCTACCTTTCCAAACTTCTCCCATTAGGTTCCCACTAATATCATATACCTAATCATTCAAATTTCAATTTGAAACCAAATTTTGAATTATCAAAATTTTCTCAAAAATTTTCTAACTCCCTAAATTTTCGAAATTTTTTGTCAGCGTCTCCTTTGCGCAGTTAGCTCGGTACAACTACAAAATGCCTCTACGGGCCCCCAGATTCCAAAAGAAAACAAAAGGCCAAGTGGCTAGATCAAAATCCAATCAAATTTCATACAGAAATTTAAACACATACCTTTTTGTCGAGCAACTCAAATTTATCTTCTGAAATCAAATTCAATTTCCTTTCCCTTATAATACCTGCGTATCCTTCTTAGTAATAATATACAATCACAACATTCAAAACATTTTATTGACTTCCTTACAAAATGTCAATATCTATTCATTCGAGCCCGTACGATGTACTTATATCATTGGTACGCAATACCGAATCTGATTGCTTACTCGATCACACAATTTCGTTTCTGAACTAGTATCGTCCACCCGACTTCCTAGTGCGGACTCAGATCTGGTTTCTTGATCAGAAATCGTTATTCTCCTTGCATAGTCATAACTATGATAGAGAATTTCCAGAATCAATCAAAATCCATATCCAGGGTTCGCCATCGAAAATCGAGTGAAAAAAATCCCAACTCGGATCGATATAACTATCTCGAAATTCTATGCTCGAATCTGGATCAAATCGCTATGCGAATAAAATAAATATACGTACATCCTACGTATTTATATCCATCGATTATTAACTAGATCAATTTTTTTTATTTACATCATTATGATTTTTATTCACTATCCACAATTATCTCATTTCACAACTTCCAGTTTTAATCTTCATTCAATTATTCACCTAGAATATTTTTTTTTTCAATACCAAATTTACTTAAGGATTTCCCCATTCATTTCTTAAGTTTAATATAAATATTTTATCCACTTTAAATATTTATTTTTATTTCACCACTTTAGTTTATATCTATTTCTATTCAAATTGGTTCTCCCATTCTATCTGAATTCAATTTATTTTCAACTATGAATATTGAATTTTTATCTTCCATTTATAACTGATTTGTATCGTTATTTCAAATTGGTTTCATTCCCTAATTTATTTCAATTCCCAATTTGAAATCGTTTTATCGCTAACAAAAAAAATTCCCAAATTTTTTTCTAACTCCCAAAATTTTCGAAATTTTTTGGCAATCTCCTTTGTACAGAGGAGCTTTCGCAATTTGACAAAAGATATAAATATTATACATCGACCTACCCGGTCGGAAAAACAAAACAGTTCATATTTCCTATTTTTATTGTGTAGGCATACCTTTATTTAGCATTTTTAAGCAAGTGGCTTATTATTTTAGCAATTTGCGCATTCAATTCCAGCCAAACGGCTTCCCGGTACTTGTACTTACTCAGTTCAAACATATAAGTACTAAATATATGCAATTTATTAACATTTCACTTGCTTTCAATAGCTAACACATAAATTTCACATATAATGCACGTTATATAATTTCCACAAGCACATATAAGGTTCCGACACTTCTTACAATTGCTTACAACCAATTCTCAAACCATTCCATTCAGTTAAGTGATTTACAACTTACTTGCTTATATTTAATTCATTCAAAGCAAGACAAACTTATATTCATTCCAATTGTTTCCAAAATCATCCTATTTCACTTCTAATAACTCATAGAATTTTATCTAATCCTGTTTTCATCGAACGACCATTTTCTAATGAAATTCGACAATATTAATGTGAATAAATAATTACTTAAGCTTTATAACCACTTTAAATTGATTCCAACTCAATTTACACTTGATTCCATTCCATTTTAATTTATTCACAAACCTTTTATTGCATTTTCTTTCATATTTAAAAAGTTTGATTCCAAACCATCCTATCAAACTTGACAACCAATATATTAAATAACCATCCCACAATTTACTTACGTTATTTATTTTCTTCAAACTATTCCACCCAATAACTTAAGTTTATTTTATTCAACCAACTTCTATTTAAATCTTTAATTTGATTTTTTTCCTTTGATCAAATCCCAACCATTTTACTAATTTATTCGATTAGTTTATTCTTTTATCTTTTTTAAATTTTAGTTTACATTAACAATTCATTTTTGAATTTATTAATAATAAGGTCATTCAATTTATGCTTGAATTGGATTCGTTTACAACTCACACTAAATCTATTTTAATCCAATTCAATACTTACTTGGTTTACATTTATTTATTTAAGTAAGAATTTTATTCCATTCAATATTATCTATAACTCAACTGAATTCATTTCAATTCAATTTTATTTAGCTTAACTCCAGTTAAATCTTGCTACATACCATTCCTTTGAATTTTGTTAAGCAAGGACTTGATTCCATTTAATATCATTACAATATCCAATTTCAGTTCATTTACTTACAATTATAAATTCATTTGTTCATTCATAAATTCATTTTCAACCAATAAATTTTATTTCCAAACATTAATTGTTTTTAATCCATTTGAACTAATTCTGCACTTTATTTTACACAATTTTAAATCAAACATCATCCAATATTCAATTTCATTTCATTTGCATACCATATTAATTAATCAGTTACTTATTAATTTTAGTCTTAAAACTTTGTTTATTTAGTCCAACTTGACTAATTAATTTTTTTTTCAAACTTAAGTTCAACATTCAGTTTACATTTCTTTTTTCTTACACGTTTGAACTCATTACTAAAATGTTCAACATTCAATTTTGTAAACATATATATCTAAACCAAACTATTCCTTTGCATTTTCAAAATCAAACCAAATTTCACAAACAAACATTAATCGAAAACATCTAGGTAGCAATCCCCCTCTTGGAAACTCGAAAATGAACACCGATGATGTCGCGATCATAATCGGAATTATTTTCCAGCAACCGAAAAGAGTTCAATGCTTTTATCTCTTTAAAACATTTCGAATACTCTTAATCTCAAGTCACACCAGATTTTAAGTCCAATTCAAAATATTTCTCAAATATATACTAATTTTTCCCACTTTTTGAGAAACATTTTCAAATTCAACGGAATTTAAATTTCCAAACTTTCAAATTCTAAATCCTTTAAATTTATATTCAACATTACTTTTGGAATTTTATCTTATTTTAATTATTGATCTCACTATAACTCACATTTATAGTTTACATTTATTCATTTATTAATTTATTCCTTAATCTTTGGTTATCATCTTCAATTTCTTATTCAATTCTCATACAACAATGATAATAATTCAATATTATCACTTTTTAACAACCTAGTAACCATGTATAACTATAATAATTTACGAGAAATCATTTCTTTTATATATAAAAATAATTTTGGGTAAAATTATTATATTTACCCTATTTAAAACAATACTGTGTCGGTTTATCTTGTTTAAGAGTTTAGAAACCCCTATCGATGACGTGGCGCCCCACACATCGATCAGAATCCATAAACACTCAACAGATAAGTCAACACAATATAAAACAAATTTTATATTCACTATCACATACGCGCTCATATTTATTAGTACTCTTAAACTCATTCTAGAGTACTACGGACTCTATTAAATGAGTAATCCCCACCAGAGCCAAGGTTATCACCAACCTAAGCTCTGATACCAACTGTAACGACCCGCAAATCCGTACCTCTTGAGTCAACACTATTCTACATAAATCAACTCAAGTTGAACAGAAATACGAACCGTTTGGGTTAAAGAAGAAGAGGTAGAAGAAGAGAAAACAGAAAACAATAATAGGTGGAATAAAATATAATAACGATTCAATGACTTTTACACAAAACAAAACTATATATGTTTATACATACATCATCAGAGTACATCAACAATAACATACAGCTGTACAATCATATAAATCTGTCCTCAGGACTGAATACACAGCGGAGTAATAATAGCAAGTACGGAAGTACGTATCGCCATCAGCTCGTCTCCTGAGCTTCACAGCAACATATCCTGTATTCTATAATACTCGGTCTGACCCGAGCATTATAGTTAAATAACACCCGAGTCAGCCTGGAAAACCAGCGTGAGAAATCACACTCAAATTGATTATTAAAGTTTCAAAAATCCTTTGAAAACAAAAGCATCTCGTAAGACCACACCACAAATAAACATGTCGGGTTTTTACCTTACGATAGCTAAAACATTTTTTATTAAAATCCTCTGATACTATAATAGGGTCTATATGCAAATACTTATTAAAATAGCTGAAATTGTTACATGACTAAATTCCAGTTACTAGCCAAAGAGTGGGTAATACAAACAAAACTCGTACAAGGCGCGTATGGAGAATGGATTTCCAACTAATGACTAGGCACTGGGGTACAACCTGTCACGGTACGTGGTCTAGATCACAGTACCGAGGTTCACTCCCGACCCCCTGCAACACAAGATCTGAACTATCCCTTACTGGATAATCCCGAGTAAGATCACCCCGCGGTTGAGATTAGTAACCGCACCACTAAGCCGAAATAAAAAGGGACATCTAGACAGGGATGACCTTATCCGAAAATGGGTGCTGCCCACCAAGCCTTGCTGCATAACCCCTGATTTTTAGTCATTCCCGGTTGATGAGGCTTGAGGCTAAGCGTTACCTTTTTGAACATATCCCCTAGAATACCTATCGTCCACCTGACGATGTTCCGAAAGCATTCATCCATACAAGTCCATCCAGTGTTCGAACGGAAACGAAAGCACTATTCCTACTACATCCATTTTGGAATATCCTCAGGATTAGTAGCGACTAGCCCTTGCACTTCACTGCTCCATCTCCGAATCCAAACTCGTTTTCCACGAAAACATACAAACCAGATCGAAGTAGTTTTCGAGAAATAAATCCCGATCCTAGTCCCTTCGAAACGATCAGCGCATTGGCCAATATTGATAGTCGGTTATTTAACTATCAATTAATATTCCCAAACATCCATCAAATAATAAATAATTTTCCAAATTATTTATTTATTTATCTCAAAATATCTTCGCAAGATATATTCCATTTTCAACCCCTTTGAAAACAGTTTCAAAACTATCTTCCTTTTACAGAATAAATTTTCCAATTATTTTCTATTTCCACTGAAATCACCAAGCACAAAACTTAAGATTTTTAAAATAAATTTAAAAACTCTTTATTGTAAAAATATGCTTTAACATTTAAATTCAGAAAAACTACTTTAATACCTTATTAAAAATAATACCTTAGAAATAATAAAAATAAGGTTACTTTATAAAATATAAACCTAGACTTTCTCCTTTAAAACAAAATACTAAATCACCTTTAAATAATTACTACGACAATAGATTTGAAAAATACGTACTTTAGAATTTGAATATTCAGAAATAATAAATTTTCTAAAACATGCATTTGAAAACAACATTAAAACTTTTATCTTATATTTAAAAATTTACTTTGAAAACGTACTTGGCTATCTAGGGAAATATACTTCTCTTCACATTCTTTAAAAATAAATCACTATTTTTTTAAACAAAATTTTCCCATTCCCTTAATAAATTCTCATCGTGAATTTATTCTTCCAAATATCCATTGATATATTACTTTGCTTTTATAAACTTAGTTTATGAATTTCACAGCCACATTCTCCTTTTAAAATCCCGGTTTTACACACTTAAATCAATTCCCAAATTGATTTTCAATTAACTCCATTTATTCCAAAATCCATTAACTTCAGATTTTATTCCTTAATTATGATTTAAAATACTTTTAACTGAAATACCAATTTAGATTTCCTAAATTACTTCTTTATCCTTTTAAATAAATTTAAACTTTAAATTTTAAAATAATTCTGTATTCCTTTAAAATAATATCGCTAAATTTTACAATTCATTAATTTCTGTTTATTCAAAATCTTTTTTCTCCATACTCGAAATTATTTATTAGTATTTTAATATCACTTCCATTCTTTTTCAATTCATTCTTAATTTATTCAAATTCGCTATAATTATTTTACTTAACACTCCACTCTTTTATTGCCTTTCCAAAAATCCAATTTATATATTTTGATCACTCAGTGTACCGAAATATATTCAAGCAAACCATAGCATTTGATATTTCAATATAATTCATCATAGGATATCAAATAATCACAATAGAGAATATTAATTAATTTAAATAATGTTGAGGAATCCAATTGGATCCCTCCAACCTGTTTCCCTGCATCCATAGACGTTAGCACAATATAAAATACCAATTCCACTTTAAGGTGGAATATCGTGGTACATGGGATTAAATATAATAGTACCCGCTATTATGCGGCGCATAAGGTCTCATCCGCTATATAATGCGGGAAATCAAACATTCCAAGATATATTATATAGGGGATTTTAGGCTCAAGGAAGAAGTTGCAGAAAAATTTAGTTTTAGGGAGAAGAAGTTTGCTTTTTAGGCTGAAGGACACTTTTAGTGTAAATCACAGAATGATAGTTGTAACTATCATTTTCAGTTTACACTAAAAAGTGTCATTCAGACTAAAAAACAAACTTGTTGTCCCTGAGACTAAATTTTTTCGCAACTTCTTCCCTATGCCTATTTTCCTGTATTATATACTACTATATATAATATAACACACCAAATCAAATCAATTAATCAATTATTTAAATTCAACCATTTAAATTTAAATCACCAGAAGAGTGAGATTAACTCACCTCTTATTTTATTAGCATCCATTCCCAAATCCAGCTTGCTTCCTTCTCAATTTTTGACCTTACTGCCTACACGATCCCAAAGCCAAAATCGCGAATGCCCTAGCTGCCGACTCCACAACATCATACCCAAAACCAAGCGTCGATCGCCACCACAATGCCACCGAAGCACTCGCATCTAGGCCTCAAGATTCGAGCCACTATCACCACAAATCGTCGCCGCCGCTCCACCTTCTCGCAACTCTGAGTCGTCTCACGATTTTCGAATCGCGATCTGCAGCTACCCATAAGTCGTTCCAAAAATCGCGACCACCACCCCTTCGTCGCCACTCTCCCTCCACGGCGCCACCTCGCGTGGTCGCTGCCCCTACGCGAGCGTGAACATGAGCGCGCGCGACTCCAAGCCTCGCCTTCCCTCAATTCGATTTCACGTGGGAAGGGCTCGATCGATTTTGATTTTAGGTTTCTCGACTGAATTGAAATTGAAGAAAGGAGGTGTTTTGATCGGCCATTTTTTTTTAGATTCTGATTTGAAAATAGGAAGGGTTTGGTTGTAAATATTAAAAAAGGAAGCGTGTTTAAGAAGGGAACGATGACCTTGATTTGATCGAATAAAGTTTTATTTAATTTTCAAAATATCTCGTTCTAGCAACTTAGAATTTTGGTCTCCTATCTTGACGTGCCCCTAGGCGTTCATAATGTTAAACTTCTATTCCGAACGCAATGGAAAAGGTTTCGAGGTCTAATTCGATCGTATGGAGAAGATAGCTCTTGGACCAATTATTATATTGAATTTTCGATATAAATTTCAACACGTTTATATATCGTACGCTCACACAACAACTCCAAACGCTATGAAATTTGAAATCCGATAATAATACACTATTACGGATCCAATGGAACTGGTTTTGTCGAATTCCGAGACTGTATCTCGGAAGGCTATTTTTAAATTCAATTCAAACGATATATTTTCAAAATTGAACAAATCACTGTTAGATTCAATTCTAACACTTCTATTATCTTCAGTGTTATCAATATAAATTTTACAAGCCTTCAAATTATTTTTAACAGGCTTAAAACTGAAGATTCAACATTTTACCCAACTTCAAATTATTTAATTCAATAAATTTAATTATCAAATAAATAGTGATATTTGGAATTCAAGTTAAAAATTAACTTTTAAATGTTTAAAATCAATTAAATATTCCAATTTCAAATGCTTAAAAATTGTGGGTCGTCACGGATAAAGTACACTTTCATCGTAAAAAGTTATATTTGAGATAGTCAAACCCCTAAATGCTGAGGGTTTCATCCATTCCGATTCTATCTGAGGCCATCGGTAATAAGCAATTTTATTATGAAGTTAAATGCTAATACTAAAAACCCATGCGGCTCAACATTAGCTACAGTCCATGCAACTCAATATGAATGTAGCCTATACGACTTAAATATATTATTATAGCTTGTTACAACTCGTTATAAACGTCCTTAGTCAAAACCTGCCACGATAAAAGTAACTACTGATATTTTGCATTGTTGTGCGATAGTAATAATCATTGATATCCTGAATTATTTGAATGCATTTAACTTTTTTTCCACGTCCATATTTTCTTATGGAAATTTGTCATACATCCCTTTATTTGAAAATTATTCCTCATAATATTCTCTAGCCTTTGAGATGTATTTTCTAAATCCCTGTAATTGGCATTGTTTATGATACAAAATTGACCACCTTTTCCATTATCGATTTCCACCTTAGCACACGTCTATAATTCTTTCGACAACCACCACTAAATTCCTCGTCAAAGTTACCCTCCAAAGCTCCTTCGATCATCATTTGTGAATCACCAAATTCCTACCAGTTCCAATCGGAATTGCTATTCACATCTTCATGTGTGCAATGATGCGCTCACGAGAGCACCAGTGATTAGCTCCGCATTGAGGGTCGCACTTGGGGACACCCTCCGCCCATAAAGATGCCAATTTTGGTTCGTCGAATTTTGTGGAAACTCTGCATAAGAGTGTAAATGTTTGTACTGTCTTTTTTTTTTTTTTTGAAACACGAGTGTTATTCGACAAAACTTTAATACGTTTTATAAATACAATTTTTACTTGTCTAACCTATCATGTTCATTTTTAGTATGTTTTGTATCTTTTGGCATGTAATTATTTTATGCTGCATGTTTGATTCAACATTTAACATTCGTAAAACTTTCAAGAAAATGTATTAAATTTGATAATGAGCTAAAAGAAACTTATATAATATAAATTTAACAATTTTTCCATAACAACTTGTATAAAATGGAAATATCGGTCTACATTATTGTTACGGAAGGAAAAACCGATCTACATTTATTTCTACGGAATGGTACAAAATTATGTTTATCAAAGTAGCAATGTTTATCAAAGTAGCAAGAGAAATAAATGAATCTGTTTTATTACCTTAATTTCAATTGTTTTTCCATGTAAATGTTAAATAAACCCGGCACTTGCCTCTAATCGTAGCCGTCCAAATACAGTGCACCCTTTCCATCGACATACTTACACTAGTGAATTCTCCAGTTTCCTTCGTCATCTCAATAGCAATTCAACCGAATTCTTCTTTATCTCGTATTTGAAACTCTCATTTTCTAGGGTTAGGACTTTTCTTCAATTCTATAATGACAGGATCTAAAAAAAGTGAAAACAAATCACCATCCACCTCTTCCAAAAACTTAGCCACTACAAAGAAAATCAAGAAACCAGAAAAGAGCAGCGAAACTGCGAGCGAAGAGAGAAAGAAAGAGAAAAGTTCTGGCTTCATATTCATGTGCAATAAAAGGACGAAGCCCGAGTGTTACAAGCACACAATTTTTGCCATGCCTAGAAATAAGCTAGATCTAGTTGAAAAAATTAAGCCTGGAACGAGGTTGTTCTTATATGATTTTGATCTGAAATTGTTGTATGGTGTTTACAAAGCTGCTTCGAAAGGCGGATTGAATTTGATTCCTGAAGCTTTTAACGGTGCTTTTCCTGCTCAGGTGAATATTTGAATGACTTTGATTTTTAGTTGAATGTGTCGTAAGTTTATTAATTGATGGATATTGCCATGATATTATTATAGCTAAAATGATTATGTGTTGTCTATTACATGTCAGGGAAAAACAAAGCACTAAATGTTTTGGATGAATTAAAATCAATACAATGCTTTAGTTGTATGTTTGCATTGTTGCTTTAACTGATAATTCATATTTTTCCTTGTTTTGGTCATAGCAGATTTAATATTTATTGATGAAGATATGGACCTTTTATTCAATGTTGAGTGTTTTTACATGTTCCCAATATGTACATGAATATATTTTTCCATATGTTTGTAAAAATGTTATGTCCTATGTGTCAGGATAACCTTTTATATAATTATTGTTGTTTTTGAACTTAGCTTTAATATATGCCTTTGAAACTCAAATTAGTATCTTTTGTTTACAGTTACACAACCAAACATCATATGACTGTTTTGACTTATTAATTATAACCATAGCAGTTAAAGCGCTAAGGCTTGAGCCTTGGGCTTTTTTGAGCCTTGAACTTTTATGCGTGCCTTTTATACAAGTTCGATCTGCTATTTTACTAACTACAAATTAATTTTTAAACCATATTTTATAATTCATTCAATTATTTAAATATTTTATTAACTAAAATTTAAATTTTAAACCATATTTTATAATTCATTTGACAATTTTAAATTTTTATTTAATTATTTTGTAAACTAAAATTTGAATTTTGCAAAAAGGCGCTTCAAACTGCAAAAATATGCACTCAAACTGAAAAAAGACACAAACCTTGAGCCTTTGGCTTTTTTAGCCTAGGCGCGTGCCTTAATAACTATGATTATGACTACCAGTGATAAGGTAAAGCTTGTGAACATTTATGCTCAAACTTGAAAGCTTATAGATCAAGATAAATGGTGATAGTCATTCATGTACCGGATAGCTATCCTTTAGCCTGCCAATAGGTACTACTGCTATATCATGTATATGTCTTCTATTTATATTAGTGTGTTTGTTTCATTATTTAGTTTTGTTAATCTATCTTACTTGTAATTAGGGTGCAGCTAATGGTTTACAACGTGTAAACCACTGCTTATTATTTGTTTGCAGTTACCGGAAATTGATTTGTTTGTCATGGAAAAAATGCAATGCTCTAAATTAAGTTAAAAAAGTCGACATGGCTTAAGATGCAAATATGGTGTGGAGTTTGTTTATGCCTTCCCTTATCCGACTTTGCTTTGTTGGGATTCTTTGAATTCTAGTTTATTTTGCAATCTTTATATTAATATTAATGGTTTAGTGGGCTTTCTAAGAATAGCAATTATTTTTAATAGTTAGTAAGTGCAAACAATAGTTAGTAAGTGCTAGTAGTAATTTTTTGATAGATGAAAACTCAAAGTTGTCGAGGCAAAAAATCCTCAGGTTGGTGTCTAGTGTTTTTTTATTGCGCCTAGCACATTTTTAGGCGCCTTAAGCATGATTTTTACTATTTTTAGCATAAAAGACCACACTTAAAAAGTTTTACTGAAATTGAATTTTTGACTTCGAAAAATGCATATGCACGCAATATATCGATAAAAATAAGCATCAAGGATTCATCTCAAACCAAACCAAACCAAGCCAAGCCAAGAAAGCGCAACTTAAATGTACAACAAAATACTTGGTGATTACAACATAATACTTGATCTTAAATAAAGTTTTTAAATTTTCAGACTTTGAATCACTCATCGAGATCAAAATCATCATCCTCCTCCTCCAAACCATGTTCATAATCTTCATCCTCTTTCGAATCGTAATCCAAGACTCTTCATCCAAAACTTAATCTAAAATAGCATCTTCTTTATTCCCAACGTATGCAGATCATTAGATTTTATGTTAGAAGTTGGGTTCGACAATTTTCTCTCTTCCTTTTGACTTGTAACATGTTGATGCTGTCTAGCCATATGTGCTCTTTTCTAACTTTAGATGCTTGTTGCACAATAACCTATGTCAATGTATTATCTTCAAAAATTAAATCATGTTCTGTATCTGAATTGTTTTCCCCCAAAGTCAGCCATCCATTCATTTGAATCATCTACGTCTTTTAAAAAGCAGGATCAATCAAATCCTTTTGTTTGAAGCAATTCAACTTTTGATTATATTTAGATATACACAAATTTCCGCAGCCTTTTATACTCAAGTTTATTCAGCCTTTTGCTACTAGTCTAGTAAGAAAGAAAATATATTTTACTTATGCAACTCTAAACTTATATATTAGTAACATAAATAAATAGCTTAAATAATTATTGCGTGCTCGAAGACACCGTAGTTTCTCTCACAACCCGATGCACTAATCATAAGGCTTAAAATTTTGATTACAAACTTTTGCAATGTAGAAGTTGAATTACCATATAAACTCCAACCCTAGGTTGAGAAAATTGATAAAGTTATAAACCAATCAATATCAAGTATCAACAAATTTGAACTTCATGGAACCTACAACTTAAATTTTAAACTCTTTCTTATGAATGAAACTTAGCACTTACTAAGGGATTTGATCTTTTTTGACTTGGTGGTTAAATTAATACCAAATTGTTCTTCCGCTTTCGTATACAAAGACAATTCATCAATAATCTTCTTTTGACCATCTTATGAAAGAAGTCTTTTGATACATCTATACATCTATCTGCAACTTCTTCATCATGCTCAATGATGTGGTTTTTGTAGAAAATTATGGATTCAAAAAATACTCTGCTACATGCGATGATTAATGAAGTTGGCATTCCCATCTTTTGTCAACTATTGTAAAAGTATCTTTGTACTTCTTTTCATTTCCACCAAATGCATTTAATAGCTTCTTTTACGCTTTATCCATTGCTTCATATATAGCGAATAACAGGTTTTTTTTATCACCATTAACTAGTCGAAGGACTCGAAGCAGATGACTCATCACTCTAAGCATGTATGACACATTATTCAAAAAAAATCTTCAAAGCCATATCAAAAGCGTTTTTTCTTTTGTTTCCTTTATCTGTCTACTTTTTACCCACTCATCCAATATGAACATGACTCAAAGGTAATTATTTTACTTATACAAGTTTAGCAAGCACAAAAAACTAGTTTTAAATCGAATACACCAATTTTAATAGGTCTTTGTAAAAGGGACTCCATGTAGGGATAAGAGGAGTTTAATGTCACGAGTCCTTTTAAAATATAGTTATAAAAATGTCAAAAACATTAAAAGGAGTCCAAAATATGCCTCCCTTATCTTTTTCCGAAGTCCCTTTAACATGCCCTTCTAACAAGCTTTTTGTTGCAATTGAACTTCCTCATCATGCTCAAAACACTAATATGCTTATAGATAAATCCAGAATGGGTTCCTCCCTTTTTTATTGTGCTTCCAACCTTAATTTTTCAATATCTCAAGTATAAGGTCAAGGCAATGAGCGGTACAAAGAGTTCAACGCATAGATTTTCTTTTTGCCATAAACAATTTCCCCATTTAAAAAGAAAATCAATGGATGGACATGTAGCCATGTACAAGTATAACAAATAAATAATGATACGACATTAATAATTAACTTTATGTTTTATAATTTGTAAACATTGACTAAGTTTACTTTAAAACAAGAATAACTAAGTGGTCTAAGATTATGTTTTATAAAAATTAACTAGGATTACGTTTTATAAAATTTTAGTTTTGAAAACAGTAAGCATTAATTAAGTTTTATTAAAAAAAACCTTTTCATGTCTTTGTAATCTATAAATATGAATCAAGTTTTTCAAGAAAACAACTAAGTTTATGTTTTAAAAATATTAAGTAAGTTTATATTTAGTTTTGAAAATAATGATAAATAAGAAGCAAGTTTAATCTAAAAACAACTTGTTTATGTTTTATAATTTATAAATATTAAGTAAGTTAAAAAAAGTAAAACTAAGTTTATATTTTAAAAAAATAACTAAGTTTATGTTTTATAAAATTTTAGTTTTGAAAATAGTAATACATAATAATTAAGTTTAATTAAAGGACAACTTTATGTTTTATAATTTATAAATATTAACTAAGTTTTTTCTTAAAAAACAAAATTTATGTTTTTAAAAATTAACCAAGTTTGTTTTATAAAAATCAAAATATTAATCAGGGTTTGCATAAAAAATGAATAAGAATAACCAAGTATTCAAGTTTTTCAAATAAAGACACCAAGTTTTAAAAACTCACCTGACATTTTAAAATTGCTTCCATTATCTGTTATGACTTGGACAACATTGCTCTCTCCAACTCTTTACATGAATTTATAAAGTAACTCAAAAATCTTCTATTTTGTTTTCAGGTAAGAAGATGCATTCATAGATTCAACAAACATCGTTCCCAAAGAACAATTAACTAAAAAATTATTTAATGTGCTCCTCGTTTTGTTCGTCCATCCATAAAAAAGGTGGACCCCAGTGCACGAGGCTTCCGCACGATAGCAGACTCTGGAAAGGTCGATAATGTGTATCTGTCCATCTATGCGACATAATCAAGCAATCGTACTTTATTTATTGCTCTTTGTGGCCCATCATTAGGTCATGTGTATACTTCAACTTCGTGTCCAATGACCGAACTCTCAATTCATAGTAATCAATTCATAGTAATCAAGGGGTTCAAATTAGGCCCATACCTACCGATTGCATCTACCACGCCTTTAAATGCATCCGTACAAACAACATTAAATGCAATACCGGTTTGATTAAAAAAGTAAGCAGATTAGTTTTAGCTCTCATTTCTTTATCACAAGCATCGTTTATACATGTTTGTTTCATAGCAGTTCCTCCACTTCAGTCAGTTGATTTCATAGTCGTATTGCTCATGTATAAGCCCATTAGACCTTTTGGATCTTTTATTGCCTTATTCCCCACATTCCAACCACTTCCACCAATATTCAATCTCTTATTACTTGGTGCACAAATTCATCATCCTTGTCATCTCTCAAACTATAATTCTTTAAATCATTACTTGCATTAGCTTTAATGGCATCCGTCTTTTAAGCTTGTTTCTTATTCATTGCTTTCGTAAACTCATCCCTAACACTGGGTGGAATTTTGGGACAATCACTTGTATTTTTAAATCACAAATTTTATTATCTTTTTGACGAGTGACATTGTGCATATGTAAAAACAACGGCATAACAAACTATTATATGGTATGATTGCAGACAATTCAACAATTATACCATATAATTGCAGACATGTCTGCAACTATATGAAATATTTGCAGACATGTCTGCAATTATATCATATAAGTGCAGAAATATATGCAACTATATGCAATAGTTGCATACATGTGCAATTATACCAATATCTGAAATTATATGCAATTGTTGCAGATTTGAAGAAATATCGAATATATTCAAAATTTGCAGAATTGTCTGCAAATATATGGAATATTTGCACATTTACTGCATATATGATTTTTTGGCATCAGCAATGGATCTCATTTTAAAGATCATAATTTTTTTGATTTTTTGTGAAAATGATATGCTGATCCGATGTTTCTATAGAAAGTTATACGCGTTTGAACTGTTAAAAACGTAAAAGGTATTTGGGTCTTTGTACGCACGTGAATTTGAAAACATGGATCAGAAATTTATTAAAAAATGGAGGGATGTTTTGTGTATTTTCAAACCTTACCAGGGATGTATGCCAAACGCTTCCAATATTTAAATTGTAAACTAATTTTAAGTTTTTATTTAAATCAATTTGAAACTTTGAATAAATTCATTTCATTTTGATTTATGCTCTTTAAAACTTTAAACTTAAAGTTCAATTTAAAATTAAAGTAGTTTCAAATTTCATTCAACCAAAAAATAAACTAAATCATACAATAAATATTAAAATTTAACTTAAAAAATCATATTAAACATAATATATATACTTTAAAGTTTCAATATCAAAAGTTAGATAGGTTTTAATTTTTTTGATCAAAGTTCAAAAATGATAATTTTTATTCAAATCAGTTTATATTTTATAAAGTTTTAAAATTTAAACCATACTAAATTGAAATTAATTCAAACAAGCTTTAAATACTATTTGTTAATACTAACTTCAAAGTTATCAATGTTGAGTTATCGAATTTGATGCCCTAATTTGATTGAAATTTGCCAAATAACCCAAAGTTAGGCTTGATTTTGGGCTTAAAACCTTTTTTCTTGAAATGGATATCATAATGAAGCGTGCCTTTTCTAGCGCTTTGGGATTCATGCGCTTTTCCTCCTTTTCTAGAGCTTTGGGATTCATGCGCTTTTCCACCGCCTCAAGCAATGACGTCGCTTAGCTAGCCAAAAAAGCACTAGGCTGGCGTCTGGCGTTTTCGGCACCTAAACGTGCCAATGCGAGAGCTTTGATATACACTTATAAAAGGAACCACCAACAAGCCTGATAGGTATCAAAATCCCACCGTACACTAAAAAAAGAAAAGGACCCTCTTAGATCCTAAAAATAGAAAGGAATAATAAATTATCGAAAGTAATAGGCGAACCACTAGAAATATCAGTAAAAAACTTTAATGCCAAACGAAGAACAAAAAGCATTATAATAGCCTATAGCAGCACTACCTCCCTAAAACACCTGGGGATATAAGCAAGGCCAAGAGCATGATAGACCCATAAACGACAGTCAATTACCCGATGTTATAAGCAAGGTCAAGAGCATGATATACACATAAACGACAGTCAATCACCCGATGCTTTAAGCAAGGCCAAGAGCATGATAAACCCATAAAAGGCAATCAATCACAACAATACAGTGTCCACTCCCTGTCAGCATATGCAGTTTAGTCTTCAACAGCTACCGTGACAGAGAACCGCCGAATACGTGAGACAAACACATATATACACTTGTACCTAAATAAATGTATGCATGCGTGCGAGAAAAGCAAAAGGAGGCTAAAAAGCATAAGGAACTAGTTATCAATTAGTAGTAAAACATTCAAATAGTTGTCTTCATTAGAAGTGTTTGTTAGGTCGTTGCTTAAGGTCGTGTTGTGTTAACCATTTCTATAATTAATTTTGAACTTCAAAATATCGATGCGACTTTTTACTTTTTGAATAAACTCCGTAAAGGATACATTTTTGGCGTGTAATAGCGTAAATCAGGTTATTAGATGGAACGTTAACATAACACACGTTGGTTCCATTTGGACCATAGATGCCAACAGGCAACAAGCAATGGTGAAGATAATATAAGTAAAATTCTATAATCTTTAGCACGCGTCTAAAATTGTTCCAGTATAAGTCACGGTCAACATCAAAGTTGTTACGTTGAAATCAAAGATATTAAGAGTGCTCACATGATAGAATTAGTCAATGGATATTTATAATATAAGCGAGTTACATTTTCTAGGTTTAAGTTACAAAAGACACATTTTTTATCTTGGGAGTATTTTATTTAAAGCGACTTGCAAATAATATAAGTTTAAACACATGAATATAGTTATTGTTGATGTATAAAGTTTTGTGGTAAAAATTCATATATTTAAAGGACAACTTGAGCTAATGGTTGACGTTTCAATGTTTTGGTTGGTGTTTGAAGAAAACCTTGCATAATGTAATTGTTTTAAAGAAAATCTTTATTGAAGGGTATATGTTATATTCTTAATTTTCCCATCAACATTTTCTTCTTTTCTTTTTGAGTGCGTTATTGTGGTCTCCATATTCATTTTCTTGCGTGTGTGAATCGTGTGTGCGCATAGCTCCGTATGGATGCTAGGTAAAAAGATTTACTATAATAAAAGGCAGTATACCAGAAGTACAAAGCAACACTAGATAGTCCAGATATGAACATGCAATCAATCAAAATGGGTTGGTTGCACTAAATTGTAATTTATACTTTGGATAAAGTTTATAACTTGCTCGCTCGCTTGGTATGATAGAAAAACACGCTATGCATAAATTCTAGGATATTCGCAATACTTTCTCCTTGTAGACAAAGTTGTCAAAACGGGGTTCAAATCGTAACGTTCAAACTCTAAATCAAAACAAGGTAAATTGTAGATTCAAAATGCCTACATTTTAAGGTAGGTACATGCGTTAAAATGGATTTTGACATTTGAACTTCTACATCTAAACCAAAGTAGTTCTCTCTTGTTTCCTTTTTTTATTTAAAAAACAGTAGAATGAGAATTCTTGATCCAAATAAGCATATGTATATTGATAATAACAATATAAATTGATTCTTAATTGTGCTTTTAATTGAGTTCAAATGTGAATACAAACCAAATTGTAAAGGGGGAGATCCGATGTGAAACGAGATTTGGATCGTAACATTTTAAGGTTTTTGACAATAATGCTGGTAGAATTACAAGTAAATCAATAGTTTCATATGTATTTATGATAGTGGTGAGAATATTTATTTATGTAATAAGTTTTTAAATAGTATGGGTTAAACAATCAATTCACATCCAAAATAAATTTAAGAAGCTATCGGATGTTAGTGTAGCAAGCTTAAATAGATGTTTAAATGTTTTTACCAATAACAAATTTCTTTTGGTTGAACACTGAGTTCAAGAATTGATTTCTGAAGTTAAGACATACATGGTTTTGTTGAATATTTTAGGAGAAAGATGGAGAGAATATTTGGATGAAAGAGACTTCTATTATTGAACTAAACTTGTATTTTTTTGCTTGATACAAACACAAAGACACTATTCCTATTTATACCAGTGTCATCATCCAAATAATAGTTATGATTTTGTCATCACAATTTCAACCTAACGGTTAAATTAAATTTCTAGAATTTTATCCACATACCTAAACATATCCTTATCTTCTACACAATTCTATCAAACTTCTCAACTTGACAAAACCTTTGTGCTTAAGAGGCTTCATGAATATATCAGCTATTTGATCATGCGTCTTCACGTACTTTAGTTACACGTGAATATCGTGTAGCAATGTACTTGCTTCGATCATGGAAGGCTGAGTTCTTGGCCAAAGCAATTGTTGACTTGTCCATGGAAATTTTGGCCGCCTCCTCTTGTGACAAATTCAACTCCATTAACAAGTTTCGTGATCAAATTGCATGACAAACACATAAAATAGCAATTACGTACTTCACTTCGCATGTGGAAAGAGTGATAATCGACTGATTCTTCACATCCATTTGAAGGCTGTGTCTCTCATGTACAACACGAGCCACTTGTGCTCTTTTGTTCATCTATATCTGCACTTCAATCGCTATCGTTATAGTCAACAAACATGTAATTATCAGAAAAAGAATAGCAGAAGCCAAAGTTTGTTGTCCTTTGACATAGCAAAGAATCATCTTTGTTGCTTTCAAATGAGTTGTTGGATTCTCCATGTATCGACTGACAACTCTTACCGCATATAAAATATCTGGTCTTGTGCATGTTGAATATTGCAAGCTTTCAACCAAGCTCTTAGAGAGTGTTGGATCCAATTTTCTCCCTTTTCATGTCTTTACAACTTGATTCTACATTCTATTGGCGTGCAAAACGGATTAGAGTCAACCATCTTGAACTTATTTAGCACTCACTTAGCATATCATTCTTGAGTGATAAAGATGCCTTTGTTTTCTTGATTTATTTTAATGCCAAGGTAGTAAGACATGAGTCCAACATTGGTCATCTCGAACTCTTTTGTCATCTCTTTCTTAAACTCATTAAACATGCTTGGATTGATATATATGAAAATCAAGTCATCTACATACAAACATACAATCAATGTATCATTGTTTTAGATTTTGATACAGAGTGCATGTTCATATGAACGCTTGATAAGTTTCTCTATTGGAAATACTTTATCAATTCGAGTATTGCAAGCTTTTAGGGCTTGTTTCAACCCTTAACGTGTATTCTTTAGCTTCAAGACATTGTTTTCTTCTTCCTTGACTTTATAGTCCCGTGACTGCTCAATGTAGACTTCTTTTTCAAAGACTCTATTTAAGAAAACATATTTCACATCCATTTGATGCATCTTTCAATTATTTTGGATTACAAATGAAATTGTTTATCTAATAGTTTCTAGTCAAGCAACTGGGGAGAATACCTCATCATAGTTAATGCCGGCTTTTTGATTGTAGCTTTTTGTCACCAATATCGTCTTGTATCTTTCATCTTCTCATTAGGCGTTCTTCTTTGCTTTGTACGTCCACTTCACACCGATCGTCTTGTGCCCTTTCGAAAGTGAAGCCAACTCTCATGTGTTGTTCTTCTTGATTGCCTTTATCTCTTCATCCATAGAATTTCTCAAACTCCTTTTGCAAAGCTTCTTGGAAGTTCATGGGCCCACAGTTCGCAAATAGACAAAAAAGTATGATTGTATTGATTTTCGGTTATCTCGTAAATTTCTCAGAGGCTTCTAAGGAGTGTAGCCCTTTCACTTGAGTTTTCGTTTTCTTGAGAACTCACTACTGGTGAAGCTGGTGGGGTAGTAGACTCCTCTCTTGATTGTTCCATCCTTGGTTATTGCATGCCATCTTCTTCAAAGTGTGGAAAGTTGTCTTCATTATGTGGTCTCCAATCTCGTTCTCCTTCTTCATCGAGCACATCTCAACTAATGATTGTCTTCCCCGTATTAGGACTGTAGAGCCCGTAACCTTTGCAAGTTGTGTGGTAACCAGCGAAGATGTACTTTTTACTTCCGTCATATAATTTGTTTTGCTTCTCATTCGGTACGTGTACGCGAGCTATGGTTTCAAAGACTCTTAGATGGGAAATGTCAGACTTCCTTCCACTCCATTATTCTAGTCGTATTTTTCCTTACACTTCTTGTTAGGGATCAGTTTGATGAGCAAATCACACTTGCAACTGCTTTCGCTCAAGCTCCTTTGACAGTCTCTTACTTTTGAGTATGCTCCTCGCCATTTCAAGGATTATCATATATTTTTTTCTTTCCGCTACTCCAATTTGTTGGGGGGTCGAGGCACCGTCAGCTGTTGTCGAATTCCATTATCTTCACAATACTTCTAGAATTCTTTTGATGTGAACTCTCCTTCATGTTCAGATTTCATGGCTTTGATCACAAAACCACTTTCCTTCTCAACGTGCGCTTTGATCTTCTTGAAATTCTTGAGCACCTTTGATTTCCTCTTCAAAAAACACGCTCATTTTTTTTTTTGAAAAATCGTTGATGAAAAGAAGAAAATAGTTACTCTTACCATGTGATCTTGGATTGATCGGACCATACACATTTGTGTGCATGAATTTCAATGGTTTTTGAGTCCTTGAGTCAGACTCCTTTGGAAAATTCATTTTGAATTGCTTTATAAGTAGACATCCTTCGCACATTTGATCGGGATGGCTGATGCAAGGTAATCGTCTTACCATATTTGTTTTGAAGAGCAACTCTAATCCTCTAAAATTGTGTTGTTCAAATTGAAGATGTCAAAGTCAAGCCGTATCTTTGTAGTACATTTTAAGATATTGTGCGGCATTCAAAAAGTTGAGCACGAACATTCTTTGTCTTGACATTTGCACCTTAACAAGGAAGTTACTTGTATCATTTCTTATAGAAATGTCATTATCTTTTTATCGAATATCATAACCTTTCTTTAAAAGTTGTCCTACGCTTAATATGTTGCTCTTTATATTTGACGCATAGTAAATTGAAAATGAATTGGTGCTCTCCATTATTTAATCGGATGAGAGTATTTTCTTTCCCTTTCACCGCTATCTATGATTTATCTCCGAAGCCACGTTGCCCTTCACCGATTCATCAAACTCTAAGGACATGCTTCTTTTTCTGTATATATGGTTGTTTGCACCACTATCTAGGTACCATTAATTATCCCAACCTCTTTTATTTTCCTTGTAACTGAGCAGTAAGTACCATTGTCTTGATTTTTTTCTTCAATGTAATTAGCATTCTCTTCAACTCTATTGTTGCTTGAAGCTCCACATTCGTATGTATAATGTTCACATTTGTCTCAGTTGTAGCATTTGATTCATGACTTGTCATATCTTGATTTTGAATTTCCTCACGCACGACCTCTTATTGAGTTTTCTCCTCTTTGGTTGTTATTATTGTTGTCGTTGTTAGGTCTTCACTCTCGTCCATGTCCATATCTACGGTCCCGTCCTCGTTCTTGATCACAACCTTTTTTTGTTGGTTTCGATTGCTTTTTTTTTTGAATCAACTCGTGTCGTGAGTACTTGCTTCACGATCTCTTCCTTTTTTTTTTCAAAAGCTTGAAATGAGTCGAGAAGTTACTCAATTGCCATGACCTCCGAGTCTTTTGTCTCTTCGATGATGGCGGTGACAATATATTCGAACTTTGGATCTAATGATCTAAGATCTTCTCCATAATTCTTACATCATTTAACTTCTTATCTTTTTTTTTTTGTTATTAGTAACTGTTAAAACTCTTGAGAAGTAATTAGGACAAGTTTACATTCTTTTATATGCAAAGCTTGAAACTCGACTCGTAAAGTTTCAAGGCGTACTATCTTGACTTGATTGACTCCCTTGTAAAATGTTTAAAAAGCTTCTTTTATGCTTCTTTCGTTGACTTTGCTATCAAAACCTTTTCAGAAGTATCTTCATCTAATCCTTAATAGATTGAACGAGCCTTCTTATCTTTCTTTCTTGAGTCTCTCGAACTATCTCTTTGAGTTTGAGATGGATTACCTTTGTTTTCCTATTCGGTGTAGTCTTTCTTGACTATCTCCCATACGTCCTGTGCTCCAAAGAGAGACATCATCTTTAAGCTTCTGTTGTCATAGTTGATCTCGGTGAGCATTGTGACTTAGAAGGAACACCATCATCCGTCATCCTTTTAAAAAGATATTTAAGCTTCGATACCACTTTGTTGAATATTTTAGAAGAAAGATGGAGATAATATTTGGATGGAAGAGACTTTTATTAGTGAAGTAAAATTGTATTTTTTTTGCTTGATACAAACATAAAATTGTATTTTTTTTGCTTGATACAAACATAAAGACATCATCCCTATTTATAATAGTGGCATCACTCAAACAATGGTTATGATTTTTTAGAATTTTCTCCAGATGTCTAAACTTATCTCTATCTTCACAATTCTATGGATTTATCTAGGAAAAACTTTCTAGATTAGATTTCTCCAGGCTTATTACATAAAATAATTAAGACAAAAAACATAGGTCCAAAATCAAGTTAATATTTCAATAGGCTTATGATAATATGTCATTAGTGGTATAAAGAAATGGATATAATAGGTGAGGCGAGTAAAAATAGTTTTTTCAGATCTATGAACTTTAGTTGCAGTTCCTTTTTTCCCCTTTTCTCCCCTCCCCCCCTAGTTAACTTGTTAACTCATGATATTTATTTCAATGCATCCCAGGTAAAATTTAAGATTGACAGGGATTGTCTTCCCTTACCCGAGCAGACATTTAAAGAAGCAATACTGGAAAATTATAATTCAAGGAACAAATTTGAACCCGATCTCAATTCCAAACAGGTAAGGCTTTTGTTTATTTTCTCATAGAAAGGAATAGTTTTGGCAATCTTCTGGTAATTTCAATGTTCTTCCCTCTTATTTCCTGTGACCTGCAAAGTTGGATATGATATTTCTTTCGTTCTAATTGAATATTTAAATCGCATCCAAGTGACACGGTTACAGATCAAATCAGAGTATTTCATAGCGACTTTGACTGTTTGTTTACATGCATATTCCACCAGTTGACTTCTTCTGTAGCAAAGATAACCTCTTGGCCCATTAGTTTGCTAAACTAACTAATTCTCTGATATTGGTAAGTGCTTTGCCGAACACCTTCATTTAGTATTGTACGTATATTTGAAAGTTCATCTGTTACTTTGTAATGCAAAAGGTGTAGGTTTATCATATATCAAATTCCATGGTAGTCTAATTTTTGTATTATAAGGTTAAATAGCCTCAGGTGTAGTTTGTAGTCCATTTGAAACAATAAAAGCACAAGGTTCAATATGCACATGGTACTCCGTATTTGTTCATTTGAATATGCTAAGAAGGGTTTTGGTTAGTTAAACAGTGTAACATGAATTTACAGTTTGGGACTTTGAGTGTATATATATAAATCGATATATGGACACAGGTTAGCAAGTTGATATCGCTGTTTGAGTCATATACCAAGAAAAGTCGATCTTCACCTCCCACTGCTCATGCACCTCCAATCGAGAGCAGGCATGCTCCTTCTTCCACTCTTGTATCGCTGCCACCCTCTACTTCAAGAAGGTTGAAAGAAGAATTGCCTCCGCCTTTAGATGACCGACTTATACCTAGAAGGTATCTTCCCTCTACTCATTTGCCTTCTTCTCAAGACCACCATCTTGGCCCTCCCGGTGCAAGGTATATTCTTCCTTCAAGCGACCCTCATCACTTAGTAGCACATTATGGACACCTCCAGCCTTCTGGAGCCCAGCCTCGCTACCCCAACATTCAAGCAGAAATTTCACGTGGTTATCCAGAGCATCAACTTCGTTCTGACGGGTATGTAATATTTCATTATCAACTCATCTGAAATTGAATTTGTATCTGCACCATGGTGCAGAATCATACACTTCCATTGCTAGCTACTTTAGTTTGTCATGTTGAATGCTGAGTTATTGTACTTGCATAATGACATGATATCATGATTTGTCAAATGGGGATTTGTACGCAGGGTCTTCATTTTCGAGCACATTCGCTCAAAATTCCTCAGCTTAATATGTATATGCATCAAATGGCCTACTTTTGAATGGTCCAGTATAAAAAGTTTTAACTATACCTTTGATTAAATTCTCTCCCCATCAAATCTCCACCAAGAAACCAGGACACTGATGATCATCAAAATAGAATAAAAACAAGGACATGATTTACATGTATTTTGAATAAAAGGGTAAACTCTTACACACACACTCTCTAAGTACAAAATATGGGGGGCCCCGAAGTAATTTAGGTCCTGACAATTTTTGTTTTATGAATGTGAAATTAGGGGAATGCTATATTGTTAACCGGAAAATAATTTTTTGTCACTAGTGATGTTTAACCAAAAAAAAATCTTTCATCACCTACTTCAAAATATAGTTTTTCAATATGCAACCATTTATTTGCCATCAAATTGATTGATGTATATATACTATTAATAAGTTAAGCTCTATAAATGAAGTAAAATCCTCATAATCACCAACCCATGGCTTGTTTAAATAATAATTCAATAATGAAATTTCATTTGTTTTACTAATCATGGGACTCAAATACTTCAGGATCCTAAACACTTGCTTGCTTTGTTAAATTGTGGAGCCCTGCCTTGATTACCCCTAATCGTTGTCTGATATCCTTATAATCTTAAGATTTGAAGCCAGTTTCAAATTGAATCTCTCCATTTACATCCATTTTGAAATAAAAAATACCAAGATATTTACTTGAACCGACGATTCAAATTCTTCCGTTATCGATAAAAAATAAAGATGAAACGTAGGCGAGAGGAACGTTTAAGGTTTAAATGTAGAAACTGTGGCACGGAACTCAATTTCAAATATATAAATCATAACCACGGAAAGTAAATTCGATGCTTTTACCCAGTCATGTCATTTAATAATCTATAGAGAGCAAAAAAATAGCGAACAAGTATGTATGCAATGCATATCAAAATTTAAATCCTAAGAATCTACGATTTACGATTTAAATTCAATTTAGATTTGAAATTTGAAATTTACAAGACACAATTTGAATCCCGCATGATCTCATAAGATCAACAACCATGTTTGCTAAACTGCATTTTGTTCATCAGCCTTGCTTACAGGGCACCAGTGAGCGACCCAAATGCAAGTGGTCAGTCAAGGGATCACTACCTGTCTCTAGTGCGAAGAGAAAGCGGCAGTACCGTACAAGTAGCAGCAGACGATGAGGTGTATCAGCCTAAGCTTCTAACTGTTGATTCTAATTCGTTTCATCAACCCCCGCTTCCTCCTGGTGCTTACATTCACGCCCCGCCGCAGCAGAATCCTCCTAGAAACGTCCCGGTTTCTGCTCGCTATTCTTTTGAAGGCACCGCTCCATACTCTGCTCGCTATTCTTTTGAAGGCACCGCTCCATATCGAAGATAATTTTTTTGTTTTGTTTTACATCATGTAGTTGTAATATGTGGTTGAATGCGAGTTCTTGTTTAATTCTTGTTTAATTATGTATTGCCTACCATGTTCTGCCATTTTAGCGTCTCTTTATATTTAACTTTGTTGGAACCGTTGAGTTTAAATCTCTTTCAGACATTTTCAGCTTTGCCTTCGGTGTTCATTGGTGGATACTCGACTCGTTTTAATTATAAATGCTTGTTTAAACATGCTTCGTTAATGTTGTACCTTGTCATTTGTGTTGCTCAATCAATAGCACTAGTTTTGAGTTTCCTACATGTTTAAAGATCTTGTTCAGCGAATAAACCTTTGTAGATGAGGGAAGCATGGCTCTACCGTGCAAAAAAGTTTTGTGATTGGACAAACTTTGTACACATAATCTATTTTTCTCACATGGTACCATACAAAAAATTTCAGATTCATTTTGTAAATCATGTTACTTTTGACTTGGGCAAAGTAGAAGATGAGAAGATATTAATCAATGACACGTCATAGCTCAAGATTCCGACCAGAATATCAAGATAAAGTTCCGATCGAACTTGTTAATGCGATAAGTACGATCACTTGACTGTGGTTATTATGTAGGAAAATGATAATAGAAAAATCGGCCTCCTCTCTTTATATGTTTACTTGCTTATTTATACTGTCCAAAATCAGTTATTCATATCATATTTTTCAGAGAAAATAGTTGTTATCATGATAAAAAAAGTGGAGATTGTGATTTGGGCTTGGTCAACATTGAGTTCATGCCATGGAAATCTAAATGATAACGATTGAAGATGATGATCCTAATGTTCGTTTTTTATTTGCGTTCGTTGTTCTTCACGATAGTTATTGTTTGTCGTTGTTTTCTTCCATTCTGTGTCTTTTGTTCATTTGTAATTTTTTTAGCCTTAAGTCAACAAATGAATTCACCACCGAATATTGTATCACTTCAAATGACCAGATCGAGTGAAATTTGTCCTTAAAGCTTGTTGATTTATATGAAGGAAGCCGACTTTTAAAAGTCATGACTGTTCATGAATAACTTATATTTCAATCGACCAAATGTTGCAACTTTGAAAATACCATCTTCCTTTGTCGAACCATCAAAAGTCGCTTGATTAGTAATATTGGTCATATAACTCCACTAGTATAAATAGACTTGATTGTTTCATCATAAAACATATCTCCATTGGTATAAATAGACTTGATTGTTTCATCATAGAGCCCAAGTTCTTTTGCACAAGTTTCATACAAATTTATAGAACAAACTAAACAAAAAGAATTGGCGGCTGGGATTCATCATCCCTAGCTATTTTATCTTAAAATCTTGATTTCTTCTTCGATTTTCTTCTTATTTTCAAATTAATTTCTTTTCTCAATCTCGTACAAATGGAAAGGGCGGTGATGGTGGAGCAAAGGACGATGAGGGATGGGTGGAAGGGGTACAACAAAATGAGAAAATAGTGGATCTGGCCAATCTGGAGCAATAAAGATAATCTAGGGACCAACAAACAGAGATTCACTAAGAATTTTCACACGCAAGGAGGAGGGGATGTGCCGAGTTGAAAACAAATTGCTAGGACAGTGCAATATACCCCAGAAGAAGAGAGTGAGGGGATGAGTAAAATATTTCGCAGATAAACAAATAAACAATGCGAAAAAGTAAAATGCAAAAAGCAAAGAATACAGATTATTTAGCTTCGACCACTAATCCATTAGTGTCCAGTGCCCCACCAGAAGATGCGAAAGGTTACTACAATAATTATATATTCAAACTTTTACAACACATTAAACTTACACTCCTTACCAATCTGAATATATTAGTCATGTAACGATCTGGAATTTCACCACATTAATTTTTAAATATTTAATTAATTTTAAATATTCAAATAGTAGGTTTTATAATAAAAAATAAAAACATTTTTAAATAATAAATATTAAAGATAAAATACTTTTCAAATTTAGTTTACAAAAATTTTAGTTCGATGAAAAACAGAAAATGTGACTGGAAACCGTTTTCCGAATTTTCGACGTTTCATCGTATAAAAGTTATTTGAAATATTGTGCACACTTTCTTATATATATATATATATATATATATATGCACACATAGACTAATTATATAATATGGGTTAAGATAGTATAGTTAAGTTTAATTAAGTTAATTAACTTAAGATAATGATGATGTGACACTTTGACAACTAAATAAAAAAATAAATAGAAAATAGTCACACCAGGGGAGGCAAGATTTGACATTTTGGAAACTATGTATATATATACATGTCTCCATATTCTCATGTCTTCTCTTTAGCATACATTAAGTACACATTTGTATGACCTGGTGATGCGACTTTAAGACATGATATGTTTATATTAATTAATACAAAGATAGTTTAGTAATTCAATTATTTTTCAATGCCTATAAACACCCTATCCACTTATTCATTTTTTTTCACTTACTTCATTTTCTTTACTTTCCATTTCTACCCCTTTATATCTTCATACATCCATTCATGGCCATCCATGCATTTCTAGATTAAAAATTAGTCCATCCACTTAAAACTAGTCTAAAACTTCCATACTTCACTTCCAAAATCAATCTACACAAATATGAACTCCACATCTCCTTGGAACCACTTAGGCCAAGCCCACAGTGCCATGACCAAACCCAAATCAGCCCATCCAAGGTCCAAAAGTCCGAGCTTTGGTGAAGTGAAGATGGTTCGAGTGTTAGGCTAGCGGTTGTAGCAATTCGATTTCTTTTGGCAGCGACTATGTGAGTAAAGCTCACTCCTTTATGTAAAGTTTAAAACTTAATCGTCGATAATAATTTTTGTTTGATTATTGCTTGGAAAGTAAAGTGCTTGTGTTTCTATGTACTTGTTTATATGTTATTCCATAATACGACAATACATTGTTAGTATTGATGATGTTTGGCTCGGAATTGTTTAAATACTCCTTAGTGATTCGGCCATAACTTAGATTTCTTTAAAGTTTTGGAAAGCTAATTCAAAGGACTACCATTTTCAAGTTTATGATATTTTTAATTTCGAACATCTCAATCACTGAAATTGAGGTGCAAATTTGATTAAGTTAGTTAACATGTAGTATGCTAAATGTAAAATTAGTAGCTAAAATCAATCATTAGTAAGTAAATGCTTTCTACTTATTGTTTCATATTTAATCACCTTGTATATATATTCATACCCTTTCTACCTAATGTTTGGTTGAATGACAATATCATAAACTTGTTCTCCGAACTGCCCATATAGCGATAGTCGCTACATCGACACTTAAGCAAAATCACATTTTATCGAAAACCGTTTGGTTTCATCTTTGTGCTTGGAATTGTTTTACAAGTTAAGCAAGATTTTGGTTAAAGATTCTTTAAAAAGTAATTAACCAATTTAATAATGATTATCTAATTTAATAATTGCTTAATCAGTAAAAATTAAGGTTAACTAATTTCTTAGTTAATGACGTGTTTTAAATTTGACCAATTACCTGGTTAATGATTGTTTAATTAATAATCATTTTATTTAATGATGTTTGAAGATAACTAATAATCAATAATGATGAATTAAAGTTAATTAATCAATTTGCAAATAATGCTTTTAAATTAATAAATCTTTTTAATAAATGATTTTTAAAATTTATCAACTTGTTTAGCCTCTAATTAATCTTTTCTTTATTGATGTTGTAGGATCGATTTCACCCTAGAGGGGGGGGGGGGTTGAATATGGTGATAGTATAAATTATAAAAATTAATTGAGAAAGCTTATAAAATTATTTCAACACAGATTACAGATTAATAGCAGCACAGAAAAATAGCAGAATAATAAATGCAGAAATAGAACGACACAGAATTTACCCAGCTTCGGCAAAACCCTGCCTACGTGCTGCCCCCAAGGTTTCTACTAGAAATTAGATAGTCAGACGCTTACACACGTAAACTCGCGACACCCGCTATCGACTAAACCAAACTCTACGCTCAAAACCCTGCCACAACTCAGCCACTGAGTTGCGAATTCTCAAGCTACGCCACGTAGCTTGTCCCCTAGTCACACGACTAGTAAATACAACGGTTTAAAAATAAAATTACAAATTAAAAACAATTTAAAATAAAATAGCCCTAATTTAAAATAAAAAAGCCCTTATATAATATAAAACAGAGAAAAATAAGCCGGCCCCTTTAATCAATTTGGCCCGTCTCCTTTTGTTTGCTTCTTCGTTTATGGTGGCCGTTCCTCTTTGCAACTTAATTAGGGCTTCGTCCCTTCGATCCCGTGCTCTTAAATTAGGGCTTTCAAATTGAAGTCGCCGCTTTTGATTAGCTCGTTTCTCTGGTTAGCTCTCGGCTCTTCAATTTGGATCGAGTTCGTCTATGATTTCGGTATGTACTTTTTTTCTTTTGCTTTGCTCGTTTGATGCTTACTTGAACTCGATGGAAATATGCCGATGATGATTATAGGGTTTTTATATGGGTTCGTAACCCTTGTTTTGCGTTCGTCTGATTTCTTCAACACTATGCTTTCGGCCATTCGATTTTTGTTGAACGTTGATGATTTATTTGACTTAATCAAATTCGTATATTTCACGTTACTTGATGGTCACGGTGTTGATTCAATTTCGTGATGACCACGGCTTGATCGTTTCTGACTTTGACTTCGGTCACTTTTTTTTGATTTCATGAATTTAATGGTCGGCTTCGACTCTGGCCTTGATAAAATTGATTTGCTATTGCCTGTAAGAATTTGTTCGATATTGATTGCTTGGTTTACTGGTGCATGTTGCTGCTGTGTTGCCATATTGATGCCTGTTCGGTCTTGTTCCTTCACTTTACTTGAGCAGTTAGCATTGAAACTGTATGATTCATTTTGTATGTTGTACTGTGAAGCATCTTGATCATTATATATTGATACTTGTGCATTTGCATTCTTGCTTTCATATGCATTGAGCTCTTATCCTTAGTTGTTCATCTGTGCACATTGTAGCCTTGGTCAAAAACTGGTCACTAACCCATGTATATTTGATGTTGTCATTGTGTGTTGGTGGTCGACACACTTCAAGTAGTTTTCATGTAGCTTGTTCTCTGATTTATTTGGTATGCTGTTTCGAACCATGTTCGTTGTGGCACTGAACTCGGTTTTGCTTCATGATGTACTTTAGTCCGATGCCCGTGTCACTTGTACATTGCTGCTTTACATCTTGTAGTTTGCTTTGGTGCACTGTTTTGGTTTTTTCTGTTTGCATGCTTGAAGTCATTTGATCTTGATTACTTGTTTGAGTCTGGTATCTTGATTCACTTGTTTGCTCATGAACATATGATGGCATTGTTCATCATTGTGTATTGACTGAGTCTTGTGGATGCTGTCTTGATTTGTAACTGCTGTGTCTTTGATGTTGTACACTGTCATGTACACTTGTGTTCGTTGAGTCACTGTACCGTTGAGGCTGATATATTGGTTCGGTCTGCATATTTATGAGTTGTTCAGTGCACTGTTGAGCTTCTGACCTTGATATCATGGTGTACATGTGAGTTGTATTTCATTTGCGGCCTTGACTTTTGTTGATGCATTGAGTTGAGTAGTGACTTGACCTTTGCATTTTGTTTATTTTTCTAATTTTCACCTGAGTTGAATCCGGCTTGGATTTGACCTTGTGCTGAATGACATTGTTTTATTGCACTTGAGTTGAATCCTGTATTTGGGTTTGACCTGTGCTCACTTGTCCCTGTAAATCGATCAAGTGTATATTTCGGTGTGCACGGCCTTGTGGCATATACAGTGATACACTGTGTATGTCACAAGCTGTTCGTGTATGATGAATTCAAATTTAAATGATGACGAACAACCCAAATAACTGAGACAAATATTATTTTCAAAAGTTCATATTTTATTTTATATTGCAAAAATATTTCTTTTTCAATTTTACCGCGTTAGTGAATATTTTTGCAGATTGCTTAGATGCTGGATACTAACTGGAATGAAGTTGAAGATAAAATACGAATTGAGTGAATGAGTGATGTGTAGTGAGGTTAAATGTAAATATGAAATTGTGATGTATTTGTAATCAAAATTGTATATGTATAGTGAGAGCTTGAATTTGTACTATTCAAAATTGTAATAAATATTTATTTGAATAAAATTTCTATTTGAATTCAAATTCTGTGTTATTTAATTTTATTCAACAAATATTTATTTAATCTATGAAAAATAAATTAGTACATTAACAAATACATTTAAACAAATGTATATATGTTTATTATCATCAAACAAAAATCATATAAGCACATATTTAACAGATGTTTATAATTGATAAATCGTTTTTGAATAGTTAGAATTAATTAATTAATTAATTTAATTATTTATATTTAAATTTATTAATTAATTGAATTAATGATGTTTTAAAGTTAATTTACCTTTTTAATTGAAGGTTAGTGGAATTAATTAATCAACTTAATTTATGAAGTTTCGAAGTGAATTTATCAAAGTAACAAGGATGTTTTGACTTCATTATTCATTTAGAGAATGATAATTAATTAATTATTAATTTAATTAATTATATTTTACTAATTAATTGAATAATAGGTTTAACTGTGGTTTACCCTTTTTATTATTTAAAGAAATTTGAAGTTCAAAAATAAAATTATGTGATGAAGTTTAAAGTTAATTAATCAATGTAATAAGGATTTGTTCAAAGTTATTAAATCCTTTTTAAATTAACGTTTTAGTGTCAGTAAACTGTATAAGCAAAGTGTTTTGAAGATAATACTTATAATGTGAGGCCAAGCACGAATTCGGTTTTTAAAGTAGAAAACAAAAGTTTGATTCGTTTATGGAAATGAATTAATTTCCATAAAGCGATTCACTTATACGAGATTGATTTATTTGTATACTTAGCACTAAACATCGAAGAAGTAGACTTGTCGCAATTTTGAAAGTTAAGAATAACCGTGAGACATGATTTTAAGGTAACACTACCTTAACTTGTCCGGTATTATTGTTAACCAAGAAATAATACAAGTTTGAATTCGATGAGTGGTGATAAGTATACAAGACTTAATTGCCATATACGATCGTTTTATTTCCTCGATAGTTGGTTTTTCAGCTATCGGTTACTTCAGTTCTTTTATTATCGTCATTTTAAGACGATTTTCTGCTCTTTTGAGCTTTGTTATCCTTTATCGTAAATGACTAAACCAAAAGCGCGAGAGGAAGCCAAACTATGTGGAGCTGCTTCCATTAGGGTATTTTCACATCCCATCTAGATTTTTGTGTACCATCACATGAAAAATGATTAAGATTTAGATGTAAAATATTCGGATACTCGGTAAGGTTAGTAGGGTCTAGCTTGGTTTTGTCTGTGAAGTGTCACAGAGTAAATGAGCTTCTTAGAAGTATATTACTAGAGTTATACTTCAAGGGGGGTGCACCTTCCTATTCATTGTCGGAAAATTTTCCTTTTCTTATGTGATTCGAGCCTTCGAATTGTTTTTCTATAATTGCAACGAGAAGAGTCAATCACACTTCATGATGTTTAATTATAGTTTTTGTCCATTTTATCAAGTTTGTATTGTTATCTTGTTTTATCCATTCTGTCCAGTTTGGATTTTCTTCAGATAATTTCCATTCTTTCAAGTATGGATCTTTATTTTTGCCCATCATCTATGTTTGGATTTGTTTCCTATTGTTCTTTTCCGTTCTTATGTTTGGTTGTTGTTTATATGGGAGAAAACCCAATTCGTGTTAGTGGCGTGGTCGCACATATTATTGTTAAATAAATTTCCTTTTGTTCCAAAGTTTTACTCATACCAGACATTTTGTCTGATCCGAGTTGTTTGCTTTCGCTAAACTCTCGGGTACTCAATTATATTTGGGTAGCCCGAGAATAGCAGGTTTTCTTTGGAGCTCTTTGAAGAGGGTGATTGAGCAGGCGGCTCTTTAGTTATCTAGTTATTTATTTTTGTTGTATGATTATGTTGGTATATTTGGTATCTGATAAAAAACTTAAAGTCATAATGTATAGCTGCAAATCTATTAGATATAGTACTTTTGTTTAACTCTGATAGCTCCATGTAAGGTGTAACCTTTTATACTATATCATTTTGTATTATATATAACCATTCCATTGTGAGGTATTTCTATTCTGTCTTGTTCTATTCTTTATTTTACCCCAAAACTACTTATCTTTCGGATGCTTAGGTAACGGCACACAAATACCGAGGATGTATTAAGTGTCGTTCCCAAGGGTCAGAAAGGTGAGTCGTCACAAATCATATGCCTAGTAACCCTACTTAAACTCAATATTTTGAGATTAGAATCTTTGAACTGCAACTACACCATGTAGAAGAGCTGGAGAATTTATAGTTCAAAAAAAAAAAACAAAAAAAAGGTCAAAATTAGATTTGAAACAAATAAAAAACACTCCCCTCCTTATCCTTTTCATGTGATGTCCACTCCCATTATATTTCACCTCAACCCTCCTTTTTATTATTTCTTCTTCAATTTGAAATCTATGCTCCTAAAATCTTTCGACTTCAGCCACTAAAAGCTCGACGTCGAAAAAAACTTCATCCACAGACCAAAAAAACTCGTCGAATAGTCGTCGCTGCCACTTGAAGAGTGGTCACTGTTAGTTAAATTGAGATGAGTGATCGAATTCTTGAAGTCTATTGTATTGTCGCTTGTCCACACTCTCGTCAAGATTAATCTGCGATGCTGTTTAGAGATGAACGAGCTTTTGCCTAAAATTGTTGTCGTCGCCTCTGCCCTCTCTTTTGCGTGCCTGGTTTAGTCTGTGTTTTGAGATGTCGATGCAGTGGATTTTGATGCTTGGATTTACTCGAAGTCAGTAGATGCCGGATGCTTTTTAACAGAGTTGCACATCATACTATTGAGTTTATGGATCTAGAAAATCCCGCGTCAAGATCTGAAAATCGAGATTTGTATTTCTGGTGTTGTTTTAGAACTATCACTAACCGGATATAGTTCAGGTGAATTAGAAGAGGTTGTGTGGATATGATTTTGAACACTGAAGCTTGTTATTGATTATGTCTATTAAGATAGCAACGTCTAGTACTTTGCCCTGTTGGGTTTTTATTGTGAAAAATGTGGTTGGTACACTTGGTTATGTTGGTGCATATTCCTTGATTTCTGGTGAAGTGGAACAGCAGTGGTAAAAACAAATATGTATAGACCGCTCCAAGGCACGTCGATGACACGTCCCTTAAAACGTTATTTGCCATCACCATGCGTTTAACTAAACAAACGAGTGCTGTGAATTAAGGCAAATCGCCTTTAAAGATACAATGGAACCGAGATGATTATTCTCTTTAACCATTATGATAGCACTGTCGAAATCATGTCAAACTATCTTCTAAATTGACTACAGTGATAAGAGTACCAAATTCGCGATCTACAGTATCACAAACCTGAAAGTTTTGAAACAAACAAAAGAGAAGAAGAGCATGAGAAACCTGCATTTGCAACGCTTTTTAGGTATTTTTGATTTCTAGAAGAAGAAAGTATTTTGAAATACCTTTCAGGCGTTGCAAATCTCAGGGAGAAAAGTGATCTGAAATACTTTCCAGGTGTTGCTGTTAATAGTTGTGAAGAGAGGTGTCTTTTCGTTTGAAATGTCACGTCTTCTACTAAACGATGCTTCCTTTCGTTTGAATTTTCAAACGTCCTGCCATTTCAACAGTCGTGTTTTCCGCCTTTTAATTTGATTTCTGGATTTATTAACGGGTTAAGATCTAGTCCGTTTTAACTAGAATAATTCTGTCCAAAAATACAGTTTGGACCCAAAACCAAACTCAATCCGGTCGGTCGGACGGATGACGGCGGCATGCGCATGTGTGGCTGTGATGCATGGCCTCTCTTCTCACAAAAGAGCAAGCATTTGGTACCCGAATGGCCCAAACTTCCCTTGAGGAACCTATATTTAAACAAATATAGTTCCTATAATTCTAGAATGTGAGACTATCCCCAATCCCTCTTCATCTTCTCTTTCTCTTCTTCTTATTTTAAGAACAAAATAGCTCACATAAAATATTTTATAAAAATTTCACTAACAATCCTCCACCAAATTTAATAAAATATTTCTTGTCATAAATTGTTGGAAAATTTGTACACAAATATAGATGTCTTGTGGACTTGAATCTATACATAGTGATAACCTATCAGAGCATGCTAGGATGAAGTGGTTGACTAAGCATTGAACCAACGATCCTATGCGACATACCCAATGTGTTTCACACGCTCGTTTTCTTTTCTTCAGATAGTTCATAAGCCGACAGGTGGATTGGCCTTGTGTCTACATCTTGGTTTCATGAAATGCCCTTAGAGACTTAAGCCATAGTTTTGCAGAAGGCGATACCACCTTCATGCATTCATATAGGTAGGTTTATTTCAAGTGCTATATAACTATACACTTTAATGTATTCTATCATAAACCTATTAAGTACTAAGTAGTACAACCTCGACCATATCATTATAGGTACCGAGAACTCTTCTTGGAATGGATATAATATTAGTTGTTCAGACTAATATTATGGTGCTTCAAATCATATCGTATAATGTACTTTTGCTCATTGAACTCAAGATAATGAATTTCATTATGTTGAGTTGAGTTTCCAACATTGATGTTTCTATATTGGCTTTAAACCTAGTCCTTTTGATGTTTTCAACACCAAATCTCTTGCAAGTCCTTTTGTAAATGGATCAGCCACATTTTTGCTAAACCTCACAAAATCAATGATGATTGCCCCATCAGCGAGCATTTTCCTCACTGCACTGTGACTTACGCCAATATTCCTAGATTTTCCATTATATACCTGGCTATATGCTCTTGGCAGTGTTGCCTGACTATCATAATGCACTAATACCGGAGGCACTGGTTTTGGCCATACAGAAATTTCTAACAGCAAATTTCTTAACCATTCTGCTTCTTTACTATAAGAAGCCAGTGCTATAAATTCAGTAGCCAAGGTAAAATCTACAATACAAGTTTGTTTCTTTGAGGCCCATAATATTGCTCCCCCACCAAGAATGAGTATCGATTCGCTAGTTGATTTATCACTATTCTCTCTTCTAGTGTTTTAACTAGCCTCCATGTATCCTTCTACTACATTTGGATACTCACTGTATAACATACCATAGTCCATGATTCCTTTAAACATTTTAAAATTCTTTATACAACTAACTAGTGAATATGACTAGGATCACTGGTATATCTACTCATTTTGCCGACAACATAGGTAATATCAGGTCTTATGCATGTCATGACATACATTAGACTATCGATAACTATAGCGTATTTTAGTTGATCTTTTGATCTACCACTATTGGAATATAGTTGCATATTTGGGTCAAATGGGGCGCTTACCGGTTTGCAATCAAATTGATTAGACCTTTTAGAATCTTCTCTATGTAATAAGACTAGGCAATGATCAACTCTTTTGCTGTTTTTATGATTGTTATTCCTAGAATCACTTCATCTTCAACCATATTTTTCGTGTCAAAACATTAAGACAGAAATCTTTTTGTTTCTTCAATACTCATGATATCGGTCCCAAATATCAACATATCATCAACATAAAGGCATATAATTACACTTGTACCAGCACGAAACTTGTTATAAACACATTTATCTGATTCTCAAATCCTAAAACCACTTGATACTATGGTTTTATCAAATTTCTTATGACACTGTTTTAGCGCTTGTTTAAGGCCATAAAGTAATTTAATAAGCTTACATACTTTATGTTCTTTTCCAGGCATGACAAAACCTTCTGGTTGAGACACATGTATCTCCTTATTAAGTTCTTCATTTAAGAATGTAGTCTTGATATCCGTTTGATGAATTTTAAATTTATAAATAGATGCCAATGCAATTAATGTCCTAATTATTTAAATTCTAGAACATGTGAATATGTACCAAAATAACCCATTCCTTCTTTTTAGGTATATCCCTTAGCAACTAATCTAGCCTTAAATTTTTCTGTCGTACCATCTGCTCTTAATTTCTTCTTATAAATACACTTCCATCCTATTGGTTTAGAACTGGGAGGTAAGTATACTACTTTCCATGTTTGATCACCCATAATAGAATCCATTTCGTCACTTCTGGCTTCTTGCCGAAAAGATGAATCTTGAGACTTTATAGCCTAGTATATGTTAAAGGATCGGAATCTATGATTGGTTAAAGCATCACTTGATGTCTAATGCCATCTCTTGATCCTTCAATCAAATAGGTGATAAAATCAGGTCTGAATGACTTTTCAGTTCTTATTCTTTTACTTCTCCTAATAGTTTCACCAGTTTCGTCATTATTTTCTTGAGTGTTCTCCAATTAGCGAATAGTTTCAGTGGCCTCCACCATTTCACGAATAAGTGTATTAACCTCCACCGTTTCTCCAATAGATGGATTGGATGATATAGACGTGAATTTATTTTCATAGAATGCCGAAACTCTAAATTACATTATCGTGTTTACCTCAATCGAATTATTAGGTTCTATTACTAGAAACCAATAGCACTTGCTGTGTTGAGCATATCCTAAGAAACTACACTTAGTGCCCTTTTTTCCTAATTTCTCGATTTTTGGTTCAGGTGATCGAACAATAGCTGACAGCCCCAAACTCAATAATAATCAAGATTGGTTTGCATTTCTTTCAAAGTCCATAAGGTGTAACTTTGGTCTTTTTATAAGGTATTCTGTTTAATATGTAAGATGCGGTAAGTAATGCCTCACCCTAGAAACTAGCATTGAGACTAGAATTGCATAACATAACATTAACCATTTCAGTAAGGGTCTTATTTTTACATTTTGCTGCTCCATTTTTTTATGGAGTATAAGCTATAGATGTCTCATGTATAATTCCTATAGATTCACAAAATGCAGAAAAATGATATTCACCTCCCTTATCAGAAGGATCTTAATTTCAACATCGCATTGGTTTTTTACTTTAGTCTTATAGGTCAAAAATGAACTTAATACTTCATCCTTAGTATGCATTAGATAAACATAACAGTATTTTGAATAGTCATTTATAAATGTGACAAAATATTTCTTTCCTCCTCCAGTAGGAGTACTATGCATTTCACAAACATCATTATGAATTAATTGTTACAAATTAGTGGTACTAACAAATTTCAATGGAAAAAAAATTCTATTTATTTTAGTTAATAAGCATATCCTACATTTATCATCAAATTTATTATCATATTTAATGAAATCATATCATACACATTTCTAATATTAACTTGTCCTAATCTACTATGCCATAAAGATAAGGAGTCAATAATATAAACATAAGCAACCATTTTATAATATTCAGTTTGATCATTACATCACATATGTACCCTTTTCCAACAAATATTCCACCTTTGGTCAACACATATTTACCAGACTCAAAGACTTGTTTGAAGCCAAACTTATTTAATAGACTACCAGAACAAGGTTCTTTCTAACCTCAGGTACATAATATACATCATTTAATATCATAATTTTCGCAGATGTGAACTCCAAGTCTATTGTTCCCTTCCCCTTGACCACTGCTTTCGCCGAGTTTCCCATATAGAGACCATTTTCATCCTCAAACAGTTCAAGTTTCTTGAATAGAATCTTGTCGTTTTAGATATGTTTAGCAGCACCAGAGTCGATCCACCAAGAATCCTCTCGTTCAATTATGTTGATTTCAGAGATTACGGCTACTAAATTTTCTTTTGTTGATTGTTGTTTCTTTTTAAGGAAACGACAATCTCTTTTAAAAGTGACCAAGTTTTCCACAATTGTAGCATCCATTCACTTTCTTGGCCTTCTTGTTATCGAAAATTTTCTTATTCTAAAATTTCCTCTTTTGATTAAAATTGTTCTCTAATGTTTTATTTTCCTCTTTTTCCTCCACCACATGGATCTTAGATGGAAACACTGATGGTTTAGTGATTTCGTTCTGCCTAAGTTGTTCTTTCACTTGCAAATACAGAGCAAGATTATCCAAACTCCTATCCTCCTCCTTATGTTTAAGAATTTTTCGTTGATCTTTCCAAGAAGGGGGAAGCTTGTCTATTATGGTTGAGACTTTTATCTCCTTGTCCATAATCATATTATGCTAGTTTAATTGGTTTAGGATATGCATAATATCATTGAATTGCTCTATTATTGGCGTAGTATCAATCATTTTATAATTAAAAAATTTAGTAGCAAAAAATTTCTTACTTATTGCGTCCTTTATTAGATACTTACTCTCCACCGAACCCTAGACTTCTTTAGCAGTTAATTTACTGTAGTACATATGGAACAGAGTATCTGTCATTACATTGTACATGTACCCCTTGCATATGTAATCATATTGTTCCCATTTTAGTCTTAACCATGCTTGCGCAATAGTCTCGTTTTGTTTCATCTGGCTTTGGTGTCATAAGAATATAAACCACTTTTAGTCCAACCAACAGGAAATGCGTCTTCTTCTTCTTTTGCCAACGCATGAAATTAATACCATTGGACTTTTCCAATTTGGTGAAATCAAAAGTGAACTCTCTCAAACTGTATGGTGTCATTGTCAGATAATATCTTAAGATTGTTGGTGCATGTTCCTGGATTTCCGATGAAGTGGCACAGTAGTGGTAAAAAAAATCTATAGAGATCGCTCCAAGGCACGTTGATGATGCTTTCCTTAAGACGTTATTTGCCCTCACAACTCGTTTAAACAAACAAATGAGTGCTATGAATTAAGAAAAATCGTCTTCCAAGATACAATGGAACCGAAATGATTATTTTCTCAATTGATTACGATAGCACTGTCGAAATCAATTCAAACTATCTTTTGAGTTGACTGCATTGATTAGAGTATCGAGCTTGTGATCTACAGTATCACAAACTTGAAGTAGTTTTAAAAGAAATAAAATACAAGAGAATGGGAAACTCGAATTTACAATGCTTTTTAGGCATTTTTGTTTTCTAGAAGAAGAAATTGTTTTGAAACACTTTTCAGATGTTGCAAATTTCAGGGAGAAAAAAGTGATCAAAAACAGTTTTCAGCTGTTGCTATGTATAGTTGTGAAGAGAGGTCTCTTTTCATTTGAAACGTCGCGCCTTCTACCTAGCGATGCTTTCTTTCGTTTGAATTTTCAAACATACTTCCATTTCAAATGTCGCATTTCTCGCCTTTAAATTTGAATTCTAGGTTTTTTATCAGGTTTATATTTGGCCCATTTTAACTAGAATAATTCTATCTAAAAACATAGTTTGGACCCAAACCCAAACCCGACCTGGTCCAGTCGGTCGGATGGACGGCGCTGATGCACGCGTGTGTGGTTGTGATGCATGACCTACCTCCTCACAAATGAGCAAGCATTCGGTGTCAAGGGGCCCGACCTTCCTTAAGGAACTTATATTTAAACAAACATAGTTCCTATGATTCTAGGATGTAGGACTATCCTCAATCTCTCTTCGTCTTCTCTTTCTCTTCTTCTTATTTTAAAAAAAAAATAACTCACAAAAATATTTTATAAAAAAATTCACTAATAGGTTATAGGTTTGGTTCTAGATAGGTGCACTTATGTTCATTTGGATCTGATAGTTGCAATAGCTTCAGTTTTTGGTTGATAAGTTGTTGGTTACAAGTTGTGTCATTGTTGATTATTGATGATGCGTGCACGACTGTTGTGATGGAATGACTAAAAATTGTTTTGCCTAGCTTACCGATGCAGGCTTTGTAAACTGTTTTTTTATTGGTCGAAACTTTGAATCATTGTAGGCTTGAGACTGTAATGTTGGCTAAAGTTGATGATGTTGGTAGTAGATGAGATGGTGCAGTTGTTGATGATTTTATTTGATATTGGCATGATAAACCTGAGACATTATTACGGTTGATAAGACAATGAATGCTTGCTTCGAAGAGACAATTTGTGTGATCCAACCGTTGAATTTTGACATGTATTGAGAAGTTTTGGCTTGAAAAGAAATAGTATTGTATCCTATAAAAAATACAAAGCAGAGAACCTATACTTTATGCATACCTTACTTTCTAAAGATATGCTTGATAGCCTCTAGACGCATTCTAGTGATAAATTTTGCCCGTTGGCGATCATGTCTTGGACGCATTAGACTTGTCTAAAGTGGTCCCCACAAAATGCACCGTTTGAGTCAACCATTAAAAAAATCAACGGTTGGCGTCTGACATGTCATATGCCACCATCTTTTCCCAATGATTGGTTTAGCTTCCTATATAAATTCCGTCTATCTCTTCTTCTCCTCTACCATATTTCCATTCTTCATACACCAATTTGAAAATTCAATGTTTTTTTCGATTCAACATTATGTTTTTTTTAAGGTAATTTGTTTCATATTTATGCTTTTCGTATTAATATCCACTTCCTCTATTTTTCATGAATTTTTTTGATTAATTTTTCATAGATGTCGATAATGAGTCTTCCAGTTCTACCCTCAACAACATAGACTGGACTGAGGAATGGATGTTAGCATTTATCGACATTTGTTACGAACTCATCACAACTCAAAAGTATTAGTTTGGCTATCGGTACTGCAATATCATTGTTGTCTTCAATACACGAATGAACATTAGTTACAATGGTAGTCAGATAAAAAAAAGTTTGACAACTTAAAGCGAGAATGGAACCATCGAATGCGCTGTTGCAGATTGTAGGCGGGTTCCGCAACATGGAGAAGGGCTCCACTAGAGGAACTAATAAGCGGTAAGACTTGGTATCTAGTAGGTACATGAAATACAAAGTGTTTGCCTCCAAAGTTCAAGGAGTTGAATGTGATATTTGAAGGCTGCACTTCAACCTATAAGTTCGAGATTTCGAAGGCTTCATCTATCAATGCCCCATTTGACACCCAGATGTACGCCGACTTTCCATTGGAAATACTGCATAGATCAACACTTGTACTACCCGAGCATCTATGCAGCTACATTGTTCAACTGCTACTTCATCTCATAAACATCATCCAAGTGGAGCTTCGTATTTTAAGGATAAGAAGATAGAGAGTAGTTATATTTATGGATGTGCGATAGGAGGTTGACCTATTTTTCGAATGGAAAATCACGTATATTCCATCCAACAATTAGTCACACCACACAAATGTCTATGTATTGAAGCCCAATGAGCTTAGATGACTTATTAACTATCTTGTAGCGAAATTTAAGAGAGATATTTATATTTTACTTGTATTTCTGACTACTAGTATATAACAAAAATTACTCGTTATTTACTGCATTTTTTTAGCATTTTGTAATTTATAAATAAAATAAATTTATTTAACTGTATTAATTAAAAAATAAAACAACAACAAAAATAATTATTTATAAATAAACAATTAAATGCCTCTTTCAGAATTCTCATTTTGTATACATGAATGCATTCCTCTTTCTCGAACTGTTCTCAATTTATGCCCTTTTCCCATGCCTCTTTTGTATCTTGAACAAATGCACCCTCTCTTTGTTTGAATGATTCCAAAAGAAATCTCCTTTTTTATTTTTATTTATGAATGATTTGGTTTCCATTTTTGAATGATTACGAGAACAATATGATATTTCCTTTCATTGTTAAAAAGATTCTTCATTTTTTATATTTGGTAATATATTGTGAGATTTAGCTTGAAATAGAAGATCTCTACCTTGATATTTGCATTTAATTTGAATTGTTCCTTTTGATATAACATCCATAAAATGAGAGGTTTTATAATATATATAAGATACTCAAATTTGATGAGATATATAAGTAAATCCAATTAAATCTCTTATTGATATCAAGACCCTGTAAATACACCACACCAAAGAAACTATTATCTGGGATTTTAACCCAATAGAATTCAAAGGAAGTCGGAACAGCTTTGTTGAATCAAAAAATCTGAAGAGCCAACCAAAAGGACTAGAAAAATCAAAAAAGAAGGATCAAAGAAAAAAAGCAAAAACAAGCTAAGGTGATGGATCGCTAGCGATCCATAATGTTCACTCGTGAGTCCATCCATCCTCTTGCATCATGATCCAATAGGCTTTTTAGAACGATGGCTAAGTTTGATGGATTTTCAAGCTAGTTAAATTGAAAAGCGATTCGTCTAATTCTATCAACAGTTCGATGCAACCAGTGTGTGGATTGCCATCAAAATGAGGCAACAAGCTATGAAATTACATAAAGAACACCAACACGAGAAAAAATGCAATCCAGAAACCAAAGTCTAAAAATACTCTAAGTACATGGATTGCTAGCGATCCATATGGTCGAGCCAGGTCGCCATGGAGTTTAAAGAAAAGGATGAAGGAAAGCACCGTAAGTGGTTGAATCGTCAACGACCCAAAAACTATGGATTGCGAGTGATCCATCAAATTGATTCGGCTCGCTGTGAAACTTTTAGTGCACATTTGTACAGACATCTACAAGCATCTGGCAAGGTAGCCTAGCCCAATAGCTCTCCAACCTCTGTAAATATGATCCTACTAGTAACATAAACAGGATCTTCTGGTTTGGTTGCAGAATCTCTGTAGAAACTACTCTTCATTCTTCTTCTTCCACGCAATGGTCATCTACAGGGTTCATTGTGATTCTCCAACGAACTCTACCATTATTGACTTAATCCCATTTACATAATTCAATTATGTTGTAATCAGATTCAGCTTGTAATAGCAATCAATTAGTAAGAAAAGTTATAAAGTTACGTCGCTTCGTTAATAGCCGAACCACTATAAAAATCTCGTCTTTTTTACTTTATCTGCAAGTTTTTACTTCTTGTCTCTATTCTATTCGCCTTGATAAACAGGGCTGGTGCTTTCACACTGAATCTAGGGTGTTGATCCACGTTTTGGGTAAACATTTTAGCGCTTTCACCGAGAATCGAACTCCAAAAAGAGATCTAGCTATATGCTTTGGATCGATAAGGTCCAAAAATTAGATCCTAAATTTCTATTCGAAAGATCCGCTGCTAAAAATCAATGGCTCTGGGAAGAAGAAGAGCTGCTTTTGGAAGGTCCATAGGGGTGGTAATTGCTGGAGAAGAGATGAACCATCAAAAGATTGAAGTAAATGGCGCTAGCGTAGGAGATCAGGTGCCAGGATCCTCTAATCAACATGAAGTTATGATTAGAGATGAATTGAATAAAATGGTTGACGGAATCAATCAAAAAATGGAAAGTAGTCAGAGAGCTCTTTTGGATAAACTGAATGCCTCTTGACCTTATAATCACATCTTACTCCAAGAACCACGATAGAACCTGCGGCTGTTGTAGAACAAGATTTTTCTTCTTCGTTTTTTGACCTAAATAGAAGGAACGGGAAGCAGCCGTATAAAGGAATGATAACTGGAACCATGGGAATCAACATAGAAGGAAACACAAGCACTCCACCGACTGTGAGACAACTAGCTATGAACTTAAATCAAGGAGCAAAGACCCCACAAGAGGATATAGCCATCGACCTCTCTGACTCAGAAGATGGAGAGTAACTTAACAATGACAAGTTGGAAGGAAATGCCATTGCATTCGATAACGCTAGGGATATCCAAACTGCCCCAACCAGACCAACCACAATCCAACAGAATTCCGACGGAGTTGCTCTTCCTAAGGTAGGAGAGCCTAGGCTTCCTCCTACTCACCAAGATCATTTGCAAAGCCAAACACTTAGTGTAGTTACTGACAACCGACCCTCGGATTACCAGACTCTGAGGCATATATCGCGGACATGGTCAAGCGACCGATGGATGAGAGTAAAAATAGAAGGGATGATGAATGGGGATCCGCTTCAAGTCGGACTCCTTTCACTGATGAGATTTCGTATGAGCGATGCCCGGGAAAATTCACTATGCCAACTATTTTGTCCTATGATGGACGAGAGACTAGAAACCTCATTTATATAAGTACATTTGGTATAAGGACGGAGCGAATCCTTCGGATTCCATTTGATGTAGATGTTTTCCAATTTTTCATGAAGGAATTGCTTCCATGTGGTTCACTAGGCTTCCATCAAGATCCATCTCCACTTTCGATCAACTAGTAACAAGATTCCTTAATCAATTCAGACTTTACACCACGCAGCCTAGATGTGATGTCTTTTTCCGATCTACTCTAGGAACGAAACAAATCTCTGAAGTCTTTCATGAATTGGTTCAACACCACGGTGATAGAAGTAAGCAATCCGAATGAGGATATGGTTTTTATGGCCTTGGTCTGCGCTATCCACCCGAAACTGAATTCGAAAAATTGATCGAAATGAAACAACCTATCACTAAGAAGGACTTTAACCATAAGGCGAGTCAATACTTGAGATTGGAAGAGGTGCAGGAGTTAGAAAGGAAATCTACTAGCTTACAACCGATGAACATTAGCCAGAGTTGCATGGTGATAAACCAGGATATGAATACCTCCGGGGCCGTTGAAGGAAGTGTGGGAAAAGGCAAAAACCAGAAAGGAAGAGTTAGAATTCCAACAAACGAGATGTTAACAAAAAGAGGCTTAAAGGCTTTAGGCTCGAAGATTACACCCTGCTCAATGATACTCTAAAAAACATCTATCTCGCAACATATGGGACAAAGGAGTACAAGAAACCCCATAAAAAGGAAGCAACTGAACAACAAAAGCATTCAAAGAGGTACCGTCGCTAGCGCTTCCATGAAATGCATGACTACAACATGAATGAGTGTCGTCACCTAAAGAACTTAATTGAAGAGCCGGTTTAGGAAAACAAGCTTCAGCAATACATGAGGAAATCGTAAAATCCTGACCAACCCGCGGCTGCCCAAGCTTCTAGGGATCGAGGAAACCAAGCTGGAACCTACGAAGAGGGATCTAGATGAAATAATCAAAGACTCATCATTGGAACGATATCTGGAGGACCTCATCCCGTACATAGGAGTTGGGGGAAATGGAGCAATATGCGAGCTTATTAAAACACGCTCTGAAGGATTCATGCCTCGTAATCGGAGATAGAGCCCCTGCCAAGCACAATGATATAGTATTCCAAAATTGGGACACTAAAGGGATTGAAGCTCCAACTCTCGATCCTATAGTTGTGACAGTAGGGATCAGACCCGCCATGGTCCGACGAGTATTGGTTGGTAACAGCAGTTCTGTGAATATTCTTTTCAAACGCACGTTTGACCAGATGAAGATCAAGATGAGAGACGTATCTGCCTGCCAAACAAAAATCCAAGGATCCACCAACGAACCCAAACAACCCATCGAGATGATTGACTTGCCTATAGAGCTTGGGGAAGATGACCGAAGGGTCACCCTCATCCAAACTTTCTCGATCGTAGACGAAAATTCTGCATACAATGCCTTCTTGGAACGGCCCGCGCTGGCGGATTTCAGAATCGCCTTAGCCTAGTGATGCCTTACCATGAAATTCCCAACAGAGAAAGGAGTTGGGGTGATTAAAAGAGATCAAAGTGCCACCATAAAATGTTATATCGCAGAACTATGTGATTATAAGAGAAAGGAAAAAAGGAAGAATGTAGGGAGAACTCTCCACATTCGGGAACCTACCAAATGGCAATTATAGAGCCACCCTAGCTTGGGGACCATAGTCAATTTGATAAGGCTTTGGACCTCAGATAGAAGAGTTCAAGGGAGGATCGTGCTGCCGCACTGACTGAATTGACAGTATCTGTCCCAATCGGCATGGATGACCAAACACGGGTGTTGAAAATTGGATCGCACCTTGGAAATAAGATGCAATTAGAACTCACTAAATTTCTTCGTGCCAACTTGGTTGTATTCGCCTGGACACATTGCGATATTTGTGGGGTATTACCGAAAATTCCATGTCAATCACTTAACATTGATCCCAAGTACACACTGGTAAAGTAGTAGAGGTGCAGCCTGAGCTCCAAACGATCCAAGGCATTGAGAGAAGAAGTAGACAAGTTGATGGCCAATGGTTTTATCCATGATGCGACCAACCCCGAATGTGTATCTAACTCGGTTTTGGTCAAGAAGTCTAACGGGAAATTGAAAACTTGCATCAAATTCTCAGACTTAACGAAAGACATCTTTTTCCCAAAATTGACCAGCTTGTGGACGGGACGGCTGGACATGAACTGCTATCATTTATGGACGCATACTTGGGATACAACCAGATATGATGCACGATCTTGATCAGGAAAACACCAGCTTCATCTCCAATCTAGGATTATACTGCTACAGGGTAATGCCATTTAGTTTAAAATACTCTGAAAATATGGGATGAAGCTCAATCCTCTTAAATGCCACTTTGATGTAGCCTCCAAAAAGTTCTTGGGATTCATAGAGAGCACCAGAGGCATTGAAACAAATCAAGAGCAAATAATTGCCCTACGAGAAGTCGAAGCCCGAAAGAACCAGAAGGAGTTACAAAGCTCGAATGGGAAAGTGACAATGCTAAGCTGGCTCATCTCAAAAGCTACGGACAAATGTATATCGTTCTTTGCTGCACTAAAGAAAAGAAGAATTTCAAATGGAACGAGGCTTGTCTAACTGCCTTTGAAGAGTTTCTGCGACATATGGAAACTCCGCCAATTCTATCAAAGCCAGTAGATGGAGAGGACTTGTTCGTCTACTTAGTAGTCTTTACTCATACATTAAGTGCTACTCTTGTATGTGAGGAAGCTAGGATCCAGCGACCCGTGTATTACATCAGTAAACGTTTTACCGGAGCTGAGAAAAATTATCTGAAATTGGAAAAGCTAGCATATTGTCTCTTAATCACATCCAGGAAGTTACGACCATATTTCCATATTGTCTCTTAATCATATCCAGGAAGTTACAACCATATTTTCAAGCATACCTGATCAAAGTATTGACCGATCAACCCTTGAAGCAAGCATTGTACCTCCCCGAAACTTCCAAGCAGCTCATCAAATGGAATATCGAATTGAGTCGATATGAAATCACTTACCATCCTAGAAAGACAATCAACGGGCAAGCATTGGCAAATTTCATCGCTGAATTTGCTATAAGGGATAATGAAGAGGAAATAACACCCAAAGTGGAAACATGATGGAAGCTCTTCGTCGATAGCGCATATAATAACCTTTGCTCGGGGGCAGGGGTAGTGCTTAAAACTCCCAAAGGATGAGTTATTTGCGACGCCCTACGCTTGGAATTCCCTGCGATAAATAATGAAGCGAAGCATGAAGCATTGATAGTGGGACTGAAAGTCGTGAAGGAACTCAGAATAAAATCCATCCACATATACAGTAACTATCAACTAGTCGTCTGCCGGGTAAAAGGTGAAAACCAAGATCGAGGGGAGAACCTTGCACCATATCTATCTAAAGTTCAAGAGTTGCTAAATGACATCGAACATTACACCATAACTCACATCCCAAGGGAGCAAAACACGAAGGCTGATTACTTAACTAGACTGGCCAGCTCTGGAGAAGCTCAATTGTTGGGACTAGTCCCTGTTGAGACTCTGACCACTCTAAGTATAAGAGAAATGGATATAAACTGGATTTTGAGACCACCGTTGAAGTAGAAATGTGGATGACCCAATCAAATACTATTTCTTACAGGAACTCTTCCCATAGATAGGAACAATAGAAAAAGCTTCTCCAGAAGGCACCGCGATTTATAATAAAAGATGGGATACTCTACTTAAGGGGGTTCTCTACCCTCTTGCTCAAATGTGCGACCAATGAAAAAGCTTGACGGATCCTGAGAAAAGTTCACGAAGGTGACATGAGACCATACTGGGGGCCAAACCCTTGCAATGAAAATCCTTCGATACGAGTATTTCTAGCCAATGATAAACCTCGATGCATTATATTATGCCAGACGGTGCGTCCATGCCAAAGATTTAGCAAGATCAAAAGAACTCCTTCAACAGAGCTAATGAAGATGGTTAGCCCATGGCCATTCGCAGTATGGGGAATTGATCTAATTGGCGTATTGCCAATAGCTGAAGGAAGGGCTAAATATGTAATAATTGTCATTGACTATTTCACTAAATGGGCCAAAGCAGAACCGCTGGCCACCATTACCACAAAAAAAATCACTAATTTTGTTACTAAAAACATTATTTGTGGGTATGGCATGCCATAAAAAATCAACACTGATAACGGAACCCAATTCAAAAGCACCAAGTTCAAAGACTTTTGCAAACGCTTTCGAATCGAGAAGAAATTTTCCATGGTTGCTCATCCATAAGCAAATAGGAAAGTTGGAGCAATAAACAAAGTCATCAAGTCCAGCATAAAAATGCGGTTAGCTAAAGCTAAAGGGAATTGGGTTGATGAACTTTCACTCGCACAATAGGCTTACAGAACAACACACAAAGTAGCAACGGGGCATACCCCGTTTTCCATGACGTATAGTTCAAAAGCAATGATCCCATTGAATTAGAAGTCCTCTCTCATCGAAGGTAGAGTTTCAATCAGAGGCAAAACAAACAACTCCTACTTGAATCGCTTGATATGATTGATGATAAGAGGGAAGAAGCCGGGTGAAGGACCGCTGCTGACCAAAATGGGTTACGCGGTATTACAACTGTAAAGTCCACAACCAAACCTTCAAAATGGGATACCTCATCCTCAAACGAATCTATCTCCTACCGAGAACCTTTGGACCAAACTGGAAAGGGCCGTATGTGATCAGCCAAAAGCTAGAGGATAGAACTTTCAAACTGACAATCGTTGACCGATTCCCGAGCATGGAACAACGAATTGCTGCGTCGTAACTTTATCCGAAGCTATCTTATATACTTCCTATTTTTTAGCAAATAAGCCATTTCAGAATACCGGGGATATTATAAAAAAGTAGAACTTTCCTAATTTTTCTTAATAAAATTGCTTTGTTTTCTGAACCGATAAAACTACGTTCGTAAAAGTAGCATGTTGAGTCAATAGGGTCAAATTGGCTCAAAACCATTCAATCACTGCTTGAGATAGTGGAATCATTCTTAAGTATGCCCCACTTACCCATCGGGTTAACGGAAGTAAATTTACTCAAACCATTGGAGTGGCGAAACCCAATCCTCACCTTCTAAGAATCGTGTTGCTCTGATAGCACCGGGAAGGCCCAAATCAAAGTCGCACATCCCATAAGCCGCGCATTACCTATTGAGCCGCGGAATCATGCTCTTGAAGCAAAAAATCCTCATGTTGCTTGATGACTGGTAATTTTGAGAAGTTTCGAATCATTCCGAGTCGATGGGTCATATCGATCCCGAAAGCCATGCGCCCATAAGCCGTGCATTACCTTTCGAGCCACGGAATCACACTAGCATAAATTCCTCACATTGCCCCCAGATTGGTAATGTCAAGAAGTTTCGAACTATTCTAGGTGTACATTTTGTATCGATCTCGAAAGCCGCACATCCCATAAACCGAGCATTACCTGTTGACTCATAAAATCATGCTCTTGAATAATAAACCCCTTACGTTGCTCGAAGATTGGTAACGTCGAGAAGTTTTGACCCATTCTGGGTCGACGGGTCATATCGATCCCAAAAGCCACGCATTTTATAAGCCATGCATACTCTTAAGTACCGGTATTGCCCCGGTGATACTGGGAAACTCGTCCATTGTAGGAATAATAAGAATCAAGAAACAATTATGAATCCAACAATTTCAAACTACTATGAGTCAGCAGAAAATTCCAATAGTCAACCAATAATAAATCTGAAATCAAGCCTTACAAATCATAAGCTCCCGAAGATAGGAACCACAAAATAGATCCTATTATAGACATCCAAAAATCATTCGGATCAGCCGGTCATTTATTAGGTGTTCGAAGTAAGTAGCTCCATGAACTAGGAGGCACACACCGATACTCAAATAAAATACTCAAAAATAAAAACACTTCATAATTCTATTACTCCAAGCAAAGAAATTTGGTGGTAATCACAGGACTAGATAAAATAAAATAGCAGTAAATTGACATAAGTGCATGAAACGCAAATAAGTAGACATGTAAAGTCACAATCAAAATGTCAACATTATATTAATCATAACATTTTCTGTATAAAGTCAAAATGTGGGGGCCATACCTATACAATATCGACGAAAAAAAGGAAAAATACAGACACTACAACAATCAAAGTAGAAAGTGCAGACTCTGCACTTGAACAAAACATGTATCAAACTGAACAAAATGTCTCAAAAAATTGCCTCCGCTGCTATTCGGACATGTCAATGCCTCTTTCCACCGATCCCCTTCCCACCTTTAGTTGGAAGTTTCTGCTTTCCCTCAAAATACGGCCAGGGGTGGTGTCACTGCCTATAATATCAACTCTCTCCTCGATGCCAACATCTCCTCCCTACTCTCCAACCTTCTCGGAAGACTCCCTTTCATCTTGCGCTTTCGGGATTTGCGGGGGCTCCTAAAGATTTTATCGCTTCTACCTTTTCCTTCTTAATAGCAATCAGTTGTTGTTTAGATTTACATAGCTATTCAGTCTGGCCCTCTTGCTCTTGAGCTTCAGCTACCATAAAGTCGCCCTTCAAAGATACGTAAGGGTTGTCTAGACCATGCAATGCAGCGATCTTCTCAGATTCCGGCCCTGGATGCAAACCAAACATAAACGTAGTGATCGGAGCAGCTACGGAGACAACCATCAAGGTGGTTGAAATTGAGGCAGGCCCAAGCATTAAGGAAACCGATGGGTCAATAGGTAAAGAAGACAGACTATAAGATCAAAAATGAAAGCATTAAGTTCGTCTTGTTCTTGCGGTGTGAGTTAAAATTCTCAAACTCATGGGAAACAAGAGGGTTACCTAAATCAGAGGAATGACCGAGAATGTCAATCTCATATTCCCATCCATCTCCTTCTTTTGATGGTTGCATGATCTTCAGAGAATTTTCGGGCCCAAAACATGCTAATTGATCGCAAGACTGCTTTGATGATTCGCCAGGCCCAGAAACGAGGGGCTTTGGCAACGTTTTGGCAGTTGAAGTCATGGCAGCATCGGCAGCCTCCTTTTCCTTCTCAATCCACAGGACCTCTCGACCCTCTATCAGTGCTCTCTTCGATTCTTCATTAAGGTAAGCGTCCTCTAGATCTTGCTCGATACAGACGTCCCCATTCACTCAAAAATGGGCTAGAATATCCTCCCAAACCACGGCGAGATTGCACAGGAACTTAGGGCCCAAATAGCTGGGACAACCCTGATGCAATAGGGATTGACACATAAATTTAAGATGGTATAATCCATTTTCTCCATCTTCTCCATCTTCTTTTCGAAAGTGTCCTGTAGCTCCAAATAATCCGCTACAATGGCGGCCTTCTCAACTTCAACACGAGTTTTGTCGGCACTAAGTTGCACAACTTTTTCCTGGAGCGAGGCAATCGTTTGGGCTTGATTGGAAACGGTCTTGTCACAGGACTTGATGATCTCCTCATATTCCTTAATTTTTTGTTATGCCCTTAAACAATCTTGCCGCGATCAGCAATAGTCTTCTTTCGAGCTTCAATAATCATGTCGCGAGCTTCGAGCTCCTCTTTCAAATTAACTTCATCCGAATGGGCCTTCTTAATTTCATCTTGAAATACAATCTCTATTTTCGTATGGGCCTCTTTCAACTCCTTAAGCAAGCTGGCATAGTCTTACTCTCTTGGATTAGCACGTCCCTCCCTTGTATCAGTCCCTCAATTTTGGCGTCACGTTCTGCTAACGCCCTCTTGAAGTTGTCTTTATTCGATTCAGAAGAGAGGATTTCTTGATAATTATTGCGGTTCGCGTCGGCCAGCTGCTTGCATAATTTTTTCCATTCCTCGGCTTGCTCTAAGTCACTTTGGACCACCTCATGGTGGGGCATATAGAAATCTTTGTGGATTGGGTAAAGGTCATGGTCAAACTTAACTCCTTTTAAAAACTGCACATGGGGTGCTACTTTAAGTCTAGAGGGAACATACGAAAGAATGCAGGCCTGCCTCCTATAAGGATGTGAGGAACCAGAGGCGGGCACCATGTGGGTCGATGAGGCTTGAAATGAAGATGAAACCTGAACTGAAGAAACCGGAACTTTAAGACCGATGGGGCCAGGGAAAAGGCCTGATGCTCAGAAGGATGAGAACCACAATCAACCTTTGACTTCTTTGATGATTTCTTTCGGTCATTAAGGGTTTTCTCATCTCGTAGCCATTTGTATACGTCCGACCCTGTTCTCTATCATCATGATGGCGGCTTCGGCCTCAAGTCTTTCCACCTTTTCCATTCCTCCTTGGTCTTATGGGACAGATGGCGGCTTGTGGACCATTTTGACCAACGTTGTGAAATGCTCGAGATTGTCGTAATGACTACGGCCTCTCATGATACCTGACATGAAGAATAAATAAAGGGCTTTAGCAATAAGAAATAGGCCCAGATAATGCATGTGTAAGTGAATGTGACCCTAGTGAAATTCGTAATGTGTTTTGGCGGGCCTAAAAGGATGTCACAAATTGGATTAAGAAGCCACTGCGATAGAAATTAGGCCGACTCCCGGCACAATATGACTCGGGCGAGGAGATGCCCCTTCGAATCTGAAATCTCCCCTCATAAGTTCATCGATATCCACATAAACATTGCTCAAATTCCCAAAGTATATGCTGGCATCTTTAATTTGGTAATCCTGACGTCGCTCGGCTACCGAGGAGCATCTTTATTGTGGATCTCTTGGGGTGGCGAGTCTGGGAGAACGGAGCTCATTCTTGGAGTCTCAATCACCAGAACCTGCATCGAAATCATCATCATTGGAGGAGGAATCATGACTAATGCTACTCTCAACTTCACCCTCCTCATTTTCTTTTGCCACTATAGCCTTGCCCTCTCACTGCTTGAACTCTTCTTCCCCTTCCTCTTGGATTGAGGGCATTTTGGCCGGACAGCTGACTTAAGTCGTGACATCCTTTCCCTTATGAGTTTCTTCAGTTGAATTGCAAGACAAGCCTTCCTTTTCTTGAAAAACACCTTCTTCAGAGCCATGTGATAAAGAAGTAAAGCTTGTTCATATTCTGGAATGAGAAGGAGATGCGACTTCAACCGCTACAGTGGATCTCCTAGGATGCAATAGTCCATACCGGATAAATTTTCGTTCCTTAGCAAAAATTTAACTAATCTCTCCCCGGCATTTACGACCTTCATGGTATGGAAAATATGGTTAAGTGATAGGTCCTTATTCGACCTTGGAATAATTGCAGGAAGTATTTGACCCGTCAAAAATTCCAAAGCGACTTATCGAAACTCAATAACTAAAGAAGAGAACTTAACCCCCCTTGTCCAAAGGCGGTTAAACCCTGCAGGACATCTAACGAACAAGTACTAGTCTTGAATTAAGACAGATTGCTCTGAAGCTACAACATGATTTTTGGGTCAACGACAACGGATAGGCACCCGTCTCCCCTCTTAAATGAGAGAAAATATCTCAGCTCATCGAAACTCAAGGCACGATTTAATGTCCACATAAACAAAACATAAAGGCAAGTCATGATCACATATCTATTAAGGTGAATTTAGAAGGGGAAATTCCCAAGTTTGGAAGAGTTTCTTCCAAGAAGCCATTAAAGCAAGGAATTGCTCCATTTTAGCACAAGTACCGGTGGCAAGCAATGATCCTAGAGGCTGCATATGGGCAAACTCATTCTTCTCTAAAAGACACACGTCGTCCTCCGAAATGCCGTGTTGCAAGAAAATGTTATGCGAAACTTTAGCAGAGATTACGGAGGAAGCTCTCTTCGGTGGATTTAGTAGAACTCTGAAATTCGAAGGAGTCCGGTCTACAACCAGGCCAACCAAAACTAGTTAACCATATTCAGCTCGCGAAGCTTCTGAAAGTGCTGGACTTCCTCCACTGGACTTACGTTGAGAAGACAGATACTTTATTCTATATAATAGAACGCATCTGATGCGGTCAGGTAATTCTATCCTTAACAAATTCCCCCACAACACAAGAATTCCAAAGGAATATCTATCTACGTCGACACATCAGATTTCAAGTATATACCAGGGCAAGTGTAATGTGTTATCTATGTGGGGTGAGCTCGATGTCCTAAAGACTACAAATGGTCTATCCCGTGTAGATAGTTCACTCACAGTAAGAATGAAAAGGGATTTTCGTATCACTTTTTGAAATTATTTCTTATACACTTACCCGTTACCAATTAATAATTGATAACATATCCGTTGCCCAAAGCGACGCGAAAAGCTCTTCTCAGTTCAGTGCGCCGAATGTGCTAAAACAAGGCCAACCAAATTCTATGAAAGGCGATAAAAACATAAGCTACTAGCAAGAAGCTATCCTAAGCCGTTATTCCCCTACAGAATGATTAAAACCAATTCGCGATAAGTTGTGTTACATTCAACTTGGTACATGTCCATTTTGTTTCTGTGGACGAAGATAACAAAACATGTCAAACATCGAGGCAAGGCCTAAGCGTCTTTCCATGAAGAACTCAAGACTCGATTTACTATCTACTTCCACAAAATCTCAATCAAGTTGGATTTTCCATGACAATCATCCCCAATAAAACCCTGTTGTTGAATTGCTAAATGAACACCATAATCAGCATCACCCACCTTGAATCAAGAATCAAAGGGCAAGGATGGTTGGAGTTTTCGACAGCAGCGACCTAGTGATCCAAAGGAATTAGGTCGATGGCGATCTAAAGTAGAAAGGTTGGCAGCGATTTAGAAAAGAATGACCGGTGGCGATTTAGAAAGGTAAATCAACAAAGTTGCATGGCAAAGTCAAGATGACGGCACAGTCAGGGTTGGTCGAAGGTTTAGAAGCTCTTGTGGCGATGAATGCCAGCGCCAATGGAAAGATAGGAGTTAGATTTCTCAATGCTGGGACCGGCTTGCAGAAATGATAGCTCGGATCGCAAGGAAGAGTTGCTCGGATCGCCAAATGAAAATATAAAGGGAAATAATGTTCGCTCGAGAGGGTTTAGAAGCCTTCACAGGAGAAAATCACTAAGTCTTCGGATCGCTAGCGATCCATGGACGATGGATCGCTAGCGATCCATCAACTAGGACCAACCTTCTCCAGATTTGGCTAGTGCGATTCATATGCTATTTAAAGGCAACCTAAAAGTTATGGGGTCAAAATTAGTTTGTTATGATGAGCAATAATGACCCATGTCACAGCTCAATGAACAATTGAACAGCCAAAGCCAAATTCGCGTGATGGTTTTAATACGATCACTTGAACCTCACCATGTAGGAACTCAAAAGTAGCTACTTCCAGAGAATGCCTTATTTCAAATGAAGGCATACTCTTGGGGGTAAATGTTATTTGGGTTTTTAACCCAGTAGGATTCAAAGGAAGTCGGAATAGCTTTGCCAAGTCAAAACAGCTCAAGAGCCAACCAAAAGGACTAGAACAATCAATCAAGAAGGATCAGAGAAAAAGAAAGCAAAAACATGCTAAGGTGATGGATCGCTAGCGATCCATCTCTTATGGATCGCCAACAATCCATAATCTTCACTCGTGGGTCCATCCATCCTCTTGCATCATGATCCGATAGGCATTTTAAGAATGATGGCTAAGTTTGATGGAATTCAAGCTAGTTAAATTGAGAAGCGAGAATTCGTCTAATTCAATCAGCAATCTAATGCAACTAGTATGTGGATCACCATCAAAACAAGGCAATAAGCTATGAAATTACATGGAGAACACCAACATGAGACAAAAAATGCAATCTAGAAGGCAAAGTCTAAAAATACTCTAAGTACATGGATCGCTAGCGATCAATGCACTATGGATAGCTAGCGATCCATATGATTGAGCCAGGTCACCATGGAGTTTAAAGAAGAGGATGAAGTAAAGCACCTCAAGCAGTTGAATCACCAGTGACCCAAAAAATATGGATTGCAAGCGATCTATAACCCATGGATCGCTAGCGATACATCAAATTGATTCGGCTTGCTATGAAACTTTTAGTGCGCCTTAATACAATCATTTACAAGCATCTGGCAAGGCGACCTAGCCCAATAGCTCTCCAACCTCTATAAATACGATTATACTAGTAACATAAGTGGGATCTTCTGGACTGGCTGCTGAATCTCTACAGAAATTACTCTTCATTCTTCTTCTCCCACACAACGGTCATCTACATGATTCATTGCGATTCTCCAGTGAACTCTAGTATTGGTGACTTAATCCCATTTACATAATTCAATTGCGTTGTAATCAGATTCATCTTACAATAGTAGTCAGTCAGTAAGAAAAGTTATAAAGTGGACGTAAGCTTCATTAACAGCTGAACCACTATAAAAAATCTCTTGTCTTTTTTCCTTTATCTGCTAGTTTTTTTACTTCTTATCTTTATTCTATTCACCTTGATAAACAGGGCTGGTTCTTTGACACTCAATTCAGGGTGTTGATCCACTTTTCGGGTTAACACAAACATATTATATATTATATATATTTATTATATTAAACTGAAATTAATTGAAATATTTCAAAATATTTCTATTTTGATAATAACAAAAATATATCAAATTTTACAAATAAAATGCAGAAGTTTTTAGTATGTGATACCTGTAAATCAAGCATACGAGAGATGATGTATAACAGATTAATTGAGAATAAAATTGCACTGTGACGATTTTTAAAATATAACACACTCTAAAAAATCACATATAAAACTGTATTAGTTATTATCAAACAAGATGTATACTCTACAATCTTCCCCCTTTGATGATAATAAATAACAAGTTAAATTTGACAAGTGTATCACATGTTATATGTTTACTCCATATCATAAGATCAAAGATATAACATTACGTTTCAATATATACACACACCCGCGTGCATACTCCCTTTACATATGTAGCATATATGTTCGAGAATAAAATATAATCCAATAATACTTCTTTCAACATTAACAATGTGCAATATCACAATCTTGACCACTTTCTCCCCCTTTTGTTTTCATTAAAAGTATAAATATCAAATTAACATGGTGAGAAAATGATACTTAATGATGAAACTGAAATAAAATATGACAATTAGATATTTAATGAAATGTCAACCATAAATCATAATAGCATATTGATTAAATTCATAACCCATGGGAGGAAAGATAGCGATAAAATATGTATAGTTATACGCGTGAGATTCAGATAACAATAAATTCAACCATTCTAGCAATAATCCATAAATAACCCAAGTGAAGTATTTATCTAAGGATAGTCCATCCCCGACTCTTTATAAATGAGATCAAGATACTTTCACCCATGCGTTGCCATGAGGTTAGTTAGATAAGGTAGAAGCATTGATTGATGGGTGTATATACACCGGCACTAAAGAATTTTCAACACATGTCGGATACCCTTTCGTGATATAACTCTACAGCCTTATCACATTCATTTTCCATGCATAGCCATTTAGCCATTAAAATTGAAAATTTATAATATATTACGTGATTTACTTTTCATATGGAGCATACACATGACTTGTCCCATATACTCACTTTTAAGCCAATCAATCTTTTCCATATTTCAATTTACGTCATTTCAACTAATACAAGCATAAAATATGAATATCAAATGGTTGATTCAGAGACGATGTGGAATATACAATAAGCAAAAATACAAACTTTACCATATCTTGTTTCTCAAAAGATATCATAATGTTCATTATTTAATAAAGTACAAAATGAAGTATCCTTAATCATCTACGTAATCAATACAAATAATTTTGAAAATCGCATGGGAAAGTTTAATCGATTGTTATAGGGTTTCAAAAGTAAATCCTCTGTAAATATCTTAAAAATATCTTCAGTTTTATGATAAAAAAATTATGTTATATATTATTTATTCCTTAGTGTGTTATAGTTTAAAAATCATCAAAGCACGCTTTTGTCTTCAATTAATCTATCATCTATTATCTCTCAATACTTGATTTTACACGTATCACGTATTAAACACGTCTGCATTTTATTTGTAAAATTTGATATCTGTTCGCTATTGTCAAAATAAAAATATTATGAAATATTGCAATTAACTTTTGTTTGATATAATAACTATATATTATATTTAATGCGTTTATTTAGTATTGTGTATTTACAAGTTGCAGATTTCAATAAGAGATTTAATTGGATTTACTTGTATATCTCATTAGATTCGAATACCTTATACATATATATATATATGTGTATGTGTGTGTATGTGTGTGTGTGTGTCTCTGTGTGTGTGTGTGGTATAAAGCCTTCTGTTTGATGGATGAGATAAAAAAGGAACAATTCAGATCAAAGGCAAATATCACGTTGTACACCTTCTATTTCAACCTAGATCACATAATAAATTAACAAATATCAAAGATGAAGAATCTTGCGAACAACTAAAGGAATATATCATTTTTTTGCAATCATTCAAAAAGGGAAACCGAATCGGCCATAAATAAAAAGAAGGATATTTCTTTAGAACCATTCAAGAAATAAGAGATTATCATGCATATGTTTAAAAAGCAAGGTCTATATAAAGCATAGGCTATCTTCTTCATTTTTTTATAGAGTATCGTAACACCATGTAAAATTATAGAAAAGTAATCAAGAAAAATCAATTAATTAATTATAACGCAAAACATGAAATTAAGCAAACATCATAATTTGACCATGAAACTTTACCTAGTGTTTTTTTGGCAATCTTCTTAGCAACTTTCATATATATAAATCTTAACGAACGGAGTTCAAATGAAGAAGTTATTGAAGTTTGAAAATTATGGACAAAAAATAATTCAAAACGTATTAATGAAATAAATATAAATAAACTAAATGGTAAAATGTTAATATAAACTTAACATTTAAGTAAGCATTAAATTAACGCTTGGGGGGGGGGAGGGCCCATCGTTCAACCTCTCATGGGAGCGGTCAATCGGATATTGGTGTGATGATTAAGGTTTTCCTTAGACTGAACGGGTCGGATCTTAAACTATTAAATATTCTTGATACGGTGCTTCTGATGTCTCTAAGAAATTATAAATAAGATTCAAAACGTACTAATGAAATAAATAAATAAATAAATACATACATACATACATACATACACACATACATACATATACATACATACATACATACATACATACATACACATACATACATACATAGATATATATATATGTGTGTGTATATATATATATATATATATATATATATATATATATATATATATATATATATATATATATATATGGGTTCCATAATCTATATTTTTTGAATCTAATATGTATAAATAAATTAGTTATTTGTTATACAATAAATGTAGGATAAATTGGTGGAAGATACAAGGCCATCGAATGAAGCAAATCCAAGGTGATTTATTAGGAATTGTCTATGAGTGAAAATCTTAATTTTTCTTTAATATTATCTTGTGTAGTTTGGTTTTGGATTTGTATTATGTCTTGGGAAATGTTGAATACGAAAACTTATCAATTCAAAACCCTAATATTTCCCCATAAAATGTAAGTTGTGAAATTTATTGGAATCCTAATTGTTTTATTTAAATATATAGTGAATTAGTTTATTATTATTATTGCAATAAGAATATTTCATATTGCATTTAATTCTACTACTCAAACTTTAATTTTAATAACAAAGAATTTTGTGTGGAAAATAGAAATGGGTGTGCAAAGTAGGGAAAAAGGGAATTGTTCCTCTCATCCATAGTTTACAACGCCTATTCTAAAAGTTTAAATGAACTTTCTTTCTTTGTCATTTCAACAATATTCATTTAAAAAGTTGGAATTGTAAGTTTGCTTCTTTGGAAAAAGAGGCATTGGTTCAACTATACATTAATATAAAATGAATTGCATGTTTTGGATTTCAATTTGAATACACATACATATACATAAAAGGATATTTAGAAATAGCTAATTTGTTGATGTTGTTAGATATTATGTAATTTGTTGTGTTGGATCGAAACTTGCATATAAATTGCAGATGTTAACATTTAAAATAACATATCACCCCAAATAAGAAACAGTTGAATAACTATAGAAACAAATTTGCCGTAATCTAATAAATGTAATAATAATGTATTCTTTTAAATTTTGTAAAATATGTAATAATAAAAGGCATTTAATAAAGATACTGACAAATAAATGACAATTAACAATTAAATCTAACAAGACGAGTTAAGGACAATTACAGAATTTAATCCACAAATAAAACACGCAATAAGTAGTTTCCTTTATAAGGCCTTTAAATGCGTAATACGGGCGAGGTATGCATATATCACATATATGTATATGTTTCCATAGTTCAACATGTAATTTCAAGGAGTGGGAATATGACTAAGTTATAGGGATGCGAGGTCAGTTGAAAGCACACAGATGTCATCTCAGCTAATCTGGCTACTAGCAGTGTGACTTTTATTACTGATGTGGGACATCGCCTGTAATAAGTAACCACGGTGGATGTGATGCTATCCCAATTTTATAAGGTATGTATACCCAACTGATCTTCTTACCAACACCTACAAATAGTTGGACTAATGAAGGATGTCACAATTGGGTTACGGGCCATAAGAAATGGGAAATTTTAGGAGAAGTTTGCTTTGGGTTGAGGTATTAGATGGCCGGTTTAGACTCTATCTTCTTTTCATTACGAAGTATTAAATAACTTAGGAAATTTCTTATAAATAACGTTGGGTAATTCCAAGACGAGCCAGCTTCAGAATTGAGGTATTGAACGGCTGTTGGGGGTCTTCCTCTTTCCTAATTAAGAAGTATTAAATAGTCGGGATTACCTTTTAGGTGCATTAGTGAGAATGTGTTGGGGGTCCGCTTCAGGGTTTATGTATTAAATGGTTAAAGCGCCTGCCTCTTCCTATCTAAGAAGTATTAAGTGTCCTCTAAGAGATTTTCTATGACGTGAGCTAGGGCGTATCAGGAGGAGTTCACCTTTGGTTTAGGTATCAAATGGCTGGAGAGTCTGCCTAGGGTCTAGGCATTAAATGACTAGAGTCTACCTACCCCCGTTAAAAGATCTTAAATGGCTTAGGTACTTTCTCTTGCATCGTTAGGATATGATTGGATGGAAGGTGGGCTTTTGAACAATTTATACTCCATAGCTGCATTGCACCCACTTTTATAGTCATGGAGTTAGACTTGTAGGGCCATTAACCTAGAGTTAGAGATATACTTAAAGAAGCATAATAAATACATAAGACATAATAATTATCTGAATGTTTACTGCTCGTATGCTATAATGGTAAAACTTAAGGTTTTCATTCGTCAAACATGCTGTTCTGACTCCCTCCTTGTGACGACCCGGAATTTTCGAGCACTTAAAATCGGGATGATTGATTGATTTTAAGTATTCAATAGAGTGGTTTTAACTTGAGTTAAAAATACCACTAATTATTTGATAATTAAAATTTTGAATTAAATAATTTGAAGTTGAGTAACATATTGAATATGGAATTTTAAGCTTATTAAAAGTAATAATTTAAAGGCTTGTAAAATTTATATTGATAATACTGAAGATAGTAAAAGTGTCAAAATTTGATTCGGAAGTGTTTTGTTCAGTTTTGAAACTTTATTGTTTAAATTGAATTTAAAAAAATAGCCTTCCGAGGCACAGTCTCGGATTTCGACGAAACCAGTTCCATTGGATCCGTAATATTGTTTTATTGTCGGATTTCAATTTTGTAGTGATTGGAGTTGTTGTGTGAGCGTACGATTTATAAACGCGTTGAAAATTTATATCGAGACGGTTTGAAATTTTAAATTTATTTGATATGACCATACCTTTCACATCTATCTACCTCCCTTTCTATCAGCCACCTACCGTTCCTTTCTTCACATGCAAAAATCACATCGTGTTTCCCCTTTTTCTCCTTAAATCACGATTCCCTTCAAATATCAAAGGCAAATTAAAATAAAGATAAGATAAGAATATAAGCAAACGAAAGAAAATGGCTGTCGAGAAATCGTATCCTCCTCTTCCAGATTTTCTCCTTCGAAACCATCTTCTTGAATTCAAATACGAGCAGCCAAGATTTTTTTTCTTTCTTTCCTCTCCAATTTAAATCATGGCCGCGCGATTCAATTTGTAGACTAAAATCACGAATCGATCGCGATGGGGTCGATCGATCTCGCGGAAAGTTAGGGCATCGGTCACGAGTGCGCAGGAGGGGGAGAGAACTTTCTTTGCTGTGGCAAGTCTCTTCGTGGTCACGATCGATGTAGCTTGAACTCGAGGATGGAGGGATGTGCTAGGAGTTCGAGTAGTTGCTGCTGCTCGAGATAGGGGTTCGTCGAGGCGATTTGGGGGCGAGCAGGCGCATCGGTTGAAGAAGCTCTCGGCATAGGGTTCTCGTGTAGACGCGTGGATAGCCGAAGCTCAAACGTGGGTTCGAGTTCGATGAGGGGTCGGAGAGTAGGGTTCCTTTTTCCAGACTGTGAGGTATTTTAACCTAATTGCTTTTAATTTTTATGTATATAAGTTATACAGTAGGGAAAAAAATAAATAAATATATATATTTACAGTAAAAGAAGTTTTGTTTAATATATACAGAAAAATATATATTTAAAAGAAATAGTTTTGTACAGGAGAAATTTCTAGATGAAATTTTATACTATTTTTATAGTATTAAACTGAAAGGTATATAAGGTTTATGTAAGTAGAAAATTTAAATGTTGAATGAGAAAGATATATAAAATAGTAGATTTGGTGGATAAATTGTTAAATTAACGAATTTAATAATCTTATTCGATTTATATTAGTTAAATCAAATTTTAAGTTAAAGTTAAATGTGTAAATGGTGATTAATTGTTTGATAAATTCAAATATTAATAAATTGTAAATTGGTTTATGCAAGGTTAAAAATCGTGGAAAAGCAAGTTGAGATGGGTTGGATTGCCAAACAAAAATCAAAGGTGAGTTAATCTCACTCAGCTGATTATAAATTTAAATTTAAATGATTAAATTTAAATAATCGTTTGGATGCTTGAATTGATTGATGTGATATAGTATGGTGTAATTTGAAATTGGCATATTTTGTTGTGCTAACGTTTGTGGATGCAGGGAAAACAGGTTGGAGGGATCCAACTGGATCCCTCAACATTTATTTAAATTATTCTATACCCTCTGTTGTGATTATTTGCTATTCTATGATGAACTTTATTGGAATATTGAATGCTATGGTTCGATTGGTTATGATTGGGTATAATGAATTTCCAAAAATATATAAATTAGATTTTGGAAAGAAATTAAAAGAAGTGAATTTGTAAATAATTATAAAATAATTATAGAATAAAGAAAAAAATGAATTGGAAAAGGAATGAAGTGACTGTAAAATTCTAATAAATAGATCTTGAGTATAGAAAGGAAATTTGAATAAATAGAAAGTTAACGAATATTAAATCTTCAGTGATATTAATTAAAAGAAGAAAACATTTATTTAAAATTTAAGATTTAAATTATTGAAAAGAATAAGGAAGAAATTGGGAAAATCTGGAATTTTGTATATTTCCGTTAAAGGATTTAAAATCAAATGGAAGATAATAACAATAATAATAAAATCCATAATTAATGAATTTTGAAATGAACTGAGTAAGTAAAGAAATTTATTTCAAATGGAATAAATTGGAAATCAATTTGGAAAAATTGATTTAAGTGATTGAAGTTAGAATTTTTCTCTGGATAACCAAGTACGTTTTTAAAGTAAATTTTTAAATATAAATTAAATGTTTTAAAAGTTGTTTTTTTAAAGGAAGCAAGTTTTGTAAAATTTATTGTTTCTATTATTTAAAGTCTAAAGTAAGTATTTTCTTTAATCTATTCTAGTAGTAATTACTAAGAAGTAACTTAGTATTTTGTTTTTAAAAAAAAAGTATAAATCTAGTTTTATATTTTATTAAGTAACCTTATTTTCAAATATTCATATAGTATGTATTTTTAACAAATTATTAAAGTAATTTTAACTTGAATGTTTTAAAGTATATTTTTAAAAAGTAAAGTGTTTTAAATTAATAGAAAAATCTAGTTTTGTGCTTGGTGATTCCAGTGAAAATAGAAATACTTGGAATTTATTCGGAGAAAGGCAGATAGCTTTGAAAACTGTTTTCAAAGGAATTTGAAAAGTGAAAATATATCTTGGGAAGATATTTATGGATAAATAAATAATTTGGGAAATTATTTATTGTTTGATGGATGCTTGTGAATATAAATTGATAGTTAAATCACCGACTATCAATATTGGCCAAATGCGTTGATCGTTTCGAAGAGACCGGGATCGAGATTTATTTCTCGAAAACCACTTCGATCCGGTTTGTACGTTTCGTGGAAACGAGTTTGGATTCGAAGGTGGAGCAATGAAGTGCAAGGGCTAGTCGCTACTAATCCTGAGGATATTTTCCCAAATGGATGTAGTAGGAATAGTGCCTTCGGTACCGTTCGGACCCGGGACGGACTTGTATGGATGAATGCTTGTGAAACATCGTCAGGTGGACGATGGGCATTCTAAGGGATATGTTCTAAAAAGTTAACGCTTATCCTCAAGCCTCATCAAATGGGAATGACTGAAAATCAGCGGTTATGCAGCAAGGCTAGGTGGGTAGCACCCAAGCAGGGTGAGGTCATTCCAGTCTAGATGTCCCTTTTTATTTCGGCTTAGTGGGTGGTTGCTGATCCCAACCGCGGGGTGATCTCACTCGGGATTATCCAGTAAGGGGTAGTCCCGGTCTTGTGTTGCAGGGGAGCGGGCGTACTCCTCGGTACGGTGATCTAGGCCCCGTACTGTGACAGGTGGTACCCTAGTGCCTAGTCATTAGTTGGAAATCCATTCTCCCTACGAGCCTTGTACGATTTTTGTTTGTATTACCCACACTGTGGCTAGTAGCTGGAATTTAATAATGTAACAATTTCGGCTATTTTATAAGTATTTGTATATAGACCCCTATTATAATATCAGAGGATTACTATAAAAATTGTTTTAGCTATCGTAAGGTAAAAACCCGACATGTTTATTTGTGGCGTGGTCTTACGAGATGCTTTTGTTTTCAAAGGATTTTTGAAACTTTAATAATCAACTGAGTGTGATTTTCTCACGCTGGTAATCCAGACTAACTCGGGTGTTATTTAACTGTAACGCTCGGGTCAGACCGAGTATTATAGGATACAGGATATGATGCTGTGGAGCTCAGGAGACGAGTTGGATGACGATAGTACATTCGTACTTGTTTTATATTTATATATTCCACTGTTTGAGATGTTGTGTATCTTGAGTTGTTGTGTATCCATTGTATGATATTGATGTTGAGCTGTGATTGATGTACTCTGATGATGTAATATATAAACCGATATATTTGATTTGAATAAAGATTATTTATTATCTATTATATTTTATTCCGCTGCGATGGTTAGATTCTGTTGTTGTTTTCTATTTTCTTCTTCTACCACCTCTTCTTTAACCCAAATGGTTCGTATTTCTGTACAACTTGAGTTGATTGTTGTAGAATAGTGTTGACTCAAGGGGTACGGATTTGCTGGCTGTTACAATTGGTATCAGAGCTTAGGTTGGTGATAACCTTGGCTCTGGTGGGAAATTACTCATTTAAATTAGAGTCCATAGTACTCTAGAATGAGTTTGAGCGTATAAATAGATATGAGCGCGTATTTGTTAGTGAATATAAATTGTTCTAATATTGTGTTGATTGATTTATTGAGTGGCATATGAACCTTTGTCGACACAGTCTGCGCAACTGTATTGAAGGGGTTTCTAAACACTTGAATAAAACAATTGATACGGTATTGTTTTTTTTAATGTGGGTAAATGAAATAATTTTACCCAAAATATATTTTTGATATAAAGAAAGTTTCTGTAAACTATTTTAGCTAACATATGGTTGCTTGGATGTTAGGAAGAATAATATTAAAGTATTATCATTGTTAAGTAAAAATCTAACTAGAAATTGAAAATATAACCAAAGTTTAAGAGAATAAATTCATTATAAAATAAAATTTATAAATATAAATTATAAATGTAAATTATAAATTGAAATATAATCAAATGAGAATTTGTATGAGAATAAGCTGTGCAAATGAATTATAGTTAAAATTGTTTAAGCAGGATTTGGAATCTAAAATTCTGGAGATTTGGAAGTATTTGAAGATAAATAATAGCATTGTTATTTTGGGGTATTTCTGAAAGGAAATTGTTCCAAATAAATTTTGGTAAGGGATATAGCATTAAACTCACTTCAATCGCTGGAAAATAACTTCGGTAATGACTGCAGCATCATCAATGTTCATTTTCGAGTTTCTAAGTGATGAATTGCTGCCAAATTGATTTGTTCAGGAAAACCTGTTTGTTTTGAAATTACAAAGGAAATTTGTTGGGAATAAAACCAGGATGGGTTTGATTTTTGAGAAGTGTGATTTGGAATGTTGGAGATTTCAAAATGATTTGAAAACAAAAGCCGGGTGTTTAAAAATCCTGATGAGATAGGTTGTAAGCTTATAAATTGAGATGATTTTTAAATCAGGATGGAAATATAAGCTTTGAATGTTGGAAAATTTAAATTTAAAATGAAAAGTTAAAAATGAAGTTAACTTGGATTGGAAAATAAAAATTTAACTGGATTGAAATTAATTGAATATGCTGAAAATAATATCCAGTTGTATTCAAATTAAGTTGAAATCGAATTGAGTTAAATAAATCCGAGTTAAAATAAAATTGAATTGGAATAAAAATTCAATTGAGTTATTGAATAGAGTTAGATTCTTACCTAAATAAATGGAAAATAAATTGGTTAAGGATTGGATTGAAGTAAATAAATTAGAATAACTTATAAAAGAATCAGAATTAAAAATCCACAGAATAAAATATGCTTGGATTATAAATAAGTGTAAAACTCGAATTAAAAATAAAAGATGATTACATTCAAGCCTATAATGAATGTGATTGTATAAAATAATAAGTTGTGACTTATAAAATTGAAAATGGAATACAAAGCCCAAAATTAATATTATGATGAATTGGAAAATGAAAAGAAAATCCAAACTTGAATTATTAAATAAATTGAACCAAGAAAATTAAATGAAGTGATATTTGGAATTAAAAATTAAGTGTTGAATTTTAACTAGGGGAAGAACTAATTAGATAACTAATTAGTTAATGAAATTGAATTGTGAATTTATGATGAAGTTTGGAAATAAACTCAATTTACAAAGTAAATTCGACTTAAATTGTTGATGGAGTAAATGTAATTGAGATTGAAGTTGAATTGTGAGTAATGAAATTGGATGGTAAATTGAAAATGGATAGTGGGCTTAGAACTTGAGCTATAAATAAAATTTAAATTGAAATGTTAATAAATTAAATATAATCGGTAATGTATCAAATAAAATAAATTGGATTAAAAGGGTGATGGTATGAATTGCAAGTAAAATCCAATAAGTGGAAATAAATTAGAAATGGCCTTGTAATCAATTGAAATGAGCTTAAGTATAAAATTAAAGTAAATTGACTTAAGTTGAATTGAAGTTAACTTAAAATTTAGTTTAATGATATCGGATTGGATTTAAATCAAGTGAAATAAATTTGAAATGAAATAAAATTCGGGAAGTTGTGAATAATATTTAAGGAAATGAAAATTCAGAATGGATTTAAATGAAACACAATGAATGGACCGTGAATAAAAATAATAACAATTGAAATGGTTGTTGAATGAAATAGCCTGGATTATTTTCGAGCTAAATAAATAGTTTGGAATAAACTAACATGGAATGAAATGTAAATGAATGGATTGTGAATGAAATTTAAACAGAATGTGTCGAGCTAGATCAAATGATTTTGAATGGAACCTGTTTGAACAATGAAACTAGTTTGGTTAATAAAATGAAATGCAAGTTAATGGATTCAATCTGTATTGTAATGAAAATGAGAATATATGGATTGTGAATAAATTTAAAAATGGAATAGAATTGAGTATAAATTGAGTTAAAATCCATTTAAATCGGTTATAAAATATAAAGACTTATTTATTCACATAGATCTTATCAAATTGCATAAAATAAATTATCATTTGATGTAAATGGAAGTAATTAAAATTATATGAATTGATAGGGGTAAAATAAATTGATTTTGAGGACAATTGAATTAAATATGAGTTCAGTTTGCTTAAAAATAAATTAAATGTAAGCGGTCGAGTTTTAAACCATTCAAATTGATGAAGTTATATACGAATGGATTGAAAACCATTCAAATTGAATGTAAATGGTTATAAATTAATTGAAACAGTTGAATTAGTATGAAAATTGTATAAATTGCTTACGGAAAATGTTTGATGTGCGTTTCTTTTAGAATTCATATGTTTTAACCATTGCAACTAAGTGAAATATAGTTAAACTGCATATATTTGGCACTTACATGTTTAAATTCAGTAAGTACAGGTACCTGGGAGCCGTGTGGCTGGATTTGGTTGTGCTATTTGCTAAAAATAATAAGATGCTTGCTTAGAAATGCTAAATAAGGTACGCTTACGCAATAAAAATAGGAAATATGAACTGTTTTGGTTTTTTCGACCATGTGGGTCGATGTATATATATTTATCTCTTTTGTCAAATTGCAAAAGCTCCTCCGTACAAAGGAGACTCTGCCAAATTTTTTTAGAAATTTTGGTGGTTAGAAAATTTTTGAAAATTTTTGAAAAAACTTTTGTTAACTACAAAACGGTTTAAAACTGGAAAAAAAAATTGAAATAAGTTAGTAAATGAAACTAATTAAAGTAATGACATGAATTAGTAATAAATGACAAATAAAATTTATATATTTAAGGTTAAAGATGAATTGAATTCATATGGAAATGAAAGAATCAATTTGAAAAGAAATTGATATAAACTAAAGTGGTAAAGTGGGAATAAACATAAGAAGCGTATAAAATGCTTATACTAACTTAAGAAAGGAATGGTGAATTCTTAAATGAAAGATTGATACTACAAATATAATCTAAGATAATATTGGAATGAATAGATATTGACATTTTGTAAGAAATCGATAAAATGTTTTGGGATATTGTGATTGGATATAGTACTAAGCAGGATATGCAGGTAATATAAAGGGAAAAGAGAATTGATTTTGATTTCATAAGATAAATATGAATTGCCCGACCAAAAAGGTACATGTTTAAATTTCTGTATGAAATTTGATTGGGTTTTTGGATATAGCCACTTGGCTTTTGTTTTCTTTTGGGAATTTGGGAGCCCGTAGAGGCCTTTTGTAGTCGTACCGAGCTAGCCGCGCAAAGGAGACACTGGCGAAATTTTTCGAGAATTTAGGGAGTTAGAAAAATTTTGAGAAAATTTTGATAACTCAAAATTTGGATTTAAATTAAATTTGAATAGTTGAATAAGTAAATTTATTTGGGAACTAAGGAAAAGTTTGGGAAGTTAGTAAGAAAGATAATGGGTCTTTTATATAAAAGATCTTTGGTAAGATGTTGAATTGTTGGTTTTGAGGAAAGATAAACGGGAATTGGACCATTCTTCCTAATTAGTAATTTCGGGGATGAAATTCTTTTAAGGAGGGAGGAATGTGACGACCCGGAATTTTCGAGCACTTAAAATCGGGATAATTGATTGATTTTAAGTATCCAATAGAGTGGTTTTAACTTGAGTTAAAAATACCACTAATTATTTGATAATTAAAATTTCGAATTAAATAGTTTGAAGTTGAGTAACATATTGAATCTGGAATTTTAAGCTTATTAAAAATAATAATTTAAAGGCTTGTAAAATTTATATTGATAATACTAAAGATAGTAAAAGTGTCAAAATTTGATTCGGAAGCGTTTTGTTCAGTTTTGAAACTTTATTGTTTGAATTGAATTTAAAAAAAATAGCCTTCCGAGGCACAGTCTCGGATTTCGACGAAACCAGTTCCATTGGATCTGTAATATTGTTTTATTGTCGGATTTCAAATTTCATAGTGATTGGAGTTGTTGTGTGAGCGTACGATTTATAAACGCGTTGAAAATTTATATCGAGACGGTTTGAAATTTTAAATTTATTTGATATGACCATACCTTTCACATCTATCTACTTCCCTTTCTATCAGCCACCTACCTTTCCTTTCTTCACACGCAAAAGTCACATCGTGTTCCCCCTTTTTCTCCTTAAATCACGATTCCCTTCAAATATCAAAGGCAAATTAAAATAAAGATAAAATAAGAATATAAGCAAACGAACGAAAATGGCTGTCGAGAAATCATATCCTCCTCTTCCTGATTTTCTCCTTCGAAACCATCTTCTTGAATTCAAATACGAGCAACCGAGATTTTTTCTTTCTTTCTTTCCTCTCCAATTTAAATCATGGCCGCGCGATTCCATTTCTGGACCAAAATCACGAATCGATCGCGATGGGGTCGATCGATCTCGCGGAAGTTAGAGCATCAGTCGCGAGTGCGCAGGAGGGGGAGAGAACTTTCTTTGCTGTGGCAAGTCTCTTCGTGGTCGCGATCGATGTAGCTTGAACTCGAGGATGGAGGGATGTGCTAGGAGTTCGAGTAGTTGCTGCTGCTCGAGATAGGGTTCGTCGAGGCGATTTGGGGGCGAGCATGCGCATCGGTTGAAGAAGCTCTCGGCATAGGGTTCTCGTGTGGACGCGTGGATAGCCGAAGCTCGAATGCGGGTTCGAGTTCGATGAGGGGTCGCGAGAGTAGGGTTCCTTTTTCCAGACTGTGAGGTATTTTAACCTAATTGCTTTTAATTTTTATGTATATAAGTTATACAGTAGGGAAAAAATGAATAAATAAATATATATATTTATGGTAAAAGCAGTTTTGTTTAATATATACAGAAAAAAATATATTTAAAAGAAATAGTTTTGTACAGAGAGAAATTTCTAGATGAAATTTTATACTGTTTTTATAGTATTAAACTGAAAGGTATATAAGGTTTATGTAAGTAGAAAATTTAAATGTTGAATGAGAAAGATATATAAAATAGTAGATTTGGTGGATAAATTGTTAAATTAACGTATTTAATAAACTTATTCGATTTATATTAGTTAAATCAAATTTTAAGTTAAAGTTAAATGTGTAAATGGTGATTAATTGTTTGATAAATTCAAATATTAATAAATCGTAAATTGGTTTATACAAGGTTAAAAATCATGGAAAAGCAAGTTGAGATGGGTTGGATTGCCAAACAAAAATCAAAGGTGAGTTAATCTCACTCAGCCGATTATAAATTTAAATTTAAATGATTAAATTTAAATAATCGTTTGGATGCTTGAATTGATTGATGTGATATAGTATGGTGTAATTTGAAATTGGCATATTTTGTTGTGCTAACGTCTGTGGATGCAGGGAAAACAGGTTGGAGGGATCCAACTGGATCCCTCAACATTTATTTAAATTATTCTATACCCTCTATTGTGATTATTTGCTATTCTATGATGAACTTTATTGGAATATTGATGCTATGGTTCGATTGGTTATGATTGGGTATAATGAATTTCCAAAAATATATAAATTAGATTTTGGAAAGAAATTAAAAGAAGTGAATTTGTAAATAATTATAAAATAATTATAGAATAAAAAAAAGAATTGGAAAAGGAATGAAGTGACTTTAAAATTCTAATAAATAGATCTTGAGTATAGAAAGGAATTTTGAATAAATTGAAAGTTAACGAATATTAAATCTTCAGTGATATTAATTAAAAGAAGAAAACATTTATTTAAAATTTAAGATTTAAATTATTGAAAAGAATAAGGAAGAAATTGGAAAAATCTGGAATTTTGTATATTTCCGTTAAAGGATTTAAAATCAAACGGAAGATAATAACAATAATAATAAAATCCATAATTAATGAATTTTGAAATGAACTGAGTAAGTAAAGAAATTTATTTCAAATGGAATAAATTGGAAATCAATTTGGAAAAATTGATTGAAGTTAGAATTTTTCTCTGGATAACCAAGTAAGTTTTTAAAGTAAATTTTTAAATATAAATTAAATGTTTTAAAAGTTGTTTTTTTAAAGGAAGCAAGTTTTGTAAAATTTATTGTTTCTATTATTTAAAGTCTAAAGTAAGTATTTTCTTTAATCTATTCTAGCGGTAATTACTAAGAAGTAACTTAGTATTTTGTTTTTAAAAAAAAAGTATAAATCTAGTTTTATATTTTATTAAGTAACCTTATTTTCAAATATTCATATAGTATGTATTTTTAACAAATTATTAAAGTAATTTTAACTTGAATGTTTTAAAGTATATTTTTAAAATGTAAAGTGTTTTAAATTAATAGAAAAATCTAGTTTTGTGCTTGGTGATTCCAGTGAAAATAGAAATACTTGGAATTTATTCGGAGAAAGGCAGATAGCTTTGAAAACTGTTTTCAAAGGAATTTGAAAAGTGAAAATATATCTTGGGAAGATATTTATGGATAAATAAATAATTTGGGAAATTATTTATTGTTTGATGGATGCTTGTGAATATAAATTGATAGTTAAATCACCGACTATCAATATTGGCCAAATGCGTTGATCGTTTCGAAGAGACCGAGATCGAGATTTATTTCTCGAAAACCACTTCGATCCGGTTTATACGTTTCATGGAAACGAGTTTGGATTCGAAGGTGGAGCAATGAAGTGCAAGGGCTAGTCGCTACTAATCCTGAGGATATTTTTCCAAAATGGATGTAGTAGGAATAGTGCCTTCGGTTCCGTTCGGACCTGGGACGGACTTGTATGGATGAATTCTTGCGAAACATCGTCAGGTGGACGATGGGCATTCTAAAGGATATGTTCTAAAAAGGTAACGCTTAGCCTCAATCCTCATCAAATGGGAATGACTGAAAATCAGGGGTTATGCAGCAAGGCTAGGTGGGTAGCACCCAAGCAGGGTGAGGTCATTCCAGTCTAGATGTCCCTTTTTATTTCGGCTTAGTGGGCGGTTTTTGATCCCAACCGCGGGGTGATCTCACTCGGGATTATCCAGTAAGGGGTAGTCCCGGTCTTGTGTTGCAGGGGAGCGGGCGTACTCCTCGGTACGGTGATCAAGGCCCCATACTATGACAGGTGGTACCCCAGTGCCTAGTCATTAGTTGGAAATCCATTCTCCCTACGAGCCTTGTACGAGTTTTGTTTGTATTACCCACACAGTGGCTAGTATATGGAATTTAATAATGTAACAATTTCGGCTATTTTATAAGTATTTGTATATAGACCCTATTATAATATCAGAGGATTACTATAAAAATTGTTTTAGCTATCATAAGGTAAAAACCCGACATGTTTATTTGTGGCGTGGTCTTACGAGATGCTTTTGTTTTCAAAGGATTTTTGAAACTTTAATAATCAACTGAGTGTGATTTTCTCACGCTGGTAATCCAGACTGACTCGGGTGTTATTTAACTGTAATGCTCGGGTCAGACCGAGTATTATAGGATACAGGATATGATGCTATGGAGCTCAGGAGACGAGCTGGATGACGATACGTACATTCGTACTTGTTTTATATTTATATATTCCGCTGTTTGAGTTGTTGTGTATCTTGAGTGGTTGTGTATCCACTGTATGATATTGATGTTGAGCTGTGATTGATGTACTCTGATGATGTAATATATAAACCGATATATTTGATTTGAATAAAGATTATTTATTATCTATTATATTTTATTCCGCTGCGATGGTTAGATTCTGTTGTTGTTTTCTATTTTCGTCTTCTACCTCTTCTTCTTTAACCCAAATGGTTCGTATTTCTGTACAACTTGAGTTGATTGTTGTAGAATAGTGTTGACTCAAGGGGTACGGATTTGCGGGCTGTTACACTCCTCATTACAACCTACATGTCAAGTAGTACGATGAGTGTGGAGAAGATGGTGGCGACTTGGCGGGTAGTTATCTATTATAATTATTTATTTACGTCATTATGATGCACCCAAGATATGTATCAGACATGTTTTATGTACTATTGAGATAATGTATGTCTGTGATTTGGTTTTATGAGATGGGTACATTATTTTATTATTATATTTTATTCCTTCTATTGTGAGACTTTGAAAGCATAGGTAGATATCTCTGCATATTGTTTCATCAATTAATCAATTGTACAAACCAACAATCAGCTCAGGAATAGACCCAAGGTTCGATAAGCTTTTATTGAATTGAAAATTAGACCTGTTTTGGAGAGGGTTGTTACATTTGGTATCCAAGCATAGGTTACCTGGCCAACGAGAATAGGATATGCGAGAGTACATATTTGTTGTTTTTGAATTTTTTTTCAAAACCCTACCGTATATATTTGGACATACGCAAACACACATGAAAATTATTAATTCAACAAGTAATATTGTCATAAGAAATCATGTGTAAACTTTGAACCTACAAATAGTTTATTAATAATTGAAAATAACGGCTTCGAGGTCAGGAATCACACCACCTAGGAGATACCCACCATAGTTATCACTTAGGATCGTGTAATATGGATTGTATTATAATCTAAATGCGAAAACAGATAATAATAGTAGTAAACAAGAATAAGCACATCAGGAGTTTTTATACTGGTTCGAACTTCCCGTTCTACGTCCAGTCCCAAACTTCCCTTTGGAATTTCACTCAATAATCCCTCACCTAACCCGGAGGAATAGGTAAACAGCACCTGAGCAGCCTACACGATTTTTCCGCCTCAATAACCGAAGAGGACTTTTCTGCCCGATACAAACTAACAGGACTTCAATAGTTTTAAAAAATTTGTTTGACACTTTGTTTTCTTGATAACACTGATTTGTCTTTCATAGTACACCCTTCTTATAATCTTTTCCTCAAGTATATATTGTGTGTGTAAAATTAGAAAGGAAAATATTGCTTTGAATCAAAGAATAAGTTAATTAATTCAGAGATTCAAACAATATATAAGTTGTGATTGCTTGTAGAATGCAGAAATAAATAGTAGAGAGTATGATCAGAAAACAAAATAAAATTCGGTGATTTGAGAAGTGAATCTCATGTGTTTATATAGTAGATAACAACTACGACTATTCATGAAGAGTTCTGATCAAAAGGTGCAGCCATATCTCTTCAAATTGGATCGTAACTCTTCGCAAATGGAAGTGTCTCTTCAGAAAAATAGCTGTTAGAATCGTTCAGTCGACTGACCAAAAACGACCAGTCGACTGAATATTCAAAGATGGTGTAAAAAAGAGTGATCCTGTGCAACTGAACAGGTTCAGTCGACTGGTCATTTTTGGTCAGTCAACTGACCTAGTTGTCAGTGCACAGTTGATGGTGTAAAACAGAGTGATCCCGTGCAACTGAACAGGTTCAATCGACTGGTCATTTTTGGTCAGTCGACTGACCAGTTGTCAGTGCACAGTTTACACCTTTTTTTTAAAATAATTTGAATTTTAAAACAACTTTGATTTTGTGTAAACTACTTGAGGATTGATTTTAACAATTCTAAGACTAAAAAATTTCAGTAAATAAACATACTATACTCGGTTTTGAAGTCTTGTCTCCTTAGGAGTTTTAGTAGCATATCTCATTCTCTTTTTTTCGCTTGATTGTATAGTCTCATCACTGATTGTTTAAGCTTTTTGTCATGAATCAAAACTCATTATTCAACATTTTCCCCCTTTTTGATTGATGACAACCAATTTTAGATGATACTATATTTTAAGAAATATATAATGGAAGTTATATATATCTCTCCGTGAATATCTGGCGACATATCTAATCCTGCAAAAAAATGGTTAGTCATACAAATTTCTCCCCCTTTGTCATTGATAAAAAGGAAATAAACAATAATTTTATCATTGTGAACTAACAACATAACAATCACATACAAACAAATAATTTTTCGAATTGTACTGAGCTATTTATACAAGCTCATAAAAATAAATAGTAGTAGAATGTTTGTGAAATAAAAAACAACTTACTAACACCAAGAAATATCAATATCTCCCATCAAAGTCAGACTCTGTTTCTTCTTCCACTTGCATTGGTCCTTTGCCTCTTGAAGAACTTTCCACAAAATGTCTGCCACCCCCATTTTCGCTTGTGTCAAAACTTGTTTGTTCTTCGGGTGTAGACTATGTAAAGCGAGGGGCTGGACGTTTACCCGGATCACAATGTGAAGCGTCCGCAGTTGTGGAAGATGAACAAGAGATTACATCCCATAAAATCCCGAAAGCTTTTAATTTTGTCAAAATTCTTGTCGATCTTTTCATCGAGATTTTTGATGCGAGAATCCAAAATGACTTGATTTCACACAAGTAGATCAATGGACATTTGGATGCTTGGGGGTTGTGTTGGTGTACCAATGTCATCCCTTTATTGCTGTGGATTAGCAGCTTGTTGACGAGGTCGTGATTGCCATTCTTGGAAAGACATGATAGTGAGAGGTCTAGGAGGCAATTTCTTTAGACTAATTGTGCGGCTATTTAGAGTTTTAGCAATGGAGGTATCAGATTCTGGAATAGAAACTTGTAGGTTCATAAGTAGCTGCATAATATACTCGCCGTAATAGATAATGTTCATTCAACCTTGATTAAAAGACAAGAACTCATCAAGAATAAGCTTAAACCAATTGATTTGTACATCTCCCCAAATTGCATACAACGCCCTATAATTTTTCAGATATATATAAGCTCATAAGAACTGGTACGAGGAGGAATTATGCGCATTAAAGCTCGATGCATAATTCGAGTTGTAGGGCGTAAGGCAATAGATTTTAGTCCATTCACGTCATCTTCCAAAAACCTATGAATTACTTCATCTCGTCAGCCTATAGGAACATTTAAATCTTCTAATGGAATATCATTTGTTGGTGCATAGAGAATGTGTCCAATTCTATCTAATGACAAGAATATTTGTTGACCACAAACTAAATCCATACACAATTGTCATGATTTCATGGATTTTGATGACCCAAATTTAAATTTGCATAAAAAAGTTTTACCATATATGATTAATTTTGAGATTGTTTTGATTGTGGTCAAGAAGAGATTCTAGACGACTTCTTCTTGCAAGCTCTTGAATTCTATATGAAGCAAAGTCAGGAAACACAACAAAAGATCCTTCAAGAAAGCGTGCTTCCTTCATTTTATTCCATCTTTGGACAACTGTAGCATCATAAAGCCATTGAGCAATTTGGGTGTCAATTGGCTCAGAGGAAGAGGTAGATGCTTTTCTAGATCTTTTAGGTTGTCTTGGTGCCATTTGAAATTATAATTGAGTAGAGGAATTTGAAAATTTTGGGAGCTAGGTTTTTGAAAAACCAAAGAGGGAAAGTAAAAATGAAGAGAGCAAAAGAAGATGGTAAGTTAATAGGTTAAAAAGTAGGTGAAACAGAAGGTAGTATGTTCAGTTTAGTCATTCAGTCAACTGGTCCTATATGGTCAGTCGACTGATCAATATCCTGAAATTCTCTATTTTCAAATTCAGTCGACTAGCTAAATTCGTTCAGTCGACTGAACACTATCCTGAAAATTCTTTGTTTTCAGATTCAGTCGACCAGATAAATTCATTCAATCGACTGAATTCTCATTTGTAGCATTTGAACAGTATATTTTGTATGAAAAAAAATATATATTCAATATATTAAACAAATAATGCATACCAATAAGAATGAAATTAAAAAATATAGAAAAAAAATTATTTTGAAGAAGAAGTGGATGACTTTGAGACTTGGAGTCGTTTGGTTCAACCTTAGCCTTCCCTTCATATAGTTTTAATAGAGACCAGCGATTTCGACGCTCCCATGAATTTGGAGACACGGGTGGAGGTTGTGGTGACTTATCCCATGGATTTCGAGAGGAAAAGGTTGTAGGTTGATGAACATCAGATGAAGATGTCCCGCAGAATTTCCATCCAAGTTGCTATAGAAAACTAAGTCGTCTTGAATTCATCTTCTGTTCATAGTACATTTCATGTTGAATTGTTATTGATTCCATTTGATAATGATGCAAATCATCAATCTGTTGCTTTATTAATGGAGAACCAAAGAACAAAAAACGGGAAGCCTTTTTTTTAAGTATGGCTAGTACGATAGTTGGATGGTTTGGCTGGTTCATGATATGGGGTAGGTATGGGTAAATTTGATGATCCAGAAGAAGGTGTTGAGAAATCGATGGAGGAATATGCAGAGCCATTTGAGGTGTTTTCTTGTAAAGACATTGTAGTAAGAAGAGAATATATGATTAAAACAAATTAGATGGAAAGATAAGGAGAAAATTCTTGAGGCATATATAATCAAAAAAATAGTTAAAGATAGCTGGAATAAAGAATAACCAGGAAATAATAAGAGGAGGAGAAATAGTTAGAATTTTCATGGCTGAAAATTATCCATGAGAAGAGTGAAATAAATAAGGAAAAATATATTATAAGCATAGTTGTGAAACAACAAATAGTGAATGGTAAAGACATAGGATTTCTAAGCTAGAGGTGCCGTGTTCAAGTACCAGCAAAGAAATAAACTTTTTTTTTGTTTTTTTATAAGAAAATATTATAGAAATTTTATAATTCTTTCAAAGAAATTATACCTAGTTCATTTCTTAGTCTTATAAAACAATTTTCATTGAGTGGTTTTAGTGAAAATATCAGCTAATTGATTTTCAAAATTTACAAATTCTAAATTTACTATATCCTTCTCAGTATTATCACGAAGAAAATGATGACGAATGTCAGTATGTTTAGTTTGTGAATGACTGACAAGATTTTTAGATAAATTTATTGCACTGGTGTTATCACAATATATTATAGATTTACTTAATTTTATATCAAAATCTTGCAATGTTTGTTGCATGTAGATTACTTTAGCACATGTTAAAGCTGCAGATATATATTCTACTTCACATGTCGATAGTGAAATGCAGTTTTATTTCTTGCTAAACCAATATACTAAGGATCGTCCGATGAAATGACAAGTTCCACTTGTTCCTTTTCTATCTGTCCGACATCCTCCAAAATCAGCATCACTGTAGGATACTAATTCGAAAGGACATTCTTTTGGATAAAACAGTCCTAAATCGTTGGTCTTGCTAAGATAACGAATTATACATTTTACTGCTTGCATATGTGATTCTTTAGAATTTGCTTGAAATCGAGCACATAAACAAACACTCATCATAATGTCAGGTCGACTAGCAGTTAAGTAAAGTAATGATCCAATCATGCTACTATATAGTTTTTAGTCGACACTCTTACCATTTTCATCTCTGTTGAGATGTATAGTTGTACTTATAGGAGTTGGCTTGGCACAAGTGTTTTCCATACCAAAACGTTAAATTAGATTATCACAATACTTTTCTTGCTTAATAAAAATTCCATTTTGCAATTGCTTCATTTGTAGTCCAAGAAAATATGATAATTCTCCCATATGTGACATTTCAAATTCATTTGTCATAGTAGTCGAAAATTCCTGACATAAATTTTCATTTGTTGAACCATAATATCATCAACATATATTTGTATAACTAAAATATCTTGTTTAGTTTTCTTAATAAATAAAGTTTGATTAACTTTTCAAATTTCAAACCAGAGTCTAGTAGATAGCTTTTAATTCGATCGTATCAAGCATGAGGTGCCTGTTTTAAACCATATAATGCTTTTTTATGTTTATAAACATGTTCTGAAAATTTTTCATGAGTAAAAAGAGGAGGTTGTTCAACATAGACATTTTCTTTTATATATCCATTTAGAAAAGCACTTTTAATATCCATTTGATATAATTTAAAGTTATGAAAACATGCAAAATCCAATAGAATACGTATAGCTTCTAATCTCGCGACAGGAGCAAACATTTCTTCATAGTCTATTCCCTCTTCTTGATTGTATCCTTGTGTTACTAATCTATCTTTATTTCTAGTTATGTCACCTTGTTCATAGGCTTTGTTTTTGAAAACCCATTTTGTACCAATGACGGATCGATTACTTGGTTTAGGAACTAATTTCCAAACTTCGTTTCTTTCAAATTGATTTAGCTCCTCTTGCATAGCTATAATCCAATAGTCATCAGCGGAGGCTTCCTTAATATTTTTAGGTTCTGTATTAGAGAGAAAAGCTACATGGCCCATTTTATTTAATTGATGTCTTGTTCTTACATTTTAATTTACCTCTCCAATTATATTTTGAACAGGGTGATCTCTAAGAATTCTTGGAGGATATCTTACAACATTTTCATTATGAACAATGTTTTCATTTTCTCTAGTATTATTAATGTTATTAGTTTGAATAATAATATCATCATCTTCTGAATTATTTGTTAGAATATTATTTGAATTATTTTCCCAGTTTGTAATTTAAAAAGAAATTTTGACATTTTCATCGAATGAAACATGAAGAGTTTCTTCGATTATGTTAGTTCTTATATTAAAAACTCGATAAGCTTTACTTCTTTCTGAATATCCTATGAATATTCCTTTATCGGATTTTGGATCAAACTTGCCAAGCTGATCTTTAGTGTTAAGTATAAAACATTTTGAACCAAAAACTTTGAAATATGATATATTAGGTTTTCTGCCATTTAAAAGTTCATATGGGGCATGTTTTTTTTAGTGATCTAATAGAAACACGATTCCAAACATAACAAGCAGTTACAACAGCTTCTGTCCAAAAATGCTTAGGTAGAGTGCTTCCATTTAATAAAGTTCTTACATATTCTTGTAATGTTCTATTTTTCCTTTCTACAACTCCATTTTGTTGTGTTCTTGGAAAAGAAAAGTTATGATTAATTCCTTTCTTGTTACAAAAATGTTCAAAAGCTTCATTTCAAATTAACCTCCATGATCACTTCAAATATTTTTAAATTTCAAATTCTTTATATTTTGAATCCTTTTTACAAAAGTTTTAAAATTCTCAGAAGTGTCACTTTTATGTTTCATGAAAATAGTCCATGTATATCTTGAAAAATCATCTACAATGACAAACATATATCTATTGTGATTTACAGATTGAACCTGAGTAGGTCCAAAAAGATCTATATGTAGAAGTTCAAGTGGTTGAGTTGCAGATATGATTTTATTAGATTTAAAAGAAGACTTTATTGATTTTCCTAATTGACATGCATCACAAATATATCAATTTTGAATTTCATATTGGGTAGTCCTTTAACAAGTTTATTTTTAGCTATTTTATTAATAGTATTAATATTTATATGGCAAAATCTTTTGTGCCATAGCCAAGAATCATTCTCTGTAGCTACTAAACACATGTTTGTGTTATAATTTATATTCATATTTAAAATATAAATATTTCTATCTCTTATACCTTTAAAAAAATTTCGTGCCCGAAAAGGAAAAGAAGGGAAAAGAGGAACTTATAAATTAATATCTATTATTCAAAACATTATATTCATAACAATAGGTTTACATAATTGGAGAATTTAAATAAAATATATAGATTTATAAACAATTAAATCTTTTTATATTAAAATTTATAAAGTTGGGAAAACATTTTAAAGTTTTACAAGTCTAAAATTTGTAGAAAATTTCGGCAGAGTCTCCTTTGTACGGAGAGGCTCGGGAGAAAATATAATATCAAATGTAACAATATATAACATATATTTTCCAAAATAATATATATCCAAACACGGGAAAAACAATATAATAACTCTATAAGCCGAAATCCGAAAACGTACATATTGGTCGGGCAATTAACGCTAAATTATGAAACCAAAAGCAGTAGCAATTGCTTCCATAACCTGTATTTCACTTATATAATCCAAAAAGTTAATAATTATATAAAATGAAATGTTTAAAGTGGTTTCAACCATAAACAAACAAATCAATACAAACATCAATCACTTGCAACAAGGCATACAACCATCACATGGAATCAACACAAATCAATCATTCATTCATATCAAACAAAACAAGTAGTTGTTCGGGTTCAAAACTTTAAATTGTACAGAATGAAAAATAAACTATTAAGCGCACCATTTTCTCAACAGTCTTAGATGAAATGAAATATATTATTCATTCATCCAGACAATTTAAAGTATCCTTACCCAAACAACCATAAACCGAAACAAACAACGATTTCAAACAACATATTAAGTTTATTCTTATTCATTCCATTCATTTTCATTCATTGCTTACAATTATTTGTTTTCATTTATAAATGTCATGTCAGTTTCTTCTTTTTATTTCATTATATTTATTCATTCCTTCATTATTGCATAACTTCATTTATTATCATTTATTTATTTATAGTATTTATGCTTAATCCAATTTCTTAGCATCTCAATTGTTTACTTAGGTTTATAACCATTTATCTATAATACTTTCCTTTATATTATATTTTATTAGAAGTAATTTCAATTATACCTAAGTTTTACCACTAGAACAATAAATTCTTATTTATTAAAGAATTTCATCAAATACTTTTCACTACTTCCAGTTCATTACTTGTATAACACCCATTACATTTCTTATTAACATTTTAACTTTTTATAATTGGTAAGTCATATATGTGTTAAAGAATGTAATTGAAAATCATACAAGTTTATCTTATTTCTTTTAAATTAATTTAATGTTTAATAATTATATCTTTTGTTTTATAAATTACAAATTTCAACTTTCATTTAATTCCATTTATTCTTAGCATTAAATCTCTTATTTCCTTTAGAGGTTTCAATTATTAATTAGTTACATTCCATTTCACTACAATGATTGAAACTATTAATTAATGGAAGTTAAGAACTAAATACCGGGTTTAATTTCAAATTATTTTGAAATAATGAATTAAATTTATATACTTACAACTTATATATATCTAATTATTTTTAAAACAATTTAAGAATTTATATTTGTTTATCAGAATAAGTCTGCAGTAAAACTACTACAGTGGCCTTCCAACTTTGAAACTCGAAAATGAATGTCAATGATGCGTGCACTCATCACCGAAATTATTTTCCAGCGACAGAGAGGGGAGTACAAGACTTATTACTTTCCAAAGTTTCTTTAAAACAACTCTTTCAAATCATTTTGAAATATTTATATCAGAAAATACTTCTAAAATTTTATTATTATTATCCCACAATCATTTGAAAGAAATTTCCAAAACCCCAGAACTTAAGTTCTAAAATTTCCAATTTATTCTTTTTATTTTCAAATCCTACTTTACTATTATTTATAGATTACACTACCTAACAACCAATGTATTACAACCAAATATAACCTTTATAAAAATTTATTTTATATATATAGAAAATATAATAGGCAAAATTATTTCATTCACCTATATTAAAAACAAATATTATGTCGGTCTGTCCTATTAAGTGTTTAGAAATCCCTATTGATGCCATAGCGTCCTATGCACCAACCAGAATTTATAAACACAAAATGGAACAAATTAACACAATATTAAAACCTTTTTATAACACTAAAAAATACGCTCTCTCATATATATACACTCATTTACTCCTCATAGGGTATTACTACCCTATTTAAAAAGAGTCTGACCCCACAAAGCTAAGGTTTATCGCTAAATCAAAGCTCTGACACCAGATGTAACGTCCCGCCATTCCGCACGCTTTAAACCGACGATAAACCACACTCGTCAGACTTAAACCATACATAAGGGTGGATTGTTATGGTGTAAATAAGAAAAAGAAGGAGGAAATAAAAAAACAAAAAAAACAGAATGTTGCAGCGGAACGATAAAATATAATAATCAAATATATAGTTCATGAAGCTGTTTTACAAAATATTCGATTATACTTATACAATACATAACAAAGTTACACATACCATAGAATATTAATAATGCAGCGGAATAAAATGGTGTAGTGGAACACTATAGTAAATAATAGTAATAATACAATATTCGTCTTCGTCCTTCAGAAATAAGTCCTTCAGTACCTGAAATGCTCAGGCTGACCCGAGCGAATTGAAAAAACAAAACACTCGAGTCAGAACTAAAAGATCTTATGTAAGTTAAATCAAAAGTAAATAATATGAGTGTAACGGCGTCAGAGATGTTTACGTGATTTGACATCTCATATCCAGTGTCAACGTGAGTGCAATAACTCAAGAGATGCTCGGGATTTACATCTCCTAAGGATCCGTTAAACTATTTACTATGTAGTAATATTTTGCTATTATAATAATGTCTATTAGTAAAATAAACTTACTTTTAAATAGAGTTAAGGGGTTACTCATATAGCCCTTACCACATAATAGTCCCAGTAGTCCATCCAGTATCAGCGCATCTCCAGATCGGGAGACTACCCTAAATACTCCATGGGCTACGGGAGAAAAACAAACTCGTACAAGGCGCGCTAGGTTAGGTGACACGGCACAACTAGGCAATGCCAGGGTAGATATACCAATTACGCTTCCGGGCCGGTGGTAACGCGTAGCGCACAGCTACCGCCCACCTCGAGCCATACCCCCAAATCAAAAATCAAAAGTGGCCACCGAATAAATCCAAAAGTCAAAGTATAATATCGAAGGGATGTGTCCGCTAAAAGGGGCTACCTTCTTAACCCGTCAATCGCTCCTGTTTTAGCCACCTTATGCCAACTTAAGGGAGTCGGGTCCACGTATTTACCTCAAAGGAAACGTCGCCGCCATCCTACTTCATTCTGGAATCTCCACCGTGTACACGGTTGTTATAGTAGTTTTCGGAGTTGGCAGAGAGTATGATAACTTCCGATCCCGGTTTCTTCAACAACCAAACGTTATTATAACACCGCGGTCATTTCAAAATAATTATACTTCAAAACCAGGATATAATATTCATTTCAAAACCATATAAATACGATATCATCTTCATCTAAAAACCAAATCAATAAGATATAATTTTCATTAAAACCCAAATCAATATAATTTCATTTTTATTTCAAATATATCCTTTTCCCTAAAATCATAGCAATTTCAAATCATAATACCCAGAAATCCATAACTCTGAAACATAACTTCCAATACTTAAATGGTTTAATATTAAATTACTTTATATAATAAATTAGCTTCTTTAATTTCACAAATCAAATTCCAAATACAGATTTGAATACCAAATAAACCATTTCAATTTCCATATATTTCAAAGCTTTAATTATTCAATATTTCAAAACTAAATTTTATAATTCATACACACACACACACACACCCCCCAAATTCTCTTCACTATTATTTAGTTTTGAAATATTTACTTAATAAATCCAATATCCTTTAAATAAAACTTCAAATTCAATAACTGAATATTCCTCAATTTATTTAGATTTCATACATTTCACTTAAATCACTAAACCCGAATTGAGTTATAAAACCATATTCATTTAAAATCTCAATTTCAATAAGTTCCAAATGGATCCTTATTAACTATAATTCTTACTTAGATAAAATCTCAATCAATTTCAAACTATCTTCTCAACCTTGATTTATAAAAATCAATATAAACTCCATATAAAATATAATTTAAGTAAATACTCATCCATATTATACTTTAATAAAATCAAACTTTACTATGAAACTTATTTCATACTTTAAACAAATTTTATTCATAGCTTAAACCAAGAATTAACCATATTGAAAAGAACATTTATAAAATATCCAAATCAATACATCAAAATCGTATATTTCTTTATAAACCATAGAAAATCATTTCAAAATATTATATATATATAGACCATGGTGTTTGTATATAATTTTCTACCTTATGGTCAAGTGATACGGATATTTATCATTTCAATCCGCAATTTAAAAATAAAAATGCGGTCGATATCATTTCAAACCGTAATCCCGAATCAAAAATAACAAATAAATAAAGAGCTTGCCGATTATAATGATATAAAATAAACATCCATTCATCCATCAACAGATCACACATCTATCACAATCATTAACCAAAACAGTCAATCAATATCAATAGATAACTTTTATAATATAACAGTATTTAACTGGAAGTTATATTCAATAATAAATTAAATAATGATTTAATTTAAATAAATGCAATTAACTGAGATGATGATTAAAAATATACGAACAGTCATAAATAAATGCATAATCACAACAAAAATTTAATTTAACAAACGTAAGAAATTTTAGAAGTTGTGAGTGGGTTAAAACACTCACTCTTTTGAATTTAAATTGAATTTAAACCCAAAATTTCAACAGTCTTCAAATTCGTCCAAACCATCGCGAAAATGACCGGAATTCCAATACGAACCTAGCGGAGAATACCACGCGTAAATCGGATATCGTATGCAGAAGTTATATAGATTAGAACGATTTGAAAATTAAATTAGAATAAAAGAAATAAAAAAACCACCATTTTTTTCCATGTCAACATCGTTTTCTCTGAAACCCTACTCGATATAGTGCCGCACGCATAACTCTCCCATGTGAAATTTGCGCCGCCACACCTTCAACCGCGTTCGCCTAACCTGACGCGCGCTACCAGAGTCGCCGCACGAAAACCCATCATCTTCCATGCCTAAGGCCTCGCGAACCCCCTCCCAGTTCCACGTCAGTCAAACCCAAACACAACCGCCGAAATTCAAAACCCTAGGTCCAATTTTCACGACGATCTAGCCGTCAAATCGTCGAACGAACCATGCCGATGCAATCCTCTTGGTCCTCTCTGCAAAACTCCTATATCGGTTAGACGATCTGATGAAGTCAATCAACGCACGATGAACGGTCGGAAATAATTCATTGATTTCTGAACAGACGGTGACTCAAATCAGAAAACGAATTACAGATCTGAGATGCGTACATCAAGAGATACGATATATAATTTCCTGAACTTTTTTGAGGAGTTTGAAATTTTGGCTTTGGATTTGATTTGGAATTTCAATTGGATCTGAAAATTTTATTGTCTGCTATTGAGAAGGAGATGAAGAGGGATTGTACGCACATACAAATGAGAAGTAGAGGTAGACTAGGGTTTTAACAGGTATATATAGGCAAGGTTGGAATAGAATAGATGGACCCGATTTATAAACGCGTTGAACGATAAATGGTCCGAAAAGCACGTTTTGCCTCCGGAACGAAATTGGGTCAACCCATATATCAAAATAAATGTTTTAAAATATTTTAAACGCAATGGAAAAGGTTTCAAGTCCAAATTCCATCGTATGAAGAAGTTATGACAAAATCAATTTTTTTCAAATTGATTTCAATTAATTTCAAGTCGTTTCAAGTCCGTACGATCAAACGACAAGTTCGATCGCTACGAAACTTGAAATCCTATAATAATTCACCGATACGGATCCGATGAAACTAGTTTCGTCGAAATCCGAGTCAGTGGCCAAAATGGCTGTTTTTCCATTAATTAAATAAATTAATAATTGATTAATTAAATCACCATTTAATTCCAATTTCCGTAATTCATAAATTTTATCATCTTAGATTACTTTAGTAATTTATAACCCTTTATATCCAATTCCCTTATCAATTTAAAGTCAACCAATTCACAATTATAGTGTTTAACTTCCAATTTTTAATAAATTCATTAATTATCAACCACAATTCAAATAAATCAATTTATTTGATTCTTAATCCTGTTATTCACTTCATTATCACCAAGAAGATAAACTTAACATTGGTTCATGGTTTATTACGTTATTATTCCCAAATTTTCAACTTAATTTCCATTAATGTAGTATCTAGATATTTAATTTCATTTATTTGAAATAAACCCAATCGCTATAATTTACATTCAAATAAATTAATAAATCTTGATTTACAATCTTTACATCAACCAATAGTCATATTATAAATGTAATTGACATTATTTTCAAATATTACTTTAATTAACGTTAGCGTAATAATTTATTTATATTTATTGCAATTGATTACCAATTATAATTTAATATACTAAATAAATGGTTAACTTACAATACTTGTTACCATTAACATTTATTTTCACTTATAAATTATTATTAACAAACCAAATGTTGCAATTTGATTTAGACATAATTCAATGCATTAAATGAATGGGTAAATGATTAAATTTTTGCACTATCGTGACATTTTCTCACATTCATACTTGATTATCTACTAACAATTATTATAATTACTTACAGAACATTGATTTTTGTTCAATGACCATTTATTATAATTTAATTCAATGCTTACATTTTGTTTTCATATATTCAATTTGTAGCTAAGTATACATCTACATTATTTCCATTGGTTTGAATTTCATTCCATTAATTAATAATTACCTTAGTTAACATTAACGTAGTATTAGATTATAATTTTTGTAACTGATTTCCAATTTTAAATCAACAAGCTACAAAATAGTTAACATACAATAATCATTACGCTAACTTTTAGTCACATTAATAAGCTTTTATTACTCACAAATCAAAGTTCCTCTTTTATTTTCATTAATTGGCCTTTCATACAATTCATTAATTATTAACTTTAATTAGCATAGGCTATATCTTGGCACATTAATATTTCCCAATTATTCCACTTTATTACATTTAAATTAAAAATCTTTTCATGTAATTCCGATTAATCCACTTTATTAACTTTAATTAACCCCTGTTACGTTTCCTCTTAGTTATTTTCATTATTATATCACATTTTTTTTAATAATTCACTAAAATTTTATTTTCATCAATATTAAATTTTAAAAATCTTATTAAAGTAACAATTATAATTACTGAAAATTTACGGGTCGTACAGAATATAGTACCGAAGGAATGTTCCTGATAGGAGGAATAACCTCACTTGTCCCGGCGTGGCTCCTGATTTTAGTTACATCTAAGCTGACTCACGGAAGTCAGGGTCACGTCATACCTAATACAGAAATCGTTCACCAAACCATCCTACTTCATTTCTGGAATCTCCACCAAGTACATAGTTTTTAAAGTGGTTTTCGGTATTGGCAGAGAGTATGACAATATCTGATCCCGGTCGCTTTAACAACCAAACTCTTATTTCACACCAGATGGTTCTTTTACAATTCAAAAGTCAATTCACACTTTATACCGAAATATCAAATTCTCAAAACCATATCACTTTCGAAATCGTATTCACTTTGAAATCATATTACCTGTGAAATCATATCATTCTCGAAATCATAATTTCTTTCAAAAATCATATTTCCAAAATGGGTTGTATCTTTACTTCAAAGTCCTCATATTCAATTAATTATAACATTGAAATCCCAACTTAGGTTATAACATCATTAAAATTTATTCGCTTAAAAATCAAGGCTTTAATTAAAAACATTTCAACTTTACACCACCTGAAATTTAGAAAATAATTAGATAATTATAAATAGTTATAAATAGTTAAAATACTCTTAATAGTTTAATTAAATATTAAAAATATTGTGAAATTGATTTAAGATAGTTAAATACATTTAAAATAGATTAAATATATTTAAAATAGATTAAATAGCTTTAAGATAGATTGATTAGATTTAAAATAAATTAAAATGATTTAATTAGCTTAAAATAAATTAAATGGTTTAAAATAGGTTAAAATAATTTAATACAGGTAATATAGGTTAAAATAGTTTAATAGTTTGAAAATCTTAATAATAAAAATTTAAAATAATATATTTAAAATAGTTTTTATTAAAATATGAATTTGGAATAAAAATCAATTTCAAGTACTAATTTTATTTCAACACATCTGAACCATTTCAATTTCCAAATCAAAGACCAAATTTCAAACCTTTCGATTTAAATTCTTGACAAACTATTGAATTTCATATCGTTTCAATCCATGTTCAAATACCAATCGAATTACTCCAATTTCAAAATTATATTTCAAACAAATTCCAATAACTCAAATTCTGTTAAACTTTACTTGTACTTCAATTTCACCTTTGAAATTTCAATTTAATTTCTTTAAACAATCCCTTTAAACCAATTCCAATTCCTTTATATAAATTTGAAATCTGACAAAAATTCAATTTATATAAATCAATTTTTTATTTCAAAATATCATTTAACTGGATTCAAAACTTAGTATTTTGAAAATCATTTAAATTTAACCAATCGGGTGTCCGTATATAATTCTCTACCCTAGAGTCAAGTGATACAGATATTTATCATTTTAATCCGCAATTTACAACTTTACAGTTATATGTCATTTCAAACCGAAATCTCGAATTTATTAAAATTCCATAAAACTACTCGTGTCTATCATTTCAACCCATAACGATTTTTCCCCTATCTACAGATCGTTCGGGTATATATCATTTTAACCCATAGTGATTTTCCTAATGATAACTAAGGAAACTTGCAGAGTGATAGCAGTATATAAATCAAACACATCATCCAATCATCCAATGTTAAAAATCAAACATCCATCATAATTATCATCCAATTCAGATAAATGAATATCAACAATTAACAGATTATTATATACATGTAATTAACTGGAAATTTGAAATTCAATAAAATTTAAGTGATAATTTAGTTCAAACATAATTTAAATCAACAGCAATAGTAATTTAAATATATCAAACAGCCCTAAATAAATTCTAATCACATCATAAATTTAATTTAACTAACATAAAATTTTTTAGAAGTTTTGAGTGGGTCAGACACTCACCTTTTGAATTTAAATCGAATTTAAATCCGAATTAGGGCCCAAATTCAAACGATCTCAGAATTCGTCCAAACGTGCGTCAAAATGTCTGGAATTTCAATACGATCCTGGCAGAGAAAACCGTGCGTGAAACGGACCATGTGTGACGACCTAAAAATTTGAATATTTGAAATTAAAATATTTAACTGATTTTAAATGTTTGGAAGTTAGTTTAACTTGAATTTCAAAAATATTTGTTTATTTGGCAATTAAATTATTGAATTTAATAATTGAAATTTGGGTAAAATATTGAATCTTCAGTTTCATGCTGATTAAAAATAATTTGAAGGCTTGGAAAATTTATACTGATAATACTAAAGATAATGGAAGTGTTAAAAATTGAAATTTGAAGCGTTTTTTCAGTTTTGAATTTTGTCGTTTAAATTGATATTAAAAAAATAGCCTTACGAAGTGCACTCTTGGAATTCGATGAAACCAGTTCCATTAGATCCGTAATATTGTATTATAATCAGATTTCAATCTTTGTAGTGTTTGGAGTGATAGTTTGGCCGTACGATAAGCAAACGCACTGAAAATTATATCGAAATTTAATTTAATAACCGGGTTCAAAAAACTATCTTCATCATACAATCAAATTTGGACTCAAAATCCTTTCCATCGCGTTCGGAATAGGGGTTTAACATTATAAACGCCTGGCGGCACGCCTCGATTGAAGATCGATATTGTAGGCTTCGTTTTCTAAACAAATTAAATTTAAATCTAATATAGTTTTCACAAGATAAATTTTATACATTTCCCCTCATCCCATGCATAGTTTCCCATTTCAACACTTGTCCTTCATTATTAAACGTGTCCCTTTCTTCTTCCATTTTAGCCGAGCATTTTAAGAAAAAAAATAAAGATCAAATTCAATTGAAAACGCAAAACTTTTTTTTTCTTCTTTCGTTCAAAATTAGACATTAGCTTCAAAATATAATTAATGGCCGCCGTCTCCTCTTTCTTTGCCTCATGTTCAACCTTCCATATCCCTTCCATTCCAAACCTTATATACCACTCCTCTCCCTCCGTCACTTTGGGTTCCATACATGAAGATTGCATTCTTTTGCCCTAATCGGAATCTTAGCGTTGTCGAGCACAGGCCCAACCTATCCCTTTCACTACCAGATCTGGTCGTCTTTTTCGAATAGCCTGTTCATGCTATACCCAACGCTTTGAAAATGTCAATACTATGACCAAAGTCATTAAGCTTTCCAACATCGACCCTAAAAAGAACTATATTCTTTGGTGATAGTATTAGAAATATCCAAGCTAGCAAGGAAATTTGTCTTCACATTGTTCTGACTGCTGATGCTAAAAAGAATTTAGAATTTAAAAAGGATGAGCGTGTATCCAACTGAACAGCAGTTGCTCATCCACCAGGGGAAAATTCTTAAAAAATGAGATGACAACTCTTGATAATCAAGTCGTAGAAGATAGTTTTCTTGTTATAATGTTGAGTAAGACTAAGGCCTCAGAAAGTAAAATTTCTACCTCTAAAATTCCACCCATATGTTAGGCATCCGCTCCTACTCTTTACATTAAGGCCTCAGCAAGCAGGCGTATCAACTTAGCCTCCTTCAACTTATTCAGAATAGAGACTTCAGGTCGGTTAATCCCATTGCTTTATACGTCCCAGTTTTATACTTTGGTGCAACAAGTATTTCAGGATACAGTTTAGTCTACTCTAATCATATCTTCTATCTGCCTGGTACATTACTCTAGCTAGTACATTTGTTCAGTTCATCATGTTGCCAGGCATAAACTCATCTACCAGTGAGTTTGTATCATGGTCTGGAGCTCACTTAGTTAGTCATTTGATTCGCTACCATTAATATCATACGTTTGCTTCAGTTCTGCCCCTGATTTCTGCCCTTCGAAACAAAATATATATGTGTGATTTTGGGAATATATGGCAATTTTAAGATGTTGTTGAGATTTTAAAAGGGGAAATTAGTTTAAAATTTAATCATTTATTTAGAATTAGATTATTGCTTAAAATTGAAATAAATTTATTGAACAGAATTTAATTGTTCGATTAGTTCAAATATGGATAATCATATAATTGTTATGTAAGGTCAAAAAAATCGAGAAGCAAGCCAGATTGGAAACGGGTTGCAAAAATAAAAGCAAAGGTGAGATCTTCTCACTCAATTGAAATAGTTAGAATTTCAGTTATTGATTGATTGTTTGGATGTGATAGAGAGAGAGTGTGTGTGTGTATAGCATTATATAGCGGATGAGACCCTATGCGCCGCATAATAGCGGATGATATGATATAATCCCATATACCGCGATATTCCACCTCGAAATGGAATTGGTATTTAATTTGTTGTGCTAACATTTGTGGATGCAGGGAAACACGTTGGAGGGATTCAACTGGATTCCTCAAATTGTGTGAATTTATTTCATATGTTGTGATGTGATTGTTGATAATCTGTGAATGATTTTATTAGTGATTAAAACTATTGAAGGCTTTGGTTTGGCCAAATATATTTTGGTATTTTTAAAATACCAGAAATATAAAGACTTGGGATTTTTGAAAGAAAACTAAAGTAGAGAATTTTAAGTAAATTAATTTTTGCGAATTGGATAAATTTAAAAGAAGGAATTTAAAAGTATAAAAGTTGATTTTTGTAATCCTATCGAATTAATTCCAAAATATGGGGAAAAGATTTTATTAAATGGATTTTGAGCAAAATTGGTAAAAGTTGAAGAATTTATTTAAAATTCGGATTTTAAATAGTTTAGAAGAAATAAAGGCATTTATTTTAAAAGATAATAAATGTTTGGAAATCGATTTGGGAATTTGTTTGGTGTTTGAAATAAATTGGAAATCAATTTGGAATTTGATTTGGCGTTTGATATAAATTGGAAATAAATTTGGAATTTGATTTATGTTTGAAATACATTGGAAATTGAAAATCATATATCAGTGAATATTTGGAAATTTAAATTCACAATGAGAATTTATAAAGGAAAGGGAAATTTGTTTAAAAAAAAAATATTGGTTTATTTTTAAAAGTGTGGAAAGAAAATTTACAGATTTGGAACGTAAATTTAAAATAAATCGAGAAGGGTTTATTAATTGGTTTAGATGGACTAATTTAGAATGGAAAGTGTATTTTCCCTGGAAAGTCGAGTTCAAAGTAGCTTTTAAATATAGATTAAAAGTTCTAAAGTTGGTTTTTAAAAGAATGTTTCGGAGAAATTATTTCTTAAATTATTTTTAATTCTTTTAAAGTAAATATTTACCAAGTTAATTATAGAGGTGATTATGTTAAGGATTTAACTAGTATTTGGTTTATAAGTTGGTCATTTAAAAGTTATACTCCATTTAAAAATTTTATTTTTAAAACTAGTTTGGGGTTAATTTTTATATGAAATATTAGTATAAAATTTCAGAACTGATATTTTAAGTAAATTGTTTAAAATAGTTTTATTTTAAACGTTTCTAAGTATATATTTTTGGATAAGTGATTTAAATTATTTTAAAGTATTTGGACGCGACAAATTTTTAGTGGAAATAAATAATATTGGAAATTTATTCCACAAAAGGAAAGTGATTTGAAAATTGTTTTCAAAGGGTTGAAGGGTGAAAATATATCTTGTGAAAATATTTTTAAAATAAATAATTTAGGGAAATTATTTAAATTTGATGGTTGTTGTGAATATTGTTTGATAATTAAATAATCGACAATCAGTATAAATAATTTGTGAAATTATTGAGGCTTGATGGTTGTTGTGAATATTATTTGATAGATAAATAACCGACTATAAGTATAAACAATTGGTGAAATTATTGAGGCTTGATGGTTGTTGTGAATGTTGTTTGATATTAAATAATCGACTATCAATATTGGCCTTTAAAATGACACTCGAATTTGTTTTCAGACTAAGCGCTCATTATACGGGAGAGGACTTTATGTCATAAAACCCATTTCGAATAATGATACGATGAAATGGGATTGCATTTGAAGATGGTGCTGAAGACTGGGTATTTTCAAAATGAAAGGATTACCTGTCGAATGTCTCTGCACTGAGTTGCTCCGGTATAGAGATTTATATCACCCTTTGTGATGGGGAGTCCGGACGTGATTAGTGAATATCCGGATTCGCAAGGGCTTCTTTCCTTAATTGGAGGAAATGCCTTCGGTTCCGTTCATACCCAGAACGGAATTGTATGGATGTATGTTTGACATTACACTTTGAGATGTAAAGCTGGTTTCTATCAAATACATTTATGTTGGCGGCGGAGAATTTATTCTCTTAGCTTAACACCCTTCTCTGAGACGTACGAGCTTAGAGGTTATGTAGTTGATGGTTACTAGTGATACATTCCCAATTTGGTAATGTGGCATGCTAAGTGTTGATCATTTGTTGATTGAAGCATGGATTTTGTGAAAAGCGTAGCTTTGTGGACAAAACTTTGTCGAGCCTCACACTCTGAAAGTGGTTGAAATAGGAAAAGATGCAGCAAGATTATGGGGGTCGAGCCTCTCAGGGTATGTTCATTTCCTTCTGGATAAAAATTGGTATCTGGTATGGAGTCCAGATATTTAACTTGTGTGGATTAAAAGTGGTATTCTAGTATGGGGAGCAGATTATTTACTTATGTGATTGTTGGTTGTGAGGCGCCTCGGATAAAGGTTGGTCTAGACGGGGGTGGCATACTTGTGACAGTGAGTTACCTAGTTACAGAGGTAACCCGGCCTTGTGTTGGCAGAGATCCAGTTAGGTTCTCAGGGCGTCCCTCCAGAGGCATACCCATTCGCTGAAGGAAGTTCCTTAGCCTTGACCATTTGTTGGAAATCCAAACAAAATAATACGAGCCCTTTACGATTGTAGTTGTATAACCTGCCACCTCAGGTGGTAGCTATAGCAGGCATAATATAATGGTACCTATGCCGGCGAAGATTTATATTATACTTTCGAAATTTTTTCCACACTATGCACTAATAATAATATCAAAAAGATTTTGTGTATCAAGCATGTTTGACTATCATAAGGAAAAATCTCCTCCAATTGTGTGATTGCATTGTGTGTGTGTGGCGGGAGGCCTTATGGTAGTTTCATTTTCCAAAAAGCATAGAGGATTTCTTTTTATTTCCTTTTGTGCAAATAACTGTTTTAAGATCTCACACCAGTCCCATGACTGACCTAGAGTTTATCGTTCTCTTTCTAAACTCCTGCCCATAATTTTCCACACAGGCAGCCTAGAGTCAGGTTATCAGTTGTTCTGGAGCGAAGTCAGAAAAGTTGCTATGGAGATCAGAAGGTAAGCTGGATGGCGAAACGTATCACTAGTATATAGCATTCTTTTCCGCTGTTGTTTTGTATATGACTCTGATGATGTAATGTATAAACAAATATAGTTCTTTTGTTTAAAGAGTATTCATTTATCTATTATATATTGTTCCGCTGCGAATGTGACATTTTGTTGTTTTTTCTATTTTCTTCTTCTATCTTCCTTTTCTTTATCCCTAATGGTTAAGTTTTTTGGCATTCGATTGTTTGGCATTTGATACAGTGGACGTATTGATGTCGACTTTCGGGCGTCGAAAAATTGGGTCGTTACATCTCGTATGCAAAAATTGTCTAGGTTAGAACGTTTTGAAATAAATTTAAAATAAAAATGAAATAATAATACCTAAATTCACATCACCACTACAATACTAGCACGCCAAAATCTCCTCCCCTACAGGATCGAACTCTGCCTCACCAAAGAAGAACGCACGTAAACAGTTGCAGCTGCCACCCACTGGTCGTCGCAGCCGCGACCACCTCCAACGACCTTGCACGCCCCTCAACGACCCCCCGCAAGACCACCGACCATAGTCAGGCTTCAATCGTGGCAAAAAAAAGAACAACCGCCATGAAATATTAAAACCCTAATCGAATTTTTTACGAAGATCCAACCACCAAAACTCCAAGCGAACACCTCAGATCGACTCACCTCGGTCCCCTCTACATAACTATGACTTCGATTTGTCGATCAGACAAAGTTGATCAACGATCAACGAACGGTCAAGAATATTTCACCCAGTTCTTGCCATATCGAGACCCAGATTGAAAATGATCACATATTTGACTTGCACTCGTCGAGAACTTCAAATCGATACATAATTTGATATAGTTTGAGTAGTTTGAATTTGTGATATGAGATTTGATTTGAAATTGAACGGAGAATTTGCTTGCCTACCATTGGAATGAGGAGTTAAGAAGAAATGTATGTACAGACCATAGAAAATAAAAAGGTGCTAGGGTTTATAACGAGATATTTTTAGGCAAAGCAGAAAATAGAACGAACAAGATTGATTTGGATTGAACGATAAACGACCCGAAAAATCCGTTCTGTCTGTGGAACGAAAATGGGTCAACCCATATACCAAAATAGATGTTTTTGATGAACTTAAAATCAATGGAACAAGTTTCAAGTCCAAATTCCATCGTATGAAGAATTTATGATAAAATCATCCTGTTTCAAATTGATTTCAGTTGATTTCAATTAAATTGATTTCTAGGCGTTCCGAGCCCATACGATCAAACGACAAGTCCGATCGCTACGAAACTTGAAATGCTGTAATAATTCACCATTACAGATCCGATGAAACTTGTTTCGTCAAAATCCGAGTCAATGGCCTATTTTTACATTAATTAAAAAAATTAATATTAAATTAATTAAATCAAATTTTCAATTCAAAATTTATAATTCACAATTTCTATCATCTTAAATCACTTAGTAATTTATAATCTTCTAAAACAAATCTTATATCAATTCATTATTGACTATTTCAAAATTTACAGTGTTTGATTTACAACTGCCATTAATCCTATTAATTAAATTTTAATTCCAGTAATTTTTTTTAATTTGGTTTCAATCTTTATACTCAAATTAGTTATTATTCTATAAACATGATTTTACAATTTTTTTATATTACATTACACTAATATATTCCAATTCCCATCTTTATTTGTATTAATGATTATATTTCAATTATTTTGTAATTTTGTCAATTTCAAACATTAATTAAGATTTTAAATCTAATTAATTATTTTATCTTAGTTCCATTCTTTTATTTCATCAATTATTACTTTATGGATAAAATTAGCATTTCTTATTCATTTTGTTACGTTCACAGTCTCAGTTATTGTATTAATCTTATTAATGTAACACTAAAGTTCATTTAATTCTAATTGATTTTCCATTTTAATTTAATAGACCAAATAAACAGGTAACTTATAACAATACCATAATTTTTAATTACACTTATGAATTCATTATTCACAAACAAATGTTACAATTCTTATATAATACTGATTTTATTCAATTACCATTAGTTATATACTAATTCATTTATTTATGCAACACTTACATTTATTTACTTATTTCAATTTTATAACCAAATATAACATTTACATTTCAATTGATTGGAGTGTCATTAAAGTTGTTAATAATTAACTTACATTAACATTGTTACATTTCATTTTAGTATACATTTCACTATTAAATTACAAAATTTTATTTCTTTCAATATTAAATTATTGAAATCTCATTAATTTAACTAATTTAAACTATCAAAAATTTATGGGTCGTTACACTCTCCCCCGCTCAAAACTTTTCGCCCTCGAAAATGAAAAAAGAAGAAAAAGAAAGAATCGAGTAATCAATATATCATAGACATAATTAAATAATTCAATAAAATATACCAATTTATAACAATTAAATCCTTCTGTATTCAAGTAAACAAAAGTTCGGAAAACATTTCGTAACATTTTCTAAGTCCAAAATTTTCGAAAAAATTTCGGTAGTCTCCTTTGTACGGAGAGGTCGGGGGGAAATAATAATATCCATAAAACAATATATAACATATATTTTCCAAAATAATATATCCCAACACGGGAAAAAATAATATAATATCACTATAAAACCGTAATCCGAAAACGTACCTATTTGTCGGGCAAACAAAGCTTAATTTATGGAACCGAAGCAGTAGCAATTACTTCCATAAAGCTGCATTTCACTTGTATAATCCACAGAAGTTAATAATTATATAAGACAAATATTTAAAGTTGTTTTAGCTACTAACAAACAAATCTACATAAAACAACAATCACTTGCAACCACAACATACAATCATCATATGAAATCAATATAATCAGCCATCCATATCAACCAAAACAAATAGTTTATCCGGGTTAAGACACTTTTTAATCACAAAGAATGACAAATAACTACTAAGTATACCATTTACTCAATAGTCTTAGATAAAACTCAATAGATTATTCATACATCCAAACAATTAAAAGTATCTTTTATACAAACAATCCATCAGTGAACAAAAATAAATTACAAGGTTATTTAAGTGTATTCTTATCAAATTTCTTTCACAATATTTACTGTTTATTTTTCTTTCCATACATACAAGGGTTATTTCTTTAATTGTATTTATTTCTCACAAATTCAATTCCCATTTATTTATTCAATACTTAGTTCCATTTATTTGTATTCATTAACTTACATAATTCATTTTTCACTTATTTATATAATGTAAATTTCTTTTTACTGTATTACATTCATTGCTTTCATAAGTTATTCCCATTCAGTTGATTATAAAATCAATGAGTTCATTATTTGAGTATTACATACTTTTTATTGCAGTTCAGTTCGCATTAATTAATTTATATACTTGATTTTCCTTAGCCATTAATATTCATTAGTGCATAAGTTCATACTTAAGTTTCTTACCTTTTTAATTTACATTCATCCTTATATAGAGACGTTGAATATTAAATCCATTTTCTAAATCAATTCAACTTTTCTAAAGTTATAATCATTTAATTCTGTATAGTATTCATTTTATTATTTACTTTAGCTATAAATAGCTTCAAACATTAACTTAAGTTTATAATCTTTATTTATAATATTTATGTTCAATTCAATTACTTATCATATCAATTCGTTAACTTAAGTTTGTAATTATTTACTTGCAGTACTTACTTTCTATCACATTTTATTATAGTAACATTTCAATTATAACTTAAGTTTATAACAATTATAATATCGAAATTCTTACTTACAAAAGTAATTCCATTGAATACTTTCATTACTTTAAGTTTCACTTGTATAATATTCCATTACATATTCTATTTAACATTACAACTTTTAAATATTTGGTAAGTTATTTGTATAAATGTCTTTTAGAATGCAGTTGAATATTAAACAAGTTTATCTTATTTCATTTTAATGGATAAATGTTCAATGGTTACCATTTCTCATTTTCATTTCCTTTTTATTCACATTTTAAATTTTCAGATTTCTTATATACTTTACTTATACTTAGCACTTAATTCCTTATTTCTTTTTAGAAGTTCCAATTATGAATTAGTTAAATTTTCATTTTATCACAATAATTGAAATCTCTAATTTATGGAAATTTAAGAACTAAACGCCGGGTTCAACCAATTGTGTAGTTACTACTACAACAGTCTTCCTACTTTGAAACTCAAAAATGAATGTCGATGATGCGTGCACTCATCGCCGAAATTATTTTTCAACGATAGAGTGGGGAGTACAGACCTTATTTCTTTCCAAAATTTCTTTAAAACATTCTTTCAAATCAACTTGAAATATTTATATCAGAAAAGACTTTCTAATAATATTAATATTATATTCCAAAACATTCGAAAGGAGTTTTCAAAAATCCCAGAATTTAAGTTCTAAATTTTCCAATTTAGACTTATTTTATTTACAAATTTTTAAGGGGCATTTCACTTGAAGGACAAACTTTACAGTCCAATTAGTTTCTAGGACACACATCCACATAAATTAATTTCAAGGCCAAGGTCAACAGAATAATTATTTTTAAGGACAAAGTTAGCAGTCCAATTACTTTCAAGGACATAATTTCATAGGTTTTTAGGCTTTAGAAACGAATTATTTTGAATTTTGTCCTTAAAAGTAATTATTTCAGCTGTGTGTCTTAGAAACTAATTGCACTTGCTAAAGAGGCCCTTATGGCTAATTTCCACAACCAATATTTATAAATTTTTACTACCTAACAAACAAATATATATTACAACAAAATATATCATTTGCAAAATTATTATCTTATATACAAAATATATAATAGGCAAAATTATTTCATTTACCAATATTTCAAAATAAATATTGAGTCGGTCTGTCCTATTAAGTGTTTAGAAATCCCTATTGATGTCATAGCGTCCTATGCACCCACTTGAATTTATAAATACAAAATGGAACAGATTAAAACAAATTAAAAACCTTTTTATAACACTAACAAATATGCACTCTCTTATATATACACTCAGCGACGCATTCTAGGGTATTACTACCCTATTATATATGAGTCAGACCCCACCAAGCTAAGATTATCACTAAACCAAAGCTTTGATACCAACTGTAATGGCCTACCTTTTTGGACGTTTTAAGCAGGCACACATGTCAAACTCAAACCATTCAGAAGGTCAGATTGTTATGGGGTAAATAAGAAAAAGAGAAAGAAATAAAAAATACAGAATCTTGCAACGGAATGACAAAATATAATAATCAAATAACAATTCATGAAGCTGTTTACAAAAAACATTTGATTATAATTATACAACACAAAATCAGAGTTACATACAACAGAGATAAACAACAATGCAGCGGAACAGTGTGAATGTAGTGGAATAATATAATAGATAATAATAGTACAATCTTCATCTTCATCCTCCACAAATAAGGTTTTCTAATCCTAAAATGCTCAGGCTGACCCGAGCGAATTGAAAAGACAAAACACTCGAGTCAGAACTAAAAGATCCTATGTAAGTTAAATCACCGATAAATAAATATGAGTGGAACGGCGACAGAGATGTTTGCAGGTTTTGACATCTCCTATCTAGTGTCTAACGTGAGTATAGTAACTTAAGAGAGGTTCGGGATTCACATCACCTAAGGATCCGTTAAACTATCTACTATGTAGCACAATACGCTATTATAATATGTCTACAGTAAAGTAAAAGTATTGAAATAGCATTAAGGCATTAACTATATCCCCCTTAACACATTTTTATATATTCTCATAGTCTATACAGTACCGTAATTCCTCCATAAACTGGAGGGCTATCAGAGGGCACTCTATAGGTATGGTACAAAACAAACTCATAGAAGGCGCGCTATGGCATGTGAACACGGCACTCGAGGCAATACTAGGATAAATATACCAATTGCATATCCGGACTGGTGGTAACGCATAGCAGCTACTACCGCCCACCTCGGAATACACTCCCAAATCAAAATCAAGGGGGGCCACCAATCAAATCACAAAGTCAGAATATAGTATCGAAGGAATGTGCCCGATAGGAGGAATGACCTCACTTGGCCCGTCAAGGCTCCTGATTTTTGTCACATCTAAGCTGACTCCTAGGAGTCAGGGTCACGTCATACCTCATACAGAAATTGTTCACCAAACCATCCTACTTCATTTCTTAAATCTCCACCATATACAAAGTCGTTAAAGTGGTATTTAGTATTGCCAGAGAGTGACAATATCCGATCATGGCCTCTTTAACAACTGGACGCTTATTTCACATTGGATGGTTCTTTTACATTTCAAAAGTCAATTCACACTTTATATCAAAATATCAAATTCTCAAAACCATATCACTTTCGAAATCGTATTCATTTTGAAATCATATCACCTTTGAAATCATATCCTTCCCGAAATCATAATTTCTCACAGAAATCATATTTCCAAAATGGGTTGAATCCTTACTTCAAAGTCCTCGTATTCAATTAACTATAACATTGAAATTCCAACTTAGGTTATAACATCATTTAACCTTATTCACTTAAAAATAAAGGCTTTAATTAAAAACGTTTCCACTTTACACCATCTAAAATTTAGAAAATAATTTAAATAGTTTTAAATAGTTTTAAATAATTATAAATAGTTAAAATACTCTAAATAATTTAATTAAAGATTAAAAATACTCTTAAATTGATTTAAGATAGTTAAATTGATTAAATACAATTAAAATAGATTAAATAGCTTTAAGATAGATTAATTAGATTTAAAATAAATTAAAATGATTTAATTAGTTTAAAATAAATTAAATGGTTTAAAATAGGTTAAAATGATTTAATATAGTTAATATAGGTTAAAATAGTTTAATAGTTTGAAAATATTAATAATTAGAAATTTAAAATAATATATTTTAAACAGTTTATATTAAATTATGAATTTGGAATAAAAATCAGTTTCAGCTATTTATTTTATTTCAACACATCTGAACCATTTCAATTTCTAAATCAAAAGTCCAAATTTCAAACCTTTCGATTTAAATTCTTGACAAATTATTGAATTTCATATCGTTTCAATCCATCTTCAAATATCATTCGAATCACTACAATTTTAAAATATTTCAATGTTATATTTCAAACAAATTCCAATAACTCAAATTCTGGTAAACTTTACCTGTACTTCAAATTCAACTTTGAAATTTCAATTTAATTTCTTTAAACAACCCCTTTAAACCAATTCCAATTCCTTTACATAAACTTTAATTCCGATAATAATTTAACTTATATAAATCAAATTTTTACTTTGAAATATCATTTAACTGGATTCAAAATTTAAAAATCATTTAAATTTAACCAATCCGGTGTCCGTATATAGTTCTCTAGCCTAGGGTCAAGTGATACGGATATTTATCATTTCAATCCGCAATTTACAATTTTATGGTTATATATCATTTCAATCCGCAATCCCGAATTCATTAAAAATCCATAAAACCGCACGGGTCTATCATTTAAACCCATAACGATTTTTCCTTAATCTATAGATCGTTCAGGTATATATCATTTCAACCCATAGTGATTTTCCTAATGATAGCTAAGGGAACATGAAGAGTGATAGCAGTATATAAATCAAACATATCATCCAAATATCCAATATTAAAAATCAAACATCCATCATAATTATCATCCAATTCAAATAAATGAATATCAATAATTAAAAAATTATTATATACAGGTAATTAACTAATAATTTAAAATTCAAAAAAATTTAAATGATAATTTAATTCAAATATAATTCAAGTAAACACGAATAGTAATTCAAATATATCAAACAACCCTAAATAAATTCTAATCACATCATAAATTTAATTTAACTAACATAAGAAATTTTAGAAGTTGTGAGTGGGTCAGACACTCAACTTTTTTAAATTAATTTAAATCCAAATTAGGGCCCAAATTCAAATAATCTCAAAATTGTTCCAAACTAGCATTAAAATGTCTAGAATTTCAATATGATCCTAGCGGAGAAAACCGCACGTGAAACTGACCTCGTATGCAAAAATTATTCAGGTTAGAACGTTTTGAAATAAATTTAAATAAAAATGAAATAATAATACCTAAATTCACGTCAGCGCTACAATACTGCCACGTCAACATCTCCTTCTCCCCTACAGGATCGAACTCGGCCTCACTAGAGAAGAAAGCGCACAAACAGTTACCGCTGCCACCCACTGGCCGTCGCGGCCGCGACCATCTCCAACGATCTCACACGCCCCCAGCAAACCCCCGCAAGACTACCAACCACGGTCAGGTTTCGATCGCGGCAAAAAAATGAACAACCGCGACAAAATACTAAAATCCTAATCGAATTTTTCGCAAAGATCCAACCACAAAAACTCCAAGCGAATACCTCAGATCGACTCCCTCCGATCCCCTCTACATAACCGTGCCTTCGATTTGTCGATCAGACGAAGTTGATCGACGATCAACGAGCGACTGAGAATAGTTCAGTTCTAGCCATATTGAGACCCAGATCAAAAAATGAATCACATATTTGACTTGCACTCGTTGAGAGCTTCAATTAGATATAGTTTGAGGAGTTTGAATTTTTGATTTGAGATTTGAAATTGAACGGAGAATTTGTTTGTCTGCCATTGGAATGAGGAGTTGAGAAGAAATGTACGTACAGACCATAGAAAATAAAAAGGTGTTAGGGCTTATAACGAGATATTTATAGGCAAAGCTGAAAACAGAATGAACATGATTAATTTGGACTGAACGATCAACGACCCGAAAAGTCCATTCTGTCTCCGGAACGAGAATGGATCAACCCGTGTATCAAAATAGATGTTTTTGATAAATTTAAAATCAATGGAATAAGTTTCAAGTCCAAATTCCATCGTATGAAGAAGTTACGATAAAATCAGCTTATTTCAAATGGATTTCAATTGATTTCAATTAAATTGATTTCTAGGCGTTTCAAGCCCGTACGATCAAACGACAAGTCTGATCGCTATAAAACTTGAAATCCTATAATAATTCACCTTTGCGGATCCGATGAAACTTATTTCATCGAAATCCGAGTCAATGGCTAAAATGCTATTTTCACGTTAATTAAATAAATTAATATTAAATAATTAAACCAAATTTTCAATTCAAATTTTATAATTCACAATTCCTATCACCTTAAATCACTTAGTAATTTATACTCCTCTAAAACAAATCTCTATGTCAATTCATTATTGGCTATTACAAAATTTACCGTGTTTGATTTACAACTGCTTCCATTAATCCTATTAATTAAATTTTAATCCCAATAAATTATTTTTATTTGGTTTCAATCTTTATACCCAAATCAGTTATTATTTTATAGACATGGTTTTACATTATTTTATATTTCATTACATTAATATATTCCAATTCCCATCTTTTATTTGTATTAATGACTATATTTCAATTATTTTGTATTTTTGTCAATTTCATACATTAATTATGATTTTAAATCCAATGAATTATTTCATCTTAGTTCCATTCTTTTATTGCATCAATTATTAATTTATAAATAAAATTAGAATTTCTTATTCATTTTGTTACATTCACAGTCTCAATTATTGTCTTAATCTTATTAATTTAACATTAAGGTTCATTTGATTCTAATTGATTTCCCATTTTAATTTAATAGACCAAATAAACAGGTAACTTATAACAATTGTCACCATAAATTTTAGTTACACTTATGAATTCATTATTCACAAACAGGTGTTACAATTCTTATATAATACTGATTTTATTCAGTTACCATTAATTATATACTAATTCATTTATTTATACAACATTTACATTTATTTACTTATTCTAATTTTATAAGCAAATATAACATTTACATTTCAATTGACTGGAGTGTCATTAAAGTTGTTAATAATTAACTAACATTAACATTGTTACATTTCATTTTAGTATACATTTCATTATTAAATTACAAAATTTTATTTCTTCCAATATTAAATTATTAAAATCTCATTAATTTAACTAACTTAAATTATCAAAAATTTATGGGTCATTACAAGAGTGGTTAACGTCGGTTGGTTCATGTGTCTTTGCTGATGATCGCGATCGGGTTAATGGAGAGAAGGTGAGGCATGTGTCTTTTTTCTTTTCTTTTTTATTTGATTAATTTATTTATATTTCATAATATAAATCTTATAACTTCTGACTCACATAACTTTTTCATATGAGCCCGGATTCACGCGCGGTTTTCTTCATTGCGATCGTATCAAAATTTTGAACATTGAGCAACTGGTTTGGCTGTAATATGAGACTGTTAAATTTTTGGGTCTAATTTGGATTTTAAATCGACTAAAAATCAAAGGTGAGTGTTTTAACCCACTCACGAATACTAAACCATCTTACGTTAGTTGAATTAAATTTATGATGTGATTGGAAATGTATTGATTGTTGTTTGGTATTTTAAATTGTAATTTAAATTTAATTTGAGTTTATTTGAATTGAATTGCCATTTAAATTAGTATTGAATTTAAATGCCAGTTAAATACCTAATAATTATACGTTGTTATCACACTGCAAGTTCCCTTAGTTATTGCTATGAAAATCATTAAGGGTTAAAATGATACATACCCGAATGGTCTTATAGATTAGGGAAAAATCGTTATGGGTTGAAATGATAAACTCGAGCGATTTTATGGATTTTTAATTTTACTCGGGATTGTGGGTTGAAATGATATATACCCGTAAACTTAAAATTATTGCGGGTTGAAATGATATATATCCGTATCACTTGACCATAGGGTAGAAAATTATATACGGACATCGAGTTGGTTAAATTAAATGATTTTAAATCCTTAATTTTGAATCCAGTTAAATGATATTATGAAATAAAATTAGATTTATATTAAATGAATCATTTTCAAAATCCAGGCTTTAAAATATTAAAAGTGGAATTGGTTTAAATGAATTGTTTAAAGAATTTAAATGGGAATCTTAAAGTTGAATTTTGAAATATAAACGAACTTTATCAAAAATTGAGTTATTGTAAACGTTTGAATATTTAAACTTTGAAATCTACTGAATTTGAAGTGGCATAAATTTGTAGTTCAAACATGGATTTGAAATAGATATAGACTGAAATAGTTTAATGAGAATTTGAACTGAAAGATTAAAAATTGAGTTTTGTTGATTTGAAATCTGAATATGGTCCAGATTTGTTGAAATGGAAGAAATAGTTTGATTTGATATTATTTTCAAATTAATTATTTTAATATAAACTATTTAAAAATCTATTATTTTAAAATTCAGATTACATAGATTTTCAAACTATTTACTATATAGACCATTAGAATAATCAACCCATTTTATACTAAACTATTTTAACTGTTGTAAAATCCTTAAACTATTAAACTATTTTAAACTAATAAAATAATTTTTAAATTATTTTAAACTATTTTAAACCATTATAAACATTTTTTTTTATATATTAACTATTTTAATATATAACCTATTTTAATATATAACTTTTTGTAATATTCAAACTATTTTAATCTATTACCTATTTTTGAAATATAAACTATTTTTAATGTATAACTATTCCAATATATAAACTACTTTAATATTCAACTGTTTAAAGTTGGAATTGTTATGATTTGAATTTAATTAATTTAAATGAGAATATTTTGATATGATGGTTTAATCTATATTGTTGTAATGGTCCAAATTTTTTCGATGCCTGAAAGTCGACATGATACGTCCACTGTATCCAATGCCGCACAGTCGAATGCCGAAAAACCGAACCGTTAGGGTTAAAGAAGAAGAAGATAGAAGAAGAAATAGAAACAATGACAGAATCTCACATTTCGCAGCGGAAAAACATATAATATATAAATGAATATCTTTAAAACAAAAACACTATATCAGTTTTTACATACGTCACATTATCAGAGTTACACAGCACGATACAACACTGGCATCTATTTAGCTTGTTTACATAGAGATTTGACTTGCACCAACCCATACGCAGCGGACACTACATAGTATAAGTCATACGCCTTGCCATCCAGCTTGAACTCCAGATCTCCACAGCAACTTCTTGATAGACTTCGCTCCCGAATAATGATAACCTGACTCTAGGTTGCCTGTGTGGAAAATTATGAGCACCCAGAGTTTAGGAAGGGAACAATAAACTCCAGGTCAGTCGTAGGACTGGTGTGAGATCTTAAAAATAGTTTTTTTCACAAAGAAAATAAAAAGAAATCCGTTATGCTTTTGGAAAATGAAACTACCATAAGGCCTCCTGCCACACACACAACGCAAACGCAGAATTGGAGGAGATTTCTCCTTATAATAGTCAAGCATGCTTAATACGCAAAATCCTTTGATATTATTATTATCAGTGCATAGTGTAGAAAACATTTCGAAAGTATAATATTAATCTTAGCCAGCATACAACCATTATTGTATGCCTACTATAGCTACCATATTCAATAGCAGGTTACCACCACATTCCATGGCAGGTTATACAACTAAAACCGTACAGGGCACGTATTGTTTCTTTGGATTTCCAACAAATGGTCAGGCTAAGGAACTTCCTACTGCCACATGGGTACGCCTCTGGAGGGACGTCCCGAGAACTTAACCAGCTCTCTGCCAACACAAGGCCGGGTTACCTCTGTAACTAGGTAACTACTATACGAGTATGTCATCTCCCCGTCGTTTGCGACCTTTATCCGAGGATCCTCAACCACAAAGCAACAACCACAAAGCAACAACCACAAAGTGTAATAGATTTGCAGCAACCACATGGGTAAAATATTTGGGCTCCATACCATGATACCACCCTTTTCCAGAAGGAAATGACATACCCTAAAGGACGCGACCCTCATAACCTTGCCGCATCTTTCCTGTTTCGAACATTTTCGGGGTGTGAGGTCCGGCGAAGTCTCGTCCACAAAGCTAACTTTTTACAAAGTCATGCTTTGATCAACAAATGATCAACAACACTTCGTATGCCACATTACCATTTTGGGAATATGTCACTAGTAACCATCAACTACATAACCTCTGAGCTCGTACGTCTCAGAGAAGGGTGTTAAGCTAAGAGAATAAATTCTCCGCCACCAACAGAAATGTATTTGATAGAAACCAGCTTTACATCTCAAAGTATAATGTCAGACACACATCCATACAAGTCCGTTCTGAGATCAAACGGAACCGAAGGCACTTCAAAAGAAGCCCTTGCAAATCCGGATATTCACTAATCACGTCCGGAATCCCCATCACAAAGGGTGATAAAATCTCTATACCGGAGCAACCCGGTGCAGAGACATTCGACAGCTAATCCTTTCGCTTTCGAAAATACCCAGTCTTCAACACCGTCTTCAAATGCAATCCCATTACGTCGTATCATTTTTCGGAATGGGTTTTATGACATAAGGTCCTCTCCCAGCTAATTCGAATAATGAGCGCTTATTTTTAAAAATAAGTGTTCATTCAGTTTTCAAACAAATCATAACAATTTCCATGTTGATCTTCTTAAACAAAAGATCCATCACAATCACAAAGGTTCGATGTGGGTTTCGAACATCCATTTGGAATTCGACTCCCGGTTGCATCGAAATTCAAATAACATCAAAAAGGCCAATACTGATAGTCAATTATTTAACTATCAATCATCATTCACAACAATCACTGGATTTCAAATAATTTTCCCAAATCATTTCTTTCTAAAATATCTTCGCAGATATACTTTTATCACTTTAATATTTTTAAAACAAATTTCAAATCACTGTTCACATTTCAATCCTTTGGAAACAAATTTTCAAAGCATTTTCCTTACGCGGAATATATTTCCAAATATTTATTCATTTCCATTGAAAATTTGCCGAGTTTAAATACTTTAAAATAATATAAGACACTTATCCAAAATATACTTGGAAATATTTAAAATAAAACTATTGTAAAATACTTGCTTAAATATTAGTTATGAAAAATATCATACTAATATCTCATATAAATATTCAAGTCCAAAACTAATTTTAAAATAAAATTAGTAGATAGGATATAACTATTTAAATATCCAATTTCTAAAATAAATATCAATTTAAAATTTTAAATAATCACTTCTATAATAGTTTAAAATATATTTTTACTTTAAAGATTTTCAAAATAACCTAAGTAAATAATTTTTTTCCAAACATTCTATCCTTAAAACCATCTTTACAACTTCAATCTATATTTATAAACTATATTGAAAACATTCTCGGCTTTCAGGGAAAGTACACAATCCATTCTAAAATGGTTCGTTCAGATCAATTTATAAATCTTTCTGAATTTATTTTAAATTTACGTCCCAAATCTGTAAATTCCTTTCCACACTTTTAAAAATAAAACAATATTTATTTTTAAAACAAATTTCTCTTTCTTTTATAAAATTCCCATCGTGAATTTTAAATTTTCAAATATCCATAGATATACGATTTTCAAATCGATTTCTAAATATTCACTTTCAAAACCAAATCAATTTTCAAATTGATTTCCAAATTTATTTCAAACACCAAATTTATTATCTTTTGAAACAAATTCCTTCTTTTAAATTTATTCAATTTTCTAAAATAAATTTACTATAAATTTTCTACTAAATTTCAAAAATCCAATTTTATCTATTTCTGGTATCCTAGATACCAAAAATATATTCGGCTAAATTGTAGCCCTCAACGATTTAAATCACAATATAATCACACACAGATTACAAATAAATGAACACACAACATATGAAACAAAATCAAATGTTTGAGGAATCCAGTTGGATCCCTCCAACCTGTTTCCCTGCATCCACAGACGTTAGCACAACAATTAAATACCCATTCCACTTCGAGGTTGAATATCGCTGTATATGGGATTTATATAATATCATCCGCTATTATGCGGCGTATAGGGTCTCATCCGCTATACAATGCGGGAAATCAACAACTCCAAATACATATATAATACCAATTCCACTTCGAGGTGGAATATCGCGATATATGGGATTTATAAAATATCATCCAAGCAACAATCAATAATTTAAATTAACTATCACAATTCAACAATCAATCAATAACTGAAATTTACAATTAATATTTTTGAGTGAGAAGATCTCACCTCTGCTCCTTTATTTTGCAATCCATTTCCGACTTGGCTTGTTTCTCGATTTTTTAGACCTTGTATCACATATAATGATTTAATTAATACTGGATCAATCGAACAATTAAATTTTCATTTGATAATTTAATTAACCAATGATTTTAATTTAAACTAAAAATTTTAATTTAAATTAATTTTTTTTACAATTTTCAGTCTGTGAATAAATATTTATCTTCACAATCTTCTCTGTATATAAATATATGTATATAATTTAATCAAATAAAATATAAAAGAATACCTTACTACATATTGATGAACCCTAACACCTTCCACGAATGTCGCGCTAATGCCTGCAGTCGCCGCCGCATCCCCCTGTGCGCTCACCCCAACTTTACTGACACACGACCCATTGGCCTCGGCCATGGTGACTTCGGCAACGCTCACAAGTAGCTCCACCTCGAAGTCGCGCCTAGGCGAGTTATCAACGCAAATAATGCCGACATCGCGACCGCCCCTTGACAACTCAACCCTGATCGAAATTTGCACGCGCTCGTGCCAAATGCTGTGCCAAGCTCGACCACACGCCCCACCTCCCCTTGTGCATGCGCGTCACAGCTTGCTAAAAAAAATCGAGATAGATTCGAACAAGGGTCGATAATTTTTGGGTTTCAATTTTTTTTTAAAATCTTTCGATGAATTGATTTGAAGATGAAAAGGGAAAAAAATTAGGTATAGGCTTCAATTAGAAAGAGACGAGGACATATTTTTTCTCGGTTTAAACTCAAGAAATCAGAAGGAAGCCTACGATTTTTATTTTTATTTCCATTGTTGCGTTAACATATTAAAAAAACGAACATGTGATCTCAAAGTGTTGACAAGTGTTGAATGAGATCAACATTATATTGAAGGAAAAATATGTATATACTATATTTAATTTCAAATTTAAATTTAAATCATCTCCAATTTGAAGCTCAAAATTTAAAACTCCTATCGAGGCAAGCCGTTAGGCGTTTATAATGTTATACCCTAATTTCAAATGAAATGGAAAAGGTTTTGAATCCTAATTCGCGTATGGAGAAGATAGCTTTTTTTGGATCCTGTTATTAAATTGAATTTTCGATATAGATTTCAGCGTATTTATATATATACGCTCACACAACAACTCCAAACACTACGAAAATTGAAATTCGATAATAATACAATATTACGGATCCAATGGAACTGGTTTCGTCGAAATCCAAGACTGTGCCTCGGAATGCCATTTTTAAATATCGATTTAAACAATATAAATTCAAAACTAAACAAAACATTTCCAAATTAAATTCTGAAGCTTCCATCATCTTCAGTATTATCAATATAATTTTTCTAAGCCTTTAAAAATATTTTTAATCAGCTTAAAACTAAAGATTCAATTTTTTTATCCAACTTCAATAAATTAAATTCAATAATTAAATTGCCAAATTCATATTTAATTTTGATATTCAAGTTAAACTAACTTCCAAATATTTAAAATCAATTAAATATTTCGATTTCAAATGTTCAAAATTCTTGGTCATCACAATTGTGGTTATGATTTTGGAAATGAATATGATTTAAAGTGAATAATGATTTCGAAAGTGATATAATTTTGTAGTGAATATGATATTTTGATATCAATTATGAATCGGTTTTGGAAATGTAAAAAAACCAATCAGTGTGAAATAAGCGTTTGGTTGTTAAAGAGACTGGGATCAGATATTGTCATACTCTCTGCCGATATCGAAAACCACTTTAACAACTATGCACGTGGTGGAGAATCTAGAACAAAGTACGATGGTTTGGCGAATGCTACTGTATGAGGTATGAACGCAGCCCTGACCCCCTCGGGTCAGCTTGATATAACTAAAACATGAGATATACCTGAGCCAAGTAGGGTTGCACCCCCAATCGGACATGCTTCTTCGATACCATATTTATTACGTTGTGATTGATTTGTTGGCCACCCTAAGATTTGATTATGGGATTGTGATCCGAGGTGAGTGGTAGTAGCTACTATGTATTACTACCAGCCCGGTTCTGCAAAACGGTGGTATCCTACCCTGGGCATTGTCTTGCATGCCTTGTCATATGCCTTATCGAGCCCACTATGAGTTTGGTTTGTGACGTACACTGTGGAGTGCCCTTTGATAGCCCTTCAGTTTATGGAGGAATTACGGTACTGTATAGACTATGACATTTATAAAAATGTGTTAAGAGGGATATGGGTAACGCCTTAGTGCTATTTTAATACTTTGCTTTACTGTAGACATATTATAATAGCGTATTGTATTATAAATGTAGATAGTTTAACGGATCCTTAAGGGATGGAATCCCCTAACATTTCTTAAGTTATTGCACGCATGATTAGACACTGGATAGGAGATGTAAAACCCGTAAATATCTCTGAAGCCGTCACACTCGTATTTATTTACTGTTGATTTAACTAATATAAAATCTTTTAGTTTTGACTCAAATGTTTTATTTTTCATTACGCTCGGGTCAGTCTGAGCTTTTCAGTGTATTGAAGACCATTTTATTTGGTGGATGAAGACGAAGATTAGTCTACTATTTATTATTATTATTATTTCAACTACACCATGTTGTTCCGCTACATTATTTATTTATTTCTGTTGTATGTATAACTTTAATTGTATCGTAAAGTGTAATAAAATGTTACTTGTAAAATGGCTTCATGAACTGTTTTTTGATTATTGTATTTTGTCATTCCAATGTGAGATTCCATGTTTTGTTTTTTTTTCTTTTTTTCTTCTTATTTTCTTATTTACCCCATAACAACCCTCCCTTTTGAATGGTTTGAGTCCGACATGTATGGTTTATTGTCGATTTAATCCATTCAAAAAGGTAGGTCACTACAAAGGGTTTAAAGTTTTAAATCCTTTGGTTTTCAAAAGTAAAATGGTTCAAAGGTACTTCTTTTTCAGAGATGGTTTTGAATATAAGTGATTCAAGTGTTGATACCACTAGGAAACCATATAACTATAAATGAGTTATAATGTAGATTGTTTGGTTATTTGGACATGTGTTAGCAATATAAATCCCCATTCTGCTATAAATTGATCTAATTGTTTGGACATCTGTTTAGCAGGACAAATCACCATCCTGCTATTATGTTATTTGAACATATATATGCTAGTTCATATTGACATGTTATTCCTTGATTTGGATATGAGTGTATTTACATATATATTAAATTATGTAAATAACTGCCAAGTGAATTGAAATTGAATGGTAACTTAAATTAACACCATTGAGATTGCTAAGCCTCTTTTCGAATTACTAAAGTATGTTTTTGAATTAACTTTAATTCTTAAATCGATTTGGGTTTAAAGGTTATAAATGGTTTTCAAATTTTACTATTCTTTTATAAAGTTATTTTTGAATAATATCTTGTTTTCAAAAAGAGGTCTATTAAGTAAAAGGTTTTACCTAAAGTGATTTACTAATGAGATCTTGAAAATGATATTTTATAAAGGAAGATTTTAAACAGTTGTAAAAATAGAAAGTGATTTTATAAATCATTTTAGATAATTTTGTAAGACGTTTTAAATCAAGATTGAAAATTTGTAAAGAGGTTTGAAATGTGAAGTGAACTTATAAGAGAATTTTTATAAGAAATAAGTGAATGGGTTTTATAAGTGAACGAGTTTTATAGTAAGTGATGTCTTGAAAGGGAATGGTTTGCCAATTTAATATGGAATGTGAGAAAAGAGAATTTTTCGAATGTTTTTGGTAAATGTTTATATTGTTTTCCAAGTAAAAGGAATGTAAGTGGTTTGGGACAAGTGTTTTAGAAAAGATCCTTTGTTAAAGTTTTACAAAGTGATTTTATTAATTAAAGATTAATTAATAAAGGCTTAAAGGATGCTATATGGAATATAATCAATGTTTGATTGTTTGTTTATTTGATATTTAAATAACCGAGTATAAAATTTGGATCAAAACAACTTTGGAAATATCTAGGAGAAACACAGAAATTATATGGTATAGTTAACTGTTGGTGGTGCTATACTGTACGTATAAATTTGTTTCGTTCTTCTAGGATAAATGATAAGGAAATCTGTCCACTAACACCTAGGAGGTGAACTCCGCTCTTATATTTTATCTACTTATTTCCTAAAGAACCGAGGTTAAGTTTACCGGAAATTATCGAAAGTTGTTTCGAAGAGATCGGGATCAGATCTATTATCCGAAAACCACTTTGATCCAACTCAAGCATTTCGAACTGAAGACGTCTTGAAGAATATGGAATCGTAGATGGAGCATTGTAGTGCCAGGGCTGCTTGTCACTAGTCCTGAGGGTGATTCCAAAATACATGTAGTAGAGTAGTGCCTTCGGTTTGTCCTTATCCTGGACAACTTGTATGGATGAATGTTGGCACTTCATTACTGTCTAGAGGGCGGTGTTAGCATTCCTAGTGGGATTACTATTCAAAAAGGTAAAACCTAGCTTCAAGCCTCATCAATCGGGAAGTGACTGAAATAGGGCATGCAGTAGGGCTAAGTGGGTCGCTCCGACTAGGGTATGTCATCATCTTTCTAAATTGCCCTATTTTTATAGATTTGGTTGTGCATAGAGATCCCGATTAAGGTTGGAAGACCGGTATGATTACATATTCGGTACTATTAGTCAAGTGGTAGGCCGGTTCTGTGTGGCAGGGTACAAGATGTTTTTGTCAGGCCCGGGTGCATTGTTCTAGAGATGTACCCATTGGAGGTAGTTCCTTATCTGGTCATAGTATGGAATCCATTCTCCAATACGTGCCTTTACGGTTTTGACTGTAAAACCTAGTATGCTAGAATTTAATTAATGTAACAATTTCGATTAAGATTAATAATTTTTTGTACTTTGGACATTATTATAATATCACAAGATTTCTATAAAAGTGTTTGGTTATCGTAAGGTAAAAACCCATCTGTCTTTATGTGCGGCGTGGTCTTACGAGATACCTTTAATTTTTAAAAGGTTTTGGAATGTAATCATCAAATTGTTTGAATTTACTCACACCAGACCCATGTCTGACCCGTAGTTTTATTTTCTTTCCCTAAAACTCTTGGGTTAATCAAATTTTTATGAGCAGCCAAGTAGTTCAGGTTTTTCCACGGATGCATTTTGGAGGAGTTCAGAGTAAGAGGCTTCATCGATAACTAGTTATTATCTTGTTTCCGCTGTATACTATATACTTTACATCTGATGTATGGACAGGCTGTTATAACTGTCTTAGGTTAGAAATTGTATTAGTGTAACTCTGATGTATCATTTTTGAAATGAATTTGTAAGAATTGTGTTGATTAATATAATTTATTCCGTTGCGCTATGAGATTCTGTGTTTTCTTTTAGTTTCTTCTATCTTCTATCTTCTTTCTTTCCCCTAACGAACGGTGTTTCCGACACTTGACCGTTCGGCATGTGATACAGTGGACATATTAGTGTCGATTTTCAAGGGTCGAAAATCCGATTCGTTACAGCACTCATCTCCCAAGCTTTATCACTCCAACATCAAATAGAATTATCAACAACTACACAATATCATTTACCACCAACATTATCAACTTTAGCTAATATTACAGTCTCAAGCCTACAGTAATTCAAAATTTTGACCAATGGAACAATAGTTTTTTTAGAAATCTGAATCAATAAGATAGCCAAACAAGTCTCAATCCCTCCATCACAACAGTAGTGCAAGCACAATCAATAATCAATAACCACACAATTTAAGACCAACAACTCATTAACCAAAGATAAAGTTGTTAAAACTATCAGACCCAGATGAACCAATTGGCAGCTATCTACAGTCGAACCCAGAATGAAGTGTACTTTTTCACGAGATATACATACCTAACATGTCGATGTATCAAACATTACTGCCTTCATAAACACAATCAATAATAAGCTTCAATGGTTCAAAATTGTATCCATGGAGAAGTACATTCAGGGTAGCAAGGAGTGCAAGTTTAAAAGGGTTGTAAGCACGAATATATAATTCTAGTATTAACTTTGAAGGTAGCAGTAGGCACTAACATGTTAGTGGCTGAAGTTGGATATATCCTTGTGTTCTTTACTTTTCGCCTTTAATTTTTTGCATTATTTATCTGTTTTTCTATGACATATATTAAATATCCTATTCACCTCCACTAAGGAATATTTTCACGATCCTAACAAGTGGTATTAAAGCAGGTTGCTGGGGAAAATCTGATATCATGTCTCACACAAGTTGTAAATTTAGCAAGAATCGATCCATTATCAGTCCTCCTATTTTTAATGAAGTAGGTTTTTAAAATTAGTGATTTAAAATGGAATTTCATTTGAAATCAATTTAATTTTAAATTTTGGAACATTATTGAAAATGGCTATGATATGGTAGATAAGAATAATATTTCACTTAATGCAAAACTATCCCTTTAATTAACAGAGCTGAATTAACCATATCTTTTTTTTTAACCACATAGAAATTTAAAGCACTCTCGATGCAAAATATGGAGAAAATGTCAACAATGATGAAGAATTCTTTGAAGCTGACACAATAGAAATTCCATATTTGATGGGATTCACAAGATACAATTTAGATGATGACAGTAAAGACAACATGATGGTAAGTCAACTGATGATGAGATAAATGGTTTTTCATTAAAAGAATATTTCCCTTATGTCACAAATTAGCTAAAACCATTCATGATCTTGAACCAAAAAATGACAAGTTGAAAAATTAAAAATCTAAACTACGTTAGAAAAATGATAAATTGGAAAAGAAGCCTGGAAAAAATTAAACTTTTTTATTGTGGAATATGTTTGAACTACGAAAAAGAATTTGCTTACTTCAGTGATAATTTTCAAAAGCTTGAAAAGGAAATTCTGATTTTAAAGAAGATGAAACCGAGCTGATTTGCATGAATATAGCTTTACGAATGGAGTTGGAGAATTTTAAAAATCACAAATCTAGAAAATATGTGGATTTCAAAAAATATTGACCGAAATTGAAGAAAATTTCAAAACCCTTAGAAAAGAAAATATGATTTTTAAAAATAGCTAAACTGAAGTTATTCAAATAAATCATGATTTGGAAAAAGGGATCAAAAAAATCTAGGATTTTGAAAAACTTGAATTTGAAAATCTCTTACTACTTGAAATTGATATGCTTACAATTAAGACTGAAATAAAATTGCGTGAAAATAAGTATAAAATCTTGAAAAGAAATTATTTTGAAAAGAGAGAAATCAATGTTAACAATTGTTCAAAGCTAATAAACGAAAATAATTTTAAAAAATCCAAAGTTAATGAACTCGGGTTGATTCTTCAAATAAATTTCACTGGAGAAAAATCCTTTAGCATGTTATTAGGAAATCAACTCTTTGCAAATAATAGAAAATAACTTGGATTTAAAAAATTTTAGTCTATGAACAAACAACTAGTAACACATCTTAGGGAAGAAGCGTGTCTCCCAATTGCGTGAAGTGTGACAATATTTTACATGGTTATAACAATTGTCAAAATAGGAATATAAGTAATGAGGCAAACAAATTTGGGTTCCTAAGGGTATAGTTGTTAATACTACTGGTTTTCTACATAAACAAATTTGGATATCAAATATTACAAATGTAAACAAACGTGGTCCTGCGCGTTTTCTAACAACTCATTTCTTCTTATGTGTAGGTACAAAGACGGGCTATGGAGCAACTATAATGGAAGCTGATTTCAAGTTGTTCTATGTATTTAATGAGCGATAATTGCAATGTTCCTTAGCTTAGGAAAATGATGTGAATATCTATGCACATTAGATAACAATGGTGACCACCAATGCAATGATCTCTCTCAGTTTTCTCGCCTTGTTTTGAGTTCGTATATTCCCACACTGCTGTAGTAAAATTGTCACGACTTAATCTTGGAAACTCCGATTTGTAAAGTTCAATATGTTTAATAAAATGGAAAGAAAGTCCTATAAATATTATGTTTTGTGTTTCTCTATAGTATGGCTTTAAATCACAGAAAAAGTACAAACAAGTCAATGCATTGTTTGAAAATTGTTTCAGGATTTTCTAACATGGCCATAGTAATTTGATCATAATTTTGGCTTTGGTATTTTGATTTATAAAACAGTCAATGTTATTAAAACCTTAGAAAAAATTCTACAATTCATTCTTTTAGCTTCAGATAATTCATTCATTAATTCCTGATAAAATGCATTGAAGTTGATATTATGGTTAATAAATATCATAGAATTATTTTGACATAGCTGTAGTTAATTTACAATAACTTGATCAATGTACCTTCGAATTTTTAAATTTTTGGGAACAACGCTGATAACTTTTTAATTTTCATGTTATGAGTTTTTGTTGATTCGTTTCATAAAACCTTAAAAATAGTAATCAAGTCAACATCGTGCTTGAAAAGTGTTTCTGTGTTATTCAAACATGCTATAGTATTTTGAACGTAATTTTTGATATTTTTATCCTTTTTGACTTGAAACCAATTTTTTAATTAGAAAGCTTAAATATCTAAAAGTTTTTATGTTTTGTGCTAAATCAAATTCCAAACGTAAGATTTTTTAGATAATGGTTTCAAAACAGATTGACAATTTAAAAGAACTATGCTTGATGTTTGAAAAATAGATTTGACACACATATGATTTGATATATTTTTGATACTTACTTTGGATGAGGACTAACAAATCATATATTTGAGAATTTTTTGGTTGTGTATGCTTTGGCTTGACATGCATGACTATGCTGGAAAATTTAAATGTTGGAGTCAAACCGATTGGCGCAAATTTCAAATTGCAAGTGATATCAAAATGTGTCATATAGCGATGTGGAAAGGGCACTTCTCGATAGAGTTAGTGATATGCATTAGGGGCAATTCTGTAATTTTTTATAAATTATTAACTTTGTAATAATTTCTCATTCGAAATAAAGATTATTTTTCTTTCTATTTTATACTTGTCATAATATATTATATTATTTATTTAAGTTAGGTATGTTTAATGGAAAATCCATAAATGGTATGTTTTGTTATAATAGTTACAATGTGTTGTGATTCTTAAAAATTTATCATAATGAAAATAAACATATCTTTTTAAGATAATCTTAGTCATGATGTATCAAGACTGAATATCGATACATCCATTAAGAGTAAAGTACGTGAAGAACTCAAATTCTAGGCTGTTCATAAATTATGACTACTGGGGGAACTAAGAGATTACGTACTGATAGTTAGGATAACTATGGAATGACCTACTCTATTGTTTTCTATTGGTTAACATAAATAAGGTCAAATAGAAATATCAAAGCAATAATATTACAGTTTTCTTGACTTAAGAAAACCTTTGAACTTCAATATGGACACTCTACTTTAATTATAGTTAAATCATGGCACAATGTCCATCGATATACTATGGTTGGGTCTGAGTTGAAGCATTGAAAGTAAAACACTATTCAACATAGAATATTTCTCCTCACTTATGCGAGGTTTGTATCAAGTCAACTGTATTTAACTCAAAGTCAAAGTCTTTGACCAAAGAAATTCGGTTAATAATATTTGTTATTATGAACAAAGGGCTTTGTGTTTGGATATACAAGTTGAATTTGGCTGATATTGAAATTTTGACCAAAACCAAATTCAATAAGTCCTAGTGTCAAATAGGTTCGATCTAAATAATTGGTCTAAATAATCGTCGTTAGTAATAGGGTCACTTAATGAAATTGGATTATACCAAAATCATGTATGCTATAAATTCGACCAAATTGTTACACCACAAGATAAGATAATATATGAACGTTAATATTTGAATTGCTCGATATTAATCACTTAACGAATTTTGACCTATGTGTCGAACAACCAAAAGGTTGAATACTCTAAAATATCATAAGATTTAATGAATAATAATTATTGTTATCGAGCCTTTTGGTTCAGTTGTATTCAGACTGACTAGATAAGTTAGACCCGATGATTATCAAGGCAAGCAACTCTGAGAGATGATAATAAGGTCCAGGAATCAAGTACAAATAAGACTACAATACGGCAGTCAAACAAGCTTAGAAGTGCAATACGCTAGTATACACTAAATATGGATATGTGTTCCATCCTACATAAGGGATTAATACCGATCCTTAAGGGTACACTAAAAGTGGTCCCCACTCTTATGGCAATCTTCTCTATCTACAAAGAACCTGATTCAAATGTTGTTCCAGCATTCCTATGCGTTGTATTTTGCAATCTTCGTATGCAGTCTAAGGCAGCAATTCATCGTTCTGTAGATCCATCTCTTGAACCAAAAAACATCTTGATGACTATGCAAAACAACCTTGGAATCCTGTAACCAACAACAAAACAAGCCAACACAAGAAATTGCAACACCTTGTGCTACATATATAGGGATAGGTACAGATCCTCCCTATAGGGATCAGCACTAATCCCCGACCATGGGTGATATGGAGCTGAGATTTTCTAGGAGACTCTGTCTTGGCGATGAAGTTCTGAAGGAGAAGTTTCAACGATATATTTGTTCGTCTATCCCTATAAATACAGAAGGCATGATTCATTCTTAGGATCTTTACACTACCATCGCACTCTTACTCTCTTGTATTTAAGGATCTATTCCGATTTCACTTTCTTGTAATCACAAAAACAAGTGCAAAAGTAATAAAATCATTCAAATGGATGTAGGCCAAGATTGCCGAAACACTATAAATTTGTGTGTGCTCGTTTTCTATCTGATTTCCTCTATTTTCCATTTACTTTCTTTATTTAATCTCTACTACTTACTTGGGGTGCTTGCACCAATTTCATTTCAAAAAAAAACTAAAATAATCAAGTTAGTCAATATTTATGAAATATGGACTAAAAATTTTGTTTGAGTTATTTGAATTGATAATTAATAAAGTGTGTATATAAAAGTTATATATGTACGTATCGGTACAAAATTTATGAATCCATTAGCCCATTAGGATGGCCAGCCATACCAGGAGGGGAAGGGTGTGATATTTTGTTTAAAAATATGAGTTTGAATTAGTAGAAAAAAAAGGTAAAAAGGGAGATCTAATCCCCTCTTTTCTCTCCTTTCTTTTCCTATTTAAAACTCACCATCTTCTTCTTCTTTTTTACACACTTTGCCTCCTACTTCATACTCCCTTACGCGAAAAGTCAAAGAGACTTCATTTCCAATCCAAAATGAAATTAAATACAATAAAACAGTGTGGTGGTCTCTTTGGGTAGTAGCTTATCTATAAGAGAACAAATCTGATTCAAAGAGTTTTCTGATTCAACATTCACGATGCAATATCAAGGCTATAATATATGTAACATCTAATCAATATTTAATTAATTATGTGCTCATTTTATGCCAATTAATATGTATAGATTAGAATTATATAATATCAAGAATTTTTTTATTTGTTTATCGTTAAATCTACTTATATATATATTCATATAAAAATTATTTTGTATATAAGTGTTTTTGTTTTTGACGATTCGAAAAAATTCTAAAGTAAAATTATTTTTAAATTAAAATTTGAAATTTTAAATTATCATAGCATGCATACAATATATATGATATATATATATATATATATATCTTTTTGCATGTATATGTATGTTATAGATATATGTTTAATTCTGTATATTTACATATATATATATATATATGTATATATATAATAAAACTGAAAGTTAAAACGTTAAATTAGATGTATGTGTGTGTATGGGACGATCCACATTTTGGAAGGTTTAAGTCGACAATAAATCACATATGTCTAACTCAAAGCAATCCGGAACACAGATAATCAATGGGGTTAATTAAGAAAAATAAGAGAACAAGAAAACAACACGGAATCTCACAGCGGAATGACAAAATATAATAATCAAATAAAAAGTTCATGAAGCTGTTCATACTATACATTTGATTAAAATTTTACAATATCTATCAGAGTTATATATATACAACAGAACAATATAAAATAATGCAGCAGAACAACATGATGTAGGGAATAATACTAGTAATAATAATATGCCAAATCTTCGTCTTTGTTCTCCAGAAAATAGTCTTCAATACGCTAAAAACCCAAGGATGGCCCGAGCATAAAGTTAAACAATACATTCGAGTCGAGAATAAAATATCCTTCTGTAAGTCAAATCATGTCACATATAACATGAGTGTAATAGCATCAGAGATGTTTATGGGATTTTACATCTCCTATCCAATGTATAACGTGCATGCAATAACTCAAGAGATGTTATAGGGATTTTCATCTCTTAAGGATCCGCCAAAATATTTATATATAGTAGTATAACCTATATATGTAATGTGTAATCAATAAAAAAAATTCTTAGCATTAAGGCTTTACATTCATCCCCTTTAATGGTTTTTAAGCACCGTCGTACAGTTTCCATATAACGCCCCAGTAGCACGTCGAGGGACAGGGATGCGTCGTGATATGACAGCACTAACCAAACTCATAGTGGTCTCATATAAGGATAAGAGTATGATAGGATACTACCAGTTCGGGTCGCAGGGCTGGTGGTGACGCATCGTATCCATGACTGCCCACCACGTCCATCAATCCCATATCGAGTCAAAGGGAGGTCATCCCAAATTAAGGTGTACCAATCGAAACCAACATCAAGGAATATAGTTGGACTAAGTCCAAAAGAAAAATCAAAGAACGGATGTTCTCTAGGGATAGCTAGCTCACTTGGCCCTGTCAAGCCATAATGTTTTAGTCATTTCCAATTGGCACAAGTGATAGGGTCTATCCATCATCGTTCTCTTTCTTCAAATCCAACAACATACATAAAATCCAACCGCTTCATTCTAGAGTCTCGTCCACGTACATAGTTGTTAGAGTGGTTCCAATATTGATAGAGAGTATGCCAATAAGAGGTTCCGGTCTCTTTAACAACCAAACGTTGTTTTACACATCGGTCGGTACCTTTACATTTCAAAATATCACATTTACTTAAAAGATGCTATTTCACTTCAAGAATCATTTTCGTCTCAATATTTAAATTTCATTTCCAAAGTCATTTTGAATTTCCATTTAGGTTATAACTTCATTTTAATCCAATTCACATTTTAAATTCATGATTTAAATATAAACATTCCAACCTTGCACATTTTGATTTTTTTTAGAAAATGATTTGAATAATTTTAAGTAGTTTAGAAAAGTAAAAATAGTTCAAATAGTTTAGATATTAAAATAGATTATATAATAAATGAGCTGGAAATTTAAATAATTTAAAAAGATGAATTTTAAAACAGTTTATAGGAAAATAGTTTATAGTGACAATAATTTAAAATTCAAAACTATTTCTTTCCATTTCCAATAAATATGGATTCAAGTCCAACTTCTAATCAAACTAATTCAATTTTAAATCTTTCAATTCAATCGACTCGGTTTCAATTTAAATTCAAATCAATTTCAATTCGAATTAACTTCAATTTCAATTCAAATTAATTTCGATTTCGATTTCAGTTCGAATTAATTTCAATTTCAATTTAAATTCGGATTAACTTTGATTTTGAAACGTTCAATTTTAACTTCAAAATCGATCTAATGATTCAATTCAATAGTTTAAATTTCAATTCAATACTCATTTTAAACCATTTCAATTTATATAAATTTCAAATCCGATTTCATTTTACTGATTTAAATCACTTAACTCAAATTAAACTTCAATGTTCATTTGAAGGTTCAAATCTTTAAATAACTCAATTCCGAGCTCATATCTTGAAAATATCCATTTAAATTACATTTACTTGGATATATTTCAAAGTTTGAATAAAAATTCAAAATTTTAAAACATATCAATTTCCATGATTCAAATCATATTTCGATTATAAGTTCAAAGTTCAAATCAAATTCTTTAAACAATTTCCTTGAACCAATTTCACTTCCAACATTTTAAACTCAAATTGAAAACAATTCAATAACCATAAATTCAAATTTTCTTTCAAAAACAATATCATTTAAATAATTTCAAAACCAATATTTTAAAACCATTTAATTTAACCAATCCGGCGTCTGTATATAATTTTTTATCCTATGGCCAAGTGAATAGTTATTTCAATTCTTGATTGTAGGGATGGATATATATCATTTCAATCCAAAATAAATATCATAGGTATGTATCATTACAACCTGTTTTTAATTTATTCAAAATAATTCAATTTACAGTTTATATATTGTCAAGTAATATACAGAGTGATAACAAGATATATATAAAATAAATAAACATCCAATCATCCAAAATATCAACCAATAGACATCCATCACAAACAACATCCGAATCAGCCAATAAGTCATGGCAGTTAACTAGTTATCAATAATCAGGATTTAACTAGCAATTTAATTCCAATTTCAATTTAACTGCCAATTTTAATTTCTAACAGTCAATTCATATGTCAATTTTAAATGTCAATTAAATTACCAAACAATAATCAATAAAAATAAATTACTTTATGATATCAATTTAACGAACATCAGAAATATTTTAGTATTTTGTGAGCGTTTAAAAAACTCACCTTTATTTGAAACTGAAAATTTTTCAGCCTCAAATAAAATTCTGATCTAATGCTATGTCGTAGACAACCTCGATATGAATCCAATGCAACCCGTTTTGCTCGAATTAGACCTTGCATAGAAAAGTTATGAATTTATTAATATAACGATATAATTAATATTTAATTAACATACTTAATTAAAAATTAAACTAACTCACATTTCCTCTCATCTCTTGTACGCATACGCAAGCAGAGCCGCGAAACACACCCATGCGACATCAACTTCATCGCGCACGCCACTCCAGCTAAACCACCGTCAACCGCGTCCCAAGCAGTGCCGCCTGCCAGCAACCTCGCGCTCCACCTCTCCAGTCGTGTGCACAAATCAAAACACGCATAAAAAACTTAAAATTACGATCTAACGTAGGCCTCCCACGGTCACCATGCGACGAAACTAGATGATCCAACTGTACATTAAGTAGAGGAGATCGAGATAAACGTTTATCCTTTTGGAATTATTTGATTTTGTTGAGTGGGTTGAGAAAAATTGAAGAGAGAAGAACAAAATTTTTCGGCCATTGAAATGTTTTGAATGAAAGCGGTTGTAGGTTTTCTCGAGTAGTGTTTGCCAATGAAATTATAATGTGGCCTATTATATACATTTCCGACCCGATTCATCCACAAAAATTCCAAACTCCAAACGAAGCGTGCCGCCTGGCGTTCTATATGTTATACCCCTATTTCGAACACAATGGAACTTGTCGCAGGAGCCAATTCCATCATATTCAGAAAATAGCTTTTCAAATCGAATTATTTTAATTAAAGTTTTTATAATAATTTCTATGTGTTTCAAGCTCGCACAGCCGAATGACAAGTCCGATCGCTATTAAACATGAAATCCTATAATAACTCACTATTACGGATCCGATGAAACTAGTTTCGTCGAAATCCAAGACAGTTCCCAAAAAGACTATTTCTACGCATTAATTAAAACAAACAATTTCTGAAACAAATTTATTCACTTTGAAATTCAATTTTAAAAATTAACAATCTTTATTCTTGTTTAAATAAAATTTAAATCAACTTTTGAAATCATTTTCATTCATATTAAATTCAGGATTCAATTATTTAAATAATTTCCAATATTAAATTTAAACAATTTAGTTATCCAATAAATTACATTAATAATTCATTAAATTTCAAATGAATTTTAGTTATCAACAATTATTTTATTTTCATATAAATAATTTAATAGTTATTATTCAATTCTTGCTATTGATTATAAACATATTCGATACATAAAATTTCATTTCAATACTTGTTATTGCCAAAATCTTCGAAATTGGTTATTTCAAAATTTTATTCAAGTTCATATTCTATAAATTACTTGAATAAAACATTAAATTTTTATTTCTAACCATTTTCATTCAATAATAGTACTAAATTTAATAATTTAAACTAAGGGTCGTTATAATCTCTCCCACACAAAACTTTTCGTCCTCGAAAAAAGGTTATGTAGAGAATCAAACCTTTAATATATTTTATTGAAAATAATCAACTTATAAACATTAAAATCTTATTTGAAAGCCATTACCACTCTTTCACTACGCCACTCCGATATTGGCTTTACAGAAATTGCACCTTATTTATAAAAACAAGTTATAAAATTTTAAGATCTTGAATTTTTTCTACCAGCCGGATTTACGAAAAATTTCGGCAGCGTCTCCTTTGTACGGTTCGATCTTAAAAATTTACAATGCATGCATATATATCAATATACATCTCATCTTAATGATGAGGCATCCCGTATGGAAAAAACATAAAAGTGTGGTATGTAATTCGAGATATGTACCTTATTATTATTAATATGAACGAGTTCGCTGTAACGACCCATTATTTTCCACTATTCAAATCGACAATAATCCACACATGTCGGACTTGAATAGTACAAAATAACAGACTGTAATAAAAATTCGAAGCAAATAAAAATCAAATCATAGAATAGCAGACATAGAACATCAGAATATCTCGCAGCGGAAAATAAAATACCATAGTAGTTCATGAAGCTACTATCACAAAGTCTCAAAACCAAATACAAAACATCAGTCTGAAAATAGATACAACATAAAATTCCAAATACAAAGAAGTCCTCTAATACAAAGCTGACAACATAACAACAAAACCAAAATAGATTAAACTATAGATAAGATGATAATCTCCAGCGATTCCAGACCTCCAGAGAGTGGAAATCCAAATCTGTGAATAACTCAAGCTGACTCGAGCGTAAATAAAATACAAACACTCGAGTCAGGACATACATACTTATCCAATGTAAACCAACACAAGTGAACTATAGTAAAGGTACAAGTAACTTAGAAGATGCTTGGGACCGCTCATTCTCTAAGGATCCCTTAAACTATTTACTATGTAGTATATTGCGCTATTATAATAGTGTCTACAGTAAAATAAACATACTTTTAAATAGCGTTAAGGCTTTACATTTTCCACCTTAACACAAGTAATAGAATGGTACCGAAGAAATGTGTCCGACCAGAGGAGCTACCCCTTTTGGCCCGAGATCGCTCCTGTTTTAGCCACCTTAAGCCAACTCATAGGAGTTGGGTCCACGTAACATACCATAAGAACGTCGCCACCATCCTACTTCATTCTGGAATCTCCACCGCGTACACAGTTGTCAAAGTGGTTTTCGGTATCGATAAAGAGTATGTCCATATCCGATCTCGGTGTCTTCGCCAACCAATCGTTATTATAGCCCTTGGTTATAACTTTAAAAACAATACTTTATACCTCAAAATAAAATATCATTTCAAAACCCAATCTTTATCAAAACAAAGATTAAATCATTTCCAAACCATTTCAATATTTCAAAACATCATATCCTTTTAAAACTTCCCTTTTAAATCATTATTTGAATTCAAATACAAATATCAAACTTAATACCCTTTTAAAGTTCAAAGATAAACATTCATTTATTTCAATTCAAATCATCTTTTAAAATGATTCATATTCCAATTTACTTAATTCATTTAAACCATTTAAAAGTGAAGTTATTATTCTTTCAAGTCAAGTATTCAAATTTCAAAGTTTCAAGTCATTCTGAGCTCATTTACTAAGTCAAAACCCATAATCATTAAAAATTCCAGCCTTTCACAGCATTTATAAAAAGCTGTTATAAGTTACATATGAAAACATTTTAATTCAGCAAAGACAACACTTAAAAACTGCTGTTAAAACTCGGTTTTAGTTAAATTTTAGTTCAAAACAGCAAAGACAGCATTTTTAGAAATGCTGTAATAGCTCAGGTTTCAAAACAAGGGTTTTATTTCATTTCAGCAAAGACAGCAGCCCACTACAGCATTTACAGAAATGCTATAATAGACCTGAGTTAAGTTTTTAGCCTATTAGTTCAATTATAGCAACTACAGCATTTCAGAAATGCTATAATAGCTCTTTTATTAGCCTTTTAGTTCATTTCCAGAAACCATAGCACTTCTGAATGCTAAAGGTGATTTTCAGATTTTAGTGTATTTTCAGCAATTAATAAACTTCATTTTAAACCCTTTAAATATTGCCAAAGATCATATTTTAACATTAAAAATGTTCGTTAACATATTATTTAACATATTATTTTTATAAAATAAATTTCTTATAATTAATTCCAATTTCAACAAATTACTTAATAAATTCAAGTGTAAAAGTTTCCAAATCTTCACATTTTTAAATAAACAACTTAACACTTAAATTTTCTCCATTTTTTTTCTCAAATAAAATTTAATTTCCATTTTTGTTTATATAACTAAATTTTTATTTAACAAAATTCCAATTTTCCACTTAAGTTATATTTTCAAAATTCAATGTAACTATTCATTTTTCCAACATTTTTAACTTATAGAAAATTCCAAATTTCTCTATTTAATATTTAGAAATCCAATTTAAATCAAATTTTCATATATATACACTTTTAAAATTTCTTAAAAATTCCAGAAAATTTTATAAAAATAACCGCGGGCCTGTATTTAGTTTTCTAACCTAGGTCAAGTGATATATATATATATCGTTTCAATCTGTAGTTTACAAATAAAAATCCAGGTTCTATCATTTCAAACCCGCAGTCCCAAGTCAAAATAAATAATTGAAAACCATTCAGGCCTATCATTTCAGCCCATAATAATTTTTCTCTATTCTAAAGTCCGTTCGGGTATGTATCATTTCAACCCATAGTGATTTCTAATCTAGAGTGAACTTGCAGTGTGATAAACAGATATAAATGAACAGTTTAACAATATACAACAATAACAGGTGATATGACATGTAATTTACAAGTTTAACATCATACATAAATAACCACAGGCAGTTATAACATCATTTATAATTCTACACATTCAAATGCTGTCGCTTCACAATTGCACAAGTATAAAATGTCGTGTGAGATATACTCACCTCTATAGCTGGAGATTGCAATACAAATGACACAACGGAATCAAAGCACAATGACAATACTATGTATTTGAGTGGAGAGCAAGATCCAATGCTACAAATCTTGTGTTACAACCCAAAATAAAAATCAAAACAAATTATAAATACAATACACTATGAAGTGAAATAACTTTGAAATGAAAAGTGATTTGAACACAAAGTCTTTTGCCTTGCTTTCAAAATTCTTTGGCCCGACCTAGGGATAGTTTTGGTTAGGTTTTGGTCAAGACATGGCTCGGGTTTTGGGCTAGCATGGCTCCGGTTTAAGGCATAAACATGGTGGAGTTTATAACATGAGAAGGTGAAGGGGTTTTAGGCAATGTAATGTGATTTTTTGCCAAAACAAAGGCTCGACCATGGATGAGTGGGCTCGGCCTGGGGCGCACCATGACTGGTTATAGGCTGGAGGGGTGTGTGGTGGTCTGGTCAGTGAGGTGGTGGCGGCTAGGGTGGTGGCCGTCGTGGTGGTCGAAGGAGATGAGGAAAGTGGTGGTCAAACTAGTATGGTTCATGGCTTATGTTGGATTTTTGGAGGATTTTTACATCATGGTTGGCTCGGCCATGGTCAAGGCCTGGGGTGTAGGTGGTGACGATGGCACGAAGAGGTGTAGAAGATGGTGGCTATGGCTATGGAGAAGAGGCCGAGCAATACACATGAGAAAACAAGGCAAAATATATGAAAAATAAGAAGAAAAGGAATAAAACAAGGAGCCATTACCAATATTTTTTTCCAAGCCATGAATGAAAAATGACGAAGATGTTTTTGTGCATGAGAAGTAATGAAAATCATGGATAAACAAAACAAAAATTTACACGGCCAGAATAAATTAATGAAAAGTTATGGAAAATGAAAAGTCTAGCATTTGAAAAGTCATAAGAAAAGGAAGGGTCTTGTCTCTTCAATTTACCATTTCTTTTAAAACAACAAAATAAATTCAGTAAATAAATCTAAAAGTCGAAACAAAGTGAAATAAAATGAAAATAAATAATTAAATTTAAATAAAATGGAAAAAGAATAAAAGAAATTGCATAAAAATTCAAAACAGTGTTCAAAAACTACAAATAAATCATCACTAGCCTTGGAAAAATATCCACTTCATTTTAAAAATATTATAAAGAAAAAATTTGAAATAAAATAATTTATTTATCATTTCTAAAATGAAATAAATAATTAAATTGGAGAAAAATAGAAAAAGAACTAAAGAAATTGTTTAAAAATTGAAAACACGGCATGAAAATTACAAAAAAAAACATTAACTCTAGAAAAATTCCTACTTCATTTTGAAATATTTTAAAACAAAATTTTAAGTAAAATAATTTCTAAAACATTTTCAAAGTGAAATAAATTCAAATAAAAATAAATTTCAAAATATTGGGTTGTTGCATTCGCTCATATTAACCAAGCAAAAGTCAAACCGCATATACGTCCAAACGTCTTCGTATGTACCTATCTCAACTCAAATTAGAATATTAATCACTTACAAAAAGATATAGAAACATGTATATGTTTAATAGAACTATACAACATGACTTCTGAATCCAAATCGTATGCACAAGCACTAATACACAACCATAACAATCATATGCAGCCAATAGCAGTAATAACAATGATTTACAATAGAAGAAACCATTCAACAATTAGTATTCATCCAATTAATTCATAAATGTGACAATTTACATTTTACAATTTCAATATTTAATTTATACTCTACCGTTTCCTATTAACATTCATTCTTTATTAATATCCAATTTTTTTATTAACATTTAATTGGTTTACTTCCAATTTATTCACATCTGTTTCATTTACATTCAATTTATTCAATTTAAATTATTTCACTTTGTGTTTAACATATTTCATATAAATCCATTTTTGGGCCATTTATAAATCGTTTCATTTAACTTATTTAAGTTAAATTGTATTTCATTACCACTTAGTATATTCTCCTTAATACTAATATCATTTATAAACCATTTCATAAAACCATTTAAGTTTATTATAAACATTTTACAAAACGCAACTCATGTTTATTATTACTTCATAACTTAAGTTCATATTAATTCACTTCATTAGTTTATTTCACTAATTCATATCATTACCTTTACTTAAGTAAATTCTATGTTATAACTTAAATTCATTTTGCAAAAAAAATTCTTTCAATCAATTTCATTCAACTTTTCTTAAGTTAACTTTCATCTTATAATTCATTTCATTTAATTATTTCATTAATCATTTCTTAAGTTTATAATCATTTTATACGGATGTATCTTTTTTACACAAAATTATTCATATTATAATTATCTTGGAAAGCTAAACTAAATCCTAAAACATTCTTTGCAATTTTCTTTTATTTCACAAACAATTTGCAAAGATATAATTTAATTTTTTATTTGTTTACCTTCTCTTAAGTTCATATCTAAATAATATTTTCTTTATACTACTCAAATTATTCATTTAGCATTTCTTAGAACATTAACTAAGTGCATAACGTTTCTTATAACCACTAAATTTAATTTTCTTTCTTTTCAACATTTCTTCAGACACAATTTCAATTTGAAACATTTTTATTACTCAGTTCAAACTTGTATAATATTCTATTACATATTCATATTTAACATTTCAACTTTTTAAACATTTCTGGTAAGTTTTATATGTTTTCAGAATGTAACTGAGTGTTATACAAATTTATCTTATTCATTTTAGTTAACAAGAATGTTCATTAATTTGCACAAGTTTAAATTTCCACTATTTGAAATTTAGGAGTTATAATTTAACTTCTCATATTTCATTTAAACACTTAGCTTCAATTTCATATTTCTCATTTTAAAAATTACCAAATATTTAAAAAAAATTCACTTTATTTCAATAACTGAAAATCATTAATTAATAGGAACTTAAGAATTCAAATACTCATATCTTTTATATATCAAATCATATTTAGAAATTTTAAATCAAAATCTTTTTATCAAATCAAATGCGTAGCAAAGCTACTAAGTGGCCTCCCCTACTTTGAGAGTCGAAAATGAATGTCGATGATGTGGCCGTCATCACCGAAATTATTTTCCACTGACAGAAGAGGGGAGTACATGACTTATTTCCTTTTAATTCCTTTTGAAACACTTATATTTGTAACATCCTGCCTTTTCGCATGCTTTAAATCGACACACGTGTCAATTCAAACCATACGGAACAGAGGATTGTTATGGGGTAAATAAGAAAAACAAGAAATAAATAAAAAGAAAACAGAATCTCACAGAGAAGGATAAAATGTAATAATCAAATATACAGTTTATAAATCTGTTTAAAAAAACATTTGATTATGTTTATATAATACATATCAGAGTTATACATACCAATAACAATGAAGCGGAACAATTTGAGTGTAGTGCAATAATATAAATAATAATAATACAAGTCTTCGTCTTTGTCCTCCAGAGCTAAATCTTCAAATCCTGAAACGCTCGGACTGACCCGAGTAAATTTGAAAAGACAAAAACACTCGATTCAGAACTAAAAGATCTTATGTGAGTTAAATTAAAAGAAATAAATATGAGTGCAGTAACTCAAGAGATGCTCGGGATTTACATCTCCTAAGGATCCGTTAAACTATTTACTATGTAGTATATTACGCTATTATAATAGTGTCTATAGTAAAATAAACATATTTTTAAATAGCGTTAAGGCTTTACATTTTTCACCTTAACACATAATAGTCCCAGTAGTCCATCCAATATCATAGTCCCTCCTGATCGGGAAGCCACCAGAGGATACCACACGGGCTACGGGAGAAATCCAAACTCGTACAAGGCGCAATAGGGTAGGTGACACGGCACAACTAGGCAATGCCAGAGTAGATATACCAATTACGCATCCGGGCTGGTGGTAACGCGTAGCTGCTACTACCGCCCACCTCGGACAAACTCCTCCCTAAAATCAAAGAAATCAAAAGTGGCCACCGAAACAATCCAAAGTCAGAGTATAATATCGAAGAGGAGTATTCGATCAGAGGAATGACCTCATTGGCCCGAGAATCGCTCCTGTTTTAGCCACCTTATGACAACTCACGGGAGTCGGGTCCACGTAATTACCTCAAAGGAAAACGCCGCCACCAACCTACTTCATTCTGGAATCTCCACCGCGTACACGGTTGTTAAAGTAGTTTTCGGAGTTCACGGAGAGTATGACAACTTCCGATCCCGGTCTCTTCAACAACCAAACGTTATTATAACACCGCGGTCTTTGAAATAGTTTGTACTTTAAAACCAGAATATAATTATCCATCTCAAACCCATAAATACGATATCATTTCCATTTCCAAAACAACTCATTTTGATATTATTTTATAAAAACCCAAATCAATAATATCATTTTTATTTCAAATATATTTCTTTTCCAAAATCATACTGCTTAAAATTTATAATATCTGGAGACCAAACATTTGAATTATAACTTTCAAAACATAATACTTCGAAATTCATAGTTTTAAAACCATAACCTCTAAAACTTGAATGGTTTGGATATTCAACTGTATGTAAAATAGTTTATTTTAAATTACTTTATAAAGTAAATAATTTCCACTCCTTTCCCATTTATTCACTTTAAATTAAGTCTAAACCCATAAATCTAGATTCTCTTTCAGTTTCAATAAAACACTTCGATTCCAATATATTTCAAACTTTGAGTATTTAACAATTTCAAAACTAAGGTTGGAAATTTTCTATTCAACCATTCATTATTCTATATTTTAGTCTAAAATATTTACATAATAAATCCATAATCATTTTAAATAAAACTCAAATTACTAACAACTAAATAATTCCTTCAATTTATTTATACTAGAAATATTCATTTGATTTATCTTGAATAAAAATCCAGTTATAAATATCATACCTTTAAATTTCCAATCTTAATAAGTTTACATCAACTTATGGAGTTAAATTTTAAAATAAGCTCAATTCCAAATAAATTTCCGATTTATCTTCCAATCTTAATTGATTTGAATCCTTTAAAACTCTATATATATACAATATCTTAAACCTGTACTAAATCATATAATATAAACTATCAAACTCCATTATTCAACTTATTCATTTTTATTTAACAGATTTATACATAGCTTAAATTCAACAATTTAACTATATATATATATATATATATATATAAAATAATATTTATAAAATATCAAAATTTAATATTTATTAAACCATATCCTATCCAAACCATAGAAGTCATTTTCAAAATAATTATATATATAGACCGACGTTGTCTGTATAAAATTTTCTATCCTATGGTCAACTGATACGGATATTTATCATTTCAATCCGTAATTTAAAATAAAAATTACGGTTATATATCATTTCAAACCGTAATCCCGAATGAATTGAGATGCATGACAACTTGTAGTTAATATAAATAAACATCCATTCATCCATCAAAATCATACATCCATTTATCACAATCATCATCCAAATTCAAACAATATATCAATATATAACAGGTGATAAATAACTGGTATCAACTGGTAGTTTATATGCAATAAAAAATAAATATAAATTTAACTGGCAGTTAAAATGCAATAAAAAATAAATATAAATTTAACTGGCAGTTAATATGCATTAAATAATAAATAACAATTTAATTAAATAAATGCAATTAACTGAGATGATGATTAAAAATAGGCCAAACAAACATAAATAAATTTTCAAATCACATCGTATATCAATTTAACAAACATAAGAAATTTTAGAAGTTGTGAGTGGGTTAAAACACTCACCTTTTGAATTTAAATTGAATCTAAATTCAATTTAAACCCAAAAATTTGACAGTCTCCAAATCTGTCCAAACCAACGCCAAAATGTCTGAAATTCCGATACAATCCCAGCAAAATAAACACCGCATGAATCCGAGCTCGTACGCAAAAGTTATGAAAATTTGAAAATTGGAAAATTTTGGTCCTGTGTCGACTTCAGGTACGACTTCGGTGCGCCGCCTCAAATCCCCGGTGCTTGCTTGGAGTTTTTGCCAAAATGACCCGGAGCGAGTCGAGTCATTTTCTTCCTGACCCGAAGTAGATACAGCGTTTTTGCCTCTGAAACTCGAAGCGTGACTTGAAGTGGCTGCAGATCCGAATTTTTTTTTGTAATTGAAATTTATTTTTTGAATTTGGGAATTAGGTTTTTATCTGCCATTGGAATGAAGAGTTGAGAAGGAGATGTACGTATAGACAAATGAAAATAAGGAGTGGCTAGGGTTTATAACGGGTTATATATAGACAAGGCTGAAAAATAATAGATGGATCAGATTGGTATACGCGCTGAACGCTAAATGGCCCGAAAAGCCCGTTTCTACTCCGGAACGAAATTGGGTCAACCCATATATCAAAATAGATGTTTTAAAATATTTTAAACGCAATGGAAAAGGTTTGAAGTCCAAATTCTATAAGTTATGCTAAAACAATATTTTCAAATCGATTTCAATTGATTTCGATTGCATAAATTTCAAGGCGTTTCGAGTCCGTACGATCAAAGGACAAGTCCGATCGCTACGAAACTTGAAACACTATTATAATTCACCGTTACGGATCCGATGAAACTGGTTTCGTCGAAATCCGAGTCAGTGGCCAAAATGGCTATTTTTATATTAATTAAATAAATTAAAAATTCATTAATTAAATCACTTTTTCAATTTCACTTCCAAAATTTACAAATCTTATCAGTTTTGTTTTCTTAAACAATCTCAGTGATTTAAACCAATTTAGATGTCAATTAATTGTTGATTCAATTATAAATTTCAGCGTAAATTCAAATTTTGTTATATTTATCAATTATAAATTAATTTTTAATAATCCCATTGAATTCACTATTCATTCCTTTTTATTCAATCCATTATAGTAAAATGGATGAAATTAACATTGGTTCAAAGCTATTACATAAATATTTTCTAATTTCAAGTTAATTTTCAGTTAACGTAAATTTTTATATTTAATTTCAATTAATTGCAATAAATCCAAATTATCGTATTTTAAATCCAAACAAATAAATAAAGCTTGATTCCCGTTTAAATAATTAGCTCATTTAATTGCAATTAACCTTTTTATCATAAATTAAATTCCGATATATTGATAAAACTTTATTTCTATTCTTTTTATTCACAAATCATCATATTATGAAGAACATTTACGTTATTCGCCATTCATTACCTTAATTTATTTAACGTACCATTAAATTTGTATTTATTGCAATGATTTCCAATTTAATTGAATGAACTAAGTATATAACTCATAATAATTGTTGTAAAACTCTTAATCCCTTTTTACCAATTTTGACAATCCCCAACCATTTGTACTACATTCCTTATTAATGTAATATTTATTAGATTTTATTTCAAATTAACGTATAACTTAATTTCCCTTAATTAAGATCTGATTCCCAAATTTTTATTTAACATACTAAATGAATAAACAACCTAAATAAAAGGTCACCTACTTACTTTCTTTCATTTATAAGTTTACTACTTACCCACCCAGGTATAAATCCATATATAACACTAATTAATTTCCATTAACACTGCATTATCCAATTATCATAAATTTGCTCAATATATACTCTTGTTTACTTATAAATAAATTTATGTTTTCTATCAATTCTCATTCACTCTTCCGTTACTAAATTAAAAATTATTAAGTAACGTTTCCTCAATAACAGTATTAAAATTACTTAACATTTAAGATGACTTTATTTCAAATATATTGATTGACCAATAAATTAGGAAATTTATAATAATTGTTATCATACCCTTAAGATTTACGCTTGTTCTCTTCTATTTGATTTATAGCCTAAAATAATATAAATAATCTAACTCCATAAATAAACTTATTTTATTACCTAAATTATATATAGTTTGAATTCAATACTTACTTTTAGGTTTCTCCATATTCAATTTGTTTCAACTTTATTTATATTAATACTATTCCCTTATTTTGGTTATTATTTATCAACTTGTTCCGACTTTATTGACTAAATTTCCGTTATTGTAAACCATTATTTTTTTCCCATTTAAATTAAATTTTAAATTCCAAATTAATCAACCATTTCAACATGCAACTTATAATAACTGCTCGCAAGTATGAATGGAATTATCATTTATTCCAATATTTTCTAACTTTACATTAACATATTAAATAAATTCCCTTTTAAATGAATTTTATATCCAGGTATATTACTTACCCCATTTCATTTATTGAAATTTATTCAAATTTCTAGTAAATAGGTTTTAAGTCACCATTTATATATAATAATTTAGCGTTCATTTCAATATTTGTTTATAAAGTTTTTATTTCTACTAAATTTACTTACAAAACTCATTAATTAAACCAAATTAAATCCACGAAATTTACGGGTCGTTACAATATTCGTAAATATTTTTAAATAATACTAATTGTTATACCATAATCTTAGAAAACAATTTCAAAAGCACCGGGATTTAAGTTCTCAAATTCTCGGCTTTTAATCCTTTCTATTTATATGTTATATTATAGATATACTTATACAATTCCGTTATCTTATTATGAAAACATTTCATTAATTTACATCTTTGTTATCGCAAAAATTCTTATTGTGATTAGATTTCAATTCAATCTAATTATCGAACGCTTTGTGAAATAGAGTTCACAAGGTATTCTTTTTTAGTTTAATTCAATGGATAATTGATGATAACTAAATATTTTCATCTCCTAACACCCATAAATAAATTCGTATTTTTATAAGCCTATATAGTTATTAATGGAATATTGTTTATTTTCATATATAAAATATAATTTAGGTTAAATTATTTCATTTACTGAATTTTAAATCAACATTATGTCGACTTGCCTTGTTTAAGTGTTTAGAAACCCCTTTCGTTAACATGGCCTCACATGCATCGACCAAAATTCATAAACAACTCAACGGATAAGTAAAGATAATTTAAAACATGTGACGCCCCACCTCTATACCCACGCTAGCCAAGAACACTCCGGAGTAGTGCTGTCAACTAGCACGGAGAATAAGGCTGTTGAGGAGCGACCATCCATGTAATTGCTTATCACATGGTGGCTATAAATAATCTTCGGAAACAAACATAGAAATAATCATATCACAAATCAGTCACAGATATCCATATCACAAAGGCGGAAGAAGATATGAATATATAACTAACACATGAAAGTGTACATCAGAGTAGTGGTCAGTAAGATCCACGATAATACAAAAGAATAGCAACACATGCTATACAAAAGAATACAACTATGAGTCTATATCTCAAGTGTATACAACAAAAACTGCTAATCTAAACAGTTAGCCAAAAGTCAGAGTGATGAATCCCTGGGAAGAAGTCAAGCAGAAGCACCTGTAACATCTCGGTCTGACCCGAATATTATTTAAGAAAATAATAAACGGGTCAGTCTAGCTATAAATATCAGATGACATGATATAACATAAAAGATATGGCATAAACATAAACATCCATAATGACATACCACTATAAGTATGTAAATAATGATCAACAGAAGATCAATCAATAAGAGATAATCAATATCACAAGAATCTTCTCAAAGATTCGGAAAGGGCATCATACCCCAAACTTGTACTCATAACAAGTCAATGACATAAATTCTAGATATCAATGCAAGAAGTCCAGAAATCATAGAAAAGAGAAAGAGGCCTATCACATGATGGTTCGAAGACCAAGGGGAGCTACCCCACATGTGTGAATGGAATCACACAGATTAAGGTCCAGACTAACCAAAAAGCAAAAAGGTATGTGTGAGTGGAATCACACAAGTGGTGTCTAGTCTAACCTCGCAACAAGAGACATCGCACAGTTGCTAGTCTAAATCATCAGAATGATCGTCATGATCAACGAGAAGTGTCAATTACACTAAGCTAGTAAATATAGAAGTTTAGCTTCATGTCCCATAACCACTTGCTTAACTTAAATATTTACGAACAAACTGTAAATCTTCACTAATAAAATTGTCACAAGAGGTTCAATCGAACAAGTCCAAGAATTAACCGACGAAGTGAACGCAAGCGTTTCATACCACTTGTTTTACTAAGTCGTTTAATTAGATTTCTCATCCAAGTGAGGTAAAGAATTGTATATACTAATAGATTGGAAAACGGGTTAAGAAAAGAGCTTTGTTATTAAAAATAGAGTTGAAATCCTTTTATTCAAAGAGTTTTGATATTTACTACTAGTTTTGAAACCTTTATAATTTAAAGTGACAAATCAAAAAAGCGATTATAGAAACAATCAGTCACAAAAATCACATACGGAGATGTGAATAAAATCCAAGGAAATCAGCTCAATGTTTTTCAGATAAGATCCCCTACGGAGGGGGGGTCCGGGGGGGTGGCAACCCCCCAAGGTAGGGGTGCGGGGGCAACGCCACCGCTTACGGGGTTCGACCTGCCCGGTCAGGTCGCGGGGGACCAGGGGGCAGCGCCCCCGGCGGGGTGCGGGGCAGCGCCCCGTTCAAAACGGTACGACCTAGTGAAGACAAAATGAGGTCTAACGACCTAACGACTCAAGGGTCTAACGACCTAAAAGTATTCGCGACTTAACGGGTTATAGGCCTAACTCGTGAGCGACCTACGAGATAGGCAAGTGGAACGACCTAAAGATGAATGGGTCGAACGACCTAATGTGAGCACAGGTGAAGCGACCTATCGGTCCAACGACCTAAGGGGAAAAGGCAACCTAGGTCTAACGACCTAACTGCTCGCGACCTAAGGGTCTAAGGTTATGCGACCAAAAATGGGTTCGCGACCTAACACTCAAACGACCTAAAGAAAATAAGGGGCCGAGCGACCTAAAAGAAGCAGCGACCTACGAGTTAGGTCATGCGAGTTAAGGAGGTCAACAACCTAACAGAGACACACGACCGAATAGAGGAACGCGACCTAAAGGCACGCGACCTAGCGACCTAAGCAGGAAACGCGACCTATAAGGGACAAGCGACTTAAGTGGTTTACGCGACCTAGTGGACGAACAGGTTGAGCGACCTAAGAGGTTCGCGAGTTATCGGTTTAATAAGGCAGAGCGACCTAATGAAGGAACAAGGCCGAACGACCTATAGGGCTCGCGACCTACGACCTATAGGGCTCGCGACCTACGACCTAAAAGGCTTGCGACCTACGACCTAAAACCGAGTGAGTCAAATACGAAGGCCGTGAATTTTCCACCCCGAGCGACCTAATGAAGACAGAACGACCTAAGAGCAGTTTTTCACCAAAAACACTAAAAATTGGAGTTTTTCGCCAATCCAATCCAAACCAAATGCAAATGTGAATGCGAAGGTGATAGGGAATCATTCCCAACAGTCCAATATGGTTATAGGCTAGAATTGTGAGATAAAAATCTCATCTTTGCACCAAATATCAATGATAATGAAGTTTTAAGCAAGCAAGAATCAACCCTTCTTCTATCTAAGCACAAGAAGCTTGAATCCAATGTCTTCTTCTTGAATTTGGAGTAGAAAGATGGATTGCAATTGAATTTGAGTTTTGGAATTTTAATTTCCCATTCCCTCCACCATTAATGCCGAAGCTAGATTAGTTAGGAAATTTATGAAGAGTTAGGAGAAGAGGGTTGGAACTTGGGCTTAATAGGCTAAACTAACCCAAAGTCCAAAGCGGGAAAAGTTAGTGAAATTTCACTAACTCCAAACCTATCGATGTTTATACCTAAAAAAGTTGTAAACGACATTTCGAACTCAATGGAAGTGGTCTCGAGTCCTAATTTGACCGTTTGCAAAAAGTAGCTTTTCGGACCAAAATCCGATTAACGAGTTAATATTTAAATAAAATATTTAAATACAAACTCGATAAATATGCGGGTTGTTACAAAACATTTTATAATACAAACAAGTATGTGCTCTCATATATACATACATACATACATACATACATACATACATACATACATATATATATATACATACATACATACATATATATATATATATATATATATATATATATATAGACACACACACGCTCAAACAAACTCATTCTAAGGTATTGCTACCCTATCTCTAATGAGTCAAACCCTACAAAGCTAAGGTTATCGCTAAACCAAAGCTCTGATACCAACTGTGATGGCCCGCATTTTGGAAGGTTTAAGTCGACAATAAACCACATGTCCAACTCAAAACAATCTGAAACACAGATAATCAATGGAGTAAATTAAGAAAAATAAGAGAAGAAGAAAATAATACAGAATCTCACAGCGGAATGACAAAATATTATAATCAAATAAAGAGTTCATGAAGCTGTTTATACTATATATTTAATTAAAATTTTACAATATCTATTAGAGTTATACATATACAATAGAATAATATAAAACAATGCAGTAGAACAAAATGATGCAGGGAATAATGCTAGTAATAATAATATACCAACTCTTTGTCTTCGTCCTTCAAAAAATAATCTTCAATGGGCTGAAAACTCAGGGCTGACCCGAGCATAAAGTAAAACAATATACTTGAGTCAGGACTAAAATATCCTTATGTGATTCAAATCGATATCACATATAACATTAGTGTAATTTCGTCAGAGATGTTTATGGGGTTTTACATCTCTTATCCAGTGTATAACGTGCGTGCAATAACACAAAAGATGTTACGGGATTTTCTGTCTCCTAAAGATCCATTAAAATGTTTATATATAGTAGAATACATTATATATGTAATGTGTAACAGTAAAATAAATATTTTTCTTAGCATTAAGGCTTTACAATAATCCCCCTTAACGCGTTTTTAAGCATTGTTGTACAATTTGCATATAACGCCCCAGTAGCACGTCAGGGGATAGGGATGTGCCATGATACGACAATACTAAACCAAACTCATAGTGGTCTTGTATAAGGATAAGAGTATGACAAGGCACATAAGGAAATGCCCAAGGTAGGATACTACCGGTTCGAGTCGTAGGGCTAGTGGTATCGCATCATAACCACAACTACCCACTACGTCCAACCATCCCATATCGAGTCAAGGTAGGTCATCCCAAATCAAGGCCCACTAATCGAAACCAACATCAAGGAATATAGTATGGACCAAGTCTAAAAATAAAATCGAAGAACGGATGTCCTTTAAGGGTACCTAGCCCACTTGGCCATGTTAATCCATCATGTTTTAGTTATTTTATGGCACAAGTGCTGGGTTCTATCCATTATCTTTCTCTTTCTTCAAATCTAGCAACGCACACCAAATCCAACCACTTCATTCTGGAGTCTCCTTGGCATACATAGTTGTCAAAGTGGTTCCAATATTAATAGAGAGTATGCCAATAAGAGGCCTCGGTGTATTTAACAACCAAACGCCGTTATACACACGGTTGGTACCTTTACATTTCAAAATATCATATTACTTAAAGTATGCTATTTCACTTCAAAATCATTTTCGTCTCAATATCTAAATTTCACTTCCAAAATCTTTTCGAATTGCCATTTAGGTTATGTAACGACCCGTAAATTTTCAATAACTAAAATTGTTAATTTAATAAGATTTTTGAAATTTATTAATTAAGAAAATAAGAGAATGTGTGAATTATTAGTAAAAATAATAACTAGAATGGAATTCAAATTAATTGAAATAGTGGAAATACTATAATTTGTTTATAAATGAAATATAATAAAAACAAATGAAATTATTGAATTAATGTATGAAATAGTATAATAGATGGAAATTGTTTGTGAAGAATAAACATACAAGTATTATAAAGGGATAATGGTGACAAATGGTTGTTGTTACCAGTTAATTTACCAATTACAACTATGGGTACTTAAATGTTACTTTAATGATAATTAATATAATTGTGGAAAGTGTAAATTGTTGCACTTGGTCATAAAATTGAAATAAGTAAATAAGAGTAAGTATTGAATTAACTAATGAAATAAAATATGGATTAATAGTAACTGAATGAAAATTAAGGAAATAAGGTTAGTGCAAGTTGATAAATAACTAATTTAGTGCAATACCAGTTAATTGAAACAATTGTAAGGTTATGACTGATTGAAATTAGTAAATTGGGAAATAAATTCAGAGTTATGTTATTTGATGGAATAACACGTAATAAGTTGTAATTTGATAGAATCAATGCTAGATAAGCTATTATAATAATTGTTGGTTGATAATTAAGTATGAATGTGATTAAATTAGGCAAATAGTGATAATTATTAATTGTTTACCCATTCATTTAATTTATTGAATTAGATCTAAATCAATTGCAACATTTGTTTGTTAATGATAGCTTATAAGTGAAATTAAATGTTAATGGTAACGATTAGTATAAGTTAACCATTTATTTAGTATATTAAACTAAAACCGATAATCAATTGCAATAAATCTAAATTAAAAGTTATGTTAGTGTAAATTAAGGGAATAAGTGGAATTAATGTCAATTCTTTTTATAATATGGCAATTGGTTGAATAAAAGGAATGGAAATAAAGTTTATCAATATATTGGAATTTAATATGATTAATTGCAACTGAATGATATTAAATATTTAAATGTTACATAAATGGAAATTTAGAGGAAATCTGAGAATATTAATGTAAACAATCATGAACCAATATTAACTTCATCCTTTTGATAATGATGGATTGAACAATAGAGTGAAAGGTCAACTAAATGAGATTATGGAAAAATTAAATTTGACATTTCTACAATTATTGAAATTGAAATTGAAATTAAATATGGTAATTAGCGAAATAATTAATGTTGAACTAACATAGAAATTTGTTTTAAGTTATTATAATTGTCTAAGGAATCAAAAGTGAAATATATTTTTTATAAATTATAGAATCAGAATTGAAAAAGTGATTTAATTAATTAAATATTAATTTATTAAATTAATGTAAAAATAGACATTTTGGCCACTGACTCGGATTTCGACGAAACCAGCTTCATCGGATCCGTAACGGTGAATTATTATAGAGTTTCATGTTTCGTGTCGATCGGACTTGTCGTTTGATCGTACGGACTCGAAACGCCTAGAAATCAATGAAATTGTAATCAATTGAAATTGAAATCAATTGAAATCAATTTGAAATAATTTGATTTTAGCACAACTTCTTCATACGATGGAATTTGGACTTGAAACCTGTTCCATTGCGTTTAAATTACTTAAAAACATCTATTTTGACATATGGGTTGACCCAATTTCGTTCCGGAGTCAGTACGGGCTCTTCGGGCCATTTTATCGTTCAACGCGTATCTCAATCGTGTCCATCTATTCTATTTCAACCTTGCCTATATATACCTCGTTATAAATCCTAGCCTATTTCTTATTCCTCATTTCTGTACGTACAACTCTATTTGCTTCTCCTCTTTCAATGGCGGACAGAACCCTCAATCTCAAAATACAATTTCAAATAAAATTCAAAACCAAAAATTAATTCTCTTTAAACTATATCGAATTATATATGGATTTGAAGCTCTCGACGAGCGCAAGTCAAATATATGATTTTTTTTTTCAAATTGAGTTTCGATGTGGCCAGAAATCAAGGAAACATTCACGGCCGTTTATCGCGCGTCGATAAACATCAGCTGATCGATGAATTGATTTATGGGTTTTGTAGAGTGGACGATGAGGATTTCGCCGGCATAGTTTTTGCGTCGAATCAACGGTCATATTGGGCTTAAAAATTCGATTAGGGTTCGAATTTATGGGTGGAGGCTGCGTGATTTTGGGCGTCAGTTGACGCTAGGTGAGGGCGGCGATGGTCAGGGAGCGCGGCGCAAGAGGAGGAGGTTTTAGGCGTGGTGATTTTGGGCTAAGCAGTGTGCGTTCATTGTCGCTCAGATGGCAACATGCGTGCATTCCTGATCGTGTACGAGGGTGTGCTGGTTGAGTAGCAGGTTGCGCGTGCCTTGCTGACGTGGGTTGTGAGTTGTTATTTTTTTGTTTTGTTTTCTTTTATTTTAGTTTCAAATTTCATTCGTTCTAATATCAATAACTTTCAGATACGAGGTCACTTGCGGTTTTCTCTGCAGGTTCGTATTGGAATTCCGGACATTTTAGCATGTGTTTGAAGAATTCTAAGACTATCCCAATTTTGGGTTTAAATTGGATTTAAATTCAATTTAAAATCAAAAGGTGAGTGTTTTAAACCACTCACAACTTCTAAAATTTCTTATGTGTGTTAAATTAATTTCTGGTGTGATTAGAAATTTATTTATGGCTGTTTGGTATATTTTTATCATCATTTCAGTTAAATTGAATTTATTGAATTAAATTGTTATTTAATTTATCATTGCATATAAACTGCCAGTTAAATTGTTATTTAATTTGTTATTGAATATAAACTGCCAGTAAATACATGATATTTATTATCTGTTATATATTGATGTTATTGTTTGAATTGGATGATGATTGTGATAAATGGTTGATGATTGATATTGGATGAATGGATGTTGTATTTTATATTGTTATAAATTGCAAGTTATTATGCATTTTTATTTCATTCGGGATTGCGATTTGAAATGATATATAACCGTATTTTATTTTAAATTACGGATTGAAATGATAAATATCCTGACCATAGGGTAGAAAATTATATACAGACACCATGGTCTATATATAAAAATATTTTGAAATGATTTTCTATGGTTTTATAAAGAAATATATGGTTTTATGAGATATTGGTTTGGATATTTTATAAATGTTATTTTATATATAGTTAAATTCTTGGTTTTAAGCTATGTATAAAATTGGTTTAAAGTACAAAAGGAGTTTAATAATAAAGTTTGATTTTATTAAAATATAATATGGTTAAGTATTTATTTAAATTATATTCCTAGAGTTTATAATAACTTAAATGAGAATAAGGTGGGAAGACAAATATGAAATTGATTTAAAATTTAATAAAATTGAGATTTTAAAGGTATGATTTTTATAACTGGATTTTGATTTAAGATGAATTAAATGAATATTTCAAGTATAAATAAATTGAAGGAAATATTTAGTTATTTGTAATTTGAGTTTTATTTAAATGATAATGGATTTATTATGCAAAAATTTCAATACTAAATAATAGAACATTGAATTGTTGAATCATAATTATCAACCTTAGTTTTGAAATTGTTTAATAATCAAAGTTCGAAATATATTGAAATTGAAATGGTTTATTGGAACTGAAAGTGAGTTGAAAGTTATGAATTGAGATTTAAAATAAAATGAATAAAATTGTGAAGTCGAGGAAATTATATTACTTTATAAAGTAATTTTAAATTCAAACTATTTTATTTTATACACTGTTTGAATATCCAAACCAATTAAGTTTTGGAAGTTATGGTTTAGAAGCTATGAAATTCAAAGTATTATGTTTTGAAAGGTTATATTTAAGCATTTGGTTTCGAAATATTATAAATTTGAAAGTGCTATGATTTTGGAAAAGAGATATATTTGAAATAAAAATGATATTATATTGATTTGGGTTTTATGACAATGATATCATATTGCTTTGGGTTTTGAAATGGAAATGATATCGTATTTATATGGTTTTGAAATGGATATTATATTATGGTTTCGAAGCAAAATTATTTTAAAATGACCTTGGTGTTATAATAACGATTGGTTGGCAAAGTGACCGGGATCAGATATGTGCATACTCTCTATCGATACCGAAAACCATTTTGACAACCGTGTACGCGGTGGAGATTCCAGAATGAAGTAGGATGATGGCGACATTCTATTAAGGTATATACGTGGACCCGACTCCCATGAATTAGCATAAGATGGCTAAAACATGAGCGATTCTTGGGCCAAGGAGGTAGCCCCTCTTATTGGACACATCCCTTCGATATTACGCTCTGACTTTTGGATTGATTCGGTGGCCACTTTTGATTTTTGATTTGGGGGTATGGCTCGAGGTGGGCGGTAGCTGCACGCTACGTGTTACCACCAGCCCGGATGCGTAAATGGTATATCTACCCTAGCATTGCCTTGTGTGCCTTGTTACCTACCCTAGCGTGCCTTGTACGAGTTTGGTTTTCTCCCGTAGCCCGTGGAGTATTTAGGGTAGTCTCCCGATCTGGAGATGCGCTGATACTGGATGGACTACTGGGACTATTATTGTGTTAAGGGGGAGATTGGGTAACTACTTAACGTTATTTAATAGTAAGTTTATTTTACTATAGACATTATTCTAATAGCGAAATATTACTATATAGTAAATAGTTTAACGGATCCTTAGGAGATGTGAATCCCGAGCATCTCTTAAGTTATTGCACTCACGTTTGACACTGGATAGGAGATGTCATATCCCGTAAACATCTCTGATGCCGTTCCACTCATATTTTACCGTTAATTTAACTTACATAAGATATTTTAGTTCTGACTCGAGTGTTTTGTCTTTTCAATTCGCTCGGGTCAGCCTGAGTATTTCAGGATTTGAAGACTTTACTTCTGGAGGACGGAGACGAAGATTGTATAATTATTATTTATTATATTATTCCACCGTATCATTGTTCCGCTGCATTATTTATTATTCTCTGGTATGTGTAACTCTGATATGTATTGTATAAGTATAATCGAATATGTTGTAAAACAGCTTCATGAACGGTTTATTTGATTATTATATTTTATCGTTCCGCTGCAAGATTCTGTTTGTTTATTTCTTTCTCCCTTTTTCTTATTCACCCCAATAACAATCCTCTCTTTTGTATGGTTTGAGTCCGACATGTGTGGTTTATCGTCGATTTAAAACGTATAAAAAGGCGCGATGTTACATCTGGTATCAGAGCTTTACTTTAGCGATAAACCTTAACTTTGTGGGGTTTGACTCTTTATTAATAGGGTAGTAATACTCTGTGATGACTTGTTGAGTGCATATATATGAGAGTGCGTATTTGTTAGTGTTATAAAAAGGTTTTATATTGTGTTAATTTGTTCCTTTTCGTATTTATAAATTCTGGTTGATGCATAGGACGCTATGACATCAATAGGGATTTCTAAACACTTAATAGGACAGACCGACACAATATTTGTTTTGAATATAGGTGAGTGAAATAATTTTTCCTATTATATTTTCTATATATAAAATAAGAATTTTTAAAAGGTTATATTTGGTTGTAATATATTGGTTGTTAGGTGATGAAATTTATAAATAATAGTTGAAATGATATTTGGAATAAATTAAATGGAAATTAGGAATTTAGAACGTAAATTCCGGGGTTTGAAAAATTCTTTTGAATGATTTTGGAATATAATAATAATAATATCTAGAAGTATTTTCTGATATAAATATTTCAATATAATTTGAAAAGAATTGTTTTAATGAAATTTTGAAAGGAATAAATGTTGTACTCCCCCCTCTATCGCTGTAAAATAATTTCGATGATGAGTGCACGCATCATCGATATTCATTTTCGAGTTTCGAAGTGGGAAGACCAATGTAGCAGTTCTACTATAGAATTATTTTTATAAAAAAAATATAAATTTTAAGTTTTTTTAAAATATAATTGGATATATAAGTTGTAAGTATATATTTATCTGTTATTTTAAAATGATTTGAAATTAAACCCGGTATTTAGTTCTTAAGTTTCCGTTAATTGGTAGTTGCAATTATTGTAGTGAAATGGATGGTAACTAATTAATAATTGGAACCTCCAAAGGAAATAAAAGATTTAATGCTAGGTTATAAATAAAATTGAAAGAAGTTGAATTATGTAACCTAAAAACCAAAGATATGATTATTGAACGTTAAATTAATTAAAGGAAAGAAGAGAGACTTGTATAACTTTCAATTGCATTCTTAGAGCATATATATAACTTACCAAATATTAAAAGTTAAAATGTTAAAAGAAAATGTAATGCGAAACTTTATAAGTAAAATTTGAAATAATGAAAGTATTCAATGAAATTCTTTAATAAATAAGAATTGGATGTTGAAGTTGTTATAAACTTAAGTATAATTGAAAGGCTACTAATTTAATAAATTGAAAGGTAAGTATTATAAATAAACGTTAAAGGAAATTAAGTAATAAATGAATGAAAATAAATGAAATTGAGAAATGAATGAATGTAATGCAATAAAAAATATGAATAAATAAAATGAATTTGATGTTGTAATTGTTGTGAACTTAAGTTATAATTGAGATGTTATTGTAATAATGGTAGTAGGAAGTAAGTGTTGTAAGTATAAGATTATAAACTTAAGTAAATGAATTAATATGCAAAGAAATAGAACTAAACATGGGTACTATAAATGAATGAAAACAAATATTTGTAAGTAATAAATGAAAATTTTCAAGAAATAATGTAAACTAAAAAGGATAAAACACTATATGAATAAAAAGGAAATCAAACAACAAATGTCACAAAATGAAATTGAAAAATTAACCTGATCTATTGTTTGGAATTATTGTTTGTTTGGTTTATGGTTGTTTGGGGCAAGGAAACTTTAAAATTGTTTGGATGAATGAATAATCTATTTAGTTTCATCTAAGAGTGTTGAGTAAATGGTGCACTAAGTAGTTTATTTTCCCATTCTATGCAATTTAAAGTTTGAACCCGAACAACTATTTGTTTTGCTTGATATGAATGAATGATTGATTTGTGTCGATTCTATGTGATGATGGTTTGCCTTGTGCAAGTGATTGTGTTTGTATTGATTTGTTTGTTTATAGTTGAAACAACTTCAAACATTTCATTTTATATAATTATTAACCTCTTTGGATTATATAAGTGAAATACAGGTTATGGAAGCAATTGCCACTGCTTTTGGTTTCATAAAATAAGCATAAATTGCCCGACAAAAAGGTACGTTCTTGGATTATGGTTTATAGCGTTATTATATTATTTTTCCTGGGTCGGGAGCTATTATTTTGGAAAATATATGTTGTATATTGTTATATTTGATATTATATTTTCTCCTGAGCCTCTCCGTACAAAGGAGACTGCCGAAATTTTCCCTAAATTTTGGACTTAGAAAATTTTGAAAATGTTTTCCAAACTATATTAATTTGAGTATAAAAGGATTTAATGGTTATAAATTGATATATTTTATTTAAATTATTAAATTTTTTAAGTTTATTTGTTTATAAAGTTAATATTTTTGAATAAGATATATTGATTATTTAATTCTTTCTTTTCCCTTCCTTTTCCTTTTCGGGGACGAAAAGTTTTGAGTAGGGGAGAGTGTAACGACCCGTAAATTTTCGATAACTAAAATTGTTAATTTAATAAGATTTTTGAAACTTATTAATTAAGAAAATAATAATTAGTGAATTATTAATAAAAATAATAACTAGAATGGAATTCAAATTAATTGAAATAGTGGAAATATTATAATTTGTTTATAAATGAAATATAAGAAAAACAAATGAAATTATTGAATTAATGTATGAAATAGTGCAATAGATGGAAATTGTTTGTGAAGAATAAACATACAAGTATTATAAAGGGATAATGGTGACAAATGGTTGTTATTACCAGTTAATTTACCAGTTACAAATAAGGGTAATTAAATGTTACTTTAATGATAATTAATATAATAGTGGAAAGTGTAAATTGTTGCACTTGGTCATAAAATTGAAATAAGTAAATAAGAGTAAGTGTTGAATTAACCAATGAAATAAAATATGGATTAACAGTAACTGAATGAAAATTAAGGAAATAAGGTTAGTGCAAGTTGATAAATAACTAATTTAGTGCAATACCAATTAATTGAAACAATTGTAAGGTTATAATTGATTGAAATTAGTAAATTAGGAAATAAATTCAAAGTTATGTTAATTGATGGAATAATACGTAAGAAGTTATAATTTGATAGAATCAATGCTAGATAAGCTATTATAATAATTGTTGGTTGATAATTAAGTATGAATGTGATTAAATTAGGCAAATAGTGATAATTATTAATTGTTTACCCATTCATTTAATTTATTGAATTAGATCTAAATCAATTGCAATATTTGTTTGTTAATAATAGCTTATAAGTGAAATTAAACGTTAATGGTAACGATTAGTATAAGTTAACCATTTAGTTAGTATATTAAATTAAAATCAGTAATCAATTGCAATAAATCTAAATTAAAAGTTATGTTAGTGTAAATTAAGGGAATAATTGGAATTAATGTCAATTCTATTTATAATATGACAATTGGTTGAATAAAAGGAATGGAAACAAAGTTTTAACAATATATTGGAATTTAATATGATTAATTGCAACTAAACGAAATTAAATATTTAAATGTTACATAAATGTAAATTTAGAGGAAATCTGAGAATATTAATGTAAACAATTGTGAACCAATATTAACTTCATCCTTTTGATAATGATGGATTGAACAATAGAGTGAAAGGTCAATTAAATAAGATTATGGAAAAATTAAATTTGAAATTTCCACAATTATTGAAATTGAAATTAAATATGGTAATTAGCGAAATAATTAACGTTGAATTAACATAGATTTTTTTTAAGTTATTATAATTGTCTAAGGAATCAAAAGTGATTTTTTTTATAAATTATAGAATCAGAATTGAAAAATTGATTTAATCAATTAAATATTAATTTATTTAATTAATGTAAAAATAGCCATTTTGGCCACTGACTTGGATTTCGACGAAATTGGCTTCATTGGATCCGTAATGGTGAATTATTGTAGGGTTTCAAGTTTCGTAACGATTGGACTTGTCGTTTGATCGTACGGACTCGAAACGCCTAGAAATCAATGAAATTGATATCAATTTGAAATAATTTGATTAATGTAATGACCCAATATTTCTGCCATTCGATATTCGTATATTTAATTGATTTTAAGCATTCACAAGTAAAATTTATTAGCTGAATAACTTATATTTTGGATATAGTGATTTAATTAGATAATTAAATTATTAATTTAATATTTCAAATTGTTAAAATAATTTAAAATTGGATTTAATGTGAATAAAAATGTTGTATAAAGTTGAATTAAATTATATTTGAATTAGAATGATGTTAGAGAACTTTTAAAATCGAATTAGAAGTCAAATTGAAAAAATTGAATATTTTAATATTTAATTGATGAGTAAAAATAGCCATTTTTCAAACAGTCTTGGATTTTAACGAAACCAGTTTCATTGGATCTGTAATACTAAATTATTGTAAGATTTCAAATTTCATATCAATCGGATTTACGGTTTGTACGGGGCAAGCTAAAACGCGCAGAAATCGGTTTAAGTGAATTTTAAATTTAAATAATCGATTTGAAAACCTATCTTCCAAATACGATCGAATTGGCTCCCGATATATATTCCATTGCATTCGGAATAGGGATAAAACATTATAAACGCCAGGCAGCACACTTTGTTTGGAGTTCGCAAATTTTCGAGATGAATAATGTCGCGTAATTTTCTATATAAGGCCATATTTTTCACCATTTTTCACAAAACCCTAATTACTTAGGTGTAGCGGCCACATACAATTGAATGGCCAGAAATTTCGCAACTTCCTCCTCCATTATCTCTCCATCCATCAACTTTTAGACCGAGACTTCAACTAGAGATTTGTAGAGGCGACGAGACCTTGCAATCCAACGGTTGTGATTTGAAACGAAGCATCGTGGAGGACCAAAATTGGCCGCGTTTGGCTGCGGTTCATGCGCGTTTTACCATGCGTAGGGATGACCGAGTTGCATAAGATTCTCGGTGAAGGTGGAGCTCGGCTTTGGCTTCGAAATGGTGGTGGTTGATCGACCTAAAATAGATCGTATATGGCACGAAAATTTAGGGCTTGATGGTGGCAATGGGTTATTTCTTGTGTATGAAACCTAGAAGAAGGAGAAACAAAACTCACGGCCAGATGTTGATGTAGGGAATCGAATGGCTGAGATGGACTAAAGGTTTAAAAATAATAAAAGAAATTGAAAATAAATTATATATAAAATCGTATAAACTTTGTAATATCATATCTTTTTCATACGAGGTCTGTTTCGCACGAAACAAATTGCGTTGGGTTCGTTTGGACGAACACTACATTATGGAGTTGGATTGGGATTTATTTGAGCTAGTGAAAATTTTGGTTGAAATTAAACGTTTGTTTAATTTTATTCGGAATAAATCACTATCACAACGACTACAAGCAATGCGAGTACAACTCACTCTTTCTAACTCGTTGATATTTTTATATAAGTGAGAAATAATTTATTATATGATGATTGATGATTGTTTGGATGATATATGATATATTGATTGGTATTTGGATATATATACCTGCCTAGTGGAGCAGATGACCTTATACGTTCCCGTGTATGAGCGGATGACCCTTTGTACGCGCGTCTGCCTTGAAGCGGACATTGTACACATATTCTAATATGTATATTTGTTGCAGGTGACAGGTTGAAGGGAACCAACTGGATTCCTCACCAGTATTTATTTGTTTACAGATATTGTTATATATTCTATTATCATATGATATATGATGTTTTGGATGCCGCGATTGATGTATTTAGTGCTGTTGAGCATTGGGCCTGTTTTTGGAATTTTAAAATGTTAAAGTGATGATTTCCAAATTTTAAAGTGATTTTGGAAATATACGTTTTGTTGAATTTTGAACTGTTAAGGAAATTGATTTTTTTTAATTAATAAACGTGATAAGTTTTTATGTTATAAAAATTATGATTTTTGGGAAATATAATCAAAATATGATTTTTGAAATATTCAGTTAATGATTTGGTAAATAGTTTAAATTTAGTTTTTGAATTATATTAAATGGTTTATATATGGGATTTATAAAATTGATATTTTATAAATCAAAGTAATTGAATTATAGACAAGTTTTGTAAATGTTAAGTGAAGTTATAAACGGATTTTGAATAAGATTTATGAATTTGTGAAGTTATAAAAAAGAATGAATTTATAAATAAAAGGATTGTAAATAAATTAACTTATAATTTGGATTTTGGTATATAAATGAGATAAATGAGATTTGTTAGTAAAGGGGATTTATGAGTTGAAGTTTTCATAAAATATAAATGGAATTTATAAACACTGTTTTATAATTCCGAAATTAATGGAATTTGATAAGTTAACTATTATAGTTTATTCAAGGAGATATATTCACGATTTTAGACAGTGGATAATCCTTTGACTTAAAATGTGAAATAGTAATGAATTTGTTATAGGAGATATATTCACGATTTTGGACAGTGAATTATCTTTTGAAATAAATGTGTAGAAGTGTTGGAATTTGTTAGAGAATTTATATTCATGATTTTGGACAGTGAATAATATATTAAAGAAATGTTTTGGGAAGTGATATTTTAAATGGAATAAAATGATTAAAAGATGATTTTAAAACGTGTTAAGTATCGAAACCATAGATTTCAACATTCATTGTTGAAATAGACATTTTCGAGAAATAAGGAAATGATGGACTATAACACTGTTGTTATAGTAGATGATTTCCAAAAGGAAATATTTTGTATAGTATTGGGATTTATATATATCTGTCTTATTTTGAAATCCCTATACTAGTGATTTTGGTTTATCATAACGATGTTTTACGCAACATTCATTTTGACCTAAATAAATGTGTTTAAGAGAATATTTTCCTTAAAGAATAAAATATATACTTAATCGTGATTTAAGTATATATAATATTTTCTAAGTGTTGAAAATAAATTGATTTGTGAATTACTTATTATTAAATAAGTATATGGAAATGTTTTCCAATGTTGAAAAGTTGAAATGGTTTGAGATTATATATTTTAAACACAATTTGAAGTGAAAATTTGGCAAATGGTTTAATTAATAGAAGATTATTTAAAAGGGCCTAGTGATTGTTATGGTGCTAAATATTTGTTTGTTTGCTTTGATAGTTAAATAACCGACTATCAAACTTTGCCAAATTTTAGTTCCTCGACTTGATGTGGGAACTATTTAGTCGTACACTTAGTACGTAGCCTTCTGTATAGGCTTGATTATCCTTTGTATTAAGGATGTTGATTCGTATAGTGCAGAGTATTACTCCAATCTATCGAGCTTCCTTCTTGGCCCGAAGGATAGCAAGTTGAAAGTTGAAGACGTGATAAGTCTATGAGACTTAGTTTCTGTGTGAGGTTGAGAAACGCTTTTGCGTTGTTGGTGCGAAGAGACCGGGATTGGATTTATCTGAAAACTACTTCGGACAAACGTATATGCGATGATTGTGCAGGTTGCTTGTGATGATATTGATATTTCGGAGTTTCATTGTGGGGGACTGCTTGTTGATCGTTTGGGGTTAAAATCCCAATATAAATCCAGTAGTAGTGGTCTCTTCATTATGACATATCCAACGCGAGGACTATTCGCTACTAATCCTAGGGATTTCCCGACAGGATGTGGTGGGAAAGTACCTTCGGTTTGTCTTGTTCGTGGACAACTTGTATGGATGTTTGTCTGAAATTGCATTTCTAAAGATTATGTACATCGGTTTTTCTTGATTATGTTCAGCCTGATAGGGTGTTCTCGCTTCTTATTAGGTAGTGAACGGATGACTCTTGCCCATGTCCCTAGAGTGAAAGGGTTGGTTGTAGTCGAGAGGCTGGCCGTAAAAGCAAAGTGTGAGTTATCAGTGTGAGCTACGGTGGGTATAACCCACTGGTTGCGTCCCGTTACATGTGGTATCAGAGCTTAGATTTTGTATATTCTTAAGATTTGATGTGTATTCATTATAGATAGGGACAGTAGCACCCTAGATTGATTTGAGTGTATTATATATATGAGCACGTATTTGTTAGTGAATATAAAATATTTTATATTGTGTTTGCTTATCCGTTGAGCTGTTTGTGAATTCTGGTCGGTATGTGGGACGCAATGTTATCGATAGGGATTTCTAAACGTTTAAACGAGGCAAGTCGACATAGTATCATTTTAAATTAGGTAAATGAAATAATTTTACCTCTATTATATTTTATATATAAAGTAATAATTTTTCAAGTATTATTAAAGTGTATATAAATGAGTTGTTTGGTTGTTTGAAATAATCTAAATAAAAATAACAATTGTAAAAGAATATATTATATAAGAAATGAATTATAAAGTATGGAATTATAATGATTTACAATTGTGAAATAATCTTATATATAAGAAGTGGAACTATATGAATATATTTATAAATACAAGTTGTAAATAAAAAAATGAATTTAAACTAAGAATTTGAAAATGTTGAATCCCGTTTATTTTGAAAGATATTTTTCAAAAGTTAAAAAAAAATTTATATTATTATAAATCTAGATAAGATAAATAAATTTGAAATGATCTTATATAAGTAAAGTGAATAGTGAAGTTATATAAGTAAAGATTTATAAATGTGATTTATTAATATAAAGAGGGATTTTAAAATGAATATAAAGCACAGAATTCACTACTGTTGCTGGGAAATAATAAGGGTGATGACTGCGGCATCATCAATATCATTTTCGAGTTTCTGTGTGATTTGCTGCCAAAGTAAATTAAAATTGAAGTTTTTTATGATAAACAAATTTGAATTTAAAATCCAAGTTCTAATTGATAAATATAAGTGAAACGAGTTTTGGAGTTATAACATATGAGATAATAAAATTTTAGCTTTGGTAAAGTTGAAATAAATGTGAGTTAGCATAATAAATATATGATTTGAAATTTAACTAAAGGAAAGTTAAATATAATTGAATTGGATTTTAACTGGATGATATAAGTTATTGAAGTGGAAATTAAACTTAAAATATAAGTGATTATATAACATGAATTTGCAAGTATGAATAAATAAGTTGTATAACTTATAAAGTGAGAAAATATAAGTAAAACCAATTGTTAAAATGATTAAACACTTTTGGTTAGGCAAAACAAAATTTGAATTTTAATGGCGATATGATTTTGACTTAAGTTAAATAAAATAAAATTGAAACGAAATATAACTTAAGTAAGGTTAAATGAAGTTGATTTTGGTATCAAAGTAAATTAATAATGTGAATTAATAAAGTAAAGTGATGAATATGAACTTGAGTTATATTATGAAATTCAACTTAATTGTAAAAGTGAATTAGGGAATTACCATGGATTAGAAAATGTTGTTGTTAGGAATTGAATAAAACTTAAGTTAAGAAGTTGTGGATTGATATGATAATGAACACTAGGAATGTTATATAAAAATGTAAATATTGTGAATACTAGAATTCAATCCATTTGAATATTAAACCAATTGAAATTAAAAGTGTTAAACCAGATTGAATGCAAGCGAAGTAAATTAATTTGGTAATGTTGGTTATGCATTGTTTGTTAGATGGATGTTAGTTGATTGTAAAAAAAAATTCATATGGAATTGAATTAATAAAATTGAAAGCTAAATAATTGAATTTGAATATGAATGAATGCTAGTAAATCCAATGTTAATGAACCAAATATGATTAAATTGAAAATCAATTCAGTAAATATTGATGAAAAGTGAAAATATATTGATTTGGTTATGGATTGATTGGATGTAGATTTTGGTTTGTTGGATGATAGTTGTTTGATGATTGGATTTGTTCCTTTTGTTGCATTTTCTATATTGGCATTTATAGTTATTGTAGTGGTATATGCTGTATATTGATATTACTTTCATATATACATGTTTCTTATTGCTGTTGAGTGTTTAGTAGGTGCGGATTGCGCTTGCTTCACATTTGGAGCTCGCTTTCGCGCTATATTAGCCGTATATGCTCGCTAATAATACATAAGGTACATATCTCGGATTACATACCTTACTTTTACACCTTTTTCCCTTCGGGATGCCTCATCCTTGATGATGAGGTGTATATTTGTGATATATATATTGTTATTTTTTTTTGGATCCAACCGCGCAAAGGAGACTATGGTGAATTTTTTTGAAAATTTAAGGCGTTTGAAAATTGGGAAAATTTGTGAAAACTAAGTTTGATTTTTGAATTAAAAGTTAAATGATATTATTTGGTTTTGAAAAGATAACTACGAAAGGATTTGAAAACTTAGTAAAGTTTTTGGAAGTTTAACTAATGATTTTGGGAAAGTTAAACATTTAAATGATTTTGGTAAATCTAAATTGAACGAATTATTTTGAAAAGTTAATGGATTTTATGGTTTTTTCTTACTTAGTAATTTCGAGGACGAAATTCTTTTAAGTAGGGGAGAATGTAACGACCTAGAATTTCCGTCATTCGATATTCGTGTATTTAATTGATTTTAAGCATTCACAAGTAAAATTTATAAGCTGAATGACTTATATTTTGAATATAGTGATTTAATTAGATAATTAAATTATTAATTTAATATTTGAAATTGTGCAAATAATTGAAAATTGGATTTAATGTGAATAAAAATGTTGTATAAAGTTGAATTAAATTATATATGAATTAGAATGATGTTAGAGAACTTTTAAAATCGAATTAAAAGTCAAATTGAAAAAATTGAATATTTTAATATTTAATTGACGAGTAAAAACAGCCATTTTTCAAATAGTCTTGGATTTCGATGAAACCAGTTTCGTTGGATCTGTAATGTTAAATTATTGTAAGATTTTAAATTTCGTGTCAATCGGATTTACGGTTTGTCCGGGCAAGCTAAAACGCGCAAAAATCGGTTTAAGTGAATTTTAAATTTAAATAGTCGATTTGAAAACCTATCTTTCAAATACGATCGAATTGGCTCCCAATATATATTCCATTGCGTTCGGAATAGGGGTAAAACATTATAAACGCCAGGTGGCACGCTTCGTTTGGAGTTCGAAAATTTTCGGGATAAATAGTGTCTCGCAGTTTTCTATATAAGGCCATATTTTTCACCATTTTTCACAAAAACGTAATTACTTAGGTCTAGCCACCACATACATTTTAATGGCTAGAAATTTCGCAACTTCCTCCTCCATTATCTCCTCCATTATCTCTCCATCCATCAACTTTTAGGCCGAGACTTCAACTAGAGATTTATAGAGGGCGACGAGACCTTCCAATCCAACGGTCGTCATTTGAAACGAAGCATCGTGGAGGCCCAAAATTAGCCGCGTTTGGCTGCGGTTCGTGCGCGTTTTCCCATGCATAGGGATGATCGAGTTGCATAAGATTCTCAGTGAAAGTGGAGCTCGGCTTTGGCTTCGAAAAGGTGGTGGTTGATCGACCTAAAATCGATCGTATATGGCGCGAAAATTTAGGGCTCGATGGCGGCAATGGGTTATTTCTTGCATCTGAAACCTAGAAGAAGGAGAAACAAAATTCACAGCCAGATGTTGATGAAGGGAATCGAATGGCTGAGATGGATTAAAGGTTTAAAAATAATAAAAGAAATTGAAAATAAATATGTATAAAATTGTGTAAACTTTGTAATATCATATCCTTTTCATACGAGGTCCGTTTCGTACGAAACGAATTACGTTGGGTTCGTTTGGACGAGCACTACATTATGGAGCTGGATTGGGATTTATTTGAGCTAGTGAAAATTTTGGTTGAAATTAAACGTTTTTTTATTTTTAATCGGAATAATTCGCCATCTCAACGACTACAAGCAATGTGAGTACAACTCACTCTTTCTGACTCACTGATATTTTTATATATGTGAGAAATAATTTATTATATGATGATTGATGATTGTTTGGATGATATATGATATATTGATTGGTATTTGGATATATATACCTGCCTAGTGGAGCTGATGAACCTATACGTTCCCGTGTACGAGCGGATGACCCTTTGTACGCGCGTCTGCCTTGAAGCGTACATTATACACATATTCTAGTATGTATATTTGTTGTAGGTGACAGGTTGGAGGGATCCAACTGGATTCCTCACCAGTATTTATTTGTTTACAGATATTTTTATATGTTTTGTTATCATATGATATGTGATGTTTTGGATGCCGTGATTGATGTATTTAGTGCTGTTGCAGCATTGGGCCTGTTTTTGGAATTTTAAAATGTTGAAGTGATGATTTTCAAATTTAAAAGGATTTTAAAGTGATTTTGGAAATATATGTTTTATTGAATTTTGAACTGCTAGGGAAATTGATTTATTTTTAATAATTAAATGTGATAATTTTTATGTTATAAAAATTATGATTTCTATGAAATGTAATCAAAATGTGATTTTTGAAATATTGAGTTAATGATTTGGTAAATAGTTCAAATTTAGTTTTTGAATTATATTAAATGGTTTATATATGGAATTTATAAAATTGATATTTTATAAATCAAAGTAATTGAATTATAGACAAGTTTTGTAAATGTTAAGTGAAGTTATAAATGGATTTTATAAGTGAATAAGATTTATGAATTTGTGAAGTTATAAAAAAGAATGAATTTACAAATAAAAGGATTTTAAGTAAATTAACTTATAATTTGGATTTTGGTATATAAATGAGATAAATTAGATTTGTTAGTAAAGGGGGTTTATGAGTTGAAGTTTTTATAAAATACAAATGGAATTTATAAACATTGTTTTATAATTCTGAAATCAATTGAATTTGATAAGTTAATTATTATAGTTTATTAAAGGAGATGTATTCACAGTTTTGTAGAGTGGATAATCCTTTAAATTTAAATGTGAAATAGTAATGAATTTGATATAGGAGATATATTCACGATTTTGGACAGTGAATTATCTTTTGAAATAAATGTGTAGAAGTGTTCGAATTTGTTAGAGAATTTATATTCACGATTTTGGACAGTGAATAATATATTAAAGAAATTTTTTGGGAAGTGATATTTTAAATGGAATAAAATGATTAAAAGATTCTTTTAAAACGTGTTAAGTATCGAAACCATAGATTTCAACATTCATTGTAGAAATAGACGTTTTCGAGAAATAAGGAAATGATGGACTATAACACTGTTGTTATAGTAGATGATTTTCGAAAGGAAATATTTTGTACAGTATTGGGATTTATATATATCTATCTTATTTTCGAATCCCTATAATAGTGATTTTGGGTTGTCGTAACGCTGTTTTATGCAACATTCGTTTTGACCCAAATAAATGTGTTTAAGAGAATATTTTCCTTAAAGAATAAAAGATATACTTAATCGTGATTTAAGTTTATATAATATTTTCTAGGTGTTGAAAATAAATTGATTTGTGAATTACTTATTATTAAATAAGTATATGGAAATGTTTTTCAATGTTGAAAAGTTGAAATGGTTTGAGATTATATCTTTTTAAAGACAATTTGAAGTGAATATTTGGCAAATGGTTTTATTTAATAGAAGATTAATCAAAAGGGCCTAGTGATTGTTATGGTGCTGAATATTTATTTGTTTGCTTTGATAGTTGAATAACCGACTATCAACTTTGCCAAATTTTAGTTCTTTGACTTGATGTGGGAACTATTTAGTCGTACACTTAGTACGTGGCCTTCTGTGTAGGCTTGATTATCCTTTGTGTTGAAGATGTTGATTCGTATAGTGCGGAGTATTACTCTAATTTATCGAGCTTCCTTCTTGTCCCGAAGGATAGCAAGTTAAAAGTTGGAGACGTGATAAGTCTATGAGACTTAGTTTCTGTGTGAGGTTGAGAAACAGTTTTGCGTTGTTGGTGCGAAGAGACCGGGATCAGATTAATCTGAAAACCACTTCGGACCAACGTATATGTGATGATTGTGTAGGTTGCTTGTGATGATATTGATATTTCGAAGTTTCATAGTGGGGGACTGCTTGTTGATCGTTTGGGGTTAAAATCTCAGTATACATCCAGTAGCAGTGGTCTCTTCATTATGAAATATCCAATGCGAGGACTATTTGCTACTAATCTTAGGAATTTCACGACAGGATGTGGTAGGAAAGTACCTTCGGTTTGTCCTGTTCCTGGACAACTTGTATGGATGTTTGTCTGACATTGCATTTCTAAAGATTATGTACATTGGTTTCTACAAACGTACATCAGTGGTGGCGGAGAAGGAAACTTCTCTTAGCTTAACACCCTCCTTGAGACATATGAGCATAAGGGTTGTATTTTTGTGGAAGGCAATTAGTAGTCAACGGAAATGGCCATGTGGCATTCGAAGTGATGTGATTGTTCTTTGTGAAAGGTAATCGTTACCTCTAGCCTGGTCAACCGGAAATGACCAAAACAGGGTTAGATGCAGCAATGCTATGTGGGTAATTCTCAAGTAGGATATAATCATCCTCTTCTAGATATATTTTTGCATGCTATAACGTCGTGTATCTGATTTTTGTGGTTTGTATGCTATGAGGGCCCTCGGTAATGGTCGGTAACGACCGGAGGATGACATATTCGGTACCATCTAGTTATAGAGGTGGGCCGGTGTAACGACCTCGAATTTTATATAAATTTAAATTGATAATTAATTGGATTTTTGAATAAGAAAATTGTGAAATTAATCGATAGATTGATTCGAGTTTTCCCCGAATCCACATAAAAATATATTAAATCGTTTTAAATTTAGAAATTGTATATATATGTGAATCTATATAGTTGTGCCTACATGAGTAAATTTGAATTTATATATATATATATTGGAATTGGAATTTAAATCTTAAGTAAATGGGTTAGGGATAACTATAAAAATATAAAGTAAACAAATAATTGCCAAAATTTTAACAACAAATTTAAATCTATAAATTTATCTATGTTACAAAATAAATATATATAGTTTTATAAAATATAAAGTAAATACATATATATTAATCTCATGGTTTATAAACAATAAAAAAAAAAATTCAAACTTATAAAACAAGCCAAGGTAATTAATGCAAGCCTCAACATACCTTTTCAGCCAATAATTTGAGATAAACAAATCTCTGGTCAACAAAATAAACAAAATATTTCTAGTACAAATAAAAATATCTTGCATCAATATCATATAACCCTGTACATTTCAGCCTAAACAAAAAGGTATAAAAATTAAGTACAAGCAAAACAAACAAATATACAAACTGTTCATACATAAAACAAAATAACATAAGTATGTACACTTAAAAAAAAACAAAACCAAAGCAAAAGCTTGTAAAGCAAATACAAATATAAGCAAGGAATGAAACAAACTAAAAATATAAAATATAACAAAGCTTACATAAGCAAGAAGAAAATAACAAGTAGTTTGCTGTATACACATTTGTACAATATAAAAGAAGACAAACTATTCACAATATACAAAATATCCTGGTACAAATAAACAAAATAAAATATAAAGATCAGCAATCATAATTAGGTGTAGACATATTTGAAGACATATGCATTAATTAGCACACAAATATTGTATCAGGTCAAAAACAAATCATATTCAAGTATGAACAAGGCAACAAAGACATACATATCTATTAGCTTGCAAATCAAGACAAAGTTAATTAATACAAAGAAAATCTTTAGTACACAAGTATATATCTCAGCCGAAATTTTAGTTTACAAAATATCTTTAGTCAAAGCAAATAGTAACCCTGTACAAAAGCATATCCTGGAAGCTTCATTTTCCTATATATCAAACTCTCCTCAGTTCATAATCATCTAAAAAAAAAAAAAATCAACTTAGACAACTCAAACCAGAGATAAGAAAAAAAAAAGAAAAAAAAAGAGAAGTTTTAGCTTGCAGTTTTCAAAGCCTTGTTCAAAATAGTTCTCTGTTCTTCCTACTGAAACAACAATCAAGTTAGATGATTAAAAGAAGATTCAAGCTAGCAGTTTTCTAACAGAAGTGCTCTATCTCCTTTAAAACTGTGAGTAACATTTGTTTTAAAATTCTAAAGATATTGATCTCTATTGTGATAAGTATGTTTAGTCATAAATATGAATGCTCTGTGTATATTGATTTATGATTTTAGATGTACAGGCTGATGCTTTTTAAACAGTCTCTGTTTTAAAGATTTGAACACAGGATTTTGATTCAAAATCCATTATCCCTTGATCTACTTGACGTTTAAAAATTAGATTAAAACAAAGATTGTTTGTTACAGTAAAAAATTAAGTTTTAAAATTTAATTCAAGTTAAAATAACCTGTAAAAATTTCTGAAGATCAATATAGCTGAGCACCATTTGATTTTTGTCAAAATTCAAATCTTTCAATCCATAAATTTAGGTATATGGATCGAATTATTAAGCTTAAATATGATTTTTAAAATTAATACAATGATTTTTCATTTTGTATTTCGAGAGAAATTTGAGAATGATCGAAATTGGCATTTTGGCCAATTTCCGGTGATTCATTGACTCGTGGAGCTCGGGGATTTGTGTGGGCGTGGAGGAGCCTACGGGGATGCTTGGAAAAATGGTCGGAGGTGGTAATGTCGACAGTGGCGTCGGCGGCGAACATTTAAAATTTTTAACCCTAGTTTGATGAGGGGTCGCATTTTCTTCTCGTTCGTCCTCCACAGTGCGTCGAGTTGCACGTTATTGGAGGGGGAAGTAGCTAGGTGGGTAGCAGAGTGGTGACCGGAGTTTGGAGTTGCCTAGTGGTCGGAGCGCCGAAGACTTGACTTTGACAGGTTCTAAAGGGTGTGGCTGTGTAAGTTTCCAGGTTTCGAGTTTTAAACTCGAATTCGATTTCGAGTTGTTGTTGGAAGACCGGTGGTCGTGATGTGTTCAGGTGATGGTCGGCGATTGGTTGCAGTTCTGGTGGGTGGCCGGAGGTGGTCAGAGACACGGTGCACGTGCACCGTGCATTTTTGAGGACTGGTGGGTTTTTTTTTGGGTGTGCAGTTTTTTTTCTCGGGGAAGACTCGGGTTATACAAGAGCTCGACTCGAAGCAGGGCGAGGCAAGACTCGAAGCAAGCTTGATTTCCTCGAGTCAGTTTGTTTTGCTTCAGGTTTTTCAAAACCTGTTAGTAAACTTGAAATTTGACCAAATTTAAATAGAATTTAAAGTTGTGAGATTGTTTTAAACAAGTATAAATCTAGCTGAAGTTTAGATTCAAATGATTTTGAATCTTAAAAAATAGTTTTAAATTATTTCAAAGAGGGCTCAGGTTTTTAAAACCTGCAGATTTCCAGATTTTTAAATTTGAATCTAAAATCTGAAAATAAGATTTAAACGGTGGTTTAAATTTAAAAGTTAAGTTCAGTTTTCAAATCAAATAATTAAAGTAGTGGATTCAAAATCATTTTTGAATCCAGATCTGGGAATTTGAACCAGTTGTTTTTAAATCAAGTTTAAATCAAATAGTTTTTTTTATGTAAATTTGTTTCAAAAAAATGTTTAAGTTTGAATATTGATAAACTTCTTTTTATAAAAGGGGTTTTTTGAATGAAAGTATATGATTTGTTTTAACTTGAATTTGCAAGTTAAATAATTAATAGCTTAATTTTAAATAAAAATTAAGTAATCAAATTTAAAAAAAAAAAATTCTTATATAAGCTTCATATATAAGTACACAATATACCTTATATTGCTTAAGAGTTTTATAATTAAATTTAAATTTTTGTTAAAGTTTTAAATGATAAATCATTTTGAATCTTAAATTCAAAATGTAATTTTAATTTAAATTCAAAAGTGTAATGTTCTGCACTTTAATATTAATTAAGTCATTAATAAAGAAATAAATTTTAATTAGAAATAATTAAGGTATTAATTGATTTAATTAAGAAGATAATTAACTAAGGATTAATTAATAATTAATTAATGAGATAAATTTTATTAATTAATTAGATTAATTAATTAAGTTAATCATTTGTAAATTGGTTAAGTATAATTACTTGATGAAAATAATTAAGGATTAATTATTTATTGTAATTAATTTTTGATAGTATGATTAATTTAAGTTAATTTAGTTCAATTAATTAAGGAATCATTTGATAAATTGATAAGTGTTTGATAAATTAATCTATATCAAATGATTTGTAATTAGTTAATCAGAATATGAAAATTTATTCATAAGTAATTAAATTGGAAATAAATTGAATTAATTAGGATTAAACCATTAATCCTGCTTATAAATGTTTATTGAATGCTTGACCTTACTTATGAATGATTGTATTGTATGAGATACCTTGAACTGATTGTCCTATCTGATCTTTGATATTTTGTTCTGTGGTTTGTGCCGTGTATGATTTATTCATTGTATATTATCTGTGAATCTGTGAATGGACGATAAGCGTTATAGTTTATATCGCTTATCAAATATATTGCTGTATTTGATCTGTGATGATTGAATGTTGTGGCACTATTGTGTTAAACCCCTGGACCACACTTATACACACATAAAATATGGATTTCACGAGGAAATCGATTAAGTCGCAGATTTTGAAATAGTTTGAATTTGAATGTTTAAATTCAAATGTTTTGGAAATGGATTGAATTTAAAATGAAAAGCTTTTGAAACGGAATTTCAAAGATGAAATTTATTTTGAATAACTTGATTGAATTTTGGAATTTTGGAAATTGAATTCTATGATCTAGAAACTAGGGACTAAAGATGTTATACCAGTTTATATGGGTTAAACCATTTTAAAGGTATTGGTTTGGGAATTTGAATTTATATTCAAAGGCTTTAACTCGTGTAAATAAAATTGGATCTTTCTGAAATGAAAACTATTCGTTTTCAATAATAAAAGCTTTCATATAGGAAGTGAATTTCCAAACTGTGTTAAAAAGGATTTCAAGTTAAAAATGAAAATGATTCACAAGTTATGGAAACGGCTTGAAAGCTATAAGGTAAATCTTTAATTTAAAGATTTAGCGAGTTAATCCAATTGAAATGGAAATTGATTTGAAATCCGTAAAAGGATCTTTGTGAAAATGGGTGAACTTAGTGAATAAATCTTTTGTTTAAAAGATTTGAAAATGGTAATTTGTTTAAACCATTTGAAGGAAAGTTTTGAATTACTAAGTTGTGACTTAATTGAAATCCCATATCCATATGTTTTTAAATGTTGCGCTCACTATTCAGTTTAGCCGGGAGAGGACCTTTGTGTCATATAACCCATTCCGAATATGTGATACGTCGTTATGGATAGCATTTGAAGACCGGTGGTGAAGACCGGGTATTTGTGAGAACGATAGGATGACCTATCGATTGTCTCTGCACCGAGTAGCTACGATATAGAGATTCCATAAGTGATGGGAAGTCTGATCGGGATTGTGAATACCCGGATTTGCAAGGGCTTCTTCGGAAGTGCCTTCGGTTCTGTTCGAACCCGAAACAGACTTGTATGGTTGTATGTCTGACATTACACTTTGAGATATAAAGCAGATTTCTTTCAAATACATTTCTGTTGGTGGCGGAGAATTTATTCTCTTAGCATTAACACCCTTCTCTGAGACGTACGAGCTTAGAGGTTATGTAGTTGAAGGTCATCAGCGATATATTCCCAATTTGGTAGTGTGGCATGCTGAGTGCTGCTGTGTGTTGATGATCATTTGTTGATCATTTATGATCAGAGCATGGCTTTTGTATAAAGCGTAGCTTTGTGGACGATACTGCATCAGGACCTCACACCGTGGAAATGGTCAAAACAGGAAAGATGCGGCAAGGTTATGAGGGTCGCGCCCTTTAGGGTGTGTCATTCCCTTCTGGTAAAGGGTGATATTAGGTATGGAGCCCTGATATGTAACCTATGTGGTTACTCCAATCTCATTTTCTGTGTGGTTGTTGCTTAGAGGTACCTCGGATAAAGGTCCCAAAGGACCGGGGAGTGGCATGCTCGAGTAGTAGTTACCTAGTTACAGAGGTAACCCGGCCTTGTGTTGGCAGAGATCCGGTTAGGTTCTCGGGACGTCCCGCCAGAGGCGATCCCATGTGGCAGTAGGAAGTTCCTTAGCCTAACCATTTGTTGGAAATCCATTCATCCAATACGAAACCCTGTACGGTTTTAGTTGTAGAACCTGCCATTCACTTATGGTGGCGCCCCACTGTTTGGATGGTAGCTATAGTAGGCATAGTTCGAAATGTCTATGCTGGCTAAGATTTATATTCTACTTTCGAAAATGTTTTCTGCACTTTGCACTTATAATAATAATATCAAAGATTTCGCGTATCAAGCATGTTTGACTATCATAAGAAGAAATCTCCTCCAATTCTGCGTTTGCATTGTGTGTGTGGCGGGAGGTCTTATGGTAGTTTCATTTTCTAAAAGCATTGCGAATTTACTTTAAAATTCTCTTGCTGTTTGTGTTTAAAAGATAAACTGTTTTTGTTACTCACACCAGTCCCATGACTGACTCGGAGTTTATTGTTCCTTTCCTAAACTCTGGGTGCTCACTATTTTCCACACGAGCAGTCTAGAGTTGGGTTTTTCAGATAGTTAGGTCCAGTGGATTATCTGGAGCTAGTTCAGTCTTTGGACATGACTGACCTTGCTTAGCTTGGTGCATCGTTATTGGAAGTTCGAGCTATTTTCTGGATTAGTTCTTGGAGATGGAGTTGCAGTTTGGAGTTCTGCCTTGAAGACTATCCGAGTTATTTGTTCCACTGCTAGTGTTATCTATTTTTCCTTTCCGCTGCTATTATATTGTATCATATCTCTGATGTATATCGATATCTATTATATCATCTGTTGTATCAGGATGTTGTATCAGATGTTGTATATTGGTATTCATTATTTTCTTCCGCTGTGTTGTTATACTTAATTGTGTTATAAGCTCCGGCGAATCGGATTTGAACGGTCGAATCTGCGGCATTCGAGTACGATGTAAAGTATGGATGTTGATTTTCGAACGGGCAAAATCCGCTTCGTTACAGCCGGTCTTATGTTGGTAGAGAAACTTTGTGATGGTTTCTCGGTACATTCTTCTAGAGATGTACTGCCGGAAGGTAGTCCCTTCACCTGGTCATTTGTATGGAAATCCAAACTCCACTACGTGTTTGCCATTTTTATTGTATTACCAAATTGGGTTATATGCTGGAATTTAATCAATGTAATAATTTCGGCTATGATTAATATTATTTGTATATAGTAGAGACTACTATAATATAAGAGGATTTGATATGATATGTTCTAGTTATCGTAAGGTAAAAACATGTCTGTATTTATGTGTGGACTTGTCTTACGAGATACTTTTGTTTTGAAAACTAAGGAAAAGTTTGGTAATTTAATAAATTCAGTTGAGTGTGTCTCTCACGCTAGTTTACCAGACTAATCCGAGCGTTCTTCCCTTTCAATGCTCGGGTCAGACCGAGTATATTTACAGGTTCAGATTTGATGCTTTTGGAGCTTCAGCAGGCAAGCTGGAGATCTTCATTTTCGTATACACGTATTTGTTTTGATTATCCGCAGTGCTTTGTTTGTTGTTGTATATTATCAGTAATTGTAGTGATAGGTTATTATAACTGTTCAAGCTGATAACTCTGATTGATTGTTGAACTTTGGTTGATGTATGTATATACAATTTCTGTTTTGTAAAGATCATTGATATGATATTATATATTTTCCACCGCGATGTGAGATTCTGTAATTTTCTGTTTGGTTCTATCTTCTCTCTTTCTTCTCTTCACTTCTTCTCTCTTCTTTTCTTTCTCTTGACTTTCCGTCAGTTTGTACTTTTTGGGTCGTACATGTGTTGATTATTGTCGATTCAAAGGGTACGGATTTGCGGGTCGTTACAATTTTAGCATAACTTCTTCATACGATGGAATTTGGACTTGAAACTTGTTCCATTGCATTTAAATTATTTAAAAACATCTATTTTGATATATGGGTTGACCCAATTTCGTTCCGAAGTCAGTACAGGCTTTTCGGGCCACTTTATCGTTCAACGCGTATCTCAATCGTGTCCATCTATTCTATTTCAACCTTGCCTATATATACCTCGTTATAAACCCTAGCCTATTTCTTATTTCTCATTTTTGTACGTACAACTCTATTTTCTTCTCCTCTTTCAATGGCGGACAGAACCCTCAATTCTAAAATGCAATTTTAAATAAAATTCAACGCCAAAAATTAAATCTCTTTGAACTATATCGAATTATATATGAATTTGAAGCTCTCGACGAGCGCAAGTCAAATATATGATTCGTTTTTCAAATTGAGTTTCGATGTTGCTAGATATCAAGGAAACATTCATGGCCGTTCATCGATAAACATCAGCTGATCGACGAATTGATTTATGGGTTTTGTAGAGTGGACGATGGGGAGTTCATCGGCATAGTTTTTGCGTCGAATCAGCGGCCGGATTGGGCTTAAAAATTCGATTAGGGTTCGAACTTATGGGTGGTAGTTGCGTGATTTTGGGCGTCGGTTGGTGCTAGGTGGGGGTGGCGATGGTCAGGGAGCATGGCACAAGGGGAGGAGGTTTTGGGCGTGGTGATTTTGGACGAAGCAGTGCGCGTTCATCGTCGTTCAGATGGTGACGTGCATGCGTTCCTGATCGCTTACGAGGGTGTGCGGGTTGAGTAGCAGGTTGAGCGTGCCTTGCTGATGTGGGCTATGAGTTGTCATTTTTTGTTTTGTTTTGTTTTATTTTATTTTCAAATTTCATTCGTTCTAATACGAATAACATTCACATATGAGATCCGTTTCATGTGCGGTTTTCTCCGCTAGGTTCGTATTGGAATTCCGGACATTTTGGCGCTGGTATGGATGAATTCTGAGACTGTCTAAATTTTGGGTTTAAATTGGATTTAAATTCAATTTAAAATCAAAAGGTGAGTGTTTTAACCCACTCACAACTTCTAAAATTTCTTATGTGTGTTAAATTAATTTCTGATGTGATTAGAAATTTATTTATGGCTGTTTGGTATATTTTTACCATCATTCCAGTTAAATTGAATTTATTGAATTAAATTGTTATTTAATTTATCATTGCATATAAACTTCCAGTTAAATTGTTATTTAATTTATTATTAAATATAAACTGCCAGTAAATACATGATATTTATTATCTATTATATATTGATGTTATTGTTTGAATTGGATGACGATTGTGATAAATGGTGATGATTGATATTGGAAAAATGGATGTTGTATTTTATACTATTATAAACTGCAAGTTATTATGCATTTTTATTTCATTCGGGATTGCGGTTTGAAATGAAGTATAACCTTATTTTTACTTTAAATTACGGATTGAAAGGATAAATATCCGTATCACTTGACCATAGGGTAGAAAATTATATACAGACACCGTGGTCTATATATAAAAATATTTTGAAATGATTTTTTATGGTTTTGTAAAGAAATATATGGTTTTATGAGATATTGATTTGGATATTTTTTAAATGTTATTTTATATATAGTTAACTTCTTGGTTTTAAGCTATGTATAAAATTGGTTTAAAGTATAAAAGAAGTTTAATAATAAAGTTTGATTTTATTAAAATATAATATGGTTAAGTATTTATTTAAATTATATTCCTGGAGTTTATAATAAATTAATTAAAATAAAGTGGAAAGATAAATATGAAATTGATTTGAAATTTAATAAAATTGAGATTTTAAAGGTATGATTTTTATAACTGGATTTTGGTTTAAGATGAATTAAACGAATATTTCAAGTATAAATAAATTGAAGGAAATATTTAGTTATCTGTAATTTGAGTTTTATTTAAATGATAATGGATTTATTATGCAAATATTTCAAAACTAAATAATAGAACATTGAATTGTTGAATCATAATTATTAACCTTAGTTTTGAAACTGTTTAATACGTAAAGTTTGAGATATATTGAAATTGAAATGGTTTATTGGAACTGAAAGTGAGTTGAAAGTTATCAATTGAGATTTAATATAAAGTGAATAAAATTGTGAAGTCGAGGAAATTATATTACTTTATAAAGTAATTTTAAATTCAAACTATTTTATTTTATATACTGTTTGAATATCCAAACCAATTAAGTTTTGGAAGTTATGGTTTAGAAGCTATGAAATTCGTAGTATTATGTTTTGAAAGGTTATATTTCAAGTGTTTGGTTTCGAAATATTATAAATTTGAAAGTGCTATGATTTTGGAAAAGAGATATATTTAAAATAAAAATGATATTATATTAATTTGGGTTTTATGACAATGATACCATATTGCTTTGGGTTTTGAAATGGAAATGATATCGTATTTATATGGTTTTGAAATGGATATTATATTATGGTTTCGAAGTAAAATTATTTTGAAATGACTGCGGTGTTATAATAGCGATTGGTTGGCAAAGAGACCGGGATCGGATATGGCCATACTCTCTGTCGATACCGAAAACAACTTTGACAACCGTGTACGCGGTGGAGATTCCAGAATGAAGTAGGATGGTGACGACGTTCTATTAAGGTATATACATGGACCCGACTCCCATGAGTTGGCATAAGGTGGCTAAAACAGGAGCGATTCTCGAGCCAAGGAGGTAGCCCCTCTTATCGGGCATATCCCTTCGGTATTATACTCTGAATTTTAGATTGATTTGGTGGCCACTTTTAATTTTTGATTCGGGGGTGTGGCTCGAGGTGGGCCAACTCAAGTGAACTGTAACAAAGATACAAGTAACTTAAAGGATGCCTGGGACTGCCCTTCGTCTAAGGATCCATTAAACTATTTATTATGTAGTAATATTTCGCTATTATAATAATGTCTACAGTAAAATAAACTTACTTTTAAATAGCGTCGAAGGGTTACCCATATAGCCCCAACACATAATAGTCCCAGTAGTCCATCTAGTATCAGTATATCTCCAGATCGGGAAACTACCCTAAATACTTCATGGGCTATGGGAGAAAAACAAACTCATAGTAAAGGCTCGGTATGGTAGGTGACACGGCACAAAAGGCAATGCCAAGGTAGATATACCAATTACGCACACGAGAGGATGGTAACATAGCAGCCACTATGCCCACCTCGAAGCACACTCCAAAATCAAGGGGTGCACCCAATCAATCACAACAGTAATAGAATGGTATTGAAGAAGTGTGTCTGACCAGAGGAGCTACCCCTTTTGGCCCGACATCACTCCTATTTTAGCCACCTTATGCCAACTCACGGGAGTCGGGTCCACATAATGTACCTCAAGAACGTCGCCACCATCCTACTTCATTCTGGAATCTCCACCATGTACACAGTTGTTAAAGTGGTTTTCGATATCGACAGAGAGTATGTCCATATCCGATCCCGGTCTCTTTAACAACCAATCGTTATTATAACCCGTAGTTATAATTTTAAAATGGTATTTATATTTAAAAAATCAAATATCATTTCAACAATTCAATATCATTTCAAATCCATTTCAAAATATAAAATATCATATCTTTTCAAAACCACATTCATTTTTATATAAAACTTGAATACCATTTCAACTCACATTTCAAAATAGTTTATTTTTCAAAACAAATACTCCATTTTAAATCATTTAAAATGAAGTCATTATATTTAAAATTCACATATTTAATTCTCAAAATTTAAATCTTTTTAAAGTTCATTCATTCACTTAAATTTATTAAAACAATGAAAATTCAACTTTCACAGCACTTAGAAAATGCTACGGAAAGTTATGTTTTAAAACAGTTCAATTAACAAAAGACAGCATTTAAAATGCTGTAATAGGGTTTAGGTTTCAAATAACACCTTAGTTCAATTCATCAACTATAGCACTTACAAAGTGCTGTAATAGCCTTTAGTTCAATTCTAGCCATTTAGTTCATTTATATCAACTACAACATTTATAAAATGCTGTAATATCCTTTACATTAGAAATAATAGCATTTCAAGAATGCTGTTAATTAAATTCCAAATATTCAATATAATTTCATAAACAATTAAATTTTTAATTTAAACCATTTTTAACTTATAAAATCATATATTTTCACTTTTAAAACAATCATTTAAATACCCTTTTATTTTATGATTTTATAAAGTGAAATTTTCATACAAAAATCAAAATTTAATAATATTTTACTTATTAAATTCAAGCATTAATTTTTTGTTCTTTATAATTAAATTTTTAACTTAACACTTAAGTTTAAATTTCCAAATATAACTTATTTTCATTTTATCTACTTAATTTAAAATTCACGTTTAAACAAAATTCATAAAATTCCAATTTAAGTTATATTTAAAAATTCAACTTAAATATTAATTTATTTCACATTTTAATTTATACATAAACCATCAACACTTTAAAAAAATCATTTTAAATTCATTTTAAATCAAAATATCATAAATTTACATTTTAAAAATACTTTTAAAAATTTTAGAAAAATATATATAAACCATGGATCTGTATAAAATTTTCTAACCTAGGTAAAGTGATACGGATATTATATCAATTCAATCAGTAATTTACAAAGAAAACCCTGGTTTTATCATTTCAAACCCGCAGTCCCAAGTAAAATGAAATAATTAAAAATCGTTCTGGCCTATCATTTCAGCCTATAACGATTTTTTTTCCTATTCTAAAGTCCGTTCGGGTATGTATCATTTCAACCCATAGTGATTCTAATCTACATGGAACTTGCAGTGCGATAAACTGATATAAATAACAGAATAACATTATATAACAGTAACAGATGATATAACAGGTGTATAAACAGGGGTGAACATCATATGATCATAGCATAAGAAGTTATAACATGATGATATGTTTACACATTCAAATGATATCAGTTTGCTAGTTATATAAGTATAAATTGTCTGGTGAGAATTACTCACCTCTACAAGCCGGAGATAATAACCAAACACACAATAGAGATCCGAAAGGGCATGAAGACATAACTATGATTCGAGTGTGGTAGAGCCAAAGCTATTTGTCCTGTCACATCAGACAAAACAAAATATGCAACATGAATTTCAAACCAAAAATAAACATTAAACAAGCTAGAAATACATGCACAACAAAAGACCGATTCTCTTGCACTTTCTTTCAACAACCCTATGCGCGGCCATAGGTTAAAAATGCACGGCCTAGGTGTGAATTTGGATCAGGTTTGGCTTCAATAGGATCGGCCATAACATGGATATGAAGGAGTGGAAGTGGTATGTGCATGAATTTTCAACACAAGGCAACAAATGAATTTCTATGCAATCACAAGCTTCGGTCAAGGCATGAACAGGCACGGCCAGGCCTGGTAGGATCAGGAGGTGATGTGGAAGAGGTCTCTGGTTCAAGTACGGGCTGGAGAAAGTGGTGCAAAGGCCGGCCAAGATGATGTGGTGGAGTGGTGAAGCAAATAGGTGGCTCGGCTATAAAGTTTTCAAGGAACAAATGCAATATTTGGTGGAGTTTGGCAAAAAAGTGATGCACGGCCATGGTTGGATAGTGGACTGGAGGAGGTGGCATCTGGTTGTAGTGGTGGTGGAGGCGGCTATGGTGATGGAGAAGCAAGAGCCGAGCAGCATAAGTTGAAGAAAGTGCAAGAATCAATACATAAACTAGGAAGAGAAGTAAAAAAAATGAAATATTTGCCAAAGTTTTTCTTCAGGTGATGGCCGAAAATTTTTGAGTGAGAAACAAATTTTTTTGCGTGAGAAAAGTGAGGAGTAATCGGCTGAAGGAAAGGTGATATGGACGGCAATTGAATTGAAGTGTTGTCTAGCATTGAAAGGCAAAGTGAAGGTGAAAAGACAAGTCATATTAAAGGTCCAAAAACTCTTCAAATTTCCTAATTCTTTTTACATTTTTAAATACAAAAGGAAATGAATATAAAAAATAAAAACACAAAAAAAATAATGAATGAAAAAAAATAAATAAATAAATTAAGAAAATAGCTTAAAAATAGAAACTAGGCTTTAAAAATTGAAAATAAATACAATAAACTTTGGAAAATTTTTATCATCACTTTAAAAATATTAAAAAATGAAATATTGAAATAAAAATAAATTTCAAATAATTTCAAAATGAAATAAAGTCAAATTTAAAATTATATTCAAAAATCAAAGGTTGTTATAATTTAAATATGAACATTCTAACCTTGCACAGTTTGAAATTTTTTTTAGAAAATAATTGGAATAGTTTTAAATAGTTTAGAAAAGTTAAAATAGTTAAAATATTAGATATTAAAATATATTATATTTTAATTGATTTGGAAATTTAAATAATTTAGAAAGATGAATTTAAAAATAGTTTATAGGAAACTAGTTTATAGTAAAAATAATTTCAAATTCAAAATTGTTTCTTTCCGTTTCCAATAAATCTGGATTCAGGTCCAAATTCCAATCAAACTGATTCTCTTTCATATCTTTCAATTCAATCGACTCAATTTCGATTTAAATTCAAATTAACTTCAATTCCGATTTCAATTCAAATTTACTTCAATTTCAATTCAAATTAATTTCGATTTCGATTCGAATTAATTTAAATTTTGATTTTAATTCGGATTAACTTCAATTTCAAAACGTTCCTTTTTAAATTCAAATTAGATTTAACGATTCGATTCAATGGTTTTAATGTAATGACCCATTATTTTGGAACATTCAAATCAACAATAAAACCACACATGCCTGACTTGAATTGCTCAAAATATCAGATTGTTAATTTAAATTTGGCAAAACTCAGCATATACAGTAAATAAATCAATCACAGAATCACAGACACAGAGTAATATAATAATAATGCAGCGGAATAGATAAATAGTAGTTCATGAAGCTACTATATAAACAATAGAGTTTGAAATAAAATACACAGAATATCTCAAATACAGTGTAGTCTCCAATACAACTGATGACCGCTTTGAACAAATCAACTGGAAAAGATGAAAGCTGAATCGATAGTTAGATCTCCAAGTGAAGCTCCAAACTCCAATGGTGAGTCTCAAATGCTGTATCACTCAGTCTGACCCAAGCGTAAAGCAAAACACAAAATACTCGGGTCAGGATTAACATTCTTATATCAATAAATCCAACTCAAGTGAAATATCAACTGAAATACAATTAACTTAAAGGATGTTTGAGATAACCACCCTCTAAGGATCCATGGAACTATCTACTAGGTAGAAATACATGTTAATAACAACCAAACGTCACTACAACACCGTGGTCCTTTCAAAATAATTTATACTTCAAAACCAAAATATCATTTTCGTTAAATATACATATATACATACATACATATATATATATATATATATATATATATATATATCCTCAATTTCACAAATTGATTAAAATCAACTCGAGTTTTAAATTCAAATTTAATTCAATCTAGATTTATCCATTTTAATTCAATCCTGTTTCTAAATAACAAATTCAAATTATATTGATTTCAAACACAGATCTGAATCATAAAATAATCCATTTAGATTCCATATATTTGAAAGCTTTAATATTCAACATTTTCAAAGTTCAATTTTTACGGTTACATATAGATCTTGATTTAATCTCATTATTATTTAGTCTTGAAATATTCACTTAATCAATTCAGTATTATTTAAATAACCTTAAATTGCATTTAAACTAAATTTTCCCTTCAATTTAATTAAACTTGGAATATCCATTTAATCACTTTAAATCAAAAATCAAGTTATGAAATCAAATCTTAAATTTCAAATTCAATAATTCAAATCGATTTAGTTAAGTAGAATTCTTAATTAGATGCAAATTTAATTAATTCAACTTTATCTTCCTTAAATTATACAAATCCTTGAAAATTTATAAAAAAATATAGTACTTAGACATATTTTATTAATTAAATCAACTTTATATTCAAACTTATTTCTATATAAAACATTTCCCATATTAAATAAAACCATATATATATTCCCTTTCAAAACCATAGAAATCATTTAAAAATATTTGTATATAGTCCAACGGTATCTGTATATAACTTCCTATCCTATGGTCGAGTGATACAGATATTTATCATTTCAATCCGTAGTTTAAATATATACGGGTGGATATCATTTCGACCCGCAATCCCAAATTAAATTCAAATGAAAATCGCTTGGGTCTGTCATTTCAACCCATAACGATTTTCTTCTATTCTAAAGTACGTTCGGGTATGTATCATTTCAACCCATAGTGAATTCTATACTAACAGGTAACTTGCAAAGTGAAAACAGATATGATAATAATAATAACAGACATATATCATCAATAACAAAATAATATAAACAATATGATATGGTGTCATATCCCATAGGTGAACAGTTACAGATAATAGCATATATAACAAATTAAATAACTACAGCAACATATTTCAATTATCGTTTCAATTGAAATCAAATTTAATGAATACTAGAACATTAATCGTGAATGATTATTCACCTTTTGAGGCTGGATTGTTTTGACAGAGAATTGAGCTACGAATTCCAAAGCAAAACAAAATAGGCATGAATTTGATGATCAAAACAAGGCTGGAATCAATGAGAACGATTAGAATTAGCTGATATAAATTAGAACGAGTCGTAAATTTTATTGGTACATATTTTCCCAAAAACCAATATAAAGTTTTAAAACACATACAAATAAAAATAAAATAAATAAAATAATAATAATAATAATATATATACTACTTTAAAATCAGTATTTCTAAAATATATATGTGGGTATATATAACACGACAGCCATTTCAAATCTTTGAAAATTTATATGTCTATAACTGACCTGCCACTACTAATATGATAGATAACAGCCACAGCAAATAAAATATGTATATTATACTAGCTAATAATTTAAACCATGCATCATTGTATATGATACCAGTACATAGATAAACAACTTTAATAAAACCATTTTATTTCCTATAGACTTCTCTAACTTTAATGTAACAACAACTATATACATACATTATCATGCAGAACCTATTAAAAATCCATACCCATCTAAATTACATTTTTAAGCAAGTGTATATAACTCAGGCTTTGAAGAGAAAATATAAGCAAACAATATATGACTAACTCGGGTGTACAGGTATGACTAAGACATAAGCTGTAACGACCATGGATTTTGGCCATAATATTTTAATAAATATTTAATCCAATTAAATAAAATGTAAACTTATCATTTTAAAAATGAATAAGGCTTTTGGAATATTTTCCATTTATTTATATACATTTGTATTTTGAAAAGGAAACTTTGATTTGAAAATTTTAAATAAAATCTCTTAAAAATATTTACAATTATAATTGAATTAAAATGCTCTACCTTATTTACATTTGGTATAAATATATATGGATAATAATGTTTAAAATAAAATCAAATCCTATCAATATTAAATATAAGTAAAATATATGAATATAATTTTAATGTTGATAGTTAAAATAAAAAAATAAAAAAATAAACAAGAATTAAGTGATTATGGTGTGCATGCAACATAAGTTAAAAATTGTAAGGACAAAACTATAAAGTAAAACCAGATGACTATATGTAATGGTTGCAAGCAAGAAGATAAGAAAACAAAATATCCACCTGCAAGTGCCACATATAAAATAAAAAAAGAAATATAATAAGTATGTAAACAAAATAGGAAACCATTACATTAAATTCTATCATCTCAGCCAAAATTAAGTCATTTCAAATATTTGGAAATCTTTTCATTTCAGAAAAAAATCCTGATCAAACCAAAAAGAAGAAAACACTAAACCAGTTAAAGCCTTGCCTTCCGTGTACAAAGTCCTTTCTTCTATATATATGTGTGTATCTTTCTATTCTAGTTCATTCATTAAAAACTTAGCAAAAACCAGAAGAATAAAATAAGAAACATCTTCATTTTTCAAAACTCAAAACAGTATTCAATTCAACAAAAACAGTAAGAACTCAAGGGCAGATTCAAACTGCGGTTTTCAAAACAACAGAAGTGTTCTCTATTCAAAAATATTTTTAGGTGAGTAAACATAAATTTTAAAGCTTTAAGTTTAATTAAAAACAGTTCAGGAGATTCATTGATAATATGGTGTTGTATGTGTTTTATTTTTGAATAAAATTCTGTGTTTATATATAGGTTGCTCTGTATACTATACTTCTCTGTTTATTGGTTACAGGGTTGAATATTATTCAAACTCAAATTGTTTTCATCTAATCATTGTAAAGCTTAGAGTTTCCAATCAAACAAGAAGTTTAAACCTAAATCAAGATTTTTAAAATCTGTTTAAAACATGTTAGTGAAATATACTATTGGAATCTTGTTTTACAGGTAAACATGCAATATTTTGTTAAATTTGATTGTTGTAAAAAGCTAATTCAAGTTCATAACTAGAATCCTCACTGCAAGATTGGATTTTTAAAACAAAAATGGAAATTTTTAGTTGCTTATGCCACAAGCAGTTCACAGTTGAACAGATTATGCATTTAAACCATTTTCTGATGATCGAACCAATTTTAAATGTTAAGAATTTGATTGAAGCAAGTTTCAACATCTATGATTTCGGGAAAATTGTTGAATAATTTTTCTACAGCACGAATTGAAGGGACGAGGCCATTTTAGGGTTTAATGTTCGAATTTGGTTGTGGTTAGAAACGAGACGAGTTCGTCTCCTCGGGTTGATCGAGTTTCTCGAAACTCTGGGAAATGGTAGAGTGGGGTGTTGATGTGGTGTGGACGGAGTTGGAGCTTCTCCGGTGGTCTGAGCAACTGCGGCCAGGTGTTTTGCTGAGGGGAGTTGAGCAATAGTTTTTGAGCGCAAGGCTAATTTTTGATTCAGAATTTTTGGTGGCGAATCGAGTTTGGATTTCAGTATTGGGATGATTCGCGACTAGCCGAAGTTGGTGGAGATCGCCGAAGCGACGGCGCGATGCCGTGCACGATACCGTTTTAATGTCAGAAGCTTGTGGGGTGAGCGAATCGAGTTGTTACTCGAGAAAAATGTTGGATTGCTTCGAGTGAACCTGAGTGCATGAGAGAGTTTACCTGATATTAAGTTTGAGCTTAAACTTAACTCAACTTAACTGGAAATAAAAAAAGGGAGAAGAGGAAGAAGAAGCGTACGTGAGGAATGTCTCAGGAAGGATAGTGGGAAACTCGAGTAATTACTCAAGTAAAAACCTGGGCATTCATGGGTTGTTTTCAAAATGGGTTAAGACTTAAAAATTTAAAGTTAATGGTGTTAAACAATTTTAGTACTAATGAAGTAACTAATGTTTGACAACTTAAGTTAAGAATTTGTTTCAAGTTTTAATTAACTAAGTAAATACTTAACAATGTTTTAAAATCCAATTAATATTTTAATTAAGTAGATAATTTAAGTTAAGTATTAAATTTAATTAACATTAAAGTTTTATAGTTATTAATAATTTGATTTCAAAGTTTAAGGAAGATTTTTAAATGTTAATTAAGATAAATAATAATTATTAATTAATTGTTTGAAAGGGGTAGTTAAGAATGATAAATTAATAATTATAATTAATTAAGTAATTAGGGATGTATCAGTTTGTAATTAAAGATTGGTTAATTAATAATTAAGTGGAATTGTTAATTAGATAATTAAAATCAATTAATTTATAATTAGTAGTTAATTAAATAAATAATTAAGGATTAATCAATTTGAAATTAAGTTTTATTTATTAATTATTAGGTTATTAATTAATAATTAAGGGTAATTAATTAAGTAATTAAGATTTAATAAATTGATTGAGAAGTAATTAATTAATTAAATAGTTTGAAATGGAATAATTAATTAATTAATGATTAATTAAACAGGATTAAGTGATTAATTCTCAAGTAATAAATTTCAATTGAATTAATTGTAATAAGGATTAAAGATGCTTGCTTATGGATGTTTGTATAAGTAGAATATCTGATTTTGTGATATCTGGATTGTGATATTCTGTGATACTCTGTGTTATGCCTTGATATAGCTATGATGATTGTGTATGATTTATCTGTGATAAATGCTATGTGAATTCAAAGTATTGAATTAAACTGTTTAAACTATTAAACAACTTGACCTTTAAAATGACGTTTGGATTTCGATAAGACCGGGATCGGGTGTCAATTATGATTATCCGAAAACCACATCGATCCAAATTAAACGTTAGATCGTGACATTTCAAGTGAAGATCGAGATGGTGTTTCAGAATGCAAGGCTTATTGTCATTAACTCTGAGAGTGATTCCAAAATGAGTGTAATGAGATAATGCCTTCGGTTTCGTTCAAACCCGAAACAAACTTGTATGGATTGAATGCTTTCAGAACATTGTCAAGTGGACGATGAGCATTCTAAGAGATATGTTCTATAAAGGTGATCGCAGCCTCAAGCCTCATCAATCATGAAATGGCTAAAATATGGGATGTGCAACAAGGTTAGGTGGCTAGCACTCAAGCAGGACGAGATATACCCCTGTTTAGATGTCCCTTTTTATTTTGGCTGTATGGGCGGTTGCTAGCTACAACCGCGGGGTTATCTTGTTCGGAACTATTCAGTAAGGAATGGTTCTGGCCTTGTGTTGTAGGGTGTCGGGAGTGATCCTCGGTACGGTGATCTAGGCCCGTATTGTGACGGGCGGTACCCCAGTAGCCCTGGCATTGTATGTAACCCAATCTCCAATAAGCGCCGTACGTTTTGATTATGTCCAACTATGTTGGAATGTGAGATGTAAGCATTTCAGCTATTTTTGTATTTTACTTGAAAACCCTAGACACTATTATAATACCACTAGATTTCCTATTAAATTGTTTTGGTTAGCATAAGGTAAAAACTTACCCATATTTATGTGTGGGAAGTCTTACGTGATACCTTTGTTTTCAAATGTTTTCAAAGTTAAGCAACTTAAAACTGTTTACTCATACCAGACCCATGTCTGACCCGGTGTTTATTTCTGTTTTCCATAAACTCTTGGGTACTCAAATTTTTATGAGTAGCCAAGTGATAGGTTTTGGATTGTTGAGTTCTAGAGGAGCTTGGAGCAGGAGTCCAGATGTATATATCTATCTAGTTCCGCTGTGTTAGTTGATGTATGTTATATTTTGGGATGTATGTAATGGAAGATGTATATATGACTGTCTTGTTGTATGATGTTGTGTAACTCTGATATATGTAAAACTATGTAATAGTTATGTGATATATTATATTTTGTTCCGTTTCCGCTGTGAGATTCTGATATTGTTATTCTTTCTTTCTATCTTTTCTATTTCTATTCCTTTCTCTTCTTATTGATGATACGTCTTTCTGTGGGTAAAAAGGCGGGTCGTCACAGTTGGTATCAGAGCATAAGTTGAGATAATACCTAGGCCCTAAAATAGTATTTATCTTGAGAGTGCGCATTTGTATTTTATATAATTATATACCTATCTAAATTTTTTGAGTTACCTGTCCAGGTGGCCAACATGAGTTTTGGAAGAAGAAGCAGAGGTAGGGGCAGTACCTCGAGTGATAATAGACGAAGTCAAACTGCTAGTGAGGCTGTAGATCCAGTACCACCTCAGGTTAGTTTTGCTGCTTTATGCAAGGACTTCATCAACCTTGGAGGTAAACCATTTAAAGGGTCAGAATCGATAATTGAGGTCCAAGCTTAGCTACGCTCTTATGAGCGCATCTTTAAGAGTATGAAGTTGTCTGATGAGCGAAAAAGGGAAATGGCTTCGTGGCAATTGCAGGAAGGCGTTGCAGCCTGGTGGGATGCAGTGGTAGCAAATATTTCTGAGGACGATATTTCTTGGGAAAGATTTAAAGAGTAGTTTGAGGAGAAATTTATGCCAACATCAGGGAAAACTCGTCTGTATCAGGATTTTCTGAATTTGAAGTAGGGAAGCATGACTATAGCAGAGTATGAGACCAAATTCAATGAACTTCCTTGTTATGGATTAGGACTCATAGACAATCCCCTCAAAAAGAACAAAATGTTTGTGTGAGGATTGAGGCCAGAATTTCATGAAAAGATGACAGCGCATTTGAAAGGGTCTTTTGTGGAGTTAATTAATATGGCTTTAAGATATGAGGATTTGATGCATAACAGATCAGTGGCACCGGTAGCAGCATCGGGAGGGAATTTTGCTAATCCAAATAAGAGGAAGTTCAATCCCAATTGGAGGAAGCAGAACAAGAAGAAGATTGGAAGCAACAACAGACCTCGCAAATGCTATATATGTCAACAAGAAGGTCACTTGGCGAATAAGTGTACCAGGAAAGGATTTCAGCAACAGCAGCAGCAGTCGCATAAGAGTGGACCAGGTTCGGCTTTTGTTCAGAGATCTCTATGCTTCAATTGCCACCAACTAGGTCATATGATCAAGGATTGCCCGCTTCTTTATAAAGCTCAGTAGAATAAGGTATTTTCTTTGGAGGGTGCACCATCTACTTCATCTAAAGGAAAGGGTGTATTGGAAGGTACGTTACTTTTAGATGGCAAGTATATTAAAGTTTTGTTTGATTCAGGTGCTTCTTTGAGTTTTATTTCTCTGGAATCTGTAGAGAAGTTCTTTCTTAACCCTAGAACTGTAGACTGTCCCATCTTTGTATCTAATCCTATAGTAGGGGTAACCAAATTAGATATGATTTGTGAAGACTTGAGAATTTCCTATCTGTCCCATAGTTTTTCTTGTGACCCTTATGTGTTGAATTTTAAGGGATTGACTTTATATTGGGGATGGATTGGCTCGATAAGTATAAGGCTGTTCTGAATTGTGATGAGAGAACGGTTTCGTTGGAAACCGATCTAGGTAGAATTGCCAGAGTGACGTGTGATAATTCTGGAATTCACTTGAGTAGTCTCTTACATGGGGTTGAGACTTCTCAAGAGAAGGTTGAAGATATCGATGTGGTCCAAGATTTCCCTGATGTATTCGAGGAAGTCAAGTGTTTTCCTCCGCATCGAGAGATAAAGTTTCGCACTGATTTGATTCCAGGAGCAGTACCAGCGATTCAGCCTAGTAGGAGGATAGCTCCTAGGGAGAGGGAGGAGTTAGTTAAGCAGACTCAAGATCTTTTGGAGAAGGGATTGATTAGGCCCAGTTTTTCTTATTGGGGTTCTGCTGCGGTGTTTGTCACTAAGTCGGATGGATCGCTAAGGTTCTGTATAGATTATAGAGAATTGAGCAAAGTGACCATTCGAAATAAATATCCCCTTCCTCGTATTGATGATCTTTTTGACCAACTGCGTGGGGCTTCTGTCTTTTCTCAACTGGATTTAGCTTCAGGTTTCCATCAGTTAACGGTAGCCGAGGACAGTATCCCTTTAACTGCATTTAGGGGACCAAATTGTTTCTATGAGTGGTTGGTTATGCCGTTCGGGTTAACCAACGCTCTTGCTTACATTGTTGACCTAATGAATCGAGTCTTTCGGGATGTAATGAATAAGTTTGTTCTGGTGTTCATCGATGATATCATTGTCTATTCTAAGTCTAGAGAAGAGCACAAGCAGCATTTGAGAATTGTGTTGGAGACACTGAGGAGGCATGTTTTGAAGGCGAAGTTCTCTAAATGCCATTTTTGGAAATCGAAAGTCAAATTTTTGGGGCACATTGTTTCTGGTGAAGGTATCTCTGTAGATCCGGCGAAGGTTGAGACTATTCTAGAATGGAAGCAACCGAAGACCCCGATTGAAGTTCGTAGTTTTTTGGGATTAGCTGGCTACTACAGAAAGTTTATCAAGGACTATTCCAAGATTTCTTTACATCTGATCAAGCTGACAAGGAAAGGAGCTAAGTTTAAATGGACACCCCTGTGTGAAGAAGCTTTCCAGGAGTTGAAGACAAGGCTAACCAGTGCACCAGTGCTAGCTATTCCGGATGGGAAGAGCAAATTTGAATTTTATACAGATGCCTGTATAGTTAGGCTGGGAGCAGTGTTAATGCAGAATGGAAGAGTAATTACGTGTGCGAGTCGACAATTAAAGCCACATGAAAGGAACTACGCTACGCACGATCTTGAGTTGTTAGCCATTGTTTTTGCTTTGAAGATCTGGAGACATTATCTTTTGGGAGAGAAGTTCGAGTTATTCACGGACCACAAACCGTTGAAATATCTTTTCTCTCAAAAGGATCTTAATTTGAGGCAGCAACGATGGGTCGAGTTTCTGGCATCCTATGATTTGGATATTCTGTATACCCCGGGAATGGCGAATGTTGTGGCTGATGCTCTTAGCAGGAATGCAGTTCTGTCTCTCTTGGAAGTCGTTCCATCTCTCCAGGACAGAATCATAAGCAAGCAAATGGAGGATTGATCTTTTGATGAACTGATTCTTGGAACCAAGGAGGGTCGATATTCGAATTTCAAGGTGGACGACCAAGGTGTTTTGAGGATTAATGGTCGTTTGTGTGTACCTAATATAGATGGATTGAGGCAAGAAGTTTTAACTGAGTGTCATCACTCCAGATTAAATACCCACCCAGGAATTTCTAAGATGTATAAAGATATGAGAAGAGTTTTCTGGTGGCCGAGCATGAGGAGGGATGTAGCTGTTTTCGTTAATAGTTGTGCTATCTGTCAGCAAGTGAAAGGAGATCAGCAGAAGTCAATCGTATTGTTGCAGCCTTTGGAAATTCCAGAATGGAAGTGGGAGATGATTTCGATGGATTTCATCGACGGTTTCCCAAGAACCAAGAAAGGAAATGAAGGAATATGGGTGATTGTGGATCGTCTAACTAAGAGAGCCCATTTTATACCCGTTAAGGCAACTTGTACTGCAGCTTCTCTAGCAGAAATTTTCTTGAGGGAGATAGTTAGATTGCATGGTGTTCCTGTTAGCATAGTAAGTGATCGTGATCCTGTCTTCACCAGCAAATTCTAGGAGGCTCTGCAATCAGCTATAGGAACGAGTTTGAGATTGAGTACAGCCTATCATCCTCAGACGGATGGACAGACGGAGAGGCTGAACCGTATTCTAGAGGATATGCTGCGAGCTTATGTTTTGGATTTTGGTGGATCGTGGGAAGACCATCTTCATTTGGTAGAATTCTCATACAATAACAGTTACCAGGCGAGTATTAAGATGGCTCCTTATGAAGCTTTATATGAAAGACCGTGTAGATCCCCATCTTGTTGGATAGAGTCGAAAGATCGTCTTGAGCTTGGACCAGATCTGATTCGTGAAGCTTCTACGAAAGTTGAGCTTATCAAGAAAAGGATGAGAGCTGCTCAGAACCGTCAAAAGAAGTACGCGGATAAGAGAAGGAGACAATTGGAATTTGAGATTGGTGATTTAGTTTTTGTCAAAGTTTCCCCGATCAGAGGAACTATTAGATTCGGAAAGACAGGAAAACTTGCCCCAAGATATATTGGTCCATTCCGGGTATTGGAAAGAATTGGTGCGGTAGCTCACAGAATTGAATTGCCATAACGGATGTCTAGAATTCACAATGTATTTCATGTATCCCATCTAAGGAAATTTGTTCATGATCCATCATTAGTTGTGGAACCAGTAGTTCAGGAAGATTTGGAGGTCGAGTCAAATTTGACTGTGGTCAGGAATCCAGTTCGGATTGTTGATCAAGACGAGAGGCAACTCAGGAGCAAGGTAGTGAAGCTCATCAAAGTACCGTGGAGCGAGGATCGCAGAGATTGTACCTGGGAAACTCTGGATAGTTTTAGGAAAGCCTATCCGGATTTGTGTCCGGATAACTAGTAATGTTTGTTAGGATAAATTGTTTGGTTGTTTGCTAATGTATGAATGATATGTATGATTGGATGGTTGATGTAAAAAGCTTTTGAATTATCTTTTTTTAGTTTTGAGGACGAAATTCTTTTAAGGGGGGAGGAATGTAACGACCGGGATTTTGGCCATAATATTTTAATAAATATTTAATCCAATTAAATAAAATGTAAACTTATCATTTTAAAAATGAATAAGGCTTTTGGAATATTTTCCATTTATTTATATACATTTGTGTTTTGAAAAGGAAACTTTGATTTGAAAATTTAAAATAAAATCTCTTAAAAATATTTACAATAAAATTTATCTTATATAATTGAATTAAAATGCTCTACCTTATTTACATTTGGTATAAATATGTATATATGGATAATAATGTTTAAAATAAAATCAAATCCTATCAATATTAAATATAAGTAAAGCATATGAATATAATTTAAATGTTGATAGTTAAAATAAAAATAAAAATAAAAAAACAAGGATTAAGTGATTATGGTGTGCATGCAACATAAGTTAAAAATTTTAAGGACAAAAGTATAACGTAAAACCAGATGACTATATGTATATGGTTGCAAGCAAGAAGATAAGAAAACAAAATATCTACCTACAAGTGTCTGTGTACATGTAAAATAAAATAAAGAAATATAATAAGTATGTAAAAAATATAGGAAACCATTACATTAAGTGCTACCACCTCAGCCAAAATTAAGTCATTTCAAATATTTAGAAATCTTTTCATTTTAGAAAAAAAATCTGATCAAACCAAAAAGAAGAAAACACTAAACCAGTTAAAGCCTTCCCTGTACAAAGTCCTTTCTTCTATATATATGTGTGTATCTTTCTATTCCAGTTCATTCATTAAAAACATAGAAAAAACCAGAAGAATAAAATAAGAAACATCTTCATTTTTCAAAACTCAAAACATCATTCAATTCAACAAAAACAGAAAGAACTCAAGGGCAGATTCAAACTACAGTTTTCAAAACAACAGAAGTGTTCTCTGTTGAAATATTTTCAGGTGAGTAAACGTAAATTTTAAAGCTTTAACTTTAATTAAAAACAGTTCATGAGATTCATTGATAATATGGTGTTGTATGTGTTTTATTTTTGAACAAAATTTTGTGTTTATATATAGGTTGCTCTGTATACTAAACTTCTCTGTTTATTGATTACAGGGTTGAATATTATGCAAACTCAAATTGTTTTCATCTAATCATTATAAAGCTTAGAGTTTTCAATCAAATAAGAAGTTTAAACCTAAATCAAGATTTTTAAAAGCTGTTTAAAACATGTTAGTGAAATATACCATTGGAATCTTGTTTTACAGGTAAACATGCAATATTTCGTTAAATTTGATTGTTGTAAAAAGCTAATTCAAGTTCATAACTTGAATCCTCACTGCAAGATAGGATTTTTAAAACAAAATGGAAATTTTTAGTTGCTTATGCCACGAGCAGTTCACAGTTGAACAGATTATGCATTGAAACCATTTTCTGATGATCGAACCAATTTTAAATGTTAAGATTTTGATTGAAGCAAGTTTGAACATCTATGATTTTGAGAAAATTATTGAATAAATTTTCTACTGCACGAATTGAAGGGACGAGGCGATTTTAGGGTTTAATGTTCGAATTTGGTCGTGGTTAGAAACGAGAAGAGTTCGTCTCCTTGGGTTGATCGAGTTTCTCGAAACTCTGGGAAAAGGTAGAGTGGGGTGTTGACGTGGTGTGGATGGAGTTGGAGCTTCTCCGGTGGTCTGAGGAACTGGGGCAAGGTGTTTTGCTGAGGGGAGTTGAGCTATAGTTTTCGAGCGCAATGCTAATTTTCAATTCAGAATTTTTGGTGACGAATCGATTTTGGATTTCTGTATTGGGATGATTCGCGACTTGCCGAAGTTAGTGGAGATCGCCGAAGCGACGGCGCGACGCCGTGCACGTGCACGATACCGTTTTAATGTTGGAAGCTTGTGGGGTGCGCGAATCGAGTTGTTACTCGAGAAAAATGTTGGATTGCTTCGAGTGAACCTGAGTGCATGAGAGAGTTTACCTGATATTAAGTTTGAGCTTAAACTTAACTTAACTGGAAATAAAAAAAGGGAGAAGAGGAAGAAGAAGCGTACGTGAGGAATGTCTCAGGAAGGATAGTGGGAAACTCGAATGATTACTCGAGTAAAAACCTGGGCATTCACGGGTTGTTTTCAAAATGGATTAAGACTTAAAAATTTAAAGTTAATGGTGTTAAACAATTTTAGTACTAATGAAGTAACTAATGCTTGAAAACTTAAGTTAAGAATTTGTTTCCAGTTTTAATTAACTAAGTAAATACTTAACAATGTTTTAAAATCCAATTAATATTTTAATTAAGTAGATAATTTAAGTTAAGTATTAAATTTAATTAACATTAAAGTTTTATAGTTATTAATAATTTGATTTCAAAGTTTAAGGAAGATTTTTAAATGTTAATTAAGATAAATAATAATTATTAATTAATTGTTTGAAAGGGGTAGTTAAGAATGATTAATTAATAATTATAATTAATTAAGTAATTAGGGATGTATCAGTTTGTAATTAAAGATTGGTTAATTAATAATTAAGTGGAATTGTTAATTAGATAATCAAAATAAATTAATTTATAATTAGTAGTTAATTAAATAAATAATTAAGGATTAATCAATTTGAAATTAAGTTTTGTTAATTAACTATTAGGTTATTAATTAATAATTAAGGGTAATTAATTAAGTAATTAAGATTTAATGAATTGATTAAGAAGTAATTAATTAATTAAATAGTTTGAAATGGAATAATTAATTAATTGATGATTAATTAAACATGATTAAGTGATTAATTCTCAAGTAATAAATTTAAATTGAATTAATTATAATAAGGATTAAAGATGCTTGCTTATGGATGTTTGTATAAGTAGAATATCTGATTTTGTGATATCTAGATTGTGATATTCTGTGATACTCTGTGTTATGCCTTGATATAGCTATGATGATTGTGTATGATTTATCTGTGATAAATGCTATGTGAATTCAAAGTATTGAATTAAACTATTTAAACTATTGAACAACTTGACCGTTAAAATGGCGTTTGGATTTCGATGAGACAGGGATCGGGTGTCAATTATGATTATCCGAAAACCACATCGATCCAAATTAAACGTTAGGTTGTGACATTTTAAGTGAAGATCGAGATGGTGTTTCAGAATGCAAGGGTTATTGTTGTTAACTCTGAGGGTGATTCCAAAATGAGTGTAACGAGATATTGCCTTCGGTTTCGTTCGAACCCGGAATGAACTTGTATGGATTGAATGCTTTCAGAACATCGTCAGGTGGACGATGAGCATTCTAAGAGATATGTTCTATAAACGTGATCGCAGCCTCAAGCCTCATCAACCGGGAATGGCTAAAAAAGGGGATTTGCAGCAAGGTTAGGTGGGTAGCACCCAAGCAGGACAAGATATACCCCTATCTAAATGTCCCTTTTTATTTTGGCTGTATGGGCGGTTGCTAGCTACAGCCGCGAGGTTATCTTGTTCGGAACTGTTCAGTAAGGAATGGTTCATGCCTTGGGTTGTAAGGGGTCGGGAGTGATCCTCGGTACGGTGATCTAGGCCCCGTACTGTGATGGGCGGTACCCCAGTAGCCCTGTCATTGTATGGAATCCAATCTCCAATAAGCGCCGTACGTTTTGCTTGTGCCCAACTATGTTGGAATGTGAGATGTAAGCATTTCAGCTATTTCTGTATTTTACTTGAAAACCCTAGACACTATTATAATACCACTGGATTTCCTATTAAATTGTTTTGGTTAGCGTAAGGTAAAAAATTGCCCGTATTTATGTGTGGGAAGTCTTACGTGATACCTTTGTTTTCAAATGTTTTCATAGTTAAGCAACTTTATACCATTTACTCATACCAGACCCATGTCTGACCTGGAGTTTATTTCTGTTTTCCATAAACTCTTGGGTACTCAAATTTTTATGAGTAGGCAAGTGATAGGTTTTGGATTGTTGAGTTCTGGAGTAGCTTGGAGCAGGAGTCCAGACGTATATATCTATCTAGTTCCGCTGTGTTAGTTGATGTATGTTATATTTTGGTATGTATGTAATGGCAGATGTATATATGACTGTCTTGTTGTATGATGTTGTGTAACTATGATATATGTAAAACTATGTAATAGTTATGTGATGTATTATATTTTGTTCCGTTTCCGCTATGAGATTCTGATGTTGTTATTCTTTCTTTCTGTCTTTTCTATTTCTATCACTTTCTCTTCTTATTGATGATACGTCTTTCTGTGGGTAGAAAAGCGGATCGTCACATAACCCGACTTATATTATTATTATACATAGTTTTTCAAATTTTAACTAAATATTTATCATAGAAACAATACAAACCCGTATGTATACGAACAACAAATTTATATAACTTCCATACACTTCATCTATGAACACCCTCTATATATACAAATGATATATTATAAATTTTTATATCTGTAAAATAAAATATATAGGCAAACGGTATATCACTGTAGATGTATTAAATATATTACAAAACCCAAAATATTATATAAATATAAAAGGTGACACTTTAAATATATAGATAGATATCTCTTATACTGATATATTAACATTCAATACAACATTGTTGTAAAATAAAATATATGCATGTAAGCCACTTTATATACTGACATATATATCATTGTAAAATACAAAGTACTCATATGCTATCATATTATTTAACTGCAAACAATTGTACTGTCCACCCTATATAAAGCTAATGCAATACTAAAATATATTAATATACAATAACCTTATACAAAACTAACCTGTTAATAACATAAAATAAGGACGGAGATAGGCATGGGAGCAAGGAGATGCACGAAGGGAGAGGCTTGAGGGAAAAAGGAGGCGGTCGGGTCGAAGGATAGAAGGTCGGTCACCTGGAGGACGTGCGGCTGGGCTTTGGGTGTGAGGCATGGTGGAGTTTCCTATGTGCATGTGGCTAGGCTAATGGGTTTTCCCGGTTGCCAAGGCCATGGGGAGAAGTGGTTTCGATTTTGGGTTTTAGGCGGGGAAGTGTGGAGACGTGGCTGTGAAGGTGCGGGCGGAGGGAGGAAGGCTCGACCTGAGGGAGATATGGCATGGCGTGGGTGCTTCAGGTGACGGGTCGGAGATGTGATGTCAGGGAAAGGATGGGAGAGGCGGTGGCTTCAAGGTGTAGGAGAAGTGAGAGGGGCGTAACAGAGGGGAAGGCTGGAAGGGGGAAGTGGAAGCCATGATGGAAGAACAAGCGTAGGCGAACAAATCGACTATTTCTTTTTTTTCTCAAACATGGGACAGAGGAGAAGAAATAAGAAAAAGGAAGGGAGCGGAAAAAATTGAATAAATAAATGAACGAGAGTGAATGGGTATTAAAGCAAATCGAACAGTTTTAAAGTTGCAACATAGTGAACAGTCAAATACAAGACATATGAAAATAATGAAATAGCAACTGTCGAATGCTTTGATTTGGTGAATGATTAAAGCAAATTAGTACAGTGGTCCAGGCTATACGTTTCCAATTTGAAAAGACAAAAGAAACAAAAGGTCACAAATTTCGGTACGGTACGACGCACAGTCTTTCCGTTTCTGTTGCATACTGGGCCTTAAAATATAGAAAGGACTATACCATTGAGATCAGCACGACGAGATGATCAAAACGGTATACAGATATCTGTGGTACGATCATCCGACCAAAAGTCAATAACGGTACCGAAAATGCTTCTATTTTGCCACAATTAAGATAGACAGAGCAATAAAAGTCCAAATATTATAAAACGAAAGATGACGTCTCACTCAGAAGAGGATTTAGAAATTTTCTATAGAAAAATATTTAGGTTTTGGAAATTAATTTATTACCATCAATTATCAACTAATTTGAATTGAAATAGAATTACACAATAAAAATAAACTTTCATATTATTAATTGAAAATTTACCATCTGCTATATTTAAATATACGTATTCCAAATATTAAATTTTTATTTCCAAATTTTATTATTTAAAATTTCACAAAATTCAGTTAAATACGTCAATAAAACCATTAAAAATTATTAAAAATTTATGGGTCGTTACACTCTCCCCCACTCAAAACTTTTCTTCCTCGAAAAGGAACGAGGTAGAAGAATATAAACAACCGGCGGAAAAATTTAGATTTGGAAAATTAAATAGAATAATTAATTTAAAACCATATAAATTTCAATTTAAATTAATTAATATTCAATAATTTGTAAAACCCATTTTATTAAATCCATTCATTTATTTATATAAAGATCAATTACTTACATAAAACATTAATAATTTTACTATTACCATATCATATTTTTAATATAAATTGTTTTAAAATATATTTATAATTATAAAGATTTTCAAATTTATTAGACTTTTTAACCAATATTTACTTTATAAATTATTCTAATCTATTTTAAACCAATTTAACTTATCTTAAGCCAATTAAACCATTTTAATTTATTTTAAATCTAATTAATCTATGTAACTATACTAAACCAATTTAAAATTATAATTAAACAATATTTTAAGCATTTAAATTATTTAAAATGATCGAATATCCTTTGTATAATACTTTATCAAAAATACTTTTATAACTCGATGTCCCAACAGGTTTATCCTCATTCTTGCAGACTCTGGCCATGCGTTGATCGTACGCAAAACTAGAATTCTCCAAGTGCTTAGTAGACCTATTTCAACACCCAGTGAAAGTGCTTGAAAGCTTCAAAACTGATATGGAAAGTACAATCCAAACAAATCATCTGGATCGTAGATACACAATGGTTACGCCTGGATCCCCCAGGAAACATCCGTACCTTTAAGTAATCTCTGCCTTGTAGATTACGCCACGACAACAAAACCGGTAGACCGCAGGATACACATTGGTTGTACCTGGATAAACATCCGTACCCTTTAAGCAATCTCTGCCTTGCGAATTACGCTACCACAACAAAACGACCATGGGTTACGCCATGGTAGGACACTCGAGTATCATATTCTAAAAACCAAAATCAGAGAGAATAGTATCGATAGAATGAATCCACAATGTGGCCACAAAGCGGATATCAAGAAGAAGGCACTTTCCATATCTTTACTTCGAAAATGTGTATCATATAGTACCTTTTCAAATCACCTTCAAATATCATACTTATATAAAGTCCATTATATATAAGATCTCATTCTCAAATCGAATACTTTCTAAAATCAATAGTATATCAGATCACACTTTCGATTAAATATTAGGCTTCGCCGTTCAAATTGGGTGCCTTTCCAAATCAATAATTTTCAAATCGACTTCATACTTACACAAATCAATTTTATATAAGTCTAATAACTCCCAAATCAAGTATTTAGTAAAATAATCTTCTCAATTTCAATTCTTTTCAATATCAGTTCAGTTTCTAAATCATATACGATTTCACCAAATTATTTCTTCCAAATTCAATATCTTCTGTTTCAAAGTTTCTAAAATAATAGGTTTAGAAAATAATCCTAGCTTCCAAATCATATAATTTACGTCAAACAAATACATTTCCAAAATCATCATATAAATACTTGGTCTTAAATTCCAATCTATTTTCAAAACCAAATATTTTTCTCAAAATTAATTATACCCAAAAATGATTATTAAGTTTAAAACCTCCCTTTAAACCTTTAAACTATTTATTTCTATTTGAAAGATCCAATTTACCCTTTGAAAATCATCATTCTACATATACATATATATGGTTTTATAAATGATGCCACTAAGTAAAACATTTAAAACTAAATTTCGTATTGGTATAATTCAAAATAGTCTTATTCATTGACTTAACGAAACAATTTCAAACTTATAAATTTTATCAAATAATTTATACCTTTCGAAATCACTTAGCTTTGAAAAATAAACATCAATTTGGAAGTTTTCAAACACTCAAAATAGTTGGAGAAATCAAATTTCCAAATCCAAGAGCTGGAAATCAGCAACAAATCAGTAACTGAATTTCAACAGATAGGGTTATACCAAATCAAATTCGAAACTCGAGGACTGAACACCGGTTTCACTTCAAATCGTTTCAAATATACATACATATATCTTTCGAATATCAAATCATACTTCGGAATTTGAAATCAAAATTGGTTTCACAAAATCACTCGCATAGCAAGCTACTAAAGTGGCCTCTCCCTCACTTTAAAACTCGAAAATCAATGTCGGTGATGCGTGCACTCATCACCGAAATTATTTTCCAGCGATACAAGTGAGTTCTGGACTTCTATTTTCTTGAAAACTTCTTTGAAATTTCTGCAAAATCATTGGAATTCATTTGAACTCATTTGAAACATTTCTTATCCGTAAAATACTTTTAAATCACATTGTTATATATTTCAAAATCTTAAAATCATTTCAAAATACTGAAATTCAATCTCTCAAATTTCAAATTAAAACCTTTCAGTTATAAATCATTTTTACATAAATCAATTTCTTATATAATTTTCAAAATTTCAAATCCTTTCGAAAACTTCAAATTCTTATTTTTAAAAGGGTATATAATCCTTATCCAAAACATTCTCACTTTTATATAGAATAAAATCATACTTATCAAATAATAATTTCGTTATATAAAACAATTTCTAAAATACAAACTAACCCGATTTTTCAAAGGATGATTCAAGAATGGCTTTCAAAACAAATATAGAGATTCAAAGTAGAGGGGCTCTGATCAAATAGAATTCTGATTCGAAGATAGGCTCGAATGAAGATGAGATAATTAAATTTAAAAATAGAAGAGGGATATGCTTATACAAATCGCGAGTGACCTTAACCGGTCAAGCGTGATTTCAAAACAAGATCGATACAGAATTCTAAGGCAAATCAACATTCGATCGCCCGAGATAGAATTCGACATAAAAAGAGATAGCAGAATCTAAACCGAGGCATATATAAATCTCCGGTGAATCAATGCCAATTGTAAAGGAGTTTTACCCCTTTACAAATCATTCAAAGATTGGAGGGATCGTCTATTCTTATAGAGATCATTCTAAATCGAGCTATGGGATACTCCAGAATCAAGAAACACGAATAGGGAGGGAAGATATTGGATTTTTGGAACCGTAGGAAACGTTCCAAAGCCAAAGGAAAACAAAATCAAGAGGAAGAAATTCAAGCTCGAACGAAAGTTGTTCTGCAACTAAATTTACTACATGGGCCAAGTTTGCCTAGAGCCAAAGTACTGATACCAACTGTAATGACCTGTTATTTGGACCATTCAAATCGACAATAAAACCACATATGTCTGACTTGAATTGCTCAAAATATCATATTGTTAATTTAAATTTGGAAGAACTCAACATATACAGTAAATAAATCAATCACAGAATCACAAACACAGAGTAATATAATAATAATGCGGCATAATAGATATATAGTAGTTCATGAAGCTACTATATAAACAACAGAGTTCGAAATAAAATACACATAATATCTGAAATATAGCGAAGCTCCAATAGAACTGATGACTTCTCAGAACAAATCAACTAGAAAAGCTGAAAGATGAATCGATAGTTGGATCTCCAGGGGAAGCTCCAAACTCCAAAGGTGAGTCTCAAATGTTGTATCACTCAGTCTGGCCCGATATATCCTCAAATTCACAAATTGATTCAAATCAACTCGAGTTTCAAATTCAAATTTAATTCAATCAAGATTTATCAATTTTAATTCAATCCAGTTTCTAAATAACAAATTCAAATTATATTGATTTCAAATACAGATCTGAATCACAAAATAAACCATTTAGATTCCAATATATTTCAAAGCTTCAATATTCAACATTTTCAAAGTTCAATTTTACAGTTTCATATAGATCTTTATTTAACCTCAATATTATTTAGTCTTGAAATATTCACTTAATAAATTCAGTATTAGTTAAATAAACTTAAATTGCATTTAAACTAAATTTTCCCTTCGATTTATTTAAACTTGGAATATCCATTTAATCACTTTAAATCAAAAATCAAGTTATAAAATCAAATCTTAAATTTCAAATTCAATAATTCGGTTTAATTAAGTAGAATTCTTAATTAGATGCAAATTTAATTAATTCAACTTTATCTTCCTTAACTTATACAAATCCTTGAAAATCTATATAAAAATATAGTACTTAGACATATTTTATTAATTAAATCAACTTTATAGTCAAACTTATTTCTATATAAAACATTTCACATATTAAATAAAACCATATATATTCCGTTTCAAAACCATAGAAATTATTTTAAAATATTTATATATAGACCAACGGTGTCTGTATATAACTTCCTATCCTATGGTCGAGTGATACATATATTTATCATTTCAATTCGTAAGTTAAATATATACGGGCAGATATCATTTCTACCCGCAATCCTAAATTCAATTCAAATGAAAATCTCTTGGGTATATCATTTCAAACCATAAAGATTTTCTCCTATTCTAAAGTCCGTTCGGGTACGTATCATTTCAACCAATAGTGAATTCTATACTAACAGAGAACTTGCAGAGTGATGACAGATATGATAATAATAATAACAACATATATATATCATCGATAATAAAATAATATAAACAATAGGATATAGTGTCATATCCCACAGGTGAACAGTTACAGATAATAGCATATATAACAAATTAAATAACTACAGTAGCATATTTCAATTGTCGTTTCAATTGAAATCAAATTTAATAAATACAAGAACATTAATCGTGAGTGATTGCTTTCCGTTTGAGGCAAGATAGTTTTGACAAAGAACTGAGCTATGAATTCCAAAGCGAAACAAGATAAGCACGAATTCAACGATCAAAACAAGGCTGGAATCGATGAGAACGATTAGAATTAGCTGATATAAATTAAAACGAATCGTAAATTTTATTTGTACATATTTTCTCAAAAATCAATATAAAGTTTTAAAACACATACAAATAAAAATAAAATGAAATAAAATAATAATAAATATATATATATATATACTACTTTAAAATCAGTATTTCTAAAATATATATGTGGGTATATATAACGCGGCAACAATTTCAAATCTTTCAAAATTTATATGCCTACAACTTACCTGCCACTACTAATATGATAAATAATAGCCACAACAAATAAAATATGTATATTATACTAGCTAATAATTTGAACCACGCATCATTATATATGATACCAGTACATAGATAAACAACTTCAATAAAACCATTTTATTTCCTACAAACTTCTATAACTTTAATATAACAACAACTATATACGTACACTATCATACAGAACCCATTACAGAGGGGAAGGATGGGAGAGGCGGTGGCTTTGAGGTGTAGGAGAAGTGAGAGGGGCGGAATAGAGGGGAAGGCTAGAGGAGGGAAGTGGAGGCCATGATGGAAGAACAAGCGCATGTGAACGAATCGAATACTTCTTTTTTTTTCTCAAACATGGGACAGAGGAGAAGAAATAAGAAAAAGGAGGAGAGCGGAAAAAATTAAATAAATAAATGAACGAGAGTGAATGTGTATTAAAGCAAATTGAACAGTATCAAAGTTGCAACGCAGTGAACAGTCAAATACAAGACATATGAAAATAATGAAATTGCAACTGTCGAATGCTTTGATTTGGTGAATAATTAAAGCAAATTAGTACAGTGGTCTAGGCTGTACGTTTCAAATTTGAAAAGACAAAGAAACAAAAGGTCACAAATTTCGGTACGGTAAGACGCACAGTCTTTCCGTTTCTTTCGCGTACCGGGCCTCAAAATACAGAAAGGAATATACTACTGAGATCAGAACGACGAGATGATCAAAACGTTATATAGATATCTGTGGTACAATCATTCGACTAAAAGTCGATAATCGGTACCGGAAATGCTGCTATTTTGCCACAATTGAGATAGACGGAGCAATAGAAGTGCAAATATTGAAAAACGAAAGATGACGTCTCACTCAGAAGAGAATTTAGAAATTTTCTATAGAAAAATATTCAGGTTTTGGAAATTAATTTATTACCATCAATTATTAACTGATTTGAATTGAAATAGAATTACACAATAAAAATAAACTTTCATATCATAAATTGAAAATTTACCATCTGCTAATTTAAATATACGTATTCCAAATATTAAATTTTTATTTCAAAATTTTATCATTCAAAATTTCACAAAATTCAGTTAAATACGTTAATAAAACCATTAAAAATTATTAAAAATTTACGGGTTGTTACATTTAATTTCAATTCAATTTTCATTTTAAATTATTTCAATTTATATAAATTTCAAGTCCAATTTTAATTTACCGATTTAAATCACTTAAATCAAATTAAACTTCAATGTTCAATTTAATGTTCAATTCTTTGAAATAATTCAATTCCGAGCTCACATCTTGAAATATCCATTTAATTTACTTTTACTTGGATATATTTCAAAGTTCGAATAAAAGTTCAAACTTTTAATACAGATCAATTTCCATAATTCAGATCATGTTTCGACTATAACTTCAAATCTCAAATCAAATTCTTTAAACAATTTCCTTGAACTAATTTCACTTCCAAAATTTCAAACTCAAATTGAAAATAATTCAATTACGATAAATTCAAATTTTCTTTCAAAAACAATATCATTTAAATAATTTCAAAACCAATAATTTTTAAACCATGTAATTTAACCAATCCAGTGCGTGGACAATAATTTTCTATCCTACGGCTAAGTGAATAGTTATTTCAATTTTTAATTGCAGGGATGGATATATATCATTTCAATCCAAAATAAATGTCATAGGTAATATATCATTTCAACCTATTTCTTAATTTATTCGAGATAATTCAATTTGCAGTTTAAATACTGTCAAATAATAAATAGGGTGATAACATGATATATATATATATATATATATATATATAATAAACATCCAATCATCCAAAATATCAACCAATTGGCATCGATCACAAACAACATCCAAACCAGCCAATAAGTCATGACAGTTAAGTAGTCATAAATAATTAGGAGTTTAACTAGCAATTTAATTCCAGTTTCAATCTAACTGTCAATTTTAGTTTCTAACAGTCAATTCATGTGTTAATTTTAAATGTCAATTAAAATATCAAACAACAGTCAATAAAATTAAATTACTTCATGATATCAATTTAAGGAACATCAGAAAGTTTTAATATGTTGTGAGTGTTTAAAACATTCACCTTTATTTGGAACAAAATTTTTTTTAGCTTCAAATAAATTCCAATCCAATGCCATGTCGTACATGATATCGATACGAATCCAATGCAACTAGCTTCGCTCGAATCGGGCCTCGCATGGAAAAGTTACGAATTTATTAATATAATGATATAATTAATATTTAATTAACATACTTGATTAAAAATTAAACTAACTCACCTTTCCTCTCATCTCTCGTATACATACTCAGGTAGAACCACAAAACCCTCTCATGCGACATCAACTTTATCACGCACGCCACCCCAGCTGAACCACCGTCGACCGCACCCCAAGTCGTGCCACCCGCATGTAGCTCTCACGTTCCACCTCCCTGGTCGCACGCACAGATCAAAGCACGTAGAAAAACCCTAAAACTGCGAACGAATGCGAGCCTCCCATGGCCACCATGCGACGAAGCTAGACGACCCAACCGTACATTGAGTAGAGGAGATCGAGATCTACATTTTTTCTTTTGGAATTATTTGATTTCAGGTGGAGTGGATTGAGGGAAATTGAAGAGAGAAAAACAAGAATTTTCGATCTATGAAATGTTTTAAACGAAAGCGGCTGGAGGTTTTCTCACTAGGATTTGCGCATGAAATTATAACATGGCCTATCATATACATTCCTAGCCCAATTCATCTGCAAAAATTCCAAACTCCAAACGAAGTGTGCCACCTAGCATTCTATATGTTATACCCCTATTCCGAACACAATGGAACCGGCCTTGGAAGCCAATTCCATCATACTTACAAAATAGCTTTTCAAAATTAAATTATTTTAATTAAAGTTCTAAAAATAATTTCTAAGCATTTCATGCTCGCACGGCCAATAAGTCCGATCGCTATAAAACTTGAAATCCTATAATATCTCACTATTACGGATATGATGAAATTGGTCTCGTCAAAATCCGAGACAGTTCCCAAAAAGACTATTTTTACACGTTAATTAAAACAAACAATTTTCAAAATAAATTTATTCACATTTGAATTCAACTTTAAAAGTTAACAATCTTCTTCTTGTTTAAATAAAATTTAAATGAACTTTTGAAATCATTTTCATTCATATTAAATTGAGGATCGATTATTTAAATAATTTTCAATATTAGATTTAAAAAATTTAATGACCCAATAAATTACATTAATAATTCATTATATTTCAAATGAATTTTTGTTATTAACAGTTATTTTATTTTCATCTAAATAATTCAACAATTATTATTCAATTCTTGCTATTGATTATAAACAATTCAATACATAAAATTTCATTAATCTTCAAAATAGGTTATTTTAAAATTGTATTCAAGTTCATGTTCAATAAATTACATGAATAAAACATTAAATTTATTTCTAACCATTTTTATTCATTAATTATATTAAATTTAATAATTTGAAATAATTAAAAATATGGGTCATTAGAGTGAATTTTTGTGTATATGTGTTAAAAGTTCCAAATTATGATATATAGATATATATATATATATTTAGAAAATAAACTATATTCAAAATTTATAGTTTAAAATATTATAACTAGAAATAAAATTGAATTTAAAAAAAAATTGACTTTTTAAACCACATGGATTTGTATGTTTTTCATTTAAAAGCATTATAATTGGAAAAAAATGTTTTTGTTTTAATATATATAATACTATTTTTATACTTACAAATTAGAATTTTATGAATTTTAAAATATAGTTATATATGGTTTTATGTATTTTAAAATTTTTAGAACATATACACACACGTGTGTGTGTATATACGTGTTGAATGTAATAGCATTTATATTTTAAACAAGCTATTAATTTGGGTCCATATTTCTTTTGAATTTATCATAAGCTATTTTAAATATTAAAATTATTAATTGGTCTATTTATTCAAATTTATACATAATGTTTTTGTATATATACACATATACATACAAACATAGATACATACATACATGTTGACCCAAAAAATGGACCAACATCCTGGTTAGAGTTTGGAAGCACCAGCCCTATTCTACAGAGAAATATCATAGATCTCAGACATAAAAAAGAAAAGTAAAAGAAGGTAGACAGAAAATTTTTATAGTGGTTTTGCAGTTAATGAAGCCTACGTCCACTTTATAGTTTTATTATGGGCTGATTGATGTTAGAATAGATGTTTGATTACCAGGTTTGATTATTCTCTGGCTATATTGAATCTCCAAAGTTAGAATCCACTGGAGAATCATAGTGTATTCCTTTGGAGATTGTTATGGAGGAGGTCGAGAGTGAAGAATAATTCTAGCAGAGCTTCAGCAACCAGTCCGTAGAAGAACCTCTTTGTGATGCAGGTGGGATGGTATTTATAGAGGTCAGGGAGCTTTTGGGCCAGGACCGTCATCATCGGCTCGCTGGTAGGTTACAAGAGACCTAAGGAGGCTTTGGCTCACAAAACGAGCCAAAACCATGGGTCGCTAGCGACCCATAGACTTGGTTCATTTTGTGGACAAATTCTTGCCTCCTTTTGATAGTGTTCCATATCTGGTTTGTTTGATGGTTTGAGCAGAGGCATGAGTCGCTGATGAGCGCACGTAGGATTTTTCTAGAGTCTGGACTCGGAGATGCTCCTATAGCCTTTTATTATTGCTCTTAGGTTTTGAGGGCAATACAATAGCTGTTTACGTTAAGCCACTGATTGGATTACAGGAATGTTGATTTCTCGGCTCCGTTGATTTCAGTCGCTACCTTAGTCATATAGCTTGGCCCTAGTCGATACCACATCATAGCTTTTCTGGTTAAGTCCTAAACCATCTCTTTTATACAAGGTTGTTCTGTTTTTTGTTGGTTTCTGCTGGGTAAAAACCCAGATAACATTTGCCCCCCGGATTACGTCTTTGACACAAAAAAGGCGTGCTCTGGAAGGTATCATTTTCAACATTAATTTGTTGATTTCCAAGTGATGGCATTAGAGCTTTACGAATATGTTGGTCCAACATAATCGGCTGTCTTTCTTGAGTTATGACTATTACTACTTGTCACAACATATTACATTTCCGTCTATAGCTTTCTAGCATGTCTTGGAGTGATGAACAACGTTAATCGATCGGTTTTAAGATGAATAAATGAAGCTTTCTTCCTTATTTTCCTTTGAATGCATATATACGTTCTTTATCATCACCATTTTCATTTCCTTTTCAAATTTTTCTATGGGTCACGAGCGATCCATGTGTGGATGGGTCGCTAGCGACCTAACATCACAAGGTTAGGTCGGATCGCCTGTGACCTACGGTGGGTCAAGTTGCTAGCGATCTTGTTACTTAGCAAAAAAAATTTCGAACTTCAACCTGCCTACTTATACTCAAACCAACCATATCTTCCTCACTTTGACTCGAGCCTATTTTGCATCTCTACATGATCTAGCCTCTAGTGATCCAACTCTCCGGTGAATCGATTCCAGATGACCCATTCATTCACTCGACCTGATCAATTGCTTCTTTTGAATATGTTTGTCATCGATCCCTTCAGGCCTTTTTCATGAAACCCTAATCTGGCCCTAGCTCACTATAATCAAACCCTAGCTCACTGTTGGGTTATAGCCGACCTATCGTCAACTTGCCAACAATCTAGGGTTTGATTCGTGATTATTTTTGTCATGCCTTTCAACAAGTTAAAGGTTGGTTTTCTTGATTGATTTGTCAATTGTTATGTTGGTACAATGATTGATGTCTGGTCTTAGCTTACGACGTTGATTACAAGAAGTTCGAGTTGATTGTGGTATAATGGAGGAAGATAGTAAATCGAGTCTCTTGTTGTCACTTGGAATGACGTTTGGGCTTTGACCTAAGGCTTAACGCATTTTTCTATCTTCGTCCATTAGATCAGAATCGACTTGTCTCTAGTTTCGCAGGCGCTACGCGCATAACGCATTACCAGTCTATCCAGATTCTCCCAGAGAACTTGGGCTTACCTGCTTGGTTATTCTGCATTCGGTGCTCCTGTAATGGAAAGAGTTTCCTGCGTCGCTACGGACGGTGAATCCATTATCGACCGTTGATCGACAACGGCTAAGTGTACAGGAAGTAAAAAAATGAAATACAAACTGACATGGGAAGCTCTTCTCCTTTTCTGATGTGAGCGAACTCTCTACACAGGATAGGGCATTTGCAGTGCATCAAGCATCGAGCTTACCCCATATAGACAGCGCACTTCGCTTGCACACTTGCCCCAGTTCACACTTGAAGTCCGACTTGCCGATTACAAGTTAACATTTATTCAAAATTCAAGTGTGATTGAGGGAATTTATGAATTTAGGATAGAGTTACTTGACCATTTTCGAACGCGAATTATGTTATATAGAATGAAACAGCCTTCTGCATGTCGTAAGACAAGCAGGCAAAGCTCGGTGCTCTCCGAAGCTGAATCGTCATCTACCTCGTAGGCCCAGTACGGTAAATTAGTTCCAGTTAAGCCCATCGAAGAAACACAAGAGAAAGGGAAGCTCTTTTGAAAAACTTTTGAAGAAGGAGGAGGAGATTGCCGTCGAAGTTCACGTTGACATTGATAGCAGCGACATCTCTCCCAAAAAGAAGCAGAAGCTACCAAACAGAGGTGGAAAGGGAAGCCGTGGCAAAAAGCATTGAGCGATTGGTGTGAGGATGGACTTGGTTTTAGCCAACAGCTTGCAAGAAGACTGGCTTTTTTGAATTTTTTTTGTTTCTTTTTGAATCACTTTGTTCAAGTGCAGAATCTGCACTTTGCCTCGGTACTGCAGAGTCTGTATCTTCCCTTTGTTTGTCGTTGTTGCATGGGTATGGTCCCCATATTTTGATCCTATGTACATAAAATCATAAGCAATACAATAATGTTTTGACTGTATTTTTATCTATCTATTCATATATTCACCGCGTGTTGTACTTATTTCAATTCATACTTTGCTAGTTCTATGATTATAGCTAAAGTCTTTCATTTGAAGTGACGGAACTTAAAGATTAACAGCACTTAGAGATTTTTTATTTGGAAATTCACAAAACTTTATAAAATTTTCTAAAACTTAGAAAGTTTGTTGTTTAGAATATTTGTTTGGAAGTTGAAAAGTAGAATTTTTTAACTTGAGGTTTGGAGTGATAGCGCCTGTGAACTTGTAGTATTTGTTTGGTTCTGTCTTAGCTTGCTCGTAGGGCTATTCACTTCAAACAACTTTCAAATAGCTGATAACTTGGGGTCTAAATAACCTTTGTTGAAAATTTGACTAAGTTACAACTTGGTTCTAAGTTTTGGAGATATTGCGATTTTAGCAAGCAATCTCATTTTTTGTTTGGAATTTTGCGACAATCGGGTGAATATGCAATTTATGCATGGGTCTATGTTGTCGATTATTGAGTGCTTTCCTTCTAGTGCCAATTTTGTACAGGATTTCCATTCCCGACTATATGTGTGCGGTTTCTCACGCTCCTTTACGTTGCCTATCTTCGAAAAATGCAAGGAGTTAGAATTTTGGCGCGTGGCTCATGAGATGCGCGGCTTTTGTTTTTCCTCAGTGTTGCCTATCTTCGGGCAACATGGGGAGTTGTCATTTCGGTACTCCTAGGGTTTGCCTATCTTCAAGAAGCACAAGGATTAGTTATTTTGAGGCTCTTCGATGTTGCCTATCTTCAGGCAACACGAGGAATTTTAGTTTCGGGGTTCCTCAGTGTTGCATATCTTTGGGCAAAACGAGGAGTTTTTTTGTTGTGGGGCTCTTCGATGTTGCCTATCTTTGGGCACCACGAGGTGTTTTTAGTTTAGGGCTCCTCGACGTTTTCTATCTTCAGGCAACACGAGGAGCTTTTAGTTTGGGGCTCCTCAAGTTGCCTATTATAACAACCCTGTATTTTATGATTATTTTAATTGTGTATTTTAATTACTTTATTTGAATTTCTGATTTAAAAACTTTATTTTATTTATTAAATGGATAATTTTTGTTATTTTAAATATAAAATTTTGATTTGTATGTGAATTATTATTCCAAACCTGAATAAATAGAATATTTTCCATAAATATGAATTTTGGTCAATATGGTCAAACTTTGACTTTTAAGTTTAAAATTTTGAATTTTTATCTTATATTATGAAAATAAATTGAATTTCAAGAACTTCTTTTCGTTTCGTTGAAATCCGATTTATATTGTGAAAGTTATGCTTTTTAAAATATTGTATGTAAATTGATTTGTTTAACAAAATTGTATATTTTACTTTATATAAATAATATTTTGTTTGTTCTAATTTGTGTATATTTGTGTAATATGACATGTTACATATATAATTTTATTTTTTTAACATTTTATAAGTATGGATATATTTTTCAAATGTTTATTGTATATTGTTTTCAATTTTGAAATTCTAGTTTCAATTATTAAGCTATTGTCTTTATTTATTTTTATTTTTCCTTAAATATTTATCTATTTTCTTTTTCATTTTATTTTGTTCAGCCTTTTACTTTTATTTTCTTAATTATATTTTTTTATTTTGATTAAAAAGAAATAAGAAATATAAAGAGACAAAACCCTTCCATATACCATGACTTTTCACTTACCTTTTGTCCTTTCATTTTACCAATTGCCTTTTCATTTTTTGAGTAGCCGTCCACTTTTCTATGCATTAGCCATGACTTTCACTCTCATTTTCGCGTGAGAAATAATTATTCTCATCTTCAAACTCACGGCTAAAAACAAAATACCATGGCTTCCATTTTTACTTCTTCTTTTCATATTTTCAATTGATTTTTGCTTGGCATCTACCTTGCTTTGCTTGGCCATAGACCTCTTCACCACCATCATCTATTTCACCTCGGGCCACCACTTCAGCAACCACCTGTACTGACCTGACCTGTACAAGCATGAGCCGAGCCCAATTAACCCATATGCAGAGCCTTAATGCCAATATCCTCTCACGTACCCCTCTCGGCCACCCCTAGAACTACTACCACCAGCCACTACATGACCTTTGGCCGCTGCTGCACCATCACCAAGCCTGAGCCAAGCAAGGCCGAGCCACAACTTGCCATGGTCGAGCCAAGAAATGTGACCAAAATCCCACTATGTTGCTTTCACCTTGTGTATTTTCATGTGTAGGATCGATTTTCACCCTAGAGGGGGGGGGGAGGGTGAATAGGGGATGCTATTAATTATAAAAATTATTGCGGAAGCTTATAAAATTATTTCAACACAGATATATCAAAATTATAACAGCACAGATAATAGCAGAATAATAAATGCAGAAATAGAACGACACAGAATTTTCCCAGCTTCGGCAAAACCCTACCTACATGCTGCCCCCAAGGTTTCTACTAGAAATTAAGTAGTCACACACTTACACACGTAAACTCACGACACCCGCTACTGACTAACCTAACTCTACGCTCAAAACTCTGCCATAACTCAGCCACTGAGTTGCGAATTCTCAAACTATGCCACGTAGCTTGTCCCCTAGTCACACGACTAGTAATTACAATGGTTTAAAGGAGAAAATACAAAAATAACAATTTAAAAAACAATTAAACACCAAAACCCTAATTATTCCCTTTTATTATTAACCAACACTAAAGAGAGAAAGGCCGACCCAAAATATTATCACTAAAAATATGGCCCCGTTATCTCCTTTATCTATTTTTCTCTGAGAAAAAATGTCGGCCTGGCTCCTTCTTTCGTTCTTTCCTTTTAGCTCTGAAATTAGGGCTTTGTGAAGTCACCACTTAATTGATAGTTGATGCTTCGATTGCTTACTTCAATTAAATCGTTCACGGCTTCTCCTCCTTGATCGAGTTCGACTTTGATTTGGTATGTAAATTTTTCTTTTTCCTTCTACTGATTTGCTTGCTAGAACACGATATGGAATTGCTGATGATGTTACTTGTTTATATAGGATTCGAGATCCTTGATTTTCGTTTGTATACATTTATTTTAATTCGTCACTTGATTTATCTCGGCCGTTGGGATTGATCTCTGACTTGTTCAAATTAATTGAATAGCACGGTTTTGATTTCTGACTTGGTTCGATTCCTTGATTGACACGGTGTTGATTTCGTTCGTTCTCGTTCTTGTTGTCTTCGGCTTTGACTTGATTTTGACAATGTTGATTTTGTTCAACTTTGGCCATACTGTTCACTGCCTCTGGTAGCACTTTCGACCTTGTTCAATTTTACTTGCCATTTCATGACTCCGGCCACTTGAATTATTTTGATTTTGGTACTGTTTCATTTGATATAGATATGTATATATATGTGTGTGTGTGTTTATATATATATATATCTATATATATATGCATACATGTATATTTGTATTTGCTCGGCTTTGGATTTGTTCGAACTTGCCACCATGGTTTGTTCATCTTTAACTTGTACCTGCTGTTGCATGTGAAGTTTATTTGAACTGTGTTAGCATTGTTGCCATATTGGCTTGTTCCTTCGAGTCAGTGAAACTTGTATATGATCGTTTTGTTGTCTGCTCTTCATGTACATGCAAGTCTTATTTCAGACGCACTTATTCTATCCACTGGTTCATGTAGAGGCTGCATTGTGTATGTATATTTGGATTTTGGTTATGCAGTTTTGGGTTCTATTGCACCACTGTTTTCATCCGTGTATATATTTTGTAGTGTTCATTGTGAAGCCTGTTTTCATTTTGCCTGTACTCTTCCCTTCTTCTGTTGCAAGTGTTCATGTCTGGTTGTTTTGAACATGGCCATTTCATTGTTGAGGCTGTGTCAATGACTTGAGTTCGAGCATTTTTCATGTCTTCACTGGTCTGATCATGCTTGCATATCATGGCTGCTTTGAGTTTTGCTTGTATCGGTCATTGTTGTAGCATTGTGTACATGTGTCCACATTGATGTATATGCATTTGCCACTGTTAGTTCACTTTGATTCTGCTGTGTCTTTGATGTTGGCTGGCATTGTCACTTGTTTTATTTGCTCTTGCACTCCTATGTGCATTGTTCTAGCTTGTAATGTGATGTACTTCTGTGTAGACTTTCCCGGGTTGGATTTATTTGAGTGCATTATCTTTGTGTGTGCATCCTTTGACCTCTCTTGTATCATCTTGGGGTGTACTAAGTTGTGCCTTGCTTCTGTTTTGTTGGTCTTGCCTTGTATGTTCTTTTCGCTTCCTTGAGTTTGGTTTGCTTTTGTATACTTCATGTTGATTTTTGAAATCGCACCTGAGTTGAATCCAGCTTAAAGCACGGGTTTGACCTTATGCTGATATTGTGACATAATTTTTATTGCACTTGATTTGAACCCGGCATTTTGGGCTTGACCTGTGCTCACCTGTCCCTGTAATTTTATCAAGTGTATATATCGGTGTGCACGACCTTATGGCATATACAGTGATATACTGTATATGTAACAAGCTGTTCGTGTATGATGAATTCGAATTAAATGATGACGAACAACCCAAATAACCGAGGCAAATATTATTTTCAAAATCCACATTTAATTTTATACTGCAAAAATATTTTATTTTCAATTTTACCGCGTCGATGTATATTTCTGCAGATTGCTTAGATGCTGGATTCACATTGGAATGAAGTTGAAGATAAATATGAGTTGAGTGAATGAGTGATATGTAGTGAGGTCAAATGTAAATGTGAATCGTGATGTAATCAAAATTGTATTGTAGTTGAAGTTGTGTGTGTATATATATATAGTGAGAGATTGAAATTTGTACTATTCAAAAATTGTAATAAATATTTGTTTGAATAAAATTTCTCAAATTCTGTGTTATTTATTTTATTCAGCAATTATTTATTTAATCTATGAAAAATAAAATAACACATGAACAAATACATTTAAATCAATATATATATATGTTTATTATCATCAAACAAAAATCATATACTCGCATATTCAACATCATGCTATCACCACTACCCTTCATTTCCTTATTAGCCGAGCCATATTGACCTATACCTGACCCAAACACATAGCTATGGCCGAGAAAAAGATCCCCTTGGTCGAGCTCTTGAATGGTTATAGGTCAAATCACTTTGCCCTTTGTTGCTTTTTATTTCAAGTCGTTTTAATATTGTTTTGTGTTATATACTTATGTATATATTGTTTGCTTTGTTGGTTGTTTACAAGATCATCTTGGCTCTCTCTCATTTGAATCATTGTCGTGTTGTGTCATGCCATATCGTGCGTTTTGGATTTGTTCTGTGTGTCTTGATTTGCTAACTCCAGCTTAAAATGGTGAGTCTTTCTCACTCTGGCATTTCTACTTATGAAAAAGTAAATTAATGACAAGTGTTTAGTAAATTAAAAATGTTATGTTAATGATAATTATACGATATGCTATGCCATGTTATTACTATGTTAACCTTGCTAATTATCACCTGACATTTGATATATGACAGTATATTGTGACATTGACATGTTAGTATAATTGTTTATATTATTTATGCATATGTTCACACTGCAAGTTCCCTGTTAGAATAGAATCACTATGGGTTGAAATGATACAAATCCGAACGGACTTTATAATAGGGAAAAATCGTTATGGGCTGAAATGAAAGGCATGAGCGATTTTTATTTATTTTATTTACTTGGGATTGCAGGTTTGAAATGATAGAACCCGGGTTTTCTTTTTAAACCGCGGATTGAAATGATACATATCTGTATCACTTGACCTAGGTTAGAAAATTATTTATAGACCCCGTGATATATTTTTAAATAATTTTTATTAAGATATGTATTTTGAAAAGTATCAAAATTTGATTTAAAAATATATATTTTATGGTTTTGAGAAAGCTAAATATTAAGTTTTGAATTTATGAATTTAAGTATGTAAATTTGAAGTAAATATGATTTTTTGACTTTAAATTTTATTTTAAAATGTAAGTAAATAATGGAAATTTAATTTAAAGTTTTGAAATGATATTTGAAGTAAAATGTTAAGTTTTGTTTAAATTTAATAAGTAAATAAACAGTGAAATTTTAACCTAACAAATGAATTGAGTTTTAATTGAATATTTGATTTAAAAAATTTATTGTAATAAATCATATGTTAAAAGTATTTAAATGTGAAATTTTGCAGTCTAGAAATATGATTTATAAATTTAAATAGAATTTTTTTGAAGTTTTATTGTTATTGAAAAGTTATAATAAAATCTGAAATTTTATTAACAACATTTCTAAAATGTTGTAGTTTTATGACAGCACTTTAAAATGCTGTTGTTTTGAACTTAACTATGTTTGAAATAACTAAATATCTATTATGGAATTTTATAAATGCCGTTATTCTTGAACTAAACTATTTTGGAAACTATAGGCTACGATAGCACTTTATAAATGCCGTCGTTGCTATAATTTGACAATGTTTGAAATATTATAGATTTTAACACCGATTGAGTTATATTTTAAAGTGTTAAATAATTTAGCTTTTGGAATTGATTATTTGTGAAATATCAGGAATTTTGAATATAATTTAATATTTAAATTTGAATTTTTTAAGCAATTTAAATTGAATTTGAATTTAAATAAGGTTTACTTGGTTATGTGTTAAATGGAATGAAATGTAATGAGATAAATGAATTTTTGAATGGAATTTTGAAATGTATTTTGTAATGATATTTGAAATAATAAATGAATGAAATATTTTATTTTTAAATGATATTTAAATTTGAATATTTGAAATTGAATTCAAATAATGATTTGATAAGGAGGTTTTGAAGGATATGATATTTTAATGATTTTGAAATGGTTTTGAATGATATAATCTTTATTTGATTAAGAATGTGAATTTGGAATGATAATTGATTTTGGTAAATGAATATTTGAAGTTTATATTTGTATGAAAGGATATTTGGTTTACTTGTAGTTTGAGTTTATTTAAAAGATATTGGATTTATGAAATGAACACTTCAAAACTAAGTAAATGAAGTTAAATTTGAGATATATGAAATTATAAAATTTAGTTTGGAAATATGGTATATTTAAAGTTTTGGTTTGATGGTTTGATGGTTTGAATTGAATTAAATTGGAAATTTGAAAATTTGGGTTTAATTGAATAAATTTGAAAAATGCAAATAAATAAAGGAATGTTCCATGATTTCAAAATGTATGATTTCGAAATGTTATGATTTTCGAAGTGTAATGATTTCAAGTATTTTGGTTTTCGAAAGAGTTATAACTTTGAAAGTATTACGATTTTTGAAAGGAATATAGTTTTGAAATGAAATGATTTAATTTTTGAAGTATAAACTATTTTGAAATGACCATGGCTTTATAATAACGTTTGGTTGTTGAAGAGACCGGTATTGGAAGTTGTCATAGTCTCTGCCAACTTAGAAAACCACTTTAACAACCGTGTACGCGGTGGAGATTCCAGAATGAAGTAGGATGGTGGCGACGTTCTTGAGCTATGTTACGTGGACCCGACACCCGTGAGTTGCTTGAGGTGGCTAAAATAGGAGCGATTTTGGGCCAAAAGGGGCAGCTCCTCTGGTCGGACGCACTTCTTCGATACTATACTCTTACTTGTGGTTGATTTGATTGTCATCCTTCGATTTTGATTGGGAGTGTGTTCCGAGGTGGGCGTAGTGGCTGCTACGTTACCGCCATCCCATGTGCAAATTGGTATATCTACCCTGGCATTGCCTCGTGTGCCGTGTCACCTACCATAGCGAGCCTTACTACGAGTTTCTATTTGTGTCGTACCTATGGAGTATCTTCTCATAATCTCTCGATCACGAGATATGCAGGTACTGTATAGACTATTGGCACCATTATGTGTTAAGGGCTATATGGATAACCCCTTAATGCTATTTTAAAATAGGTTTATTTTACTATAGACATTATTATAATAGCGCAGTATTACTACATAGTAAATAGTTTAATGGATCCTTAAAGAATGGGCGATCCCAAGCATCCTTTGAGTTACTGATGCATTTTGTTACTGTTCACTTGAGTTGATTTACAGTTCATAAGTATTTATGTCCTGACTTGAGTGTTTTGTGTTTTGCTATATGCTCGAGTCAGACTGAGTGATTCAGCATTCAAGACTCACCTTTGGAGTTGGAGCTTTGCTTGATGATCCAGCCATCTATTTTGCTTTCAGTATCCAGTGATTTCAGTGATGTATTCTGATTTGTACCTGATGTATCTTGTTACTCTGTTGTATCTTGTTAACTCTGATGTATCCTATTTTTATACAGTAGCTTCATGAACTACTATCTCTTTTAATTCCGCTGCATTATTATTTACTCTGTGCCTGTGATCTGTGATTATTTATTTACTGTATAGTCTGATACTTGCCAAATTTTATTTACAACACGGTATTTTAAGCAATTCAAGTCCGACATGTGCAGATGCGAATGGTTGAAAATATCGGGTCATTACATTTGGTATCAGAGCTATGGTAGCTCTAGGCAAAACTTAGCATATATGGTAAATGTATTTACAAAATCACTTTCATTCAAGTTTGAATCTCTTCCTTTTTGACTCGATTCCTTTGAATTTTGGAACATTCCCTACGGTTCCAAAATCCATTCGTGTCCCTCACTATTCATCTTCTTTTGATTCTGGAGTATCCCATAAATCCACTTCGAATGATCTTCATAGTGAGTTGGCGGTCCCGCCAATCTCAAATTGATTTGTAAATAGGGTGAAACTCTTTTACAACAGCATCGATTCACCAGAGATTTTATATCCTCGGTTTAGATGCTAATATCTCTAATCCTAAATTCTATCTCTTGAGACCGATGTTGATTTAACCCAGAAATCCACATCGATATTATTCTTTAAGTCATGGTTGACCCGGTTAAGGTCGCTCGCGATTTATATAATCTCATCCATCTCCCTATTTTGTTAATTAATCATCTTGTCTTTTGTTTCTAATCTATATTCAAACCATTTTTGAATTGTACATGTAAATCTATATATAATGTTTTATATATTGTGTTGTTTGAGTTGTTGATGTTGATTTGGGTTTCTGATCGATTCGTCTGATCAACACTATCGATAAGATTTCCAAAACACTTGAACAGAGCAAACTGACACAATATGTTTTTCAAAATTAGTAATGAAATAAATTTTATAACTATATTATAAAAAATTGGATTTTATTGAATTAGTTGTTAAGAAATAATATTGATTTTATATATCATTATTTCTTATTTCATATATAAATAATTGAACAATAAAACATGGTTATAAATTTATTTGGAAATTTAAAATGAATTTAAAACAAGAATTTGAGAATTTAATTTCTGATGGATTTCAAACCTTGTGTTTAAAGTTTTAAAGGATATATTATTTAAAGTATTTTCGAATAGAAATTTGTTTCCAAAGAATTTTAAAGTTTAAAACTAGTGCTCTTCTCTTTGTCGCTGGAACATAATTTCGGTGATGACTGCAGCATCATCGACATTCATTTTCGAGTTTCGAAGTGAAGAGACCGTTCTGTAGTCTTGCCACAGTTTTTTTTAGGAATTTAATTGATTTGAGTTTCTAAAATAAGACTGGATTTATAACATATGCTGATGTATGATTTAAATTTGAATGGATATATATATATATATATATATATATATATATATAGTACATATATGCATTTATCTCTAAATAGTTTGGAATTTATCGAAAATTTAATTCCTAAATTTTATCTTAAAAGATAATAATTTGAAGATTTGGATTAATATTCAAGCTTGAAATGATTGAATTGAAAATTTTTATTTGTATAATACACAATTTCATTCTAATATAACTTACCTAAATTATAAAGAAGTTGAATATGTAATTGGATAATTTACAAAATAAAATGATGTTAAAGGAACTAAGAATAAATTAAAGCAGTTATAATAAGTATAAATATATTTAACATTGGTGATAAAATTTATTGAGAGGAATAAATTTAATTTTTAATTAGGAATAAAGAAGAATTAAATTTATTGAGTACATTTTTAGTATAATAAATGATTTTTCAAATCATGATTTTAGAGATTGTTAATTTAAGATAATTGGATGATAAGATAATGAAATTTGAGACGATTAAGATTTATTTAACTTATGTAAAATTTATTATCTTATTTTGTTTTTCAAACCATCTGTTGGTTGTCCTTATTCCCTTATCTTGCTACAGAATGGGAAGGCCATTGCTTATACCAATCTGTTTAGAAATCTTTCTATAATCGTTGGTACTCATTTTTAAATCAGAACACTGCTTGCCATCCACAGACCGTCGGTCAAGCGAAAAGCGTGAATCAGATTCTAGAAGATCTTTTTCGTGCTTGTGTTTTTGATTGTAGAGGATCTTGGGAAGATCGTCTCCACCTTGTTAAACTTACCTATAACAACGGTTATCGGGTATAATTTCAATCTTCTTGTCATCTTGCCTTAATCCTAGTTCATTCTATTTTTTTCCGTGTTATCCTGTACCTCATTCCTTTTCGGGGACGAAAAGTTTTGAGTGGGGGAGAGTGTAACAACTCTGTATTTTGTGATTATTTTAATTGTGTATTTTAATTACTTTATTTGAATTTCTGATTTAAAAACTTTATTTTATTTATTAAATGGATAATTTTTGCTATTTTAAATATATTTTTTGATTTGTATGTGAATTATAATTCCAAACCTGAATAAATAGAAAATTTTCCAAAAATATAAATTTTGATCAATATGGTCAAACTTTGACTTTTAAATTTAAAATTTAATTATTTGAATTTTCAAATTTTTGTCTTTTATTATGAAAATAAATTAAATTTCAAGAATACTGCTTTTCGTTTCGTTGAAATCCGATTTATATTGCGAAAGTTATGCTTTTTACAATATTGTATGTAAATTGATTTATTTAACAAAATTATTTATTTTAATTTATATAAATAATATTTTGTTTGTTCTAGTTTGTGTATATTTTTATAATATGACATGTTATATATATAATTTTATTTTTTTAACATTTTATAAGTATAGATATATTTTTCAAATGTTTATTGTATATTGTTTTCAATTTTTAAATTCTAGTTTCAACAATTAAGCTATTTTCTTTATTTATTTTTATTTTTCCTTCAAATATTTATTTATTTTCTTTTTCATTTTATTTTGTTCAGTCTTTTACTTTTGTTTTCTGAATTGTATTTGTTTATTTTGATTAAAAAGAAATAAGAAATATAAAGAGACAAAACCCTTTCATATGCCATGACTTTTCACTTGCTTTTTGTCCTTTCATTTTACCAATTGCCTTTTCATTTTTTGAGTAGCCGTCCACTTTTCTATGCATTAGTCGTGACTCACTCTCATTTTCATATGAGAAACAATTCATCTCATCTTCAAACTCACGGCTAAAAACAAAATCCAATGGCTTCATCCATTTTTACTTCTTATTTTCATATTTTCAATTAATTTTTACTTGGCTTCTACCTTACTTTGCTCAGCCATAGACCTCTTCACCACCATCATCTACTTCACCTCTGGCCACCACTTCAGCAACCACCTATACTGACCTGACCTGTACAAGCATGAGCCGAGCCCAATTGACCCATAGGTCGAGCCTTAATGCCAATATCCTCTCACATACCCCTCTCGGCCACCCCTAGAACCACCACCACCTGCCGCACCATCACCAGGCCCGAGCCAAGCAATGCCGAGCTACCACTTGCCATGGCCAAGCTAAGAAATGTGACCAAAACCCCATTATGTTTCTTTAACCTTGTGTATGTTTCATGCTATCACCACTACCCTTCATTTCCTTATTAGCCGAGCCATATTGACCTATACCTGTCCCAAACACACAGCTATGGCCGAGCAAAAGATCCGCTTGGTCGAGCTCTTAAATGGTTAAATAAAGGTCGAATCACTTTGTATTTTGTTGCTTTTTATTTCAAGTCATTTCGTTATTGTTTTGTGTTATATATTTATGTATATATTGTTTGTTTTATTGGTTGTTTACAAGATCATCTTGGCTCTCTCTCTTATTTGAATCATTGTCGTGCTGTGTCATGCCATATCGTGCTTTCTGGATTTGTTCTGTGTGTCTTGATTTGCTAACTCCAACTTGAAAAGGTGAGTCTTTCTCACTCTGACATTTCTACTTATGAAAAAGTGAATTGATGACAAGTGTTTCGTAAATTAAAAATGTTATGCAAGTTAATGATAATTATATATGATATGCCATGTTATTACCATGTTAGCCTTGTTAATTATCACCTGACATTTGATATATAACAACATATTGTGACATTGACATGTTAGTATAATTGTTTATATTGTTTATGCATATGTTCACACTGCAAGTTCCCTGTTAGAATAGAATCACTATGGGTTGAAATGATACATACCCGAACGGACTTTAGAATAGGAAAAAATCATTATGGGATGAAATGGTAGGCCTGAGAAATTTTTATTTATTTTTATTTACTTGGGATTGCGGGTTTGAAATGATAGAACCCGGGTTTTCTTTTTAAACTGCAGATTGAATTGATACATACGTGTATCACTTGACCTTTGTTAGAAAATTATATACAGACCCCGTGGTATATTTTTAAATGATTTTTATTAAGATATGTAGTTTTAAAAGCCTGAAATTTGATTTAAAAATATATATTTTATGGTTTTGAGAAAGCTAAATATTAAGTATTGAATTTGTGAATTTAAGTATGTAAATTTAAAGTAAATGTGGTTTTTGACTTTAAATTTTATTTTTAAAATGTAAGTAAATAATGGAAATTCAATTTAAAGTTTTGAAATGATATTTGAAGTAAAATGTTAAGTTTTTTAAAATTTAATAAGTAAATAAACAGTGAAATTTTAATTTAACAAATGAATTGAGTTTTAATTGAATATTTGATTTAAAAATTTTGTTGTAATAAATCATATGTTAAAAGTATTTAAATGTGAAATTTTAAAGCCTAGAAATATGATTTATAAATTTAAATAGAATTTTTTTGAAGTTCTATTGTTTTTGAAAAGTTATAGTAAAATCTGGAATTTTATTAATAGCATTTCTAAAGTGCTGTAGTTTTATGACAACACTTTAAACGCTGTTGTTTTGAACTTAACTATGTTTGAAATAACTAAATATCTATTGCGGCATTTTATAAATTCCGTTATTCTTGAACTAAACTATTTTGAAAACTATAAGTTACGATAGCACTTTATAAATGCTGTCGCTGCTATAATTTGACAATGTTTGAAATATTATAGATTTTAACACTGATTGAGTTATATTTTAAAGTGTTAAATAATTTAGCTTTTGGAATTTATTATTTGTGAAATATAAAGATTTTTGAATATAATTTAATATTTAAATTTGAATTTTTTAAGGAATTTAAATTGAATTTGAATTTAAATAAGGTTTACTTTGTTATGTGTTAAATGGAATGAAATGTAATGAGATAAATGAATTTTTGAATGGAATTTTGAAATGTATTTTGTAATGATATTTGAAATAATAAATGAATGACATATTTTATTTTTAAATGATATTTAATTTTGAATATTTGAAATTGAATTCAAATAATGATTTGATAATAAGGTTTTCAAGGATATGATATTTTAATGATTTTGAAATGGTTTTAAATGATATAATCTTTATTTGATTAAGAATGTGAGTTTGGAATGATATTTGATTTTGATAAATGAATATTTGAAGTTTATATTTGTATGAAAGGATATTTGGTTTACTTGTAACTTGAGTTTATTTAAAAGATATTGGATTTATGAAATGAACACATCAAAACTAAGTAATAATGAAGTTAAATTTGAGATATATGAAATTATAAAATTTAGTTTTGAAATATGGTATATTTAAAGTTTTGGGTTTATGGTTTGAATTGAATTAAATTGGAAATTTGAAAATTTGGGTTTAATTGAATAAATTTGTAAAATGCAAAGAATTAAAGGAATGTTCCATGATTTCAAAATGTATGATTTCGAAATGTTATGATTTTCAATGTGTAATGATTTCAAGTATTTTGGTTTCAAAAGAGTTATAACTTTGAAAGTATTATGATTTTTGAAAGGAATATAGTTTTGAAATGAAATGATTTGATTTTTGAAGTATAAACTATTTTGTAATGACCACGGCATTATAATAACATTTGGTTGTTGAAGAGACCTGGATCGAAAGTTGTCATACTCTCTGCCAACTCTGAAAACCACTTTAACAACCGTGTACACGGAGACTCCAGAATGAAGTAGGATGGTGGCGACGTTCTTGAGGTATATTACGTGGACCCGACACCCGTGAGTTGGCTTAAGGTAGCTAAAACAGGAGCGATCTCGGGCCAAAAGGGGTAGCTCCTCTGGTCGGACGCACTTCTTCGATACTGTACTCTTACTTGTGGTTGATTGGATGGCCATCCTTCGATTTTGATTGGGAGTGTGTTCCGAGATGGGCATAGTGGATGCTACGTTATGGCCAGCCCATGTGCATAATTGGTATATTTACACTGGCATTGCCTCGTGTGCCGTGTCACCTACCATAGCGAGCCTTACTACGAGTTTCTATTTGTGTCGTATCTATGGAGTATCTTCTCATAGTCTCCCGATCAGGAGATATGCAGGTACTGTATAGACTATTGGCACTATTATGTGTTAAGGGCTATATGGGTAACCCCTTAACGCTATTTTAAAGTAAGTTTATTTAACTGTAGACATTATTATAATAGTGCAATATTACCACATAGTAAATTGTTTAACGGATCCTTAAAGGATGGATGATCCCAAGCATCCTTTGAGTTACCGATGCATTTTGTTACTGTTCACTTGAGTTGATTTACGGTTCATAAGTATTTATGTCCCGACTCGAGTGTTTTGTGTTTTGCTTTACACTCAAGCCAGACTGAGTGATTCAGCATTCAAGACTCACCTTCGGAGTTGGAGCTTTGCTTGAAGATCCAGCCATCTATTTTGCTTTCAGTATTCAGTGATTTCAGTGATGTATTCTGATTTGTACCTGATGTATCTTGTTTAACTCTGATGTATCTTATTTTTATGTGGTAGCTTCATAAACTACTATCCCATTTAATTCTGTTGCATTATTATTTACTCTGTGTTTGTGATCTGTGATTATTTATTTACTGTATATTCTGAGACTTGCCAAATTTTCTTTACAACGCGGTATTTTGAGCAATTCAAGCCCACATGTGCAGACGCGAATGGTTGAAAATATCGGGTCGTTACACCTATCTTAGAGCAACACGAGGAGTTTTCATTTTAAGGCTTCTTAATATTGCCTATCTTCGAGCAACGCGAGGAGTTTTTGTTTTGGTGCTTCTCGATGTTGCCTATCTTTGGGCAACACTAGGTGTTTATTTTGGGGCTCCTCGATGTTGCCTATCTTCGGGCAACATGAGGAGTTTTGTTCTTTGCCCTCTCGATGCTGCCGGAGCAGTCTAATTGTTAGTGGGAAAGAATTGGTTCGAGTTGATTTGCTTCCGTCGACTCTACGGGTAATTATTATGAACATAATTTAGTTGGTTCAAGAAGCAAACATTATTAAGGAAATATACATGTTCTTTGCCTATTTACAATGCCACTGGAATGCCCGGGATGGTTTATGTGCGGAGGAAATAGAAAATACATAAAACAGTTTTTTAGATGAAATAACGGCGGAGCGATTCGCTATTCCAGGCTCTAGGAACTACGACCCCGTCGACTGTTGTCATCTTGAAAATTCCATCACTGAGCTTTTGATTAACAACATATGGTCCTTACCAGTTTTGTCTGAAGGCTTCAGGTACAGGGTAAACTCGTTTGAGCACAAGATCTCCAACTTCGAAGGTCTGACTATAAACTTTGGATTTGAAGTACCGTGCAACCCTTTTTGGTGGGCAACTGCTTTCAACTCTGCTTCTTCTCTTTTTTTCATTGACCATGTCTAACAATTTGACTAGGAGTTGCTTGTTTAGTGCTTGATTGAAATTCTGCCTTTGGTGCGAGGGGACTTCTAGTTCAATAGGAATCATTGCTTCTGAACCATATTCTAATGCGAATGGAGTGCAGCCAATTGCCGCTTTATGTGTTGTTCAGTATGCCCATTGTGCGAGTGAAAGTTCATCAACCCAATTTCCTTTTGCTTTTGTTAATCACTTCTTGATGGTGGATTTGATGATCTTATCTATTGCTTCCACTTGGCCGTTTGCTTGCAAATGAGCCACTGCGTAAAAGCTTTTCTCTATTCGGAAGCGCCTACAGAAGTCTTTGAACTCGGCACTCTCGAATTGGGTTCCATTGTCAGCGATGATTTTTTGCGGCACATTGAACCTGCAAATGATGTTTTTAATGACAAAGTTAATAACTTTCTTTATGGTTAAAGTGGCCAGTGGTTTCACTTCACCCATTTCGTGAAATAATCTACGGCAACGATAGCATATTTGGCTCTTCCTTTAGATATTGGAAGGACACCAATCAGATTGATCCCCCATATCGCAAATGGCCATGGGCTGACCATTTGTGTCAATTCCGTTAAAGGAGTTCTTTTAATTTTGCTAAATCTTTGACAGCATCGCATCTTCTGGAATGATATGCGGCGTCGCATTTTATTGTTGGCCAAAAGTATTCATATCGAAGGACTTTCTTTGCTAGTCTCTTCCCCCCAGTGTGGTCTCCACATTCGCCTTCATGTACTTCCTTCAGGATTTGTCGTGCTTCATCATTGGTCATACACCTAAGAAGAGGGGTCGAGAATCCCCTTTGATAGAGTATCCCATCATGTATCATGAACCTTGGTGCGTTACGAAGGAGCTTTTTCAGCTAATTTCGGTCAGTTGGTAGGGTTCCTGCAAGTAGATAGTCCTTTATCGGTGTCATCCATGTGTCTGGCTCGACCGTGGTTTCTAGAATCCAGTCCACATCCATTTCGTCTATGCTCGGGTTGGTTAGCATTTCAACCAAAACAAATCCCAATGAATGCGCTTCCCCGGAGCTTTCCAGCTTTAGCCAAGTAGTTTGCTTTGGTATTTTTCTCTCTAGGATGTGAGTTATGGTGTAATGCTCGATATCACTTAAATGCTCTTATACTTTGGATAGGTACGGGGCGAGGTTTTCTCCATGCGCTTTGTAACCCCTTTCACTTGACGGACGACAAGTTGGGAGTCTCTATATATGTGAATAGATTTTATCCCGAGTTCCTTCACAACATTTAGTCCAACAATCAAGGCTTCATATAATGCTTCATTATTTGTTGCTGGGAATTCCAAGCGCAAAGCATAGCTAATGGCTCTCCCCTCGAGGGTTTCAAGCACTACCCCTGCTCCCGAACAGAGGTTGTTTGAAGCACCGTCGACAAAGAGCTTACATTGCGTACCTGCTTCTGGTTGAATTTCCTCCTCGTCATCCCTTATGGTAAATTCGACAATGAAGTCGGACAATGCTTGCCCGCTACTTGCTTTCCTCGGATGGTATGTGATGTCGTATTGGCTCAACTCTATATTACACTTGAGTAGCCATCTGAAATTTTATGGCCGGTATAAAACCTGCTTCAGGGGCTGGTCAGTCAATATTTTAATCAGATGAGCCTAGAAGTACGATCGTAATTTCCGGGATGCGATCAAAAGACAATACGCTAGATTTCCAACTTTGGGTAATTCTTCTCAGCTTTAGTGAATTGTTTGCTAATGTAGTAAAAGGGTCACTGCATTATCGCTTCTTCCCGCACAAGAGCCGCGCTCAGTGCACGCGAGAAAACCACTAAGTAGACGAATAGATCTTCTTCATCCACCAGTTTTAATAAGATCAGGGGAGTTTCCATGTGCCGTAGCAATTCCTCGAAAGCTATTTGACAAGATTCGCTCCACTTAAAGTTTTTCTTTCCTTTCTTCAGTGCATCGAAGAAGGGTATGCACTTGTTTGTAGCTTTGGATATGAACCAATTTAGTGCTGCAACCTTTCCATTCAAGCTTTGGAGCTCTCTCTTGTTTCTAGGGCTTGGACTTCCGGTAACACCATTATTTGTTCTGAATTCGCTTCGATTCCCCGGGCTCTCACGATGAATCCTAAGAATTTTCCAGAGGCTACTCCGAAGTAGTACTTGAGTGGGTTAAGTTTCCTTCCATATTTTTGGAGTATATCAAACATTTCGGCAAGATTATCGAGACGGTTAGCAGCCACTTGGGATTTGACTAACATATCATCCACGTAAGCGTCTGTGGTCTTCCCAATCTAGTGTTTGAACATAGTGTTCACTAGCCTTTGGTACGTTGCCTTTACATTTTAAAGACTGAATGACATTACTCGGCAGCAGTACAGCCCCAAATCGGTGATGAAGCTAGTGTTTTCTTGGTCTGATTCATGCATTAGGATCTGGTTATAGCCCAAGCATGCATTCATAAATGACAGCAGTTCGTGTCTTACCTTTCCATCCACCAGTTGATCAATCTTGGGGAGCGGAAGGTTGTCCTTCGGACAGGCCTTGTTGAGGTCCAAGAAATCAATACAGGTTCTCTATGTTCCATTAGACTTCTTGACTGGGACTGGGTTCGACACCCATTCAAGGTAGGTGGCATCTAGAATGAAGTCTTTAGCCATCAATTTATCCAATTCTTCTCTTAATGCCTTGGACCATTTTCGGGCCCAAGATGTGCCTTTTTTGCTTAACTGGGGTGAATTTGGGATCAATATTAAGAGCGTGGCAGGCAATGTCAGGTGATACCCTACACATATCGAAGTGTGTCCAAGTAAGTACGTCCAAATTGGAATAAAGGAATTTTTTTAGTTCTGACCGCATCTTGTTTCCAAGCTGCGACCCAATTTTTAGGACCCGTGTTGGGTCATCCATACAAATTGGGACATATATCATCAATTCAACCGATGCTGGCCGATCCTCCGTTGAGCTCTTCTTTCTAACGTCCAAAGCCTTGTCAAATCGGCTATGGTCCCCAAGCCAGGGGCGGTTCTGTAGTTGCTATTTGGAAGGCTCACGGATGTGGAGGGTTTTCCCCACATCCTTTCCTTTTTCCTTTCTTCCTGACTTATGCAATTCTACAATGTAGTATTTCTGGACGACGCTTTGGTCTCCTTTTACAATTCCTACTCTGCATTCCATAGGGAACTTCATTGTAAGGCGAATTGGGCCAGTGCTATTCTAAAGTCAGCTAATGCGAGCCGTCCTAAGAAGCCGTTTTATGCAGACATTTCATCCACGATCACAAAGGTCTGATGAGGGTGACCCTTCGCTCACCCTCTTTGAGCTCCACGGGTAGGTCAATTGTTCCCACCGGCTGCTTGGGTTCACCAGTAAAACCCTGTATCGTTGTTTGGAAAGCGGACACACTTTTCAAGCCAATCTTCATTTAACTGAACGTGCATTTAAAGAGAATGTTAACGAAGTTGCCACTGTCAACCAACACCAACCGAACTACAGCGTGCTTAATTCCTACCATCACCACCACCGGATCAGGAGGTTGAGCTTCGACCCCTTTGGTATCTCGATTCCGAAACCCAATGTCGTCATTCAAGACCTTCTACATCTTAACTGGAGTCTTGTCTTCCATGGCCAAACATGATTCCTTCGGAGCATGCTTTAGCGAACTTGCATATCGCTCCATTTTCTCCCAGTTTCTTAGGGCGGGATACGACCCCCTTGATATTGTTCCGATGATGAGTCTCTAGTAAGTTCGCTTTGACCCTTCTTCGTTGGTTCCTGCTTGATTCCTTCTTTCTCTTGGGTGTTGAGGAGTTGCAGATGGTCTGGGTTTTATGGTTGTCTTACGTACTACTGGATTTTGTTATTTTGGATCAGTTCCTCAATGAGATTCTTTAGGTGGTAGCACTCATTCGTATTGTGGCCATATGTCTCATGGAAGTGACAGAACTTCCCCGAGTGCTTCTGCTACTCGATGGCCTCCTTTCTAGGTGGCCTTTTGCATTCCTCGGTCCCTTGAAATGCGAGGAAAATATTTTTTGGTGTGTCGCTCAAGGAAGTGTAGCCTTTGGGCTTAAACCCTTTGAGCTTTTTATTGCTACCATTACCATTCTTCTTATTAGATTTTTGACCTTTTCTCCTCGAATTCTCATCTTTTCCAGTGGTTTCTTCAGCAGTTCGCGAAGTGTGCGCATTTTAATTCATTACTACATCGCTTTGCCCGGCATTTTCCAGCTACACACTAGTGAACTTCCCTTCCAATTCTTGCGCTTCCTCCAACCTTAAGTACTTGCTTGCTTTGCAATTGAAATCTTTCCTGGTGGTAGGTTGCTTCATTTTAATCCACTTTCCGAATTCAGTTTTTGAGTGAATGGCACAAAATAATGCCATGAAAACCATGTCTTCGTTAAGGTTTCCTACTTCCTTCACCGTGGTGCTAAACCTGTTCATGAAAGACTTCAGTGATTTGTTTTGCCCTTAGAAAAACCGGGACATGACATCTTTTGGCTGCGCGATATGGAGTCTGAACTGATCAAGGAACCTTGTCGCTAGTTGGTCAAAAGTAGAGATAGATCTTGGTGGAAGCCTAATAAACCACATTGACACAACCCCTTCGAGAAAGATAGGGAAGCATCTGCATCAAACAGCTTCAGAGGCATTCACTCCATCCATATACCAACTATATTTGTACAAGTGAGGCTTCGGATCCTTCGTTTCGTCATAAGATGGAATAGTTGGCATTGTGAACTTTTTGGATATCTCTTGTTCAGGATTTCATCGATGAAGGAAGTCCTACTTAGCGCAGATCCCCACTCATCATCTCTTCTTCTCTACTTTCCCCCATTAATCATTTAACCATGTCCGCTATGCATGCCTCTAATGTCCGTTAGTCCTGAGGACGACGGTCAATCACTGCACGAAGTGTTTGACTTTTCAAATGGTCTTGGTGAGTGGGTTGAGGCCTAGGCTCTCCTTTCTTCGAGAGAGCCACTCCTACAGGGTCCTGCTGGCTTGCGATTGGTCTCATTGGAGTAGTTTGGGTATTCCTTGCATTATCAAATGCATTGGCGTCTTCTTCCAGTTTGTCATCTGGCTCTCCGCCCTCTGAGTCAGAAAGATCCATAACTATGTCTGTTATCCCTTTTTTTTGGTCAAAACTGGAATATCAACAAATTGGTAAGGAATGTTGGATGTCGGGGTTAAGCTCCGATCAGTACGAAATTGATTGGAGATGATGATGAGGATTAGGAGAGGCTATGTTTCAAATTTCAGGTTAATCAGAGTTCGTATGAAGGAGATATGATCGATGCAAGGTAGGAGGGACATACTATTCGAACTCCACATGGCTCATTCGGCATTCTCAAATATGAAGGCTCATTCGGCATTCCCAACACAAGGGATCATTCGACATTCTCAGTATAACATCCATTCGGTAGTACCGAGACCGAACCAAAGTACCACCGATCCAAACCCTCTCCAAGCAAGGCCGGTCCAAAGCATAGCCGAACCAGACCTCACCACTCCACTACCTGCCGAATCAAACCCAAAGTGCCACTGCCGAACCGAATCCTCTACCCTCCACTGCCGAACTAACCTACCTCCAATCACCACCGAACCAGCCTCTACCGAACCATGCTACTACCGGTCCAGCTCCATCTCTACGCTACTACCGGTCCAACATTCCACCGAACCAAACTCATTCCCTACCTACCACCGGTCCAAACAACATACCACTCACCGCCGAACCAAGGTGCTGCCGAACCAGCACTGCCAGGCCAGATTGCTTCAGCCCAGGCCCACCAACAGCTATATACATCCGAGACCCCTTCCCCCAGCCTCACTCTATAAATAGAGGGGCAGGGGTACAACAATGGGGGAGAAGTTTGAGAGCTCAAGCCTGGAAGGAACTTTCAAACAACTTTGATATACTTGTATTCAAAGCTTTGTATTGTAATCGGATCGGAAAAGGAGAATAACATATAAAGTGGATGTAGGCACATTCTGGCCGAACCACTATAAATCTGCGTGTCTTTTACAGTTTAGTCCCTGCTTTTTACATATTTACATAAATCACCCAAATCACTACAAACAACATAAAATCAACTAAATCATACGACTTGGAGGTGTTTGCCCATTTTTTGTGCAAATATTTTTGGGATATTTGCTGAGATCTGTGATTTGTGTTTGAATATTGCTGAGTTGTATTCATACACTGGTGCTTTCACGGTATTTGGGGTTTGTGGCCAATTTTGGCGCAAACATTTTGGTGCTTTCACTAAGAGCAACCAGCACCCGCTACATCGGATAGAAGTTTGGATTTGGAAGACAATGACTAGGAAAAATAGTAGAAGGCTAAGGACTGAGAGAAGCCAACATGGAGGAAGTCAACAAGCATCCTCCGGAGGTGAGGAAGTACCAGCTTCGATCTACATAACCCGGGATGAAATGGAAGCCATAACAAATTCACTGCAAGAGAGGTTGTTGAAGAGTCAACAGGAGATGATGTAGACTTTCTTGGAGCAAATGAGAGCTGCAGGGACCCAGAACTTAGGAGCAGCTACAGCAGCCGTGGATGCAGGACAAGGAGCTAGGGTTATGGAACCCAATGGAGGACAGGATGTAGACCAGAGGGCTTGATGAGGATTGAGAATTTTCTAAAATCTTAGATAAATTTTCTCTTCCATTGTTAAAGTTAGAAACATTTTTAATGATGTTATCTAATCTAGCTGGAAGACTATTATTTTCTAACTCAACTTGTCTAATCTTAGTTTTTAACTCATGATTTTCAGAAACAATTATATCATTCTTTGTCTTTTGAGTTTCAATTTCTTGACTTAAAAGTAATAATTGAGTTTCCGAATTTGAATGAGATTCTTGAACCTTTTCAAGTTCTTCTTCTAAAATTTTCTTTTCATCTTTTAACATATCCCTTTCAAATTCAGCTTTGTTTTGATTTTCACGAGTTTCTTTGAGTTTCTTTTTAAGAGTTTTTATTGTGTTTAAAAGTTCAGTGTTTACTTCAATTAAATCATCGAAAGTTAAATTACATACATCAGATTCTTGAGCCATGAAGCATACATTTGCTTGTTCATTGTCGCTATTATTTTCACTTTCGGATGAAGATGAATCCGAATCATCCCACGTTAGAGAGAATGCCTTATTTTTGAATTTCTCTCTCTTGTGTTTGTTGTTGAGAGCTTTTTGATTCTCCTTCTTTTTCTCTGGGCAATCCTTATGCATGTGACCTTTCTTGTGACAGTTGAAACATTCTATATTTGAGGATGTAGGTTTGTTCAAGAAATTCTTATTGAATCCGTTTTTATTTCCTTTTCTATATCTTAAGAATTTCTTGATATTTTTGGCTATAAATGCTAAATCCTCATCTTCAGACTCTGATTCTTCCTTTTCTGCATGAAAAGCTACATTCTTTCTTTCTTGAGCTTGATCTTTCTTAGCTTGCATATTTACTTCATAGGACATAAGATTTCCAATCAATTCTTCTGGTTTCATTGTAGATAGATCGTTTGCTTCCTCGATTGCTAGTACTTTTCTCTCCCATTAATCAGTGAGTGAATTTAGAACTTTAGACACAATGTCAAAATCCGTGTATTTTTCTCCTAGTCCGATTAAAGCACGATGAATGTCTTGAAATCTCGAGTACATGTCATTGATGGATTCATTTTGTCACATTCTAAAGTTTTGGAATTGATTCTTTAGCATGGATATTTTGTTTGTTTAACCTTGTTTGCGCCTTCATGTATGACTTTAAGTGTTTCCCATATCTGATATGCAGTAGTACATATGCTAACATGGTTGAATTTGTTTCTATCCAAGGCGTAAAATAGCTTATTCATAGCTTTGGCATTTGCACTAGCTTCATTTTTTTGAATCTGTGTCCATGTAGGATAATCGGTTGTGGGTACAACGAACTCTGCTTGAGTAGCATTCCAAGCTTCGAAACTTGTTGCTTACATATAAATCCTCATCCTTGTAGCCCAATAGTTATAGTTTAGTCCATTGAATAGAGGCGGTCTTTGGGTAGATTGTCCTTCCGCAAATGTAGAACTATAGGTAGATGTTGTGCTAGTACTTGTGTTATTTTCCATGTTATCAATATGTCTAATAACGGTGTTATGGTTATAGGATAGCCTTGCTCTGATACCAATTGAAAGAGGCTATGCGGTAGGATCGTGTAATATGGAATAACGGAATAGTCTAGGTAGATAAAGTAAGTAAATGCAAGGAGACACCAGGATTTTATACTGGTTCGGACCTCTAGTCCTACGTCCAGTCCCTAAGCTTCACTTAGGAATTTCATTAACTAACACCCTCACTTAACCCGGAGGAATAGGTTTACAACTTACCCGAACAACCGAACGGGATTTCTTGCCTCAACTACCGAAGAGGACTTCAACTCAATTACTAAAAAACAATATTCGACTTGTTGTGTTCTTATCAACACTAATGAGTCTAATGTAGTACAATATTCCTATAATCTTATCCTCGAGAGTATGCAATGTGTTTGTGAAGATTTAGGAAATGTGAATTGCTATGAATCAAAAGAATGTTGAAAACAAAGCAGTGATTCAAGCAATAGATTTGTGAGTGCTTTGAGAATTTCTAGATAATATGTTCAAGAAGATAGTAAGATTAAAGCAAGAGAATTCGGTGAATTGAAGATGTTAGAATTATGTATTTATACTTGTAAAAGAGGTGCATCTGTTGGCTAAGGTTGCAGACAAGAGATGCTTCCATTTCCATTGGTGAATGGTTGCAACTCTTGGGAGGAAGAAGGTGTCCATTCATAGAAAATTCGCAGGTTCAAATTCAGTCAACTGAACAGAGAAATCAGTCAACTGAAAATATGAAGTAAAATTTTCAGGAACAAATTCAGTCGACTGAGCAGGGTGTTTCAGTCGACTGAAACTGTACATGTTTGTATATGTGTAACAGGTTCAGTCGACTGGTCATCCCTGTTCAGTCGACTGAACTATTAAGCTGTGCACAGTGAATGTGTATTAAGAAATAAAAATTTATAATATGTGTTCTAATGTTTGTGCAAACCTCTTGAGGATAGATTTTAACAATAAATCTAAACTAAGACCTATATAAAAATCATACTTATGTTTATTCTTGGTCTTCATCATTCTTTCTTTAGCTTTGCACATATCTCTTCCTTTTTGTTGAAGCACATTGTCATTGATCAAAATCTTAGCGTATCAAAATTCTCCCCCTTTTTGATTGATGATACTCATGTGTGTAGAGATTATTTTCTCCCCCTGAGTATATGCACTTTCTTTTCGTAATTGCTCCCATCTCCTTTGCCAATGATATAACCTTTCGAATTATCTCCGAAGGCAACCGAGCCACCATCAAAGTATGTGCTGTTTGTAAGCATATCTTTGTCTCCGGTCATGTGTTTTGAGCAACCACTATCTAATATCCATTTCTTCTTTTTAAGTGGGACCTAAAAATAAATACAAAATTATTGGTACCCACCTTTTAATAGGGTCCTAAAAAGTTAGAGCTTAGGAAGCCAAACCCAATTTGGTTTAGTATCCTTTTTATAAATATAGTTTTTATATTATGAACACTATCCATAAATGTTTTAATATATTTATTCCTAACTAAAATATTGTTAGTCTTTGAAACCCAAATTTTGACTATCTTGGTTTCTACTTTTGTTTTAATTGATTCTCTTAGTAACATTTGTTGTTTTGAATCAATACTCCTCTTAAAATTTGTATTTTTCTTTTTAGGAATTTTTGACTCCTTTTTATATCCTAATCCATGTTTATTTGATGAGGATTTAGAATTTTCTAAAATCTTAGATAAATTTTCTCTTCCATTGTTAAAGTTAGAAACATTTTTAGTGATGTTATCTAATCTAGCTTGAAGACTATTATTTTCTAACTCAACTTGTCTAATCTTAGTTTTTAACTCATGATTTTCAGAAACAATTATATCATTCTTTGTCTTTTGAGTTTCAATTTCTTGACTTAAAAGTGATAATTGAGTTTCCGAATTTGAATGAGATTCTTGAACCTTTTCAAGTTCTTCTTCTAAAATTTTCTTTTCATCTTTTAACATATCCCTTTCAAATTCAGCTTTGTTTTGATTTTCATGAGTTTCTTTGAGTTTCTTTTTAAGAGTTTTTATTGTGTTCAAAAGTTCAGTGTTTACTTCAATTAATTCATCGAAAGTTAAATTACTTACATCAGATTCTTGAGCCATGAAGCATACATTTGCTTGTTCATTGTCGCTATTATTTTCACTTTCGGATGAAGATGAATCCGAATCATCCCACGTTAGAGAGAATGCCTTTTTTTGAATTTCTCTCTCTTGTGTTTGTTGTTGAGAGCTTTTTGATTCTCCTTCTTTTTCTCTGGGCAATCCTTATGCGTGTGACCTTTCTTGTGACAGTTGAAACATTCTATATTTGAGGATGTAGGTTTGTTCAAGAAATTCTTATTGAATCCGTTTTTATTTCCTTTTCTATATCTTAAGAATTTCTTGATATTTTTGGCTATAAATGCTAAATCCTCATCTTCAGACTCTGATTCTTCCTTTTCTGCATGAAAAGCTACATTCTTTCTTTCTTGAGCTTGATCTTTCTTAGCTTGCATATTTACTTCATAGGACATAAGATTTCCAATCAATTCTTCTGGTTTCATTGTAGATAGATCGTTTGCTTCCTCGATTGCTAGTACTTTTCTCTCCCATTCATCAGTGAGTGAATTTAGAACTTTAGACACAATGTCAAAATCCGTGTATTTTTCTCCTAGTCCGATTAAAGCACGATGAATGTCTTGAAATCTCGAGTACATGTCATTGATGGATTCATTTTGTCACATTCTAAAGTTTTGGAATTGATTCTTTAGCATGGATATTTTGTTTGTTTAACCTTGTTTGCGCCTTCATGTATGACTTTAAGTGTTTCCCATATCTGATATGCAGTAGTACATATGCTAACATGGTTGAATTCGTTTCTATCCAAGGCGCAAAATAGCTTATTCATAGCTTTGGCATTTGCACTAGCTTCATTTTTTTGAATCTGTGTCCATGTAGGATAATCGGTTGTGGGTACAACGAACTCTGCTTGAGTAGCATTCCAAGCTTCGAAACTTGTTGCTTACATATAAATCCTCATCCTTGTAGCCCAATAGTTATAGTTTAGTCCATTGAATAGAGGCGGTCTTTGGGTAGATTGTCCTTCCGCAAATGTAGAACTATAGGCAGATGTTGTGCTAGTACTTGCGTTATTTTCCATGTTATCAATATGTCTAATAACGGTGTTATGGTTATAGGACAGCCTTGCTCTGATACCAATTGAAAGAGGCTATGCGGTAGGATCGTGTAATATGGAATAACGGAACAGTCTAGGTAGATAAAGTAAGTAAATGCAAGGAGACACCAGGATTTTATACTGGTTCGGACCTCTAGTCCTACGTCCAGTCCCTAAGCTTCACTTAGGAATTTCACTAACTAACACCCTCACTTAACCCGGAGGAATAGGTTTACAACTTACCCGAACAACCGAACGGGATTTCTTGCCTCAACTACCGAAGAGGACTTCAACTCAATTACTAAAAAACAATATTCGACTTGTTGTGTTCTTATCAACACTAATGAGTCTAATGTAGTACAATATTCCTATAATCTTATCCTCGAGAGTATGCAATGTGTTTGTGAAGATTTAGGAAATGTAAATTGCTATGAATCAAAAGAATGTTGAAAACAAAGCAGTGATTCAAGCAATAGATTTGTGAGTGCTTTGAGAATTTCTAGATAATATGTTCAAGAAGATAGTAAGATTAAAGCAAGAGAATTCGGTGAATTGAAGATGTTAGAATTATGTATTTATACTTGTAAAAGAGGTGCATCTGTTGGCTAAGGTTGCAGACAAGAGATGCTTCCATTTCCATTGGTGAATGGTTGCAACTCTTGGGAGGAAGAAGGTGTCCATTCATAGAAAATTCGCAGGTTCAAATTTAGTCGACTGAACAGAGAATTCAGTCAACTGAAAATATGAAGTAAAATTTTCAGGAACAAATTCAATCGACTGAGCAGGGTGTTTCAGTCGACTGAAACTGTACATATTTGTATATGTGTAACAGGTTCAGTCGACTGGTCATCCCTGTTCAGTCGACTGAACTATTAAGCTGTGCACAGTGAATGTGTATTAAGAAATGAAATTTATAATGTGTTTTAGTGTTTGTGCAAGCCTCTTGAGGATAGATTTTAACAATAAATCTAAACTAAGACCTATATAAAAATCATACTTATGTTTATTCTTGGTCTTCATCATTCTTTCTTTAGCTTTTCACATATCTCTTCCTTTTTGTTGAAGCACATTGTTATTGATCAAAATCTTAGCGTATCAACACTTTCGAAGCTCGAAAATCGACATCAATACATCCACTATATTACATGCCGAGCAATCGAGTGTCGGAAATACCAAATCGTTAGAGAAAAGAAGAAAGTGGTTGAAGAAGAAAATAGAAATAACAACATAGATATCACAATAGCAGTGGAACAATATATAATAGATAATAAAATGTCTTCATACAAAAAGAACTACAACTATTATATACATATTACATCATCAGAGTACAACACATCAATAACACAATACCGGACAGTTATAACAACTTGTCCTCACAAGTGCTGAATATACGCATAAAATACATAGTGGAATATTGTCAAGTGCATGTGATATGTCTTCATCATCCGACTCGTCTCCTTAGCTCCATAGCATCCTATCTTAAATCTGTAATACTCGGTCTGACCCAAGCATTATAATAAAACAACAACCGAATCAGTCTGGAAAACCAGCGTAAGAAAAAACACTCAATTTGAATTTATTAAAGTCCTCCTTTGAAAAACAAAGGTATCTCGTAAGATCATGCCCCATATAAACACGACAAGATTTTACCTTATGATAACCAAAACATTTAATATCAAATCATCTGATATAATAATAGTGTTTAGGTACAAATACTTATTCTAATAGCTGAAATTGTTACATTAATTAAATTTCAGCATACTAGGCTCTACAACCAAAACCGTAAAGGTACGTATTGGAGAATGGATTCCATACGAATGACTAGGCACTGGGGTACCACCTGTCACAGTACACATCTAGAAAAATGTACCGAGGACCACACGGGGATCCTCGGCAACACAAGACCGGACTACCCAAAACCTAGATAGACCGAATATGTTATCACCTTGGGTGTTCCTGCCTTTTCCGAGTCCTTTCGCGCACTGTAGTAGTAATATCGAAGGGTATCTACAAAGGTGATAAACATACCCTAATTGGGTGCGACCCACTTAGCCTTGCCGCACGTCCACTGATTTTCAATCATTCCTGGTTGATGAGGCTTGAGGCTACTATACCTTTTAATGAATTTATACTTGGAATGATCATTGTCCTCTAATGACAATTACTTATAGCATTCAACCATACAAGTCCGTTCTGGGTCTGAATGAAATCGAAGGCACTATCCCTGCTACATTCGTTTTGGGATAATCCTCCGGATTAGTAGCGATTAGCCCTTACACTTCAATACTCCATCTTTGACTCCATACTCTTGTTTTCACTTCGAAAATGTACTCATTGGATTGAAGTGGTTTTCAAATAAATTATCTGATTCCAGTCTCTTCGAAAAAACGTTCGATATTTCTAGTAAACCCAACCCCGGTTCTTTAGGAAATAAACAGCCGAAAATAAGATCGGAGGTCGCCTCCTAAACGTTAGTGGACAGATTTCCTTATAAACGACCTAGAAGAACGAAATGAATTTATACGTATTGTATAGCACCTTCGAATGGTAACTGTACCATATAATTCCCATGTTTCTGCTAGATATTCCCAAAGTTAAGTTATTGGGTCAGATTTGATAGTCAGTTATTTAACTATCAAATAAACAATCATTTAACCAAAGAGTTCATTTTTCGTTGAAAAACACTCAGTCTCATTTAATTTAATTTTAATAATTTAAACCTATTTATTAAAAGGTATGTACTTATCTTATCGGAGTAAGTACGTTCACTAACCATTCTTTTCAAAAATATTTTAAAACTTTTTGAAATAAATATGGAAAGCAACACGTGGTATCAACACTGGATTCACATCTCAATGATTATGTCTCTATCCCAGAGAAATCCAAAACTTAACTGCAGGCAATCTCTGCCTCCGATTTCGCCATGAAAGTATACCATTACTTTTCGAAAATTTTATTTAATAATTCTCAAAATAATGCCTATAAAATTCCTATATAAATTTTTCAAGTTTAATTTAGGCAAATTCTCTTCTATAAAAGTTATTATATAAAATAATATTGATATTGAATAAATTTTCTTTTAAAATAATTATACATTAATTCTTAAATAATAATTAACTTAATATCAACTCATTATAACTAACTTAACTAATAATTAAATATATTTTAAACAATTCAGAATAATTAATTAACTTTGAAACAATAATTAATTCAGATTTATTACTTAGATTCTAGTCGATTTATAAGACTTGTTTATAAAACTTAAAATTCATTTTGACAAATTAAAATTATTTAACTAACTAATTTTATAGAATATTTTTATGCTAATTTTTTTTTAAAATTTCCTAGTTTCATAACTAAAAATCCTCCTTTTACAAACAACTCAACTTCTCGATAAAATATATTATCAAATTTCAAAATAACCCGTCTAACATTTATAAATCTCCATCGATTTATCACCAATTTATTTACGTCCCAATTCCCTAAATCCCATTTTCACATTTACAAAAGTAAAATCTATTATTCCTTTTTAGACCGATTTACCCATCTCAATATATATTCTCTCCATGAATTTATAACTTCAATTTATTCAATGATAATCACTCCACTTATTTATGAACATTGTTTATAAACCTCACATTCTCCAATTCCACTTTATAGTGGTTTCTCATCACTTACATCCATTATAAATTGATTTCTATATTAAATTCGATTTATTAATCAATTTCTTCCATTTACAAATTAACTCTTTTATTAACCCAAATAAATTCCCAAAACAATCAAATCTCAATTTTACTCCCATTCTGTAATTTACAATCTTATTAAGGATCTAATATAACCAATTTTATAATTATTTCAAAATTTCCTTTTTATTCTTCTAATATATTTTGAATCTCGACTTTTAAAATCCTTTTATATTTAACAAGTACCACTTAAGAATTATTATTAAAAATCCTTTATACGTATTATTTTAAAATTTTCTATTTACAATATTCCGAAATAATTGAGTACAAATTTTAAAGTCAAATTATTTATTTTATCCAAATAAATTTCTTTTAATTTATCTGAAATACTATATAAATACTTCACTTTCGAAATCCCTTTTTAATTTCCTTTTCAATATGTATATATATTTATGGTATTTCAAAATTCCAAAATTCTAGGTCAATGTAGCATCCAAACAATTCAAATTACACTATAATCTATCACAGATTATTCAACAGATCATATATCACTATATATGAAAATTAAATTCAACATTTTTGAGGAATCCAGTTAGATCCCTCCAACCAGTTTTTCTGCATCCACAGATGTTAATACAACATAAGAATACCAGTCCCACTTTGAAGGGGATATCGCGGTATATAGGGTCATCCTCTATTATGCGGGGCGCATAAGGTCTCATCCGATCCAATAGGCTGGGAAATATCAATCCAACTACTAATATATATACTACTGTATATAAAATCACATTTAACGAATAATAATAATTGTCAATACCACCGATCAATCAATAATTAATTTTAACTACTCAAATTAAAATTAATAGTCCAAAAAGAGTGAGATTTACTCACACTTATTCCCGTTATCGCCTTCATTTTTTATTTTCGACTATATTCGAATATGGAATTTAGTTAAAAATTTTAGAAGCTTAAAATTCACCCAAACCAACTTCATGTCGTAGAATACATTATTACGATCGCAACGCAAAAAATTACATTCCAATCCACCTAACATTTTCGAGTTATGACACTTATAAGCATTTGAATTTAATAAACAATATATATATATATATATATATATATATATATATGACTTAACCATTTATAAAACCCAGCCCACTCACGAGATAACACCGGCCCACTTGCTCTTCTTCTTCCCAGATCGCTGCTTCTCCCATCATTTTTTTAAATGGAACCGAAGTACGACGTGCACGGTGCACGACCATCCACCCCACCATCCACCGACCTGAAGCCACCAACTGATTCCTCTGCTCCTCCTCTCTCCATTTCCACTACCTCGCCTCCTTCGGTCATACGAAGCAAAAGATGACATTTCGACTGTACATGACCAAGATTATCACGCGCCTCTATACTAGATCGCGACCCACCAGATTTTGGACGCCGATGTCTTCTTCCCTTGCGAACTCGACTACGCCATCAAAATCCCACATCGACCTCAAAATCAAAGCTAATCTTCAACCCTAGCTTTTCACCAACATAAATTTTGAACCACCCAAAACAAGGCCGTACCCCCACAAGGCATATACCAGGTTGTAGAGAATCGAGAAACTTGAATTTAGAAATTTGTTTCACCATTTTTAAGCGTGTATTTTATGAGTTATAAATTTAAGAACATTGATTTTTTTCCTTTTACTGTTAATGAATTGTTTGGCCGTGTGTTTTAAAAGAGGTGGTGTAACATCCCGAAAATTATGAATTTAAATTTTAGTAATATATTTGAACTTTTTGAAATAAAAAATTGAAAAGTTATAAAGAAATAAAATATGAACAAAATTTGGTGTTTTTAGTTAAAACTTTTAATAAGAATAAAACAAATATTGTAATTAAATCACATAAGTTACTAAATGTTAATAGCTAAAACAACTTTTCCTATATTTAGCAAAATAACTAAATCAAGTTGCTGTAAACAATATGAAGACATAAGAAAATGCAAGAGAGTAAAACATTCAAACAAAATAATACTTATATAAATCAAATCAGATAAGTCTAAGAAACTAAAACAAAACATAATATGCTGAAATTAGCAAAGTAACTACAAACCAGTAAACTAAAACATGTAAGCAAAAGAAAATAAAATAAAATAAAACAAACTCTTACATTTAGCAAAATAAACAAAACAACACATATATATATATATATATATATAAAATAAAAATAAAAAAACAAAACATTAGCTAAAAAAAAAATAAGAAGACCAGACAGTATGCTGTAATATACCTGTACACAGGATAGAAGCATCACAAAAACATGCTTACATTAAATGCAAGCCTCTACAAAGCAACATACTTACATTTAATGCTTTTACTTCCAGCATAGGTTTATTCTGTACTTGTTTTAATAAGCCTCAGTACACAATCTGTTATATATACACATCAACCTACCTTTTTATTTCGTTCAACAAATTTCTGCAAACCTGGAAAAGAAAAATAGAAATTAAAAAGGAAAGAAGATCATCACTTTATATATTACAAGTTGAAAGGCAAAATTACTGAAAGAAGAAAAGAGAAGAAGAATCAAAACTGCAGTTAAAAAGAAACAAAAGTATTCTCTGTTTCTATATTGTTCAGGTGAGTAAACTTATATTTATTTGAAATATAAATACTTAATCCATGAATTTGTGTTTTGTTGTATATAAACAAAAATTATTGTTCTGCATATTGTTCTGTGTTACTGGAAAACACATGTGAGCTCTGTTCTTTAATATTCATATCTCAGAGCTAGTTAATTAGAAAAAAAAATCAAATGAACTTCATTTAACATTTTTAACTTAGGATACTTAAAACAAAATAGGTTGTGTATACTTGATTCACAGTTTAAATTTTTGTTTTAAGCTTGAAATAAAAACTTTTGACTCTATAACATGAATATTACAGTAAAAACAAGATTTTAAGGTAAATTCAAGCATTTTAAATCATTGAATTGATGTTATAATTTGAACGAACATATGAAAATAGGATTTTCAAAACAGTAATGATGATTTTTAATTCAATAATTTGAGGGCAGTTCGAATTTGAACAAAAACAGTACTTTGATGAATTTCTGAAAATTTAAGAAACATTGGATGTTGAATTTTCGTTCGAAGCTAGTTTGGAACTTAATAACGTTGGGAAAAATGTAAATTAATTTTTTCATTGCGTGAATTGGGAGTTCGAGATCGAATTAGGGTTTTAGTTCCATTTTTTTTGAGTTCCGTAAAATCTTAATGGCGCCCCCTTAAGTTGATCGAGTTCGAAGATTTTGAGGGGAATAATGGCATGAGGTGTGGACGTGATGGTGACGAAGTTTGAGCTGCTCCGATGGTTGGAGCAACGAGGGCGAAGCGAATTTGTTGGTGAGGATAGGTTCGAGTTTCGAGCTGGAAGCTCGATTTCGTTGTGGGGACGTTGACATTGAATTGATCATCGTTTTCGAATAGGGGAATGAAGCGCGATTTGTTGATGGTCACGATGGCCATCGGAGAGGTCGCGAACCACCGTGCACGTGCACGGTGGTGGTGATGTGCCAGTGGAGAAAAAAAAATAACAGGAAGAAGAAGAGGGACTCGCGAATGAAACAGGGAAGACTCCGGGTTTATTTTGAAGTTGCCTGAGTTTCTCTCGTATAGTTCGAGTCCTTAAAATTTAAGCTATCTGGTTTTAAAACTTGAAAGTTAAAAGAAAAAAAAAAGAATGAAACAGGGAAGATGGATACGCGAACGAACAGAGAGAGACTCGGGGAAGAAATGAAAAGGGTCGAGTGTTTACTCGAGTGAACTGAAGATTTGCTCGGTTTGATTTCCGAAACCTGCAAACTAATAATGGTGTGTAAATTGGTTAAAGAAGTTTAAGTGGTAATTGATGTATGACAATTAAATCAAGTTTCATTACAAGTTAATGAAATAAGTAAAAACTTAACAAAGTTTTTCTGGATCTAATTTATATTTTAATCAAGTAATTAATATAAAACTAGTGTTGGAATTTAAATTAACATTTAAGTTCTCAAATTTGTAATAAATTGATTTCAAAAGTTTAAGAGAGATTTCTTTGTAAATATAAATTAGTGAATAATTTATATTTATTGATTATGAAAAAAAAAAATTTAACTATGAACTAATAGTTAATAAATTAAGTAATTTCGTTAAGAGTTAAGGATTAATCATTGATTAACTAAGAAATTAAGAAACCAATGAATGAATAATTAAGTTTTATTAGGGTATTAATTAATGGTTATGAAAAGTAATTAAGAATGATTTGTAATTAAATTGATTAATAAACAATTAAGTATTTAATTAAATTTGTAATTAAGAATTTGTTAATTTTGAAACAGTTAATCGAGTTAATTAAGATTTAATTTATTTATCCAAATTTTTATCATTGATTTAAAAATAATTATTTGGTAAATTTATTAAATCCCATTCACTTGGATTGGTAAATAATTAACTATTGCTATACACTAGATTGATATTTCTGTTGTGACTGTGATACTGTGTGATGCACTGTGACTATGATTTGTTCTATATTGATGTGAAAACTTGTTGCCGTAAAACGACATTTAAAACTTCGATGCGACAGGGAATCAGATTTCAGTTTGTTATCCGAAACCCACATCGACTCTGTGAATATTTGTGAATGACATCCACATGTTTTAAAATTTGACACTCACTATTTGAATTAGCCGGGAAAGGACCTTTGTGTCATATAACCCATTTCGACTATGTGATTCGACGTTATGGATAGCAATTGAAGACCGGTGTTGAAGACCGGGTATTTGCGAGAGCGATAGGATGATCTGTCGATTGACTCTGCACCGAGTTGCTCCGGTATAGAGTTCTCCATATGCGATGGGGAATCCGATCAGGATTGTGGATATCCGGATTACAAGGACTTCTTTGGAAGTGCCTTCGGTTCTGTTCGAGCCCGGAACAGACTTGTATGGATAGTATGTCTGACATTACAAATTGAGATATAAAGCCGATTTCTTTCAAATATATTTCTGTTGGTGGCGGAGAATTTATTCTTTTAGCTTAACACCCTTCTCTGAGACGTACGAGCTCAGAGGTTATATAGTTGAAGGTTATCAGCAATATATTCCCAATTTGGTAATGTGACATGCTGAGTGTTGCTGCGAAATGATCATTGTGTTGATCATTTGTGATAGGATCATTTATTGATCGTCTATCTTGGTGATCATTTCTATGATCATTTGTTGACCCAAAGCACGGCTTTTGTATAAAGTGTGTTTTTGTGGACGTGACTTCGTCGGACCTCACACCCCGAAATGGTCGAAACAGGAAAGATGCAGCAAGGTTATTGGGGGTAGCACCCCTTAGGGTATGTACATTTCCTTCTGGATAGAAGTGGTATCATGGTATGGAGCCCAGATACTTAACTTATGTTGATATCGCAGATATATATATATATGATTTTGTGATTTGTTGCTGGGGCCCCGGTTAAAGGTTGGTTGCAACCGGGAGATGGCATACTCGTGTCAGTAGTTACCCAGTTAGGGGTAACCCGACCTTGTGTTGGCAGAGATCCGGTTTGGTTCTCGGGGACGTCCTTCCAGAGGCGTTCTCATGTGGCAATGGGAAGTTCCTTGGCCTGACCATTTGTTGGAAATCCAATAAAACAATACGAAACCCTGTACGGTTTTAGTTGTAGAACCTGCCATGCAGCGTGGCGGTAACCTGCCACAAAACATGGTAGCTATAGTAGGCATACGATAATGGTCGTATGTTGGCTAAGATTAATATTTTATTTTCGAAATGATTTACTTCACTATGCACTAGAAATAATATCAAAGAATTCTTTTCTCGTACCAAGCATATTTAACTATCATAAGAAGAAATCTCCTCCAATTCTGCGTTTGCATTGTGTGTGTGGCGGGAGGTCTTATGGTAGTTCCATTTTTTAAAAGCATTCCGAAAATTCTTTTATAAATCTTGTTTTATTTAATACAACTGTTTTGTTTACTCATACCAGTCCCATGACTGATCCGGAGTTTATTGTTTTCTTTCCTAAACTCTGGGTGCCCATTATTTCCACACGGGTAGCCTAGTAGCAGGTTTCTATATTTTTGGAGTAGCAGTATTTTGGAGCTCTTATCTTGGATATATCTTAGGAGCTTTTGGAGATTACAGGTGTTTAGCTCTTGGGAGTTCGTTAGCACCTCTTTCATTTGAGGATTTTTGGATATATGTTCACTGTTGTATTATCATGATGTTGTATTTGGAGTTGTAGTGTATGTATTATATACTCTGTTGCAGTATGGATATTATGTTGATGTTGTAACAGTGATGTTATTTATGATATTGGTTCTGTTCCGCTGTTTTATCTTCATCTAATTGTTGTTATAAGCTCCGGCGATGCGAATTTGATGTCGTTTATTGGACATCGGGTTTGGGTCGTCACAGGTGGAAAGAATATTTTACATGCCAAGTAGGTAGTTGTAGGGTTGCTTGGAATTGAAAGAAAAACAGCTGATGGAAATATGGTCAAGTTAACAATATAAGTTTATAATTTAAATTTTCAAATCGTCTCGATTTTTGCAAATCAAAATCTCAAACTCTTATTATAGCGTACCGATAGGCATTTATAACGTTATATCTTCCGAACGCAATGGAAAAGGTTACGAGTCCTAATTCGATTGTATGGAGAAGATAGCTTTCTGGACCCAATTATTATATTGAATTTTCGATATAAATTTCAGTGTGTTTATATCCCATACGACCAAACGATAACTCCAAACGTTACGAAATTTAAAATCCAATAATAAACACTATTACGGATCCAATAGAACTGGTTTCATAGAATTTCGAGACTATGCCCCGGATGGCTATTTATATATGTTAATTTAAACAATATATTTTTAAAATTGAAAAAATCACTTTAAAATAATTTGAAAAGTTTTATTATCTTCATTACTATTAATATAAATTTTATAAGCCTTTAAATTATTTTTATCAAGCTTACAACTCAAGATTCAATATTTTAACCAATTTTCAATTATTAAATTGTTCAACAAATCATTATATTTGAAATTGAAGTTAAAAAAATTTAACTTCTTAAATATTTAAAAATAATTAAATACACCAATTTTAAATAACCAAAATTCTTGGTCGTTATAGCAGGCTTGGTTGGCAGCTGGTTGGTTTGAATATAATGATTTTGGTGTGGACACATAATTAAATATGTTAAATTATTATTACAAATGCATGTTAGCTGTAAAATATGATAACTTGCTTATAGGTGAAGGTGATCCATTTGACACATGAATGTTTGTGTTTGTACTCATAGGGACGAGTATAACTTTGTAGTATAATTTGTCTATAGCTTTGGTAGTGTATGAAAATATGTATATTAAAACCGATAGAATTAAATTACATTATTTAAATTAATAACGTTGTTAAATTAATTTTAATTATTGGGTGCTATTTATTTGCCAAATAAACACCGTTCTGTTTAAGTAAATTGAATAGGAAAATTTAGACACCTGTTTAGCAGAATGAAACACTGTTCCGCAAATTAAATTAATTAGACATTTAACTAGCATAATAAATCTCTGTTCTGCTAATTATAGATGACATCTAATTATATATCGTTAATTAATGTGCCAATTTGAATAAGTGATGTGTTAACTAGTGGAGGTTAATTGTTACATAGATGTTGATTATGTAAATGCCACTTATTAACTTTGAAAATAAATTGAATTATATGGTAGCTTATTTAAGTACCATTGTGATTTCTAAGCCTCTTTCTAAATTTGGAAAGCTGTGGATTTAAATCAACTTTAATTTTGAACAATCATAAATGTTTTTTATAATTGTTATTTTAGTTAAGTGTTTTATATGATGACTTATTTTATTAACAATGTTTTAAAGATAAGTGTTGCTTTGAAAGATAATCATTATATTTAAAAGTTAATTATTATTTTAAATTTAACTATAATATACTAAAGTTATTTATATTATCAATTTACAGTTAATTATTTTTAATTAAAGGTTAATTATTTCGTAATTAAAAGTTAGCAATTTTATTTTAAAGGTTATCTATTATATTATTAATATTTTAAAGTTTAATTTTTTTTGGAAATGGTACATAGATACAACATGTCACTGGGATAACAGAACACACATCACATGTAAATATATGTTCGAATCACGCTACATAAGTTTCAAACTTTTGACCTCTCACGCCAAAGTCGAATCACTTAACCACTAATACAACGGTGCTTGTCTTAAAGTTTAATTTATTAATATAATAATACATTTTAAAGTTTATTTATTTATGATTATAGTAATATTTTTTAAAAGATAATAAATTACTATTTTAATATATTTTCAAAGTTAATTTATTTTTATATCAATAATGGTTTAAAGTTAAGTCATTAATATATTAATATTGTTTCAAAAGTTAATTCGTTTATATATTAATATTGTTTTAAAGATAATTTATTATATTTATATTTTTGGAGTTAATTAGTTATTATATTACTAAAAGTATTTAAGGTTATATTTTTATGATCTTAAGATTTTTATTCATTATAATTAAATAATTAATTTTCTGTAAAAGGAATTATTTTAAATGAAATATTTTAAAAGGGTTTTATCTACTAAATAGCATTTATCTAAACGTTTACAAATTGGAAAGGGATTTTGGAATTTGGAGAAGAATTTTTGTTTTAAAATGTAGGAAGTTATAAAAGAAGTTTATAAATTGAAAAGAGATCTTGAAATTTGAAAAGATTTTTATAAATGATTTTGGATATTTATAAAAAAAATTATAAATGGATTTTAGGGATCTAAAGCGGGGATGTTTTATAAATGGGGTTTTATGATTTATAAAAAGCATTTTATAAATAGATTAGAGATTAATGAAGAAACTTTATAAATAGATTTGGAAATTATAAAGGAGATGTATATTTATAAAATACAATAGATTTATGGAAAGGATTTTGTTTGAGGTTATCCATACTTAGTTTAGACAACATATGAGTTTGATCATTTTAATATGATTTTGAAATAGAAAATCTTTCTAATTGTTTGTGGATATACTTATACCATTTTCTAAGTGTGTGAAAAGGTTTCAAAGTTTTCAAAGGAATTGTTTGTGAATATACTTATCTCGGTAAGGTAAATATATAAATATTGTTATATATTTTTTGGAACTAGAATTAATGAAAGATTAATTTTAAGAGGCTTATTGGTTTTCATGGGAAATGTAATCTCTGATTTGAATGTTTATCTATTTGATAGTTAAATAACTGACTATCAAATCATGGCCTAAATATGTAATCCTTCTTAAGTTTGGTGGTATAGAAATATTACCTAATTAACACCGAAGAATTTTAACTCTGGAAATATCTAGGAGAAACACGGGAAGTATATGTTACATTTACCGTCGGTGGTACTATACTGTACGTATAAACTCATTTTGTTCTTCTAGGACAAATGATGAGGGGATCCATCCATTTAAACAGTTAGGGGGTGATCCGCGCTCTTATGCATTATTTGGTTAATTCCTAAAGTGCGGTATTGAGCATTTTGGAAAGTTAACAATTAGTTTTTGGAGTGCTTAGTAAGCGGGGAAGTGTACTCATAAGAGATGACTCGTACAATAACCACTCCAAAAATCATATGGAGGATTTTTGTGCTATATTAAGATGTTGGAATCCATATTTCATTCCGAGACCCGTTGTGGAGTGGGAACCCATGTGTGATTTCAAAATCTGTTTGGATGTTGGAATGCATGTGTGGTTTTGTAATCCGTTGGGGTATAGAAATCCACATTGGGTTCGATGATCTGTTCAGGTGTCGGTGATTGAGCTATAATGCCAGATAGCCTCACCAATGGTAATGACTAAAACCAAAGATAGGATGCATGGCCAAGGGTTTAGCTAACTCTTAAGGGTGCGGTCATCTCCTTCCTAGAGTTACCTACATTTGTTGTGCATGCATGGAACGATGCATTCGGCTTGAGTGTTTTTGAAGCTAGCATGTATATCTTATTGTACATTACTCGGGATGTATTGTTGCTTCGAAAGGATAATTCTGATCCTTGTGCTGTAGGACAGTCCTCGAAGTACTGCGGGAACCTTCGTAGAATCCTACAAATTAGCAAGCGCGCCTTATCGATTTCTAATTATATACCTAGTATTGTGGTGATGTACACTCACAAGCATCACAACTACTTGATTATTATTATTTTTACACCTAGACATTATTATAATATCACTAGATTTTCTAATATAAATATTTTGATTATCCTAAGGTAAAACTCGTCCATGTTTATGTGCGGCGTGGTCTTACGAGATATCTTTGATTTAAAGGATTTTACAAAGTATAATAAATAACATTCCTTGTGATTTAAGTTTCTCACGCTAGTTTGGTAAAACTGACTCGGGCATTATATTCCTATAATGATCGGGTCAGCCCGAGCATATTTTCCCGATTTAGCTGGATGCTTTGGAGTTTTTAGGGGACGAGCTAGATTCTCCAAGACGTATTTGTGTATCTTATATTCTTCTTCCGTTTTTTGTTCTTAATTTCTATATATATTTATCAAAAATTGTAAGGACAGGTTGCTATAACCATAAAAGGCTGATGATAGGTTAGTGTACTCTGATTTGTGTTATGTATGTATAATAACGATGATTTCTTTCTTTAAAGATATTGTGTATATTATACATTTTTTTCATCATAATGTGAGATTCTTTTCTACCTTTTATTTCTTTCGCCCCAACAATCTTTTTTTTGGGACATGGATATTAGGCACGTGAATACTGTGAATGTATTATTGTCGATTTTATGGGTCGAAAAGGCCGATCGTTATTGTTGGTATCATAGATTAGGTTGAGCGAACACCTACACCTTAATGGGATTAAACTCGACAGGGTTAGTAATGCTCTAGAATGAGTAGCTCATTAGAGATGGGATGAGTAATTATCCTAGAATAAGTTTGAGTATATGTATATATAAGAGTGCATATTTATTATTTTCATAAAAATATTTTATATTGTGTAGTTCGATCTGTTATGTTTGGATTTTGGGCTCTGCTTGAGGCATCTAGCCAGTGTTGATAAAGATTCCAAAACACTTGAACAAGGCCAAACCGACACAATATTGTTTTAAATCGATAAATGAAACAATTTTACCTATGAGTATATTTTATATATGAAGAAAATTTTCGAAAAAAAAATATAGTTATTTTTGATATGTTTTGTTGTTAGGGAATGATAATATTTCCTTACTATCATTTAGAATTTGATTAGTCATGCTCGCCTAGTTATAAACATTGAATATTTTTTGTTGGTCTATCTAAAACGTTCTTTTTTAAAACCAGGGTTAGGTAAATAGAAATTTTTAGAACATTGAAATGAACACTTTGCGAATTAAGTTTCTCAATTTGATTATAAGGCGTTCGTTGTTAATGTTAAGTTAAAAATTGATTTCTAATAAAAGTGATTTATTAAAAGAAAGCTAGAATATGTCTGAATAAATACTTGAGAAATGATTTATATAAGGAGCTGATTTTATAAAAATTAATTTATAAAAATGTGTTTTGTAAATAAAAGAAATTTAAGAACTTAAATTTCGATGATTTTGACATATTTTGTTTTTCAATTGGGAAAAATATATAATAGTTACTTTAAATGTATTTTTAAGTATAAATACTTTGAAAAGGAAATTTTATAGAATGATGTGTTTTCTTTGGTTTGGTTGGGGGAATGAGACCTGATTTATTTTGTGATAATCAGAATAATCTTCTAAGTAATGATCGAATGTTTGCCTAGGCAAATGTTTTAGTGCACTTAGCAAATTATTCTCTTTATTATTTTACAGTTGGGACGAGTTTGAATCCAAACGAATCCATTATAAATTGAAATTAGATATTTCGTTGAAATCATGTAGCTAGAAATATAGATAAGATATTGTTTCTATTATTCAGCAGTTTAACCCGGCTATATTGAACTACTTACAAAGTTAGATTCGACTGCCATTAAGATCGATGACTTCAAAGTGATGATTGTGCGGCCCAGAAGTCAAGTACAGATGGTGACATAGAGTCAAGGTTGCATGGACTTGATAGGTATGCAAGGTAGAAGGGATCGGCATAAATTAGCTCCAACAATAGGGATCAACATGCTTCAATGTGTGGGAATATTCCTATAGAAAACTATTAGTATCTTAAGATCCACAAGTTTAATGCATATGAAATTTTATGGGATGGACAAGGGGACCCTAGGGGACACACCTCAAGGAGATGAAGATGGAGGGATCGGTATACATCCCTTTGAAGGGATGGGCAGAAATTAGCTAGTAAACAATGTTGAAACAAAGATCAAGCAATAACTCAAGTTCTACTTATTCAATTGGCATGAAATTTAGAGGCTAAGTTTATTTTAGCATGAGGAAGCTACTAGAGAAATTGCAACTTAAAATTCCACCAAAGTAGTGATCGGTACCATCCCCCTTCTTTGGAAATAGATCCTTGCGATCCCTCTTGTGGGTCCATATGGTTCTGGAGGTCCTTCTGCTAAATTTTCAGGAAGATATTTGGCCATCTTCGTCTATAAATACAAGCTTGGTTGTTCATTTTGGGGACCTTTACGCTACTAATTTATTTGTATTCTTTTGTAACTAAGGATTTTCATCCAATCCCTATTGCACTTAGATTGTAAGGTGATTAATAAAGAAATCTATTCAAAGTGGACGTAGGCAAACAATGTCGAACCACTATAAATCATTGTGTGATGTTATTCTTTCAATTTACTGTTGTTTATTCGTTATTATTCCCTATTTCCATTTTATATTCTTCATTTATTTCTCTTTAAAACTTCAATTGGATGTTTATGCTAATTTTTGGTACAAACATTTTGGTGCTTTCACCGGGAACCTTGATTCTACACTTATTTGGATCCTTTTATTGCGCTGAATTGCATAAATTTGCTGAAGGAGATCCATGGTTATTTTAAGGAAGTTTGCTCGTTCTATTCAGATTTGAGAAAATCTAAGCAAATATATCAACAACGGTGAGGAACACTAGATCTATTTCTCAGAACGTAGAAGGAATGAGAATACTAGCATCCAGTAGGGAGGCCCACATAGTCAACCAACGGATGTGAATACCGACCTAGTTATAGTCCGAAATCCAGTCGATTCCATTACAAGAGTTGAATTTCAGAATCTGATGAGAGAGCTAGTGGATAGTCGTTGATAATTAAATCAGTAGACTTAAACCAATATCAACCTAATGAACTAACTCAATCAGTAATAGTGAGGAAAACCTTAGAAGGACCCTACGCCTTACTCGACATCCGAGAGTTCTAATTCACCGAACGAGTATCACATGCATAGGCATTGCAAAATAGATGAATATTGCATAGAAATTTCAGCTCGTCAATAGGAAGACCATCGTGGTCTACTAGGACTAATCGATGTCGATCCCTCCATAGGGATCGGTACAGATCCCTCCTCCAAAGGAGGGAACTTATCTAAGCACAATGGGATTCAAGCTGGAGCTGCTATGGCTGATTTGGATGATGGAGTTCGGTTAAATGTTGACCAAATGCTTCCCTCGAATGACGATGAAATGAATTTATGAAATATACATCGGGAAGATGTTGAACCAAGAAGGCTTGGAATCGCTCGTAGACATCAACTGAATTATTCACATGAGGTGGAACACGACCACCTCTTGGCACCAACTATCCAGACGTCGGACTTGTCGGCTATGGTTAGATAGTTGGTGAGAGTGAGCCAAAGCTTGACCAATGATGACTGGAAAGTCTCGAGAAGTCATAACCCATTCGCTGATAATGTCCTATATATAGAGTATCCAAGGAGGTTCAACATGTCTTTGATGCCTGCCTATGGGGAAACATCGACCCCAAGCAGCACATCATTAGATATGAATGGTGGATGGATTCTGCACGAGCAGATGATGCAACCAAGTGTGGATGTTTTCCCATAACTCTCTCTGGAATAGCAACAATGTGGTTTACAAGGTTACACCTACAATCGATCTCTAGATTTGTGATTTGGTAACAAGGTTTATGGAGCAGTTCCGTATGCATGCAACTTGCCTCAAAGATGTAATGTCCCTGTCCAGCATGATCTAGGCTCCGAGAGAATTGTTGAAATATTATTTGAAAACATTCCATATAGCTCTTACAGAAATCAGTAATCTGAATGACCATGCAATATTTATGGCCGTAACAAGAGGTATTGATCCAGAGGCTGATTTTGGCGATTGTTAGTTGGAAAGCCACCCGCAACTTTGGAGCACTTTTACTCAAAGGTGGCTCGGTGTTTGAGTAAGGAGGAAGCCAAATACTCCAGGAAAAAGAATGTGTCGGGACCAAGTGGAGAGGGAGTACAGAGAAATATTGCAGTAAAGCTGTCTGATGATAGCTTTGGAAAAGTTCAAGTGAATGTCCAGAAAAAATCGAATCAACAAAAGAAAGATGGAGATAGGAACAGAGAACGAAAGAGGGATTCTAGAAGAGAAAAGCCTAGGATTTCGATGTACGATACTTACATGCCACTGAATACGTCTCTAGAGAAAATCTATTTGTTTACCTACAATACCTTGTAGTATAGGAAGCTACCTCCAAAAGAATCGAAGGAGAAGCAAAAAAAAACCGAAAAATATTGTTGGTTTCACAAATGCTATGGGCATAACACAAATGAATGCAGTCATCTTTAGGATATTACCAAAAATCTAATTCGAGAAAGAAAGCTACAACAGTTTGTAAAAACCCCACAGGCTGGCGGGCAGAGGACATCCGACCCTAACCGAGGATAAGCATCGCATAGGGCTGAGGAGCCTACACAGAATAGGGGAAGATTGGTTATCAATACAATAGTCAAAGGACCACATTCGGCTGATAAGAGTTGGCATGAGATGGAGCGCTATGCTACCGCAATTAAGCAAGTGAATTTTGAAAGTTGTTCGAGTACGGAAGATGGATCTCCAACAAAATAGCAATGCATAAGGGTAGATGATATTGTATTTAGAAACAGATATGTAGACAATGTGGAAGCTCGAACGATCGACCCAATGATCATTTCGACCATGATCGGCCTTGCTTTTGCGAAATGGATATTGGTTGACTATGGGAGTTCTGTAAATATAATTTTCAAAAAGGCTTATAATCAGATGGGGATGGAATCCAAGGGCTTGAAATCGTTTAAATCTCGCATTCATGGCTTTAATGGTGCTGCAACTGAAATTGTTGGCTATGTTGAATTATCTCTGGAGTTGGGAGAAGGTAACCAAAGGAGAGTGCGGATTCTACCTTTTGTTGTTTTGGATGTTGACTCTCCATACAATGCTTTTCTTGGCTGAATGGCCCTAGCTGAGTTCCGAATAGCTCTTGCTCTATGGTGTTTGACTTTGCAGTTCCTAACCGATATGGTGTTGGAGTTGCTCACGGTGATCAAGCGACCGGACATGCCTATTATGTAGCTGAGTTGAGGGATGCTCAATGGAAGGAGAAAGGTAAGGGTGTGGACAAGTCAGTCTGCATCCAAGCCACTAAAAATTGATAACTAACGCCCGAGCCTTGGATCGGGCACCACAGTCGGTTCTATAGAGATATAGATCCAGGAGATGACGAGGAGGACCCCAAAGAGACCAAGGCTGCACTGACCGAGCTAACGATTGACATCACAGTCAACCACGATGACCCATCATGGGTCCTAAAGATCGAATCACAGTTCAGCCCCCTGATGATGAAAGAACTTGCGAGATTTCTCCAAGAAAATCTCAACGTGTTCACTTGGGCTCACTCTGATTTGTGTGAGATCTCACCTATCATTGCGAGCCATGCATTGAATATCGACTCGAGGCATGTCCCGGTGAAACAAAAAAGACGTGGAATGGATCTGGAGAGATCAGCCACTCTTAAAGAGGAGCTGGATAAACTCAAAGACAATGGGTTTATTCGCCACGCCCTCTTCCATAAGTGGACATCTAATCTTGTACTTGTGGGGAAGTTGAATGAGAAATAAAGGACATACATTAATTACTCGGACTTAAATGTGGCATTCCCTAAAGACAGCTTTCCCCTTCCAGTCGACCAGTTGGTAGAATCGATCAACTGGTAGGCTCAACCGCGGGACATGAATTTCTATCTTTCATGGACGCGTACTCAGGATATAACTAAATACTGATGCACATTCCTGATCAAGAGCACACCAGTTTCATTATCGATATTATATTATATTGCTATATGGTGATGCCATTTGGTCTAAAAAATAGGAGCGATCTACTTATGCCTAGTCAACATAATGTTTAAAGATCAAACCAAAAAAATGATGGAGGTATATGTAAATGATATGCTCATGTAGTCACGACGGTCAAGTGACTACATTAGAGACCTAGAAAAAAATGTTCGACACCATCCGATATTACAAAATGTAGATTAATCCTTTAAAGTGTTATTTTCGCATTGAATCGGGAAAGTTCTTGGGTTTCATCGTTAATGCCAGCAAAATCGAAGCTAGTCCCCAGAAGATCCAAGCTATTCGCAATATCCTAGCGCCGAAGACTATCAAACAAGTACAGATCCTGAATATGAAGGTTGCTGCCTTAAGTTGATTTATTTCCAGAGCTACCGACAAATGCATTCCATTCTTTGACTTGATTGGAAGATGAAAAAGGAATTTTGAATGGACATAAGATTGTAGAAACATATTTCAAGCTTTGGTGAATCATTTAGAGAGGCCTCTTACCTTATCAAATCCAGTGGATCACGCAGATTTATATATCTACTTAGCCGTATTGGTACACGCTATAAGTGCCACGTTGCTTTGCGAAGAGAATCGAATCTAAAGACCGGTCAATTACACTAGCAAGCGATTGACAAGGGATAAATGGAACTACTCGAAGATAGAGAAACTGGCATACCACTTTCTGATTGCAACATCACAAAAGCTCCACCCTTACTTCCAAGCACACCCTATCAATATTTACACTAACCAGCCGTTACGACAGGTCCTATAATGACCTGAGACGTTTGGAAGGTTACTCAAGTCGAATGTTGAGCTTAGCCAATTAGACATTACTTATCTTCCTTGGAGGGCTATCCAAGGTCAGGCATTGGTAGATTTTATAGCATAATTTACTGCACAGGATGGTTTCTCAAAGATCAGTGAAACCCCTACCGTATGTGGAAGTTATATATGGATGGAGCATCCAATGATCATTGTTCTTGAGTTGGAATTGCGCTTGTAACTCCTGAAGATCGGTCAATTTGCTACGCTTTAAAGCTTAGTTTCCTTGCAACAAACAACCAAGCTAGGTATAAAGCTCTGATTGCTAGATTTAAATTCGCCAAAGAACTAGCGATAAAGTCTTTGGAAATCTTTTATGACTCACAATTGGTAGTATGCCAAGTTAGGGGAGATTACCAAGCTAAAGGACAATGACTTGCTCCATATCTTACTCAAGCCCAAGAGTTGTAGACTGACTTGAGACTATGACATTACACATATTCCTTGGGATCAAGACAGAGAGGATGATTCATTGTGATGTTTGCTAGCACTGAGGATGCACAACAGATGGGCTTGGTTCTAGTCGAAGTATTAAATGCTTCAAGCATAAACATGATGGAAATCGACCCGGTACTAGGGATGGAGCCTAAGGAGGAGTCATGGATGACTCTGATTAAAGACTATTTTTTATAGAGAGTTCTCCTAAGCAAAGTAATGAAAAGTGACAAGTCCTTCGTAAAGATTCCAATATATTATGTAGGAAGAAATTATATATAGAAAGGGTTTTTCCAATCCCCTGCTCCGGTGTATCGCTCATTATGAAATAAAACGAGTCCTAAATGAAGTTCATAAAGGATAATGTGGTGATTACAATAGGGGGCAAACTCTAGCAAAGAAAATACTCCGTTACGAGTATTATTAGCCAACCGTCAATCAAGATACTACTGATTATGTAAGGTGATGATACAAGTGCGAGATATATGCAAAAGTTCCAAGAGCTCCACTAACAGTAATTATACAAATGGTTAGTCCATGGCCGTTTTCCATATGGGGCATAGATATTATTGTTTCCTTACCTATCTCTATAGGTGGTGTGAAGTATGCCATTGTCGCAGTTGATTGCTTCATCATATGGGCCGAAGCGGAACCATTAGATATAATCATGTTTTGAAATCGACGATCTCATCCTGAAACGGTTTTTCCAGCCCTGTCACAAACGATTCCTACATGGGAAGGACAATACGTCATTGAACAGAGGCTTGGAGAGGGAACTTTAAAGCTAGCTACTGTTGATGGCATCACACTCCCAATGGCATAGAATAGCGAGAATTATGATGCTATTTCACATAGTTTATTTCTTTTCCATTTAGTTGTATTTAATTTCTATATTTTGCTTTAGCATTTTGTTTTCCAAATATGTAATAAGACAAATTATGTCATTTCTCTCCGTTTTGCAAATAATGTTTTGAATTTCCTTAATACCTGTGTTTTTTGTAGTAGTACATATTAGTTACTATACTTGACTAACTAGTATGACATGTCCGAGTAGGTTCCCAAAGTTTGGAGCAAGCCAGTACATAAGTTCATGATTGAACTAAACGACATGAGAATGGTCCAACCATTCGTTTGACGATCCATGTCCACAACCCGATGAATGGAGTACGTAACGAGGAATGAATGAGACTCGACAATCCGATAATCAAATTAATCCCACCCAGCGATGGAACATTCATGAATCAAAAGCGATCATGATACGACCGATCGCTTGCTAAGTCAAACCCCCGGATGTTGGGGCAAATCAATCAATTAAGAAAAGTATGATCCGACTATTTTCCAAACTAACCCCAAAGTGCGGATTGGAGTATAAACACAAGCTGGGAGTAGTGCGACCACCTGCTAACTAACTCTTATCCCCAAAGTGTAGATATAAAGTTCAACCATCCACTGTTCCATAAACTCCGGCCTAAAACCGACAATAGGAGTATAAACTCGCTAAGGATGGAGTTCGACCATCCACGATCTAACTGTGCTAACCCAAAACTAAAGGCATAATTATAATCACTCAAACCTCTGAATCCGACAGCGCAGCAGCAGGGCACGCGTCTTATGTTTGGTTCGACTCAGGGCCACAACCACGTGGAGGCCTTGGGATATGATTAATGGATTGTTATTCGAATCAACGAGTAACAAATTACATGTATATTAAATGGAAAGTAATAACTCAACTACTTAAGTAACAACTCACATGAGAGTTTAACAGGAAATATAAAAAAATTATTCGCATAATAAGCTTCAAAATTGTGATACAAGTTTATTCGAAAAAATGGGGCTGGTCCCGTACAATCATGGCCAGCATAAAGGAAAACAACTATACAAGTTATATACAAACAGAGCTAGAGTGATGGCTATTTCTTTTAACTTCTCTTCTTTTTGGATTTTTCGGGAGTGGCACCACCCAAGCTTCCACCTGTCCATTTCCTCGATCCTTTACCGTCTTTGGGGAAAGTGTTACTGGCATTTTAACCCGGCTATATTGAACTAATTGCATAAGTTAGATTTGACTACCATCAAGCCGATGACTCCAAAGTGATGATTGCAGGGCTCATAAGTCAATTACAGATGATAATATGGAATCAAGGTTGAATGGACTTGATAGGTATGCAAGGTAGAATGTTCAAAGCATGAAATTTGGTTCAACACATAGGAGTGATGAACATAAATTAGCTCCAACAATAGGGATCAGTATGTTTCAAGGTGTGAGAGAATTACTATAGAAAACAATTAATATCTTAAGATCCACAAGTCCAATGCATATGAAATTTTGTGAGCAAGACATGAGGACCCTAAGGAGCCTACCACAGCAGTCGTACCTCAAGGAGATGAAGTTGGAGGGGTTGGTATACTTCCCTTGGAAGGGATCGGTAGAAATCAGCAAGCAAACCATATTGAAACAAAGATCATGCAATAACTCAAGTTCTACTGATCCAATTGACATGAAATTTGGAGGCTAAGTATATTTTAGCCTGAGGAAGCTACCATAGGAAGGGCACCCCATAATTCCTCTAAAGTAAGGATCTGATCCCTCTTCTTTGGGAATTGGGCCATGCGATCTCTCTTTTGGGTCATATGGTTCCAGAGGTCCTTCTGCCGAATTTTTAGGGAGATATTTGGCCATCTTCGTCTATAAATATAGGCTTGGTTGTTCATTTTAGGGACAATTACACTGCTGATTGCTTTATATTCTTTTGTAACTAAGGATTTTCATTCGATCCCTATTGTACTCAAATAATAAAGCGATTAATGAAGCAATCTATTCAAAATGGACATAGGCAAACAACGTTGAACCACTATAAATCGTTGTGTGTATATTATTCTTTATTATCCCCTGTTTTCATTTTACATTCTTCGTTTATTTCTCTTTAAAACTTCTATTTTGTTTGTGACAATTTTTGGTGCAAACAGTTTAAAAAAGGGATTTGAAATAGAAAAGGTATTTTTAAATTGACTAGTTCGAGTGGTTTGAAAATAACTAAAAATGGGCAGTGGATGTGTCCGGATGGTAGACAATTATCTTAAGTATTACCCTTCTTGTTAAGGAAATGTATAATACTATTTGGTAGTACTAGTTCCTTGGTTTCATTTTGGGGCTACTCGGGCTATATATATTTGTTATGGATAAAATATATATAGTATCTTTTCAAAAGTTTTTTGAAATAAATATCTAGGTATTTGACACTTAAGTTTCCAAAATATAAAGGCATCTTGACTTAAAATGGATTAATTAATGAAGTTTTAATCGTGTCAAATTTATTAAGAAGGTTCAATAAACTTTGTTTTTCTAAACCGTGTCTTTTGGTTTTAACATCTAGGAAGTTAAAAATTATTTAATGTTATTGGGCCAGCTAATAAACATTTTTACCTCTGAGTGTCTAAAGAAATGTAGATTCTAGGATAGAGTTTAGATACCAACATCCTACTTTTCTTAGCTACTTACCAGATCGAATGGCTAAAGAGGTTATATTGGTCGACTCAGTTTTAAAACCCAAATTATTTTGGACCTACATCTGAATAGTTAAAAGTAATAGAATTAAAAACCTGATGTTTTGTATATACTCTTAGAATACTATACAACTTAATAAATTAAAATGATTTTATGAAAGAGTTTTAGAAATAAAGTTGTATCATTTGAAATGTTTGAACCTAAGTTGGAATTTCTATGAAATGTTTTCGTAAATAATTTTAGCATAAATAGAATTGGTATTAATGAGGACCAATAATGTAAATATATAGGTTGTATGTAGATCATTTCTCCTTGTCATATAGTTTTTGATCCAAGATTCGAGTACATGACTTGAGGTTTGTCACACCATTCCAAATAAGGATTTATCATTCGATTTTTTTCTACGACGAACATTTGGTGAGGGTTCTTAGTATGGAGTCAAAAAATTTCTATCATGCTTTATGTCTATGTAAAGAGAATGAAGGTTTCTGATCAAGAAGCCTAATTAGAATCCACACTAGAAAATCAGATAAGCAATACTAGTTCGGAAGTAAAGTTCTATATTCGAGTGAGCGATCAAATCAGATATTTGCATAGGACGATCTATGTGCATCGTATGAACTAATGAGTAGTGTTAAGTAGATTTCTGGGTCAAGGTTTTGGTAAATTTTAAAGACAAAATTCTTTTAAGGATGGAGAGTGTAACGACTCGGAATTTTATCACTTTGATTTTTGAAATATTTAATTAGTTTTAAATATTCAATTTGGGGTTTTTATAATAAAACCTATGTTTAAAATAATAGTTTGATTTTTAATGACGTATTTTTAATTTAATTTATATAATTTTTTCATAATTTTTAATTTGAAAAAATTTTAATTTTCGTTTGACGTATTTTATGTCGAATGTTGTCATTTTAGAAAATTTAACAGGATTTGTTAACCAATGTGTTTTATTTTTGTTTTATGATCGGGTCACATTATTATGCACGATCGTATTTGTTTTTGTCGTTCGCTGCTTGTATGTAGACGCGATATTGTGGCTTAAGGTACCGTAATCTATTCGAAAATATCACACATAATTACATAACACAACCCACTTTCCTACAAACTAATACTTCAATGTCCATTGGAATAAACAGTGCAGCCAACTTCTTGTTCCCTATTCACCCTACCTACCTACTACCATTTGTCCCCTTGTCTCTTGCTTGTACCATATGGCTATTGGCATATTTGTGCACCCAAGAACGTCAAACTTCTCCATTTTGTTAATCTTTTGCTCTTTCATTTTTTGAACTCCTGAAACTAAGAAAAGAACCCATTCTCCCTCATTCAAAAATTAAGAGCTCATAAACCACACATAATTAGCTTAAAGCACCAACACGGAAGTGGTTCGTAATGTCATCTAGTATTTTAAAAATTGGTTGCTCGAGATTTCATCCACAATCGAGCATGATATCCCAATTTTTTTTGTAAACGGGAAAGTTTGGTTCAAATGTTCAAAAATTATTATCTCACGATCTGCTCCAATTTGGAAAGTGGCATTGGCGCAGTTGGAGTCAGGGCAGAGCGTACTATTTTTGGTTTGAGTTTACCGGTAATTAGAGATGGTCGTTGATAGATGTCGAAAGCCAGGGCTAAAGTTTTTCGGATTTAGCGACCGCGATAGCTCGAAAAAAGGTGGGTGTTTGGTTCATAGAGGAGAGGGGAACCTTGCGGCTAAATTTGGAGGGGTCCAATGATGGGTGGGTGATCGTGATTTAGAGGAAGGGTAGTAGTAGGCGATTGGGTTCATTTGGTCGGAAATGGCAAGGGGGTGGCGTAGGCCATGGCTTGGTTGCAATGGTGGAGCTTGCTATGGAGAACGTGATGGTGGGGTCAGATCATCGATTTGGTGGACCGAGTGCTTGTGCGTGTGCTTGTGTGCACATGTGTGCACGAGATGGGGAAAAGCAAGTGTTCGAACTTGGAATGGGGATAGAGAAGGAAGCATTATAGCATGTCGGCTTGATTGGTAGATTGACAGGGTTGGACCGTGTAACGAACCACCTTTCTGTACAGTTTAAGCTGTCAATAAACCATACATGACCCACCCAAATTGAACGGAAAGGTGAATAGTTCAGGGAAAGAATGAAGGAAGAAGACAAGACGAACTAACAATACAGAATCTTACAGCATGACGGGTAGATTTATAATAAACACAAAATCTTTACAGAAATAAATCATCTTTATTATGCATACATAACAAAAATTAAAGTACACTAACTTATCCTTAGCCATGGACAGTTATTACAACTTGTCCTTACAGTTTGATAAATACAACAAACATACATCAAGAACAATAACCAGCGAAATAATATAAGATACATGAATACGTCTTGGAGAGTCCACCTCGTCTCCTGAAAGCTCCAAAGTATCCAGCTAAATCTGGAAAATATGCTCGAGCTGACCCAAGCATTATAGGAAACAATGTCTGGGTCAGTCTGGTAAAACCAGCATGAGAAACACAATTAAATGGATTTTTAATGTTTAAATAAACCTTTCTAATAAAGTTATTTCATAAGACCACGCTGCATATAAAGATGGACGGGTTTTTACCTTACGATAACCAAAACATTTATATCAGAAAATCCAGTGATATTATAATAATGTCTAAGGGTGAAATTAACAACAATCAAGTAGTTGTAATGCTCGTGAGTGTACATCACAACAATACTAGGTATATATAGTCAAAAACCGACAAGGTACGTTCACCAATTGTGTGGGATTTCCATAGAGGTGTCTTCAGTACTTCGAGAAATGGTCCTCCTACATAAGGATCAGAGAAATCCTTTCGAAACAACATATATCCATAGTGATGTACCATAGGAAAAACCAGCTGGTCTCGCTAAGACCGAGTGCACCACCCCATGCATTCATGACAACTGTATGTAACATCTCAGTGGAGCCGATTACACCCTACGGGTTTGCCAACCCTACTGTCCATGCCTCCTATCCCTGGTTTTAGTCATTACTGCTGATGAGGCTACGTCCAATGTTTCAACTCATGCACCGCAATCAAAATAGATCATGGAATCTCACATGGATTCCAATAACCCAACATGTCTTGGAATCAGACATGGATTCTAACATCTCAATATATTACAAAACTACTCCATAAAACCGTATATGGTTTCGGAGTGGTTACGGTATTCGAGTCATCTCTTACGAGCACACTCTTCTACTTCCCTGGCGCTCCAAAAACCAATCGTCGATTTTTTAGAATGCTTAATACCCATTCTTTAGGAAATAATCAGACAAACATAATGTTTAAATGGACAGATCTCGTTATAATTTGTCCTAAAAGAACAAAACGAGTTTATACATATGGTATAGCACTACTGACGGTAACTATACCATATAATTCCCATGTTTCCCTTAGATATTTCTAGAGTTAAAATCCTTTGGTGTTAAGTAGGGAATTACTTCTCTACCACCAAATTAAGAAGGATTACGTATTTAGGCCAAGGTTTGATAATCTTTTGTTTAACTATCAAATAAACAAACATTCAAAACAGAGATTACATTTCCTACGGAAATCATTAAGTCTCTTAGATTAATTTTCCATTAAATTAAAATCATCTTTCAAATATTTTTCAAAATGTTCATATACTTATATCATTGGTATAAATATATTCTCAAACCATTTCTTTCAAAAATACTCGAAAGCGATTAAAAATAGATATGGAAAGCACCATCCAATATCAATCATGGATCAAAGTTTACTTAATGGTTACGTCGCTATCCCAGCGAATCCATAGTAAAATATAGGCAATCCTTGCCCATCGAATTACGCTATGAAAATCCACCATTCCTTTCTAAATCTCTTTATTTTATAAATAGCTTAAAATCTATGTATAAAGCTTTTTTTTATGGATTTCTATGTTTAATTTAGAAGGATATTTTTTTCTTTATCTCAAAACATATACAAAACATCCCTTTCCAAAACACTATACCATTTATAAACCTCTCTTTTCCCAAAATCATTCAAATCCCACTTCTTTCCAAATTCCAACCTCTTCAAGTTTTTAAATTCCTTTAAATAAATCATTCTACAACAGTTTAATATATAATTATAATAAATAAAAACTTAACAACATAATTATAACCTTAAATATTTTTAACCATGTAAAAACTAAATAACTCCAACACTATTAATATAATCTTAAATTATCCTTAAACCTCATTCAAAATGATAACTTTAGAATCTCATTAATAAGATATTAATTTAATTTTAAGCACCATTATTATGTCGATAAATTAATTTCAAACAATATTAGTATAATAATTAATTAACTTCCAAACATTATTAATTCAATAGTCAATTAACTTTGAACTAATATTAACATGATAATTAATTAACCTATAAATATAGTTAAGTAACTTAAATTAATATAATTAAATAACTTAAATTAATATAATTAAATAAATTAAATTAAAAATTAAAGTATAGTTAAATCACTTTATATAAATAATTAAACTAAAACACATTTGAAAGACGCTATGAGGTAGGATTGTGTAATATGGAATAGTGGAATGATATAGATAAATAACGATAATATGTAAAGTAGACACCAAGACTTTATACTGGTTCGGACCTCTAGTCCTACGTCCCGTCCCTAAGCTTCACTTAGGAATTTCACTAACTAACACCCTCACTTCACCTGGAGGAATAGGTTTACAACTTACCCGAACAACCGAACGGGATTTCTTGCCTCAACTACCGAAGAGGACTTCAACTCAAATACTAAAAAACAATATTCGACTTGTTGTGTTCTTATCAACACTAATGAGTCTAATGTAGTACAATATTCCTATAATCTTATCCTCGAGAGTATGCAATGTGTTTGTGAAGATTTAGGAAATGTGAATTGCTATGAATCAAAAGAATGTTATAAACAAAATCAGTGATTCAAGCAATAGATTGGTGATTGCTTTGAGAATATCTAGAGAATATGAACAAGAGAATAGTAAGATTAAAGCAAGAGAATTCGGTGAACTAAATGATGTTAGAATCATGTATATATACTTGTAGAAGAGGTGCATTTGTTGTCAAAGGTCGCAAACAAGAGATGCTTCCATTTCCATTGATGAATGGTTGCAACTCTTGGGAGGAAGAAGGTGTCTTTTCAGAGAAAATTCGTAGGTTCAAATTCAGTCGACCGAGCAGGGAATTCAGTCAACTGAAAATATGAAGTAAAATTTTCGGGAACAAATTCAGTCGACTGTGCAGGAAATTCAGTCGACTGAAACTGTGCATGTTTATATATTAGTACCAGTTTCAGTCGATTGGATATTCCTGTTCAGTCGACTGAACTTATAAAATATGCACAGTGAAAGCTCAAATAAAAATGAAGTTTTATAAAATGTTTTCTAGTGTTCGTGCAAGCCTCTTGAGGATAGATTTTAACAATAAATCTAAACTAAGACCTATATAAAAAACATACTTATGTTTGTTTGGTCTTCATCGATCTTCCTTTAGCGTTGCATATATTTCTTCCTTGTTTGTTGAAGCACATTGCCATTGATCGAAATCTTCGCATATCAACATTCTCCCCCTTTTTGATTGATGACAATACTGATTTATTCTAGAGATGTATTTACATATTTTCTCCCCCTGAATGTATGCACTATCTTTCCTACAAAACAAAGTTAGTACCATAGATTTTCTCCCCCTTTGTCATCGACAAAAAGGAAGAACTAACAGTAGAAATATTTTATCAAAACAATCACTGAAGCATAGAGAATAGAATATTTGCATAACCATGGCTGAAGAAAAAGTTAAAAATGTTGCGACAAACAAGCACAAAATGGCTATTTATACAAGCCATTAGAAAGTTTTAAATAATCATCAAACCATACTTAAAATTACTCATCTCTATCCCAGTCATATGAACCTTCTCTTCCTGTTGGTTCACGTATGACGGGTCCTCCTGTTGGTGGTCTGTACGCTCTTCCTCCTTGGCCACAACTAGCTTCGCTTGCGCTGCTACTTGTGTGCTCTTCGGATGTCGTCCATGTAAATGTAGGTGTCGGACGTTTGTCGCGAGATGTCGAAGTAGTAGTGGTGCTTGAGCACGAGATTGCATCTCATAGCTTGTTGAAGAATCCTTTGATTTTGTCAAGCTTGTGATCTACCTTTTTAAGACGAGTATCAAGAATTTGTTGATTTCTTGACAATATCCCCAAAGATTGGTTGGTAGTAAAGCTTGGGTCAACAAGATGAATTTCATCATCTTGCTCGAAATGTTCTTCATGGTGAGGTTGAGGAGGTTGTTGTTGTTGTTATTGTTGTTGTTCTTGATGCCTTGCTTCCCATTCGGCGAGTGATATTATGCGAGGAGGTCAAGATGGGAGTTGCATTCGGCTTATGGTCCGGTGGTTAATTTGATGGACCATTGTATTCTCTGACTCGGGTAATGGCATATCAACATTGAGGAGAAGTCGCATAATGTATTATCCAAAATAGATAGTGCGCATTTTTCCATTATTAAAAGTGAGAAACTCATCAAGAATAAGTTGTACCCAATTGACTTGTATATTGCCAAAAAGAGCATATAGAGCTTGATAGTTATTTGGGTAGACAATTTCGTACGAGCCCGTGCGAGGAGTAATTGTTCTCATTAGGGCTTTGTGAAGGATTCTTGCCATAGGTCGAAGAGAGGTGGACTTAAAATCTCTAAAGTTGATATTATCATCCATAAATCGATGGTTTATGTTATCGCGAATATGTGGATTGAATTCTATCTCTTCTAGCTTTCTCCCGACATTTGGCGATTCTAGAATGTGTGCTATTCTATCCAAGGAAAACAAAACTTTCTTTCCACATACCATACTCCAAACACTATTGTTTGGATTTCTTGGAGTTTGGTGTCCAAGATTAAGGTTAGCATAAAATAATTTGACCATTACATGATTTATGGCATGGTCATTTCTTTTCAAATCCAAAAGAGAAGTTAAACCTGCTTGATCGGTTAACGCTTGGATGTTGTAGGTTTGCAAGCTTTGGAAATCAACGAAGGAATGCTCGAAAATTCGGGAATTCTTCATCTTATTCCATCTAGTGACAACGACTCCATCGTAAAGCCATTGCGCTATTTGAGCATCAATTGGCTCGGAGGATGAAGAAGAGGAATCTCTTGATCTCTTTGGTGCTATTTGAGTGAGATTTGAGTGGATTTTGATGAATTGGGGGCTAGGGTTTCGAAAATAATTGGGGAAGAAAACTGTTGGAAAGTAAAGAGTGAATGGATAGGTAAAAAATCGGTGGTTAAAAGGGGAAAGTTGCCTGGGAATTGGCGTTCAGTCGACTGAATACTCTGTTCAGTCGACTGAATTGAAGGCCGAAAATTTTCTGGGTTGAATTCAGTCGACTGAATTTTTGCCTGAAAGTTTCTATTAGTAATTCAGTCGACTGTGCAGATGATTCAGTCGACTGAATTGTAAAAAAATTTGCTTTCTGCCTTAAGTCCAGTCGACTGAACAGGGGGTTTCAGTCGACTGACCCATGTATTTTGTTGTTTTTTGTTAATTTTGAAGGTAAACTCTTTATTCAAGGAAATAATTACTACTACATAGATGTAATACCATGAATAGATTTCAAAACTAACTATTTCTTAGGGGATGAACTTGGATTCTTTTTTCCTTCATTCTTCATTTAATTTATATCCCATGAATTTGGACTATATTGAGAAGTCTTAGGAGACATCCAAGGATTCACAGGATCGACTGGTGTACGGTAAGATGAAGACAGATCAAGTGAACTAACGGGGCGAGGTAGGGGTTCAGCCACTTCGTTCCTTTTTGAGCCACAAAAGCGTAAACCGATTTTCTCTAGGAAGCTTAATCGTCTAGCCATAACTTTTTGTTCGAAGTATAATTCTCGTTGAAGATCTATTTGTTGTTGTTGAAAGTGATGATTTCATCAATCTTTCCTGTTGTGTCTGGAGAAATAAAGAGTCCGCGTTTCGCTTTCTTGGATTCTGGTATGTAGCCAGTACGATAATTGTTCCATTTGTAAACTGGCTCATGTGTCGGTGTTGGAGTGGGAAGTTTTGGAGATGTTGGAGTGTTATCGACTGAAGAGGTGATGTTGATCGGGGAAAGAGAGTTGTTGGATGACATTTTTATAATGAATTTTTCAAGCTTTTATTCGTGAGAATGAGTTGTGAAGAAGTAATATTTTAAAGATATATTTATAGTAGGAATTTTCTAAATATATAGTGGTTATAATTCTTTAAAGTTTTTCATCCACTTAATGATTTAATGGTTACCATAATTCGGTTAAAAATGTATGGTGTACAAATAACTGTTATTTTATAATATATTATGTAACATATTCGAAAAAATAAATTGAAAATCTCATTTTTTTTTATTCAGTCGACTGAGTATGTAGTGTTAGTCGACTGAATTGTGTAGATTTTTCTAATTTTATCTATATGATATCTTTAAAAGACATTATTCCTAACTCTCTTCGTAATTTTATGAAGGAGTTTTTTAATAGAGGTTTAGTAAATATATCGGCAATTTGACTTTCGCAGAAATATGTTCTAAATTAATTATTCCTTTTTCGATATTATCACGTAGAAAATGGTGACGAATATCTATATGTTTTGTACGAGAGTGATTAACCGGATTTTTAAATAAGTTTATTGTACTTGTATTATCACAGTATATTGTAGAATTTGTTAAATTTATATTAAAATCTTTAAGTGTTTGTTGCATGTATATAACTTGAGTGCAAGCTAAGGCAGCTGATATATACTCTGCTTCGCAGGTGGAAAGTGAGACACAATTTTGTTTCTTACTAAACCAAGATACAAGTGATTTTTCAATGAAATGGCAAGTACCACTTGTACTTTTTCTATCTATTCGAGATCCATCAAAATCTGCATCACTGAATGATACTAACTCAAATAGACACTCCTTTAGATAGAAAAGACCGAAATCTTTAGTGTTGTTAAGATATCGCATAATTCGTTTTACCGCTCTTAAATGTGATTCTTTAGGATTAGATTGAAAACGTGCACATAAACAAACACTCATCATTATGTCAGGTCTACTAGCGGTTTAGTAAAGTAAGGAACCTATCATATTTCTAAACAATTTTTGATCTACACTTTTGCCATTTTCATCTCGATCGAGATGTGTAGTGGTACTCATAGGAGTAGGTTTAGCAGAAGTGTGTTCCATGTCGAATCGTTTAATTAAATTAAGACAATATTTTTCTTGGTTTATAAAAATTCCACTTGTTAATTGTTTGATTTGAAGTCCGAGAAAATATGATAATTCTCCCATATGAGACATTTCGAACTCATTAGTCATTATATTTGAAAACTCTTTACATAAATTTTCATTTGTTGAACCAAAAATAATATCGTCTACGTATATTTGAATTATTAAAATATCTTTGGTAGTATTTTTAATAAAAAGCATTTGATCTACATTTCCAATTTTAAATCCCGAATTTTAATAAATAACTTTTAAGTCTTTCATACCAAGCACGAGGTGCTTGTTTAAGACCATATAGTGCTTTCTTTAATTTAAATACATGATCCGGATATTTTTCATATATAAATAAAGGAGGTTGTTCTACATATACATTTTCTTTAATAAAACCATTTAAAAATGCACTTTTAACATCCATTTGATAAAGCTTAAAATTGTGAAAACATGCACAGGCTAATAGTATACGTATTGCTTCAAGTCTTGCAACGGGAGCAAAGGTTTCTTCAAAATCAATACCTTCTTCTTGATTATACCCTTGTGCTACTAGTCTTGCTTTATTCCTTGTTATATTACCTTGTTCGTCTACTTTATTTTTGTAAATCCATTTTGTTCCTATTACTGATTGATTATTAGGACGGGGAACTAATTCCCAAACATCGTTACGTTCAAATTGATTTAATTCTTCTTGCATTGCAACAATCCAATAATCATCTGTTGATGCTTCTTTAGGATTTTTAGGTTCTATTGATGAAATGAAAGCTACATGACCCATTTGATTTAGTTGATTTCTTGTCCTAACTTGAGAATTTATTTCTCTTATTATATTTTGAGTTGGATGATCTCGTAATATTCTAGGAGGAGATCTTAGTTCATTATTATTATTTTCAAGGTTTGTTTCTTCTATATTTATCAATTCTTCATCATCTTTTATATTTAAATTTTTATTAAAATTTTCATCAAAGGATATATGCAAAGTTTCTTCAATTAAGTTTGTTCGTTTATTAAATACTCGATATGCTTTACTTCGTTCTGAGTATCCTACGAAAATTCCTTCGTCAGCTTTTCGATCGAATTTTCCTAGTTGATCTTTTGTATTTAAAATGAAACATTTTGATCCAAATATTTTAAAATAGGATATATTTGGCTTTTTATTATTAAATAGTTCATAAGAAGTATTTTTAGTTAATGGTCTAATTGATATTCGATTTAATACACAACATGCAGTAGCAACGGCTTCTGCCCAAAAATGTTTTGGTAGAGAACATCCATTTAATAATGTTCTTGCGCATTCTTGTAATGTTTTATTCTTTCTTTCTACAACTCCATTTTGTTGAGGAGTTCTAGGAAATGAAAAGTTATGATTCATTCCTTTCTTTTTACAAAAAGTTTCAAAAGTTTCATTTTCGAATTCGCCTCCATGATCGCTTCGAATATTTTTAATTTTCAAATATTTAGTGTTTTGAATTCTTTTGACAAATGTTTTAAAATGCTCAAAAGTGTCACTTTTATTTTTCATAAAAATAGTCCATGTATATCTTGAAAAATCATCAACTATTACAAATACGTATCGATTATGATTAATGGATTGAACCTTTGTTGGTCTAAATAAATCCATATGTAGTAATTCTAATGGTTGTAAAGTCGAAATATTTTTCTTAGATTTGAAAGATGATTTTGTTAATTTTCCTTTTTGACAATCATCACAAAGATTATTTATTTTAAAGTTTATTTTGGGTAAACCTCTTACTAATTCATTTTTAGAAAGTTTTCTAATAGTTTTAAAATTTATATGACAAAATCTTTTGTGCCATAACAAGGATCATTATCTTTGGCAAGTAAACACATACTTGTATTATGATTAATATTCATATTTAGAACATAAATATTTCTATCTCTATTTCCTTCAAATACAAGATTTTGGTTTTGATCAAAAATACTACATTTATTATCCGAGAAAGTTATTTTAAAACCTTTGTCACACAGTTGACTTATGCTAAGTAGATTATGTTTTAAATTTTCAACTAATGAAACATTTGTTATAAAAGGTAAATTTGATGTACCGCAATTGTTCACATCTCCTTTGCCAATGATATAGCTTTTGAATTGTCTCCGAAGGTAACCGAGCCACCATCAAAGTATGTGATGTTTGTAAGCATATCTTTGTCTCCGGTCATGTGTTTTGAACAACCACTGTCTAATATCCATTTCTTCTTTTTGAGTGGGACCTGAAAATAAATATGAAATTATTGGTACCCACCTTTTAATAGGGTCCTAAAAAGTTAGAGTTTAGGAAACCAAACCCAATTTGGTTTAGTATCCTTTTTATAAATATAGTTTTCATTATGATGAACATTATCCATAAATGTTTTAATATATATTAATTTCTTATTAATAAATTGTTAGTCTTTGGTACCCAAATTTTAACTATCTTGTTTTCTACTTTTTTTTAAAAGGTTTCTTTAGAAATATTTGTTATTTTGAATCAACATTCCTGTTACGTTTTATATTTTTCTTATTAGGAATTTTTGACTCTTTTTTATAACCTAAACCTTGTTTTTTGAAGAAGTTTGAGAATTTTCTAATATCTTAGATAAATTTTCTCTTCCTTTGTTAAAGTTAGAAACATTTTTAGTGATGTCATCTAATTTAGCTTAAAGACTATTATTTTCTAATTCAACATGTTTAATCTTAATTTTTAACTCGTGATTTTCAGAAACTAGTACATCATTCTTTTTCTTTTGAGTTTCAATTTCTTGACTTAAAAGTGATTATTGAGTTTCCGAATTTGAATAAGATTCTTGAACTTTTTCAAGTTCTTCTTCAAGAATTTTCTTTTCATCATTTAACATATCTCTTTCAAACTCAGCTTTGTTTTGATTTTCACGAATTTCTTTAATTTTCTTTTTAAGAATTTTTATTGTGCTTAAAAGTTCAGTGTTTACTTCAATTAAATCATCGAAAGTTAAATTACTTACCTCAGAATCTTGAGCCATGAAGCATACATTTGCCTGTTCATTGTCGCTATCACTATCATTTTCGGATGAAGATGAATCTGAATCGTCTCATGTTACAGAAAATGCCTTCTTTTTGAATTTATCCTTCTTGTTTTTGTTGTTGAAGCTTTTCTGATTTTCCTTCATTTGTTCTTGACAATCTTTTTGCGTGTGTCCTTTCTTGTGACAATTGAAGCATTCTATATTTGAGGATGAAGGTTTGTTCAAAAATTCTTTTTGAATCCATTTTTGTTTCCTTTTCTATACTTTAAGAATTTCTTGAACTTTTTGGCTATAAATGCTAGATCCTCATCTTCAGACTCTGATTCTTCTTTTTCCGCATGAAAAACAACATTCTTTCTTTCTTATGCTTGATCTTTCTTAGCTTGCATATTTACTTCATACGACATAAGATTTCCAATCAATTCTTCTGGTTTCATTGTAGATAGATCATTTGCTTCCTCGATTGCTAGTACTTTTCTCTCACATTCATCAGTGAGTGAATTTAGAACTTTAGACACAATGTCAAAGTCCGTGTATCTTTCTCCTAGTCCGATTAGAGCATGATGAATGTCTTGAAATCTTGAGTACATGTCATTGATGGATTCATTTTGTCGCATTCTAAAGTTTTGGGATTGATTCTTCAGCATGGATATCTTTGTTTGTTTAACCTTGTTTGTGCCTTCATGTATGACTTTAAGTGTTTCCCATATCTGATATGCAGTAGTACATATGCTAACACGGTTGAATTCATTTCTATCCAGGGCGCAAAATAGCATATTCATAGCTTTGGCATTTGCACTAGCTTTATTCTTTTGAGTTTGTGTCCATGTAGGATAATCGGTTGTGGGTAAAACAAACTCTGCTTAAGTAGCATTCCAGGCTTTGAAACTTGTTGCTTGCATATAAATCCTCATCCTTGTAGGCCAATAGTTGTAGTTTAGTCCATTGAATAGGGGGGTCTTTGGGTAGATTGTCCTTCCGCAAATGTAGAACTATAGGCAGATGTTGTGCTTGTACTAGCGTTATTTTCCATATTATCAATATGTCTAATAACGGTGTTATGGTTATAGGACGGCCTTGCTCTGATACCAATCGAAAGACGCTATGAGGTAGGATCGTGTAATATGGAATAGTGGAATGATATAGATAAATAACGATAATAAGTAAAGTAGACACCAAGACTTTATACTGGTTCGGACCTCTAGTCCTACGTCCAGTCCCTAAGCTTCACTTAGGAATTTCACTAACTAACACCCTCACTTCACCCGGAGGAATAGGTTTACAACTTACCCGAACAACCGAACGGAATTTCTTGCCTCAACTACCGAAGAGGACTTCAACTCAAATACTAAAAAACAATATTCGACTTGTTGTGTTCTTATCAACACTAACGAGTCTAATGTAGTACAATATTCCTATAATCTTATCCTCGAGAGTATGCAATGTGTTTGTGAAGATTTAGAAAATGTGAATTGCTATGAATCAAAAGAATGTTATAAACAAAAACAGTGATTCAAGCAATAGATTGGTGATTGCTTTGAGAATATCTAGAGAAATGAACAAGAGAATAGTAAGATTAAAGCAAGAGAATTCGGTGAATTAAATGATGTTTGAATCATGTATGTATACTTGTAGAAGAGGTGCATTTGTTGTCAAAGGTTGCAAACAAGAGATGCTTCCATTTCCATTGATGAATGGTTGCAACTCTTGGAAGGAAGAAGGTGTCTTTTCAGAGAAAATTCGCAGGTTCAAATTCAGTCGACCGAGCAGGGAATTCAGTCAACTGAAAATATGAAGTAAACTTTTCGGGAACAAATTCAGTCGACTGTGCAGGAAATTCAGTCGACTGAAACTGTGCATGTTTATATATTAGTACCAGTTTCAGTCGACTGGATATTCCTGTTCAGTCGACTGAACTTATAAAATATGCACAGTGAAAGCTTAAATAAAAATGAAGTTTTATAAAATGTTTTCTAGTGTTCGTGAAAGCCTCTTGAGGATAGATTTTAACAATAAATCTAAACTAAGACCTATATAAAAAACATACTTATGTTTGTTTGGTCTTCATCGATCTTCCTTTAGCGTTGCATATATTTCTTCCTTGTTTGTTGAAGCACATTGTCATTGATCAAAATCTTCGCATATCAACAACATTTAGAAACAAAAATTAAATAACTTTTAAAATCATACATAAATATTCTTAAATAACTTTAAGAAATAACTTTTAAGAATTATATTAATAAAGTAATTAACTTTTAATCATTATTAAAAAAATTATTAATTATCTTCAAAATAATATTAAAAAAATTTATTACCTTCTTAAAACCACAATGGTACTTAAACAAGCTACGATATCATTCAATTAAACTTCCCAAGTTAATTATTGGCATTTACATAATCAATATCTATGTAAACAAGTTCAAAAGTTAGTCGTCATTGTTTAGCATATCACTTATTCAAAGTGGCATATCAATTAACAATCTATAATCAGACGTCTCAATTTATATAATAGCAGAATATGATTTATTTTGCTAACTAAATGTCAAATTAATTTAATTAGTGAAACTATGTTTTATTCCGCTAAATAGATATCCAACTTACCCTATTCAATTTATTTAAATATAACGGTGTTTGTTCGACCAAATAGTTAACACCCCTTAAGTATAATTTATTTAATTACGTAATTATCTAATTTAATGTAATTATAATCACGCAGTATTAATTTATGATTAAATTATACAATGTCAAAATTAACCATAAGCTATATCTAAATGGTGTGCTCATCAATATGAACCCAACGTAAAAATCAGCAGGTAAGTCGGAATAAATATGAACGAGATATGAAATTTCAAGCTTAAACATTTTAGACTTAACTAATTAAATAAAATTAATATATTCTCACCTCAAATTAAACCAGTCCCGACCCAGCCTCCCTTTCTCAATCCAAACCCGCTCCATTATCTACAGTTGCTCCATCTTCTTCCTCAATCCTTGCTTTGCATTTCCGATACTAAAACATGCACATCACCATACACATGCACACACTATTTGCATCATCTACCATCGATTCGAGGCCACCCATAAGCTCGCCTAGACATGCTCGTCTCAATGGCACCATTGCCATCACCTCTAGAGCACCACATCAAAACTCGACCCGAGAACCCAAATGAAGTTGCGTTCAGGCCATAGGAAGTAGCGACACCTTTTAGTGCGAAACTCCACTAAATTTCGCAATGACGTAGCACTCTCCAAGCCCGACAACACGCCACCCTCCGATTTCCCCATCGACGCTCCTAGCTTCAATGATCCCTAAACCTAGTTTCCAATCACATTAGGTTGTCGACACGAAACGCCGTTGAACTTAAACAGAAAAGGCTATATTGCCATATGATCCTAATGAAGCATACCGCAGCGATCGATTCGAAGCGAATCGAGAGAATTTAATTTTTGAATCTAAGAACATTTTAATTTCCTTTCAGATTTTTGTCAATAACTCGATTGACATTCAACGAAATCAAGTGCCGTTAATTTCTAAATATACCATGGGTTAGTATGAACAACTTTTGTTTTGATGGCAAAGGCTAGCTGTGGATAGATTGAGAGATGATGATTTTTAAATGGAGGAGACTGAGTTGTCTTCATTTCTGAACATTGGAAAAATGGAGAAGAAGCACAGCCTTGTTTGTATATATTAAAGCGGTTACTCTCCGATGGCGGAGGGGGGAAAACGCGATGTGAAAATTTACGCTTAAACCATTTTCCAGTACCAAATTAAATTTGCGTTTCATTTCAAATCACGATTTAGAGTATTCCTGCCTTTGCTCTTTATCTTTGCTTCTTCAATTTGGGGAGAATAAATACGGGTAGCCCTTTGAGATCCTCTCATCTTATCTTTATGGCGGTTTTCGGTTATGCTTTCAGAAATTGGTCGTGGATCTGTACCACATCACGAACTGCGAATGATCGGAGACAATCCATAAGACGGTGGTTATTCGACTTGATTTTGAAGGCTATACTCTTGCGCAACAATCATAAAGCAGTTACTCTAATTTTGGTGAGTGCGTAACAGATTGAATATGGCGAATCACTGGCCTCAGATGCATGGCTTGTAGATCTGGTGAGTTCCAAAGGCCATTTACACCATAAACTGGGTTGTGTTCATCTTTTATGACGAGTCATTTGTTACGCTACTTCATTCAAAGCAGACTAAGGCTTCCAGTTTGTTCACTGGAAAGAGTATCAGTTTTTTTCAAAAGTCGAGTATGTTGTCTGTTCATACACATGGATTTTTGTTTCATATGGTTATCAGTGGTTCGGTCTGCACTATTCTTTTCATCCGTAAGTATCAAACTGGTATTGGCTGTCCATGGAGTTTTAAAATGTTTATTTCTGCTGAGCTTGTTTTAGACTCGATTTCAACTAGTATATGTCTGAAGGCTGTATTTAAGGCTACCTTTGTTTTTAGCCTTCAATCTACGAAATCTGGAGAATCACATTTTCTTTGGTTGCGTATCAGTTTGAAATATGGAGAACCATCGGCCATAGATTCATGGCTCTACAATCTGGCGAGTGTCAAGGCTAAATAAACTGTTATCAGGGTTGTATTAGTCTTTTCTCACCGAGCTGTTCTGGTATGCTAACTTCGTCATCTAAGCAGTTAATGATTTTCTGATTTTTTTGTAAGTTTGGATATACTGCGTTTAAGACCATGGTAGTCTTACTGACATGGAGTATAAGAGTTTTGATATAACTGATATATTGAGTATCAATGTTTTATTGATTCAGAGAGAGATAGCAGAAAGTAAAAGGGAAGAGAAATTGTATTATGAACTTCTCAGATACATTACAATACATATCGGTTTGTTTTTATAAGCAGTATATGATACTGGGCTGAATTGTAAGGCCCAAGCCTAGATGTAAAATACAGATACATGCTCTCAATACACGAGATATCTTTCTTATCTAATTTTCCCCCTCAAACCAACATTAGGGATTTTTCTCATGGTGACATATCTTGTCGCCGCCACAGAAGATAAGCGATTATTGCTCAGATCTAGAGCAATATTGCATGGATCCGGGTGATTTAATCATTATACCATGCTTCGTCAAGGTAATTGAAGTTTTCTTGTTGATCTGAGTGAGTTAGTTCGTTGTCGAAGTCAGTTTGGATGATGAATCAGATGTTGTATGAACGAAAGCCTTCAACTTTTGTTGATTGGACCCTGCAACTTCGTCTTGTTCAGTTGAGTTTGTGGTAATCTCAACCACCTTCAATTCTTCTCTGAATCTGATGAAGTTTTGCTTCGATAATGCTTTGGTAAGAGTATCTACTCTTTGGTAAGCAGATGGTAAGTGATTTACTAGTAAGTTTCCTTTTTGTATTTGCTCTCTGACAAAGTACAAGTCTATCTCTATATGTTTTGTCCTTGAATGAAGTATTTGGTTTGCTGACATGTATACCGTGCTTTGATTATCACACCATAATGTTGGTTTGGCTTGCGATTTGATATTTAGTTCATGCAGTAAGGACTGAATCCACATAATCTCTGTTGTTGCACTTGCAACACTTCTGTATTCAGCTTCTGTGCTGGATCTTGAGATAACAGATTGTTTCTTAGAACACCACGACACTGGATTATCTCCTATATATATATATATATATATATATAATATCCTGTAGTAGATCTACGATCATCTGGATTAGTTCCCCATTCTGCATCAGTATACCCAGTTATGTTAAGATGATTGCTTTTCTTCATTAGTAGTCCATAATCTATAGTTCCCTTTATGTATCTCAATATTCGTTTTACTGCTTTCCAGTGATCATCTTTTGGTTCCTGCATAAATTGACAAACTTTGTTAACACTGAAAGATATATCTGGCCTTGTGATAGTTAGATATTGTAAAGCACCAACAATACTTCTGTATTATTTAGTGTTTGTTATGTATTCTCCCCTGTTTTTGGATAAGTATAGATGGCTTATCATAGGAGTGGGCTGAGGTTTGGCATTGTCCATCTTTGTCTTTTCCAGTAACTCTAGAATGTATTTTTTTTGACTGAGGATAATCTCTAACTTTGATTTCCTTTTAAATTCTATGCCTAAGAAGAAGTTTAGTGAACCCAAATCTTTGATGGAAAATTCCTTGTCTAGATATTGAGCAAGACTTTTGATTTCATTGTCATCATTTACTGTAATGATAAGATCATCAACATATATTAGAATGTAAACATTTATCTTATTGCTATTTTTAATAAATAGAGAGTTGTTTGATTTTGTAGACTGATATCCAAGATTGATTAGTGTGGCTTTCAGTTTATCAAACCAGACTCTTGGTGCCTGTTTCAGGCCATATATAGCCTTTTTCAGTTTACAAACATGATTTGTATTTTCCCTGTAACCTTGTGGTTGCTCCATGTATATTTCTTCCTGTAAAGTTCCATTCAGAAATGCATTATTAACATCATATTGTCTAATGCTCCACTGATTATATAGAGCAATACTTAAGATGATTCTTATAGTAGTTGGTTTGACCACTGGAGAAAAAGTTTCATTGAAATCAAACCTATATTGTTGTGTGTAGCCTTTTGCTACCAATCTTGCTTTATATCTTGACACTGTTCCATCAAGATTTTTCTTTAACATGTATGTCCACCTGCATCCTATGATGTTTTTGTTATCTGGTGGATGTACAAGTTCCCATGTATTGTTCTTCATTAATGCATTGTATTCTTCATCCATTGTTGTCTTCTAGTTATTATCCTTTGCAGCTTGCTCAAAGGTTACTGGTTCCTCTAAACTTGATGTAGCAGTGTATAATTTCGGTTTAAAGATTCCACTTTTAGACCTTGTGGTCATTGGATGACCAGTTCTACTTTGTGGTGATACATTTGTTCTTGTTTGATTGTTGCTATTTTCTGACTGTGTTGGTATGCTTTCTGAATTCTCTTTATCAGCTAACTCTGTTTGCTGTTCTGAATTTGCAGGAGTTTGACTGAGATAGCTCGGTGAGCTTGATGATTCATGACCTGGTTGACCTGACATTGTGAGTTGTGGATCATCACCCTCGGCAGTCCTTTTAATCACCTCAGGATGGAAAACATCCCTGTATACAGGTATACTGGGTACAAAATACTTTGGATTCAGTATCTTTTGAGTTGTCTTGATACTTGTACATTTAAAGGGAAAAACATGTTCATTGAACACAACATGTCTGCTAATTATAATCTTACCACTTTCATCTAAACATTTATATCCTTTCTGATTGCTTGCATATCCTATGAATGTACATGGTTTAGACCTAAAACATAATTTATTGTTATTATATGGTCTTGTGTGAGGAAAGCATAGACATCCAAACATTTTTAAACTTTGATAATCAGGTTTGACACCTAGTAGTTTTTCTATTGGACTGATTCCTTTAACAACTTTTGTGGGAAGCCTATTAATTAAATATATTGCAGTATTAAAGGAATCAGGCCAGAACTTTAATGGCAATGATGCTTGAGCAAGTAATGTTAGCCCTGTTTCAACTATATGTCTATGTTTTCTCTCTATTAGACCATTTTGTTCAGATGTATAGGGACATGCGGTTCTGTGTACAATACCCCTCTTAGCAAAGTAACTGCTGAGAGTTTTGTACTCACTACCATCATCTGACTCAATAACCTTAAGTTGATTCCCAGTTTGCTTTTCAGCCAGTAATATAAAATGTATCACTGCATTATATACATCTGATTTAGCTTTTAAAAAATAAATCCATGTATATCTAGAATATGCATCAATAAAGGATATATAATATCTGTAACCATAGTCAGAACAAATTGGGGCAGGTCCCTATAAATCAGTTGCAACCAATTCTAATGGTTTAGAATACATGGTTAGTGAGTCATTGAAAGGTAACTTGTGACTTTTGCCCATTTGGCAATATGTACAAACATATGGTAAAGTAAAACTATCAAATACGATTTTATTTCTTTCAAGTACTTGCTTCACAATATTTGTGTTTGGATGGCCAAGTTTGTAATGCCACAAGTCAAACACACTTCTGTTTTCTTCACACTGACCCACTTCACCTATATTACAACATCTCTGATTTCTTTCAGATTTGCAAATGTTTTTAATGTTGAATCTGTATAGTCCTCTCACTGCTTCACCCCGCAGAAGATTTTCATTAGTTAGTATATCCTTAACTAAGCAATAATCTGGATAAAATTCAAAGTATACATTGTTGTCTTTTGCAAATTGAGACACACTCAAAAGATTTTTCTTTATTCTTGGTACTCTCAATAAGTTGTTTAAATATAGTTGTCTTTTGCCATTAATACTGGTTCTTCCAGTGTGAGTGATATTAACTAACTCACCATTCCCCATGCATATAGACTGTTTACCTCTATATTCCTTATTTCCAAGATTTAAGTTGTCAAGATTATTTGTTATATGATTGGTTGCTCCTAAGTCTGGGTACCAACTTTCATCATGAATATGTTCTGATGTTGCAGCTGTGCTTTGATTTGCTTCACCATTGCTGTTAGTGTCTGACTGTACTTGAGCCATATTAGCACCAAACTTTCCATTTCCTTGATTACTTTGATTCTGATTTGGTACATAATTGGCATTAAACCTAAAGTAGCACTTTACAGCAGTATGACCAATTTTCTCACAAATTTGACACTTAGGTCTGCTGCTATTGTTATTATATCTGCCTTTGCCTCTACCTCTGAATCTATTAGAACTGCCTCCTCTTTGATAAGATTGACCCTTCTTGTTTTGATTCTGTCCTTTGCTTCTTGAGTTTGAACTATAGTTAATTGACAGATCTGTTTCTTGAGATTTCTTGTGATCTATTCTTGCTTCATGTGCAAGAAGTGCGGCATGAACATACTGTACAGGTGGCAAACTTGGTTGTGATGATACAACTGCTACAACTGCTTCATATTCCTCACTTAGTCCATTCAAGATGCTTAGAACTTGTTCTGTTTCAGACACTTTATGCCCTGCTGCATCCAACATATTACAGATATTATTCATTTGTGAAAGATAATCCCTCATTGCCAGATTTCCTTTAGTAATATTTTGCAATTGTCTTTTATAATGCATAATTTTGGCTGCTGACTGAGTATTGAATATCCTTTCAACTGTAATCCATATATCATTTGATGATTTGCATCCAATGACTTGTGACAACAATTTCTTATCAATATATGATAGTAACCAAGAACTTATTAATCGATCTTGTCTGTAGCATTTTATATACTCTTCATTGCTGATCATCTTGTTTTGTGAATCAGTGATGTATCTTGGAGGTATTGGGATTGAGCCAAGAATAAAGCCTTCTAGCCCGTATCCTTGCATAGCGGTTTCAACTTGTAATTTCCATAAGAGATAGTTGTCTTCCTCTAAATGCACAGTGATTAACTGGCTTTGAGGGCTAATGACAGTCTTGATTAACCTCTTTGTTGCATCAGAAAGCTCCTGTGGGTTATTTGTATTATCTGATGTTGCTGAAGTATTGTCTCCTACAGCCATGATTGAAGAATTGTGAGATTGATGCAGGAAATCAGTGATTCAGAAAATTTGCTAATTCAAAAATACTTGATTACTGGCAAGAAAAGGTAAGTTGCAGCCAAGACTTAGATGATGAGTCACTCTCTGATAGGTCTTGGCATGGCAATTGCTTTCTTTATGTTTCTTGACTGTTTTCTTGAATGAGTTTTCTGATTTTCTGAACCTTCTTGCAATGAATTTGCTTAAATTTTTAATGAGAACTTGTTGCAATCAGAAATCTCAATGATTTCTTGATATGGCACCTGTTTTTTTTACAAAATAGCAAATTCTAAAAAATAACCCAAATGATGAGATATCACCTGATGGGTTAAAGAATCTCGTCAAATGATGATAACTTTCTAATGGCGATTTCAGTGATGATCTTGCACACTAGATACTGCCGTTAGGCTTCTAGGATCGCTTTGAGTTTTTCTCCCTTACATGAATTGATGATATTGCCTCAAGGCTGTACGTGGCTCTGATACCATATAAGAGTTTTGATATAACTGATATATTGAGTATCAATGTTTTATTGATTCAGAGAGAGATAGCAGAAAGTAAAAGGAAAGGGAAATTGTATTATGAACTTCTCAGATACATCACAATACATATCGGTTTGTTTTTATAAGCAGTCTATGATACTGGGCTGAATTGTAAGGCCCAAGCCCAGATGTAAAATACAGATACATGCTCTCAATACACGAGATATCTTTCATTATCAAAATTGGAGTTGTATCGATATGCTTTTGTTTACTTTTGGGATCTGCAATTTATATGCCCTCAGATCTGGCACGTAATGAGCTGTGTGGAATTTCTTTTTGACAGTTATTGTTCTTATGCATATTGATATGCACACCTATATATTTAAGGCGTGATTTAGTTTTCAATCTGAAAGGATCTGCACTTAATATCCATGTTTATCCCTGTGTTCTAAATTTGTGAGGCGAATCCGTGGATTTAAGGTTCAACTATATGTGGATAAGAATTCGGCATTTCGAGTTTCACTTTGACTTTATGAATGGTAAATTTTGCTCCTGGCAACAGAGGCTCCGCCTTCAGATCTGGACCATAGCAATCGGTTGCATGACATTATGTGACTACCACACGCAAAGTTGATCGTATGCCTGATGGTTGATCTGGAGAAGCATGTATCAAATGGGCTTCGCTGCATATGGGGGTAATTTTGTGTTGTATAATATACATAGGAATTGTTTATGTCTATTATGAATGTGGAGCGTACAAGAATGTACCATGCATTTTTATAGGTCAAATTTAGGCTTTAGTATTTGGGCTAGCTTGCCCGGATTGATGGATATATGAGTTTGTGATTGTAAGCATGGTGTATCTGAGTTACTGCATTGCACAAATGCATGTATCTGTATTTATTAGTTATTAATAAATGAACCCATTATGCAATATATATATATATATATATATATATATATATATATATATTTGAGCAATATATATGTATACACACACAGATGCTCCTCTACCTCAAATGCCAAAGAGACCAAGAATCAAATCAAAGGAGACAATGATGGACCAAGGGGTTGCTATGGTGAAAAATATGGGGAGAATGGTGCTAGAAGGGAAAAAGGGAAACAAAATGTTGGTCGAGCTGAAATGGGGTGTACGTGTGTACTTGATGTATAAGTTTTTGATTTGTAAAGATTCTGATACGCTACTACACATTATTGTGTCCGCGTACAAGCCGCGAATGACAACGTAACGCGCACAACAATTTAACGTGCTTTCAAAACAATAATAAAACACACAGGTTATCAAGTTCTCTTAACTTTCAAAAACACTAACGTTCGGTAAAATATGTCAAACGACAATTCAAATATTTTTTCAAATTATAAATTATGGAAAATTTCTATAAATTAAATTTAAGATACGTCATCAAAATTGAAAATTTATTCAAAACATAGATTTTATTATAAAAACCCCTAATTGAATATTCAAACTAATTAAATATTCCAGAAATCAAAGTGATAAAATTTTGGGTCATTAAAACCGAAATGATTTTGGTGAGGAAACATAATTAATATGTTAAATTATTATTATAAATGCATGTTAGCTATAAAATATGTTAACTTGCTCATAGATGATCCATTTGACATATGGATTATTGTGTTGTACTCATAGGGACAAGTACAATGTTGTAGTGTAATTTTTCTATAGCTCTGGCAGTGTATGGTAATATAATATTTTAAAACAGACAGAATTTAATCATGTTATTTTAATTAATAGCTTCTTTAAATTAATTTTACTTATTGGGTGTTATCTATTTGGTCAAACAAACACCATTCTGTTTAAATAAATTGAATAGGGAAATTTGGACACCTATTTAGCAGAATAAAATACCGTTCTGATAATTAAATTAATTGGGCATTTATTTAGCAAAATAATTCTCCGTTCTGCTATTTTATAGATTTGTACATCTAATAATATGCCGGAAATTAATGTGCCAATTGGAATAAATAATGTGTTAAGCAGTGGTGGTTAGCTGTTTACATAGATGTTATGTAAACGCCAGTTATTAACTTGGAAAATAAATTGAATTATATGATAGCTTGTCTAATTACCATTGTGATTACTAAGCCTTTTTTGAATTTAGAAAGCTATGGATTTTAATCAACTTCAATTTTGAACAATTAATTGGTTTATATAATTGTTATTTTAGTAAAGTGTTTTATACAATAACTTATTTTATTAACAATCTTTTAAAGATATGTATTATTTTGAAAAATAATCATTATATTTTAAAGTTAAGTATTATTTTAAATTTAATCATAATATTATTTTAAAGTTATTTATATTATTGATTTAGAGTTAATTATTATTAATTCATGGTTAATTATTGCATAATTTATAGTTAGCTATTTTATTTTAAAGGTGATTTGTTATACTATTAATATTTTAAAGTTTAATTTATTATAATAATAATATCATTTTAAAGTTTATTTATTTATTATTATTATTATATTATTTTAAAGATGATATATTATTATTTTAATATTGTTTTAAAGTTATTTATTTTATATCAACAATGGTTTAAAGTTAATTTACTGATATAATTAATATTGTTTTAAAAGTTAATTTTTTATATATATTAGTATTGTTTTAAAGATAATTTATTGTATTATTATTGGAGTTAATTAGTTATTATATGATTAAAAATATTTAAGGTTATATTTTTATGATGTTAAGGTTTTTATTCATTACAATTAAATTATGAATTTGTCTATACAAGAAATTATTTTTAAATGAAAGATTTTAAAAGGGTTTTATCTAATAAAAAGGGTTTATCAAAAGGGTTTAGAAATTGAAAAGGGTTTTGGAATTTGGAGAAGAAGTTTTGTTTTAAAATAAGGAAAGTTATAAAATTAGTTTATAAAGTAAAAAGAGATCTCGAAATCTGGAAAGAGTTTTATAAATGATTTTGGATATTTATAAAAGAGTTCAAAAATGGGATTTAGAGATCTAAAAAGGGGAATTTTTATAAACTGGGTCTTTAGATTTATAAAGAGCATTTTATAAATAGATTGGAGATTAATAAATAAATTTTATAAATAGATTTGGAAATTATAAAGGAGATATTTATTTATAAAATAAAATAGATTTATGGAAAGGAATGGTGTTTTGGGTTATTTATACTCTTTTGTATAAAATTTGGGTTTGATCATTTTAATATGATATAGAAATAGAAAATCTTTATAAGTGTTGGAGAATATACTTATACCGCTATATAAGTATGTGAAAAGGTTCTCCAAGTTTTGAAAGGAATGGTTTGTGAACACACTTATCTCAGTGAGATAAATGTATGAATATTGTTACAAAAATTTTAAAAATAGAATTAACAAATAATTAATTTTAAGAGGCATGGTGGTTTTCATAGGAAATGTAATCTCTGATTTGAATGTTTGGTTATTTGATAGTTAAATAACCGACCATCAAATCCTGGCCTAAATATGTAATCCATCTTAATTTTGGTGGTACAGAAATATTACCTGCTTAACACCGAAGGATTTTAACTCTAGAAGTATCTAGGAGAAACACGGAGAGTATACGGTACAGTTACCATTGGTGGTGTTATACTGTACGTATAAACCCGTTTTGTTCTTCTGGGAGAAATGATGTGGAGATCTGTCCACTTAAACGGTTTGAAGGTGATCCCCGCTGTGACGACCTGGAATTTTTGGATATTTGAAATTAGAATATTTAATTGATTTTAAATATTTGAAATTTAGTTTAACTTGAATTTTAAATATCACTGTTCATTTGGCAATTAAATTATTGAACTTAATAATTGAAAATTGGGTAAAGCATTGTGTCTGGATTTTAAAGCTTGTTAAAAATATTTCAATAGCTTATAAAATTTATATTAATGATACTATAAATATTAGAAGTGTTAAAATTGAATTATAAGGGTGATTTTTTCAGTTTTGAAATATATTGTTTAAATCGATATTTAAAAATAGCCTTCCGAGGTACAATCTTGGAATTTGATGAAACCAGTTCCATTGGATCCATAATAGTGTGTTATTACCGAGTTTCAATTTTCGTAGCGTTCGAAGTTATCATGTTGGCCCTATGATAGGTAAACACGCTAAAATCTATATCAAAAATTCAACATAAATACTAGGTCCAAAAAGATATCTTCTCCATACGATCGAACTAGGACTCGAGACCTTTTCCATCGTGTTCGTAATAGGGGTTTAACATTATAAACGCCTAGCGGCATGCCTCGATAGGTGTTCGAAAATTTACGTTGCGTTTTCGAGACGATTTAAAGTCAAAATTTAAATAATTTGATCTGTCAATTAGTCAAACCTTAGAACCTTATACCCTAGCCACTTGTTCACCTTGAGAACACGTGTTTCTTTTTTTTGTTTAATTTCACACGCATCTCCTTCTTTCTTTAATAATCAAGCGGAGTCATTATAATGAAATTCAAAAAAAAGAATGAGAATACAACTACTCGAAATTCTCATGGCCGAGCATCTCAAATAGATCGAAATCAATTAGGGGAGTAAAAGAACGAATGGGAATTCATTCGAATCGGTAGATCATCTCTATTAAAACGTATGCATCGACCGAATCGCGGAATTGAATTGTGATTTGGGGAGAGGTGGACGAGGCGACCTAGGAGTTCGTCAGCGAGCAAGGCGCGTTCACGGCTGGGATCATCGTGGTGGGTGGGTTAGGAGCTGCTCAACGTGAGGAAGAGGCGGTTTGCGTGGAGGCTAGAGGTAATTGCGAGTCAAGGGGGAAGTCAGCGACTGCGCGCATGTATAGGAATCGATGTCCGTGAGCTCGTGGTCGAGGCTGCCATGGTTGTCGAGGCGTTGGGAGGTTCATTGTCGAGCTAGGGTTTCTAGGAAGGCAAGGTTGTGATGGAGACTGCGGGAGGGAGATGCTCACGCTAGAGCTAGGGTAGAGGTGCGCATATGGACCTGAGGCTGTAAGGTGTATTTAGAATTTACCTCAATTCAATGTTAATATGTATAATTATGTATGTACAGAAAATAAAATGTTAATAACTTATAGTCCAGTCAAGTTTTATAAATATATACATATATATATGTAGATTTTTATATATTTACAGAGAAACATAAATATTATTATATATAGATAAAGTTTTGGAAAATATAGAAGTTTATAGAAATAATTGATTTTCAAATCTATATGGATTATTTTTATAAATATACTTATGAAGTTTCTAAATGAGAAATAAAAAATATATATATATACCTATATCCATGTTAAATCTACTAGTTTATTTTTGAAAAATGTATTATAGTGATTAACTTGTTTAAATAAATTATTTAATTTATATTAGTTCCTAAAAATAATTTATTATATGAAATTGGTTAAAATTAAATTGTTCATTTAAAACCAAATTGTTAAATTAAATTAAATTATTAGTTTAAAACTAAATTATTGGTTTAAATTAAATAAATAATTGGTAATAAATTTTGATTAATTCAAATATTAATAAATCATATAATGCTTACACAAGGTCTGAAATCGTGGAGAGTCAAGCCGGTGTGGATCAGATTGCAAATTAAAAATCAAAGGTGATTTAATCTCACTCATTTGGATTACCATTTAAATTTAAATAGTTAAATTTAAATTATTGGTTGGTTGATTGAATTGACTGGATGTGATATTACATATATAATAGTATACATACATACATACATATATACATACATATATATATTAGAGTGATTGATGCCCGCATTATATAGCGGATGACCCATTATACCACGATATCCCCCTCGAAGTGGGATTGGTATTATTATATTGTGCTAACATCTGTGGATGTAGGGAAACAGGCTGGAGGGATCCAACTGGATTCCTCAAAATATTGATTTTTTTTTTCATATTCTATGATATGATTTATTGATAATCGGTGATAGATTATATTGGTAATTGAAATGATTGAATGCTATGTTTGGCTGAGTATATTTTGGTATTTTAAGTTATCAAAAATATAAAGATTATATTTTTTAAAGGAAAATAAAAGAGAGAATTATAAGTAAAATAAATATAGTGAAATAGGATAAATTAAAAGAATGAATTGGAAAAGGATAAAGTTGATTTTTATTCTAATAAATAAATTCCGAGTATGGGAAATGAGATTTTGAATAAATGAGAATAAATGAATTTTGAAAAATCAAGCGATATTTTTATAGAATTAAAAGTTTTATTTTAAAAATTTGAGATTTAAATGTTTTGGGAAAAATAAAAAGGTGAACTTTGGAAATAGAATATGAATTGATATTTCAGATTTAAATAAGGTTTAAACCAAATAAAAGTGTAAAACATGGAATTAATGGTTTTGAAATAAAATTGAGTACGTAAGGGAATTTATTTTAAAAAGGAGTAAATTTTGAAAATTGATTTGGAAATTGATTAAGTGTTTGAAACTGAGTTTTAAAAGGAGGGTGAGACTGTGGAATTTATAACTGGGTTTATAAAGTGAAATAAGGTATCAGTGGATATTTGAAAGTATAAATTCACGGTGGGAATTTATAGAGGAATGGGTAATTTGTTTAAAAAAATAAATAGTGGTTTTATTTTTAAAGGGGTGGGAAAGAAATTTACGGGTTGAGATGTAAATTAAATTGGGATAAATCGAGAAGGATTTATTAACGGATTAAATGGACTATTTTGGAATGGAAAGTGTATTTTCCTGAAAAGCCAAGTATGGTTTCAAAGTAGATTTTTAAGTATAAGTTAAGAGTCTTAAAATTGTTTTAAAAGAATGTTTTGAGAAATTATTGTTTAAAATTTTAAAGGTAAATTTTTATTAAGTTAGTTATAGTAGTAATTATTTTAAAGATTAAATTGGTATTATGACTTAAAAGATAATTATTAAAATTTATATTTATAAAGTAGCTTTATTTTAAAAAGTAGTGTGGCTTAAGTTCTTATTGGTAAAGTAGTATAGAATTTCATAACTTTTATTTTGAACAAGTCTTTAAGTTGTTTTATTTAAAATGTTTTAAAGTATATATTTTTGGATATAGTGATTTAAATTATTTAAAAATCTAAAGTATTAAGACTTGGAAATTTTCAGTGGAAATAAAACAGTTGGATGGAAATTTATTCCGCGAGAGAAAAGGTGTTTTGAAACTATTTTCAAAGGGTAGAAGTGTAGAAAAATATCTTACGAAGATATTTTGAATTAAATAATTTGAGAAATTATTAAGGCCTGATGGTTGTTTGTGAATGTTATATGATAGGTAAATAACCAACTTTCAATATTGACCAATACGATGATCGTTTCGAAGAGACCGGGATCGGGATTAATTTTTCGAAAACCACTTCGATCCGGTTTGAACGATTTCATGAGGAAGGCAAGAGCTTGGAGTCGAAGATGGAGCAGTAAAGTGCAAGGGCTAATCCTACTAATCCTGAGGGTGATTCCAAAATGGATGTAGTCGGAGTAGTGCCTTCGGTTCCATTCGGACCTAGAACGGACTTGTATAGACGAATGCTATCAGAACATCGTCAGGGGGACAATGAGAATCCTAAGTGTATGTGTGCTAAAAAGGTAACGCATATCCTCGAGCCTCATCAACTGGGAATGGCTAAAACAGGAGAGGTGCAGCAAGGCTGAGTGGCTAGCAACCAATTCGGGTAAGGTCATCCCTGTCTAGATGTCCCTTTTTATTCGGCTGTGTGGGATGCTGCTGATCCCAATCGCCAGGTGATCTTATTCGAACTATCTAGAAAGGGGTGGCTCTGGTCTTGTGTAGCAGGGGATTAGGGTGGATCCTCGGTACGGTGATCTAGACCACGTACTGTGACGGGCGATACCCCAGTAGCCCTGCCATTGATGGAATCCAATCTCCAATAAGTGCCTTCAGACTTGTTTGTATACCTATTATGCTGGAACTTAATGAATGTAACGATTTCGGCTATTTGAATAAGTATTTGTATATAGACAGTACTATAATATCAGAGGATTAGATAAGAAATGTTTTGGTTATCGTAAGTTAAAAACTCGGCATGTTTATTTGTCGCGTAGTCTTATGAGATACCTTTGATTTCAAAAAGATTTTGAAAACTTTAATCATCCAATTGAGTGTGTTTTCTCACGCTGGTTTTCCAGACTGACTCGGACGTTATTTTACTATAATGTTTGGGTCAGACCGAGTATTATAGGATAGAGGATGGGATGCTATGGAGCTCAAAAGTCAAGCTGGATGGCAAAACGTATCGCACGTACTTGATATATATTCCTATGTGTGGTATAAGCTGTATAGTCTGCTTTTGGGTGAGGACAAGTTGTTACAACTGTCCAGTATTTGGCTGTTGTTTGTATGTATTTAGATGGTGTAATGTATTATTCAGTTACATATTCTTTTGTATAAAAATCTATTGTTTTCTATTATATATTATTCCACTTCAATTGTGAGATTCTGATATTGTTTTGTCATTTTCTTCTTCTACCTCCTTTTTCTTTCCCTTACGGTCCGGTTTTTCGGCATTCGATTGTTCGTCATTTGATAAAGTGGATGTATTGATGTTAATTTTCGAGAGTCGAAAAATCGGGTTGTGACGCCCGCTCTTATGTGTTGTTTGATTATTTCCTAAAGAATCGGTATTAAGCATTATAGAAAATCGACGATTGGTTTTTGGGGCACTCAGTAAGAGGTGGAGTGTACTCAATAAGAGATGACTCATACCGTAATCACTCCAAAAATTATATACGGTTCTATGCAGGAGTTTTACGACATATTAAGATGTTGAAATCCATGTGTGATTCCAAGACCCGTTGGTGTGTGGGAGTCCATGTGTGATTACGAGATCTGTTTGAATGTTGGAATCCATTTGTGGTTCCTTGATCTTTGGGGTGTGGGAATCCATGTGGGATTCGTGATCTGTTCAGGTGTCGATGCATGAGATGGAATTCCGAACGTAGCCTCACCAGCAGTAATGACTAAAACCAGAGGTAGGATGCATGAGCAGGTGCAAAGCTAACCCATAAGGGTGAAGTCGTCTCCTTCTTAGAGTTACCTAAAGTTGTTTTGCATGCACGGAGTGATGCATTCGGCTTGACAGTTTTTAGGGCCAGTTATGTATTTCCTATTATACATCACTAGGGATGTATTGTTGCTTCAGAAGGATAACTCTAATCCTTATGCAGGAGAATCGTTCTCGAAGTACCGAGGGCACCTCCGTGGAATCCTACACAATTAGCGAACGCGTCTTATCGTTTTTAATTATATACCTAGTATTGTTGTGATGTATATTCAAGAGCATCACAGCTGCTTGATTCTTATTATTTTCATCCTTTTGTATTATTAAAATATCATAAGATTTTCTAATATAAAGTTTTGGTTATCGTAAAGTAGTGACCCGTTCGTGTTTATGTGCGGTGTGGTCTTACGAGATACCTTTGATTTTAAAGGATTTTACAAAGTATAATAAATAAAATTCTTATGATTTGAGTTTCTCATGCTAGTTTTAACAAAGTGACCCGGGCACTGTTTTCCTGTAATGCTCAAATCAGTCTGAGTATATTTTCCAGATTTAGCTGGATGCTTTGGAGCTTTCAAGAGACGAGCTAGATTCCCAAGATGTATTTGCGTATCTTATATTCTTCCGCTGTTTGTTGTTCTTGATTTCTGTCTGTATTTATCAAAAATTGTAAGAACCGGTTGTTATAACTACCAAGGGCTAATAATAGGTTAGTGTACTCTGGTTTGTGTAATGTATGTATAATAAAGATGATTTCTATTAGTAAACATCTTGTGCATATTATATATATTTCTCCTTATGATGTGAGATTCTTTTCTGTCTTCTATTTCTTTCACCCCAACAATCTGTCTTTCTATCACTTGGATATTCGACAGGTGGATACTGTGAACGTATTAGTGTCGATTTTAAGGGTCAAAAAGGCTAGTCATTATAATATATACATACAAACACACATATTATATATATACACATACATACATGCATATATATTCTTGTTTACACTGAAGTTGATTTTGGTTATTGGATATGTTTTAAAGTATTTAAAACTAATTTTAATTTAACATACAATTTAAAGTAAAAATTATAATTTTCATAAAAGTCCATTTTGTAAAACTTGAATTAAGAACATATACAAATATGTATATTCAAACATTCATACATTCATACATACATGCGTGTATTACATATATATATTCATATATATGTATATATATGTATATATATGTATATATGTGTGTATATATATGTATATATATATATATGTGTATATATGTATATATAATTCTATAGCATATTCTAAATACTTGAAAGCACCCTAACTAGCATTTAGTAATCTTAATTTGGATTTGATATTTTTTTCATGCATCGAATTCATAAGCAAGATACGGTATTGTAGATATCACAACATGTATGATAATTTCTATTATCAATACATAAGGAATTTACTTACATGTTCTACTATAAAAAATTTAATATAGTGTTCGCACATCATTTGGGAAATTCCCATCATTTTTTTACTTATTATAAAATATATAATTTGCAAATCCTATATCAAATATTAAACAATGAGACTATTATTAATTTTAACCTAAGTACATATTTAACAATCAGTAGTACGTTGTTTACTTGTAATTTTAGAAATATCTATATACCCTTTTATGTTCTTTCATATGGACATATTCTTCCTCTGCATTTGACTGAAAATCAAATTATTCGATATTTAATTAAAATACTTATTCAGTTTTGATGCTTATAGAATGATACTTTTGTATCATTTTTTGTGTCATATCCAAAACCCACAAACTCTATATTGCTCTCACTAACTTCAAGACACTTGGTTGTTATGTGCAAACAATGTATTCTAAATCATTATTTAGAACTTTTCATTTCAACACATATGTTCCAAAACATAATGTCATACCAAGGGATAATTTAATGAGTAAAATCTGAATCATCTTGAGCACATTTAATGATGTATCTATAACGTTAATTTCAATAATTGAAAATTACGATTTTATTCTAATCAATATTGCTTGCTATTCCAACTACGTTATTCTTTCTCTTGAAGACACATTTGCGTCCAATAAATTACATTCTTTGGGTAAAACTATCAAATTAGATTTTGATAATGTACTTAGGATCCTTCAGATTTGTGTATCGTACCAAATGGCAGATTCAATACACTTAATGGTTTAATTTACAGCTGATGATTATTTATTCTTGACATTGATAAGAAACCCATAGTTTCTCTTCAATGTGCCAGAATATTTATTAGACATTCTAATGTGTAGTGTTCATTTAGGTTTGGACAATTTCATTCCATTTCTCGTAATCAGTTTTATCCTTGGAATGTATCCAAATCCATTTTACCATCAATAATTTCTAAAAGAAATTCCTTAATATGAAAGTGGTATTTTTTGAACCAACAATTGTTTCTTAGTGCAAAGGAATAGGTATTCGTAAACATTTTATAAAATGCCTTACTTAAAAGGATTTGAATTTAGTTTTACAAAATTATGTTCAAAATATAGATTTGTCATCCAATGACAATTGTTCCCAAACTTCTTTTGGGGTGATTCATATAAGATCCCTTACGTACAATTATTATGTGCAGTCTTTCGCTTGCATTGCCTGCCAACTTCTCTACTAGGATATATTGGGGTTTATTATAAACCTCTACCTTGCATGATATTTTAAACATTCTTTAGATGAAATTTATTTTAACCTTATGTACTACGCCTAAGTACAAGACCTTATAGAAAGAAGTTAACTCAATCCACTCATAATTAAACATACTTTATTCAGTAAAGTTTGTTACTCCTTATTGAGACATCATTATGTACTGTAGGGAGGTGTGACTTTTGATGCTGAATCTTTATTCAATTTTAGTTACATTTGAAACTCTTCCCAATATACTCACCTGTTTGATCAGATCATTCTATTTTATATCGCACGTTATTTTATATACTTTTATTTTATAATCTATGACCTCATCGTTAACATGTCACATGTGTATCATATACACATGTCCATGTTTGTGATAGTTTATCGGTGAATAAAACAAAGTACGTATAACCATTTTGGAACTTTCAATTGCATACATATATATGTATCAATCTGTAAAGTTCATCAACTCTTATAATGCTGCCACTAAATGGGTGCTTTGCTCTTAATTGTCTGAGATATAATTTACTAGTACCATATGATCCATAATTGTATAATCAAAAATTATTTCTTAAAAACTTTGGCTTAGTCCCTATTTCCAAAATAACTGCAAACAAATTAGATAACTCGATATTTTCTAATGTATCACAAATACCATTATTATAGTTTTATTTTATAATGGATATTCATAATATTGATATTGAAATAAAACCATGCCTATTTTTAGCCAATACTGAAAAATACTTATTATTTTATAAATAATGTTTGGTACGTTTTATGAAAACAACTTTTCTTGATGCGACTAATAAGTGTTATATGACATGCTCTCACTATTTCCGTCATTATTATAATAACTATAAAATACGAAGCTCCATTCAACCGCTTAATATAGGCTATTTATTTCATTTACTGTAACTGGTTTACAGTTTAGAATTTTCAGATTGAGTATCTTAAATTCGAAGAAATAAATTTCATAGAAAACAATTTTCTATATGAAAATACATTTGGAATATATATCATATTTCTTATTCCTTGTTAACTATATATTATTATTTTACAATTTCACTTTTAATGTTTTTGTATGAAGCAGAAGTAACCATTCGCTCTCTTCATTACATCTACTATAGTACATTTGTTCCTTTCTAAATGGTCAAACCATTCAAAAAGAAGCCCTTACTACATGATCATAGTGAACTCTTGTAATGACCCGCAACTACATCACTTTAATAAATTTAATAATTTTGATAACACATTTTAGATAATTATAAAGTAATAATTTATAATTAATTTTAAAATAAAAGAACTCATTTTAGAAAGTAATTAGCTTCATCGTGTTTTTGCAGTTTGAAAATATAAGTTGTTCGAAGTTAAATGTTATAAATATAATTTTATAGCCTTAATAAACTACATATAATTATTATATAATGATAATAAGTGATTTAAAATGGTTTAACAATTATATTAGCTTTTTTTATAAATATAACAAACTTCATCACATTTTGGCAAATCGACGTCGTATCTTTATAATTGGATTTTAATACGATTAATATGGTTTTATAGCTTAAATAGTCTTGTTTAATTATTTAAAAACTATAAGAAATTTATTTTCAAGATTTTTTTGCATAAATAAATAGCTTGATTAAAAACTAAAAATATGACCAGAAATTGGATCCCGAAATCTCCATGGTTTGACTAATGGAAATTGTTTTAAGTTGTTGCAACAACGTTTGTACATACACACACATATGTGCGTATCACAATTATTCAAATCAAAGATAAAGAAAATATCTAAGGTATTTTTACAAAAAGTAAGTGAAAAGGCAACATCTAATCACCATTAAAACATGGAAAGCAAACATCAAATCCATCATTAATGCATGTCATTCCATGCTTAAGATATTTTTCCAATATGTATTATCACATTACATCTCATTAATGCATGCACTTGAGTATAGTGACAAGGATTTGAAGTTGAAGTGATGTGGTGTAAGAGATATTTTGATAATATTTAAGGGTAATTTAGTAATTTTCCACATTTTTCTAAGGCTATAAATAAGACCCTAAGGCTTCACAAATTCACACATTTCATTCTATCTTCTTCTTCTTACTCACCTCTACTTTAATGGCTTCCACCCTAAAAGAAGTGATGGCTAAATTCATTACAAAACGAAACTAAAATTATATAGTACATATATATAGTGTAAAACACCTCAAAACTCAACCAAAACTCCTCCTCTTCATTCTCTCTACCCACGGCTACCATCACACACCACCATTGCTGAGCCTTCCCTCCGCTACAACCAATTCCGTGAGCCCCCTAATTAAGGCCGAGCCCTCCAAAGGCAAGAGCCCGAGTGATCGTGAGCTTAGATTTCGAGTTAGCGAAGCTATAGCCATTTTCAGGTTGATCGTTTAATCCAAGGTGAGAAACTCCAAAATTATAGTATTATATGGTATTGGTTGTTATATACATTTGATTATGATTGTTTAATATGAATCAAGTCAGGGAAATACACGTCGATAAGCACAAAAGAAATCACTTTCCTTTATTAAGTGAATTGGTGTTCACGGGATGATAAACCTCTATAAAATTGTTTGAAAATATGAAGTAAATTCTAAAAATGTTTTAAAATGTTTTAAAAGTGAGTTTAGTTGTAAAAATGAATTTCCAAATGATAAAAGGCCGTTTTGATCAATATAGCTTTAAAAAAACACTTTTCGCATCACTATTCCGCAGCACTTTTCTACAACTTTCGAAATATATTTTTAAACATGACCGTTCTTTTCCAAATCTTTTGTAAATATTTTCAAATGATTAATAAAGTATTTTAAAGTGATTTAAAGGATTTATGGAATGGTTAAATATTAAATGATTTAGAGTCGACCAAATTAATTGATCGCCTTATGGGTGTCAATGTGGTAGTGTCTAGGCTTGGATTTGAAAAATCAGTTTCCTGCTCTCCCTATCTACCTGAAATGGCTTGACGGATGGGATAGTAAATTTGATTTACTCAAATAAAATTTTTATGAATGATTGAGAATATAATTTCCTAAAAGTAAATAGCTTGGATTTTATGGGGATAATCTTCTTATACATGGTATTAAAGCCTGAAGAGGGCCCTCGTACTATTCGTGGAATTTAAAAGGTGATTTCACCATTATTCCGCCTATAGAACTTGTTGAATATGAAAATTATTATTAAGTAGAATTAGATGGTTTATATAGATTCTGCTCACTTGATATTTACTGGTTTTGGATTAATATCCTAGACAACATGGTTTTAACTCAATTAAATTTTTTGATTCTGAATAAAGAAATCTTTGTTAAGATTTAAATGAAATGATTTGGAATTCAAAAGGGTTTTAAGTAATCAAAGGATTTGATAAATGAGGTTTAATGATTCCATACATACCGAAAAGAATGTTTTAAAAATATATATCTCCAGAAGATATTTAATGAAAAGAATTAATCAATCAAAGAATAATTCCCTATTTACTAAATATCTTTTTATCGATGATTGGTTCGAAGGAATCGGGGTCAGATTTGAGTGATTCTTATCCGAAAACCACTTCGAACCAATGTATGAATTCGAAAGATAAAGACCTAATAAAGATAATGAAGGTTGAAGACCGGAGGTCTTCAAGGTGGAAGGACTGCTTATTGATAGTTTGGGTTAGCTCCTAAATAACTAAAGTAGTAGTGGTCCCTTCATTTTCGAAACTCTTGGAGTTGCAAGGACTTCTCACTACTAATCCTAGGGGTAATCCTCGACAGGATGTGGTAGGAGAATACCTTCGGTTTGTCCTATTCCTGGATAACTTGTTTGGACGAATGTCAAACGTTGCATTTGTAATTACATTGATTGATCTCTATGAACATATCATCTGATTGGTGGCAAAGAAGGCAACTTCTTTTACCTTAACAACCTTTTTTGAGACATTCGAGCTCAGGAGTTATACGTTTGTAGAAATCGGTTGTGTGATTAAGGAATGGCATTGTGGAATTCAAAGTGGAATGTGCTATGTGAAAGGTAATCTGTGACGCCCCACCTCTATACCCACGCTAGCCAAGGACACTACGGGGTAATGCCGTCAACTAGCGCGGTGAATAAGGCTGTTGAGGAGCGACCATCTGTATAATTGCTTTGTGCGAGTACCGATATGCCAGATAAAAATATAACAAGTGGAAATCCGACATACCGACACAAACTCAAAGCTGCTACACAGTGGTTATATGTAATCTTCGGAAACAAATATAGAAATATCATAACACAAATCAGTCACAGAAGTTCATATCTCAAAGGCGGAAACAGATATGAATATTACACATAAAAGTGTATATCAGAGTAGTGGTCTAACAAGATCCACAATATCACAAAAGAATAGATACAAGTGCTAGACAAAAGAATAAGTATACATCTATGAGTCTATATCTCAAATGTATACAACCAAAAACTACTAATCTAAGTAGTTAGCCAAAAGTCAGAAAAATGATCCCAGATGAGGAGTCAAACAGAAGCACCTGTAACATCTCGGTCTGACCCGAGTATTATTTAATATGAAAATAATAAATGGATCAGTCTAACTATAAATATCAGATAAAATGAGATAGAATATGAGATGTGACAAAAACGTATGGTAACAATAATGCCATGAAATGACAAATATACAATACAAAAACCATACATCATCTCAAAAATCTCAAAACACAGAAAATAATGTCATATTCTTTATTTTTGTTCACAAACCATAAATATTGACAACTGTATCAATGCCAATCACAAAAGTTAATGACACACAAATTCACCAAAGCACAAATATTGATAAAACTTATCAATGTAAATCACGAAAATTGGTGAAACACAAATTCTGGAAATCATCAGCAAGAAATCCAGGAATCATAGAAAGGGGAGGCCTATCACAAAATGGGAGCATGAAAGCTCACCAACACGTGTATCACAAAACGGAATGCTATTCCATGGTTGCTAACCATTAATTTTGAGCCGAGGCTCCACAAAACGGCCCGAAGACCATGGGTCGCTACCCCCACCAATTTGAGTCGAAAATCCATAAAAACGGGGTTTAGTCTCCCTCGCAGACAAAGAGACATTGCACAATGCTAGTCTAAATCACAGAAATGATCATCATCGATCATCAAGGAGTGTCAATTACACTAAGCTAGTAAATATATGAGTTTAGCTTCATGTCCCATAACCACTAGCTTAACTTAAATATTTACAAACAAATTGTAGATTTCCACTAGAAAATTGTAACAAGAGATTCAATCGAACAAGTCCAAGAATTAACCGGCGAAGTAAACGCAAGCGTTTCATACCACTTGTTTTACCAAGCCGTTTAATTAGATTTCTCATACGAGTGAGGTAAAGGTTTGTACATGCTAGTAGATTGGAAAACGGTATAAGAAACGAGCTTTGTAATAAATTATTGTTGAAATAGTTTTGATGAAAGAGTTTTTATATTTTCTACTAGTATTGAAACCTTTATATTTTTAAAGTCACAAGTCACAAAAATGATTGTAGAAACAATCAATCACCAAAATTCACATTCGAAGACGTGAATAAAATCCAAAGAAATCGATTACTGAATCCATCAAAATGGATGTTTCAAAAATCCCGAAGAAAATGTCATCAAAGTCGATATAAATGATAGCAACAAATGGGAAACAACACGGATCGATTAAATTTGGAAACTCAGGCTAAATAGGCAAAACAAGCAGATTCAGACGTTTGAAGTTCCAGATTCAGACGTATGAATATGGAAATTTATTGTTTTCCAGAATCCAATTCAAATGTCTGAACCCTATATTTCAGACGTATGAAATAGGCATTTTTAGCCTATTTCCTTTCTGGTTACTCACGAGTAAATTCAGACGTCTGCAGGTTTGGATTCAGATGTCTGAATACTGAGGAATAAAAATTCCCAGTATAATATTCAGACGTCTGAAATGGAGGTATCAGATGTCTGAAACCTGTTTCTCAGGCCTTTCTTGAACCTTGGCCAAAAAATGGCCAAAATGAATATCGAAAGCGATCGGACGAGCAACGATGACTAAGGATTTATGCCAAACGACAACCCAGCCTTAAAGGCTCTTCGATATGCCTCGAATATCAACGTCCAAATATCCATAATAGGATTTTCATAAAATTTGCATTCAAAACAGCAAAAATTGGAATATTCACCAAAGCAATCCAAACCAAAAGCAAATGCACATGAATAAGTGTTAGGAATTCATACCTAACAACAATGATGGATATAGACATAGATGTGATATTTTTATCTTACCTTTTTACACAAAACAAATGGAGAAGAAGCTATAGAGCAATGGCAAGAACAATCACTCAATTTCCAACCCAACAAGCTTGGATCTAAGCTTAAAAGAGAAACCGTTCCTAAGTTAGGTTTAGGAATTTCTGAAATTGAAAGGAGAATAAGTTGGAGAAGGAGAAGAGAAGGCTTACCAAAGCTTCTTCTATGAATTTGGAGCTAGAACTAGAATTTGCAAATCAAAACTAGGGCTTAGGGTTTCCTAATTCTTTTTCACTTCCCCCATTTTTATCTAAAGCTTGAGTATTAGGAAATTATGAAGGAATAAAGAGAAGAGGGGGTGAAGCTTTGGTCTAATGGACTGAAAACCAAACCAAAGCCCTAAGTGAAAAAGTTGCAAAATTCCCCTAACTCCAAACATATCGAATTTTATACTCAAAAAGATCGCAAACGTCATTTTGAACTCGATGGGGGTGGTCTCGAGTCCTGATTCGATCGTTTGCAAAAAGTAGTTTTCGGACAAAAATCCGACTAACGATGCTATATTTAAATAAAATATTTAAATACACAATCTAAAATATGCGGGTTGTTACAGACTCCCCTCCTTAAAGAATTTGCGTCCTCGCAATATTTAAGAAGAAAATAAAAAGTAATAACCATAAAAGCATATTCAACACAAAAGAAATTTGAAATAAAAATTTCACCTCAAAGAGCACTAGAAAGTAAGTACGGATGTGTTCGCTCGATGAATTCTCTAGATTCCCATGAGCAATCCTTAGGATTTGAAGACCCTTGAACTTACACGAGAGGGTCATCTTTATTTCGAAGGCGTTTAACCTCCGATGCAATGATATGAATAGGATGTTGCTCATAAGTCAAATTAGGTGAAACTTCAATTTCTTCAACAATACCGGGCTCAAGAATAGAATAGGAATCTCGAAGGCATTTCCGTAATTGAGAAACGTGAAACATGTCATGAATAGCAGAAAACTGAGCCGGCAATAAGAGGTGATAAGCCACAGAACCAATACGTTCAGTGATGGGAAATGGTCCAATATATCGAGGTGCTAACTTTTCCGATCGACTGAAACGCACAACACCCTTCATAGGTGAAACACGAATAAACACAAAATCTCCCATGAAAAATTCTAATTTCCTTCTTCGGTTAACGGCATAGGATTTTTGCCTACTTTAAGCTTATTTCATCCTATGACGAATAAGGTCAACCTTTTCTATGGAATAACGAACGAAATCTGGACCTAAAACCAGCTTCTCACCGGCCTCAAGCCAACAAGAAGGAGATCGGCATGGCCTTCCATAGAGTGCCTCGAAAGGTGCCATACCAATAGTAGATTAGAAGCTATTATTATAGGAAAAATCAACAAGAGAAATAAGATCTTCCCAACTTCCACCAAAATCAAGAACACATGCACGAAGAAGATCTTCAAGAGTTTAATTCACACGCTCGGTTTGTCCATCGGACTGAGGGTGATAAGCGGTGCTAAAATTAAGCTTCGTTCCCAAAGCTTTTTGAAGACTCTTCCAAAATCCACTAGTAAACAATGGATCACGGTCGCTAATAATAGAAGTAGGAATTCCATGCAATTTAACAATTTCTTTGATAAAGAGTTTGGCCAAAGGAGGAACGGTCCGATTAGACCGAACGGGAATAAAATGGGCGGATTTAGTAAGTCTATCAACTAATACCCATAAGCTATCATGACCCGAACGAGAACAGGGAAAGCCTCAATAAAATCCATGGAAATTTTATCCCAGTTCCATATTGGAATGTCTAAAGGTTGAAATAACCTACTGGGCCTTTGATGCTCGGCCTTGACAAGCTGGCAAGTCATGCAACGCTTAACAAAGTTAGCAATATCAGATTTCATTCCATCCAAATAATAAAGTCGCTTCATATTCGCGTACATTTTACTACTACCGGGATGAATGGTAAATTTAGAACGATGAGAATCTTCTAAAATATCTTTACGAAGATCACTAATATTTGGCATGATAAGTCTACCAAATTTTCGAATACCACCACGAGAATCAATATCAAAGTCTTTCAAACCTTCAATATCAACTTTGTCCCTACAACTTTGGCTAAGAAGAGCCAATTCGGGATCTAGCTTTTGAGCTTCAAGGATGCGGTCTAAAAGAGAAGGATGAGCCTTAAGGCTACATAAAACAAGAGATGAACATAAATAAGATACACAATCTCGAATTTCACAAGTCGATAAAGTCTCGAGATCATTCCATTCGGATATCATCATGGAAACAACCGCTTGTTGCTTTCGGCTAAGGGCGTCGGCAACGCGATTTCCCTTTCCAGGAGTATAAAGAATATCAAGATCATAAGATGCAAGCAACTCGAGCCAATACTGTTGACGCAAATTAAGTTCCTTTTGAGAAAATAAACACTTCAAAGATTTATGATCGGTATAGAGAATAAATTTTCTCTCCCAAAAGGTAATGACGCCAAATTCAAAGGGCGAAAACAATAGCCGCGAGCTCTAAATCATGAGTGGCATATCTAGTCTCGGCTGGCTTTAATTGCCTAGAAGCATAAGCAATAACTTGTTCTCTTTGCATAAGAACTGCACCCAAACCAACGCGACTAGCATCGGTATAAACAATAAAATCTTGATTCCCTTCGAGAATCACAAGAATAGGAGCATCGGAAAGGAGTTCTTTTAATTTCTGAAAAGAAGCTTCACATTTGTCCGACCAAATATATTTAACTCCCTTATTTGTCAAACTAGTAAGATGCACGACAATTTTAGAAAAGTCTTTTATGAAACGGCGGTAATAACCTGCCAATCCAAGAAAACTACGGATCTCCGTCACACTCTCCGGTCTCTTCCAATTTTGAATCGCTTCAATCTTTGAAGGATCCACGGAAATTCCGAATTCGGAATCGATATGACCGAGAACTCACACGAGATTTCCAAAAGTGGCATTTAGAAAAAATTTCTTTCAATTCATTGCTCCTAAGAGTTTCCAACACAATTCGAAGATGCTTTTCATGCTCTTCCTCGGTTTTAGAATACACAAGAATATCATCTATAAAGATGAGAACAAATCGATCGAGTAAGTCCTTGAAAACTCTATTCATGATGTCAACGAAATAAGCTGGAGGATTCGTTAAACCAAATGGCATAACAAGCCATTCATCAGATCCATAACGAGTATGGAACGATGTTATAGGAATGCTATCCTCTGCAATACGAAGCTGATGAAAACCGGTAGCCAAGTCCAATTATGAAAAGACTCTAGCACCACTAAGTTAGTCAAATAAATCATTAATCCGAGGTAAAGGATATTTATTCTTGATAGTCAGATCATTAAGCTTGCGGTAGTCAACGCAAAGCCTAAGTGTACCATCATATTTCTTCACCAAAATAGCAGAAGCTCCCCAAGGAGGGGAACTAGAACGAATAAATTGATTCGTCTCTAATTTGGATAATTGTCTACGCATCTCCTCATTTTCTTTATTAGACATACGATAAGGAGGACAATTGATAGGTAGAGCTCTAGGGATTAGATTGATTCTGAACACAATTCCTCGCTTAGGTGGTAATCCTAGAACGGGTTCGAATATATCGGAAAATTCACGAACAACGTGAATAAGAGAAATGACATCTTCCTCATCATCATTGTCGTCATCATGAGGATTTAAAGAATTAAGGATGCTGCCAAGTTGGAATCCGAATCTTTAAGAACAACATAAATCTGCTTAACAGATTGAGGATGTCGAAGGTGAATTGTCCGCTCAGGACATAGGATTTGAGCTTCATAACGGTTAAGCCAATCCATTCCCAAAATCATTCCAAAGCCTAAGTAACGCATGACATGCAATCGGCTTGGAAAGAAAAATCACATAAAACAATCTCAACATCTTTACAAAGTAAACTGAGTGTTGCAGATCCACCAAAAGGATTCGCGATTCTCAAAGAAGTCATTAAAGCAACAACACTTAAAGAAAAAGTATCAACAAGTTCCTATGATATAAAAGAATGGGATGCACCGGTATCAAAAAGAACTCGAATAGGATGATCACGAAACACAATAATGCCATTAAGTATAGAATGAGAAGTACCTTGACCACGAGAAGTGTTGCAAGGGGCTTGCACCACATTAAGCTTTCCCTCCTTCTTGTTTTGGAGTTTGGGGCACGCAGATAAAAATGATCCGGGCTTTTGCAATAGCGACAAGCGCGGGGCTTTGAACACTTATTCACATAATGGTCCTTAGAACCACAGTTGTAGCATTGCCCACCACTAGAGGAAGAAGTCATCGCTGCCAGAGAAGCTTGTTTCCCCTTTTTATTGGAATAAGGACCTTTGAATTTATTAGGCCTTTTCTTGTTGTTGTTGAAGTTCGGTTTGGCACTCCCAACTTCAACATCACTCTCCCTATCTGTCTCTTCAAGATGAAGAGCGATATCAATGAGTTGATCAAAAGAAACTTCTAATTTTAGAAGTAATGGCTTCTTGAGATTTTTGTCAAGCCATAGACAAATCTTTGGTTCTTCTTCAATGGGGTGTTTATGTATTCGACCCCCTATTTAGAAAGTGACTCGAAGGATGCGACATAATCTGCCACGGAGGATTCACCTTGAACAAGGTCTATGAAACGACAAGCCAATGTCACCTTCTCAGCTTCTGGCACAAACTTTAATTCGAATCGTCCCCGGAATTGCTCCCAGGTAAGATCCGCTTCATTTATTTCAGAGGTCAAAAGCTCGTACCAGTCTAATGCTCTTTCTTGGAGCATGCTAGAAGCCACTTGGACTCGATGAAGACCAATAAGATTCATAGGAGAAAAGATGTGATCGCATGTTCTAAGCCAAGCCTGGACTTCAATATTGGTTTCAGAACCTTTGAATGGCTTCCCACCCAAGTTGGTATAAACGTTGCACAAGCGTGCAAATCCAGACTTAGGGTGAGTAGGCTTCGGAATAGAACCGGATGCTTGAGCATTCTTTACAAGATCAAGAAGTTTTTGTGTAGACATAAATACTCCATCTTGGGGAGTAGCACTAGATTGACCGACGCTGGGACGGCCAGGTCTAACCATTTCTCATTTTAAGAAAGAAAGAAAGAAGAAGAAAAAGGTTATTCACAAAATGAATATCAAACAATAATGATTGATAAAACAAGGCATCACAAAAGAAAATAGGATAAGACGGTACGAAGACTCGAATTAAATCCTAAGGCACGACTCCTAAGATGGACTTAGGACGATAATCCTTGTTAAATTATTCTACATTGTTCCAAAGTTTGGCTCTGATACCAAGCTGTGACGCCCCACCTCTATATCCACGCTAGCCAAGGACACTATGGGGTAATGCCGTCAACTAGCACGGAGAATAAGGCTGTTGAGGAGCGACCATTTGTATAATTGCTTTGTGCGAGTACCGATATGCCAGATAAAAATATAACAAGGGGAAATCCGACATACCGACACAAACTCAAAGCTGCTACACGGTGGCTAAATGTAATCTTCGAAAATAAATATAGAAATATCATAACACAAATCAGTTACAGAAGTTCATATCTCAAAGGCGGAAACAGATATGAATATTACACATAAAAGTGTATATCAGAGTAGTGGTCTAACAAGATCCACAATATCACAAAAGAATAGATACAAGTGATAGACAAAAGAATAAGTATACATCGATGAGTCTATATCTCAAATGTATACAACCAAAAACTACTAATCTAAGTAGTTAGCCAAAAGTCAGAAAAATGATCTCAGATGAGGAGTCAAACAGAAGCACCTGTAACATCTCGGTCTGACCCGAGTATTATTTAATATGAAAATAATAAACGGATTAGTCAAACTATAAATATCAGATAAAATGAGATAGAACATGAGATGTGACAAAAACGTGTGGTAATAATAATGCCATGAAATGACAAATATATAACACAAAAACCATACATCATCTCAGAAATCTCAAAACACAGAAAAGAATGTCATATTCTTTATTTTTGTTCACCAAACCATAAATATTGACAACTGTATCAATGCCAATCACAAAAGTTAATGACACACAAATTCACCAAAGCACAAATATTGATAAAACTTATCAATGTAAATCACGAAAATTGGTGAAACACAAATTGTAGAAATCATCAGCAAGAAATCCAGGAATCACAAAAGGGGGAGGCCTATCACAAAACGGGAGCATGACAGCTCACCAACACATGTATCACAAAACGGAATGCTATTCCATGGTTGCTAACCATTAATTTTGAGCCGAGGCTCCACAAAACGGCCCAAAGACCATGGGTCGCTACCCCACCAATTTGAGTCGAAACTCCACAAAAATGGGGTTTAGTCTCCCTTGCAGACAAAGAGACATTGCACAATGCTAGTCTAAATCACAGAAATGATCATCATCGATCATCAAGGAGTGTCAATTACACTAAGCCAGTAAATATATGAGTTTAGCTTCATGTCCCATAACCACTAGCTTAACTTAAATATTTACGAACAAATTATAGATTTCCACTAGAAAATTGTCACAAGAGATTCAATCGAACAAGTCCAAGAATTAACCGACGAAGTAAACGCAATTGTTTCATACGACTTGTTTTACCAAGCCGTTTAATTAGATTTCTCATACGAGTGAGGCAAAGGTTTGTATATGCTAGTAGATTGGAAAACGGTTTAAGAAACGAGCTTTATAATAAAATAATGTTGAAATTGTTTTGATGAAAGAGTTTTGATATTTTCTACTAGTATTGAAACCTTTATATTTTTAAAGTGACAAGTCACAAAAATGATTGTAGAAACAATCAATCACCAAAATTCACATTCGAAGATGTGAATAAAATCCAAAGAAATCGATTACCGAATCCATTAAAATGGATGTTCCAAAAGTCCCGAAGAAAATGTCATCAAAGTCGATAATAAATGATAACAACAAATGGGAAACAACATGAGTCGATTAAATTTGGAAACTCAGGCTAAATAGGCAAAACAGGCAAAACAAGAAGATTCATACGTCTGAATATGGAAATTTATTTGTTTTCCATAATCCAATTCAGATGTCTGAACCCTATATTTCAGACGTCTGAACCCTATATTTCAGACGTCTGAAACAGACATCTTTAGCCTATTTCTTTTCTGGTTGCTCACGAGTAAATTCAGACATCTGGAAGTTTGGATTCAGACGTCTGAATACTGTGGAATAAAAATTCCCAGTATAATATTCAAACGTCTGAAATGGAGGTTTCAGACGTCTGAAACCTGTTTCTCATGCTTTTCTTGAACCTTGGCCAAAAAATGGCCAAAACGAATATCGAAAGTGATCGGATGAGCAACGACGACTAAGGATTTATGCCAAATGACAACCCAGTCTTAAAGGCTCTTCGATGCGCCTCGAATATCAACGTCCAAATATCCATAATAGGATTTTCATAAAATTTGCATTCAAAACACCAAAAATTGGAATATTCACCAAAGCAATCCAAATCAAAAGCAAATGCACATGAATAAGTGTTAGGAATTCATACCTAACAACAAGGATAGATATAGACATAGATGTGAGATAAAAATCTCACCTTTTTACACAAAACAATTGAAGAAGAAGCTATAGAGCAATGGCAAAAACAATCACTCTTCAATTTCCAACCCAATAATAAGCTTAAAAGTGAAATAGTTCCTAAGTTAGGTTTAGGAATTTCTGAAATTGAAAGGAGAATGGATTGGAGAAGGAGAAGAGAAGGCTTACCAAAGCTTCTTCTATGAATTTGGAGCTAGAACTTGAATTTGCAAATGGAAACTAGGGCTTAGGGTTTCCTAATTCCTTTTCTCTTCCCCCATTTTTATCTAAAGCTTGAGTATTAGGAAATTATGAAGGAATAAAGAGAAGAGGGGTGAAGCTTTGGTCTAATGGGCTGAAACCAAACCAAAGCCCTAAGTGAAAAGTAGCAAAATTCCCTTAACTCCAAACATATCGAAGTTTATACTCAAAAAGGTCGCAAACGTCATTTTGAACTCGATGGGGGTGGTCTCGAGTCCCGATTCGACCGTTTGCAAAAAGTAGTTTTCCGATAAAAATCCCACTAACAATGCTATATTTAAATAAAATATTTAAATACACAATCGTAAAATATGCGGGTTGTTACATAATCGTTACCTCAGGCCTCATCACCTGGAAATGGATTAAATAAGGCATGTCGTGAGGCTATATGGGTTGCATCCATACGGGTATGGTCATCACTCTTTTAGATTACTCTCTATATGTCGAGTATATTGATTATGTTGTATTGGGATCCCATATAGGTTGGTACGACCAGGGTAATGTCATATTCAGTTCTATCCACCATCGAGCGGGTATGTAGGTAGGCCGATCTTGCCAGGTGTAGAGGTTTCGAAGACTTCAATCCTCGGAACATCCCTCTAGAGGTGTACTATACTGCTATTGTATGGAATCCATTCTCCAATAAGTGTCTTCGAACTTGATTGTAGAACCTACTTTGTAGCTAGTATGCTAGAATTTTATAATGTAACAATTTCGGCTAAGATCCATGAGGTTACTTGCAATTGCGTTCAAAATAATGTCATTAAAAATAACATCAAATGAATTTTACGTAGCAAATGATGATGGTTATCATCAGGTAAAAACCCGTTCTGTATTTACGTGCAGCGTGGCCTTATGAGATACCCTTTTGTTTTCAAAATGTGTATTTTTAGTTTCTCATACCAGTCTCATGACTGACCTAGAGTTTGTTTTTCTTATCCCTTTGACTCTGGGTGCCTTAATTTTCCCAAGCAGCCAACTAGTTAAGTAAGCTTGGAGCATTTTGTAATGGAGCATGGAGCATTTTGGGTCTTTTGTTAAAGTCACCATCACTTTCCGTTGTCTCTGTATTATGTATTAGTATCTACCAGCACTGTAAGGATAGGTCATTATAACTATCCTTGCTGGGTTAGTACCTATCGTAACTCTGATGGAACAATTTGGAGTAATTACATATACTATTCATATGTATAATTATGTATTGAATACGATGTGAGATTCTATTATTGTCTTATTTTCTATCTTTATTTCTTTACCCCATAATAATCTGTCTCTTCGGCACTTGGATTTATGGTATGTGAATACCGAGAATGTATTAGATCGATTTTTGAGGGTCAACGAGGTTGGTCGTCACATTTGGTATCGACGCTTATGGTTGAGCGAATACCTAAGCCTTGATGTGGTCAAATCTTTAGAGATAGGGTTAGTAATACCCTAAAATGATTTTAGTCTGAGAGAGCGCCTATTTGAAGTTTTATCCGAATAAGTATATTCGAATTTTATGCCAATTCTCTATGATATCTCATCTATAGTTTCTAAAGATACTTCCTTACTATATGCAGATAATATAAGATAAGTGGAAGAAGGGGACGAGGTAAGGGAAGGGGAGATAGCAATACCACAAACATAAATAGTCGAACTCCCACCGCCACAGTAATGGAAGAAGTAATAACTCCAGTGCAACTCCAAATTAACTTCGCAACTTTATAAAAGAACCATACCAGTTTGGGTGGTAAACCATTTAATGGTACAGAGTCCATTATAGAAGTTCAAGCTTGGATCTGCTCTTATGAAAGAATTTTTAAAGGGTTGAATATTGGAGATGAGCGGAAGATATTCTTAGCTTCTTGGCAACTACAGGATAAGGCTCCCGCCTGGTGGGAGTCCATTACTATGAATGAATCGGAGGACAATTTTTCTTAAGAATGATTTGAGAAGGTCTTGGAAGAACAATATATGCCCACAGCGGGAAAACATGTGTTTACAGGAGTTTTATGGATTTGAAACAAGGAGAGATGTCCATACATGAGTATTCTAATAAGTTCAATGAATTGTCCCGATTTGGGCCGGGTCTGATAGACACTCCGTTGAAGAAGAATGAAATGTTTATCTCTGAAATAAAGGAAAGGTATTAGGATGACAACACATGTTAAGGGGTCTTTTATAGATTTGGTAGACATGGGTTTCCGATATGAAACTCTGGATAAGAAGAATCCACATATAACTCAAAACAACAACAATAATTGGAAGAAGAGGAAGTTTAATCGAGAAGGGAAGAAGCCAGGGCAAGGCAAGCTAGAAGTAAGATCCCAAGGAGATCGATTGAAAAATATTACTTGTTTTAATTGCCAAATGAAGGGCCACTACTCCAACACCTATAAGAATCCTAGGGTTCAGGAAGGAACCTGCTGCAATTGTCACAAGCCAAGACGCCAAAAGAAGGATTGCCCACTGATAAAGAAAGGAGAACAGGTTCCTTTTTTGCTATCAAAGATGAACCCTCGACTTCGATTGATGTAAAGGGAAAGAAAATCCTAGAAGGTAATATCTGCATTAATGAAAATCTAGTTAGAGTGCTATTTGATATTGGGCTTCCCATGGTTCTATATCTAAATAATTGGTTGATAAATTTAAAATTGCCATAAAGATATTAGACACCCTTAAATATGTCTCAAACCTATAGGTGGTAAAACTAATCTAGGTATAGTTTGTGAAAAGGTACAAGTTGCCTACCTAGCCCAAAACCTTTCATGTGATCTAATCATCCTAGACATTATTAGATTTGATATTATACTCGATATGGATTGGTTATCTAGGTATAAGGCTATTTTAGATTGTGTTAATAAAAGAGGTGAACCTTTTAAAATAACATGTCAAGAACCAAGTCCAGTAATGGATAGTTTTATGTATGCCCTAAATTCAGTTCAAAAACATCTAGAAGAAATACCAATTGTTAAGGAATTAAGGAAGTTAAAAGTTTACCCCCACAAAGGAAATTGAGTTTAGAATTGATTTGATTTCCGGTGCAAGACCCGTTTTTCACTCTTCTCGGTAAATGGTCCCCCAAAAAGAAAATGAATTAAGAAAACATACTAATGATATTAGAGAAAGGACTAATAAAACCAAGCCGCTGAAGTTGGAACTCAGCAGTAGTTTTCCTTGCAAAGTCAGATGGCTACTTGAAACCGTGTGTAGACTACCGAGACCTAAATAAGCAAACAATTAAGAACAAGTATCCTCTACCCTATATTGATGACTTGTTTGATCAACTTCATGGTGCTCGAGTATTTTCAAAGATAGAACTAGCTACAGGATTCCATCAGTTAAGGATAGTAGAAGATTGCATTCCTTTAACTACATTTAGAGGACCGAACGATTTCTACGAGTGGTTGGTTATGCCTTTTGGGCTTACCAATGTGCCGGCTTATTTTGTGGATCTTATGAGTAGAGTATTTAGAGAAGTGCTTCACAAGTTTGTGTTAGTTTTTATCGATGATATTCTTATATGTTCAGAGTTGAAGAAGAACACAAAAGACGTCTAGAGATTGTGCTAGAAATATTAAGGAGAAATGTACTCAAAGCCAAGTTCTCGAAAAGCCACTCTTGGGAAGAGAAGGTAAGGTTTATGGGGCATGTTGTGTTAAAGGAAGGAATCTCATTTGATCCAGGGAAATATATAGCCATTCTGGATTGGAAGCAGCCACAAACTCCGAAGGACGTTCGAAGCTTCTTAGGATTGGTAGGATATTACCCAAGATCTATTCATGACTTCTCCAAAATTTCCTATCACCTAACAAAGCTGACTATGAAAGATGCCAAATTTGAATGGACTATAAAATGCAAAGAACCATTCTTGGAACTCAAGAAGAGGTTGACTACCACTTCAGTCTTGACTATTATTGATGAAAGCGGTGGTCTAACCGTTTATACTGATGCTTGTAGAGAAGGAGTGGGTGCTGTATTAATGCAACATGGGAAGGTTATCGCTTATGCCAGTAGGCAATTAAAGACTCATAAGCGAAACTATGCAACAAACGACTTGGAGATATTGGCTGCATTGTTTGCTTAAAAATATAGAGACGTTATTTGCTAGGTAAGAATTCCTCATAGTTTATTTTAATAAACTTTAGTTGACCCGAGTAAATAATATTCCTTCTTTAAATAGGTAAAAAGTTCGAACTCTTCAAGGATCACAAATCACCGAAGAATCTTTTCACTTGGAAGGACTCGAATATGAGACAACGTTGGCTAGAATTTCTCGCATCATATAATCTTGATATCTTATATACACTTGGGAAGGCCAACATCGTAGCAGATGCATTGAATAGAAAGCATGTCGTTATATCTTATCTTGTAGTGAACCCAACTCTTCTAAAAAGAAATGCTATCAAGAAAAGAAGATCGATTGTAAAAAAGATTATTAAAGACATATATAGAGGGTATTATTCAAGTTTTGAAGTCGATAACCAAGGGGTATTATGATTAAAGGGAAGAATTTGTGTTCCCGGTATTGATAATTCAAGATAAGAAGTGTTGATTGAATGCCATCAATCCAAGCTAATTATTCACCCTGGAGTTCACGAAATGTATAAAGACATGAAACAGACATTTTGGTGGGGAAATATGAAGTGGGATATCTCTATCCATGTAAGAAGATATGCAAATTGTCAACAAATTAAGAGTGATCAACAGAATGTTATAGGATTACTCCAATCTCTTGAAATTCTTACTTGGAAGTGGGAGCAAATATCAATGGATTTCATTGACGGTTTACCTCTATCAAGAAAGAGAAATGAGGGCATTTGGGTTATTATAGATTGATTAACCCAAAGCACACACTTTATTCCTGTAAAGCCAACACGAACTGCTACAAGTCTGGTAGAAATATTCATGAAGGAATTAGTTCGATTGCATGGTGTCCCCAGCAGTATATTCGGTGATCGAGACCCTATTTTTACCAGTAAGTTTTGGGAGGCATTGTAAAAGTCTTTAGGAACTAAGCTAAACATAAGCATTTCATATCACCCCCAGACCGATGGGCAAACTGAGAGAGTAAACCGGGTATTGGAAGATCTTCTAAGAGCCTGTATCTTAAATTTTGTAGGATCATGGGAAAATTATCTTCATCTTATTGAGTTCTCTTACAACAATAACTATCAAGTTAGTATTGGCATAGCCCTATATGAAGCTTTATATGGTCATCCATGTTGATCCCTGGCATGTTGGATCAAGACTGGAGATCGATTAGTACTAGGTCCTGACGTGATTAGGGAAGCATCAGAAAAGGTTAACATGATAAAAAACAAGACGAAAGAAGCCAAGAGAAAGCAAAAGAGTTACTCGGATAGGAGGCGTAGAAATTTGAAATTCTCGATTTGAGATTATGTATTCCAGAAGGTTTCTCCAGTGAGAGTAGTAGTGAGATTTGGGAGGGTTAGAAAATTGGCACCTCGATATATTGAACCTTCTCCCATTCTTGAACGGATTGGCCCATTAGCTTATCGTGTGGAATTGCCTAAAAGATTATCTGGTGTGCATAATGTATTTCACATATCTCATCTACGAAAATATGTGCATGATCCAGAAAAAATTATAGAAACGGCTGCTCAAGAAGATTCAAAACTTGAACCAAATTTGGTAGTTATTAGGCAACCAATGCGAATCGTGGATCATGATGAAAAGCAATTGAGAAAGAAGGTTGTAAGGTTGGTAGAGTCCAATGGAGTAGTGATGCAGCAAATTGCATATGGGAAACAAAAGATAGAATGCGAAAATCCTATCCTGAGTTTAAAATGGATATATAGTTGAATGTTGTATAGTGTACTCACTAGCTTGTGGTGATGTCACTTTCTATATCGTATACATATGTATCACTTCATTATATATATTTTTTTTCGGGTTATCTTCTTCTTATCCTTAATTTCGAGGATGAAATTCTTCTAAGGGGGAAGTCTGTAACGACTTATAAATACATCACTTTGATAAATTTAATAATTTTGATAACTCATTTTAAATAATTATAAAGTAATAATTTATCATTAATTTTATAAATATATGAACTCATTTTAGAAAGAAATTAGCTTCGTCGCGTTTTTGCAGTCTGAAAATATAAGTTGCTGAAAACTTATTAAATGTTACAAATATAATTTTATAGCCTTAATAAACTTCATATAATTTTTATATAATAATAATAAACGATTTATAATGGTTTTACAAATATATTAACTTGTTTTATAAATATAACAAACTTTGTTGCATTTGGGCAGATCGACATCGTATCTTTACAATTGGATTTTACTGTTGATTAATATTGTTTTATAGCTTAAATAATCTTGTTTTAATTATTTAAAAATGATAAGATTTTCATTTTCAAGTTTTGTTTACATAAATAAATAGTTTCATTAAAAAGTATAAATATGATTGGAAATTGGATCCCGAAATCCCAACGGTTTGACTAAACGAAATTGTTTTAAGTTGTTGCAACATTGTTGTACATGCACACACATACACACACGTATATGTATAACAATTATTCAAATCAAAGCTAAAGAAAATATCTAAGATACTTTTACAAGTAAATGAAAAAGGCAACATTTAATCACCATTAAAACATGGGAAGCAAACATCAAATTCACCATTAATGAATGTCATTCCATGTTTAAGATATTTTTTCAATATGTCATATCACATTACATCTCAGTAAAGTATGAACTTGAGTATGGTGACAAGGATTTTATGTTGAAGTGATGTGGTGTAAGAGATATTTTGATAATATCTAAGGGTAATTTAGTAATTTTCCACATTTTCCTAAGGCTGTAAATAAGATCCTAAGGCTTCACAAATTCACATATCATATTCCATCTTCTTCTTCTTCACCTCTAATTTAATGGCTTCCGCAGTAAAAGAAGTAATGGGTAAATTCATTTCAAAAAGAAACTAAAAGTATATAGTACATATACATAGTGTAAAACACCTTAAAACTCAACCAAAACTCCTCCTCTTCATTCGCTTTACCTACGGCCACCACCAAATGCCACCATAGCCGAGCCTTCCCTCCCCTACAACCAAGGCTGTGAAGGCCGATCCCTTCAAAGGCGAGATGCCAAGTGATCGTGAGCTTAGATTTCGAGTTAGCGAAGCTATAGCCATTTTTAGGTTTATCGTTTAATCCAAGGTGAGAAACTCCAAAATTATAGTATTATATGATATTGGATATTATATATGTTTGATCATGATTGTTGATGATAATTATTTAATATGAATGTTGAATATATATGCAAGTCACGGAAATACGCGTCGATAAGCACAAAGGAAATCACTTTCCTTTATTAAATGAATTGGTGTATATGGGATGCTAAACCTTTATAAAATTGTTTCAAAATATGAAATAAATTATAAAATGATTTAAAAGTGATTTGAGTTATAAAATAAATTTCCAAATCATAAAAAGCCGTTTTGATCAATATAGCTTAAAAAGCACTTTCCACAGCACTTTTCTATAACTTTTGAAATATAGTTTTAAACGCACCTGTTCTTTTTCAAATCTTTTGTAAATATTTTCATATGATTAATAAATTATTTTAAATATGATTTAAAGATTTATGGAATGGTTAAATATTATATGATTATGATTTAGAGTCGACCAAATTACTTTACCGACTTATGGGTGTCAGAGTAGTAGTGTCTAGGCTTGGGTTTCGAAAACCAGTTTCCAACTCTTCCTAGCTACCCAGACTGGCACAACGGATGGATTAGTAAATTTGATATACTCGGATCAAAATTTTCCAAAGTATAAAGGACATATCCGAAAGTAAATAACTTGGATTTTATGGGGATAATCTTCTTATACTTGGTATTAAATCCCGAAGAGGGAACTCGTACTTTTGCTGGAATTTAAAAGGAGATTTCACCGTTATTCTTCCTATAGAACTTCTTAAATATGGGAATTATTATTGAGTAGAATTAGATGATTTCTATAGATTCTGCGCAATTAATATTTACTGGTTTTGGATTAATATCCTAGATAACATGGTTTTAACTAAATCAAAAATTTAGAATTTGAATTAAGAAATCTTTATTGAGATTTAAATGAAATAATTTGGAATAAAAAAAGGTTTTAAGTAATCAAAGGATTTGATAAATGAGGATTAATGATTCCATATATATGAGAAAGAATGTTCTAAAAAAAAATATCTCCCGAAGTTATTTGATGAAAAGAATTAATCAATCAATGAGTAATTCCCTATTTACTAAACATCTTTTTATCAATGATTGGTTCGAAGGAACTGGGGTGGATTTGAGTGATTCTTATCCAAAAACCACTTGGAACCAATATATGCGTTCGAAAAATAAAGATCTGATAAAGATAATGAAGAATGATGACCGGATGTCTTCAGGGTGGAAGGACTGCTTATTGATAATTATGGTTAGCTCCCAAATAACAAAAGTAGCAGTGGTCCCTTCATTTCTGAAACTCTTCGGGTTGTAAGGACTTCTCGCTACTAATCCTAGGGGTAATCCTTAATAGGATGTGGTAGAAGAGTACCTTCGGTTTGTCTTGTTCGTGGACGACTTGTATGGACGAATGTCTGACGTTGCATTTGTAATTACATTGATTAATCTCTATGAACGTATCATCTGATTGATGGTGGAGAAGGCAACTTCTTTTAGGTTAATACCCTTTCCTATGACATTTGAGCTTAGGAATTAAATCTTTGTAGAAATCAGTTGTGTGATTAAGGAATGGAAATATTACATTCAAAGTGGAATGTGCTATGCGAAAGGTGATCGTTACCTTGGGCCTCATCGCCTGGAAATGGCTTAAACAGGGTATGCTGTGAGGCTATGTGGGTCGCACCCATACAGGTATGGTCATCACCCTTCTAGATTACTCTCTATATATCGAGTATGTTCGTTATGCTGTTTCGGGATCCTAGATAGGTTGGTTACGATCGAGGTGATGTCATATTCGGTTCCATCCACCACCAGGCAGGTCTGTGGGTAGGTCGGTCATGCCAGGTGCAAAGATTTTGAAGACGTCAATCCTCAGTACATTCCTCTGGAGGTGTATCGTATGGAAGGTAGTCCCTTACCTGTCATTGTATGGAATCCGTTCTCCAATAAGTACCTTTGGACTTGATTATAGAACCTACTTTGTAGCTAGTATGCTGGAATTGACTAATGTAACAATTTCGTCTAAGATCCCTAAGTTTAATTGCAATTGTTTTCAAAAGAATGTTATTAAAAATAATATCAAATGAATTTTATGTAGCAAATTTTTTGGTTATCATAAGGTAACAACCCGTTCCGTGTTTATGTGTGGCGTGGTCATATAAAATACCCTTTTGTTTTCAAAATGCGTATTTTGTGTTTCTCACACCAGTCCCAGGATTGACCCATAGTTTATTTTTCTTATCCCTTAAACTCTGGGTGCCCTAATTTTACGAGGTAGCGAACTAGTTAGATAAGGTTGGAGCATTTTGGAATGGAGCATGGAGCATTTTGGGTGTTTTGTTGAAGTCGTCAATCACTTTCCACTGTCTCTGTATTATGTACTAATATCTACCAGCATTGTACGGATAGGTCGTTATAACTATCCTAGCTGGGTTAGTACCTGTCGTAACTCTGATGCAACAATTTGGAGCAATTGCACGTACTATTCATACACATAATTATGTGTTGAATACGATGTAAGATTCTATTATTGTATTATCTTCTATCTTTATTTCTTTACCCTAGGATGATATGCCTCGTTGGCACTTGGATTTTCGTCATATGAATACCAAGGATATATTAATGTCGATTTCTGAGGGTCAAGGAGGCGGGTCGTCGTAACTCTTTACAAAAATTCGTTTGGTCAACCTTAACTTTTAAGGATATCGAATAAGTTAAATTTTATTTGAACTAATCAAACAGACTTTTCAATGATCAAATTCTTAATAGATCTTGGTATATTTTTACATTTGACATGACAAGATCATTATTGTAATCGATCATATTCTATACATGACCTCATATTATGATTTACTTGCTTATTTTGACTGAACAAATTTTATTGAAGTTTCGTACATTGCGGATTATGACCGTTCACTGTACAACGTTTATATGTGAACGAATATGGATCAGGCATCCATATTAAAGTATTGTTTCTAGCGTCAAAACTCATAAAATACAATGCGTGGCTTGGGAAAACCGACGTGTAAATGACCAATTATGAATGTATTTAGTAGCTGTAAAATTTGATGCTTGCATGGGTATTGAAACAATACATGCACATAATATTTACTATGTATATTTTACATTTCTATTTATCTATCAACAATTAATTTCATTTATATATCTTAATTGATAAACATTTTATCAATTAAATCAAGGCACAAATTCATTAATGTAGATTACTATAACTTTGTGCAACGGATGTTCTTACAATATTAGAAATGTTAAATGTTACCATAATGACCCGGAATTTCACTGGTTTGATTTGCAAATGTTTAATTTATTTTAAATATTCAATATATAGGTTTTGTAATGAAAATAAAAATGTTTTAAATGATTAATGATGATGATGAAATAGTTTTCAAAATTTAGTCTACAAAAATATTTAGTTCGAAGGGAAATACAAAATGTGATAGGAATTTGTTTTTCGAATTTTTGTCTTTTCGTCGGCTAAAAGTTATCGAAAATGTTGTGAACTCTTTTATGTAAATAAAACATATATAAATATTTAATTTAGGGTACATATGTTTGTATTATTTTATGTACATATATACTTAGGATAAGGTATGTGTAATTTATAATTAAGTGGGAAAAAGTGAATGTCATGTCATTAGAAACATGTTTAAACATGTTTAGACCATAAATACACTTTACATAAATGCATATTGGAAGCAAGTGAAGTGGGTCCACCTAATCTCGTGTATTTTAAAGGGAAGGGGTACAAAAATGATGAGGTGGAGGCAAAAGGAATGGAGGGTATTTGCATAAGGGTAATATGGTAGTTTGTTTTATTCATTGTAATGACCCGGAATTTTAGTCATTTGGATTTGGAATATTAAATTATTTTTAAATGTTGGAAAATTAATTTTATAAGTTAAATAGCTTGAATTCAAAAACAGCGATTTATCTATTAAATTTAATAATTGAATTTTCTTAAATAATTGAATCTTGGTTTTTAAGTTGGATAAAAATGATTTCAAAGCTTATTTAAATAAGCATGAAGATAATAAAACTTTAATGAAAATTTAGAAGTGATTGATTTGGTTTTATAATAATTTGTTTTAATAAACATATAAAAATAGCCTCCCGGGGCACTATCTCGGATTTTGACAAAACCAGTTTCATTAGATCCGTAATAGTGTATTATTATAAGATAATGAATTTCATGACGATTGGATATGTTGTTTTGTCATGCGAGATCGAAACGCGTAGAAATTAATTTCTAAAACTATATAATATAACTGGGTTTGAAAAGCTATCTTTTGCATATGATTGAATTAGGTCTTGAAACAAGTTCCATTGTTCTTGGAATAAGGGTATAACATATAGAACGACAGGGGGCATGACTCATTTGTGGTTCGAGATTTTCGAACGTTCAAAGCTTGATATTTTAAATTTAAATATTATATATAATATGCTTACACCATAACTTTTCCATACCCTACCCTACCTTCAGCCCATACCCACCATGACTTAACCATAACATCATTTCCTTATTTACATCAAGTTTAAACCAAGGATGGTTGGCTCTTTATTTTTCGAATCAAAATTTAGCTCCAGCCTACGACTATGGATGATCGGAACCCCTCTAGGCCAAGGTCATAATCGAAGAAATGTTCACGACATCAAACTCGAAGTATTCAACGGTGGGATTTAGTAATTTAGACTAGAAAAAACCACAGTTTCATAATGATCGAGATTGTTTTTTTGATTCACGGTGCCATGGGTGGTCGATTGTCGATGGGCTATGAAGTAGAAAGGAAGAGGAGGACGTGGGCGAGGCGCGGCCAAAGTCGGGTGGCCAATGGTAATCTACGACAGCAGTAATTTAGAGTTGAACACGATCGGATTTTTAGGTTCGTATAGGGGCCACGTAGCGGTGGAGGGAGCGAGGGCGAGGTAGGAAGGCACGATGGAGTGAGGGCTTGCTGTTGGTGGGCACGCGGCAGTCTATGATGAAGGGTAGCGATGGCGGCGAGGCATTAAAAGGGGGCGCCTGAGTGTCGAACGTGAAGATGGCGGCGAGGCATTAAAAGGGGGCGCCTGAGTGTCGAACGTGAAGCGTTTGGGGAGGGAGAAGATTAGAAGGCAGGTTAGTTAAATTAAGTAAGGTTAAGTAATGATAATTGTGTAATTAATTAATTTAATTACTGATTAAATATCGATAACTTATTAATTTAATAAATTGTCCATACGAGATCCGATCGAGACGAATTTTTTTGCATTATGCTCATAATGACATGAACTTCACAATGGAACTGGTTTGAACGAATCTAGAGACAGCTGGAATTTGGGCTAAAATCAGACGTCGTTCGACTTTAGTTCCAAACCGGAACGCCTCAACGACAATAGAAATTTCGGTGAGTTAAACTCACATTTTTAGTTAACCAGTATGATATATAGTTGATAAAAATTATTGAATGATTATTTGGATGAATCACTATTTTTATCAGTTGCTTTGGATATATTCCCACTCCTGGAGAGGATGAGACCCTATTTGTTCCCATGTAAGAGCGGACGACCCTTTGTATACGAATCCCGCCTCGAAGCGGTTGATTTGTATTTTATGATTATATAACGTTTGTGATGCAGTGAAAACAGGTCGGAGGGATCCAACAAGAATCCTCATCAATGTTGATTTTGTTTACGTATATATAAGTGTTGATATATATGAGCTATGATACAAAGGGACAGGTTGGAGGGATCCAATAGGATTCCTCATTATTGTTGAATTGATTTCAATAATATTCCAGTCATATGAATTATTGGATAATAAACCTGATTTTTGGAAATATTGGTTATGAAATTGTTATATGGTAAAAACTGAAACCCAACAGTGATAGAAAATCAATATCGATATTGGTTGAGTGTTTGGCAGCTACTGGCCTCAAATTATTATTTTAAAAATACTATAAATTTCCATTAGAGTTGGAATTGGTTTTTGAAACAGGAAATTATTTTTAAATCTGAAATTGGGTTTCGAAAATATTTTGTTTTAAAGATTATCAATTTATATCAATATACCATTTTAAAGATTATCTACTATATTAATATTTTGTTTAAAATATTATCATTTATATTTGATATTGTTTTAAAGTATTTAATTATATTTAGTATTATTATAAAGTATTTAATTATATTAATATTTTTTTAAAGTATTTAATTATATTAATATTGTTCTACAGTTATTTAATTATATTAGTATTGTTTTAAAATTTATTTGCTTAAAATTAATATTGTTTTAAAGTATTTATCAGAATGTTAGTATCTTGGAAAAAAGTAACTACTTAAGAATAATTATGGTTTGAAATCAATAATAAGGAACTATTAATAAGGTTCTGAAAATAAATTATTACTATTATAATAAGGGCAAAAATTAATTATTATTGTTTTTGAAAAGATTAATTATTATTTTATGATGTGTTAAGATTTATAATTTTTATTTATTTATTCATAATGTTTAATTTTAGTAATTATTTTTATATAATTGTTTAGAAGTAAATGATCTTTATTTGTTTATAAATATGATCGAGACTCATAAATAGAGTTTGATAAATGAACTTAGAATGAGAGAAGTTTATAAAATGGTTTGGAGATGTAAGGAAAGATTATTTACAAGGTGAAAGAGTTTTATAAATGGTTATATAATTATAAATGGACTTAAGAAACGGGTTTATAGATTTATAAAAGAAGTTTTTAAAGGGTTTTAGGAAAGTATAAAGAATTTTATAAATGATTTTGAATCAAATATTAAGAAAATTGTTTTCCATTTTGTGGATATACTTAACAGCTGGGATAAGTATATGGATGTTTTCTAAGTATTGAAAGTATAGGGATTTGCGGATATACCTATGTAAAAGTGTTTTTATACAAGTAGTTTACAAAATGATTTTGATGATTGAAATATTTATTAAAGGAGGTTAGCAGTTGCTTACATGCTTAACCAGTGTTATTTTTCCTTATGAAATAAATCGTTGATTAAATGATTGTTATTCGATGGTTAAATAACCGACTACCGAATTTGGATCCAAACGTAACTTTGGAAATATCTAGGAGAAACACGTGAGCCATATGGCATACTCATCTTCAATGATGTTGTATTGTGAATATAAATCTCGTTTCGCTCTCGTAGGACAATGATAAGGAAACCCACCCACTAGCGGTTAAGAGGTGATCTCCGATCTTATTTTTGACTGTTTATTTTCTAAAGAACTGGAGTTGAGTTTACCGAGAATTAGTGAAAAGTTGTTTCGAAGAGACCGGGATCCGGTATGTTACCCGAAAACCACTTCGACCTAACAAATGCATTTCGCAGTGAAGACAACTTTAAGATAATGGAATTAAAGACGGAGCTCTCAAGTGTTTCGTTCAGTCCCAGAACGAACTTGTATGGATGAATGCTGGTATTGCATTGTTGCCTGGATGGTAGGGTTAGCATTCCACTATGATCTTCTAGGAGGAAGAAGGTAAAGATGTGGCCTCGCGAGCCCCACAAAATGGGAAATGGCAAAAACAGGGTATGCAGCAGAGCTATGTGGTCAGCTACCATTAGGAGTTACCATCCTATTCTATATTGTCCATATTTGAATTGTTTTGCATGCAAACACCATGGTAGTATAAGGCCTCGGTGTCACAAAGGGATGGGGTAATCTGGCTCGTCATGTTAATGGAGCAACCAGCTCTGTGTAACAAGGGTACAAGAAGTTTTTGTCAGACTCCGATGCATTTTTAGAGGTGTACCATCGAAAGGTAGTGCCTTACCTTGCCATAGTATGGAATCAAATCTCCAAAACGTACCTTTATAGTTTTGATTGTAGAGCCTAGCATGATGGAATTTAATTGGTAATAATTTCAGATATTTTGATATTATTTGAAACTATAGACATTATTATAATATCACTCAATTTTTATATACAAATGATTTGGTTATCGTAAGGTAAAAATCCATCTGTATTTATTTACAGCGTGGTCTTATGAGATACTTTTTATTTCAAAGATTTTTCTTATAATTTTAAATCCAGTTAGGTGTGTTTTCTCATGCTAGTTTTCTAGACTGACTCGAGTGTTATTTATTATAATGGTCGGGTCAGACCGAGCATGCTATAGATTAGTTTGAATGCTTTGGAGCTTAAAGAGACGAGTTGGAGGCCTAGAGACATATTCACATAGATGGTTATTTTCCACTGTTTTCATTCTTGTATCTGTCGGTAATTATAAGGACGGGCTGTTATAACTGTCCAAGCTGAAATAGGTTAGTATACTCTGATTGCTTTCTATATATATACATATTGCAGTTTGGCTTTTGTGTAAAGATTTGTTGTATATTATTGATTATTCGTTCCGCTGTGAGATTCTGCTTGTTTAATTTTCTTCTTATCTACTTTCTTTTTCTTTTCTCCTAACTTTCAGTTTTTCTGGCATTCGATTGCTCGGCACGCAATACAGTGGACATATTAGTGTTGATTTTCAAGGGTCAAAAATTCCAATCGTTACATTCATTTTGTATAAAACTAACCTCTTTCTCTCTTTCCTTCTTTGTTTCATTTTTCCTTTCCTTTTTAAAACTTTTCTCTTTCTTTAAGCTTCGTGAAACCTTATTAATAGCTTCCTATTTTAAAATTACAAAATTTAAATCCAAGAAATTATGTTGTCTTAAATGTTTTCAAACCATGTTTTAAACTCTTTCTTCTCCATTTTCACTCACATTTCATTTGGCCTTAACTTCCTCCATAATACTCCAAATCAATTTTTTCGTTTTTTTTAAACCATACAAAATTCTAGTAGCTACAATTTTTAATGGAATGACCATTTTAAATATTGAATGTTGAGCCAAAATTTCATTTCTTTCTGACTCATTGTTGGACTCATATCTTCAAGACCGAAAATATCCCTCCTTCTTTTGACCATATATCCCTCAAAACAAATTTTCATTAAGTGATTCTTTTTTCTAATTGAAAAGAAAATAATTTCCTAAAACATTTTTTATGACTTGTCCAAATTTCGAGAGTAACATGATCAAAAATCAGTGAGAAAATGACCTATTTTTCGTTGAATTTTTATGATTTCCAAGCTTTCGACGAGTAAACGTTAGTTTTAAATTTTAAAGTTTTTAACTGGATATATGCTGCATAAATTTCTTTATGATGTGTGTGAAATATATTTGAGTTGTTATATGTTTGATTATTTATGGATATGAATGATTCGAGATGGAAAAAGTGGACTTGAAATGAAGTCTACCTTAGTATTGCTTTAAAGTTGTAAACTTTGGTTATGATATAGTTTACAAACGTTGGATTTGATGTTGGTTGCAAATTTGGATATGATATGAATGTGAACTTGGTTGTAATGTGGTATATTTATGAGTTAACATTGAGATGTTAAAGGAGATTTGGAATCTTTGGAAAGAAATGATTTAAAATGAAACAAAGTAAGAAGTGGAGAATTGAAAATTTAGTAACTTGGAAAAAAAAACACAAGTTACCGCATCCGTAGCGAGAGTCGCTATGGATGCAGTGTCGATAATAAATCATATTTTTGAAAATTTAGTTTTTATACTTAAAAGAGTTTTGAAAATGTTTTATAAACTTAATAATGTTGTTTTAGAAAGTTAATTAAGTATTAAGCGAGGTTTATTTAACTTAATTAATGAGGTTTAGTTTCTAATTAATTATCTTCTAAAGACAAGATTAATTTTAATGAATTAATGATTAAATATAGGGTTAGTTATTTATTTATTTAATTAATCAAGTGTGAAAATTATATAATTATTTATTAATTAAGGCTTAGTTTAAACTAAATTATTTATTTAAGGTCTAATTTATTAATTAAGTTTTAATTAAAGGTTATGTCGTTATCTAAATGAGATTAATTTATATTAATTATTAATGAAGGTTTAAATTATTATTTAATAATTAATAAAGGATTAATTAAGGTTAAATTATTTATATAATAGTTAATCATTGTTAAATTATTATTAAAAGTTAAATTATTTCTTAATTATAATTAAATTAAGTTCAAATTTAATAAAGATTAATTACGTTTTAAACAAGGGTTTAACTAGTAAATATTATTTTAAAAATGAGTTTTAAGTTTTAAATCCTTTGTCTCCAATAATCAAATTGTTTTGAAGGTACTTCTTTTTCAAAGATGGTTTTAAACTCAAGGAATTCAAATGTTGGTACTATTAAGTTGACAAATGCCTATGAATAAATTATGATGTGATTATTTGATTGTGTGGTCTTTTGAAGCAGAATAAATCCCCGTTCTACTATAATGTAATTGATTTGATTTATTTTGGACATATATTAGGAGAATAAATCCTCATTCTTTTACAAATTGGTTGTTTGATTGTATGGACATATATATTAGCAGAATAAATCCTCATTCAGCTATAAGTTAATTGTTTGATTGTTAAGATATCTATTTAGCAAGATAAATCACCAGCCTTCTATTATGTTATTTGGACATGTATATGCCAGTTAGTTTGTATTGATATGTTATTTCCTGATTTGGATATGAAGTGCATTTACATATATGTTGACATATGTAAATAAATTGTTGAGTGGCTTGAAAATTAAGTTGAAATTAAATGGTAGCATAAATTAGTACCATTGGAATTGCTAAGCATCTTTTTGAGTTTATGAAGTATGATATAGGATTAATTTCAATTTTTTAATCAATTCGGGTTTAAAGTTTGTAAACGATTTCCAACTTATATTATTATTTATAAAGGTATTTTTAAATAACGACTTGTTTATAAAAATGGGTTTTACTAAGTAAAAAGGGGCTATTTAAAGTGATTTAAGAAGATGTATTGAAAAAGATATTTTGTAAATGGTTTTTCTTAAAGAAGATTTATCAAAGGAGTTTTTAATGGGAAAATGTTTTATAAATCATTTTAGAGGTTTGTAAAGAGGTTTTGTAATTTGACTTGTAGACTTATAAAAGTGTTTTACAAGTTAATTTTGGAAATTTATAAAGGTATTTAAATGTGAAATGAGAATTTAAATTGAAACTTTTATAAAGGATAAGTGGATCGGTTTATAGTAAGAAATGTTTTCAAAAAGGAATCTGAAAGGAGGAGTTTTCCAAATGTTTTGATAATATACTTATACCCCTAAGATAAGTATAAATATTTTTCAAGTAAAAAGTGAAAGTAAGGGTTTTGGAAATAATGTTATGTAAAGACCTTTTGATCAAGTTTTATAAAGTGATTTTTTAGTTGAAGATTAATTAATAACGGCTTGGTATATTCCATATGAAATTGAATCAATGTTTGAATGATTGTTTATTTGATAGTTAAATAACCACTATCAAAATATGGACCAACACGTAACTTTGGAAATATCTAGGACAAACATGTAAGTTATATGGCACAGTCATCCCCAATGATGTTGTACTGTGCGTATAAATCTTGTTTCATTCTTTGAGGATAAATGATAAGGAAAATCTATCCATAAATGGTTAGGAGGTGAACTCTGCACTTATCTTTTGTCTACTTATTTCCCAAAGAACCGAGATTGAGTTTACCAAAAACTATCATAAGTTGTTTCAAAGAGACCGGGATCGATCCGAAAACCAATTTGATCCAACTCAAGTATTTCGAACTGAAAACATCTTGAAGGTATGGAATTAAAGATGGAGCTTATGAAGTGCAATGGCTACTTGCTACTAATCCCGAGGGTGATTCCAAAATGGATGTAATAGAGGTAGTGCCTTCGGTTTTGTCCAGACCCAGGACGAACTTATATGAATGAATGCTGACATTGCATTCTGCCCGGAGGGTAGTGTTAGCATTCCAAGATGGTATGCTAAGAGAAAAGGTAAAAGCGTTGTCTTAAGCCTTACAACCTACGAAATGGCTAAAACAGGTTAGATGCAGCAGGGCTATGTTGGTCGCTCCCATTAGGGTGTGTCATCATCTTTCTAAATCATCATATTATGCATTTGGTTGTGCATGAGAGATCTCGATAAAGGTTGGAACAACTAGGGTGATGACATATTCAACACTATCCAAGTTTTGGGGTACGCCGGTTCTATGTTGGCAGGGGTGGACCAAGTTCAGGATCTGACCCCATGAACATTTTATGTAGAGGTGTACTGTATGGAAGGTAGTCCCTTACCTTGCCATTGACGGAATCCATTCTCCAATAAGCATCATGCGGAATTGATTATATACCTATTAATTTGGAATTTAATAATGGTAACAATTTCGGCTATTTTCATATATTTGTTTTGAATGCTTAGACACTATTATAATATCACTGGATCTTCTATAAAAAGTGTTTTTGTTATCGTAAGGTAAAAACCCGTCTATGTTTATATGCAGTGTGGTCTCATGAGATATCTTTGATTTTAAAAGAGCTTTAAAAATAATAATTCAGTTGTTTGAGTTTACTCACACTAGACCTATGTTTGACCTAGATTTTTATTTAATTTCCCTAAAACTCTTGGGCAGTCAAGTAGCTCAGGTTTCCCACGGATGTATCTTGGAGGAGCTTGGAGCGGAAGGCTTCATCGATAGCTAGTTATTATCTTATTTCCATTGTATTATTTGTATCTTATATCAGTTAGGTAGGGATAGACTGTTATAACTGTCCGATGATAGAATTTTATTATTATGACTTTGATGTATCATTTTTGAAATGGCTTTATAAAAAATTATGTTGATTAATATATGTTATTCCATTGTGTTGTGAGATTTTGTGATTGTTTTTGTTTCTTCTTATCTTCTATCTCCTTTCTTTTCCCCTATCTCCTTTCTTTCCCTAACAATCTATCTTTTCGGTACTTCATTGTTCAACATGTAAATACAGTGGATGTATTCGTATCGACTTCTGGGGTTCGAAAATGCGGGTCATTACAACATGTTATCAGAGCTTAGGTTGACCGAACACCTAGGTTTGGTGGGGTTGACTCATTTGAGATAGGGCAAGTGAGACCCTAGGATGAGTTTGAGTGTATATATGGAGTGCATATTTTTTAGTGCTATAAAAATCTTTTATATTATGTTTATTTATCGGTTGAGTGATTTATGAATTCTGGTTGAGATATAGGGCACTACGGTGTCGATAGGAACATAGTATCATTTTCTAATTTGGTAAATGAAATAATTTTACCTAGTGTATATTTATATAAAGAATGGTTTTCAAAATTAGTATGGTATAATTATTTGAAGTGTAGGTTGTTAGAATATAATAATATTTTACCATTATCACTTAGGGTTTGTTTAGTCAAGCTCGTCCAGTTTGAGCATCGACTATTATTTGTGTGTATAAGTATGTTCCCTTCTTAAAATTTCTAGGGGGAGGGTAGAGAAATAGGGAAAACATTGAAATGAACACCTTGTGAATTGAGTTCCACAATTGGACTATAAGGCATTTGATGTTAATGTTGAGGCAAAATTCGCTGTAATAAAAGATGTTTATCAAAAAATTTGAATGTTTTGAAATAAATATTTGGAAAATGTTTTATAAAAATTGATTTATAAAATGAATTTTTAATGTCTTTTAATTAAAAGAATTTAAGTTGAAAACTTGAGAACTTAAATCCCAGGGCTTTTGGAAAATGTTTCATGGTTTTGAAAGATATTAATAGTATTATTTGAAAGCAATTTTGGTTCAAGAATAAAATTTTGGGGATGAAAATATTAAGTAAGAATAATTTTTTTGGATTGGTTCAAGAGGAGGAGTCTCAATCTGTTTTGTTATGATATGGATAATCTTCTAATTGATGATCAGATGTTTGCAAAAGCGAATGTTGAGATGCACTTAGTAAATTATTATTTTTATTATCGTACAATTGAAACAAGTTCAAATTCGAACAAATCCAAAGCGAGTTGGTGATAAATATTTTATTGGAAAATGTGAAGTATTATTTCAGAAAGGAGATATTGAAATAATGTAATATTCTTAAGTTAACTTGTTTGAATGGCTCGAAAATAACTTAAAGTTGGGAAAGAGATGTGTTCGGATGGTAAACACTTCTCTTGAGTATGACCCTTCTTGGTAAGGTTGTGTATGTTACTGTTTGGTAGTACCTGATTCCTTAATATCATTTTGGAGTTACTCGAGATATATGTATATATTTTCTATGATTAATATATAAAATTTTCATTTCAAAAAGTTTTTGAAATAAAAACTGGGTATTTGGATTTTGAGTTTTCTTAGGTAAATAAGTGCAAAATGGAATATTGGATCAAATAAGGGTATATACTCTTATAATTTAGTAGAGTAGCATCCAAGTTGAACTTGAGTTTAGTTTTATGAAATGTTCTCATAAATAAGTTTAGTGGAAACAGAATTGGTATTAGGGAGAAACAATTAAATAAGTGTATGAGTTGGATGTAGATCATTTCTCGTTTCCATATTGTTTGATCTAAGATTGGAGTACGTGGCTTTGAGGTGTTTTACACCATTCCGGATAAGGACCTATTACTCGATTTTTGACAGCGAGCACTTGATGAGGATTTTTGATATAGGACAAATGTTTTCTATCATAGTTGCAACTATGTAAGGAGAATGGAGGTTCCTAGTCAAGAAGCCAGATCAAAGTTCGCACTAGAAAATAGAGTGAGTGATAATAGTTTGGAAGTGAAGTTATGTATTGGAGTAGTGTTTGAATCATAATTTTGTATAAGAATGATCTATGTACGTCATATAAACTGATGTATCGTGTTAAGTGTTTTCTAGAATAGGTTGAGTCATAATTTTGGGGACAAAATTCTTTTAAGGGGAGGAGAGTGAAACGACCCGGAATTTCACTACTTTAATTTGCGAATATTTAATTTATTTTAAATATTCAATATGTAGGTTTTATAATGAAAATAAAACTCTTTTTAATGATTAATAATGATGGTGAAATAGTTTTCAAAATTTAATCAACAAAAATATTTAGTTCGAAGGGAAATCGAAAATGTGATCGGCATTCATTTTTTGAATTTTCGACTTTTCATCAACTAGAAGTTATTGGAAATTTTGGAAACTCTTTTATGTAAATAAAAGACATATAAATATATAAGGTATATATGTGTGTATTATTGTTTGTATATATATGCTTAGGATAAGATAGGTGTATTTTATAATTAAGTGGAAAAAAGTGAATGTCATGTCATTAGAAACATGTTTAAACATGTTTAGACAATAAGTACACTTTACATAAATGCATGTTGGAAGCAAGTGAAGAGGGGGCCACCTAATTTCATGTATTTTAAGGGAAGGGAGACAAAAATGATGAGGAGGAGGCAAAGGAGTGGAGGGTATTTGCATAAGGGTAATGTGGTAATTTTCTTTATTCATTTGTATAAAACTAAATTCTTTTTCCCTTTCCTTCTTTGTTTCATTTTTCCTTTCTTTTTAAAAACCTGTTATCCTTTTTAAGCTTAATAAAACCTTGTTAGTGGCTTCCGATCTTAAAATTATAAAATTTAAATTCAAAGATTTATTTTGTTTTCAAACCTTGTTTTAAAACTCTTTCTTCTCCATTATTACTCACATTTCATTCGACCATAACTTCCTCCGTAATACTCCAAATAAATATTTTTGTTTTTGCAAGCCATATAGAATTCCAATGGCTACAACTTTCGTTGGAGTGGCTTTATCAAATTTTAAATATTTTTGGGTCAAAATTTCATTTCTTTCTGACTCATTTTTGAACCCATATTTTCAAGCCCAAAAATAGCACCCCTTCTTTTGACATATCTCCCTCAAAACAAATCGAAATTAAGTGATTCATTTTTCAAACTAAAGAGAAAAGAATTTTCTAAAACATTTATTTTTGTGACTTATCCAAATTTTGAGAGTAACATGATCGAATATTGTTGTGAAGATGCCCTATTTCCAATGGAATTTTGTGATTTCGAAGCTTTCGATGAGTAAATGTTAGTTTAAAATTTTCAAAGTTTTTAACTTAATATATGTTGCATAAATTGCTTTATGATGTGTGTGAAATATGTTTGAGTTGTTATATGTATGCTTATTTGTGGATACGGATAATTGATGATGGAAAAAGTGGACTTGAAATAAAGTCTACCTAATTATTGTCGTAAATTTATGAACTTTGGTTATGATAGAGTTCACAAACTTTGGATTTGATGTTGGTTGTAAAGTTTGGATATGATTGAATGTGAACTTGGTTGTGATGTGATATGTTTATAAGTTAACATTGAGATGATAAAAGGAGATTTGAATTGTTTGGAAGGAAATGATTTTAAAGTATTTAAGTTTTTAAAACTTTAATGTAAATTGTATTTTAGTCTCTAAACTTTTCCTTATGGTTTAAAATGAAACAAAGTTAGAAATGGAGAATTGGAAAGTTAGCAACTTGGAAAAACAAACTCAAGTTACTGCATCCGTAGTGATAATTGCTATGGATGCAGTTTCGATAAAAAAATCATATTTTTGAAAATTAAGTTTTTGTACTTAATAGAGTTTTGAAAATGTTTTATAAACTTAATAATAATGTTTTAGAAAGTTAGTTACTTTTTCAATAACTAATTATTAATTAATTAAGTTTTGATAATTAATCATTAATTAAGTATTTAATAAGGTTATTTAACTTAATTAATGAGGTTTAGTTTCTAATTAATTATCTTCTAAAGACAAGATTAATTATAATAAATTATTAATTAAATATAGGGTTAATTATTTATTTATTTAATTAATCAAGCGTTAAGTTATTTTCAATTATTTATCAGTTAAGGCTTAAATTTAAAATAAATTATTTACTTAAGGTTTAATTTATTAATTAAGTTTTAATTAAAGGTTATTTTATTAATTAAATGAGATTAATTAATATTAATTATTAATGAAGGTTTAAATTATTATTTATCAATTAATAAAGGATTAATCAAGTTTAAATTATTTATATAATAGATAATCATTGTTTAATTAGTTATTAAAGATTTAGTTATTTCTTAATTTACAATTAATTAAGTTCAGAATTAATTAACATTAGTTATGTTTTAAATAAGGGTTTAACTTGTAAATAATTATTTTAAAAAGGTGTTTTATGTTTTAAATCCTTTGTCTCCAAGAATCAAATTGTTTTGAAGGTACTTCTTTTTCAAAGATGGTTTTGAACTCAAGGAATCCAAATGTTGGTACTATTAAGTAGACAAATGCCTGTGAATGAGCTGTGATGTGATTGTTTGATTGTGTAGTCTTTTGATAGCATAATAAATCTTTATTTTGCTGTAATGTAATTGATTTGATTATTGAGACATATATTAGCAGAAATAAGTCCTCATTCTGCTATTGTAACGTCCCGCCTTTCGCAAGCTTTAAATCGACGATAAACCACACACGTCAGACTTAAACCATACAAAAGGGCGGATTGTTATGGGGTAAATAAGAAAAAGCAGGAAGGAATAAAACAAAATAGAATCTTGCAGTGGAACGATAGAATATAATAATCAAATATACAGTTCATGAAGTTGTTTTACAAAACATTTGATTATATTTATACAATACGTATCAAAGTACACATACCAGAGAATAATAATTAATGCAGCGGAATAATGTGATGCAGTGGAATAATATAATAAATAATGGTAATACAAATCTTCACCTTCTTCCTCCAGAATAAAATCTTCAAATCCTAAAATGCTCGGACTGACCCGAGCGAATTGAAAAGACAAAACACTCGAGTCAGAACTAAAAGATCTTATGTAATTTAAATCAACAATAAATAATATGAGTGAAACGGTGTCAGCGATGTTTACGGGATTTGACATCTCCTATCCAGTGTCTAATGTGAGTGCAGTAACTTAAGAGATGCTCGGGATTCACATCTCCTAAGGATCCGTTAAACTATTTACTATGTAGTAATATACGCTATTATAATAGTGTCTCAAGCAAAGTATAATATACTAAAAATAGCGTTAAGGCTTTACATTTTCCACCTTAACACACTTTTATATTCCCATAGTCTATACAGTGCCGTAATCTCCCCCGTACTCGGCGTCGTCAGAGGGCACTCCATAGGTATGGTACAAAACAAAATCGTATAAGGCGCGCTAGGGTAGGTGACACGACACAACTAGGCAATGCCAGGGTAGATATACCAATTGCTATCCGGGATGGTGGTAACGCATAGCGCGCAGCTACCGCCCACCTCGAGCCACACCACCAAATAAAAAATCAAAAGTGGCCACCAAATCAATCCAAAAGTCAAATTATAATATCGAAGGGATGTGTCCGATCAAAGGAGCTACCTCATTGGCCCAAGAAACGCACATATTTTAGCCACCTTATGCCAACTCACGGGAGTCGGGTCCACGTATTTACCTCAAAGGAAACGCCGCCACCATCCTACATCATTCTGGAATCTCCACCGCGTACACGGTTGTTAAAGTGGTTTTCGGGGTTGGCAGAGAGTATGACAACTTCGATCCCGATTTCTTTAACAACCAAACGTTATTATAACACCGCGGTCATTTTAAAATAATTATACTTCAAAACCAGAATATAATATCCATTTCAAAACCATATAAATACGATATCATTTCTATTTTAAAACCCAAATCAATATGATATCATTTTTATTTCAAATATATCATTTTTCCAAAATCATAGCACTTTCAAATCTATATACCTTGAAAACCCATAGCTTTGAAACATAACTTCAAATACTTAAATGGTTTAAATAATAAATTACTTTATATAATAAAATAGCTTCTTTAATTTCATAAATAAATTTCCAAATTCCGATTTCAAACTTCAATAGACCATTTAGAATTTCCATATATTTCAAAGCTCTAAATATTCTATCATTTCAAAACTAATTCTTTGATAATCGCGTATATATCAAATTCAATTGTTATTATTTAGATTTGAAATGTTTACTTAATAAATCCAATATAATTTAAGTAAAACTTTTAACTTCAAACAACTGGATATACTTTTAATATATTTAACTTGATATATTCATTTATCTCAACTTTATATTCATTTAAATCATTTTAAACCAAATCAAGTTATAAGAATCATACCCTTTAAAATATCCATTTTTATTTAAATTTTCAAATCAAATTTTACTCAAGTACAATTCTTAAATAATTCAGTTTAAACCAATTCCAAATTTATCTCCTAATTAAATTTCATTTAAAACTCTATTTATACAATATCTTAAATTGGCGCTTAACCATATAATATAAAACAATCAAACTCCATTATTAAACTCATTTCTATTAATCAATTTTATACATAGCTTAAATTCGAGAATTTAACTATATATATATATATATATATATATATATCACATAATATTTATATAACATCAAAATTTAATATTTATTAAACCGTATATTCCTTTCCAAAACCATAGAAAAAATCGTTCCAAAATATTTATATATATATATAGACCGCGGTGCCTGTATATAATTTTCTATCCTATGGTAAAGTGATACGGATATTTATCATTTCAATCCCTAATTTAAAATAAAATTACAGTTATATATCATTTCAAACCGCAATCCCGAATGAAATAAAAATGCATAACAACTTGCAGTTTATAATAATATATAATACAACATCCATTCATCCATCAACAGATCACACAACCATCACAATCATTATCCAAAACAATCAATCAATATCAATAGATACCTGATAATATATATAACAGGTATTTGACTGGCAGTTATATTCAAAACTAAATTAATTAACGATTTAATTTAAATAATCGCAATTAACTGAGATGATGATTAAATTATGCGGAAAAAGTCATAAATAAATGCATAATCACAACAAAATTCTGTAACGACTCAGAATTTCTGTCATTTGAAATTCGTATATTTAATTGATTTTAAATATTAACAAGTAAAATTTGTAAGTCGAACAAATTTTATTTCGATCTGGATTTAATAGGATTATTAAATTGTTAAATTAATATTTGAAATTACAGGAATAATTGGAAATTGGGTTTAATGTGATTAAAATTGATTTGTAAAGTTGTATTAAATCATATTGGAGTTAGAATGATGTTATAGAACTTTTAAAATTGAATTAAAAGTTAAATTGTAGAAATTGAATATTTTAATATTTAATTGACGAGTAAAAATAGCCATTTTTCAAATAGTCTCGGATTTCGATGAAACCATTTTCACCGGATCTGTTATGTTAACTTATTGTAAGATTTCAAATTTCGTGTCAATCGGATTTACGGTTTGTCCGGGGCAAGCTAAAACGCACTGAAATCGGTTTGAGTGAATTTAAATTTAAATAATTCGATTCGAAAACTTATCTTCCAAATTTGATCGAATTGGCTCCCGATATATTCCATTGTGTTTGGAATAGAGGTAAAACATTATAAACGCCAGGCGACGCTTCGTTTGGAGTTCGGAAAAATTTCGGGTGAATAGTGTCACGTAAATTTTCTATAAAAGGACTTATATTCATCCATTTTTCACAAAACCCTAATCTTCAAGCTTCAGCCGCCACCCTATATTCTAATGGCCGAAAATTATTCTCCTTCTTCCTTGTTTTTCTTCAAATCCATTAACAATTATCAGAAAGCTTCAACTACAAACTTCTAGAGCACGTTGAGATCTTCCTATCCAACGGGTAAGATCGTGAATGGAGAAACGGATCAACGTCAATCCTCGCTCAAAGGCAGAACATTTGCGCATGATTTTCTAGGGAAATAGGGTGCCGAGCTTCACTATTTTCTGGCCGAGCATGTAGTAGATGATGTGCTTTCAAATAGAGGTCCCCGATCAACTTCTAGGCGCTTAATGGTGGCTCGAAAATTCAAAGAGGAACGGCGGCATGGGTTCTTTTTCACGGTTGAACGAACTGGAAGAAGGAGAAAGGGAAATGTGCGGCCAAGATCTGGAGGGTTTGAAATGGACGGCTGTGATGATTTCTAGGTTTAAAATAAAATATATATGTAAATTTATTTATATTAAAAATCGTACGAACTTTAAAAAGCTGTAACATGTTCATACGAGGTCATAATTTGACGAAACGACTTGCGTTGGGTTCGTATGGACAAACACTACGCGATGGATCAGGGTTGGGATTGATTGGAGCTAGTGATAATTTTAGGTAAAATTTAACGCATGTTTAATTTTATTCAAAATAAAACACTCTAACTGTTATTGGAAGCAAGGTGAGAACTTCTCACTCAATTGAATTGTGTTTCGATTTAAAATTTTAAATAGTTAAATTTAAAATTTGCTTGATTGTGTGATTGAATGATAAATTGTTATCTATTGTATTTAAATAGACCCTATACGCCGCATATTAAGCGGAGGTAATTATATTAAACACATATACCGCGATATTCCACCTTGAAGTGGAAGTGGTATTATATATGCACTTGGAGTTGATTTCCCGCATTATATAGCGGATGAGACCCTATTGCGCCGCATAATAGTGGATAATATTGTATATAAACCCATGTACCACGATATTCCATCTTGAAACGGGATTGGTATTGTGCTAACATCTGTGGATGCAGGGAAACATGATGGAGGGATCCAACTCGATTCCTCAACAGTATTGATTTATTTACAGATATTTGTGATATATTATGTTATCATATTGATATATGATGTTAGGATGCCGTGGTTGATGTATTGGTGCTGTTGCAGCATTGGGCCTATTTTTGGAGTTTTAAAAATGTTAAAGTAACGATTTCGAATATAAAAGGATTTTCAAGTGATTTTTGAAAGTATACATTTTATTGAATTTTGGAATTGATTCATTTTAAATAAATGAACGTTATAATTTTTATGTTATAAAAATTATGATTTTTGTAAAATATAACGGAAATGTGATTTTTGAAATAAGTAGTTAATTAATTTGTAAAATGGTTTAAATTGGGATTTTTGAATTATTATAAACGGTTTATATAAAAGGTTTATAAAATTGATATTTATAAATTAAAATATTGGAATTATAAAACGAGTTTTTATAAGTGCTAAAATGAAGTATAGATGGATTTCATAAGTGAATGAAATTTATAGATTTATAAATTGTGAAGTTATAAAATGAATAGATTTTGTAAAATAAAAGATTTATAAGTAATTAATTTATAAATTGGATTTTTTTTGCATTTAAATGAGATATAAATAGAATTTGTTAATTAAGGGATTTTATAAGTTGAAGCTTTTATAAAATATATATGTGTGTGAATTTATAAACGTTGTTTTATAAATCCAAAACCAATTGAATTTGATAAGTAAATATGAAAGCTTATTAAAGGAGATATATCCACGATTTTGGACAGTGGATAATCCTTTAATTAAATATGTAGAAGTGTTGAATTTGGTAAATGATTTATATTTATGATTTTGGACAGTGAATAATATATTAAAGAAATGTTTTAGGAAGTGATCTTTTAAATAGAATTAAAACGATTTGAAGTTGTTTTAAAAATGTGTTAAGGATCGAAACCATAGATTTCAACATTCATTGTATAATAGACGTTTTCGAGAAATAAGGAAAAGATGGACTATAACACTGTTGTTATAGTAAATGATTTTCGAAAGGAAATGTTTTTGTATAGTATTGGGATTTATATATCTATCCTATTTTTGAATCCCTATGCTATTGATTTTGGGTTGTCGTAATGATGTTTTACGCAACATTCGTTTTGACCCAAATAAATGTGTTTAAAGAGAACATTTTCCTAAAAGAATAAAATATATACTTAATCGTGTTTTAAGTATATTGAATATTTTCTAAGTATTGAAAATAAATAGATTTGTGAATTACTTATTGTTAAATAAGTATTTGGAAATGTTTTCCAATGTAGAAATTGAAATGGTTAGAGAATATATATTTTTAAAGATAAATTAAAGTGAATATTTGGAAAGTTATTTAATTTATGGAAGATTAATAAAAAGGGCCTAGTGATTATTATAGTGCGGAATATTTGTTTGTTTGCTTTGATAGGTAATCATTGTTTACCTTTAAAGGGGTATTTGTTGTGATTTGCTTGAATTTGAATGCTACACTTATTTTAAAATAAGCGCTCGTTATTCGGTTTAGCCAGGAGAGGAACTTTAGGTCATGAATCCCATTCGGAATAGTGATACGTCGTAATGGATAGCATTTGAAGGCCGGTGTTGAAGGCCGGATATTTTCGAAAACGGAAGGATTACCGTCGAATGTCTCCGCATCGGCTGATCCCCGATATAGAGATTTTATCACCCTTTGTGATGGGAATTCCGGAAGTGATTAGTGAATATCCGGATTTGCAAGGGCTTCATTGGAAGTGCCTTTGGTTCCGTTCGATCCCGGAATGGACTTGTATGGATGTGTATCTGACGTTACAATTTGAGATGTAAAGCTGGTTTCTATCAAATACATTTCTGTTGATGGCGGAGCATTTATTCTCTTAGCTTAACACCCTTCTCTGAGACGTACGATCTTAGAGGTTATGTAGTTGATGGTTACTAGTGATATATTCCTAATTTGGTAACGTGGCATGCTGAGTGCTGCTGATCATTTGTTGATCAAAGCGTGGCTTTCGTGAAAAGCATAGCTTTGTGGACGAGACTTCGTCGGACCTCACACCCCGAAAATGGTCAAAACAGGAAGAATGCAGCAAGGTTATTTCGGGGTAGCGCCCCCATAGGGTATGTTAATTTCCTTCTGGATAGAGGTGGTATTATGGTATGGAGCCCAGATACTTAACCTATGTGGTTGCTGCAAATTTATTTCTTTGTGGTTGTTGGTGAATCCCGGGATAAAGGTTGGTTACGACCGGGGGATGGCATACTCGTGTCAGTAGTTACCCAGCTAGAGGTAACCCGGCCTTGTGTTGGCAGAGATCCGGTTAGGTTCTCGGGCGTCCTTCCAGAAGCGTTCCCATGTGGCAATAGGAAGTTCGTTAGCCTTACCATTTGTCAGAAAATCCAAAGAAACAATACGAGCCCTGTACAGTTTTAGTTGTAGAACCTGCCATTTACTTATGGTGGCACCACACTGTTTAGATGGTAGCTATAGTAGGCATATGATAATGGTCGTATGTTGGCTAAGATTTATATTAAACTTTCGAAAAAAATTCCACTGTGCACTTAAGTAATAATATCAAAGAAATTTGCGTATCAAGCATGTTTGACTATCATAAGGAGAAATCTCCTCCGATTCTGCGTTTGCATTGTGTGTGTGTGCAGGAGGCCTTATGGTAGTTTCATTTTCCAAAAGCATTGCAAATCTATTTTAAAATATTTCTTTGTTTGTTTTTTTTAAGATAAACTGTTTTAAGTTCTCACACCTGTCCCATGACTGACCTGGAGTTTATTGTTCCTTTCCTAAACTCTGGGTGCCCACCAATTTTAACACGAGCAGTCTAGAGTCAGGTTATCAGGTCATTCTGGAATTCAGGAGATGATGTGGAGATCAGGAGCAAGCTGTGTAACGACCCAGAATTTTTGATAATTAAAATTTGAATATTTAATTAATTTTAAATATTAATAAGTGAATTTATAAGTCAAATAAATTTTTATTTGAATTTTTGGATTTAATTGGATTATTAAATCGATAATTTAATACGTTAAATTATGGAAATAATTGAAAATTGGGTTAAATATGATTAAAAATGATTTGTAAAATTTTATTTTATCATATGGGAGTTAGAACGATATTTTAGAACTTTTAAAATCGAATTTAAAGTTAATTTGTGAAAATTGAATACTTTAATATTTAAATCGACTAGTGAAAATAGCCAATTTTTGAACAGTCTCAAAATTGAACGAAACCAGTTTCATTGGATCCGTAATAGTTAGTTATTACCGGATTTCAATTTTCGTGTCAATCGGAGTTATCGTTTGATCGTGGCAGCTCGAAACGCATCGAATCGTTTTTAATTTAAATTTGGCGAGCTAAAATAGCCATTTTTCAAAAAGTCTCGGATTTCGACGAAACCAGTTTCATCGGATCCGTAATGTGATATTATTGTAAGGTTTCAAATTTCAAGTCAATTGGATTTACCGTTTGTCCGTTACAAATTAAAACGCCTAGAAATCGACTTAAATCAGTTTAATTCAAATTGAGCTTTTACAGCCATAACTCGCACAGATGTCCGAATTAGCTTCCGAAACCTGTTCCATTGTGTCCGGAACGCGGGGTAAACCCTAGAAACGCTGGTTACGGCGCGTAAATCGGAGTTCGGAATTTCCGGGATGAATAGTGTTTCGTCGGTTCCTTATAAATAGCCCTTCACTCTAAAAAAAACAAAAAAAAAACATAAAACCCTAATTTATAACTGCAGCCACCTCCCCCTATTTCTACGGCCAGAATTGTCTCTCCTCTCCCCCTCGATTTCTTCCAATCCATCAGCAATTAGATGAAGCTTCCAACTAGAAAGTCGTAGAGCGCATCGAGATCTTGAAGTTCAACGGTGGAGATGTGATTTGGAGCATCGGAGGAGGAGCTAGGGGAGGCCGTTGGTCATGGCCTGCGCACGCAACCCAAGGCTCATCAGGTGGCCGAGCTTGCTCTCCTTGGGGCCGAGTGTAGCTAGTGGTGAGGGCTACAGCATGGAGCTTCCTGATCGAATTATCGTCGAGTGATTTTGGTGCAATATTAAACCCTAACTCAAGCTTATGGGTTCGGCCTCAAAATTTGGGTTACTGGAGTAATACGCGTGATGAAGGAGGAGCATATGGACGGTCATGATGGTGGGGTGCAGGATCTTGTGGCTGAGATTGGCTAAGGTTGAAATTTATAAATTATAATAATGTTGTAATTTTTATATAAAAATTTGTGTAAACTTCAATAATTCATAACTTTTTCATACGAGGTCGAAAACGCGCGAAACCAGTTGCGTTGGAATCGTATGGACGAGCACTACGCGATGGAGTTGGTTTGGAGTCGTTCGGAGTTAGTGAGAATTTTGGGTAAAATTAAACGTCTGTTTAATTTTATTCGAAATAAATCGCTAAAACGGAATTTAAATCAAGGTGAGAATTTCTCACTCAATCGAATCAGTTTCGATTTTATTTTAAATAGTTAGATTTAAAATATTTGAATGCATGTTTGAATGATGATTGTTATCTATTGATTGTTAAAATAGACATTATACGCCGTTAGTAAGCGGATGTTATTTAATAAAAACATATACCGCGAATATTTCATAAACAGTGAAATTGGTATTATATATAATATCAATATATATATATTGGCATATGTATATATTGCAGTTGATTGATTTCCCGCATTTATTTGTTTAGCGGATGATGCCCTATTACGCCGTTATTAAGCGGATAATATTTAAATCCCATATACCGCGATAATTTCGTACTGGAGCGAAATTGGTATTGTGCTAATGTTTTTGGATGCAGGAAAACAGGTTGGAGGGATCCAACTGGATTCCTCAACATTTTTTATTTGATTTCAGATATTTTGATATTTGATGGATTTTCATATTGATATATGATATCGTTGTAGCCGTGATTGACTATTTGGTGTGTAGCATCATTGGACCAAGTTTTGGAATTTTAAAATGATTTTTTAAGTGATTTTTGAGACTATACTATATTTTGGAATTGATTCATTTTAAATAAATAAACGTTATAATTTTTAAAGTTATAAAATTATGGTTTTTGTGAAATACAGTTAAAAGCTGATTTTTGAGAATACGATGCTAGTGATTTTCTAAATAGTTTAAATCAGGATTTTAGAATTTATTGTGAAAAGTTTAAATATAGGATTTATAAAATTTAATTATTTTATAAATCAAGAGAATGATGAAGTTTTTAAAGGAATTTAAAGACGTTTTAAAGAATAATATAAATTGATTTATATTAAGAGATTTATAAATGGAAATTTATAAATAGAGATATAGACATTATAAAACGAGTTTTTATAAGTGTTTGAATGAAGTGAAAATGAAATTCATTAATGAATGAAATCTTTGGAATTTTAAACTGTGAAGTTGTAAAAGAAATTTATAAATAGTAAGATTTATAAATTTGGTGAAATGACTTGAAGAATTGATTGGTTAAATAAATGGATCTTATAAGTTATAAGATTTATAAATTAGAAAGTCTTTAAAAGAACGATTTTGTAAAATGATCGTTTTATAAGCATTTAACTTATAATGTGAACTTTGGTTTATAATTGAGTTATAAACTGAAATAGGTTAATAAAAGAATTTATAAAAAGGAAGCTTTTATAAATAAATAGAAATAGAATTTATAAACGTTGTTTTATAAATTCGCAAATGGCTTATTTTGATAAGAAAATTGTTGAAACCTATTAATGGAGTTATATTCACGTTTTTGAATAGTGAATCATCCTTTGAATTAAAATGTATAAAAGGATGAAATGTGTTAACGTAGTATATTCACGTTTTTGAATAGTGAATAAGATGTTAAAGAAATTGTTTTGGATTTGGATGTTTTAAATAGAATTAAAACGATCGAACAATGTTTTAAAATGTGTTGAGATTCGAAACCATAGATTTCAACATTTATTGTTGAAATAGACGTTTTCGAGAAATAGAAGGAAATAATGGACTATAACACTGTTGTTATAGTAAATGATTTCCGAAAGGAAATGTTTTGTATAGTATTGGGATTTATATATCTATTTTAATTTCGAATCCCTATACTAGTGATTTTGGGTTGTCGTAACGATGTTTTACGTAACATTCGTTTTGGCCCAAATAAATATGTTATGAGAATGATTTCCTTAAAGAATGAAATATATACTTAATTTCGATTGAAGTATATTGAATATTTTCTAAGTGTTGAAAATAAATAAAATTTGTGAATTACTTATGAATAAATAAGTATGAAAATGTTTTCCAATATAAAGTGAATATCTTAAGAATTTATCTTTTTGAAGATAAATTGAAATGAATAATCGAAATCGAATATTCATAGTTATTTTGGATTATAAATTCAATATGGAATTTATGAATGAAAAGGGAAGTTGTTTAGAAATAAATATTGATTTATTTTTGAAGTGTTGAAATTATATATCTAGTGAAGATATTTTTGTGAAATAAATAATTTGGAAAATTATTTGGAATCTGGTGATGTGTGCATATCTATTGATAGTTCAATAACCGACTATCAATATTTCCCTTTGAATGGGTAATTGATGTGATTTGATTGAATGTGAATGCTACACTTATTTTTGAATAAGCGCTCACTATTCGGGTTAACCGGGAAAGGACCATGGGGTCGTATAACCCATTCCGAATATGTGATACGTCGTTATAATTGCATTGAAGATCGGTGTTGAAGACCCGGTATTTGCGAGAGCGATAGGATGACCTGTCGATTTACTCTGCACCGAGTTGCTCCGGTATAGAGTTCTCCATATGTGATGGTGAATCCGATCAGGATTGTGAATATCCGGATTGCAAGGACTTCTTTGTAAGTGCCTTCGGTTTTGTTCGAGCCCGGAACAGACTTGTATGGATTGTATGTCTGACATTACAAGTTGAGATATAAAGCCGATTTCTTTCAAATATATTTCTGTTGGTGGCGAAGAATTTATTCTTTTAGCTTAACACCCTTCTCTGAGACGTACGAGCTCAGAGGTTATATAGTTGAAGTTATCAGCAATATATTCCCAATTTGGTAATGTGACATGCTGAGTGTTGCTGAAATGATCATTGTGTTGATTATTGTGATAGGATCGTTTATTTGATCGTCTATCTTAGTGATCATTGTGTTGATCATTTGTTGACCCAAAGCATGGCTTTTGTATAAAGTATGTTTTTGTGGACGTGACTTCGTCGAACCTCACACCCCGGAAATGGTCAAAACAGGAAAGATGCGGCAAGGTTATGAGGGGTAGCACCCTTTAGGGTATGTACATTTCCTTCTGGATAGAGGTGGTATCATGGTATGGAGCCCAGATATTTAACCTATGTGGTTACTACGAATTTATTACTTTGTGGTTGTTGGTTTTCGGGATCCCGTGAGAAAGGTCGTTTACGATCGGGGAATGGCATGCTCGTGTCAGTAGTTACCCAGTTAGGGGTAACCCGGCCTTGTGTTGGCAGAGTTCCGGTTTGGTTCTCGGGGATGTCTTTCCAGAGGCATTCTCATGTGGCAATGGGAAGTTCCTTGGCCTGACCATTTGTTGGAAATCCAATTCCCAATACGAAACTTGTACGGTTTTAGTTGTAGAACCTGCCATCTAATATGGTAGCTATTAGTAGGCATAATATAATGGTACCTATGCTGGCTAAGATTTATATTCTACTTTCGAAATGAATTTTCTACACTATGCACTAGTAATAATATCAAATGTTCTTTTTAAATGCGTATCAAGCATGTTTGACTATCATAAGGAGAAATCTTCTCCAAGTCTACGTTTGCATTGTGTGTGTGGCAGGAGGTCTTATGGTAGTCTCATTTTTAAAAGCATTGCGAATTAACTTTAAAAATATTCCTCTATTTTGATTTTAAAGATAAATAAACTGTTTTGAGTTCTCACACCAGTCACATGACTGACTTGGAGTTTATTGTTTTCCTTCCTAAACTCTGGGTGCCCACCAATTTCCACACGGGCAGTCAAGAGTTAGGTTTATCAGGATATTCTGGAATTCAGGAGTTGCTGGAGGCAAGCTGGATGGCGTATCACTAGTTTATATAGTATTTCTTTTTCCGCTGCATTGTTTGTTGTTGTACACTCTGATGATGATATGATGTAAAGTATAAAATGTAATAACTGATATAGTTCTTTGTTTAAAGATTATTCATTTATTTATTATATGTTGTTCCGCTACGAATTGTGAGATTCTGATGTTGTTCTGTTTGTTTTCTGTCCCGTCCTATTTTCTTCTGTTTTTTTATTTTTCCTCTATTCTCTTTTTCATTCCATTTTCTAATTTTCTGTTTTCTTTTCTCTCTTCTTTTCTACTTTTTCTTTTCTTAAATTTTTCTTAAACCCATAACATTTCGCTTTTTCGGCCTTCGATTTCTCGGCAGTCGATAAAGTGAGTATCGATGTTGAATTTTCGAAAGTCGAAAAATTCCGTTTGTTACAAGCTGGATGGCGAAGCGTATCACTTGTATATGATATTGTCTTTTCCGCTATGTATTCAGTTGTGAGGACAGGTTTATATAACTGTCCATTATTGTGTGGTGTTATATATTGACTCTGATGATGTAAAGTATAAAATGTACAGTTCTTTTGATTTAAAGATTATTCATTTATCTATTATATGTTATTCCGCTGCGACTTTGAGATTCTAATATTGTTTCTGTTGCTTTTTCTTTCTTACTTCTTCTACCTCTTCTTCTTTAACTTTAACAGTTCGGTTTTCCAGCCTTCGATTTCTCGGCAGTCGATACAGTGGGCATATTAATGTCGATTTTCGAGAGTCGAAAATCCCAAATCGTTACATCTGGTATCAGAGCAATTGGTTAAGCGACAACCTTGGCTCTGTTGGGTGTTACTCATTAGAGATAGAGTCAGTAGTACTCTAGAATGAGTTTGAGTGTATTAATAGATATGAGCGCGTATTTGTTAGTGAATACAAAAATGTTTTATATTGTGTTTGCTTATCCGTTGAGCTGTTTATGAATTCTGGTCGGTGCGGGAAGTACAACTATATCGATAGGGGTTTCTAAACTCTTAAACGAGATAAACCGACATAGTATCATTTTAAATTGGGTAAATGAAATAATTTTACCTTGATTATATTTTATATATAAAGGAATAAGTTTTCAGAATTATTAAAGAGTATATAAATTGATTGTTTGGTTGTTGAAAATGTAAGAATATATATGTAAGTTAATTAAAAGAATAATTGTATAAGCAAATGAATTATTAAGTATGGAATTATACTTAATGTGATTTACAATTGTGAAATAATCTTATATATAAGAAGTGAAATTATATGAACATATTTATAAATATGAGTTGTAAATAAAAATGAATTTGAACCATGAATTGAAATTGTTGAATATAAGTGAAACGAGTTTTGGACTTATAATATGAGATAATAGATTTTAGCTTTGGTAAAGTTAAATAATTTGGGTTAGCATAGTAAATATATGATGTGAAATTTAACTAAAGGAAAGTTAAATAAATTGAATTGGATTAGATAGTTGATTATTTAATATGATTTGGAAGTTCAAAATATATAAGTTATATGACTTATTAAATGTGAAAATGTAAGTGAAACCAAATGATAAAATGGTTAAATAATTTTTGTTAAGCAAAACGAGATATGAATTTGAATAAGTGATGAAATTTAGCTTTGGAAAAGTTAAATAGAATTTACTTTAGAATTGGAATCTGAATTGGATTTATAAGTAGAAATTTAAGTTAAGTTAAACAAATGAATTGAATATAAATCCATCGAATGTAAAAGGATTGATATGGAATAATGGATGTAAGTGTTAATTCATAAAAAATTAGTAAATTGGAAATTGAATAAATTGAATGGAAGTTAATTTAATATCAACCAGTTGGAAATTAAAAGTGTTAAACCAAATTGAATGTGAATTTAATAATTTGGTTATGTTGGTTATGATTTGGTTGTTATATGATTGTTAGTTGATTGTATATAATTCATTAAGTGTTAATGAAATTGAATTGATAAATGGAAATCTATGTAATTGAATTTAAATTGAAAGTGAACTAATGTGAATTGGTTGTAAGCAATTTATAAGGTTTCGATACAAATTTTAACTTATGGGAATTATTTTGATTACATTGCTTATGAAAACTATGTGTTTTCTATTGAAAATTAGTGAAATGTAAATGAATTTCCTATATATGTCACTTACGTGTCTAAATTGGGTAAGTACAGGTATCGGGGCTGTAATTGGCTGGATTTGGTTACGCTAAAATGCTAATAAATAACTGTTTTGCTTAAAAATGCTAAAAAGGTACGCCTACGCAATAAAAATAGGAAATATGAACTGTTTTTCTGTTTTTCGACCGTGTGGGTCGATGTATATATATTTATATCTATTGTGATATTGCAAAAGCTTCTCCATACAAAGGGGACTTTGCCAAAATTTTCTGTAAATTTTGAAGTTAGAAAAATTTTGAAAATTTTTAGAATTTTTTTTAACGAAAAGTCAATTTCTAAATTGAAATGAAAATGTAGGAATTGAACTAGAAAAGTGTAACCATCGGATTTTGGAAAAGTTAAAATGTTTAAATGAATTTGAAATTTAATTTGAACAAATGGTTTTGAAAAGTTAATGGATTCTGTAACTTTTTCTTACTTGGCAATTTCGAGGACGAAATTCTTTTAAGGGGGGAAGTTTGTAACGACCCAGAATTTCTGTTATTCGAAATTCGTATATTTAATTGATTTTAAATATTAACAAGTAAAATTTGTAAGTCGAATAAATTTTATTTCGAATATCTAGATTTAATAGGATTATTAAATTGTTAAATTAATATTTGAAATTACAGGAATAATTGGAAATTGGGTTTAATGTGATTAAAATTGATTTGTAAAGTTGTATTAAATCATATTGGAGTTAGAATGATGTTATAGAACTTTTAAAATTGAATTAAAAGTTAAATTGTAGAAATTGAATATTTTAATATTTAATTGACGAGTAAAAATAGCCATTTTTCAAACAGTCTCGGATTTCGACGAAATCAGTTTTATCGGATTGGTAATGTTAAATTATTGTAAGATTTCAAATTTTATGTCAATCGGATATACGGTTTGTCTGGGGCAAGCTAAAACGCACTGAAATCGGTTTGAATGAATTTTAAATTTAAATAATTTGATTCGAAAACTTATCTTCCAAATTTGATCGAATTGGCTCCCGATATATGTTCCATTGTGTTCGGAATAGGGGTAAAACATTATAAAGCCAGGCGGCACGCTTCGTTTGGAGTTCGGAATTTTTTTGGGTGAATAGTGTCGCGTAAATTTTCTATTAAAGGACATATATTCATCCATTTTTCACAAAACCCTAATCTTCAAGCTTCAGTCGCCACCCTATATTCTAATGGCCGAAAATTATTCTCCTTCTTCCTCGTTTTTCTTCAAATCCGTTAACAATTATCAGAAAGCTTCAACTACAAACTTCTAAAGCACGTTGAGATCTTCCTATCCAACGGATAAGATCGTGAATAGAGACACGGATCAACGGCAACCCCCTCTCAAAGGCAGAACGTTCGCGCACAATTTTCTAGGGAAATGGGGAGTCGAGCTTCACTATTTTCTGCCCGAGCAAGGAGTAGGTGATGTGCTTTCAAATGGAGGTCCCCGATCAACTTCAAGGCGCGTAATGATGGCTCGGAAATTCAAAGAGGAACGGCGGTATGGGTTCTTTTTCACGGTCGAACGAACTGGAAGAAGGAGAAAGGGAAATGTGCTTCCGAGATCTGGAGGGTTTGAAATGGACGGCTGTGATGATTTCTAGGTTTAAAATAAAATATATATGTAAATTTATTTATATTAAAAATCGTACGAACTTTAAAAAGCTGTAACTTGTTCATAAGAGGTCAGAATTTGACGAAACGACTTGCGTTGGGTTCGTATGGACGAACACTACGCAATGGAGTAGGGTTGGGATTAATTGGAGCTAGTGATAATTTTGCATAAAATTTAACGCGTGTTTAATTTTATTCAAAATAAAACACTCCAACTGTTATTGGAAGCAAGGTGAGAACTTCTCACTCAATCGAATTGTGTTTCGATTTAAAATTTTAAATAGTTAAATTTAAAATTTGCTTCATTGCATGATTGAATGATAAATTGCTACCTGTTGTATTTAAATAGATCCTATACGCCGCATATTAAGCGGAGGTTATTATATTAAACACATATACCATGATATTCCACCTTGATGTGGAATTGGTATTATATATGTACTTGGAGTTGATTTCCCGCATTATATAGTGAATAAGACCCTATTGCACCGCATAATAGCGGATAATATTGTATATAAACCCTTGTACCGTGATATTCCGTCTTGAAACGGGATTGGTATTGTGCCAACATCCGTGGATGCAGGGAAACAGGTTGGAGGGATCTAACTGGATTCCTCAACAGTATTGATTTATTTACAGATATTTGCGATATATTCTGTTATCATATTGATATATGATGTTTGGATGCCGTGGTTGATGTATTGGTGGTGTTGCAGCATTAGGCCTATTTTTGGAGTTTTAAAAATGTTAAAGTAACGATTTCGAATTTAAAAGGATTTTCAAGTGATTTTTGAAAGTATACATTTTATTGAATTTTGGAATTGATTCATTTTAAATAAATAAACGTTATTATTTTTATGTTATAAAAATTATGATTTTTGTGAAATATAACCGAAATGTGATTTTTTAAATAAGTAGTTGATTAATTTGTAAAATGGTTTAAATTGGGATTTTTGAATTATTATAAACGGTTTATGTAAAAGATTTATAAAATTGATATTTATAAATTAAAATATTGGAATTATAAAACGAGTTTTTATAAGTGTTAAAATGAAGTATAAATGGATTTCATAAGTGAATGAAATTTATAGATTTATAAATTGTGAAGTTATAAAATGAATAGATTTTGTAAAATAAAAGATTTATAAGTAATTAATTTATAAATTGGATTTTTTTTGCATTTAAATGGGATATAAATAGAATTTGTTAATTAAGGGATTTTATAAGTTGAAGCTTTTATAAAATATATATATATGTGTGTGTGTGTGTGTGTGTGTGTGTGAATTTATAAACGTTGTTTTATAAATCCAAAACCAATTGAATTTGATAAGTAAATATGAAAGCTTATTAAAGGAGATATATCCACGATTTTGGACAGTGGATAATCCCTTAATTAAATATGTAGAAGTGTTGAATTTGGTAAACGATTTATATTCACGATTTTGGACAGTGAATAATATATTAAAGAAATGTTTTAGGAAGTGATATTTTAGATAGAATTAAAACGATTTGAAGTTGTTTTAAAAATTTGTTAAGGATCGAAACCATAGATTTCAACATTCATTGTGGAAATAGACGTTTTCGAGAAATAAGAAAAAGATGGATTATAACACTGTTGTTACAGTAAATGATTTTCGAAAGAAAATGTTTTTGTATAGTATTGGGATTTATATATCTATCATATTTTTGAATCCCTATGCTATTGATTTTGGGTTGTCGTAACGATGTTTTACGCAACATTCGTTTTGACCCAAATAAATGTGTTTAAAGAGAACATTTTCCTAAAAGAATAAAATATATACTTAATCGTGTTTTAAGTATATTGAATATTTTCTAAGTATTGAAAATAAATAGATTTGTGAATTACTTATTGTTAAATAAGTATTTTGAAATGTTTTCCAATGTAGAAATTGAAATAGTTTAGAGAATATATATTTTTAAAGATAAATTGAAGTGAATATTTGGCAAGTTATTTAATTTATGGAAGATTAATAAAAAGGGCCTAGTGATTGTCATGGTGCCGAATATTTGTTTGTTTTCTTTAATAGTTAAATAACCGACTATCAATGTTTTCCTTTAAAGGGTATTTGTTGTGATTTGCTTGAATTTGAATGCTACACTTATTTTAAAATAAGCGCTCTTTATTCGGTTTAGCAGGGAGAGGACCTTTGGGTCATGAATCCCATTCCGAATAGTGATACGTCGTAATGGATAGCATTTGAAGACCGGTGTTGAAAACCGGATATTTTCGAAAACGGAAGAATTACCGTCGGATGTCTCCGCATCGGCTGATCCCCGATATAGAGATTTTATCACCCTTTGTGATGGGAATTCCGGAAGTGATTAGTGAATATCCGGATTTGCAAGGGCTTCATTAGAAGTGCCTTTGGTTCCGTTCGATCCCGGAATGGACTTGTATGGATGTGTATCTGACGTTACAATTTGAGATGTAAAGCTGGTTTCTATCAAATACATTTCTGTTAGTGGCGGAGAATTTATTCTCTTAGCTTAACACCCTTCTCTGAGACGTATGAGCTTAGAGGTTATGTCGTTGATGGTTACAAGTGATATATTACCAATTTGGTAACGTGGCATGCTGAGTGCTGCTGATCATTTGTTGATCAAAGCGTGGCTTTGGTGAAAAGCATAGCTTTGTGGACGAGACTTCTTCGGACCTCACACCCCGAAAATGGTCAAAACAAGAAGAATGCAGCAAGGTTATTTCGGGATAGCGCCCCCATAGGGTATGTTCATTTCCTTCTGGATAGGGGTGGTATTATGATATGGAGCCCAGATACTTAACTATGTGGTTGCTGCAAATTTATTTCTTTGTGGTTGTTGGTGAATCCCGGGATAAAGGTTGGTTACGACCGGGGGATGACATACTCGTGTCAGTAGTTACCCAGCTAGAGGTAACCCGGCCTTGTGTTGGCAGAGATCCGGTTAGGTTCTCGGGGTGTCCTTCCAGAGGCGTTCACATGTGGCAATAGGAAGTTTCTTAGCCTGACCATTTGTTGGAAAATCCAAAGAAACAATACGAGCCCTGTACAGTTTTAGTTGTAGAACCTGCCATTTACTTATTGTGGCTCCCCACTGTTTAGATGGTAGTTATAGTAAGCATACGATAATGGTCATATGTTGGCTAAGATTTATATTATACTTTCGAAAAAATTTCCACTGTGCACTTAAGTAATAATATTAAAGAAATTTGTGTATCAAGCATGTTTGACTATCATAAGGAGAAATCTCCTCCGATACTGCGTTTGCATTTTGTGTGTGTGCAGGAGGCCTTATGGTAGTTTCATTTTCCAAAAGCATTGCGAATCTATTTTAAAATATTTCTTTGTTTTTTTTGAGATAAACTGTTTTAAGTTCTCACACCAGTCCCATGACTGACATGGAGTTTATTGTTCCCTTCCTAAACACTGGGAGCCCACCAATTTTAACACGGCAGTCTAGAGTCAGGTTATCAGGTCATTCTGGAATTCAGGAGATGTTGTGGAGATCAGGAGAAAGCTGGATGGCGAAGCGTATCACTTGTATATGATATTATCTTTTCCGCTGTGTATTCAGTTGTGAGGATAGGTTTATATAACTGTCCATTATTGTGTGGTGTTGTATATTGACTCTGATGATATAAAGTATAAAATGTACAGTTCTTTTGATTTAAAGATTATTCGTTTATCTATTATATGTTGTTCTACTGCGATTGTGAGATTCTAATATTGTTTCTGTTGCTTTTTCTTTCTTTCTTCTTCTACCTCTTCTTCTTTAACCCTAACAATTCGATTTTCCGGCCATCGATTTCTCGGCAGTCGATACAGTGGACGTATTAATGTCGATTTCGAGAGTCGAAAATCCTGAATTGTTACAAATTTAATTTAACAAACATAAGAAATTTTAGAAGTTTTGGGTGGGTTAAAACACCCACCTTTTGGATTTAAATTCAACTTAAACCCAAAAATTTGACAGTCTCAGAATTCGTCCAAACCAGTTTCAAAATGTCCAAAATTTTATTATGATCCCAGCGGAGAAAACTGTGCGTAATTTCGACCTCGTATGTGAAAGATACGTACGTTAGAACGATTGAAATCAAAAATTAAAATAAACAAATAAAACAAGAAGAAACAAACTCTACCAATCCATGTCAGCCACTTTCTTCCTTCAATTTCTTTCACACGCTCAAATTTTCTAGGAGCCACACACGTAAAACCAAAGCCCTAACCATAGAAAATCGCGTACGAAGTTTCCAGCTGCCACCGAAAACCCTCATCGCCGCCTCTTACCGATCGCGGCCATCGCCTAGCTCGTCCACGCGACGAGTCGCGTCACCCCATACCCAACAGCCGCCACTAGCAAAAAACCCTAATCGAATTTTATAGCACGATCTAGCTGTTGAAACAACGAACGAATTTCACCGATGCACTCCCCATCGTCCACTCTACAATACCTATAAACGATTCGACGATCCAACAACGTTCATCGACGCGCAATGAATGGCCGTGAATGGTTCCTTGATTTTCGGATAAACGATGATTCAAAACCAAAAACGAACTGTAGATCTAACTTGCGTTCTTCGAAGGCTTCGATATATAATTTTTGTGAATTGTTTTGAGGAGTTTGAATTTTCATTTGATTTTTGAATTTGCAATTGAAATTAGGGTTTGTCTGCCATTGAACTGAGGAGGTGAAAGAAATGGTACGCACTGACAAATGAGAATGAGGGAAATTAGGGCTTATAACAGAGTATTTATAGACAAGGTTGAAAAAGAATAGATGGATCGGATTGAATATACGTGCTAGCGACAAAGTGGCCCAAAAAAGCCCGTTTCGACTCCGGAATGAAATTGGGTCAACCCATATATCAAAATAAATGTTTTAAAATACTTTAAACACAATGGAAAAGGTTCAAGTCCAAATTCCATCGTATGAAGAAGTTATGCTAAAATCAATTTATTCCAAATTGATTTCAATTTCATTTATTTCAAGGCGTTCGAGTCCGTACGATCAAAAGACAAGCCCGATCACTACGAAACTTGAAATTCTATAATAATTCACCGATACAGATCCGATGAAACTGGTTTCGTCGAAATCCGAGTCAGTGACCAAAATGGTTATTTTTACACTAATTAAATAAATAAATAAATTAAAAAAATAAATCAAATATTCAATTTCAACTCTACAATTAACAAATTTCATCATTTTTAAATTTCTAAACTAATTTACCCAAATTTAAATGTCAAATTAGAGTTGATTCAATCATAAATTTCAGCATAAATTCAAATTTCATTATATTCGACAATTATAAATTAAATTTTCAATAATTCCATTGAATTCACTATTCATTCTTATTATTCAATTCATTATGGTCAAATGGAAGAAATTAACATTGGGTTCAAGGTTATTACATTAATATTCTCCAATTTCAACTTAATTTTTAATTAACGTAATAATTAAATATTTAATTACATTCATTTGCAATTAATCCAATTATTATAAATTAAATTCAATAAATTGATAAGTCTTATCATCCATTCTTTTAATCCAAAAAATTGCTTTAATTAATTGGGAATGCACAAATTTATTCAATTACTACAATTGCTTTCAAATTAAATTCTATGAACAAAACAATTTGGTAATTCATAATAATTGTAACCATTTAACTTTAATTAACTTTAAGTTTATTACTTTCAAACAAATATTACTTGGAGAACATTGATTTTCTTCAATCACTATTTATTCATTATAAATTCATTGATAAATCCAACGTTTACATTTATTTTTCTTATATTAATTTACTACCAAATATTCCTATTTAAATCAATTATTTATTAGCTTACATCATTCTATAACCAAGTTATACCATTTTCCATTATTTCATTTATTGCAATCCCATTCAATTTACACAATTCAGCTTTAATTAACTTTATTGTTATATTCCATCGTAGTTATTATTTATTTCCTTATTTATTATAATTACTTACATCATATGAATTCATTCTATTATCATAAATCATACATTAATTCATATATTCATACAATACTTACCTTTATTTACTTGTAATAAAATCTCATTCCTAAATATAACAGTTACAACAAAATAATAGGAAAATTAAATAGTAACTTACGACCGTTACTATTTCTTTGATTCATTAATTACAATTAATATTCTCAATAAATTTATTTACTTGGTCTCATGCTTTCTATTACACCAATTACTACCTTATAAATAAATTTACTTTTCCTTTTTGTTTTACATTCGCACTTTCCGTTATTATATTAATTATCATTAAAGTACATTTAATTATCTTTATTTGTAATTGGTGAATTAACTGGTAACAACCATTTGTCACCAATTTACCTTTTATAATACTTGTATGTTCATTCTTCCCAACCAATTACCATCTATTATATTATAACTTTACAATTTTAATAAATTCATTAATTGTCATTTCATTCAACCTGTTAATGTATTAACCTAAATTAGCACTGTTATGTTTTAATTTACTTATTAGCTTACAACAAGTGCTACCATTAATTCATACACTAATTTATTCCATTTCCATTCATTATACAATATTTTATTAGTAAATTAACATTTTAAATTATTAATTTACCTTTTGTGTCCCGTTATAAATTAATGCACACATTAATTAAGATTTTAAATCAAATTAATCATTTCATCTTGGTAACATTCTTTTATTGCAATAAGAATAAAATTAACATTTACATTGTTTCACTTATTGGAATTACATCCAAGTTATTAACAATTAACTTACCAATCTTATCCAAGTTATTATTTCCATTAATAATTCGCTAAATTTTTATTTTCTTCAACATTAAGTTACCAAATCTTCTTAAATTAAGAAATTTAATTACCGAATTTTACGGGTAGTTACATTCTCCCTCACTCAAAATTTTCTTCCCCGAAAAGGAAAAAGAAGGGAAAAGAAGAATTTAGAAATCAATATATCTTACTTAAAATATTAGATTTATACACAAATAAATTTACAAAATTTAATAATTTAAATAAAATATCAATTTATAACTATTAAATCCCTTTATACTCAAAGTAGTAAAGTTTGGAAAACATTTTCAAAGCAATTTCTAAGTCCAAAATTTACGGAAAATTTGGGCAGAGTCTACTTTGTACGGAGAGGCTCGGAAGAAAATATAATATCAATATAACAATATACAACATATATTTTCCAAAATAATATATATCCCAACACGGGAAAACAATATAATAACGCTATAAAACCGTAACCCGAAAACGTACCTATTTGTCGGGCAATTAACGCTTATTTTATGGAACCAAAAGCAGTAGTAATTGCTTCCCTAACCTGCATTTCACTTGTATAATCCAAAAAGGTTAATAATTATATAAAATAAAATGTTTAACTTGTTTCAATCAATAACGAACAAATCAATACAAACAACAATCACTTGCAACCAGGCATACAGCCATCTATAGAATCATCACGAATCAATCATTCATTCATATCAACAAAACAAATAGTTGTTCGGGTTCAAAACTTCAAATTGTACAGGATGACAAATAAACTACTAAGTGCACCATTTACTCAACAGTCTCTGATGAAGCTAAATATATTATTCATACATCCAAACAATTTTAAAGTATCCTTATCCAAACAACCATAAACCAAAACAAACAACAACAACTTCAACCAACAGATTTAGTTTATCCTTATTAATTCCATTCATACATTTTTTGTTTGATTTCTCTTTTTCATTCATATAATGGTTTATCTTTTTTATTTACATCTTATTTCTTATAGTTTAATTTCATTTATTTACAGCATTCATCTTTCTGCTTATTTTCAAAATAAATAACTTCAACATTTGCTTAAGTCTATAATTACTTACTTGCAACGTTTACCTTCTATCATATTTTATTATAGTAAGGTTTCCATTATAACTTAAGTTTATAACTCTATAACATCAATTCTTATAAATAAAAGCAATTTATTGAACACTTTCTGATGCAGCGCAATCTACCAACTCAATGGATTTGGCTCGTTCAAGGGCCTTAGGTCGCTCACGACCTAGTGAAGGTCGCTCGCGAGTTAACGAATTAAGCGTTAAGACATTCAAGCAACCAAGCGATTTAAGCATTTCAGCGCTCATGTCTTTAGGTCGCTCCGACCTAATTCCAACGAGCTACGACCTATAGGAATAAATGACCTAGTGAGTTAGTTCGCTGATGCCACTATCTTCTTGAGCCATTGATATCTTATGCCGCTGTCCACTTTAGGTCGTCCAGAGCTTCAGCCGCTCAAACTTTAGGTCGCAAGATCTTTAGGTCGCATGGAGCTTAGGTCGCGTGTGTTGTAACTGTCTTTGTTGGGCCGTGCATGTGTTAGCTCGGGGGTTTGTTAGGTCGTATACTTGTTAACTCGTGTACTGTGTTGTAGTTGTATTTTCCTTAAGTCGTAACTCATGTTGTATATATGTTGAGTCGCATTGTTGTAAGATCGTTTGTATTGTTTGTTGCTTAGGTCGTAACTCGTAGGTCGCGAGTACCTGGTTAGGTCGGCCGTGTATGTTGAGTTGCAAGTGTTGTGTTGTAACCCTATAAATAGGGATGTCGGGTCATTGTAAAAGTGGTTGATTTTGAATAAAACTTTATTTGAGTGCTTTGTGCCTCTTTGAAATTGGAAGTTGAGCGTTGTCTCCTTTCTCCATTTTCGGTTATTCGAGTGCGCTCGAATCAACGGATTTGAAGCCGATTCACGGAATCTCATGCGCAAGATCAACGTAGAAGAATCGTAGATCTTTTAACATGGTATCGTGCGCGATCAACGTGTTGAAGATAGCTAGAATTCGGTATCTCTCGAGATCAATGAATTTGGGCGTTCGGTATTTTCAGTTCATCGATTTATCTTGTTTCATCTAATAGTTTCATCGATTAGTTTGACACGAAATCTTCATTTCGCTGTCATCCGTTATATCCGCTACGTCGGTTTTGGTATCAGAGCTAGACTTAGCCAATCATAGCTAAGCCGAGCCTATTGGGAGAAGATTTGAAGTGTTGAAGTTTGAGCCTAGTTGAAGTTTTGAGATCAAGGCCGAGAGTCAAAGCAATCACAGCCGAGCAAGCTAAGTGCAGGCCGAGAGTTATTGAAGTGTGCGTTTGGATTCATTGAAGATTCGACAATGCCTCTGAGACGTGCTAATCGATTTCAAAATGTTGAAGATGTATATCGAAGACAAGAAGCAGAGCAAATGGAACAACGTATCAATGAAAAGTTTGATGAAGGTATTGGGAAGTTAGAGAAATTGGTGAATGATATGAATCAAAGTCAAAGGGGAAGGCCACCAATCTCAAACCATGGAGGAAACAGAGTTTCACCATCGGTTGAGGAAGCGAGGAGGGTGTCACCACAATCTTGTAGAGAAAGAAGAGAATCATCAGTTTCAACAAGGCGAGATCACCATGAGTATAGACACGAAGAGAGAAGAACTCCACGTGAGTTTGGAGATGAGCCATATCGTGATGAGGAAAGACATAGTAGAAGAGATATGCATGATCATAGAGATGTTGATGGTCGAGATCGATATCGAAGTACATTTGATTATGATGAAGATGGTGATAGATATAGTGTTCATTATCGAGATCGTGACCAAGTACGAAATCACTATCGGGAGGTAGAAGATGATTGTAAATGGGAGTCGGGGATGAAAACAGAAATTCCAGAATTTAAAGGAGGAATGATTGCGGAAGAATATCTGGATTGGTTATCAAATATGGAAGAAATTTTTGACTTTAAGGAAGTACCCGAGCATCGTAGAGTTAAGTTGGTTGCTACACGACTGAGGGGTAGAGCTATGACATGGTGGTAGCAAACTAAACTTACACAGGAGAGAATGGGGAAGTCAAATATTGTTTCATGGGAGAAGATGAAGAAGTTGATGAAGGCTACTTTCTTGCCTTATAATTATTATTCTCTTATGTATCAGCGCTTACAGAATTTGAGACAGGGAACAAAGTCGGTGAATGATTATGCAGATGAATTTTATTAGTTGATTGCCAGAAATGATATCATGGAGACAGAGGAACAATTGACAGTTAGATTGGTTGGAGGATTGAGAATGCAAATTCAGGATATGGTGAATTTGTTTGATCCGAGATCTGTTGCTGAAGCACACCAGAAGGCTCTAGCTTGGGAGAAGTAAGGTAGAAGAGGAGGTGGTGTGTTTACAAATTCCAACAATCAAGTGAAAGGGGCTAGTAGCAATACGAATGTTTCCAAGGCTGTTACTAAACCGGTTGCCAATGAAGTTGCTAAGACCAAGGTCAACAACAATTTCAAGTGCTATAACTGTCAGGAGTTTGGTCACAAGAGCAATGAATGTCCGAAGCCTAAGAAGCGAGTAATGGTTGCTTAGGTTGAGGATGAGGATGCAGAAATTGAATGTCCTAATTCACCACAAGCTGAGGAGGAAGAAGAATTGTCGGGAGACGAAGGTTGTAACTTGATGATGAGGAGGTCGTGTTTGACACCAAAGAAAGAGGATGAGTCCAGTTGGTTGAGGAGTAATATTTTCCAGTCAACGTGTACTATATTGGGAAAGGTTTGCAAGGTTGTCATTGATGCAGGAAGTTGTGATAACATCATTTCTACGGAAGCTGTAAAGAAGTTGGCGTTAAAGACAGAAAGACATCCCAAACCTTACAAGTTTCCTTGGTTGAGGAAAGGTGGAGAAGTGAAGGTTGGTCGAAGAGCTCGTGTAACTTTCTCCATTGGAAAGAAGTACACAGATGAGATTTAGTGTGATGTGGTAGATATGGATGTCTGTCATTTGTTGTTGGGGAGACCGTGGCAATACGATAGAGCTGTGCAACATGATGGGAGGACTAATTGCTATAGTTTCATGTTCGAGAGCACTAAAATTACTCTAGTTCCTAAAACGCGACAAACAGATGAAAGCAAGTTGGAGGAGATTGAAGAACTAAAGACTTTGTTATCTTTGAAGGAATTTGTCAAGGAAGTGGAGGATGAACCTGAAGTGTTTTTGTTGATCGAACGTGAAAGTAGTGAGGAGGTTGAAATTCCAGAGAAAGTTAAACCAGTACTGAAGGAATTTGAAGATGTATTCCCAGAGGAGCTGCCAAAAGAATTACCACCGTTGAGAGACATACAACATCAAATTGATCTTGTTCCGGTAGCTGTGTTACCACATAGACCACATTACAGGATGAGTCCAAAGGAACATGAGGAATTGAAAAGGCAGGTGGAAGAGTTGCTTGAACAAGGGTGCGTACAAGAAAGCTTAAGTCCTTGTGCAGTACCAGCATTGTTAGTGCCGAAGAAGGATGGAACATGGAGGATGTTTACCGATAGTCGGGCACTGAACAAGATTAACAGATTTCCAATGCCTAGATTGGATGATTTGTTAGACCAGTTGAATGGAGCTGCTATATTTTCAAAGATTGATCTGAAAAGTGGGTACCATCAAATTCGAATTCGACCAGGGGATGAATGGAAAATAGCGTTCAAGACACGGAAGGGGTTGTATGAATGGCTGGTTATGCCGTTTGGTCTTTCGAATGCACCTAGTACATTTATGCGGGTGATGAATCAGATCTTTAGACAATTTATTGGGAAGTTCGTGGTGTATTTTGATGATATACTGATATACAGTGGAAGCCCAGAAGAACACTTGCATCATCTGTGAGAAGTGTTGATGATACTGCGACATGAATAATTTTATGCAGCAACGAAGAAATGTGTGTTTATGACGCATAATGTTTTGTTTTTGGGGTATGTATTGTCCAAGGAAGGTATCCAGGTAGATCAAAGTAAAGTTGAAGCAATCAGAAATTGGCCACCGCCCAGGACTATAACTGAAGTGAGAAGTTTTCATGGTTTAACATCATTCTACCGAAGATTTATTCCACATTTCAGTAGCGTGATGGCACCAGTTACTGATTGTATGAAGGGGAAGCAATTTTCATGGTCAGAGGAAGCAGGATTTGCTTTTGAGCAGATCAAGGAACTTTTGACATCAGCACTCATTCTAGTATTACCAGACTTTCAGTTGTTGTTTGAGCTACATACTGATGCATCTAAGGTTGGAATTGGAGGGGTGTTAAGTCAGAGGGGCCGTCCTATTTCTTATTTTAGTGAGAAGCTTTCGGGATTCAAGATGAGATATAATACTTATGATGTAGAATTTTACGCTGTTGTACAAGCTGTGAAACATTGGAACACTATTTGTTCCATAAAGAATTTGTTTTATATACTAATCATGAAGCGTTGAAACATTTGCAAGGGCAGGACAAGATTGCAGCTAGGCATGCGTCGTGGATTGCATACTTACAACAGTTTACCTTTGTTGTGAAACACAAATCGGGAGTTACAAACCGTGTGGCAGATGCATTGAGTAGAAGGAATCATTTGTTGACTACAATGAGAGTTGAAGTGACGGGGTTTGATGTTTTGCCAGAATTGTTTGTGGAGGATCCTTACTTTGCTAAGATTATAGATGAAGTCGAGAAAGGGAAGATGGATGAGTTTGTATTGGTGGATGGTTTTCTTTTCAAAGGAAATCGATTGTGTATACCAGAGGGCAGTTTGCGAATGAAGATTGTGAAAGAATTGCATGAAGAAGGACATGTGGGAAGAGATCGTACTATGCAGTTGATTTCTCAATCTTATTTTTGGCCTTCCATGAGGAAAGAAGTTGAAAGATTTGTGGAGAGATGTCACATATGTCAAGTTTCCAAAGGGACAGCTACGAATGCAGGATTGTATATGCCATTGCCCGTGCCTACTAGACCATGGGTTGATATTAGTATGGATTTCGTTTTGGGTTTGCCAAGAACTCAACGAGGGAACGATTCTATATATGTTGTGGTGGATAGATTTTCAAAGATGGCGCATTTCATAGCATGTAAAAAGACAGTCGATGCAGTCCGTGTTGCTCAACTGTTCTTTAAAGAAGTTTATAGACTACATGAGCTACCTGAGACCATTGTGTATGATCTGGATACTCGATTTCTAAGCCATTTTTGGTTGAGTCTGTGGAAGATGGTTGGGACGAAGCTGAATTTTAGTAGCGCCTATCATCCGCAAACAGATGGGCAAACGGAAGTGGTGAATAGATCATTGGAAAACTTGTTGAGATGTCTTGTGGAAGATAATTTGAAGAGCTGGGATATGAAGTTATGTCAGGCGGAATTTGCACATAATCACGCTGTTAATCGAAGTACTGGATTCAGTCCATTTCAAGTTGTATATTCAGCAATTCCGAAGGGACCGTTGGATTTGACGACAGTGTCATATCAGAAGGGAGTTGTTAAGCGAGCTTGTGATTTAGTGAATGAGTTGCAAGAGTGTCACAGAACTGTTCATGAACGATTGCTTGCATCAAATGAGAAGTATAAACAATTGGCAGATAAGAAGCGAAGGAGTGTGAAATTTAAAGAAGGTGATTTGGTTTACGCAGTATTGACGAAAGATCGTTTTCTAGTTGGAACTTACAATAAATTGAAAGCTCGAAAGATTGGTCCAGTAGAAATCTTGAAGAAGATCAATGATAATGCTTATCAGTTAGGGTTGCCAGTTCATATTCACACTGCAGATGTTTTCAACGTTAAATACTTGATTCTGTATCATGGGGATGAGCTTGTTGAGTTAGAGGAAGGTGTAAATTCGAGGTCGAATTCTTGTCAACCGGGGGAGGATGATGCAGCGCAATCTACCAACTCAATGGATTTGGGTCGTTCAATGGCCTTAGGTCTCTCACGACCTAGTGAAGGTCGCTCGCGAGTTAACGGATTAAGCGTCAAGGCATTCAAGCAACCAAGCGAGTTAAGCATTTCAGTGCTCATGTCTTTAGGTCACTCTGACCTAATTCCAACGAGCTAGGACCTACAGGAATAAACGACCTAGTGAGTTAGTTCGCTGATGCCACTATCTTCTTGAGCCGTTGATATCTTATGCCGCTGTCCACTTTAGATCGTCCAGAGCTTCAGCCGCTCAAACTTTAGGTCGCAAGATCTTTAGCTCGCATGGAGCTTAGGTCGCGTGTGTTGTAACTGTATTTGTTGAGTCGTGCATGTGTTAGCTCGGGGGTCTGTTAGGTCGTATATTTGTTAACTCGTGTAATGTGTTGTAGTTGTATTTTCCTTAAGTCGTAACTCATGTTGTATTTATGTTGAGTCGCATTGTTGTAAGGTCGTTTGTACTGTTTGTTGCTTAGGTCGTAACTCGTAGGTCGCGAGTACCTGGTTAGGTCGGTCGTGTATGTTGAGTTGCAAGCGTTGTGTTGTAACCCTATAAATAGGGATGTCGGGTCATTGTAAAAGTGGTTGATTTTGAATAAAACTTTGTTTGAGTGCTTTGTGCCTCTTTGAAATTGGAAGTTGAGCGTTGTCTCCTTTCTCCATTTTTGGTTATTCGAGTGCGCTCGAATCAACGGATTTGAAGCCGTTTCACGGAATCTCGTGCGCGAGATCAACGTAGAAGAATCGTAGATCTTTTAACACGGTATCATGCGCGATCAACGTGTTGGAGATAGATAGAATTAGGTATCTCTCGGGATCAACGAATTTGGGCGTTCGGTATTTTCAATCCATCGATTTATCTTGTTTCATCTAATCGTTTCATCGATTAGTTTGACACGAAATCTTCATTTCGCTGTCATCCGTTATATCCGCTGCGTCACTTTCATTCCAGACTTTTACTTATACAATTTCCATTACATTTTCTTATTAAACATTTCAACTTTTAATATTTGGTAAGTTATATATAGGTTTTTTTTAAGAATGAAATTGAAAGTTATACAGGTTTTCTCATTTCTTTTAATTAATTTATTGTTCAATAATCATTTCATTCGTTATTATAGGTTACAAATTTCAACTTCCTTTTTATTTCCTTTACAACTTAGCATTAAATCTCTTATTTCATTTAGGGTTTCAATTATTAGTTAAGTTCTATTTTCACTACACTAATCGAAACTATTAATTAACAGAAACTTAAGAACTAGATACCGGGTTAAATTTCAATCATTTGAAAGATAATAGATAAAGGTTTATACTTACAATTTATACATCAAAATTATATTTAAAACAATTTAAAATTTATATTTGTTGATCAAAATAAGTCTACAGTAAAACTACTATAATGGCATTCCCACTTCGAAACTCGAAAATGAATGTCGATGATGCATGCGCTCATCACCGAAATTATTTTCCAACGACGGAGAGGGGAGTACAGAACTTATTTCTTTTCAAAATTTCTTTAAAGCAATTTTTTCAAATCATATTGAAATATTTATATTAGAAAATACTTCTAAATAATATTATTATTATATTCCAAAATCATTCGAAAGAAATATTCAAAACCCCAAAACTTAAGTTCTAAATTTCCAATTCTCATTTATCTTAATTTCAATCTCATTTCAATTGTTATTTATAAATTCCATTACCTAACAACCAATATATTGCAACCAAATATATATATCATTTATAAAAATTTATTTTATATATATAGAAAATATAATAGGTAAAATTATTTCATTCACCTATATCAAAAACAAATATTATGTCGGTCTGTCCTATTAAGTGTTTAGAAATCCCTATTGATGTCATAGCATCCCATGCACCAGCCAGAATTTATAAATACAAAATGGAACAGATTAACACAATATTAAAACTTTTTTATAACACTAGCAAATATTCTCTCTCATATATATTGTAACAACCCACATATTTTACGATTGAATATTTAAATATTGTATTTAATATTTCATCGTTAGTCGGATTATAGTCCGAGAAGCTACTTTTTGCAAACAGTCAAATTAGGACTCGAGACCACCCCCATTGAGTTTAAAATGACATTTGCGACCTTTTTTAGTATAAACATCGATATGTTTGGAGCTAGTAGAATTTTTCTACTTTTCACTTAGGGCTTTGGGTTGGGTTTCAGCCCATTAACCTCACTTATTACTCTAGCTCAGTCCACCTCTCCTCTTCACTTCATCCTTATTTTCCTAACACTCAAGTTTCACTGAAAATGGAGAGAGGAATGGGAAATTGAAACTCCAAGCCCTAAACATCTTTGCAAATTCAAGTTCAAGCTCCAAATTCATAGAAGAAGCTTTGGTAAGCCTTCTCTTCTTCTCCAACTCATCCTCCTTTCAATTTCAAAAATTTCCTGAACCTAACTTAGGGAATGTTCTTCTTTTGAGCTTAGATTCAAGCTCATTTGGGTTGTGTTGAAGAGTGGTTGATCCTCCTTTGTTTTCAAGCTTCTCCTTCCTTTTTTGTGTGTAAAAAGGTGAGATTTTTATCTCACATCTATGTCTATATCTATCCGTGTTGTTAGGTATGAATTTCTAACACTTATTCAAGTGCAATTGCTTTTGATTTGGATTGCTTTGGTGTATATTCCAATTTTTGGTGTTTTGAAAGCAAAATTTATGAAATCCTTTTATGGATATTTGGACATTGATATTCTGGGCGTATCGAAGAGCCTTTAAGACTGGGTTGTCGGTTGGCATAATTCCTTAGTTGTTGTTGCTCGTCCGGTCGCTTCCTATAATCCTTTTGGACATCATTGGTCATGGCAAGAACGTGCCAAAAGCTTCAATTTCAGACGTCTGAACTTATTGATTCAGACGTCTGAATCTGGTTTGGGCAAAATTTCATTCCCCAGGTCAGACGTCTGAATTATAATTTCAGAAGTCGGAATTTGCTCAAATCCAACCCGAGAGCATATAGGCTAAAATTAGCCATTTCCAGACGTCTGAATCTGTTGTCATTGCCTAATTTGCCTAATGTGTTTGGGTTTCCAGTTTTTAATCGATTCGTGTTTACCCGACCTATTGTTATCATTTATTATTGACCTTGATGACTTCTTATCGGAATATTTGAGAGTATCCATTTGATGGATTCGATATCGATTTATATGGATTTGATTCATGGCTTCGAATATGAATTTTGGTTACTAATTTTTTCTACAATCATTTCTGTGATTTGTCACTTTAAAACTATAAAGGTTTTCTATACTAGTAGTAAATATTAAAACTCTTTCATCAAAACAATTTCCACATTACTTTATTACAAAGCTCGTTTCCTAAACTGTTTTCCAATCTACTAGTATATACAAACCTTTACCTCACTCGTATGAGAAATTTAATTAAACGGCTTAGTAAAACAAGTGGTATGAAACGCTTGCGTTTACTTCGTCGGTTAATTCTTAGACTTGTTCGATTGAATCTCTTGTGACAATTTTCTAGTGGAGATCTATAATTTGTTCGTAAATATTTAAGTTAAGCTAGTGGTTATGGGACATGAAGCTAAGCTCATATATTTACTTGCTTAGTGTAATTGACACTTCTTGATGATCATTTGTGATTTTGACTAGCAATGTGCTATGTCTCTTTGTCTACGAGGGAGACTAAACCCTGTTTCTGTAGAGCTTCGGCTCAATTTGGTGGGGTAGCGACCCATGGTCTACGGACCGTTCTGTGGAGCTTTGGCTCAAAATTAATGGTTAGCAACCATGGAATAGCGTTCCATTTTGTGATACACGTGTCGGTGAGTTTTCATGCTCCCGTTTTGTGATAGGCCTCCCCATTTTCGTGATTTCTGGATTTCCATTGATGATTTCTAGAATTTGTGTTTCACCAATTTTTGTGACAACATCAATAAGTTCTATCAATATTTGTGCATTGGTGAATTTGTGTTTCACTAACTTTTGTGAATTTGTGTTTCATGAACTTTTACGAATGGCATTGTGATGTTAGCCAATATTTATGGTTTGGTGAATAAAAATAAGGAGTATGACATTCTTTTGATCTTTGAGAAGATTCTTATGATATTGATTAATCTCAGGTTGATTTTAAATTGCATACTTATTACAGTATGGCTTTATGGTTATCATACTTTTTTGTCATATCTCTTATTCTATATCATTTTATCTGATATTTATAGCTAGACTAATCCGTTTATTATTTTCTTATTAAATAATGCTCGGGTCAGACCGAGATGTTACAGGTGCTTCTACTTGACTCCTCATCTGGGATTATTATCCTGACTTTTGGCTAACTACTTAGATTAGTAGTCTTTGGTTGTATACATTTGAGATATAAACTCATTGATGTATACTTATTCTCTTGTGTAGCACTTGTAACTAATCTTTTGTGCTATTGTGGATCTTGTTTAACCACTACTCTGATATACACTACTAAGTGTTATATTCATATCTTTTTCCACCTTTGTGATATGGATATCTGTGACTAATTTGTGTTATGCTTATTTCAATATTTGTTTCCGAAGATTAAATAGCCACTGTGTAGTAGTTTTGAGTTTGTATTGATATGTCGGATTTCCTCTTAAGTTGAAATGCATGTTATACTATCTGACATATCGGTGCTCGCACAAAGCAACTACACGGATGGTCGCTCCTCAACAGCCTTATTTTTCATGCTAGATGATGGCATTACTCCGTAGTGTCCTTAGCTAGCGTGGGTATAGAGGTGGGGCGTCACAGCTTGGTATCAGAACCAAACTTCGAAACAATGTAGAATAATTTAACAAGGATCATTGTCCTAAGTCCATCTTAGGAGTCGTGCCTTAGGATTTTATTCGGGTCTTCGAACCTTTCTATCCTATTTTCTTTGCGATGCCTTGTTTTGTCAATCATTCTTGTTTGATATCCATTTTGTGAATAACCTTTTTATTCTTCTTTCTTTCTTAAAGAATAGAAATGGTTAGACCTGGTCGTCCCGGCGCCGGCCAATCTAGTGCTACTCCCCAGGATGGAGTATTTATGTCTGCACAACAGCTTCTTGATCTTGTAAAGAATGCTCAAGCAGCCGGTTCTATTCCGGTGCCTTCTCACCCTAAGTCTGGATTTGCACGCTTGTGCAACGATTATACCAACTTGGGTGGGAAGCCATTCAAAGGTTCTGAAACCATTATTCGAGTCCAAGCTTGGCTTAGAACATGCGATCGCATCTTTTCTCGCATAAATCTTATCGATCTTCACCAAGTTCAGGTGGCCCCTAGTATGCTCCAAGAAAGAGCATTAGACTGGTACGAGCTTTTGATTTCTGAAATAAATGAAGCGGATCTTTCTTGGGAGAAATTCCGGGAACGATTCGAATTAAAGTTTGTGCCGGAAGCTGAGAAGGTGACATTGGATCGTCAATTTCATTGACCTTGTTCAAGGTGAATCCTCTGTGGCAGATTATGTCACATCATTCGAGTCACTTTCTATATACGGGGTCGAATACATAAACACCCCACTGAAGAAGAATCAGATATTTGTCTATGGCATGAACAAAAATCTCAAGAAGCCATTACTTCTAAAATTAGAAGTTTCATTTGATCAACTTGTTGATATCGCTCTTCGACTTGAAGAGACAGATAAAGAAAGTGATGTTGAAGTTGTGGGTGCCAAACCAAACTTCAACAATAACAAGAAACGGCCTAATAAATTCAAAGGTTCTTATCCCAATAAAAAGGGGAAACAGGCATCTCCGGCAGCGAAGACTTCTACCTCTAGTAGTGGGTAATGCTACAATTGTGGTTCGGAAGACCATTATGCTAATAAGTATTCAAAGCCCCTTGCTTGTCGCTATTGCAAAAGTTCAGGCCATTATATATCCGCATGTCCCAAACTTCAAGGTAGGAAGGAGGGAAAGTTAAATGTTGCACAGGCCCCTAGCAACACTTCTCGTGGTCAAGGTATTTCTCATTCTATCCTTGATGGCATTATTTTATTTGGTGATCAACCTATTCGAGTTCTTTTTGATACGGGCGCGTCCCATTCTTTTATATCAAAGGAACTTGTTGATACTTTATCTTTAAGTGTTGTTGCTTTAATGACTTCTTTAAGAATTGCGAATCTAGTTGGTGGATCCGCAACACTTAGTTTGCTTTGTAAAGATGTCGAGATTATTTTGTGTGATTTTTCTTTCCAAGCCGATTTGCATGTCATGCGGTACTTAGGCTTTGGAATGATTTTAGGATTGGATTGGCTTAACCGTTATGAAGCTCATATCCTAGTCCTGAGCGGACTATTTATCTTCGACATCCTCGATCTGTTAATCAGATTTCTATTGTTATTAAAGATTCGGATTCCACTTTGGCAGCATCCTTATATTTTCTAAATCCTCATGATGACGATAATGATGATGAGGAAAATGTCATTTCTCTTATACACGTTGTTCGTGAATTTTTCGACATATTTGATCCCGTTTTAGGATTACCACCTAAGCGAGCAATTGAGTTCAGAATTAATCTAATTCCTGGAGCTTTACTTATTACTCGTCCTCCTTATCGAATGTCCAATAAAGAAAATGAGGAGATGCGCAAGCAATTATCCGAATTGGAGACGAAACAATTTATTCGTTCTAGTTCCTCTCCTTGGGGAGCTTCGGCTATTTTTGTGAAGAAATCCGATGGTACACTTAGGCTTTGCGTTGACTACCGCAAGCTTAATGATCTTACTATCAAGAATAAATATCATTTACCTCGGATTGATGATCTATTCGATCAACTTAGTGGTGCTAGAGTCTTTTCACAGTTATACTTAGCTACCGATTTTCATCAACTTCGTATTGCAGAGGATAACATTCTTTGACATCGTTCCATACTCGTTATGGATCTTATAAATGGCTTGTTATGCCATTTGGTTTAACTAATGCTCCGGCTTATTTCGTTGACCTTATGAATAGAGTTTTCAAAGACTTTCTCGATCAATTTGTTCTCATCTTTATTGATGATATTCATGTGTATTCTAAAACCGAGGAGGAGCATGAAAAGCATCTTCAAATTGTGTTGGAAACTCTTAGGAACAATCAATTGAAAGCAAAATTTTCTAAATGCCAATTTTGGCAATCTCGGGTGAAGTTTCTCGGTCATATCATTTCTGAATCCGGAATTTCCATGGATCCTTCAAAGATTGAAGCGATTCAAAGTTGGAAGAGACCGGGGAGTGTTACGGAGGTCCGTAATTTTCTCGGATTGGCGGGCTACTACCGCCATTTTATAAAAGACTTATCAAAAATTGTCGTGCCTCTTACTAGCTTAACAAAGAAAGGAGTTAAATACATTTGGTCGGACAAATGTGAATCTTCTTTTCGGAAATTAAAAGAACTCCTTTCCGATGCTCCTATTCTTGTGATTCCCGAAGGGAATCAAGATTTTATTGTTTATACCGATGCTAGCCGTGTTGGTTTAGGAGCCGTTCTCATGCAAAGAGAACTTGTTATTGCTTATGCTTCTTGGCAATTGAAGCCAGCCGAGACTAGATATGCCACTCATGATTTAGAGCTCGCGGCTATTGTTTTCGCCCTTAAAATTTGGCGTCATTATCTTTTGGGAGAAAGATTTATTCTTTACACCGTTCATAAATCTTTGAAGTATTTATTTTCTTAAAAGGAACTTAATTTGCGTCAACAGTGTTGGCTCGAGTTCCTTGCATCTTATGATCATGATATTCTTTATACTCCCGGAAAGGTAAATCGTGTTGCCGACGCCCTTAGGCGAAAGCAACAAGCGGTTGTTTCCATGATGATATCCGAATGGAACGATCTCGAGACTTTATCCACTTGTGAGATTAGAGATCGTGTATCCGATTTATGTTTATCTCTTGTTTTATGTAGCCTTGAGGCTCATCCTTCTCTTTTAGACCGCATTCTTGAAGCTCAAAAGCTAGATCCTGAATTGGCTCTTCTTAGCCAAAGTTGTAGGGATAAAATTGATAGTGAAGGTTTGAAAGACTTTGATATTGATTCTCATGGCGGTATTCGAAAATTTGGTAGACTTATTGTGCCAAATATTAGTGATCTTCGTAAAGATATTTTAGAAGATTCTCATCGTTCTAAACTTACCATTCATCCCGGTAGTAGCAAAAGGGTGTACGCGGATATGAAGCAACTTTATTATTGTGATGGAATGAAATCTGATATTGCTAACTTCATTAAGCGTTGCATGACTTGCCAATTTGTCAAGGCCGAGCATCAAAGGCCCGGTGGGTTATTGCAACCTTTAGAAATTCCAATTTGGAAGTGGGATCGAATTTCCATGGACTTTATTGACGGCCATCCCTTTTCTCGTTCGGGTCATGATAGCCTATGGGTGATAGTTGATAGACTTACTAAATCCGCTCATTTTTTTCTCGTTCGTTCCAATCGGACCGTACCTCTTTTGGTCAAACTTTTTATTAAAGAGATTGTTAAATTGCATGGAGTTCCTACTTATATTGTTAGCGATCGTGATCCATTGTTTACTAGTGGATTTTGGAAGAGTCTTCAAAAAGCTTTGGGAACGAAGCTTAATTTTAGCACCGCTTATCATCCTCAGTCCGATGGACAAACCGAGTGTGTGAATCAAACTCTTGAAGATCTTCTTCGTACATGTGTTCTTGATTTTGGTGGAAGTTGGGAAGATCGTATTTCTCTTGTTGAGTTTTCCTATAATAATAGCTTCCAATCTTCTATTGGTATGGCACCTTTTGAGGCACTCTATGGAACGCCATGCCGATCTCCTTCTTGTTGGCTTGAGACCGGTGAGAAGCTGGTTTTAGGTCCAGATTTTATTCGTGATTCCACAGAAAAGATTGACCTTATTCGTCATAGGATGAAAGAAGCCAAAGTAGGAAAAAATCCTATGCCGATAACCCAAGAAGGAAATTAGAATTTTCTGTGGGAGATTTTGTGTTTGTTCGTGTTTCACCTATGAAGGGTGTTGTGCATTTCAGTCAATCGGGAAAATTAGCACCTTGATATATTGGTCCATTTCCCATCACCGAACGTATTGGTTCAGTGGCTTATCGCCTCTCATTAATGGCTCAATTCTCTGCTATTCATAACGTGTTTCACGTTTCTCAATTACGTAAATGTCTTCGAGATTCCGATTCTATTCTTGAGCCCGGTGTTGTTGAAGAAATTGAAGTTTCGCCTAATTTAACTTGTGAGTAACATCCTATACGAATCATTGCTATAGAGTATAAACGCCTTCAAAATAAAGATGTCCCCCTTGTGAAGGTTCAATGGTCTTCAAATCCTGAGGATTGCTCTTGGGAATCTAGAGAATTCATTGAGTGAACACATCCGGACTTACTCTCTCGTGCATTTTGAGGCGAACTTCTTATTTCAAATTTCTTCTGTGTTCATATGCTTTTATGGTTGTTACTTTTTATTTTCTTCTTAAATATTGCGAGGACGCAATTTCTTTAATGATAGGAGTCTGTAACAACCCGCATATTTTACGATTGAATTTTAAATATTTTATTTAATATTTCATCGTTAGTCGGATTATAGTCCGAGAAGCTACTTTTTGCAAACGGTCGAATTAGGACTCGAGACCACCCCCACTGAGTTCAAAGTGACGTTAGTGGCCTTTTTGAGTATAAACATCGATATGTTTGGAGCTAGTAGAATTTTGCTACTTTTCACTTAGGGCTTTGGGTTGGGTTTCAGCGCATTAACCCCACTTATTACTCTATCTCAGTCCACCTCTCCTCTTCACTTCATTCTTATTTTCCTAACACTCAAGTTTCACTGAAAATGGAGAGAGGAATGGGAAATTGAAACTCCAAGCCTTAAACATCTTTGCAAATTCAAGTTCTAGCTCCAAATTCATAGAAGAAGCTTTGGTAAGCCTTCTCTGCTTCTTCTCCAACTCATCCTCCTTTAAATTTCAGAAATTTCCTAAACATAACTTAGGGAAAGTTCTTCTTTTGAGCTTAGATTCAAGCTCATTTGGGTTGTGTTGAAGAGTGGTTGATCCTCCTTTGTTTTCAAGCTTCTCCTTTCTTGTTTTTGTGTAAAAAGGTGAGATTTTTATCTCACATCTATGTCTATATCTATCCGTGTTGTTAGGTATGAATTCCTAACACTTATTCAAGTGCAATTGCTTTTGGTTTGGATTGCTTTAGTGTATATTCCAATTTTTGGTGTTTTGAAAGCAAAATTTATAAAATCCTTTTATGGATATTTGGACATTTATATTCAGGGCGTATCGAAGAGCCTTTAAGGCTGGGTTGTCGCTTGGCATAATTCCTTAGTCGTTGTTGCTCGTCCGATCGCTTCCGATAATCGTTTTGGCCATCATTGGCCAAGGCAAGAAAGTGCCAAAAGCTTCAGTTTCAGACGTCTCAAAAATTATTGATTCAGACGTCTGAATCTGGTCTGGGCAAAATTTCATTCCCCAGGTCAGACGTCTAAATTATAATTTCAGACGTCTGAATTTGCTCAAATCCAACCCGAGAGCATATAGGCTAAAATTAGCCATTTCCAGACGTCTAGAATAAATGGTTCAGACGTCTGAATAGGGCTCTGGAAAATATTCATTTTCCAGATTCAGACGTCTGAACCATCTATTTCAGACGTCTGAATCTGTTGTCTTTGCCCAATTTGCCTAATGTGTTTGGTTTTCCAGTTTTTAATCGATTCGTGTTTACTCGACCTATTGTTATCATTTATTATTGACCTTGATGACTTCTTATCGGAATATTTGAGAGTATCCATTTGATGGATTCGATATCGATTTATATGGATTTGATTCATGGCTTCGAATGTGAATTTTGGTTACTGGTTGTTTCTACAATCATTTCTGTGATTTGTCACTTTAAAAATATAAAGGTTTTCTATGCTAGTAGTAAATATTAAAACTCTTTCATCAAAATAATTTCAACACTATTTTATTAAAAAGCTCGTTTCCTAAATTGTTTTCCAATCTACTAGTATATACAAACCTTTACCTCACTCGTATGAGAAATCTAATTAAACGGCTTAGTAAAACAAGTGGTATGAAACGCTTGCGTTTACTTCGTCGGTTAATTCTTAGACTTGTTCGATTGAATCTCTTATGAAAATTTTCTAGTGGAGATCTACAATTTGTTCGTAAATATTTAAGTTAAGCTAGTGGTTAAGGGACATGAAGCTAAGCTCATATATTTACTAGCTTAGTGTAATTGACACTTCTTGATGATCGATGATGATCATTTTGTGATTTTGACTAGCAATGTGCTATGTCTCTTTTTCTGCGAGGGAGACTAAACCCTGTTTCTGTGGAGCTTCGGCTCAATTTGGTGGGTTAGCGATCCATGGTCTTCGGACCGCTCTGTGGAGCTTCGGCTCAAATATAATGGTTAGCAACCATGGAATAACGTTTCGTTTTGTGATACACGTGTTGGTGAGTTTTCATGCTCCCGTTTTGTAATAGGCCTCCCCCTTTTCGTGATTTTTGGATTTCCTTTGATGATTTCTAGAATTTGTGTTTCACCAATTTTTGTGACTACATGGATAAGTTCTATCAATATTTGTGCATTGGTGAATTTGTATTTCACTAACTTTTGTGAATTTGTGTTTCCACAACTTTTACGAATGGAATTGTGATGTTTTCCATGGTTTGGGAATAAAAATAAGGAGTATGACATTCTTTTGATCTTTGAGAAGATTCTTGTGATATTGATTAATCTCAAGTTGATTTTCAATTGCACACTTATTATAGTATGGCTTTATGGTTATCATGCTTTTTTTCATATCTCTTATTCTATATCATTTTATCTGATATTTATATCTAGATTGATCCGTTTATTATTTTCTTATTAAATAATACTCGGGTCAGACCGAGATGTTACAGGTGCTTCTACTTGACTCCTCATCTGGGATTATTATCCTGACTTTTGGCTAACTACTTAGATTAGTAGTTTTTGGTTGTATACATTTGAGATATAAACTCATTGATGTATACTTATTCTTTTGTGTAGCACTTGTAACTAATCTTTTGTGATATTGTGGATCTTGTTTGACCACTACTCTGATATACACTATTATGTGTTATATTCATATCTTTTTCCGCCTTTGTGATATGGATATCTGTGACTGATTTGTGTTATGCTTATTTCTATATTTGTTTCCGAAGATTAAATAGCCACTGTGTAGTAGCTTTGAGTTTGTATGGATATGTCGGATTTCCTCTTAAGTTGAAATGCATGTTATACTATCTGACATATCGGTGCTCGCACAAAGTAACTACACGGATGGTCACTCCTCAACAGCCTTATTCTTCGTGCTAGTTGATGGCATTACTCCGTAGTGTCCTTAGCTAGCGTGGGTTTTGAGGTGGGGCGTCACATATATACACTCAGCGACTCATCATAGGGTATTACTACCCTATAAATAAAGAGTCAGACCCTACAAAGCTAAGGTTTAATGCTAAACCAAAGCTCTGATACCAGATGTAACGCCCCGCCTTTCGCACGCTTTAAATCGACGATAAACCACACACGTCAGACTTAAACTATACAAAAGGGCGGATTGTTATGGGGTAAATAAGGAAAAGCAGAAAGAAATAAAATAAAACGGAATCTTGCAGCGGAATGATAAAATATAATAATCAAATATACAGTTCATGAAGCTATTTTACAAAACATTTGATTATATTTATACAATACGTATCAGAGTACACATACCAGAGAATAATAATTAATGCAGTGGAACAATGTGATGTAGTGGAACAATGTGATGCAGTGGAATAGTATAATAAATAATAGTAATATAAATCTTCGTCTTCTTCCTTCAGAATAAAATCTTCAAATCCTGAAATGCTCGGACTGACCTGAGCGAATTGAAAAGACAAAACACTCGAGTTAGAACTAAAAGATCTTATGTAAGTTAAATCAAAAATAAATAATATGAGTTAAACGGCGTCAGAGATGTTTACGGGATTTGACATCTCTTATCCAGTGTCTAACGTGAGTGCAGTAACTTAAGAGATGCTCGAGATTTACATCTCCTAAGGATCCATTAAACTATTTATTATGTAGTAATAAACGCTATTATATTGTGTCTAAAGTAAAGTATAATATACTAAAAATAGCGTTAAGGCTTTACATTTTTCACCTTAACACACTTTTATATTCCTATAGTCTATACAGTACCGTAATCTCCCCCATACTGGGCGTCGTTAGAGGGCACTCCATAGGTATGGTACAAAACAAAATCGTATAAGGCGTGCTAGGGTAGGTGGCACGGCACAACTAGGCAATGCCAGCGTAGATATACCAATTGCTATCCGGGCTGGTGGTAACGCATAGCGCGCAGCTACTGCCTACCTCGAGCCACACCCCTAAATAAAAAAAATCAGAAGTGGCCACCTAATCAATCCAAAAGTCAAAGTATAATATCGAAGGGATGTGTCCGATCAAAGGTGCTACCTCATTGGCCCGAGAATCGCTCTTGTTTTAGCCACCTTATTCCAACTCACGGGAGTCGGGTCCACGTATTTACCTCAAAGGAAACGCTGCCACCATCCTACTTCATTCTGGAATCTCCACCACGTACACGGTTGTTAAAATGGTTTTTGGGGTTGGCAGAGAGTATGACAACTTCCGATCCTGGTCTCTTTAACAACCAAACGTTATTATAACATCGCGGTCATTTTAAAATAATTATAATTCAAAACTAGAATATATCCATTTCAAAACCATATAAATACGATATCATTTCTATTTTAAAACCCAAATCAATATGATGTCATTTTTATTTCAAATATATCCATTTTCCAAAATCATAGCACTTTCAAATCTATATACCTTGAAAACCCATAGCTTTGAAACATAACTTCATGTACTTAAATGGTTTAAATAATAAATTACTTTATATAATAAAATAGCTTCTTTAATTTCACAAATAAATTTCCAAATTCCGATTTGAACCTCCAATGGACCATTTCGCATTTCCATATATTTCAAAGCTTTAAATATTCTACCATTTCAAAACTAATTCATTGATAATCCCATATATATCAAATTCAATTGCTATTATTTAGATTTGAAATGTTTACTTAATAAATCCAATATAATTTAAGTAAAACTTTTAGCTTCAAACAACTGGATATACTCTCAATATATTTGTAAAGAACCGAAAATCCGTACTTCCTTGAGCTGGCAACATTCCACCACAATCCAGCCAAAGAGGAACGAACTTCCGAATCTTTAGGGTTTAAGAAGAAGAAAGAGGTAGAAGAAGAGAGAAAAGAGAGAAGAAACAGAAACAACCAACAGAACATGAAGACAATATCAGAATCTCACAATCGCAGCGGAACAACATATAATAGATAAATGAATAATCATTTAAACAAAAGAACTATACATTTTATACATACATCACAATACATCATATCATCAGAGTGTACAACAATAAAACAGCGGAAAGAATACTATATACAATAGATAATAGACTACGCTATCCAAGCTCGCCTCCAACATCTGCACAGCATCACCCGACTCCAGAATAACCTGACAACCTAACTCTAGACTGCCCATGTGGAAAATAGTGGGCACCCAGAGTTTAGGAAAGGAACAATAAACTCCAGGTCAGTCATGGGACTGGTGTGAGAACTCAAAATAGTTTTATCTTTTAAACAACAAAAGAATTTAAATTTGAAATCCGCAATGCTTTTTAGAAAATGAAACTACCATAAGGCCTCCCGCCACACACACAATGCAAACGCAGGATTGGAGGAGATTTCTCCTTATGATAGTCAAATATGCTTAATACGAGAAAGTTTTCTTTGATATTATTACTATAAGTGCAAAGTGTGGAAAAAATTTTCGAAAGTAGAATATAAATCCTAGCGAGCATAGACATTCCGAACTATGCCTGCTATAGCTACCATCCAAACAGTGGTGACCAACATAAGTGAATGGCAGGTAATACAACTAAAACCGTACAAGGCACGTATTGGATGAATGGATTTCCAACAAATGGTCAGGCTAAGGAACTTCCTACTGCCACATGGGATCGCCTCTGGCGGGACGTCCCGAGAACTAACGTTACGGTTAGATCTCTGCCAACACAAGGCCGGGTTACCTCTGTAACTAGGTAACTACTACACGAATATGTCATCCCCCGGTCCTTTGGGACCTTTATCCGAGCGCTCGATCCAACAACACCACACAGTAATAGATATAGTGTATCAACATGAGTAAGTATCTGGGCTCCATACCATGATACCACCCTTTTCCAGAAGGAAATGACATACCCTAAAGGGAGCGACCCTCATAACCTTGCCGCATATTCCTGTTTCGACCATTTCCGGGGAGTGAGGTCCTGACGAAGTCTCGTCCACAAAGCTACGCTTTGTGCAACAAAGCCATGCTTTGGGTCAACAGATGACCAAAGCAATGATCACAAAGATAAATGATCAAACAAATGATCATATCACAAATGACCAACCAATGATCATCACACAGCAGCACTCAGCATGTCACATTACCAGATTGGGAATATATCGCTGATAACCTTCAACTACATAACCTCTGAGCTCGTACGTCTCAGAGAAGGGTGTTAAGCTAAGAGAATAAATTCTCCGCCACCAACAGAAATGTATTTGAAAGAAATCGGCTCTAATTCTCAAAATGTAATGTCAGACACATAACCATACCAGTCTGTTCCGGGTTCGAACAGAACCGAAGGCTCTTCCAAAGAAGCCCTTGCAATCCGGGTATTCACAATCCCGATAAAATTTCCCATCACAAAGGAAATCTCCATACCGTAGCTAACGATGCAGAGACAATCGATAGGTCATCCTATCGTTTTCACAAATACCCGGTCTTCAACACCGGTCTTCAAATGCTATCCATAACGACGTATCACATATTCGGAATGGGATATACGACACAAAGGTCCTCTCCCGGCTAAACCGAATAGCGAGCGCTTATTTTAAAATAAGTGTAGCATTCAATTTCAAACAATCACAACAATTACCATCCAAGGGTAAATACTGATAGTCGGATATTTAACTATCAATAAAGATGCGCCACATCATCAGATTCCAAATAATTTTCCAAAATTATTTAATCCCAAAAATATCTTCACAAGATATCTATACACACACCTTCCAAATAATTGCCCAAATTATTTGTTTTACTAAAATATCTTTACACGATATAATTTCACACTTCAACCATTTGAAAACCAATTTCAAACTATTTTTCATCCTTTATACCCTTTGAAAACAAATTTCCAAATCATCAAATAAATCCTTACCGATTTATTTTAAACTTACGCTCCCAATTCGTAAATTCATTTTCACACTTCAAAATAAATCAATAATTATTTTTAACAAATTCCCCTTCCTTTTATAAATTCCATAGTGAATTTATATTTCAAAATATCTACTGACCTAACGTTTTCAATAGATTTCAGTTATTCAATCTCAATTTATCTTCAAAAAGGTAAATTCTCAAAAACATTTCATTTCATATTGGAAAAGCATTTCCATACTTATTTAATAATAAGGATTCACAAATTTTATTTATTTTCAATAATTTGAAAATATTCGATATACTTAACCATAGCCAAGTATATATTTCATTCTTTTAAGGAAAACATTCTTCTATTCACATTTATTTAGGTCAAAACGAATGTTGCGTAAAACATCGTTACGACAACCCAAAATCACTAGAATAGGGATTCAAAATAAAAATAGAAACATAAATTCCAATACTACACAAAATATTTCCATTTGGAAACCATTCACTATAACAGCAGTGTTATAGTCCATCATTTCCTCATTCTCTCGAAAACGCCTATTTCAACAATGAATGTTGAAATCTACGTGTTCATTTCCTTCTATTTCTCGAAAACGTCTATTTCAACAATGAATGTTGAAATCCAAGTTTTCGATACTTAATGCATTTTAAAGCATCTTTAAATCGTTTTAAAATTCCCTTTAAAACATTCTTCTCCCAAAACATGCCCATTTGACTTAATAATATATTCATCGTTTAAAAGAGTGAATATAACTCCTTTAACAAATTCTAAATTCAATTTATCAAATTCCATTGATTTCAAATTTATAAACAACGTTTATAGATTCTATGTCTATTAATAACTTCGGTTTAGAAATCTCTTTTATTAAGCCAATTCAATTTATAAACCCAATTTCTATACCAAAGGTTCGTATTATAAGTCAAATACTTAAAATATTATTTATTTACCAAGTCGTTCCTTTTAAAACTTCACAAATTGTTAATCTTATTACTGATAAGATTTCTCACCTTTTATAATAGTTTTCAACTTATAAAAACCTCCTTTATTAACAATTTCTATAAAAATCCCCTTTTAAATGCCCAAAGCCATTTTATAAGTTAATTACTTATAAACTTTTATTTTCAACATCAATTCATTTCATAACTTTCATAATTTATAAAACTATAGTTTAAATGAAATCCATTTTTATACTTCATTTTAACACTTAATAACTCGTCTTATAATTCCAAAAATTTTAAATTTATAGATATCAATTTATAAAATCTTTTACATAAACTATTAATAAAAATTACCCAAAAACCCAATTTAACTATTTTATAAATCTATTTATTTTTAAAATTTTCCTTTTGGTTATATTTCATAAAAATCATAGTTTTATAACTTTAATATTTAAAATCTTAATTTACTTAAAATGAATCAAGTTCAAAAATTTAATAAAAACATACACTTGAAAAATTACTTAAAAATCCTTTTAAATTCAAAATCGTTATTTTTAACTTTTTTTTTTAAAATGAATCCGATGATGCAACCGCATCAAATGGTCAATCACGGGAATAAACATCATATATCGATATGATAGTTAACAATCAACACAATATTTATAAACAAATAAATATTTGCGAGGAATCCAGTTGGATCCCTCCAACCTGTTTCCCTGCATCCACAGACATTAGCACAATACCAATTCCACTTCAAGGTGGAATATCGCGGTATATGGGATTATAAAATATTATCCGCTTACTAACGGCGCAATAGGGTCTCATCCGCTATACGAGGCGGGAAATCAAATCCAATATATACATATGCCAATATATATATATTGCTATATATAGTATATATCCTACTATATCTACTACCACAATCAAACGGCAATCATCAATCAACAATAACTATTTAAAATTTTAAACCAAACGGTTCGATTGAGTGAGGAGTTCTCACCTTGATTTTATTTCTGTTTCGGCGTTCGTTTCGAATAAAATTAAACGAACGTTTAATTTTACCCGAAATTCAAACGAGCTCCAATCGACTCCAAACTAGCTTCATCGCGAAGAGCACGACCATACGATCCCAACGCACTTTGATTCAGCATTTTTCGACCTCGTATGACAAAGATACGTTATTTTAAAGTTGACACGAATTATATAAACTAAATTCACAATTCATTTATTTCCAATTTTATACCCAGATTACATCACTGCTGTTCATTCCCCTTAGCAAATCACGGCTGCACTTGCAATCATCTTCCCAAACGCACGTTCACTCCCAGGTACATGAACCCATCACGAACCAAAACCCTAGATTGCCGAGCCCATCACACTTGCTTTGACGATGATCCGAGGTCACCATTCGATAGCACGTGCTTCCCCCTACTCTCGGCTGGAGCATCATGAAGCTCGGCCCCCTCACCACCTAGAAAAACGTGCGCAAGCGACGAACAAACGCGGCCAAAATCGCCCTCCTCTGGTTGACAAACCAACATCTCAACCGTACGGATGTGAAGCTCGTTGCGTGCTCTTCAATTTCTATGTTGGAAGTTTCTGTAAACAGTGCGTGGATTTGAAGAAATTGGAGAGGGAAGATGGGAGCATTTCGGCCATTAATACCATAACTGGCGGCCACGAAAGTAGATTAGGGTTTAGAGAGAAAAATTTGAATATATATAATAGTTATTATATTATTAAATTAATAAAATTCTCTCTCTAACAGTTTACGCAAATGAACTCCAATCTACGCGTTCCGACAGGCGATCCTAAGGTTTTTCCGCGTTTCGGACACAATGGAACAGGTTTCGTAAGCTAATTCGATCGTATGTGTGAGATATGGAATTAAACGATCAATTTAACTTAAAACCGATTTAAACGATTTCTAGGCGTTTTGGCTTGTACCGGACAAACGATATATCCGATTGACTTGAAATTTGAAATCTTACAATAATATCACATTACGGATCCGATGAAACTGGTTTCGTCGAAATACGAGACCGTTTGAAAAATGGCTATTTTAACTCGCCGAATTAAAATTAAAACGATATCGATGCGTTTCGAGCTGCCACGGTCAAACGACAACTCCGTTTGCTACGAAATTTGAAATCCGATAATAACTAACTATTACGGATCCAATGGAACTCGTTTCGTTCAATTCTGAGACTGTTCAAAAATTGGCTATTTTTCAGTCGATAATTAAATATTAAAATATTCAATTTTTACAAATAAATTCCAAATTCAATTTTACAAGTTCTAAAATATCTCTATAACTTTAATATGATAAAACAAAATTTTCCAAATCATTTTCAATCACATTTAACCCAATATTTAATTATTTTTGGAATTTCACTATTAAATCATCGATTTAATTATCCCATTAAACCCAATATTCGAAAAATAAATTATTCGACTTAAAAATTCCACTTCTTAATATTAAAAATAAATTAAATATTCAAATTCAAGTTATCAAAAATTTCTGGGTCGTTACAATATTTAACTTGATATATTCATTTATCTCAACTTTATATTCATTTAAATCATTTTAAACCAAATCAAGTTATAAGAATCATACCCTTTAAAATCTCCATTTTTATTTAAATTTTCAAATCAAATTTTATTCAAGTACAATTCTTAAATAATTCAATTTAAACCAATTCCATATTTATCTTCCAACTTAAATTTCATTTAAGTCATTTAAAACTCTATTTATACAATATCTTAAATAGGTGCTTAACCATATAATATAAAACGATCAAACTCCATTATTAAACTCATTTCTATTAATCAATTTTATACATAACTTAAATTCAAGAATTTAACTATATATATAACATAATATTTATATAACATCAAAAATTAATATTTATTAAACCGTATATTCCTTTCCAAAACCATAGAAAAATCATTCCAAAATATTTATATATATACAGACCGCGGTGCCTGTATATAATTTTCTATCCTATGGTCAAGTGATACGGATACTTATCATTTCAATCCGTAACTTAAAATAAAATTACGGTTATATATCATTTCAAACCGCAATCCCGAATGAAATAAAAATGCATAACAACTTGCAGTTTATAATAATATATAATACAACATCCATTCATCCATCAGCAGATCACACAACCATCACAATCATCATTCAAAACAATCAATCAATATCAATAGATACCTGACAATATATACAACAGGTATTTGACTGGCAGTTATATTCAAAACTAAATTAATTAATGATTTAATTTAAATAATCGCAATTAACTGAGATGATGATTAAATTATACGGAAAAAGTCATAAATAAATGCATAATCATAACAAAATTTAATTTAACAAACATAAGAAATTTTAGAAGTTGTGAGTGGGTTAAAACACTCACCTTTTGAATTTAAATTGAATTTAAATTCAACTTAAACCCAAAAATTTGACAGTCTCAGAATTCGTCCAAACTAATGCCAAAATATCCAAAATTTTACCATGATCCCAGCGGAGAAAACCGCGCGTAATTTCGACCTCGTATATGAAAGATACGTACGTTAGAACGATCGAAATCAAAAATTAAAATGAACAAATAAAACAAGAAGAAACAAACTCTACCAATCCACGTCAGCCACTCTCTTCCTTCCATTTCTTTCACGCGCTCAAATTTTCCAGGAGCCACGCACGTAAAACTGAAGCCCTAACCTTAGAAAATCGCGTACGAAGTTTCCAGCTGCCACCGAAAACCCTCATCGCCGCCTCTTGACGATCGCGGCCATCGCCTTGCTCGTCCACGCGACGAATCGCGTCGCCCCATACCCAACAGCCGCCACTAGCAAAAAACCCTAATCGAATTTTACAGCACGATCTAGCCGTTGAAACAACGAACGAATTTCACCGATGCACTTCCCATCGTCCACTTTACAATACCCAGAAACGATTCGACGATCCGACAACGTTCATCGACGCGCGATGAACGGCCGTGAATGGTTCCTCGATTTTCGGACAAACGGTGATTCAAAATCAAAAACGAACTGCAGATCTGCCTTGCGCTCTTCGAGGGCTTTGATATATAATTTTTGTGAATTTTTTTGAGGAGTTTGAATTTTCATTTGATTTTTGAATTTGCAATTGAAATGTGACAACCCAAAAATTTGGCGATATTATTTTAATAAGTTTTTAATCTGATAAATTAAAAATACAAACTTATTTTTTTTAAATAAGTATATGTGAGTATTTTTGAAGGGATTATGATTTGAAATTTAAAATAAAGCCTTTCCAAAATAATGAAAATAAAATCTATCTTGTTCATATTTAAAATAAATATAAATTTTATTATATACAAGAAAACAAAATATATAAGAAAATTCTTATGTATATATATAACTTAAGTAAAGTTATAACAAGTAACTCAAATACTTTGCGTTTGGACATAAACAAAATTTGAAAACAAATCAGGCAAGAGAAGTAAAAACAAATAATAATTATCTATGAATACATGTAAGTAATGCAAGAAAACAATATCTTCATGCAAGTATCTTTGCACGCAAGCAAATCAGGTAAGAAAAATAATATAAAAAGAAAAAAAAAGAAAAAAAAAGAATCTGGAAACATAAAGAAGATAAGTACGAGACATTAAGGACATGAGCATTTAATGCTCTCCATTTTGGCACAAACAAAGTCAATTCGTATTGCTTAAAATCATTTCAGCCACCAAATAAAATAAAAATCTCTGAATATAATCTTGTACCAGTGAACAAGATTGTACATATTTCTTCTTATATATATACAACTTTTGCTCATTTCGTTCAACAGCAAACCTGAGTAAGGAAATAAGCCACCACTAAAAAAAACCTTAAATGGTAATCCAATTCTAACCACAAAACAACTTCATCAAATTAACAAGAAGATTAAGGAGGTTGAAGCAAACAGTTTTCAAAGGGAAGACTCATTCTCTGTTCAAATTTTTGTGACAGGTGAGTAAACCTCACTCTGTGGATTTCTATTTAAAATTTTAAATGGTTAAATTTAAATAATTGGTTGGATGAATAAATTGATTAGATGTGCTGTTGAAGATGATGTGACTTTGTTTTGATTTGATCTCGAGTCAATTTGGGTTGACTCGAAATATTTGGGTTTTTAAATTGTTTTAGATTTAATGTTATAAACAAGAGAATGTTTTCATTCTAATGTTGTTGAGGGCTTAATGAATTCTGGTTCATAAAATTGGAAGTGTAATTAAAATAAATAATTAATTAGTTCAATTAATTAATAATTTAGGTTAATTAATTTAGTAATTAAGGGTTTGGAATTAATTAATTATGGTTTAAGTTAATTAATGAAGTTTAATTAATTCAGAATAGTCCTTGGATGGTTTGATCAATAATCACTTAATTAAATTAAAATAAAATATAATTACTTTGTGTAATTAATCAAGAGATTAATTAAGACGATTAATTAAGAGGAAATTGATTTATTTAAAGGAGTAAATAAATAGATAGTTAATTTAAAGGTTGAGATAAATCAAGAATGATTAATATTTGTGGTGTAATTAATGATTAATTATTGAATGAAATTAATTTAGATTAGGATAAATTAAATTATAATTGGAAATCATTAATTTATATAATCAATGACGTAATTAAAGATTGACTAATTAAGATTGATTAATCATTAATGAGTGACTTATGTGAAGTTAATATAAGTAATTAAAGATTAATGTAACTAAAATAATTAATTTGTTCATGAATTAATTAAGATTACTTATCGTTTGGTTAAGGATAAGAAATATGGTGAAGTTACTTAAAGATAGTTGTTTAAATGAAATTGAAGGATAATTAATCCAGGTTGATTAATGCTGATGAATGTTGAAGGGATAATTGAATTATTAGATTTGAAATTAATTAATTATCAAGTAAAGAAAACTAAGTGATTGAGGATTGAAATTCAATTAGAATCAATTGAATTAATTTGGAAGGGATCAAATTTGATTATGGATGATTGAATGGTATTGGATGATTTGAATGGGTTAATATTTCTGATATGAAATGTTGTGTATTTCATTTGAATAACTTAGGTTAAGATAGCATGGGTTTCGAAGAGACTGGGTCGGGTATTAGGAAATATTCGAAACCCCTTCGGATTTTTATAAATTGATTTGTGAAACCTATAGGCAGGAATGAAATGATTCAAGTGAATTGGATTATTTTATCTAAGTTTGATACTTAGAAATTTATATGTGAAATAAAGGTTGTCTATAGCAAGTTGTGAATTGGTTAAACTGGTATAGGTCACCCCGGGTTTCATTTAAGTTGTATGCTATGGTATTCCATGTTTGTTGGGTTTACTCACGCTGGTTTCCAGGCTGACCCGAGTGTTACTTTGGTGTAATTGTAACAACCCGCATATTTGTCGATTTTATATTTAAATATTTTATTTAAATATTTTGTCATTAATCGGATATTGGTCTGAAAAGCTACTTTTTGCAAACGGTCAAATTAGGACTCGAGACCACTTCCATTGAGTTCGAAATGCCGTTTACAATTTTTTTAAGTATAAACATTGATAAGTTTGGAGTTAGTGGAATTTCACTTACTTTTCCCGCTTTGAACTTTGGGTTAGTTTAGCCATTATAACTCAAACCCACTTCTCTCCTTCTCCTCACTCTTCGTAAATTTCCTAACAACCAAGCTTTAGCATTAATGGTGAGTGGAAGGGGAAATTAATATTCCAAGCTCAAATTCTCTTGCAACATTCAATTCCAAATTCAAGAAGAAGATATTGGATTCAAGCTTATGATTACTTCTCCATTGCTTTCAAGCTTTTCTTCATAAATTTGGTGCAAAGGTGAGATTTTTATCTCACAAATCTAGCCTATAACTATCTTGGACTGTTGGGAATGAACCCTATCATGTTTGCATGTACATTTGCATTTGGTTTGGATTGGATTGGCGAAAAACCCCAAATTTTAGTGTTTTTGGTGAAAAAACTGCACTTAGGTCGTTCTGCCTATGCTAGGTCGTTCGCGTGGAAAAGTCTCGGTCTCAAAATAGCTCGTTTCCGACCTTAAAATGGCCTACAACGTTAGGTCGCTCCACACTCGGAATTAGGTCGTAGGTCGTTTGGTTTTAGGTCGCTAGGTCGTTGGGCTTTAGGTCGAATGGACCTTAGGTCGTAGGTCGTATGGACCTTAGGTCGTAGGACGTTCTGATCATTTCTAACGTCTTCGAAGTTAGGTCGTACGGACCTTAGGTCGTTAGGTCGTATGTCTTTAGATCGCTAGGTCGTATGACCTTAGGTCGTTAGGTCGTATGGCTTTAGGTCGCTAGGTCGTCCTTAGGTCGTTAGGTCCTATGGCATTTTAGGTCGTGTGATCTTCTTACATGTTAGGTCATTGGACCTACATCCTGTTACGTCGTTGAACCTTTAGCTCGTAGGTCGCTAGGCCTTATCTCCTTAGGTCGCGTGACTCATCTTCTTTAAACCACTAGGTCGCCAGACCACGTTTCCAGTTAGGTCGCAGACCTTGTAAACCGTTAGGTCGCGTGACCTATATTCCGTAGGTCGTTGACCCACTTATGTCGCTTGTCCCTCATAGGTCGCGTTTCCTGCTTAGGTTGCTAGGTCGCGTGCCTTTAGGTCGCATTCCTTTATTAGGTCGCGTGTCTCTGTTAGGTCGTTGACCTCCTTAACTCGCATGACCTAACCCGTAGGTCATTGGACCTCGATTCTATTTAGGTCGCTGCTTCTTATAGGTCGCTCGGCCCCTTATTTTCTTTAGGTCGTTTGAGTGTTAGGTCGCGAACCCATTTTAGGTCGCATGACCTTTACCCTTTAGGTCGTTGGACCACTAGATCGTGCCCCTTTAATCACTAGGTCGTACCGTTTTGGACGGGGCGCTGCCCCCTGGACCCCCGCGACCTGACCGGGCAGGTCGAACCCCGTAGCAGGGGCGTTTCCCCCACACCCCCACCTTAGGGGGTTGCCACCCCCCTGGACCCCCCTTCCGTAGGGGATCTTATCTGAAAAACATTCAACAGAACTTGTTGAGCTGATTTCCTTGGATTTTTATCACATCTTCGAATGTGATCTTTGTGATTGATTGTTTCTACAATCTCTTCTGTGATTTGTCACTTTAAAATATAAAGGTTTCAAAACTAGTAGTAAATATCAAAACTCTTTCAATAAAAGGATTTCAACTCTATTTTTAATAACAAAGCTCTTTTCTTAACCCGTTTTCCAATCTATTAGTATATACAAACCTTTACCTCACTCGGATGAGAAATCTAATTAAACGGCTTAGTAAAACAAGTGGTATGAAACGCTTGCATTTGCTTCGTCGGTTAATTCTTTGACTTGTTCGATTGAACCTCTAGTGACAATTTTATTAGTGAAGATTTACTGTTTGTTCGTAAATATTTAAGTTAAGCTAGTGGTTATGGGACATGAAACTAAACTTTTATATTTACTAACTTAGTGTGATTGACACTTCTCGTTGATCATGACGATCATTTTATGATTTAGACTAGCAGTTGTGCGATGTCTCTTTGTTTGCAAGGTTAGACTAGACCTCATTGGTGTGATTCCGACTCACACATATCTCTTTGCCCGCAAGGTTAGTCTAGACACCATTTGTGTGATTCCACTCACACATACCTTTTTGTTGCGAGGTTAGGCTAGACACCATTTGTGTGATTCCACTCACACATACCTTTTGGCTTTTTGGTTATCCTAGACCTCATCTGGGTGATTTCGACTCACCCATATGGGGTAGCTCCCCATGGTCTTCGGACCGTCATGTGATAGGCCTCTTTCCCTTTTTTTTGTGATTTCTGGATTTCTTGTGTTGATTTCTGGAATTTATGTCATTGACTTGTTATGAGTACAAGTTTAGGGTATGATGCCCTCTTTGGATCTTTGAGAAGATTCTTGTGATATTGATTGATCTTCTGTTGATCATCATTTGCATACTTATAGTAGTATGTCAGTATGGATATTTTATGATTATGCCATATCTTTTATTTTTATATCATGTCATCTGATATTTATAGCTAGACTGATCCGTTTATTATTTTCTTAAATAATACTCGGGTCAGACCGAGGTGTTACAGCTGCTTCTTCTTGACTACCTCCCGGGATTTGCTACTCTGACTTTTGGCTAACTATTTAGATTAGCAGTTTTTGTTGTATACACTTGAGATATAGACTCATAGTTGTATTCTTTTGTATAGCACATGTTACTATTCTTTTGTATTATTGTGGATCTTTTTGACCACTACTCTGATGTACACTTTCATGTGTTAGTTATATATCCATATCTTCTTCCGCCTTTGTGATATGGATGTATGTGACTGATTTGTGTTATGCTTATTTCTATGTTTGTTTCCGAAGATTATTTATAGCCACCGTGTGATAAGCAATTACATGGATGGTCGCTCCTCAACAGCCTTATTCTCCATGCTAGTTGACAGCACTACACCGTAGTGTTCTTGGCTAGCGTGGGTATAGAGGTGGGGCGTCACAGCTTGGTATCAAAGCCAAACTTCGGAACAATGTAGAATAACTTAACAAGGATCATCGTCCTAAGTCCACCTTAGGAGTTATGTCTTAGGATCAATTCGAGTCGTCGTACCGATTCATCCTATATCCTTTATGATTCCTTGTTTTATCTAGCAAGTTTGCTTGATATTCATTACTGAATAATCTTCTTCTTTCTCTTCTTTCTTTCTTAGGAAGAGAAATGGTTAGACCTGGTCGTCCCAGAGCTGGACCATCTAGTGCTCCACCCCAAGATGGAGTTTTTATGACTACCCAGCAACTTCTTGACATTGTCACGAATGCTCAAGCAGCTGGTTCTAATCCGGAACCAACTCACTCTAAATCTGGGTTTGCACGTTTGTGCAATGATTACACCAACCTGGGTGGGAAGCCATTTAAAGGCTCTGAAACTATCATCGAGGTCCAGGTTTGGTTGAGGACCTCCGATCGAATCTTCATTCGCATGAATCTTGTCGATCTTCACCGTGTTCAGGTGGCTTCCAGTATGCTCCAAGAGAGAACGTTGGATTGGTATGAGCTGTTAATCTCAGAAATTGATGAAGCGGATCTCTCCTGGGAGCGCTTCCGGGAACGCTTCGAATCGAAATTCGTGCCCGAGGCTAAAAAAGTAACTTTGGCTGGGAGATTTATTGACCTTGTTCAAGGCCAGTCTTCTGTGGCGGAATACATTGCATCATTCGAATCCCTTTCCAAATATGGGGTCGAATATATAAATACTCCACTGAAGAAGAACCAGAGATTTGTTTATGGCTTGAACAAGAATCTCAGGAAGCCATTACTTCTGAAGTTGGAAGTTTCATTTGACCAACTTATTGATATCGCTCTTCGACTTGAAGAGGCAGATAAGGATAGTGATGTTGAGGTTGTGGGTGCCAAACCAAACTTCAATAATAACAAAAGGAGGCCCAATAAATTCAAAGGCCCTTATCCCAATAAAAAGGGTAAGCAAGCAACCCTTGCGGCAAAGTCTCCTTCTCCTAGTGGTGCGAGATGCTTCAACTGTGGATTTGGGGATCATTTTGCGAATAAGTGCTCTAAGCCCAAATCTTGTCGCTATTGTAAGAGCCCGGATCACTACATACATCAATGCTTCAAACGTGAAGGCAAGAAGGAAGGAAAGTTGAATGTGGCTCAAGCCCCTGGCAACACATCTCGTGGCCAAGGTATTTCTCACTCCATTCTTGATGGTATTATTTTATTTCATAATCAACCTATTAAAGTTCTCTTTGATACGGGTGCATCCCATTCTTTTATATCAAAGGAACTGGTAGACATTATTTCCTTAAGTGTTACTGCAGTAATGACTTCTTTAAAAATTGCGAATCCTGTTGGTGGATCCGCAACTCTTAGTTTGCTTTGTAAAGATGTGGAGATTATTTTATGTGATTTTTCTTTCCTAGCCGATTTGCATGTCATGCGTTACTTAGGCTTTGGAATAATTTTGGGAATGGATTGGCTTAACCGTTATCAAGCCCATATCCTATGTATTGAGCGAACTATTCATCTCCGACATCCACTATCTGTTAATCAGATTTCTGTTAAACTTAAAGATTCAGAATCCTATTTGATTACATCCTTATATTCTTTAAATCCTCGTGATGACGATGATGATGAGGATGATATTATTTCTCGTATCCACGTTGTTCGTGAATTTTCTGACATACTCGAGCCCGTTGTAGGTCTACCACCTAAACGAGCAATTGAGTTCAAAATTAACCTTATTCCTGGAGCTCAACCTATTAGTCGTCCTCCTTATCGCATGTCTAATAAGGAAAATGAGGAGATGCGCAAACAATTATCTGAATTGGAGACGAAGCAATTCATTCGCTCTAGCTCCTCGCCTTGGGGAGCTTCGGCTATTTTCGTGAAGAAATCCGACGGTACGCTTAGGCTTTGCGTTGACTATCGCAAGTTTAACGATCTGACTATTAAAAATAAATATCCTTTACCTCGGATTGACGATCTGTTTGATCAGCTTAGCGGAGCTAGGATCTTTTCACAGTTGGACATGACTGCCGGTTTTCATCAGCTTCGTATTGCTGAGGATAGTATTCCTTTGACATCGTTCCGTACTCGTTATGGGTCTTATGAATGTCTTGTTATGCCATTTGGTTTAACGAATGCTCCGGCTTACTTCGTTGACCTCATGAATCGAGTTTTCAAGGCTTTCCTCGATCGGTTTGTTCTCATCTTCATTGATGATATCCTTGTGTATTCTAAAACCGAGGAGGAGCATGAAAAGCATCTTCGGATTGTATTGGAAACTCTTAGGAGTAATCAATTAAAGGCGAAATTTTCTAAATGCCACTTTTGGCAATCTCGTGTGAAGTTTCTCGGTCATATTATTTCCGAATCCGGAATTTCCGTGGAGCCTTCAAAGATTGAAGCGATTCAAGATTGAAGAGACCGGAGAGTGTGACAGAGATTCGTAGTTTTCTCCAATTGGCGGGTTATTACCGTCGTTTCATTAAAGACTTTTCTAAGATTGTCGTGCCTCTTACGGGCTTGACTAAGAAGGGAGTTAAATACATTTGGTCGGACAAATGTGAAGCCTCTTTTCAGAAATTGAAAGAACTCCTTTCTGATGCTCCTATTCTTGTTATTCCCGAAGGGAATCAAGATTTTGTTGTTTATACTGATGCTAGTCACGTTGGTTTGGGTGCCGTTCTTAAGCAAAAAGAACGTGTTATTGCTTATGCTTCTAGGCAATTGAAGCCGGCCGAGACTAGATATGCCACACATGATTTAGAACTCGCGGCTATTGTTTTCGCCCTTCGAATTTTGCGTCATTATCTATTGGGAGAGAAATTTATTCTTTACACGGATCATAAGTCTTTGAAATATTTATTTTCTCAAAAGGAACTTAATTTGCGTCAACAACGTTAGCTCGAGTTCCTTGCACCTTATGATCTTGATATTCTTTATACCCCCGGTAAGGGTAATCGTGTCGCCGATGCTCTTAGCCGTAAACAACAAGCAGTTGTTTCTATGATGATATCTGAATGGAACGATCTCGAGATTTTATCCACTTGTGAGATTCGAGAGCGCGTATCCGATTTATGCTCATCACTTGTTTTATGTAGCCTTGAGGCTCATCCTTCTTATTTAGACCGCATTCTTAATGCTCAAGGGCTAGATCCTGAATTGGCTCTTCTTGGCCAAAATGCTAAGGATAAAATTGATATTGAAGGTTTGAAAGACTTTGATATTGATTCTCGTGGCGGCATTCGAAAATTTGGTAGACTTATCGTACCAAATATTGGTGATCTTCGTAAAGATATTTTAGAAGATTCTCATCGTTCTAAATTCACCATTCATCCCGGTAGTAGTAAAATGTACGCTGATATGAAGCGACTTTATTATTAGGAGGGAATGAAATCTGATATTGCTAACTTTGTTAAGTGTTGCATGACTTGCCAACTTGTCAAGGCCGGACATCAAAGGCCTGGTGGGTTATTGCAACCTTTAGAAATTCCAATTTGGAAGTGGGACCAAATTTCCATGGATTTTATAGATGGCCTTCCCCGTTCTTGTTCGGGTCATGATAGCTTATGGGTGATCGTTGATAGACTTACTAAATCCGCCCATTTTATTCCCGTTCGGTCTAACCGAACCGTTCCCCTTTTGGCCAAACTCTTTATCAAAGAAATTGTTAAATTGCATGGAGTTCCTACTTCTATTGTTAGTGATCGAGATCCATCGTTTACTAGTGGATTTTGGAAGAGTCTTCAAAAAGCTTTAGGAACGAATCTTAATTTTAGCACTGCTTATCACCCCCAGTCCGATGGACGAACCGAGCGTGTAAATCAAACTCTTGAAGATCTTCTTCGTACTTGTGTGCTCGATTTTGGGGGAAGTTGGGAAGATCATATTTCACTTGTTGAATTTTCCTATAATAATAGCTTCCAATTTAGTATTGGTATGGCACCTTTCGAGGAACTCTATGGAAGGCCATGCCGATCTCCTTCTTGTTGGCTTGAGGCCGGTGAGAAGCTGGTTTTAGGTCCAGACTTTATTCGTGATTCCACAGAGAAGATTGAACTTATTCGACATGGGATGAAAGAAGCCCAGAGTAGACAAAAATCCTATGCCGATAATCGAAGAAGCAAATTAGAATTTTTTGTTGGAGATCTTGTTTTTATTCGTGTTTCACGTATGAAAGGTGTTGTACGTTTCAGTCGGTCAGGAAAGTTAGCGCCTCGGTATATTGGGCCATTTCCTATCACTGAGCGTATTGGTTCCATGGCTTATCGCCTTTCATTACCGGCTCAGTTTTCTGCCATGCATGACGTTTTTCACGTTTCTCAATTACGAAAATGCCTTCGGCATTCCGATTTTATTCTTGAGCCTGGTATTGTGGAAGAAATTGAAGTTTCGCCAAATTTAACTTATGAGCACCAGCCTATTCGAATTATTGCTTCGAAGGTCAAATGACTTCGAAATAAAAATGTTCCTCTTGTGAAGGTTCAATGGTCCTCAAACCCTAAAGATTGCTCATGGGAATCTAGAGAAATCATCGAGCGAACACATCCGGACTTACTTTCTAGTGCTCAATAAGGTGAACTTCTTATTTCAAATTTCTTTTGTGTTAATACGCTTTTATGGTTGTTACTTTTTATATCCATCTTATATATTGCGAGGACGCAATTTCTTTAAGGAGGGGAGTCTGTAACAACCCGCATATTTGTCGATTTTATATTTAAATATTTTATTTAAATATTTTGTCGTTAATCGGATATTGGTCCGAAAAGCTACTTTTTGCAAACGGTCAAATTAGGACTCGAGACCACTTCCATTGAGTTTGAAATGCCGTTTACAATTTTTTTAAGTATAAACATTGATAGGTTTGGAGTTAGTGGAATTTCACTTACTTTTCCCGCTTTGGACTTTGGGTTAGTTTAGCCATTATAACTCAAACCCACTTCTCTCCTTCTCCTCACTCTTCATAAATTTCCTAACAACCAAGCTTTAGCATTAATGGTGAGTGGAAGGGGAAATTAATATTCCAAGCTCAAATTCTCTTGCAAATCCAACATTCAATTCCAAATTCAAGAAGAAGATATTGGATTCAAGCTTGTGATTACTTCTCCATTGCTTTCAAGCTTTTCTTCATAAATTTGGTGCAAAGGTGAGATTTTTATCTCACAAATCTAGCCTATAACTATCTTGGACTGTTGGGAATGAACCCCTATCATGTTTGCATGTACATTTGCATTTGGTTTGGATTGGATTGGCGAAAAACCCCAAATTTTAGTGTTTTTGGTGAAAAAACTGCACTTAGGTCGTTCTGCCTATGCTAGGTCGTTCGCGTGGAAAAGTCTCGGTCTCAAAATAGCTCGTTTCCGACCTTAAAATGGCCTACAACGTTAGGTCGCTCCGCATTCGGAATTAGGTCGTAGGTCGTTTGGTTTTAGGTCGCTAGGTCGTTGGGCTTTAGGTCGAATGGACCTTAGGTCGTAGGTCGTGTGGACCTTAGGTCGTAGGTCGTTCTAACCATTTCTAACGTCTTCGGAGTTAGGTCGTACGGACCTTAGGTCGTTAGGTCGTATGTCTTTAGGTCGCTAGGCCGTATGACCTTAGGTCGTTAGGTCGTATGGCTTTAGGTCGCTAGGTCGACCTTAGGTCGTTAAGTCCTATGGCATTTTAGGTCGTGTGATCTTCTTACCTGTTAGGTCGTTGGACCTACATCCTGTTAGGTCGTTGAACCTTTAGCTCGTAGGTCGCTAGGCCTTATCTACTTAGGTTGCGTGACCCATCTTCTTTAAACCACTAGGTCGCTAGACCACGTTTCTAGTTAGGTCGCAGATCTTGTAAACCGTTAGGTCGCGTGACCTATAATCCGTAGGTCGTTGACCCACTTAAGTCGCTTGTCCCTCATAGGTCGCGTTTCCTGCTTAGGTCGCTAGGTCGCGTGCCTTTAGGTCGCATTCCTTTATTAGGTCGCGTGTCTCTGTTAGGTCGTTGACCTCCTTAACTCGCATGACCTAACCCGTAGGTCGTTGGACCTCGATTCTATTTAGGTGGCTGCTTCTTATAGGTCACTCGGCCCCTTATTTTCTATAGGTCGTTTGAGTGTTAGGTCGCGAACCCATTTTAGGTCGCATGACCTTTACCCTTTAGGTCGCTGGACCACTAGATCGTGCCCTTTTAATTACTAGGTCGTACCGTTTTGGACGGGGCGCTGCCCCCTGGACCCCCGTGACCTGACCGGGCAGGTCGAACCCCGTAGCAGGGGCGTCGCCCCTGCACCCCCACCTTGGGGGGTTGCCACCCCCCTGGACCCCTCCTCCGTAGGGGATCTTATCTGAAAAACATTCAACAGAACTTGTTGAGCTGATTTCCTTGGATTTTTATCACATCTTCGAATGTGATCTTTGTGATTGATTGTTTCTACAATTGCTTCTGTGATTTGTCACTTTAAAATATAAAGGTTTCAAAACTAGTAGTAAATATCAAAACTCTTTCAATAAAAGGATTTCAACTCTATTTTTAATAACAAAGCTCTTTTCTTAACCCGTTTTCCAATCTATTAGTATATACAAACCTTTACCTCACTCGGATGATAAATCTAATTAAACGGCATAGTAAAACAAGTGGTATGAAACGCTTGCGTTTGCTTCGTCGGTTTAATTCTTGAACTTGTTCGATAGAACCTCTAGTGACAATTTTATTAGTGAAGATTTACATTTTGTTCGTAAATATTTAAGTTAAGCTAGTGGTTATGGGACATGAAACTAAACTTTTATATTTACTAACTTAGTGTGATTGACACTTCTCGTTGATCATGACGATCATTTTATGATTTAGACTAGCAATTGTGCGATGTCTCTTTGTTTGCAAGGTTAGACTAGACCTCGTTGGTGTGATTCCGACTCACACATATCTCTTTGTCCGCAAGGTTAGTCTAGACACCTTTTGTGTGATTCCACTCACAAATACATTTTTGTTTCGAGGTTAGGCTAGACACCATTTGTGTGATTCCAATCGCACATACCATTTGGCTTTTTGGTTAGCCTAGACCTCATCTGGGTGATTCCGACTCACCCATATGGGGTAGCTCCCCATGGTCTTCGTACCGTCATGTGATAGGCCTCTTTCCCTTTTTCTGTGATTTCTGGATTTCTTGTGTTGATTTTTGGAATTTATGTCATTGACTTGTTATGAGTATAAGTTTAGGGTATGATGCCCTCTTTGGATCTTTGAGAAGATTCTTGTGATATTGATTGATCTTCTGTTGATCATCATTTGCATACTTATAGTAGTATGTCAGTATGGATATTTGATGTTTATGCCATATCTTTTATTTTTATATCATGTCATCTGATATTTATAGCTAGACTGATCCGTTTATTATTTTCTTAAATAATACTCGGGTCAGACCGAGATGTTACAGGTGCTTCTGCTTGACTTCCTCCCGGGATTTGCTACTCTGACTTTTGGCTAACTATTTAGATTAGCATTTTTTGTTGTATACCCTTGAAATATAGACTCATAGTTGTATTCTTTTGTATAGCACGTGTTGCTATTCTTTTGTATTATTGTGGATCTTTTTGACCACTACTCTGATGTACACTTTCATGTGTTAGTTATATATCCATATCTTCTTCCGCCTTTGTGATATGGATGTCTGTGACTGATTTGTTTTATGCTTATTTCTAAGTTTGTTTCCGAAGATTATTTATAGCCACCGTGTGATAAGCAATTACATGGATGGTCGCTCCTCGACAGCCTTATTCTCCGTGCTAGTTGACAGCACTACACTGTAGTGTTCTTGGCTAGCGTGGGTATAGAGGTGGGGCGTCACAGTAATGCTCGGGTCAGACCGAGTATTACAGATTTTCACGTAGGTACGTTCTGAAGCTCAGGAGGCGAGCTGGATGGCAGGAGCATATAGAGTATTTCCGCTATATTTATATTATTGTTAACCTGAGACATGATAATTATAAATATTCAGTGAATGTATATAATGTGAAACTCTGATGTATTAGAATGTAACTGACAGTTATAATATTCTCTTGTAGACTGTTATTATTTTTTATCATATTTTATCCGCTGCGAATGTGAGATGTTTGGTGTTTCTGTTCTTCTTCTTCTTCTATCTCTTTCTTCTTTTCATAACTATCTTGAATTTTCGAGTGTGAAAATTTTGGGTCGTTACATGAAATTAGGGTTTGTCTGCCATTGAACTGAGGAGGTGAAAGAAATGGTACGCACAGACAAATGAGAATGAGGGAAATTAGGGTTTATAACAAAATATCTATAAACAAGGTTGAAAAAGAATAGATGGATCGGATTGAATATGCGCGCTAACGACAAAGTGGCCCAAAAAAGTCCGTTTCGACTCTGGAATGAAATTGGGTTAACCCACATATCAAAATAGATGTTTTAAAATATCTTAAACGCAATGAAAAAGGTTTCAAGTCCAAATTCCATCGTATGAAGAAGTTATGCTAAAATCAATTTATTTCAAATTGATTTCAATTGATTTCAATTTCATTGATTTCAAGGCGTTTCGAGTCTGTACAATCAAACGACAAGCCCGATCGCTACGAAACTTGAAATTCTACAATAATTCACCGATACGGATCCAATGAAACTGGTTTCGTCAAAATCTGAGTCAGTGACCAAAATGGCTATTTTTACACTAATTAAATAAATTAATAAATTAACAAATTAAATCAAATATTCAATTTCAACTCTACAATTAACAAATTTCATCATTTTTAAATTTCTAAACTAATTTACCCAAATTTAAATGTCAAATTAGAGTTGATTCAATCATAAATTTCAACGTAAATTCAAATGTCATTATATTCATCAATTATAAATTAAATTTTCAATAATTCCATTGAATTCACTATTCATTCTTATTATTCAATTCATTATGGTCAAATGGAGGAAATTAACATTGGGTTCAAAGCTATTACATTAATATTCTACAATTTCAACTTAATTTTTAATTAACGCAATAATTTAATATTTAATTATATTCATTTGCAATTAATCCAATTATTATAAATTAAATTCAGTAAATTGATAAGTCTTGTGATCCATTCTTTTAATCCAACAAATTGCTTTAATTAATTGGGATTGCACAAATTTAGTCAATTACTACAATTGCTTTCAAATTAATTTCTATGAACAAAACAATTAGGTAATTCATAATAATTGTAACCATTTAACTTTAGTTAACTTTAAGTTTATTACTTTCAAACAAATATTACTTGCAGAACATTGATTTTCTTCAATCGCTATTTATTCATTATAAATTCATTGATAAATCCAATGTTTACATTTATTTTTCTTATATTAATTTATTACCAAATATTACTATTTACAATCAATTATTTATTAGCTTACATCATCCTATAACCAAGTTATACCATTTTCCATTATTTCATTTATTGCAATCCCATTCAATTTACACAATTCAGCTTTAATTAACTTCGTTGTTATATTCCATCGTAGTTATTATTTATTTCCTTATTTATTATAATTACTTGCATCATATGAATTCATTCTATTATCATAAATCATATATTAATTCATATATTCATACAATACTTACCTTTATTTACTTGTAATAAAATCTCATTCCCAAATATAACAGTTACAACAAATTAATAGGAAAATTGAATAGTAACTTACGACCGTTACTATTTCTTTGATTAATTAATTACAATTAATATTCTCAATAAATTTATTTACTTGGTCTCATGCTTTCTATTACACCAATCACTACCTTATAAATAAATTTACTTTTCCTTTTTGATTTACATTCACACTTTCCGTTATTATATTAACTATCATTAAACTACATTTAATTATCTTTATTTGTAATTAGTGAATTAACTGGTAACAAGCATTTGTCACCAATTTACCTTTTATAATACTTGTATGTTCATTCTTCCCAACCAATTACCATCTATTATATTATAACTTTACAATTTTAATAAATTCATTAATTGTCATTTCATTCAACCTATTAATGTATTAACCTAAATTAGCACTGTTACGTTTTAATTTACTTATTAGCTTACAACAAGTGCTACCATTAATTCATACACTAATTTATTCCATTTCCATTTATTATACAGTATTTTATTAGTAAGTTAACATTTTAAATTATTAATTTACCTTTTATATCCCATTATAAATTAATGCACACGTTAATTAAGATTTTAAATCAAATTAATCATTTCATCTTGGTAACATTCTTTTATTGCAATAAGAATAAAATTAACATTTACATTGTTTCACTTATTGGAATTACATCCAAGTTATTAACAATTAACTTACCAATCTTATCCAAGTTATTATTTCCATTAATAATTCGCTAAATTTGTATTTTCTTCAACATTAAGTTACCAAATCTTCTTAAATTAAGAAATTTAATTACCGAATTGTACAGGTCGTTACAGCTATAGATAATTTGTTTGATTATATGGACATATATATTAGCAGAATAAATCCATATTCTGCTATAAATTAATTGTTTGATTGTTTGGACATCTATTTAGCAGGATGAATCACCATCATGCTATTATGTTATCTAGACATGTATATGCCAGTTAGTTTGTATTGACATGTTATTTCCTGGTTTAGTTATGAATTGCATTTACGTATATGTTGACTTATGAAAATAAATTGTTGAATGATTTGAAAATGAAATTGAAATTAAATGGTAACTTAAATTAGTGCCATTGGTATTGCTAAGCCTCCTTTTGAATTTATGAAGTACAATTTTGAATTAACTTTAATTCTTTAATCTAATTAGGTTTACAGTTTATAAATGATTTTCAAGTTATATTATTATTTTATAAAGGTATATATAAATGCAACTTCTTTGTAAAAATTGGTTTTACTAAGTAAAAAGGGCTATTTAAAGTGATTTAAAAAGATGAGTTGCAAAAGATATTTTGTAAAGGATTTTTCTTAAAGAAGATTTATCTAAGGAGTTTTGAATGGGAAAATGTTTTATAAATGATTTTAGAGGTTTGTAAAGAGGTTTTGTAAATTAACTTGTAAACTTATAAAAGTATTTTATAAGATTTTGGAAATTTATAAAGGTATTTAACTGTGAAATGAGCTTTTGAAAGGGAACTTTTATAAAGGATAAGTGGATCGGTTTATAGTAGGAAATATTTTCAAAAAGGAATCTGAAAGGAGGAATTTTCCAAATGTTTTGATAATATACTTATATCCCTAAGATAAGTATAAATATTTTCCAAGTAAAAAGGGGAAGTAAGAGTTTTTGAAATAGTGTTGCATGAAGATATTTTGATCAAGTTTTATAAAGTTATTTTTGAACTGAAGATTAATTAATAAAGGCTTGGTTCATCCCATATGAAATCGAATCAATATTTGAATGATTGTTTATTTAATAGTTAAATAACCACAATCAAAAATCTCGACCAAGATGTAACTTTGAGAATATCTAAGGGAAACACGTGAGTTATACGTCATAGTCATCCCTAATGACGTTGTACTGTGCGTACAAATCTCGTTTCATTCTTCTATGATAGATGATAAGGAAATCCATCCACAAATGGCTAGGAGGTGAACTCCACTCTTTTCTTTTATCTTCTTATTTCCTAAAGAAAAGGCATTGAGTTTATTGAAAACTAATGAAAGTTGTTTTGAAGAGACCGGGATCGGATATGTTATCCGAAAACCACTTCGATCCAACTTAAGTGTTTCGAACTGAAGACATCTTGAAGAGTATGGAATTGAAGACAGAGCTTTCGAAGTATGGGCAACTTGCTACTAATCTCGAGGGTGATTCCAAAATAGATGTAGTAAAGTAAGTGCCTTCGGTTTCGTTCAGACCCAGAACGAACTTGTATGGATGAATGCTGACATTGCACTTTTGCCCAGAGGGCCGTGTTAGCATTCCAAGATGGTCTACTAGGAGAAAAGGTAAAAGTGTTTCCTTAAGCCTCACAATGGAGAAAATGGCTAAAACAGCATAGATGCACTGGGCTACGTGGGTCGCTCCCATTAGAGTGTGTCATCGCCTTTCTAGATTATCATATTATGGATTTGGTTGTGCATGAGAGATCTCGATAAAGGTTTGGAACAATCGGGATGATGATATATTTGGTACTTTCCAAGTTCAGGAGTAGGTCGGTTCTATGTTGGAAGGGGTGAACCAAGTTCAGGGTCTGACCCCAAGTATATTTTATCTAGAGGTGTACTGTATGGAAGGTAGTCCCTTACCTTGCTATTGATGGAATTCATTCTCCAATAACCGTCTTTGCGGATTTCATTGTATACCTGTTAATCAAGAATTTAATAACGGTAAAAATTTCGGCTATTTTCATATAATTATTTTGAATGCTTAGACATTATTATAATATCAATAGATCTTTTATAAAAAGTGTTTTGATTATCGTAAGGTAAAAACCTGTCCTTTTTTATATGTGGCATGGTCTTACGAGATACCTTTGATTTTAAAAGGATTAAAACATATTAACTAAATTGCTTGAGTTTACTCACACCAGACCCAAATCTGGCCCATAGTTTTATTTTCTTTCCCTAAAACTCTTAGGTGCTCAAATTTTTATGGGCAGCCAAGTAGTTCAGGTTTTCCATGGATGCATCTTGGAGGAGATTGGATCAGAAGGCTTCATCTGTAGCTAGTTATTATCTTGCTTCCATTGTAATATATGTATCTTATACCAATTAGATAGGGATAGCCTATTATAAGTGTCCATGAGTAGAATTTTATTAGTACGACACCGATGTATCATTTTTCAAATGGCTTTGTAAAGTATAATGTTGATCAATATATGTTTCTTCGTTGCGTTATGAGATTCTATGATTTTTTTGTTTCTTCTTATGTTCTATCTCCTCTATTTTCCCTAACAATCTGTCTTTTCGGCACAAAGTTGTTCAGCACATGAATACCATGGATGTATTGGGGTTCGAAAAGGCGGGTCGTTTCAGTTACCATTTCATTTTTCTAATAACGCTCCACTAGTCTTTTATGTTTCTCCAATCCCTAAGATGAAACATAGAAGTCATTCGACTTCACTACTGGATTTTTGTATTCGTCTGTCTTGGTATTATGACTTTGTGTTTGTAACGACCCTGACTCGACCTTCGAAAATCGACACCGATTACGACACTCGTATTCAAATACCGCAGATCCAAACGTCGAATCTGTTTCGCCGAAGCTTATAACATAATTAAGTACAACAACACAGCGGAAGAAAAATGAATATCATTGATATACAACATTCGATACAACAATGATACAATATGAATCAATATCAGAGATACAATATAGTCAATGCTACAGCGGAAAACTAAATGAACTAGCAGCGGAACCAAAACTCCAAACAACAACTGCAACTCAAATCCAATGCTCCAAAGCCAAACACCAAAATCACAAGCTCGAACCCCCATCACAATTCACCTCAGATTAGCAAGTCTGGTCCGGCCAAAGACTTCAATATCCAGAGTCTCCAAAGAATACCAAAGAGAAGGCCAAAAGCTACCAATTCGATATCTATCTCTACTATCTGGAAAACCCCAACTCTAGACTGCCCGTGTGGAAAATTATGGGCACCCAGAGTTTAGGAAGGGAACATTAAACTTCGGGTCAGTCATGCGACTGGTATGAGCAAAAAAAATAGTTTTATCTTTAAAAACAAACAAAAGAATTAAAATTTGAAATCCGCAATGTTTTTTGGAAAATGGAACTGCAATAAGGCCTCCCGCGACACACACAATGCAAACGCACACTTGGAGGAGATTTCTCCTTATGACAGTCACAAATGCTTGATACGCGAAAACCATTTGATATTATTATTAGTGCATAGTGGAAAACATTTCGAAAGTATAATATTAATCTTAGCCAGCATAGACATTTCGTACTATGCCTACTATAGCTACCATCCAAACAGTGGTGACCACCATAAGTGAATGGCAGGTTATACAACTAAAACCGTACTGGGCACGTATTGGATGATTGGATTTCCAACAAATGGTTTGGCCAAGGAACTTCCCATTTCCAAATGGATACGCCTCTGGAGGACGCCCCGAGAACCATCCCACAGTTCTCTGCCAATACAAGGAAGTGTACCCCCTGTCCGGGAGTATCACCTCAGGTATTCCATCCCCGGTCGTAACCAACCTTTATCCGAGCGCTCGATACCAACAACCACAAAGCAATGTATTTGCAGTAATCATATAGGTTAAATATCTGGGCTCCATACCATGATATCACCTCTATCCAGAAGAAATGGACATACCCTAGGGGCATTACCCCTGACACCTTGCTGCATCTTTCCTGTTTCGACCATTTCCGGGGTGTGAGGTCATGATGCAGTCTCGTCCACAAAGCTACGCTTTTCACAAAGCCTTGCTTTGATCAACAAATGATCAGCAGCACTTCGTATGCCACATTACCAAATTGGGAATGTATCACTAGCAACCATTAACTACATAACCTCTGAGCTCTTATGTCTCAAAGAAGGGTGTTAAGCTAAGAGAATAAATCTCCGCCACCAAACAGAAATGTATTTGATAGAAACCGGTTTTACATCTCAAAGTGTAATGTCAGACACACATCCATACAAGTCTGTTCCAGGTTCGAACAAAACCGAAGGCACTTTCGAAGAAGCCCTTGCAATCCGGATAATTCCTAATCACGTCCGGACTTCCCATCACAATGGGTGCTCAAATCTCTATACCGGGGCCATTAGGTGCAATGATATTCGACAGGTCATCCTTTCGCTTTCGAAAGTATCCAGTCTTCACCACCGGTCTTCAAATGCTATCCATATCGTTGTATCATTATTCGGAATGGGTTATATGACACAAGGTCCTTTCCCGGCTAAATCGAATAATGAGTGCAATATTTAAAAACTTATGGATAATGGGATTTCAGTTAAATCACAACTTATTATCCAAAATTTTCATTCAAATGCTGAAACCAAATTACCATTTCAAATCTTTTTAAACAAAAAGATTTACTTCCAGAAACCTTTCAATGGTTTAAACAATTTCCCCACTTTAATCTTTTAAACAAAAGATTCACTTTTATAACCCCTTTTCAATTTAATACAAGGTTCATCAATCTTTTAACAAAGTTTCATTTCTAGCCTTTCAAAACAATTCCATTTTAAATTGCGTTAACTCGTCTGGTCTTTAAATCAAAACTCATTTCATAGCTTCCAAAACAATTCCCGTTTTCAAAAATAATAGATACACCATTTAGAATCTTCTTCGATTTCAAAACAAAGTTTAACAATCTTTCTCAAAGATTCATTCATAGTTATTCAATCTTTAAATCAAAGGTTTAATAGTTTTCCAAACTCGTTTCCAATTTCATTGAATTCCATTTCACATATTGAATTCAAACTCAAATCAAAATATTTCAAATTTCAAACTAAATCAAATTATTTAAAGTAACTTTTATCTTCAAAAACTTCTTTTCAAATATCTTACAAATTCAACCCAATTTCATTTCCAAAACCATTCGGATTCAAAATTCAAACTTTAAAACCATTTCAAAATATTAAATTCAAATATTTGTGACTTAACTGATTTCCTCGTGAAATCCATATTTGTGTGTGTATAATGTGGTCCAGGGGTTTAACACAATAAAAGTGCCACATCATCAATCTGCACAAATTCAAATACAACAATATATTTGATAAGCGGAATAAACTATAACGCTTATATTAGATAAGAGGTACAAACCAATTGTAACGTCTATCTTTCATTTATAGATCACGGGTATAAATCATAGATAATAAATTACATTAATTTCATCACAGAATAAATTACATCACAGTTCACAAAACAAAATAATTCATATCACGCATTATCACAATCAAGGACATCAATCAATTCAAAGCACTCCATAGAATCCTAACATCCATGAGTGAGATCAATTAATTATCTGATTAACTAAAATTAGATTAGTCACTAATCCTGGTTAATTAATATTAATTTATTACGAATCATTTTGATAAATTATTCTTTAATCATTTATTAATTAATCATTAATAATAAATTAATTAACCTTTAATTACAAATCATCAACTTTTAATTATTAAATAATTAACCTTTAATTATTTAATTTACCATTCGGTTAATTATTTTTAATTAATTAATTGACCCTTAATTAATTAATTACCATTAAATTAATTATCCTTAATTAGTTACAACAATTGATTTACTTTAAATTAATTACAAGATTAATTAATTCTTAATTCATAAACATCCCTTAATTACTTTCCCAAATTAATTAACCTTCAAATTAATTGTTTATTCTCGAATAAATTTCCATAATTAATTAATCCCATTAATAAATTATCCTAAAATTAATCAGTCCTTAATCACTTTTATTAAGTAATTTACCTCAAATAATAAATTAACCTTTAACCAATATTTAATTAGCCTTTATTTTGAAAATAATTAACTCTTAATTAAATTAAATATCATCCTCAAATTGATTGCCCTAATTACCTCCATTTAGTAATTTATATCTAATCAATTACATTAGGTATAAATTTCATCATTAAATCACTTTTGAAAATATTTAGAAATTAACCTATTATAAAGTTACATTTTTTTACATTTTAACTTCAACATTTTTAAATTTTGGGAAATTTGTCTATAAGCTTGTTAATATTAACATTAGTCAATTTGTTTACAATTGCTTCAAAAACTTCATTATATATTTGTTTTGAAAAATAATTGCTGAAATCTTCTTTTCCTTGAAAATTTTAAAATATCCTGAAACTTGATTCTTCTCAGGCTAATCAAACAAAACCCGAGCCAAGTTCTGAAACAACACCGAGTCAACTACCTACTTTCCCGAGAACATCACGAAGACAGTTCGAGTTCAACCCCGAGCACATCCTTCTTCCGAACTACTATTCCTCTGACACAACCCAAGCCATGTGCACCTACACAGCCGAACGTGCCGTCAATGACCACCACCGACACCTTCAGCCCATCGTCGATCACCTCTACAACCAATTCCGATCGCCAAGACATCACCACACAGCCAATTTTGAAAACGAGCATTTTCACAAATACTAGAATAAACTCGACCATCAATAATCAACCCGCACCGCCAACAACGACCATCGGAGACCACGCCGACCCGCTTACAGTCGCCTCACACCTCCACATTTCGATCCCCCTATATGTAATCACTACCAGCACGCCAGTGGCCACCCAAATATCTCAGTTTTCAATGTTGATCAACAACGGAAATAAAACCCAAAATAATTTCGTACGATCATCATAATGAATTATTAAACTAACGACCATTTTTATGATGATTCTAGACCTCCAACCTTGCTCCCTCCTCGATCACGTGAATTATCATTGCTCCGATCGCCTAAAATCGTCAAAAAAAACATAATCAGATCATCTTGCGAATCCATGTGATTTACTTATTTAAAAATTATGAGACTATCATCTAAATTCATCATTAACCAATTTGAATATGATTATGAAGTCCAAATACAAGTTTATGACGATCGAATTCGGACCTATCCACGACTTTCACTGTAATTTCTATAATTGCTTAATGTAATTACCTGAAATTATTTTTATAATTTGAAGTTGACAAGAACAAACAAATTTTGTTTAGAGATCAAAGTCTATAAATGATTGTGGGATGAGAATTTGATTTTTTAAAATGGGTTTTCATTTTGTAGATCTTTGAAACAGAATGCTTGTGTCTGTTATCCAGACAATGCACAGCACATTCACATCAACTTTTAAACATACTTCATAACATATTCAACTTATTCACAAACATGCATCCTTGTATGCAAACTAAAATATAATGAAGTTATGCGTTTTCTTACAGTTAAAAAATAAAGAACCCAGGTTTTTAAAAAATAAGGTTGCTCACAGTGTTTATGATGATGTACAGAGAAGTTTGTTTTTTAGCCTGGAAATTTGATTGTTGATGCATTTGTGTTGTATTATCCACTTGTTTTTTTTTTGGTTTTCCGTTGCTTTTTCTATAATTTTTAGAAAATACTTTAACAACTTATACTTAAACGGATTTTACTTAGATCTCGAAGCCTAAAACTGATTCGAGGACGAACTCTTAGCTTCTGAAACTGGTTTTACAGCCTGTATTCTTAAAACAGAGGCGTACTTAATCAACAAACAAGCACAGCCACACACCTATGTATATGTATATGGTATACATTCAAGCAGATTCACAACCGTTACTTCTAGCATGCATCAAACCATAAATTAGATCAAAGGTAAGGTTTGCTCACATGGAATGTGAAGGCAGAGAACAAAGAACAAGTTTCTGACAGTTTCAAAAGAAGGATGAAAGGCTGAATATTTTTTTCTTTAATTCCTTTTGAAGCTAAGATCAGCTATTTTGACTTCCAAGGATAATGCAAAGCTATTTTAACTTAAGTAAAATTTTAAACTAAAGTTTGTGATAAAACAAACTAGTTTGATTCGAATCTGAAGTTTAAATCATGACAAAATCAAGAGGGTTGAATTTAAATCTAAACTTAAGTCCTGGGAAGTTTAAACAGAGAGAATCCAGTTACACAGGCATGCATGCTCTATATGCATATGAACTCAGCAGTATTGCTTTCGTGTGTATATATATATATATATATATATATATATATATATACATAGACACACACAATACACATTCATTCCAGAAAACTCACATGAAATCAAACAATTCAAAACTTAAGCTTTTAAAATAGGAATTTTCTCACCTATATGACTTGAAAGCAGAGAACAAGTTGAACTTGAAACTGGAAAATTTTGAGAAGATTTGATCTGGAAGTTGCATTTACTTTTCCCCGGGTTGAAGACTTTGATCTGGAAATTTATATCTGACCTGAAGCTTTGATTGTTGAAATCCTCGCTTTGTAATGCTTTAGATTTTTAAATAGCTTTACTTCTTTGATTTGAATCCTGATTTTGTTTATTTGCAACCTTAAGCTTGAAACAATTTGATCTTTGTTTTGTATTGTAACTTCTAGTTTGAATCTGTTCTAGTAGGTGTTGCTCAGGTTTTCAAATGTTTGAAAGAAGATGGGGCTAATTTCTTACTAACTTTTAAACATGTATTTCGAATTTAAATTAAAAGAAAATTTTAACTTTACCACTTGTAATCACAACTAACACTTGTATTAATTTCCATAACAAGATGCTTACACTTGTTTACATATGGGTATTTTATGTCTTTAACCTTGTAAAAAAAATTTGCAATTTTGTTTAAATCCTTGAATACTTTATGTTTTGCATATTTATATCTTTGTGTTTTATACCCTTGTCTTGAATTGATTTAAACCTTGTGTTATTTATATTTACAATTTTTACTTTAAACTCTTTTCATTTTATTTTCAAAAGATAATTTTATAAATTTTTATTTTCAAACCCTTGTGTTAATAAATTTAAACTTTTGTATCCCATACTTTTATAACTTATCATATATTTATGTTTATATCTATGCATTTTTCTATAAATTGTACTTATACAACTTAAAAAATATGATTTGAAAGTAAATTATATTTCAAACTATTATACCTTTAAATAAGTATTTATCCATATACATAAATAAATAAATATGTATACATATATATATATATATTGGGTTTTATTATATATCTTTTTGTTTTAAATAACTTTTTTTAGAAATTTACCATATTAAATTCAAATATACTTTCAAAATACATATTACATATGTATGTTATATATTTGAAAACAAATCTCTATTAATTTTAAAAGATAGAGTTTTTCTTTCAAACCCAATTTTTATTTTAAAAAAATATATAAATTTTCTTTTGAATTACAAAACTAAGATTCTTTTTGAAATCTTCTTTATAAACATTTAAACAAACAACCAAACAGCTTATTTTGTTTTGGAAAACTCAAATAAATCCACAATTAAATTCAAAAATTAAATTTTATTGTCAAATTTATTCTAGCTAAAATCCGGGAATGTTACAAATTCCCCCCTTAAGAAAATTTCGTCGTCGAAATTGGAAGGGAGACGACAAAAGAATATAGAGAGATAGAGAGATAAATCACCAGATTAAACTGAATATCTGTTCTGAATTTGGCTTCCCAAATCAGAATATAAATAATGGATACAGGAAAGAATCAAGATACTCGGGTCACCAGAACTATGAATATACAGGAATATTGGTTAGTTCAAAGGATAACTAACCATTAGTAGAACGTATCTGGACCCCAAAGAAACAAATAATTGAATTTAATCTTCCAAAATTCTCAAACACTGGGTATGGATTCCAAGCTCATGTCGGAACACCCCAAAGAATAGACAGATATATGGATACAATCCGAATCTTTTAGTTTAAACAGCCAAAATATACCTATCAACCATAGCAACCAAAGCAAACAATTCATCCAAACAAACAATTCTGACCCATCTGGAGTTTGTGTCCTATGCAAATATTTATATCAAAGTTTCTTCCTGGAGCTGCCAGGAATCATCAAAGAATTGAAAAGAGAATCAAAGGAGATTGATAAATAAAGTTGTTTCCGCTATTGCAGGGTACTGACCATTTGTAGTGGTACTCCCTTGTCCCCTATCTCGTCCTTTTCTTGCACTCATACTCACTATCAGTGGATAGTAAGAAAATTTACTGAGGCATTTGAACGAATATCTTAGGGATATACTCATTCTAGGGTATACTTCACCCTATCTCTAATGAGTTACTCAATGTGTTATACTACTGAGCTAAAGTTTCAACCTTCGGCTCTGATACCAAATGTAACGACCCTGACTCGACCTTCGAAAATCGACACCGAATACGACAATCACTACTACAAAACAGGACATTTTCATCTTCCATTGATGTTATCAGTTTCTACTTTTTCAGTCTCAACTGCTTGATGTTCATAATTCTTCATTCCTGATTCTTTTAGTTCATTGCCAGTATCACAAACATCTTCCACCTCTTTGTTATTATTTTCAATATCTAAAACACCGTTTACTTCTTCCAAAATCTCATCTTTCACACTGATTTCTTCATCATCCAAATTCAAATCATCATTCTGAAAAGGTGTAGAACCATTTCCAGAATGCATTTCACCATTCTCTACGGCTCCATTCGTAACAGTCTCATTTTTATCTTCAACTCCATCATTGCCGACAATAGCAGACTCCTCCTCTGCAGAAACGTTGTTTCTCTCTGATTCACCAACTTCTAACTTCACTTTTGAAGAACTGATGTATGATGGTTAACATTGAAGAGACATGCGGAATTGTAAAATGATAGTCTAATTGCTTGACCTGAACTCAAACATAGCCTCAACACCTATCAATTTCTAATGTATGATATCTAATTTTGATGCTCTATTGTTCTGCAGATAAACATTGTGTAATACGAATTTATATTTGTCAACCATTATATAATTTAAACTTAAACGTGTGCTGGTATGTTTGAGTGCCTCTTCTCATGCCTGGAGTAATAATAAAAAGGATATTAGATGCTTAATGCAGTGGACAAATGAAGGCTAGAACTTTGATTGACGGAGCTTGCCTCTGATATTCTTTCACATAATGAAGATAATTTCTTCTGACAATAATAGTTCTGTTCATCTTATGTTCAAGGTCAAAAAATATTCCAATCAAATAGTTCATGGGATATAACAACAAACAAGGACAAACACATTAGCAAAAAACATGACTTATCTGTATTTTGCAGTAATTCAACAATTCGAGTTATTAAAAAAATATTAGTTTGAAGCTAACCCAACTACATAATCAAAATAAATCAAGAAATTGAAATCAAAGTTGATAAATTATTGCAAATACACTTAGTATGATTAAAGCTGAAAGGTTTGATAAAATATAGGAGCGGCTAAAAATAAGAACAATAAGTGAGGCTTTTTATTAAAAAAAACCCAATTCTTCTAAATCGTAAATTGAGAAAAAGATGATAGATCTAAATTAAATACTCAATTTTGCTCAAGTATAGATTCACTCTAGTTTAACCACTATAAAAATCCATCAACAGAAGATAGAACGCATCCCCATGTTCCATAAAATTTATTGCTCCAAACTATATCCATAAACTTGCCAAAAATTATTCTCCTCTATGTGCATAGGAGAAGAATTTATGGAGAAATATAGTATACAATAATTTTAATTGAAAATTAAAAATAGTCTCCAAAGTTAGCATACCCAACCATAAATTGGTTAAATCCTATAGATAATGCACTACACAGCTTACCCCATAAACCACTCCACCATTTCCAGATCAAGGCAAATCAGCAACCACGGATTTTGTTTAAGCTAACGTTGTTTGAAACTAACATCGAAACAACGGAGGTGATTTTGGGTCATCTTCGAAATTTCATTTCCAGATCTACACAGTGGTGAAGACGTCGAAGTTGAAGTCGTCTTCGATCTTAAAGCTGCAAACGACCACTTCTCAAATAGCAGCAATAGTGGCGAAGTCGAAGTCTTTTGCAAACGACCACTTCAAACAGCTAACGGCGGAGCTACAAACCACCAGATATGCTTGGCCTGCGTCCTGCCATGCAGAGAAGAATTTATTGAAGAAGAAAAGAAAAGAAGTAAAAAATAAATTTTTTGGCACCGAGGATTCTGAGGAGAAGAAATGTTTTTTTGGGAGTGGGTTATTGAGGGTGAAGGAGTACATTTGTCCAAAGTAGTAACTTTGGAGCCAATTTTTCATTATTTCCCACCTAAATTTCATGTTGCCATCAACATGTAGTTGCATCAGTTGTCTTTAAAACCGATGCGACTTATTTGCATCGGTTGTTGGTGAGAACTGATGCAAATTTGATTTTTTTATTACCTATTGCTTTCCACGTACCAATTGCATCGGTTACTAAGATAGAACTGATGCAAATAGTTCTATTTGCATCAGTTTTTACTTCAACCGATGCAAATGAGTAGAAGCAATATGCACTTTTTGTACTAGTGAATCGTATTCAAATACCGCAGATCCAAACGTCGAATCTGATTCGTCGGAGCTTATAACACAATTAAGTACAATAACACAGTGGAAGAAAAATGAATATCATTGATATACAACATTCGATACAACAATGATACAATATGAATCAATATAGGAGATACAATATAGTCAATGCTACAGCGGAAAACTAAATGAACTAGCAGCGGAACCAAAACTCCAAACAACAACTGCAACTCAAATTCAATGTTCCAAAGCCATACTCCAAAATCACAAGCTCGAACCCCCATCACAATTCACCTCAGATTAGCAAGTCTGGTCCGGCCAAAGACTTAAATATCCATAGTCTCCAAAGAATACCAAAGAGAAGGCTAAAAGCTACCAATTCGATATCTATATCTACTACCTAGAAAACCCCAAATCTAGACTGCCCTTGTGGAAAATTGTGGGCACCCAAAGTTAGGAAGGGAACAATAAACTCCGGGTCAGTCATGGGACTGGTATGAGCAAACAAAACAGTTTTATCTTTAAAAACAAACAAAAGAATTAATATTTGAAATCCACAATGTTTTTTGGAAAATGTAACTGCTATAAGGCCTCCCGCCACACACACAATGCAAACGCACACTTGGAGGAGATTTCTCCTTATGACAGTCAAAAATGCTTGATACGCGAAAACCATTTGATATTATTGTTAGTGCATAGTGAAAAACATTTCGAAAGTATAATATTAATCTTAGCCAGCATATACATTTCGTACTATGCCTAATATAGCTACCATCCAAACAGTGGTGATCACCATAAGTGAATGGCAGGTTATACAACTAAAACCGTACTGGGCACGTATTGGATGATTGGATTTCCAACAAATGGTCAGGCCAAGGAACCTTCCATTGCCACATGGGTATGCCTTTAGAGAGACGCCCCGAGAACCATCCCTCGGTTCTCTGCCAACATAAGGCCGGTGTACCCCCGTCCGGGAGTATCACTTCAGATATTCCATCCCCAGTCGTAACCAACCTTTATCCGAGCGCTCGATACCAACAACCACAAAGTAATGTATTTGCAGTAATCACATAGGTTAAATATCTGGGCTCCATACCATGATATCACCTCTATCCAGAAGAAATGGACATACCCTAGGGGCGTACCCCTGAAACCTTGCTGCATCTTTCCTGTTTCGACCATTTTGGGGTGTGAGGTTCCGATGCAGTCTCGTCCACAAAGCTACGCTTTTCACAAAGCCTTTCTTTGATCAACAAATGATCAGCAGCATTTCGTATGCCACATTACCAAATTGGGAATGTACCACTAGTAACCATCAACTACATAACCTCTGAGCTCTTATGTCTCAGAGAAGGGTGTTAAGCTAAGAGAATAAATCTCCGCCACCAAACAGAAATGTTTTTGAGAGAAACCAGTTTTACATCTCAAAGTGTAATGTCAGACACACATCCATACAAGTCTGTTCCGGGTTCGAACAGAACCGAAGGCACTTTCGAAGAAGCCCTTGCAATCCGGATAATTCCTAATCACGTCCGGACTTCCCATCATAATGGGTGCTCAAATCTCTATACCGAGGCCATTCGGTGTAGAGACATTCGACAGGTCATCCTTTCGCTTTCGAAAGTATCCGGTCTTCACCACCGGTCTTCAAATGCTATCCATATCGTCGTATCATTATTCGGAACGGGTTATATGACACAAGGTCCATTCTCGGCTAAACCGAATAATGAGCGCAATATTTAAAAACATATGAATAATGGGATTTCAGTTAAATCACAACTTATTATCCAAAACTTTTCATTCAAATGGTGAAACCAAATTACCATTTCAAATCTTTTTAAACAAAAAGATTTACTTCCAGAAACCTTTCAATGGTTTAAACAATTTCCCTACTTTAATCTTTTAAACAAAAGATTCACTTTTAAAACCCCTTTTCAATTTAATACAAGGTTCATCAATCTTTTAACAAAGATTCATTTCTAGCCTTTCAAAACAATTCCATTTTAAATTGGGTTAACTCGTCTGATCTTTAAATCAAAACTCATTTCATAGCTTCCAAAACAATTCCCGTTTTCAAAAATAATAGATACACCATTTAGAAACTTCTTCGATTTCAAAACAAAGTTTAACAATCTTTCTCAAAGATTCATTCATAGTTATTCAATCTTTAAATCAAAGTTTAATAGTTTTCCAAACTCGTTTCGTTGAATTCCATTTCACATATTGAATTCAAACTCAAAATCAAAATATTTCAAATTTCAAACTAAATCAAATTATTTAAATCTTCAAAAACTTCTTTTCAAATATCTTTCAAATTCAACCCAATTTCATTTCCAAAACCATTCAGATTCAAAATTCAAACTTTAAAACCATTTCAAAATATTAAATTCAAATATTTGTGACTTAACTGATTTCCCCGTGAAATCCATGTTTGTGTGTGTATAGTGTGGTCCAGGGGTTTAACACAATAAAAGTTCCACATCATCAATCTGCACAAATTCAGATACAGCAATATATTTGATAAGCGGTATAAACTATAATGTTTATATTTGATAAGCGTTACAAACCAATTGTAACGCCTATCTTTCATTCATAGATCACAGGTATATATCACAGATAATAAATTACATTAATTTCATCATAGAATAAATTACATCGGAGTTCACAAAACAAAATAACTCATATCACGCATTATCACAAATCAAGGACATCAATCAATTCAAAGCACTCCATAAAATCCTAACATCCATGAGCGAGATCAATTAATTATCTGATTAACTAAAATTAGATTAGTCACTAATCCTGGTTAATTAATATTAATTTATTACGAATCATTTTTATTAATTATTCTTTAATCATTTATTAATTAATCATTAATAATAAATAAATTAACCTTTAATTATAATTCATCAACTTTTAATTATTAGATAATTAACCTTTAATTATTTAATTTACTATTCAGTTAATTATTTTTAATTAATTAATTGACCCTTAATTAATTAATTACCATTAAATTAATTATCCTTAATTAGTTACAACAATTGATTTACTTTAAATTAATTACAAGATTAATTAATTCTTAATTCATAAACATCCCTTAATTACTTTCCCAAATTAATTAACCTTTAAATTAATTGTTTATTCTCAAATAAATTTCCTTAATTAATTAATCCCAAATAAATTATCCAAAAATTAATCAGTCCTTAATCACTTTTATTAAGTAATTTACCTCAAATAATAAATTAACCTTTAATCAATATTTAATTAGCCTTTATTTTGAAAATAATTAACTCTTAATTAAATTAACTATCATCCTCAAATTGATTGCCCTAATTACTTCCATTTAGTAATTTATATCTAATCAATTACATTAGGTACAAATTTCATCATTAAATCACTTTTGAAAATATTTAGAAATTAACCTATTATAAAGTTACTTTTTTTTTCATTTTAACTTCAACATTTTAAATTTTGGCAAATCTGTTTATAAGCTTGTTAACATTAACATTAGTCAATTTGTTTACAATTGCTTTGAAAACTTCATTATATATTTGTTTTGAAAAATAATTGCTGAAATCTTCTTTTCCTTTAAAATTTTAAAATATCTTGAAACTTGATTCTTCTCAGGCTAATCAAACAAAACCCGAGCCAAGTTCTGAAACAACACCGAGTCAACTACCTACTTTACCGAGAGCATCACGAAGACAGTTCGAGTTCAACCCCGAGCACATCCTTCTTCCCAACTACTGTTCTTCTGACACAACCCAAGCCATGTGCACCTACACAGTCGATCGCGCCGTCAACGACCACCACCGACACCTTCAGCCCATCATCGATCACCTCTACAACCAATTCCGATCGCCAAGACATCACCACGGAGCCAATTTTGAAAACGAGCATTTTCACAAATACTACAACAAACTCGACCATCAATAATCAACCCACATCGCCAACAACAACCATCGGAGACCACGCCGACCCGCTTACAGCCGCCTCACACGTCCACATTTCGATCCCTCAATATGTGATCACTACCAGTACGCAAATGGCAACCCAAATATCTCAGTTTTCAACGTTGAACAACAACGGAACTAAAACCCTAAATTAATTTCGTACGATCATCATAATGAATTATAAAACCAACGACCATTTTTATGATGATTCTAGACCTCCAACCTTGCTCCCTCCTCGATCACGTAAATTATCATTGCTCCGATCGCCTTAAATCATCAAAAAAACATAATCAGATCATCTTGCGAATCCACGTGATTTACTTATTTAAAAATTATGAGACTTTCATCTAAATTCATCATTAACCAATTTGAATATGATTATGAAGTCCAAATACAAGTTTATGATGATCGAATTCAGACCTATCCACGACTTCCACTATAATTTCTTAATGTAATTACTTGAAATTATTTTTATAATTTGAAGTTGAAAAGCACAGACAAATTTTGTTTAGAGATCAAAGTCTATAAATGATTGTGGGATGAGAATTTGATTTTTTAAAATGGGTTTTCATCCTGTACATCTTTGAAACAGAATGCTTGTGTCTCTTATCCAGACAATGCACAACACATTCACATCAACTTTTAAACATACTTCATAACATACGCAACTTGTTCAAAAACATGTATCCCTGTATGCAAACTAAAATATAATGAAGTCATGCGTTTGCTTACAGTTAAAAAATAAAGAACCCAGGTTTTAAAAAAATAAGGTTGCTCGCAGTGTTTATGATGATGTACAGAGAAGTTGTTTTTGAGCCTGGAAATTTGATTGTTGATGCATTTGTGTTGTATTATCCACTTGTTTTTTTTTGGTTTTCCGTTGCTTTTTCTATAATTTCTAGAAACTACTTTAACAACTTATACTTAAATTTGTTTTCAAATCTTAAATCATAGTCGTGCAAACAGATTTTACTCAGATCTCGAAGCCTAAAACTGATTCGAGGACGAACTCTTAGCTTCTGAAACAGGTTTTACATCCCGTATTCTTAAAACAGAGGCGTACTTAATCAACAAACATGCACAACCACACACCTATGTATATGTATATGGTATACATTCAAGCAGAATCATAACCTTTGCTTCTAACATGCATCAAATCATAAATCAGATCAAAGGTAAGGGTTGCTCACATGGAATGTGAAGGCAGAGAATAAAGAACAAGTTTCTGACAGTTTCAAAAGAAGGATGAAAGGCTTAATATTTTTTTCTTTACTTCCTTTTGAAGCTTAGATCAGCTATTTGTGACTTCCAGGGATAATGCAAAGCTATTTTAACTTAAGTAAAATTTTAAACTAAAGTTTGTGATATAACAAACTAGTTTGATTCGAATCTGAAGTTTAAATCATGACACAATCAAGAGGGCTGAATTTAAATCAAAACTTAAGTCCTGGGAAGTTTAAATAGAGAGAATCCAGTTACATAGGTATGCATGCTCTATATGCATATGAACTCAGCAATATTTCTTTCGTCTATATATATATATATATATATACACACACACACACACACACACACAATACACATTCATTCCAGAAAACTCACATGAAATCAAACAATTCAAAACTTAAGCTTTTAAAATAGGAATTTGCTCACCTATATGATTTGAAAGCAGAGAACAAGTTGAACTTGAAACTGGAAAATCTTGAGAAGATTTGATCTGGAAGTTGCATTTACTTTTCCCAGGTTGAAGACTTTGATCTGGAAATTTGTATCTGACCTGAAGCTTTGATTGTTGAAATCCTTGCTTTGTAATGCTTTAGATTTTTAAATAGCTTTACTTCTTTGATTTGAATCCTGATTTTGTTTATTTGCAACCTTAAGCTTGAAACAATTTGATCTTTGTTTTGTATTGTAACTTCTAGTTTGAATCTATTCTAGTAGGTGTTGCTCAGGTTTTCAAATGTTTGAAAGAAGTTGGGGCTAATTTCTTACTAACTTTTAAACATGTATTTCTAATTTAAATTAAAAGAAAATTTTAACTTTACCACTTGTAATCACAACTAACACTTGTATTAATTTCCATAACAAGATGCTTACACTTGTTTACATATGGGTATTTTATGTCTTTAACCTTGTAAAAAAAAAAATACAATTTTGTTTAAATCCTTGAATACTTTATGTTTTACATATTTATATCTTTGTGTTTAATACCCTTGTCTTGAATTGATTTAAACCTTGTGTTATTTTTATTTACAATTTTTATTTTAAACTCTTTTCATTTTATTTTCAAAAGATAATTTTATAAATTTTTATTTTCAAACCCTTGTGTTAATAAATTTAAACTTTTGTAACTCATACTTTTATAACTTATCATATATTTATGTTTATATCTGTGCATTTTTCTATAAATTGTACTTATACAACTTAAAAAAATGATTTGAAAGTAAATTATATTTCGAACTATTATACCTTTAAATAAGTACTTATCCATACACATAAATAAATAAATATGTATACAGATATATATTGGGTTTTATTATATATCCTTTTGTTTTAAAAAGCTTTTTTTAGAAATTTACCATATTAAATTCAAATATACTTTCAAAATACATATTACATATGTATGTTATATATTTGAAAACAAATCTCTATTAATTTTAAAAGATAGAGTTTTTCTTTCAAACCCAATTTTTATTTAAAAAATATAAATTTTCTTTTGAATTACAAAACTAAGATTCTTTTTGAAATCTTCTTTATAAACATTTAAACAAACAACCAAAAAGCTTATTTTGTTTGGGAAAACTCAAATAAATCCACAATTAAATTCAAAAATTTAATTTAATTTTCAAATTTATTCTAGCTAAAATCCGGGAATGTTACAAATTCTCCCCTTAAGAAAATTTCATCCTCGAAATTTGTAAGGGAGACGACAAAAGAATATAGAGAGATAGAGAGATAAATCACCAGATTAAACTGAATATCTGTTCTGAATCTGGCTTCCCAAATCAGAATATCAATAATGGATACAAGAAAGAATCAAGATACTCGAGTCACCAGAACGACGAATATACAAGAATATTGGTTAGTTCAAAGGATAACTAACCATTAGTAGAACGTATCTGGACCCCAAAGAAACAAGTAAATGAATTTCATCTTTCAAAATTATCAAACACTGGGTATGGATTCCAAGCTCAAGTCAGAATACCCCAAAGAATAGATATATATATGGATACAATCTGAATCTTTTAGTTTAAACAGCCAAAATATACCTATCAACCATAGCAACCAAAGCAAACAATTCATCCAAACAAACAATTCTAACCCATCTGCAGTTTGTGTCCCATGTAAATATATATATATATATATATATATATATATATATATATATATATATATATATATATATATATCAAAGCTTCGTCCTGGAGCTGCCAGGAATCATCAAAGAATTGAAAAGAGAATCAAAGGATATTGATAGAGAAAGTTGTTTCCGCTATTGCAGGGTACTGACCATTTGTAGTGGAACTCCCCTGTACCCTATCTCGTCCTCTTCTTGCACTCATCCTCACTATCCGTGGATAGTAAGAAAATTTACTGAGGCATTCGAGTGGATATCTTAGGAATATACTCATTCTAGGGTATACTTCACCCTATCTCTAATGAGTTACTCAATGTGTTATACTACTGTGCTAAAGTTTCAACCTTCGGGTCTGATACCAAATGTAACGACCCTGACTCGACCTTCGAAAATTGACACCAAATACGACACTCGTATTCAAATACCGCAGATCCAAACGTCGAATCTGGTTCGCCGGAGCTTATAACACAATTAAGTACAACAACACAGAGGAAGAAAAATGAATATCATTGATATACAACATTCGATACAACAATGATACAATATGAATCAATATCAGAGATACAATATAGTCAATGCTACAGCGGAAAACTAAATGAACTAGCAGCGGAACCAAAACTCCAAACAACAACTGCAACTCAAATCCAATGCTCCAAAGCCAAACTCCAAAATCACAAGCTCGAACCCCCATCACAATTCACCTCAGATTAGCAAGTCTGGTCCGGCCAAAGACTTCAATATCCGGAGTCTCCAAAGAATACAAAAGAGAAGGCTAAGCTACCAATTCGATATCATATCTACTACTTGGAAAAACCCAACTCTAGACTGCCCGTGTGGAAAATTGTGGGCACTCAGAGTTTAGAAAGGGAACAATAAACTTCGGGTCAGTCATGGGACTGGTATGAGCAAACAAAACAGTTTTATCTTTAAAAACAAACAAAAGAATTAATATTTGAAATCCGCAATGTTTTTTGGAAAATAGAACTGCTATAAGGCCTCCCGCCACACACACAATGCAAACGCACACTTGGAGGAGATTTCTCCTTATGACAGTCAAAAATGCTTGATACGCGAAAACCATTTGATATTATTATTAGTGCATAGTGGAAAACATTTCGAAAGTATAATATTAATCTTATCCAGCATAGACATTTCGTACTATGCCTACTATAGCTACCATCCAAACAGTGGTGACCACCATAAGTGAATGGCAGGTTATACAACTAAAACCGTACTGGGCACGTATTGGATGATTAGATTTCCAACAAATGGTCAGGCCAAGGAACCTTCCATTGCCACATGGGTATGCCTTTGGAGAGACGCCCCGAGAACAATCCCTCGGTTCTCTGCCAACATAAGGCCGGTGTACCCCCGTCCGGGAGTATCACTTCAGATATTCCATCCCCGGTCGTAACCAACCTTTATCCGAGCGCTCGATACCAACAACCACAAAGTAATGTATTTGCAGTAATCACATAGGTTAAATATCTGGGCTCCATACCATGATATCACCTCTATCCAGAAGAAATGGACATACCCTAGGGGCGCTACCCCTGAAAGCTTGCTGCATCTTTCTTGTTTTGACCATTTTCGGGGTGTTAGGTCCCGATGCAGTCTCGTCCACAAAGCTACGCTTTTCACAAAGCCTTGCTTTGATCAACAAATGATCAGCAACACTTCGTATGCCACATTACCAAATTGGGAATGTACCACTAGTAACCATCAACTAAATAACCTCTGAGCTCTTATGTCTCAAAGAAGGGTGTTAAGCTAAGAGAATAAATCTCCACCACCAAACAGAAATGTATTTGATAGAAACCAGTTTTACATCTCAAAGTGTAATGTCAGACACACATCCATACAAGTCTGTTCTAGGTTCGAACAGAACCGAAGGCACTTTCGAAGAAGCCCTTGCAATCCGGATAATTCCTAATCACGTCCGGACTTCCCATCACAATGGGTGCTCAAATCTCTATACCAGTGCCATTCGATGCAGAGACATTCTGTTTGCACCAAAAATGGTCACAAACCCCAAATACCGTGAAAGCACCAGTGTATGGACACAAATCAACAACATTCAAGCACAAATATCAGATCTCAGCAAATAAAAACAGCAATTCAGAAATTATAATCAGAAACACAGGATTTATAGTGGTTCGGCTATCTCCGGCCTACGTCCACTTCAAAGTTTTATCCTTTTATTGATTATCCTTGCTAGTTACAGATGATTGCAACAGTAGCAATGAAGAATTTCGAGTACAATAGTTATATTGAAGTGTAGAAATGAATCCGGCAGAGTCTAGGCGTTGAGCAGGCAAAAGATCCCCTTTCTGTATGCTTCAGGAGGCAATTTATGGGCGTTGGAGGCGGAGATTGAGCTAAAATTTTGGGAGACTTCTTCTGGCACGTGAGTGTGCCCACGCGACCGACCCCACCAAGTTTTGACTCAATCTGTGATTGATACGAAATGATTTCGTATCCATCAAAAATTGATCCAATCGAGCTGAAACTTGGCAGGATTGTTCTTTATCACGTATGCAAGCTGCTGTGAAAATTTTGTTGCATTTGGATTTGGGGTTTAGGAGATACGATCGATACGAGCTGATGTTCTTCGTGGACTATAGATTTCGAATCCATGCTTTCGCATCCATCTTCTTCGACTCGATTAGAAGCATGTGCGCATCGATGACGTGGCGCTACTCCCAAGGCTCGATCCATACTCCCCGCCGCTTTGACCGCTTCTTTCCTAGAGACGTGGACTTGCATCCATGTTTTATGCTTCTTCCATATCCATAACTTCGCAACGGCATACTCGTACCCATCGAATCGTGTTTCTCTTTGCATCGATTCCAGGAGTACACTTCGCATCGATCATTCACGAATTGATCGATACGAAACGACCATGGGGGTTATCGATACGAAGTGGTTGTGATGAAGCGGAGGATGGATACGAAGCTCATCCTCGGGATGGATACGAGCGAGACCTTACCTGATGGATACGAAGAAAGCTTTACCTGATGGATACGAAAGTGCCAAATCCTTCTACTATCGATACGAGAGTATCGATTCGAGACATGCCGCTTCTTTCCATCCTGACCGATACGAAACCATCGAGTCGAACCAAAACCTGATCGATGCGAACCCCATCGAGTCGAACTTCTACCGATCGATACGAAGCCGATCGATACGAAACACCAACTACCTGATCGATACAAAATGTATCGATATGAACCATCCCTGTGCGCCGATGGATACGAACAGCATGCTCTTCCTACCTTGCATCGATCATATCTCCTTCATACGAACTCCGATTAACCTGAAATTTGAAACATAGCCTCTCCTAGTCCTCATCATCACCTCCAATCGATTCCGTCTCGATCGGAGCTCAACCAAATTTTAACGACATCGATTGCAGCCTTGATTCCAATCGATCTCCAATCCCAATATCCATCATTCCTTGCCAATTTGTTGATATTCCAGCCTTGACCAAAAGGTGGGATAACACATTCAACAGGTCATCCTTTTGCTTTCGAAAGTATTCGGTCTTCACCACCGGTCTTCAAATGCTATCCATATCGTCGTATCATTATTTGGAATGTGTTATATGACACAAGGTCCTTTCCCGGCTAAACCGAATAATGAGCGCAATATTTAAAAACATATGGATAATGGGATTTCAGTTAAATCACAACTTATTATCCAAAATTTTTCATTCAAATGGTTAAACCAAATTACCATTTCAAATCTTTTTAAACAAAAAGATTTACTTCCAGAAACCTTTCAATGGTTTAAACAATTTCCCCACTTTAATCTTTTAAAAAAAGATTCACTTTTAAACCCCCTTTTCAATTTAATACAAGGTTCATCAATCTTTTAACAAAGATTCATTTCTATCCTTTCAAAACAATTCCATTTTAAATTGGGTTAACTCGTCCGGTCTTTAAATCAAAACTCATTTCATAGCTTCCAAAACAATTCCCGTTTTCAAAAATAATAGATACACCATTTAGAATCTTCTTCGATTTCAAAACAAAGTTTAACAATCTTTCTCAAAGATTCATTCATACTTACTCAATCTTTAAATCAAAGGTTTAATAGTTTTCCAAACTCGTTTCTAATTTCGTTGAATTCCATTTCACATATTGAATTCAAACTCAAATCAAAATATTTCAAATTTCAAACTAAATCAAATTATTTAAAATAACTTTTATCTTCAAAAACTTCTTTTCAAATATCTTCCAAATTCAACCCAATTTCATTTCCAAAACCATTCGGATTCAAAATTCAAACTTTAAAACCATTTCAAAATATTAAATTCAAATATTTGTGACTTAACTGATTTCCTCGTGAAATCCATATTTGTGTGTGTATAGTGTGGTCTAGGGGTTTCACATAATAAAAGTGCCACATCATCAATCTGCATAAATTCAAATACAGCAATATATTTGATAAGCGGTATAAACTATAACGCTTATATTTGATAAGCGGTACAACCAATTGTAACGCCTATCTTTCATTCATAGATCATAGGTATATATCACAGATAATAAATTACATTAATTTCATCATAGAATAAATTACATCATAGTTCACAAAACAAAATAACTCATATCACGCATTATCACAAATCAAGGACATCAATCAATTCAAAGCACTCCATAGAATCCTAACATCCATGAGTGAGATCAATTAATTATCTGATTAACTAAAATTAGATTAGTCACTAATCCTGGTAAATTAATATTAATTTGTTACGAATCATTTCGATTAATTATTCTTTAATCATTTATTAATTAATCATTAATAATAAATTAATTAACCTTTAATTATAATTCATCAACTTTTAATTATTAAATAATTAACCTTTAATTATTTAATTTACCATTCAGTTAATTATTTTTAATTAATCAATTGACCCTTAATTAATTAATTACCATTAAATTAATTATCCTTAATTAGTTACAACAATTGATTTACTTTAAATTAATTACAAGATTAATTAATTCTTAATTCATAAACATCCCTTAATTACTTTCCCAAATTAATTAACCTTTAAATTAATTGTTTATTCTCGAATAAATTTCCATAATTAATTAATCCCGTTAATAAATTATCCAAAAATTAATCAGTCCTTAATCACTTTTATTAAGTAATTTACCTCAAATAATAAATTAACTTTTAGTCAATATTTAATTAGCCTTTATTTTGAAAATAATTAGCTCTTAATTAAATTAACTATCATCCTCAAATTGATTTCCCTAATTACTTCCATTTAGTAATTTATATCTAATCAATTACATTAGGTATAAATTTCACCATTAAATCACTTTTGAAAATATTTAGAAATTAACCTATTATAAAGTTACTTTTTTTTCATTTTAACTTCAACATTTTTAAATTTTGGCAAATCTGTTTATAAGCTTGTTAATATTAACATTAGTCAATTTGTTTACAATTGCTTTGAAAACTTCATTATATATTTGTTTTGAAAAATAATTGCTAAAATCTTCTTTTCCTTTAAAATTTTAAAATATCCTGAAACTTGATTCTTCTCAGGCTAATCAAACTAAACCCGAGCCAAGTTCTAAAACAACACCGAGTCAACTACCTACTTTCTTGAGAACATCACGAAGACAGTTCGAGTTCAACCCCGAGCACATCCTTCTTCCCAACTACTGTTCCTCTGACACAACCTAAGCCATGTGCACCTACACAGTCGATCCCGCCGTCAACGACCACCACCGACACCTTCAGCCCATCGTCGATCACCTCTTCAACCAATTCCAATCGCCAAGACATCACCACAGAGCCAATTTTGAAAACGAGCATTTTCACAAATACTAGAACAAACTCGACCATCAATAATCAACCCGCATCGCCAAGAACGACCATCGGAGACCACGCCGACCTGCTTACAGCGGCCTCACAGCTCCATATTTCGATCCCCCCATATGTGATCACTACCAGTACGCCAATGGCCATCCAAATATCTCAGTTTTCAACGTTGATCAACAATGGAACTAAAACCCTAAATTAATTTTGCACGATCATCATAATGAATTATAAAACAAACGACCATTTTTATGATGATTCTAGACCTCCAACCTTGCTCCCTTCTCGATCACATGAATTATCATTGCTCCGATCGCCTTAAATCGTCAAAAAACATAATCAGATCATCTCGCGAATCCACGTGATTTACTTATTTAAAAATTATGAGACTTTCATCTAAATTCATCATTAACCAATTCGAATATGATTATGAAGTCCAAATACAAGTTTATGATGATCGAATTCGGACCTATCCACGACTTTCACTGTAATTTCTATAATTTCTTAATGTAATTACTTGAAATTATTTTTATAATTTGAAGTTGACAAGCACAGACAAATTTTGTTTAGAGATCAAAGTCTATAAATGATTGTGGGATGAGAATTTGATTTTTAAAAATGGGTTTTCATCCTGTACATCTTTGAAACAGAATGCTTGTGTCTGTTATCCAGACAATGCACAGCACATTCACATCAACTTTTAAACATACTTCATAACATACGCAACTTATTCAAAAACATGTATCCCTGTATGCATACTAAAATATAATGAAGTTATGCGTTTGCTTACAGTTAAAAAATAAAGAACCCAGGTTTAAAAAAAATAAGGTTGCTCACAGTGTTTATGATGATGTACAGAGAAGTATGTTTTTAAGCCTAGAAATTTGATTGTTGATGCATTTGTGTTGCATTATCCACTTGTTTTTTTTTTTTTTCCGTTGCTTTTTCTATAAATTCTAGAAAATACTTTAACAACTTATACTTAAATTTGTTTTCAAATCTTAAATCATGGTCGTGCAAACAGATTTTACTTAGATCTCGCAGCCTAAAACTGATTCGAGGACGAACTCTTAGCTTCTGAAATAGGTTTTACAGCCTGTATTCTTAAAGCAGAGGCGTACTTAATCAAAAAACATGCACAACCACACACCTATGTATATGTATATGGTATACATTCAAGCAGATTCACAACCTTTACTTCTAGCATGCATCAAATCATAAATCAGATCAAAGGTAAGGTTTGCTCACATGGAATGTGAAGGCGAAGAACAAAGAACAAGTTTCTGACAGTTTCAAAAGAAGGATGAAAGGCTGAATATTTTTTTCTTTAATTCCTTTTGAAGCTTAGATCAGCTATTTGTGACTTCCAGGGATAATGCAAAGCTATTTTAACTTAAGTAAAATTTTAAACTAAAGTTTGTGATATAACAAACTAGTTTGACTCGAATCTGAAGTTTAAATCATGACAAAATCAAGAGGGTTGAATTTAAATCAAAACTTAAGTCCTGGGAAGTTTAAACAGAGAGAATCCAGTTACACAGGCATGCATGCTCTATATGCATATGAACTCAGCAATATTGTTTTCCTATATATATATATATATATATATATATATATACACACACACACACACACACAATACACATTCATTCAAGAAAACTCACATGAAATCAAACAATTCAAAACTTAAGCTTTTAAAATATGAATTTGCTCACCTATATGATTTGAAAGCAGAGAACAAGTCGAACTTGAAACTGGAAAATTTTGAGAAGATTTGATTTGGAAGTTACATTTACTTTTCCCAGGTTGAAGACTTTGATCTGGAAATTTGTATCTGACCTGAAGCTTTGATTGTTGAAATCCTTGCTTTGTAATGCTTTAGATTTTTAAATAGCTTTAATGCTTTGATTTGAATCCTGATTTTGTTTATTTGCAACCTTAAGCTTGAAACAATTTGATCTTTGTTTTGTATTGTAACTTCTAGTTTGAATCTGTTCTAGTAGGTGTTGCTCAGGTTTTCAAATGTTTGAAAGAAGATGGGGCTAATTTCTTACTAACTTTTAAGCATGTATTTCTAATTTAAATTAAAAGAAAATTTTAACTTTACCGCTTGTAATCACAACTAACACTTGTACTAATTTCCATAACAAGATGCTTACACTTGTTTACATATGGGTATTTTACGTCTTTAACCTTGTAAAAAAAATTACAATTTTGTTTAAATCCTTGAATACTTTATGTTTTACATATTTATATCTTTGTGTTTTATACCCTTGTCTCGAATTGATTAAAACCTTGTGTTATTTTTATTTACAATTTTTATTTTAAACTCTTTTCATTTTATTTTCAATAGATAATTTTATAAATTTTTATTTTCAAAAGATAATTTTATAAATTTTTATTTTCAAACCCTTGTGTTAATAAATTTAAACTTTTGTATCTCATACTTTTATAACTTATCATATATTTATGTTTATATCTATGCATTTTTCTATAAATTGTACTTATACAACTTTAAAAAATGATTTGAAAGTAAATTATATTTCAAACTATTATACCTTTAAATAAGTATTTATCCATATACATAAATAAATAAATATGTATACATATATATATTGGGTTTTATTATATATCTTTTTTTAATAGCTTTTTTTTAAGAAATTTACCATATTAAATTCAAATATACTTTCAAAATACATATTACATATGTATGTTATATATTTGAAAAAAAATCTCTATTAATTTTAAAAGATAGAGTTTTTCTTTCAAACCCAATTTTTATTTAAAAATATATATATAAATTTTCTTTTGAATTACAAAACTAAGATTCTTTTTGAAATCTTCTTTATAAACATTTAAACAAATAACCAAACAGCTTATTTTATTTGGGAAAACTCAAATAAATCCACAATTAAATTCAAAAATTAAATTTAATTGTCAAATTTATTCTAGCTAAAATCCGGGAATGTTATAGTGATTGCTCAATAAGACCTAGCCCCAAAGCGATGGGTAACTTCCTATCGGTTTCATAATATACAACTCTCTACCCGTGATTTCTTATTCTTGTAGCAGCTCGGAATTTCGGACACCTTTTATTCAAATATCTAAACTATTGAAATATTTGAATTTTGGATTTAATGTAATTAAAATTATTTAATAAGACTTTTTACCCCCTTTTAAATCATAAATAATGATGGTGAACTAATTTTGAAAATATATTTTGAAAAATACTTTGAAAAGGTATCATAATGTGACCGAAAATAGTTTTACCTCTAAACTACTTTTTAACCGTTAGAAGTCATTCAAAACATTTTTTACATACACTTATTTTCTTAGGAAATTGTAGAATAAATAAAAACTTTTTACCATTCATGGAAATAAACTTTCTAGATGATGTCATGGGTGATGTCATCAAAGATATTTTGAAAATGAGCCTTTAAGGAAAGGCTTAAGTTTTAAGTACAAATGTAAAGGTGTAAAGATGCATGTGAGAAGGAGGCGCCTTTGTAACCTTTCATAGAATAAATGGCAAATCATAAATTCACAAAAGCTTGAATTGAAGTAAGAGAATAAGAATGGTGGAAGTGCTTAAGCACTAATCAACTAATTCTATTATACCATTTTCATGTCTAAACCAAATTAACTCCTATCTCTTCTAAACTTTCACCAACTCCTTAAAATACTTTATCAAGATTATATCTAAAGTCAAAGTGGAAGAAAAGTGAAGGAGAAGGGGGATCTTGGATGGGCCATGAGCGACGGAAGAGTAAGGGAGGTGTTGCCTTGGTTTGAAGGTCTTAAAGGTTGGATCTTTAGGCCTTTGGTGATGGTAGAAGGTGGTTCTTTGATTCCTGTGGCTTTATGCTTGTGTTTGGCTTGAATCTAAGTGAGTTATCATACTATCATGTTTTTTTATATTATGTGTGTATATATATATATGTTGTGCTTGAATTATATAGTTAAAGTGATGTTAACTAAATTAAGTTATAAATTTTGGACCCCGTTTGCTTCCTAAAAGAAAACAATGACTTTATATTGTATAATAACATTTATATTACCCTCTTAAACATATGGAAAGGCCTTGAATTGATGTTTAAATGGTTTTTGGATTGTGTGTTGAATTGAAATATGTTTGAAGGTATTTGAAGCAAGAATAGTCGCTATAAGTGTACTTCGACATCCCTTAATTTTAACTTGAGCAAATTTTAAACCTAGGATAATTTGATTTGGTTATTCTCTACATTTATTTTGACTATTGGATAGTAATAAATGGTTTGGGATGTTATAAAAACTATGAATCAAATTTGTGAAAGTTAGAACAAAAAAGGTGGTTATAAATACACTTTGTACATATAGCCTATTTCCGAGAATTTTTAGAAATAAATGGAAAGGTATTCTTTGGGGTTCCTTTCCATGGTTTTTAATTACTTTAAGGATAATCCTTAACTATAAAAAATTTAATTCTTAAATCATTGGTTAAAGTGGTTAAAACTAGTCTAAAGGTTGTGCTTTTCAATGTTATTTTTAAGGACTTTTAGCAACATTTATAAATGCTGCAATAAGTTGCTTACGATTTTAATTGTTAGAAAATAATATTTAAATTTGGTATTTTTCACCAATCTTTTTAGAGAAGTATTCAAACATGTTTTTAAGTATATTAAAGTTGGTTCGAAGTTTAAATATATTTTAGTAGTTATATATATATTTTCAAAGTAAAGAGGTTTTTATAATATAAACATGTTTTTCATCAAATTATAAATTAGATATTTTCAAGTAATATTTTACATAGATATTTAAAACCTATTTACAAGTATTTTTAAAGTATACATAAGTTTTGAAAAAGGTGATTGACTAGGCTTAACGCTAAAAGCCGACGAGTTAGACTTCTCTATTTATGAGAGTTAAGATTGATGTCGTGTAGGAATGGATCAATGGAGCTCTAACCTACTGGCTTCCCTCTTGATCGAGGAATAGTTAAGTTCGAATGTCGAAAATGTGTTAATTTTATTGTTTACTTATTTGTTTTAAAAGCAATTAACTTTTTTAATATTAAAAGCCGATGAAGTAGGCTTATCCGTTTGTGAGAGTTAAGATTGATGTCAAGCACGGACGGAAGAATAGAGTTCTAACCTACCGGCTTCCTTTTTAAACGAGGAATAGTTATATCAGGAATGTCAAAAATGGATTAATCATGTTGTTTATTAATTGTTTATGGAAATCATTAACACTATACCTAACACTAAATCCGACTAGATTTATCTATATGATGCAACCAATGCCCTAACTTACCTAGCTTCTCTCTTGAGTGAGGAATAGTTAAGTTAAAATGCCAGAAAGGAGTTAAGTATATGAACATTGATTTGTATATGCAATTGTTTTAACTGGATAGTCTATTAGTCGACCATCAAACTTAACCAAATATTATTAACCCAGATCTTTCAAAAGAATGTTTTAAGGATCATATAAGTATGGAAATGTTTTGGGTTTGTTGTGATAATGTGTTAATAACATTCATTTTTAACCCTTTTAGATTATGTTTGTGAATGTAAATAGATCTTTAAAAAGAATGCTTTAAAGATACGCATAAGTGAAATGGTTTTGGGTTTGTAGTGACAATGTTTAAGTAACATTAGTCTTAAATTTTTTTGAATGGATTTGTGAAAGTATTTATACCCCTAAAGTGGATAATTTAAAGAAAATTATAAGTAAGATATCTTTTGGAAAAGGATAGAAAAAGAAAAGGTTTAAAGCAAGAAATCTTGTTAATGATTCGTAAATATAATTATACCATTTGAGATAAGTATATGAATACTTTTTGAAGTATTGAAAGAGTAATAACGAATAGTAGAAATTGATATATGATGTTTTATTAGGTAAAAAAAGTTTTGCTAATAAAGGAGGTTTCAATTAATAAAATATTAATTAAACAAAATGGGGATCAGAAGTCGCTTATGTGACTTGACCATGCTTTGTGTGACTTGGTCGTGCTTGTATGTTTACTCGTTTATGGAAAGCATTTAGTCGTATACTTAGCACTAAAAGCCAATGAAGTAGGCTTGTCTATATATGGGTGATAAAGTTGATGTTCGGATATGGATATGAGCAATAAAGATCCAACCTACTGACTTTACTCCTAACATTAGGATAGTATGAGATGAAAATATTGAAAACGCTATAAGTATACGAGACTTGGTTTTCATATGTGATCATTTTATTATTGTCGAATGACCAAATTCGTCGATTCCGTATTCAAGAGACTAGGATTTGTAAATGTTTTACTTATCGAAAATCACTTCAAGACTGAGGTACATGTTCTATCTTTTGGAAATAGATATATTTGAGATGCAGGAATCGATATGTGGTTTCAAGATCTGCTCGAGATATGGGGATCAAATTGGGAATTCGTGTTATGTTCAAGTAATGAATACTCATGTGAAAGTTATCGAACAAAACATTGACGTCAGGATTGGATAAAAATAGAGTAGGAGCATAGCTAGGGGTTTTGCTAACCCATGATAAAATATTATCACTCCAGATCTAGAGTATTCTTATCAATATTGTGTGCGGGAGTAATGATATTTGGGATCACATATTTAGACGTGGACCGGTTATGTTTACCATATAGTATATTTTATCTAGAGATATACAGTGCTTGGAGGTAGTTTTTGAATCTTGTGTAGGAGATTGGATACGGCTCCACTTAAGAGATCTCTATGAAAAATTCATTATGCAAATGTACCTTATTGGTTTTGGCTGTACTCTATAATATGTTATTGAATGAAACCAATATAACCATTCCAGCTATTTCTTATATTCTTCACCCTGGACATTATCTAATATATCACCTTATGAAATTATTAGATGAGTGGTTCTTTTGAGGGGATAATCGTTATAGCATTCCATGCGGTCTCAAAATTACTGTTATACATTGTACGCATATTTCTTGAATTTCTCGTACCGGGCTTATGTCTGATGCTTGATTTTTGGTTTCCCTAAAATCCTCGTGCACTCTTTCTAGTAGTTTGAGAAAGACAGATTTTCGTTGTTGTTCTTCGGAGCTTGAGAAGATGAGGTGGATGTTTCACCTATTATAGTATTCTTAATTCCATTGCATTTTATATCGCAAATATCAACATTTTTAAGGACAGGTGGTTATAACTGTCCAGGCTGATGGTTGTATTTAGCTTTTGTAACTTTGAAATTTCTATATCGGAGTAATACTTTGTAATGTTCTTTTGACATTACATATCACCGTTCCACTAGTGAGATTTTGACGTTATGTTCTCTTCTTCCCTGTTATATTTCGTTTTCTTTTTATTTTACCCTAACAATTCATCTTTCCAATACTTGGGTGCTCGGCACGTGAATATCGTGGATGTATTAGTGTCGACAATCGGGGATCGAAAAGTCAGGGATGTTATAGTTCTAATTTCATTTTGACCTTGAACTTGCTCAACAATCAAAGAGTATGCAAGCAATTTATTAAAATATAATGGCAGATGACAACACTTATATTAAAGATTCATAATCTTCAATATATCTAATTGGGTGATATCAACTTATGGAATAATGTATTTCTTACGAAATACCCTTGTGATTTAAGTATCAAACCTATTAGAAATCATGGTATATGCATTATACATATGTATTTATTCCTCAAGTCTATTTTGGTTTCAGACTATACAATTTTGTTTTATACATTCATATTATGTAGGTTTAATTATTCTATATCTTTTATAAAGTAATCCTTATTTAAAATTGTAAATTTAAATTTAAATTCTTATTTTAATTTCAAAATAATTTTGAAATCACATTATAACATTTCTAATGTTATTCTTATTTTGAATTTAATTAAATTCAAAATTTTAATTTAATTTTCAAAGAAATTTTGAAAATTAGCCCAAGGTCCAATTCAAATTGGACCTTTTATATTAGGGGCAACTTTTAGGCTCATTTCATTTTTCGGCCGGGCCAGTAACTAGGGAGGACAGAGTACTTGATTACCCAAACCCAAGCCTATACACTACTTTTTAAGACATCCTACTAAATTGGTAAGCTTAATTGGTAAGCCCCAACATGACTAACTTAGACCATGTACATAGACTATTTTGGCTCTAATATCATTGATGGAACCAAGCCAATCGGAAGTAGGTGAAATATGTAGATTTCAAAAAAAATCTATTTGGACCTAGTGGGCCAATGAAGTATAAAGATATTTTAGATCCAATCTAAAACATGTTTTAAATAAAATTCTTTATTTTATTTGATTAGTTTGAAAGGGTTCGAATTTGATAAAAATTTAAATGTGTGAGTGCAATAAATACCCCCATGCGTGTAACAGTTACTCATGTAAGTTAATTTGTAAAGGAAACTTTATTCCTTCTCTAAAACCTCTGCAATAAATTAGAAGAAAAACTAGCTTTAATTGGAGGAGGAAACCTTTCATTTCTCTTTCTCTCTCTCTAATTATATTAATGATTCATCAAATTTCAATGATGATCAATTTAAACATAGCATGAAATGTAAGTATATCCAAATACACTCAGTGTATATTATGCAAATGCAGATATAAGAAGTGTGCATAATTAATGATTCCCCTTTATATATATCTTTATTGTCCATAAATTTTTTAAATAAACAAAATAACATTTATTATGTATATATAAACACACGTAATACAAACACACTAAAGTTGATTTTGGTTGTGAGACATGTTTTAAAGTAAAGAAAATAATTTAAAACTAGTTTAAATAATGGATGGTTTAAAATAAAATTTATAATTTTCATAAAAGACCATTTTCTTAAACTTGAACCAAGAACATATACATATATGTATATTCATACATGCATATATAAATACATACATATACATATACATACACATATACATACATACATATATTCTCACATATATAGATATCATAATTAAAACAATGTTTTAAATTAAAAACAAAGTGTGAAATATGTATTCAATTAATTTGTAGCTAAAAAAATTACACAAATTCAATTAAAATAACAATTTTTGGTTTAATTATTAACTTGAAATAAAAAATTTAAGATTTAACAGAAAAGTCCATATGTAAATCAGGTGTAATGACCCAGAATTTTGGGTATTTGAAATTAGAATATTTAATTGATCTTAAATATTCAAATGTTAATTTTTAACTTGAATTTCAAATATCAATATTTATAGGATGGTTTAATTATTGAATTTAATAATCGAAAATAGGATAAAATATTGAATCTGAAGTTTTGAGCCCGTTAAAAATAATTTAACTTCTCATAAAATTTATATTAATAATACTAAAAATAATAAAATTTTTAAAATTGAACTTGGAAGTGATTTATTCAGTTTTAAAAATATACTGCTTAAATTGACATTTAAAAAATAGCCTTCCGGAGCACAGTCTTGGGATTTGACGAGGCCAGTTCCATTGGATCCGTAATAGTGTATTATTAACGGATTTCAATTTTTGAAGCGTTTGGAGTTATCGTGTGGCCGTACGGTATGTAAACGCGCTACAATTCCTATCAGAAATTCAATATAATTATTGGGTCCAAAAATTTGCCTTCTCCATACGATCGAACTAGGACTCAAAACCTTTTCCATTGCATTTGGAATAGGGTATAAAACTATAAACGCCTAGCGGCAAGACTCGATAGTAGGTCGAGATTTTTAAGTTGCGAATTCGAGACAGTTTAAAATTAAAACTAATATATATACATTTATTGACTATATTCACATCAAATTGCTTTATGTCTTTTCTCGGCCACCTTGGATCTGACCTTAACCCATTCAAGCACACTTTTCCTTTTTAGACCAGGCAAAGAAAAAGAAAAAAATGCAAATCAAATCAATTCAAAAACAAAGATAAAGAAAAACATTTCAAACATAAATTTATGCATGCTGGCAAGGAAAGCATCGGCCTTAATCATTCTTCTCTCTTTCCAGTTGAAATAAAACCATGGCCATTACTTAAACGGAAAAAGAAGAAGGTTAGAAGAAAAATAATAATGATAATAACGGTTGCTTTGAAAAAGCTCAATGGCCGAACTTCGAAAGGCTACCTCGGTTATACTTTTCTCCCCTCCTCAATTCGAAATTTGAACAACACTGCTTCCTTCTTCTATTTTCCTTCACGAGTGAATCGAGAGGGATGTTCTCCGTTTAATTTCGTACGAGAGTCGATTGCATGCAAATTTAAGTCGCTCAATTTCAAATTCATGACTCTCGAGATGGACACGGGATGATGGAATCGCTCGATTGTGGGAAGCTCATCGATGGTCTAGCTGGAGCTTGAGGGTGGAGCGGTGCAGTCGCTTTGGTGTTTGATCATTTGGGATGGTACTCGAGGCCAAGTTAGGGAAGCGCAACTGTGGGTTGGAGGAAGGTCGCAGGTCTATGTTGCCACAGGAACGAGGTGTATTGGGAAAGGAAGGGGGTTGCATAGTTATTGTGCATCGATGTAGCGTTCAGGTTAACGGGTGGTAGAGAGGTATCTGTAGTTTATTTTTATACAATTCATTTTTTCAGTTTAAAATTAATGATATATATATATATATATATATATATATACAGAGAAAGGAAAAAGGTATTTTAAAACTAGGTTTTTATTTTTACAAATATATATATATATAAGAATAAAAGTTTTTACAGTAAAGAAAATTAATGTTTTGGTTATTTATAGAAAAAAAAGATAAAAAATATAAATATATCAATATAAAAATACACATACCTATTTTCACTTACCAATTATTTTAAAATAATGGATTATGGTAATTAACTCATTTAATTTACTTATTCAATTATTTTAGTTACTAAAAATTATTAATAATAGGAAAATTAATTTATAATTAAATTATTAGTTTAAATTAAATTAATAAATGGTAATTGACTGTTCGATTACTTCAAATATTAATAAACCATATAATGTTTGTACAAGGTCTAAAATCATAAAGAAATTAAGTATGATGGAAATGGGTTGCAAACAAAATCAAATGTGAGAATCTATCACTCATTTGGATTACCTTTTATATTTAAATGCTTAAATTTAAATTATTGGATGTTGATTGGATCAATAGATCTATAATTATCTGTTGGATGATTACATATATATAGTAGAATATATTAGTATTGAAGTGATTGATATTCCCGCATTATATAGCGGATGAGACCCTATGCTTCCCGCATAATAGAGGATGATCCTATATACCACGATATCCCCCTCGAAGTGGGATTGGTATTTTCATATTGTGCTAACATCTGTGGATGCAGGGAAACAGGTTGGAGGGATCCAACAGGATCCCTCAAAAGTGTTGAATTTTTTTTTCATTTTAGAAATATATGAAATGTTGAATAATTCGTGATATATTACGTTGGAAAATTTAATTTATTTGATGTTAATATATTGCTGGATATATTGTGGCATTTTAGAAATATAATATTGATTTTTTTAAAGGGAAATAAAAAGGGAAAATTTGAAGTAAGATATTTACATTAAAGATGGATAAATTTAAAAGTATGGAATTTGGGAAAAATAAATAGTTTGATTTTAAATTTTGTACTTGATAATTTCTAAATATGGAAAGGTAGAGATTTTGAAATAATTGAATAAAAGGATTTAATAATGGGGCTTAAGCGATTTGGTTAGATATAAAGGTATTTATTTTTAAATCCGAGGTTTAAAACGGATTTGAGAAAAATAAAGAGGAATTTTGGGGAAAATATAAAATATGAAATTAATGTTTCAGATTAAAATCGGGTTTTAAATCATATAAAGGAGTGAATCTAGGATTTGTGGATTTTGGAATAAACTTGAGTGAATCAAGAAATAAACTTTAAAACTGAATTTATTCAAGGAAATCAATTTGGAAATCGATTAAGTGTTTTGAAATGGTGATTAAAAAGGGGAATGAGACTATGGGATTTATAAATTGGGTTTATAAATAAAGTGAAGTATTTATCGGTGGATAATTTGAAATTATAAATTCACGATGGGAATCTACAAGGAGATGGTAATTCGTTTTAAAAATAAACAGTGTTTTATTTTTTAAAATGTGGGAAAGGAAATTTACGGGATTGGGACGTAAATTAAACTGGAAATAAATCGAGAAGGATTTATAAATGATTAGACATGCTGATTGGAGTGGATAGTATATTTTCCTGAAAAGCTAAGTATGTTTTCAAAGAAAGATTTTTAAGTATAAATTAGAAGTTTTAAAGGTGTTTTTAAAAGAATGTTTTTAGGAAAATTTATTTTTTAATTGTTTTAAACATGTTAAAGTAAACTGTAAGTAAGTTAATTTTAGTAGTTAGTTATTTTTAAAGGTTAAATTGGTATTATGGTTTAAAGGATGATTGTTAAATATTTATACTTCATAGAATAGTTTTATTGTTAAAAGTAGTTTTTGGCTAAAGTTTTACTTGGAAAATTATTATAGAATTTCATAACTAATTATTTTGAATGAAGTAATTTAAGTTGCTTTATTTTAAGTGTTTTAAATGTATATTTTTGGATAAAGTGATTTAATTTGTTTAAAATCTAAAGTAAATAAGTTTTGATGTTTTCAATGAAATAAAATATTTGGTTGAATTGATCGTTATTTGATAGTTAAATAACTGACAATCAAATCCACACCTGAATATAACTTTGGAAATATCTAGAGGAAACACGGGAATAATATGGTACAGTTATCGTTTGAGGTGCTATACTGTACGTATAAACTCGTTCGTTTCATCTAGGACGTTTATAAGGAAATCCATCCACTAATGGTTAGGATGTGATCTTTGATCTTATTCTCATATGTTTATTTCCTAAAGAACCGGGGTTGAGTTTATCGAAAATAGCGAACATTGTTTCGAAGAGACCGGGATCGGATTTGTGATCCGAAAACCACTTCGATCCAATGAGTACGTTTTCGTAAGGAAGAGACTAGCTTGGAGTCGAAGATGGAGCAGTGAAGTGCAAGGGATAACCGCAACTAATCCTGAGGATGATTCCAAAATGGATGTAGTAGGAGTAGTGCCTTCGGTTTCATTCGGACCAGGAACAGTCTTGTATGGATGAATGCTATCAGACCATCGTCATTGGAGGACGGTGAGCATTCTAAGCGAATGTGTGCTAAAAAGGTAATCATTTCCTCAAGCCTCATCAACCGAGAATGGTTAAAACAGGGGAGGTTCAGCAAGGCAAAGTGGGTAGCTAGGGTAAGGTCATCTCTGTCTAGAGTCTCTTGATCTCGGCTGTGTGGCGGTTGCTGATCCCAACCATGGGGTGATCTTATTCGGTCTACCCAGGTTAGGGATAGGCCGACCTTGTGTTGCAGGGGATCGAAAGTGGTTCTCGGTACGCTGATCTTGACCAGGTACTATGATGGGAGATACCCCAGTCACCCTTCCATTATATGGAATCCATTCTCCAATAAGCGCACGTACGGTGTTGATTGTGCTCAACTATGCTGGAACGTGAGATGCAAGCATTTCAGCTATTTGAATATGTATTTGTACTTAGACACTATTATAATATCTGAGGATTTTGATATAAAATGTTTTGGTTATCGTGAGGTAAAAATACGACATGTTTATCTGTGGCGTGGTCTTACGAGATACCTTTGATTTCAAAGGATTTTGAAAACTATAATAATCCAATTGAGTGTGTTTTCTCATGCTGGTTTTCCAGATTGACTCAGGTGTTATTTTATTATAATGCTCGGGTCAGAACGAGTATTATAGATACAGGATAGGATGTTGTGGAGCTCAGGAGATGAGCTGGATGGCAAAACATATCACACGTACTTGGTGTATATTCCGCTATATATTATAAGTTGTATAGTCAGCTTTTGTGAGGACAAGTTATTATAACTGTCCAGTATTGTGCTATTGATTTGTTTTACTCTGATGATGTAATGTATAAAACAGTATTAGTTGTTTTTGTATAAAGATCGGTTTTTATTTATTATATATTGTTTTGTTGCGATTGTGAGATTCTGTGTTGTTGTTTTCTCTTCTTCTTCTACCTTTTTCTTCTTTTACCCTAATTAATTGTATTTCCTTCCACTTTGAGTTGAACTGACGGAGAATATTATCGACTGAAAGGGGTATGGATTTACGAGTCATTACACTTGGTATCAGAGCTCAAGGTTAAGAGAGAACATTGGCTCTAGTGAGGATTGCTCATTAGAGATAGGGTTAGTAGTGCCCTAGAATAAGTTTGAGTGTATTATAGATATAAGTGTGTACTTATTAGTGAATATAAAATCATTTTATATTGTATTGATTGGTTTGTTGAGTGGCTTATGGATTCTGGTCAATACGAGTAATTAACGATATTGATAGGGATCTCTAAATACTTGGATAGAACAATTCGACAAAGTGTTGTTTAAATAGGGTAAATGAAATAATTTAACCCAAATTATTTTTATATAAAAAAGGAATAATTTTCATAGATTATTATAGTTATATATGGTTTCTTGGTTGTTAGGGAATGATAATATTAAATTATTATCATTGTTATGTCGAAATTGAAATAAGAAAATTGTAAAGACCCGTAAGTCCGTACTCCTTGAATAGACACTAATCTCCTTTGTTTAATTCAAGATGAACGAAAATACGAACCCTTAGGGGTTTTAAAAAGATTTTAAGAAAAGAAAAAGTAGAAAAGAAGGTAGAAAGAAGATGGAGGGAAAAGGAAATAGAAAGAAATAGAAGAAAAAGAGAAAAACAGAAGAAAATAGAGAAAATAGAACGGGGGAAAAAGAAAGATAGAAGAAAATAGGACGTAACAGAAAACAACAGAACAACATCAGAATCTCACAATTCGCAGCGGAACAACATATAATAATAAATGAATAATCTTTAAACAAAGAACTATATCAGTTATTACATTTTATACATTTCATTTCATTACCTCATATCATCAGAGTATACAACAACAACAACAAATAGTGCAGCGGAAAAAGGAATACTATATAAAAAATATGCCATGCCATCCAGCTTGCCTCCAGCAATTCCTGAATATCCAGAATATCCTGATAAACCTAACTCTTAACTGCCCGTGTGGAAAATTGGTGGGCACCCAGAGTTTAGGAAGGAAAACAATAAACTCCAAGTCAGTCATGTGACTGGTGTGAGAACTCAAAACAGTTTATTTATCTTTAAAATCAAAATAGAGGAATATTTTTAATCAATTCGCAATGCTTTTAAAAATGAGACTACCATAAGGCCTCCCGCACACACACACATGCAAACGCAGAATCGGAGGAGATTTCTCCTTATGATAGTCAAAGATGCTTGATACGCATTTAAAATAACATTTGATATTATTACTAGTGCATAGTGTAGTTGAAAATTCATTTCGAAAGTAGAATATAAATCTTAGCCAACATACGACCATTATCGTATGCCTACTATAGCTATTATCCAAACAGTGGTGACCACCATAAGTGAATAGCAGGTTCTACAACTAATACCGTACAAGTTTCGTATTGGGAATTGGATTTCCAACAAATGGTCAGGCCAAGGAACTTCCCATTGCCACATGAGAATGCCTCTGGAAAGACATCCCCGAGAACCAAACCGGAACTCTGCCAACACAAGGCCGGGTTACCCCTAACTGGGTAACTACTGACACGAGCACGCCATTCCCCGATCGTAAACGACCTTTCTCACGGGATCCCGAAAACCAACAACCACAAAGTAATAAATTCGTAGTAACCACATAGGTTAAATATCTGGGCTCCATACCATGATACCACCTCTATCCAGAAGGAAATGTACATACCCTAAAGGGTGCTACCCCTTATAACCTTGCTGCATCTTTCCTGTTTTGACCATTTCCGGGGTGTGAGGTTCGACGAATTCACGTCCACAAAAACATACTTTATACAAAAGCCATGCTTTGGGTCAACAAATGATCAACACAATGATCACCTAGATAGACGATCAAATAAACGATCCTATCACAATAATCAACACAATGATCATTTCAGCATCACTTAGCATATCACATTACCAAATTGGGAATATATCGCTGATAACTTCAACTATATAACCTCTGAGCTCGTACGTCTCAGAGAAGGGTGTTAAGCTAAAAGAATAAATTCTCCGCCACCAACAGAAATATATTTGAAAGAAATCGGCTTTATATCTCAACTTGTAATGTCAGACATACAATCCATACAAGTCTGTTCCGGGCTCGAACAAAACCGAAGGCACTTACAAAGAAGTCCTTGCAATCCGGATATTCACAATCCTGATCGGATTTCCCATCACTTAGGGAGTCTCTATACCGTTGCAACTCAGTGCAGAGACAATCGACAGGTCATCCTATCGCTCTCGCAAATACCGGGTCTTCAACACCGATCTTCAATGCAATTCACAACGACGTATCACATATTCGGAATGGGTTATACGACCCCATGGTCCTTTCCCGGTTAACCCGAATAGTGAGCGCTTATTCAAAAATAAGTGTAGCATTCACATTCAATCAAATCACATCAAATACCCATTCAAAGGGAAATATTGATAGTCGGTTATTGAACTATAAATGGATATGCACATATCACCAGATTCCAAATAATTTTCCAAATTATTTATTTTCAAAAATATCTTCACTAGATATATATTTTCAATACTTCAAAAATAAATCAATGTTTATTTTTAAACAAATTCTCCTTTCCTTTATAAATTCAATAGCGAATTTATAATTCCAAGATATCAATGAATATTCGATTTCAATTATTCATTTCAATTTTCTTTTCAATTTATCTTCAAAAAGATAAATTCTTAAAATATTCACTTTATATTGGAAAACAATTCCTTACTTATTTATTCATAAGTAATTCACAATTTTTATTTATTTTCAACACTTGAAAAATATTCAATATACTTCAATCGAAATTAAGTATATATTTCGTTGTTTAAGGAAATCATTCACTTAAACATATTTATTTGGGTCAAAACGAATGTTGCGTAAAACATCGTTACGACAACCCAAATTCACTAGTATAGGGATTCGAAATTAAAATAGATATATAAATCCCAATACTATACAAAACATTTCCTTTCGGAAATCATTTACTATAACAACAGTGTTATAGTCCATCATCTCCTTCTTTTTCTCGAAAACGTCTATTTCAACAATAAATGTTGAAATCTATGGTTTCGAATCTCAACATATTTTAAAACATCGTTAGATCGTTTTAATTCAATTTCAAATATCACATTCAAAAACAATTTCTTTAACATATTATTCACTATTCCAAAACGTGAATAAACTTCATTAACAATTTCATCCTTTTATTCATTTTTAATTCAAAGGATTATTCACTATTCAAAGATGTGAATATAACTCCATTTATAGGTTTCAACAATTAACTTATCAAAATAAGTTGTTTGCGAATTTATAAAACAACGCTTATAAATTCCATTTCTATTTATTATAAAAACTTCCTTTTTATAAATTCTTTTATTAACCTATTCCAGTTTATAACTCAATTATAAACTAAAAGTTCATATTATAAGTCAAATGCTTATAATTTATTCGTTCACAAAAAATCGTTCCTTTGAACTTCATAATTATAAATCTTATAACTTATAAGATTCAATTATTTATCCAAAACCATTATTTTAATAACTTTACAAATTTTACAAACCTACTGTTTATAAAATTTTATTTATAACTTCACCGTTTATAATTCTATAAATTTCATTCATTTATGGAATTTATTTTCACTTCATTCAAACACTTATAAAAACTCGTTTTATAATGTCCATATTTCAATTTATAAATATCCATTTATAAATCTCTTAATATAAATCAATTTATACTATTCTTTTTAAACGTCTTTAAATTCCTTTAAAAACTTCTTCCTTTTGATTCATAAAATAATTAAATTTTATAAATCCTATATTTCAACTTTTCATAATAAATTCAAAAATTTCGATTTAACTATTTTATAAAATCATTAGCATCATATTCTCAAAAATCAGTTTTTAACTATATTTCTCAAAAATCATAATTTTTATAACTTTAAAAATTATAACGTTTATTTATTTAAAATGAATCAATTCCAAAAATATAGTATATTTTCAAAAATCACTTTAAAAATCATTTTAAAATTCCAAAATCTGGGTCTAATGATGCTACACACCAAATAGTCAATCACGACTACAACGATATCATATATCAATATGAAAATCTATCAAATATCAAAATATCTGAAATCAAATAAATACTGTTGAGGAATCCAGTTGGATCCCTCCAACCTGTTTTCCTGCATCCACAAACATTAGCACAATACCAATTTCGCTCCAGTACGAAATTATCGCGGTATATGTTCTTATTAAATATTATCCGCTTAATAACGGCGTAATAGGGTCTCATCCGCTAAACAAAAAAATGCGGGAAATCAACAACTGCAATATATACATATGCCAATATATATATATATATATATTGATATTATATATAATACCAATTTCACTGTTTATGAAATATTCGCTGTATATGTTTTTAATAAATAACATCCGCTTACTAACGGCGCATAATGTCTATTTTAACAATCAATAGATATTAATCAACATTCAAACATGCATTCAAATATTTTAAATCTAACTATTTAAAATAAAATCGAAACTGATTCGATTGAGTGAGAAATTCTCACCTTGATTTTATTTCCGTTTTAGCGATTTATTTTGAATAAAATTAAACGGACGTTTAATTTTATCCAAAATTCTCACTAACTCCAAATGACTCCAAACCAACTCCATCGCGTAGTGCTCGTCCATACGATTCCAACACAACTGGTTTCGCGCGTTTTCGACCTCGTATGAAAAAGTTATGAATTATTGAAGTTTGTACACGGTTTATATAAACTAATTTCAACATAACTAAAATATTTATAACCTAAAATAAATCACAGCCCTCCATCACAACCCCAACCACATCTGGACCGTTCCCCTTCATCTCCTTCCCCACGCATATGCACAGGTCGAGGCCGCACATATAGAAACCCATAGCTCCAATTTAGGTTTAAATTATACTCCACCTATAAGCAACTTGAACTCGATCGAGACGCGCCATGTCGAAGCCCTTCGCGAGCTCGTCCACCACCACCAACATCATAAAGCTCGGCTGCCCCTCTAGCCTAGGGTTGCATGCGCAGGTCCCCCCTGTCGGCCCCCTGTAGCTTCCTCCACACGACTCCGTTTTCGATCATCTCCGTATGAAATTAAAGCTCTCGTCGAGCTCTACAAGTTCCATGTTGAAACCTAAGGCTAATTCTTTGTAGATTGAGAGAGATTGAGGGGAAAGTGAGAGACAATTCTGGCCATCGAATTCTAGGGCCGGCTATGCAGTTTGATTAGGGTTTAGTGTTATTTTTTTATCAAATTTATGAAGGGGTGGTCTATTTATAAGAGAACGAACGACACTATTCATCCCGGAAATTCCGAACTCCGATTTACGCGCCGAAACTGACGTTCCTAGGGTTTATCCCGCGTTCCGGACACAATGGAACAGGTTTCGAAAGCTAATTCGGAAGTATGTGCGAGTTATGGCTGAAAACGCTCAATTTGAATTAAACCGATTTAAGCGATTTTCTAGGCGTTTTAATTTGTACCGGACAAACGGTAAATCCAATTGACTTGAAATTTGAAACCTTACAATAATATCACATTACGGATCCGATGAAACAGGTTTCGTCGAAATCCGAGACTTTTTGAAAAATGGCTATTTTAGCTCGTCAAATTTAAATTAAAAATAAATCGATGCGTTTCGAGCTGCCACGATCAAACGATAACTCCGATTGACACGAAATTTGAAATCCGGTAATAACTAACTATTACGGATCCAATGGAACTGGTTTCGTTAAATTCTGAGACTATTCAAAAATTGACAATTTTCACTAGTCGATTTAAATATTAAAATATTCAATTTTCACAAATTAACTTTTAATTCGATTTTAAAAGTTCTAAAATATTGTTCTAACTTCCATATGATAAAATAAAATTTTACAAATCATTTTCAATCATATTTAACTATATTTTCAATTATTTCCATAATTTAACATATTAAATTATCGATTTAATTATTCAATTAAATCCAATAATTCAAATAAAAATTTATTTGACTTATAAATTCACTTATTAATATTTAAAATAAATTAAATATTCAAATTTTAATTTCTAAAAATTCTGGGTCGTTACAATCTTCCCCACTTAAAAGAATTTCGTCCTCGAAATTAACAAGTAAGAAAAGTTACAGAATCTACTAACTTTCCCAAAAGTTCATAATTAAATTACTTACATATCTTTACTAAGTTTTCAAATCATACTTAGTTATCTTTTTAAAAACAACTACTATTGTTTAACTTTAATTCCAAATAAAAGTTAAAGTTTTCAAAAAAAATTCCAACTTTCTCAAAAAATTTCTAACGCCTTAAATTTTCGGAAAAATTCGCCATAGTCTCCTTTGCGCGGCTCGATCCGAAAAAAATGACAGTATATATATCACAAATATACATCTCATCAAGTAATGAGGCATCCCGAAGGGAAAAAAGTGTAAAGTGCGATATTTAATCCGAGATATGTACCTTATATTTTATTAGCAAGCATATACGGCTAATATAGCGCAAAAGCGAGCTCCAAATGCGAAGCAAACGCGATCCGCACCTACTAATCACTCAACAAACAACATGAGAACATGCATATATGAAAATAACCTCAATATACAACATATATCTCCATAACAACTATATATGTCACATAGCAAATGCAACATATTCAAACATCAACCAACTAGCCATTCAACAAATTCATAATCAATATATATTCATTTATATTCTTATTAATATTCAATGAATTGGGTTTTCAATTTAATCACATTTGATTTATTTACATTGGATGTTTTTACTAACATTCATTCTCAATTAGTTTATGTTCACTAATTCATATTCAATTCTATTCAAGATTCACTTAACTTCCAATTGAATTCCAATTACTTTGCTTTCAATTGGTTTAATTAATTGATTTTCATTCAATTATTCAACTTTCTAATAACATTAGATTTTTAATGAATTAACACTTATATTCATTATTTCACATCAACTATTTACATTTAATTGATTAACATTCATTTCATTAATTCAATTCAATTTCAAAAGTTGAATTTCATTTATCTTTGAATTCACTTTCATTTACAACTCATATTCATAAATATATTCACATAGTTTCACTTCTTATATATATAAGTTTATTTCACAATTGTAATCACTTTAATTATAATTCAATTCTTATAATTCTTTTGCTTATACAATTATTCTTTTATTTAGATTATTCAAACAACTAAACAATCAACTTATATACACTTTAATAATTCTGAAAAATTATTTCTTCATATATAAAATATAATTAAGGTAAAATTATTTCATTTACCCAATTTAAAAATCAATACTGTGTCGAATTGTTTTATACAAGTGTTTAGAAACCCCTTCGGCATAGTCTTGCGGACCACGCTGACGAAAGTTCATATGCCACTCAACAAACCAATCATCACAATATAAAACAATTTTATATTCACTAACAAATACGCTCTCATAGCTATTATTACACTCAAATTCATTCTAGAGTACTACTGACTCTATCTCTAATGAATAATACCCAACAGAACCATGGTTGTCGCTTAACCATAAGCTCCGATACCAAATGTAAAGACCCGTAAGTCCGTACTCCTTGAATAGACACTAATCTCCTTTGTTTAATTCAAGATGAACGAAAATACGAACCCTTAGGGGTTTTAAAAAGATTTTAAGAAAAGAAAAAGTAGAAAAGAAGGTAGAAAGAAGATGGAGGGAAAAGGAAATAGAAAGAAATAGAAGAAAAAGAGAAAAACAGAAGAAAATAGAGAAAATAGAACGGGGGAAAAAGAAAGACAGAAGAAAATAGGACGGAACAGAAAACAACAGAACAACATCAGAATCTCACAATTCGCAGCGGAACAACATATAATAATAAATGAATAATCTTTAAACAAAGAACTATATCAGTTATTACATTTTATACATTTCATTTCATTACCTCATATCATCAGAGTATACAACAACAAAAACAACAACAAATAGTGCAGCGGAAAAAGGAATACTATATAAATAATATGCCATGCCATCCAGCTTGCCTCCAGCAATTCCTGAATATCCAGAATATCCTGATAAACCTAACTCTTAACTGCCCGTGTGGAAAATTGGTGGGCACCCAGAGTTTAGGAAGGAAAACAATAAACTCCAAGTCAGTCATGTGACTGGTGTGAGAACTCAAAACAGTTTATTTATCTTTAAAATCAAAATAGAGGAATATTTTTAATCAATTCGCAATGCTTTTAAAAATGAGACTACCATAAGGCCTCCCGCACACACACACATGCAAACGCAGAATCGGAGGAGATTTCTCCTTATGATAGTCAAAGATGCTTGATACGCATTTAAAATAACATTTGATATTATTACTAGTGCATAGTGTAGTGGAAAATTCATTTCGAAAGTAGAATATAAATCTTAGCCAACATACGACCATTATCGTATGCCTACTATAGCTACTATCGAAACAGTGGTGACCACCATAAGTGAATAGCAGGTTCTACAACTAATACCGTACAAGTTTCGTATTGGGAATTGGATTTCCAACAAATGGTCAGGCCAAGGAACTTCCCATTGCCACATGAGAATGCCTCTGGAAAGACATCCCCGAGAACCAAACCAGAACTCTGCCAACACAAGGTCGGGTTACCCCTAACTGGGTAACTACTGACACGAGCACGCCATTCCCCGATCGTAAACGACCTTTCTCACGGGATCCCGAAAACCAACAACCACAAAGTAATAAATTCGTAGTAACCACATAGGTTAAATATCTGGGCTCCATACCATGATACCACCTCTATCCAGAAGGAAATGTACATACCCTAAAGGGTGCTACCCCTCATAACCTTGCTGCATCTTTCCTGTTTTGACCATTTCCGGGGTGTGAGGTTCGACGAATTCACGTCCACAAAAACATACTTTATACAAAAGCCATGCTTTGGGTCAACAAATGATCAACACAATGATCACCTAGATAGACGATCAAATAAACGATCCTATCACAATAATCAACACAATGATCATTTCAGCATCACTTAGCATATCACATTACCAAATTGGGAATATATCGCTGATAACTTCAACTATATAACCTCTGAGCTCGTACGTCTCAGAGAAGGGTGTTAAGCTAAAAGAATAAATTCTCCGCCACCAACAAAAATATATTTGAAAGAAATCGGCTTTATATCTCAACTTGTAATGTCAGACATACAATCCATACAAGTCTGTTCCGGGCTCGAACAAAACCGAAGGCACTTACAAAGAAGTCCTTGCAATCCGGATATTCACAATCCTGATCGGATTTCCCATCACTTAGGGAGTCTCTATACCGTTGCAACTCAGTGCAGAGACAATCGACAGGTCATCCTATCGCTCTCGCAAATACCGGGTCTTCAACACCGATCTTCAATGCAATTCACAACGACGTATCACATATTCGGAATGGGTTATACGACCCCATGGTCCTTTCCCGGTTAACCCGAATAGTGAGCGCTTATTCAAAAATAAGTGTAGCATTCACATTCAATCAAATCACATCAAATACCCATTCAAAGGGAAATATTGATAGTCGGTTATTGAACTATAAATGGATATGCACACATCACCAGATTCCAAATAATTTTCCAAATTATTTATTTTCAAAAATATCTTCACTAGATATATATTTTCAATACTTCAAAAATAAATCAATGTTTATTTTTAAACAAATTCTCCTTTCCTTTATAAATTCAATAGCGAATTTATAATTCCAAGATATCAATGAATATTCGATTTCAATTATTCATTTCAATTTTCTTTTCAATTTATCTTCAAAAAGATAAATTCTTAAAATATTCACTTTATATTGGAAAACAATTCCTTACTTATTTATTCATAAGTAATTCACAATTTTTATTTATTTTCAACACTTGAAAAATATTCAATATACTTCAATCGAAATTAAGTATATATTTCATTGTTTAAGGAAATCATTCACTTAAACATATTTATTTGGGTCAAAACGAATGTTGCGTAAAACATCGTTACGACAACCCAAATTCACTAGTATAGGGATTCGAAATTAAAATAGATATATAAATCCCAATGCTATACAAAACATTTCCTTTCGGAAATCATTTACTATAACAACAGTGTTATAGTCCATCATCTCCTTCTTTTTCTCGAAAACGTCTATTTCAACAATAAATGTTGAAATCTATGGTTTCGAATCTCAACATATTTTAAAACATCGTTAGATCGTTTTAATTCAATTTCAAATATCACATTCAAAAACAATTTCTTTAACATATTATTCACTATTCCAAAACGTGAATAAACTTCATTAACAATTTCATCCTTTTATTCATTTTTAATTCAAAGGATTATTCACTATTCAAAGATGTGAATATAACTCCATTTATAGGTTTCAACAATTAACTTATCAAAATAAGTTGTTTGCGAATTTATAAAACAACGCTTATAAATTCCATTTCTATTTATTATAAAAACTTCCTTTTTATAAATTCTTTTATTAACCTATTCCAGTTTATAACTCAATTATAAACTAAAAGTTCATATTATAAGTCAAATGCTTATAATTTATTCGTTCACAAAAAATCGTTCCTTTGAACTTCATAATTATAAATCTTATAACTTATAAGATTCAATTATTTATCCAAAACCATTATTTTAATAACTTTACAAATTTTATAAACCTACTGTTTATAAAATTTTATTTATAACTTCACCGTTTATAATTCTATAAATTTCATTCATTTATGGAATTTATTTTCACTTCATTCAAACACTTATAAAAACTCGTTTTATAATGTCCATATTTCAGTTTATAAATATCCATTTATAAATCTCTTAATATAAATCAATTTATACTATTCTTTTTAAACGTCTTTAAATTCCTTTAAAAACTTCTTCCTTTTGATTCATAAAATAATTAAATTTTATAAATCCTATATTTCAACTTTTCATAATAAATTCAAAAATTTCGATTTAACTATTTTATAAAATCATTAGCATCATATTCTCAAAAATCAGTTTTTAACTATATTTCTCAAAAATCATAATTTTTATAACTTTAAAAATTATAACGTTTATTTATTTAAAATGAATCAATTCCAAAAATATAGTATATTTTCAAAAATCACTTTAAAAATCATTTTAAAATTCCAAAATCTGGGTCTAATGATGCTACACACCAAATAGTCAATCACGACTACAACGATATCATATATCAATATGAAAATCCATCAAATATCAAAATATCTGAAATCAAATAAATACTGTTGAGGAATCCAGTTGGATCCCTCCAACCTGTTTTCCTGCATCCACAAACATTAGCACAATACCAATTTCGCTCCAGTACGAAATTATCGCGGTATATGTTCTTATTAAATATTATCCGCTTAATAACGGCGTAATAGGGTCTCATCCGCTAAACAAAAAAATGCGGGAAATCAACAACTGTAATATATACATATGCCAATATATATATATATATTGATATTATATATAATACCAATTTCACTGTTTATGAAATATTCGCGGTATATGTTTTTAATAAATAACATCCGCTTACTAACGGCGCATAATGTCTATTTTAACAATCAATAGATATTAATCAACATTCAAACATGCATTCAAATATTTTAAATCTAACTATTTAAAATAAAATCGAAACTGATTCGATTGAGTGAGAAATTCTCACCTTGATTTTATTTCCGTTTTAGCGATTTATTTTGAATAAAATTAAACGGACGTTTAATTTTACCCAAAATTCTCACTAACTCCAAACGACTCCAAACCAACTCCATCGCGTAGTGCTCGTCCATACGATTTCAACGCAATTGGTTTCGCGCGTTTCCGACCTCGTATGAAAAAGTTATGAATTATTGAAGTTTGTACACGGTTTATATAAACTAATTTCAACATAACTAAAATATTTATAACCTAAAATAAATCACAGCCCTCCATCACAACCCCAACCACATCTGGACCGTTCCCCTTCATCTCCTTCCCCACGCATATGCACAGGTCGAGGCCGCACATATAGAAACCCATAGCTCCAATTTAGGTTTAAATTATACTCCACCTATAAGCAACTTGAACTCGATCGAGACGCGCCATGTCGAAGCCCTTCGCGAGCTCGTCCACCACCACCAACATCATAAAGCTCGGCTGCCCCTCTAGCCTAGGGTTGCGTGCGCAGGTCCCCCCTGTCGGCCCCCTGTAGCTTCCTCCACACGACTCCGTTTCCGATCATCTCCGTATGAAATTAAAGCTCTCGTCGAGCTCTACAAGTTCCATGTTGAAACCTAAGGCTAATTCTTTGTAGATTGAGAGAGATTGAGGGGAAAGTGAGAGACAATTCTGGCCATCGAATTCTAGGGCCGGCTATGCAGTTTGATTAGGGTTTAGTGTTATTTTTTTATCAAATTTATGAAGGGGTGGTCTATTTATAAGAGAACGAACGACACTATTCATCCCGGAAATTCCGAACTCCGATTTACGCGCCGAAACTGACGTACCTAGGGTTTATCCCGCGTTCCGGACACAATGGAACAGGTTTCGAAAGCTAATTCGGAAGTATGTGCGAGTTATGGCTGAAAACGCTCAATTTGAATTAAACCGATTTAAGCGATTTTCTAGGCGTTTTAATTTGTACCGGACAAACGGTAAATCCAATTGACTTGAAATTTGAAACCTTACAATAATATCACATTACGGATCCGATGAAACTAGTTTCGTCGAAATCCGAGACTTTTTGAAAAATGGCTATTTTAGCTCGTCAAATTTAAATTAAAAATAAATCGATGCGTTTCGAGCTGCCACGATCAAACGATAACTCCGATTGATACGAAATTTGAAATCCGGTAATAACTAACTATTACGGATCCAATGGAACTGGTTTCGTTAAATTCTGAGACTGTTCAAAAATTGACTATTTTCACTAGTCGATTTAAATATTAAAATATTCAATTTTCACAAATTAACTTTTAATTCGATTTTAAAAGTTCTAAAATATTGTTCTAACTTCCATATGATAAAATAAAATTTTACAAATCATTTTCAATCATATTTAACTATATTTTCAATTATTTCCATAATTTAACATATTAAATTATCGATTTAATTATTCAATTAAATCCAATAATTCAAATAAAAATTTATTTGACTTATAAATTCACTTATTAATATTTAAAATAAATTAAATATTCAAATTTTAATTTCTAAAAATTCTGGGTCGTTACAAAAATAATGTTATAACCAAAAAGATAAGAAAAGAATACATATAATAGAATGGAATATGTAAATGTGAATTATAAATGTGATTTAAAATTGAAATAGGATAAGACTCTAGTGTAATATTTGAATATAGATTCAAAGGATTTGAGATTCGAAAATTTAGGAAATTTAATTTCCTTTGAGTTTGAAAATGATTTTCAAAGGCTTTGGAGGAATAATAGTGATATTATTCGAAAATATTTTTGAATTGGATATGAAATATGGTGAGATATGGAATTTAAAAATATTGGAAATGTTTTTAAGATTAAAAGCACTGAACTCACTTTGGTCCCTGGAAAATAATTTCGGTGATGACTGTAGCATCATCGATATTCATTTTTGAGTTTCCAAGGAAGGAATTGCTACCTGAATGTTGGATTGGAGTTTGTTTGCCAAATTAGTTTTGGAATTGAAAAAGGGATAATTTGATATGCAAATGAATTATGTATATATAATTGATTTCAAAAATTATTTTGAAAACACTTAAGAAATTGTGTAAACTCTGGGAGTTGAATTAAAAATGTTTATGGAATATAAATGAGCTTGGGGACTTATAAAAATTTGAAATCCGTTAGAATAAAATTTAACTTAAGAAGAGTTAAATTAAAGTAAGTGTGAAAACGAGATAAGTTAAAAAGTAAGCCAATTGGATGAATAAAATGAAAGAGGTTGGTGAATGGAATGTAAATAAGTTGGAAAACTTATAGAGGTTTAAAATTTGAATTGAATTGGAAATAACTGAATTAAGTTAAATAAAGTAAACTTTGAGGAAAAATCTAAGTAGGCTAGATGAATGGCCATTGAAATAAAATTCATCAAGTTGGAAATAAATTTGTGAATGAACAAATTGATTTAATTTCCAAGTAAATGGAATTGAAATTGAAAATTAGAAATGATGTTTAATTTGAATTATGTAAATAAGGTGAGATTGGAAAATTAGTTTGAGTTGGGCTAAGTAAAACCAAAAGTTGGGAATAAGATTTGATTGAGAAATGAGATAAATTAGTGAATCAAATATAAAATTTCAATATTGAATTTGATTGGAAAAGAAATTAGTGAAGGGAAGGTAAATTGAATTCAAATGGGATTTGAAAGTTAACTTGGATGAATATAAAAGCTTAAGGGGTAAAGTGAAATAAATATAAGAAGTTATATAAAATATTTATAACAGATTTAAGAAAGTAATGGTGAAATTATTAAGTAAAATTGGTATTGGGAAGATATACTAAGTTAATATTTGAATGAAGGTTAAGTAAAGTTGTGAAATGGGATAATTGTGAATGGGTGTATGGAAATCAAAATAAATGTGAATAAAAAAAGAGAATTGATATAGCTAATAATCAATTCAGAGAAATACGTAGGATGTACGTATATTATTTATTCACATAGCGATTTAATCCAGATTCGAGTATAGAATTTCGAGATAGATATATCGATCCGAGTAGGGATTTTTCACTCGATTTTTGACGGCGGACCCTGGATATGGATTTTTGATTGATTCTGAAATTCTCTATCATAGTATATGGCTATGTAAGGAGAAAGATGGTTTTTGATCAAGAAACCAGACTGAGTCCGCACTAGAGAGTAGGGGGAACGATACTAGTTTGGAAGTGAAATTTTGTGATTGAGTTAGCGATCAGATTGGATATTTCGTATGGATGATATATATATACATCGTACGGGCTAGAATGAAATAAACATTGAAATTTTGTAAAAGAAGTGAATGGAATGATTTTGAATTCAGTGATTGGATATTATTGCTAAGTAGGATACAGGTACTTAAAAGCAAAAGAAAATTGGCATTTTGATTTCAGAAGATAAATTTGATTGCCCGACATAAAGGTATGTATTTAAAATTGTCGTATGAAATTTGATGATTTTCTGATCTAGTCACTTGGCTTTTGTTTTCTTTTAAAGATTTGGGGGCCGTAGAGGCATTTTTTAGTAGTTTCGATCTAGCCGTACAAAGAAGATTCTGACGAAATTTTTCGAAAATTTAGGGAGTTAGAAAAGATTTTGAAGAAAGTTTTAATAGTTTAAAATTTAGTTTAAATTATAATTTGAATTATTGAAGGGATAATATTATTTGGAACAGATGGATGAGTTTGGAAAGTTAGTAAGAATGATAGTGTGTCTTTAATAAAAAGATTGTTTTGGAGAGTTGTTATAAACTGTTTGGCTTTGGAAAATAGTTAACGGGTTGTGGACCATTCTTCTTAATTCGCAATTTCGAGGACAAAATTCTTATAAGGGGGGAGGAATGTAACGACTTGGAATTTTGGGAATTTGAAATTAGAATATTTAGTTGATTTTAAATATTTAAATGTTAATTTTTAAATTGAATTTCAAATATCAATATTTATTAGATGGTTTAATTATTGAATTTAATAATCGAAAATTGGATAAAATATTGAATCTGGAGTTCTGAGCCTGTTAAAAATAATTTGACGGCTTATAAAATCTATATTAATAATACTTCAAATAATAGAAGTTTTAAAATTGAATTCGGAAGTGATTTGTTCAATTTTAAAAATATACCATTTAAATTGACATTTGAAAAATAGCCTTCCGAGGCATAGTCTTCGAATTTGATGAAACCAGATCCATTGGATCCGTAATAGTATATTATTATCGGATTTCAATGTTTTTAGCGTTTGAAGTTATCATGTGGCCATACGATATGTATACGCGTTGAAATTCCTGTGGGAAATTCAATATAATTATTAGGTCCAAAAGTTTATCTTCTCCATACGATCGAATTAAAACTTGAAACCTTTTCCATTGCATTCGAAATAGGGGTATAACATCATAAACGCCTAGTGGGGTGCCTCAACAGGAGGTCGAGATTTTTAAGTTGCGAATTCGAGACGATTTAAAATTAAAATTAATATATATACATTGATTGACTATATTCACATCAAATTGCTTTATGTCTTTTCTCAGCCACCTTGGATTTGACCTTAACCCATTCTAACACACTTTTCCTTTTTAGACCAGGCAAAGAAAAAGAAAAAAAATGCAAATCAAATCAATTCAAAAACAAAGATAAAGAAAAACATTTCAAACATAAATTTATGCATATTGGCAAGGAAAGCATCGGCCTTAATCATTCTTATCTCTTTCTAGTTGAAATAAAACCATGGCCGTTACTCAAACAAAAAAAAGGTAAGAAGAAAAAAATAACGGTTGCTTTGAAAAAATTTAATGGTCGAACTTCGAAAGGCTACTCGGTTATACTTCTCTACCCTCCTCAATTCAAAATCTGAACGCAGTGCTTCCTTCTTCCATTTCCCTTCGCGAGTGAATCGAGAGGGATGTTCTCCATTTAATTTCGTTTAAGAGTCGATTGAACACGAATTTAAGTCGCTCGATTTCAAATTCACGACTCTTGAGATGGACGTGGGATGGTGGAATCGGTCGATTGTGGGCAGCTCATCGATGGTCTAGCTGGAGCTAGAGGGTAGAGCGGTGCAGTCGCTTTGGGGTTCGATCGTTTGTGATGGTACTCGAGGCCAAGTTAGGGAAGCACGACTGTGGGTTGGAGGAAGGTCGTAGGTCTATTTTGCTACAGGCACGAGGTGTATTGGGGAAGGAAAGGGGTTGCATAGTTGCTGTGGGTCGATGCAGCGTTCAGGCGAACGGGCGGCGGAGAGGTATCTATAGTTTATTTTTATACAATTCATTTTTTCAGTTTAAAATTAATAATATATATATACAGCGAAAGGGAAAAGGTATTTTAAAACCAGATTTTTTATTTTTACACACACACACACATATATATATATATATATATATATATAAGAAGAAAGATTTTTACAGTAAAAAACAAATTACTGTTTTGGTTATTTACATAAAAAGAAAATAATAAATATAAATATATCTATACATACTATTTTCACTTACTAGTTATTTTAAAATAATGAATTATGGTAATTAACTCGTTTAATTTACTTATTCAATTATTCTAGTTACTAAAAATTATTTATCGTAGGAAAATTAGTTTAAAAATAAATTATTAGTTTAAATTAAATTAATAAATGATAATTGACTGTTCGATTACTTCAAATATTAATAAACCATATGATGTTTGTGCAAGGTCTAAAATCATAAAGAAAATAAGTAAAGATGGAAATGGGTTGCAAACAAAATCAAAGGTGAGAATCTTTCGCTCATTTGGATTACCATTTAAATTTAAATGCTTAAATTGAAATTATTAGATGTTGATTGGATCGATGGATCTATAATTATCTGTTGGATGATTATTTATACAGTAGTATATATTAGTATTAGAGTGATTGATATTCCTGCATTATATAGCGGATGACCCTATATACCACGATATCCCTCTCGAAGTGGGATTGGTATTTTCATATTATGCTACCATCTGTGGGTGTAGGGAAACAAGTTGGAGGGATCCAACTGGATTCCTCGAAAATGTTGAATTTATTTTCATTTCAGAGATATATGAAATATTGAATAATCCAAGATATATTATGTTGGAAAAATTAATTTATTTGATGTTAATATATTGCTGGATATATTGTGGCATTTAAAAAACATAAATATTGATTTTTTTTAAAGGGAAATAAAAAATGAAAATTTAAAGTAAGAAATTTATAGTAAAGATGGATAAATTTACAAGTAATGAATTTGGGAAAAATGAATAGTTTGATTTTAAATTTTGTACTTGATAATTTCTAAATATGGAAAGCTAGAGATTTTGAAATAATTGAATAAAAGGTTTAATTATGGGGCTTAAGCGATTTGGTTAAGCATAAAGGTATTTATTTTTAAATCTGAGGTTTAAAACGGACTTGAGAAAAATAAAGAGGAATTTTGAGAAAAATATAAAATATTAAATTAATGTTTCAGATTAAAATAGGGTTTTTAATCATAATAAAGGAGTGAATCTGGGATTTGTGGATTTTGGAATAAACTTGAGTAAATCAAGAAATAAACTTTAAAATGGAATTTAATTTAAGGAAACCGATTTGAAAATCGATTAACTGTTTTGAAACGGTGATTAAAAAGGAGAATGAAACTATGGGACTTATAAACCGGGTTTATAAATCAAGTGAAGTATTTGTCAGTGAATAATTTGAAATTATAAATTCACGATTGGAATTTATAAGGAGATGGTAATTCGTTATTAAAAAAAATAGTTTTTATTTTTTTTAAAGTTGGAAAGGAAATTTACGGGATTGGGACGTAAATTAAATTGGAAATAAATCGAGAAGGATTTATAAATGATTAGACGTGCTGATTGGAGTGGAAAGTGTATTTTCCTATAAAGCTAAGTATGTTTTCAAAGAAAGATTTTTATGTATAAATTAAAAGTTTTAAAGGTGTTTTTAAAAGAATGTTTTGAAGGAAATTTTTTATTTAATTGTTTTAAAAGTGTTAAAGTAAATAGTAAATAAGTTAATTTTAGTAGTTAATTATTTTTAGAGGTTAAATTGGTATTATGATTTAAAGGATGGTTGTTAAATATTTATACTTTATGTAATAGTTTTATTGTTAAAAGTAGTTTTTGGCTATAGTTTTACTTGGAAAATTATTATAGAATTTCATAACTAATTATTTTGAACGAAATAATTTAAGTAGCTTTATTTGAAGTGTTTTAAATGTATATTTTTGGATAAAGTGATTTAATTTGTTAAAAATCTAAAGTAAATAAGACTTGATATTTTCATTGAAATAAAATATTTGGTTGAATTGATTGTTATTTGATAGTTAAATAACCGACTATCAAATCTGAACCCGTATATAACTTTGGAAATATCAAGAGGAAACACGGGAATTATATGGTACAATTACCGTTCGATGTGTTATACTGTACATATAAACTCGTTCATTTCTTCTAGGACGTTTATAAGGAAATCCATCCACTAACAGTTAGGAGGTGATCTTCGATCTTATTCTCATCTGTTTATTTCCTAGAGAGCCGGGGTTGAGTTCAACGGGAACAGCGAACATTTTTTCAAAGAGACCGGGACCGAAATTGTGATCAAAAAACCACTTCGATCCAATGAGTATGTTTTTGTAAGGAAGAGAAGAGCTTGGAGCCAAAGATGGAGTAGTGAAGTGCAAGGGCTAATCACTACTAATCCCGAGGATGATTCCAAAATGGTGTAGTAAGAGTAGTGCCTTCGATTCCGTTCGGACCGAGAATGGACTTGTATGGACGAATACTATAAGACCATCGTCATTGGAGGACGGTAGGCATTCTAAGCGAATATGTGATAAAAAGGTAATCATAGCCTCAAGCCTCATCAATCGGGAATGGCTAAAACAATGGAGGTGCAGTAAGGCTAAGTGGGTAGCACCCAAGTAGGGTAAGGTCATCCCTGTCAAGAGTCCCTTGATCTCGGCTATGTGGCTGTTGCTGATCCCAACCGCGGGGTGATCTTATTCGGTCTATCCAAGTTAGGTTTAGGCCGGTCTTGTGTTGTAGGGGTTCAAGAGTGGTCCTCGGTACGCTGATCTAGACCAGGTACTGTGACGGACGGTACCCCAGTAGCCCTGCTATTATTGGAATCCATTGTCCAATAAGCGTCCGTACGGTTTTGATTGTGCCCAACTATGCTGGAACGTGAGATGCAAGCATTTCAGCTATTTGAATATGTATTTGTACTTAGACACTATTATAATATCAGAGGATTTTGATATAAAAAATTTTGGTTATCGTAAGATAAAATCCCGACATGTTTATTTGTTGCGTGGTCTTACGAGATACCTTTGATTTCAAAGGATTTTGAAAACTTTAATAATCCAATTGAGTGTGTTTTCTTACGTTGGTTTTCCAGACTGGCTCGGGTGTTATTTTATTATAATGCTCGAGTCAGACCGAGTATTACAGATACAGGATAGGATGCTGTGGAGCTCAGGAGATGAGCTTGAAGGCGAAACGTATCACACGTACTTGGTGTATATTCCGTTGTACATTGTAAGCTGTATAGTCAGCTTTTGTGAGGACAAGTTATTATAACTGTCCAGTATTGTGCTATTGATTTGTTGTACTCTGATGATGTAATGTATAAAACAGTAATAGTTCTTTTTGTATAATGATCAGTTGTTATTTATTATATATTATTCTGCTGCGATTGTGAGATTCTATGTTGTTGTTTTCTCTTCTTCTTCTACCTTTTTCTTCTTTTACCCTAATAGATCATATTTCCGTCCACTTTGTGTTGAACTGATGGAGAATATTATGGACTCAAAGGGTTACAGATTTGCGGGTCATTACATCTAGAATGAATTAACTTTTATTCTTATGTAAATAATGTCTAAAGTTGTTTCAAAATAACTTGTAACATGTATATTCAATTCCCAAACTTGTACAATAAAATTTAAACTGATTGATCAAAACAACTTTCAATACAAAGTATTATTCAAACAATAATTTTCAAAATAGAAAAGAATTAGGCGACCAAGGCATATAAATTCATGGTAGTAGGATTCAAATCCAAACTAAAGATAATATGAACAAAAGAACAAAAGGGGTGATGTACATAATAATATTAACATCAATGAACATATAATATTAGGGATGAAGAACATGTGCATATCTAAGTTGAATCAATATAATAGACATGCTTTTAATTGAGATAAATGGGTTTTGATTCACATGTTTAAAAATAATCGATTAAATACACAATGAATTGTTTAAATCCAAACATATAAATGATAAAATATATAAATAAACAAATTAGAAAATCACCTTAGGATATTGCAACTACCCAAAAATCAACCTTCGAATTTTGCGAAGATCAAGAGGCAAAAAATCCTTTTCTATTTTAGTTTTGTTTGATTTTTGATTTTGGAATTTTTTTACCCTAGAGGCCATTAAAATTTTGGCTATTCCTTAATGGTAGAGAGATTTTCCTTCTGACTGAATGAATGAATTATTTGTTTTAAGAAAGTAATAAAGGAGAAAATCAATGATACAGATTTTTCCTCTTTCTTTTATTAATTTTTGCATTTTCAAATCCAATTTGAAACCTCCCACTCCTCTTTCTTTGCTGACTATAGCTTGGTGCAAATGGCCCTAAAAAATTTCCAAACTCAAATAAGTATTTATTACATTTAAAACTAGTTTAAATGTTCTACCGGTATACTATCTAGATATGCATAAATTTTTATATATATGCATTTCATCAAATAATAATGGTATTCGAAACTCGGATAAAAATTAATAATTAATATTTCATAAATATTAGTTAATCTAGTAAATTTATAACGATTATAAATTAATCAAATTATGTAGTTTATATGGAGTATTCATCATTATGGTTGTACGACTCAAAGGTGTAAATTCAGTCGGCGGTTAATATTAAACTATTCAAATATTAACGTTCACGTATCACCTTGGTTAGTGGTGTGACATTTTGGCTGAATTTATTACTTACACATCTTTTTGGTAAAATCCAATTTTACTCAACATAAGTAGTACTTGGTAGTGATGATTATTTACAACAATTTTTTTTGTCAAAATTATATCACATTAGGACTGATGGAATTTGATTTTGGTCAAAAACCTAACATTTTCCACATTCAACTTTGTAAGTGCAAGTACAAAATCTTTGGTTCGATAATAATAATAATTAACTATACTTGGTCAGAGATTTTGACTTTGTGCTAACTTAAGTTGCCCGCATGATATCAATCCTATATACCCAAAGAGATGTATTGAATAGTGTTTCACATTCAATGCTTCCACTTTACCCATTTATAGTCGTTCGATGAATGTTATACCATGATTTAACTATAATCTGAAGTTTTCTTAGTGAAGATTGACGGTATTTCAAGTCAAGGGAATTATATAAAATTATCACATCGATATTCTCTATTTGACTTGGTTACATTAACCAACAGAAAACTACCAGTGAGTCATTCCATAGTTATCTAATAGATATTAGTACGTAACCCCTTGGTGCCCCCAAGTAGCCATGAGTAATATACCACCTAATGTTTGGAGAGCGTTACATACTCTAGTCTCAACGGATATATCGATATCCAACCTGGATACATCTCGACTAAGAATATTTAAAACGGTATTTTTTTTATTATGACAAATCATTCATGATTTGAACACTCTGCATCTACTATCACAACACACCATTTATGGATTTTTTATATCAAATATGCTTTTAATTAAATAAATAATTAACATAACACATTATATCAAGTATATAATAGAAAGAAAACAACTTTTATTTTGAATAAGATTGGTTATCGAGGTAGATATATGTAACAAATTACATAATTTCCCCTTGGGCATACCCCTAACTCTATCAGTATATATATATATATATATGTAAGTATGTATATGTAAGTATGCTTTATATTGTATTAATATTAAAATAATAATAGACTGTAAATATGTATATAAAAGGGCTAATGTGTATGTTATAGTGTCAATCCTTGCATTTATAGACAGGTACATCTAAACCATGTACACATTTATACGTTGCACGTGCACTTACGCATATGTGTGTATTTGATACATATACACATATTACATACGTACAAAATTATTTAGATTTGATCTAAAATTATTTAAATTCGATCTAAACCAAGTTAAACTTTATAGGCCCAATAAGGTCTAAAATGGTTAAAAAATTGAAATTCACCTATTTAATCCATTGCATGCTGGTCTAGTTCCGACAGTGATACCCAGGAGAAATAGCTTATGTGGTCTAAATTAGTAATATTAGGGTTAACTTACTAAAGCTTACCCACTTAGTTGGGTGTCTAAAAAACTAGCGTCTACGGTTGGTTTCGGTAATCAAGTAATCCGCCCTAACTGCCCATTGGCTACTGGCCCGAAAGTTGAAACTAAGCCTAAAGGTTATCTCTTGTACAAATGCCCAAACTAATTTGGGCCTTGCACTAACTTTTCAAAATATGTTTTGAAATTGTAAATAACATTTTGAATTTAAAAGGTTAATTTAAAATAAATAAATATTTTATAAATTTTATAAAATCATTTTGAAAATTAAATAGTTATTTTTGAAAATTATTGGTAATTAACTAGATTAATTAATTAATTAATTGAAAGAAAATTAATTAAAACATATATAGTGATATATGTAAAATTATCTTAAAATATTTAAGATAATACATACATACATATATATATAATTTATGAAAGTAATTATAAATATTAAAAAAATTAATATAAAATTAATTAATTGTTAATTAATAAGTAACGTAATATACATTTATCAAGATATATGTGTATAACTATAAATGTTATAGTATGCATATTCAATTTAAAATGTTTAAAATGAATAAAATTAAATTAATTAAAATATTTATTAATGAATGAAACTAATATAAGATTATACATAATCTTATTATATAAGTTAATTAAATTATAAAATGTTATGCAAGAATCAAGCTTATATAATATGAATGTGTAATAAAAGGCGGGACAAGCAGAAACCCAAATACCATGATTTTAGATGTGTCCTACCCTTGAATCACAAGGGTATTTCATAAGAAATACATTATTCCATAAGTCGATATCACTCTATATACTATATTAAAGGTTATGAATCTTTAATATAATGCAGTCCTCTACCATTTATATACTAATAAATCACTTGCATACTCCCTAGTTGTTGTGCAAACCTAAGATAGAGATGTTATGTGCAGTATTATAAATATAAATAATATATGAGGTAAGATAGCTATATGTATTTGTTGAGCAAACTCAAGGTATATATGCCATGCTTCAGTCGTCGTTAGATGGTAGGTACGAGTGAATATTCTCTTTCGATTTGTTGATATTCCTCAAGGTCAAAATGAGATTTGGACAAAGCCCCGGGTTATGAGTTGTATATGATACAACTGATAAAGTGGTATCCATTACTTTCGGGCCTATGATTTGTTGATATTCCTAAACTTTAGGATCCCAAGATAAGCGAGTCCTAACACCCTAGAGAAGTTGAAAGACCTATATGTTTCTTCTTAACATTTTAAGAAATATAAAAGTCTAGTTGAAGCTTATTAGTTAAATGTAATGTTTAACCTTACTAATATTATAAGAGCATCCACTATGAATTAAATGTCCTAATTTACTAAATTAAATTTGTAGAAAATGTCTACAACACTATTGTTTTCTGAAAATGACAAACTCACCGGACATAGCTACATTGCCTAGTTAAGAGAAATTAAGATAGCTCATACGCAAGAACGTCTATAGTCGTCAATAACAGAACCTCCAAGGTAAAAAACTGTTGATGATGAACACCTCGAACTAATAATAGCCAATAAAAACTGGGTTGCAGACCGAGAAATTACCTAGGTTTACATGTTGTCCACGTTAAAAAAACCGTTGCAGAGAGAACATGAAAACATGAATGTCCATCAAATCTTTGATAGATTTAAAGCTTTATTTAAGGAGTTATAAAGACATGTATTCTACATATTAGAGGATCGTAGAATATTAATATTATTTTATAAGAGGTCGTATGATTCTATGATTTAGGAAAATGATTATTGGAGACATTTTCCATCCTTGGAATTTTTATCTGATGATTTGGACCCTGAAAATCTTGTGTAGCCTATAAATTTTAATAGGTGCTAAGGGGATTTGAAACCACTTCCATAAGATTAGGATGATGGTTTTTCTTTCCGTAGACTAGACGTAATAGGAAAACGGACATACCGTTAGGGAGACATAGCTATTTGAAGTTTCACTTTTGGATAGCGTAATGGGTAACTAGAAAGTTAATGGTTTGGACCAAAGCCCATTTAGAGATATCCATTGGGTTATGGCTGATGGGACTCTCCTCAATCATTTCACTCTTCCCACAAATAGAGAAAACCTGCCATTTACATTCTCTAACCTAAAAAGTCAACTTAAACCTTACTTTAATTAGCCAAAGGCATCATTAGAAGGGGATCGGCAAGATTAGCACTTTGGATCAAAGATTTGCGGCTGGAGATCGTCTTGGAGTTGCTGTTCATCTCCCGATTCATGTAGCTTTGAGCTTGGATTGGATTACTTTGGATATTAGGTGAATGGCTTAAACCTCTTCTCGCTAATTAGCCACTGTTTGATGTTTAATGATGTTTTTAAATGATTTTCAAAATCCAAAAAACGTTTTTAATCCTCTTTAATAACATATTTAAATTTCAAGCAATTTCGAAAAGATTTCAAAACTAGTGTTCTTATAGATACAACCCTTATATTTAGGATTCACATTGACATGTTTAGTTGTGTGTTTATTAGTGTATATTACATGTGATCATTACTTGAATGTGTGATGTTTTTTTTGTTGAAAATGCCGATCGAATGAAGATTTATTTTTAGAAACATGTTAGGGATTGGTATGGATCAATGGTATGAGTCCAAACTTCGTGTGATCGATATGGGTAGCAAGGCCCCATAAGGCTACGTTCCAAGTTTCAAGTCATTTGAAGTTGATTTTCTCAAGTTATGGATCATTCGGTGGTGATTTTGTGGATTATAAATTGGTAGATGATGGCTTTGAAGCATGCTCGACTCAAGTGATGGTTCGCTTTAAGCGCTATAAACGTTTGCTTTGGGTCATAAGTAGAGATTTATGGAACGCATGAAGATGTAGGGAAGATTCCAATCATGGGGCACGAATGTTACGTTGAAGAGCTGAGAACAGGGTAGGTGCCATTCAAGGAGATCGGGATACAAGGCATGAATGTTACGTTGCGGAGCTGAGAGAGGTGAAGCAATGCGAAAAGGGAAAAAGTGTGGAGAAGACTCAATATATCAAATCGACTGATGCATAGCAAACACCACCTAAGCCCTGGCTCAAATGACATAGTAAATTCTGCAAATCTATGCATCTAAGGAAATAGCCAAAGGATGCAAGCGTGGCCTCGTCTAAGCTGATGATTAACATCCCGGTCTATTAGGATGACCCAACTTGGGTCCAAAATATCATATCTCATCTTAGTGTGAAGATGAAGAAGGAGTTGGAAGGGTTTCTCTAGGAAAACCTCGGTGTGTTTGCTTGGACACATTCCAATATGTATGGGGATATCGTCGAAGATAACATGCCACACATTAAATGTGAACCCCAAATGTCCTCCGAGGAAGCAGGAACGTGCAGCTTAGGTCTAGATCAATGCACTGCATTTAAGGATGAAGTAGATAAGCTTTAGGCCAATGGATTCATTCGCGGTGCTCTATTTCTGAATGGATATCAAATCCAATACTGGTTAAGAGGCCAAATAGAAAATGAAGGACACACAACGATTACTAAGACTTGAATAAGGTGTGCCCAAAAGACAGCTTCCAACTACCAAAGATTGACAAGTTAGTGGGCTCGACCATCATACATTAGTTGTTATCCTTTATGGATATTTATTCCAGCTACAATCAAATATCGATACACTTTCCAGATCAAGATCATACAAATTTCATTACCAACTTAGATTGTATTATTATAATGTTATGTCATTCGATTTAAAGAATGCAGGAGCTACCTACTAGAGATTGGTAAATTCGAAGTTTAGAGATCAGGTCAAACGCAATATGGATGTTTAAGTGGATGGTATGCTGGTGATGTCACTGCAATCGGTGAACCACGTGAGATAGCTCTAGGAGATGTTTGATGTACTTCAGAGATGTGAAATGTAGTTTAATTAAAATATTCCTTTGGAGCTCCATTAGGTAAAAAATTTGGGTTTTGTAGTGAATGTTAGTTCTTGAGATGATGGTTTTGATGACAACAACCTTAGGACTTGTTATAAAATATAAATACTAATATTCTTGTCTAGATATATATGTAGATGCAGGATATATATACAGGTACTGAGAATGAAGACCGTACATTATAAAGATTCAAGACTGAATATAAAGATTCAAGACTGAGTATATAGATTCAAGACTAACGAATTCAAGATTGAAGAAATCATGAATGAAGACTCATGAGTATCAAGAGTTAAAATATCAAAATAAATAATAGCGTCTAGATTTATGTTAAAATTTCATAATAGCACTAAAAGCTTTATTCGGATTTTGGTTGTGGAATGGAATCCACCTTCTCGCTTTTATAGTGGGATGGAACCCATGACCTCTTTAGTGGGATGGAACCCACGATCTTCTCTAGTGGAATGGAATCCATGAAATTTTCAAAATGAATTTTTTTTTGAAGTCGTCTCTATCATTTTAAATATTTTAGCCTTAATGCAAAAACTTTTTTTAATCATATTCATTTCAAAATCATCTCTTGGTTTTTAAACTATCTCTTGATTTTAATATTTTAGCTCTAATATATTTTAAACAAATCTATACTTAGTTTTTAATATTACTTTTATAATATAGATTATATATATTAAGATTACTTTCTAAAACGCTTTTATATGTTTAAACTATATTCAAAATGGTTTACAAAGTTTAGAAATTTTTTTGACAAGTTTTAAAATAGAAATCATTTTAAAGCAAAATTTATTTTCAAAAGTAACATAGGCATGTCGACATCCCTCATCCCCCCATGTCTACATGGTAGCCGTAGATCTTAAAATCCAAATTTTCAAAAGAAGTATCTATTCGTCATAACCTTTCACGAATGGACACGACCGTTGTTCTACTATAAATACCAGTTGTTTTCAACAAATTTTAAGTTAGTTTTTGTAATAACCCGTAATTTTCGATGATTTAAATTTGTTAATATAATGAGGTTTTGGTAATATAATATTGAAAGAAATAAAATTTGTGGTTTAAGAATGAAATAATAATTAGAATTAAAAGATTAATGTTAAGATAAGTTGACCATTAACAATTTGAATAAAATTCTAATAAATAAAGTAGTGAAAGTGTTATAGCTGGCTATAAATTGAATATGAGAAAATAAAAGTAAGTATTGAATTAATTAATAAAATAATACAGTGTTAATGATAATTAAATAAAAAATAGTGTTATATATGAAATTATAACCTGTGTTGGTAAGTAATAAACTTAAATGTAACTAAAAGTAAATAGGTGACAATTAATATATGTTATTTATTTACTTAGTGTGTTAAATAAAATTTGAAATCAAATTGCAATTAAAGGTAATTAAATAGTACGTTAATTGAAATTAAGATAAAATGAGAGAATATTAAGTACCAAGATTTAGAACAATGTTAGTTATGTCCTTATTGTAATAAAAGACTCGAATAACGAGGTTTAAAATTTAATAAATGGATTTTGGAGTTTTAATTTAAAATTTCTAAATTTAATGAAATTGGAAAATAACACTGAAATTGATGAATTAATCAACTTTAAATTGACATATAAAATTGTTTAAGTTATTGTAAATGTTTATGAAATCAAAAATGAGAATATTGGTTGGTTAATTTTATTTGAAATAAAAAAATGATATAATTAATTTAGTATTAATTTATTTAATTAACTGAAATATAGCCATTTTGGCCACTGACTCGGATTTTTTCATCAGACCCGTAACAGTTAAGTAATGTAGGATTTCAAGTTTCATATCGATCGGACTTGTCGTTTGATCGTAGGGGCTCGAAACGCCTTCAAATCAATTTAACTGAAATCAATTTAAATAAGTTGATTTTGGCATAACTTCTTCATATGATGGAATCAAGACTTGAAACATATTCCACTGAATTTAAAATATTTGAAAATATCTATTTTGATATATGGATTGACCCATTTTCGTTCCGTAGGCTGAACGGGCTTTTTGGGTCGTTTATCGTTCTAACCCAAATCAAATCTGATCCGCTATTTCTATTTTCTAACCTACCTATACATACCTCATTATAAACCTTAGTCACTCCTTATTCTCATTTGTCTGTACGTACATCTCCTTTCAATTCCTCATTCCAATGGCAGACAATCAAAACCCTAGATTCAAATTGCAATTTCAACTCCAAATTTAATTCAAAAATTCAAACTTCTCAATATATATCGAATTATACATGGATTTGAAGCTCTCGACGAGCGCAAGTCAAATATATGATTCGTTTTTCAATCTAGGTTTCGGTGTGGCCAGAAATTATTGATCTATTTTCGGCCGTTCATCGCTCGACGGTGAACTTCACCTGATCGTCACATCGACGATACCACGGCGTGGAGAGGGACTTGCGGTGTTCATCGACGTGTATGGTTTGCCGTTTCAATGGCTAGATGTTCCCGAAAAATCCAATTTGGGCATAAAAATTCATGGCGGTTGCACCTTACATCGTCGAACGATGGTCGCGAGGCCATTAGGTGAGGTCGCAGGCCGTAGGGGGAAGCGAACGAAGGCCGCGGGCCAGTGATTGGGCGGCGCAATTCGTAGTCAACGGCAATGCGTGGCAGCATCAGTCGCGTTCGCGTATAGGAGATAAGGGTAGGGTTCTGTACATGGTAGCTGAGTTCGTGTCAGGTAGCTGTGTTTTTCTTATATTTATTTTGTTTTATTATTATTTTTATTTTAAATTGTTGGCTTCTAATTGTCATAACTTTTCCATACGAACTTCAATTCACGCGCGGTTTTCTCCACTAGGACTGTATTCAAATTCTGGACATTTTGACGCTGGTTTGGACAGATTATGAGACTATTCAAATTTTAGGCTTAAACTGAATTTAAATTCAATTTAAATTCAAAGGTGAGTGCTTTAACCCACTCATAACTTCTAAAATTTCTTGTGTTCGTTAAATTTAATTTATGATGTGGTTAGGAATTTATTTATGATTGTTTGGTATATTTTTAATCATCATCTCAGTTAAATTGAATTTATTTGAATTAAATTGTTATTTAATTTATTATTGCATATAAACTGCTAGTTAAATACCTGTTATTTATTATTAGTTTCTATATGGATATTTACGGACTGTTTTGGATGATGATTGTGATGGATGTTTATTGTTGATATTGGTTGAATGGATGTTTAGTTTATATCGTTATAAATTGCAAGTTCGTTATGGATTATTATTAATTCGGGATTGCGGTTTGAAATGATATACAACCGTAAAATATTAAATTGCGGATTGAAATGATAAATATCTCTATCACTTGACCATAGGATAGAAAATTATATACAGACACCGTAGTCTATATACAAAAATATTTTGAAATGATTTCTATGGTTTTGTAAAGAAATATATGGTTTTATATAAATATTTATCTTACATATTATATAAATGTTATTTTATTCTTGATTTTAAGCTATGTATAAATTTGCTTTAACATAGAATAAGTTGATAATAAAGTTTGATTTTATTGAAGATAATATGTTAAGTATTTAAATTATATTTTTATATAGAGTTTATAATGATTTAAATAAATTAAGGTTGGAAGATAAATTTGAAATTTATTTGAAATTGAATTTATTTAAGAATTAAACTCAAATAAGTTTGATTTGAAATTTATTAAATTTGAAGTTTTTAAAGATGTGATTTTTATAACTTTATTTTGTTTGAGATGGTTTAAAATGAATATTTCAAGTTTAAAACTAATTGAAGGAACATTTAGTGATTTGGAATTTGGGGTTTATTTAAAAGATATTGGATTTGTTAAGTAAATATTTCAAAACTAAATAATAATGAAGTTAAATTAAGGTATATATGAAGTTATAAAATTTAGTTTTGAAATGATGGAATATTTAAAACATTGAAATAAATGGAAATTGAAATGGTTTATTTGAGGTTCAAATCTGTATTTGAAATCGATATAAATTGAAATGGTTTATTGAAAACTGAATTGAGTTGAAATTTGTGAATTGAGACTTGATATAAATTGAATTTTGGGATTCAAGTTGATTTGAATCAATTTGTGAAGTTGAGAAAATTATTTTATAAAGTAATTTTAAATTCAAACTAATTTATTATATATACTATTTGAATATCTAAACTGTTTAAGTGACGAAAGTTATGGTTTTGAAGCTATGAATTTCAAAGTATCATGTTTTGAAAATGTTATATTTTCAAATGTATGCTTTCGAAAGTGTTATAACCTTGAAAATGCTATGATTTTGAAAGTGGATATGTTTGAAACGGAAATGAAATCGTATTTGGTTTTGAAATGGAAATGATATCGTATTGATATGGTTTTGAAATGACAATGATATTTTGGTTTTGAAGTATAAACTAATTTTTTTTTGAAATGTTCACGGTGGAATAGTAATGTTTGCTTGTTAAAGAGACCGGGATCGGAAGTTGTCTGTAACGACTTGGAATTTTCATCCCGAAAATTCCAGATGGTTATGAAAAAGAAGAAAAAGACAGAAGAAGAAGAAGAACAGAATCATCAATATCTCACATTCGCAGCGGATAAAATATAATAATAAATAATATCAGTTTACAAAAGAATACTATATCTGTCGATTACATTTAAATACATCAGAGTTGCACAATATTCAACAGTGGACAAATACAAATCAGCATGTCTCAGATTTACAATATTATAATACAGCGGAAATACTCTACTTATTCCTGTCATCCAGCTCGCCTCCTGAGCTCCAAAACGTCCTTACCTGACTGTAATACTCGGTCTGACCCGAGCACTACACCAAAGTAACACCCGGGTCAGGCTGGAAAGCAGCGTGAGTAAACCCATCTAACATGGAATACAAGCATACGGCTTATATAAAACCCGGGGTAACTCAATTCAATTCACAAAGCCACAATTAGTTATAGACATCATTTATTCCACACATCCATTTCCTAAGTACCAAGGCTTAGATTTAAATAGTCCAATTTCCTTTAAATCACTTCACTCCAGCATATAGATTTCACATATCAATCTATAAAAATATTTGAAGTGGTTTCGGGTATTTCCTAATACCCGACCCCGGCCTCTTCGAGACTCGTGTCATCCTAACCCAAATTATCAAAATGAAATACATATCATTTCATATCAGGAATATCATCTCATTCAAGCATCCAATACCATTCCATTATTCATAACAAATTTTGATCACTTCCAAATTAATTCAACTGATTCTAATTGAATTTCTAACCTCAATCACTTAGATTCTTTTATTTAACATTTATTAGTTCCAAATCAATTAATTAGTCAACCCTTCATTTATTCATCTTAATTAATCACCCTAGATTAATTATTTTTAAATTACATTCAAGTAGTTATCTTTATTTAATTTCACAATATTAATTATTCTTACCAAACAATAAGAAATCTTAATCACTTCATGAATTAAGTAACTATTTTAATTACATTTATCCTTAATTACTTATATTAATTAACTTCTCATAAGTCACTTATTTCTGATTAATTCATTTAATAAATCAATCTTTAATTACGTCACTAATTATATAAATTTACGATTTCCAATTATATTTAATTTATCTTAATCTAACTTAATTACATTAATTAAACCACAATATTAATCGTTCTTGATTTCTCTAAACCTGTAATTGACTATCTATTTATTTACTTCATTAAATAACTAAGTTTCTCCTTAATTAACCATCTTAGTTAATCTCTTGATTAATTACACAAAGTAAATATATTTTATTAATTTCATTCAATAATTATTTATCAAACCATCAAATGATTATTCTGAATTACTTACTCTTAATTAACTTAAAACTTTATTTATTAATTCAAACCCTTCATTTCTAAATTAATTAACCCAATCATTAATTAATTCGAATTAATTAATTATCTATTTTAATTACCCCACTAATTAAACGAATCACAAATCATTAAGCCCTTATCAACATTAAGGTGAAACATTTCCTTATTTATGACTTAAGTTAAAACATTTAAAACCCAAATGCTTCGAGTCAAACCACAATTAACTCGAGGACCAACCAAAAATCCAAAGTCACATCATCATCAGTGCATATTCAATCAATTTAATCATGCAGCCAAATACATAAATTTAACCATTTAAATTTTAAATAAAATCCAACAGAGTGAGATTTACTCACCTTTGCTGTTAATTACAACCCATTCCAACCAGCTTGTTTTCCTTTCAGATTTCAAACCTTGAATAAACATTTACAATTTATCAACATTTGAACCAATCGATCAGCCTATTACCATATATTAATTTAATTTAACTTTAACTAATTTCCTTTTGATAAATCTACTTAGTTAATTATTTAATTAAATCAATTTTCCTTTAATAAAATATTCTTTGGTAACTAAAACAAATAAATAAGTTTGATTAAACAAATTGATCTCCATTTTTAAAATTCAACTGGTGAATGAAAATAGGTACTCATGTAAATTTATTTTCTTCTGAAACTACTTGTACCTATAAAAAAAATCTATAAATTTCAAAAGTCTAATTTTATATAAAACCTTTAACATTTATAAAATTCCTATACTTTTGTTTTCAAAACTATATATATATATATATACACACACACACATTAAAATAAAATAAAACAGAAATGTTTAAACTTTATTGTAATATTTTTCCCTGATTTGATATACGTTTTCTGTTTTGCATGTATATGTATATTGAAACTAAAATAAATTATAATAAAGCAAAAATACCTAACTGCTTAATCCAAAACCCAAGATGCCCAAACCATAGCAACAGCTCCTTCCCTCGAAATCGCGCCGCCACCGCTACCGAGTTCACCAGCCCCCTTTCGACCTCGACTAAGCTGATACGTATGCATGCGTGAAGACATCGCCTTTCCTGAGCCAACTCCGCGACCCCCAATGCTCGAATCACTTCGCGACACTCACCAGCTATCGATTGAAGGCCTCGCGAATCACCATCTCTGCAAACCTTAGTCTTGGCGACAACGACATCTTCGATTCGAAACCCTGCCTCGCGTCTTTCCATTTCACCGTGCGACCCAAACCGTAGCTCGAATTCGAGCTCGCGACTCTCCTTGTCAACGCGCGCGCGTTCGAACGTGGCTATTCTTCTTTTTTTTTTAACGAATTCGATTGAGAAAAAAACTTTGCTAGAACTGCTGTGCCATTGTTTTTTTTTCAAAAGCCTTCGATTCAATTTTTTTATCTAGGATTATAGAGGAATACGAAGATAAAAATAGGGATTTGGAAATGGCTTCCAGAGTATGCTTTGATTAATATATAATTAATATTGAAAATATCACTCTGCATAACTCGAAATCCCAAACTCCGAATCAGACATGCCGATAGACGTTTATAAGGTTTTACCCGCGTTCCGAACACAATGGAACGTGTTTCGGAGGCTAATTTGATCGTATGCATGAGTTACAGAAGAAAACGATTAATTTTAAATTAATCGATTAAAATAGTTTCTAAGCATTTTGAACTGTCAGGGTCAAACAACAACTCTGATTGCTATGAAAATTGAAATCCGATAATAACTAACTATTATGGATCCAATGGAACCGGTTTCGTCGAATTCCAAAACTGTGCCTCGGGAGGCTATTTTTAATGTCAATTTAAACGATATGATTTCAAAACTGAACAAATCACCTTTAAATTAAATTTCAACCATTCTATTATCTTCAGTATCATCGCTATAAATTTTATAAGCCTTCAAATCAATTTAAACAGGCTTAGAGGTTTCAGATTCAACAATTTACCCAATTTCAATTATTAAATTCAATATTTAAACTATATAATTTAATAATTTAATTATCAAGTAAATGTAGACATCTTGAATTTAAGTTAAAATTAACTTTTACATGTTTAAAATCAATTTAACTATTCCATTTTAAATTGTTAAAAATTCTGGGTCGTCACATTCCTCCCCCCTTAAAAGAATTTCGTCCCCGAAATTACTAGTTAGGAAGAATGGTTCAAAACCCGTTTACTTTTCCCTAAACCAACAGTTCAACATCCTACCAATTATCTTTTATAAAATACCACTTATCAATCTTACCAACTTCCCAAATTCTCCCACAGTTTTCAAACAATACCCTTCTGCCCAATCATTCAAATTTCAATTTAAAACCAAATTTTGAATTATCAAAATTTTCTCAAAATTTTTCTAACTCTCAAAATTTTCGAAAATTTTTGCCAGCGTCTCATTTGCGCGGCTAGCTCGGTACAACTACAAAAGGCCTCTACGGGCTCCCAAGTTCCAAAAGGAAACAAAAGCCAAGTGGCTACATCAAAAACCCAATCCCATTTCATACAGAAATTTAAATACATACCTTTTTGTCGGGCGATTCAAATTTACCTTTTAGAACCAAATCCAAGTTTATTTCCCTTTAGTACTTGCATATCTTACTTAGCAATAATATCCAATCGTAACCTTTTTAATCATTCTATACACTTCCTTACATAGGTTTCATATCTATTTCAAATTAGCTTTTCCCATTTCCATATGATTTCGATTTGCCTTCAATTATGAATATTAAATTTTATCTTTTATTTATAACCGATTCATATTAGTTTTATTTACTAATTTACTTTAATTCCCAATTTGAAATCGTTTTGTTGTTAACAAAAATTTTCTAACTCCCAAAATTTTCGAAATTTTTTGGCAGAGTCTCATTCGTACGGAGGAGCTTTTGCAATTTGACAAGAGATATAAATATATATACATCGACCCACCCGGTCGGAAAAAAAAACATTTCATATTTCCTATTTGTATTGTGTAGGCGTACCTTTATTTAGCATTTTAAGCAAGCGGCTTATTTATTTTAGCAATTAGTGCAACCAAATCTAGCCAAACGGCTTCCCAGTACCTGTACTTACTCAATTTAAATATGTAAGTACCATATATATAGAAAATCTATTAGCATTTCACTTATATTCAATAGCAAAACACATGTATATCATAAGCAACAAGCACCATAACGCTTCCATAAGCGATTTATATAACTTTAAAGATAATTCAATTGCTTTCAACCAAATTTATATGCCATTTCATTCAATTTTAATGGTTTACAACTCAAGTGCTTACATTCAATTTATTTTTAATCCAAACAAATCCACATTCACTTCAAATAATTCAATATCAATATTATTTAACTTCTCTCAACCTAAAATTTTAATTACCTTTGTTTACAACAACGACAACTATTTTTATGAAAATTTTGGCGATATTTGCTTAATAGAGTATCCATTTAAGTTTATAACTACTTCAATTTAATTTCAACTCATCCTGTATTTAATTCCATTTCATTTCAAGTTTATTCACCAACCATACATATGCATTTCATTCATCTCCGCATTGGTTTCACTTTAAAACTTTTTCATTGAGCTTGACAACATTCAACGCTTATTATTAAGATCCATTTTCTCAAATAAATTTAACCCAAATCCTTATTTAATGGTTTACTATTCTCACTCAATCCAAACTTCCATTGACTTAAGAAATTTTACTTCATATTTATTTGTCTCATAACTTAAGTCCATTCTGATAATCCAATTCTAATTAAAACCTTGATTTAATTTCCATTCAATCAGACTTCATCCATTATTATTTAATTCAATTAACCAATTTATCCGCCCCATTTTAAATTTTTAATTCACCTGCTTAACTCATTTCGAATTTATTTTATTAATACAAAGTCATTCTCAATTTATTTCATTCACTTGGGTTTTGTTTGCACTCAAACCATTTCTATTATAATTCACTTTCATTTCATTCGACAACACTTCTTTTATATCTAATTTTCTTGCAAATTTTGTTAAATACTATTCATATCACACTTGAAATTTGTTTGTTATTCAAACCATCACTATTTCGATTCCACTCTATTTTATTTTTACAACATCTCTTCTAATTTATTTCATTATCAAATCCAAGTCGAATTCTATTTTCAATTTGAATTCATTTCCAAATTCCATTATTAACTTATAATCAGTTTTATTTATCCGAGTTAAACTTTATTAATATACTCTATCGAATAATTATTTAACCAATTAGCTTATTTCCAACTTCTAAATCAATATTCGATTTTAATTACAAAATCACTTCATTAAAATTCCAGTTTGGATTTCCTTTTATTTTCCCAAAATTCTAACACCTTTATTTAAAAAATTTAGAAATGCTTTTAAATTCATATCATACTAATAAAATAGCTCTTTATAAAAAAAATACTTCTTATAACTCGATGTCTCAACCAGTCCATCCTTGTTCTCATAGAAATTCGGTCATACGTTGATCAGGCGTAAGGCTGAAAATCTACAAGTGCTTGGCAGACCCGTTTTCAACATCCAGTGAAAATACTTTTGAAAATAATTTTATTGAAAATATTGAAAGCATTTTGAAATAGAGAAAATATCTTTGGTGAGAATGCTCTAGAAACCATCACCCCCATCCATGGTCGCAGTTACATTCCAGGGTCACGTTGCCATCGTAGCAAAAGTCCATGTAACCGCACGCTCTCCGCGGCCTCTCGATTACGCCATGGAACCCACGACAGATCGCAGTTACATTTCAGGGTTACGTTGCCATCGCAGAAAAAGTCCATGTAACTGCAGGCTCTCCGCGGCCTCTGATTTTCGCTGTCGAAATGAAACTTCTCCACTCCTACATAGGTCGCAGTCTACCGATATAAAATCGAACGCAGACTGTTGGCTCTCAGCAGCACACACGACTTTCGCTATGTTACCATAGGTCGCAGTCTACCGATATAAAATCAAACGCAGACTGTTGGCTCTCAGCAGCACACACGACTTTCGCTATGGTATACACTACTCATAATCCCCAGGAACTAGTTATGTCCTAACTACTCACAGGATCAACTTTAGAACCCCCCTCCCCCTATAGCTGTAAAATAGTTAACTAATTATAAAATAGTTGGAAATTAGTTAAATAGTTTCAGAAATTTTAGATAAATGCAAAATAGTTGTAAAATAGTAATTAATTTGTGATATAGTCGAAAAACAGTAATTAGTTTAGAAAACAGTTGAAAAATGGTTAAATAACTCCAAAAATAATTGTAAAACAAGTATAAAATAATTTGGATTTAAGAAAGAAAGGTTGTGTATATTAAATGGCTTAGTAAAATAAGTTTATGTTAAAACAATTTATATTGAAAATAGTGTAACAACCCGTATATTTGTACCATTTAAATTGACGATATTCCATACTTGTCAACTTAAATAATACAAAACACGAATCATTAATGGAGTATATATATATATCAATATAAATGAGAATCATCACAGAATCAAAGAAATATAACATCACAGAATAGTGCAGCGGAAATACAACATAGTCATAAGAGTAGTTCATGAAGCTACCTATAAATACAACAATGTCTTAGATAAAATAAAATAGAACAACATAGATGTCCAAATAGTCTGAATAGAAAGAGCAATACATAATGATGGTCTTCGGTCTTCAGCTCCAAGTAGAACAGCAACAGCAATCCTCAGTCTGATCCGAGCATATGCACAAACAAACACTCGAATCAGGACATATATTCTTATACAGATAATATGATTCAAATTTAGATAACAATAACTCAAAGATGAATGGAATAACATCTTTAAGGATCCGTCAAACTATTTATGCATAATAGTGTACGATACATAGATAATGTCTAACGGTAAAGTAAAATATCAAAATAGTGTTAAGGCGTTAACATTTTCCCCCTTAACACATTTCATATAGTATTATAGACTATATAGCACTGTAAACTCCACCGTAAACTAGTGGGATATCAGGGAGTACTCCATAGGTATAATACAAAACAAAATCGTAGTGGTCGCGTATATGGGAATACAAGTATGACAAGGCACATGAGGCAATACCCAAGGTAGTGAAACTACCGTTTGCCTGATCCGGACTGGTGAGAACGCATCGCCGCAACGATCGCAACACCGCGAAACAACACTCCAAATTCAAGGGTGCGCACCAATCAATCACAAAGTAAATGAGTAGTTTACGAAGAAGTGTGTTCGCTCGAGGTAGCTAACCCCTTTTGGCCCGGCACGGCTCCTGTTTTAGTTATTTCCAATTTGACACAAGTGTCAAGGCTATCCATTATCGTTCACTTTCTTCAGTCATCGCGTACGTCAATCCAACCACTTCATTCTGGATCACACTCCGCGTATAGTTATTAAAGTGGTTTTCGGTTTAGACAGTGAGTATGTCCCTGACCGATTCCGGTTCCTTTAATTACCTTCGTAATTAATTTATCAATTGGTCGTTTAATATGTTTCAAAACCAATTCAATTTCAATTTCAATTATAATTCGTAAATCAACATTTCATTAGTCATTCTAAATCAAGTTCCAAAATTTACATTTCATAAATTCACAATTTCATTTCAAATTTCTATAATTCAATTTCAAAGTTCAATTTAAAACAATTCAAATATTCATTTAATTTCGTATATAAGTTCATTCCATAATCATTTAAACTTAATTTAACGCTCAAATCGATTTAAACTCATTTATCGATTTCATTCGATATTCATTAAATTAATTTATCATTAAACAGTTTCAATTGAATTTCCAATTCAATACATTACTTTTCTAAGTATAACTTCATTATCAAAGTTTACAATTTAATTTAAATTAAATTTTGTCAAGTCCAATTCTTTAAATTTCAAATCTTTCATTTGTTCGACAAACGCATTCTATTTCTTATTAAAGAAATTCAATTCATTCATTTATTAACTTCGTTACCAATTTCAACTCAATTGAAGAAGTTAGTTTCCCTTATTCAAAATTCGATTTCTCTTAATAAGAAAATCCAATTCAATGTAATTTAATCATTAAATAATTCAATCTATTCAAATTATCAATAATTTCAAATCTTAATTATTAATCATTTCAAACTTAATTATTAACAATTCCAAAACTTAATTATCAAAAATTTCAAAAACTTAATTTTTAATAATTTCAAACTTCATTAATAATAATTCCAAATTTAATTATTAATAAATTTCAAGACTTGATTATTAATAGTTTCAAATTAATTATTACTAATTTCAACTTAATTGTTAAATACTCCAAAATTAATTATCAATTAATTCTAAATTTAATTATTACATAATTAAATTCTAATCAATATTCTTTTGTCAATTACGACGTTCATATTTGTTTCAAAATTAAATATTCACATTTTCAATTCATTCGAATTTAAATTCCAATTTTTTTATTCAAAACCTTGTTATTAGTCAAATAAAACTTTATTTTATTTTAAATCAAAACATTGACCAATCTTTTTTAATTTAATTTTCTATCCTAAGTCAAAGTTATTTGGGTATTTATCATTTCAACCCGATTCCATTTCAATTCAAAGTCAAAGCATACAAAGGGAACTTGCAGTGTGATAGCTGGGATGGTGTCAAAGTAAATAAACAAGCAATAGCATCCATACATAACAATTCAACAATTTTATTAAATAATCCCGAAATAATCGCATTAATTTACATTTGTTATTTATATAAATTAATATAATTATTTCTAGAATCTACACTATCATTTCATGTAGATTAAAGATTATTACATTATGGTTTTCAATTGTCGTTCAATTTCAATTTCAAATTTACACTAAAACAATTAGTCTGATATACGTTAAATGGTACAAAGTGTAATTAACCAATTTCTACGTCAATTTAATTAACAATTAAAGTGTCAAGTTTAGCTAATCAATATTCAACATATGAAGGGGTCAAGTTTAACTAATCAACATTCGACATATATAATCTATTTAATTTGTTAACTATTCTATATCAAATTTAACTTACAAATTATTTATCACTTAACAATACAATTAACATCCAATTCACATCACATAGCAATCATTCATCAATACAAACTAGCATAAGAATATAGTCGTGCAAATTAATTCATCTTTCGTGGATAAAGAAATTGACGGTGAAGCAAGAGAAAGCATGAATAGAGTCGGTACAATGCGAACAACGAACACTGTAATATCAACAAAAGAAAACGATATTAATACAATGAACGTTTGTATATAATTTATAAATTTATATAAATACGCTTACCGACGACGGAGAAGAGAACAAAAGCTGAATATCGGTGCTGCCGTAAAAAGAAACTCAGTCGTTTGCTGCAACAACAGAGAAAAAAAGAAAAACGGTTACGGTTTACTCAACAAATCGATACCGTTCAATTTCTTTTTCTTTTTCTTTTTTTTATTTTATATATCGCGCATGCATGCGCCCCCCCCCCCCCTTTTTACACACGCATGCAATAACATGCATAGTTCCATTTTCCTTTCTTCTACTGCATGCCCAACGCACACACTAACCCACAAACCACACACACATGCAATCCTTCATCAAAAAAAAATTATAAACAAGACACGCACACGAAAATAAAACAAAACACAACACACACACAAGCATATGCACGCCACATATTCTTCAATCTCTTTTTACACTTTTTATATGTAATACAAACACACGCACCTCAAAAAATACATGCACCACACCTATTATGTACATGTTTCCTTTCTCAGCGTCACCCTCCTTCCTTCTGCTGCATGCATACACGCATGTACTTTATCTTCTTGTTTTTTTTAAAACCCACGCACACAACAAGGCACAGCAACACAAACACAACACACAAAAGAAAATGTATACAGAGCACGAACACAAAGAATCACAGCACACGCATGTATGCCCTTTTTTTCTTTTTTCTTTTTCTTTTTTCTAGCAGAGGCCGTGTGAGGTGGAGGGTGCATGGAGTGGTGGAGTTTGTTCGGCCATGATCATATTTTTTCCAGAAAAGAGAAAATATATATATATATATATATATATATATATATATATATATAAGGAAGAAGGGGGAAGAGAGGTGAAGTCTGAGGAGTTGATTGCTTCCCTTTGGGTTCGGCCCTTTCATCTTTGTTTCTTTTTTTTTATACTTACAGAAAGGAAGAATGAGAAATAGAAAGGAGGAAGAGGTACCTAAGAGGTTGCAGTTTGCGTGAACAGTGAACGAGAATGAAATGTTACTTTAATTTTTAACTTTAAAAATTCAGCATAGCAAATAATTTTTGAGTTTCCAAACGTCACACTAAGTTCCAAGTATCTACTAACTCCCAACTACCACATTAAATACATAGCTGGAATTTATTTTCAAAATCTTTTGCAAACGGGTTAAAACTTGGGCTAAAATTAGTTTAACCTGTCCGTCCGGAACGATTAAATTAACGCGACGGATTATGCCGGACTCCGATTCGTGCAAATAAATATACCGTTATGATCAGTGCGACGAGACGCTTCCAACGGTACACAGATTATTGCGATATGATGGTTTTATAAAATTCGCATTTACGCCGCTTAAATTGTACGTTTTGCAAAACAATTTAAACGGGACAGGCGATGACAGTTTCTGACGAAACGAATTACATAATCTTGATCAGAATAATTTTTACAACATAACTGTGTAAAAATATTTGGGTTTGAAAGATAAATTTTACGCAGCTTTATATGGACTGATATACGGTAAAACGCGAACGAAGTTTACTGTAATAATTTGCAATGAAACTTTTTCTATGTTCATATCTAACTAGACGTATGTCATAAATAAAGTTTGGACGTTAATTGATGTCATAAATAAAGTTTGGACGTTAATTGAGATTGTTTATAAATTTCAAAAAAAATTTATACAAAAACGATGGATTTAAAATTTAAATTGGGCTGAAAAATCAAGGTCGTTACAATCTCCTCCACTCAAAACTTTTCGTCCTCGAATAGGAACGAGACGAGTGAACTAGGAATGAAATAAGCAGAAAAGTTAAGATAGATTTTGTGAAATTTGAATTATACCTGAAATTAGTAATTCGGGGTTTGAATCCCGAATACTATCCTCAGTTTCCTATGTGCAATCTCGCTCATCTGCACTCCATTGGACTTTGACGAGATTTACCGACTTCCTTCTGAATTGCTTTGTCTCACGATCGACTATCCGTTGTGGCTTACGTTCAATAGTCAAGTCAGGCTCAATAACTATCTCTTCCAACTGAGTAGTAGGAATAGTCATAGATGGATCGTGTACAACTTTGCGCAGATGTGAGACGTGGAACACGTTGTGCACACCGGCGAACTTCTCAGGTAATGCAACTCTATATGCCAATGTTCCGACTCTTTCTGTAATCTCAAACGGACAAACAAATCTCGGAGCTAGCTTCCCTTTCCTTCCAAATCGAACAATATTCTTCAAAGGCGACACTTTCAGAAATACTTTGTCTCCTACGCTGAATTCGAGATCCCTTCTTCTTTTATCAGCATAGCTCTTCTGTCTATCCTGTGCCGTCTTTATCTTCTTCCTAATTTCTTCAACTTTTTCAGAAGCTTCCATAATTATTTCTAGACCAAGCACTAATCGATCTTCAGACTCGATCCAACAAGCTGGCGATTTGCACGGCCGCCATATAAGGCTTCGAACGGTGCCATACCAATGCTTGCCTGGTTTATCAAAGATGATTAATTCAAATTCAAATATACCTATTCAAATTTGAAATTCAATTTCTTTACCTGGTAACTATTATTATAAGTGAATTCAACCAAATGAAGATGGTCTTCGCAGGATCCACCAAAATCAATAATACAAGCCCGAAGAAGGTCTTCCAAAATCCGATTCACCCTCTCAGTTTGGCCATCTGTCTGAGGATGATATGCAGTGCTCAGATTCAGTTTGGTGCTCAAATTATCCTGAAATGCTTTCCAGAATTTACTGGTGAAAATAGGATCTCGATCGCATACTATATTGGATGATACACCATGAAGTTTAACAACTTCTCTCATGTATATCTCGGCTAAACTCGAAGCAGTACGAGTGGACTTGACTGGAATAAAGTGAGCGGATTTCATCAGTCTATCGATAATCACCCAAATGCTTTCGTTACCCTTTCTAGTCCTTGGTAGCCCATCAATAAATCCCATAGAAATTTGCTCCCACTTCCATCCTGGAATCTCTAATGGTTGAAGCAAACCAGCTGTCTTTCTGTGATCAGCTTTAACTTGCTGGCAAGTTGTGCATCTGTTGACATAGGTAGAAATATTGCGCTTCATCCCACTCCACCAATATAACTTCTTCATATTCTGGTACATTTTAGTAACACCGAGATGAAATGAAAGCGAAGAGTTGTGGTTTTCTCTCTTCACTTCTTGCCTTAGATCATCAACATTAGGGACTCAAATGCGATTATCGATTCTCAAGACTCCGTTACTATCCACATGTGCACCCAATTTATTGTCAGCATTTCCAACTCTGCCGAGAACTATTTCTTTGATGTGATAAAGCAAAGTGTCCTCGTATTGCTTGGCTATAATACGATCCATAAGAGCTGGGGAGACGGAAAGCTGGAATAACATTCCTTCAACAAGATTACAACATGTCATCGCTTGATTTATGCTCAAAGCATCGGCTACGGCATTTGCTTTCCCTAGAGTATAATTAATATCAAGATCATATGCAGCTAAAAATTCGAGCCATCGGACTTGCCTCTGATTCAAATCCTTTTGTGAGAATATATATCTCAATGACTTGTGGTCAGTGAATAACTCGAATTTTATTCCCAATAGATAGTGCCTCCATAGCTTAAGAGCAAATACAACCGCAAGAAGCTCTAAATCGTGAGTTGCGTAATTTGCTTCATGGGTCTTTAACTGACGACCCGCATAGGCAATAACCTTTCTTTTCTGCATTAAGACTGCTCCAAGACCATCACGACAGGCATCTGTATAGACGGTCAATCATTCGCTACCATCAATAACTGTAATAATTGGGGCAGATGTCAATCTTCGCTTCATCTCATTGAAAGCTTCTTCGCACTTTTTACTTCAAATAAATTTCACATTCTTTCTGGTCAGTGCGGTAAGTGGGGCAGCGATACGAGCAAAGTTTTCTATGAATCTACGATAATAGTTGGCCAAACCCAAGAAACTGCGGATATCTGTAGGAGTTTTTGGAGTCTCCCAATCCTGCAAATTCCAAGGATTCGAATTTAGATATAGATAAGTTGTTTAGATAGAATTGACGAGTAAGAATAGAACTTACATTGATTACGGCGATCTTAGCTTGATCAACCGAAATCCCATTCTCTGAAACAATATGGCCAAGAAAACGGACTTCATCTCTCCAAAAGTGGCATTTCGAAAACCTGGCTTTAAGCTGATGTCTACGAAGAGTTTCAAGAACAAAAGCCAAATGTGACCTATGCTCTTTCTCATCTTTAGAGAAGACGAGAATATCGTCGATGAAAACAAGGACGAATTTGTTAAGAACATCACGTAAAACTCTATTCATCAAGTCAACAAAATAAGCTGGAGCATTAGTGAGACCGAACGGCATAACTAGCCATTTATAGATACCATTTTCATTGCGGAATGATGTTTTAGGAATACTATCCTCAGAGATTCTGAGTTGGTGAAAGCCGGTAGCCAAATCAAGTTGAGAAAAGACTTTAGCTCTATGAAGCTGATCGAATAGGTCGTTAATGCAGGGCATCGGGTACCTGTTCTTGTGTGTGAGCCTGTTTAGCTCTCTATAGTCCATACATATTCTCAGTGAGCCATCAGATTTGGTGACAAATACAACTGCAACGCCCCATTCTGAATGACTGCGTCGAATCAAGCCTTTAGAAAATAGATCTTCAATTTGAACATTCAACTCTGCCTTTTCTTTAGGAGCCATTCTCCTTTGAGGAAGAACTACTGTTCGTGCACCAGGAATAAGGTCGATGCGGAATTCGATTTCCCACGGAGGTGGTAGAGAATTGACTTCTCCAAATACATCAGAAAAGAATTGGACCACTGGAGTAGAGCTTAGTTCATTTGGATGGGAGTCAAGAGAGAATATAAAACTCCCAACATATTCTTGAGGTGATTTTCCTTTAATGACTAAAGGTAAGCTCTTGTTGTCAATAAGAGAGACAGTTCGAGCTTTGCAAGAGATAACGGCTTCGAACTTTCGCAGCCAATCAATGCCTAATAGAATATCAAATGCCTCGAATCCAAGGACATAGAAATCTCAAGTGAAGCGGTGAATGCCATGCATAAGAGTGACATATTTGCAAACCCTTTTGAGGTTAGCGGGCCCTCCAATAGGGTTAGATACACATAAGGAAATAGATGTAAGAGTGGGTTCCAAACCAAGTTTATTACATAAATCAATAGATATGAAGCTGTGTGTAGCTCCGGTGTCAAATAGAACTCTAACAGGCAAGGTATGTATCATAAAAGTACTTTGCAAAGTACCTTGATTATCAGGAACTTCCGGGGAAGGAACTTCCGGGGCAGGAACTTCCGGGGCAGGTGTGGAAAGAGCAAAGACTCCTGATGGTGTACCTCTCTTCTGTGTTGGGCAGTCTTTCTTGAAGTGTCCAGGTTGTAAGCAGATATGACACACATCCCTCCTAGTCATCTGTGCTGGTGGCGGAACAGCTGCGCCCTTTGGAGATGGGCAGCTACTAGCATAATGACCCTTTTGGTTGCAGTTGAAGCAAGTAATAGATGATATGTCAATGGGCTTCTTCTGAGAATAGCCAATCCCGGATTTCTTCTTCCAGTTCTTCTTCTGTTGTGCAAAATTTGGCTTTCTCTTCCCAGTCTGACTAGAGGATGGCAGAGTAGCTGGAACCTTAGTGACTGAAGTTCCCTTTGGCTTTCCCTCATATCGAAGAGCAAAACCCATCAACTCAGTGAAAGTTCCATGGACATGAGCGGTGAGGAGCTCGTAATACTCAGGGCGTGCGCCATGGATGAACTTCTCATTCTTAAGCAGAGGTGTATCAATCAAGCCAGGTCCGAACTTGGATAGTTCGTTGAATTTCCTTTCATACTCAGTGAAGGTCATGTTGCCCTGCTTGAGATCCATAAAAGACCAATAGAGTTGGGCCTTCCCAGCAGCTGGCATCCACTGAGCCATAAAGGAATCCCTATTTATACGTGATATAAAGATGAGTCAAAAATTTGACGAGATAGAAGAAATTTTATTTAGATGAAAATTTAGATAGATTACTACCTAAATTGGGCCCAAGTGATGGTTTCCTCATCAGTACGAGAAGTGACTGACTCCCACCAATCCTGTGCAGCATGCTGAAGCTGCCAAGTGGCCAACTTACGCTTCTGAGCGTCTGTGATCTCCAAGCCAGTAAAGATCCTCTCCAAACTCTTTAGCCATTGCTGTGCTTCGATGATACTCTCGGAGCCAGTAAATTTGACTCCGCCAAGCTGAGTGTACTCCTTGCTAAGAGTGGAGAATCTGACTGCGGGAGCTGGGGCATATGGTTCGGGAGCGTTTCCCCTACCCCTGCCTCTAAAATTTCCTCTGGTAGCCATCCTGGAATACCAAAAGTGATTTTAGAATCAAAGATAGAAATTTATGGAACTTAAAGAAATTCAAATCGAATGAATTCAATAAAAGAATGGAATCAAAGGATATGGATTCTGAAATGATTCTCCTCATTCTAGGGTATGCTCACCCTATCTCTAATGAGCTTTAAACTCCATAGGCTAAGGTTATCGGGAACCAAAGCTCTGATACCAACTGTAACAAACCGTATATTTGTACCATTTAAATTGACGATGTTCCATACTTGTCAACTTAAATAATACAAAACACGAATCATTAATGGAGTATATAATATAAATGAGAATCATCACAGAATCATAGAAATATAACATCACAGAATAGTGCCGCTGAAATACAACATAGTCATAAGAGTAGTTCATGAAGCTACCCATAAATACAACAATGTCTCGGATAAAATAAAATAGAACAACATAGATGTCCAAATAGTCTGAATAGAAAGAGCAATACTGATAAGATAAGATAATGATAGTCTTCGGTCTTCAGCTCCAAGTAGAACAGCAATCCTCAGTCTGATCCGAGCATATGCACAAACAAACACTCGAATCAGGACATATATTCTTATACAGATAATATGATTCAAATTCAGATAACAATAACTCAAAGATGAATGGAATAACATCTTTAAGGATCCGTCAAACTATTTATACATAATAGTGTACGATACATAGATAATGTCTAACAGTAAAGTAAAATATCAAAATAGTGTTAAGGCGTTACCATTTTCCCCCTTAACACATTTCATATAATATTATAGACTATACAGCACTGTAAACTCCACCATAAACTAGTGGGATATCAGGGAGTACTCCATAAGTATAATACAAAACAAAATCGTAGTGGTCGCATATATGGGAATACAAGTATGACAAGGCACATGAGGCAATACCCAAGGTAGTGAAACTACCGTTTGCCTGATCCGGACTGGTGAGAACGCATCGTCGCAATGATCGCAACACCGCGAAACAACACTACAAATTCAAGGGTGCGCACCAATCAATCACAAAGTAAATGAGTAGTTTACGAAGAAGTGTGTTCGCTCGAGGTAGCTAACCCCATTTGGCCCGGCACGGCTCCTGTTTTAGTCATTTCCAATTTGACACAAGTGTCAAGGCTATCCATTATCGTTCACTTTCTTCAGTCATCGCGTACGTCAATCCAACCACTTCATTCTGGATCACACTTCGCGTATAGTTATTAAAGTGGTTTTCGGTTTAGACAATGAGTATTTCCCTAACCGATTCTGGTTCCTTGAATAACCTTCGTAATTAATTTACCGATTGGTCGTTTAATATATTTCAAAACCAATTCAATTTCAATTTCAATTATAATTCGTAAATCAACATTTCGTTAGTCATTCTAAATCAAGTTCCAAAATTTACATTTCATAAATTCACAATTTCTTCAAATTTCTATAATTCAATTTCAAAGTTCAATTTAAAACAATTCAAATATTCATTTAATTTCGTATATAAGTTCATTCCATAATTATTTAAACTTAATTTAACGCTCAAATCGATTTAAACTCATTTATCGATTTCATTCGATATTCATTAAATTAATTTATCATTAAACAGTTTCAATTGAATTTCCAATTCAATACATTACTTTTCTAAGTATAACTTCATTGTCAAAGTTTACAATTTAATTTAAATTAAATTTTGTCAAGTCCAATTCTTTAAATTTCAAATCTTTCATTTGTTCGACAAACGCATTCTATTTCTTATTAAACAAATTCAATTCATTTGTTTATTACCTTCGTTACCAATTTCAACTCAATTAAAGAAGTTAGTTTCCCTTATTCAAAATTCGATTTCTCTTAATAAGAAAATCCAATTCAATTTAATTTAATCATTAAATAATTCAATCTATTCAAATTATCAATAATTTCAAATCTTAATTATTAATCATTTCAAACTTAATTATTTACAATTCCAAAACTTAATTATCAAAAATTTCAAAAACTTAATTTTTAATAATTTCAAACTTCATTAATAATAATTCCAAATTTAATTATTAATAAATTTCAAGACTTGATTATTAATAGTTTCAAATTAATTATTACTAATTTCAACTTAATTATTAAATACTCCAAAATTAATTATCAATTAATTCTAAATTTAATTATTACATAATTAAATTCTAATCAATATTCTTTTGTCAATTACGACGTTCATATTTGTTTCAAATTTAAATATTCACATTTTCAATTCATTCGAATTTAAATTCCAATTTTTTTTATTCAAAACCTTGTTATTAGTCAAATAAAACTTTATTTTATTTTAAATCAAAACATTGACCAATCGGTTTTAATTTAATTTTCTATCCTAAGTCAAAGTTATTTGGGTATTTATCATTTCAACCCGATTCCATTTCAATTCAAAGTCAAAGCATACAAAGGGAACTTGCAGTGTGATAGCTGGGATGGTGTCAAAGTAAATAAACAAGCAATAGCATCCATACATAACAATTCAATAATTTTATTAAATAATCCCAAAATAATCGTATTAATTTACATTTGTTATTTATATAAATTAATATAATCATTTCTAGAATCTACACTATCATTTCATGTAGATTAAAGATTATTACATTACGGTTTTTAATTGTCGTTCTATTTCAATTTCAAATTTACACTAAAACAATTAATCTGATATACGTTAAATGGTACAAAGTGTAATTAACCAATTTCTACGTCAATTTAATTAACAATTAAAGTGTCAAGTTTAACTAATCGATATTCAACATATGAAGGGGTCAAGTTTAACTAATCAACATTCGACATATATAATCTATTTAATTTGTTAACTATTCTATATCAAATTTAACTTGCAAATTATTTATCACTTAACAATACAATTAACATCCAATTAACATCACATAGCAATCATTCATCAATACAAACTAGCATAAGAATATAGTCGTGAAAATTAATTCACCTTTCGTGGATAAAGAAATTGACGGCGAAGCAAGAGAAAGCACGAATAGAGTCGGTACAATGCGAACAACGAACACTGTAATATCGACAAAAGAAAATGATATTAATACAATGAATGTTTGTATATAATTTATAAATTTATATAAATACACTTACCGACGACGGAGAAGAGAACAAAAGCTGAAGATCGGTGCTGCCGCAAAAAGAAACTCAGTCGGTTGCTGCAACAACAGAGAAAAAAAGAAAAACGGTTACAGTTTACTCAACAAATCGATACCGTTCAATTTCATTTTCTTTTTCTTTTCTTTTCTTTTTTTTTATTTTATATATCGCGCATGCATGCGCCCCCCCCCCCCCCCCCCCCCCCACTTTTTTACACACGCATGCAATAACATGCACAGTTCCATTTTCCTTTCTTCTCCTGCATGCCCAACTCACACAATAACCCACAAACCACACACGCATGCAATCCTTCATCAAAAAAAAAAATTATAAACAAGACACGCACACGAAAATAAAACAAAACACAGCACACACAAGCATATGCACGCCACATATTCTTCAATCTCTTTTTACACTTTTTATATGTAATGCAAACACACGCACCTCACAAAATACATGCACCACACCTATTATGTACACGTTGCCTTTCTCAGCGTCACCCTCCTTCCTTCTGTTGCATGCATACACGCATGCACTTTATCTTCTCTTTTTTTTTTAAACCCACGCACACAACAAGGCACAGCAACACAAACACAACACACAAAAGAAAATGTATACAGAGCACGCACACAAAGAATCACGGCACACGCATGTATGCCTTTTTTTCTTCTAGCCGAGGCCGTGTGAGGTGGAGGGTGCATGGAGTGGTGGAGTTTGTTCGGCCATGATCATATTTTTCCAAAAAAGAGAAGAAAAAAAATATAAGGAAAAAGGGGGAAGAGAGGTGAAGTCTGAGGAGTTGATTGCTTCCCTTTGGGTTAGGCCCTTTCATCTTTGTTTCTTTTTTTTTATACTTACAGAAAGGAAGAATGAGAAATAGAAAGGAGGAAGAGGTACCTGAGAGGTTGCAGTTTGCGTGAACAGTGAACGAGAATGAAATGTTACGTCGACTTTTAACTTTAAAAATTCAGTATAGTAAATAATTTTTGAGTTTTCAAACATCACACTAAGTTCCAAGTATCTACTAACTCCCAACTACCACATTAAATACATAGCTGAAATTTATTTTCAAAATCTTTTGTAAACGGGTTAAAACTTGGGCTGAAATTAGTTTAACCGGTCCGTCCGGAACGATTAAATTAACGCGACGGATTATGCCGGACTCCGATTCACGCAAATAAATATACCGTTATGATCAGTGCGACGAGACGCTTTCAACGGTACACAGATTATTGCGATATGATGGTTTTATAAAATTCGCATTTACGCCGCTTAAATTGTACGTTTTGCAAAACAATTTAAACGGGACAGGCGATGACAGTTTCTGACGAAACGAATTACATAATCTTGATCAGAATAATTTTACAACGTAACTGTGTAAAAATATTTGGATTTGAAAGATAAATTTTACGCAGTTTTATATGGACTGATATACAGTAAAACGCGAACGAAGTTTACTGTAATAATTTGCGATGAAACTTTTTCTATGTTCATATCTAACTAGACGTATGTCATAAATAAAGTTTGGACGTTAATTGAGATCGTTTATAAATTTCAAAAAAAAATTATACAAAAACGATGGATTTAAAATTTAAATTGGGCTGAAAAATCAGGGTCGTTACAAATTGTCAAGAGTCAAACTGTTCATTTTCCCCAACAATTCAATTTAAATTTACACTTCCATTTAAATTGACTCCATTCCAATTTGAATAACTCCAATTTCTATGGAAATTGAATTAACCCCAATCCAAGTTAAATATATCCTGATTTCTTTCCCAATCTAAATCAAATTCCATTTGGTTTTAATCCTGTTCAATTTAATTATAATCTTAAATTATTCCAATCAATTTGAATTATTATCAATTGAACCCATTTCAAATTCAAATCATTTCAATTTAATCCAATTCAATTTTCCATTTAAATTTTAAACTTATACATCTTCAATCACCAATCCAATTAATTCAAACCAAATTCAATTTTGAACTAATTCAATTTCAATCTTGAATCTAAACTATCTCGAATTATATAAATTCGTGTTAAATTCTCAAAGGTTGGTTTAACTTTCTAAACCAAATTAACTTTGTTCATCTAAAGGTTTTAAGCAACTTAATTTCTTTACCCACCAGACTACCCTTAAAATTTTAAACCACCCTCGGTTTTAATTTCATAAAAAATCCCTTAAAAATCTTCCAAACATTTCTTATTTAAAAATAAGACTATATTCAAAATAGTCAGAATTATATTATTTGTTATTTTCCTCAATTCTTGGAAACAACTGATTGTTTCTAGACTTAGGTTTTAAAACTTCAAAATTTTAAAACCTACTTTAATTTAGAAGTTATACTCATCTTATAAATTTACTTCATTTGGCTTACTTAATAACAAATATATCATTATTAAACTTACTAACTATTTATAACAATACCCATGGTTATCATATCTAGATGCCAATTCCTTTTTATAAAATTCTTACTTCTATAAATTCAAGATTGAATTTCAGTTTGATTGTATTTCTGTTACCACTTAATTTAATTCTAACTCAAGATTTCAGTTATGTTGTATTTTATATTACTTCTTAATTTAATTCCAATAATTTAGCAATCAATCACCCAATAATTTATTAGTAGGGAATATTGCTTTATATATCAAAATATATTTTTTATATAAAATCATTTAAAACCTTTATATAAGAAAATAACAAGTACGCTCTCATATGTATATACACTCAACTCATTCTAGAGTACTTTGGACTCTATTTAATGAGTAATCCCCACCAGAGCCAAGGTTCTCGCTTAACCTCGCTCCGATACCAAATGTAACGACCCGGAATTTTCATCCCGAAAATTCCAGATGGTTTTGAAAAAGAAGAAAAAGATAGAAGAAGAAGAAGAACAGAATCATTAATATCTCACATTCGCAGCGGATAAAATATAATAATAAATAATATCAGTTTACAGAAGAATAATATATCTGTCGATTACATTTAAATACATCAGAGTAACACAATATTCAACACCGGACATATACAAATCAGCATGTCTCAGATTTACAATATTCTAATACAGCGGAAATACTCTACACGTTCCTGTCATCCAGCTCGCCTCCTGGGCTCCAGAACGTCCTTACCTGAAAATCTGTAATACTCGATCTGACCCGAGCATTACACCAAAGTAACACCCGGGTCAGGCTGGAAACCAGCGTGAGTAAACCCATCTAACATAGAATACAAGCGTACAGCTTATATAAAACCCGGGGTAACTCAATTCAGTTCACAAAGCCACAATTAGTTATAGACATCACTTATTCCACACATCCATTTCCTAAGTACCAAGGCTTAGATTAAATAGTCCAATTTCCTTTAAATCACTTCACTCCAGCATATAGATTTCACATATCAATCTATAAAAATATTCGAAGTGGTTTCAGGTATTTCCTAATACCCGACCCCGGCCTCTTCGAGACTCGTGTCATCCTAACCCAAATTATCAAAATGAAATACGCATCATTTCATATCAGGAATATCATCTCATTCAAGCATCCAATACCATTCCATTATTCATAACAAATTTTGATCACTTCCAAATTAATTCAACTGATTCTAATTGAATTTCTAACCTCAATCACTTAAGATTCTTTCATTTAACATTTATTAGTTCCAAATCAATTAAGTACTCAACCCTTCATTTATTCATCTTAATTAATCACCCTAGATTAATTATTTTTCAATTACATTCAAGTAGTTATCTTTATTTAATTTCACAATATTGATTATTCTTACCAAACAATAAGAAATCTTAATCACTTCATGAACTAAGTAACTATTTTAATTACATTTATTCTTAATTACTTATATTAATTAACTTCTCATAAGTCACTTATTTCTAATTAATTCATTTAACAAATCAATCTTTAATTACGTCATTGATTGTATAAATTTATGAATTCTAATTATATTTAATTTATCTTAATCTAACTTAATTACATTAATTAAACCACAATATTAATCGATCTTGATTTCTCTAAACTTGTAATTGACTATCTATTTATTTACTTCATTAAATAACTAAGTTTCTCCTTAATTAACCATCTTAGTTAATCTCTTGATTAATTACACAAAGTAAATATATTTTATTAATTTCATTCAATAATTATTTATCAAACCATCAAATGATTATTCTGAATTACTTACTCTTAATTAATTAACTTAAAACTTTATTTATTAATTCAAACCCTTCATTTCTAAATTAATTAACCCAATCATTAATTAATTCGAATTAATTAATTATTTATTTTAATTACCCCACTAATTAAACGAATCACAAATCATTAAGCCCTTATCAACATTAAGGTGAAACATTTCCTTATTTATGACTTAAGTTTAAAACACTTCGAGTCAAACCACAATTAACTCGAGGACCAACCAAAAATCCAAAGTCAAATCATCATCAGTGCATATTCAATCAATTTAATCATGCAACCAAATACATAAATTTATCCATTTAAATTTTAAATAAAATCAAACAGAGTGAGATTTACTCACCTTTGCTGTTAATTGCAACCCATTCCAACCAGCTTGTTTTCCTTTCAGATTTCAAACCTTGAATAAACATTTATAATTTATTAACATTTGAACCAATCGATCAGCCTATTACCATATATTAATTTAATTTAACTTTAACTAATTTCCTTTTGATAAATCTACTTAGTTAATTATTTAATTAAATCAATTTTCCTTTAATAAAATATTCTTTGGTAACTAAAACAAATAAATAAGTTTAATTAAACAAATTGATCTCCATTATTTTAAAATTAAACTAGTGAATGAAAATAGGTACTCATGTAAATTTATTTTCTTCTGAAACTACTTGTACCTATAACAAAAATCTATAAATTTCAAAAGTCTAATTTGATATAAAACCTTTAACTTTTGTTTTCAAAACTATATATATACATTAAAATAAAATAAAACAGAAATGTTTAAACTTTATTGTAATATTTTTCCCTGATTTGATATACGTTTTCTGTTTTACATGTATATGTATATTGAAACTAAAATAAATTATAATAAAGCAAATATACCTAACTGCTTAATCCAAAACCCAAGATGCCCAAACCCTAGCAACGGCTCCTTCCCTCGAAATCGCGCCACCACCGCTACCGAGTTCACCATGCCCCTTCGACCTCGACTAAGCTGATACGTATGCATGCGTAAAGACATCGCCTTGCCTGAGCCAACTCCACGACCCCCAATGCTCGAATCACTTCGCGATACTCACCAGCTATCGATCGAAGGCCTCGCAAATCACCATCTCTGCAAACCTTAGTCTCGGCGACAATGGTATCTTCGATTCGAAACCATGCCTTACGTCTTCCCATTTCACCCTACGACCCAAACCCTAGCTCGAATTCGAGCTCGCGACTCTCCTTGTCAACGCGCTCGCGTTCGAACGCGGCCATTCTTCTTCTTTTTTTTTAACGAATTCGATTGGGTAAAAAACTCGGCTAGAACTGCTGTGGACATTGTTTTTTTTTAGTCTTTGATTTGATTTTCTGATCTAGGATTATAGAGGAAGACGGAGATAAAAATAGGGATTTGGAAATGGCTTCCAGAGTACGCTTTGATTAATATATAATTAATATTGAAAATATCACTCTGCATAACTCGAAATCCCGAACCTCGAATCAGACATGCCGACAGACGTTTATAATGTTTTACCCGCGTTCCAAACACAATGGAATGTGTTTCGGAGGCTAATTTGATCGTATGCGTGAGTTACAGAAGAAAACAATCAATTTTAAATTAAATCGATTAAAATAGTTTCTAAGCGTTTTGAACTGTCAGGGTCAAACGACAACTCTGATTGCTACGAAAATTGAAATCCGATAATAACTAACTATTACGGATCCAATGGAACCGGTTTCGTCGAATTCCGAGACTGTGCCTCGGAAGGCTATTTTTAAATGTCAATTTAAACGATATGATTTCAAAACTAAACAAATCACCTTTAAATTAAATTTCGACCATTCTATTATCTTCAGTATCATCGTTATAAATTTTATAAGCCTTCAAATTATTTTAAACAGGCTTAGAGGTTTCAGATTCAACAATTTACCCAATTTCAATTATTAAATTCAATATTTAAACTGTATAATTCAATGATTTAATTATCAAGTAAATATAGTGATGCAGTGCAATCTGAAAACTCTAAAAATTCTTAAGTTATAGGTCGTTCACGACCTAATGAAGGTCGGCCACGACCTAACAGCACACAAGGGAAGAAGCAACGACCTAACAGGTCGTGTGGAAGAGAGCAGAGACCTAACAGGAGCCTAAGTCGTTCGGGTTCTTTAGGACGTATGGAGGAAGACTTGGTTTTAGGTCGGTCACGACCTATTGAAGGAAGTTTAGATCGGCTACGACCTAAGAGAAACATTTTAGGTCGCCTACGACCTAGTGGGTATGCTGAAGGAGGAAGTTCACGACCTAAGAAAAGTCGCGAGGAACGACCTAACGAGATAACGCAAAAGGAAGAAAATATAGGTCGCGAACGACCTAACTCATAGGTCGCGTGAAGAATGCCTGGTTGAAGTAAGGTCGTTAACGACCTTATACCGCCTGCTAATTGGAAGAGCCGCATTTCTTAGGTCGTTCTGTTGTTAGGTCGCAATTATAATATGTTTCTAGGTCGTTCTCTTGCATGTGATAGGTCGCAATTACTATAAATCGCGTACCAGTGTGTGTTGTACCTTGTATTTTAGGTCGTTAACGACCTATGGTAAGTCGGCCGCTGTTTAGGTCGTGTGATGTGTTGTATGTAAGGTCGAATGCGACCTAAGTGTTGTCCAATGTTGAGTTGTGTGTGTGTTGTAAACTCTATAAATAGCAGGGTTGAGTCATTTGTAAGGAGGTTGATATTTGAATAAAATTCTCTTTTGTTAGCTTTGTGCTTTCATACAAATTGGTAGTTGAGTGTGATCTCCTATCTCCTCTTTCGGTTAATCGAGTGTGCTCGATTCAACGATCGTAGAAGCCAATTCACGGTATCTAGTGCGCTAGATCAACGTGCGAAGAATCGTAGATCTTCTTTCTCGGCATCGTGCGCGATCAACGAGACGAAGATAGCTAGAATCCGGTAGCTTTGGATCAACGGATTTGGGCCTTGCAGTATTCTCAACTCACCGATTGCTACATTCCATCAATTGAAGTTTGTTTCGATTTATCCGCTGCGTCAGTTTTTGGTATCAGAGCCATACTTAGCCAATCATAGCTAAGTTGATTCTTGGAGCCAAGTATTTGGAGTTTATCGTGTTCATCTTGAAGTTGCAACGAGTTTGAAGATTCTGATCCATTCCATTTTGGATCTAGAGTGGAGATTTGTTTGAATTTGATTTGTGTTGAAGTACTTGAGCTTGAGCCGAGCTAAGTTGTGTAGTGGTATAGGCCGAGTCAAGAGAAGTTTAAGGCCGAGCCTTGTGAAGTTGTGTGGAAGCTTGTGAAGCCGTAACTTGAAGATTTTGTTGTTCAATCATGCCGCCTAGAAGAGCTAACCGACATCAAAACGTTGAAGCTTTGTATCGAAGAGAAGAAGCCGATCAAATGGAGCAATGTATGCATGAGAAGATTGATGAAGGCATTGGTAGGTTGGAGAAGCTTATGATTGATATGAATCAAAGTAGAAGAAGAAATTCACCTGAATCCATCCGTGGGGGTAGTAGAGTGTCATCACATTCAGAACGGGAGAGGAGAGAAAGTCAAGAGCATAGGAGTGTTGACAATCGAAGTAGTAGGAATGTAGATGATCATGTTAGACGGGATGTTGGTAGTAGGGGTGGTGGTGGTAGAGATGTTGGAGGACGTGAAAGACAACGATATACATCAGACTTTGATGAGGAGTTTGACGGTGAGAGGGGAAGTATTCATTTCAGAGACCGAGATCAGGGACAACGTCAGTATCGGGTTATTGATGATGATCGACGTTGGGAATCGGGAATGAAGATGGAAATTCCGGAGTTTAAAGGAGGGATGGTAGCTGAAGAATTCTTGGATTGGTTATCTAATGTGGAGGAAATTTTTGACTTTAAGGAAGTTCCGGAGAATCGACGGGTGAAGTTAGTTTCTACTAGGTTGAGGGGAAGAGTATTGGCATGGTGGCAGCAAACTAAACTTACCAGAGAACGGATGGGGAAGTCAAAGGTTGAGTCTTGGAATAAGATGAAGAAGATGATGAGAGCTACATTTTTACCATACAACTATCAATCACTTATGTACCAGAGATTGCAGAATCTACGGCAGGGGACAAAATCAGTAAATGACTATACAGATGAATTTTACCAACTCATTCCCAGGAACGATATAATAGAGACAGAAGAACAGCTGACTGCTAGGTTTGTTGGAGGGTTGAGAATGCAGATCCAGGATATGGTTAATATGTTCGATCCCAGATCTGTAGCGGAGGCACATCAAAAGGCGTTAGCTTGGGAAAAGCAAGGAAGGCGTGGAGGTGGTGTGTTTACTAATTCTAACAATCAAGCAAAGGGTGTCGGTGGAAGTTCTAATGTTACTAAAGTTGTTGCCAAACCAATTGTGAAGGAGGGTGAGAAGGCGAAGGTTGGCAGTGGATTCAAATGTTACAACTGCCAGGAGATGGGTCATAAAAGCAATGAATGTCCGAAGCCGAAGAAGAAAACTATGATAGTTGAAGCTGAGGACGAGGAGGAAGAAGCTGAATGTTCTAATTCACCTTATGTTGAGGAGGAAGAAGAAGTGTCGGGAGACGAAGGTTGTAATCTGATGATGAGGAGGTCTTGTTTGACGCCAAAACAAGAGGAGGAAGATAGTTGGTTGAGGAATAACATATTTCAATCTACTTGCACTATTCTTGGGAAAGTTTGTAAATTTGTCATTGATGCTGGGAGTTGCGATAATATTATCTCTACAGAGGCAGTGAGGAAATTGGAGTTGAAAACCGAGAAGCATCCTAAACCATACAAGTTAGCTTGGTTAAGGAAGGGTGGTGAAGTGAAAGTTGGGAGAAGAGCTTGTGTGAAATTTTCTATTGGGAAGAAATACAAAGATGAAATCTGGTGCGATGTAGTGGACATGGATGTGTGTCATCTGTTGTTGGGCAGGCCATGGCAGTTTGATCGAGCAGTACAACACGATGGTCGGGCCAATAGCTATAGTTTCATGTTCGAAGGTACTAAAATCACTTTGGTTCCCAAGAAGCAACAACAGAAGGAGAGAAAGCTGGAGGAGATTGAGGAATTGAAAACTCTGTTGACTTTGAAGGAGTTTGTTAAGGAGGTTGAAGAGGAGCCTGAAGTATACTTGTTGATTGGGCGTGACAGCAGTGAAGAGGTTGAAATTGCCGAAGAAGCAAAGCCAGTTTTGAAAGAGTTTGAAGATGTATTTCCAGAAGAGTTGCCAAAGGAGTTACCACCACTGAGAGACATTCAACATCAAATCGATCTTGTTTCGGGAGCAGTATTACCGCATAGACCACATTATCGAATGAGTCCGAAGGAACATGAAGAGTTGAGAAGGCAGGTGGAAGAGGTCCTTGAACAGGGACGTGTGCAGGAGAGTCTGAGTCCATGTGCTGTGCCAGCTTTATTGGTACCCAAAAAGGACGGGACGTGGAGGATGTGCACTGACAGTCGAGCATTGAACAAGATTACCGTGAGATATAGATTTCCAATGCCGAGGTTGGATGACTTGCTGGATCAGTTGAGTGGGGCAACTATCTTTTCGAAGATTGATTTGAAGAGTGGTTACCACCAGATTCGGATTAGACCTGGAGACGAATGGAAGACAGCGTTCAAGACGAGAGAGGGGTTATACGAATGGTTGGTTATGCCATTTGGTTTATCAAATGCACCTAGTACATTCATGCGGGTGATGAATCAAATCTTTAGACCATTCATTGGGAAGTTCGTGGTAGTTTATTTCGATGATATTCTGATATATAGCAGGAGTATGGAGGAGCATGTTCTACATTTGAGGGAAGTGTTGATTATTCTTCGCGAGGAACAATTTTATGCTGCTACGAAGAAATGTGTGTTCATGGCAAGAAGTGTTTTATTTCTGGGGTATATTGTTTCGGAAGCAGGAATTCAAGTTGACCAGAATAAAGTGGAAGCAGTCAGGAATTGGCCACAGCCGAGGACGATTACAGAGGTGAGAAGTTTTCATGGGCTAGCATCATTCTACCGAAGATTCATTCCGCACTTCAGTAGCGTGATGGCTCCAGTTACTGATTGCATGAAGGGGAAAGAGTTTGTATGGTCAGTGGAAGCGGGGGTTGCTTTTGAGAAGATCAAGGAATTGTTGACGTCTGCACCAATTCTTGTTTTACCGAATTTTCAGTTATTGTTTGAATTGCATACTGATGCATCGAAGGTCGGTATTGGAGGAGTTCTGAGTCAGAATGGGAAGCCAGTTGCTTATTTCAGTGAAAAGTTATCAGGAGCAAAGATGAGATACAGTACATATGACGTTGAATTCTATGCTGTGGTACAAGCTGTTAAGCACTGGAGGCACTATCTATTTCAGAAAGAATTTGTTCTGTACACTGATCATGAGGCATTGAAGCATTTACAGGGGCAAGACAAGATTTCAGCGAGACATGCATCATGGATTGCTTATTTACAACAGTTTACTTTTGTCGTGAAACATAAGTCAGGGGTGACGAATCGTGTAGCAGATGCATTAAGCAGGAGGAGTCATTTATTAACGACATTGAAGGTTGAGGTGACAGGGTTTGAAATGTTGCCAGAGCTGATTGAAGAAGATCCTTACTTTGTGAAATGTGTAGAGAAAGTCAAGGAAGGAAATACCGATGAATTTGTGATGGTTGATGGATTCTTGTTCAAGGGGAATCAATTATGTATTCCAGATTGTAGTTTGAGATTGAAAATTATCAAGGAGTTACACGAGGAAGGGCATGTGGGCCGTGATCGTACTTTGCAATTGAATTCACAGTCTTACTTTTGGCCGTCGATGAGGAAAGAAGTGGGAAGGTTTGTGGAGCGATGTCATATTTTCCAAGTTTCGAAAGGAACCGCGACCAATGCTGGGTTGTATATGCCGTTGCCTGTACCGGCTAAACCATGGGTTGATGTGAGTATGGACTTTGTATTGGGATTGCCGAGAATGAAGCGTGGTAATGATTCTATATATGTAGTGGTTGATAGATTTTCTAAAATGGCACATTTTATTGCTTGCAAGAAGACGGCGGATGCTGTTCGTGTTGCTCAGTTATTTTTCAAGGAGATCTATCGACTTCATGGATTGCCAGAGTCTATTGTGTCGGATAGAGATACTCGTTTTCTGAGTTACTTTTGGTTAAGTTTGTGGAAGATGGTGGGAACGAAGTTGAATTTTAGCAGTGCTTATCATCCACAGACAGATGGACAGACAGAAGTAGTTAACAGATCGTTGGGAAATTTGTTACGATGTTTGGTGAAAGATAAACTGAAGAGTTGGGACATGAAGTTATGCCAAGCAGAGTTTGCTCATAATCATGCGGTTAATAGAAGCACAGGTTATAGCCCATTTCAGATTGTATATTCAAATTTGCCTAAGGGACCGTTGGATATGGCGGTAGTACCACAACCAAAGGGGACGATTAAACGGGCTGTAGATTTTGTTGATGGATTGACTGAATGTCATAAAATCGTTCAGGAGCGATTGGAAAAGGCAAATGAGAAGTATAAACGATCTGCAGATTTGAAGCGACGAAGTGTTGAATTTAACGAAGGTGATTTGGTTTATGCAGTGTTGAAAAAAGATCGTTTTCCGGTTGGAACGTATAATAAATTAAAGGCGCGGAAAATTGGTCCAATTGAAATTTTGAAGAAAATCAATGAGAATGCTTATCAATTGAATTTGCCAGACGATGTTCATACTTTTGATGTTTTCAATGTCAAACATTTAATTCCGTATCGAGGAAATGAAATTGTTGTGGAAGAAGATGTTGAGAATTCGAGGTCGAATTTCTGTCAACCCGGAGAGGATGATGCAGTGCAATCTGAAAACTCTGAAAAATCTCAAGTTATAGGTCGTTCACGACCTAATGAAGGTCGGCCATGACCTAACAGCACACGAGGGAAGAAGCAACGACCTAACAGGTCGTGTGGAAGAGAGCAGAGACCTAACAGGAGCCTAAGTCGTTCGGGTTCTTTAGGACGTATGGAGGAAGACTTGGTTTTAGGTCGGTCACGACCTATTGAAGGAAGTTTAGATCGCCTACGACCTAAGAGAAACATTTTAGGTTGCCTATGACCTAGTGGGTATGCTGAAGGAGGAAGTTCACGACCTAAGAAAAGTCGCGAGGAACGACCTAACGAGATAACGCAAAAGGAAGAAAATATAGGTCGCGAACGACCTAACTCATAGGTCGCGTGAAGAATGCCTGGTTGAAGTAAGGTCGTTAACGACCTTATACCGCCTGCTAATTGGAAGAGCCGTATTTCTTAGGTCGTTCTGTTGTTAGGTCGCAATTATAATATGTTTCTAGGTCGTTCTCTTGCATGTGATAGGTCGCAATTACTATAAATCGCGTACCAGTGTGTGTTGTACCTTGTATTTTAGGTCGTTAACGACCTATGGTAAGTCGGCCGCTGTTTAGGTCGTGTGATGTGTTGTATGTAAGGTCGAATGTGACCTAAGTGTTGTCCAATGTTGAGTTGTGTGTGTGTTGTAAACTCTATAAATAGCAGGGTTGAGTCATTTGTAAGGAGGTTGATATTTGAATAAAATTCTCTTTTGTTAGCTTTGTGCTTTCATACAAATTGGTAGTTGAGTGTGATCTCCTATCTCCTCTTTCGGTTAATCGAGTGCGCTCGATTCAACGATCGTAGAAGCCGATTCACGGTATCTAGTGCGCTAGATCAACGTGCGAAGAATCGTAGATCTTCATTCTCGGCATCGTGTGCGATCAACGAGACGAAGATAACTAGAATCCGGTATCTTTGGATCAACGGATTTGGGCCTTGCAGTATTCTCAACTCACCGATTGCTACATTCCATCAATTGAAGTTTGTTTCGATTTATCCGCTGCGTCATATAGACATCTTGAATTCAAGTTAAAATTAACTTTTACATGTTTAAAATCAATTTAATTATTCCATTTTAAATTGTTAAAAATTCTGGGTCGTCACATTGTCATACTCTCTGCCAACTCCGAAAACCACTTTAACAACTGTGTACGCGGTGGAGATTCCAGAGGATGGTGGTGACATTCTATTGAGGTATATACATGGACCCGATTCCCGTGAGTTGGCATAAGGTGGCTAAAACAGGAGCGATTCTGGGCTAGTGAGGTAGCTCCTCTTATTGGACACACTTCTTCAATACCATTCTATTACTTTGTGATTAATTGGGTGCACCTTTGATTTTGTAAGTGTGGATCAAGGTGGACGGTAGTGGCTGCTACGCATTACCACAAGTTCAGATAAGTAATTGGTATATCTACCCTGGCATTGCCTCGTTGTGCCGTGTCAGCTACCCTAGCGCGCTTTGTACGATTTTTGTTTTGTGTCGTACCTATGGAGTATTTGTGGTAGCCTCCCGATCTGGAGGTACGACGGTACTGTATAGACTATTGGCACTATAAATGTGTTAAGGAGGATATTGGGTAACTCCTTAACTCTATTTTTAAATATATTATACTTTACTGTGGACATTATTATAATATAGCGTATACTACTACATAGCAGATAGTTTAACGGATCCTTAGGAGATGTAAATCCCAAACATCTTTTAAGTTACTACACTCACGTTAGACACTGGATAGGAGATGTCAAACCCGTAAACATCTCCGACATCGTTCCACTCATATTTTATCGTTGATTTAAATTACATAAGATCTTTTAGTTCTGACTCGAGTGTTTTGTCTTTTCAATTCGCTCGGGTCAGCCTGAGCATTTAAGGATTTGAAGACCCTATTGCTGGAGGACGAAGACGAAGATTGTATTATTATTATTATTATTATTTATATTTCACTGCATCATATTTCCGCTGCATTATTTATTATTCTCTGGTATGTGTAACTCTGATCTGTATTGTATAAGTATAATCAAATGATTTTGTCAAATAGCTTCATGAACTGTTATTTGATTGTTATATTTTGTCATTTCACTACGAGATTTTGTTTGTCTTTTTTTCTCTCTTTCTTTGCTTTTTCTTATTCACCTCAATAAAAATCCGTCATTCTGTATGGTTTGAGTCGGAATGTGTGTCTACTTAAGCGTACAAAAAGGCGAGATGTTACAGTTTTCCTTCATTTCTTCACTCCTTCTTCTCCTCTCAAATATTCTCTTATATTTCAAATGCTTTAACAAAACTCTGCCGAAATCCTAAGTGAATCAAACTCGATCATTTCTAGTTTGATTCTCTGCCACTCTCTCTTAAAGATCTCGGTGCTATTCAGAGTTATAGGATCATTTGTAATCAAAGAAGTCTATGGAGTCTCTCTCTATCAAAGTGTGATTGGAAACGGTGTGACTGTGTCTCGTAAATCAATTAGGGGTGATTGTAGCCCATAAATCAAGTAGGTGATCTTGTACCCTGGTTAAATCAAGAGAGTTTTCCCTAGATTCGGAGACAAGAGGGTGTGTCTCGTGGCCTTGAGTTGTAATATCGACATTATATTTGAAAAGAAATCTGCACAAGAAATTATGTGGGACTGGATGTAGGGTAACTCCGAACTAGTATAAAATTCAGGTATGTTCTTTTCTTTACTGTTTTTATTTACTATTTGCATATGCATCTGATTCTGAGTTTATGAATTGCATCGGTTTGGATTTAATTTGAAAATATTTCAAAACGATTCATAAAAATAATTAAACACTATTTACCCTCCCCCTCTAGTATTAATTCTGCCTTAAGATCTGTAATCCGTATTTCCTACAATGTGCTCAAGAGGTATTGATGGTAATCCGAAGTAGATTAACGCCTTAATATATGTAACTGCCTCCAAAATAAGGAAGGAAATGAAATTTTTAATGGAAATTTAGCTATGCTAAGTCGGTTCATCTCAAAAGCTACAAATAAATGCATGTTGGTCTTTGATGCCCTCAAAAATGAGAAAAGGAAGATTGTTTGGAGGGAGGAGTGTCAGAAAGCTTTCAGGCCTTACTTGACAGTATGGAAAACCACCAATTTTATTAGAGCCTTTGGATGGGGAGAATTTTTTTAAGCGGCGTCTATTTATGTGCGGATGCTTGCCCTGGTACGTGAAGAATCTAAAATCCAAAGACATGTTTATTACTTTAGCAAGTAGTGCCTTGGAGAAGAGAGGAACTACCTAAAGTTGGAGAAGCTAGCTTACTACTTGTTGATTGCATCAAGGAAGTTATCACCCTACTTCCAAGATCATCCAATTAAAGTATCGACCAATCAACCTTTGAGACAGGTGTTACGCTAACCCTATACTTCGGGTAGGCTGCTAAATTGGAACATCAAATCGAGTCGATATGATCTAACCTGCCATCTAAAGAGGATGATATGAGGACTTGCATTGGTCGATTTCATCGCCAAATTTACCGCGTAGGAAGAAGAAATAAATGGAGATTCAGAATGACTTGTCCAATGGGAATTATATATAAACGTAGCATTCAAATAACATTGTTACAGGGTAGGAGTGATTATGGTAACCCTTGAGGAATGAACAATATGTTATGCCTTAAAGCTTGAGTTCCCCACAACGAACAACGAAGATAAGTACAAATCACTTATCATGATACTCATGATAGCAAAGGATTCAGGAGTAAGGACATTACATATATATAACAACTTTCAATTAGTGGTTTGTCAAGTGAAGAAGGAATTTTAAGCCAAGATACTCTAGCCCTATAATTGACGAAGGTTTTGGAATTATTGAATGACATCGAGTATTACACGATAAGGCACATTCCCAAGATGTGGAATATGAAATCTGATTTATTAGCCAAACTACCTAGCTCTGAGCATGCACAACTTGTGGGATTAGTTCCAACAGAGGTTTTTTTGGCTTCGAGTATCGAGTAGATGATTGTCGATTGGATCCTAAAGGCCGAAAAGGAAGAGGAGTCATGAATAACTCCAATCAAGGAATACTTATTGAAGGGAACTCTCCCGAATTAATGAAGGAGACTACTAAAGTACCATAATTTATTATTCAAGAAGGAGTGCATACATGAGAGGATTCTTTGCTCCCTACTACGGTGATTCTTGCAGATGTACAAGAAGGAGCCTGCAGTGATCGCACCAGGGATAGATTTTTGCAAGGAAGATTTTTCATAATGGATATTTTTGGCCAAAAATCAAGCAGCAAGTGGCTGATTACACCAGGAAGTGCGATAAGTGCCAAAGATTTGCAAAGATTCTTAGAGACACATCCATAGAAATCACATAAATGGTCCATGGCTATTTGTAATTTGGGGAATTGACATAAATGGTGTGCTTCTCTTGTCGATAAGCGGAGTGAAGTATGCCATTATTTAATTTGATTATTTTACGAAGTAGGCCAAATAGAACCACTTGCCACGATTACCATGAAAAAATAAACAATTTCGTAGTAAAGGGCATTATCTATCGATTTGGAACTCTACAAACAATCGTCTGGGATAACGGGACACAATTCGATAGTGCTGAATTCAAGGATTTTTTTTCAACAAGTAACAGATAAAAAAGAGATTTGTAGCTGTAGCAAACCCATAAGTAAATAGATAGGCGAAAGCGGTGAATAAAATCATCAAATCCATCTTAAAAAACAATTGACAAAGGCAAGGGCAAGTGGATCGACGAGTCACCCTTAGAGTTGTAGGCTTACCGAATAACTTATAATCTGCCACCGACCGTACTCCATTTGCCTTGGCCTATGGATTAGAGGCTATGACTTCAATTGAATTGGAGGTTCATTCTTAATGGAATATAAACTACGATCCTAAGGAACTCTTGCTCGAGTCCCTTGATATAATCGACAAGAAGCATGAAGCGACTGACCTAAGGTTTGCTGCTTACCAGAAAAGTGTAGCATGGAAATCCAATGAAAAGGTCAGAAATTAGAGCTTCGAGATTGGCGATCTTATTTTTAAGTGAATCTTTCCTAATCCAGCAGCTCGTGGTCCAAACTGGGAAGGTCTGTATGCCTTTGAATACAAGCTTGGAGATGGAACATTTAAGCTACCAACTGTTGATAGAATCTCACTTCCAATGGAGCGGAATAGCGAACATCTACGATATTATTTTGCTTAATTGTATCTTTCTAAATACCAAACTAGGATTTGATGTAATAAGTTAAAGTTTTCCATACTTATGTTTATAAAAGTAATTTGCTTTAGGGATCGTGGAACTGCATTCTCGGTAGCCTGACTTTGTGCGGTGGACAATACCGACATTGAATATTTACTGTTTGAAAATGCAGATATCGAGATACCCAAAGATAGGTACCGATATATACCTTCGATCCATCATTGGATCACAAGAATATATTCATTTTTATGTACCCAGAGATAGATACCAAAGAACTCCTTTGATCCATGTTTGGATTGTAGGAGTATACTCATGCTAGGGTCAATCGTTATGATCTGCCTTATAATTATAACCTAAGACCATATCTTGGAAATTGGCGAGGTCTAGGTGCGATTCCCAGAGATAGGCATCTTATTCGTCATGTCCCAGAGATAGGACCTAGGAGGAGACTGAATCTTTTTTTCAAAATATGATCGCACCTATAGATAGGTGAGATCGAACATAGATGTCTAGAGATGGACATTCAGAATGCTACTCATGAATGATAATTATGATTAATACCTAGAAATAGGCAAGATTGAGCATAGATGTCCAAAACATCACTTCCTAGAGATAGGAAGCGATGGGAAAGATCCAACTTCGTCTTTAGTCAAATGGAACCTAGCTAAAGATAAATTAAGAAGTGTTATGGCATTAGATGAGTGATCATGATTATGTTCGAGAGATGTTTTGGTAGCAATGAATGAAATGAAATAGTGACATACAACCGAGCAATAACAAGAAATTGTTTACACATTCGTAATTATAGTGGATAATAACATCGTTCTAGTTTAAATGCAATCACAATTAACATAAGTAAACTAAGAACATAGGCAAGGAAGATGGAAATCTTATAGAAAAACTATTTATTAAGAACCAGTGAACTTTACAACTAGAGGCAGGGGCCGTACCACACAACAACAGCGTATGTGCACAAACGATAGCTAAACAAATGATAACATAAAAGACAACAACTAAGTGTTCCTATTCTTATCCTTTTTCTCCTCAATAGAAATTATAACATTCCTTTTGTCTGACCTTCCAGCTTTTTTTCACTCGGATAAATAGCCCTTAGGGTCAGTATTCCAATCATAATCACTTCCAAGAGAATTAGGGACATCAGCTTGAATTCTTCGGGTTATGGGAGTCGAAGTGGGAATGATAATTATTGGTATAGGCAATAAAATTGAAAGAGGAGGAGGAACATCATCGATCTTTTCTTTCTTAATCTCTCCAACCTTCTTAGATTGCAAACTTTTCACCTCCTGCACTGAGGGCCCCAGATGCATGCTCAGTGACCCCTGTGATGATTATATCTTAGTCTCATGTGTCATGTTAAGATCATCCGTAGCCTCTTCATCCAAAGCATGTACCATCTCAACGTCAAGATCGGGAGTAGGAGTTGCTAAGAGGTTGGAAATTGAGTAGAGATAGACATGATCACTGGCTGTGTCATTGTAGCTTGGGTGCCCAAAGATAAGTTCTCTTCTAGCAAAAGGGCGAGAAAGGGTAGAATTGAAACTTCAAATATTGAATAATGGAGATTAGTGACATCAAATTGTGTCATTTGAGCTTTCTCAAACACAAGGGAAGTTAATGAAATACCACCAGAAAAGGCGGAGGTTGTATATGAAAGAGTCCGTATAGAATTTACCTCCATAATACGATACGAGAGGGGCAGCTCATAAAGAGATCCTAATTTTGTATATCCACGCTCCTCAAGATTGTAGTGTACGTTGGTCGAGGATGTCGAAGCAGCTAAAATACACAAAGTCGTTGTAGCGGCATAAGTTTTAGTTGCACTAGAGGAAGGAATAATAAGTTCGTTAGAGAGGGGGCCTAATATGGAAGAGGTGACATCAATAGAAGTAGCCACCATTTGCATCGAATTCTCTGCTGAGAGTCCCTTGGAGATGGAAGTGGAAATCTTACCCAAACCTTTATAGCAATGTATGGGAAAGATCACGAAAGATGCACCAGCTCGAGCAATAGTCTCAGACTTTAACAAAACTTTACAAATCATGAGCGCTTCCAAAACATCTTCTTCTAGGAGGTTGTACTTTCGTGCCTCCTCATCAACCTCAGCACCGTCAGAGTGCACCCATTCCTTCTTAATTATCTCTTACCGAGCCATGGCTGAAGCCATAGGATATCCCTTGTTGAGCCACCTTAAGTACTCGGATTTAACGACATTCGTAAAGAAGCGAACTAGGGTAGACTCTATGTAACACTCCACATTTTATTGACAGTTAAATTAAAATAAATTTAATTGATAATATGGTAACAGTGAAAAATGAATTTTTTCTAATGTTGGAATTTGATCACGAAACTTATACCATTGTATTCGTGGTAATTTTTTGATCAACTTCCATATACAATGTTTTATGAATGGACTTCAAACGAAGAAGTTATAGCTGTTTGAAGTTTTAGTGTTAGAAACAATTACATAGGCAAAAATGGAAATTTTATCAATTGTAAACATTTGCAATGAATTTATAGGATATTTATAAAAGTATTAACGAATTTATTATGTTTGTAATGAATGTAAATTATTAAGTGAATTAGATGTAAGAGGAAAAAAATAAGGAGGATAATTAACATTGCAAATAGAATCAGCTAAAAAGTGCAATTAATTAATATTAGAGATTAATATATAACATGTGTGTGTGTGTATCAGATCCCTCAATTTAAAGAGGTTTACATATAAATGTAACAACTAAATGTTCAAATTCGTATCTGGATAATAATATATATATATATATATATATATGCATATTAAATATATATGTTAATTGAATGGTGGAATTAATTGACATGCCAATTGATGAAATGTTACATGTGTAAAATATTAATTAAGAAAATTAACTAATAGAGGTGAGATGTTAATCTATTGATGGGGATATTAATTAGGATTGTAACGTAATCAGTAGAAAATGTCAATTAATAAGGAAATGAAACAATAGTTGACCTAGATTTAAATGTGTACATATAGACAATATATTGTTGCACATAAAAATTAATCGAATGATCAATTAAGAAGAGGATTAATTAGATAATTGGGGGGTGCATCTATATAAGAGTAAACATAATGTTATTCATTTCATCAGCCATCACTTTCTTCATCCCTCCCTTACAGTAAACAATGGCTTCTTTCTTCATTCTTTTCTCCTATTTCTCACAAATCTTCACCAAATGAATCTAAATAAAATATATGTGAAAAAATAGGGAAATTGCAAAAACTAAAAGGCGAGAAGTTGTAGAACAGCGTAGTAATTTTAGAAGGTAGAGATTTATAGCTAAGGATGATAGGTGAGCGGATTTAATTATATTTTTTTTACGTTTATGATATATTATCGTTAGATTCCTATTAAATAATTTTATTCCGAATTTATTTTAGTAATTAATTCTGTTCATTAGTTACGTTGAGACTATAAATTGTATAAGAGAGCTTATATTGAATTAATATTAGGCTTTACAGTTAGAGAAAGGCATAATCCTAAAAGTAAGAAATTTACAGTTATTTACATCTATTTTAAAGTGAAACTTAGCCTGTAAATGTTAGCTTCTTTCTTATTCCTTTTTACGCGAATAATTTAGTTAAAGAGAAGAATTGATAAATACATACTAAAATAGAAGAATATTAGATTTACAGAAATTAGATGTAAAATAAGAAAAGCTGAAATAAAAAGAGAAAAATAGAAATTTACAGTAAATTATGCCAAACGGGGAAAAATAAAAGAAAGAGGAAAACCTAATAACTTGATTTGGAAGTAAATGATATATTAATTGGTTAGTTTAGAGAAGAGAATACATTTCTATAGTTTAATGTTTAAAAGATAACAATAAATGTAATTGCAGGAATAAAAAGAAAGAAAAAGAGAATTAGTGTTAAATAGAGAAATTATTGTATTTTACACTATCCAACATGTAAAAGAATAATAAAAGAAATATCTTACAGTTACGGATTATTGTTTATAGCATTATTTAGTATTAAAACGTGGAAATGGATTTTTAGCACAGCTTTTTATAACCAACCGAATAGAATAGAACTACTTCCTAGAATATAAGAAAATGAAGTGAAGAATTAAAGGAATTAAAGAAGGAATCATGTTAATTATTAGATAAGAATAGAAGCTGCAGACAGAAATGTAACTAGATCTGCATTTACTACGCAGATAATAGAATAAAAGTAAAGCAGTTATTATGATAAGTAAATTTGTGACAGTTGGACGTAGTTCTATGTCATGATTGTCATAAAATATAAGAGAATTAAAGAAAATTCAATATCATAATAAAAGAAGACAAAAAAAATAGAAAAGAGACGCTTGTAATTATATCTATAATACACAGATTATAAAAGAATACAATAGTGACAATTGCAAGTAAAATTATAACATAGCTAATAATTAAGTAGAAAGAACAGAAAAGGCTTATTTTAAGACTTAAATTAAGTTAATAAGCAAATGAAGCAGAAATAAAAGAAGAGGTTTATTTTAATAAACCTAAATCTTGGATTAAGTTAATAAGCGAGATAATAGAAGTGGCCCATACAACCAATATCCCCTTTCAGTCTGGAACTGATGGTCTCACAATAGTTAAGTGAGGAAGGGACAAGATTATGCTAATTATGGTAAATAAGTAGCCAAAAGAATATAAAAAAAGTAAACTAAACGCAAAATAAAAGATTGGTGTTAGGGTCTAATAAAACAGTGAAATATGTTTGGGGCAGCCCAAATGATGAAGAGCCTAAGGAAGCAGTTCATTACAGATTTCAGCACAGAAGAAGCACATCCAGCTTAGTTATTTTAGGCAAGAAGGAAGTACGAGACTTCAACGAGACGTGAGGGCACTCTAGGATGGCTCTCTGGGGTAAGCATAGCGAAGTAGTTCTCCAGAGGTAGGTCGTAGGTGTTCCATCAAAAGAGTATGCCTTGACTGCTTTTTGCATGGCAAGACCATTGTAGGCAGTCAAAAGAGGTTGATGTTTGGAGTATGATATTCCTATATCCTAGTGCTTGCAAGTAAGTTTTACTGGGCAGGACCCAAAAGGATAGTCGCATGCGGATATCAGGCCAGCATCAAAACCAAGAAGCGAGTTCGGAAAAGGCTAGAGTTAAACCTACAGTTCAATGATTCCTTCACTATCGAGACATTGGATGAGTGGCGTAGCCAATTGAATGTTTAGATTGTTTGCAGTAGGGCACAGCCAGTTAGATCTTTAGAGTTCTTTTGATTAGTTGAGGGTTGGCTGCGTGGGGCCATAGCCACTATAAAAAAAGGGACAGACCAAGTAGAATATCTGTATTGTAGGCCTAACGAGGCAGTCCTTTACAGAAATAGAAAATCCCCGACTGAGTTATATACAAGGCAGACCTTGTTAAGAAGGATTCGGGCAGTAGATAGAACGATTACGTATATTTCTCAAGGTACGCACTAGCTGGTACATTGTGGAGTCCGAGCACTAGCATAGAATAGTGCGAATGCAGTTTTACGTTTTCATAATAGACAATGAAACATTTGTATTGTAGGCCTTACGAAGCGGTCCTTTGTAGATATAGTCACAGAACGCCATAGAAGCAAGACGATGGAGCCCTTTGCAAGGAGGATACAGAAGGTACTATGGGTAGTACATAGGACCAATGTGGTCGTTGGGCTTATAGCCACATATATATAAGTTATTAGGTTTTTATCTACTAGGGAGCAAATGGGCACGATTCACGCACAGAGGCGAGAGTATTATGAACCCAATGAACCAAATATAACAGTAATTGGAAATAAAACGGTATATGTATAATTAAGCTTAGAAGTGTAGAGTTTGTCCATTCACCGGAACTTTAGTTCTGACCCCCTCCTCATAACATCTTATAGGTTAGGTAGATGGCAGAGACTTTCCAGCCTTAAGACACTTGTTCAGAAATTATTATTATATTGGTGAGTATTTACTTACTATTATATTTTAGTCAGTTTCGTTGTGAGATATTTATCTGAGCTTTGATATATTTTTCTTTACCCATTTGTAGGATACCAAAAACCCAACTCAGGATTCAGTGGGCTTGGATTTTAGCATTTTTGCGAAAAATTCAGACCTATTGGAATTCAGGTTATTACATTTGGTATAAGAGCCTAGGTTTAGGATTCCTAGGTAGATAGTGAGTAAACGTATTTTTATTTTTGAATAAAATATAAATATATTATGTACAACAATCCAAATAGTCCCAAATTATAGATTTTGACACATGGTAAATTTTGAGAAGTATATTTATGCATAGTTTGCTAGTTGGGCTTGGAATGATCCAAGGGTATTGAGCCCTAAGTTATACTATTTTATAGTGTATAATAAGCCATGTTTTGAGAGAAGATTGGTGCCCATACGTTATAGGAAGTGGGGAAGTTCCCTAGGGATAGAAGGAAGAGCGGTTTTATTCTGGAAGGAATAAGAGGTTTTAGTAAGAAGAAAATCCACTTTTGGAATTGAAAAGCTGAAAAATATAATTGTTAATATATTTGAGGAAGTAAATATTGGGTTTTTGAAAAAAATAAGTGGTATGAAATTTAAATTGGTTTTTATATGATATAAATTTTGTAAAAGTGAAACTCTTTTTAAAGAATTATAGAGCATGTATAGCTCGCTAGTGTCTTTGTAGGTAAATAAAGATTTTAAAATATAAAAATCTAGAGTGTGTTAAGTATCAAAAACGTAGGTTACAATATTTAATGTTGAAATAGATATTTTCAGTAAAAATAAAGAAAGCATAGACTATGACACTATTGTTATAGTAGGTAACTCCCAAAGTAAATGTTTTTATATAGCATCTGGGATTTATCGATATTTATTTTAATCAAATCCATATATTAGTATTTTTGGGTTGTAGTAACGATGTTTTACGCAATATCTGTTTTGACCCAAATGAGTTTTGGAGATAATTTCTAAAGTAGTTTGTATGTACACTTATTATTTAAATAAGAATACGAAAATATTTTCTAATTACGAAAATATTAAAGCAGTTTTGAAAATGAGTTCTTTTGAAAAATAATGTACGCTAAATTAATAAATTTAGTAGGAAGTATCTTATGTAAGTGAATATAGAGTAAACATACTTTAATCTATTGGAATAAAATAAATAATGAAATAATTTTCTATGAATCATAAATAAAGATGTTTTGTACAATTTATAAGGAATACGTGAAAAATATGTACAAGGTATGGAAAGAACCATATTTTGTATAGCCTATTTTGATAAAACAGAAAATAAATTCCTTATAATTTCACATAAACATGAAATCCTCCTTTAAAAGATTCATAGAAGGCTTTAGCTTTAATGGTTTCTCATAAGAGGAGGTAATTCCAATACATCAAGGTATAAAATCATTAAGTGTAATAAGTTAGAAACTCCTTCAAGGTTTAGTAATTGGAAGAGTAGGAAAGTTAAGAGATTTTTGATAAAAAATTGTTCTTATCTACTCCAGTTTTAGTAAATTTGAAAATCTATGAAAAGAAGATATTTTGAAAACATGTGAGGACACTTTTTTTAGGTCAAGAAAAAAAGGATGTTTTAAGAACTAGCAAGACATGTTTTAAAGAAAAATGGCTTAGTGAAAAAGTAAATAATTTTTGGAAAGATAAAATTTTAAGTAATCAAGTACCTTTGAATTTCATAGGAAACTTTAAAATAACACTTTCAAAGGTGAGAATTTCAAGATCTGATGTTTTAAAAATTTAGAAGCTTTAATTTTTGAAATAAAATGAAAGGTACCAAACCAGACTTTTAAATATGGAGTAGAGAGGAATCATTTCCTAGGTGTAACGGAAAACGTACAAGACTATAGTAGTAATTACTCCTAGTAGTAATAATGAAAGTTCCCATAAGGTGTTTAGGACACTAATGAGAACCTAGAAATGTTGCTTCATGTGTGTAGACTATAGAAGAATAGTGAAGTGATATTAGTAAGATAGTAAGACACACGTGGTTGGAAAAAGTATACCTTAGTTGGGGAAAAATGAAAGTTAAAGAGAGAATTTCTCCAAGCTTAGTTGCCTTTTTAGATAGAGACTGCACAGGATGAAGTCTTACCCATTGCAGTAAATGGGACTTAGTTATTCCTTTTTGAGCATGGAATAGAAGAGATGAATATGTCTTATTCATCATGAGTAATACAATAGAAGTTGGTAATAAGTAATAGGCGGCAGGAGAAGCATATAAGTTACATGGATTCCTAGAGTATGACCTTTCTATGTCAAAGTGGACATTGTCCTAGACCTTCTAGCCCTTGATGATAGCCGTGTTTAGTTACTATATTAAAAGAATATTAAAAGTAGACAAAAGGTAACTAAAAGAAAATAGTAAGATCTAAAGAAAGCAACATAAACATCAATAGAAATAAATGAGAATTGCAAAAGAAAAATACATCTTTTCCAAAAATTAAGCTTGGGAAAAAGATTGTAAAGAAAAATCTTTCTTACGTAAACCATGCGTAGGAAATAAAATAGAGATTTTAGAGGATAGCGGCATAAGTTCCAAGTACATAAGGAGAGGTATGCAAGAGCATAACGGAGAAATGTGAAGTTTTTCTGTTTTCTACCTTTTTCCTGACATAAGAAATCGAGTTCGGAATATTATATTTTTCTAAAATTCAAATATTTAAAACTTGTGTGGTAGGATTTGGATGGAAAATTCATTGAACTACACCCCTATTCAGTAGGAGTGTGGGAAAAATTGGATAAAAAATGTTTTGAGTTTTCAAAAGATTGCATTCATATAGAAATTGCAAGTATATTTAGGATGTATAGATTGTATTTTAAAATAAATTTTTAAAGATGAAAAACATTCATATAGGAAGTACCGCTTAGAAATTCATGCACGAGCATATATTTTGTATGGAATAACACTTCCGCACAAGAATACGGATGGTCGTAAAATTGGATGCACACAAAATGGTTGTGATTAATACGAGAAATTACATAATTTTACCCTTGTCGAATTTCGGGGACGAAATTTCCTAAAGGATGGGAGAATGTAACACCCCACATTTTATTGACAGTTAGATTAAAATAAATTCAATTGATAACTATGAAAACAGTGGAAAATGATTCTTTCTCTATCGAGACATTATATGAGGGACGCGGCCAATTGGATGTTTAGATTGTTTGCAATAGGGCATAGCCACTTAGCTCTTTAGAGGTCTTTCAATTGGTTGAGGGGTGGCTGCGTGGGGCCACAATAAGAAAATGGACAGACCAAGTAAAGTATCTGTATTGTAGGCCTAACGAAGTAGTCCTTTACAGAAATAGAAAATCCTCGATTAAGTTCCATACATGGCAGCCCTTGTTAAGCAGGATTTAGGGAGTTGATAGAACGATTACGTATAGTCCTCAAGGTACGCAATATGTGGTACATTGTGGATGTCCGAGCATTAGTATAGACTAGAGCAGATGTAGTTTTATGTTTTCATAGTAGACGATGGAACATATGTATTGTAGGTCTCACGAAGCAGTCCTTTATAGATATAGTTATAGAACGCTATAAGAGAAAGACGATGGAGTCCTTCGCGAGGTGGATACAGAAGGTACTGTGGGTAGTGCCTAGGACCGATGTGGTCATTGGGCTTGTAGCTACATATATATTAGTTATTAGGTTTTGATCTACTAGGGAGTAGGTGGGCACAATTCATGCACATAGGCGAGAGTATTAGGAACCCAATGAACCTAATGTAACAGTAATTGGAAATAAAATTGTATATGTAGGATTAAGCTTAGAAGTATAAAAATTTTCCACCCACCAGAACTTTAGTTCTGACTCACTCCTTATAACATCCTATAGGTTGGGTAGATGGCAGAGACTTTCCAGTTTTGAGACACTTGTTTAGAAACGTTATTATATTGGTGAGTATTTACTTACTATTATATTTTAGTCAGTTCGGCTGTGAGATATTTATCTGAGCTGTGCTACATTTGTCTTTGCCTATTTGCAGGATACCAGAAACCCAACTCAGGCTTCAGTAGGCTTGGTTTTAGCATTTTTGCGAAAAATCCGGACCCACAGGAATTCGGATTGTTACGCTCTATTTGGGACTTGACTCGGTCGTTTGTCGTTTTTGCTTAGAGCTCGGCTTCCTTTTGCACTTGATGGGTATCAACAGTTGATCATAATACTCTTGGACTTGGGTGACGGCATCATCCTTTTCTTTCCTTTCAACTCCTAATAGGCCTTCGAACATTGAATTTCCGAAGCTTGCTTATCAACAATTTTTCGAAGTCTTTTGTTCTCCCATGAAAGAGAATGGCTCTTATAATATGCATCTTCAACCTTGTTCTACTGCATTTTATATTTCTCTTTGAATAACTCTGTCATTTCTTCCAATTTCTTTTCCGCAACTGCCAACGATTCTTTAAGCTCCTCAACATCTCTATCTAAAGTGCCTATAATGTGCTTGTTATATTTTTCGATCAGCCCCTTCCCTTAGAAAGCAGCCATTTTTTCCATGTTCATTTTTGAAAGAGCCTATGGAATCCTTCTTCATGTGTAATATTGATCATAAACGTCACTCATATTATTTGTGACTTCTGGCCCTACGTGGTGACAAATGTCTTTCAAATTATAAGCAAATTTAACTTCGTCAAAACAAATCTTTGGAAAGGCTTTTTACATCGTAGCAAGTGTAATGACCCGATTTTTCGATGCTTGAAAATCGACATCAATACGTCCACTGTATCAAATGTCGATCAATCGAATGTCGGACAACCGAACCATTAGAGTTAAAGAAGAAGGAGGTAGAAGAAGAAATAGAAACAATATCAGAATCTTACCAATGCAGTGGAATAAAATATGATAGATGATAACAGATTTGAATACAAATGAAATTATTTCTGTTTTATACATACATTATCAGAATACAGTATTAGAGTTCAATACAAATCAACAACACAATTCAGGACGGATATAATATCTCGTTCCTTCCAAAACTGAATACACAGCTGAGTATACATCAAATACGTTGGATACGTATCGCCATCCAGCTTGTATCTTGAGCTCCACAGCAGTCCATCCAGAATCTGTACTCTATAATACTCGGTCTGACCCGAGCATTATAGTTAAATAACACCCGAGTCAGTCTAGAAAACCAGCGTAAGAAAATACACTCAATTGGATTACTAAATTTTTCAAAATCACTTGAAAACAAAGGTATCTCGTAAGACCACGCCACAAATAAACATGCCGGGTTTTTATCTTACGATAACCAAAACATTTCTTATAAAATCCTCTGATATTATAGTAGTGTTTATATACAAATACTTATTCAAATAGCCGAAATTGCTACATTATTAAATTCCAGCATACTAGCCACAAAGTGGGTTCGACAAAAAAAATCGCAAAGGCACGTAGGGAGAATGAATTTCCATCAATGGCAGGGCTACTGGGGTACCGCACGTCATAGTACGTGGTCTAGATCACCATACCGGGGATCCCTCCTGATCCCCTACTATACAAGACTGGAGCTACCTCTTACTGGATAGTCCGAATAAGATCACCCCACGGTTGGGATCAGCAACCGTCCACTAAGCCGAATAAAAAGAAACATCTAGATAGGGATGACCTTACCCTAATTGGTTGCTAGCCACTTAGCCTTGCTACACATCCCCTGTTTTAGCCATTCCCGGTTGATGAGGCTCGAGGTTATGCGTTACTGTTCTGTACCCCTTGAGTCGACACTATTCTCCATCAATCAACTCTAGATGAACGGAAATACGAACCATTTGGGTTAAAGAAGAAGAAGAAAATAGAAAACAACATCAGAATCTTCCCATCGCAGCGGAATAAAATATAATAGATACTCAATGATCTTTACACACAAGAAAACTATATCTGTTTATACATACAGCATCAGAGTACCTTAACAACATCAATAACATACAACTGGACAGTGATATAAACTTGTCCTCAAACTGCATGCATAGCGGATTAATAATCAAGTACGGAAGTACGTATTGCTATCCAGCTCGTCCATTGAGCTCCAAAGCATCATATCTTGTATCCTATAATACTCGGTTTGACTCGAGCATTACAGTTAAATAACGCCCGAGTCAGTATGGAATACCAGTGTGAGAAATCACACTCAAATTGATTATTAAAGTTTCAAAACCCTTTGAAAACAAAAGCATCTCGTAAGACCACGCTACAAATAAATATGTCGGGTTTTTACCTTACGATAGCTAAAACCATTTTTTATTAAAACTCTCTGATATTATAATAGTGTCTATAGCAAGTAAAATAGAATCTAGCTGAAATGCTTGCATCTCACGTTTTAGCAATAGTTGGGCACAATCAAAATCGTACGGGCGCGTAGGGAAAATGGATTTCCAACTAATGACTAGGCACTGGGGTACCGCCTGTCACGGTGCCTGTTCTAGATCAGCATACCGAGGATCACTCCCGACCCCCTGCAACACAAGACCGGGACTACCCCTTACTGGATAATCCCGAGTAAGACCACCCCACGGTTGGGATCAGCAACCGCACCACTAAGCCGAAATAAAAGGGACATCTAGACAGGGATGACCTCACCCTGAAATGGGTGCTACACACCTAGCCTTGCTGCATAACCCCTGATTTTCAGTCATTCCCCGTTGATGAGGCTTGAGGCTAAGCGTTACCTTTTTAAAACGTTTCACTTAGAATGCTCATCGTCCTCTTGACGATGTTCTGAAAGCATTCATCCATACAAGTATGTCCCGGGTTCGTACGGAACCGAAGGCACTACTCCTACTACATCCATTTTAGAAATATCCTCAGAATCAGTAGCGACTAGCCCTTGCACTTCACTGCTCCATCTTCGACTCCGAACTGGTTTTCCCTTGGAAACGTACAAACCGGATCGAAGTGTTTTTTGAGAAATTAATCCCGGTCTCTTCGAAACGATCAGCGCATTGTCCAATATTGATAGTCGGTTATTTAACTATCAATTAACATTCACAAACAACCATCAAACAATAAATAGTTTCCCAACTTATTTATTTATCTCAAAATATCTTCGCAAGATATATTTCCACTTTTCAATCCCTTTGAAAACAGTTTCAAACCATACTTTCCTCATAAAATAAATTTCCAAATATTTATTTCCACTGAAAACACCAAGTTCAAAGCTTTAGATTTTAAATATAATTTAAAAATCTTTATTATAAAATATCCTTTAAACCATTCAAAATAAAATTACTTTAATACTTATTCAAAATATATACTTTAAGAATATTTAAAATGAAACTACTTCAATACTTTATTAAAAATATATACTATAGGAATATTTGAAAATGAGGTTACTTTATAAATATAAAGCTAGGTTTACTCTTTTTAAATCAAAATATCAAGTCACCCTAAATAATTACTACGATAATAGATTTGAAAAATACTTACTTTAGAATTTAAATATTTAGAAATAACAAATTTTCTAAAACATGCTTTTTTAAAACAACTTAAAACTTTTAATTTATACCTTTAAATTTGTTTGAATACGTACTTGGCTACTCAGGGAAATAAGCTTTCCTTCCACGTCCTTTACAAATAAATCACAATTTATTTTTAAACAAATTTACCCATTCCTTTAATAAATTCTCACAGTGAATTTATTCTTCCCAAATATCCAATGATATATTTTACCTTACTTTTATAAACCCAGTCCAAACATTTCATAGTCACAACCTTCTTTTAAAATCCCAATTCCAACACTTAAATCAATTCTCAAATGGATTCCAATTTACCTAATTTGAAATAAGTTCCTTTACTTACTCAATTTATTCAAAATCCATTAACCTCATATTTCATTTCTAAATTATAATTAAAAATCCTTTTTAACTAAAAATACCAATTCCAGATTTCCCAAATTCCTTCTCTATTCGTTTGAATAAATTTAAAGCTTAAATCTTTAAAATAAATTCTTTTGCTCTTTAAAATGCTCCACTTAAGTTTTAAAAATTCCTTATTTCCCTGTTTATTTAAATCTTCTTTCCCTACTCGGAATTTATTTATTAACATTTAAAATTCACTTTTATTCTTTTCCAATTCATTCTTAAATTAGTTCAAATTCTCTATAATTATTTTTACTTACGAATTCTCTTCTTTATTTTCTTTCCAAAAATCCGATTCTATATATATTGATAACTTAGTACAGAAATATATTAAATCAACCCATGGCATCCAACATTTACAATTATCAATATAATTCAACCCAGAATAGAAAATAATCATAACGTGGGATTATTAGAATAATCTAGATAATTTTGAGGAATCCAGTTGGATCCCTCCAACCTGTTTCCCTGCATCTACAGACGTTAGCACAATATAAAATACCAATTCCACGTCGAGGTTGAATATCACGGTATATGGGATTAATATAATATCATCCGCTATTATGCGGCGCATAGGGTCTCATCCGCTATATAATGCGGGAAATCAATCATTCCAAGATATATTCTATATATATACTACAATATATAATATAGCACATCCAAAACAATTCAAACATTCAATCAATTACTTAAATTTAACTATTTAAATTTAAATAACCCAGATGAGTGAGATTAACTCGTCTTTGATTTTTAATTTGCAATCCAATCCAAACCAGCTTGTTCTTCATTATTTTTGACCTTGTATAGACAATTTATATGATTTATTAATATTTAAATTAATCGAACAAATTTATTACCATTTATTAGTTCAATTAACTAAGAATTTTACTTAAACTAATTCTCCTTTAATAAATTATTTTTTTATGACTAAAATAATTGAATACACCAATTAAACAGTTAACCACCTTAATACGTTATTTTAAAATAAATCAGTAAATTGAAATGTGTATATGCATATTTATTTTCCTTTGAAGCTACATATATATACTTATAAAAATAAATTATAGGTTTTCAAAAATCTTCTTTTATATAAACTTCCAAATATTTTAAAATTCCTATCTCTTTCCAAAATCTCGTTTTTATTTTAGTATATCGAAACATGCATGTGTACTTTTATATACATATATATGTACATTCATATTATTTCCTTTTCATTTTACTATAAAAATATGTAAACTAAAATAGAAGGAAAATACCTACAGGCTAGAACCTCCAGGCTACCTATGAAACCCCCTCCCCCCAAGGCGAACTGCGTCGCACCTCGACCTCGGCTAAGATCCCACCTCACCTTCACACGAGAGCGCATGCCCAGCAGCCTCCTCTCAGTCTTGATCGAGGCCCTCCTAGTCGTCGCCTTCCATGAATCCATGTCCTACCTCCCCGTGCAAAACCCTACACCTTCGCTGCCATCTCGAATTCGCCCAAGTCGCCGTGCTCTTCAAATGAGCCTCACCCATGATCGAATTCGCGGAACGTCAATGAATAATAGGTTGATTTTAAAGAAAATGAGAGGAGAGGTCAATTTCGATTATTACGGTCACCATTTATTTTATTTTTTTAGTTGGTTGTTCGATTTTTGATTTCGAATCGAACTAGGGAAGAAGGGAAACAAGATTGGGGAAAAGAGGGAAGAAAATAACAGCAACTTTTATTTCAGGGTTCTCGGCTGTTAATATAAAAGAAGAAGGAGGCATGTTGAGATAATGGCGTATATAGGAAGGTTGCAGTGATTTGAAGGGGAAAAGTATCGATGTGAAAGGAATATGGCTGGAGGTTGACTAGAATATACATAATTATTTAAATTAAATTCAAATCGTCTCGATAAATGCAACTTACAATTCCAAATTCCTATCGAGGCGTGCCGCTAGGCATTCATAATGTTATACCACTATTCCGAAAGCAATAGAAAAGATTTCGAGTCCTAATTCGATCGTATGGAGAAGATAACTTTTTGGACCTAGTTATTACATTAAATTCCCGATATAAATTTCAGCACGTTTATATATCGTACGTTCACACAACAACTCCGAACACTACGAAAATTGAAAACCGATAATAATACAATATTACGGATCCAATGGAAGTGGTTTCGTTGAAATCCGAGACTGTGCCTCAGAAGGCTATTTTTAAATTCAATTTAAAACGATAAAATTTCAAAACTGAACAAATCAGTGTTAAATTCAATTTTAAAACTTTTGTTATCCTCAACACTATCAATATAAATTTTACAAGCCTTCAAATTATTTTTAACAGGCTTAAAACTCCAGATTCAACATTTTACCCAATTTCCAATAATTAAATCCAATAATTAAATTTCCAAAAAATGGTGATATTTGAAATTTAAGTTACGAATAATCTTTTAAATATTAAAATCAATTAAGTATCCCAATTTCAAATGCCTAAAAATTCCGGATCGTCACATTCATCCCCTCTTAATAGAATTTCGTCCCCGAAATTACTAGTTAGGAAGAATGGTCCAATACCCGTTTACCTTTTTTCCAAAACCAAACAGTTTCTAACAACTTCCCAAAACAATCTTTTTATTAAGAACACCCTACCACTGTTCCTAACTTTCCAAACTTCTCCCATTAGGTTCCCACCATTATCATATACCCAACCATTCAAATTTCAATTTAAAACCAAATTTTAAATTTTTAAAATTTCTCATAAATTTTCTAACTCCCTAAATTTTCGAAAAATTTCGCCATCGTCTCCTTTGCGCGGCTAGCTCGTACAACTACAAAATGCCTCTATGGGCCCTAGATTCCAAAAGAAAACAAAAGGCCAAGTGGCTAGATCAAAACCCAACCAAATTTCATACAGAAATTTAAACACATACCTTTTCGTCGAGCAATTCAAATTTGTCTTCTGAAATCAAAAACAATTTTCCTTTCCCTTTATAATACCTGCATATCCTACTTAGTAATAGTATTCAATCACAACATTCAAAACATTTTATTGACTTCCTTACAAAATGTCAATATCTATTCATTCGAGCCGTATGATGTACATATATTTTTATTAAATCTTCACTCAAATGCTTATTCAATGTATTTTCCCGACACACATATTACTTAAGAATTTCACAATTTCTTCTTAAGTTCAATATAAGTATTTTACGTGCTTCTTATATTCATTTTCACTTCACCACTTAGTTTATATCTATTTTTATTCAAATTGCTTTTCCCATTTCCATATGAATTCAATTTATCTTCAACTCTGAATATTGAATTTTATCTTCCATTTATACTGATTCATATCATTATTTTAAATTAATTTCATTCCCTAGTTTATTTCAATTTCCAATATGAAATCGTTTTGTCGCTAGCTAAAATTTTCCCAAAATTTTCAAAAAAAATTCTAACTCCCAAAATTTTCGGAAAATTTTGGCGGAGTCTCCTTTGTACGGAGGAGCTTTTGCAATTTGACAAGAGATATAAATATATATACATCGACCCACACGGTCGAAAAAACAAAAACAGTTCATACTTCCTATTTTTATTGCGTAGGCATACCTTATTTAGCATTTTTAAGCATGCGGCTTATTATTTTAGCAATTAGCATGACCAAAATCCTGCCAAACGGCCTTCAGATACCTGTACTTACTCAATTCAAACATATATGTACTAAATATATGCAATTTATTAACATTCCACTTACTTTCAATAGCTAACACATAAATTTCACATATAATGCACGTTATATAATTTCCATAAGCACATATAGGGTTCCGACACTTATTACAATTGCTTACAACCAATTCCCAAACCATTCCATTCAATTTAAGTGATTTACAACTTACACGCTTATATCTAATTCATTCTAAGCAAAACAAACTCATATTCATTCCAATTGATTTCAAAATCATCCTACTTCACTTCTAATAACTCATAGAATTTTATCTGATCTCGTTTACATCAAACGATCCATTTTCTTATGCAATTCGACAATATTAAAGTGAATAAATAATTACTTAAGCTTTATAACCATTTAAATTGATTCCAACTCAATTTACACTTGATTCCATCCCATTTTAATTTATTCACAATCTTTTCATTGCATTTTCTTTCATTTCCAAAAACTTTTATTCCAAACCATTTTATTAAACTCGACAACCAATATATTGAATAACCATCTCACAATTTACTTAAGTTATTTATTTTCTTCAAACTATTCCACCCAATAACTTAAGTTTATTTTATTCCACCAACCTCCATTTAAATCTTTGATTTGATTTTCCGTTGATCAAATCCCAACCATTTTACTAATTTATTCGATTAGATTATTCTTTTATCCATTTTTAAATTTTAATTCACATTAACAATTCATTATTGAATTATTAGTAATAAGGTCATTCAATTTATGCTGGAGTTGGATTTTTTTTCATTTCATTTCCAGAATACCAATACTTTTATTCCGGCTTATTTATTTCCTTTTTAAATTTTTATAAGCTACTCACTTATTAATATTCATTCACAAATTCATTTTCAATCAATAAATTTAATTTCCAAACATTATTTTTTTAAGTCAATTCGAACTTATTTTACACAATTTTAAATCAAACATCATCCAATATTCAATTTCATTTCATTTGCATACCATATAAATCAATCAGTTACTTACTAATTTTAATCTCAAAACTTTGTTTTATTTAGTCCAACTTGACTAATTTTTTTTCCATTCAAACTTAAGTTCAACATTCAGTTTCAATTCCCTTTTGCTTACACGTTCAAACTCATTACTAAAAAGGTTCAAATTCAATTTTGAAAACATATATATCTAAACCAAACTATTCTTCTGCATTCTCAAAATCAAACCAAATTTCGCAAACAAACATTAATCCAAAACATCCAAGTAGAAATCCCCCTCTTGGAAACTCAAAAATAAACACTGATGATGTCGCGATCATCATCGGAATTATTCTCCAGCGACCGAAAAGAGTTCAATGCTTTTATCTTTCTAAAATATTTTTAAATTTCAAATCTCTCTAGATTTCAAATCCGATTCAAACTATTTCTCAAATATATATTATTTTCCCCAACTTTTTAAGAATCATTTTCAAATTCAAGGGAATTTAAATTTCCAAATTTTCAAATTCCAAATCCTTTAAATTTATATTCAAACATTACTTTGGAATTTTATCTTATTTTAATTATTAATCACACTATAATTCACATTTATAGTTTACATTTACAATTTTCATTTGTATATGAATTTGTTTCTAGTTTTTTTTTATGATTTCAATTCCTTATTCAGTTATAAATCACATTTACAAATCCCATTTATTTATTAATTTATTCCTTCATCTTTGGTTTTTATTTCAATTTCTTATTCAATTCTCATACAATGATAATAATTTAATATTATCACTTTCTAACAACCAAGCATCCATATATAACTATAACAATTTACGAAAAATCATTTCCTTTATATACAAAAATAATTTTGGGTAAAATTATTTCATTTACCCTATTTAAAACAATATTGTGTCGGTTTATCTTGTTTAAGAGTTTAGAAATCCCTATCGATAACATGGCGTCCCACATATCGACCAGAATCCATAAACACTTAATCGATAAATCAACACAATATAAAAACAATTTTATATTCACTAACAAATACGCGCTCAAATCTATTAATACTCTCAAACTCATTCTAGAGTACCATAGACTCTATTTGAGTAATTCCCACCAGAGCCAAGTTTATCACCAACCTAAGCTCTAATACCAACTGTAACGACCCATAGTTCTGTACCCCTTGAGTCGACACTATTCTACATCAATCAACTCTAGATGTACGGAAATACGAACCATTTGGGTTAAAGAAGAAGAGGTAGAAGAAGAAGAAAATAGAAAACAAAATCAGAATCTGACCATCGCAACGGAATAAAATATAATCGATATTCAATGATCTCTACACACAAGAAAACAATATCTATTTATACATACATCATCAGAGTACCTTACCAACATCAATAACATACAACTGGACAGTCATATAAACTTGTCCTCAAACTGAATACACAGGGGATTAATTATCAAGTATGGCTGTACGTATCGCCATCCAGCTCGTCCATTGAGCTCTAAAGCATCATATTTTGTATCCTATAATACTCGGTCTGTTATCCCGCTTTTTGGCAAAGCCGTGATGCCAAAAGAATCGATCGAAAACAAAGGATAGTTCGTCTCCGGGATTAGTCATACTTAGCTTCACTATGGATATCACTGAATTTTGTCCAAGTCCAGATTGAGCTACAATTGATGGGACATGACAAGAAAGATCATAAGAGTCGGCATCTCAAATCTCAAGACAATCCGAGTTCGTATGCTCAAATTATCACCAAAGAAAAATGAAGGAAATAGCTTTAGGTTCGAATCCATATGATTAGTCCCACGATCGAATCCATAAGCCATGCATTGGTTCGAAGCCACGAGACGTAACCTCGCTTCGAATCCATCGAACAGGGCCTTGGTTCGAATCCATCGGAACAGGGCCTTGCTTCGTATCCATCAGGTTGAAGTCCTTCGAGTCCATGAAGTCACTCCACTTCGCCTCCATCAGAGCATATGAGTTCGAATCCATCAGGTGGCCAAGCTTCGTATCCATTCCAATGGCCTTCCTTCGAATCCATCAAACGACCTCCACCTCGAATACCTCAAGGCGAGATGCTTCGAACCCATGCAGTTGATTCACCTCGAATCCACCATGTTGAGGAAGCTTCGTATCGATCAGCTATGGGATACCTCGAACGATTCGAACGAGCATCTCCTCGAATCCATTCCTTCGAATCCACTAAGTAGGAGCGTCAAAAGCCATGGATTCGACCCCGTAAACTCGAAGAAAAAGCAGGATCAACCCGAGAAGCGCACGCCACGTCACCAATCGCACGCGCAAGCCATCGATTCGAAGGGGATCGATTCGAACGAGACGCATCAACCGAAAATGCAATCTTGAATCGATCATAACTCGAGATCTACAAGTCCAAATGCTATGAAATTTTCTAGGAGCTTGCATACATGTTGAAGAATGTCCACACCAAATTTCACCTCGATTGGAAACTTTTTTGATCGACTCGAACTAGAGTTCGAATGGATCCCAAAGTGGGCCTGGATTTCCTGAGGCCAGGAGTGTGGGCCCCCCTCACATGCCAGAAGCGGTCTGCTCGAATTTTAGGCGAAATATCAGCCTCCTACACCTATAAATAGAGCCCCTGGTCATTCAGAAAAGGGATCGGAGAATTTTAGAGATAAAGCACGCCCGGACGCTGCCAGAATCACTCTATACCATCTTCACTGCTGCTGATTTCGAATTTAAGTCTATTATCTGCTGTACTTCGCTCTAAAAAACTTGTAATCTTCAAGAATTAAGCAATAAAGTGATAAAACTTCATAGTGGACGTAGGCAAATCGCTGAACCACTCTAAATTGTTGTCTTCCGTGCAATTTACTTTTCTGTGGCTTGGAGTTTTTGTTAGATAATCCTCATTTTCAATTTGTTTTCTTCATTTATTATCTCTTCAAAAACTTCTGAAGGGTGTTGCCCAATTTTGGTGCAAACACTTTGGTGCTTTCACTGAGAAAACCCAGGTTTTCTCCTGCTCCTTGGATCTGTCATCGATACCGGATTGCATAAATCTAAGAGAGAGATCCAGACTTCAATTTCAGACTCCTTCCATACTATTCAGATTTACCAAAATCTATGAAAGGATTCTAGACCTCGAGATGGTTAGCATGAGAAACACTTCTACTACCGCCGGCCGAGATAGACAAAATCCTCCGCAACTACCTCCACCCAATCAAGATGATACCGGGCATTCAGATCCATCAGGTCCGGTCACTCGACAAGAGTTCCACATATTACTCCAGGAACTAACCCAAAGTCGACAACAGCTGACTGAACAATTACGTGCCAATGTTGAGTTGACTAATCAACTAAACCGCCAAAGGCGCAGAAGATCCAGAAGGGACCACGCCCCTCATTCCTCCACTGAAAGCTCTGCTCGTCTGATTACAGCGGCAGATCTACTCGTCCCAGGCTAGACGGAAGTCATGCGCATGCTACTGGTCACCCACAAGCATTAACTGTTGGGCAGATAAGGGTTGGCCCTTCTGCCAGTTTTTATACAGGACCCTCCTCCCGAGGGGGCACTGTCCCACAACATACTACGGATAACCAAGCCACGGCCACCGCAGTTGACATAGGAGTTGATACCCGAAATCACTCCAATCAGAACTACCACCAGCAGGAACATGTTCCAGGGCCATATGTCCCAGAAGACATCGAGCCAAGGAGGCGAGATACGGATCGTCGACAGCGCCCGATCCTACCTCGCACTGTGGAACCCGACCACACTTTGGCTCGCCACCCTCCGAATATAGCAACACCTGATCTCTCACCTATGGTACGCCAAATGATTCGCGAAAGTCAAGGCTTAACAAATGACGATTGGGGAATCTCTCGTAGTCATACTCCGTTCACTGATGACATATTGTATGCTGAACCTCCTCGGCGATTCAGGATGCCGACTTTGCCCATGTATGAAGGAAGTTCCGACCTTAATCAACATATTCTGAAATACGAATGGTCGATGACTGCTGCAAGAGCTGATGATGCAGTAAAATGCCATAGTTTTCCCATTTCTTTAGGGGGAATTGCGACGATGTGGTTTACATGATTACCACCACGATCTATCTCTACATTTGACCAATTGGCTACTAAGTTTGTTGAACAGTTTCGTATGCACATTGCCAGGCCTAAGGACGTAAATACTTTATCTAGTGTCACTCAAGCTCCAGGAAAGACACTCAGGCGATATTTGGAAAGATTCAATGCCGCTTGTGCAAAGATCACTAACCTTAATGATAATTCAATCTTGATGGCCTTAACTAAGGGGATTGACCCCGACTCTGAATTTGGAAATTGGCTAGCTGGGAAACCTCCCGCATCGTTGGATCGTTTCTACTCCAAAGCCGCCCAATTCTTGAGGCGTGAGGATGCGAAACAATCTTGGAAGCAGGACGATGCGAGACCCAGCAATGAAGGAATTCAAAGCAATGTGGCAGTTAAACAGTCAGGGGAGAGCTCGGGAAAAGTACAATTGAATATTCAAAACAAACAAACCCAGCCGAGAAACAGCGATAATAGAAATAAAAAGCAAGATCAGAATCGTGGCCCGCGGCGTAGGGCACAAATGTTTGAAAGCTATACACCACTGAACACGTCATTGGAAAACGTGTATCTACAAACTTGTAATGCAATGCAGTATAAGAAGCCGACTCCGAAGCCATCGTCGGAGAGACAGATTCAAACATGAAAGTTCTATAGATTTCACGAAAGTTACGGACATAACACCAATGGTTGCAGACATTTGCAAGATCTTATTGAAAAATTGATCAGGGAAAGGAAGTTAGATCAATTCGAGCGGGCCCCACAGGCTGGTGGTGTGGGCCCGTCGAACCAAAATCGTGCACAAAACCAAGAGAGACATGAGGAGCCTGCTCGTACAGGCGGGAGGTTGGTTATAAATACAGTTAGTGGTGGTCCCCATCCAGGGGACCGAAGCTGGAAGGAAATGGAATCATACGCCAATTCAATCAGGCATGTGGATTTCGAGAGTTGCAGTACGCTTGACGAAGGGACTCCGGCCAAACAACAGAGGATGATGGTAGATGACATCGTATTTAGAAACCGAGATGCTGATAAGGTCGAAGCCCCGACTATAGACCCATTAGTCATATCTTCCCAGGTTGGTCCTACTTGGATGAAGAGGATCCTGGTGGACAGTGGAAGTTCAGTAAATATCTTGTTTAAGAGAGTATATGATCAAATGAAGATGGAAGCCAAAGATTTAAAGCCTTGTCAATCTAGAATCCATGGCTTTGATGGAAGTGCTAACATACCCACTGGAGTGGTGGAGTTGCCAGTGGAATTGGGAGTCAGAGAACGCCGAAGAGTCCGAATGTTATAATTTGTTGTCTTAGATATCCACTCTCCATACAATGCTTTTTTGGGCCGATCGGCCCTTGCCGAATTTAGGGCGGCGATTGCCCCATGGTGTTTAACTTTAAAATTCCCCACTGATCATGGGATTGGGGCCATTCAGGGAGATCAGGCTGTTGGGAGAGCCTGCTATGTTGCCGAACTGCGAGAAGCACAGCGAAAGGAGAAAGGAAAGGGCGTGGAGGAATCTCTCTGCGTCCGTTTCGTCAACGATTGACAATTAGTGCCTGGGCCTCGGCCCGGGCCCCACGACCAATTCCAGAAGGATCTTGACCCCAGAGACACTGAAGATAATGATGAATCTAAAGAAAGTCAAGCTTCCCCAGCCGAGCTGACGATTGATGTTCCAATTGATGATAATGACGATTCAAAAATGTTAAAAATTGGGTCTCAGCTAAACCACAAGCACAACAGGAATTGGTCGAATTTCTCCAAGCAAATCTAGACGTATTCGCTTGGACGCACTCTGATATGTGTGGAATCTCGTCGGACATCGCGAGCCACACCTTAAATATTGTCCCACGGTATATCCCGGTCAAACAAAAAAATGCGGTATGGATCCAGAGAGATCTGCCGCCCTCAAAGAAGAAGTTGATAAGCTAAGAGCGAATGGGTTTATCCGGGATGCTTTGTACCCGGAGTGGGTATCCAACCCTGTACTTGTCCGAAAACCGAATGGGAAATGGAGAACGTGTATCGATTACTCTGACTTAAATAAGGCTTGTCCGAAAGACTGCTTTCCACTTCCCCGAATCGATCAACTTGTGGATTCAACGGCCGGACATGAATCACTATCTTTCATGGATGCTTATTCTGGTTACAATCAGATACCCATGCATGTACCCGACCAAGAACATACGAGCTTCGTGACTGACCTGGGACTATACTGCTACAAGGTCATGCCTTTTGGGTTAAAGAATGCCGGAGCAACTTACCAACGCTTAGTCAACCGAATGTTTGCCGACCAGATCGGAAAGACTATGGAAGTTTATGTAGATGACATGTTGGTAAAATCGCGATACTCCACTGATCACGTCAAAGACTTAGAATCAATGTTCAGTGTCCTCCGGAGATATGGGATGAAGCTTAATCCGCTAAAATGTCATTTCGGAGTCGCATCCGGAAAATTCCTTGGGTTCATCGTCAACGCCCGAGGAATAGAGGCCAACCCCGAAAAGATCTGGGCGATCAGGAATCTTCGAACTCCAAGGACTATAAAACAGGTTCAGAGTCTTAATGAAAAGGTTGCAGCACTGAGCAGGTTCATCTCGAAATCAACTGACAAATGCATACTCTTCTTCGACCTGATCCGAAAAGGGAAATGAAACTTCGAATGGACTATGGAATGTGAGGGCGCATTTCAATCACTAATTCAACATCTTTCCACACCGTCGATTCTTTCAAAACCTGTTGATCATGAACAGTTATACCTCTATCTGGCAGTATCTGAAAACGCCATCACTGCTGCGTTGGTTCGGGAGGAAGACCGAGTGCAGAAACCGGTCTACTATGTTAGTAAGCGATTAACCGGAGCCGAGAGAAATTATCCAAGGTTAGAAAAATTGGCATACTGCCTAGTCATCGCCTCGAGGAAGCTCCGTCCATATTTTCAGGCTCATCCTATCACCATGTACACTGATCAGCCGTTACGACAAGTCCTCACACGACCTGAGACGTCTGGCAAGTTACTAAAATGGAACATTGAACTGAGTCAGTTTGACATCATATATACTCCGAGAAGAGCCGTACACGGTCAAGTCCTAGCAGATTTCATTGCCAAATTCATTGTTCCTAAAGACTTACCTGAAACTAGTGAATCCCCCGAATAAAAAATGGAAGCTATATACTGATGGTGCATCCAACGATCGGTGCTCGGGCGCAGGGATAGTGCTTGAAACCCCCGAGGGCCGATCCATATGCTACGCTTTAAAGTTTGATTTTCGTGCAACCAACAATGAAGCTGAATATGAAGCTTTGCTTACTGGGTTAAAGTTAGCCCGTGACCCAAGAATTATTGCTGTGGAAATCTACTGTGATTCCCAGTTGGTAGTATGCCAAGTTCGGGATGAATGCCAGGCCAAAGATTGAAGACTAGCCGCTTATCTAGCCCGAGTCCGGGAAATGCTTGATCAGTTCGATTATTATACCATTTTCTACTTCCCTTGAGAGCACAATCAGAAAGTCGATTCGTTGGCAAAATTGGCAAGTACAGGCGAAGCTCAACACTTGGGACTCGTTCCTGTTGAAACTTTATCCTCTCCGAGCATTGACCGAGCGGAGAATGAATTCACATTTGAAGCTACTTCCAGCAGGGAATCATGGATGACCCCCTACCAAAATTACATTGAGCATGGTATACTACCTGAGCGTCGAAGTGAGAAAAGACAAATTCTCCGAAAAGCTTCATGATTTGTCATTCAGAATGGAGTCATGTATCGAAGGGGGTATTCTATTCCACTTCTCCGGTGTATCGCACACGACGAAGTCAAACGAGTATTACACGATGTGCACGAAGGAGAATGTGGCGATCACACTGGGGGGGCATGCACTTGCCAAGAAAATACTCCGATATGGATATTATTGGCCTACCGTTAATCGCGATGCTATGGACTATGCCAAAAAATATGATAAATGCCAAAAACACGCTCGGATTCCTAGAGCTCCACCTATTGAGATAACCCAAATTGTCAGTCCATGGCCATTTGCAATATAGGGAGTTGATATAATTGGTGCATTGCCTTTAGCTAAAGGTGGCGCGAAGTACGCCATCGTCGATGTTGATTACTTCACCAAGTGGGCTGAACCTCTTGCAACAATTACGACAAAGAAAGTAATCAACTTCGTGGTACGCAACATCATCTGCCAGTTTGGTCTCTCGCATACTATTATCACCGATAATGGAGCCCAATTCGACAGTGTTGAATTCAAGAACTTCTATCAACGATTTCACATCCATAAGAAATTCTCTGCAGTAGCACACCCTCAAGCAAATGGTTAAGTTGAAGCTGTCAATAAGGTTATCAAGTCTATTTTGAAGAAACGACTAGAGAAAGCCGGGGGCAAATGGGTTGATGAACTGTCTATGGCTCTATGGGCTTACCGAACGACTCACAAAACTACGACCGGAGACACTCCATTTTCTCTATCTTATGGCTCTGAAGCCGTTATTCCAGTCGAAGTGGAAGTTCACTCTCATCGTGTAACATATTATGATCCGAAAACGAATTCCATATTACTTGCTGAATCTTTGGACCTAATCGATGAGAAGCGTGAAGAAGCTGATTTGAGGGCAGCCGCATATCGGGGTCGAGTCGCTCGAATATACAATGCCAAGGTCCGACCATGAACCTTTGAACCCGATGATCTCGTACTCAAGAGGATTTATCCGGTCCCTTCGCACATGAAGCCAAATTGGGAAGGGCCGTATGTGATTTCATAAAAACTCGGAGATGGCACGTTCAAGTTGTCAACCATTGACGGTCTTACTTTACCGAGAGCTTGGAATAGCGAAAGTCTCCGTCGCTACTACACATGACAGGCTTTATTTATCTATTTTTAGTCAATTTCTTCCTTAGCATTTTATTTTTGCATTTCGAAGTTTGAACTTGTAATAAGGCAACTGATTTTGCCATGTTTCTTTCATTTCAGCAATAAAATGCCATCTCTTCGAGCCAAAGTTATGATTCAGTGAAAATAACGTATAATATCACGATGCACGGAGAGCTAAGTTCCATCACGCGGTGGGATTTATTCAAATAGGGAGTGACTGTGATACGACCGGTCACTCACTAAGTGAAACCCGAGCTCGGGGACAGAACACTACGCCAGCATTTACAAGGATTGATACACGACAATCCTTTTACTAACTCCAAATTCCTAGAGTGCGAATTGGAGTATAAACATTCAGCAACTCGTTCCCAGAGCGCAAACGGACTCCAACTTCCCAGAGTGCGAATTGGAGTATAAACATTCAACAACTCGTTCCCAGAGTGCGAACGGACTCCAAATTCCCAAAGTGCGAATTGGAGTATAAACATCCAACAACTCGTTCCCAGAGCGCGAACGGAATCCAAATTCCCAGAGTGTGAATTGGAGTATAAACATCCAACAACTCGTTCCCAGAACGCGAATGGACTCCAACTTCCTAGAGTGCGAATTGGAGTATAAACATTCAACAACTCGTTCCCGGAGTGCGAACGGACTCCAACTTCCCAGAGTGCAAATTGGAGTATAAACATTCAACAACTCGTTCCAAGAGTGCGAACGAACTCCAAATTTCCAGAGTGCGAATTGGAGTATAAACATCCAACAACTCGTTCCCGGAGTGCGAACGGACTCCAAATTCCCAGAGTGCGAATGGAGTATAAACATTCAATAACTCGTCCCTAGAGCGCGAATGGACTCCAAATTCCCAGAATGCGAATTGGAGTATAAACATCAAATCCATCGTTCCTGGAGTGTGAACGAATCCTTAAAAAGCCCAAATAGATGTGACTGACCATCTATCGACCAACTCCAACTTCCCAGAGCGCGAATGGAGTACAAACATAAATTACAGGTTCCCGGAGCGCGAACCCAAACATACATGCTATCCCCGAATCTCCGGAGTGCGAATTGGAGCACAAATACTACGTCAAAGTTCCCGAAATGCGAACCGAAATATCAATACTAACTCCGAGTTCTCGAAGCATGAAGCGGAGTATAAACATCAATTCCAGGTTTCTGGAGCGCGAACCGTGTTACAAGCATCGATAACTCTCAAATTCCCGGAGTGCGAATCGGGCTATCGATCTCAAATTATCCTAAGTCCCCAGAGCGTGGACATGTGCTTAAGATTCGCAATAAGTGCGATCAACCACCAAGATGCAGATGTTGTTCCCCGAAACTTGGGGGCAAAAAAGCTTAAGTGTTAATCGCTAAATGAAGAAGTACAATGCCCGGAGTACAACTCATTCATCAATCATGACACGAAATTATGTTTTCATACTTGGCAGATAAAAAACGAACACTGCAAACACTTAAGTAAAAGAAAAGAGCAACTTCCCATTCCATCAACTAACAAAAACAGGTTTGATTACATGGCAAGTCAAAAGATTTCAATTAAGTGGAGACTGAATCCACACATATACACGGCTCTAAAAGAACAAAAGAAGAAGTAAAAGAATTGCTATCTACAACTACATGATAAATGAGGAAGCTCACTCCTTCTTCTTCCGAGGCTTCTTCTTTGGAGTCGAGCCGCTGGACCCACTACCCGGCTTCCTACGAGATTTCTTGCCCTTCTTTGGAACATCCTCCGGATCTGGCATAATATCAACATCTTCCTCAGAGCTGGAGGGGATAGAGATCCTTTTGGAAGGATGAACTGAAGGCGTGGGAGCTGTGACAGGTGTCTATTCAGCAACGCTTGAGACGGTCACTGTGTCACCGGGAGAGATCACCATTAGCGAAGATAAACTTGAGGGAGCAGTGCCGCTTCCAGAACCACCGGCCGTTGTCATCGTGGCCATCTCAGCGCTTATCTCAACTAAAAGCTCTTCTTCTCGAGACAACTGAGCTACGCCAGATACACTGGTGGTCGTCGTGACAGAACTGAAAACTGGAGCAGCTCCACTCATCACGAATGAAGGATCAGGAATAGGGTCAAGAGAATGACCAAGTAGCTCCTCAATCATTTGAGCATCGAATGACATCGACCACCCCTCTCCAATGTCACCGGCCATGGCAGCAGTTGAAATTGCTCCGGTGACAATAACTCCATGCGTAGGATATAGGACCGGAGGAACTGGGGGCACCGACGTGGCACTTTCAGTCACTGAACAAAGAAGAGCAAAAATAGTCAGTCCAGTAAATTCTCTAAAAAAATCGTTGCTTTAAGACGTGAGGGAAATAGTCGAAGTACCTTTCTTACCTTGCCTCGGAGCTTGAACAGGTTCAGAGACAGCAGTCTTATCAGAAGATAACCCCGGTTGATCCGGATTGTAAGCAGGAACGACTTGAGGGTCAACCGCGGCGATAACTTCGGACGAAGTCGGGATAGGAACTTCGATATTCTCACTATGATGCGTGACACTTGAACCTTCGCCGATCTCCGTTTGCTGGATGCCGAGTTTTTCCTTCTCGACGGAGATTATCGCCTTATGAAGAATTCTCCTCTCTTTCTCGTTAAGCAGACGTGACTCGAGCTCAAACTCGTCTAATACTCCATCCGGACAAGACATCCTCTTGTTCTCCACTAATTTTTTCCAGGCACTGTAGAGAAGCATAGAGTAATCCCCTAGCCAAGCGAGATTCCTGTACTCTAACACGTTGGCATTATATGTATCCAGGAGTTCGTCAAATTCAGCCTCCATCTTGAACCTCTCCGCCTGGACTTTCTCCTCCACTTCCGTTTCCACCTCCTTAACCCTTGCGACTGCTGCATCGCGCTCATCCCGAAGAGACGCAGCTTGCTCACACTCTTCTTGTGAGGCCGTATTAGCATCATCTTTTTCCTTGTTTATATCACCAAACTTAGCCTTTAATTCCTCCAGTTCTTTAACTGCCGCATCCCGTTCGGCCTCAACATTTTTGTATCGATGGCCCAAGTCTTCTACTAAAGTGCAATGTGCCTGTTGCATCTTTGCCATCTCAACTAATGTCTCATCAACCTTTTTTAGCGACTCAACTTCGGCCCTACAGGAGGATTCCGCCTCGGATTGAAGTATATCGACAATACGGTTCTTCTGAGCCAAGTCGGCTTCCAGTTTCTCAATAATTTTGGCCCGATCAAAGGCCACTTTCGAAGCTTTAACAGCGCCTTATACGATTCCTTGTACTGAGCATAGAAGTCACGGGTATAGCTAAGTGCTGTGGTCATGGCGTCTTCGGAAATTCTTTTAAGATTAGGAGGAAAAATACAAGCGTCGAAGCAAATTTCTGGGAAATCCTTCTTCAATTGAGCAAGTCTGGTAGCTCCTTCACCGGATGGTTCAGTAGGGGCCTCCTCTGCAGCCGTGGTCGTAACAACCTCAGTTCTAGAACGATGTGATTCAAGCCTCGAAACCTGCGAAGACGGTTGTTGTCGCAGAGGCTCAGATACCTGAATATGGCTTCGGGGTGGCGGAGGAGAACGAGAAGGGGAGCGGTATCTCCGATCTCTGTCCGAGCGCTCCTGACTAGAGTAACTACGGGGATACTCCCTTGCATAATATTCTTGGCCATGATACCTCCGTTCGTGATCGCGATCGGAGTCCCCACGTCGAGATTCATAATAAGACGAAGGATGATGCACTCTTCGGAGTTTGTCTAATGTAGATTGACGGCCAGACATAGCATCTGAAAAAGAGAAGCAATTTAGTTAAATACCAGGCGAAAGCAATACGATCTATGTGGAAGTCGTGTAGCGTTATGAAAGTGTATGCAAATGTGCAAAATCCCTGACCAACCAGAAGTGTCGACTGCACTAACGGGTAAAGGCTCGCTTATTTCTAACGCTTCCCGGAGTTCATCCAACCCGGACTCGTGGTGGAGAGATACGTATTCCGGGATAGGAATGTCATCCAGTCCTATAAAAGCGTTTCCTGATTGACAAGGAGCAGCGTCAGAGATAGTAGTTCCGGGGATCAAACGAGATACGAATACAGACTTCCGTCTCTTAAATTTAGGGACAACAGTCTTGCCTTTCCGCTTCTCTTCTATTCGGGAAAGATCAACCGCTAGCTCGGTATCAGTGGGCGTCCTCTCATCGTCGCTCATTTCTCTTATTAGTATGCCGGGTTTTCTTTTCACCGTTTTCTTCTTTGTCTTCGAAGCCGGTTTCGCCAACCCCTCGATAACAATGCTCTGGTTCATCTCTATTAAACCCAGCGTCCTTAAGTTATCGTCCGTCAACACCGAGTCGATGTGCCGCAAATCACTCGGGACCTCTTGTAAACTTCGGACAACGCCTTTGTAATATCCACCGTCAGGCCTTGAGATGATAGCTGCAAGAAGAACACCTGATATTAGTACAAGTATTGATAACGGCTGTTTAAAGAAGGCTTGTGCAATTTACAACACTTACGTCTAGACAGCCACCGCCTAGCAAACCCTGGGGGGCATCGAACAAAAAACCATTCATTTTTAAAATAACTGAGTCTGGTCCAGGCTCCCATCACGATTTGACAGTTTCTAACTGCTTCCAAAAAGGTGAAAGATGGGCTATCGCCCCTGCTCTTGAAGTTAAATATGGGTCTAAACTCGGTTGGCCTTGGCGGACGAAAGAGATGATCCATAAATAGGACAAAAACACTGTTCAGCAATGCGTGTCCGTTGGGATGAAGTGGTGAGGGGGCGATTCCAATGAACGATAACATCTCCCTGATATATTGGTTAAATGGAGGGAGAGTTCCAACCGCACAGGTGTGACGATAGAAAGCGGTATACCCCTCGGGCGGATTGTGAGGTCTGTCATCAACGCCCGGTAGCAAAACGTCGTCCAGGGATAAGTTATGTTTCAAGAAGATCTGGCCCAGTAAGGCTTCAGAAATACTGGACGAAACAGAGTCGATAGGATCCTCGATAAATATGGCTTCCGGCACTTCGTCCGGAGCCGGACCAACTACTTCGGGAGGAATGTCAGGGATTTCAAGTATTTCTGGAGGAGGCGAACTCTGTACTTCTTGTTGTTGAGAGCTCGAAGATTCCATAACTAACTAACTCATCAGAAAGCAACATTAAACACATAGAAAACCCGTTCATTCCCAGTGTAAAGTGTGTGCGGTGCAGTGCAGTATTGTGCATTACTTGGAAAGATTCTATAGAGTTGGAAAAAATTTGCAAACAACAAGATGTGCGAACGACAAAACTCTAAAAATTGAGACCGGAAATGACCGTCATCGCTGACCGTCACAACCTCGTCACCCAGATACCGCTGATCGATTCAAGCATAAATCCGTTATATTTTTGGTTAGGCCATAGTTCCATCGACGAGCTTCAAAAGGCAGACAAGTAAAGTCCAACAGTCAAGATCAGTTATGCAAGGTAGAAGCTCGTCGGAATCAAGTTTGCTAAGGTTCAATAAGTTCGTTAAGATTCAGCTTGCAATCAGTCATAGTTCAAGGTTAGAGAAAGTCAGGTGTGTCGTATTCTCGGAATGAAGGACGATCGAATCGATACGAATCGAATCGATGTGCTTCGAATCGATAGAGGGACGAATCGATGCACTTCGTATCGAAGTAGGTCCTTGGAACGATATCCATAACATCAAGTGAAGGAGCGCTTCGAGTCCATTAGCAAATCAAGTTCGTATCGATCGAACTCAATGCCCTCGAATCGATCATAGAGTCGTCACTTCGAATCGATCGATACGAGCCACTTCCCTTCGCAAGCATCGATTCGAAGCCCCATAATCAGGACCGATTCGAATTACCCCAGTCCGGATTGATACGAAGCAAAGAAAAGCAAAATCTCCCAAGATCTCTGCTTCTCCAAGAGGACTCCAGCACTTTGTTACGCTTCGTCTATCGACTCAACCCAGTTCATTCAGATCTCACCACCTTCCAAAATTTTCGAAAGAAAAAATTGGGGATGATGGCAAAGGTTCCCGGTTCGATCGTTCTCACTTGGCTTAATCCATTAATTACCTGGTTTATTGTGATTAACGAGTGAAAGATTGAAGGTTTTTAACCGATTCAAAGAAGCGTCTCTCTCAAGTATGGGGGGTCGATACGAAGAAGAAGACGGAGCAACAGTAAAATGTAAAAAGTGAAAATGAGCCAAGCCTCACATATTTATATGGATTCCAGGGAGGATTCGTGACGCTTCGCCTCCCGGTCGACCTGACCGATTGCCACCGATCATAAACCATATCGATTCGAACAACCATGTTCGAATCCGTCGCGTTCGAATCCATCAAAGTTTCAAAACCCTCAAGGCTTCGAAACCATCAAGACAGCATCGACACGAAGTGATTGAGCGAAAGCTGAATTAAAGCCGAGAAATCCTATCGATTCGAAGTGCCAATTTCATAACCATCAGCCCTAGCGATTCGAAGATTGTCGACTCGAACGGACATTTCGAATCCATCAGAAACCATTGATGTGAATGAACGCATCGCTTCGACATGAAAAAATTACTTGTCAACCTTCTATATCGGTTCAGGAGAGGATCGATACGAAGGGACTTTTCAAAACAACCATCAAGCGTTGTCTCAACTCAAATTTCCAAATCGGTTCAGGAGAGAATCGATATGAAACTCAATATCGAACAAAACTGACAACAACTCGTGGACGCACGACGTTAACAAGGGTAAAACTAACATATGTGCATATATGTCGGACTAACATTCGATTTTAAACATTCACAGGGATCGAATACTCATCTGGTTACAATTACAACAACCAGCAGCCAGGCACTATCCTGTAGCAATCAATCATATTAAAGCGAGGTTACAACCTTCGACAAAGGAGCGATGATTGTTAAGAGAGAAATCGCAGCTTTTCAAAGCACGTCATGTTCCACAGGACGTACTTTGGGGGCAAATGTTATCCCGCTTTTTGGCAAAGCCGTGATGCCAAAAGAATCGATCGAAAACAAAGGATAGTTCGTCTCCAGGATTAGTCATACTTAGCTTCACTATGGATATCACTGAATTTTGTCCAAGTCCAGATTGAGCTAGAATTGATGGGACATGACAAGAAAGATTATAAGAGTCGGCATCTCAAATCTCAAGACAATCCGAGTTCGTATGCTCAAATTATCACCAAAGAAACATGGAGGAAATAGCTTTAGGTTCGAATCTATACGATTAGTCCCACGATCGAATCCATAAGCCATGCATTGGTTCGAACCCACGAGACGTAACCTCGCTTCGAATCCATCGAACAGGGCCTTGGTTTGAATCCATCGGAACAGGGCCTTGCTTCGTATCCATCAGGTTGAAGTCCTTCGAGTCCATGAAGTCACTCCACTTCGCCTCCATCAGAGCATATGAGCTCGAATCCACCAGGTGGCCAAGCTTCGTATCCATCCCAATGGCCTTCCTTTGAATCCATCAAACGACCTCCACCTTGAATCCCTCAAGGCGAGATGCTTTGAACCCATGCAATTTATTCACCTCGAATCCACCATGTTGAGGAAGCTTCGTATCGATCAGCTATGGGATACCTCGAACGATTCGAACGAGCATCTCCTCGAATCCATTCCTTCGAATCCACTAAGTAGGAGCATCAAAAGCCATGGATTCGACCCAGTAAACTCGAAGAAAAAGCAGGATCAACCAAAGAAGCGCGCGCCATGTCACTAATCGCACGCGCAAGCCATCGATTCGACCGTAATCGATTCGAAGGGTATCGATTCGAACGAGACGCATCAACCGAAAATGCAATCTTGAATCGATCATAACTCGATATCTACAAGTCCAAATGCTATGAAATTTTCACAGGAGCTTGCGTACATGTTGAAGGATGTCCACACCAAATTTCACCTCGATTGGACACTTTTTTGATCGACTCAAACTAGAGTTCGAATCGATCCCAAAGTGGGCCCGGATTTCCTGAGGCCAGGCGTGTGGGCCCCCCTCACGTGCCAGAAGCGGTCTCCCCGAATTTTAGGAGAAATATTAGCCTCCTACACCTATAAATAGCTGATCATTCAGAAAAAGGATCGGAGAATTTTAGAGATAAAGCACGCCCGGACGCTGCCAGAATCACTCTATACCATCTTCACTGCTGCTGATTTCGAATTTAAGTCTATTATCTGCTGTACTTTGCTCTAAAAAACTTGTAATCTTCAAGAATTAAACAATAAAGTGATAAAACTTCATAGTGGACATAGGCAAATCGCCGAACCACTCTAAATTGTTGTCTTCCGTGCAATTTACTTTTCTGTGACTTGGAGTTTTTGTTAGATAATCCTCATTTTCAATTTGTTTTCTTCATTTATTATCTCTTCAAAAACTAACGAAGGATGTTTCCCAATTTTGGTGCAAACACGGTCTGACCCGAGCATTACAGTTAAATAACACCCGAGTCAGTCTGGAATACCAGCGTAAGAAATCACACTCAAATTGATTATTAAAATTTCAAAATCCTTTGAAAACAAAAGCATCTCGTAAGACCACGCCACAAATAAACATGCCGGGTTTTTACCTTACGATAGCTAAAACCGTTTTTTATTAAAATTCTCTGATATTATAATAGTGTCTATAGTAAGTAAAATAGAATCTAGCTGAAATGCTTGCATATCACGTTTCAGCAATAGGTTGGCACAATCAAAACCGTACGGGAGCGTAGGGAAAATGGATTTCCAACTAATGACTAGGCACTGGGGTACCACCTGTCATGGTACCTGATCTAGATCAGCATACCGAGGATCACTCCCGACCCCTGCAACACAAGAATGGGACTACCCCTTACTGGATAATCCCGGGTAAGATCACCCCACGGTTGGGATCAGCAACCGCACCACTAAGCCGAAATAAAAGGGAAATCTAGACAAGGATGACCTCACCCTGAAATGGGTGCTAACCACCTAGCCTTGCTGCATAACCCCTGATTTTTAGTCATTCCCGGTTGATGAGGCTTGAGGCTAAGCGTTACCTTTTTAGAATGTTTCACTTAGAATGCTCATCGTCCTCCTGACGATGTTCTGAAAGCATTCATCCATACAAGTCCGTCCCGGGTTTGAACGGGACCGAAGGCACTACTCATACGACATCCATTTTGGAAATATCCTCAGAATCAGTAGCGACTAGCCCTTGCGCTTCATTGCTCCATCTTCGACTCCGGACTCGTTTTCCCTTAGAAACGTACAAACCGGATCGAAGTGGTTTCCGAGAAATTAATCCCGATCCCGGTCTCTTCGAAACGATCAGCGCATTGTCCAATATTGATAGTCGGTTATTTAACTATCAATTAACATTCACAGACAACCATCAAACAATAAATAATTTCCCAAATTATTTATTTATCTCAAAATATCTTCGCAAGATATATTTTCACTTTTCAATCCCTCTGAAAACAGTTTCAAACCATACTTTTCTCATAAAATAAATTTCCAAATATTTATTTCCACTGAAAACACCCAAGTTCAAAGCTTTAGATTTTAAATATAATTTAAAACTCTTTATTATAAAATATCCCTTAAATCATTTAAAATAAAATTACTTTAATACTTATTCAAAATATATACTTTAAGAATATTTAAAATGAAACTACTTCAATACTTTATTTAAAATATGTACTATAGGAATATTTGAAAATGAGGTTATTTTATAAATATAAAGCTAGGTTTTCTCTTTTTAAAACAAAATACCAAGTCAGCTTAAATAATTACTACGATAATAGATTTGAAAAATACTTACTTTAGAATTTAAATGTTTAGAAAAAATAAATTTTCTAAAACATGCTTTTTTAAAACAACTTAAAACTTTTAATTTATACCTTTAAATTTGTTTGAAAACGTACTTGGCTACTCAGGGAAATAAGCTTTCCTTCCACGTCCTTTACAAATAAATCACTATTTATTTTTAAACAAATTTACCCATTCCTTTAATAAATTCTCAAAGTGAATTTATTCTTCCCAAATATCCGCCGATATATTTTACTTTACTTTTATAAACCCAGTCCAAACATTTCATAGTCACAACCTTCTTTTAAAATCCCAATTCCAACACTTAAATCAATTCTCAAATGGATTCCAATTTACCTAATTTGAAATAAGTTCCTTTACTTACTCAATTTATTCAAAATCCATTAACCTCATATTTCATTTCTTAATTATAATTAAAAATCCTTTTTAACTAAAAATACCAATTCCAGATTTCCCAAATTCCTTCTCTATTCCTTTGAACAAAATTTAAAGCTTAAATCTTTAAAATAAATTCTTTTGCTCTTTAAAATGCTCCACTTAAGTTTTAAAAATTCCTTATTTCCCTGTTTATTTAAATCTTCTTTACCTACTTGGAATTTATTTATTAACATTTAAAATTCACATTTATTCTTTTCTAATTCATTCTTAAATTTATTCAAAGTCTCTATAATTATTTTTACATACAAATTCTCTTCTTTATTTTCTTTCCAAAAATCTGATTCTATATATATTGATAACTTAGTACCGAAATATATTAAATCAACCCATAGCATCCAACATTTCCAATTATCAATATAATTAAACCCAGAATAGAAAATAATCATAACATAGGATTATTAGAATAATCTAGATAATTTTGAGGAATCCAGTTGGATCCCTCCAACCTATTTTCTTACATCCACAGGCGTTAGCACAATATAAAATACCAATTCCACTTCAAGGTGGAATATGACGGTATATGGGATTAATATAATATCGTCCGCTATTATGCGGCGCATAGGGTCTCATCCGCTATATAATGTGGGAAATCAATCATTCCAAGATATATTCTATATATATACTACTATATATAATATAGCACATCCAAAACAATTCAAACATTCAATCAATTATTCAAATTTAAATAACCCAGAAGAGTGAGATTAACTCACCTTTGATTTTTAATTTGCAGTCCAATCCAAACCAGCTTATTCTTCATTATTTTTGACCTTGTATAGACAATTTATATGATTTATTAATATTCAAATTGATCGAACAAATTTATTACCATTTATTAATTCAATTAACTAAGAATTTTACTTAAACTAATTCTCCTTTAATAAATTATTTTTTTGTGACTAAAATAATTGAATACACCAATTAAACTATTAACCACCTTAATACGTTATTTTAAAATAAATCAGTAAATTGAAATGTGTATATGCATATTTATTTTCCTTTGACGCTACATATATATACTTATAAAAATAAATTATAGGTTTTCAAAAATATTCATTTATATAAACTTCCAAATATTTTAAAATTCCTATCTCTTTCCAAAATCTCGTCTACATAAAATTTTCTGTTTATTTTAGTATATCGAAACATGCATGTGTACTTTTATATACATATATATGTACATTCAAATTATTTCCTTTTCATTTTACTGTAAAAATATGTTAACTAAAACAGAAGGAAAATAACTACAGACCAGAACCTCCAGGCTACCCACAAAACCTCCCCCCTCCCAAGGTAAACTGCGTCGCACATCGACCTCGGCCAAGATCCCACCTCACCTTCACACGAGAGCGCACGCCCAGCAGCCTCCTCTTGGTCTCGATTGAGGCCCTCCTAGTCGTCGCCTTCCACGAATTCATGTCCTACCTCCCTGTGCAAAACCCTACGCCTTCGCTGCCATCTCGAACTCGCCCAAGTCGTCGTGCTCTTCGAACGAGCCTCACCCATGATCGAATTCGCGGAACGTCAATGAATATTAGGTTGATTTTAAAGAAAATGAGAGGAAAGGCCAATTTCAATTATTACGTCACCATTTAATTTATTTTTTTAGGTTGTTGTTCGATTTTTGATTTCGAATCGAACCAGGGAAGAAAGGAAACAAGATTGGGAAAAGGAGGGAAGAAAATAACAGCGACTTTTATTTCAGGGTTCTCGGCTGTTAATATAAAAGAAGAAGGAGACACGTTGAGATAATGGCGTATAGAGGAAGGTTGCAGTGATTTGAAGGGGAAAAGTAATGATGTGAAAGGAATATGGCTGGAGGTTGACTAGGATATACATATTTATTTAAATTAAATTCAAATCGTCTCGATAAATGCAACTTACGATTTCGAATTCCTATCGAGGCGTGCCGCTAGGCGTTCATAATGTTATACCACTATTCCGAACGCAATGGAAAAGTTTTCAAGTTCTAATTCGATCGTATGGAGAAGATAGTTTTTGGACCTAGTTATTATATTAAATTCCCGATATAAATTTCAGCACGTTTATATATCGAACGTTCACACAACAAATCCGAACACTACGAAAATTGAAACCCGTTAATAACACAATATTACGGATCCAATAGAACTGGTTTCGTCGAAATCTGAGACTATGCCTCGGAAGGCTATTTTTAAATTCAATTTAAAACGATAAAATTTCAAAACTGAACAAATCAGTGTCAAATCCAATTTTAAAACTTTTATTATCCTCAACACTAGCAATATAAATTTTACAAGCCTTCAAATTATTTTTAGCAGGCTTAAAACTCCAGATTCAACATTTTACCCAATTTCCGATAATTAAATCCAATAATTAAATTTCCAAAAAATGGTGACATTTGAAATTTAAGTTACAAACTAACTTTTAAATATTAAAATCAATTAAGTTCCCAATTTCAAATGCCTAAAAATTCTGGGTCGTCATAGTTACCTTTTTAGCACACATTCACTTAGAATGCTCATTGTCCTCCTGATGATGTTCTGATAGCATTCATCCATACAAGTCTGTTGCGGGTTCGAACGGAACCGAAAGCACTACTCCTGCTACATCCATTTTGGAATCACCCTCTGGATTAGTAGCGATTAGCCCTTGCACTTCACTGCTCCATCTTCGAATTCCAGCTCTTGTCTTCCTCACGAAAATGTTCAAACTAGATCGAAGTGGATTTCGGGAAATAAATCCCGATTCCGGTCTCTTCGAAACGACCAGCGCATTGGACAATATTGACGGTCAGTTATTTAACTATCAAATAACATTCACAAACAATCCATCAGATATTAATAATTTCCAAATTATTTATTAACCTCAAAATATCTTCGCAATATATATTTCCACTTTTCAATCCTTTAAAAATAGTTTCAAATCACTTTTCTCTCTCTCTCTCATGGAAATAAATTTCCACCTAATTATTTTATTTCCACTGAAAACCGCCAAGTCCAAAATACTTAAGATCTAAAATAATTTAAATCATTTTATTCCAAAACATACTTTAAAACATTTAAATTTAAAATTACTTAACACTTTATTCAAAAATATATATTTTAAAAATATTTAAAATAAAACTGCTTTATAAAATATAAAACTAAATTTTTAAATAAAAGTTAAACCAAACTAAATTTAAAATAAGAGTTACGTAATTCTATACAAGTTTTCAAATAAACTAACCAAACTATCTTTAAAATAAAACTATTTTATAAAATATAAATATTAATAATTATCTTTAAAATCATAATGCCAGTCAAACCTTTCAATTAATTACTACTATAACTAATTTAAATAAATGTTTACCTTTAAAATTTAAACAACTTAAATAATAATTTTTTAAAACATTCCTTTAAACAAATTTTAAATTTTTTAACTTATACTAAAAATCTGCTTTGAAAAACGTGCTTGGCTTTTCAAGGAAATACACTTCTCTTTCACACCTTTTTAAAAGTAAACCGCTATTTACTTTTAAAACGAATTACCCATTCCTTTATAAATTCCCACTGTGCATTTATATTTTCAAATATCCACTGATATCTTGTTTCACCTTGTAAACCCAGTTTATAAATTCCATAATCTCATCTTCCTTTTAAAAACACAGTTTCAAACACTTAATCAATTTCAAAGTGATTTTCAAAATTAACTCCATTTTAAAAATAAATTTCTTTTCTTATCCAAATTTATTTCAAAACTCATTAATTTCAGATTTAACTTCTTTATCATGATTTAAAATCTTATTTAAACTAAAAATATAAATTCATACTTTTCAAATTTCTTCTTTATCTTTTCCAAACAAATTTAAACCTTGAATTTTTAAAATAAATTCTTTATTCCTTTTAAATATTATCAATCGAATTCATTTTTTCAAAATATCTCTTTTCCCATACTTTGGATTTATTTGTTACAATTTAAAAATCAACTTTTATTCTTCCAAATCATTTTAAATTATCCAAATTCCTTACAATTATTTTATTTAAAATTACCTTTCTATTTACTTTAAAAATCCAAACTTCATATATATATTTAAATTCTCAAAATTCCAATATATATATTTAACTATATATTTTTAACCTAGCTAGAGTATCCAATAAATTCCAATTCCTTATATGATCAATATAATTCATCACAGATCATCACATAATCATATCGTTGAATATATAAAATAAATTCAAACATTTTGAGCAATCCAGTTGGATCCCTCCAATCTGTTTTCCCTGCATCCACATATGTTAGCACAATATAAAAATACCAATTCCACTTCGAGGTGGAATATCGCGGTATATGGGATCACATTATCTCATCCGCCATTATGCGGCGCATAGGGTCTCATCCGCTATATAATGCGGGAAATCAATCACTCCAATATATATATACTACTACATATAATATACCACATCCAATCAATTTAATCATTCAACCAAAATTTAAATCTATCTATTTAAATTTAAATAATACCCAGATGAGTGAGATTAACTCACCTTTGCATTTTATTTGCAATCCACTTCAATATTGCCTTGGCTCTCGATTTTTGACCTGGAATAAATAATTTATATGATTTATAAATACTTGAATTAATCGAACAATTTATTCCCTTTAAATAAATTTAATTAACCCGTAATTTTATTTAAACTATTTTTCCTATAATAAATAAATTTTAAGTTACAAAAATAAATTAAATAAGTTAATCTCCCTAGCAAATTAAAAATGTGTAAATGTATATTTATTTTTATTTTATTTTCTTTAAAACTTCATACGCTTAAAAACTTAATTTATATTGATTCAAAAATCTAATTTTTATACAAAACTTTTCAATATTTAAAATTCCTATATTATTCTTCCAAAATCCTTTCTATATAAAATCCTTTCTGTTTACCTAAACATAAAATTAAATTAAAACATGCATGTGAATATACATGTATTTATTAAATTTAAAATAGAATTACCTTCTACTTTATTGTATTATCTTTTCTGCATCTAAATATATAAATTGGAAAAAACTACACTTATGTCTTACTGTAATATTATATATATATATATATATATATATGTTTGTATACAAAAATTTATTATATTAAAATTGAAACAGAAGTCTACCTTACAACAACACAAGAACCCAAATCCACCTCGTACGAAACTCCACCGACAATCGTCCCTGCTCCAAAACTTCGACCGCTCTTGTCCCATCGACCACTCGCGTGCATACCTAAACACTCGCTCTGGGTTTACTGCACTCAAACAATAGCGCCCTAAATCCCCTAACTCAAGCTTCCCTTCGAAGTCGCACCGCCGCCAAGCATCTCCATCGCGACCCCAGTAACGACCCAGAATTTTTGTTAATTTAAATTTGTATATTTAATTGAATTTAAATATTAATAAGTGAAATTTATAAGTCGAATAAATTTTATTTCGAATAATTAGATTTAATTGGATAATTAAATCAATAATTAAATATGTGAAAATACAGAAATAATTGAAAATTGGGTTAAATATGATTAAAAATGATTTGTAAAATTTTATTTTATCATATTGAAGTTAGAATGATGTTATAGAACTTTTAAAATCGAATTAAAAGTTTATTTGTGAAAATTGAATATTTTAATATTAAATCGACTAGTGAAATTAGCCGTTTTTCGGACAGTCTTAGAATTGGACGAAACTAGTTCCATTGGATTCGTAATAGTTTGTTATTATCGGATTTCAATTTTTGTAGCAATCGGAGTTTTCGTTTGACCGTGGCAGCTCGAAACGCATCGAAATTGTTTTAATATTAATTTGGCGAGTTAAAATAGTCATTTTTCAAACAGTCTCGGATTTCGACGAAACTAGTTTCATCGGAACCGTAATGTGATATTATCGTATGGTTTCAAATTTCGTGTCAATCGGATTTACCGTTTGGCCCGTGCAAGCTAAAACGCCTAGAAATTTGATTTGCCGATTTAATTTTAAATCGAACGTTTATTGCCATAACTCACGCAGATGACCGAATTAGCTCCTGAAACACGTTCCATTGTGTTCGGAATGCGGGGCAAACCTAAGGAACGCCAACCGGCACGCTTCGTTTGGAGTTCGGAAAATCTGGGATGAATAGTGTTCGTGAAATTTTCTATATAAGCCCCCTTATTTCTCATTTTTGCAAAACAAATTAAACCCTAGGGTTTCTACAGCCTAGCCGCCACCCTCTTCAATCAATGGCCAAAATTTTCTGTTCTTCTTCCTCGTTTATCTCTTCATCCATCGACTTTTACCAAAAACTTCCAACATGAAACTTGTAGAGCATGAAGAGATCTTGAAGATGAACGGCTATGATCGTGTTTGGAGCGACAGGGTGGGAGCTACGGGGCCGTGTATAGCTGCAGTTCGGCCTCATTTTGCGTGCTCATATAGAGGCCGAGCTCTGAGTGGTTGATGCCGAGTGTAGCTTGCTTGAAGGCCTTCCATTTGGCGCTAGCTGATCGAAGTGAAGTCGAGCGATGGTGGAGCGATTGGGAACCCTCGTTCGGCCTCTAAATGGGTTCTTGCGTGAATAAATGCCTGTAAATGAAATGTAGGGGGAGGAGAAGGAAAGGTGCGGCTGTGATCTGCAGGGCTTGGATCCAAAGGCTGAGATGATTAGGTTTAAAAAATTTAAAAGAAATGTGAATTAATTTATATTAAAAATTCGTGTAACTTCTAAAATTCATATCTTTTTCATACGAGGTCGAAAACGCGCGAAACCAGTTGCGTTGGAATCGTATGGACGAGCACTACATTATGGAATTGGATTGGAGTCGTTTGGAGTTAGTGAGAATTTCAGGTAAAATTAAACGTCCGTTTAATTTTATTCGAAATAAAAGCTGAAACGAAATTGAAATCAAGGTGAGAACTTCTCACTCAATCGAATAGTTTCAATTTTAATTTTAAATAGTTATATTTAAAATACTTGAATGCATGTTTGAATGATGATTGTTATCTATTGATTGTTAAAATAGACATTATGCGCCGTTAGTAAGCGGATGTTATTTATTAAAACATATACCGCGAATATTTCATAAACAGTGAAATTGGTATTATTTATGTACTCGGAATTGATTTCCCACAGTATATAGCGGATGAGACCCTATTGCGCCGTCTATTAAGCGGATAATATTTTAAATCCTATATACCGATAATTCCGTACTGGAACGGAATTGGTATTGTGCTAACATTTTTGGATGCAGGAAAACAGGTTGGAGGGATCCAACTGGATTCCTCAACAGTATTTATTTGATTTTTGATATTTTGTTATTTGATTGATTATCATATCGTTATATGATGCCGTTGTTGTCGTGATTGACTATTTGGTATGTAGCATCATTGGGCCAAATTTTGGAATTTTAAAAGGATTTTAAAATTGATTTTTTGAAAGTATACGTTATAAAAATATTTTTGGAATTGATTCATTTTAAATAAATAAACGTATAAATTTTAATGTTATAAAATTATAATTTTTGAGAAATATAGTTAAAAGTTGATTTTTGAAAATATGGGGTTAATGATTTTATAAAATAGTTTAAATCGGGATTTTTGAATTTATTATAAAAAGTTGAAATATAGGATTTATAAAATTTGATTATTTATAAATCAAAATGGTGAAATTATAAAGGAGTTTAAAGATGTTTTAAAATAATAATACAAATTGATTTGTATAAAAGAATTATAAGATGGATATTTATAAATTAAAATATTGGAAATATAAAACGAGTTTTTATAAGTGTTAGAATAAATTGTAAATGAATTTCATAAATGAATGAAATTTATAGGATTATAAACGGTGAAGTTATAAATGGAATTTTATAAGCAGTAGGTTTATAAAATTTATAAGGTTATTAAAGGAATAGATTTGGGTAAATAAATGAACCTTATAAGTTATAAGATTTATAATTTGGGAAGTTAAAGAAACGATTTTGGCAAACAAATAAATTATAAGTATTTAACTTAAATTATGGACTTTTGGTTTATAATTGAGTTATAAATTGAATAGGTTAATAAAGGAGATTTATAGAAGGAAGTTGTTATAAAATAAATAGAAATGGAATTTATAAACATTGTTTTATAAATCCGCAAATGGCTTATTTTGATAAGTAAATTGTTATAACTTATTTGTGGAGTTATATTCACGTTTTAGACAGTGAATAATCCTTTAAAATAAAATGTATAGAAGTGATGAAATTGGTTAACGTAGTATATTCACGTTTTTGAATGGTGAATAATATGTTAAAGAAATGTTTTGGATATGATGTTTTAAATAGAATTAAAACGATCTAACGATGTTTTAAATGTGTTAAGATTCGAAACCATAGATTTCAACATTCATTGTTGAAATAGACGTTTTCGAGAAATAGAAGGAAATGGTAGACTATAACACTGTTGTTATAGTAAATGATTTCCGAAAGGAAATGTTTTATTTCGTATTGGGATTTATATATCTATCTTAAATTCGAATCCCTATACTAGTGATTTTGGGTTGTCGTAACGATGTTTTACGCAACATTCGTTTGGCCCAAATAAATATGGTTAAGAGAATGATTTCCTTAAAGAATGAAAGATATACTTAATTTCGATTTAAGTATATTGAATATTTTCCAAAGGTTGAAAATAAATAGATTTGTGAATTACTTATTAATAAATAAGTATGGAAATGTTTTCCAATGTGAAATAAACGTTTTGACAATTTATCCTTTTGAAGATAAATTGAAAATGAATAATTGAAATCGTATATTCATAAATATTTTGGAATGTAAATTCATTATGGAATTTATAAATTCAAGGGGTACGGAAAAGAGGACTATTACATGTGGTATCAGAGCATATGGTTAAGCGACAACCATGGCTCTGTTGGGTATTACTCATTAGAGATAGAGTCAGTAGTACTCTAGAATGAGTTTGAGTGTAATAATAGCTATGAGTGCGTATTTGTTAGTGAATATATAAAATTGTTTTATATTGTGATGATTGCTTTGTTGAGTGGTATATAGATTCTGGTTAATATGAGTAATTAATGTTGTTGATAGGGATCTCTAAACACTTGTACAGAACAATTCGATATAATATTGTTTTAAATTGGGTAAATGAAATAATTTTACCTTGATTATATTTTATATATAAAGGAATAATTTTTCAGAATTATTAAAGTGTATATAAGTTGATTGTTGATTATTGAATAAGATGTTTGAATAATCTAAATAAAAGAATAATTGTATAAGTAAAAAGAATTATAAGAATTGAATTATAATTAAAGTGATTTACAATTGTGAAATAAACTTATATATATAAGAAGTGAAACTATATGAATATATTTATGAATATGAGTTGTAAATAAAAATGAATTTAAAGTTGAATGGAAATTTACTTTAGAATTGGAATCTGAATTGATTTATAAGTGGGAATTTAAGTTAAGTGATGGATATGAACTTAAGTTATGTAAATGAAATTCAACTTTTGTAATTGAATTGAATGAATGAATTGAATGTAAATCAATTGAATGTAAATAGAATCGATTTGAAATAATGAATGTAGGTGTTAATACATTAAAATCTAATGTTATTGGAAGTTGAATAATTGAATGAAAATCAATATAAGCAAAGGAATTTGGTTGTAATTAATATACATTGGTTGTTATATGATTGTTAGTTGATTGTATATAATTCATTAAGTGTTAATGAAATTGAAAGCTAAAGTAATTAAAATCCAATTGGAACTTAAGTGAATCTTAAATAGAATTGAATTTGATTTGGAAGTGAACCAACTTGAATATAAATTAGTGAATATAAACTAAGTGAAAATGAATGTTGGTAAAAACATCCACTGTTAATAAATCAAATGTGACTAAATAGAAAACCCAATTCACTGAATATTAATGAGAATATGAATGAATATTTATTGGTTATGGATGTTAGTTGAATGCTAGTTGGTTGATGGTCGAATATGTTGCTTTTACTACATTTGCTATGTTGGCATATATAGTTATTATGTTGCTATATGTTGTATATCGATACTATTGTCTATATACATGTTTCTCATCTGTTTGTTGAGTGTTTAGTAGGTGCGGATCGCGTTTGGTTCGCATTTGGAGCTCGCTTTCGCGCTATATTAGCAGTATATGCTCGCTAATAATATATAAGGTACATATTTCGGATTAAATACCGTACTTTTACATTTTTTCCCTGCGGGATGCCTCATCACTTGATGAGATGTATATTTGTGATATATATACTGTCTTTTTTTTCGGATCGAGCCGCACAAAGGAGACTATGGCGAATTTTTCCGAAAATTTAAGGCGTTAGAATATTTTTGAGAAAAATTGGAAAATTTTGAAAACTATAAATTTGATTTAGAATTGAAAGTTAAACAATAGTAGTTATTTTTGAAAAGATAACTAAGTATGATTTGAAAACTTAGCAAAGTTATTGTAAGAAGTTTAACTATGAATTTTGGGAAAGTTAATAGGTTCTGTAACTTTTCTTACTTGGTAATTTCGAGGACGAAATTCTTTAAAAAGAGGAAGTTTGTAACACCCAGAATTTTTGTTAATTTAAATTTGTATATTTAATTGAATTTAAATATTAATAAGTGAAATTTATAAGTTGAATAAATTTTATTTCGAATAATTAGATTTAATTGGATAATTAAATCAATGATTAAATATGTGAAAATACAGAAATAATTGAAAATTGGGTTAAATATGATTAAAAATGATTTGTAAAATTTTATCTTAACATATTGAAGTTAGAATGATGTTATAGAACTTTTAAAATCGAATTAAAAGTTAATTGTGAAAATCGAATATTTTAATATTAAATCGACTAGTGAAATTAACCGTTTTTTGGACAGTCTCAGAATTGGACGAAACTAGTTCCATTGGATCCGTACTAGTTTGTTATTATCGGATTTCAATTTTTGTAGCAATCGGAGTTTTCGTTTGACCGTGGCAGCTCGAAACGCATCGAAATTGTTTTAATATTAATTTGGCGAGTTAAAATAGTCATTTTCAAACAGTCTCGGATTTCGACGAAACCAGTTTCATCGGATCCGTAATGTGATATTATTGTATGGTTTCAAATTTCGTGTCAATCGGATTTACCGTTTGGCCCGTGCAAGCTAAAACGCCTAGAAATTTGATTTACCGATTTAATTTTAAATCGAACGTTTATTGCCATAACTCGCGCAGATGACCGAATTAGCTCCCGAAACACGTTCCATTGTGTTCGGAACGTGGGGTAAACCTTAGGAACGCCAACCGGCACGCTTCGTTTGGAGTTCGGAAAATCCGAGATGAATAGTGTTCGTGAAATTTTCTATATAAGCCCCCTTATTTCTCATTTTTGCAAAACAAATTAAACCCTAGGGTTTCTACAGCCTATCCGCCACCCTCTTCAATGAATGGCCGAAATTTTCTGTTCTTCTTCCTCGTTTATCTCTTCATCCATCGACTTTTACCAAAAACTTCCAACATGAAACTTGTAGAGCATGAAGAGATCTTGAAGATGAACGACTATGATCGTGTTTGGAGCGACAGGGTGGGAGCTACGGGGCCGTGTATGGCTGCAGTTCGGCCTCGTTTTGCGTGCTCATATAGAGGCCGAGCTCTGAGTGGTAGATGCCGAGTGTAGCTTGCTTGAAGGCCCTCCATTTGGCGCTAGCTGATCGAAGTGAAGTCGAGCGATGGTGGAGCGATTGGGAAGCCTAGTTCGGCCTCTAAATGGGTTCTTGCATGAATAAATGCCTGTAGATGAAACGTAGGGGGAGGAGAAGGAAAGGTGCGGCTGTGATCTGCAGGGCTTGGATCCAAAGGCTGAGATGATTAGGTTTAAAAATTTTAAAAGAAATGTGAATTAGTTTATATTAAAAATTCGTGTAACTTCTAAAATTCATATCTTTTTCATACGAGGTCGAAAACGCGCGAAACCAGTTGCGTTGGAATCGTCTGGACGAGCACTACTCTATGGAATTGGATTGGAGTCTTTTGGAGTTAGTGAGAATTTCGGGTAAAATTAAACGTCCGTTTAATTTTATTCGAAATTAAAGCTGAAACGAAATTGAAATCAAGGTGAGAACTTCTCACTCAATCGAATAGTTTCGATTTTAATTTTAAATAGTTATATTTAAAATACTTGAATGCATGTTTGAATGATGATTGTTATCTATTGATTGTTAAAATAGACATTATGCGCCGTTAGTAAGCGGATGTTATTTATTAAAACATATACCGCGAATATTTCATAAACAGTTAAATTGGTATTATTTATGTACTTGGAATTGATTTCCCGTAGTATATAGCGAATGAGACCCTATTGCGGCGTCTATTAAGCGGATAATATTTTAAATCCTATATACCGCGATAATTCCGTACTGGAACGGAATTGGTATTGTCTAACATTTTTGGATGCAGGAAAACAGGTTGGAGGGATCCAACTGGATTCCATAACAGTATTTATTTGATTTTAGATATTTTGATATTTGATTGATTATCATATCGATAAATGATGTCGTTGTTGTCGTGATTGACTATTTGGTATGTAGCATCATTGGGCCAAATTTTGGAATTTTAAAAGGATTTTAAAATTAATTTTTTGAAAGTATACGTTATAAAAATATTTTTGGAATTGATTCATTTTAAATAAATAAACGTATAAATTTTAATGTTATAAAATTATAATTTTTGAGAAATATAGTTAAAAGTTGATTTTTGAAAATATGGGGTTAATGATTTTATAAAATAGTTTAAATCGGGATTTTTGAATTTATTATAAAAAGTTGAAATATAGGATTTATAAAATTTGATTATTTATAAATCAAAATGGTGAAATTATAAAGGAGTTTAAAGACGTTTTAAAATAATAATACAAATTGATTTGTATAAAAGAATTATAAGATGGATATTTATAAATTAAAATATTGGAATTATAAAACGATTTTTTATAAGTGTTAGAATAAATTGTAAATGAATTTCATAAATGAATGAAATTTATAGGACTATAAACGGTGAAGTTATAAATGGAATTTTATAAGCAGTAGGTTTATAAAATTTATAAGGTTATTAAAGGAATAGATGTGGGTAAATAAATGAACCTTATAAGTTATAAGATTTATAATTTGGGAAGTTAAAGAAACGATTTTGGCAAACAAATAAATTATAAGTATTTAACTTAAATTATGGACTTTTGGTTTATAATTGAGTTATAAATTGAATAGGTTAATAAAGGAGATTTATAGAAGGAAGTTGTTATAAAATAAATAGAAATGGAATTTATAAACATTGTTCTATAAATCTGCAAATGGCTTATTATGATAAGTAAATTGTTATAACTTATTTATGGAGTTATATTCACGTTTTAGACAGTGAATAATCCTTTAAAATAAAATGTATAGAAGTGATGAAATTGGTTAACGTAGTATATTCACGTTTTTGAATGGTGAATAATATGTTAAAGAAATATTTTGGATGTGATGTTTTAAACAGAATTAAAACGATCTAACGATTTTTAAATGTGTTAAGATTCGAAACCATAGATTTCAACATTCATTGTTGAAATATACGTTTTCGAGAAATAGAAGGAAATGGTAGACTATAAAACTGTTGTTATAGTAAATGATTTCCGAAAGGAAATGTTTTATTTAGTATTGGGATTTATATATCTATCTTAAATTCGAATCCCTATACTAGTGATTTTGGGTTGTCGTAACGATGTTTTACGCAACATTCGTTTTGGCCCAAATAAATATGGTTAAGAGAATGATTTCCTTAAAGAATGAAATATATACTTAATTTCGATTTAAGTATATTGATCCAAAGGTTGAAAATAAATAGATTTGTGAATTACTTATTAATAAATAAGTATGGAAATGTTTTCCAATGTGAAATAAACGTTTTGAAAATTTATCTTTTTGAAGATAAATTGAAAATGAATAATTGAAATCGTATATTCATAAATATTTTGGAATGTAAATTCATTATGGAATTTATAAATTCAAGGGGTACGGAAAAGCGGACTAATACAACGCCCCTAATAGCTTCGAGAAACCCAACGCCTCGTTCGAGCGTCGATCGATTGATGAGGTCGCGATTGAAACGGTTCGTGAATTCCCCCATCCCGATTTCAAGCCTTACGATTTGATTTAAACAAAGGAGAGAATGAGATTTAGTTTTATTATCAGTTCTGCCATTAAAATTTCGAACAACCCTTGTTCTTCTATTATATTATTTTTTTAAAAACTGATTTTCGATTTTGTATATAAAAAAAAAATACTTGGCAGTTAATGAAAGGAAAGAAGGGCATCTGTACGTGAAGGTGACAGATGGAAAAACCCAGGGACAAGTGGCAGGGTATGGAAAGATAAAGTTCTGGCGTGAATTAATTAGACCGGTCAAATATTTAAATTTTAAATAAACATTGTCTTCAAAATGCAACTCAAAATCACGACAACCTATTGAGGTATGCCACTAGGTGTTTATAATGTTATACACCTATTCCAAACACAATGGAAAAGGTTTTGAGTACTAAATCGATCGAATTGAGAAGATAACTTTTGGGACCCAGTTATTATATTGAATTTTCGATATAAATTTCAGTGCGTTTATATATCGTACGCTCACACAACAACTCCAAACACTACAAAATTTGAAATCCGATAATAATACAATATTACGGATCCAATGGAACTGGTTTCATCGAAATTCGAGACTGTGCCCCGGAAAGCAATTTTAAAATATCAATTTAAACGATATATTTTAAAACTGAACAGATCAACCCTAAATTCAATTTTATCACTTCTATTATCTTTAATATTATCAATATAAATTTTACAAGCCTTTGAAATATTTTTAACAAGCCTGAAATTCCATATTTCATACTTTACCCAATTCCCATTATTAAATTCAATAAATATAATTATCCAATAAATGGAGATATTTGAAATTTAAGTTAAAATTTACCTTTTAAATATTTAAAATCAATTAAATATTCCAATTTCAAATGTCCAAAAATTTCAGGTCGTCATATTCCTCCCCCCTTAACAGAATTTCGTCCCCGAAATTACTAGTCAGGAACAATGATCCGTTACCCGTTCATCATTTTCCAATACCAAACAGTTTTTTAACAACTTCCCAAAACCATCTTTTATTAAAAACACACTATCAATTCTACTAACTTCCCAAACTCTTTTAAAGTTTCCCAATAACATTATTTACTCAACCATTTAAATTTAAATTTAAAACCAAATTTAAAATATCAAAATTTATCAAAAATTTTCTGACTCCCTAAATTTTTGAAAAATTTCGCCAGCGTCTCCTTTGCGTGGCTAGATCGGTAAAACTACAAAATGCCCCTATGAGCCCCCAGATTTCAAAAGAAAACAAAAGGCCAAATGGCTATACCAGAAAACCATCAAATTTCATATAGAAATTTAAATACATACCTTTTATCGGTTAATTCACATTTATCTTCTGAAATCAAAAATCCCAATTTCCATTTGCCTTAACGCACCTGTATATCCTACTAGCAATAATATCCCATCATAGCTTTCAAAATCATTTTATACATTTCTTTACCAAAGTTTCAATATCTATTTCATTCAAATCTGTATGATGCACACATATCATTCGTATGCAATATCAAATCCGATCGCTCACTCGAACACATAATTTCACTTCCGAACTAGTATCGTCCACCTGACTTCCTAATGCGGACTCAGATCTGGTTTCTTGATCAGAAACTGTCATTCTCCTTGCATAGTTCTAAACTATGATAGAGGATTTGCAGAATCAATCAAAAATCCATATCCAGGGTTCGCCGTCGAAAATCGAGTGAAAAATCCCAACTCGGACCGATACACTACCTCGAAATTCTGTGCTCGAATCTGGATCAATTCATTATGCAAATAAAATAATATATTTACATCTTACATATTTATACCCATTCTCTTTTATTCACATTCATTTGATTTCTAACTACTTATTTACAATTTTCCCATTTCACAACTTTCAGTTTTAATCTTCATTCAGTTATTCACTTAGAATAATTTTCCCAATACCAAATTTACTTAAGAATTTCACCATTCATTTCTTAAGTTCAAAATAAGCATTTTATATGCTCTTATACTATTACTTTCACTTTACCACTTTGTTTTTATCTACACTTAATCAATTTGGATTCCAATTCCATATAGATTCAATTTGCTTCAATTTACAAATTAATTTCAAATCTCAATACCTTTTTCCCAATTTTCATCCAAATTTTCATTTTCAGTTTTACTTAAATTCGATTCATCTTCAAACTTTGAATATTGAATTTTATCAACTATCTTCCATTCACAACTGGTTCATATCATTATTTAAATTAGTTCCACTTACTAATTTATTTTCAATCTTAAACAATTTCTTGTTTCCAAACTTTTATGATTTTAGATCACTTTGAATTAATTTTACAACTTCGCTTTATTTTACACATTTTAAATTAAATATCACCTCAACAAACAATTCCAATTTATCTGCTTACCCTCTTGAATCAATTAGTTTACTCACTAATTTTATTTAAATTCTTAATTTTATTTAAATTCTTAATTTTATTTAGTCAAAACTTGACTAACTTCCGTTACACACATTTTAAATTAATTTCCAATATTCAGTTTCAATTCTATTATCTTACAAATGCAAATTCATTTGTCTATCCACAATTTATTTCTATTCCAATTACCAACCTTCTTACATTGGCTTATCATTCTAACTTTATTCTCTAGTCACACTTACCTTTATTTGACCCTTTCAAGTTAAATATTATTCATAAATTTCAAATTTTAAAAAAAAATATTTTTAAACTTTTACTTCCTTTAATTCCATTGAACATAATTACAATTCACTTTTCTTGACATAATTTAAATTGATTCCATTATTCAACTTAAATTCTAGTTCTATTACTTACAAATTTAAATAAATTTGTTCTTCCATAAATTTACTTCCAATGAAATAAATTTTTACTTTATTTACTAGATTCAATTACATTCCATTTTTATTCAAATTTTTAAACTTCCTTAAGTTTCCAACTTATTTAAATTCCATAAACATTTTAAATAAGATTCTAGAGTCTTTCAACATTTCAAAATCATTTTTGAAATCAATTATATTCAAACCAAATTATTCCTTTGCATCACAAAATCAAACTCAATTTTATAACAAATACCAGTTCAAAATATTCAGGTAGTAATTTCTTCCTTGGAAACTCGAAAATGAATATCGATGATGTTGCAGTCACCACCGAAATTATTTTCCAGCGACCGAAGAGAGTTAAATGCTTTTATCTCTTTAAAACCCCTTCAAATATTTTTAAATTCCAAATCTTATCGGATTTCAAATCTAATTCAAAAATATTTCCCAAATAATATCACCAATTTTTTCCAAAACCTTTGAAAATCATTTTCAAAAGGAATTTAAATATCCCAAATTTCAAATTTCAAATTCTCCAACTCATATTCAAACATTACTCTGGAATTTTAATTTCATTTTCAATTATAAATCACATTTATAATTCACATTTACAAATCTTATTCTGTTTTATGAAATAAATTTCTTAACTTTGGTTATGATTTTCAATTTCTTATTCAATTTTTTTTACACAACAATGATAATAATTTTAATATTATCACTTCCTAATAACCAAGAACCATATATAACTATAATCCTCTATGAAAAATTATTTCTTTTATATACAAAAATAATTTAGGTAAAATTATTTCATTTACCCTATTTTAAAACAACACTGTGTCGGTTTATCTTGTTTAAGAGTTTAGAAACTCTTATCGATGACATGGCGTCCCACATATTGACCAGAATCTATAAACACTCAACCGATAAGTCAACACAATATAAAAACAATTTCTATATTCACTAAAAATATGCGCTCATACTATTAATACTCTCAAACTCATTCTAGAGTACTACGGACTCTACTTAATGAGTAATTCCCACCAGAGCCAAGGTTCTCGCTTAACCTTCAGCTCTGATACCAAGTGTAACGACCCGATTTTTTGACGCCTGAAAATCGACATCAATACGTCCAATGTATCAAATGTCAATCAATTGAATGCCAGAAAACCGAACCATTAGGGTTAAATAAGAAGGAGGTAGAAGAAGAAATAGAAACAATATCAGAATCTTACCAACGCTGTAGAATAAAATATAATAGATGATAACAGTTCTTTGTACAAAAGAAATTATATCTGTTTTATACAAACATTATCAGAATAGAGCATTAGAGTTCAATACAAATCAACAACACAATTCAGGACGGTTATAATATCTCATCCTTCCAAAACTGAATACATAGCGGAGTATACATCAAATACGTCGGATACGTCTCGCCATCCAGCTCGCCTCTTGAGCTCCACAGCAGTCCATCCAAAATCTATAATCTATAATACTCATTCTGACCCGAGCATTATAGTTAAATAACACCTGAGTCAGTCCGAAAAACAAGCGTGAGAAAATAAACTCAATTAGATTATTAAAGTTTTCAAAATCACTTGAAAACAAAGGTATCTCGTAAGACCATGCCACTAATAAACATGTCAGGTTTTTACCTTACGATAACCAAAACATTCCTTATAAAATCCTCTGATATTATACTAGTGTCTATATACAAATACTTATTCAAATAGCCGAAATTGTTACATTATTAAATTCCAGCATACTAGGCACAAAGTGGGTTCTATAAACAAAAATCATAAAGGTAACTAGGGAGAATGGGTTTCCATCAATGGCAGGTCCGCCCGTCATAGTACGTGGTCTAGATCACCGTGCCGAGGATCCCTTTCGATCCCCTCCTATACAAGATCGGAGCTACCTCTTACTGGATAGTCCGAATAAGATCACCCCGAGGTTGGGAACAGCAACCGCTCACAAAGCCGAATAAAAAGGAACATCTAGACAGGGATGACCTTACCCTAATTGGTTGCTAGCCACTTAGCCTTGTTGCACATCCCATGTTTTAGCCATTCCCAGTTGAAGAGGCTCGAGGCTATGCGTTACCTTTTTAGCACACATTCACTTAGAATGCTCATCGTCCTCCTGACGCTGTTCTGATAGCGTTCATCCATACAAGTCCGTTCCAGGTTCGAACAGAACCGAAAGCACTACTCCTACTACATCCATTTCGGAATCACCCTTAGGATTAGTAGCGATTAGCCCTGGCACTTCACTGCTCCATCTTCGACTTCCAGCTCTTGTCTTCCTCACGAAAACGTTCAAACCGGATCGAAGTGGTTTTCGGAGAATAAATCCCGATTTCGGTCTCTTCGAAACGATCAGCGCATTGGCCAATATTGGTAGTCGGTTATTTAACTATCAAATAACATTCACAAACAATCTGTCAGATATTAATAATTTTCCAAATTATTTATTAACCTCAAAATATCTTCGCGCAAGACATATTTCCACTTTTCAATCCTTTGAAAATAGTTTTCAAATCACTTTTCTCTCTCTCTTCGGGAAATAAATTTCCACCCAATTATTTTATTTCCACTGAAAACCACCAAGTCCAAAATACTTAAGATTTGAAATAATTTAAATCATTTTATTCTAAAACATACTTTAAAACATTTAATTTAAAATTACTAAACACTTTATTCAAAAATATATATATTAAAAATATTTAAAATAAAACTGCTTCATAAAATATAAAACTAAATTTTTAAAATAAAAGTTAACCCAAACTAAATTTAAAATAAGAGTTACGTAATTCTATACAAGTTTTCAAATAAACTTTAACCAAAATATCTTTAAAATAAAACTATTTTATAAAATATAAATATTAATAATTATCTTTAAAATCATAATGCTAGTCAAACCTTTCAATTAATTACTACTATAATTAATTTAAATAAATGTTTACCTTTAAAATTTAAACAACATAAATAATAATTTCTTAAAACATTCCTTTAAACAAATTTTAAATTTTTTAACTTATACTAAAAATCTGCTTTGAAAAACGTACTTGGCTTTTCAGGGAAATATGCTTCTCTTCCACACCTTTTTAAAAATAAACCGCTATTTATTTTAAAACAAATTACCGATTACTTTATAAATTCCCACTGTGAATTTATATTTTCAAATATCCACTGATATCTTGTTTCACCTGATAAACCTAGTTTATAAATTCTATAGTCTCGTCTTCCTTTTAAAAACACAGTTTCAAACACTTAATCAACTTCAAATAGATTTTCAAAATTAAATGCATTTTAAAAATAAATTTCTTTTCTTATCCAAATTTATTTCAAAACTCATTAATTTCATATTTAACTTCTTTATCATGATTTAAAATCTTATTTAAACTAAAAATACAAATTCATACTTTCCAAATTTCTTCTTTATCTTTTCCAAACAAATTTAAACCTTGAATTTTTAAAATAAATTCTTTACTCCTTCTAAATATTATCACTTGAATTCGTTTATTCAAAATATCTCTTTTTCGATACTTTGGATTTATTTGTTACAATTTAAAATTCAACTTTTATTCTTCCAAATTATTTTAAATTATCCAAATTCCGTATAATTATTTTATTTAAAATTACCTTTTTATTTACTTTAAAAATCCAAACTTCATATATATATATGAAGTTTATACATACATATTTAAATTTCCAAAATTCCAATATATATATATATATTTAACCAAGCTAGAGTATTCAATAAATTCCAATTCCCAATATGATTAATATAATTCATCATAGATCATTACATAATCATATCACTGAATATATATAATAAATTCAAACATTTTGAGGAATCCAATTGGATCCCTCCAACCTGTTTTCTCTGCATCCACAGATGCTAACACAATATAAAATACCAATTCCACTTCGAGGTGGTATATCGCGGTATATGGGATCATATTATCTCATCCGCTATTATGCGGCGCACAGGGTCTCATCTGCTATATAATGCGGGAAATTAATCGCTCCAAAATATACTTGCTACTATACATAATATACCACATCCAATCAATTCAATCATTCGACCAAAATTTAAATTTATCTATTTAAATTTAAATAATACCCACATGAGTGAGATTAACTCACCTTTGCTTTTTATTAGCAATCCACTTCAATATTGCCTTGGTTCCTGATTTTTGACCTTGAATAAACAATTTATATGATTTATTAATACTTGAATTAACCGAACAATTTATTCCCTTTAAATAAATTTAATTAACCCATAATTTTATTTAAACTAATTTTTCCTATAATAAATAAATTTTTAAGTTATAAAAATAAATTAAATAAGTTAATCTCCGTAGTAAATTAAAAATTTGTAAATGTATACTTATTTTTATTTTATTTTCTTTAAAACTACATATACTTAATAACTTAATTTATATTGATTCAAAAATCTAATTTTTATACAAAACTTTTCAGTATTTAAAATTCCTATATATTTGTTCCAAAATCCTTTTTATATAAAATCCTTCCTGTTTACCTAAACATAAAATTAAATTAAAACATGCATGTGAATATACATGTGTTTATTAAATTTAAAATAGAATTACTACCTATTTTATTGTATTATCTTTTCTGCATCTGTATATATATAAATTGGAAAAAACTACACTTATGACTTATAGTAATATTATGTGTGTGTGTGTGTGTGTTTCTATACAAAAATTTATTATATTAAAATTGAAACAGAAGTCTACCTTACAACAACACAAGAACCCAAATCCACCTCGTACGAAACTCCACTAACGATCGTCCCTGCTCCAAAACTTCGACCGCTCTTGTCCCATCGACTACTCGTGTGCGTACCTAAACACCCAGCTCCAGCTTTACTGCACTCGAACAATAGCGCCCTAAATCCCCTAACTCAAGCTTCCCCTCGAAGTCGCACCGCCGCCAAGCTTCTCCATAGCGACCCCCCCAATAGCTTCGAGAAACCTAACGCCCCGTACGAGCGTCGATCGATTGATGAGGTCGCGATTGAAATGATTCGTGAATCCCCCCATCTTGATTTCTAGCCTTGCGATTTGATTTGAACAAAGGAGAGAATGAGATTTAGTTATATTATCAGTTCTGCCATTAAAAATTTCGAACAACCCATGTTCTTCTATTATATTATTTTTTCTTTAAAATCGATTTTCGATTTTGTATATATAAAAATATATACTTGGAAAATAATAAAAAGAAGGAGAGGCATCCGTGCATGAAGGTGGCAGATGGAAAAACCCTGGGACAAGTGGCGGGGTATGGAAAGATAAAGTTCTGGTGTGATTAATTTGACCAGTCAACATATTTAAATTTTAAATTTAAATTGTCTTGAAAATGCAACTCAAAATCACGACAACCTATCGAGGTGCGCCACTAGGCGTTTATAATATTATATTCCTATTTCGAACACAATGGTAAAGGTTCCGAGCCCTAATTCGATCGTATGGAGAAGATAGCTTTTGGGACCCAGTTATTATATTGAATTTTCAATATAAATTTCAACGCGTTTATATATCGTACGCTCACACAACAACTCCAAACACTAGGAAATTTGAAATCTGATAATAATACAATATTACGGATCCAATGGAACTGGTTTCGTCGAAATCCGAGACTGTGCCCTAGAAGGCTATTTTAAAATATCGATTTAAACGATATATTTTAAAACTGAAAACTCACCCTTAAATTCAATTTTATCACTTCTATTATCTTCAATATTATCAATATAAATTTTATAAGCCTTTGAAATATTTTTAACAAGCCTGAAATTCCATATTTCATACTTTACCCAATTCCCTATTATTATATTCAATAAATTTAATTATCCAATAAAAGGGGATATTTGAAATTTAAGTTAAAATTTACCTTTTAAATATTTAAAATCAATTAAATATTCCAATTTCAAATGTCCAAAAATTTCGAGTCGTCACAGCGAGATATGGATTTGAAACGGATTCAGTTACTACAGCATAAACATGGATTTTGTCTTTGTCATGCCTTCGTCTAGAAAGGCAAAAGGTGCAGCCTCAGATGGTCGAACATGTTGTTTGGACTTACGTGTGACGTCGTCAGTTGGCACCAAAGTGGGGATAGTAGGAGGTTGAACTGAAAGAATGATATCAGGTCTCGTCGAACGTCGATCCCTGCTCTTAGGTAAGGGAGAATGATCCTTATGGTAAGTAGGATAAGTTCTACAAGAACCTCTGTGAGAGTCATCACATCATTTGTAGTCCTTATCTCGTCTCTCTTGTTCTCTTCTATAACATTTGCCTGAATCATAGTCATGAGGTGACTCGCGATAATGATGCGATGTGCCAAGACTCTATTACTCACCACCATAGCTTTGGAGTTCATTAAAAGAGGTTGTTGATCCATAGAACTTGGTAATAAAGTAAACTCGAGTTAATACCTGGAAATCGATGGATAGCATGTGTAGTGCAAACGTGCAGTGGCTCAAAGCGTCGTGAATTGTTAATGTGTCCTAGTGCCCCTTATAGACCGTGGTCTTGAATCTTACTAATGGGGGTTATCTCCAGACCTTTGGCATGTTGTCTCTTCAAGACCCATACATGAGCCAATTTGTATAACCATTAGAACATTCATTCATCAGTCACATAATTATTTATTTGCATAAGATCGTGTATTGACTTCCAAGAGTGTCGAAGTCTAATGGTAATATAAGAGTATGGATATTTGATATATATTTAATCACATATAAATGTTATATAGTGAACGGTCATGGTTTGTAACAGCTTGCATTTTTAGATAATTAAATAACCAAAATAATTATTAACAGTGAAAATGAGCGTTTTCGGAACTGTCAGAATTTAGCTACGGGAGTTGCACCATTGGGTCTATGGCAATTTTTTGATCAATTTTCATATACAACTTGTCGAAATCCGAGCTATTATGAAGAAATTACAAGAAGAAAAAGAAATCATAATTATATAAATATATAAACAATTAAACCAAAAAAAAGACCCTATGGGTTGACCTATAGGTCGACCTGCATTTTGCCCTGGACGAGAAATCATCCAAGGACGTGCCGAAGTTTTATAATTTGATTTTTCATGTGATTTGAAGCGTTATTTTCTGGATCCAACAATTCATAGCAAGCCTGTGAAGTAGTTGCACCAGATTTAATCCTAAAATCCGACGGTCTGAGATCCCTAAGCCACGCCATAAATAGAACCCTAGGCCTAGCTTCTTTTCTTTTTCGGATTTTCTTCCAATTGGGTTTATTACCTGAGGCTGAACCCTAAATAGTAAATTTTTCTGGGGAGGAATTCTTTTTGATAAAAATATTTTACACCCTAGAAGTGGATCCAGGAAGGGCCAGGATTAGAGCTAAGGACCATAGGTGAGTGTTTTATAATTATTTTGGATTTGTAAGCAATTTAAAATAATAGGGTTCTCAATAGTTGTTGTTTTTCTACAATTTTGAGACAGTTTTTATGTAAGTTTATTTACAGTCGGTTTTTAAGTAAATTTCAGAAGTTCATTTCATTCTATTTTATTCAGCTATTTTATTCAGTTATTTGCAGCTATTTATAGTTATTTATGGTTATTTACATCTGTTTTAAGTTGGGATTTAGCCTGTAAATATTAGTTTCTTTTTATAGAGACTTAATCCTTTTTGACGCGAATAAAATATTAAAAAGAGAAGAATTCGCAAATATGGGTTAAAATAGAAAAACACTAAATTTACAGAAATCAGATGTAAAATGAGAAAAACTGAAACAAAATGGAGGCCGACTGAAATAGGCAAATTTGAGATATTTGCAAGCATGACTATGACAAGTGGTTATAACTAAAAAGAGAAATTAGAAGAGTAGTAGTTGCAAGAACAATTATAACATGTAGGTTATAATTAGTAAGAATGAAATAACAGATGGGGCCTATTTTAAAACTTAGATCTTAGATTAAGTTAATAAGCAAATATAGCAGTAGTGGCCCATACTAGCAGCTTTCCCTTAAAGTTCTAGGACTGATGGCCTCACATGTGGGTGAGGCTAGGCACGCTTATGATGATTAGGGTAAATAAGTGGCTAATAGATAGAGGCTCAAATTCAGGGATTTGGGCAATGGGCGCAAAGTTAGAAGATTTGTTTGTTAAGACCAATACCGGCAGCATTCCCTTTCAGGTCGAGGACTGATGGTCTTACATGTAGGTGAGGCTAGGCACGCTTATGCTGATTAGGGTAAATAAAGTGGCAAATAAGGGGCAACATTTAGTGTGTACCGGCGATGACCGAGCGTGCGGCATCGATTAGGGTAAATAATTCGCTAATGCGTCCTAAGAGCTAAGAGGTGTCTTTTGCTGTGAGACCAACAAGATGGGTTCACAGTGGCACAACAGAAATATGAAAGGTCGATTAATGGGTAGAATTAGGATTTCGGCATAATCAAGTTGCAGTTGAGATAGGATTAGGGTTTCAGCTTAATCCCAGCAGTTTAAGACAAGTGCAAGCAATCAAAGCAAACAGTTAAACAGAATTAGAAACGGTATTTTATATGAGTTTTATCTTTTGTGTATCTTCCTTTCATGCTAAAACTATTACTTATTCTATTATCTTTATCTTTCTTAGAAATGCTTATAATTACTTTCCCTCGACAGATTTATTGTCTGACCCACTCTTCTATCTTTCCTTTTCCCCCAACAGGCCAGCAAAGTTGAGGATAGTTAATTCGAGTTTCTTGGAGATTCATTTCTGGAGTTTCCTCATTTCATATGTATTCTTCTGCTTTTCGTCTTTTTCATTTGGCTTGTGATGGATTGACACTTGTGAGAGGGATTATTATTGTTATTTTTACTCTGATTATGTGAGACTGAGATGTATTTTCATAAGATATGAGAGATTTTGAATTTTTGAGACATGTTATGTTTTTATGACTTATTTTGAGATAAAGTTTAATTCTGAATGATAAGTTATTATTTAAATGTTTTTCCCTACTTTTACTTATTTGTCTTGTGAATCTTAGTCTCTGCGATGCTTTAGTTATGCCTATAATGCACCACATCCTTTGTTGTGCCCTTTTTTGGAATATTAAGGGATGTGGGGTGTTTCATGGTTCGTAACGTACATAACTTCAATGAAATTATTCATTGAAAATAAGCAAATAAACCATAATGCAGAATTATGTTTTCAGTATAACTGATTGAGGGCCTTCTTTGAATGGTTTGACCATTTTGGATAGGAAAGAAAATGTACGAGAGTGGATGTAACTTAGGCACAGCTGGGATGAAAAGAGGAACGGTCACCACAACTTCATAAAAGGACAGAATGAAAGACTTTAGACACCATAGAAAGAGGCTTGAACAAGGAAGACTCGTCTCCCTCGAGTGCACAAAGGGGCAGAAGGCAATAAAAGCCATTCAATCGGTCCTTTTGGGAGGCTTGAAAGAGGGAGTCGCGTCCCACCCCAGGTGACTTAATGGGAACTGTGAATAGAAGTGAAACTCTTGATTCATAGATTACATCGAAAATTGACATTCTTGAGCCCAGGGTGATGGGTAGGGATATGTGAGAACATAGGGTGCAAAATATAATCTTATTGTGCAGAATGAAAGAGAATTGTATAAAATAATAAAACATACTTAATATGGAATGAGAAATGAGATTTCTATTCCAATTGTGTTGTAGCATAGAAATTGTTTTCTATAAAAGTTATTGCTATGAATTTAAGATATTTGATCAAACCTCTTCACTGTAAATTAGTTAAAGTAAAAGAAATAAATAGCCCATGATAAGTATTTAAATAAAGCTTTATATTTCATATGCTACTATAGTAATAGCGGAAATAGTGGGAGCATGTCTTGTAATACCTATCAGTGGCTGCATCAAGATACAAAAAATTATTTTCATAAATATACCAATTATTATTTACGAATTATTTTAGTATTGACTGAAAAAAATATAGTTCTATTTTGTTGTCAATATTTTGAAATTTGAAATGAAATAAATCTATTAGAATAAAGGTATTTGCTGTATTAACAACATAACACAAAAGTATTTAAAAAATTTAAAATTATTTATAGGATTATGGACTAAATCATATCTTAGAGAAATAATTCTTTAAATTACATGATTTAAAATCGTATGGTATTGACGAGTTATATCTCGGAAGATTAAAGGTAAAGCATCCATTCAGTGGGAGCGACTAAAGAGTTGTTGAACCCTTCAGATTGATACATATAGATGTATGTAGTCCAATGTCTAATAATGCCAAAATGTATCTTCTTATTTTGTTAAATTCACTGATGAATTAGAGCAAACATGAATAGGTGTATTTGATACATAAGGAATATGTAACGGCCTATCATTTCGAACCATTCAAATCAACAATCATCCACACATGTCAGACTTGAATTACTCAAAACAACAGATTGTTAATTTATATGTGGCAAAACTTAGCATATACAGTAAATAAATCAATCACAGAATCATAGACATAGAGTAATATAACAATAAGCAGCGGAATAGATAAATAGTAGTTCATAAAGCTACTGCAGAACATCAAAGTATGAAACAAATACAAAAAAAATCTCAAGTATATAGAAGTCATTATTACAAAAGCAACTGACAAGTCTGAACATAAACAACGGGAAATAGCTGAAATATATGAAAAGATGAATAGATAAGGATAGATCTCCAAGCAAAGCTTCAAGCTTCAAATGCGAGTCTCAAATGTTGTGATACTCAGTCTGACCCGAGCATAAAGCAAAACACAAAACACTCGAGTCGGGATTAACATTCTTATGTAAGTAAATCGACTCAAGTAAAATGTCCAAGTGAAATGCAATATAACTTAAAGGATGGTTGGGATTCCATCCCTTAAGGATCCATGATACTATTTACATGAATAATACAATACACTACATAGATAATGTCTACAGTAAAGTAAACTATTAAAATAGCATTAAGGCATTAACCATATCCCCCTTAACACATTTATATAAATGATGTAGTCTATACAGTACCATAATTCCTCCGTAAACTAAAGGGCTATTAGAGGGCACTCCATAGTGTACGACACAAACCAAACTCGTAGTGGGCGCGATAAGCCATAAGACAAGGCACACGAGGCAATGCCAGGGTAGGATTCTACCGTTTGCACTCCCGGACTGATAGTAACGCATAGCAGCTACAACCGCCCACCTCGTAAATCACTCCCATAATCATTTTGAGGGGTGACCACCAAATCAATCACAAAGTAATAAATATAGTATCGAAGAAATGTGCCCGATCGAAGGAGCGACCTCACTTGTCCCGGTATAGCTCCTGTTTTAGTCATATCAAGCTGACCCGTGGGAGTCAAGGCTGTGTTCATACCTCATATTGACGTTCGCCAAACCATCCTACTTTGTTCCGGATTCTTCACCACATGCACAGTTGTTAAAGTGGTTTTCGGTATTGGCAGAGAGTATGATAATATCCGATCTCGGTCTCTTTAACAACCAAACGCTTATTTCACACCATGGTCATTTTTCATTTAAAAAATTTCATACTTCATATTAAAATATCATATTCATTTCAAAATCATATCACTTTCGAAATCATATCACTTCCAACCTAAACAGTTTAAATATAGAAAGTAGTTTATATATATTGGAATAGTTATACATTAAAAGTAGTTTACATTTAAAAATAGGTTATATATTAAAAATAGTCTATATATTAAAATATATATTCAAAATTGTTTATAAATTTAAAATAATATATATTGAAATAGTTTCTAGATTTAAAAGATTTTATATCGAAAATAATTTTAAATTAGAATTATTTCTTCCAAATTTCACAAATATTTTCAAATCACTTCGGTACTAAAATTCAATTTAAATCAATCTCAGTTTAACAATTTCAATTATAAAGGTTAAGGTTCAATTCAAATTCTCATTAAAACCACTTTTAATTTATACCGATTTCAAATTCAGGTTTGAACTACAAATTTAAATCACTTCCAATTCAATAGGTTTCACAGTTCCAATATTCAAACTCAGTTTGATTAATTTCATTTATTTCAAAATTCAAATTTAATTTTATTTAAATTTGAAAATATTCACTTAATTATTTTAAATAAAATCTCAAATTACAAATTTAAAACAATATTAAATATTCAATTTCAATTTTATTTAAATTTGAAAATATTCACTTAATCACCTTTAATCAAAATCCAGCTATCAAGTTATAAAATCGTATCTTTAAAATCTCAAAATTAATAAGTTCTAATCAATTCTTGTTAAATACAATTTTTAAACAAATTAAATTTCTAATCAATTTTCAATTTAACTTTCCAACCTTAATCTATTAAAGTTATTACAAAAATCCGTTTTCAAAATATTAAGATAAATTTTAAATAAATATTTTAAACATAATATATATACTAATTAAATTAATTAATTTAAATTAAATTATATTACATTTTATTAAATTTAATCTTATTATTAAATCTATTTAAATATTATTTTATATATTTTTAAATAATAAAAATATAAGTAAAATCGTAGATTTTACATTTTCACAACTTAACTTATAATTTTTAAAAATTTTAAAACATAAGATTTAAAATCTAAATTTTACATACATATTAAAATAAAAATCCATATGCTATATTTTAAAAATCAATATTTATTACACAAAATTAGAATTTAAAAATAAAATCTTTATATTATATCTTAAATCAAAGCACATATACTTTCTTTCCTCAAAAATTTGTGAATCATTTAAAAATAGACCAATGGTGTCCATATACAATTTCCTATCCTATGGTCAACTAATACAGATATTTATCATTTCAATCTGCAATAATTTAATATTTACCGTTATATATCATTTCAACCCGCAATCTCAAAATTTTAAAAATCAATAAAATCGCTTGGGTTTATCGTTTCAACCCATAACGATTTTACCTAATCTATAATATCATTTGGGTAAGTTTCATTTCAACCCATAGGGATTTACTAAGTTAACAGTGAATTCTCGGTGTGAGAACAATAAAATAATAGCACAAAATGATATAGCACATCAATGTCAAATATGAACATATTTAACAATTTAAATAGAATATATATACTAACTAGTTATTGGTGTCAACAGGTCATAGGTAAACAATTGCAGATAATAACATATTATACTTAACAATTAAATTTCCAACCAATTCAAAAATTTAACAACATATTTCAATCGTCATTTCATGTGAATTAAGTTTACTAAATATAAGATGTCAATCGTGAGTGATCGCTCACCTTTCGAGGCTAGAGAACAACGAGAATAAGCAAACGGACATGCATACAGATAAGCGACCAAGATAGAAAACTGCTGCTGAAGAATCCGGACAGCGACAAATCACAGCAAATAACTGTTGTAATACGGCAAGCGAGCACACGAGGCAAAGCAAAGCAACAAGAACTTGAAGTTGACGAACCACTAAAATACATATATAATATATATATCCATTTTTTTAGAAGAGGAGAATGTTAAAGATTGGAGCTTGATTGCTCGGCCAGGGGTGGCATACGGGCATTCGGTATAGGGATGATGAAGTGGTAGGCTGGAGAAGGGGTGATGATTTTGTCTAGTGCAGCTAGGGGAAGGGTTTGCCGGCGGAAAAAGGCTGATGGCATGGTGGAAATGGTGTGCTGGAAAGGAGGTGATGGAGGCTGCCTCATGGAGGGCGCGGGTCGGTTATGTGGTGGTGTGCGGCTGGCAATGAGGCCAAGGCGGAGAGTGGGAAATAGAAGCACCAGTGAGGAGATGTCGCTGCTGGCAAAAGGCTCGGTTAGGTCAGCAGTTGGAGGAGGCGAGTGGGACGTGTTCGAAGAGGGTGTCAGAGCTGTGGAAGGTGTTGGCGATGGAGGAGATTCAAAGGGTTTCTGGGTGGCTTTTGCAGTGGAATGTTCGACACTATGAAGGAGGATGGAATGGGCTATTATAGGTGGAAGGGCTGCTTCGGGTGGCTGATGGAGTGGGGGAAGAGGGGAGGATCAGAGGGAAGCTGATGGTAGGCTGAGAAAGGAGAATGAGCAAAAAAATGGTATGCAAGAAAAGGTGCAGGTTAGGGAAAAGTCGAATCCAAAGGAGGATGGACGTGAATAGTTCCAGGCAAAACAAATATATAAGCTTTTATATAATTTTTTCTTCTTGCATGAGTCGGAACAAAGAAGAAGGGGAAAGAGAATGGAAGAAAGTGAACGAACTAAGAAACAAAAATGAACCAGCAAGTTATAAATTGAATATAGAGAATGACAAAAGTCAAGTGCTGTCTTTCAGGAAATATTAATAGCAAATGGCTGTTAGGTTTAACACGATGGATAATTGAAAGAACATAGGAAACCAAAAGGCTCAAATGCGAAATCGATACGGCCAATCATTTTGTAGACTTCGCCGCGTACCAGACGCCAAAATACACAAATGAATGTACAGCGTAGATCAGCATGATGAGATGAACAAAATGGTACACAGATACGAGTGACACGACCCTCTACCAAAACTCGATTTTCGCTGCCGAAAATGCTGCTAAAACGCCAAAAATAAGATAAATGGAGCTAGAGCTGTCCAAATTTTGTGAAACGAAATATGAAGTCTCACTCAGAAAATGGTCTACAATTTTATTATATAAAAATATTCAGGTTTCGAAAATATGTAATTTCCATCAAATTTTAACTGATTTAAATTTAAAAATTGAAATTTCAGAATCAAACAAACTTACATATTTTCCAATGAAAATCGAACACTTGCTGTGTTTAAATAGACGCATACCAAATATCAATTTTTCATTGTAAAAATTTTAATTGTTTATTTTCGAGATAAATTTGGTTAATTACATTATTTAAATCGTTAAAATTTTCGGGTCGTTACACTGTCCCCCACTCAAACTTTTCGTCCACGAAAAGGAACGAGATAGCAGAATAGAAGCAACATAAAGGAAATATAGATTCGAAATACATAACATCAGATACATCAATTAATTCAAAACCAAATAAATTTCATTTTTGAGTGTTAACGTTATACATCCCATTACTTATTAACATCCAATTATTATTATCATTCTAATTAACTCACTTTCAGTTAACTTACATTCATATCCAATTAATTTGCATTCACCTTATTTACTTAGATAGCATTCTCTTTTTATTATTCAATTTATTTCACTTAACATATCTTGCAACATAGATTAAGTGTATAAACATTTATTATAACCACCCAATTTTTATTTATAAATTCCCTAACAAAATTTCATTTTTAGACATCTTATTACTTACATTTATATTGTATACTATACAATTACATGTTCTTATTACATTCAAACTTTTTCCCAAGTAAGTTTTATTAATGTTTCTGAATGTAACTGAGCACTACACAAATTTATCTTTTATTTACAACATTTCTATTAAGCAAAAATTTAGTTTGAACATTTTTATAAGGTCTCCGATTTTTGTATACTTCTCTCTACAAGGTCTTCGGTTTTTGTGTACTTCACTTTATAAGGTCTTCGGTTTTTTTTACTTCTCTCTGAGAGAAGTACACAAAAACTAAAGATTTGATTTGTTTTCTTCTCTATAAGGTGTCCGATTTTTGTGTACTTCTCTCTATAAATTCTCCGATTTTTGTGTACTTCTCTCTATACTTAAGTTTTCTCTTGTATAACTTTCAATTACATATACATATTGCATTTTAACTTTTTGAATATTTCAAGTAAGTTATATATGTTTTAGAATGCAACTGAGTAATATACAAATAAATTTTATCCTAGTTCAACTGTTTCAAGTTGTTTCAATTCCATTTCTCATTTTAGACACCTCAATTATTCAAAAAAAAAACTTCATTTTGACAATTGAAAACCACCACTTAACATATCGCTTAAGAGTTAAATTCCAGTTTCACTTCAAACCATTTTGAAATACACACACACACATTAAATCATACTCAAAAATTTCAAATCAAATCCATTTTCCAAAACAAAAGCGTAGTAAAGTTACTAAGTGGTCTTCCCACTTTGAGACTCGAAAATGAATGTCGATGATGTTACAGTCATCATCGAAATTATTTTCCAACAATATAAGAGGAGAGTCTTGACTTACTTCTTTTCAAAATTCTTTGGAAACAATTTCCATTCGAAAATACTTTCAAATAATAATATATTTTTTTCAAATCCTTGAAAACTAAATTTTGAAATGCACCGAAAATTAAATTCTCAAATTCTTAATTTAAATTCATTTCATTTAAAATCCAATTTATAAACCATATTTATAAAATTTCATCTCCTTATAACATACAATAATAGTTAATGATTTAGGAGTGTTGACAGAACAATACATGATAATCTAGTACTATCATTTCTAACAACCAATTCATTTAACTATCCACTTTTGTAAAACTATACTTTTATATAATATATAATCATACATAAAATTATATCATTACCAATTTTGAAAATAATATTGTGTCAGTTTGCTCTTGTTTAAGTGTTTTGAAATTTCTATCGATAGCGTTAGCTAGACGAATCGAACGAAACCCAAAATTCAAACTTAACAACTCAAACAATACAGTATAAAACATTTTTATATCAATTACAAATACGCTCTCTCATAGGGTGATTCAAGAATGGATTTTAGAACAAGGATAAAGATCTAAATTTAAAGGGACGCTAATCAAAGAGAATTCTAATTAAGAAGATTGGCTCGAAAGGAAGCTAAGATAATTTAAATTACAAAAGAGAAAAGATGGATAGACTTACATTAATCATGGTGACCTTAACCGGGTCAACCAAAACTCCATTTTAGAAATAATGTGCCCAAGGAATCGGACTTCATCCCTCACAAAATGGCATTTAGAAAATTTAGCTTTCAACTAAAGACTCATAAGAGTTTCCAGCAAATAGCCCAAATAAGATTCAAGTTCCTTCTCAGACTTAGAAAAGATGAGAATATCATCAATGCAAATGGGGGCAAACTTGTTGAGAACATCGCGGAAAATGCAATTCATGAGATCAACGAAGAAGGCAGGAGCATTGGTTAACCCAAAGGGCATGACTAACCATTCATAGAAACCATTCCCGGATGGGAAAGCTGTCTTAGGGATGCTCTCTTCGGTAACACGAGGCTGGTGAAAGCCAGTAGCAAGATCGAGCTCTAGGAATAAGATCGATGTGGAATTCAATTTTTTGTTTAGGAGGAAGAGAAGTGACTTCATCAAAAACATCCGAAAAGAGTTGGATAACGAAGGTGGAGTCAAGATCACTAGAATCAAGCGAAAAGATAAAATTGCTTGCAAAAACCTGAGGCATTCGACATATGATCACAAGAGAATTACTCTAGTCGTCTACTATTGAAACGGTTCAGGCTTTGCAAGAGCTAACTACATCATAATGCTCTAACCAATCAACACTAAGTAAGATATCAAATGCATCAAAACTGAGGCCATGGAAATCGCTGGTGAATCGATGCCAGTTGTAAATGAGTTTCACCCCTTTACAAATTATACTAAGGTTGGCGGGACCGCCGATGGAATTAGTCACACATCGGGATGAAATTGCCAATTGAGGTTGCAAGACATGCTCAAATTTATTATAGAGATTAATAGAAATAAAGCTACGGGATGCTCCAATATCAAAAGGAACTCAAACAGGAAAAGTCAAGAATGGATTTTAGAACAAAGGTAAAGTTCCAAAATTTAAAAGGAAATCCTAATCAAAGAGAATCCCGACAAAGAATTTTAGCTCGAATGAAGATGATTCTATAATTGATTATACTTATCCAAGGGTGTCACTACCCTATCTCTAATGATTTTTACCCCATATGCTAAGTTTTGCCCAAACCTCGCTCTAATGCCGCTTGTAATGACCCGTCATTTCGAACCATTCAAATCGATAATCATCCACACAAGTCAGACTTGAATTGCATAAAACAATAGATTATCAATTTAAATTCGAAAAAACTTAGCATGTACAATAAATAAATCAATCACAGAATCACAAACATTGAGTAATATAACAATAAGCAGTGTAATGATAAATAGTAGTTCATGAAGCTACTACAGAATATCAAAGTCTGAACAAATACAACAGAAAATCTCAACTACATAGAAGTCACTAATACAAAAGCAATTGACAAGTTTGAACATAAATAATGGGAAATAACTGAAATATCTGAAAAGCTGAATATATAAAGATAGATCCCCAAGCAAAGCTCCAATGGTGAGTCTCAAATGCTATGATACTCAGCCTGACCCGAGCATAAAGCAAAAACACAAAACACTCGAGTCAGGATTAATATTCTTATGCAAGTAAACCGACTTAAGTGAAATGTCAAAGTGAAATGCAATATAACATAAAGGATGTTTGTGATTCCATTCCTTAAGGATCAATGAAACTATCTACATACGTAATACAATACGCTACATAGATAATGTCTATGATAAAGTAAAGTATTAAAATAGCGTTAAGGTGTTACCCATATCCCCCTTAACACATTTTATATAAATCTCGTAGTCTATACAGTACCGTAATTCCTTCGTAAACTAGAGGGCTATCAAAGGAAACTCTAAAGTGTACGACACAAACCAAACTCGTAGTGGGCGCAATAAGGTATATGACAAGGCACGAGAGGCAATGCCAGATTAGGATTCTACCATTTGCACTCCTGGACCAGTGGTAACACATAGCAGCTACTACCGTCCACCTCGAAATACACTTCCATAATCAAATCGAGGGGTGACCACCAAATCAATCATAAAGTATTAAATATAGTATTGAAGAAATGTGCTAGATAGGAAGAGCGGCCTCACTTGGCCTAGTATAGCTCCTGTTTTAGCTATATCAAGCTAACCCGCGGATGTCAGGGCTGCGTTCATACCTTATACAGACGTTCGCCAAACCATCCTACTTCGTTCTAGATTCTCCACTACGTGCACAGTTGTTAAAGTGGTTTTCGGTATTGGCAGAGAGTATAACAATATCTGATCCTGGTCTCTTTAACAACCAAATGCTTATTTCACACCTGGTCATTTTTCATTTCAAACAGTTCATACTTCATATCAAAATATCATATTCATTTCAAAATCATATCACTTTCTAAATCATATCACTTCCAACCTAAAAGTTTAAGTATTGAAAGTAGTTTATATATATTGGAATGGATATACATTAAAAATAGTATATATTTAAAAATAGGTTATAAATTAAAATAGTTTATATATTAAAAATTATCTATATATTAAAATATATATATATAATGGTTTATAAATTTAAAATAATATATATTAAAATAGTTTATAGATCTAAAAAAGTTTATATCGAAAATAGTTTCAAATTAGAATTGTTTCTTCCAAATTTCACAAATCAATTCAAATCAATTTTAGTTCCAAAATTCAATTTAAATCAATCTCAGTTCAACAATTTCAATTAAAAAGGTTAAAGATTCAATTCAACTTCTCATTAAAACCATTTTTAATTTATATCGATTTCAAATCTAGGTTTGAACTACAAATTTAAATCACTTCCATTTCAATAGGTTTCATAGTTTAAATATTCAAACTCAATTTGATAAATTTCATTTATATTTCAAAATTCAACTTTAATTTTATTTAAATTTGAAAATATTCACTTAATATTTTTAGTAACATTTAAATAAAATCTCAAATTACAAATTTGAATCAGTATTAAATATTCGATTTCGATTTTTTTAAAATTTGTAAATATTCATTTAATCACCTTTGATCAAAATCCAGTTATCAAGTTATAAAATCATATCTTTAAAATCTCAAAATTAATAAGTTCAAATCAATTCTTATTATATACAGTTCTTAAACAAATTAAATTTTAAACTAATTTTCGATTTATCTTTCCAACGTTAATTTATTAAAGTTATTACAAAAATCTATTTTAAAAATATTAACGTAAATTTTAATTAAATATTTTAAATATATTATATATATACTAAATAAATTAAAAAAATTTAAATTTAATTATATTAAATTTTATTGAATTAAATCTTATTATTAATTATATTTGAATATTATTTTATATAATTTAAAATAATAAAAATATAAGTAAAATCTTAAAATTTACATTTTCACACCTTAACTTATAATTTTTAAAATTTCCAAAACATATAATTTAAAATCTAAATTTTATACACATATTAAAATAAAAATCCATATATTATATTTTAAAAATTAATATCTATTACACATATATTAAAATTTAAAAATAAAATCTTTATATTATATCTAAAATTAAAACACATATATTTTCTTTTCTAAAAAATTTGTAAATAATTTAAAAATAGACCAACGGTGTTCGTATATAATTTTATATCCTATGGTCAAGTGATACAGATATTTATCATTTTAACCAGCAATAATTTAATATTTATGGGTATATATCATTTCAACCCACAATCCCAAAATTTTAAGAATCAATAAAATCGTTTGGTTTATCATTTCAACCCATAACGATTCCTTAATCTATAATATTGTTCAGGTATGTATCAATTCAACCCATAGGGATTTACTAAGCTAACAAGGAACTTTCCGTGTGAGAATAATAAAATAATAGCATAAAATGATATAGCATATCAATGCCAATTATGATCATATTTAACAATTTAAATAGAATATATATACTAACAGGTTTCGGTGTCAACGGGTCATAGGTGAACAATTGCAGATAATAACATATCATACTTAACAATTAAATTTCCAACCAATTCAAAATTTAACAACATATTTCAATCGTCATTTCATGTGAATTAAGTTTACTAAATATAAGAATGTCAATCGTGAGTAATCGCTCACCTTTTGAGGATAGAGAACAACAAGAATAAGCAAACGGACACGGATACGCAACGGTTAAGCGACCAAGCCAGAAATTGTTGTTGTATGAATCCGAACAGTGGCATCATAGAAAATAGCTGTTGTAATACGGGCAGTAAGCACACGAGGCAAAGCAAAGCAACAAGAACTTGAAGTCGACGAATCACCAATATATATATATATATATATATATATATATCCATTTTTTATAGAAGAGGAGAATGCTAGAGATTGGAGCTTGATTGCTCGATCAGGGGTAGCGTACAGGCGTTCAGTCTGGTGATGATGAAGTGGTAGGCCGGTGTAGGGGTGATGCTATTATCTGGTGCGGCTAGGGGAAGGGTTTGCAGGCGAAAAAAGGCTGATAGCGGGGTGGAAATGGTGTGCTGGGAAGGAAGTGATGGCGGCTCGGCTGATGGAGGGCGTGGGTCGGCTATGTAGTGGTGCGCAGCTGGCGATGAGGCCAAGGTGGAGAGTGGGAAATAGAAGCACGGGTGAGGAAGTGTTGCTGTTGGCTAGAGGCTCAGTTCGGTCGGTAGTTGGAGAAGGCGAGTGGGATGTATTCGAAGAGGGTGTTAGAGCTGTGGAGGGTGCTGGCGGTGAAGGAGATTCGAAGGGTTTCTGGGTGGCGTTTGTTGTGGAACGTCCGAGAAGGAGGATGGAATGGGCTACTATAGGTGAAAGGGATGCTTCAGTTGGTTGGTTGAGTGCGGGAAGATAGGAGGATAGGAGGATAGGAGGGAAGCTAATGGTTGGTGGAGAAAGGAGAACGAGCAGAAAAATGGTCGGTAAGGAAAGGAGCAGGTTAGGGAAAAGGTGGTTACGAAGGAGGATGGACGTGAACAGTTTCAGGCAAACAAATATATAAGTTTTATATTTATTTTTTCTTCTTGCATGACTAAGAACAAAGAAGAAGGTAAAAGAGAATGGAAGAAAATTAACGAACCAAGAAATGAAAATGAACTAGCAAGTTATAAATTTAATATAGGGAATGACAAAAGTCAAGTGTTGACTTTCAAGAAATATTAATAGCAAATGGCTGTTAGGTTTAACACGATGGATAATTGAAAGAACATAAGAAACCAAAAGGCTCAAATGGGAACAGATACGGCCAATCGTTTTGCAAATTTCGCCGCGTAACGGATGCCGAAATACACAAATGAATATACTGCGTAGATCGGCACGACGAGACGAACAAAATGGTACACACATATGAGTGACACAACCCTCCTATCAAAACTTGATTTTCACTACCGAAAATGCTGCTAAAACGCCGAAAATAAGATAAACAGAGCTAGAGCAGTCCAAATTTGGCGAAATGAAATACGGCATCTCACTTCAAAAATGGTCTACAATCTTATTGTAAAAAATATTCAGATTTCAAAATTATTTTATTTTCATCAAATTTTAACCAATTTAAATTTTAAATTTCAAAACTAAACTTATATATTTTCCAATGAAAATCTGACACTTGCTATGTTTAAATTGACGCATACCAGATATCAAATTTTCGTTGCAAAAATTTTAATTGTTTATTTTCGAGATAAATTTAGTCAATTGCGTTATTTAATTCGTTAAAATTTCTAGGTCTTACATAATATATCTATAACAAGTTCATAGAATTTAAAATATAAGTTATAACATAGCGTGCAAAAGAAAATAAAACAATTCCATTTGATCAAATATGTGAGTGTGTTGGAAAGAGTTCCGAATGTACCTAAAAATAAATAAGATTTGGTCTCAAAAGTCACTCCTCCTTATGACATATAATGATGTATCAATAAGGAGTAGTCAGATCTATTAGACAAAGCACGATTAATGATGAGTGAATTTGAGTTAACTTTTTTTTGCAAGGTTATATCCTAAAGAGTTAGGACATAAGACTAAAATTAATTTCATCTAAAGCATAGTTTACGAGATTATACAATATAAGAGTGACAATAACTCCTATATATTTTAAATCAAGGAGTTGACAGGTTGTGTGAGTTGAGAGACTACACATAATACTTGTTCGCAGGGGATCTTCCGTGGACCACCACAAATGAGTTTGGGACCAATCAATAATGATTGATCAATTTATGTTATAAACATTAGTATCATAAATTTAAAAACAAAATCAATTTTATACATATATACATGCAATTCATAAAATGTTTATAAAAACGTATTTCATTACACTGAGAAACAATTGTTGTTTCAAGAAACACCAACTTCATAACGAAGGAATCCTTCTAGAAATTATCGGTAATGAAATGGATTTTGATACGATCTAACGATAAAGGTGATTACAAATGATGAAATTAAATTGACTAAGCCTAAATGGACACAGCTAATTTGAATGTCTGATAAGAACTCTTGCACATTAAAGAGAAACCACGGTTTCCTTATCGACGTCGAGAAAAGAATTTCCTCAGTTGTCAAGAAGCCATTAAGGGGATTAACTTTGCCATATAGCATGATGCATAAATTCATAATGGATTCCAATTACATTATCAAAATATGATTTAAATGGTCATACCTAAAGAGACATGATCCATCAGCCGCAAAAGTGTCTCCGAGAAGAAGACCAATACAGTTGAAATATGGCAAGCTAAGTTGATAGAATAACATTGTAAATTTCAATTGTTGAAAAGAACATTACAGATTCATCATTCGACGTATTTAAGTTAATTCAAATTTTACTCACAAAATTATTACCTGATATGATTTAAGTTTTGGTATATGTATGTTGAAAAAGAAAATATAAATAACGATTTAGAGTATCCGAGTTAGTGGGTTATTGGATATGATTCAAGAAATGATACAAAAGTATTATTTGATAAGCATCAGATTTAAGCAATTATTTTGAAAGAGAAATCAAATAGTTTGATTTTCAGTCAAAATGCAGTAGATGTGTGTGTCTATAAAAAATATATTAATAGGTGCTAAAATATTTCTAAAACCATAAATAACAAAAAATGCACTCATGTTAAAATCATTTCAGTTTAGTTATTTAATTCTCCGTATAGGATTCGAAAAGACACATTTTACAATTGGTATAAAAGGATGTTGAGAATGTACTAAAATGATATATATACAGACATTATATTATATTGTCTAATATGGAGCATGTAATATGAATTCCTTATGCATTGGCGGTAGGAATTATTACATGTTATATTGTCTACAATATTACATTTTGCTTATGTATTTGATACATAGAGCAATCATTAAATTCGAATTAAGATTGCTATATGATGGTTTACAGTGTTCTCAAATATATATAAAATACTAGAGAATTATTTGTAGAAACAAAGAACTTCTTATGAATGAGTACGCGGACTCGAACTACATAAGTGATATCGAGTATAGTATGTCAATCCTAGATTCATATCAAATCTTGAGTTAAGAACTTTAAACATAGAAATGTTTGAAACAAAAAAAGATTGAGGCTGATTCAACCTTAAAGGCTAAGTACAACGCCTTGAGTAGCGCTGCAACAAAAGAGTCTAAATGAATGCGTAAACTAAGCTAGGGGTGATTCCAAATGTTTATAATCTCATGACATTGTTATATAATAACAACGTTTAGGTGCAGTTCGTAAATGAACATAAAGCTCTCTAGAAGTTTAGAGACATGCTCCGAAAACTTCCACATGATAAAAGCAATTTATCAGCATCGGAGGGAGTTGATCGATAAAGTGGATAATTAAAACAATATAGCATACCCATTCACTAAGAGACCGACTCGATCAATTTTTGAGAAAATCGATCAAATAAGTCGAAATAAGATTCTATAATTGACCCAAAGTGCAAATGTGAGATTGATAGAGTTAAGTGTATGCCCTAAGGGCAATTTTGTAATTTTTTTACATATCTAACTCGATATATAATCTTGTTTAAAACGAAACGTGGTTTCTTTATACTGTATACTTTTTATATTAAGATATAATTAATTAAGTAATTAATTTAAAATATGTTAAATTGAAAATCCTTAAATGATAAGTTATGTGATAATAATTACAATGTGCCGTAATCATGAGAAATTTATCACATTAAAAATAACATATTATTTTAAATATTTCTAATCAAGATGTTTCAAGATGGGATATCCATACATCCACTGAAACTAGAGTCTGAAACGCTCTCCAATTGTTGGAATGTGTATTACTCATACCTATTGGAGAAACAAGGGAAAACATACTGATGATTATTAGATAGCCATGTACCCAAGAGTTTTCTGTTGGCTAAAATTACTAAGGTCAAAAGAAAAATCTCGAAGTGATGATATTACACAGTTCACTCGACTTGAGGATACTGTTGAACTTCAATGTGCACACTCCACCTTGATTATAGTTAAATCCCGTGCATTAAAGCGCCCTACCGCTCCATAGCATTTGAGATGCGAAAAGTTGTAGCAGAGATATATCGGGGATATAGCAGGATATAACGGATGACTCTAAAAAGAGGAATGATGAACATTCTACATTAAAAAGAGGAACAAGTATAAACTTATTATTTCCCACCAAGCAAAAAAAGTTATAATAAAGTAAAGATAAAAAAAGTTGACACTTAAAAAGTAAGAACTAGTTATAATAACCAACAGTGTGTATCATTGTTAAATCAACTTTGAAATTACCATAAAATTTAAAAGTAAGACATCAAGAAAAATGCTTATTTATAAGAAAGGGGGATATAGTGGGGCAACAAAATCGAGAATGTAGCGGATTATTGCCACAATATTGGGAATAATATCGGATCTGCTATATTGGGCCGCTTTATAGGAATATCGTTGCCTCAAAAGTCCGCTACGGGATATATCAGGGATATATCAAGAAAATATCGAGAAATTGACTACACAGGTTAAGTCGTACCATGATGTCCATCCAACGACTATAGTGCGGTTTGAGTTGGAGCATTGGAAGTTAAACGTTATTCAATAAAGAATTCGTCTCCTCGGTTATATAAGGTTAGCGTCATGGTTAACTACAATTAACTCAAAGTCAAAGTCTCTAGCCAAAGCAATACAATTAATAATAATTACTATTATTAAACCAATGATTTTGTGTTAGACTAATCAAGTTAAATGTGGATGCTATTGGAATTTTAACCAAAACCAAATTCCATACGTTGTAATGTGATATAGTGTAAACGAAGAGAATTAGTGTAAATAATCATTACTATTGAGTATAGTTTATAACAATAACTTGGATTTTACCACAAAGATGTGTAAGCGATAAATTTAGCTAAAATGCCACAACGCTAGCTAAAGTGTTGTGTAAAAGCCAATATTTGAATTGTTCGATATTAATTACCGACTAAATTTACTCCTTTGAGTCGTATAACCGTAACGATAAATACTTCTAAAAACCACTCAATTTAATTAATTTATAATCGTTAAAAATTAATTAAATTAACTATTTTTTATGAAATACTTATTATCGCATTTTATTTGATATAATGTTTCAATGCCATTAGTATTTAATGAAATGCAAATATATAAAAGTCATTATGCGCATATCGATATACGATATCGATAAAATATTTAAATTTGATTTAGATTGATTAATTACTAATGGCTTTTGGAAATTTTAAGGGCCCATGTAGCACCATTCTTGAGCGGCTATATTTAGTAGAAAAGGGAGAAGATTTTATTGTGATTTAATAAAGAATTAAAGATGAAAGGTTTTAATGAAGGAATTGGAAAAGTTTCTATCATTCCTTTAAAATAAATCTCATATCATTTATTTCATTGATTCTTTATGACAAATTCATTTTTCTTTCTCTCACTCTCTTCCTTTTCCTTAATGGACGAAATCATCATGGCCTCTATGGATTAAAAAAAATCCTAAAACAAAATCTAAATATTAAAGGTGGTTGCTATCTCTTGATCCTTGAAAATTCTCAAGGTTCATTCAGTTGAATCTATTAGCTTTTTTCTTCAAACAAGGTGTTACTTTTGGCTACATAATAAGGCAACATTCAAATTTTATTTGTTCATATGTTTTCATGTTAATTCAATCTGGATATCATTTTGTGCTACACCTCAATTGGTTATATATTCATTATGTTGATATATTTTAGATTCTTCATTTCATTTGATTATTTTTTATATTATTTTTGTAGTTTAAATCTGAATCTTTAGCAACAAATTTATATGTGAGTAAGTTGGTCGATCTATTTTTTTATTTTATAAATTATTGTTTAAAAATAAAGCAATTTTGATTGAAAACTACTTTTAAATAAGTATATATATGTTACATGGTTATTTAAAAAAATTGACTGAAAACAATGTTGATTATTTAAGCTCACTTTTAAAATTGAATACATGTGCTTGATTTTGTTGTTTTGAATATGATTTGTTTTGATGTTTTTTACATAAGTGTAAAAAAAATTCAATTTGAAATCTATAAGTGGACTTTTATGTAAAATTATAAACCATTTGATTTCTTCCTAAGTTGAAAGTTAGATTTAAATTTATTAACTTTAAATTTATATACATGTATTTATTAGATTACAAACTTTACATATATATGTTGTTTTAATCATTGAAACATAGCTTGCAATTATATATACGTATATGTATGTATGTATGTATGTGTATTGTATGAATGTATGCATGTATGCGTTTGTTATTTAACTCAAAATTGTAAAATGGATGTGTAAAAGTATAAAATTTGATTTTGAATCCTTTCTTCAATTAAAATAGATTTACAATTGTTAATTTTAGATTTAAAAACATATTTGATAGTTAAACTTAATTTTAACACGCACGCACGCACATATAAAATCAAAACCTCGGACAACAAAGGCATATATAAAGGGACAAATAGGTTTGTTATAGTGTGAATCTCGAATATGGTCACATTAACCATCTACATTTATAATATGTTGCACTTACACATTTTACACTGTAATATATTTGGATATACTCATAATATATGCTAAGTATAAATTTGGTCATGAATATCATTTAATAAATCAATCAACTTAATTAAAGATTTCTCTCTCTAAATAAAAAAATCATTCCTTAATTAATTTTATACGTTACCAGTGAGAAACGAAAGGTTTCCATCTCCAAACTAAATTAAACAAGCAATGGTTACATAAACATACACACAAAGGTATATTTGACATGCTCTATTTCATATAAACATCAAATTAATTAAGATGTACATAATTAAAACATATTTTTAACAAATTTAACTAAAATAAGACTTTTCTTAAAACAAATATTAGATTATATCAAATAAACCTTTAGATTTCATAGGCCTAATAGATCCAAAATATGATATATTTTTTTGAACTTTACATATTTCACCCGCTTTGGACTGACCCGGATCTTTCAGAAAGATTGTCCCAAGAAGGGTTAAAAGAAGGGCACTTGTTATTTTTGTAACAAGCACATCCATTACACTCACGGCTTCCATCTACAAAGGAAATAACTAAAGGCGAATGTAGTCGAAGACACTCATACGGCTATATTGAAAGAAGCAAACTTTGTTATTGGCATGGTCAATGATTGATGACTTGATACTGGAGCAAACATTTACATATGCAAAGTCCGTAGACTTTACAATATCTACAAAGAAGTTGGCAGAGAATGACATGAAGTTATTAGAGAAAATAATATCAAAAGCAAGACAAGCACCATTGTCCAAGTGGTTAATTGATTCGGCTTTGGTGCAAGAGGTCACAAGTTCGAAACTTGCTTACGAACGTTTATTGACATGGGATATGTTGTCCCAATGATTTGTTGTATATAAAGTACCATTTCAAAAAAAAATATCAAAAGCAAAGTAACTAGGAAAGGCACTATAAAACTTCCATTCACTTTGGGAAAAGGGTCTTGCTTTGCTCCATGTATTTCATGTACCTAGTATTCATAGGAATTTGGTCTCTAGATACCTTCTTAATAAAGAAGGATTCAAGGTAGTGTAGGACTCTAACAAGTTCATGTTATCCAAAAGGGGAAGGTTCAAGGGAAGGGGATACTCTCTTAATGGTATGATAAAGTTGAATTTAATACAGAAATAATTTTGTTTATATCATTGATTCAGTTGATTTGTGGCATGCTAGATTATGACATGCTAATCATGGTTCTCTTAAAAATATGAATAAGTTAGGATTACTTTTTTATTACAATATTGATTGTCTCTCTAAATGTGAAGTCTGTGTTTAAGCAAAAATACATAGGAAATCTTTAAATCTATGGAAAGAAAAAATAGTTTGTTTAAATTGGTATATAGTGATGTTGATGATTTAAATGGTCATATAACTTATTGCGATAATAAGTATTATGTCACTATTTTGCTCAAAAAAGTATTATGTCACTATTGTTGATGATTATTCTAGATATGCATATGTTTATCTAATGAAAACCAAAGATGAAGTTTTTGATAAGTTTAAAATTTATGAGGCTAATGTGAAAATGCAATTAGGACAAAAAAGTAAAGTGTTGCGTTGACCGTGGTGGTGATTTTTCAAATGATTTTATATTATTTTTAAACAACATGGTTTAATATATCAAAGTACTACTTCATATACACCTTAACAAAATGGGGTTGTTGAAGGAAAAAATAAGACACTAATAGTAATGAAATTGGGTCAGCACATAGCGGGTTAAATATATTAATTTCAAAAAAATTCCATTTTAGATCTTTTGGGCGTATGAAGTCTAAATCAATTGAGATCCAATCCAACTAATTTTAAATAAAATATATTTTTATTTTTTTTAGTTTATATAAAGACTTGTTTATTATTATATAATATATATAGTATATAATGTATATGTGAATCAAATACACATATTCGTGTATAGCGTACATGCAATATATAAATATGTACATAGTTTAATGTGCCCGTATATGAGTGTAGAAATTTACACTGCAACAAACACATTTCCCACTTTGTGTGTGTGTGTGTGTGTGTGTGTGTGTATATATATCTGTAAGGACTCATCTCACTATGTTCCTTCATTGGTCACGATGTTTGAGGATTTCTATCACAATATTGGGCCTGATTCTTCGGATGATGGCAGTGGATCCCCCTCTGCGAGGAGGATAAATAGTTGAGTGAGGCACCGTGGCCTCTTACCCATTCTTATATGCAGTGGCCTCGCTACTTTAAAACTAGATCGAACAGTTCTATGCATGTGCAGAACACATGTTTTCCATATTTATATTTAGAGTTGTATGACCACTATAAAAATGGTTGGCTTTGCCAAAAGAATTATTACACACACATTTACGTACGTACGTACGTACATACATCATATAACATTCATATATGTATTTGATTTGAAAATGCTGACCAGTTCTAATAAATGAAATAGTATTTAAAATATCTCAAGGTAGATTTGAATTCAAAACCAGATCGAGAAAAAATCCATTTCAAATTTAAGATTCAAATTTCTAATGTAAATATATTTAAAATATATACGCATCCAAATATATATATTTATACACACACATATATACATATAAAAACATATATACAAATATACTAAATAAACGTTCGAAATAACGTACATATTTTTAAAATTTATTTATAGAATATTAATTAGTAAATGTAAAATAAATATATGTTAAAGAAATTAATTTTTTTACTTTTTGCTTGAAACCTTTTTATCAAGATTTTTTTAAATTTTAAATATCAGTGTGGTTTCGTATACTTTTTTTATAATAATTTAAAAAGTTTAAAAGTACCTTCGCGTCTTTGTATACATATTTCCTGTCCATAATTAATTTTTATGATATACATTTACATGCACACATACATACATACTTATATATATATATAACATACATACATATATATATAAGTTTAATTTTAAAATGTTGGAAATTTCTAATAATTCAAATTAGTATTTAAAATATCTTAAGGTAGATTTTAATTTAAAATCGGATCCAGATCCAAAATAAAAATCTATTTCAAATTTAAAATTCAAATTTCTAATGTTGTTATATTTAAACATACGCACACACATAAATATCTATAAACATATACATGTATCTATGTATGTGTGTCCTTTTCAAAAAAAAGTATATTTGTATGTAAATATTTATATATATATATATATATATATATATATATATATATTTAAATAAACCTTTGTAATAACATATATAAATATATTTAATTTATTTATAGAATATTAGTTAGTAAATATAAAATAAACATATGTTAGAAATATTAATTCTTTTGGCTGAAACCATTTTACCAAATTTTTTATTTACTTTACATATCCATGTTGATTTGTAAATTTCTTTTAATAAATATAAAATCTATATGGATAATACATAATTTACTTTTAAATTATAAATCTATATGGATTTATATTCAAAAGAGATATTTTTATAACAGTTTAAAAGATTTAAATATACGTTTGTAAATTATTATTATTATTATTATTATTATTTTCCTGATTTAATTATAAATATATATGTATAATTTTTTTAAACATACATATGTAATTGTATATGAATATGAATCAATAAATTAATTTATATGCAATATATATACACACACGCACAAGCTAATCATAAAATTCAAATGTTAATTTCAAAATATTTTTAACATTAAAAAAACTATATATATTTTTAAATTGGCCAAAAAGAAGTTCATGAATATTATACACACACACAAGCGTGAATCAATTTAAAAGTGTGTATATGTTTGTAAATCAAACAAGAAATAAATATGTAAATTCATAATTAAATAAGAATCTAATCTACATATGTATATTAACATAGATAAATATAGACACACACACATAACTTAAATACATCAGAAATTACAAATTTTAAGCCTTGAATGTTGAATCAAAAACTCCTTAGATCTGATCCAAAATATCTGTGACGACCCGAAATTTTTAGGCATTTGAAATCGAGATATTAAATGGATTTTAAATATTTAAAAGTTAATTTTTACACTTGAATTCAATTATCGCTATTTATTTGATTATTAAATTATTAAATTCAATAATTTGAAGTTGAGTAAAATGCTGAATTTGGAATTTTAAGCCTATTAAAAATATAATTTGAAGGCTTATAAAATTTATATTGATAATACTGAAGATAATAGAAGTGATGAAATCAAATTTAAAAATGGTTTGTTAAGTTTTGAAATTTATATTGTTTAAATTGAATTGAAAAATAGCCTTTCGAGGCATAGTCTCGGAATTCAACGAAACCAGTTCCATTGGATCCGTAATATTGAGTTATTATCGGATTTCAATTTTCGTAGTGTTTGGAGTTGTTGTGTGAGCGTACGATAAGTAAACGCGCTGAAAATTTAATTGATAATAATCTAATGAAATTTAATTTAATTGGTCAAGCTTCTTGTATACGCCATCTCATATTCGTTTTAACACACAACCCTTATCTTCCATCGTACACTTCTCGTTCTTTCTAAAACTGCTAGATCCTTCCTCGTTTATTTAATTCAGTTCCAGTCATTATCAAACGAAAAGAAAATATAAAAATGGCCGAGCTTCCTCTCAAGAATTCTTTCAGAAATCGGAAGCTATACTGTTTTCCTCTCTTCCAATTTCACGAATTCGAAAACCCCATTCCCCTTTTCCCTTCTGCATACAAATTCTTTTCGTTCGAATCTAAAAAGAAAAAAGAAAATCAAATCCAATGGCGTCTTGGAGGGGGGGTCTCGCGTTGAAATAGGGTTTCGCTCTGGTTTGCGGCAGCGTCGCAGCAAGCATTTTGGGGGATTGGATCTTCGATCGAAGCATCGCGAGCAAGTGGGGATATGGGTTCGTCGTCAAGCAGTGGGATGGCATAGGGTTTGGGTCGCGAGGCTGGAGGAAGGGATCGTGGCAGTTCCTGGTGGGGTGCGATGGTGGCAGTCGTAGTCATCGTCGCGTGAAGGGGAGGCTCGCGGCTATGAGGTTGTCGTGTGTTGGAGGCTCGAGGGTTCGTCGATCTGTTTGGGTCAAGCGGCTTCGCGGTGATTGTCAACGTTGTCGTGAGTTGGGTATCGGCGAAATCGGCTACGAGGCAGGGTCGAGGTGAGGTTTTTGCTGTTAATAAATTTATTTTGAACAAATATATGATTCTCTTATCAATTTAAATACAAGCGGCAAAATTTATAATGAATTAAAGTAAGTGGATGTTAAATGTACAGTAAATTTCTGGATTTAAAGTTGTTCTTGTTTTAGTTTAAATACCTACAGGAAGTCAGGGAAATTTTATATATATATAAAGGGTTTTGAGAAAAATATATGATTTTTTTTTAGTGTTTGAAAATTTATAAACGTTGGATTTTTGAAATCTATAATCTGTTTCGAAAGTAAAGGGTTTTAAAGGAAAATTTGTCAATCAAATTTATTACATGATAATTTATTTTTAGGGTATTTAAATTGATTAATAAAACCATACAATGTTTATGCAACGTTGAAAATAATGAAGAACAAGTTGAGATAGGATGGATTGCAACGAAATCAAAGGTGAGTTAAACTCACTCAATTTAAATTTAAATTTAAATGATTAAATCTAAATAATTGTTTGAATGATTGAATTGGTTAATGTACTATAGTATGGTATATTTTGGAATTAGTGTATTATATTGTGCTAACGTTTGTGAATGCAGGGAAAAACAGGTTGGAGGGATCCAACTGGATCCCTCAACATTTATTTAAATTACTAAACACCCACAGCTGTGATTAATTGATATTCTGTGATGAATTATATTAGAATATTAAATGTTATAGTCTGCTTGAATATTTCGGTACTCTGTTTTATCCAAATATATAGAATTGGACTTTGAAAGGAAATAAAAGAAGTGAACTCTTAAGAAATAATTATAAAGAATGTATATAAATTAAAGTGAATTGGATAAGAATATTAGTGGTTTCAAAATGCTAATTAATAAAATTCTGTATGTGGAAAGGAATTTTTGAATAAACAGAAAGTTAATGAAGTTTGAAACTTCAATGATATTATTTAATAAAACAAAACTATTTATTTAATATTTAAGATTTAAATTATTTAAAGGAATAAAGAAGAAATTGGGATAAGATCTGAAATTTGTATATTTCGGTTAAAGATTTAAAATCAAAAAGAAATTAATAACATTAATGTTAAAGCCCATAATTAACGAATTTTGAAATGAATTGAGTAAGTAAAGAGATTTAATTCAAGTAGAATAAATGGGGAATCAATTTGGAAAATTGATTTAAGTGATTGAGATTGGAAATTCTCCCTGGAAAATCAAGTACGTTTTTAAAGTAAAATTTTTAATATGATTTAATAGTTTCAAAGTTGTTTTAAAAGGCAAGTTTTGTAAAATCTATTATTTCTAATATTTAAAGTCTAAAGTAGGTATTTTCTTTTAATCTATTTTAGCAGCAATTATTAAGAAGTAACTTAGTATTATTTTTTTAAAGTAGAAATCTAGTTTTATATTTTATTAAGTAACTTTATTTTCAAATATTTATATAGTATGTATTTTTAACCAATTATTGAAATAGTTTTAGCTTAAATGTTTTAAAGTAAATTCCAAAGTAAGTATTTTCTTTAAATCTATTATTACAATAATTATTTAAAGAATGATTTAGTATTTTGTTCAAAGAAGAAATCTAGTTATAATTATAAAGTAAACTTATTTTAATTGTTTCTAAAGTATTATTTTAATTAAGTACTAAAGTAAAATTTTCTAAATTAAATATTAAACATACTTTACAAATAAAGTGTTTTAAAATTATTTTTAGAATCTAAAATCTTATGCTTGGTGATTCCAGTGGAAATAGAAATACTTGGAATTTATTCTGAGAAAAGCAGATAGTTTTGAAAACTGTTTTCAAGGAATTTGAAAAGTGAAAATATATCTTGTGAAGATATTTTGAGATTAATAAATAATTTGGGAAATTATTTATTGTTTGATGGATGTTGTAAATATTAATTGATAGTTAAATAACCGACTCTCAATATTGGCTAAATACGTTGATCGTTTCGAAGAGACCGGGATCGAGATTTATTTCTCGAAAACCACTTCGATCCGGTTTGTACATTTCGTGGAAAACGATTTTGGATTCGAAGATGGAGCAGTGAAGTGCAAGGGCTATTCGCTACTAATCCTGAGGATATTTCCAAAATGGATGTAGTAGGAATAGTGCCTTCGGTTTTGTTCGAACCCGGGACGGACTTGTATGGATGAATGTTTGCGAAACATCGTCAGATGGACGATGGGCATTCTAAGGGATATATTCTAAAAAGGTAACGCATAGCCTCAAGCCTCATCAAATGGGAATGACTGAAAATCAGGGGTTATGCAGCAAGGCTAGGTGGGTAGCACCCAAGAAGGGTGAGGTCATCCCTGCCTAGATGTCCCTTTTTATTTTGGCTTAGTGGGCGGTTGCTGATCCCAACCGCGGGGTGATCTCACTCGGGATTATCCAGTAAGGGGTAGTCCCGGTTTTGTGTTGCAGGGGAGTGGGCGTACTCCTTGGTACGGTGATCTAGGCCCCATACTGTGACAGGTGGTACCCCAGTGCCTAGTCATTAGTTGGAAATCCATTCTCCCTACGAGCCTTGTACGAGTTTTGTTTGTATTACCCACTCTGTGGCTAGTAGCTGGAATTTAATAATGTAAGAATTTCAACTATTTTATAAGTATTTGTATATAGACCCTATTATAATATCAGAGGATTTCTATAAAAATTGTTTTAGCTATCGTAAGGTAAAAACCCGACATGTTTATTTGTGGCGTGGTCTTACGAGATGCTTTTGTTTTTCAAAGGATTTTTGAAACTTTAATAATCAATTAGGTGTGATTTTCTCACGCTGGTATTCCAGACTGACTCGAGTGTTATTTAGCTGTAATGCTCGGGTCAGACCGAGTATTATAGGATACAGGAGATGCCGTGAAGCTCAAGAGATGAGATGGATGACGATACGTACTTCCGTACTTGTTTATATATATATTCCGCTGTGTTGAGTTGCTGTGTATCCATTTGTATGTTGTTGTTAAACTGTGATTGATGTACTCTGATGATGTAATATATGAACATTTGAATTGAGTAATGATTATCTATTATATTTTATTCCGCTGCGATGTTTAGATTCTGATGTTGTTTTCTGTTTTCTCTCCTTCTATCTCTTCTTCTTTAACCCAAATGTTTCGTATTTCTGTGCAACTTGAGTTGATTGTTGTAGAATAGTGTTGACTCAAGGGGTACGGATTTGCGGGTCGTTACAGTTGGTATCAGAGCTTAGGTTGGTGATAACCTTGGCTCTGGTAGAAAATTACTCAATTAGAGTCCGTAGTACTCTAAAATGAGTTTAAGCGTATTAATAGATATAAGCGCGTATTTGTTAGTGAATATAAATTGTTTTAATATTGTGTTGATTGGTTTATTGAGTGGCATATGAACCTTCGTCGACACAGTCTGCGCAACTGTATCGAAGGGGTTTCTAAACACTTGAATAGAACAATCAACACGGTATTGTTTTAAATTTGGGTAAATGAAATAATGTTACCCAAAAATATATTTTGATATAAAGAAAGTTTTTGTAAACTATTTTAGCTAATATATGGCTGCTTGGATGTTAGGAAGAATAATATTAAATTATTATCATTATTGAGTGGAAATTTAACTAGAAATCGAAATTATAACCAAAGTTTAAGGGAATAAATTCATTATAAGATGAAATTTATAAATATGAATTACAAATGTAAATTATAAATTGAAATATAATCAAATGGAAATTTTTATAAGCATCAACTATACAAATGAATCATAGTTAAAATTGATTTAAGCAGGATTTGGAATCTAAATCCCGGAGATTTGGAAGTATTTGAAGATAAATAATAGCATTATTGTTTTGGGGGTATTTATGAAAGGATATTTGTTTTAAATGGATTTTGAAAGTGATATAGGATTGAAATCACTTGGATCATTAGGAAATAATTCTGATGATGACGGCCGCATCATCAGTATTCATTTTCGAATTTCTATGTGACGGATTGCTACCAAAACTGATTCGTTCAGAAAAGCTAGTTGTTTTGAAAATTTCAAAGGAAATTTGTTGAAGGTAAAACCAGGATTGGTTTGACTTTTGAGAAATGTGATTTGAGAAGTTGGAGATTCCAAAATAATTTGAAACCAAATGTCGGGTGTTTTAAAATCCTGATGAGATAGGTTGTAAGCTTATAAATTGAGATGATTTTTAAATCAGAAAGGAAATATAAACTTTGAATGTTGGAATTTAAAAATCAAGTGAAGGTTAAAAATGAAATAAACTTGGATTGGGGGAATAAAAATTTAACTGGATTGAAATTAATGGGATAGACTGAAAATAATATCTAGTTGTATTCGAATTAAGTTGAAATCGAATTGAGTTAAATAAATCCGAGTTAAAATAAAATTGAATTGGAATATAAATCCAATTGAGTTATCGAAGGGAATTATATTCTTACCGAAATAAATAGAAATAAGTTGGATAAGAAATAAATTGGATAAGAATTAGATTGAAATAAATAAACCAGAACAACTTATAAAAGAATTAAAAATCCATAGGATAAAATATGCTTGATTTTAAAAAAGCATAAGGCTTGAGTTAAAAAGAAAAGATGAATATATTCAAGCCTAGAATGAATGGAAATGTGTAAAATAATATGTTGTGACTTATAAATTTGAAAAGTGGAATAGAAAACACAAAATAAATATTTTTGATGAATTGAAAAGTAAAATGAAAATCAAAATTTGAATTATTAAATAAGACAAACTTAAGAAAATTTTTTGAAGAGATTTTGAGATTAAAATCAAATTCGACTTGAATCATTAGTGAAGAAAATATAATCGAAAGTGGCCTTGCAGTTAATTAAATGAATTAGGTATGAAGTTGAATTGTAAGTTAATAAAATTGGATGGTAAATTAAAAGAGAATGATGGAATCAGAACTTGAGTTATAAATAAAATTTTGACTTGAAGTGTTAACAAATTAAATATAATTGAAATGTATCGAATAAAAATGTAAATGGATTAAAATAGTAATGGTTTGAATGTGAAAATAAAATCCAAATAAGTGGAAATAAATTGGAAATGGCCATGTAACCAATTGAATTATTTAAATCTGAAAAGTTAAATTTTGTAATAATTAATCAAATGAAATTATAGATTTAAAATGGGATTTAATTGAGAGAGAATTAAGTTGAATAGAAGAGAAAATTTTACTTGTGAAATGGAAATGAGCCTAAGTATAAAAAAATTTGAAGTAAATTAACTTAAAGCTAAACAAATGGATAGAGGAGAGTTGAATTTAATTCAACTTAAACTAAGTTTAATGATATTGGATTGGATCTAAATCAAGTGAAAATAAATTTTAATTGAAATAAAATTCGGTGAGTTGCCGATAATATTTAATGGAATGAAAATTATTAAATAAATATTTGTAAACCATTTAAATTGTTAAGAAATTTAAATAACTAGAGACAATAAGGAAATTAGAATGTTTTCAAGTTAATAAAATGGTTTTAAATGAATGCGGATAAGAAATGAAACTAGTTTGGTTAATAAAATGAGAAGCAAGTGAATGGATTAAAATTTAAAATGCAATGAAAATGAGAATATTTGGATTATGAATAAATTTAAAAATGGAATAGAATTAAGTATAAATTAAGTCGAAATCCATTTAAATTGATTATAAAACATAAATACTTATTTGTTCACATAGATCTCGTCAAATTGCATGAAATAATTGGATGTAAATGGAAGTAATTAAAAATTCTATGTATTGATAGGAGTAAAATAAATTGATTTTGAGAGCAATTGAATTAAATATGAGTTCGGTTTGCTTAAAAATAAATTAAATGTAAGCAATTGAGTTTTAAACCGTTCAAATTGATGAAGTTGTATACTAATGGATTGAAAACCATTCAAATTGAATAAAAATGGTTATAAATTAATTGGAACAGTGGAATTAGTATGAAAACTATATAAATTGCTTACAGAAAATGTTGGGTGTGAATTTCTTTTAGAATTCATTTGTTTAACCATTGCAACTAAGTGAAATATTGTTAAATTTCATATATTTGGCACTTACATGTTTAAATTGAGTAAGTACAGGTACCTGGAAGCCGTTGGCTGGATTTTTGGGTACGCTAACTGCTAAATAAATAAGCTGCTTGCTTAAAAATGCTAAATAAGGTACGCCTACGCAATAAAAATAGGAAATATGAACTGTTTTTGGATTTTCCGACCGTGTGGGTCGATGTATATATATTTATATCTTTTGTCAAATTGCAAAAGCTCCTCCGTACAAAGGGGACTCTGCCAAAAATTTTCAGAAATTTTGGGAGTTAGAAATTTTGGAAAATTTTGTTAACAACAAAACTAATTCAAATTAGAAACTAAAATAAATTAGTAAATGAAACCAATTTAAAATAATGACATGAATTAGTTATAAATGAAAAATAAAATTCAAATATTTAAAGTTGAAGATAAATTGAATTCATATGGAAACGAAGGAATCGATTTGAATAGAAGTAGATATAAACTAAAGTGGTGAAGTGAAAATAAATATAAGAAACATATTAACTGCTTATACTAAACTTAAGTAAGGGATGCTGCATTCTTAATTGGAAATTGGTATTACAAATATATTCTAAGTTAATATTTGAATAAATATTGACATTTATAAGGAAATCGATAAAATGTTTTAGGAATGTTGTGATTGGATATTATTGCTAAGTAAGATATGCATGTATTATAAAGAGAAAAGAGAATTGACTTTGATTTCAGAAGATAAATTTGAAATGCTCGACAAAAGGGTATGTGTTTAAATTTCTGTGAAATTTGATTGGGTTTTTGGATCTAGCCACTTGGCTTTTTGTTTCCTTTTGGAATTTGGGAGCCCGTAGGGGCCTTTTGTAGTTGTACCGAGCTAGCCGCGCAAAGAAGATGCTGGCAAAAAATTTCGAAAATTTAGTGAGTTAGAAAATTTTTGAGAAAATTGAGATAATTTAAATTTGGATTTAAATTTAAATTTGAATGGTTGAATAAGTAAAGTTATTTGACAACTATGAAACGTTTAGGAAAGTTGGTTGAAGAAATAGTGGGTCTTTAAATGAAAGAATGTGTTATGGCAAGTTAATTAAACTGTTTGGCTTTGGGGAAAAGAATAAATGGGAATTGGACCATTCTTCCTAATTAGTAATTTCGGGGACGAAATTCTTTTAAGGGGGGAGGAATGTGATGACCCTAAATTTTTAGGCATTTGAAATCGGGATATTAAATGGATTTTAAATATTTAAAAGTTAATTTTTACACTTGAATTCAATTATCACTATTTATTTGATAATTAAATTATTAAATTCAATAATTTGAAGTTGAGTAAAATGCTGAATTTGGAATTTTCAGCCTATTAAAAATATAATTTGAAGGCTTATAAAATTTATATTGATAATATGAAGAGAATAGAAGTGATGAAATCAAATTTAAAAATGGTTTGTTAAGTTTTGAAATTTATATCGTTTAAATTGAATTGAAAAATAGCCTTTCGAGGCACGGTCTCGGAATTCAACGAAACCAGTTCCATTGGATCCGTAATATTGAGTTATTATCGGATTTCAATTTTCGTAGTGTTTGGAGTTGTTGTGTGAGCGTACCATAAGTAAGCGCGTTGAAAATTTAATTGATAATAATCTAATGAAATTTAATTTAATTGGTCAAGCTTCTTGTATACGCCATCTCATATTCGTTTTAACACGCTACCCTTATCTTCCATCGTACACTTCTCATTCTTTCTCAAACCGCTAGATCCTTCCTCGTTTATTTAATTCAATTCCAGTCATTATCAAACGAAAAGAAAATATTAAAATGGCCGAGCTTCCTCTCAAGAATTCTTTCAGAAATCGGAAGCTATACTCTTTTCCTCTCTTCCAATTTCATGAACTCGAAAACCCCATTCCCCTTTTCCCTTCTGCATACGAATTCTTTTCGTTCGAATCTAAAACAAAAAAGAAAATCAAATCCAATGGCGTCTTGGAGGGGGGTCTCGCGTTGAAATAGGGTTTCGCTCTGGTTTGCGGCAGCGTCGCAGCAAGCATTTTGGGGGATTGGATCTTCGATCGAAGCATCGCGAGCAAGTGGGGATATGGGTTCGTCGTCAAGCAGTGGGATGGCATGGGGTTTGGGTCGCGAGGCTGGAGGAAGGGGTCGCGGCAGTTCCTGGTGGGGTGCGATGGTGGCAGTCGTAGTAATCGTCGCGTGAAGGGGAGGCTCGCGGCTATGAGGTTGTCGTGCATTGGAGACTCGAGGGTTCGTCGATCTGTTTGGGTCAACCGGCTTCGCGGTGATTGTCAACGTTGTCGTGAGTTGGGTGTCGACGAAATCGGCTACGAGGCAGGGTCGAGGTGAGGTTTTTGCTGTTAATAAATTTATTTTGAACACATATATGATTCTCTTATCAATTTAAATACAAGCAGCAAAATTTATAATGAATTACAGTAAGTGGATGTTAAATGTACAGTAAATTTCTGGATTTAAAGTTGTTCTTGTTTTAGTTTACATACCTACAGGAAGTCAGGGAAATTTTATATATATATAAAGGGTTTTGAGAAAAATATATGATTTTTTTTAAGTGTTTGAAAATTTATAAATGTTGGATTTTTGAAATCTATAATCTGTTTCGAAAGTAAAGGGTTTTAAAGGAAAATTTGTCAATCAAATTTATTACATGATAATTTATTTTTAGGGTATTTAAATTGATTAATAAAACCATACAATGTTTATACAAGGTCGAAAATAATGAAGAACAAGTTGAGATAGGATGGATTGCAACGAAATCAAAGGTGAGTTAATCTCACTCAGTTTAAATTTAAATTTAAATGATTAAATCTAAATAATTGTTTGAATGATTGAATTGGTTAATGTACTATAGTATGGTATATTTTGGAATTAGTGTATTATATTGTGCTAACGTTTGTGGATGCAGGGAAAAACAGGTTGGAAGGATCCAACTGGATCCCTCAACATTTATTTAAATTACTAAACACCCACATCTGTGATTAATTGATATTCTGTGATGAATTATATTAGAATATTGAATGTTATAGTCTGCTTGAATATTTCGGTACTCTGTTTTATCCAAATATATAGAATTGGACTTTGAAAGGAAATAAAAGAAGTGAACTCTTAAGAAATAATTATAAAGAATGTATATAAATTAAAGTGAATTGGATAATAATATTAGTGGTTTCAAAATGCTAATTAATAAAATTCTGTATGTGGAAAGGAATTTTTGAATAAACAGAAAGTTAATGAAGTTTGAAACTTCAATGATATTATCTAATAAAACAAAACAATTTATTTAATATTTAAGATTTAAATTATTAAAAGGAATAAAGAAGAAATTGGGATAAGATCTGAAATTTGTATATTTCAGTTAAAGATTTAAAATCAAACAGAAATTAATAACATTAATGTTAAAGCCCATAATTAATGAATTTTGAAATGAATTGAGTAAGTAAAGAGATTTAATTTAAGTAGAATAAATGGGGAATCAATTTGGAAAATTGATTTAAGTGATTGAGATTGGAAATTCTCCGTGGAAAATCAAGTACGTTTTTAAAGTAAAATTTTTAATATGAGTTAATAGTTTCAAAGTTGTTTTAAAAGGCAAGTTTTGTAAAATCTGTTATTTCTAATATTTAAAGTCTAAAGTAGGTATTTTCTTTTAATCTATTTTAGCAGTAATTATTAAGAAGTAACTTAGTATTTTGTTTTTTGTTTTTAAAGTAGAAATCTAGTTTTATATTTTATCAAGTAACTTTATTTTCAAATATTTATATAGTATGTATTTTTAACCAATTATTGAAATAGTTTTAGCTTAAATGTTTTAAAGTAAATTCCAAAGTAAGTATTTTCTTTAAATCTATTATTATAATAATTATTTAAAGAATGATTTAGTATTTTGTTCAAAGAAGAAATCTAGTTATAATTATAAAGTAAACTTATTTTAATTGTTTCTAAAGTATTATTTTAATTAAGTACTAAAGTAAAATTTTCTAAATTAAATATTAAACATACTTTACAAATAAAGTGTTTTGAAATTATTTTTAAAATCTAAAATCTTGTGCTTGGTGATTCCAGTGGAAATAGAAATACTTGGAATTTATTCTGAGAAAAGCAGATAGTTTTGAAAACTGTTTTCAAGGAATTTGAAAAGTGAAAATACATCTTGTGAAGATATTTTGAGATTAATAAATAATTTGGGAAATTATTTATTGTTTGATGGATGTTGTAAATATTAATTGATAGTTAAATAACCGACTATCAATATTGGCCAAATACGTCGATCGTTTCGAAGAGACCGGGATCGAGATTTATTTCTCGAAAACCACTTCGATCCGGGTTGTACGTTTTCGAAGATGGAGCAGTGAAGTGCAAGGGCTAGTCACTACTAATTCTGAGGATATTTCCAAAATGGATGTAGTAGGAATAGCGCCTTCGGTTCCGTTCGTACTCGGGACGGACTTGTATGAATGAATGTTTGTGAAACATCGTCAGATGGACGATGGGCATTCTAAGGGATATATTATAAAAAGGTAACGCTTAGCCTCAAGCTTCATCAAATGGGAATGACTGAAAATTAGGGGTTATGCAGCAAGGCTAGGTGGGTAGCACCCAAGCAGGGTGAGGTCATCCCTGCCTAGATGTCCCTTTTTATTTCGGCTTAGTGGGCGGTTGCTCATCCCAACCGCGGGGTGATCTCACTCGGGATTATCCAGTAAGGGGTAGTCCGGATCTTGTGTTGCAGGGGAGCGGGCGTACTCCTTGGTACAGTGATCTAGGCCCCGTACTGTTACAGGTAGTACCCCAGTGCCTAGTCATTAGTTGGAAATCCATTCTCCCTACGAGCCTTGTACGAGTTTTGTTTGTATTACCCACTCTGTGGCTAGTAGCTGGAATTTAATAATGTAACAATTTCGGCTATTTTATAAGTATTTGTATATAGACCCTATTATAATATCAGAGGATTTCTATAAAAATTGTTTTAGCTATTGTAAGGTAAAAACCCGACATGTTTATTTGTGGCGTGGTCTTACGAGATGCTTTTGTTTTTCAAAGGATTTTTGAAACTTTAATAATCAATTGGGTGTGATTTTCTCACGCTGGTATTCCAGACTGACTTGGGTGTTATTTAACTGTAATTCTCGGGTCAGACCGAGTATTATAAGATACAGGAGATGCTGTGGAGCTCAAGAGACGAGCTGGATGACGATCCGTACTTGTTTATACATATATTCCGTTGTGTTGAGTTGTTGTGTATCCATTTGTATGTTGTTGTTAAACTGTGATTGATGTACTCTGATGATGTAATATATGAACATTTGAATTGAGTAATGATTATCTATTATATTTTATTCCGCTGCGATGGTTAGATTCTGATGTTGTTTTCTGTTTTCTCTCCTTCTACCTCTTCTTCTTTAACCCAAATGGTTCGTATTTCTGTGCAACTTGAGTTGATTGTTGTAGAATAGTGTTGACTCAAGGGGTACGGATTTGCGGGTTATTACAATATCCTTGAATTTGCAGCACATAAGTGACAAATACCACACAATAAACTAGGATTTTGATTTAATTTTATTTTAGAAATTAAACGGAGAAAATGCCCTGGGATTTTTGACCAGGCTAGATAGGGTGGAGGCTCAAAAAGTATATACAAAATGAAAGAAGATGTATGGTTTATATATGGGTAAGAGGATAGAGTAAAAGGAGGAGATCCGAATTAGTTAGTTTACCTCTTCTCCGTGCCAATTCAAACCTGATTTTTCAAATAATAACCTTCCCTTCGTCGCCTTGTTTGGCCGACCATGTATGAGCCTGATGGTCCAATGTAATTTTCCAAAATAAATCAATATTTATTCATTTCAAATCCAGTTTAAATGTTTATCAATATCGTATATTGAGACATACATATATAATTTTTATTTATGCACTTCATTAAATATTGATTCTAATAAATAAAAATAAAAATAATTAATCATTCATAAATATTAATTAATTTAATAAATTTATAACAATTATAATTTAGTTAAATCGTGTGATTTTCCAGAGTATTCAACATACGGTTGTCTGACTCATGTAAATTCAATGATCAATTAATATCGACTGTTCAAATGTTAACACTCACAAATCACCTTAGCTAGTGGTTTGATAGTTTGGCTGAATTTATCGGTTATAAATTTTTGGTAAAATCCAATTTTATTATTTACGCAGTCCCTATTAGTAATGACTAGTTACAGCAATTCTTTCCGTATTAAAACTATAACATACTAGGAGTTATGGAATTTGGTTTTGGTAATTCCAATATTGTCCACATTCATCTTATACAATCCAAACACAAAGTCAATGATTCGATAATAACCATTATTATTAATTAACTTAACTACTATAAATAGACTTTAACTTTGAGCTGACTACAATTGACCATGATACTAATCTCATATAATTAAGGAGACGAATTCTCTATTGAATAGTGTTTTACTTCCAATGCTTCAACTTAGACCCGACTATAGTCTTTCGATGGACAACATGCCACAACTTAACTATAATCATAATGGAATGTCCGCATTGAAGGTTGATGGTATTCTTAAGTCAAGAGAACTATGTAATACCGTCAGTTTGATATTCTCTGTTTGATCTTTGTTATATTAACCAACATAAATATATAGAGTGAGTCATTCCATGATTTTACAATAGCTATCAGTATGTAACCCCTCGGTAGCCTCGACGGCTATATGTAATACATTGTCCAACATTTGAAGAGTGTTGCATACTCTAAACTCAATGGATATATCAATATCATGTCTTGATACATCATAGCTAGAAATATTTAAAACAATATGTTATTTTCATTATGATAAATTTTTGATGATCACAACACATTGTAAACTTAATATGTTATGACAAATATATGATAGAAAGAAAGACATGTTTTATTAATGAGATTTTATTGCAGAGTTAACCATTTACACTAAATTGCATAATTACCCTTAGGACGCAACCGTAACTCTATCAATCTTCCAATTGCACTCGAGGCCAATTATGAAATCTCAGTCCCATCTCTTCGATCAGTTTGCTGAGAATAAACCGAGTTGGACCTTTCATGAATGAATCTGCTATGTAGTCCTTTGTAGCTACTCTTAGAATGTCGACTTATTTCTTATAAACAATTTCTCTAATGAGGTGGAACTTTCGAAGAATGCGTCTCAATTATTGTGTGCTCTAGGTTCCTTTGCGATCCGTATCGTAGCATCATTTTCACAAAACATTGCCACTGGCTCTTCCATGTTGGGAATCACCCATAGCTCACTCATAAATTTGCACATTCAGACTGTTTCATTAGCTTCTTTGTTGAGGGCGCTGTACTTGGCCTCCATCGTGGAATTAACTATTGTTTCTTATTTGAAAATTTTCCAACTATTAGCCCACCATTTAAGCAAAAACGTAATTCGATATAGACTTATTGTTGTTGATATCTATAACGACCCAGAATTTGACCACTTGAAAATATAGTATTTAGTGTGAATTTAAATATAAAATATAAAAGGTTTTATGATTTAAATAATATTCGATAGGATTTGGAAGTAGAAACATACATAAAAATAGTAACATTTTCCTATATCAACAAAAGCGACAAAATGTCGATCTTAGAAAAGTATGTTTCAATGATTAAATAAATAATCTTGATTAATTTATGAGTGTTTATATTTTTAAATAGCATTATACAAATTTATTTTTAAATTTGGTTTATATAAATAAATAGTTTAACTAAAACGTCAAAATGTGACCGTAAAACATTTTGTCGAAAAACAACGTTTTGTAGAATAAAAGTTGTCGCAACGTCGTCGCACCTTTATTTTCTTATATAGGAACATATATTTAAATAGTGCAACTATTAATTAATTCACTAAACATGTTTACTTTTACTAAATAAAATTAGAAAACTTCTAGAAGTCATTAAGAAAAGTAAGTAAGAATTAACAAAAGTAAGTAAGAAAAATCAAAAGTAAACATCAAATCAATATCACATCAAAAGCCAACATAATTATTATTTTACTTAGCTTAGTTCTTAAGGGATTAAGACATAAAGTAAAGATGTAAAAGGTGACGTTAAGCATTGAAAAAGTGGAGATTGCTTTAGGTTGAAGAAACGTTAGTATGGAAATTTGGTAAGAGGTTATTTTGGTAAATTACCACTTTCTTTCTTTTTCTATAAATATCCACCTACTTCTTCACTTTCATTCATATTTTCTTCTTCTTCTTTTATCGAGCTTCTTTATCTTATTCCTCTTCTTTTTAATGGCTTCCAAGCCATAGAAAAATGTTGTAAAGAAATAATGTCAAAATATTACGAAATATTCAAAAGAAATCAATGTTCGTTCTCTTCAAATCAAACTCATTTTTTCTCCACATTTTACCTCTTCTTCTCTCGGTCATAACATCTTCAAAACGAAACCAAAATATAAAATTAATTTTTTAAACTCATGTATTTTTCCAGTGGCTACAACTTTCATATTGACCACTTTGTTAAATTCTAAAGTTAACTATGTCAAAAATATATTACTTTCCAGTGCATTTTCTGGCCCGGTTTTTAAGCCAGAGAATAGGTCATTTTGTTTTGATCATAACAGATCCAAATTAAGAAATTGTTTTTTTTGAACCATATAAAATTCCAGTGGCTACAACTTTTGTGTTGACCACTTTATCCAGTTTTGAAGTTTGATATACCTGAACTCAATTTTTGAAGTGCATTTTCGGGCTTTATTTTTGTTAATCCAACAATACCTCTTCTTAATTCTATCTTATCTCCCTAAAAACAACTGGTATTCACATGGTTCTTTTTTTTAATTCAAGAGAAAAGAATTTGCAACAATTTTTCAATATATAATTTTTTTCAAATTTTGTGAGTAAGAGAGTCAAAAACAAGAGAGAAGATGATCTATTTTTCGGATCTAAATCTTGGAAATTCAAGTTCAGATCTCTACCGCTTCTTCTCTATATTTTCGGCCAACCTCCATCTCTAGTCTCAGCCAAGCTATTGGAATGAATAAGGTGTTGTTTGCTAGTGTTTAATGGAGTAGGAATTAATTAGTGAGGTGTTGGTTGATTAGAATGTTGGTAGGAAGTTAATCGCTTTGGTTTATGGTGAGAAACTCTATTTAGCATCTCTATTTATATATATACATGTTTGATGTTGTGTTATGATTACTATGGATGCTTATATATGCTTCGATCGTGAAGTATTGATTGTTTTATATGTTTGTTAAAATTGTTTTACTAAGTTACGTTGATACACGTCGATAAGCACAAAGGAAATTACTTTTTTTTTAAATGAAATGGTGTATATGGAATGCTTAAACCTTTTGGAAATAGTTTTAAAATGAGTTAGAAATATTTTATAAACATTTATATAGGTTTAAAGAAATAAAGGAATAAAATCAAGATTTTATCTTGTATATTTTGAAATATGTCCAAAACAATTTTTTAAAAACATCGCGGTTTTGCAGTTCGGAATCCAAAACAGGATTTCTTTATAAATGATATATTTAAAGGGTTAAAAATAAGAAATAAATTTGATGAATCTATTAAAATGGTCGAAAGAGATTTGGAATGGAAAATATGAATTTTCAAATATTAAAATGTTGTTTAAACAAATAAACTTATATAGCACTTTCCGTAGCACTTTTATGCTGCGAATTCTACAACCTTTTGAATATGAATTTAAACTTGACAATTATTTCCTAAATCTTTTGTGAACGATTTTAAAGGAATAATTAAGTAATGTAAAGATGGCTTAGAAGTTTTAATAAGAGTTTGAATAAATGTCTATGAGAAATAGTTTACACCACTTAAACAAAAGTGAAGAATAGTGAATGTAATAACAAACTGTGTATGCGGAAACGACTAGTACATTTATCCCGCCTATGAGATCTGGGATGATAAAATAAGGTGTTTAAATAAGGTTAGGGATGGAGCAACCAGTGCCTTGAACTTACCTGGCCTATGTTTTCTCTTCTTAGGCAAGGGGTGGAATAGATCGAAAGGAAAGCCCGGATGCTTTAAAAGATCATATTTAAGTTTTTCCAAGTTAAAAGACAAAGATATTCATGATGTAGGATTACTTTCCATTAGTCACTGGAGGTGAAAATTTCCATTAGTCCCTGGAGGTGAAACTTTCCATTAGTCGCTAGAGGTGAAATTTACCATATTTAAAGTGGCAGTGGTACTATGTTATGAAAATCTTCGATTAGCAAGAATATGATTTGAAGTTAAGGAAAAAATCTTTGATTAAGATTTAATGAATAATTTAGGAATATTTTTACTAAGTTAAAAGTTATAACTTGAATATAAGAAATCTTTGATTAAGATTTAAAAGAATGATTTGGAAAGGTATTCCTAAGTAAAAGAGAAAATGATTAGGATCTAAGAAAGTTTTAAATAAATCATATAATTAGATAAATCAGGCTTAATGATTCCATATACATTTGAAAAAAAAAAAAATGGAATAAATTGAAAAGATTATATCTAAGAAAGATATTTGATTTAAAAGATGAAGTAATTGATTGATGATTGATATCCACGTATGAACTTAACATCTTTTTAAAAGCGATGATTGGTTTCGAAGGAACCGGAGTCGGATTTGGATGATTCCTATCCGAAAACTACTTCAAACCAATGTATACGTTCGAAAGTGAAGACATGTTGAAGATGATGATTATTGAAGACCGTGAATCTTTATAGCGTGAAGACTGCTTGTTGACATGCTCTGGTTGGCCACCATTATAGAGTTATTTATAGCAGTGGTCTCCTCGTGATGGAGATTTTTCGGATTGCAATGGCTTCTCCCTAGTAATGGCCGAGGAAAGTGCCTTCGGTTTCATTCAGTCCCAGAACGAACTTGTATGGATGAATGTTTGACATTGCATTTCTGAGACACAACTTTTGACTTTTATAAATGTACATCTGTGGTGGCGGAGAAGGCAATTTCTCTTAGCTTAACACCCTTCTCTGAGACATACGTGCTCAGAGGTTGTATGCTTGTGGGAGTCAAATAGTGATCAAAGGTATGGCAGTGTGACATTCAAAGTGGAACTTGTTGTGATCAAAGCGTGGTTTTGTATGAAAAGCGTGGCTTTAAAGAAATTGATCGTAGCCTCGCGAGCTTCATACCCCAGTTATGATGGGATTCTTTGTGGTCAGATGTATGCTCACATGTATGAAAAGTGTGGCTTTGAAGAAATTGATCGTAGCCTCGCGAGCCTCACATCCCCGTTATGATGGGATTCTTTGTGGTCAGATGTATGCTCGCATTTCGGATAGTAGTGATTTGGGTTATCAGATGTTCTGAGCCCTTGGTACCAGATACGTCTGAGCCTCATGGTAGGGATGCGCGAAGTCTGAGTCCTTGGATGTTATTCGCAGATTGCATCCACTTATAGCCATTTGTGTTGTTGTATAATGGCATCTTAGTCGTGAACGTAAGCCGTGGATATAGATTGATCTTTCCACTAGTTTCCTATCATGTTGGAAATCCAGTCCCAATATGAGATTTACGATTTTGATTGTATTTCCAAAAATAGCCGTAATGACTTGCAAACATTTCAACTACCCCATTCTGGTAACATATATTACGTTGACCTAGTCTGCATATACTACCTTAGACTTAGTATCTATATTGATATCTTATTTGAATAAGTTTATTTGAAAAGTGTTTTCGAAAGAATGTCATTAAAAATAATATCAAGTGTTTTTTGGTATGTAGTGTTTTGGTTATCATAAGGTAAAAATCCGTCCGTGTTTATGTGTGGGCGTGGTCTTATGAGGTACCCTTCTTTTCAAATGTTTTGATAACATAGTCATTTTAAAGTTCGAGTATCTCACGCTGGTTTATCAAGCCTGATCTGTGTATTTTTAATGCTCGGGTCGGATCTGAGTAGTTTCAGGTTGAGTTGAAGATGGTTGGAGTTTCCAGAGAGAGCTAGAGATCTTCATCATTGTATGGACATATTCTATTATCCACTATACTTAGTGTATTTTGTTTGATGTTTGTCAGTAATTGTAAGGACAGATGTATATAACTGTTCAGGCTGAATCTAGGTTAGACACTAATATTGTATTTAAAATTTTCCGCTGTAAAGATTATTATTGAAATAATATATGTTATTCCATTCATGTGAGATTCTGTTCTGTCTTTATTTTCTTTTTCTACCCTTAATGATCCGCTTATTCATGTAATTTGAGTTGGACAAGTGTGGTTTATAATCGATTCAAAGGATATGGAAAAACGGGCCATTACGTTTGGTATCGGAGCTAAAGGTAAGCGAGAACCTTGTCTTTGGTTAGGTAAAGACTCATCAAAGATAGGGTTAGTAATATCCAAGGATGAGTAACTCATTAGAGATAGGGTTAGTAACACCCTAGAATGAGTTTAAGTGTATTATATATGAGCGCGTATTTGTTAGTGACGAATAAAATATTTTGTGTTGATTTATCTGTTGAATGATTTATGAATTCTAATCGATGCGCCAGATCACCGCGATGAGGGTACCTAAACACTTAAACAAGGCGAACCGACACACTGATTTTGAAAAAAAATTGGTAAATGAAATAATTTTACCTAGGATTATATTTTGAATATAAAGTATATATTTTGAAAAGATGTATAGTTAGAAATCAGGATTAATGAAATTTAAATATGAACATCTTGTGATTAGAATTTCACAGTTTGACTATAGGATGTTTCATCAAGATTATTGCTAAGTAAGAAATCTGATAAGGAAATTAAAGTCTTTAATACTTATTCCGAAATAATAAATTAAGAAATGATAATGTTAAATTACTATCATAAATTGATCAATTGTTGATTTAAAAGTTTAAGTACAAATACCTTGTGAATTAAGTTTTACGATTTGACTATAAGGTGTTTGATAATATGATTTATTTAAGGAATGAACATATAAGGCAAAAATGTATTTAAATAATTGAAATGATTGTGTAAAAAGATAAATATAAAAGGAATGAGAATTTAAAATTCGAGTTATTTAAAGAGTTGTGGTAATTTAAATAAAGCTAATTAATATAAGATAAATTTATAAAATGAATTTATAAAATAAGTTTTATAAAATAATCTCTAAAGGATTTTGAAAATGATATTTTTCAAATAAAAAGAGGTATTTTATGACAACTAGTTTGATTGGCTCGAAAATAAACTAAAAATGGGCAAGTGATGTGTTCAGATGGAAAGCACTTCTCTTAAGTATTACTCTTCTTGTTAAGAGGATATATGATTCTATTGGTAGTACCCAATTCCTTGGATTGTTTTGGAGTTACTCGATCTATATAATTTTCTTAAGTTAAAGAAATAACATGAATCATTGGTTAGTAATCTTTATAAAAAGTGTTTAAACCAAAGATAAATTGGGATCGCTAATTGATAAGATAAAGCGGGATTCTCGATGATTTTGGACAACCGAAAATTTTCGAATCATACCTAATTCGGAGCTAAGGAATGTATGAAAACTAAAAGATTTTGAAATATTCTGAGTAAATGAAATTGGAGAAGTATTATTTATAAATGCGACTATACATAAACAAAAAAGGAAATTATAACCTAGAAAATGTTTTATTAATGAATTCCAGAATTAATTAAGGATTTGGACTTAAGTCTTTAAAATATGATTGATTTACATAAGTTATAAGATGTAATAAACTTAATTAATAGATTTATAAAATAGTTCACAAATAATATTAGTGTTAAAGGAAATATACTAAGTTGAAGAATCGTAGGAAGAAAAATTATAATAAAGATAAATTATCTTTTGAGTGAAAAATGGTTTCTTTAGAATATTTTCCTTTATCAAAAATATTTGGAAATAAATAATTAAAAGGGTTATATAAAGAAGCACCTTTATAAAGTGTTTGATCTTAAGATAAAGTTTTTATGAAAGTTTTTACGGGTTAATAAATACATAAGTTATATGTAAATCATTTCATCACACAAATTTTGATCTAAGATTCGAGTTTGGAATTTTGAGGTGTTTACACCGATTCGAAAAAGGATTTATCACTTGATTTTTTACGATGAATATTGATGAGGATTCTCGATTAGATACTTAAGTTTTCTATCATAGTTGAGCACTATGCAAGGAAAGCAAAGGTTTCTAAATAAAGAGCCTGATCAGAGTCCGCATTAGAGGATTGGTGGATCGATACTAGTTCGGAAATAAAGTTGTGTGATCGAATGGGAGATCGAATAAGATATTTCATACGGATGATCTGTGCATATTATATGGAATTAAATTTAAAGACAAATGTTTTAGGTAAATTTTTGTTTGGGTAATTTTGAGGACGAAATTCTTTTAAGTATGGGAGAATGTAACGACCTAGAATTTGACCATTGGAAAATATAGTATTTAGAGTGATTTTAAATATAAAATATAAAAGTTTTTATGATTTAAATAATATTCGATAGGATTTGAAAGTAGAAACATACATAAAATAGTAACATTTGCCTATATCGACAAAAGTGACAAAATGCTGATCTCAGAAAAGTATGTTTCAATGGTTAAATAAATTATCTTGATTAATTTATGAGTGTTTATATTTTTAAATAGCATTATACAAATTTATTTTTAAATTTGGTTTACATAAATAAATAGTTTAACTAAAACGTCAAAATGTGACCATAAAACATTTTGTCGAAAAACAACGTTTTGTAGATTAAAAGTTGTCGCAACGTCGTCGCACCTTTATTTTCTTATATAGGAACATATATTCAAATAGTGCAAGTATTAGTTAATTCACTAAACATGTTTACTTTTGCTAAATAAAATTAGAAAACTTTTAGAAGTCATTAAGAAAAGTAAGTAAGAATTAACAAAAGTAAGTAAGAAAAGTCAAAAGTAAACATCAAATCAATATCACATCAAAAGCCCACATAATTATTATTTTACTTAGCTTAGTTCTTAATGGATTAAGACATAAAGTAAAGATGTGAAAGGTGATGTTAAGTATTGAAAAAGTGGAGATTGCTTTAGGTTGAAGTAAGGTTAGTTTGGTAATTTGGTAAGAGGTTATTTTGGTAAATTAGCACTTTCTTTCCTTTTCTATAAATATCCACCCACTTCTTCACTTTCATTCACATTTTCTTCTTCTTCTTTTCTCAAGCTTCTTCATCTTCTTCCTCTTCTCTTTAATGGCTTCCAAGCCATAGGAAAAAATTGTACAGAAATAATGTCAAAATATTTACGAAATATTCAAAAGAAATCAATGTTCATTTTCTTCAAATCAAACTCATTTTTTCTCCACATTTTACCTCTTCTTCTCTCGGTCATAACTTCTTAAAAACAGAATCAAAATGTAAAATTCTTTTTTTAAATCATGTATTTTTCCAGTGGCTACAACTTTCACGTTGACTACTTTATTAAATTCTTAAGTTAACTATGTCAAAAACACATTTCTTTCCAGTGCATTTTCTGGTCCAATTTTTAAGCCAGAGAATAGGTCATTTTATTTTGATCATAACAGATCCAAATTAAGAAATTATTTTTTTGAAACCATATAAATTCCTATGGCTATAACTTTTATGTTGACCACTTTTTTCAGTTTTGAAGTTTGCTATACCTTAAACTCAATTCCTTAAAGTGCATTTTCGGGCTTCATTTTTGTTAATCCGACAATACCTCTTCTTAATTCTATCATATCTCCCTCAAAACAACTTGTATTCAAATGGTTCGTTTTTTTAATTCAAGAGAAAAGAATTTCCAACAATTTTCATTTAACAAGTTTTTCAAATTTTGTGAGTAAGAGAGTCAAAAACAAGAGAGAAAATGATCTATTTTTCGGATCTAAATCTTGGAAATTCAAGTTCAAAGCTCTACCGCTTCTTCTCTATATTTTCGGCCAACCTCCATCTCAAGCCACGGTCAAGCTATTGGAATGAAGAAAGTGTTGTTTGCTAGTGTTTATTGGAGTAGTAATTAATTAGTGAAGTGTTGGTTGATTAGAATGTTGGTAGGAAGTTAATCGCTTTGGTTTATGGCGAGAAACTCTATTTAGCATCTCTACATATATATATACATGTTTGATGTTGTGTTATGATTGCTATGGATGCTTATATATTCTTTGATGATGAAGTATTGATTGTTTGATATGTTTGTTAAAATTGTTTTACTAAGTCACGTTGATACACGTCGATAAGCACAAAGGAAATTACTTTCCTTTTGAAAATGAAATGATATATATGGAATGTTAAACCTTTTGGAAATAGTTTCAAAATGAGTTAGAAATATTTTATAAACATTTATATACGTTTAAAGAAATAAAGGAATAAAATCAATATTTTATCTTGTATATTTTGAAATATGTCCAAAACAATTTTTTAAAAACATCGCGGTTTTGCAGTTCGAAATCCAAAACGGAATTTCTTTGTAAATGATATTTTTAAAGGGTTAAAAATAAGAAATAAATTTGATAAAACTATTAAAATGGTTCGAAAGGGATTTGGAATGGAAAATATGAATTTTCAAATATTAAAAAGTTTTTTAAACAAATAAACTTATATAGCACTTTTCGTAGCACTTTTATGCTGTGAATTTTACAACCTTTTGAATATGAGTTTAAACTTAACAATTATTTCCTAAATCTTTTGTGAACAATTTCAAAGGAATAATTAAGTAATGTAAAGATGATTTGAAATTTTTAATAAGAGTTTGAATAAATGGTTAAGAGAAATAGTTTACACCACTTAAACAAAAAGTGAAGAATAGCGAATGCAATAACAAACTGTGTATGCGGAAACGACTAGTACATTTGTCCCGCCTGTGAGATCTGGGATGATAAAACAAGGTGTTTAACTAAGGTTAGGGATGGAGCAACCAGTGCCCTGAACTTACCTGGCCTATGTTTTCTCTTCTTAGGCGAGGGGTGGAATAGATCGAAAGGAAAGCCCGGATGCTCTAAAAGATCATATTTAAGTTTTTCCAAGTTAAAAGACAAAGATATTCATGATGTAGGATTACTTGCCATTAATCCCTGGAGGCGAAAATTTCCATTAGTCCCTGGAGGCGAAAATTTCCATTAGTCCCCGAATGTGAAACTTGCCATTAGTCCATAGAGGTGAAATTTACCATATTTAAAGTGGCAGCAGTACTATGTTATAAAAATTTTCGATTGGCAAGAATATGATTTGAAGTTAAGGAAAAAATCTTTGAGTAAGATTTAATGAATAATTTGGGAATATTTTCTTAAGTTAAAAGTTATAACTTGAATATGAGAAATCTTCGATTAAGATTTAAAAGAATGATTTGGAAAGGTTTTCCTAAGTAAAAGAGAAAATGATTAGGATTTAAGAAAGGTTTTAATAAACCATATGATTAGATAAATGAGGCTTAATGATTCCATATACATTTGAAAAGAAAATGGAATAAATTGAAAAGATTATATCAAAGAAAGATATTTGATTTAAAAGATGAAGTAATTGATTGATAATTGATATCCACGTATGAATTTAACATCTTTTTAAAAGTTTTGATTGGTTTCGAAGGAACCAGAGTCGGATTTGGATAATTCCTATCCGAAAACCACTTCGAACCAATGTATACGTTCAAAAGTGAAGACATGTTGAAGATGATGATTATTGAAGACCGTGAATCTTTATAGCGTGAAGACTGCTTATTGAACATGCTCTGGTTGGCCACCATTATACAGTTATTTATAGCAGTGGTCTCCTCGTGATGGAGATTTTTCGGATTGCAAGGGCTTCTCCCTAGTAATGGCCGAGGAAAGTGCCTTCGGTTTCGTTCAGTCCCATAACGAACTTGTATGGACGAATGTTTGACATTGCATTTCTGAGACACAACTTTTGACTTTTATAAATGTACATCTGTGGTGGCGGAGAATGCAACTTCTCTTAGCTTAACACCCTTCTCTGAGACATACGTGCTCAGAGGTTGTATGTTTGTGGGAGTCAAATAGTGATCAAAGGTATGGCAGTGTGGCAGTCAAAGTGGAACTTGTTGTGATCAAAGCGTGGTTTTGTATGAAAAGCATGGCTTTGAAGAAATTAATCGTAGCCTCATGAGCCTCACACCCCGGTTATGATGTGATTCTTTATGGTCAGATGTATGCTCGTATTTCGGATAGTAGTGATTTGAGTTATCAGATGTTCTGAGCCCCAGGTACCAGATACGTCTGGGCCTCATAGTAGGGATGCGCGAAGTCCGAGTCCTTGGATGTTATTCGCAGATTGCATCCATTTTTAACCATTTGTGTTGTTGTATAATGGCGTCTGAGTCATGGACGTAAGTCGTGGATACAGATTGATCTTTCCACTAGTTTCCTATCATGTTGGAAATCCAATCCCACTATGATATTTACGGTTTTGATTGTATTCCCCATAATAGCTGTAATGACTTGCAAACATTTCAGCTACCCCTTTCTGGTATCATATATTCCATTGACCTAGTCTGGATATATTACCTTAGACTTAGTCTAGATATTGATATCTTATTTGAATAAGTTTATTTGAAAAGTGTTTTCGAAAGAATGTCATTAAAAATAATATCAAGTATATTTTGGTATGAAGTGTTTTGGTTATCATAAGGTAAAAACCCGTCCGTGTTTATGTGTGGGCGCGGTCTTATGAGATACCGTTCTTTTCAAAGGTTTTGATAACATAGTCATTTTAAAGTTCGAGAATCTCACGCCGGTTTATCAAGTCTGATCCGGGTATTTTTAAAACTCGGGTCAGATCCAAGTAGTTTCAGGTTGAGTTGAAGACGGTTGGAGTTTCCAGAGGAGAGCTGGAGATCTTCATCACTGTATGGACATATTCTATTATCCGTTGCACTTAGTGTATTTTGTTTGATGTTTGTCAGCAATTGTAAGGATATATGTTTATAACTGTCCAGGCTGAATCTAGGTTAGACTCTGATATTGTATTTAAAATTTTCCGCTGTAAAGATTATTATTGAAATAATATATGTTATTCCATTCGTGTGAGATTCCGTTTTGTCTTTACTTTCTTTTTCTACCCTTAATGATCCGCTTATTCGTGCAATTTGAGTTAGACATGTATGGTTTATTGTCGATTCAAAGGGTATAGAACGGGCCATTACAATATCACTTTGGAATCTGGAGTATGTATACCCCTTCATAAGAAGGTCTCCATTCCCATATATACAGAATAAGTCCTTAGCATTTCTTAAATACTTAAGTATACATTTTATAGCAGTTCAATATTTTTCTCTAGAATTAGATGGGTTTGGCTTATGCATTGTTATCCGCAAATTTTTCACAGTCTTCGAATAGACTAAATTGATTGAATCAGACTGAAGAATGGTAGAGAAATGGATACAAACACTTGGCAAACATATATTTACAAAATGCTGGATTTTTTGTGAATATTTGTAAAAATCTCTATCATTTTTGAAACATTTTGCTAATATTTGTAAAAACATTTAAAAATATATACAAAATATTACTTCTCATTTGGTACATTATTTTTGCAAACATTTTCAAGATGAATGACAATCTACACTTTCTATGTAATTTCCTAATTTGGATCTAATATCTTTTTAGACTTTCTTCGATTTTCAATTTTAATGATCTTATTTTTATTGTTTTGGAATCAATTATTAACCATTGAAGACCGAGCAAGAATTTAAGCGAAATGATGTCATGATGTTTTATTTCAATGTTTTGAGAGAAATTTGGTAATTTGGATCTAATAATTTCAAAAGGAGTGGGCGTTTTTGTATAATTTGATTGAGAAGAGTGTTTTATGGTTTCTAAACCTTAATAAAGGTATTTAACGAACTTACCCTATGGTGTTTTGCACGTTTTAAATGATACTGAAAAATATTTCAAAATGACCAAAAAATTATTGTCTTTGATATCATTTCCACCGAATTTAGATTAATTTAAATCTCGACCTTCAAAACAGTAAATTTTGAATGTTTGGATTTTATGTTACCTAGGATTGATATATTTCCATATGACGTTGACTCTTTCTACACTTCGTCTTATTATATTTATGCTGATTAGACTCGTGATACTCAAGTTGTTAGCATTGAAGTTCTACTTTAATCTGGAACTTCACAAATTAATTAACTATACAAAGGTTGATGTTGTAGTCCAAGCTAATGGTTATTCATGGTGACCAAATGAATGTATGTAATATCAGGCTGGTCAAAATTTTATGGCACACGCAAACAAACAAAATTTTTCTATTTACTATTGCTATTATTAGAAGTTTCATATACATTTCCACGATTATTTCTCCTGCACTTGTTAAAAAAATCATCAAAAAAAATTATTCAATTAGAAGGCCAAAACCCTTTGGTAACGAGCATAGTAGCTCAACTCCTTTACTACACTACCACACCAGTAACAGGGTTGCAAACTAAATAATTCCAAATAATGGTATGTGTTGCCTTTTGTGTATATTGTGTCGAAATAGGGAGGATATGCTTGATGTAACATTACATAATCACAATGATTCGTATTACTTCTGAATCAATCAAGATTTGCTTCTTTTTTTAATTTGCTCATGCCCAGTTGACTTGTCTCCGAACTCCTACCTTATAATACGGGTTTCAAACATTGTTTTGTTATTATGTGTTAGGACTTGGATGTTGGAGCAATGTCAATCAAACAACCAACCCGTGCAAATGGTTCAAAAGATTGCTCCAAAAATTCTTTGGACGGTACAACACAATCTATAGAAAAAAGCTAACAATTGAATTTGCTTAATATATTTTCCCTTTCTCTATGTTCTAAGATTATATTTGGTTATGTGTATCATTCCATGCCTGATTTGTACAAAAAGTTGTAATTTGAATTTTGAAACTTTAAGCTTATAAATTTTTATATTTTGTATTACCTTTTACATATACAAATTCTCATCCGCTAGATCTATACTATTTTCACCATTTGATTTATTAGTCAAACTTTCTTGTTGATCACTCCATTATCTTTTAGATCAAATTGATAGGATTTAAAGATAAACAAAAACATGATAAAACCCCTAATTTATACGTCTCAAGATCATTTTTACAAAATTATGATTGATTTGGATAATTCTAACGCACTGAACGTAATATTACAAGTTAACGTTCACGAGTTCAATTTTTAAAATCGACACTTGTTGTGATTAATGAACCATGTTTAAATAACATATATTCTAAGTTAACTATTCAAATATGTATTTTTTGATTGAAAATTGATTTCACATTTTAAACATGTCATAAGTTTAAAATGAACTCATTTCCTAGGTACACGATGATCAGCATAGATATTGAACAACACTTTCAAAGTTTTGGTTTAAAAGCCACCGAAAAATCATAACTTTTTTTAATATTGTATAACTTATCCGTCGTTTTTTACATCCTATTGTTGAACTAGTAAATGTGTATATGGTAAATAAAACGTTATTAGAGTAAATATTGCTAAAAACGCATAATCGTTGCAAAATTTTAAATCGATCAACGCGTAAATATTTGATTGCGCCGATCGGATCAGTTATAAACCATTTATTCAGACATTCGCTGAGTATAGAAATTGAATTTGAAACGAGAATCTGAAGAGAATACAAAGAAACACAGCTCAACCAATAAACTTTCAATTTCTCCCTCCCTCTGCCTAATTTTGGCTACGCCTTTTTCTCATTTCCCTCCTTTTCTCTTTAAAGACTTTTAAGCTTCCGTACAGTTAGTATGGGCAATTGCTTCGCCGGCGACACTGACGGAGGTCGGCAGGCTGTTGGCGGTTACGATGGTGGCGGAGGATCCAAGAATGAGGCGGTCAACTTCTTGTTCAAGTCTCGAGGGCTTAACAGCCTTTTCTCTCAAATCGAGGTTTGTTGAATTAAACCTACTAAAATTAACCCTAGATCTGAATTTAGTTTGAATGATAGCTAATTGTTGTATAACTGTCTAATTACACCTTGTAACAACTAAGGCTTAGTTTGTATAAAGACTTGTTGAATCCTAATTGCTAATGCTAGATGCTATTATTGCTGATAGTGAATACTGAATTATGAATAGTTGTTTGTTTATATTTAAAACTTCGGTCAAAGTATATAGTTATGTTAACAATATCACACTTTATATTAATTGTTTCACATGATAATTAAAATGAAGAATTTGATCTGTGATAAATTTAAATTGTTAAGAGCTTTTAAATTACTAGATTTTGAAAGTATATGATGGTTAGAAAAATCGGAATATTGGATTAAAAAAGTTGAATGTTTTTTATTGTGGAATTTTTAATATTTAAATTGTTATTATACAAAATTTTAATTTGATTTTTTTTTAAAAAGCAAAAATTTAATTTACAATAATTTTAACTTAAAAAATATTATTAAAAATTTAGTTATTAAAAGTTCAGCAATCATAAGTACTTTTGTACTTGATATTCAAAAGCAGTACTGTTGAAAAATTTGAATTTAATTAAAAAAATTGAACTACCGAGATTAAAACAAAATAATTTAAAAATTTGAATCTCTAAAAAACGGTTGGGATATCAAAAATTAGATTTTGAACTTTTTTTATTTTATAAGAATTAAATTCTAATTTCTTAGTAACTTTATTTCAAAAAACACACACACACACATATATGTATGCATGTATATGAGGATGTAAATGGAGAAATTTTTACTAAGCATACAAAATTTGAATAAGCAATATAAAAACGCGTAACACTTTTTCACCCGATAAGTGTTCCTGGTCTGAATGCTTGTTGGAATAAACACTTATACTGTTCTTATTGAGAAATAAGCGGTCAATTAAATGAGCACTTATTCTAAACAAAACCTTGGTTTCTCAATTGTATTTAGCATGTACATGTTTTTGGACTTCCAAAATGCAAGGCTTCCTCAATGAAAGTTGAATGCTAATTGATTGGTTGATTTGAATTTTGATTGCTTAATAGTGAATTAGGAACAATTGTTTGTTTGTATTTTTAGACTGTTGATTAGAATTAAGGTACATGGTTATTTTTATAATATTACCCTCCATACAGTTGGTTTTCCACATATTAAAATGGGATTTCGAACTATGATAAATTGATTTTTTTTTAAAAGCTTGAATTTTGAAAATTTTGGGTTCCAAAAATATTTAAATTTTGGGAAAACTTGAATATTGGAAAAAAAGGAAAGTTTCTACTTATGAAATATAATTGTTATATATCAAAATTTAATTTTCAATGAGTTGAATTTTCAAAAATTAATTTAAAAAGTATAGCTATCAAAATTTTAGGCCCCATTGGTTTATCAATTTTAGTTTTGAGTTACCAAAACAAAAATGCGCACGACGCATATAATTTTGGAAGACAACCAATTTGAAAAAATGAGGTTAACATACAAAATAGAAAATAAATTTGTTTCTTTTTCGTTTTTTGTGAAATAACAAAAGCAGGAAAACAATCTATTTCCTCTATCGTCCTCCATCGCCTCCGCCTTTCCTCCACCGACATACTGGCTTAGAATTATCTTATCATATTTTGTAATGAATGTTGAAAAATCATAATACGAAATTCAAAATGAAACCAAATGGGCCTTCAACTTTAAGAAATTTCTTGTTTTAGATCATTTTGAAAACATGAATGTTACAACTTATTTTGAAAATATGGGTTATCCTCATTTTGAGGAGAGCGCTCAATGAATGTTATAAAATTTGAATTTTAATAAATTCGAAGCTTTAAAATATTGATTTTTTTTAATTTGAAACTGTTATTATTATTTTAAAAATTGGTTTTTATGGATTTTCTTTTCCAAAATAGTGTATTTTATGAAATTTGGATTTTTAATAAGTTTAATTTACAATAATACCACATATGTGAGCAAGGGTTTAATTGAAATTGTTAATAAGCATTCAAAACTATTAAAAAAAAAGCAAACTAGCAATGCTCAGCAATTTTCACTAAATGAATGTTCTGAATATGTACTTACCATCTTTTAAGTTCTCATTTACGCTCGAGTGATCCATTAAGTGATCGTCTCCATAAAATTTGAATTCATTTGAATATTTCTAATAAAATTAATATCTACACATCAGCAGTTAAAATAATTCGATTATTGATGAATAATAAATTTGAAAGTGATAGAAATTGTTAAATGACTCATTCCCTGTACACAGTGTAGATTATACATTTATGCAGTGCATTATCATTTGGAATGATATTACTTAAAATATGATAACATGTTAGATATATGGCACAAAAGAGGGTGTCCTGGATCCTTCCTTGTATATATAAACTAGTGTGTCAGTTATGAGTCCATGCACCAGTAGAAAGGTTTATCCTTGTAAAGTAAGGATTATTGGAGTTGCCTTTGATTAAAATGATGCATTGGTTCTTTTTTGTTACCAAAACTTGGTTTCGACATGCTTCTATTTTTTGAAGACATATTTCAATGGCAAGTCAAATTTCTGTTAAAATAGTTCAATACCGCAATATAGAATTCGATATGGAAGATGAGCTCTTATTTTTATGCAATTCTTTTAAAGAAAAGAATCAAATTAGAAATACCGCAAGGGTTAGTTTTGTTACATTCATTTTCCACATATGTAAAGAGAGGAATAAAAGGCATTTTCAAGAAACTAAGAAAACTAATTTGAAGTGAGAAAACTCATTCAAGAAGATGTGCAAATCCTTTTGTCTAAATCGTAGAAGACAATGAACTTTGATTTAAGGGAAGATGGTCAAATCCTCATATGTACGTATGTATGTAGCATGCCTGCTGCATGTATGTACGTATGTATGTAGCATGCCTGCTGCATGTATGTACGTACGTATGTAGCATTCATGTATGACGTTCATATGTCTTTATTGCATTTTGATATTTTGTTATGTTATATAAACTTTGTGCTTAATTAATTGATTTTGACTATTCTTAACTAGTGCTAGCCCGTGCTATCGCACACGGGTTCTTGCCATTAGTGTGCACTGCAAATATTGTTTAGCCATAGGTTACCTGACTTTCTATAATATCCTATTATTCTAACCATAGTATTAGTTTGCAAAATAATGCCCGGTTTAAAACGTACAGAATAATGTAGTTAAATAGAGAACGGAAGTAATTTTGCTATTAACTGTAAGTAGTATAATTGTCCGTTAGATTTGGGAATTTGCATAGCTTTGAGCACAGTTTGATGTTATGGTAGTAGTGCTATTTACAAAAGTATGGATGAAAATCCTGGTATTGCACGAACTAAGACATGCATTATTTGATGATCAGAGTAACGGATGCAGTGGTAACCGTATGAGCAAGGGCATTTTTGGAATTTAAAAAGACACCGAGTAAATTAGTTCAACGAATTTCCTTTATTAGTAGTAGAGATGTGTCATTTAATGCCGGACGTTATAACCTAGGATTGAAATTTCGACCGAAATACTGAGATTTTGGTCGTTACTTTTCGATTTTCAGTAGGAAGGAAACGAAACCAAGCTGAAGTTGTGGTTCAATGAAAAAAACCATTAGACTTTATATTTTACAGAAAAAACTCAAAAAGAACTAATTTGAGTTTTAAATGTATAAATATTCAAAATTCAAAATTTGGACATAGGAAATATACAAATCTGAAAGAAAAAAAAGAAGTTGAAAACGACGTCCAAGACTTAATCCTCCTATTGTCCAATGCCGAATTCTAGCGTGTTTCATAGGTGGAACTAGGCATGATTCTCATCATCGAACTATCCTATATGCAACGTTCTCAGGTCAGGATATACCCCTCAATTTAAAAGTGGGTGATTACATATGCAACAACCAAATCAGTTTGCCTTACAATACCAACCAGGTCGGTTATCATAGGTCTTTGGTGTGATATTGAAACTAATTTTGTTTGTAAGGATGATAATGACGTGTATGTGCGGGTTGACAACTCTAAAGGGTATTTTATCAAATAAGTTTATAACATCACTGACTAGAAAAGGCTGCCCCATTTTTGAGTCTCGTGTTTGGCGAATAGACATTTTTTTAGTATTATAAATACAGGAAAATAGGCACAAGGAAAAAGTTACAAAAAAATTTAGTCTCAGGACGGTAAGTTTGTTTTTTAGTCTGAAGGACACTTTATAGCGTAAACAGAAAATGATAGCTACATCTATCATTCTGTGATTTACACTACAAAGTGCCCTTCAGACTAAAAAACAAACTTGCCATCCCTGAGACTAATTTTTTTTTGCAAATTCTTCCCTGTGCCTAAAAACCCCTTATAAATATTTATAATTAATCAATATTGTTCGTTTATATCTTAATTTCAATTAATGATAAATTATATGTTTTGTTTAAATAAATTAAACAAATATACGTGTAATTATATGAAAATAAATAACGAGATGCCAAATAGAAATTCCTAAAATTTACGAATTAGATCGAAATTCTTTACAAAAGACCAAAACCGAGATCACGAACTGTTATAATGGCTAATTGTTGAATCTATCAATTAGCAACAACGCTTTACCCATTCCTCCACTCCAAAAGAAGGAAAAAAAGAAGAAGAATAAACCAATACCGCATGAGCTTTTTATGAATTTGTTTATTACAAAACTATTAGGACAGAGGATGGGAATTGCTATGGTTTTTTGACTAAACTTTTTTATTTTGTTCTACCAAAATATGTAGTTGTCTCTATCTGCTACAAACCTCCGTGATAGAGATGTCTTCTCAAAGGTATGCTTTCATCAACTTGGATGTACACGTTACACTTATACATTCGACTATTTTTCTTTTCTTTTTCAATATATTAGGCATTCTGCATTTATAAGTATCTTTAGTGCATTTGTAGAGCGATCCTTTGGCTGTTGCTTATGTACAAAGAAGAAATGGAACACTGGAAGAAATTGGTCGCACTGAAGTAGTATTGAATACATTGAATCCTGCATGGATTGCCAAGTTTGTCGTTAACTATCATTTTGAGGATGTGCAGCCAATGGTGTAAGCTTTATTGCTTTTTCCATTTCCAAATTAACCTTTAGGACTTTCGTTTACATCACCAACTGTCAATGGTTTTTTTTTTTTTTTTTTTTTTTTTTGTAAATATAATATCGACAAGGTCTCACCTCAACTTTCATTTCTTAATCGCACTTAGTCTGAACAAACACATTCTTTGACAGGTTTCAGATTTATGATATTGATTCACAGTTCCATAATGTTCCTATCGAGGTAGATCTACTACCTTCTTTTACATGTGTAGTAATATGCCGTTATATGATTTGATTGCACCCAAGTTGCATGGACAGTTGTAAGGTGCAACATCAATTGAAATTGTAACAAATATGTGTCCAATCCAACATGTGTGCTGGACATGCCATTTACAATTTAGAACACCAACTGGATTACCAGCGCTTCCAGTAATTTAGAGGCTGAAACTTTCTTTGTATATGATCTAAATGCTGATCTGTAGTCAAAACTGCTATAGAAGTTTGAGGGCTGTTCCTTCTTCTTCTTCTTTTTTTAACAAAATTTTGTAGTCATCAGTGCTATGTTTTTACATTAATGAAAACATATTACCTTTTCTAAATGCAGATGATAAAGTTGGATGAACAACAATTTCTTGGACAAGCTAGCTGTCGTCTATCTGAGGTATTACTATGTACTCTCTCTCTCTCTCTATATATATACACGTGTGTATATATATATATACGTGTGTGTGTACACACACACACACACGTGTGTTTGTGTGTATATCATGAGAATCTGAATGTTGACGAACGTTAATGTTACATTAGCATACCGTTTTATGAAGTGAGCTAGGTTCCTGGCAATGCCGTCTTGTGGCAGAACTAATCATATCCTTGCCTGCCACAATGTTATGAATTGGCAACCTTTAACGCAAGCCAATGCTATGTGTGTGTATATGCATGCATACATGCATAATAACCGTTAGAACATATATTTTCATCATCTAGTTGAAATATTATTTCGAATACGTTAGGATTAGCCAAGGACACCAAATGTGTGCTTTGCTTGAATAAAGTATTACTCTTATTCTAGAAAAAAAAAAGTCAGGACTATTCAAATTAACCAACTAGATGGCCTTTAGGCGTGCAAGAACATATTTGTAAATATTCATTCGATTTTGAAATGTTTGGCTTGAAAAATCATAGAGGTGTAGATGGAGAGCAACGGAGAGGGTGTAGTGGAACCCTTTCCATATACATATACATACACACATAATACATTATACATACATACATATATGTATATACATACATACATACATATGTGTGTGTGTGTATCAAGGTGTAAGGTTCCGGCCGGAACCATGTCCCGCTATCGTGAATGTAAAAAAAAAAAAAGATCAGATTTGCTATAATCAGAGGAAGAGGAGGGGAGTGACAAGAAAAACACGATCGAAAACAAAAATTACCACAAATTTGAGCTTCAGCAAATCAAGTTTCAAGCCTTCAACAAATTTGAGCGCTGTTGATCATTTTTGAGCACCAAGGATTAACTTCGACAAATTCGAACATAGCAGAGAGTTCGACTTCGTCGACGTTGAATTTTTTTTCATTCGCCATTTGTTTCTGTTTGCTTTTTTTTTTCTCTATTCGCCTTTTTTTTCTGCATGAGAAGGGTTTTTTCCTGATGTATGTGCTAGTGTTTTTTTAACGCAAATGGAGAGGTGCTTGTAAATAGATGAACTTGGACTTGAAATTTAGTATGTTTGGACTGAATAATTATCGAAGGACTTGAATATGGACATGAATATTGGACTTGAATACGAGCTTGAGTATGTTCGACTAAGAATATGTAGTATAAATATCTATATGATTTGCATCGTTTATCGTTACTTTTTCATTAAAAATACGAAAATTCGATATCAGGATCGAAACCGAAACTTTCGAAATTTTCAAAATTGACCGAAATCAATAAAATTTCAAATGGCCGAAACTGAGTTCTCGAACCTTGATGTGTGTGTGTATATTATCATCATCATTGTCATCATCATCATCATCATACCGCAGTTCCTATTTGGCAAATTTATCGTAATTCATAACAACATTTTTAGACAGTAAAATATCATGCGAGAACTTTGGATTTTATCACAAAACCCATTGGCTGTGCGAAACATGAACTCTTTATATTTGTGTAGAAACCCATGTGACTAATTTTTGAAGTGCGATTATTCTCAACCCCTCATGTGTGGCATGTCTGGATATACACGTGGACATTCTATTATTATAACTGATTGGAACTCATCTGATCAATATTTTGATGTATAATATTTCGTAGAAATAGTTTTTCCAAGTGCACACAAAATGCTCACAATCTTGCATTTGCTATAGAGTAAAATGCATCTCATGCGTACATTGATGCAGTAAAATCAATAGCTTTATTTAGGGCAATAGACAAATAAAATCCGTGATTCCATTTTAGCATAGCTGCGAATCATTTTCAAAACAAGCAGTTTCTTATGATGTTAGACAACCAATCCGAAACGTGATATGCTCTTATGCATACATTGATGCCTGCTCAGACATCATACATGTTTGTGTAGAGTGTGGGAAATCAAACTGTATCAAAATATGGGTAATCATTGATACTATGTGAATGTGTGGTGCTGGTGCAAACAAAAACATTATCAGTATTGTATTTGTGGACCCCTGATTTTGATTTGATGGTGGAAAGTAGACATGATTTGTGTTCTTCTATTCAATTTTAGTAAAATACCTGAAAATCTAAGTATAAATGTGAATATGCATATATTTTACATACCCATGATGATCCAAACAGTCATCATGTAAGTTGGTATCATGGCTATTATTAGCTTATATGAACATATTAATGACCTCAACTGGTCACGTGTTGACTATCTTCTGATTACAGATAGTCACCAAATCTCCCAAATTGTTTACTCTAAAGCTCGGGGACAGAGAAAACAAGCCAACTGATTCCCGACACTTAGGAGAACTCAATATTCATGCTGAGGAGTGTATAAACTCCAAACTGTGCGCAGAAATAATCTTCCGTTGCACAGATCTGGAAAATAAGGATATCTTTTCAAAAAGTGTACGTTCTTCTATTTAAATTACAGTTAACGAAATTCTTATATTTCTAGTAATTTTGTTCATCTGCATTTTTGTTCTTCTGGTTTTCAATGGGATATATACAGGACCCTTTCTTGGTAATATCCAAATCGACTGAATCTGGTGTGTTAGTTCCGATATGCAAGACCGAGGTGAGAAAAAATGATCTCAATCCAACGTGGAAACCAGCTGTTCTTAACATTCATCAAGTTGGAAGCAAGGCATGACGTTGCACATGTATATTTTCAAAAACAAAAAAGATTAATAACAAACTTATTTTCTAATGGTACTCGTTTATTTACAGGAAAATCCCTTAGTAATAGAATGTTATGATTTCAACAACAATGGCAAGCATGAACTGATGGGGTGATGAGTTTGACTTTGTTAGATGGGCGAGTTACGAATGTTTGCAGGCTTATAATGTTATTTTATTTCAATATATGCAGAAAAGTTGTTAAGTCACTTGCACAGCTGGAAAAACTGCACCAAACTAGAGGCGCTGAACATTTATTTTTGCCCGCAACTCCCAAACAAAGGCAACCAAACAAGGTCAGGCTTGAATTTCAAAATTTTCATGACAACTCAAAGCTTATCGGCTTACAGTTGCAGAAGTGATCAAACTTAATATGGTCTAGAGTCACTATTCTTTTGAGCTAGTTGTTTCAACAACTGAATTCGATGCCTGACAATTATAATTGTTTATTTATCCACACTATCCCCATTTTAATGAATGATATTTTTGTAGAAAGCATTTTCACTAGTGGGTATTAGGATATATAAGGTGGTCTGTTATGCATTTACTCAAATGGATATGAACGCATATTAAACATTTTAATAAAAGGTCTCTAGTAACACCTCACATAAATTGAGAGAATGGACAGGATGCGATTTATGGCTCTCACATTCCCAATGATTTTAATTTGAATGGTTTTTCACTTGCGTCTTGAAAAATAATGCTCAATGCTCATATGATGTAGGACTCCACACTCAACGAAATCTTACCATGAGATTGTGGGCTAAATATGTGTGTGTTGGTTTTTATTCATCAGTAATATCACTTAGCTGATTACGACAATTATTTTTAGTACCAGGTACTAATTTTATGTGACTCTTTGTGCAGATTTTGAAAAGTCAATTAATTATTGAAAGTTTTACGGAGAGCAAAAGGCTAAGTTTCTTAGATTACATTGCTGGGGGATTTGAGCTAAACTTTATGGTTGCAATAGATTTTACAGGTATGCTTGCAAACTGTAGAGTTCGCTTCCTATTATTTTTAATATGCAGTCATATCATCATACTTATCATGTTTACTAGCATCAAATGGTAACCCCCGCCTCCCGGATTCCTTGCATTATATTGATCCCTCTGGTCGTCCAAATGCTTATCAGAGAGTAAGCAAACATTTAATTCATATAAACAGCTGTCAAAATCTCTTTTATCTGTCTCTTAATTTTAATAATTTTACAGGCAATACTAGAAGTTGGTGAGGTTTTACATGTTTATGACACTGATAAACGCTTTCCTGCATGGGGTTTTGGAGCAAGGCCAATTGATGGTCCCGTATCTCATTGCTTTAATTTGAATGGTAGCACAAACTACTCTGAGGTGAACTTTCCCGTTAGCCTGTAGTATTCAAGTTTTCTATGATATCAGATATTTAAATTAAAAAGAATACTTATGTGAAACCCTGACATATGGATGTTATACTTTCTAATTGGGCTGTATTCTACTCTCTGGCATCTCTTTTGACGAATTAAACAGTTAGCATGATGGTTTCCCGCCATATAAAGTAGAATCACCCCACCATGTTTGGTCATGATGTTTAAGTATATGAAATGAAATCAAAGAATGATCCTCGCTTGCCTAGCTATGAGAGTTTTGTGATAACATTTATTGTCTATTGGGGATGCACTCTTCATAAAGATGTAATAACTAGCAAATATCTGTTGTAAAATGATTATGGAGGTGTAATGCTTAAAATCTATACAGAATATGAAGATAAAACCAAAAGAACTTCAATATTATGCCAAACAAGTTGCTTTTTTCTTTTTAATTACAAGTTGGACAACTATCTGTACCCTGTTTTGATGCTGTCTGATTTGTTCAGAGTGAAACTCATATTTCAACTAAAATGTATTCGTATAGTTTAGAAGCATTGGTGAAGTTATGTTCCATTTAGAAAGTGAAAAATGAAAGAATTGTGTGCATATGTAATCTTTTAACAGCTATATATGCCATCAGGTTGAAGGAGTTCCTGGTATACTGTCAGCTTACATGAGTGCCTTGCAAAATGTAGCATTGGCAGGGCCTACATTATTTGGGCCAGTGATTACTGCTGCTTCAGAAATAGCTAGCCGGTCCCTTTCATGTAATCAGAGGATATATTATGTTCTCTTGATTGTCACGGTTAGAAACATCATCTTTATATCTGTCTTTGTGTTTATGCCTGTTGAAGTCTAAGTATATCTAACTTATGTTATCATAATTTTCAAGGATGGAGTAATAACAGATCTCCAAGAAACAAAAGATGCATTGGTATATGCATCTGATCTTCCTCTCTCAATTCTCATTGTAGGAGTTGGTGGTGCAGATTTTAAAGAGATGGAGGTATTTTTGTTTTCCTTTATGCAGTGTTTTGATAAATAATGCTATATACTCGCCCACATGATTAGTCCTATGTTGAATTAACCGTAGGAGGCCAAAATTACCCGTAACCCCTCGTTTCAGGTGGACTAGAGGAAAGCATCCTTAAAATACTGTATTTAGCGACTCATCTCAAAGGATGCTAGACTAAGCTCTTTTCCATAAGCTTATTTGACATGGTTACATTTGGTGATTAGGGATAAAATGCATGTCCATACAAGTTGAATCCATAATTATGAAAGGTGTGCCATAGCACATGATGAGACACACCATTAGTTCCTTTTGTTCCTATGATGCGACACACATGAAAAAATGCACCAAATGTCAGTGTGCTGGCGCACAGCGCAAATGAGACGGATCTTTTTAATTTTTGATTATAATTTGATTAAAACTTTTTTTTAACCTTTTTACACAATCTGAAAAGACATAGAAATGGGTATTAATTATTTAATTGTGTTTTCAAATTGTTTTTCGTTCTTTTCTGCAATTTGCATAGAATAGACAAATTATTTCCAAAATTTTCACTTAAAGACAAATGCAAGTAGTATTGATTTTGGAAAACTACACAATCTTAATGCAACATTTTCAAAACAAATACATAGAGGTCTGTCAACGGATACTTTTGTATGCGGATAGTGCCATATCCGTATTCGAAATCATTTTTGGATATCGGATATCCGCATCCACGGATACAAATGGATATCAAATAATTATCATATCTGCTAATGACCGATAAATCAAGAAACATAAATAAATTTTTTTAGTTTAACATAAACTTTTTTCAATCTCATTGATTATTAAAATGTTAAAAAGAAACAAATATGATGATAATAAAATAGTTTTGAGCAGTTAATATGTATTTAGTGCGTATAATATGAACTTTTATCTTAATAAAATAATACATAAATATCTTTCATTATGCTAAAATACACATAATTTAGATTATAATCTTGAAAAAAACCGGACGGATAATTTTCGGATGCGGACGTTCTTCGTATCTGCATCTGCATCCGTTTTCTGGTATCTGATATTTATTCGATTTTCGGATGCGGATGGATTTTGGATTTTTCGGGTATCCATTGACAGCCATAAATACATGTACTTTATTATTTTATCATATGATATATTATTTTATCTCTTATTATTTTGTCATATACCGTGAAAGTAGGAATGAAATACACAATTTTTTTACAAACCAATTAACACTCTTATATTTACATAATATATTTAAATGTGATACAAATTTAAATTAATTTATATAATTATTCATACGATGATGCACCCATTTTCTCTTTTATGTTCATATCTGAATAAATTGTTATATGATTCAAATTATGTTCTTTTGCAGTTTGATATATTATGTAACTACGAAAAATTACTAATAAAACATGCAATGAAAAATCAAAGTACAATAAAGACATAACATAAATTGTATTACTTTTGTTTTATTAATTTGTAGCGAATAATGAAAATATTTGTAATACATGTGCAACGTTTCAACTGAAATGGTGCACGCCATTTGTCATGTCGTACATTTGCATCTTTGCCACATGTCTGCCACAAAACATATGTTAGTATCAAATAATAGGCATTACCATTAAATGTTTTGAAAATTCAACCAATAAAAATCTAAAATTTATAAATTTGCATAATAACATAAAGAACCTACATACCATGGTGCATTACTGGTAACTATTTAATTTACTAATACATTATTTATTAACATTAAAAAAGCTTTAAAAAAAAACATTTTTAATACTCCATAATATAAGCATTCCTTGTAGGCTTGTACTATGGTGTATAATCCTTTTTCATATATTAATTACAAAACCAACAAAATTGTAATAACACAATCATTGGGTAAATGTATCCAAAATTTTTGTATCTATTCCCCTCAAAAAAATAGAATTGTTATATTCTTGGTATCCGCTAGCGCCTTGTCTTTTCATGCACATCTTCAGTTACATTTTTGGGTAAAATCATGTTTTTTTTCTTTCAGTTTGCAACATTTAGTATTTTTTGACAATTTTTTCTTTTTTTCCTACGTTTAAAGATTTCGAGAAATTCAGAAAAAATTCCTAAAAATCTGAGATAATATTTCAGGTGTTGCGTCAAAGTTTGGATTGATTTGGAAATCATTTATGAGGTTTTAACAAATCCAGGACTCAATGGCCCAATATGAAGTTAATAATAAACATACTTGATTTTTGTGCTTGTTCGTCCATCTCTAAGTGTGTTTTTGACATTTGTTTGCTGTAATAAATTTGTAAACTCTGTTTATTGACTTTGAAAGCTCGTACACTCCTTCATAGTCAATTTTGCTTCATTTTGAGCTTTTGTCCATGAGTATGTTGTCTTCATGCACATATATGTCATCTATATAGCTTCATCTCAAACAAATATAAAAACAAAATCTTGATGAGATGAACAGCTTTATTAAAATCTCACTACTCTTTTCTCGTCAAACTTTTTTGAACGCCTTTAGTGTAAACTTCCCTCTTATTCTTATACACAAGTTTTCCGGTACCTTGTCTTTTCCACTGACATATCCCTACAGATTTTGCTCCATAAGCCAAACGATGTGTTTTCTTGGCTATCCAGTTGGGAAAAATCTTGCAGACTCTATGACCTTGCCACCCTACCAAATGCAAACTAGTCCTTGTGTTGTTTATCATGAATATTTTTTTCCTTATGGGTCTATATTATTCATTTCCTCAAATTCATACCCTGTAATTTCTCATTCTATTTTCGATCCTTCTCCCCCATTTCAATAACCATCGCCACTTGGACCTGTTTCTCCAGTTCAACAAGCCTGAACATTGTAACCTATTTCTTTCGTCCAACAACCCTCAACCCAATTCATACCTTCTTTCCCTCGCCTGGCTGCCCATTATTATACCTATAACCAAGTAACGTCTGCCAACCATATTTTACCTTTGTAGTCAGGTCAACAAAAAGGTGGGCAATGCAATCTGAAATGCAAGCTTTAAGAACCAACCACACTTGGTCTCTTGCTTCTCTTCTTTCTGGGAAGAAGCCTATTAGTTGTCGTTGGGTTTACAAAACTCAGATGGTACTATCAACCATAATTTCTCCTAGTGCTAAAATGATCACTGTACGTACATTACCTATTGGTTTTCGCAAATACCGAGAGTTGCTCTCTTTACCAACTTGATGTCGTCCACGTGTTAGTGGCAACTTGTTTGGCACTAAATTTATTTGACTATTACCTGGTTGGATATCATTTTATTTTGTCCATGTGTCAGGAAGAGATTCATGCACGCACCACACAAACCGTATAATGGAAGTAGCCTTGCGTGTACTGCATTACTTGAGAAGCAATTCAAGACAGTTTGTTTTCCTTTCTTGAAATGATTTATCTTTGTTTTTCTTTTCTGATTAAGATTGGGCCAGTTGTCCAGTATCTCGTTTCTCACGAAAGAACCGGACATATATATGTTGTGCAAAAATTGCACAAATGTGGAAAAACAATAAACAAGATCTAGATTTGCCAATTTAAACATCACTTAATCTAGCAGCAGTTATTCTACTACTCCAAATAAATAGCAAATAACTATAAAGAAAAAAAGACGCATAATATTTATACTGGTTCCAGTATTATCAAGATAGCGTACGTCTAGTCCAAAGAAGAGAGATTTCATTACATATAAGAGAGTTACAAAGGATTACAAGATAAGAGTTTACATACCAAAGTTCAAAATTAGAGTTAACAAGAAGAGACACTCTATTTGGAGATCGCTGGCTGAAAGCCAGAATGAGTTTACAATAAAATCTACCCTCAATATATAGTCAGTGCAAATCCATAAGAGTCGTCGATTAAATTACCAAGATGTGGTAAAAAGATAATGGAGGCAAGTTACAATGGTAACAACTCGCGCAAACATAGCAAGTAATTCACCCATTCCAAAGATGGAAGAAAATAATCCCAAAGCAATGCGATTACTGAGAAAATAATAATATGCGTATCATTTTGCTTATATATTATTTCATAACACGCGCATGCATTTATTTCTTTGTCATCTCATGTAAATGCAATCCAATAATTTATACATTTTCATAATGAACACACCGATTACTTTCCTTTTTGCATATTTGTTTCAATCTATGTGTGATTTTGTATCACCAAAATTTAACACTCCACCTTGATGCAAAATCACGTATCTTCAACACGTCACATCGATTCAAATTCTTTTTTCAACATAAAACTCTTAAAATCAAACTCCACCTTTAACCAAAATCTCATAACAAGATAGATATCAAAATGAATACTTACCCAATGGGTTCCAGTAAGGCCATCCCCATCGTACCTTACTAACGAGCTCAGACTATGTCCCCGTCCGCCAACAAAATGTTGTAAATATCTAAAATCAAAAGAATGTAGATATCAAAATAATCTCAAAGCCACCAAGGCCGAAACAAATCTCTCAATCACCAATCGAATCTCGCTCCTCCCACATACCTTATCTGTCAAACAACAAATTTCCCATGGAAATCTACATAAGACTCTCATATTAACATTGAGACATGAAGCAGATGCATGTTCTCAAATTCAGATGTCCCTTCAACACAGTAAACTCCTTATCACCAAATTTTCAAGACTGGAACGCTCCTCTCTCTCAACACGATCTCCTCCATCTTTAACTTTCATATTACACAAAATCTCCTTTTCCGTCCAAATGAGTAATAAGATAATTACCACCGGATCTACCGCTCTTTCTAGATACCATTGATCACAAATTTAAACAAATCTTCTTGCTCTGATACCAATCTGTTGTGCAAAAAGTGCACAAATGCGGAAAAACAATAAACATGATCTAGATTTTCCGATTTGAACATCACTTAATCTAGCAGCAATTATTCTTATTACTCCAAATAAGTAGCAAATAACTATAAAGAAAAAAGACGCACAATATTTATACTGGTTCCACTATCACCAAGATAGTGTATATCCCGTCCAAAGGAGAGATTTTGTTACACATAAGAGAGTTACAAATGATTACAAGATAGAGTTTACATACCAAAGCTCAAAATTAGGGTTAACAGGAAGAGACACTCTATTTGAAGATCGCTGGCTGAATGCTACGGATGAGTTTACAATAAAGTCCATCCTCAATATATAGCCAGTGCAAATCCATAAGAGTCATCGATTAAATTACCAAGATGTGATAAAAAGATAATAAATGCAAGTTACAATGGTAACAAATCGCGCAAACATAACAAGTAATTCACTCATTCTAAAGATGAAAAAAATGAATCTCAAAGCAATGCGATTACTGAGAAAGAAATAATATGCATATCCTTTTGCATATATGTTATTCCATAATGCGCGTATGCATTTATTTTCTTGTCATCTTATACAAATGCAATCCAATAATTTATGCATTTTCATAATGAACACACGTGATTACTTTACTTTTTGCATATTTGTTTCTATGTGTGATTTTGTATCACCAAAATTTAACAATATAAATCATATTGAGATTTATTGCCATTTTATTTGAGGAAAAAATAAAGATGGATCAGATATAAAAGAAACATATTTCAACTAGCTGATGAGTTCCCTTTGCCATTAGGAAAGAGAGCATTCTCAACTATGATACGCAAATTGTGAATTTTTGACTTTACTCTTCAAATTAAAAGCAAGTTTTAAGATGGAAATAAAATGCATATAATATTGTTAAGAAGGAAAGAAGACTGAAATGATGTATGGTCACTAATAATAAATATATTATGTTAATTGTTTATTTAAATGGTCGCCTATTATTTTATAACCAAAACTAGATTGTCAGATTGTAGGAAGAGACATTACGCATACATGTCAAATATGATACAAGTTTAATGGTAAAAACAAAAATAACAGTTGACATTCAAGAATGTCCAGTATTGTTTGTGAGCGCCTACAATCATTAACCGAGGCTTTTTTAGGAAATCAGGTGTAATTGAGAAATCATCAAATTGCCTTCACAGCTTTCAAGAGTCACTATGACAGAAGTAGCATTTGCCAACTTTGAAAGCTAAATTCTATCTTGAACACACAAAATTACTTTTTACACTTCAATTTATTGGACCAAAGACTATACTCCAGTTCTTCTTTTTATGCCCAATAATTTTAATATTGTTATTCACTGTCATCGTTCTTTTTCTCAATCATGATAAACAAACTCATTAACAAAAGTAAAGAACTCTAGAGGTATACTAAAATTCGATTCAGATCTTCTTGGTATCTTTAGGCATATATTTAAATCTGTTATTTTGTATGATTAATTTTTTATGCAGGCTGAAAAATTGATTGAAATATTTAAATCATTTACGTGGATTAATTTTCGGTACATCATGCAATTTAACGTCATTCTTTTTATTTTTAATTCTGTAAATTAGGCGTAAATTTTGCAAAGATTCGAAGATTTTAAGTAGGTTTTTCATATTTTGATTATTAAGATTAAGTTGTTTTTTTTTGTGAGAGTAATTATGATTAAATAGTTAAGAATGATTATTATATTACAATGTATATTCTAGTCGTTACTAGTCTTTTCATTGTATAGGATATGAAAAAGTAAAGTTAAGGGTTGAAATAGAATTGATCAACTTTACATAGATTGGTTATTTGGTAATTATGTTTGATTGCTTGCTAAATTAGAGATGAATGGCATTGAAATGGTGAGCACTGACATGGTCTAGTCTTTCGAGACTGAGTTACTGGGTTATTGAATAAAATGTAGGAGTTAGCATTGAAATGGTCTAGTCTTTCGAAAAATTAAGCTGAATTTTGTTGTTAATAGAGTTATTATAATGGTCTTAGAGCTTCCAATACTTCTCTTCTTGTGGCTATTTAATTTTCCAGAATAGAGTGCCACCTAGCATGACATCTCCAACAACACAGCCTCTATTTGTACCATACATTAAATTTATCTTTTCTTTTTGCTAATGTTCCCATCCTTTTCATCTTACTTTTTACTACATTATTATGAATAAAACAAACTAAACCAACTACTCTTTGAAACTATGCATTTAAATTTGTGGTTTTGATGTAGTTATGTGATGGAATCATCGTCATTTAATGAGAAATAATTCATTCAATTTTTAGGACTCCACTTTGAAAATAGTGCACAAAGAATTTAATTTTCACAAAGAATTTGTAATCTGTTTACTATTCATTATGCTCTCTATTTGGACAAATTAAAGAATGAACGAAGACAACTAGTTATATTATGATGATGGTTACCATTACAAATACGGGAAGATCCATTACTGTTCCGACTAAATTGATAAAAAATAAAAAATGAAAATGTTACTGTTATTGGTACCGTTAGTGATTGATGTTTGGTACACCTATAAATTAGTAAACAGATTACCAATATTGATAAATTTGCACTGTTATTGGTACCGTTAGTGATTGATGTTTGGTACACCTATAAATTAGTAAACGGATTACCAATATTGATAAATTTGCCAGTAGACGCGAGTTATGTTTTTATATAAATGTTAAAGTCCTCGACAATTGGTAATATTAAAGTTATCGTTGCAGAAATTAGATCTGCTAATGCATATTTCAAGATCTTGATTCAACTTTGTTGCTTCAAAATTTTAACTTAATTTTGTCACAAATTATTCATCATGAATACTGAAGTAAAAAAATAGATAACATTTAAAGCCTGTTTTTAGCATGTTCTTAAAATATAGTGTGTCAAACATCATATGTAAATATGTTTATCATCTAGAATAGTTAATGATCTGTAAAATTACAATTATCGATGATTTTGATATTTTATTACCGTTATATTTTCGATATCGGGTAAATTTATTGTCATCATACCAATTATATTGATATACCAACTAAGCTCATTGATGAAACCAGCAACTTGGTAATGTTATGGTAATTTGCCATAACAATCCTAGACCACATTATACATTTCAGTAAAATTAAGTTGCATATTTTGACCAAAACTTAAGTTGATGCCCTCGCCAAACACCATCGCGAATAGCTCTTACTAATTTACTACTACATGCATTTAAATTGTCATGTTTAGCTACATCTTAACACTTAAACATGGTTGCCAATGATCATTGGTTCATTGGGAAAACTCATAGTATGAGTTGTTAAGGGTCCTGGGATTGGTCCACTAGGTGTAGATATTATTATTATCTAAAAAAAAAAACCTTTTAATTGTTGTTGCAACGATAAATTGCACGTAAACTAAAAATCAGCTCATCTACACAGAGATATCCACCTGCTTTTTTCAAAAGATAGCTGTTTCAGTATTCACATTTTACCTATGTAGATACTAGACGCGGATAAAGGGGGAAGGATTGAAAGTACAACAGGAAGATTGGCCTCAAGAGATATAGTGCAATTTGTACCTATGCGAGATGTACAAGGTATGAGATGCGATGCGTAACATGCATATTATTCACAGTTAATTCTTCTCCTGTTATTTTAAATATAAATTATGCTAAAATATTCTGCGCAATACCAGAATTAGGTTCAACTCAGTTATATTTATAATTTATAACCGTGCAAGGTTAAAATTCAACAAGTATCAATTTTAGATTGGGAGCATAACACATTATGCTGCAACATCCATCTTTGATGGAAATATTACAACTGTTTTTTAATTGAATATTTGATGGAAACAATGTCTGCTTTTTGTAAACATGCAGATGGTGCAGAGGTGTCTGTTATTCAAGCACTTTTAGCTGAGCTACCTGGACAATTTATGAGTTACATGCAAAGTAGGAACATTCAGCCTCTTGGTTAATACGTTTCATTGTGTACATAAAACAGATATACTGGTTATTTTCCTCTTTTGCATCTTATAATCTTTAGGGTTTGCTTTTTAAATTCAATCAACATCATAGTGGCATTTTATTCAAATTAATCTCACCTTCATTCTACATCAAATTAAATTAAATTAACATCATGATAATGCTGAAGTTTGGTTAAAAATGATTGTTTCTTACTTTAAATCAACTTTGCTTATTAAGCAACGTATATGAACACAACACCACAAGTGTTTTGAAAGTATTTATAACCATCATAAATTATCATCATAACAGCTAGTTTAGATTCAAACTGTAAGCAAGCAAGGCTACATTAGTCAATATTCGTGATATTTTGTGGAATTTTTCTCTAAGTAAAATAAATTCTGTACAAAAGGAGGATGATTTTAGGAGCAAGTCAATATGATGTCGATCATTTTTTATGCGTTGGATAGGGATCAATTAACAGTTTCAGCAAACACATGGTGGGCAATGTTCATATGAAGTAAATTTCGTTCACTACCAAACGAATTATACGAAGGCAAGTTCCGATTTAGATGGTAAGAACCGAAAATCCGATGCTAGCACTAAAAGGATGCATGGGTGGTAACAAAGCAATGCTTGTTGAGTTGTGTTTAATTGGGCTTTGGGCAATATCCAAAAGGAAAGTTTGCAATAAAGAAAAAGTTAATGTCGCCTGCTTTTTCTAAAGGATTCTAATGAGTCCTATTACCACACCCTTAGAAATAGGTTTAATGCAATTAATGACTTTATATTGCTACCGAATAACCAATAACTACTACTTGGTAGCAAACACTCTATCAGCGAGGTTAGCAAACAATTTATATGCAAGGTTATAATTAAAATCGAGATCCGCGGACTTGAACCGATTAAATAACATATATATCTAGTCATGTAGGACGATATAAAATAGTAGGAAAACTCGAGAAAACTCATCTAATTTGAACGATACAATCAAGAAACATTAAAAAGGCACAACGATAGTGTTATTGCTCGGTGGACTCAATTTGATTTAATGCATCTTGGATCGAGGTGGACCTAGATTTTAAAATGCATTGTTTAACCCAGCAAAACCCGATCCAACTACGTCAAAATTCCATAAGCTCTAATCACGTTAGATACCCCTCCATCTTTTAGCGGATTTCTTTTTAATAAATGAAAGATTTTTTGTTTAATTGGAGAGATCATTTAAGTAAAATTTTGTATCATTTCAGAATTCCATGTCATTTAACGTCATAAGTAAACATGGAGTAATATCAAAACTATTTATTTAAATCTTTCATTTGGATATAATTATGAATTGGTTACAAGCTTTGAAATAATTCAAACTTTTGCCTGTGGTTTCGCCAATAAACACCACTTATGGACAAAAAAAAATTTCCACCGTCTCAAAGAGAATTTAGACCTTCTCACGTATATATACTTAAACACTACGTGCGAACACATATATTTATTATTTTTGTGTTATAATTGTTTTCGTATTTAAATGCAACAATTTTTTTAAAATCTTTTATAATATATATTATGACTATTATATTGATAGACGTGCATGCTAAAACTTCCGATTGCTTTGAAATAAGTCGGTTTAACCGTTAAAATGTGTTTGACGGTTGAGTTGAAATATTGACGTCCCAATGTTAAAAATGCTCAAATGAAACTAAAATTTGTGGGATAAACTAATGTATGCTAAAATTTATGCAAGCTTTCGTATAATCTGATATAGTGCAATTTAAAATATTACAGGTGTATTAATTGTGTGCGAATAAAGTGGCCCAATGAAACGTACTGTATGTTATTAGCATCACGGAAGATAAACACTTATAGAATACGACACTAAAAAAAATAATGCACTACATCGATAAAACTATCATAAAACAACACACTACGTCGAATAAAATAGTACGTTGAATATTGAATGCGCCACTTACGCACTTTTTGTAAAGATATATACCCAAAGCTGGAGTGCTTTCAGAAGCTCCAAGTAAAGCCAACTCTGAAGTGCATAAATGAGAAGGAACACATTTTTTTTCTTGCTTTGTTGCAAAAAAAGAATTTTTTTGGCAGACTTAGGTCATTTGTGCGGATGCCCTATACCATGATTTGTGCAAAGGTTGTGCATGCCAACCTCATTTCACCAAAAGGTTGAATCCGTTATACCAACAAGCTTCATAACAAGATTATCAATTTAATTCCAGTCTAATAACTTTTAGGTCTGGCTACTCTTAACTATTACAATGCAGTTTGTATTCACCCATTAGTTATGATCATTGGATCATGATATCCTCCGGTCTAAGTTTAAACATTATATTTCAACCTATTTTGAAAATTTTAATTATTCCAAATTAGCTTTATTTCAACTTAGACCACTGGATTAATCGGATGAGACAGACACAATTATCATCAGGATTGATGTATCAGATTAACGATCACAAAGCCTAGAGATCAAGTCTAAATGATAATATGAAGCAGTAGCAAAGCAGAAGCTAGAGACGAACTCAATAAAACTTAGAGCATGGAAGTTCACTGCTCCCTAAAGCTAGATTAGGTACGATTCATATTCAATACTATAGGTTGTATCATATCGATTACATAGCTCGAGTCAATGATGATCGATCGATACCTCAAAATCTACAAGTTCAACACACTCGAAACTTTCAGAATGTCAATATATCGAAGAAAGAAGTATCCATGAACGGTCGCATGCCAAGATGAGTAGAATTGAACGATCGATATACATCGCTCATGAACGATCATATAAACTCAGCGAAATGATCCAACTCGATGAAGATTGGTCGATATTTCACCAACCACAACTCAAATTGGCGCCGAACTTTGAGAGCATGGACTAGAGGCATGGAAAAGCTCAATGAAACGATCGCACCTGCATTGGAGCAAAATGAACGATCGGTACCAATCAGTCCAATAATTGAGTTAGAACCTACGATCGTTCTGGTGGCCCCCCATGTATATGGAGAGTCTTCTGTCGAATTCCCGGTGAGATATTTCGCCGTCTTCACCTATAAATACAAGCTTCTTTGTTCATTTAAAGGCTCGTTACGCTGCCTGTTGCTTTGGTCTCCGTTGTAATCAATTATAATTACTTCACTGTAATCAAATTTACAAGTGATCAATAAAGCAAGTTCGTCAAAGTGGATGTATGCATACAATACCGAGCCATTATAATTTCTTAGGTCTTTATTACTGCTTAATTTTGATTGCTTATTTACTTATATCTCTCTATTTAATTTTGAATGTTCTTCATTTATTTCTTTACTATTCTATTCTTGAGTGGTTATGTCCATTTTTTGTGCAAACATTTTGCTGCTTTCACTGAAAATGCTTGATTCTCAGCTTATCCATATCCATTTGTTGCCACTGGATTGAACAAATCCTCCGAAGGAGATCCATAATTATCTTCAAGAAGCCTGCTTGTTCTATTCAGATTTGCAAAAGCCTAAGTAGAGCTATCAACAATGGTTAGGAACACCAGATCTAATTCTCAGAACGTAGAAGGAAACAGGAACGCTAGCATCCAATAAGGAGGCCCAAGCAATCAACCGATAGATGTGAATGCTACCAATCCAGTTGATGCCCAACATCTAGCTAATTCCGTTATAAGGGCTGAGTTCCAAAATCTGATAAGAGAGCTAGTAGATAGCCGTCAACAATTGAATCAGTAAACTCAAGCCAGTATCGATCTAATGAACCAACTCAGTTAGCAATAGCGTGGGAAAGCAAGATGGGACCCTAACCCCTACTATGCATCAGAGCATTCTAGTTCATTAGGCGATTATCATAGACGCAAACGCCGTAGAATGGACGGATACCACCTTGAAGCATCAACCCGCCTTCCACCGATTGTTCCAGATAGAGCGATAGCGATTGATGCCGATCCATCTCAAACGATCGGTACTGATCGTTCCCTGGACGACGATACCAACTAGTGACAACAGGGTTACATGCCGATGATGCTGCGATCAATTTGGATGCTAGAGTTCAAGCAAATGCCAATCCAACTGGTCAGTCACTTCCCCGGAATGACGATGAAGTGAATGTACGTGATATATATCGAGAGGATGTTGAACCAAGGAGGCGTTGAATGGCCCATAGACGTCGACCGGACCACCCATGTGAGGTGGAACACGACCATCGCTTGGTTCCGACTATCCAAACGACGGACTTGTCGGCCATGGTTAGACAGTTAGTGAGAGAGAGCCAAGGCTTGGCAAATGACGACTGGGAAATCTCGTGAAGTTATACCCCATTCATTGATAGTATCTTACATGTCGAGTATCCAAGGAGGTTTAGTATGCCATCGATGCCTGCCTACGAGGAAAAAACCGATCCGAGGTAGTACATCATGAGATATGAATGGATGATGGATTTCGCATGAGCCGATGATGCCACAAAATGCATGTGTTTTCTATAACTCTCTCTTACATAGCAATGATGTGGTTTACAAGATTACCCGTGCGGTTGATCTCTAGATTTTACGATTTAGCAACGATGTTTGTGGAGCAGTACTGTATGCACGCAACTCACCCTAAAGATGTAATGTTCCTATCCAGTGTGATCCAGTCTCCACGAGAATCGCTGAAATATTAATTGGAGAGATTCCATATAACCATCACAGAAGTTAGTAATTGAAATGAACATTCAATATTGATGGCGGTAATAAGAGAGATTGATCCAGATTTTGATTTTGGCGACTGGTAGCTAACAAACCACCTGTAACATTGGAGCGTTTCTATGCAAAGGCGGCTCAATATTTAAGGAAAAAGAAAGCTAGATGCTCTAGGAAGAAGAATGTTGTGGAACCAAGTGGAGAAGGAGTACAAAGTAACATTGTAATGAAGCTGTCTAGTGATAGTTCTAGAAAAGTTCAAGTGAATGTCCAAAATATACCGAATCAAAAAAATAAAGATGGAGATAGGAGCTAGAATGAAAGAGGAATTCTGAAAGAGGAAAGCCTAAGATTCCAAATGAACAATACCTACATGCCGCTGAATACATCTCTAAAGAATGTCTATTTGTCTACTTGCAATACCATGTAGTATAGGAAGCCAGTTCCGAAAGAATCAACGGAGAAGCAGGAACAAACTAGAAAATATTATCGGTTTCACGAATGTTATGGTCATAACATAAATGAGTGTAGGTATCTCCAGAATATTATCAAGAAACCAATTTGAGAAAGAAAGTTACAACAATTAATGAAAGCCTCGCGGGATGGCGGGCATGGGACGTCCGATCCTAACCGAGGACAAGCACCGCACAGGGCTGAGGAGCCTGAACGGACTAGTGGAAGATTAATAATCAATACAATAGTCGAAGGACCACATCCAGTTGATAAGAGTTGACATGATATGGAGTGCTACACTAGCGCGATCAAGCATATGAATTTTCAATGTTGCTCGATTATAGAAGATGGAGCTCCAGCAAAACAACAACATATAATGATATATGACATTGTGTTCAAAAACAGAGATGCGGACAAGGTGAAGGCACCAACGACTGACCAAATAGTCATTTCGGCCATGATCGGCCCTGCCTTAGTGAGGAGAATTTTGGTTGATTGTGGAAGCTCCGTAAATATAATTTTCAAAAAAGTTTATGATCAGATGAGGATGGAAGCCAAGAACTTAAAACCGTTTAAGGCCCGCGTTCATGGCTTTAACGGTGCTACAACTGAAGCTGTTGTTATGTTAAATTGCCCATGGAGTTAGGAGAAGGTGACCACAGGAGAGTGCAGATTTTGCCTTTTGTTGTTTCAGACGTTGACTCTCCATACAATGCTTTTCTTGACCGACCGATCATAGCTGAGTTTCGGCCAGCTCTTGCCCTATGGTGTTTGACTTTGAAGTTTTCGACATATAATGATGTTGGAGTTGTTCACGGTGATCAAGCGACCGGACGCCTGCTATGTGGCTGAACTGAGGGATGCTCAACGAAAGGAGAAAGGTAAGGGTGTGGACAAGTCTCTCTGCATCCAAGCATTGAAGATTGACAACTAGGTCTCGAGCCTTGGCTCGGGCGCCACAGTCGGTTCTATAGAGATATGACGAGGTGGAGCCTAAAGAGACCAAGGCTGCACCAGCTGAGCAGATGATAGACATCATGGTCAGCCACGACAACCCATCATGGGTCCTAAAGATCGGATCATGGCTCAGCCCTCCAATGATGAAAGAACTTGTCGGTTTTCTCCGAGCGAATCTTGATGTATTCGCTTGGACTCACTCTGACATGTTTAGGATCTCGCCTGCCATTGCGAGCCATGCATTGAATATTGACCCAAGGCATGTCCCAGTGAAACAAAAAAAGCATGGCATGGATCCGGAAAGATCTGCCACTCTTAAAGAGAAGGTGGATAGACTCAAAGACAATGAGTTTATTTGCGAAGCCCTCTACCCTAAATGTGTATCCAATCCTATACTTGTGAGAAAAGCAAATGGTAAATGGCAGACATGCATTGATTCCGTAGACTTAAACAAGACATTCTCGAAAGACATTTTCCCCTTCCAAGGATCGACCAGCTGGTAGACTCAACTGCAGGGCACGAATTTCTATCTTTAATTAATGAGTACTCTAGATACAACCAAATCTCGATGCACGTTCCTGGTCAAGAGCATACTGGCTTTATTACCAACATTGGATTATATTGCTATGTGGTAATTCCGTTTGGACTAAAGAATGCAGGAGAGACCTATCAACATCTAGTCAACGGAATGTTTAAAGATCAGATCGGAAAGATGATGGAGGTGTATGTAAATGTATGCTAATGAAGTCACGAAGATCTAGCAACCACATTAGAGACTTGGCAGAAATGTTCGATATCCTCCGATCGTTAATGCCTGCGGAACCGAAGCCAATCGCCAGAAGATCTAAGTTATTTGCACTATCCAAGCATAAGACCATCAAAGAAGTATAGAGCCTGAATGGGAAGATTGCCGCTCTAAGTGGATTTATTTTTAGAGCTACTGATTCATGCATTCCTTTCTTTGACATGATTAGAAGAGGGAAAAGGAATTTTGAATGGACATAGGATTGTAAAGACACATTCCAAGCTATGGTGAACTACTTAGAGAGACCTCCCATCTTGTTAAAGCCGGTAGATCATGAAGAATTGTATATCTACTTGGCCGTGTCCGTACATGCTATAAGAGCCGCATTGCATCATGAAGAGAATCGAATCTAGAGACCGGTTTATTATGTTAGCAAGGGATTAACATGAGCTGAAAGGAACTATCCGAAAATAGAGAAATTGGCATACTGTTTGTTGATTGCTTTACGAAAGCTTTGCCCCTATTTTCAGGCTCATCTAATCAACGTTTAAACCGACCAGCTGTTACAACGGTCCTACAGCGACTTTAGACATTTAGAAGATTGCTCAAGTGGAATATCGAACTAAGCCAATTCGACATCACTTATCTTCCTCGGAGGGCTATCCAGGGACATGCATTGGTAGACTTTATAGCAGAGTTCACTACACAGGATGATTTCACAGAGAGCGGTGAAACCCCTACCATACAGTGGAAGTTGTATATGGATGGGGCATCCAATGATCACTATTCTGGAGCTGGAATAGTGCTAGTAGCTCAAGAAGATCGATTAATTTACTATTCCTTGAAGCTTGACTTCCCTGTAACAGGTAACGAAGCTGAGTACGAAGCTCCGATTGTTGAACTCAAACTTACCAGAGAACTAGGGATAAATTCTCTCGAAATTTTTTGTGACTCACAATTGGTAGTATACCAAGTCAGGGGAGATTACTAGGCTAAAGGACAACAATTTTCCCCGTACCTTACCCAAGTCCAAGAACTGTTGACTGACTTTGATTACTATAATATTACACACTTTCCTCGAGATCAAAACAAAGAGAACGACTCATTGGAAAAGTTTGTTAGCACCGAGGATGCACAACAATTGGGCTTGGTCCCAGTCAAAGTATTTAACGGTCCGATCATAAACATGTTGGAAATCAGCCGGATACTAGAGACGAAGCCTGAGAATGAGTCATGGATGACTCCAGTTAAAGACTATTTTCTATCTGGTGTTTTACCTAAACGGAGGAATGTAAAACAACCAGTTCTTCGCAAAGCTTCACGATATATCATTTAAAAAGGAGTTATGTATAAATGGGTTTTTCCTTCCCACTACTTTAGTGTATCGCTCATGATGAAATAAAACGAGTCCTAAAGGAAGCTCATGAAGGGGAATGTGGCAATTACACTTGAAGGCAAACTCTAGCAAAGAAAATACTCCGTTATGGGTATTATTTGCCCACTGTCAATCGAGATGCTGTTGATTATGCAAGGCGATGTGACAAGTGCCAGATGTATGCAAAAGTTTCGAGAGTTCCATCGAAGGAAATCATACAAATTGTTTGCCCATAGCCATTTGCTATATGGGGCATAGATATTGTCGATTCCCTATCGATCTCTAAAGGTGATGGAAAGTACGCCATCGACGCAGTTGATTACTTCACTAAATGGGACGAAGTAGAACCTTTATTCACGATCATAATAAAGAAAGTAATCAACTTCATTGTCTGGAACATCATCTGTCATTTTGACCTTCCATGGACTATAGTAACTGATAATGGAACACAATTTGACAGCGCTGAATTCAAAGACTTCTGCTGTCAGTATCATATTAAAAAGAGATTTGCGGCAGTTTCTGACCCTCGAGCAAATGGACAGATTGAAGCTGTGGACAAAATCATGAAGTCCATTCTGAAGAAGCATTTGGAAATGGCTAGAGGTAAGTGGGTGGATGAACTCCTGACAGCACTATAGGCTTATAGGACCACCCTCGAGTCCGCAATTAGCCATACTCCATTTGCCCCTACTTACAGCTCCAAAGTCGTTATTCCTATTGAACTCGAAGTTCCTTCTCATCAGGTGACCTACTACGATCCCAGAACGAATAGGGCTATCATTTTGAAATCTCTAAACTTTGTCAATGAGAAACATAAAGAAGCTGATTTGAGGGTAGCTGCGCACCGACACCGAGTCGTCCGATACTACATTACTAAAGTTCGACCTAAAACCTTTAAAATCAGCAATCTCGTCTTGAAACGGGTTTTTCCCGCCCCATCGCATATGAATTCTACTTGGAAGAAGAATATGTCATTGAACAAAGGCTTGGAGAGGGAACTTTGAAGCTAGCAGCTGTTGATGGCGTCACACTCTCAAGGGCGTGAAATAATGAGCATTTACGATGCTGTTACACTAAAAATTTAACCTTCTGTCTAGGACTAAGGACCTCTGGACAAGCAAGAAAAGGAAGAGCGCAACTTAAACCTCTCGAAACTTCCAAAGGGATGTAAACGTTGAAGTTCACTAACCTAAAACCTTATGAATTGTCGAAAGGTTCCGCCTCTAGTATCCAAGGAATTCAAAGAAGAAGAAAGATTCAAAGCAAGTAAAAGCCACTATTTAATGACATTTTCGAAAGCACACCCAACCTTCCAAACAGGTTGAGAAAAAGACATCTTTCAACAACGCCGTAATGTTTGTAAGGGAGGCAGCGATCATGAATCGGAACCAAGCAAAGAAGCAACCTTCCGACAAGACCATAAGGTTCGTGACAGCATATGTAAGGAAAACCCTTCGGCTACATCAAAAGGTTTGCACGGTGCATAAAGAGTGACCTTCCTAATCAACCGAAGGCATATAGTCGAAAGGATGACCGTCTGCATCTATAAATAGGACCCAATGGCCTCGGTTTTGGGAGGGATTTTTTCGATCCCACCTCATTCTTAAAATATGAAAGGAAATGTATTGTAACCCTAATTAAGAATGGATTTGGGGATCTATAAAAGCTGATATTGAATAATAAATGGGGAAGTTTCACATTTTGTTAAATATCTTATTATCTAGTTTAATTCTTCACTATATTGATTCATATTTTTAGGATTAACTCAATTAAGAGGTTCACGCTGATAGGGTCAGAAAGTTAATTGATCAGGTTGTAACTTTGACCCTCAGAAGTCATCAAATTTTCTACTCAAACCTTCCAATGAAGATTACAACTGATCTAAAATAATAAGAGTGGTAACCCGGAGTCATTGGTTTTCGAGGCTGGATTCTAAAATTAAGTTGGTAGGTCCTTCTATATTTAAAATACCAAAACCTTCCGCTGCTGTTACTTGAGTGATCAAACCTTTCGGTGAAGTCTGAATTCAGGAGAATAAAGTTTAATCCGGCAGTAGACATTCACATACCTTTCGGCGAATCTCAACCAGTCTTCGAATAGGAAGTTAAACCTTTTGGTAAGGGCGAAAGCCCTTATATGTCATCCAAGGACTTACTATTTATACTGTCGCTATTAAAATCGATCATCCTAAACCTTTCGAAGCACTAAAGATCAACTTGAAAGGGATAAGACCGGTAAGTAATCATATGTAACACAAAGGAAAGCTTTATATGACACCTTGAATGATCTCTTGAAGTCAAAATTTCTTTATCTAGAAGACCGGTTTTACCAACCACATCGAATGATTTAGGTCAAAAATCAACAATCATTGAATTGAAATATCTTTTGGGATGTTAACCATAAATTTGGTTAACATTTTTGGCGCTAGGAGGGAATGAACCTTCGGCCTTGTGGTTAACTGCCACATTTCCTACCTAGGCAATCTCTTAGGGCTCATTAACTTCATTTTTTGAACCAAAAAGGTCTTACTTTAGATATAAGACTTACAGTCCATTTGAGTACTATTAAAAGATAAGGTATGGATTCAATACTCGAAGAAAAAGAAAGATTTTATGGGGAAAGATCAATAGAACCTCTGGATGTAGGTCCTAATTATCGAATAAATTATAGCCAACCCTTACTTAAAAAGTAAACCCTTCGCTTTTGAGCTTTACAGGACATTAAGAGGGAAAAACGAGATTTATCCTATAACTCATGGAAATGGAATATCAATCAGGTCAGTTTGAAACTAGTCCCACCATTTGCTCCAGAAAAAGAAAGTTCAAGGAGAGAGGATATATTTTGACAAATGAGAGGGACCATCCAGTTGTATTCCTTTGGAACTACCTTTGAAAAAAAAAATGATAAAGGGTTATGACAATCGTGTGCATAAATGGAATAAGACTATAAGTGAAGTCCACCACTCAAGGAAAAACGATGGACGCACAGAAGAGTTCATAATTAAAGTACTAAGGGTAGTAGATGAATCGCCAGATGGGAATATAAAGATTATTAGGAAAATTTCCAGCTAAAATCTTAAGAGTAAGGGGAAACCCCTTGGAAGAGAACCGACTAATCATGAGAATACATTTTTCCTTCTAGGAGGAAGTACATAAACTGTGCCAAAAAGAAGATCAGATGTTAAAAAAAAGTGCTCCTACTACCATGGTCGAAAATGCCTACATCCGAACCAAGAGAGAAGCTGAGTTGAAAGCCTTCTTAGGAAAAGAAGTTAGAATGTGAGAAGAATCTTAAAAAATTACGTTGCAACTTTTTCCTGATAAAAGGACATGAAATAAATCAATGGTCCTACACCTCCTAGAACAAGAAAAACTCAAGTAGTTTGTAAAGGATTGAACGGACCGAAGAATAAAGCTCTATTATCAAAATAAGAAAAGTCTACATGGTCAGCAGTGAAATTCTCCTTAAACTTTGGACTACCTAAAATGGTAAAATTCTCCTTAAACTTTGGACTACCTAAAATGGTAGGCTGCCAATAATGGTAGAAAGGCCTTGGTCATGCCAAGATGGCCAGGTCAAGGCACCTCCTGGAGGGACGGCGTAAGCCATTAGCCGCGCCAAAGTCAGAAATGGCCAGGTTAAAGTAGCATAAGCCCTTATCCACGTCATGCTATTATGACAACCCGCCTATCATTCCATAGATGACGCACCATCATAAAGAAAGAAAGGGAAAGAAAAGAGAATAGATAGAGAAAAAATAACCAAACAATATCAGAATCTCACGGCGGAACGAATAAAATATATTAATCACATAGTTATTACATAATATACAACATCTAACAGAGTTACACATCTTAATGCACCACATATTTGACAGTTTTAAAGACCTGTCTATCATACAACTCATGATATAACATAGAGATTAACATAGCGGAAATATCTATATACGCTGAAGCCTCCTGCTCCATATCTCCTCTAGAATTCGTCAAAGCTAACCTGAATCCCTTGGCTACTCGAATCTGGATCAAATCATTTTGCGAATAAAATAATATACGTACATCCTACGTATTTATCTTTATTGATTATTAGCTAAATCAATATTCTTTTTATTCACCTTCACTTTGATTCTATTCACTTATTCACAATTGCTTCAATTCCCATTTGGGTTATCACTTTATTTATAAATAGTTTGCACTCTGACCAACTCGAATTAGGAAATAGCTTGAAAAAGTCGAAAATAGATAAGCAATAGTAAATTATTAGTTGTAAAATAGCAGTAGAATAGTTAAGTAATTATAAAATAGTTGTAAATAGTCAAATAGTTGTAAAATAGTTATATAATTGCAAAATAGTTGTAAAATAGTAATTAGTTTATAAAACAATTGTAAAATTGTTGCAAAATAGTTAAATAGTTCCAAAAGTAATTGTAAAATAAGTATAAGATAGTTTTGGGTTTTAAAAAGAAAAGTTATATAGTAAATAGCTAGGAAAATATATTTAAGAAAGTTTATATTGAAACAATTTATTTTGAAAATAGTCCAGATCCAAACTGCTCAATTTCCTAATCTCTCATTCCAATCAATTCAATTTAAATTTCCACTTCTATTTAAATTGATTCAATTTCAATTCAAATTAAGTTAACTTCAATTCCTATTTCAAATTCAAATCAATTTCCATTTGAATTTAAACTTATCCAACTTCAATCTTACTTTCAAATTATTCAAATCAAATTCAATTTGAACTAATTTCAATTCCAATCTTAACTTTAAACCATCTCGAATTACATAAATTCGAGTTAAGTTTTAAATGTTGATTTAATCCTTTAAATCAAATTAACCTTTATTTTTAAATTAACAACTTAAATCCTTAAACAATTTAATTCTGAGTCTAAATTTCAAAATTTCATTTTAAATTACCTTTACTTAACTTGTTTCAAAGTTCAAATAAGCGTTCAAAAATAATTTAATCTTCAGAATCCAATTTATTACCCAATTTTAACTTCAAACTTTGAAACCGACTCTTAACAATGTTAGTTTGCAAGTTCATTTGAATCTTAAGTTCAGAGTGATTTTATTCTCATTAAGTTTAATCTTTATCTTTAATAATCAAAACCATTAAACAATTTTAAATTAAAGTTTAATTCCATTAAATTCCAGTAATGGAATATATATTATCTTAGTCTATTTCTAAATTCATTTGGATAATCTAATTCACAGTTCCATAGATTATTAATAACAATAGGATGATATCCGGATTAGCTAAGGTAAATAAACATCCCAATTATCGAAACACCAATCAATGGCATCCATTACCCATTTCCAGATCTCAAACCAGATCACATATGACTCCCATTTCAAATCAACTCATTTAAATTTCCTAAGTTAAATCTCAATTTCATCTTGAAATTCCCAATTCAGGTTGTTTGTTCTAAACTTATTTAACTTCCCCTAAGTTAAATTCAATTCATTTAATCTAGTCAACTTTATTCAATTTGAATTCTTTATTTCAAATTTTAAACTTTTTATCAATATCCTATCCCACTTATAAGTTTAAAAACTTATCACATTTCAGGGAATATTCAAAACTTAACACTTGGTGTTTACTTCCAATCAACTTGTCATTATGTACCTCCCACATATATACATATTCATTTCTTTTGCACTTCAAGTCATACTTTAAATTTTAAACCATTCTTGGTTTTTAATTTCAAAACAAATTCCCTTGAAATTTCGAAACACTCTTGTTTAAAACAAGATCCTTCTATTCAAAAATATTAATATTATTTATAATATTTTATAACACTTGAAACAATTCCAAATTCTGGACTTAGTTTTAAAACTTCACAACTTAAATTATCTTCATTTCCAATTAATAAGTCATACTCACCTAAATTTTTACTTCCCTAAAACTTTTCATTTTTGCTTAATCATTAACAAACATTTCATTATTAAATACAACAAACGTTTTAGAATTGTAACCAAGGTTATCATAATTGGAAACCAATTCACTATATATTATCTTACAATTTATTGGAAACTGAAATTAGGGTAACTTAATTCAACATTCTGAAAACACTCCTACAAATTTTAGGATTTTATTCTTTGGTTTGAATCCATTTCTGGCTTATCTTATTCATATAGTTCATATTATCTAAATTCTTATTTGGTTGTATTTCTATTACCACTTAATTCTTATTATTTTATTTAATTCTAATAATTCAACGACCAAATTCCTTAATATATATAATAATTAGAAAAATTAATTCTTTATATATTAAAATATAAACTTATATGTGAAAACTAATTTTAAAACTGTTTTAAAATCTTTTTATTAGAAAATAACAAGTGCGCTCTCATACACACACACACACACACACACACTCAACTCATTCTACGGTACTATTGACCCTATCCTTAACGAGTAAACCTACCAGAGCCAAGGTTCTCGCTTAACCTTCTGCTCTGATACCAAAATGTAACGACCTAAAATTTCCAGAGTTCGATTGCTCGGCACTTCTACCGTGAATGTATTAGTGTCAAATCTCAAGGTCGAAAATTTTGGATCGTTACAGCTATGGCCAAGATAAGGTGCCTCCTATAAGGAGGACGGGTAATCCCTTGGTCCTGCCATGCTATGGCCTGGCCAAGGTACCAATAAGCCCTTAACCGCGTCATGCTATGGCTAGGTTAAGGCGCCTCCTGGAGGGAGGTCGAGTAAGTCCTCAGGCTCTGCTTCAGAATAAGCTAGCGGAGCGCACCGAAAACCCGGATGAAATGTCCGACGGACTAAGAAAAGTGCATGCCTGAAATAGGCACTGCCAAATATTGGCATCGCTTAAAATAACAACCACCAAAAGGTCAGTAATGTCTAAAATGACAAACAGCCTATAATGGGCTCTGCTTAAATAAGCACAAAAATTGGACAAAAGAGTCCTTATCTAAAATAGGCCAAAACAAATGATAAATGGACAAAGAAAAGTCGGGCTTGAGAAAGCAAAAGCATGCAAGGCATCATCAAAGCCTAGAGATGGCATATTCAACAAGAAATCGGGAAGTCACTAACTTCTTCCCACGAACATCTGCCAGATTAATTTTCTAGTCTTCTATTACTTATTATCAGAAACGATATTCTGGTTTTCTATTACTTATTGCCAGATTGATTCCCTGGTCTTCTATTACTTATTGCCAGAATGGTTCTCTAGTTTTATGATACTTATTACCGAAAACGGTCTTCTGGTCTTCCAATATTAATACCAGATTAGCAGATACGGATTTCAAACCTTACATTACCTATTACCGGAGATGGTACTCTGATCCACTATTGCTTATTACCAAGAAGGATATTCTGATATTCTGGTATTCTTTTACTGAAACTAGCATTCTAATCATCCTTCACTTTTTATCAGAGGATACCAAAAGGTGACTTTCAACTTACCTTCCATCAACTAATACCCAAATCCGGGTCTGATGACACCTCGTAAAACTCTATCATTAACACCTAAACCTGGCTCTCAAAACTACTGTTTATTTAAGACCTTAATTTGGATACAAAATCTTTGGATTTCTATTCATCCCTAGTGCTCGAATCTGGGCCAAAGAATATTATTAAAGAGAATACTATTAAGACTCCCTGAATGGGGAATTCAGGCTTCTAACTATGTCAAAATAAGGTGATTTACTTCAAAAAAGTCTTATGCATTCCGAATAGGTGGAAAGAGTTAAATCCATGATCATTTTTCATCATGATTAGAGATGAGATCTTAACATTTTGAATAAATTACTTTTCATACGATTGGCAAGATGAGTTGCTAATCTAGGCGAATGATATACATAGACAAATATGCCAATTTAAAAGCAACCAATTAGAAGCATTGTTTACTACGTGTTCCTCAGGGAAGTTAGAATTGAGTGGAATAGCAAAGGATTTAGCAAGCACAAAAGTCGTCGAATGAACAATTCAAAAGCATATCAAAGGTTACATCACAAAAAAGGATCACAAATCTGGTGATATTTAGAAAATTTCCATAATTTATGTCTGTTATGAAGTCATTTACAAACAAAAAAGTTATGCACTAGATATATTTACATAACCCAAATACATAAATGAACTACAAATCTTGAGAAGCTTTATTAAGGGTCTCCACCACGAAAGGATTAACTACATGGTTGATTGCTACGTGGAGAACTTCTTTAAGCCTTTTCTCCTTTCTTCTAATTATATTCTCATCATTAATTGCCTCGATGTTGGTTTTTAAAGCATAGTTAAAGGCCCTGTTTGCAACTCTAAGGGTCTTGTTTTCCCTTTCAACTCAACATCATGTTTTTGGAGGAAATAAATATTATGCTCAAGATTTTTATTCTTGGCAGCATAATCGTTAATAGTTTGAGAATACTTGACTTTTTGTTGCTCATTAAAATATTGAGTGATTTCAAATATCACTCTCCGACACCAGTTCCCTACCACATTGTGGTCCAAACCTGGGGAAGGACGGAGTATGGTGGGAATTTTTTTGGGCCTCAAGATGCTTCGATCTAGTAGTCTTCACAGTCAAAGAGGTTGCTTGAGGAATCAAAAATTTTATCTTTGAAATTTTATTGCCCAAAATAAATTCCAGAGAAGCACTGACTATCTTTCAATTTTTACTCCAAGTCACTTATTCGCTGGATGATCTTAGACATCTTCTCATCAAAGTCAATTATGGGATTTGACTTTACTTGTTGCTTAAGCAAAGTAATCGTCTTGTCTTTATTTTTTATCTTAGCCTCGAGATAGTAAATGCGATCCTTATGATTGTTGGCTATGGTCTTTTGGAGAAGGTATCTTCTATGCCACTTCACGACTTTGAGGTTGCCATCGAAACGGTCAAGAAGGACTTTGTCATGAATTATAATCTCACTACTCCTTGATAATAGCCTATCCCTAATGGCGTCGACACAAGAAAGTAAACTTTGAGGAAGATGAGACAAAGATGGCTGAATTTCCTATTTAAAAAAAAGAAATAAAACAGATAAAAATTAAGATAACATGACTTTATTGTTCTATCCTTGAATTACAACTCAAGTAGCCACAAAGTTAAAAGGAACAACAAATGCTTTAATTACACCTAAAATTGAGAGACTACATTTCTAACTTTGCCTAAAGTATTAGCCGAAAGCATAACAGTCGAGTCAAAAGTTATAGAAACCCCTTCAGTGGTAATAACTAGCGGACATTTACTATAATCCCATTTTTCGGCAAGTGGACTTCACGACCATAAATTAGCTTGGAATGAAATGTCCTGATTTCTTTTAGGAGAGTTTCTTTCTCTTCACCAAGAAAGTCAAAGTGAAGGCGAGGGTATTCCAAATATAATTTTTGCAAATCCCAAAGTAAGAAATATCTCACTAACTTTAAAGTCTTTATGAGTGGTGCATTTTTAGAGTAAAACCTTCTCAGGTTAACATATTGACTTAAATGGTATCTTGGGACGACTCGACCTAAAGAGCTGATATTCTAAAATAGAATAGAAAAAGGAAGCTAAGTATCAGGAGCATTACAAAAATATGTGTTCATAAGTCGGTTATCTGTTACATATTAACAATTACTCATCAGGTTCATACAAAATGGACTTAAAGAAAAACTCAGAAACAAATTTATCCTTATAATACTTTAGCTTTTCATAGGGGATATCTTATGGATTCGATCTGACCCACGGTAAATTCCAACAGGCTCCGGGATGCGGGTCTGAACCAATTTCATCTAAGAATCTCTTATGGAAATGTTTGAGTAGACCCCCGCCGAATTCGCCTAAATACGAAAAATCTATGATTGAGTGTCTACAATATACTTTATACAAAAAATTAATTAAAATATCTCCCTCTTCTATCATAATCCAGAATAGAGTTATTAACTCACTCTTTTTCTTCAAGAGGGCGTCGTACCGGGTACGCACTTTTTTTAGTAAAGGAGCCGCTCTCTTATATTTAAAAGATGCTAAAGCGGAAGTATTCCTGTCTAGACTATGATATTTCCGAGATAGAGCATTGTGTTCTATTATTTATTTTTCTAACTCCCTATATAACTTGTTAATCTCCGCCTGTTTTCTCTCAAGTTTTGTGCGATATGGCAAACTTGACTTCTTCTTTATCTAAGGCATATAATTTGTAACTTATTATTACCGTTTGAAGTATAAGGTATTTAAACAGAGAAGCCCATACCTGAGAAACTGAGATAGAAACCCGAGGAACTTGTTCTTTCCCCAAATGACCTCGAAATTGACAGAAACAATTTCCTCCTCCAAAAGAGTATTTGGTCCAGGAGATGATGGAGGTATATCTTTGTGGGGAGATGGCTCCTTTTCAGGGGATTTGGTTGAGCCGCCATCATCCTCTTGAGCAACCGAATGACCTCCCTTATCTTCGTCATAGCCCTGACCTCCGGGAGGATTGTCGTGGTTACCGTCATCATCATCAGTATCCCAGTTCATATTGTCATTATCCTCCTTCTCATTAGGATCTTTGTTTTGGTAATCCTCCTCCTCGGAATCAGACTCAATGTCAAATGAAGGGGCGTCAAGAAAGAGAGATTTCTTAAAGTCAATCTTCCCCTCTTTACTCTCCCATTTAGAGCTCAGCTCGAATTGCTCAATTTTTGTGTGACTCTCTTGGCTATAGTCAGATGAAGTGAAGGAAAACTGAGGCCAGGACATTTGTCGCGATTATCGATATAAGCAAGCAAGAGGGCATCTGCATAGTAATTCAACATCATAGGCCCTAGGGAAGAATCGATGGAATCAGAAATATGCTTTTGGAAGTTAGCGAGAGTTTGAACAGCAAGTCTAAGAGAAGCTCTAGACTTTTGTAATTTATCTTCCGAAAATGTGTTCTTGGAAATTTAACGAATCTTTTCATCCTCCAAGTCTTTTAGAGAAAGCTACCTTGCAAATTTATGATAATGGGTGAGTCGATGAGCTTGCCACTCTACTTCAAGGCCAACTTCAACGTTGGATAGGGAAGCCAGAGATCGCTTGGAAGTAAGCTGATGATCTTGTCTTTCTGCTTCAAGGTCAGGTTCAGCCTACGAAAGGGAGGCCTGAGCTCATTTTAGCTCCAAGGAAGATTCATCTTAGGTAGCTAAAAGTGAAGAAATTTGACTTTTTAATTCAACATTTTCCTCCTGAAGTTTGGAGGATCTAGAAGGAAGTTTGGAGGCGTATTCGGTAAGAGAAACCAAATTCTTAAAAATCTGTAACAAGAAACAGATATGGGTTAACAATTAGAAAGATCCAGTGATAATAAAATTGATTAGTTAAAAAACTTTCCAGAAGCTATTACTCCATGAGAGAGCGTTGGTTTTCCCCTAAGTTTGGATTAAAAGTTGGTGGAGAAGAGGAAGTGAAGGGTTCCGATTGAAGGATAGGCTTAATAAGATCCCCAAAATCAGATGGCAAAAAAGTAGAAGATGATGATCCTAGAGGAGTATGAGACTTAGAAGGGGTCCCAAAAAAAACAACCTGCATTTGTGTCAATACAGTTAGTGAATTAGAAATTGAGATAGGCGGAATGGGAGCAGGAGAAGGAGGAATTGAACCCACAGTATTTTCTGGAGCCTCAATAACCGGGCTTACTGGAGCTTTCTTTGAAGAACTGTCTTCTTCTCCCTCATCAAGGTCGATAATCTTTGTCATCTTCGTTGGAGGGGCCTCACCAAGAGGCACTGTTTTCCTTCTTTTCAAGGGTTTCTTGGAGCTAGAAAAGCACTCCATAACTTCCGAGACATCTGTGGATGACGAAGAAGGAGGAACTTCCCTTAAAGGCACCACAACCTTGGGAGGAACTATAACGATTCCAAAAAAATGAATACGATAAAGTAAGTTTGGGAATTCTATTGAAAGAGGACACCAATTTGATAAGATACCTAAAGCGTCAGAAGCGATTGGCGACAATGAGCTAAAGTGATCATCATTACCCGGAGAATAGAAATGGCTACCCTGGGTGGTAAGCATGATGGTAGGCAGAGTATCAAGTATTTTTTGGCCAGTTGGCAATAAAGAATGCTTCCTTAAATTTAGAAGGGTCAAAAGAGACAACCTGCTCCTAAGATGTTTTAATGCTACAGCTAATGAATTGATAATTTTCTGATCTACACCGCTGAGTGCTTTAAAAGGATCACCTGAAACAGATTGAAGGATAGTAAGTAAGAAACATAGGGGAAAGCAAAAACGATATTGGAATAAACTTACAAGAAGAAGCGAAGGCCCCGTGAACATCAGAAAAGCACTTAAAAAACAATTGATTTTCCCAATCCTTAAACTTTTTAATACCGTCCAATATCAGTTTCTTGTGCACGTTCACCCTATAAATCTGCTTGTTGAACTTTCTTAACCTTGCCAATTTGGTCAAAGAAGTTAAAATTTCAGGACCAAGCGACAGAAATCCAGATTCTAGTGCTAGTATTTCAAGAGACAAGAGATAGGTATACACGTTAGGTGAAAGCTATATCGGAGAAACTCTAATGTAAGACAAGAAGGAATGCAGAAATGCAGGAAATGGAAGGAAACCGCCATGCCATATGTGGATGGCAGTAAATGCAAAGCACCCCACTAGAGGGTTGTCAATAGTGTCAGTGGGGCTAGGAGGGATGGCTTCAATCCCAGTGATGCCAAACTCTTTCAAGTTGGCATCAACGTCACTCTGAGATTCGATGAGGGAATGCTTGGCAACAGCTTCAACTTTTGGGAAGCTCATTGTTCTACCAGGTGAAAACATTCTGATTAAAAACTATTAACCAATTATGGATTTAAGTGTCTATTAGGAGAATGAAAGTAGACAAATCTATCCATATAAAATAAAAATGAAAACATATGCAAGGCTAGGATAAGCTTTCGATAATGCCGAAAGGTCATGGCTCGAGCCTTCGGCGGAAAAAAAGGTTGTCACTAATATCATAGAAAGAACTGATCCAAGATGTTAAAACACAATTTTGAGATTAAAGGACTTTAACCTTATCGGAGGATTGTAACCGAAAGGTTTAAAATCCTTAGTATTGCCGAAAGATCTAGGTCAGAAGATCTAACCATGATGTTGCCGAACCTTCCGATCATAATGGTAAGGTAATGTCGAAACATCTTCCAGTGTCATCGAAAGGTATATAAGAAGTAAAGCTAATCTTCATCAGCCCCAAACTCTTTCGAAGGGGCAAGGGAGTCATTTTGCATCACCCAATTGTGTGCTAGTGGAGTCCAAATCGCAATATCATATTTGAGGAAATTCATACCCGATAATAAATGCCATTTTAAATTTTTCTCGAAAAACAAGGAAGACGAACCTGCTAGCAAAATCGTCCTCATCTAAAATTAAATTAACTCGATTTCAAAACATAACACAACATTGCTGATTGATAAAATCTATCTTGAAAGTTCAGGATTTTATTCAAGTGTTTAGGCATAAAATTTAAACTCTACAAAAAGTGGAGTTTTTTCGCAGCAAACACCGCCAATCTGGGATCCAAAACCATGGATAAAGTTTATCCAAAAACCGATTTAGGAGAAAAAAGAATTTTCAAGAAAAACCCAATTCAATTTTGAACTCGAGATGAAAATCTGAATAAAAACTGGTAACGGAGAAAATGAAACTAAAACTTATAAAGTAAATTCAAAAAGTACCTTTGCTATAGCGAGTTGAGATCTGGGAAATTTTTGGGAATTCCTTTACTTGTTTGCGGTGATTTTTATTTCAAATAAGAATGGAGAGGGAGCAGATTATATAGAGGAAATTCGCCCAAATTCTTCACTGTTAGATTAGACTTAGGTGGACATCCTGGATCAATGCGGGAAAATCAAAAGGCGGAGAATTTTGAAGCTTTCGGCAAAGATAACTTGGAAAGTTAAGAGCGTCCCTTTGAATAGGGGGAGGGGGCAAATGTTACACTAAAAATTAACCTTCCGGCTAGGACTAAGGACCCTTGGACAAGCAAGAAAAAGAAGAGCGCAACTCAAACCTCTCGGACCTTCCGAAGGGATGCAACCGTTGAAGTTCACTAACCTAAAACCTTATGAAAGGTCGACATGTTCCACCTCCAGTATCCAAGGAATCCAAAGGAGAAAAGAGAGTCAAAGCAAGTAAAATCCACTATTTAACGACCTTTTCAAAAGCACACCAATCCTTCTGAACAGGTTGAGAAATACACAAGAATCTTTCAACAATGCCAAAAGGTTTGTAAGGGAGACAGTGATCATGAATCAACACCAAGCAAAGAAGCAATATTTCGATAAGACTATAAGGTTCACGATAGCATACGTAAGGAAAACCCTTCGTTTACATCGAAAAGTTTGCACTATGCATAAAGGGTGACCTTCTGGCTCAATCGAAGGCATAAAGCCGAAAGAATGGTCGCCTGCATCTATAAATAGGACCCAAAGGCCCCGATTATGGAAGGGATTATTTCAATCCCACCTCATTCTTAGAATATGAAAGGAAATGTGTTGTAACCCTGATCAAGAATGGATTTGGGGATCTATAAAAGCTGATATTGAATAATAAAGGGGAGGTTTCACATTTTGTTAAATCTTTTGTTATCTAGTTTAATTCTTCATTATATTGATTCATATTTTCAAGATTAACTCAAATAAGAGGTTCAGGCTGACAGGGTTAGAAATTTAATCGATCAAGTTGTAAATTCGAGCCTCAGAGGTCCTTCTATATTTACAATACTAAAACCTTCCGCTGCTATTACCTGAGTGATCAAACCTTTCGGTGAAGTCTGAATTAAGGAGAATAAGGTTTAATCCGACAGTAGACATTCACATACCTTTCGGCAAATCTCAACCAGTCTTTGAATCGGAAGTTAAACCTTGTGGTAAGGGCAAAAACCCTTATACGTCATCGAAGGACTTACTATTTATACTACCGCTAATAAAATCAATCATACCAAACCTTTCGAAAGCATTAAAGATCAACTTGAAAGGGATAAGACCAGTCAGTTATGCAACACAAAGGAAAGCTTTATATGACACCTTGAAAGATCTCTTGAAGTCAAAAATTCTTCATCCAGAAGACCGGTTTTACCAACCACACCGAAAGGTTTAGGGCGAAAATCAGCAATCATTGAATTGAAGTATCTTTTGTGAAGTTAACCGTAAATTTGGTTAACAGATGCTATTTCACTTAATTTATTTCTTTTTCAGTCAATTGTACTTAATTTCAGGATTTCTTTAGCATTTCATTTTCTAGATATGTAATAATACAAATTATGCTATTTCTTTACATTTGGAAGATAAAGTTTTGAAATTTGCTTCATATCTGTGATCTTCCATTGCATTGCATATTAGCTGCGACATATAATAGACTAAATCCCACCATACAACGAAGTTAACATGACTTGATAGTGATCGTGGTTCAACTGATCACTTGTTATATAGAACCCCAGATTTGGGGGCAAGATGACCGAAGAAGAAAATTGAATTCGACAGTTTTCCAACTAATCCAAATTTCCAGAGTACGAATTGGATTACCAGCATAATGGGTGCGAATGACTACTCATGGAATAACTCTTGTCTATGGAGCAAGGATATGCATATAAGTGAATAAATAAGTGCAATTCGACCACTTACTACTTAACCAACTCAGACCTAAATTCGATAAGATGAGAGTGAAGTTAGTGGAGATGGAACTCGACCATCCACTAATTAATTCTAATAACCCAAGACAGGGGCAGAAACACAATTGCTTAACCGCTGAGTTCGATAGTGTAACATTAAGGCTTGAGCCTAACATTTGAATACGATCTGAGGCCACTACCTCAGGGAGGCCATGGGATTGATCAATCATGTCAATATCTGAGCTAACGAGCAATGAATTACAAGTACATTGAATGGAAAATGTAATATCTTGTTTACTTAAGAAAATACACATAAGAGTTCTCCGAAAGTAAGAGAACTTTTATTCACATTAAACTTTTAAGTTGCAGTACAAGTTTATCCAAAAAAATGAGAATTATAAGCGGGGGCAGAACCTGCACAAACACGACCAACAAAATAGAAAGAGTAGCAATATAAGCTATCTACACATCAAACCGATCTGATGACTACTTCTTGTATTTCTTGTCCTTCCTCGATTTCTTAGGGGCAGATCCACTTGAACTCTCACCCGATCCTCTCTTCGATCATACACCACCTCTACTTCTTTGCGGAGAGACATTGATAAATGTAGGGATCGAAGCAGTGTCATCCTTAGAAATAGGAGGTATCTCATCCCTAGGAATCAACCCAGTTGGAGGAATGACTTGAAGCGGGATAAGATCTGGAGCATTAGGATCCACGTCAACTAGCTCAGCCTTAAACTTTTTCTTCAATGACTCTTCCTTCTCAATGTGTTCCTTTAGACTGAGCTCGTCAATAGGATCAAAGGTACCCGTGATTATGACGTCATCATCAATCGTGATTTCATGGCATGAATCACTACTTTCCCTCAACAATGCATCCACCATATGCTCATCAAATATGAAAGTCTCCTCTTCTGGAATGTCTTGAGTCATAGCCGAGGTTGTAACTGTAACAGACTTTGTTGAGGGTACTTAGGGCTACAGCTAGGATTCTTGAGGGGGAGGAACTGTAGCTGGATTGCCTAAAGCTGAGGAAATATAGCTAAAAAGTTTAGAAATATCAACCCATGACACCCCAACTTTCTAAAAGACAGGAGATGTCAATGAGATACCTTCTTCGGTCTGGATCCCAAGATGAGCTGGACTACCTTCAGAATTTTGATCTGGAATTGGGAAAAGCTCATTCTGAAATTCATATTGACGCTTGTCCGAGTTGTATCTCGGAATAGTGAAAGAACCCATGGTAGCGCTAAGAATACCCTGAGACACTGGGGGTAGATTAGTTGCAACATCGGGTTATGCAGGCTTGGAATGTTCGCCCACTTTATGTTGAGAGACTGTAACTAACTCTTGCTGAAATGCAAGCTGAGCATCATGTAAACTTTTAGGTTCATCACCTAGTAAGATCTCATCCTTAACCTTATCAGATCAATCTCCTCTGCATCAAGCACCTTCTTCTCCTCAACAATAAGACATTCCCAAGAATGAAAAATCTGATAGGAATAATCATCTCGAAGCCATTCTAGGTTTCTACGCTTAAGGACATTGGCGTTTTTGAGAACAAGTAGCGGGTCAAGCTCATTCATTACTTCCTCTCCAATTTTCTCCTTAGCGGCATCCACTTCACGCTGAACGAGGTCATCAACATCTTTAGATTATCAATGGTCGCATCCCTTTCGAGTCTGACATTCACTAACTTCTCGTAGTCGTCCTGGCCAATCTTTTGCTCCTCATCTTTCTCCCTAAATTCACATTCAAGTTTAGCTTCAAGTTCAAGTATCCTTTTTTAGGCTGTGTCTCTTCTTGTGAAAGTTAATGGTTTTGATGATGCAATACTTGAACTTTGTCCAGATGTCTGGTCTTCTCATCCTCTAAAGCCTTGACAACGGTCTTAGTTTTTCTCTCGGCCTCTGCCTGAGAGTTCCTTAAAGATTCCAGCTCGTTTGTTAAAGTTTCAATGATCCTTTTATCTTAGGCATCTTGACGCTTTAGTTTTTCAATTTCCGTCGCTCGTTCGAAGGATACTTTGGACATTTTCTCTGCAGCTTTCATCCTCTCAGTATGCCTGTGGATATCGGTAATAGAATCCATAGTCATTTTTTGAACTTTTTGGGGACCATTTTTAGATTAGGAGGGAAGAAAAACCCATCAAGGCACAAGTTTTGAAACTCTTCCCCGAGCTGAGCCATGCAAGTGGCTGGATCAATTTCATGCTCCTTGGTGCTGTTTGCAATGTGAACACTTTCCTTGCCCAACTTATGTGGAGCAACATGCTCGCTATGACGACGAGGATCATTAAGTCGATGAGAATAAGAATGTACTTAAGGCTATGGAGGAACTGGAACAAAAGAAGGACCACAAGAAGAATCAATAGGTAGTCCGACGATTAGTTTGCTTTTTAGAACCCTTCGGAGAAAGGGACCTAGATTTTGGCCAATGCTTGTCACAAGCGGACCTGTCTCTATCACCTCTATCCTGATGGTCTCGATCTCGATTGGAGCGATAGCTCAGATCATACTCACGACGCCGCCTTGACGATACGGGCCTGAACATGAGCCTGAATGTAACGACCCGATATTTTCAACCATTCGCACCGCACATGTCGGACTTGAATTGCTCAAAATACCACGTTGTAAATAAAATTTGGCAAATCTCAGAATATACAGTAAATGAGATACATCAGAGCTAAACAAGATACAACAAAAGAGTAACAAGATACATCAGGTACAAATCAGGATACATCACTGGAAACACTGGATACTAAAAGCAAAATAAATGGCTGGATCTTCAAGCAAAGCTCCAACTTCAAAGATAGGTCTTGAATGCTGAATCACTCAGTCTGACTTGAGCGTAATGCAAAACACAAAACACTCGAGTAGGAGATAAATACTTATGAACTGTAAATCAACTCAAGTGATCAGTAACAAAAATGCATCAGTAACTTAAAGGATGCTTGGGATCGGCCATCCTTTAAGGATCTGTTAAACTATTTACTATGTAGTAATATTGCGCTATTATAATAATGTCTACTGTAACGACCCGGAATTTTCGATTTCGAAAATTCCAAATAGTTAGGGAAAGAAGAAAGAGATAGAAGAAGAAGAAGAAACACAACAAAGATTCTCACATTCGCAGTGGATCAAAATATAATATCAAATAATAACAGTTTACAAAAGAATTATGTATCTGTCAAATACATTTATAATACATCAGAGTTACACATATATACAGACACTGGATATCCTCAATCATCATGTCTCAGATATACAACAATATAATACAGCGGAGACACGCCATACGTTCTTGCCATTCTGCTCGCCTCCTGAGATCCAGAACGTCCTTACCTGAAAATCTGTAATACTCGGTCTGACCCGAGCATTACATCAATGTAACACCTGGGTCAGGCTGGAAACCAGCGTGAGTAAACCCATCCAACATGGAATACAAAGCATACAACTTATATAAAACACGGGGTAACTCGTATCAGTTCACAAATTCACAATTTGTTATAGACATCACTTATTCCACACATCAATTTTCTAAGTATCAAAATTTAGATGAAATAGTCCAATTCACTTAAATCATTTCATTCCAGCCTATTGATTTCACATATCAATCTATAAAAATTCGAAGTGGTTTCGGGTATTTTCTAATACCCGACCCCGGTCTCTTCGAGTCTCATGTCATCCTAACCCAAGTTATCCAAATGAAGTACACTTCAAACTTTAAATACAGGATGTCCCTTTACACAACAATTCATCATTGATAGATAACCACAATATCCCATCCGCCCAAACATATGATACTACAAAACATTTCATATCAGAGATATCAACTCATTCACACCATCCAATACCATTCAATCATCCATAAGCAAACTTGATCACTTCCAAAATAAATTTAATCACTTCTAATTGAATTACTAACCTCAATCACTTAAATTCCTTCACTTGACATTAATTAATTTCAAATCAATTAATTAATCATCTCTTAATTATCCATCTTAATTAATCACCCTGGATTAATTATCCTTCAATTATATTCAAGTAGTTATCTTTAATTAATTACACAAATTAATTATTCTTAACCAAAAATAGTAATTAATCTTTAATTACTTCACAAATTAATTAACTATAATTAATTACATTAATCCTTAATTACTTATATTAATTAATTTCTCATAAATCACTTATTTTTGATTAATTAATCTTAATTAATCAACCTTTAATTACATCATTAATTATATAAATTAATGATTTCAAATTACATTTTAGTTTATCCTAATCTAAATTAATTAGATTAAGTAATCAATCATTAATTAAACCACAACTATTAATCACTCTTGATTAATCTCAACCAGTAATTAACTACCTTTTTATTTACTTCATTAAATAAATTAATTACTCATTTTATAAAAGAAGTTTAAAGGAATTTAAATTTAAATTCATTTTTAAATTCAAATCAATTTAAAAATGCACTTTAACATTCAAGTTGTTAAAACAATTTAAATTTAAAAACTTTATTTGTTTAAAAACTGAGATTCACTAACATGAATTCCAGATTTAACTTTGATTTAAAACTTATTTTAAATTTCTACTTTACAATTTAACTTCAATTTTTAAAAATCACTTTTATTTCTTTCCAGTTCATTCTTATTTTCATTCTATAATTATTTCAGTTCCAAAATTTACTCTTATATTTCTTCCAAAAATCCAATTCTATATATTTTAACAACTCAGTGTACCGGAATATATTCAAGCAAACCATAGTATTCAATATTCCAATTATCAATATAATTCATCATAGAATATCAAATATTCATAACACAGAAAATTAAAAAATCTAAATAATTTTGAGGAATCAAGTTGGATCCCTCCAACCTGTTTCCCTGCATCCACAGACGTTTGCACAATACCATTTCCACTTCAAGGTGGAATATCGCAGTATGTGGGATTTATATAATGTCATCCGCTATTATGCGGCGCATAGGGTCTCATCCGCTATTATGCGGCGCATAGGGTCTCATCCGCTATATAATGCGAGAAATCAATCACTCCAGTATATAATATATATTACTATATAATATACCACATCAAATCAATTCAATCATTCAACCAATTATTTAAATTTAACCATTTAAATTTAAATAAAAATCCAGAAGAGTGAGATTAACTCACCTTTGATTTTGGTTTTGCAATCCATTTCCATTACGATTAATTTCTCCACAATTGGACCTTGTAAAAACATTAGATGATTTTATTAATATTTGGATTAATTGAACAATTAATTGCCATTCTATAATTATCCAATAATTTAATTTAAACTAATTTCCCTTAAAATCCTTTTTGTAACTAAAATAAATTAATTAACATTCCAAAAATCAAACAATTTATCTACAATTTTTTTATCTTACTGTAAAATTATTAATTTTATATTATTTATAGAAACAGAACTTCACCTTATTGTAAATATATATATATATTTTTCTTCCGTAACTAAACAAAATAGAATTTTCTTTACTGTGTAACTATATACATATATATATTTGTAAATTGAAAGAAATAGATATTTTTTTTATAAAAATCCAATTTGTCATACCATTATTTCCTATAATTAACCAATTCAGATTTTTAAAAATGAAATACGAAGGAATACCTTCACTGCCTTGGCCTCGCCTGTCACAATCAACCCAAGACTCACGACCCACCATCCTTGGCCAAGACGTACATGAACGAACCGAAACCCTAATCCCCCAATTCACGTTGCCTGCTCAGAATTTCGGCTACCCATTTTCGAACTCGAGAATCGCCTTGCCGACCGCAAACTATACGCGAGTGCGCGACACCAGCCATGCCTCCATTTGGCGCCGCGACCCTCCATGACATTGCCACCAAATCTCGATAAAGCTACCTCCATCGCACGCATTAACACTCGATCGCGAGCTTCCACAGTCGTGAGTCGATTGCGACAATCCATGACGCCTGCGCGATTCGAAAATCGGCTTCACAAATTTCCACAGAGTCGAATTGATGTTGATGACTTCCATAAATTTGACCGAGATTTAATTCATTTTATTGATTGCGAGCCGTTCCTTGATATCCCAATACGAAAAAAAAATTGAATTGAAAAATGAAGGAGAGGAAGGAGATGATTTTCGATCGGCTATTATTATAATTTTTGTTTCGAGCTTTGACCGAAAGAAGTATGAAAAAAATAAGCTGAGGTTTTGATATAAAGTCGGCATTGAAATGAAATAAAGGGAAAAGGATGTCTGCGTGGAGAATATTTTTTCATGTAGCAGATGAGCTACAGTGAATATGAGATGAAAGGAAAAAGTTTTGACGTGAAATTAATTTGACTGGTTAAACAATGTATTAATTTGATTTAAATTTATATTTAAATCGACTCGAATTACACAACCTAAAATCTCCACCTCCTATCGCAACGTGCCGCAGGTGTTTATAATGTTTTACCCCTATTCCGAACGCAATGGAAAATGTTTCGAGTCCTAATTCGATTGTATGGAGAAGATAGCTTTTTGGACTCAGTTATTACATTGAATTTTCAATATAAATTTCAGCGCGTTTATCTACCGTATGATCACACGACAACTCCAAATACTACGAAATTTAAAATCTGATAATAATACAATATTACGGATCCAATGGAACTGGTTTCATCGAATTCTGAGACTGTACCTCGGAAGGCTATTTAAATATCAATTTTAAATGATATATTTTTAAAACCGAACGAATCACTTCCAATTTCAATTTAAAAGCTTTTATTATCTTCAAAACTATCCATATAAATTTTACAAGCCTTCAAATTATTTTTAACAGGCTTAAAACTCTAGATTCAACATTTTACCCAACTTCAAATTATTTGATTCAATAATTTAATTTTCGAATAAATAGTGATATTTGAATTCAAGTTAAAAATTAACTTTTAAATATTTAAAATCAATTTAAATATTCCAATTGCAAACATCCAAAAATTCCAGGCCGTCACATTCCTTCCCCCTTAAAAGAATTTCGTCCCCGAAATGACTAGCTAGGAAGAATGGTCTAATACCCGTTTACTTTTCCCAGAACCAACAATTCAACATCCAACCAACTATCTTTTTATAAAAGATCCATTATCATTCTTACTAACTTCCCAAACTCTCCCATAGTTTTCAAACAATACTATTTGCTCAATCATTCAAATTTTGAATTATCAAATTTTTCTCAAAATTTTCTAACTCCCTAAATTTTCGAAAAATTTCGCCAGCGTCTCCTTTGCGCGGCTAGCTCGGTACAACTACAAAATGCCTCCACGGGATCCCAAATTCCAAAAGAAAACACAAAGCCAAGTGGCTAGATTAAAAACCCAATCAAATTTCATACAGAAATTTAAACACATACCTTTTTGTCGAGAAATTCAAATTTATCTTCTGAAATCAAAACCAATTTTCCTTTCCCTTTATAATACCTGCATATCCTATTTAGAAATAATATCCAATCATAGCTTTTAAAATCATTTTATACATTTCCTTACGGAAGTTTTCATATCTACTTCTATTCAAATTAGTTTTTCCATTTCCATAAGAATTCAGTTTATCTTCAACTCTGAATATTGAATTTTATCTTCCATTTATAACTGATTCATATCATTATTTTAAATTAGTTTCATCCACTAATTTATTTCAATTTCCAATTTGAAATCGTTTTGTCGCTAACAAAAAAAAATTCCCAAAAATTTTCTAACTCCCAAAATTTTCGAAATTTTTTGACAGAGTCTCCTTTGTACGGAGGAGCTTTTGCAATTTGACAAAAGATATAAATATATATACATCGACCCACATGGTCGGAAAAACAAAAAACAGTTCATATTTCCTAACTTTTATTGCGTAGGCGTACCTTTATTTAGCATTTTAAGCAAGCGGCTTATTGTTTTAGCAATTAGCGCAACCAAATCCAGCCAAACGGCTTCCTGATACCTGTACTTACTCAATTCAAACATGTAAGTACTAAATATATGAAATTTATTGACAACTTTCTTTCAATAGCTAAACACATGCATTTCATAAGCAACATGCACCAAACACTTTCCATAAGCGATTTATACGATTTTAAAGCTAATTCAGTTGGTTTCAATCAATTCATATGCCTACATTCAATTTATTTTTAATCCAAACAACTCACATTTATTTCAATTGATTCCAAAAAATCAATTTTATTTAACTCTACCAATTCATAGAATTTTTATTTACTTCCGTTTAAGTCGAACGACTAATTTATTCTATGCAATTCGACGATATTCACTTAATAGAATATCCTTTTTGGTTTTTAGCCACATCCATTTGATTCCAACTCATTTTATATTTAATTCCATCCCATTTCTAGTTTATTCACCAACCATACATTTTAAAAATCATTTCATTGGGCTTAACAACATTCGATTCTTATATTAATAATTACTTTAAAAATTAATTTAACCTAAACTTTTATTTAACGAATTTGTATTCTTTCTCGAAGTTGAGCTTCTAATTATTTTTAACTTAAGTTAATTTACTTCAAATTATTCCATCCTCAAAACTTAAGCTCACTTCATTTGCAAAACAAATTTTCCTTTTCAATTTAACTTGGTTCTATTTCATTCAAATCTCATTTCCATCTACAAATTTATTTGATTAGTTATTATAAATTTAATTTCCAAATTCAATTCATTCACGACTCATTTAACTAATTACAAAGCCATTTTCAATTTATTTCTACCTTTTTGAACTTAATTTGCAATTCAAACCATTTCTGTTTCAATCCAACTTCCTTTTTATTCGACAATATTCCAATTGTATTCAATTTACTAACAAATTCAAGTCAATTTAATTTATAACTCAAGTTTTCATTTCCAAACACCATTAATAGCTCCCAATTCAACTTCTATTTAATCAATTAAATCTTATTAACATACTTACTTAACTAATTTATTTAGCTAACTAGCTTACTTCTTTATTTTAAAATTTTAGAAATACTTTTAAATTCACATAATACTATTAAAATAGCTTTTTATAAAAATACTTCTTATAACTCGATGTCTCAACCTGTCCATCCTTGGTCTCATAGAAATTCGGTCATACGTTGATCAAGTGTAGGACTAAAAATCTATAAGTACTTGGTAAACCCGTTTTCAGCACCTAGTGAAAATACTTGGGAAAATGATTTTATTGAAAATATAGAAAACAGTTTTTGAAAATAGAGAAAATATCTTTGGTGAGAATGCTATGGAAATCATCACCCCCATCCATGGTCACAGTTACATCCTGGGTTACCTTGCCATCGCAGCAAAAGTCCAAGTAACCGTAGGCACTCCGTGCCCCTCGATTATGCCATGGAACCCACAACAGATCGCAGTTACATTCCAAGGTTACGTTGCCATCGCAGCAAAAGTCCATGTAACTGTAGGCATCAACGCCCTCGATTTTCGTTGTCAAAAATGAAACTTCTCCACTCCCACATAGGTCACAGTCTACCGATGTAAAATCAAACGCAGACTGTTAGCTCTCAACGGCACACACGACTTTCGTTATGTTACCATAGGTCGCAGTCTACCGTTGTAAAATCAAACGCAGACTGTTGGCAGCGGCACACGCAACTTTCTCTATGGTATGCAGTAGATCGCAGTGACATCGAGTTACACTGTCGTCACAGTATAACCCAAATACCTCTGTAGGCATCAGCGCCCTCGACTTTCGCTACACACTACTTATAATCCTCAGGAACTAGTTTTGTCCGGACTCCTCACTGGATCAACTTTAGAATCTCCCCTTAGGGCTCAAGGCAGTACCAACCTATGACACTCCTGAGAAGTTTATTTCAAGGGAGCGCCTTTTTCCCCAGAGCCATTTTCAGAACACTTTATACTATACACATATAGTATCTTCCAAATCATACACCTAGTATGAATCTCATATAAATTTCCTTTTCTCAAAATCGATTATCCCAAAATCGATAATTCTCAAACTAGGCTTTCCAAATCCAATATTGATTTTACCCAAAAATCAAAAGCCTTTCCAAATTCAAAGGTTCCCTAACCTTTTTCCAAAATCCTCATATATATGGATATACATAATTTTTTTAAAAGTTGTTTCCATCTTACTGATCATCATAAAAATATCCAACTTTCACATTTATCCATTGTATATTTCATAAAATATACTTTCATTTCAAAAGAATATCATTTCACATTTCTTATCCATAAATTTTCAATATCAATTTCATTCAAATCCGTACGATGTACACTTATCATCCATACGCTATGCCAATCTAATCGCTCACTCGATCACATAATTTCACTTCCGAATTAGTATCGTCCACCCAACTTCTTAGTGCGGACTCAGATCTGGTTTCATTGATCAGAAACCCTCATTCTCTTTACACATCCATTACTATGATAGAGAATATCCAGAACCAATCAACAATCCATATCCAGGTTCGCCATCGAAAATCGAGTGAAAAATCCCAACTCGGATCGATATAACTATCTCGAAATTCTGTGCTCGAATCTAGATCAAATCACTATGCGAATAGAATAATATACGCACATCCTACATATTTAACTTCGTCGATTATTAGCCAAATCAATTTCCTTTCTATTCATCCTCATAATGATTTTATTCACTTATTCACATTTACCTTAATCCCTATTTGGATTATCACTTCAATTCTTATCTCAGTTGGGTATTTAATCAATAACAGTTTGAACACCGTCTAGTTTATATTTAGATAATAGCTTGAAAATTTTAAAAATAGATAAGTAGTTGAAAATTAATTATTAGTTTGCAAAGTGGCTGTAAAATAGTTAACTAATTGTAAAATAATTTGAAAATAGTTGAATAGTTTCAGAAATTTTAGATAATTGCAAAATAGTTGTAAAATAGTAATTAATTTGTAAATAGTTAAAAACTAGTAATTAGTTTATAAAACAGATGAAAAATTGTTAAATAGTTCCAAAAATAATTGTAAAACAAATATAAAATAATTTGGCTTTAAAAAGAAAGGTTGTATTAAATAGCTTGGAAAAATAAGTTTATATTAAAACAATTTATATTGAAAGTAGTCCAGAGTCAAAACTGTTCACTTCCCCATCAATTCAATTTAAATTCCACTTCCATTTAAATTGACTCAATTCCAATTTGAATAACTTCAATTTCCATTGAAATTGATTTAACCCCAATTCAAGTTGAATCAATCTTGATTTCTTTCCAAATTCAAATCAAATTCCATTTGACTTTAAACCTACTCAACTTTAATTACAGTTCCAAATTATTCCAATCAATTTGGACTAGTATCAGTTGAATCCACTTCAATTTATAATCATTTCAATTCAATTCAATTCAAATTTTCCATTTAGATTTTTAAACTTATACATCCTAATCACAAATCCAATTAATTCAAATCAGATTCAATTTGAACGAATTCAATTCAAATTTCAAATTTAAACCATCCTAAATTATAAAAATTCGAGTTAAATTTTTAAATGTTGATTTAATCCGTTAAATCAAATCAACTTATCTCTTTAAACCATTTAATTATGAATCCATTTCAAACTTATCTTTATTAAATTTTAATTTGGTTGTATTTCTATTACCACTTAATTCTCATTATTAAATTTTCAAATAATATAACAACCAATTACCTTAATATTCATTAGAAAGAAATATTGCTTTATATATCAAAATATATTCTTATATAAAATCATTTAAAACTTTTATATAAGAAAATAACAAGTACGCGCTCATATATATATACTCAACTCATTCTAGAGTACTACGGACTCTATTTAATGAGTAATTCCCACCATCACCAAGGTTCTCGCTTAACCTTTCAGCTCTGATACCAACTGTAATGACCCGGAATTTTCGATCCCGAAAATTCCTGATAGTTAGGGAAAGAAGAAAGAGATAGAAGAAGAAGAAGAAACACAACAAAGATTCTCACATTCGCAGCGGATCCAAATATAATATCAAATAATAACAATTTACAAAAGAATTCTGTATCTGTCAAATACATTTATAATACATCAGAGTTACACATATATACAGACACCGGATATGCACAATCATCATGTCTCAGATATACAACAATATAATAAAGCGGAGACACTCCATACGTTCTTGCCGTCCATCTCGCCTCCTGAGCTCCAGAACGTTCTAACCTGAAAATCTGTAATACTCGGTCTGACCTGAGCATTACATCAAAGTAACACCCGGGTCAAGCTGGAAACCAGCGTGAGTAAACCCATCCAACATGGAATACAAAGCATACAACTTATATAAAACTCGGGGTAACTCGTATCAATTCACAAATTCACAATTTGTTATAGACACCACTTATTTCACGCATCAATTTTCTAAGTACCAAAATTTAGATTAAATAGCCCAATTCACTTAAATCATTTCATTCCAACCTATTGATTTCACATATCAATCTATAAAAATTCAAAGTGGTTTCGGGTATTTTCTAATACCCGACCTCGGTCTCTTCGAGTCTCATGTCATCCTAACCCAAGTTATCCAAATGAAATACACTTCAAACTTTAAATACAGGATGTCCCTTTACACAACAATTCATCATTGGTAGATAACCACAATATCCTGTCCGCCCAAACATATGATACTACAAAACATTTCATATCAGAGATATCAACTCATTCAGGGCATCCAATACCACTCAATCATCCATAAGCAAACTTGATCACTTCCAAAATAAATTTAATCACTTCTAATTGAATTACTAACCTCAATCACTTAGATTCCTTCACTTGATGTTAATTAATTTCAAATCAATTAATTAATCATCCCTTAATTATCCATCTTAATTAATCACCCTGGATTAATTATCCTCCAATTATATTCAAGTAGTTATCTTTAATTAATTACACAAATTAATTATTCTTAACCAAAAACAGTAATTAATCTTTAATTACTTCATAAATTAATTAACTATAATTAATTACATTAATCCTTAATTACTTATATTAATTAATTTCTCATAAATCACTTATTTTTGATTAATTAATCTTAATTAATCAACCTTTAATTACATCATTAATTATATAAATTAATGATTTCTAGTTACATTTCAATTTATCCTAATCTAAATTAATTACATTAAGTAATTAATCATTAATTAAACCACAAATATTAATCACTCTTGATTAATCTCAACCAGTAATTAACTACCTTTTTATTAACTTCATTAAATAAATTAATTACTCATTTTATAAAAGAAGTTTAAAGGAATTTAAAACCAAATTCATTTTTAAATTGAAATCAATTTAAAAATGCACTTTAACATTCAAGTTGTTAAAACAATTTAAATTTAAAAACTTTATTTGTTTAAAAACTGAGATTCACTAACTTGAATTCCAGATTTAACTTTGATTTAAAACTTTTTTTAAATCTGTACTTTACAATTTAGCTTTAGTTTTTAAAAATCACTTTTATTTCTTCCCAATTCATTCTTATTTTCTTTCTATAATTATTTCACTTCCAAAATTTACTCTTATATTTCTTCCAAAAATCCAATTCTAAATATTTTGATAACTCAGCGGAATATATTCAAGCAAACCATGGTATTCAATATTCCAATTATCAATATAATTCATCACAGAATATCAAATATTCATAACACAAAATATTAAACAATCTAAATAATTTTGAGGAATCCAGTTGGATCCCTCCAACCTGTTTCCCTACATCCACATACGTTAGCACAATACCAGTTCCACTTTGAGGTGAAATATCACGGTATATGGGATTCATATAATATCATCCGCTATTATGCGGCGCATAGGGTCTCATCCGCTATATAATGCGGGAAATCAATCACTCCAATATATACTATATATTACTATATAATATACCACATCAAATCAATTCAATCATTCAACCAATTATCTAAATTTAACCATTTAAATTTAAATAAGAATCCAAAAGAGTGAGATTAACTCACCTTTGATTTTGGTTTTGCAATCCATTTCTATCATGATTAATTTCTCCACAATTGGACCTTGTAAAAACATTAGATGATTTTATTAATATTTGGATTAATTGAACAATTAATTGCCATTCTATAATTATCTAATAATTTAATTTAAACTAATTTCCCTTCAAAACTTTTTGTAACTAAAATAAATTAATTAACATTCCAAAAATCAAACAATTTATCCACAATTCTTTTATCTTACTGTAAAATTATTAATTTTATATTATTTATAGAAATAGAACTTCACCTTATTGTAAAATTTTCTTTTCTTCTGTAACTAAACAAAATAGAATTTGCTTTACACTGTAACTATATACATATATATATATATATATTCGTAAGTTGAAAGAAATAGATATTTTTTTATGAAAATCCTATTTGTCATACCATTATTTCATGTAATTAACCAATTCAGATTTTTAAAAACGAAATACAAAGGAATACCTTCACTGCCTTGGCCTCGCCTGTCACCATCAACCCAAGACTCGCGACCCACCTTCCTTGGCCAAGACGTACATGAACGAACTGAAACCATAATCCCCCAATTCGCGTTGCCTGCTCAGAATTTCGGCTACCCATTGTCGAACTTGAGAATCGCCTTGCCCACCGCAAACTATACGCGAGTGCGCGACACCAGCCACGCCTCCATCTGGCGCCGCAACCCTCCACGACATCGCCACCAAATCTTGACAAAGCTGCCTCCATCGCATGCATCTACACTCAATCGCGAGCTTCCACAGTCACGAGTTGATCGCGACAATCCATCACGCCTGCGCGATTCGAAAATCGGCTTCACAAATTTCCACAGAGTCGAATTGAAGTTGATGACTTCCATGAAATTGACCGAGATTTAATTCATTTTATTGATTGTGAGCCATTCCTTGATATCCCAATTCGAAAACAAAATTGAATTGAAAAATGAAGGAGAGGAAGGAGATGATTTTTGATCGACTATTATTATAATTTTTGTTCGAGCTTTGACTGGAAGAAGTATGAAAAAAATGAGCCGAGGTTTTGGTATAAAGTCGGCATTGAAATGAAATAAAGGGAAAAGGATGTCTGCATGGAGAATATTTTTGCATGTAGCAGATGAGCTACAGTGAATATGAGATGAAAGGATAAAGTTTTGACGTGAAATTAATTTGAATGGTTAAACAATGTATTAATTTAATTTAAATTTAATTTTAAATCGACTCGAATTGCATAACCTAAAATCTCCACCTCCTATCGCAACGTGCTGCTAGGCGTTTATAATGTTATACCCCTATTCCGAACGCAATGGAAAAAGTTTCGATTCCTAATTCGATTGTATGGAGAAGATAGCTTTTTGGACTCAGTTATTACATTGAATTTTCGATATAAATTTCAGCACGTTTATCTACCATACAATCACACGACAACTCCAAATACTACGAAATTTGAAATCCGATAATAATACAATATTACGGATCCAATGGAACTGGTTTCGTCGAATTCCGAGACTATTCCTCGGAAGGCTATTTAAATATCAATTTTAAATGATATATTTTTAAAACCAAACGAATCACTTTCAATTTCAATTTAAAAGCTTTTATTATGTTCATAACTATCAATATGCCTCAAGAACGACACCACCAACCTACTTCATTTTGGTATCTCCACCGCGTACACGGTTGTTAAAGTGGTTTTCGGAGTTGACAGAGAGTATGACAACTTCTGATCCCGGACTCTTTAACAACCAAACGTTATTATAACACCATGGTCATTTCAAAATAGTTTATACTTCAAAAATCAAATCATTTCATTTCAAAACTATACCCCTTTGAAAATAGTTTATACTTCGAAACCAAAACCATTTTTATTTCAAAACTACATTCATCTTTCAAAAGTCATAATACTTTCAAAGCTATGACTCTTTCGAAACCAAAATACTTGAAATCATTATACTTTGAAAACCATAACATTTCGAAATCATACATTTGAAATCATGGTACATTCCTTTAATTCTATACATTTCAAATATATTCAATTTACCTATTACTTGTACCAAAATTTGGCACAACACTCTTCGGAAGTTATTGAAGAGATAACAGTGAAGAATATAAATTTAAAATGAAGATTATCTAACAAAAACTCCAAACAACAGGAATGTAAATGCACAGACAAACGATTTAGATTGGTTCGGCGTGTTGCCTACGTCCATTATGAAGTTTTTGCGACTTTATTGATTCTCTTTCAACGATTACAAGTGATTACAGAAAACAACAGCAAAGTACAACTTGGATTTCAAATTCAGCAGCAAGAATATGATGCAAATCTTGATCCGGCAGAGTCTGGGCGCTTGAGAATCAAAAGATCCTTGTTCTGTAGGCTCTGGGACTCTATTTATAGGCGTAGGAGGCTGAGACTTCGCTCAAACTTCGGGAGACTTGCTCTGGCACGTGAGGGGGCCCACACGACCAATTCCAGAGAGTTTCGATTCGATCTGTGATCGATACGAAATCATTTCGTATCGATCAAGATCATGTCCGATGGAGCTTAAATTTGGTGGGAACGTCCCTGTGAAAATTTCATGGCATTTGGATCGGTGGATTCTGAGTTATGGTCGATACGAACTTGGGCTGCTCGGTGGCTGTTTGGTTCGAATCCATTGATTCGAATCGATCACTTCGACTTGATGATAACGCGTGTGAGAAAGTTGACGTGGCGCGTGTTCTTCGTATCGATCTGCTTTTCACTCCGGTTTGATCGAGCCACTTCGAGTATTTCGCCGCGTTCGCATCCATAACTAACGCGTCATCTCTCGCCTGTTTGACTCGATAGATACGGACAAGTAACTATTCATGGATTTGAACGGGGGTCTCTAAGTACAATACGTAACCATCTGATGGATACGAATATCGGGTATCTGATGAATACGAAGAGCTATAACTAGATGGATTCGAACAGCAGCAATCATTGATCGATACGAATAGATAATGACCGGTGGTTACGAACTAGACACTAGTTGTCCAATACGAAGCATATTACTCATCGATCGATATGAAACCGATCGATTCGAAGTATGGCATAATGATTGATGCGAAGTGAGATAACCTGATGGATGCGAACAGCAGTTGCAAGATGAATTCAAATACCCACTCATCGATGGTTGCGAACTAGAAGGATACGAAGGAGGACCTAGCCGATCGATACGAAATGCATGCTCCGTTGATGGATACGAATGAGATCGATACGACCCGGGGTTCCTTGGTGGATATGAAGATGCTGCCGCTCTGATGGATACAAAGGTGATGGATTCGAACTGGAGCTCGGTGATGGATACGAAAATGGGGTTATCACCTTCAATTTGCATCGTTCATAACTTGAGCATACGAACTCGGATTGACTTGAAATTTGGAATGCAGGCTTCCATGGCTTAATTTGTCATGTATTGTCAGTTGTGGTTTGATTCGGACTCGGACGAAATTCATCGACATCCATACCGAACCTGTGCATGCTCGATACCCATGACGATTGATCCTAAATTTGTAACCAGTTCCTCAATATCTCGCCTTGTCGAAAGGCGAGATAACATTTTCCCCCCAAAGTACGTCTTGTGGAAACATGACGTGCTTTGAAAAGCTGCAGTCTTCACTCTGAAAAACCATTGCTCTTTTGTCGAAGGTTGTAACCTTGCATTGCTATAACTGATTGCTGTATGATAGTGCTTAACTGTTTGTCGCCGTAATCGTTATTAAATGAATATCCAATTCCTGTTAATGCTGAAAATGGGATATTGTTTTGACATATATGTATATATGTTGATCTAACTGTCGTTAACGTTTCACGCTCACGAGTCGTCAGTTTTCTTGTATCGAATTTTGTAACGATCCTCCCCTGGAACGATGTGAAATTTGAGTTGCAACCACGATTGACATTTGTTTTTTAGCATTCCTTCGTATCGCTCCTCTCTTGGATCGATATAGAAGTTTGAAAAGTTGTTCTTGCGTTGATATGTTTGGCATTTATGGACACGGATCACCATTTCGTATCGATGGACTTCAATTGTTGTGGGTCGAGTGTCAATAGATATGAATAAGTAGTTTCAAATCGATGGAGCCTTTAGGACCATCTTCATCGCGTGTTTCATATCGATGAACTCTATTGTTTGATATGAATAGGCAATCCATAATTCGTATCGATGAAAATCGACTTCTGGATGCTATGACCCGATGGATTCAAATGGCATAGTTTGCATCGGCGCCTTGTGGGTGGAGTCGAACCAATCGAAATGAACTGCAGCTTCGAATCGATAAGTCTTGGTGGTAATTTTGCCTAGACGAAGGCAAGGGCCGATGGATTCGAATGGATCATTCGAATCGACCCGTGGGTTGACCGGTTACGAAGGTCACGTTGATTGGGAGGCGAATCGACCCAGTTTCTCCCTAGGCTCCATATAAATACTTAGGATTTAGCCTTTTTCACCTTTTTACTTTTTACTATCGCACCCCCTATTTTTTACTTTCACATCGATCTACGCTCTTCGAGAAAAAAAGGAACTACATAGCGCTTTTGAATCGATCATATTTACTCTTCCAATCCTTCGAGTTTCAACTTTAATTTAGGTAATGAATCAGTTGCAACTAAATCCAAACGACAAGATTATCTCAGATCCACTCCATCTTCATCAATCATCCTTTCTAGCACCCATTAAGGTTGGATCTGGGTCAAAGCCTGGTCGAAAATGGCCATGGCAATGTCTATGTTGATTGAAGAAAAAAGGATGGAAAAAACAAATCGATCCGTGTTTCGCGTCGATCTGGGGACCTGTGTTCGAGTCGATGAAGGCAATGAGGTTTTTCCTTGGACTTCGCATCGATCCCTGGAATATCCTTATGGAGACATTGTAGTTCGTATCGATGGTGATGGTAGTAGATCGTGTCGATTGGTAACGATCGATGCGAGACTTAAACAGCCAATCGTTTCGAAATCCTCGGCTTCAGATCGATACGAATTTTATTCCTCTGATCGATATGACAAGCATCGATTCGAACGTGATCGATGTGAGGCTGTAGGTTCCCTGACCGATACGAGTCTAACTACCAGGGATCGATTCGAAGATATCTTTCATGATCGATACGAACTCCAATCCTGATGATCGATTCGAAGTATGCCCTCAGTGATCGATATGAAATTCAGATCTTGACGGTTACAAACAAACTCCCTATGATCGATTCGAATCCATCCCATGATGGATACAAAATTTTGAACACTCCTTTGCACAATTCTGTCAAGCTTCATTCTCGCATATCTGGACTTGACAGTTAAACTGCATACTTGACTACCTTTCGAGAACCATAACAGCTTTAATCCGGATCGATTGCTAACATTTAGATGGTTTGGTGATGACGGTCAGTGATGACGGTCATTCCAACTGGAATCCGATTATCTTCGTCGCTTGCCAATTTTTCTCTAACTCTGCAAAATTTACCCAAGTAATGCACAGCACTGCACAATACACACTTTACACGAGGGGAACGCACGGGCTCTTTATCGTCTAATGATGATTTCTCGTAAGTTAGCTAGTTATGGAAACTTCAAGCTCGCAGCCACAAGAAACTCAGAGTTTGGCTCCTCCCAGACTTGAAATACTAGACATCGAGGCCGAAGTCATCGGTCCATCCCCGGACGAGTTACCTGACGCATCCTTCATCAATAATCCACCAGACTCTGTTCCGTCTAATATTTTGGAAGACATGGTAGGAAGAATATGCTTAAGGCATGGTCTGTCAATGGACGACGTTCTACTGCCAGGACCAAACGACAGACCGCACAGTCCTCCAGAAAGGTTATACCTCATTTAACCGCCATGCGTGCGTAGCTGGGACACTTCCTCCTTTTAACCAATATATAAAAGAAGTGTTGTCTTTTCTGGGGAACGCCCCCTCTCAGCTACACCCGAATGGATATGCTTCTCTTAATAGCTTGTTCATTGCATTTATGGAGTATCTCTATCGACCGCCGCTCCCGCTTGAGATTAGATACTTATTCAACTTCAAAAGTCGAACAGATAGCCCATCCTTCACATTCCTGGAGGCAGTAAGAAACTTTCAGGTGGTCACAGGGTCTTGGACTTGACTGAGCTACTTCAAGACGAAATGGTTCCATGTTCGATGTCCTCCAGGATTTCCCAGGCAATGGCTATTTAGACGTGAGTATTGTCATCCTCTGGGGTAATTGATAAGACGTATATAAACGAAGTCGAGCTTACATCTCTTTTTTCTTTCTTTACAGCAATAATTCAGCGACCCAAAGGTGGATATTTCAAGGAGATAGTTCGGGTTCTCCAAGAAATCCCAAGCGAAGAGAAGAATATCGATTTGCTCTTAATGGATAGGAATCTTAGGATTCTTGGGTGGATTGACTGTACGCAGAGTGTAAGGCTCGACGGTGCATTAAGAACTGTCTCGAGGGAGCAAGTTAAACGAAAACCCCTAGAGTTGTCATAGTTGAAGAGGCCGACTCCAAGAGAACTCACACCGATGAGGAGCCATTGGGCGAACCTGCGGATGTAGCCCAGAATATTGAAGAGCAGAGAAAAGGCAAGGCGGCCGTTTTTAAGCCATCTAGAAAGGGGAGATGGAAATCTGTTGTCACGTCCCAGCCCGCCTCCGGAATTAGGATTTTGGAGACGTCTCCCCAAGAACAGAAAGTCTTTACGAAGGGCTTGCCGAACTTCCAATTCCGGACGATGTGTCCATGCAGCGTGATGCCGGGTTGGATGAATTCCAACACGCTCTAGTTTTAAGCGAGTCTCTGCCTGCTAGCATGGTTGACACATCCGACTGGGCGGGGGGATGCACATACATACGCACTTCACGACACTACACAATTTTTTGACCGTAAGCTGCCTTTTTCTAAAGATTATTAACTTCGTTTCCATTTTTGCTTTGTAGACACCATGTCCGGTTGAGGTTCGATGCTTGGCAGCCTGCGTAACAAACGTCAATCTTCATCATACTATGAATCGCGTAGGAGGGAAGGAGATCGTGATTATGATCATGGGTATTCCAGTCAGGAACGGACTGATAGGGATCGGGAATATGTACACTGTTCTCGATCACGTACTCCCCCTCCCAGAGCTCCCGCTGTGCCTCCGGTTCATGTTTCGAGGTCCCCAGGGACTTTATGGCATAAGCAGTCTTCCCACTCTTCACGGTACGACTCTCATCGTTAAACTGAGGTAGTATACCCTTCAACCACCGCACAGGCCCTTGTCGAGCCCACTGGGGAAGGAGCAATAAGGCTCGCTCAACTGAAAAAGGATTTCCCCAACATCTGTTTTGATGGGTTTGTCTTCCCCCGTGCTTAAAAAGGGTATCGGCATCGGTCCAAACCACGGTGCATGATTATATTGCAGATATATTTTTCCAGTATCAGAAGTGGTCGAAGACCGTGAAAAAAGCATCGAAAGTGGCCTTTGATCGAGCAGTCATGATTGAAAAGCCAGAAAAAGAACTCGGTCAAAAGGATCGAATTATTCAAGCGCTCAATAGCGAGGCCGAGTCTTCTCGCAAATCTAAGATCGAGGCTCTTAAGAAAGCCGACGAGGCCCAGGCGGCGATGGATAGGATGAAGCGGGAGCACTATTCTACAGTAGAGGATATGGGCCATAGGAACACTGTCGTTACCGCTGAGCGGGACGCAACCCTTAAAGAGCTTAACGAGCTTAAATCCAAATTTTCCGAAATCATAAAGGAAAAGGATGCTGCTAACGTTGCCACACAGGAAGCGTGCGATCAGGCTGTGGTGCTTCGGAGGGAAAGAGATGCGGCCATGGAAAAGGTCCGCGAGGTGGAGGCCAGAGTTGATGGGAAGGTTCGGCAGGCAAAGACTAGGCTTGAGGCGGACATAGAGGAGCTTCTCGTTACTTACAATGCCAACGTACCGAGACACAGGAACTTGGCATGGCTCGATGACTACTCCACACATCTATAAAACGCCTAGAATTTGCTGGTCGAAGAAGAGAAGGCGGTGGGTGGTGCCCTCGACGAATTTGATATGGAGAACCGCATATTAAGCGAAGATGAGAAGAAGCTTCTCCATGATTCTATGATCTCTCATGCAAGAGAGAGACTAGGCACCCAACACTTAGAGATTGGGGAAGGTTCCGGAATTGAGCATTCTGCTACAACTTCCGAGATTGTTACTTCATCTCGATCTGAGTCCACTCCAGTGATCGAGCCCCAGCCTGTCTCGGCATATGACCCTGAACAGCCACGCCTATCTCCTATTAAGGAGCATTCATCTGAAGCTGTTCCGCCAACCACAAGCCGAACTGAGGAAGGTACTCTGAAGAAATTTCATGTGTATCTAAAATGAAAGGCTTGTTTCTTAAAGCCTGTTCTAAAAACTTGTTTTCTTCCTTGTCCAGTGATCGAAGTTACATTGACAGCGCCTCCTGCAATCCAAGGATCACATCAAGTGCAGGAGGCCATTATTACTGAGGCAATCACCACGACTGCGGTCGCACCAATTGAAATGACACAGGGGAGCACAATTTCCTTTGATGAGCAGATGATGAATGAGCTCTTGGGCCGACACAGTGACCCTTTTGTGGACATGCCGTTCGTTCTTGGTGCGTTCCAGCCTGTTTCTAGTGCTTTGTCACAGACCACTACTATCCACCGTGAAGCCCGTGCTGCTCGTGAAGTAGAGATATTGGTCGAAATTAATACTGAGATGGAAGCAACGGCTCACGGCGGTGATTCTGAGGGTGCATTGACGTCGTCGGGTCCGACTCCACTTAGGATGATATCACCCGAGGGGACACTAGTTGATACTAGAGTGTCTACTCTGCCCCTGGTTGCAGATCTAGCTCCTTTGACTCCTCCAGAAGAGAGCATCCCCGTAGACTTAAGTTTGAAGGAAGAGATTGATATCATGCCTTCGTCCGGAGATTCCCCGCCTGAAGGGAAAAGTTCAAAACGAAAGATCATTAGGGGTGTCGGTGGGTCCACACTGAAGAAAAAACCAAGGAAGAAGAAGGAATAAATAGATTCCTTAGGCACACTTTTTGGTAGATAAGAGTTTTACTTTTGCTTTGGTAGGTCGTGTATAGACGCGGATTCAGCCCCCGCTAGGAGGCATTTTTTGGAAGAATTTGTACATAAACTCTTATCAGTTAGTTGAAATAAAACTTTATTTTCTTTGCTTCAACTGTTTTTCCTGTCTTTTAGGCTTAAGTGTTGTAACGTTCGAACCATAGCTTGGTATGCTTGTGGAGTATCGGTTCTGGAGCCAAATCTGTTTCATACACAAGTCTTAAAATCATGGATACAAGCCGCGACACAAGACTAAGCTGGATACTCGATGTTGTATCGTTTTAGTCAATGTTTTGCACTTAAGCATTGCCCCCAGCCTGGGGATCCAGTTGTAATGATTGGCTAACGATCGCAATTCTGTCTCTGCCTTCCAAGCTTAACACCGTCAAATCGATGTTGAAGCAAGTGAAGGGTGAGCGGTTTCAGTTGTGTGCGTTCACCGATAATAATCGCATCCACACTCTAGGGATCAGTATTTATATTTTGGTGGTCAATCGCACCTACCACAAATCTTGAGCACATGTCCACACTCTGGGAACTTGGGATAATCTGTGATCGATAATCTGGTTCGCACTCTGGGAATTCGAGAGTTATCGATGTCTGTAACACAGTTCGCATTCCAGGAACTTTGACTTGGTATTGTACTCTAATTCACACTTTGGGCATTTGGAGTCAACATTTATATTTCGGTTCGCACTCCGAGAACTTGGAATTGATGTTTATACTCTAATTCATGCTCTGGGAATTTGGAGTTAGCATTTATATTTCGGTTCGCACTCTGGGAAACTGGAATTAATGTTTATACGCCAATTAACACTCTGGGAATTTGAAGTTGGCCGACAAATGGTCAGTCACATCTGTTTAGGCTTTTAGGAATTCGTTCACACTCTGGAAACGACGGATTTATCTGGATCGTGGATGGTCGGATCACATCCACCCCGAGTTAACAAGCGAGGTCGTTAGACGGATGGGTCCATCCTCCTCGAACTTGGTTAGGATACGGACGAAGTCGTTAGGCGGACGGGTCCACCCTCTTCGGAACCATATTTATATGTTTATATTCCAACTCGTGCTCTGGGAGATTGGAGTTAGTTTTTGTACTCCGGTTCGTACTCTGGGAACCTAGAGTTGATGTTTATACTCCAATTCGCACTTTGGGAGTTTGGAGTTAGTCTTTATACTCCGGTTTGCACTCTGGGAACCTAGAGTTGATGTTTATACTCTAATTCGCACTCTGGGAATTTGGAGTTGGTTGTAGGACTGTCGTGTGTCGGTCCAGTTCAGCCTTTAACGTGACGGCTTGCCCCCGAGCCGAGGTTTCACTTAGTGAGTGGTCGGTCATATCACAGTTATTCGCTATTTGAATAAATTCCATCGTGCGATAGAACTTAGCTCTTCGTGCGTCGTGATCGTTGAATGTCGCATTTGGTGAATCACAACTCTAGCTTGAAGAGATGGTAATTTATTGCTGGAACAGAAAAACATGGCAAAGTCAGTGCCTTATTACAAATTCAAACTTCAGAATGCAAAGACAAATTGCAAAGTATTCATAGACTAAATAAAGTCTGTCATGTGTAACAGTGACGAAGATCCTCGTCGTTCTAGGCTCCTGACAAAGTGGGTCCGCCACTGACGGCGTTTATCACTAATCTCCCGTCGGGACGGGTAGAGTCCTCCTGTCTCGGTCGATCGGGGTCATTATTTTTATTTGATGGGCCCGCTCCTCCAGGCTGTGGCGCCCGCACAAACTGTTCTAGTTTCCTTTCTCTAATCAATTTTTCCATGAGATCTTGCAAATGATGACATTCATTCGTATTGTGCCCGTAGCTTTCATGAAACCTACAAAATTTTCCCGTCTGGATTTGCCTTTCTGACGACGGTTTTGGTGCAGGTTTTTTGTATTGAATTGTATTACGGGTTTGTAAATACAAGTTCTCCAGTGATGCATTCAAAGGAGTGTATTTGTCAAACATAGGATTCTTGCGCTGTGGGCCACAATTCTGATCTCGCTTTCTATTTTGACTCACGTTCTCCCTCCGTTGAGTTTGTTTGTTTTGAATGTTCAACTGAAATTTTCCGAAACTCTCACCGGACTGTTTGATCGCGACATTGCTTTGGATCCCTTCCGTACTTGGCCCTGCATCAGTTTGCTTCCTAGACTGTTTCGCATCTCCCCTTCTCAAGAATTGAGCCGCCTTGGCGTTGAAACGGTCCAACGATGCAGGTGGTTTTCCAGCCAACCAGCTGCCAAACTCAGAATCAGGGTCAATCCCCTTAGTCAACGCCATAAGAATGGAGTTATCGTTCGGATTGCTGATTTTCGCACATGCAGCATGGAATCTCTCTAAGTTGCGTCTGAGCGTCTCTCCAGGAGCTTGGGTGACACTAGATAGAGTGTTGATATCTTTTGGCCTTGCGACGTGCATGCGGAATTGCTCAACAAATTTAGTGGCCAACTGGTCAAAGGAGGAAATTGATCGTGGCGGTAGTCGGGTGAACCACATGGTAGCGATGTCCCCCAAGGAAATGGAAAAACTTCGACACTTCACTGCGTCGTCCACTCTAGCAGCGCTCATCGACCATTCATATTTTAGAATACGTTGGTTGGGGTCGGAGTTTCCTTCATACATGGGTAAAGTCGGCATCCTGAATCGCCGAGGGGGTTCAGCGGTAAGTATATCGTCCGTAAAAGGAGTGTGACTTCGGGAGATTCCCCAGTCATCATTCGTGAGACCCTGACTCTCACGGATCATCTGACGTATCATGGTCGGAAGATCCGGCATTTGTACGTTCTGTGCGGTTCAAGCCAGAGTGTGATTATGTTCCATATTATGAGGTTGGACCGGATGCTGTCGACGATCCACGTCTCGCCTTCTTGGTTCATAGTCCTTTGGGACATATGGTTCAGGAGTACACCCGTGCTGACGACGGTCCAGGTTCGACTGATTTTGTGCATCGATCCCTGGTTCAACCGCGACGGTCGTGGCGCGGTAGTCTGCGGTGTAGTGAGGAGCGGTACACCCTCGGGAGGAGGGTCCGGTCTGGAAACTGGCCGATGGACCAACTCTCAGCTGTCCAATGATCATTGCCGGTTGATGTCCAACAGTTTTTATGTGACTCCCATCCAGTCGGGGTCGTGGAGATTGGTGATTGTAATCATAAGAGGAAGAACTTTCGCTGGAGGAGCGAGAAGCATGATCTCTCCTAGATCTCCTTCGCTTCTGGCGATTCAGCTGGCTGGTCAGCTCGGCGTTGGCGCGTAGCTGCTTTGTTAGTTGTTGCCGACTTTGGGTCAGCTCCTGAAGCAGCAGCTAGAACTCTTGCCGGGTAACCAGACCTAATGGTTTCGAGTGTCCGGTAGCGTCCTGGTTAGAGGGAGGTAGTGGCGCGGAATTCTATCTATCCCGGTCTTCTTGATTGACAGCGTTGGAGGTGGTCTTTATGCTAACCATCTTGGGGGTTGAACTCCTTTCCTAGACTTTATGAAAATTTGAATAGAAGGGAAGGAACTCGAATTAGTGGTTTGGATCTCTCTCTTAGATTTATGCAATCCGGTATCGACGACGGATCCAACGAGCAGGAGAAAATCTGGGTTTTCTCAGTGAAAGCACCAAAGTGTTTGTACCAAAATTGACCACAACACTCTTCAGAAGTTTTTGAAGAGATAATAGTGAAGAATATAAATTTAAAATGAAGATTATCTAACAAAAACTCCAAACAACGGGAATGTAAATGCACAGACAAGCGATTTAGAGTGGTTCGGCATGTTGCCTACGTCCACTATGAAGTTTTTGCGACTTTATTGATTCTCTTTCAACGATTACAAGTGATTATAGCAAACAACAACAAAGTACAACTTGGATTTTGAGTTCAGTAGCAAGAATATGATGCAAATCTTGATCCGGCAGATCTGGGCGCTTGAGAATCAAAAGATCCTTCTTCTGTAGGATCTGGAACTCTATTTATAGGCGTAGGAGGCTAAGACTTTGCTCAAACTTTGGAAGACTCGCTCTGGCACGTGAGGGCGCCTACACGACCAATTCCAGAGAGTTTCGACTCGATCCGTGATCGATACGAAATCATTTCATATCGATTAAGATCATGTCCGATGGAGCTGAAATTTGGTGGGAATGTCCCTTGGCTCGTACGTAATCTTCTGCGAAAATTTCATGGCATTTGGATCGGTGGATTCTGATTTATGGTCGATACGAACTTGGGCTGCATGGTGCCTGTTTGGTTTGAATCCATTGATTCGAATCGATCACTTCGACTCGATGATAACGCGCATGAGTAAGTTGACGTGGCGCGCGTTCTTCGTATCGATCCGCTTTTCACTCCGGTTTGATTGAGTCACTCCGAGTATTTCGCCGCATTCGCATCCATAACTAACGCATCATCTCTGGCCTGTTTGACTCGATAGATAGGAACAAGTAACTATTCATGGATTTGAACAGGGGTCTCTAAGTACAATACGTAACCATCTAATGGATACGAATATCGGGTATCTGATGGATACGAAGAGCCATAACTCGATGGATTCGAACAGCAGCAATCATTGATCGATACGAACAGATAACGACCGGTGGTTATGAACTAGACACTATTGTCCAATACGAAGCATATTACTCATCGATCGATACGAAACCGATCGATTCGAAGTATGGCATAACGATGGATGCGAAGTGAGATAACCTGATGGACGCGAACAGCAGTTGCCAGATGAATTCAAATAACCACTCATCGATGGTTGCGAACTAGATGGATACGAAGGAGGACCTAGCCGATCGATACGAAACGTACGCTCTGTCGATGGATACGAATGAGATCGATACGACCCGGGGTTCCTTGGTGGATACGAAGATGCTGCCGCTCTGATGGATACGAAGGAACCGGAGCTCGGTGATGGATACGAAAATGGGGTTATCACCTTCAATTTGCATCGATCATAACTTGAGCATACGAACTCGGATTGACTTGAAATTTGGAATGCGGGCATCCATGGCTTAGTTTGTCATGTCTTGTCAGTTGTGGCCTGATTCGGACTCGGACGAAATTCATCGACATCCATAGCGAACCTGTGCATGCTCGATACCCAGGACGATTGATCCGAAATTTGTAACCAGTTCCTTAATTTCTCGACCTTGCCAAAAGGCGGGATAACACCTAAATTTTCAAATTTCAAATTTAATTCAATTCAAACCACAGTTTCAATTAAAATCAGTTTCCCAACAAACTATTTCAAATCTTATCAATTTCAAATATAGATTTAATCCACAAAATAAACTGTTCACTTTTTCAATATAAATCAAAGCTTTAACTTCTCACAATTCAAAACTAAATTTTACAATCTCATATATATATATATGTGTGTGTGTGTGTGTGTGTGTGTCTATATATATATATATATATATATATATATATATATATATATATATCAAATTCACTTTCATGTCATTTAGCTTTGAAATAATCACTTAATAAAATACAATATCATTAAAATAAACCCGAATTACAAGTAAATTTCAATATCCTTTCATACTAATATAAACTTCAAATATACATTTATCAAAATCAAATATCATTCGAAATTCACATTCTGTATCAAAATAAAGATTATATCATTCAAAACCATTTCAAAATCATTAAAATATCTTATCCTTCAAAACCTCATTATCAAATAATTATTTGAATTAAAATTCAAATATTTGAAATTAAATATCATTTTAAAATCAAATATATCATTCATTTTTTATTCCAAATATCGTTACAAAACACATTTCAAAAATTCCCTTCAAAAGTTCATTTATCTCATTACATTTCATTCCAGTTAACACATAACAAATTAAACATTATTTAAATTCAAATTCAATTTAAATTCCTTAAAAATTCAAATTTAAATATAAAAATATATTCAAAACTCCTTAAATTTCACAAATAATCAATTCCAAAAGTTAAATCATTTAACATTTTAAATATAACTCAAACAGTGTTAAAATCTATAACATTTCAAAACATTGTCAAATTATAGCACGACAGCATTTATAAAGTGCTACCCTAGCTTATAGTTTCCAAAATAGTTTAGTTCAGGAACAACGACATTTATAAAATGTCGTAATAGATATTTAGTTATTACAACATAGTTAAATTCAAAAACAACAGCATTTAAAAATGCTGTCATAAGACTACAACATTTTAAAAATGCTATTAATAAAATTCCACATTTTATTATAATTTTTCAAAAAACAATAAAACTTCAATTTAAGCAAATTTTAAACTTATAAATCATATCTATAGGCTTCTAACTTTCACTGATTTATCACAATAAAATCTTATAATTAAATATCCAATTAAAAACTCACTTTCATTTGTTAAGTCAAAATTTACTGTTTTCTTAACTTATAAATTAAATAAAATTAAAATTTTGATTCAAATATCATTTCAAAATTTTAAATTTAATTTCCATTATTTACTTACATTTAAAAATATAATTTAAAATCAAAACACATTTACCTCAAATTTACATACTTAAATTCACAAATTCAAAACTTAATATTTAGCCTTCTTAAAACCAATAAATATATATTTTTACATCAAATTTCATACTTTTGAAAAATATACATCTTAATAAAAATCAATTAAATTATACCACGGGGTCTATATATAATTTTCTAACCTAGGTCAAGTGATACAGATATATATCATTTCAATCCGCGGTTTAAAAAGAAAACCCGGGTTCTATCATATCAAACCCGCAATCCCAAGTCAATAAAAATAAATAGAAATCGCTCAGGCCTATCATTTCAGCCCATAATGATTTTTTCCTATTCTAAAGTATGTTCGGGTATGTATCATTTCAATCCATAGTGATTCTATTCTAACAGGGAACTTGCAGTGTGATCATATACATATACAATATAAACAATGTCAATGTCACAATATAATGTCATGTTTCAGATGCCAGGTGATAAATAACAAAGTATACATGGTAATAAAATGGCATAACATATCATATAATCATCATTTACTTGCATAAACATTTTAAATTACTAAACACTTGTCATCAATTCAGTATTTCATAAGTAAAAATATCTGAGTGAGAAGGACTCACCGTTTCAAGCTGGAGACCAAAACAACACATACAAGAGCGATTCCAAAAGCGTGACAAGCACGATTAAAATTGAATGAATGCAAAGCCTTGATATTGATATTATATACAACAATAAACAAGACCATATAAACAAATGCATACAATACAAATATGAATTGGAACGAAATGGAAATTCGAATCAACAAAGAACATTATCCAGCTTTAACACGAAAGTGCCTGACCACGACAATCATGGCTTGTCACATGATCAAATGGGCTTGTTCTCACTACACTAGGCTCGGCCTAGGTATCGACATGGCTTGGGTTTGGGTCAAATAGGCATGGCAACAAGTGGAGATGAAGGTGTAGTGGTGATAACATGAAGCATACATAAGAAAAATGCAAAATAGTGGAGTTTGGTTCAACTTTTTGGCTCGATTTGGTCATTGCTTGGCTCGGCCATAGGGGAATCGTGTCAGGTCAGATCTGGACAGTAGTGAAAGGGGCAGCCAGAGGTCAAGTAGCAGCTGGTGGTGGCGGCTATGGGGTGGCCGAAGTGATATAGGAAGGGGATGGTGAAGGGCTAGGCAATTTCAAGGGGTTTTATGCAAATTTGAGGTGATGACATCAAATGGAAGGTCATGACCTGTCTTGGTCAGAGGGAGGGGAGTGTTTGCTGCTGTAGATGGAGGGGGTGATGGTCGGTGGAGATGGTGGAGAGTGGGGCCGAGCAGAGCTAGAAGAAGCAAGGCACAAAATCATTGAAAAGAAAAAGGAAAATGGAGGGAAAGAAAAGCCATTTGAATTTTCGTTTTCTTTTTGAAGCCGTGAGTTTTTGAGAGGATGAGAAAGTTTTCTCACTTGAATTAGAAGGAAGTCACGGCTGAAGCGAAGATATGTGGTCGGCTAAACAAAATGAAAAGGCAAAAGGAATTTGGAAAGGCAAGTTAATGAAAAGACATAGAAAAATGAAAGGTCATTGCCTCTTTACATTTCCATTTTCTTTTAAATCAAAATAAACTAAATAAATTCAGGAAATAAAATAAAATACTGAAAAAAATAAAATGAAAAAGAAAAAAATAAATAATTTAAGGAAAAATATTAAATAAATAAGAAAATTGCTTAATAATTGAAACTAGAAATAAAAATTGTAAACAAAATACAATGAACATTAGAAAATTATAACTACACTTTTAAAATGTTTTAAAAATAAAAATAAATACATAACATGTCATATATACATATATACACAAATTAGAACAAACAAAAATATTATTTATATAAATTAAAATAAACAATTTCATTAAATAAATCAATTTACATACAATATTGTAAAAACCATAACTTTCACAATATTAATCGAATTTCAACGAAACGAAAAGCAGTATAATTGAAATTTAATTTACTTTCATAATAAATGATGAAATTAAAAAAATTCAAATATTTAAATTTTAAATTTAGAAGTCAAAGTTTGACCATTTTGATCAAAATTCACTCTTTTGGAAAATATTTTATTTAGTTATGTTTGGGATTCTAATTTACAGGAAAACCAAAATTTATATTTAAAATAACAAAATTAATCCCTTTTAATAAATAAAATAAAGTTTTTTTTTAAATTAGGAATTCAATTTAAAATAATCAAAATATACAATTGAAATAATCATAAAATACATGGTTGTTACACTCTCCCCCACTCAAAACTTTTCGTCCCCGAAAAGGAATGAGGCACAGGAAAACACAGAAAAAGATAGAATGAAATAAGATTAAGACAAGATGACAAGAAGTTTGAAATTTTACCTGATAACTTTTGTTATAGGTAAGTTTGACAAGACGGAGATGATCTTTCCAAGATCCTCCAGAATCGTGACACAAGCATGAAAAAGATCTTCTAGAATCTGATTCACCCTTTCCACTTGACCGACGGTCCATGGATGGAAAGCAGTGCTCAGATTCAAAAATGAGTACCAAAGATTATAGAAAGGTTTCCCAATAGATTGGTATAAGCAATAGCCTTCCCATTCTATAGCAAGATAAGAAAATAAGGACAACCAAAAGATAGTTTGAAAAGCAAAATAAGATAATAAATTTGAAACCCTGAAAATTTCAACTTAAATTGAAAATTAATTTTACACAAGTTAAATAAATCTTAATCTTCTCTAATTTCATTATCTTATCATCCAATTATTTTAAATATAAATTCTCTAAAATCATGGATTTGGAAAAAAAATCAATTATTATACTCATAATGTACTCAATAAATTTAATTCTTCTTTATTCCTAATTAAAATTAAGTTTATTCCTCTCAATATATTTTCTCACATATGTTAAATATATTTACACTTATTATAACTACTATATTTATTCTTAGTTTCTTTAACATCATTTTATATTGTAAATTATCCCATTACCCTTTTTTCTATTTACCTCTGTTAATCTTTTTATAACTAAAATTTAAATGTATAACAATTATTATAACCACTCAAATTTTATTTATAAAATCCTTTTTATATTGTATATTACCCAATTACATATTCAACTTCTGTATAATTTGGTAAGTTATATTGGAATGAGATTATGTATTATACTAATAAAACTTTCAAATTCAATCATTTCAAGCTTGAATATTTATTCAAATCTTGAAATTATACTTAAAATTATCTTCCAAGATAAAATTTAGGAATTAAATTTTTGATAAAATTCCAAACTATTTAGAGATAAATAAATGCACATTACTATATGTATATATCCATTCAAATTTAAATCATATATCCGCATATGTTATAAATAAGTCTTATTTTAGAAATTCTAATCAATTAAATTCACCAAAACAAAACTGTAACAAGACTATAGAACGGCCTCTTCACTTCGAAACTCGAAAATGAATGTCGATGATGCTGCAGTCATCATTGAAGTTATTTTCCAGCGACAAAGAGAAGAGCACTAATTTTAAACTTTAAAATTCTTTGGAAACAAATTTCTATTCAAAAATACTTTAAATAATATATCCTTTTAAAGCTTTAAACACAAGATTTGAAATCCATCGGAAAATTAAATTCTCAAATTCTTGTTTTAAATTCATTTTAAGTTTCCAAATAAATTTATAACCATGTTTATAGTTCAATTATTTATATATGAAACAAGAGATAATGATATATAAAATCAAATATTATTTCTTAACAACCAATTAAAATAAAATCCAAAAAAAAAGATTTATAATATAGTTACAAAATTTATTTCATTACTAAATTTGAAAAAAAACATATTTGAAAAACATATTGTGTCAGTTTGCTATGTTCAAGTGTTTTGGAAATCTTATCGATAGCGTTGATCAGACGAATCGATCAGAAACCCAAATCAACATCAACAACTCAAACAAAACATATAAAATGTTTTAAATATTAGTTTACAATTACACTTCAAGAATAATTTGAAGATAAGTTGGAAACAAAGATAAGATGATTAAATAGCAGAATAGGAAGATGGATAAGCTTATATAAATCGCGGGCAACCTTAACCGGGTCAACCGTGACTTAAAGAATAAGATCGATGTGGATTTCTGGGGTAAATCAACATTCGATCTCAAGAGATAGAGTTAAGAATTATAAGATATACTGACATCTAAACCGAGGATATAAAATCTTTGGTGAATCGATGCTGTTGTAAAGGAGTTTCACCCCTTTACAAATCAATGTGAGATTGGTGAGACCGCCGACTCAATATAAAGATCATTCGAAGTGGAGTTATGGGATACTCTCGAATTAAAGAAGACGGAAAGTGAGGGACACGAATGGATTTTGGAACTGCATGGAACATTCCAAAATTCAAAGGAATCGAGTGAGAAAGGAAGAGATTCAAACTTGAATGAAAGTGATTTTGAAAATACATTTACCATATATACTAAGTTTTTCCTAGAGCTACCAAAGCTCTGATACCAAATGTAACGACCCGATATTTTCAACCATTCGCATCCGCATATTTCGGACTTGAATTACTCAAAATACTGCGTTTTAAATAAAATTTGGCAAATCTCAGAATATACAGTAAATAAGATACATCAGAGTTAAACAAGATACAAAAGAAGAGTAACAAGATACATCAGGTACAAATCAGGATACATCACTGGAAACACTAGATACTGAAAGCAAAATAGATGGCTGGATCTTCAAGCAAAGCTCCAATTCCAAAGGTGGGTCTTGAATGCTGAATCACTCAGTCTGACTCGAGCATAAAGAAAAACATAAAACACTTGAGTCGGGACATAAATACTTATGAATTGTAAATCAACTCAAGTGAACAGTATCAAAAATGCATCAGTGACTTAAAGGATGCTTGGGATCGTCCATCCTTTAAGGATCCGTTGAACTATTTACTAGTGTAGGAATATTGCGCTATTATAACAATGCCTACAATAAAATAAACTTACTTTAAAATAGCGTTAAGGGGTTACCCATATAGCCCTTAACACGTAATAATGCTAGTAGTCAATACAGTACCTGCATATCTCCTGATCGGGAGATTATGAGAAGATACTCTATAGGTACGACACAAATAGAAACTCGTAGTAAGGCTCGCTATGGTAGGTGACATGGCACACGAGGCAATGCAAAGGTAGATATACCAATTACGCATACAGGCTAGTGTAACGTAGCAGCCACATACGCCCACCTCAGAACACACTCCCAAATCATAATCGGAGGATGACCATCAAATCAACCACAAGTAAGAGTATAGTATCGAAGAAGTGTGTCCGACCAGAGGAGCTACCCCTTTTGGCTCGAGATCGCTCCTGTTTTAGCCACCTTATGCCAACTCACGGGAGTTGGGTCCACGCAATATACCTCAAGAACGACGCCACCATCCTACTTCATTCTGGAATCTCCACCACGTACACGGTTGTCAAAGTGGTTTTCGGAGTTGGCAGAGAGTATGACAACTTCCGATCCCGGTCTCTTTAACAACCAAACGTTATTATGACGCCATGGTCATTTCAAAATAGTTTATACTTCAAAAATCAAATCATTTTGTTTCAAACCCTTTCAAAATAGTTTATACTTCGAAACCAAAACCATTTTTATTTCAAAACTATATTCATCTTTCAAAAGTCATAATACTTTCAAAGCTATAACTCTTTCGAAACCAAAATCTTGAAATCGTTACACTTTGAAAATCATAACATTTTGAAATCATACATTTGAAATCATGGTACATTCCTTTAATTCTTTACATTTCAAATATATTCAATTTAACCCAAATTTTCAAATTTCAAATTTAATTCAATTCAATCCATCAGTTTCAATTAAATTCAGTTTCCCAACAAACTATTTCAAATCTTATCAATTTCAAATATAGATTTAATCCATAAAATAAACTGTTCAATTTTTCAATATAATTCAAAGCTTTAATATCCCACATTTCAAAAATGAATTTTACAATCTCATATATATATATATATATTTACACACACACACACACACACACACACACACACACATATATATATATATATATATATATCAAATTCACTTTCATATCATTTAGCTTTGAAATAATCACTTAATAAAATACAATATCATTAAAATAAACCCGAATTACAAGTAAATTTCAATATCCTTTCATACTAATAGAAACTTCAAATATTCATTTATCAAAATCAAATATCATTCCAAATTCACATTCTTTATCAATATAAAGATTATATCATTCAAAACCATTTCAAAATCATTAAAATATCATATCCTTCAAAACCTCATTATCAAATCATTATTTGAATTCAAATTCAAATATTCAAAATTAAATATCATTTTAAAATCAAATATATCATTCATTTTTTATTCCAAATATCATTACAAAACACATTTCAAAAATTCCATTCAAAAGTTCATTTATCTCATTACATTTCATTCCATTTAACACATAACAAATTAAACATTATTTAAATTCAAATTCAATTTAACTTTCTTAAAAATTCAAATTTAAATATTAAAATATATTCAAAACTCCTTAAATTTCACAAATAATCAATTCCAAAAGTTAAATCATTTAACACTTTAAATATAACTCAAACAGTGTTAAAATCTATAGCATTTCAAAACAATGTCAAATTATAGCACCACGGCATTTATAAAGTGCTATCGTAGCTTATAGTTTCCAAAATAGTTTTGTTCAGGAACAACGGCATTTATAAAATGCCGTAATAGATATTTAGTTATTACAACATAGTTAAATTCAAAAACAACAGCATTTAAAAAAGCTGTCATAAAATTCCAGATTTTATTATAACTTTTCGAAAAACAATAAAACTTCAGTTTAAGCAAATTTTAAACGTATAAATCATATTTTTAGGCTTCTAAACTTTCACATTTAAATCAATTTAACATATGATTTATCACAATAAAATCTTATAATTAAATATCCAATTAAAAACTCATTTTCATTTGTTAAGTCAAAACTTACTGTTTTCTTAACTTATAAATTAAATAAACTTAACATTTTGATTCAAATATCATTTCAAGACTTTAAATTTAATTTCCATTATTTACTTACATTTAAAAATATAATTTAAAGTCAAAATCACATTTACCTCAAATTTACATACTTAAATTCACAAATTCAAAAATTAATATTTAGCCTTCTCAAAATCAATAAATATATATTTTTAAATCAAATTTTATACTTTTAAAAAATACATATGTTAATAAAAATAAATTAAAATATACCACGGGGTCTATATATAATTTTTTAACCTAGGTCAAGTGATACAGATATATATCATTTCAATCCGCAGTTTAAAAAGAAAACCCGGGTTCTATCATTTCAAACCCGCAATCCCAAGTAAATAAAATTAAATAAAAATCACTCAGGCCTATTATTTCATCCCATAATGATTTTTTCCTATTCTAAAGTCTGTTCGGGTATGTATCATTTCCACTCATAGTGATTCTGTTCTAACAGGGAACTTGCAGTGTGTTCATATACATAGACAATATAAACAATGTCAATGTCACAATATAATGTCATGTTTCAGATGCCAGGTGATAAATAACAAAGTATACATGGTAATAAAATGGCATAACATATCATATAATCATCATTTACTTGCATAAACATTTTAAATTACTAAACACTTGTCATCAATTCAGTATTTCATAAGTAAAAATATCTGAGTGAGAAGGACTCACCGTTTCAAGCTGGAGACCAAAACAACACATACAAGAGCGATTCCAAAAGCGTGACAAGCACGATTAAAATTGAATGAATGCAAAGCCTTGATATTGATATTATATACAACAATAAACAAGACCATATAAACAAATGCATACAATACAAATATGAATTGGAACGAAATGGAAATTCGAATCAACAAAGAACATTATCCAGCTTTAACACGAAAGTGCCTGACCACGACAATCATGGCTTGTCACATGATCAAATGGGCTTGTTCTCACTACACTAGGCTCGGCCTAGGTATCGACATGGCTTGGGTTTGGGTCAAATAGGCATGGCAACAAGTGGAGATGAAGGTGTAGTGCTGATAACATGAAACATACATAAGAAAAAGGCAAAATAGTGGAGTTTGGTTCAACTTTTTGGCTCGACTTGGTCATTGCTTGGCTCGGACATAGGGGAATCATGTCAGGTCAGATCTAGACAGTAGTGAAGGCGATGGCCAAAGGTGAAGTAGATGGTGGTGGTGGCTTTGGGGTGGCCGAAGTGATATAGGAAGGGGATGGTGAAGGGCTAGGCAATTTCAAAGGGTTTTATGCAAATTTGAGGTGATGACATCAAATAGAAGGTCATGGCCTGTCTTGGTCAGAGGGAGGGGAGTGTTTACTGCTGTAGATGGAGGGGGTGATAGGCGGTGGAGATGGTGGAGAGTGGGGCCGAGCAGAGCTAGAAGAAGCAAGACACAAAATCATTGAAAAGAAGAAGGAAAATTGAGAGAAAGAAAAGCCATTAGAATTTTTTTTGTTTTCTTTTTGAAGCCATGAGTTTTTGAGAGGATGAGAAAGTTTTCTCACATGAATTTGAAGGAAGTCACGGCTGAAGCAAAGAGATGTGGAGGCTAAACAAAATGAAAAGGCAAAAAGAATTTGGAAAGGCAAGTTAGTGAAAAGAAATAGAAAAATGAAAGGTAATTGCCTCTTCACATTTCCATTTTCTTTTAAATAAAATAAACTAAATAAATTCAGAAAATAAAATAAAATACTGAACTAAATAAAATGAAAAAGAAAATAAATAAATAATTTAAGGAAAAATATAAAATAAATAAGAAAATAGCTTATAATTGAAACTAGAAATAAAAATTGCAAACAAAATACAATGAACATTACAAAATTATAACTACACTTTTAAAATGTTTTAAAAATAAAAATAAATACATAACATGTCATATATACATATATACACAAATTAGAGCAAACAAAAATATTATTTATATAAATTAAAATAAACAATTTCATTAAACAAATCAATTTACATACAATATTGTAAAAAACATAACTTTCACAATATTATTCGGATTTCAACGAAACAAAAAGCAGTATACTTAAAATTTAATTTATTTTCATAATAAAAGATAATATTCAAAAATTAAAAGAATTTAAATTTTAAATTTAAAAGTCAGTTTGACCATTTTGACCAAAATTCACTTTTTTGGAAAATATTCTATTTAGTTATGTTTGGAATTCTAATTTACATCAAAATCAAAATTTATATTTAAGATAACAAAATTTATCCATTTTAATACATAAAATATTTTTTTTTTTCAAATCAAGAATTCAATTTAAAATAAGCAAAATATACAATTAAAATATTCACAAAATACAAGGTTGTTACACTAAAGTTTGGCGGGATAGATCTTGGAGGGTCTGAAATATATTCCACTTCTTCACCATGGTCCCTACAAAGGAGAACAAGGAGTGAATCAACTTTAAATATTGAAGGGCACAAGATTAACACGGTGCAATGCCGTGAAGTGCAACTGTGTGCAAGTGTTCTTGTGTTCTTCCCAATGGACTAGATATTTGAGCTTTGCTCATAGGAGTAACCTCTTCTTTAGTAGTAGATGGGATTTCTACACCGGTTCTGGTAATAGAGTCCGAACCCCCGACCCTCATATCAGTAAAGTGAAAAGTTTCAACGTCGGGTGGAATCAGCAAGTTATATAATGAGTCAATTGGTTCGCCTAAATGCTTAGACGATTGAGAGGCGAACTCATTCGGAATAAGTTGAGGAGTAGCAAATGACCTAGGTCGATTGGAGAGACGATCATTAGGAAACCGATAGACAAGTTTCTTTCCCTTTCTTTTTTTGAGGTCCGAGGGTTGTAGGGTTTATGAGGATTTGTCCACAACCCCAGGACTAGACCCTTCGTTATCACGACTGGGCTCGTCACCTTTAGCATTTTTAGTATCTAAATCGATGATCTTTTGAGCTCCCATAGCTGAGGGTATGACAGGATTAACCTTATTGCCCCTTTGGCGCACTACGGCCCGCTGTCTTGCCACTACAGCTCGAGCAGTATTCACTAGCTTTATGCTTAGGCCTTCAACCATTAGACAAAAGGTGATGAGACGTTCATTAGTAATAAGGCACTTAATATCTCTATCTTCCGACGACACATCCTTAAGAGTCGAGGCTGCCTCCTTAAGATGTTTAATTTCAGACGTGGGATAGTGCCTGTAAAAAAATCAAAAAACTGCTCAGTTTAGGATACGACCCAGATATAAGCATATGAATTAAAGTGAAGAGTGACATTTACGTCTTTCCAACCACCATCGAGTGATGCCAGGCAGACATCGCACAAAGAACCATTCGCTTTTGAAAGTGCTTAATTTATTCCAAGTACCTGTTAAGATTTGGCACTTCTTAACTGACTCCAAAAATGTAAATAAGAAACTCCTTGTCCTTTGTTTGAAGGTGAACATGAATCAAATGTCTTCAGTAGTTGGAGGGCGATATAGGAACTCCATAAACACCATGTAAATATAGAATAACAAGGCATATCCATTCAGATGCAGTTGCACCGGGGATATCCTCAAGTAATGTAAAACCTCGCGGATATATGAGTTAAACGGTAGAATGTATCCAACCCAGCACATAAATTTGTTGCATGCTGTATACCCCTCCAGAGGCCTGTGTGCAATATCGTCCCGTAACGAGACCAGTAAATCATCAAATGAAATCCCGTGTCTCTCATAGATTCAATGAAAGGCAACTTCACTAATCTTTAAGGCCACGGAGTCTAGAGGATCTTCTAAGAACACTGCATCCTCCAAAGTGTCAGGAGCAAGATCAATGATTTCGGTTGGAAAAATAAGAACGATGGAGAATAAATCAAATGCCAGACCATAGCTTTCTGATTGCTTGGATTGATGACTAGGAGATGGACCGTTTGATTTAGTGGCAGAACTCGACTCGACACTGGAATTGCTGTGCCGAGAAGATGATCTTGCAGACATAGCTGCAAGACATTCTGAGCGTCTTGAAGCCATCGCTATTAAACTTAGTAAAAAATCGTAATTAGATAATATAACCTGTAACCCCCCCGGGTGCAGAGTGAATGCTATTGTTGTGTGTTGAAGTGCCATGCAATACAGTGATAAATTACACATAAATAAAATTGAAAAACATGACGAGACTTTGGGGTTTGGCTGGAGTGACCGTCATTGCTGACCGTCCTAATCGGTTCTTTACATCATTAGGGAATGGTTCAACTTGAACCTTAAGATTGATTGTCAACAGGTCAAAGATTGACCTTTATATCATGGGTAGATGAGAGTCAAAACGAATTGCTCAAGGCGTTTGTCAATGTCATGGTCTGAATGTTGTATATGTCCAAGTATGCAGTTCAAGTCATATGCAAGTCATATATGTTCACTAAAGTATTCGAGATCGAAGCTCATCATTAAGTTCAAGTTTATTTGGTTAAGTTTCATTTTTTTAAGTTCATTAGTTGATAACTGATCATTCCCATGGAGCGTTTCCGATCCTTCATGTATACGATCTATATTTGATATTTGACCTTCTCCAGTCCACAACCAATTGTTCCCATTTATCCATATCCGATCGTTCATTCCAACCATTCCACCCGATCGTTTGCTTTGATCCTCCATCTGATCATTCGTTTCAATTTTCCATACGATCGTTTCATATGCCACATCATTCTCGTATGATCATTCTACATCAAAACCATACTCAACATCACTCCGTACGATCAATCCATACGACCATTTCACAAGTTAATTCATCCACTTTGAAGATTCCCAAGTCCATGAATACAACCGATTGTTCACGAACGATCATTTTCGACCCTAAAATCCAACATAACCACTTCACATCTCTAAAATGATCAACAAATCCTTCCTTCCTCCAATCTACTTCGAGTCAATCGACTCCCTCGTTCTAAGAGAACACCACAACGATTGACAAACCCAAATTTGAGCTATCAAATCCACATACAAATCAAAATTGACCTACATAGATTTAAAGAATGAAGGTGGTTCGAATTCAATCATGCAAGAGATTTGATAAGATGGGAGTAATAATAACGAGTACAATGGAGAGGATGATTGGCTGAAGATGTAATGATGGAGGATCGGTCTTTGACTTGAAGGTTTAGATCGTGATTTAGAACGATAAAGACGAGAGAGGAATGCAAAGGTGAATAGAGAAGATGGATGAAGCTAAGTAAAAGAATTTATATGTGGTGCAAGCCGATCCTTTGAAGCCCATGAAGTTGGTTTATAACCGATCATTCCGATCATTCATTCCTTGATGCAGCACCGATCGTTTTTGAAGTATGAAATTTGATTTGGTAAATCAGCAAATGACGATCATTCTGATCATTCCACACAATCGTTATATCGACCCTTTAGATCCCAAAAACAAAGGCCGATCATTTATACTAAAGGAATACGATCCGCATTTTATGGATTCAAAATTATCCATCAATCTATTCAGCAGCAAATGATCGAGTGTGATCGTTATAATAAATAAATATACTTGACAATAACTTCTAAATGTGTAATAATGATCAGGGGACAGTTATAAACACGCATATGCAATAGCATACATTCCAAAAATTCAGTTTCTAGAAATAAGCAGGAATTGAGTTTTCACCTGAGATGAATTGGAGAAGAGTCTAAGCTAAATTGCTGGAGCCTAATATTCACTGAAAGCAAAATAAGACAATCACCAACAAGCCATAATCTAGTATTTATACTGTTGAAAATCGAGTAATAGTCATGACAAACAGAAGGATATGTGACTCTCAATAAAAAGCGACCCAAAGAAAGGATGGCGACTGTTCAATAAACTGGATGGAATCCTTTCAGACGATAGAAAGTTGCAATGATTCAAAGCACATTATGTTCAAACAAGACATATTTTAAGGGGGCAAATGTTATCCGGTCTTTTGGCCCAGCTATATCTGGACCAATTAGATGAGACAAACTCAATTGTCATCAGGATTGATGTATTAGATTAACGATCACGAAGCCTAGAGATCAGGTCAAAATGATAATATGAAGCAGTAGCAAAGCAAAAGCGAAAGGCGAACTCAATAAAGCACTTAGAGATGGAAGTTCACTACTTCCTGAAGCTAGATTAGGTACGATCTATATTTAATACTATGGGTTGTATCTATCGATTATATAGCTCGATTCAATGATGATAGATCGATATCTCAAAATCTACGATTCCAACACACTTGAAATTTTCAGAACGTCGGTATATTAGAGAAATAAGTACCCATGAACGATCGCATGCTAAGATGAGTGAAAGTGAGCGATCGGTATACATCATTCATGAGCGATCGTATATATTCAACTAAATGATCCAACTCGATAAAGATTGGTCGATATCACACCAATCACAATTCAGAATGACTCCAAACATTGGGAGCATGGACTAGAGGCATAGGGGAGCTCACAGAAACGATTGCACATGCATTGGAGAAAAATGAATGATCGATACCGATCGTTCCAACGATCGAGTTAGAACTTGCGATCATTTTGGTGGGCCCCCACGTATCTAGAGAGTCTTCTACCGAATTTCCAGTGAGATATTTCTTCGTCTTCAACTGTAAATGCAAGCTACTTTTGATTTAGAGGATCTTTATGTTGCCAGTTGCTTTGGTCTCCATTGTAATCAAGTGCTATTATCATTACTTCATTGTAATCAGATTTACAAGTGATCAATAAAGTAAGTTCTTCAAAGTGGATGTAGGCATACAACGCCAAACCACTATAAATCCTTGTATCTTTGTTACAGCTTAATTCTGATTACTTATTTACTTATTCTCTTTGTTTAATTTTAACTGTTCTTCATTTATTTCTCTACTATTCTATTCTTACGGTTTGTACCCAATTTTGGTGCAAACAACCTATAACGATCTGAGGTTGACATATATTTATTTATTTAGCTAAAATGTTAAATAACTGGCTAATAAATTAAGTTGATTTTTGAGCACCATTAGGAATGAGGTATTGTAAGTACTTCCATAGGATGAACTTGTCAAGTTGTTGTATTTTATATATAATATGTTACTAGGGGTTGGGACCTAAAATTCACGGATTTTCTAAGTCATGAAGAATTAATTATTTACATACACTTAGTTGGTTTTATTTTACAAGGACCCGAGACTCATTACCTACTAATTTGTTTTTGTAACTAACCCCTAAAGCTTGTCATTAGCATTTTCTATCATCTACTCTCCTTTATATCCTTTATTAACTAGTTCCCTAATCCTAATCCCAGAAATAAGATAATATAAAGTCCTAGAAATTAAAACAGACTGTTTGGAGGAAGGAAACATCTGCTAGGGGTCTTAGTTTAGTGATTCAAAAGGATTGATTTTAGAATTTATCATTATTGATTACATTTGGTCAAATATTGGGTTGGGTAGATAGTTCATCTAAGGTGAGTAGTTTTTATACCCACATATTTGTTGTTGCGTCTTACGATGTTATGACCAGTGTGATTCTATTTATATGCTTTAAATATTTCGGATAAAGTTTGATACGTTAATAATGCATATAAAATTTATCTATTTAAAAAAAGTTAAATGCAAAGGGTTAGGGGTTTGGGTATAGAAGTTACGATTATGGTTGAAATTGTTGATATATATGATAGATTTGGCGCTTGTATGTTTATTTTTTGTTATCTATGTAATTGTGGTCAAAACACGATGCTGATTGTCCTTGGACCATCGAACGTTGTATTTCCATGTCTAGAAAAGTTTTCCCATTTCAGGGTGGTGCTAGAATAGCTAAGTGTTGAAATAAGGGAAGAGTAACTTATTTATTGATGAAGCAACTTGTAAACTGATCACTAGTATTAGTTTTAGGTGTTACTATTTACATCCACCTAATTACTTTTCTCACCATTTTATTCTTTCACCCTGTAACACCTCATATTTTTAGTAACATTATTTAGAATATTTAGTTAGCTAAATAAAATAAAATAATGTAAGATGATTAATAGATTGAGATTTGATTTAATCAAGAGTAGCCGTGCCTATATGTGTAATGAACTAAGGAGATAACATGAATAAAAGTGTTAGGAAACAAGGAAGGAAAAAATGGGAAATAAGATGAACTTATACCCTAAAACCTTAGAAAACTAAATACATATTTATTTCATTCTCATGTAAAATATTCTAAGGCCGGCCACCATTTTTAATCAAAGAGAAGAAAAAGCTAGGATTTCAAGAGGAAGAAGTAAATCCAAATTATTCAACATCAAATCTCATATCTTTAATCACAAAGCTAGGGTGAATGATTAGTACATCCCATTTTTCTTATAGTTTTCGGATTCAAGGGTAACCCGAAATGATTTTGCATGATAATGCCATGTTTTGGATGATTGAAAGTTTATATATACTTATTGACGATTTATACATGTTCATATTAGTTTTTATGATATGTTTGATATGAAAACCATATTAAATGACATCCAAATTGCCCTGTGAATTTTAATGTAGATCAGTAATGTTTTTTTAGAGATGGGTTTCAATTTCCATAATTTTCCAAATAAATGTGGATTTTATATTAATTTTCTAGTAAAGAAAATGATTTATTATGTTAAAAATTAGGCATAATAAATGACTATTGGGTCTGAAATTTATATATGTTAGTAAATATATTGAAAAGGATTTTTTGAAATTTTTATAGAATTTTCCTAAGTGTATTGATGAATATATAAAATTATTTAAATATGGAACTTAAATATTTTATATATTTAATTAAGGAGAAGGGGTATTTTGCAAATGATTTAAATTAATTAATTCTAAAATTAGGGCAGTACTTTTAGAAATGAAAAATTAGCAACCAATAAGAGTTTGACAAACAAGGCAGGTTAGTTCAAATTTTTTACATAAAAAGGGTTCAAATCAAAAATTCATGCTAAAAGCATGTTTTGCCTATCTCGATTTCACCCAAATTGCTTTTGAATAAGACCCTCCGCCTCCTTCTACAAACAAATGCACATAGTATCAACACATTGGTAAACAATGAATTGTACAAAGGTGGAAGGTAAGGGTCAAAACTAATGGGTTCTGTAAGGGTTGAAGCGCCTTTTGTGTTAAAAATTAAAGTAGCACCTGCTTTGCTTTTGAAAAGATGGCTCTTGACTCGGTTGGCTTTCGAGTGAGTCAAGTTTTTTAAAATAAAGGTTGGGTTGTGTTCTTTTATTTTAAATGATGCTTTCGAAGGGGTCGAAACCCCTAGGTGTCGCCTCTCTACCTTTCGAAATCAATGGTTTCGAAACGTATACTTTGTTTTTAGATCAACCAATTCTCCAATGCTTTTGAAGGGATGGTTTCGAAACCATCACTTATTTACTTAGAAACAGGTTTTGAAAGGAAAGCTTTCGACTTAGATGTTCTAAATGACCCTTTTTGTTCTGATTGAGGTATAATCCAAAGGTTTCGAAAGGTTGGTTTAAAGGGTTTCGAAAGATGCTTTCCACATGTTTTAAAATTAAACCCAAGAGCTTTCGAAAGGATTGAGTTTCTAAAGGTTTGATGCTTTCAAAAGGTGTTTAAAATGGTTTCGAAGGGGTGGTTCCCCAAAGGATTTCGAAGAAGATGAAAGGTGTTATTTTCTAATGGTTTTGAAAGGGTTGAAATGGAAAGTTTTCCAAGGTTTCTAAAGGAAACGTTTTAAAGTATATTAAGATATGATATCTAAGGTTTTAAATCTTTCAAATGGAAGGTTTTAAAGGTTTCAAAAGGGTTTAAGTATGGTTTTGAAAGGGAAGGTTTTGGCCTTTCGGCCTAGATAAATAAAGGGTTTTACTTGGTTTCAAAAGAGATACTTTCAGTTGAATCGAAATGGGTACTTTTCAAGTGTTTAAAGGTTTTCATCAACAAAGATTTGACTAAAGTATATATAACACGCAAGGTGACTTGAGTAAAGCATAGAGTATAAATGTTTTACTTGTTTAAATTTAGTTTAAAAGGTTTTAAATCAATTTCAGATGAATGGTTTTCAAGGAAAATTATGGGAAGGTATCCCTGGGTGAATGACTCAGATATTAGAATACCAGATGAGATTGGTATAGGCTCACGCCCTATACATTAGCTATTGGCCCCAGCTAATTTAGTCTAAAATTCCAGTGTAATGGGCTTTATCGCAGGTAAGACTAAAATTATGATTACACACAGAAGGGAGTATATGTTCGTACACAGATAGGTTACTGGTGAGCCTGAAAAACCATTAGGATCAGGTAACCCTAGGAGATATTAAGTTAGAGACCGACCGTCCACAAGAGAAGTATTTAATAGATAGTTAAGGATAGATCGTCCAGAAGAGGTGTGTCTCACAGATGTTAGATAAATTCTGTTACTTTTTCTAGTAGGCCTGAGTCTACCAAAGGTTAATAGCAAGTCAAGCAAAACTATAGTGTTCGGACAGATAGTCCATTTGTTACTTGAATGTATGTTTACATAATAACGCTTTACCGTTTTAACCAGTTTTGGTTACAGGAAAAGATTTGCAAAAGATATGTTTTAAAAGGAGGTTAGTGAGGGGAAACCTGTTCTGCTATGCAGCATGGTCTCACTTAATATTAATAACCGAGATGTATAGTATTATTGACACAGGCTTTATGTCTGACTCGCAGTTTACGTTTTCCCCTTAAACTCTCGGGTGCTCAAAATTGATTTGAGTAGGCTGAGGGTTGAGGTTCTTTCAGGTTTTAGTAGGATGACGAATAAAGCTACCGGAGGAACGCATGAGGCTAACAGATAGCTATTTAGGAATTGCGGCTCTTTGTTTGTGTTTATTTCCGCTATATATGTATTAAGTCGATTATGGCTATATGACCCTGATCATCCAAGGGGGCATCTTCGTATGCCGATCTTGGCGATTTTGTTATAAATATATTTTACCACTGCTTGGAAAACGTTTTGGTATTATGTATTCTGAATATGGAATATCTGTTTTAAAATGTAATGGAAAAATGTTGTTTTGAAATATGTGCTTTGTTTCATATTCAAGTGCTTCTGATATTATTGATACCATTAACATAGCCGTATTTAGTTGCCAGAAGTTAATACTATAGATGACTGCAACATCTGTAGCGCTTAGCTTTAGGCCTCTAGATAGGGGATGTTACTCACTCACTCAATTACTTCACCTATCCACCTACAACTAGCTTTTCATAACTTTTTTATTTTCTTAAATCCATAATACAATTTCTTCTCTTTGTCTTTCTTCAAAAATCAGAATTAAAATTTCTCCATCTAATTTATCTATAGACGATTTTTTTGATTTAATGCTTCACTAATACATTCAACCAATTTGGTTATAATTAAGTTGTTATCGATTTTAATTGTAAGTAGAATTTCAGTTTTTTATAAACCGTGTAACCCTAATTAAAACTAACATAGTGAAGAATAATTTACAGCTTAAATCAGGTACTGTAATATAACATATAATAGAACATTTATTAGTACTTTGATCAAAAATATTTAGTCATTATCATTTTGTTTGTTTTTTGTACAAAAAGTTTAAAACAATATGATATAGTCTGATATAAATAGTTATGGTAATCATTCCCTAGAAAATCAATGGGCTTATAAAAATTATTGATTTACATTCATATTCTAGAATCAAATTCATAGTCTGTAATTCAAGAAATCGAATTATCTACATTTTTTATCTTATTTTCTTTTGTCATTAATGATTCATAGGATTGAAAACAATTATATTTAAATATTAGATTTCATTATTTATATGTTATTCGATCATGAAAAATTGTTGGCATTTCTTTTCTGATCACCTTTTAGACATTAGGTGGGTTCTTGAAGAAGATTTTGTGATTAAATTTTATTAGTGTTTAAGTGGCTAGTAAGTGTTTTGGTCGATGTAAATAGTAATGCCCATTAGTGTTGGTGACATGCAAAGGTGGATGTCTTGGTCACTAGCGCATATGAAGCTTATCAAATGGCGTGCGTGTACACACACACACGCATGCACGCACACATCTTTTTCTTTAAGTTTTTCCATATGGAAATGTATGCCTATAAAACCTTCATCATAGCCTTATATTGTCTTCAATCGTTTTGTCAAATCTAACCCACATTACGTTGAGCTACTTTAATCTAGTCGTACATATATATAATATAACACAAATATAACACGCATGCACACAAACACACACACGCAAATATATATATATATATATATATATATATATATATATATATATGTGTGTGTGTGTGTGTGTGTGTGTGTGTGTGTGTCTATTAGTATGTACGTATACACACAAATACATACATATATATATATATGTATGTTTGTGTATGTATATACATACATACACAGACACATAAATATACATACATACATGCCGTGTGTGTAATCCTTCGCACAAATCTTTCTCCTTGCTTTTTCCTTATGGCAATGTTTTTTTTTTGAAACCGAGTACTTAGATGGCAGTACATATTAGCACTACAAGTCTTAGGTAGTATACAACATACTATATGGAAATATATGTTCTAATCACGCTACGCAAGTTTCGAACCTATGAACTCTTGCACCAAAGTCGAAGTACCTAACCAATATGACAACGGTTCTTGTCTTATGGTAAGGTATGCCTATAAGACCTTCATTACAGCCTTATATTTAATTCAATAGTTTTATTAGATCTAACCCATATCAGCCCAATACGTCCAAAACGTGGGCATCTTCTTACTTCACTCAGAGATTACGATAATTGCACTCTTCCTGTACGATACTGATAACCGCACACCTTTATAGCAGTTAAACTAACCACTCCCATCTTCTTTCTGGAAACTGACCATCGACAAACAAAAACCACTTCTCCATGTGCTCCATTTTCATTTCTTCAAGCACTTGCAAACTATACGTGAATCTTCCAGTATCATTCGACAGTGATACATTCTTTACATAGGAACTACTTGTAACCGCTTTGTTGATCATGCGTTTCTGTTTCATCTTTCTTGAAAATCAATATTTTTATTGGCCAAAAGTTTAGCCAACCTCAAAATTAAGTTAATTTGTTTATGTTAGCAAAGGTTACTTACTAACATTAGACTTACAATAAGAAAAATGAAGAGTAAATGGGCAAATAAAGTAAATAACACAAGGTATAAAGTGGTTCAGTTAAGTTTCTCTACATCCACCATGAAGATCTCTTACTATATAGGTCTCATATAATTACAAGGAATTACAAAAGATTAATAAGAGATGTTATTGCTAGATTTAGGCCAAATCAAGTTGAGATACTTGAGTATGATTATATCCTAATCAATATGTTAGTCATGAACTCAAGAGAAGTAACCTTGCATTCACGAGAAGTCATTATGCAATTTATTGATTGTTTGAGTCCTTCATTACAAAGTTACAAAGTCAAGATAGCTTGGATGACCATTGACGTTCCTTACTCAAGCTTGTCTTATGCAAAATAAAAAAGGAAAACGAAGAAGATGGAAACTGAAAAATTATCCATTTTAGGAGGGGTTACCCCATTATTTATAGAAGACTTTAGCCTATGGATTTGTGCCACATGTCACTTGGAATGGATGGATGACATGGATCGTGGTTTACGTAAGGAATTTTGTGTCTCTTACATGAGGTCATGTTTCAACTTGTTCACGATGGCTTAATTATCCAGCTTCAATAAATCATTTCCAAATAGCTTTCAGAATGGCAATATGAACACTTGGATTCATCTCTTCACGATGGCTAGTTTAGCGAATTGCCTCACGATAGCTTCCGCATGCGACTTTATAACGATTTTGGAGATTATTACACAAGAACCTTCACACCTCACTTCACGAATACTACTTGCATGATAACATGAATGCCCTTACATCTCACTTTTAGATCATCATAGCATTGATCTTTATTCTATATAGCTCTTATTCATTACTTCATGATAACCATAGGCATCATAATATTAAGATTTCAACATTTTACCCCACGATAACTGAATGAATCTTCTCACGGTGGCTTGACTGAATCGTTCCACAGTGGTTCTCATGTATCATCCCATATTAATTGTAGGCATTATCTATAAAAGCTCTAACATAGCTACTTTATTGAATCTTTTTTCACGATAACCTGGCCACCTTACTCTTTGATTCATGATGGCTTTCAGGATACTTCTCGATAGCTGTACTTATGGCTTGTCTCATATAATCACGATAGTTCTAATGTAACATCCTGATATTTTCAACCATTCGCATCCTCGCATGCCAGATTTGAATTGCTCAAAATAACAGATTATTAATTTATATTTGGCAAAACTCAGCATAACAGTAAATAAATAAATTACAGAATCACAGACACAGAGTAATATACAATATGCAGCAGAACCAAAATGAATAGTAGTTCATGAAGCTATTATATATATCAGAGTTAAATAAGATACATTAGAAGTTTCAAATACAATAGTCAAATACAAGATCATAATACATCACTGAATAACTGCAAATTGAAAAGATGTAGATGGATCTCCAAACGAAGCTCCAACTCCAAAGGCGAGTCTCAAAAGCTGTATCACTCAGTCTGACCCGAGCGTAAAGGAAAACACAAAACACTCGAGTCAGGATTAACATTCTTATATCAATAAATCTAATTTAAGTGAAATAATAACTGAAATACAAGTAACTAAAATGATGTTTTGGGATAATCATCCTCTAAGGATCCATTAAACTATCTACTATGTAGTAATTTACGCTATTATAATAATGTCTAAAGTAAAGTATAATATATTTTAAAAATATCATTAAGGCTTTACATTTTCCACCTTAACACATTTTATAGTGCCAACAGTCTATACAGTACCATCATACCTCCAGATCAAGAGGCTACCATAGAATACTCCATAGGTACGACATAAATAAAACTCATAGTAAAGCACACTAGGGTAGGTGACATGGCACAACAAGGCAATGCCAGGGTAGATGTACCAATTACATTTCCGGATTGGTGGTAACGCATAGCAGCCACTACTGCCCACCTCGATCCACACTCTTAAATCAAAAATTAAAAGTGGCCACCAAATCAATCACAAAGTCAAAATACAGTATCGAAGGAGTGTGTCCGACAGAGGAGCTACCTCATTGGCCCATCAATTGCACCTGTTTTAGCCACCTTATGCCAACTCACGGGATTCGGGTCCATGTATATACCTCATATAGGATCGCCGCCACATCCTACGTCATTCTGGAATCTCCATCGCTTACACGGTTGTTAAAGTAGTTTTCGAAGTTGGCAGAGAGTATGACAACTTTCGATCCCGGTCTCTTTAAGAACTAACCGTTATTATAGCACCGTGGTCATTTCAAAATAGTTTATACTTCAAAATCAAAATATCATTTCCATTTCAAAACCATATCAATATGATATCATTTCCATTTCAAAACCAAATACGATATCATTTCCATTCCAAATATATCCATTTCCAAAAATCATATCACATCAAAGTTATAACGCTTCGAACCAAAACACTTGAAATTATAACACTTTCAAACATAATACTTTGAAATTCATAGCTTTGAAAACATAACTTCCACCACTTAAACAGTTTAGATTTTAAAATAGTATGCATAACAAAATAGTTTATAAAGTAAAATAATTTATATACAAGAGTTATAAGTTAAAATAGTTTATATTAAAATAGTTAGTATATTAAAATAGTTTACAATAAAATAGTTTCGTATTAAATAGTTTATATTAGAATAATTTATAAAGTAAAATATAAAATAGTTTAAAAAATAATTTAAAATTACTTTATATAATAAAATAATTTCCTCAAATTTCACAAATTGATTCCAAATCAACTCGAATTCCAAAATTCAAATTTAATCAAATCTCAAATCATCAGTTTCAGTTCAATTCAGTTTCTCAATAAACCATTTCAAATTATATCGATTTCAAAACAGATTTGAACCTCAAATAAACCATTTCAATATCAATATATTTCAAAGCTTTAATATTCAAACATTTCAAAACCAGATTTGATAATTCCATTTCTATATCAAATTCAGTTTACTAATATTATTTTGAAATATTTACTTAATCATTCAAATAACATTTAAATAAAAATTCAAATTCCAAATTCAAATAAAACTAAATAAACCACTTTAATTTATGTAAATTTGAAATATTCATTTAAATCACTTCAAATCAAATCAAGTTATAAAATCATATGTTTAAAATCCCAAATTTAATAAATTTCAAATCAAACTTATTTGAGTATAATTCTTAAATAACTCAAATTTCAAAACCTTGGAAATCATTTCCAAATATATATATATATATATATATTATCTTAAAATCAATACTTATTAAACCACATATTTCTTTCCAAAACCATTGAAATCATTCAAAAATATTTATATATAGACCAACGATGTTTGTATATAATTTTCTATCATATGGTCAAGCGATACGGATATTTATCATTTCAATCCGTAATTTAAATTTATATATGGGTATATATCATTTCAACTCGTAATTCCAAATTTAATTCATTGAAAATCATTTGGGTTTACCATTTCAATCCATTATGATTTTCTCCTATTCTACAGATCGTTTGGGTATGTATCATTTCAACCCATAGTGAATTCTATACTAACAAGGAACTTGCAGAGTGATAATAGATATAATAACAATATAATAGGCATATATCATCAATATAAATAACAGATAATGGTATCAGATGTCATAGGTGAATAGATAACATATATATAGCAATGTAAATAACTAACAGCAGCATATGTCAATTGTCATTTCAATTGAAATCAAATTTAATAAATATAAGAACGTTAATCGTGAGTGATTGCTTACTTTTCGAGGCTAGAGATTTTGACAACGGAGCAAGCTACGAATTTCAGAGCAAAGCTAGATGGGCACGATTCTATGAAGAAAATAGGCACGATGGACAAGGCTGATAATAGAAAATCGACGGGAGCTGATCAGAATCAGTTTTGATATACACTGAAGTAGATACATTGTTATTATTGTTACTATTAATATTAATATTATCTTAAAATCAATATTTGTAAAACTTATATAAACTAACATATAAACTATAACTATAACTATATGTATATCATACACTTTATAAAAATGCTGTCACATGTAAGATATATATTATACACATAACCTATACTACATATTAATAAGCATATATAAACATATATATATATATATATATATATATATATAAAATCTTTTTAAACCAATTTTGTTAAATCATATAACAGTATAACAACACAATGAAACAAATGTATCATATATACTTTAACTATGCATATAAACTAATCTATTTAACAGATCTGAACATATATATATGTATATATATATATATCTTTAAACAATACATTTACTTAAACAATATTTAAACTATAGCCATGTATCACCAAGAACAGGCTTCTTAAATAACAAATGCAGTCCATATATAAATAAATACATTTTAGTATTCAATGTACAATCGAAAGCTCCAGTAACTATATATATAGGTTCACATATTATTATACTTAAAATTTGCAAGCACATGTATACAAAAACATATTTTTAATAAAAAAACATATATACACACGCTCAACACATACATATATACAACTAGGCTATACAAGCTTACATAAAATAAGATGTAAACTGACGTATAAATTTACTGTATATGCATCACCTTTCAAAACAAAAGTTACAAAACCCATTTATTGTAAAACTATATATATAAAACACGTATAAACAACAAATAGAAATCGACACATATACTGGATCTATCAATATGTACACCTTTGGCACCGATCGACAAAAGAGTCTTTAAACCATATTATATTTTTAAAGTCAATATATTATAAAAATAACCCAGACTACTTTATTGAAACATATATATAAATCAACAGATCATCTATAGCCAATAAAACTTATACACAACAACATACGAAATATATATAAAACATTTGTATATATAAGTATAAGCTGTCTAAAATATATATCACCAACATACTATTGCAACTAACGTATAATACTTCTTTATACATTTGAATATAATATGCATAAAAGCAAGATAGTAAGCCACATTTCGGCATATAAATAACATACTACATATGTACAACTACCTTAAATATACAAGGTTGCATGCTACAGATAAAATGAAAAATAAAGTCAATAAGTTTAGTTTATGTAATATATGTAAACTCATAAAGATCCTTCACATATATTCCTATGCAAACCAAGGCATGAGAACAACAGCTATATGTAAGAAAACTATTACAACCTTATATATAAACTTAACAGGCAAAGCTTATAATAGAATATACCATACTTTAATAGAATATAATACCATATACATAAACGTACATACCATGCATAAAAAGAAGGAGTTGGCTATGTCGAGAGGAGAGGAGGTATAAGCGGTTACAAGACTTCTGGGTTCGGCTCTGTCGGGTCGGATGTTGGGAGAGGCTAAGGTGAGATGAAGGTACTGCCGTGGAGTGTAGAGGTAAGAGGCTATGCCCAAACATCGAATGGAGACTTGGACTATGGTGGCTACACGCTGCAAGGTGGGTTCTAGAGGAAGGCAAGCTGCTCCATCGGAGGGGTTTCGAACAACGGAGGGTTTATTTTGCGGTCGAAGAATATAGGTGGCCAGGGAAGAAGATTGGAAGAAATGCAACAGTCAGGAGAAAAAAAGTATGTACAAATTTTTTTCCTCGAATAAGTGTAAGAGAGTAGAGTAAAAAGCAAGAACTAGGGAAACAAAGGAACTGGAAATAAAAACTGATGTCTATTTATATTATACGGTGAATTTTAATGGTCACAAGTTGAATTTAGAAATTATTAATGATAAATAGCTGTTTGTTTTCAACCGTTGGACAAATGATAAGTTAAAAAGAAACAAAAAGTGGACCATTATGGTTAACCGTTTTGCGATTTTCGTCGCGTAACGGACACTGAAATTGACAATCGAATATACGATAGAGATCATCATGACGAGATGATCAAAACAGTATATAGCTATCAGTGGTATGACCATTGTATCAAAAGTCGATATCGATGCCGAAAAATGCTGCAAATTTGTCGAAAATAAGATAGATGGAGCAATAGCAGTCCAAATTTGGGAAAACGAAATATGATGTCTCACTCAGAAGATGATTTACAAATTTATTATGTAAAAATATTCAGGTTTGGAAAACATTTTATTTTCTTCAATTTTTAACTGATTGGAATTTAAATAAAATTATACAAGAAAATAAACTTTCATACTATCAGATGAGAACTTACCAGCTGCTATGTTCAAGAAGACGTATTCCAAATACTAAATTTTTATATCCAAATTAAAATGTTTAAAATTTCAGTTAAATACGTTATTAAAACCATTAAAATTTACGGGTCGTTACATTTAGTGCCTCATTTCATGGTTGTAACAGCCTAACTTTCTATGCCATATAAATTAATAAGTTTTCTTAAAATAAAAAGCATTTGAATTTGAATGATTATATTTCCAAAAAAAAATTTAGCAAATTAAATTTTATCTAATAGAGGACTTCGATTAAATAAATTAAATTAAGTGAATAAATTCTTTTTGAATAATCTATTGGAATCAAATAAAATGTTTTAATTAATACAAACGATTTTGAAGTGTAAATTATTTTTATGTTAATTAAATAGTTGGGAAGTAAAATTAGTTTTGTAATAGTACAATAAATAATCAAATTAAATTAAGCGGGCATTGAGTTGGATAAAAGTTGTTTAATTATTGGAATATAATTTATACAACGTGGTGTGAATCAACTTAAAGCAGAATGGAACTTGTTAACAAAAAAATTAAATAGGTTGTTAAAGAAAAGAGAGAACGGGCAAAGTAAATCAATTATAATTTAACACTTAATTAAAAAAAGCCCAAACCCGTTTCCTTTCTCCATACTTTTGGATATTTCTCCCTACATCTTTACAAACCAAAACTAATCCCTTGATCATATTGGAGCCCCAATTCTTTCTTCCGAAAATCAAAAATCATGATTACGATTTAAAAAATGCGCTCGAACTTTTGATGTACAACGGCTGCATGAGAAGGAGCAGTTTGCGTTTAAGAAGGGTACAACGACCTTGGATTTGGCTATTGGGTGTTGGCTCTGTTCAACTGTCACGTGCGGACAAAAGCATAGAAATAACGTTGTAGTCCTAGGCGACAAAAAGAATGAGGCTGCGATTGACCTAGGCCGTAACGTGGATGGGCGACCCAAGATCAACAATAAAAGAGCAGCGACTGAGAGTGACACAAGTTCTGGTGATGGCTGAGATGGCCAATTGGAATGTGTGCTAATGGTAGTTGGAGGTTGCAACTTGTGTACCTTGGCTGCGTTTAAGGCAGAGCAATGTTGATGACTGTAGGATGGAGCTATTACTTATGTTAAGAATCTCCATGATGGATGAGCAAGCAATTCCATTTTGGATAGAATAACGTTGCCTAGGACATAATAACTTCTACGTTTGTCATCTCGGTGAGTTCTTCTCACTCACAACTGTGTCTACTTCTTTTCAATTAATGCATAATCACCTATATATTCGCTCGGTTAATTTATTGGGTGGATTATTGGATGCTATTGGTTGAGGTGGTTATGAGTTAATTGTTTGATGATGGTTGATGTTGTTCGAATTAGATGTAATGATGTTGTGTATAATGATTTATTCCATGTTGCGATGATTGATGTTGGATTGTTGATTTCTAATTATTGTTAGTAATTGGATGTTTGCAAATAATCGAGTGGAATCTTTAAATTGCTTGGAAAAGAGGATGATAAATTAAAAAGATATAAAGTTAAAATAGATAATTCATTTTGAGAATATTATCAAATTCTGAAATGATTTCTTATTTAATAGAAGATTTTGTGGATTAAAAGTTTGTTTGATGAATGATGAGTTTGAAATTTATTTAACTAAGTGAATTTTGAATATTTCTAATTATGGTTATCTACTTTTGATTATAGAAACAAAGGAAGGGTATTTTTGAAATGATGTTTGGAAAAGGATATTTTGAAGTAATTACAAAGTGAATGTGAATTATATTATTAAGTGAAAATTTGCATTTGTTATATAATAAGAAGTGAACTTTGGAAGATATATATATATATATATATATATATATATATATTGAGTTTAACTTTTGAAGTATTCTAGGATTATATTATATGAAGTAGAATTTGAGTTTGATGAATTATGCACCAATAATATTGGCTTTAGAAATGTTTGAAAATAAATGTGGAATTTAAATAATAATTTGTAAATTATAAACCCGAGTTTGGAAATATTTATGGAATTGGAATACTCTTTTGACTTGGAGTATTTTAATAATGTTAAAGTGGTAACTAGAAGTGAAAGAAATTCTTGTGTTTATATAATTTATTAATGAGTTTTAATAAAGATTTCTTCAAAACTAAATGAATTGTTTTAAAATATAGATTTTGTAATTAGACTAGAGAATCGATAATTATTATTTTAAAAGAGGAAATAAATAAGTGAGATGTTTTGTGACTAAATATAGATGAAGCATTTTTTGAAAAAGAGGGAACAAAAATGAAGAAAAATATATTGAAATAAAAACCCTTCATCTCGTAATAATTAAATAAAATATTGATGTAAGTATGGATGATTGTTAATTGTTTGTTAGGAACGAGATGAAGTTATAACAACCAATTGTGTTATAAAGTAATAAAAATAAAGAATAATGAATAGAAAAGTGAATTAGGCGAGAGTGATTTAATAAGCGAAGTAGAAATTTATTTAATGTTGATTAGTGGAGGGTGTTGTGTACATAATTATATTTCACCAGGCGACATGGGATGTCCATATGGGGTGTATTTATTTATTCAACAGAAGACAATGTCGAATAATTCATTGAGGACCAAGTATTTGATATTTAGATGTCGGTGGACCGTTCTATATTATACATCCATATTGATTGATATTATTTGGATTTTTGGCCTGATGTTTGAGGTAAATTATATTATTACTTATTTTAATTTAAAGCTGGAATATAATTGTCCTCGCTTTTGAGTGGAATGAGGAGTATGAAGTTCCAACGAGGATGTAACGGCCAGAACTACTTTTGCTAACCCCATCCTAGCTTGACCGATCGTGGGATCGCTCCTCGATGGTTGTACTGACACGGCTCCCTCGTCGCATGGTCACAGTTTGCTGCATGGACTAACAGGACGAATTCAGGATGAGCGATGAGGTTAAAGATGGGAGTGAGGAGCGAGGAGGCAAGGAAACCAGGAAGTGATGTGTGATGTATTGTGCAGCTAAAGAATAGTGAGAACGCTCATATAAATATTACCAGTTGGGTCTCCCTTTGCACCCGAGAAGCATCAAGGCTCAGGTGTACACTCGACTTCTAGCAGTAAAAATAATAATAGCATATATATAGCAGTAGCAGTAATGAAATTAATAATGAAGAACAAAATGGATAAATTTAATACTGCTAAATAAATATGAATAATTGATGTTTGCGATGTATGCTGTGTGCGATGTGCGATGTGTGAGGTATGCAATGTGCAGTGGGTGCGATGGATGTTTGACGAATGATGGATGTTTAGATGTTTGATCCATGTTTTGATGTTTGATGGGTTATGGATGTTATTGACGAGTCATGGATGTTTTATTATTCCTTTGGATCAATTTCTTATTATGCTATGTATAATATTCTTTAAGATACCATATATATTCTCATCATTGAATATAGACATAGTCTAACCCATTTATTATTTATATAATACTCGGGTTAGTCCAAGACATTTTAGCAGGGGCGATGTGACCAGATTGGCATATTGGGCTTAGTTGGAGGATAGAATATTAGTTGTACAGTATATTGTATATTTGGAGTCGTGTATGTATATGATGTTGGATTAGATGTATTGGATTTATCATGTATATAACTAGGATTTAGTGGGAATTTGACTTTTTATATCCCACTCAGACATTTTTGATTTATTATATTCTTATCGCTGCGTTGATGACTCTGTGTTCTCTATGATTTATTTTATATTATGTTCGAGCACCATACGTGTTTATTTCTTTGTACCGAGAGTGTTTACATCATGGTGAGTGATTTTTATATTATGAGACATATTCAGTGTTAGTCTAAGGGAATATTCACATGTGCTTTACCCAGATCGCCTCATTCTCCATGTTACTTGACAGTATTATTCAATAATGCTCTTGAGTAATATGGGTATAGTGGCGGGGTGTTACATTGTTGGTACTAGAGCAGATTTAGAACAATACATAGTATAAGTAACATGAGTCTTGACCTTAGATGAGACTTAGAGTCCCTGTCCCCATGGATGTGAAGTAGATTATTTTTTATGTTTAATAACTAAAAGCAGAGTATACGATGATTATGGCGGTAATCATTTGGTGATATATTTGTATTTTCATATTGTATGATCTACTTTCTACCTTTTACGAAATGTAAATCTTTATATGAGTTATGAAGAAATAGATGGGGGTTGAAGGGACAAAGGTAACTTGTTCGACCAATAGAGTTGGCATGGAGAAGGATGTCAGATTTGTGTGACTCTGAAGTGAGAATGAGGTTGTGGTTAGAGAAGCTGTAAAAGACTCTAATTCGAATTTTGTATTGAATACTTCACGATTTTAAATAGTGATCGGAGAAATGTAGCGGAAGTATATCGATTTCTTTTTGCTTATAATTTTGCTTATTTTATTGTTCTGATTATATGATGATCAATGTTTTGATTTCTTTGCCTAGATGTATTGATTGATGAAGTTTAGTTTGAGGGATCTGTCTTGTGTGTGGTATTCGAAAGAACTATATCTCAAATTAAAATTCCATATGAGTTTTGATGATTTAAACCCGGTGGTGTCTTTGGTTGCGTAGTTACCGTAAAATAATGAGAATTAATTTCAGATAAAACAAAACAACATATCTTTATATAAAAATTAAAATAGGATTGAAATGAACATGAAGACGAAAGCTTTCTTGTTTATCATTAAAAATAAATGATCAATGATGTTTGGAATTTTATAAGTTGAGTATGTTTGATTATACATATTGATTGTTTATAAAACTTTTGATATAAGCAAGCTTATGTTAATTTAAAATCTTTTGGGAATATCGTATGTATATGATCTGGAGGGATGTTTCATTAGAAGTCGAAAAATGGTTTTATAAAATAATTTTTGAAGTAAAATTTCATGTTTATCTGTCCATTGAGTGTTTACGAATTGTGGTCGATGCATTTTGCCAATGTTATTGACAAGGAATTCTAAATTCTAGAACAAGACTTATGGACACAAGATTTTAAAGAGTGATAAATTATTTTGAAAAGAGAGGAATTATTTAGGAGAAGAGAATAAATTTTGAGTTATATTTAAAAAATCAATTATATTTTGAGGGAGACATATTAATTATTTTGAAGAGATCAAAGTGATATGAATGATATTTTGAAGCGAGCAAACTGTTTCAATAAATGAAGAGTTATTGTTTTGATAGAAATATTAAATTTTAGGAAAAGTATAAATATATTTTAAGAAAGATGTTTCGAAGAGGAAAAGAAATTTTAAAGAAAATATATTGAGCAATATTTTGGAAAAGTTATTTTGCGAAGAAATCAATATTCTAAAAATTATTTGAGTTGATGCTAAAAAGAATATATACAGATATATTTGGATAAGAAGAATATTTTTTTGAGACGATGATTTAGAGAAGATGAGATATGAGATTTTTATCATATTTTAAAATATTAGAAATTGTTTTGACTTGATTATTTATACGTGTGTGTGTGTGTATATATATATATATATATGCAAATGAGAACTAGTATTATTTTAGTGAGGTAATAAATTTTTTGAATAGTAATTTGTTTTTATATATTTAGGTATTTGATGTGATAATTGCAGCCATCGACATTAATGGTCAGTTGAAGTCGATGGCGAGTCAATGTTGATCAAATCAACACCACAGCCAATCGACAAAGCAAACCACTAGAAATTCATGGTGCGACATTATCGCTAGATTAATAAATATGTTTGAATTTGAACTTAGTATGGTTGTGATGTTTTATGATTAAATAGATGATATATTGTATGATGTTTGTGATTTAAATAACTATTGTGAAGATGTTTTGGATGTGGTGTGTTGTGAAAAATAAAATAAAACAGGTGAAAGAAAAAAAATAGATTTTGATGTTAATAAAATATATCGAATTGTTGTGAATTAAAGCAAAATAATAGCATTCAAAAAAAAAGATTCAATGTAATTTATGAAATATGGGTTTAAAATATTAGAAAATGTCGGAATAAAGATGATATACAGACGTACATACCTACACACACACACACACACACACATATATATGTATGTGTGTGTGTGTGTATAAAACAATTAAAACGTGACAATGATGGTTGAATGAATCCATTTGTTGCTTAACATAATTTTTACTTCAAGATTCTTATGATAATGTTAGGAACCATTTTGCAAAAGTTGTATAATGGGTTCGATTATATATATATAATTAAAATGTGACAAAGGTGGTTGAATGAATCCATTTGTTTCTTAACATAATTTTTACATCAAGATTATTATGCTAAACCCATTATACATTTTACAAAAAATGTATAATGGGTTTGATTTTAATGGAGTTAGATGCAACATTAGTTTTGATTCTTGATAGAGTTTAAATCTAAAAATAGTCTAATTTATATAAGTAATTATCAAGATAAAACATCTATCCAATGACATGTGCAAAGAAGTATGTAAATGTGATATGTAAATAAGCGAGTTTCAAGAAAAGGAGTGTTTGATAATTCGAAACGAAGAGAAATAGATGATAGTTTTTATAAAGATAATCTTAACTTGTGAATGAATGATTTGATTTTGACAATTCTTCTTTCATTGGTTAGATAATTGCATAAGAAAAAGCTTCAATGTTTATCACTTTCCAATATTTTGAAGTTCATGAAGGTTAAATATACATTTCCATAGATAATGTCCGCTGTCCTGAATTGCAAATTGGCTAAAACTGAGCTGAATACTTTTATTCAGAACTACTGAAAATTTAATCCAATTTGGATGATTTTACCTGTAATAGTCCGCAAATCCATACTCCTTGAATATACACTAATCTCCATTGATTAACACAAGATGAACGGAAATACGAACCATTATGGTTTAAGAAGAAGAGAAAGGTAGAAGAAGAGAGAAAAAGATAGAACAGAACAGAAAGAAACAACAAAACAATATCAGAATCTCACAATCGCAGCGGAACAACATATAATAGATAAATGAATAATCTTTAAATAAAGAACTATATCAGTTATTACATTACATCACATTACATTACATTACATCATCAGAGTGTACAACAACAAATAACAACAAACAACAACAAACAACGGAAAAGAAATACTATATACTATTGAATACGCCATGTCAACCAGCTTGCCTCCAGCAACTCCTGAATTCCAGAATATCCTGATAAACCTGACTCTTGACTGCCCATGTGGAAATTGGTGGGCACCCAGAGTTTAGGAAGGAAAACAATAAACTCCGAGTCAGTCATGTGACTGGTGTGAGAACTTAAAACAGTTTATCTTTAAAACAAAGAACAGGATAAGTTTAAAATAGATTCGCAATGCTTTTTAGAAAATGAGGCTACCATAAGGCCTCCCGCATACACACACAATGCAAACGCAGAATCGGAGGAGATTTCTCCTTATGATAGTCAAATATGCTTGATACGTATTAAAAAGAAACATTTGATATTATTACTAGTGCATAGTGTAGCAAAAATCATTTCGAAAGTAACGATATAAATCTTAGCCAACATACGACCATTATCGTATACCTACTATAGCTACCATCTAAACAGTGGTGACCACCATAAGTAAATGGCAGGTTCTACAACTAAAACTGTACAAGGTGCGTATTGAAGTTTGGATTTCCAACAAATGGTCAGGCCAAGGAACTTTCCATTGCCACATGGATACACCTCTGGAAAGACGACCCGAGAACCTAACCGGATCTCTGCCAACACAAGGCCGGGTTACCTTTCAAACTAGGTAACTACTGACACGAATATGTCATTCCCCGATCGTAACCGATCTATATCCGAGTATCCTCGATTCCAACAACCACAAAGTAATAAATTTGCAGCAACAACATAGGTTAAGTATCTGGGCTCCATACCATGATACCACCTCTATCCAGAAGGAATGACATACACTAAAACGGCGCTACCCCCTAATAACCTTGCTGCATCCTTCCTGTTTTGACCATTTTCGGGGTGTGAGGTCGGACGAAGTCTCGTCCACAAAGCCACGCTTTATACAAAAGCTGTGCTTTGTTCATCAAATGCTTAACAGCACTTCGTATGCCACATTACCAATTTGGGAATGTATCACTAGTAACCATCAACTACATAACCTCTGAGCTCGTACGTCTCAGAGAAGGGTGTTAAGCTAAGAGAATAAATTCTCCGCCACCAACAGAATTATATTTGATAGAAACCAGCTTTACATCTCAAATTGTAATGTCAGACACACAATCCATACAAGTCTGTTCCGGGCTCGAACAGAACCGAAGGCACTTCCAAAGAAGCCCTTGTAATCCGGATATTCACTAATCACGTCCGGACTTCCCGTCACTAAGGGTGATAAAACCTCTATATCGGAGATCAGCCGATGCAGAGTCATTCGACGGTAATCCTTCCATTTTCAAAAATATCCGGTCTTCAACACCGGTCTTCAAATGCAATTCATAACGACATATCACATATTCGGAATGGGTTATACGACCCAAGGTCCTTTCCCGGCTAACCCGAATAGTGAGCGCTTATTCAAAAATAAGTGCAGCACTCAAATTCAAGCAATCACAACAAATACCTATTTAAAGGTAAATATTGATAGTCGGATTATTTAACTATCAATGGGTATGCTCAACATCACCAGATTCCAAATAATTTCCCAAATTATTTAATTTCCAAAATATCTTTACTAGATATATAATTTCCACACTTCAACCATTTGAAAACAAATTTTCAAATCCGTTTTCACCTTTACCACTTTTGAAAACAAATTTCAATCATTTTCCTTATGCGGAAATACTTTCGTTTCAACATGGTTCATTTAAACCAATTAAATAAATCCTTACCGATTTACTTTATATTTACGTTTCAAATCCGTAAGTTTATTCCCACACTTCAAAAATAAACCAACGTTTATTTTTAAACAAATTCCCCTTTCTTTTATAAATTTCATAGTGTATTTACAATTCCAAAATATCTATGAATATACGATTTCCAAATCGATTTCTAATATTCATTTTCAATTTATCTTTTAAAAGATAAAATCTCAAAATATTCATTTCATATTGGAAAACATTTCCATACTTATTAAATAATAAGTAATTCACAAATCCATTTATTTTCAACACTTGGAAAATATTCAATATACTTAAATCGAAATTAAGTATATATTTCATTGTTTTAAGGAAAACGTTCGGTCAAAACACATTTATTTGGGCCAAAACGAATGTTGCGTAAAACATCGTTACGACAACCCAAAATCACTAGTATAGGGATTCGAACTTAAAATAGATATATAAATCCTAATACTATATAAAACATTTCCTTTCGGAAATCATTTACTGTAACAACAGTGTTATAGTCCACTATTTTCTTATTTCTCGAGAACGTCTATTTCAACAATAAATGTTGAAATCTATGGTTTCGATAGTTAATCCATTTTAAAACATCTTTAAAAACAATTAGCTTCATTTTATAATACCACTTCCCCAAAAACATGTCCATTTTCTTTAATAATATATTCACTATCCAAAATCGTGAATATACTTCACTAACCAAATTCAATATTCTACACATTTTATTTCAAGGATAATTCGCTATCCAAAATCGCGAATATATCTCCTTTAATAACATTCTATATTAAATTTATCAAATTCAATTGATTTCAGATTTATAAACAATGTTTATAAATTCCATTTCTATTTATAAAAACTTTGATTTATAAAAATCCCTTTTTATAAATCAATTCAGTTTATAACTCAACTTTATATCCAAAATCCGATTTATAAGTTAATTATTTATAAATCTTTTATTTTACAAAATCTATTCATTTCATAACTTCACAATTTATAAATCTGTAAATTTTATTCACTTGTGAAATCCATTTGTACTTCATTTTAACACTTATAAAACTCGTTTTACAATTCCTATATTTTTAATTTATAAATATTAATCTTAGAAATCTTTTATATAACCCGTTTATAATAATTCAAAAATCTCAATTTAAATAAACCAATCCTTTTAATAATTTACAAAACGTTATTTAAAACTTATATAACTCCAAAATCATACTTAAGTACTATTTTCCAGAAATATAACTTTTATAACAATAAAATTATAATGTTTATTTATTTTAACAATTCAAAATTTAATAAAACGTATACTTTCAAAGATCACTTTAAAATTCTTTTTAAAATCAAAAATCATTATTTTAAAACTTAAAAAATGGATCCGATGATGCAACAACACCAAATAGTCAATCACGACAAACCAAACATCATATATCAATATGATAATCAACAAATATCACAATATCTGTAAATAAATCAATATAGTTGAGGAATCCAGTTGGATCCCTCCAACCCGTTTCCCTGCATCCAAAGATATTAGCACAATACCAATTCCGTCCCAATATGGAATATCGCGGTATATGGGATTCACAAAATATTATCCACTATTATGCGGCGAAATAGGGTCTCATCCGCTATATAATGCGGAAAAATCAACTCCAAGTACATATATAATACCAATTCCAACCAAGATGGAATTATCGCGGTTTATGTTTTTAATAAATAACATCCTCTTAATATACGACGTATAATGTCTATTTTAACAATCAATAGATAATAATTTATCATCCATGCATACAATCAACAATTTTAAATCTAAATATTTTAAATTTAAATCAAAACAATTCGATCGAGTGAGAAGTTCTCACCTTGATTTAAATTCCGTTTTCAGCTTTTATTTTCGAATAAAATTAAACACGCGTTTAATTTTACCCGAAATTCTCACTAACTCCAAACGACTCCAATCCAGTTCCATAGCGTAGTGCTCGACAAAACGAACCCGACGCAATTCGTTTCGTCCAAAACGAACCTCGTATGACAAAGATACAACATTTTAAATATTACACGATTTATATTTATAATTTATTTACAAATTTCTTTTTTTAATTTCAACCTTAACACTTCTAGGTCCTTGGATTTGCTTCTTTCTATCCTCTCCCCACGTTCATGCTACAGGTAAAACACGATGAAGAGAACCCATCATTGCCGAACTAGGGTTTGATTTCGCTCGAGCTTCATCCACTTTGAAGATGATCAGAGAACACCACCTCGAAGCCCCACTCGAGAGCCACTATCGGCTGCCAAAGCTTAAAGCTCGGCCTCCATATGCCCTCGAATTTCGTGCGTGACTTGATGGTGAACGGCAACCACTACCTCCCTCCACGTCGCACTATTCTCCATCTCGACCGTTGGATATATAGATCTCTTCGTCCTCTACACTTTTTCTTTAGAACTCGAAGGCCAATTCTTTGCGGATTGATAGACCGGAGGGGATGAAGACGGGAAGTTTCTGGCCATAGAATTGAAAAATGGCGGCCGAAACATTTAGGGTTAGGGTTTTGATTATTTGTGAAAATAATGAATGTTTGTGGCCTTTCATAGAAAAATACGCGACACTATTCATCCCGGATTTTTCCGAACTCCAAACAAAGCGTGCCGGTTGGCGTTTCTAAGGTTTACCCCGCATTCCAAACACAATGGAACGTGTTTTGGGAGCCAATTCGATCATCTGTACGAGTTACGACAATAAACGATCAAATTTAAATCGAATTGATTTAAACCAATTTCTATGTGTTTTGGCTTGCCCTGGACAAACGGTAAATCCGATTGACACGAAATTTGAAACCTTACAATGATATCACATTACGGATCCGATGAAACTAGTTTCATCAAAATCCGAGACTGTTTGAAAAATGGCTATTTTAACTCGTCAATTAAATAGTAAAATATTCAATTTTCACAAATCAACTTTAAATTCGATTTTAAAAGTTCTATAACATCATTCTAACTTCAATATGATATAATAAAATTTTACAAATCAATTTTAATCATATTAAACCCAAATTCCAATTTATTTCTGTGTTTTCAATATTAAATTATCGATTTAATTATTCAATTAAATCCAGATATTCAAAAAATAAATTATTCGACTTATAAATTTCACTTATTAATATTTAAAATCGATTAAATATACAAATTTTAATTGACAGAAATTCTGGGTCGTTACATTACCCGTTTCGAAAATTTTAAAACCTAAGCTACAACTTTTATTGGTAGTATGACTCGAAATTTTAATGTTTTCAATGCCAAAAATGCAATTTTATAACTCATGCCTTTGTATATTTGTTGCATTTTCGGGATTTGATACTTTTAGGAAAACTCTCATAATTTGAGTTATACTTAACTTTTTTGCGATCCGTAAGTTGTTTTGAAAATTTAACGCACTATATAATAATTAACTCTTTGATGTCTTTGTCTAATTCACTCTTTGGGATCCGTAAGTTGTTTTGATATTGGATTAGATATATCGGATTTATCATGTAACGACCCAAAAATTTCTATCCCGAAAATTCCAGGTAGTTAGTGAAAAGAAGAAAGAGAAAGAAGTAGAAACAGAAAACCCAAACTCAGAATCTCACATTCGCAGTGGATAAAATATAATATCACATAAATAATAGTTTTACAAAGAAGATCTGTATCATTACACTTATATTTTTATACAACAAAGTTACAACCATTACACAACACTGGACAGTTTAAAAGAACCTGTCCTAGATAGACTATAATATATCGCAGCGGAAATACCCCATACGTTCCTGCCATCCAGCTCGCCTCCTGAGCTTCAGAACGCCCTTTCTTGAAAAACGTAATACTCGGTCTGACCTGAGCATTACATCAAAGTAACACCCGGGTCAGGCTGGAAACCAGCGTGAGTAAACTTATCAAATCATGGAATACTAAAACATACAACTTATTCAAACCCGGGGTAACTAGTATCAATTTACAATTCCACAAGTCGTTATAAACATCACTTACATCACACATCAATTTATAAGTTTCAAAACTTAGATTAAAAGGTCCAATTCACTTAAATCATTCCATTTCAGCCTATTGATTCCACATATCAATTTATGCAGATTCGAAGTGATTTCGGGTATTAATTAATACCCGACTCCGATCTCTTCAAATCCAGTGTCATCTTAACCCAAGTTATACAAGTGAATACCATTCAGTTTTAAACACAGGATGCCAACTTTTACTCAGTAATCCATCAGTGATAGATAACCACTTTGTCACTGTTCAAACCAAACACATTATACCACAAATCATCTCATATCAGAGATATCAACAAATTTAAAGCATCCAATACCATTCAATCATCCATATGCAAGATTAATTAATCACTCCATCTCTAATTAAATTAATTACTATAAATCCTGCTTGCTTAACCATTAATTAATTACAAACCAATTAATCAATCATCTCTAATTATCCGTCTTAATAAACCATCCTTGATTAATTATTCTCTAATTACATTAAGTAATTAGCCTTTAATTAATTACACAAATTAATTATTCTTAACTATTTACAGTAATTAACTTTTTAATTACTTTCATTAACTAACTCACTATAATTAATTACATTAATGCTCAATTGATTACATTAATTAATTATTCTATAATAACTTATTATTGATCAATTATTATTCAATTAATTACATAAATTAAACTTTAATTAAAATCATTAATTATATTAATTAATGATCCTCTAATTACCTTTTTAATTAATTATTGTTCAAATTGGTCACATTTAATAATTAATCTTTAATCACTCACATTCATTAATCAATCTTGATTAATCACATTCAGTAATTAACAATCCTTAATTACTTACCTTAAATAACTCTTAAAATTTATTAAACCTTTAATTAATTACACTAAGTAATTAATCCTTAATTACTTTCCCAAAGTAATTAACCTTCTTATTAATTACACAAAGTAATTAAACCCAAATTACTTCCATTAATTAATTATCCTTCAGTAATAATCCAATAATTTCTTACACTAAGTAATTATGCATTATAGATTACATTAAGTAATAATACTTTAATTACTTTATTAATAAGACCTTGATCAGGATGAACATTTATCTTAACTAATTAACTCCTTAGTTAATTATTACTTAATTTAAATTAAATGTTCGGAATACAAAATCACTTCAAGTCAAAGCAATTTAAACTCAACACAATGGAATTATAATTTTATTTTGAAATGCATTTGAAAATTTGACAAATATTTATGCTTTGGGAACTTGTTACTAACCAAACTTGAAACTGGTATCAAATTTAAAACCAGCTAAAATATTATTAAAGCTTGCAAAATTTGGAACCGATCGAAACAATTCCCGAGCCCAAAACCCAGAAACCCCGACCCATCACCTATATCGAAAACGAAATTTACTTCCCCAATTAAACTTAATTCCCATAGCCCAAGCGAAAGAAAAAAAAATCCCGGCCAATCTTCCTTTTTATTTTCTTGAAAATGATTTGCAAATGCATTTCAGGTTTTGGTTTTTGGTTTGTAAAGTTCTTTACAGTTTTTTTAGCTTTGATTACTTCAGATTTAAAATATGAAAAGCAAAAAAATGGTGACACTTGTTTGATTTGCATGTTAATAACCTTACATTTGTTCATCTTATATTATATATGATTTACATTTGTAATTCCATGTTTTAGTATGTTTTAATATGTATTTATATAATATTTCAATTTAGTTTGTTCATTTATAAATGTCTTTTGTTTGATAAGTTTAAATTTTATCTTAAATAAAATTAATTATATTTATTCTTTCTCTTATATTTGTCTTATATATATACATATATTTTTTAAGTTTGTAATATAAAATTCCAACTACACACTTAATATAGTTATACAAATATATTAATTATACTTTATTTATATTTTGAATGTTTTTTCCCCTAAAACTCTTTATACTAAATTTTTATTTAGTAACAACTTTCCTTTATTTATTTTAATATGATCTTTAAATGAAAATAACAACTATATACAAATAAAATCATATATATATTATTTCTAAATTCAATTTACCTTAAAATGTTTACCTTTGAAATTTCAAATTCAAATTCAAATTAAAATCAACTTATATAAACTATATATATTTAAATACTTTTATTTATCACATTTTATTTATTTAACCAACTAGAATCAGTATTTTAATGATTTAAAATCAGTTAATTATCCAATTAACAGATATTAAAAATCCAGGTTATCACATTCCTCCCCCCTTAGAATCTTTTCATCCTCGAAATGGAACAAAGCCAGAATTTATTGAAATGCTTAAAATCATATAGATTTTATTTGATCATTTATAAAACATTTTTAAAATCTATTTTATATTATAAAATAGTTTTTATAAATTTTTTTTTATTTTTTTTATAACTCGATGTCTCAACAAGTCCATCCTCGTTCTCATAGAAATTCGGTCATACGTTGATCAGGCGTAAGACTGAAAATCTATAAATACTTAGCAGACTCATTTTCAACATCTAGTGAAAATACTTGGAAAAATAATTTTATTGAAAATATAGAAAACAGTTTTTGAAAATAGAGGAAATATCTTTGGTGTGAATGCTCTGGAAATCATCACCCCTATCCATGGTCGCAGCTACATCCTGGTTTACGTTGCCATCGCAGCAAAAGTTCATGTAACTGCAGGCTCTCCACGGCCTCTCGATTACGCTTTGGAACCCACGACAGATCGCAATTACATTCCCGGGTTACGTTTCCATCACAGCAAAAGTCCATGTAACTGCAGGCTCTCTACGGCCTCTGATTTTCGCTGTCAAAATGTAACTTCTCCACTCCTACATAGGTCGCAGTCTACCGATATAAAATCAAACGCAGACTGTTGGCGCTCAGCGGCACACACGACTTTCGCTATGTTACCATAGGTCGCAGTCTACCGATATAAAATCAAACGCAGACTGTTAGCTCTCAGCGGCACATACGACTTTCGCTATGGTATACTCTACTCATAATCCTCAGGAACTAGTTTTTGTCCGGACTCCTCACAGGATCAACTTTAGAACCCCCCTTGGGCTCAAGGCGGCACCACCCGGTGGCACTCCTAAGAAGTTCATTTCAAAGGAGCGCCTTTTTCCCCAAAGCCATCATCAAAACATTTTATACTATACACATATAGTATCTTTCAAATCATACACCTAGTATGAACTCATACAAAGCTCCTTTACACAAAATCGATTATTCCAAGATCGATAATTCTCAAACTAAGCTTTCCAATTTCTCATATTGATTTTGTCCAAAAATCAAAAGCCTTTCCAAATCCAAAGGTTCCCAAAACCTTTTCCAAAATCCTCATAAGATCCATTATATATATATACAGATATATACTTTTTAAAACTTTGGATCATTTCAAACTTTTATAAAACTCCTTTTATACTTCAAAATACCTTTAAAATTCATTTCTTCTGGCAATAGATTCAACAAGGGGATATTTATCTTATATAACAAAGATATATGGCTTTGTTTATTCAAAATCAAATAATCAAATTTGATTACTCTTTACAAAACCATCCACCATATCACTAACTTCCATAAACAAAATTTCAACCATAGAAATATCCAATTTTCCACTTTACTTCATCATATACTTCACAAAATATAACTTTCATTTCAAAAAAACCATTTCACATTTCCAATCCACAAATTCCCAGTATCAATTTTATTCAATCCGTACGACGTACACATATCATTCGTACGCTATACCAATCTGATCGCTCACTCGATCATACAATTCCATTTCCGAACTAGTATCGTCCACCCGGCTTCCTAGTGCGGACTCAGATCTGGTTTCTTGATCAGAAACCGTCATTCTCCTTGCATAGTCATAACTATGATAGAGAATATCCAGAACCAATCAACAATCCATATATAGGTTCGCCATCGAAAATCGAGTGAAAAATCCCAACTCGGATCGACATACTATCTCGAAATTCTGTGCTCGAATCTGGATCAAATCATTATGCGAATAGAATAACATACGTACACCCTACATATTTATCTTTATTGGTTATTAGCCAAATCAATTCCATTTCTATTCACATTCACTTTGATTTTCATTCACTTACTCACATTTTCTTCAATCCATTTGGATTATCACCTCTATTCTTATCTTGATTGTGTATTTAACAAATAACAGTTTGAACTCCGACCAGTTTATTTAGAAAATAGCTTGAAAAATTTAAAAATAGATAAGTAGTTGGAAAATAATTACTAGTTTGTAAAATAGATAGAAAATAGTTAAATAATTATAGAAATTTTAGGTAATTGCAAAATAATAAGATAGTAATTAGTTTTGTAAAATAGTTGATTATAGTAATTAGTTTATAAAACAATGGGAAAATTGTTAAACAGTTTCAAAAATAATTGTAAAACAAGTATAAGATAGTTTGGCTTTTAAAAGAAAGGTTGTATATATAATGAATAGCTTGGAAAAATAGGTTTATATTTAAAACAATTGTTATTAAAAATAGTCCAGAGTCAAAACTATTCAATTCCCAACCTCCATTTCCAATCAATTCAATTTAAATAACTTCAATTTCTATTGAAATTGATTTAACCCCAATTCAAGTTGAATTAATCTCAATTTCTTTCCAAATCCAATTCAAATTCCATTTGAATTTAAAACTATCAACTTTAATTACAGTTCCAAATTATTCAAATCAATTCGGACCAATTTCAAATTGAACCCACTTCAATTTCAAATCGTTTCCAATTAATCCAGTTCAAATTTTCCATTTGAATTTTATACTTATACATCTTCAATCACAATTTCAATTAATTCAAATCAAATTCAATTTGAACTAATTTCAATTCAAATTCCAAATTTAAACCATCTCGAATTATATAAATTCGAGTTTTTAAGTCCATATTCCAGAATTTCATTTTAAATTACTTCAATCTTTCAAAAACCAATTTTCAACAATTTCAGTTGAAACTCTATTTTAAACACCCAAATCTCAAGTCCAAAGTGATTCCATTTCTCTATTTTCAAACTAAAGTTAAATTTTCTTTTTATCTCAATAATAGATATATTACTACAGTCCATTTCTTCATTCATTTAAACAAGTCTAATTTGCAATTTGAATATTTTTAATGACAATAGGATGATATCATCCAATTATTTTAAAACATCCATCCATTTCCAATTTTCGGATCTCAAACCCAATTTGAGATCATTCAAACTCTCAATTACAATCAACCATTTAACTTCCCAAGTTAAATCTTAATTTCATCTTGAAATTTCCAAATCAGGTTGATCATTTCAACATATTTAACCTTTCCCAAGATAAACTCAATTCACTTAACCCAGTCAACCTTACCCAGTTTGAACTTCCATTTCAAAATTGAAAATTCTTTTCCACTTATAGGTTCAAAAACTTATCACTTTTGGGTATCACATCTCATTTTCAATTTAAAACTCAATATTTAGAGTTTATCTCAAACCATCTTTGATATTATGTATATCATTCATATACATATTTATTCCTTGGCCCACCAAGCCAAAATTTAAAATTTAAACCACTTTTGGTTTTAATTCAAAACAAATTTCTCCAAATTTTCAAAAAATTCTTGTTTGAAATAGGACCATTTCATTTAAATGCATTAAATAGTATTATTTATTATTTCTTTAAATTAATTACGTCATTATTTAATTCCAATTAATCATATTCAGTAATTAACTTATTTCTTAATTACCTTCATTAAGTAATTATCCTTTTAAATTACTTACCTCTAGTTACTTCATTAAGTAACTCCCTCTTTATTTATCATTTCCAATTATTATCCATTAATTAATCTCATTAAATAAAGTTTAATTAATTACATAAACTGATTATCCTTATCCTGAAACCTTTTCCAAATTCAAGATTTAATTTCAGTTTGGTTGTATTTCTATTACTTCCTAATTTAATTCAATAATTTAACAACCAATTCCCTTACTATTTGTTAGAATGAAATATTGCTTTATATATCAAAATATATTTTTAAATAAAATCATTTAAAATCTTTATATAGGAAAATAACAAGTACGCTCTCTTATAGTTATACACTCAACTCATTATAGGGTACTATTGACCCTATCCTTAACGAGTATCCCACCAGAGCCAAGGTTCTCGCTTAACCTTTCAGCTCTGATACCAAATGCAACGACCCGGAAATTTCTATCCCGAAAATTCCAGATATTTAGTGAAAAGAAGAAAGAGAAAGAAGAAGAAACAGAAAACTCAAACTCAGAATCTCACATTCGCAGCGGATAAAATATAATATCACATAAATAATAGTTTTACAAAGAAGATCTGTATCATTACACTTATATTTTTATACAACAGAGTTACAACCATTACACAACACTGGACAGTTTAAAAGAACCTGTCCTAGATAGACTATAATATATCGCAGCGGAAATACCCCATACGTTCCTGCCATCCCGCTCGCCTCCTGAGCTTCAGAACGCCCTTTCCAGAAAATATGTAATACTCGGTCTGACCCGAGCATTACATCAAATTAACACACGGGTCAGGCTGGAAACCAGCGTGAGTAAACTTATCAAATCATGGAATACTAAAACATACAACTTATTCAAACCCGGGGTAACTAGTATCAATTTACAATTCCACAAGTCGTTATAAACATCACTTACATCACACATCAATTTATAAGTTCCAAAACTTAGATTAAATGGTCCAATTCACTTAAATCATTCCATTTCAGCCTATTGATTCCACATATCAATTTATGCAGATTCGAAGTGATTTCGGGTATTAATTAATACCCGACTCCGATCTCTTCAAATCCAATGTCATCTTAACCCAAGTTATACAAGTGAATACCATTCAATTTTAAACACCGGATGCCAACTTTTACTCAGTAATCCATCAGTGATAGATAACCACTTTGTCACTGTTCAAACCAAACACATATACCACAAATCATCTCATATCAGAGATATCAACAAATTTAAAGCATCCAATACCATTCAATCATCCATATGCAAGATTAATTAATCACTCCATCTCTAATTAAATTAATTACTATAAATCCTGCTTGCTTAACCATTAATTAATTACAAACCAATTAATCAATCATCTCTAATTATTCGTCTTAATAAACCATCCTTGATTAATTATTCTCTAATTACATTAAGTAATTAGCCTTTAATTGATTACACAAATTAATTATTCTTAACTATTTATAGTAATTAACTTTTTAATTACTTTCATTAACTAACTAACTATAATTAATTACATTAATGCTCAATTAATTACATTAATTAATTATTCTATAATAACTTATTATTGATCAATTATTATTCAATTAATTACATAAATTAAACTTTAATTAAAATCATTAATTATATTAATTAATGATCCTCTAATTACTTTTTTAATTAATTATTGTTCAAATTGATCACATTTAATAATTAATCTTTAATCACTCACATTCATTAATCAATCTTGATTAATCACATTCAGTAATTAACAATCCTTAATTACTTACCTTAAATAACTCTTAAAATTTACTAAACCTTTAATTAATTACACTAAGTAATTAATCCTTAATTACTTTCCCAAAGTAATTAACCTTCTTATTAATTACACAAAGTAATTAAACCCAAATTACTTCCATCAATTAATTATCCTTCAGTATTAATCCAATAATTTATTACACTAAGTAATTATGCATTATAGATTACATTAAGTAATAATACTTTAATTACTTTATTAATAAGACCTTGATCAGGATGAACATTTATCTTAACTAATTAACTCCTTAGTTAATTATTACTTAATTTAAATTAAATGTTCGGAATACAAAATCACTTCAAGTCAAAGCAATTTAAACTCAACACAATGGAATTATAATTTTATTTTGAAACGCATTTGAAAATTTGACAAATATTTATGCTTTGGGAACTTGTTACTAGCCAAACTTGAAACTGGTATCAAATTTAAAACCAGCTAAAATATTATTAAAGCTTGCAAAACTTGGAACTGATCGAAACAATTCCCGAGCCCAAAACCCAGAAACCCCGACCCATCACCTAAATCGAAAATGAAATTTACTTCCCCAATTAAACTTAATTCCCATAGACCAAACGAAAGAAAAAAAATCCCGGCCAATCTTCCTTTTTATTTTCTTGAAAATGATTTGCAAATGCATTTCAGGTTTTGGTTTTTGGTTTGTAAAGTTCTTTACAGTTTTTCTTTTAGCTTTGATTACTTCAGATTTAAAATATTAAAAGCAAAAAATGGTGACACTTGTTTGATTTGCATGTTAATAACCTTACATTTGTTAATCTTATATTATATATGATTTACATTTGTAATATCCATGTTTTAGTATGTTTTAATATGTATTTATATAATATTTCAATTTAGTTTGTTCATTTATAAATGTCTTTTGTTTGATAAGTTTAAATTTTATCTTAAACAAAAATTAATTATATTTATTCTTTCTCTTATATTTGTATTATATTTTTTTTTAAAGTATGTATTATAAAATTCCAACTACACACTTAATATAGTTATACAAATATATTAATTATACTTTATTTATATTTTGAATGATTTTTCCCCTAAAACTCTTTATATTAAATTTTTATTTAGTAACCTCTTTCCTTTATTTATTTTAATATGATCTTTAAATGAAAATAACAACTCTATACAAATAAAATCATATTTATATTATTTCTAAATTCGACTTACCTTAAAATGTTTACCTTTGAAATTTCAAATTCAAATTCAAATTAAAATCAACTTATATAAACTGTATATATTCAAATACTTTTATTTATTTATTTAACCAACTAGAATCAGTATTTTAATGATTTAAAATCAATTAATTATCCAATTAACAGATATTAAAAATCCAGGTTATCAAATATCATGTGTATAATTATAATTTAGTGGGAATTTGACTTTTTATATCCAGCTCAAACATATGTGATGCATTATATTTTTATCGCTACATTGATGACTTTGTGTTCTCTGTGATTTATTTTATATTATGTATTGTTCTATCCTCAAGCACCATACGTGTTTATTTCTTAGTATCGAGGCTATTTATGTCATGGTAAGTGATTTTTATATTATGCGATGTATTAAGTGTTAGTCCAAGGGAATATTCATGTGTTTTACCCACATCGCCTCATTCTCTATATGACTTGACAGTATTATTCGATAATCCTCTTGAGTACTATGGGCATAGAGGCAGCGTGTTACAATGGTGGTCCCCATGTGTCATCCATTCACAATAACCATTGGATTTGTCATGAAAGTAGTACTGAGTTGTTTCACATTGACTTCATGATAACTACTTCGCGAACCTCTCCTGAATGGCTTAGCTGCTCTATCTTCTAATAACTTCTCATATCGGTACACAATGACTTTACTAAATAGATCACGATAACCCCTTTTCTTACATGATGGTTTTCCACTACGGCTTCATCCAATTAAAGCACGATAGCCTTATCAACATGCAATAGCTCCATTTTATATATAATGACTTCTTTCACACACGATGACTTTAATTAAACAGGTTGCTCCCCATATTCCTTTTAATGATTAAGTCATCCATAATGGCTCCCTTACATCTTTAATGTCTCACGATAATTACTCAAGATGGTTAGATAGCTTGAATAGATTATTTACATTAGTTCTGTTTTACGATAAGTTGCATGTCTCTTTTCATATGGCTTTAGGAAATAGTCCATGATGGCATTGACATCTTTTTTATGATAAATTATAACTAACCATACACGAAAACTTGTATCATCAACCTATGATAGCTTATTTCATCAACTTTTGATATGAATCTCCCCAAGATGACTCTCAATAGCACATTACAACTTAAGTTTTCACTTGATGCCTTGGATTATACACGATGACTCTCACTACCCAAGAAGGCTCGAAATAGCATACGATGCCTATGAATCACATATGATGGCTTTCTTGTTTATCAATCTGTTCTTGGCGTTTTGGGGGTAACCCTTGCCTCCTTTACATAACAAGTTTTTATGCTTTACCTTAAATAAACATCTATTCTTGTGTTGTTCCCTTTTCCTCTCAATTTATCATTCCTTGGTGCTTTATTCTTCATCATTGATTACTTGTGCTACTTTATTTTTCTATAACATTTTCCTTTTAACATTGTGACTTTCCATAAAAAGGTTTTTTAAAACACATTTGTAATCTTTTAGACCTATTTTCGTTTGTGACGATCGTCCTCTATTGATGGTATACTTTGTAGTGAAGAATTTCTCACAAATTTACTCGAAGATGTCCTTATGAAAGACCTCATAACATTAATTGGAAATCATTTGATGTGAAAATTGAATACACACACACACACTTACTAAAATGTGACTTTATGAAAAATGAATTTTTGAATGTAAGGAAATCTACTTGAAATCTCTTAAGAGTAGCATTTATTAAAACAAATTGATATTATGACAAGATAGAAATTCTTGAAATTCCAAGGAAATGCATTTTGTCTTTTGCCTGTTCTAAGTTTGGTTGTTCATTAAATTAGGAGTTTAGTCAATTATCCTTCTTTGGACTATTGTTTTCATAGACCTTGCTTGACTATCAGAATTTCCATTGACCATCTCTCCTAGATGGGTGCTTTAACTAGCCCTCAGGGCGGGATCAAAAGCTTAATTGACCATTACTCTTTGGATGGTTGCTTTGCCAAGCTTGGCGTCAGAACCAAAGGCTTTTCATCCATCTTCCTCTATGGGTGCGTTGAACAGGCCCAATTACGGGATCAATGACTTAATTGACCATCACTCTTTAGATTGTTGCTTTGGCCGGGCTTGGCAGCAGGACCGTATGCTTTTTTGTCCATCTCCCTTGGATGGGCGCGTTGACTAGGCTCAACGGTGGGATCAACAGCTTAATTGACCATCACTCTTTGGATAGCTGCTATGGGTAGGCTCGGTAATGGGACTAAAGGATTTTTCATCCATCTCCCTTGGATAGGTTCATTGATTATGTCCGACGGTGATCAATGGCTTGATTGACTATCACTCTTTGGATGGTTGCTTTAGACAGGCCCGCCGGTTGGACCTAAGGCTTTTTTGTCCTCTTCTAGATATGAAAGGTATCTTTGTTTAATGAATCTTACCAACCTCGTCAGGTTAGAAGTTAAGTTTGAGCGCATGCATTTCAATTCTGGGGCAATCATTTAGATGGGATTCCTGTTTCATCTAATAAGCAATCTTGGATATTTACCTTATTCATACAATGTTGCAAAATATAGCGTTAAGTGTTCGACATTTCAAGTCCTTCGTAATACATTTTCATCAGGTTTATTTAATTGATATGTCCTTAGTAGGATTACTTTGTGAATGATAAGTAGACCTTACCAATTTAGTTTGGGGTGTTAATAACTTAGGTATTGGTTTTGATGATAACAACTGTAGGACATTATATAAAATAAAAAACTAATGTTTTACCAAGATATACATAGTATTTATGCAGTTAGTGCTCCGTTATTACCCAGCTATAACCCCGCTATATCTCATAGTCGATTTCTACCACTATGATTTTTCCATATAGCCCCAAATATAGCCTTTTTGCTTTAAGCCCCGCCATTTCTGCTATATCCCATTATTTCCGCTATATTCCGCTATTTCTGCCATTTCTTCTTTAAAAGAAATGAATAGAAAAACAACATTTATATATTATAAAAATATGAAATTAACTTATTTAATTGGATTTTTAATATATTTTCAGAAATTAAAATACTCTAATATTTTACTAAATTCAATTATGTTATATAATAGTTTTACGTTTATTTATAGTATATTTGCACATATTTTTATTTAAAATTATTTATGTATTAATTATAATTCAATTAAATCTTAATTTTTCATTTAATTACCATTTATATATCTATAAAAACATTGCAACGACCTGATAATTTTTAATAATTTTATTTATTTAATTAGTTAAATTTTCGTGAAAGAGTAGTTTCCAAAAGAAAGCTTGCAAATAGATTATTGCTTGTCTTAGTACTTATTGTCACTAGCATCCCGTCCTTTTATATGTTTATTACTTTGATTTTTTTTATTTGCATACGTCCTAGCTATTTGCATTTACTTTGTCATTCATATACGCAATTGTACATATTAAATTGGGTCTATATGCAAATCTTTCTTATGTGAATAGTAGCAATAGTTTCTTGATGTTGCTTTGCTTTCGTGTGTCCTTGTTATTGTTTGATTTGTATTTTGTTCTTTTCTTTAAAAATTATTCAAGCACATTACCTATGCATTAATGTGTTTCGTTTTTTATATGCTTTGTAGCTATAACCATGGAAAATGATCGTTCATAGTGCATTCATTGTGTTTCACTTGTAGCTCAAATTTTAAAAATAAAATTTTGAAATAAAAATTTGATATTTGAAATACGCATATTTAAACATAGCAGCTGGTGAATTTTCGTCAGATAATATTAATCTTTATTTCATTGTGTAATTCTATTTTTAATTTATATCAGTAATATTTGGTGATAATGAAATGTTTTCCAAACCTGAATATTTCTCTATAGAAAAATTCTAAATCGTCTTCTAACTGAGACGTCATTTTTCATTTTTCTAAATTCGGACTTCTTTAGCTTCGTCGATCTTATTTTTCTGCGTTTTTGCTATATTTTCCGCTAGTAGAAAATTCGAATTTGTATAATTCAATCGTATCACTAATATATGTGTACCGTATTGATCATCTCATCGTGCTGACCTCTGCAGTATATTCATTCTTGTGTTTCAGCGCCTGCTACGCGGTGGAAACCGCGAAATGGCTAATAGTATCGGTACTAATTTATGGAGTCTTTTGGTCTCCTTTCTCTTCACTGTACACCGTGAATCATGTGAATCAATTAATATTTCTTGAATTCAATATTTTGGCCTTTTCTATTCCCACTACAAATTATTTATTTTTGGTCCTTTAATTTTTTTTTGCTTCTTTCTTGACTGTTGCTTTTTGAAAATAATATAAGTAGGCTTGATATATTCTGAAAGGCAATTTACCCCTTTACCTTCTTAGTCTCTTCCTGTCCCACTATTGTGTTAGTGCCTTCAATTGAATACAAAGTAAATAAAGTTGCTTTTGCATTAAAAACAACCTGTACATATTTTTCTACTTTTATTCATCAAACCTGCGCATTTCTTTTGCCCAAGCTCAGCCTCCCTTGTTGCCCACACAAGCTAATGCCCTTCCACCGTACTGCACCTCTGCCTCTTCCATTTCTGAGCCATGTCAGCAACCACTCCTCCCTTACCGCCAGTAGCCACCACCGGGGCCGAGCCTCCAATCTTCCACCGCCTTCAAATCTATTGCAGCCGAGCCTCTAAAAAAAGCTTATATATGTTTCGCCTGTGACTATCTTGCCACCACCATCACCGACCATGCACGTGCACAACCCGGTCGCCTTCCTAACTGGCTTCTCGATCCGCTTGCTTCCTTCCCCTTCATGTAGCCATGCACCTTCTATATATATTTCATAAAGGTAAACAAGTTTTGTCTATATATATAAGTTATACTAGTTGGTGTTAGCAATATATATATATATATAAAATAGTTTGTTATGTTATCTGCTAGTGAATAGATATAACTATTTTATTTCATAAACTTACTATTTTATATATTGGTTTATATCCAGTAGATGTGTTATGTTTATATATACAAATTTCATCAGTTAGTATGAAAATTCTAAAAAGTGTACATATTATATATATATATATATAGTGCACGTGTATAGCTTGTATGATTGATATAAGATATATTGATATTGGTTTTTCAAGTATTACATATATTAAAGTTTTGGCCTGGGTTTATTCGCATATACTCTGTTATATGTTTTAATTGTTAGCATATGCACACATATGTTCGGCCGGTGCTTGTATATTCAATCTATAGTTTATAGTTTGGATTAGAATTGTTATATGCATTTGATAACGTGAGTTATATATATATATATATATATATATATATATATAGAAATTTCAAAATAAATTTGCAGAGTGATATATGTGAGAAATGCGGATTACGGATCTTAAGGCTAGGATTAACACTAGAGGGGGGTGAATAGTGTTAATGAAGAATTACTAAATCTTTTCGATTTATGTTAATTTAGACACCGATGTATGCAATATACAGACACAGATATGATCACAGAAACAAACACAGATGCAGAAATAAAATAGAAGCAGTAAAGGAAAGAACACACTGGATTTTATACTGGTTCGGAGTTACCCTACATCCAGTCCCGCAACACAAGTACGGATTTCCTTTCAAAAGCAATTGTACAGTTACACCCTCGGTTTCAAGGCTACGAGGTACACCCTCCAGAATTTCGATCCTCTGGGTAGAGATACTTGATTTCCGGGCCACAAGTTCACCCAATTGATTTACCAAGGCTACAATCACACCTTTTCTCTTTTGATTGATTTTCAAGGCTACAATCACACCTTTTATCTTTTGAAAGATTACAAAAAGCCTATAACTCTTAATAGCACTGAGAATCTTGTAGAGAGAGTGATAGAGAATCAAACTAGAAGTAATCGAGTTCGATTCAATGTTGATTTCGGCAGAGTAATGATAAGAATATGTATTAAGAAAAGTGGAAGAAGCAGAGGAGTGAAAAACCAGAAAATCTAATGTAAAATTCATTGAAACTAACCCCTATTTATAGAAGAACAATAGCCTTGTCCATTCGTGAAGAGTTATGGCGAATAGACACTTCTTTTGAAATTTGAATTTTGAACTCAACTGACACCATGTCGACATGGGGTACATAGGCATGTCGACATCCCAAAGCATTTTTTGGTGTTTCGATTTTCTTTGAAAATAACCTTTACTTATATTAAAACTAATTTAAACTTTATAAATATACTTGAATATAGTTAAAATTCATAATTAAATATAGAGAATAATATATATAGAATTTAACTCTAGTTTTATATTTTAAATCTAAGTATAAATATTTAAAAGTTAAATATATTATTTTAAAAGATAGTTTAAAATCAGGAGTAATTTGACTTTGAAATTAAAGATAATTTTGAGGCTAAAATTATTTAAAATCAGGATAGAGGGTTTTGAATCTTTTAAAAGGAAACTTTTGAAAACATTTTGAAAACAGGATATAATTTTGAAAAATCATTTTGAATAAAAAGTTAGCGGATACAAAACAATGTTCCATTAGATTTTTCGTAGGTTCCATCCTACTTAGGGTTCCATCCCTTTAACAGGCTCGAAGTGGATTCCATTCCACGAATAAATTGGATTTTAACATGCCGGTGCTTTTCTATGAGTTTTAACAAAATTCCTAATAAAAAATACTTAACCTTGAAATCTTGAACTTTTGATAATGTTGATACTCATGAGTCTTCTATCTTGATATCTTGAATCTCTATACTGTACAGTCTTCATTCTTGGTACCTGCATGGTTAAATCATGCATATATATATATATATATCTAAACTTATAATGTCAGTATCTATATTTTATAATCTATTCTAAGGTTGGTGTCATCAAAACCATCATCTCATGGACTAAAAATATATATACGTGCATCAAATTTTATCTTGACTTAAAATTTTATATACATCTGTTTCAATATAAAATAGGTGCTTTTATATATTAAAACCTATTAGTTATAAGGGTTATATTAGTGTTGTTGTTATAAATTTCATTATATAAAGATATGTTATATGGAAAGATATATATATATATACACACATGTATATCGGCTCCCATAAATTGTATTGATCTGTTAAGATTTTATAAGGTATATACACGCCAGTTTTATATATTTATAAAGTTGTAGCTTGCGCATTAGTTATATGTATATACATATTATATAATTCATAATCCGTTATATGTAAAATATATAAATATAGTCTGTATCTATTTTATGTTTAAAGTATGTACATATGTGAGTTATATATATGTTTGTTTTATTTTTTTGTGTGTTTTAAATTAAAACAATAATTTTGAACTATACGTGTGGACTTAAAATATGATTTTGTATATAGTTTTATGTAATTATATATATGTGTTTACTTATACAAATCATCTTCATCAATTTCGTTCTGATGTATTCCATCGATTTTTGTTATCAGCTTTGATCGTTGAATTCGTGCCGATTTGCTTTGCTTGGATTCGTAACTCAATTTTAGGGTCCGTATCAATGTGCGTATCTGTGTCATCTTCTAGTCTCTCTAGTCTCGAAAGGTGAGAAATCACTCACGATTAATGTTCTTTTATTTATTAAATTTGATTTCAATTGAAACGACAATTGAAATATGCCGCTGTTAGTTATTTACACTGTTATATATATGTTATTACCTGTATCAGTTCACCTGTGACAGCTGACACCATTATCTGTTATTTATATTGATGATATATGCCTATTATATTATTATCATATCTGTTATCACTCTGAAAGTTCCCTATTAGTATAGAATTCACTATGGGTTGAAATGATACATACCCGAACGATCTGTAGAATAGGAGAAAATCGTTATGGGTTGAAATGATAAGCCCAAGCGATTTTCATTGAATTGATTTGGGATTGCGGGTTGAAATGATATATATACCCGTATATATTTAAATTACGGATTGAAATGAATAAATATCTGTATCACTTGACCATAGGATAGAAAATTATATACAGACACTGTTGGTCTATATATAAACAATTTGAAATGATTACTATGGTTTTGGAAGGAAATATATGATTTTATATAAATATTGATTTCGGGTATTATATAAATGTTATTTTATATATAGTCAAATTCTTGATTTTAAGCTATGTATGAATTGGTTTTAATATAAAATAAGCTTAATAATAAAGTTTGATTTATTAAAATATAATATGATTAAGTATTTATTTAAATTATATTTTAATATAGAGTTTACAATGATTTAATAAACTAAGGTTAAGAAGATAACTTCGAAATTGATTTGAAATTGTATTTAATTAAGAAATATATTAATTAGAAATCGATTTGGAACTTATTGAATTTGAGATTTTTAAAGGATAAAATTTTATAACTTGATTTTGGTTATGGTAAGTTAAATGAATATTTCAAAGTTAAATAAGTTGAAGGAAATATTTAGTTTATTTGTAATTTGGGGTTTATTTAAATAGTATTGGATTTATTAAGTGAATATTTCAAAACTAAATAATAATAAAGATAAATTAAGATATATATGAAATTATCAAATTTAGTTTTGAGAGTGTGAAATATTTGAAGCTTTGGAATATATCGAAATTTAAATGGTTTATTTTGTGGTTAAAAATCTATATTTGAAATCAATATAATGTGAAATGGTTTATTGAGAAACTGAAATAAATTGAAATGTATGATTTGAGATTTGACTAATTTTGAAATTTTGGGAATGGTGTTGATTTGGAATCGATTTGTGAAATTTGAGGAAGCTATTTTATTATATAAAGTATTTTTAAATTTAAAACTATTTATATATGTTACTCTATAAATTTATTTCATATAAACTATTTTAGTATAAATTACTTTTAGTATAAATTATTTTAATATAATTTATTTTTGATATAAACTAATTTAATATAATTTTTTTACATAAACTATTTTAAATTATAAACTATTTTATTATATACACTATTATTTATATTTAAAACAGTTAAGTGGGAAGTGTTATGATTCTGAAGCATTATGATTTATAAATTTTGATTTCCAAAGTATTATGATTTCCAAGGTGTTTGATTTAAAAAGTGTTATAACTTTGAAGTACTAAGATTTTGTAAATGGATATATTTGAGATGGATATATATTTAAAATGGAAATGATATCATATTTTGTTTTGAAATTGAAGTGATATCGTATTGATATGGTTTTGACATGGTAATGATATTTTGGTTTTAAAATATAAACTATTTTGAAAGTTTATTAAATGACCAATCAGCGTAGTAATTACGTAGTTATTGAAGAGTCCGAGATCGGTTAGGGACATACTCTCTGTCCAAACCAAAAACCACTTTAATAACTATTATACGCGGAGTGTGATCCAGAATGAAGTGGTTGGAATGATGACGTTGCTGGATTTGAAGAAGGAGAACAATAATTGATAGCCTTGACACTTGTGCCAAATTTGAAATGACTAAAACAATAGCCGTGCCGGGCCAATGAGCTTAGCTGCATCTAGCGGACACACTTCTTCGTAAACTACTCATTACTTGTTTTTGATTGGTGCTCACCCTTGATTGGGAGTGTTGTTTCGCAGTGTTGCTATCATTGCGGCGATGCGTTCTCACCAGTCCGGACCAGGCAAACGGCAGTTTCACTACCTTGGGTATTTCCTCATATGCCTTGTCATACTTGTATCCCTATGCACGACTACTATGATTTGTTTTGTGTTATACCTATGGAGTACTCCCTGATAGCCCACTAGTTTACAGTGGAGTTTACAGTGTTGTATAGACTATGACGCTTATATAAAATGTGTTAAGGGGGATAATGGTAAAGCCTTAACGCTATTTTGATACTTTATATTACTGATAGACATTATCTACTTAGGGTACACTACTACATAGTAGATAGTTTAACGGAACCTTAGAGGATGGATATCCCAAACATCCTTTGAGTTACTTGTATTTCAGTTGTTATTTCACTTGAGTTGGATTTATTGATATAAGAATGTTAATCCTGACTCGAGTGTTCGTGTTTTGCTTTACGCTCGGGTCAGACTGAGTGTATCAGTATTCGAGACTTACCTTTGGAGTTGGAGCTTCGCTTGGAGATCCAGCTATCTATCTAGCTTCCAGATATTCAGTTGATTCTAGTGATGTATTCTGATTCTTGTATTTGACTATTGTATTCGAGACTTCTGTTGTAACTTATTTAACTCTGTTATATATGTAGTAGCTTCATGGACTACTATTCTTTTGTTTCCGCTGCACTATTGTTATATTACCCTGTGTGTATGATTATGTGATTATTTATTTACTGTATATGCTGAGTTTTGCTAAATATAAACTTACAATCTGGTATTTTGAGCAATTCAATTCTGACATGTTTGGTTGCGAATGGTTGAAAATATCAGGTCGTTACATTTGGTATGAGAGCATTGGTTTTAGGCAAAATCAACATATATGGTAAATTTAATTACGGAATCACTTTTGTTCGAGCTTGAATCCCTTCCTCTTGACTCGGTTTCCTTTGAATTTTGGAACGTTTTCTCGGTTCCAAAATCCTTCCTTATCTCTCTATTCGTATTTTGGAGTATCCCATGACTCCACTTCGAACAATCTCTATAATAGCTCGGCGGTCCTGCCAATCTTCGAATGATTTGTAAAGGGGTGAAACTCCTTTACAATTGGCATTGATTTATCGAAGATTTCTGTATCCTCGGTTTACAATGCTATCTTTCTCCTGCTATGCCTAAATTCCAGCCCTTAAGATTTGATGTCGATTTTGCCTCGGAAGTCTGCATCGATTTCATTCTTGAAGCCACGGTCGAGCCGGTTAAGGTTGCCATGATTTAATTAACTTATCCATCTTCTTATTTGTTATTTAAATCATCTTACCTTTGTTTCGAACCTATCTTCGAATCAAAATTCTCTTTGATTGGAGTCCCTTAAATTTGAATCTCTATCCTTGCTTTGAAATCCATTCTTGTATCGTCGAGCGAGGAAATGTATTTGTAAATTAATATTAAAAATGTTTTATACATTGTGTTGTTTGAATTGTCGATGTCGATTTGGGTTTTCAATCGATTCGTCTGATCAAAGCTATCAACAGGATTTCCAAAACACATGAAAAAACAAACTGACACAATAACATTTTCAAAATTTGGCAAATGAAATAGATTTTGTATGATTATATTATATATATAAGTATAAATTTTCTGAAATTAAATAGTTAATGAATTGTTGTTGGAAAATGATAATATTTGATTTTAGTTTATTATTTTGTAAACCATTGACTATTTTATCATCCAGATTTGAAAGTTTAAATGAATTCAAATTAGAATTTGAGAATTTAATTTCCAGTGATTTCAAACTTTGATTTGAAAGTTTTTAAGTGTATAGTATTTAAAATATTTTCAAATAGAAATCACTTCAAAGAATTTAAAGTGTTTAAATCAGTGCTCTCCTCCATTGTTGCTGGAAAATAATTTCGGTGATGAAGGCTGCATCATCGACATTCATTTTCGAGTTTCGAAGTGGGGAGACCATTCAATAGTGTTGCTACTCTTTTGTTTGGAAAATGAATTTGATTCGAACTTTTTAAGAATGACTTGGTTTATAATATATATTATATATATATAAGTATATGATTATAGATTTGATTTGATATATATAGTATATGTATATTTATCTATAAAATGGTTTGAAGTTAATCGGAAATTTAATCCTTGAAATTATGTTAAAGGATGATTTAAATAAAGCAAAGGTTTTGAATAAATATTTAAACTTGAATTTTTTTTAAATAAGGAAATTTTACTTGTATAATACTCAATTGCATTCTAAAATATAACTTACCTAAATTATTCAGAAGTTAACTATGTAATTGAATAATATACAGTATAAAATGACGTTAAAGGAATTTACAAATAAATTTGAGTGGTTATAACAAGTGTAAATATACTTAATATATATGATAAGATATATTAAGTGGAGTAAATTTAATATTAAGTTGGAATGAAGAAGAATTAAATTTGTCAAATAAAATATGATTATAATAAACGACTATTCAAATTCATGATCTTTGAAATTGTTAATTTAAGATAATTAGATAATATACAATATAAAATGTATTTATAAATAAAATCTGAGTGCATATAATAAATGTTATACACTTAAAGTTTAATTATAAAATGATTAATAGATATAAATAGAATACTAAGTTCGTTGAATAATAAATGGATTAATAAAATAAATTGTTGTTTGAAATAAATTTTGTAATAAACAACAATAAATTGAAAATAAACCAACTTAATGAAATTCCTCGAGTTTAAAATCAATAATTGAATATTAATTAATTCAATTGAAATTTATATGGTTTTAAATTAATTGTTCTATTTTGTATTTCAAATCTGTTTTTCTTTCTGGTTGTTTCTATTCTCCTACCTCCTTCCTTTTCGGGGACGAAAAGTTTTGAGTGGGGAGAGTGTAACGACCCGATAATTTTTAATAATTTTATTTATTTTATTTATTTAAGAGTTAAATTTTCTTGAAAGAGTAGTTTCCAAAAGAAAGCTTGCAAATAGATTATTGCTTGTCTTAGTACTTACTGTCACTAGCGGCCCATCCTTTTATATGTTCATTACTTTGATTTTTTTTATTTGCATACGTCCTAGCTATTTTCATTTACTTTATCGTTCATATACGCAATTGTACATATTAGATTGGGTCTATATGCAAATCTTTATTATGTGAATAGTAGCATTAGTTACTTAATGTTGCATGGCTTTCATGCGTCCTTGTTATTGTTTGATTTGTATTTTGTTCTTTGCTTTAAAAATTATTCAAGCACATTGCTTGTGCATTAATGTGTTTCGTTTTTTATATGCTTTGTAGCCATAACCTTGGAAAATGATCGTACATAGTGCATTCATTGTGTTTCACCTGTAGCTCAAATTTTAAAAATAAAATTTTGAAATAAAAATTTGATATTTGAAATATGCATATTTAAACACATCAGCTGGTGAATTTTCGTCAGATAATATTGAACTTTATTTCATTGTGCAATTCTATTTTTAATTTATATCAGTAATATAATGAAATGTTTTCCAAACATGAATATTTTTCTATAGAAAAATTCTAAATCATCTTCTGACTGAGATGTCATTTTTCGTTTTTCTAAATTCGGACTTCTTTAGCTCCGTCGATCTTATTTTTCTACGTTTTTGCTGCATTTTCCTTAAGTAGAAAATTCGAATTTTTATAATTCAATCGTACCATTAATATATATGTACCATTTTGATCGTCTAATCGTGCCGACCTCCACAGTATATTCATTCCTGTGTTTTAGTGCCCACGACTAGTATTTCTTGACTGTTAATAGCATCGGTACTAATTTATGGAGTCTTTTGGTCTCCTTTCTCTTCACTGTACACCGTGAATCATGTGAATCAATTAATATTTCTTGAATTCAATATTTTGGCCTTTTCTATTCCCACTACAAATTATTTATTTTGGTCCTTTAATTTTTTTCTGGCTTCTTTCTTGACTGTTGCTTTTTGAAAATAATATAACTAGGCTTGATATATTTTGAAAGGCTGTTTGCCCCTTTACCTTCTTAGTCTCTTCCTGTTCCACTATTGTGTCAGTGCCTTCAATTGAATACAAAGTAAACAAAGTTGCTTTTGCATTAAAAACAACATGTATACATTTTTTTTATATACTTTTTTTCATCAAACCCGCTCATTTCTTTTGCCCAAGCTCAGCCTCCCTTGTTGCCCACGCAGGCTAATGCCCTTCCACCGTACTGTACCTCCGCCTCTTCCATTTGCGAGCCATGTCAGCAACCACTCCTCCCTTACCACGTGTAGCCACCACCGAGGCCGAGCCTCCAATCTTCCACCGCCTTCAAATCTATTACAGCCGAGCCTCTAAAAAAAAGCTTATATATGTTTCGCCTGTGTCTATCTTGCCACCACCATCACTGACCATGCACGTGCACAACCCGGTCGCCTTCCTAACCCGGCTTCTCGATCCGCTTCCTTCCTTCCACTTCATGTAGCTGTGCACCTTCTTATATATATTTCATAAAGGTAAACAAGTTTTGTCTATATATATAAGTTATACCAGTTAGTGTTAGCAATATTATAATAGTTTGTTATTTTACCTGCCAGTGAATAGATATAACTATTTTATTTCATAAACTTACTATTTTAGATATTGGTTTATGTCTAGTAGATGTGTTATCTTTATATATACAAATTTCATCAGTTAGTATGAAAATTCTATAAAGTGTATATATATATATATATATATAGTACACGTGTATAGCTTGTATGATTGGTATAAAATTATTGATATTGGTTTTTCAAGTATTATATATTAAAGTTTTGGCCTGGGTTTATTTGCATATACTCTGTTATATGTTTTAATTGTTAGCATATGCACACATATGTTCGGCCGGTGCTTGTATATTCAATCTACAGTTTACAGTTTAGATTAGAATTTTATATGCATTTGATAACGTGAGTTATATATATATATATATATATATATATATATATACATTTCAAAATAAATTTGCAGAGTGATATATAGACGTGCTTCAAATTTTATCTTGACTTAAAATTTTATATACATCTATTTCAATATAAAGTAGGTGCTTTTATATATTAAAACCTGTTAGTTATAGGGGTTATACTAGTGTTGTTATAAATTTCATTATATAAAGATATGTCATATGGATATATATACACATGTATGCGGGCTTCTATAAATTATATTGATCTGTTAAGGTTTTATAAGGTATATACACGCCATTTTTATGTATTTATAAAGTTGTAGTTTATACATTAGTTAATTATATGTATATACATATTATATATTCATAATCCGTTATATGTAAAATATATAAATATAATCTGTATCTATTTTATGTTTAAAGTATGTGCATATGTGAGTTATATATATGTTTGATTTATATTTTTTGTGTGTTTTAAATTGAAACAATAATTTTGAACCATACATATGGACTTAAAATATGATTTTGTATATAGTTTTAGGTAATTATATATATGTGTTTACTTATACAAATCATCTTCATCAATTTTGTTCTGATGTATTCCATCGATTGTTATTAGCTTTGATCGTTGAATTCGTGCCGATTTGCTTTGCTTGGATTCGTAACTCAATTTCAGGGTCCGTATCAGTGTGCGTATCTGTGTCATCTTCTAATCTCTCTAGCCTCGAAAGGTAAGAAATCACTCATGATTAATGTTCTTTTATTTATTAAATTTGATTTCAATTGAAACGACAATTGAAATATGCTGCTGTTAGTTATTTACACTGTTATATATATGCTATTACCTGTATTAGTTCACCTGTGACATCTGACACCATTATCTGTTATTTATATTGGTGATATATACCTGTTATATTATTATCATATCTGTTATCACTCTGAAAGTTCCCTATTAGTATAGAATTCACTATGGGTTGAAATGATACATACCCGAACGATCTGTAGAATAGGAGAAAATCGTTATGGGTTGAAATGATAAACCCAAGCGATTTTCATTGAATTGAATTTGGGATTGCGGGTTGAAATGATATATATGCCCGTGTATATTTAAATTACGGATTGAAGTGAATAAATATCCGTATCACTTGACCTTAGGATAGAAGATTATATACATACACTATTGGTCTATTAATAAATAATTTGAAATGATTACTATGGTTTTGGAAGGAAATATGTGGTTTTATATAAATATAATTTCAGATATTATATAAATGTTATTTTATATATAGTTAAATTCTTGATTTTAAGCTATGTATAAATTGGTTTTAATATAAAATAAGCTCAATAATAAAGTTTGATTTATTAAAATATAATATGATTAAGTATTTATTTAAATTATATTTTAACATAAAGTTTATAATGATTTAATAAATTAAGGTTAAGAAGATAACTTTGAAATTGATTTGAAATTGTTATTAATTAAGAAATATGTTAATTAGAAATCGATTTGGAACTTATTGAATTTGAGATTTTTAAAGGATAAAATTTTATAACTTGATTTTGGTTATGGTAAGTTAAATGAATATTTCGAAGTTAAATAAGTTGAAGGAAATATTTAGTTTATTTGTAATTTGGGGTTTATTTAAATAGTATTGGATTTATTAAGTGAATATTTCAAAACTAAATAATAATAAAGATAAATATGAAATTATCAAATTTAGTTTTAAGAGTTTGAAATATTTAAAGCTTTGGAATATATCGAAATTTAAATGGTTTATTTTGTGGTTAAAATTCTGTATTTGAAATCTATATAATGTGAAATGGTTTATTGAGAAACTGAAATAAATTGAAATGTATGATTTGAAATTTGACTAAATTTGAAATTTTGGGATTGGTGTTCATTTGGAATTGATTTGTGAAATTTGAGGAAGCTATTTTATTATATAAAGTATTTTTAAATTTAAAACTATTTATATATGTTACTTTATAAATTTATTTCATATAAACTATTTTAATATAAATTATTTTTAATATAAACTATTTTAATATAAATTATTTTTGATATAAACTATTTTAATATAATTTTTTTATTAAATCTATTTTATTATATATACTATTATTTGTATTTAAAACAGTTAAGTGGGAAGTGTTACGATTCCGAAGCATTATGATTTTCTAAATTTTGATTTCCGAAGTATTATGATTTCCAAAGTGTTTGATTTAGAAAGTGTTATAACCTTGAAGTACTAAGATTTTGTAAATGGATGTATTTGAGATGGATATATATTTAAAATGGAAATGATATTGTATTTGGTTTTGAAATTGAAGTGATATCGTGTTGATATGGTAATGATATTTTGATTTTGAAATATAAACTATTTTGAAAGTTTATTAAATGACAAATCGGTGTAGTAATTACGTAGTTATTGAAGAGTCCGGGATTGGTTAGGGACATACTCTCTGTCCAAACCGAAAACTACTTTAATAACTATTATACGCAGAGTGTGATCCAGAATGAAGTGGTTGGAATGATGACGTTGCTGGATTTGAAGAAAGATAACAATAATGGGTAGCCTTGATACTTGTGTCAAATTGGAAATGACTAAAACAGGAGCCGTTCCGGGCCAATGAGGTTAGCTGCTTCTAGCAGACACACTTCTTCGTAAACTATTCATTACTTGTTTTTGATTGGTGCGCACCCTTGATGGGGAGTGTTTTTTCGCGGTGTTGCCATCGTTGCGGTGATGCGTTCTCACTAGTCCGGATCAGGCAAACGGTAGTTTCACTACCTTGGGTATTTCCTCATGTGCTTTGTCATACTTGCATCCCTACGCGCGACTACTATGATTTTTTTTGTGTTATACCATTGGAGTACTCCTTGATAGCCCACTAGTTTACGGTGGAGTTTACAGTGCTGTATAGACTATGGCGCTTATATAAAATGTGTTAAGGGGGATAATGGTAACGCCTTAACGCTATTTTGATATTTTATATTACTGATAGGCATTATCTACTTAGCGTACACTACTACGTAGTAGATAGTTTAACGGATCCTTAGAGGATGGATATCCCAAACATCCTTTGAGTTACTTGTATTTCAGTTTTTATTTCACTTGAGTTGGATTTATTGATATAAGAATGTTAATCCTGACTCGAGTGTTCATGTTTTGCTTTATGCTCGGGTCGGACTGAGTGTACCAGTATTCGAGACTCACTTTTGGAGTTGGAGCTTCGCTTGGAGATCCTGCTATCTATCCAGCTTCCAGATATTCAGTTGATTCTAGTGATGTATTCTGATTCTTGTATTTGACTATTGTATTCGAGACTTCTGTTGTAACTTATTTAACTCTGTTATATATATAGTAGCTTCATGAACTACTATTCTTTTGTTTCCGCTGCACTATTGATATATTGCTCTGTGTCTGTGATTCTGTGATTATTTATTTACTGTATATGCTGAATTTTGCCAAATATAAACTTACAACATGGTATTTTGAGCAATTCAATTCCGACATGTTTGGATGCGAATGGTTGAAAATATCAGGTCGTTACAAACATTAAGTATGAGTTTTATATGCTATTTTATGGTCATCCGCTATATCTTGCTTTATCCTCGCTGTATCCCCGCTATGACTTTTTGCACCTCCACCACATTGAGTTTGCCACGTGCTTTAACTGCACAACATAGTATATAGTGCAGGATATCAGTAATGTATTGATTAAGAAGACTATGCACTATCAAGATGCTGATATCAAGAGTAGATTCAAGATGCTGATATAAAGTTTCAAGAGTTCAAGAATGAAGACTCATGAGTATTGAAGAGTTTAAGATTTCATGATACTCCAAATAAGTTTAAAGTCATATAATTTATGTTAAAACCTTGATAGCACTTTCTAGCTCTCTCTTACCTTCTCTAATTTTGTTTTTAAATTGTTTCTCAAATATTTCTATTTTTAAAATAATCATTTCAAAATATTTACAAAATGATTTTCAAATCTCTTGTACTTATAAGATATAGTTTTAGTTTTTTAAGTTTATATATATATATTGAATTTTTGTTTATATATATATTGTTTAAATTACATTAAATATTCTTGTTAAATCTTTCAAAATTAGTTTAAAGTTTTATTAATTTTTAAAATGATTAAAATATGTATAAACTATGTTTAAATGTTTGTACAAAGTTTTAAAATATTTTACAAAACTTAATATTTTCAAAACAACTTTTATTAAGTAATTTTTGAAAATAAAAAGGGATATGTCAACATATCCTCTGCAAATATGTTGAAATACTAGCTGTATTTTTCAAAATTCAAATTTGAATGGAAGTGTATTTTTGTCGTATCTCTTCGCGAATGAACATGACCGTTCCCTATGTATACCGGTCTTCCATATGAATTTACATAAACTACTTTCTTATTTTTCTCTGCTCTTTTCCGTCTCTTGATTTCTAAAGCAACTTCAATCAAAACTCTGTCAAAATTCAACCAAAATCAAATTTAATCATTGCTAGTTTGATTAACTTTCATATACTCTCTGATTTCTCTCATCTCTCTCAATGTCAAGTGCTATTCAAGAGTTATAGGATCAACTATAATCAAGATCGAAGATCTGAGTCTGTAAACTCTGTCAGATTATACTCTAATGCACTGTGGTGTGCTTTGTATCCCCCAAATCCAAGTAGGTGAGATTGTAGCCTGATTAAATTAATTGGGTGTGCTTAGTAACCCGTATATCTAGTGGGTGTGCTTATGACCCGAAAAACAAGTGGTTTTACTCAGAGGTTGGGATTCTAGAGCAATGTATCTCATAGTCTTGAAATCAAGATTGCATTTGCATTTACTAGTTAAAAAGAAATCCGCATAAGGAATTCTACGAGACTGGATGTAGGGTAACTCCGAACTAGTATAAAATCCTTGTGTGTTCTTTCCTTTTTTACTTTTAATGCTTTTACTTTTTTCTGCACTTTGATTCTGTGATTTTTTATGTGATTGTTGATTCCGTCATTTCAAGTAAATCTTAATTTATTTTAATAATATTCATGTAGTCCACTAAACACTATTCACCTCTCTTCTAGTGTTAATTTAGCCTTAAGATCCATATTCCGCTGAAACACACGAGGGGGCCATCTGTAGGGTCCTTCATATTCATCATTATTTTCCTCAAAACCAAGTTTCCATTTTTAAATTTCCTTTCTTTCACTTTTGAATTATAATACTTTGTGATTCTGCATTGATATTCTACAGTTCGAGTAGTAGCTTGTTCCTTAATTCGTTAAGTTAGTCACGCAATTCCATTTTCAATTCTTAATTCGTTTCATAGGTATAAGCAATTCTTCGACACGAGGGAACTTTGACTTCAATAGGTAATATTGTCTCAAATCCATAGATTAAGGAGATGGAATGTGTCTGGTAGTAGTCCTTGCGGATATTCCATATGACCATAAAAGGAGGGGATGTTCATCTGTCTGTTTCCTTTGGCTTTCCCCAATCGTTTCTTCAAAATATTCTTTATGATTTTATTTGCTGCCTCTTCTTCCCCATTGGCCTTTGGATGAGATACTAATGATTTTTTTTTATGATTATGTTCTTTTCACAGAAATGAGTGAACTCCTCGCTTTCGAATTAGGTTACATTATTGGAAATAATCTTGTTTGGGAGTCCAAATCTTGTTATAATATTATTGATAACCAACTTTAGAACCTTTCAGGTAGTTATGTTAGGTATGGGTTTTGCTTCCAACCACTTAGTAAAATAATCAATTACTACTACAACATATTTTGCTCCCCCTTTTGAGGCTGGAAAAGGGCCAATCAAATCAATCCCCTGTACATCAAAGTGCCATGAACTGGTAATGGTGATTAGATTGCTTGGATATTTTAGATAATTTTTTGGCACTTGTCACACCTTTTAACATAATTTATGACCACTTCTATCATTTTGGCCAATAACATCCTTAGCTCATCACTTTTTTGACTAGTTTTGTTCTATTGGAATGATTTCCACAAAATGCTTTATGAGCTTCCATTAACAAAATCTCATGCCCATTTTAAGTATAACCCATCTAAAGTAAGACATCGAGTATCCCTTCCTATACAATATTCAATCAGTTGTGGTATATGAGTGGGCTTGGTACCTTGGTTTTCATGCTTCTTTTTTTTCCTTTGGTGAGATCCCTTTTTCAATGTATTTGACCAAGGGCGTTTTCCAATTATCAACGTATGGATTTTCACGGGCACATCCCTATTCTGCACTTTCTCTGACATCGTTATCTTTTTAGGGGTTCTTCTCATTATCTGATTGTTGACGAACTTGATACCTCGATAAAACCAAAGCTTCCGTGCTTAATTCCTCTTTCTCTTCTTCAATACTTGGGGTTTCGTTGAAATCCAACATGTATGATTTTGACCTTTGGCGCTCCTCATGAACTTGCTAGCTTTGCTAAAGTTTCGCTTATGCATTCTTTTCCCTTGGTATATGGTGTATGGAGCTATGCAGTTAAATCCCCGCTAAAGCCTCACTAAATCCCCACTAAAGCGTGTAGCACTCTTTGGCCGCTCCATCTTTTTCGATTTAACACTATTAAATAGTAGACCTAGTTAAACCCCACTATATTCCCTTGCACATGCTAAATCAATGGTTTTAGCATTCGCTTTAGTAACATTAATAGAAAAAGGTAGATTTGACTAGTTATGTTTTAAATTAAATCAACAAAGTTAGGATTAAAAACTAAGTTTAAGGCCTAAGTGCTCAACATAAGTTGGAAATCTATTTTAGTAACCAAGTTAAGGCTACATAAATCATGATATTATTTTATATAATATTAAAATATATTTCCTTTTCGTAAAAAAATGATGTGAGGATGAGAATAAACTAACTTCGGGGATTTAATTTTATTTCCAATAAATCTTTTTGCACATCCATTATTTTCCGCTATATCCTCGCTTTATCACAGTTATAACTTTTTGCATCTACATTGCTATATACCTGCTAAGCGCTTTAATTGCTTGGTACTAAGTAGAAATTCTCAACGTGAATCAACATCTCGTGGATTCTTTTGATGTATTGGGCTAGTCGAGAGTCTTTAGTTTGGAATGCTTTGTTCGATTAGTTTACCATTAGAATCACTGAATGTTTCAGTTTTGGAGATTTGAGCTGCCGTGCTAAGGTGTATCCCGCGATCATTGATTCATACTCTGCTACATTGTTGGTTGCTGGAGAGCCTAACTTCATAGCATAGTAAAGTCTATGCCCATCAGGGGTAATTATAACATATACTTGTCGTGCACCTTATTCATTTGATGCTCCATCTACGTATAAATGCCATTTTGGCTCAAGTTTTCTTTCTTCCTCTAATCATTCCTCGATGAATCCTGTGCATTTTGCAACAATATCTACCAAAGCTTTCCCTTTGATTAATGTCCTGGGTGGGTATTCAATATCATATTGGCTCAATTCCACTTTCCATTTTATCAATCTTCTTGATACTTCGGGTTTGCTCAGAACTTGCCTTAATGGGTAGTTGGTTAAGACTTTGAGTGGATGAACTTGAAAGTAAGACCTTAGCTTTCGTGTTAACAACAATATGCAATACACCAGTTTTCTATAAGTAGGTACCTAGCTTTAGCATCTTTTAATCTTTTACTCATATAGTAAACAGAGAATTGGATTCCACTTTCCTTTATTACCAAAACTGAGCCGATGACATGCTTCGATACAGCCATTTACAGAAATAATCTTCCGCTAGGATTGAGAGTATCGATGATGTTTCTAAATGATTTTTCATCTCTTAGAAAGCTTTTTGACACTCCTCTGTCCATTCAAAAGTTTTCTTTCTCCTAATTACATCAAAAAAGGAATACATTTGTCCATCGTTTTGGATATTAATCGACCAAGAGCTACGACCTGTCCATTTAGTCTCATCACTTCCTTACACGTTTTAGGCTGTGCCATATCTCTAATTGCTTTTATCTAATCGGGGTTGACTTTGATTCTTCTGGTGCTTACAGTATCTCCCAAAAACTTTCCAGATTGTATTCCGAAAGGCCACTTTTATAGATTCAGTTTCATCTTATACTTCCTTAATATGTTAAACATTTTGCTCAAATCCTCTATATGATCCTCCTCTTTCTTAGATTTCACCAACATGCATCAATATAAACTTCCGTATTTCTCCCCATTTGATTCTGAACATTCTATTTATGAGCCATTGGTATGTTGCCGCTGCATTCCTCTACTCAAATGGCATTACTTTGTAGAAATACATTCCCCAATCTATGACAAAGCTCCTATGTTCCTCATCGGGTTTAAACATCAGAATTTGATTGTACCCTAAGTAATCATCCATAAAAGATAGCAGTTTATGACCACTAGTTGCGTCCACTAATTGGTAGATTTTGGGTGGTGATAACAATCTTAGTGCTGTGGTGCGGGTCTTGTTAAACAACATTTTCTTTTGCCTTACCGAAACAAACTTTGGGTCAATGTCGAGCGCATGTCACACTACGGATGGATTGATTCCTTCCATCAATGCGGGTCCATGCAAATATATCTATGTTTGACCATAAAAACGAGATCAACCTTTCTTTAGTTTCCTTGTTCGTTCCATTACTAATTTTCACGATTTTGGTAGAGTCTTAAGAATCTAATTTTACTTCTTCCAACCTTTGCATTGATTGTGCATTCTCTTGCCCATCCTTTGAATCTATGACCGAAATTATTTCCTTCAAAAACTTGTCCTCATCATGACTAATTTGGTTTAATTCAACATGCTATCTTTTTCATTCTTTCAATCTAACTTCCTTTTCGATTTCCCGACTTACCGCTGGACAAAATTTTAAGTTATTCGCCTTAGATATTAGTTCTCGAGGACTAATATGCAAGGGCTTCTTGTTATGACCACATTTATTTGATGTTGGCCTATAGCAAGAACCTGCCATTTTATTAATTGCTCAAATGTGGTGAAGTACACTTTATGGGAATTAAACTGCTCTCCACAAACAGTTCTCCACAAACAGTTCTCCATCCGGTTTTTGCAGAGAAACTTTACCAAAAAATGTTTTGGTGATACGAAAGCATCAATCTCATCCAAAACCATCCTTCTAAAGGAAGCATTATAGTAAGAAGGCTGGGCCATGATCACAAACAAGGTCTAAACATCCTTGAATGCAAAGGGGTGCCAATTTGGACAAATAATTTAATTTGACCCACTGGAGTAGAACCCTTATTATAGAATCCAAAGATCGTCTCCAAGCTAGGTTCAAGTTTCTCTTTCGGAATTCGCATTTGTTCGAAAGCACATTTGAAGATGACATTCATCGTATTGCCCATGTCTCCCAGAATTTTGGATACATGTGAAAGTCATACTTGGTCAATTACAAAAAGAGGGTCATTGTGGGGAAGTTGGATTGCTCTCAACTCTTTAGTAGTTATTACCAAGTCTATTGTTTTAATCACACTTTTATAAGTCTTCAATAGAGGCTCATCATTTACCGAGTAGATCCCTTCTTTAACTTCTCCCATATACCTATTTTTTGATCCTTTGCTTAGGCTTGCTATATAAGTTCCTCCATGGATCACATCGACATGGTTCATCAGTTGCAGCAAACCCTATGGAATCTCACTTTCCATGATGTTGGTTTTTGCTTGACAAGTGGCTTTTCATTATGAGTAGGTGTTTGATCGATCTTCACCAATGATTTGAGAACCCATTTCCTATTCATATTGTGGATGATCCCAGCCAAGGCCCTGCACTCATCTGTCTTATAGCCATTTACTTTATGGTGTACAAATTAATCACCCTTTTTGTTCAGTTTTGGATTCATCTTTACTTTAAAAAAATCGAGTAGTCAAGTTCATCCTTCATAACAGCATAAGTATAGGAGATATGATGGTTTAGTTCAATAGCATTTGCCTTAGAAAATTCTTCTCATCCCTCCTTTTTACTCGGGACTGAAAAATTCCTCTTCTCCTCTTGATTTCTTCTATTATGAAATATTTCATTCATTCGCATAAACATATCAGCATGAATGTAACAACTAGGGATTTTGGCCATTTAATTTTGAATACTTAATTAATTTCAATTGTTAAAATATTGATTTATAAAGCTTTAAAATCTTGAATTTAAATATAAGATTGTTTAAAATATTTGAATTGTGAATAATTACTTGAATGACGATTTAAATATTTTGATTTTAAATTGAATATTAAATTTATCGATTTAATGGACTTGTCTAACTCCGTGTAAATTTATAAATAATAATAGTGAATTTATTTTGTAAATTTATTTACAGAAATAAATGATTCAGATAAGTGATCAGAAATTATACTTTTATTTTTAAGAATCGATTTTTGATGACGTATTATTAATTTATTTTATTTGATTTTTCTATGACTTTTAATTTGGAAAATATTTAAATTATCCGTTTGACGTTTTATCGTCAAATAACAGTGTTTTTGGGATTTTATGGAATTCAATAACCTGTGTATATTATTATGTTGGAATCACATCATTATTTTGAGCGCGACCGAATTTTTATTTGGTTGTTCCATGTCTGTACGTAAACGAGAAATCTGTACGGCACGGTACTAGGAATTTTTAATTATAAAAACATATTCAAGACATTTAGTACATACATGCACACAATTCTGTCACATTTTAGTACTACCCCTGTTCTTTCTTCTCTATACTTGGAACATGATCATGGTCGATCCTTAAATATTTGAAATCAATTCAAATATAAATTTAAGATTTAAAAGGAGAAGTTTTGCAGTGCATGCATGTGTAGGCTTCAGTTCTGAGGGATGTGGAGGGTTTGCGGCATTGCTTAGGAATACTTAACTGTGTACAGTGAAGAGAGATGAGCTAGTGTTCGGTTTCATTTGATTTCAAGGTGGAGTTTGCGAAATTGGAGTCTGGATTTGAAGTGTACATCGGGTTTGGCATCTACTGGAGGAGTAAGAGGATGTGCGACATGGGTTTAGGCGGTGAGATCTGGCCTTGTCGCGAGTAGGTGGAGGATGGGTCAGGATTTCCTGTAGAGGTGCGAAGGTGAGTTCGATGGGTCGGTTGAGTGGAGGACGTGAGGAGATGGGCATCAACGATGTCGGTTTGTTAAATGGTGGAGAGACGTGGAAGGAAGAGAGGAAGATGCAATCGACTATGGTGGAGTTGAACTGGAATAGGTGGCAAATTTATTGGAAAGAAGAGGTTTAAATTATTACGGGTAATTAGTTATTAAGGGTTGTAATTAGTATATTTCATTATAATTTAAAAATAGAAATCTAATAATTTTAACAACTCTCACGTACAAGGTCCGATTAAGACGCCGTCAGTCACGTTGGAATCGCGGCATCGTCCTCTATGCGATGGAGTTGAATTAGTTTCAATTGGAACTAGCTGAATCTGGAGCTACAGTCGAATGTTGTTCAACTCCAGATCAAACCGGGACGCTTCGACGGCAACATGAACTGTGGTGAGTTAAACTCACTCTTTTTTGTTAGCATGTTTATAATTAATAAATTTATTTATGCCTGTTTGGGTTGTAGAATTTGTTGTTTGATTGAATTTGGTCTAGGATCACAATATAGCTACTTGAAATGCTATTAGATTGGTTGAATTTGATCTAGGATCGCGATATAACATCTTGAAATGCTATTAGAACGTTTGAGTTTTAAATTTGTATTCAAACTTGTTTTAAGTAATGGATCACATATATGTGGTGATAAATTGATATTGATTTTGATTAATAGAATTTCATCGTTTAAACTTATAACATAGTTAATGTAAGTGTACTTCCTATTGTTATCCATTTGGCCAAATAAACATTGTTTAATTAGTGTACGGGTTTATCTTTGAATGACATTGGTTAGCAAAATAAATCTCCGTTCTGTTATTATATTAATTTGGACATTTATTTAACGGTCAGTTGAGCATTAATCATGGAATATATTTCATATATGCTCGACTATGTAAATACCAGCAATTTGACTTGAGAAATTAAATGGAAGGCAATAGTAGCTTGTTAAGTACCTCTAGGATTGCCGAGCCTTTTCTAGATTCGAAAATTTTGGATTTGATTTGATTAACTTCTAATTTTATAAATTGGAAGAAAAATGTTTTAATTATCTCTATATATGCAAGGAGATTTATTAATAATTAACTACATATGATTATAAAATTATTTTTGAAAGTTGATTACTATATTATATATCGTGTTTTAAAATGAATTATTTTTTAATGTTTTTGAAGATAATAATTATTTTGTTATTAGTTATTAAAATTAGATGATTATTTATTTCAAATATTATTGAAGATAATTAATTTTATTTAAAAGGTTGTTTAAAATTATTTCATTTTATTTGTCTATTAGAGATGTTTAAAATTTTAAGAGTTTATTTATTATATTATTAAAAATGTTTTAGTTATATTTCTTTTATGTTATTTAAAAATGATTAAAGCTAAGTTTATGATGTTTTGGTTTTATTTATTAAAAATAATAAATATATATAATAATAAATTAGTATAAATGGATTTCTTTTGTAAAAAGAATTTATGTAAAGGAGTTTACAAACTTGGAAAGAGGATTTAAATTGGAAAAGAAGCTAGCTTCTGTATGGTTGTGAAAAGAGGATTTTAAATGGTTAGTAATTAAAAAGGAGAATTTTATAAATGGGTTAAGAGATTACAAAAGATTACTTTTATAAATAAAACTTGGAGATTTATAAGGAATTCTATAAATTGATTTTGGGAGTTTATAAAGAAGATATTTTAAAATAAAAACAAAAGGTAGTTAAATAAAGAGAGGGTATTCTTGGATATTTATATCTTTGGTTAAAGGATACTTGTGTTTAATTATTTTAATACGATCTTCAAATAAGTATATTTTTCTAAGTATCGAGATATAATGTTTTTGTGAATATATTTTTCCTGTTGAGATAAGTATATGGAAGTGATTTTCAAAGTATATGAAAAGTGATCTTAGTTATAAATGTGAGGCTTATTGGGCTCCATGGGAAAATGAAATCTGTGGTTAAATGTTTGTTATTTGATGGTTAAATAACCCACTATCGAAATTGGGCCTAAACATAACTTTGGAAATATCTAGGAGAAACACGTGGGTTACATGGCACAATCATCTCCGATGATGTAATACTGTGCATATAAATCTCATTTCGTTTTCTTAGGACAATAATAAGGAAATGCATCCACTAACGGTTAGGAGGTGATCTCCGACCTTATTTTTGACTGTTTATTTCCAAAAGAACCGAGGTTGAGTTTACCGAAAATTATCGAACGTTGTTTCGAAGAGACCGAGATCGGATTTGTTATCCGAAAACCACTTCGATCCAACGTATGCATATTCAAACCGAAGACATCTTGAAGAGCATGGAATCACAAATAGAGATATGAAGTGCAAGGGCTAATCGCTACTAATCCTGAGGGTGATTCCAAAATGGATGTAGTAGGAATAGTGCTTCGGTTTCGTTCAGTCCTAGAGCAGACTTGTGTGGATGAATGCTATCAACACATTGTCATTGGAGGACAATGGGCATTCTAAGTGTAAATGTTCTTGAAAGTAATCATAGCCTCAACCTCAACAAATGGGAATGACTAAAATAAGGGAGATGCAGCATGGCTAAGTGGGTCGCTCCCAAGTAGCGTATGATCATCCCTATCTAGAGTCGCTGTTATTTCTCATTTGTAGGCTTCGGGGCCCATTAACGGAGGGGTGATCATATGTACTTTCCAGTAATGGGTAGTTCCTATTTTGGCAAGTGATCTAAGCGAGGTCCTCGGTTTTACGTTTTCTAGAGATGCACCATTATGGACGGTACCCCAGTAGCCCAGTTATTATATGGAATCCATTCTCTAATAAGCGCCTATCGACTTGATTGTATACCTATTATGCTGGAATTTGATAATGTAACAATTTCGGCAATGATTAAAAAGTAATTATATCTAGACACTATTATAATATCAGTGGAATTGGTATGAATTTTTTGGTTATCATAAGGTAAAAACCCGTCCGTGTTTAAGTACGGTATGGTCTTATAAGATACCTTTTTTTTCAAAGGTTTTTATAACTTTAAAATTTAGTTGGGTGTGTTTCTCGCGCTGGATTTCCAGACTGACTCGGGTGTCATTTTAGTATAATTCTCGGGCCAAACCAGCATATTTACAGATTGCTTTGGATGCATTGGATCTCAGGAGACCAGAGACGAGTTGGAAGTCTTTAAGTCGTATTCTTGTATAAGTTTATTTTTTGCTGTCTTGTTTTTGAAATAATCAACAATTATGAGGACAGGTTTTTATAACTATCCAGGCTGATAATTGTTATTGTTGTTGTACTCTGATGGATATATTTATATAACAATTCTCTTTTGTAAAAATCATTGATATTATATTATATGTCGTTCCACTACGATTGTGAGATTCTGTGTTGTTTTTAGTTTCTTTTCTCTTCTTCTCTTCTTCTTCTCTCTTCTTTCTTCCCCATAACTATCCGCCTTTTTGTTCAATTTGGGTTGGACGTATGTGGTTTATGGTCAGCTTGAATGGTATGCAAAAGCGGGACGTTACACGTGGTATCGGAGCTTAGGTTGAACAACAACCTCGGCTTTCATGGGGTTAACTAATTTAAGATAGGGTAAGTGAGACCTAGGATGAGTTTGAGTGTATATATATCTGAGTGTGTATTTGTTAGTGACATAATTTTTTTATATTATGATGATTTATCGGTTGAGTGGTTATGAACTCTGGTCGATGCAGAAGGAACAACTGTATCGATAAGGGTTTTTAAACACTTGAACAAGGCAAATCGATATAGTATTGTTTTGAAATTGGGTAAATGAAATAATTTAACCTAAATTATATTTTATATATAAAAGAGTAATTTTCTAGAAAATTATTATTGTTTTATATAGTGTGTTTGGTTGTTAGAAAATGATAATATTGATATTATCATTTATCGTAATTAGTTGTGCTCCTATAGTTTATGAGTCTTTATTGTTTGTTAAAATAAGCATGAACGCTTTGTGAATTCTGTTTCACAATTTGACTATAAATTTCTCAATGATAATATTGAGCTGAATTTTAATTATAATAAAAGTTATTTATCATAATCTATATAAAGAGAAGCAATTAGGAAAGGATCTTATATAAGAAATGAAACTATATAAGCAGGATATATAAATATAGTTTATAAATAAGGATTTAAAACTAAGAATTTAGGTACTTAAATCCCGGAGATTTAAAATAGTATTTTAAATTGTTATAGGGAATAATAATACTATTATTGGAGAGTGTTTTGGAATAGAAATTTTCTTAAAGTAAGGCTTATAAATAAAAATGGATTGGAAGATCTAAAAAGCACTAAACTCACTACGGTCATTGAGAAATAATTTCGGTGATGACTGCAGCATCATTAGTGTTTATTTTTGAGTTTCTAAAGTCAGGAGCTACTATCATGTTAGAAATCTGTTATTGTAATGTTTGGGTAAAACAAAATTTCCTAAAGGATGATTTGATATGCATACAAAAAGGAGTCATGTATATAAATATTATTTCAAATGATTTGAAATAAAATCCGGGTTTTAAATTTTGAAATTTTCAACTAAATGAGATCATAAACTCATGTATCTTAACCATTTAGATAGTGGGTGGGTGTATCTCATTTCGAGATATTGTTTGGTAATTTTCATTTGTTGAAATGGAAAGGAATTTCCGACAATTTTGGACAGTCGGGACTTCCAATTTGATGTTAAAATCTGAAGCTAGGTGTTGTGAGAAAACATAAGAAAATAATTTTTTGTAACTTATAAATTTGAAGAGATAGAAATTTTAAAACAGGTTATAAAATTGTTCAATATTCTAGTTAAGTAAAACAATTCCAAATATTATATATGTACTCTTAGAAAACAGAAGGGTATTTTGCAATTATAAACTTAAGAATAGAATATTGATAAGCTTGAGTAATATTTCTAAAGTAAAATATTGGTTCCTTTGAAGTAATAAAAATTCTTTGAATTTTTTTATTAATGAGATAAATTTTTACATAGTGTTTGTAAGCATAAAGTAATAAGTTATGAAATGATTCAGATATCCGAATTCTAATATCAATTAAAGATATGAACTTAAATTTTAAAGTCAGTAATAAAAAAATTAAGTGTGATTTATATAACGTTTATAATAAACTTAAGTATGGAGGAGCTGTAAGATGGAGTTGTGGCTTTTGGAATGCGTATAAACTTGAGTTTTAAAGTGTTGATATAACTAAGTTGTGTTTTATAAGATGTTTATAAACTTAAAGTTGTGAAATATTTGAGTTTTTAAGTAATGTGTTCTGGAATGGGTTAAAATAAAAGCAGTGTTTAATGAAAATGGGTTTATAAAATAGTTCATAAATAATTTTAGTTTTAAAGGAAATATACTAAGAGATAATAAATATGAAGTAAAATAAGTAAAGTTAAATAAAATGATTTATGATATGGTTTGTAAATAAATTTTAATATTAAAAGAAATACTACTGGGAAATTAAGTGAAATTTAAATTTTGATGTGAATAAAAAGAAAGTGGTATAATTTAGAGACCAATGAAATATATACGTAAGTGGTACGTAAATCATATTATTCACATAATTGATTTTGATCCAGATTCGAGTAACGATTTCGAGGTTATTTACACTGATCTGAACAAAAAAATTCACTCGATTCTCGACGGCAAACACTGGATATGGATTTTTAATATGAATCCAAAGTTTTCTATCACAGTATTGGCTATGCAAGGAGAACGGCAGTTTCTAATCGAGGAATCGAGTCGAAGTTTGCACCAGGGAAGTTGAGTGGACGATACTAGTTCGGAAGTGAAATTGTGTAATCGAGTGAGCGATCAGATTTGATTTTGTTTATGGATGATACATATGCACCTTATGGAATCTATAATAATTATAAATTTAGCATTTGGAAATGCAAATTATTTGGATTTGAAATTGAGATACAGGTTTATGGAAGCAAATGCTAGTTTGACGCCTTTGGTTTTATGAGTAGAGTTGTGTACCCATCAAATAGGTATGTGTTTATATTGTCATGTGGATTGATGGTTATATGCTCCAGATATGAGATGCCACTTGACTTTTGTTTTCTTTTGATTGGCTTAGGCCTGTAGTGGCGATTTATATTTTTTCCGATTGAACCACGCAAAAGAGGCGCTGCCGAATTTTTCTGTAACTTTAAGACTAAGAAATTTTTAATAACCTAGTCCAACTAATTGATTTTGAAAAGTTAATGAGTTTGGAGTTATTTTCCTTACCTTGACAATTCGGTGACGAAATTCTTTTAAGGGGGGAGGGGAGAGTGTAACAACCCGGGACTTTGGACTTTTAATTTTGAATATTTAATTAATTTCAATTATTAAAATATTGATTTATAAAGTTTTAAAAACTTGAATTTAAATATGGGATTTTTAAAAAATTTTGAATTGTGAATAATATTTAAAATGATGATTTAAAAATTTTGATTTTAAATTAAATAGTAATTCTATGGATTTAATGGACTTGTTTAACTTCCTTTAAATTTATAAATAATAACAGCGTATTTATTTCATAAATTTGTTTACAGAAATAATTGATTAGATAAATAATCAGAAATTATATTCTTATTCTTAGGAATTGAAATCTGATGACGTATTATTAATTCATTTTTTCTGATTTTTCCATGATTTTTGATTTGAAAAATATTTAAATTATCCGCTTGGTGTTTTATCGTCAAATAATAGTGTTTTTCGGATTTTACAAAATTCGATAACCTGTGTACATTATTATTGTATTGGAATCGCGTCGTTGTTTTAAGCTCGACCGTATTTTTAGTTGGTTGTTCGGGGTCTGTATGTAAACGAGAAATCTTTACGGTGCGGTACCGAGAATTTTGAATTAAAAAAACATACTCAAGACATTTAGTACATATACGCACACAATTCTGTCTCATTTTCGTACTCCAGCCATTCATTCTTCTCTGTACTTGGAAATATGAACATAACCGATCCTTAAATATTTGAAATCAATTGAAATATAAATTTAAGATTTAAAAGGAGAAGTTTTGTAGTGCATGGGTGTGTAGGCTTCAGTTCTAAGGGATGTGGAGTTTTTGCAGCATCGCTTAGGAATACTCGACTATATACAGTGAAGGAAGATGAGCTAGGGTCAGGTTTCATTTGATTTCAAGGTGGAGTTTGTGAAATTGGAGCCTGGATTTGAAGTCTTCGTGGGGTTTGGCATCTACTGGAGAGTAAGAAGAAGTGTGGCATGGTTTTAGGTGGTGTGATCTGGGCTCGTCACGAGCAAGTGGAGGATGGGTCGCGATTTCCTGTAGAGGTGAGGAGGTGAGTTCAATGGGTAGGTTGAGTCGAGGACGTGAGGAGATGGACATTGGCGATGTCGGTATGTTAAATGGTGGAGAACGTGGGAGGAAGAGAGGAGGAAACAATCGACTATGGTGGATTTGAACTGGAATAGGCGGTAAGTTTATTTGGGAAGAAAGAGTTTAAATTATTAAGGGTAATTAGTTATTAAGTGTTGTAATTAGTATATTTAATTAAATTGATATTAATTTTGATTAATATAATTATGTTGTTTAAAATTATAACGTAGTTTATGCAAGTATACTTCCTGATGTTATCTATTTGGCCAAATATACATTGTCTAATAAATTTAAGGGTTTACCTTTGAATGAGATTGGTTAGTAGAATAAATTCTCATATATTGTTATATTATTTGGACATTTATTTGACTATCAATTGATCATTAATTATAGATTAGATTACATATATGCTTGAGTATGTAAATACCAAGAATTTGACTTGAGAAGTTAAATGGACGGTAATGGTAGCTTGTTAAGTACCACTGGCATTGCCGAGCCTTTTCTAGATTCAGAAATTTTGAATTTGATTAACTTCTAATTTTATAAATTGGAAGAAAAATGTTTTAATTATTTCTTTATATACAAGAAGCTTTATTAATAATTACTTACAAATGATTGTAAATTTTTTTTTGTAAGTTAATCACTATATTGTCTATAGTGTTTTAAAATAAATTATTTTATTAATTATTTTGAAGATAATAATTATTTTGTAATTAGTTATTTAAAACTAGATGATTATATTGTTAAAAATATTGTTGAAGGTAATTAATTTTATTTAAAAGTTTGTCTAAAGTAATTTTATGTTATTTATCTATTGGTGATGTTTAAAAGTTTTAGGGTTTTTTAATTATATTATTAAAAATATTTTAGTCATATTTCTTTTATATTATTTAAAAATGATTAAAGCTAAGTTTATGATGTTTTAGTTTTATTTATTAAAAATAATAAAATATATAATAATAAATTATTATAAATGAATTTCTTTTGTAAAAAGGATTTATGTAAAGGAGTTTACAAACTTGGAAAGAGGATTTAAATTGGAAAAGAAGTTAAGTTCTGAATGGTTATGAAAAGAGGATTTCAAATGGTTAGTAATTAAAAAGGAAAATTTTATAAATGGATTAAGAGATCATAAAATAGTACTTTTATAAATAAAACTTGGAGATTTATAAGGAATTCTATAAATAGATTTTGGGAATTTATAAAGAAGATATTTTAAAATAAAAACAAAAGATAGTTAAAGAAAGAGAAAGTATTCTAGGATATTTATATCTTTGGTTAAAGGACACTTATTTTTAATTATTTTAATATGATCTTGAAATAAGTAAATTTTTCTAAATATCGAGATATGATGTTTTTGTGAATATGCTTATCCTGTCGAGATAAGTATATGGAAGTGATTTCCAAAGTATATGAAAAGTGATCTTAGAGTTATAAATGTGAGGCTCAGTGGATTCCATGGGAAAATGAAATCTATGGTTGAATGTTTGTTATTCGATGGTTAAATAACCGACTATCCAATTTGGACCCTGTAACTTTCGAAATATCTAAGAGAAACAAGTGGGTTATATGGCCTAGTCATCTCTGATGATGCTGTATTATGCGTATAAATCTCGTTTCGTTTTCCTAGGACAATGATAAGGAAATCAATCCACTAACGGTTAAGAGGTGATCTGCAACCTTATCTTTGATTGTTTATATCCTAAAGAACCAGGGTTGAGTTTACCGGAAATTATTAAACGTTGTTTCGAAGAGACCGGGATCAGATTTGTTATCCGAAAACCACTTCGATCGAACGAATGCATTTTCAACCTAAAGACACTGTAAAGAGCATGGAATCGAAGATAGAAATGTAAAGTTCTAGGGCTAATCGCTACTAATCCTGAGGGTGTTTTCAAAATGGATGTAGTAGGAATAGTGCATTCGATTTCGTTCAGTCCCAAAACAGACTTGTATGGATGAATTTTATCAGCACATTGTCATTGGAGGACAAAGCATTCTAAGTGTAAATGTTCTTGAAAGGTAATCGTAGCCTCAAGCCTCAACAAACGATAATGGCTAAAACTGGGGAAAAGCAGCAGGGCTAAGTGGTTCGATCCCAAATAGGGTATGATCATCCCTATCTAGAGTCGCTATTATCTATCATTTGTATACTTCAGACCCCACTAATGGAGGGTTCATCACATTCGGTACTATCTAGTAAGGGGTAGGCCAGTCCTATGTTGGTAGGGGATCCAAGCGAAGTCCTTGGTGTTATTTTATCTAGAGATGCACAGTGACGGGCGGTACCCCAGTCATTGTATGGAATCCATTTTCCAATAAGCGCCTGTGGACTTGGTTGTATACCTATTATGCTGGAATCTAATAATATAACAATTTCGGCTATGATTAATAAGTAACTATATCTAGACACCATTACGATTTCAGAGGATTTCATACGAAATCTTTTGGTTATCGTAAGGTAAAAACCCATTCGTGTTTATGTGAGGCATGGTCTTATGAGATACCTTTGTTTTCAAAGGTTTTTGTAACTTTAAAATTTAGTTGGGTATGTTTCTCACGCTGGTTTTCCAGACTGTCACGGGTGTTATTTTATTATAATGCTTGTGTCAGACCGAGCATATTTACAGATTGCTTTGGATGAATGGAGCTCACGAGACAAGTTGGAGGTCTTCAAGTCGTATCCTATATGTTTATTTTCCACCGTTTTGTTATTGAAATTATCAGCAATTGTGAGGAAAGGTTGTTATAACTTCTAGGCCGATAATCATGATTGTTGTTATACTCTGATGGATGTATGTATATAACAATTCTCTTTTGTAAAAATCATTGATATTGTATTATATATTGTTCCACTGCAATTGTGAGATTCTGTGTTGTTTTTAGTTTCTTTTCTCTTCTTCATCTTTTTTCTTTCTTCTCCATAACTATCCATCTTTCTGTTCTATTTTTGGTTGGACATGCGTGGTTTATAGTCAGCTTGAATAGTATGGAAAAGCGGGTTGTTATATTGAAAGTGGAAGTCTTGTAGGTCTTTACATCCATTAATGTATAACTCTTTCCAAAATGGCATATTGTCAATGAAATCATATTTTACAGCCATCAATTTCTCTCTATCGCTTACCATTTCCACTTTATTAGTCTCTACATTAAATCACTTCAAATAAACCCATAGCAAATTCCCTTGGTTTTTGCTTGATGTTGGCTAGTATGCTTGCATTAATGGTAGGTTCCTTTAAAGTATAGAATTATGTTGAAAACTCATATGAGAACTGCTCCAATGAGTACATCGCCTTTTCTCTATAGCATTGGTACAACTTTGTCTCTGCTTCAAAGAATGTGGTTGGAAATAGTCTACATTGCACTGTGCCGAGGGCATTGTACAAATCCATTTGAATTTCAAACGTTGTATAGTGGTTGTCCAAATCAGTGGTACCATCGTATATAGTAGACGGTATTTTAAATTAAGAAGGCAATGGTACATCCATAATTCTCTCAGTGAATGATGCTCCGCTAAAATTATTTTTGACTTTAGTGTCCATAATTTTCTTTCCCTTTAATTCAACCATGTCTTTTGTTATCTTTTAAGCTAAGTCCATGAAAATAAGCTTCCTTATCATTGTAATTTTCCCGCTTTGGCTTATAATACTTTTGCGAAGTGGAGCTTATAGACTATGATCTTAAGCTTTTACTCAGCTTTTAAGTTAGGAGATTTTCTTCCTTCTTTTGCGGTCCTAAATTACTCTACCCAACATTCTCACTTCTTATGTTTGACTCTGTTGGTTTTTTGGGTGGAGACTCAACCTCTTCTTGATTGAATCATTCCATGATGGTTCTCATGTATCATTCCATATCAACCATAGGCATTATCTATGGAAGCTCTAATATGGCTGCCTTATTTAATCTTTTTTCATGAAGACCTATCCACCCTACTCTTTGATTCATGATTGCTTTGAGGACACTCTTGGATAGTTGTTCTTATAGCTTTTCTCATATAATCATGATAGTTCTAGTGCCTCATTTCACGATGTTCCCCATGTGTCATTTATTCACGGTAACTACTGGAATTATCATGAAAGCACTACTGAGTTGTTTCATGATGACTTCATGATACTACTTCACAAACCTCTTTTGGATAGCTTGGCTACTCCATCTTTTAATAACTTCCCATATTGGTACATGGTGACTCACCAAATTAATCACGATGACCCTTTTTCTTGCTTGATTGTTTTCCACTATGGCTTCATCCAATTAAAGCAATAACCTTATCAACATACAATAGCTCCATTTTATACACGATGACTTATACCACACATGCTGATGACTTCTATTATACATGGTGGCTTTAATTAAAAATAAGATTAAATAAAGAAGCCATGTAATGATGACTTCATCCACAATGACTCCCAGACTTCTTCAATATCTCATGATGATTACTCACGATGTTTGATAGCTTGAATAGATTATTCACAATAGTTCTGTTTATGATAAGTTGCATGTCTCTTTTCATGATGAATTCAGGAAATAGTCCACAATAGCTCTGGCTTCTTTCTTCACGATGGCTTGTAATTAATTATACAAAAAAGCTTGTATCATAAACTTATTATTTCTTATTTCCTCAACTTATGATAGAGTCTTCCCACAATGTTCTAAATAGTACACAAAAACTTTAATTTTCACTTGATGGCCTTGGATTATATATGATGACTCTCACTACACAAGAAGACTCCAAATAGCATATGATGCCTTTGAACCATACATAATAGCTTTCTTGTTTATTAATCCATGCTTGGCATTTTGGGTGCAACAAGAGATTTAACACTTAAGCTTATAATGTGTAACGGCCCACCTTTTGGACCATTGAAAGTCGACACTGAAAAATAAGACTGTAGTCAAATGTCATGCGTCTAATTGACAAAAGGGCAGATTATTAGGGTAAACAAAAAGAAAAGAATAGAGAATAGAGGCAAAACAGAATCTCACAGCGGAATCGACAACCTATAATATAACAAGGACGGTAGAAACTATCACTCCAAAAATACAGTATATCAGAGTTAGAAACAAACCTTATCAGCTGGACAGTTATAAAATCCCAACCTTACAAATGTTAACAGGGATACTATATAATATAGCGGAAAGTAAAACACTACGATAGGTGAATCTCCAGCTCCCTTCCAGACTCCATTACTCCAAAGCAACTTGGGAAAAATACTCGATCTGACCCGAGCATTATAATAAAATAACACCCGATCAGTCTGGAAATACCAATGTGAGATAACTCAAATAATGAGGAACATATAAAAGTTCTGTGAGACCACGCCGATAACGTGGAACGAGTTTTTACCTCACAAGACTAACATACAGGCAAGAGTAGAAAATAAATATCAGGAAACAAATCCAAGTAAGAATGGACTAATTAATATTAAAACCAGACTTGAAAAAATGGAAAAAGCCTGAGTAAAAGCCAAATTGGACAGAGTGGATAAAACAAGGAAACAATCCAAATTTGATTGAATGGGCTAAATAAGGTGACAGTCCAAACTTGATAGAACGGAAAAAAAAGGTAGCATCCCAACATTGATAGAATGAACTAAATAAATAATTAAACGCCACGAATAGTGGTTGCCTCTTCTTATGGCAATTTAAAGATAAACAGATTCAAGGTTTTTCAATCAAATAAGGAAAAGAAAAATTTCCAACAAATGACTAAGAAGGTGCACCCTCTTGAAGTATACCTCTAGTAACATACTCCTAAGAATCTCACAAACTACGTAACACTTCTCAGAAATGCACCAGCCAGACCCCACCAAACCTTATCAAGAATCTGAATATTACACAACTACATGAACAACCCCACGTAGTTGGACATCCTTTTGCACTTTTGGTTTAATCATTTCCGACAAAGGATAACAAAGCTCAAAGAATAGCAAATTATTTTTAAGGTGATGATACACCATGGAGAAAGTTGAATTCAATAACTAATAAATCAACTATCGGGGATGATTAAAATGATCATATATGGAAATTAAATATCATATATTTACCACTACTTGTTGATTCCAAACAAGTGCTATCTCTCGGTTGAAGTTGAAGCCAGGTAAGTTGAGGTAATGTTACCTCTGGCATCGCTGTGACGGCATTTTAACCTTCGATATAGAAACGAGTCCAAGCCTCAACGTTTAGCCTTAAAAATATGATTAAATCCTTTCCATATAAGCGATATCGATTACGGAATTATTTTTTTGCATAACCAATATCAAACTTTAACTTTTTAACAAAAACTGAACTTGTGCTTGATTTCCAAATTATGGTATTGGTAAAACAATTTTAGAAATACTCTTTCAAAACATTCTTTCATAAGATAAAATTTATAATACTAAGTGATTAAAGCTAGGGTCAAAAACAAATATTGTTAAAACATTGTTTACTATAAACCCAAAAACAATTCACACTTAGCTTTATTTATAAATAATCCCTTTTAAAGGATTTTCTCATTTATAAATCATTATTTATAAATTTAAGAAAAAAACAATATTTATTATCCTAAAAGATAATAAAGCAATTTAAACACCCTCATTAATTTAAAACAATGTTAATTATCCTGAAAGATAACTAATCACATTTATAATCTCTTTTAAGTAATCAAATTCATTGTCTTTAATAAAATAGTTAATTATTTCCAAACACTTTTGTATCATCAGTAAATTAACCTAAAATCTTTATTAAATCAGTTTATTAACTTTAAAAATCATTAATTACAAAGATTAATTAAATTCAAATAATCATTAGTTAAAATGAATAATTCATTTCAAACATCATTAATTAAAATGATAAATTAATTTTAAATTTTAAATACCATTAATTAAAACAATTAATTAATTTCAAATAATCATAAATTAATTGGACTAATTAAATTCAAACCTCATTAGTTAAGATGATTAATTAGAACATCATTTGTTAAAATGATTTATTTAACTATATAACATTATTAATTATAATGATTTAACTAAATTCCAAATATCAGTAGTTAAAACAATTAGTAAATTTAAAACAATCATTAATTAAATGATTAATTAAATTCAAATATCAATATTTAAAATGATTAATTACTTTTAAACATCATTAAATAAGATGATTCTTAGTTTCAATTACATTAATTAAAATAATTAATTAAACACAAGAATTCATTAGTTAAAATGATTTATTAAATCTTATCTCACTTAAATCAAAGATTTAAACATCGTTTATAAAATTGGCTAACTAATTTCAAAATCATTAGCTAAAATGATTAATTATTTTAAATTATCATTGATCAAAATGATTAATGAATTTTAACATTTTGTTTGGAGAAAACATAAGCTCAAGTTCAAAAACATAGGACATGGTTTTAGGGATGAAAGGCATTAAACGATGATATAGGGAAATTGATATAACGACATTTAAATAAATTAAATGGAATATCAAGTTTTATTTTTCAATTAACCATTAATATATTAGCATAAGAATGTAAATAATTAACTATTGGCGAGAAAACCCTCAGTGCCTCTCTACAAATTTACCCTACAAAACAATAGTTATGGATAATACATATATAATCATATGGATTCATAACGATCAAATTAATATGTCATCCATTTTCCAAAAGGAAATGCAACCAAACAATCAATAAAATAGTTTAACTAACATCCAAGCAATGAATAATCGTTTATAACGTCATAAATATTATATAATAAAATTGAATGTGAGTTAAACTCACATTGATTTTCTTTTTCGTCGAAACAATCCGACTTGGAGTAAAACCGAATGGCCGTCTGATTTTAGCGTAAAATACAACAAGCTCCAAATCCAACCAAACCAATTCAATGCGTAGATAATGTCCATATGAGTGTAATGCAATGAACGGTGTCCGAATCTAACCTCGTATGCAAAACTTATTCGATTTATAAATCATCTAATTTTTAAATTATAATTAAACAATAATTACAACATTACCCCTTAATAAAATATTAATCCATCTTTTTCTTCCTCCCTCAAAATAAAACGTGCATAGTTAAACACCCATGGTCATGCACGAGTATGCATTGATACGGAGCCCCGGTGCTCCGTTTGATGATCCGTCTTTACCGACGCGCCATTCTACATGAGAGCAACCCCCTGAAAACCACAAATTTGAAGCCACACCCCCACAACTTGCGACCTGATGGGTCTTCATCCGTCCGTACACGTGACGTGACCATCAATCCTGTGTCTCACATCGCTAAATTACCACCCTAGGTGCTATTCGACCCACTAAAACCAGATCTACTATCCATTCACCTTATTATTGGCAACAGTCTTGCTTCTCCTGAGCCCTAGCTTGCTGCCTATACATCGATCATCCAAAATCAGATATGTGAGCTCCATCTTGGATATGGGATTGAAGCCTATGACCATACGAGGTTAACGAATCTAGATTCGTAAGTGGTGAGATGAATTTGAATTTAATTTTTAAAATTTAAAAAGCTTACATTTTATTTACAGGCAAGACCATATCAATAGAAGGAGGTATGGTTTGAAAACGTAGAGGTAAGGCATGAACAGTGGTAGGGTGGTATGGGTATGGTTTGAAATGTAGGGGTATGGCCTAAATTATAGTGAGTATGAATATATATATATATATATATATATATAATTTTTAATTTTAAAATATTCAACAAAACATACCCAAAAATCTCCAACTCCAAAGGGGACGTGTTGCTTGTCGTTTTATATGTTATATGCCTATTCCGGACACAATGGAACTAGTCTTAAGGCCTAATTCGATCATATGCAGAAGATAGCTTTTCAAACCCAATTATTATATTAAATTTTCGAAATTTATTTCTATGTATTTCAAACTTGCACAACCAAACGATTTGTCTGATCGCCATATCGACAGCATATAATAATTCATTATTACAGATCCAATGAAATGGGTTTTGTCGAAATCCGAAACAATGCCCTGGAATGATAATTTCAAAGATTTAAACGTCATTTAATATTTAATTATTGATATTTATCCGATCTATTTATATTTATAAGTAATTTTACAAATTGGATCACCAATATTATTTATTAATAAATGGAGTTAAGTGAAATTATTAAATCCATTTAATTAAGATTTAATTCACAATTCGAATATTTAAACCTATATTTTGAATTAGAAGTTATAAAATTCCAAAATCCAATTATTTAAAATTAATTAAGCATTTAAAACCAAATGACCAAAAATTATAGGTTGTTACACACTAAACCGAAAAGCTTTTTTGGTTTTCCTTGTTGGAAATGTATTTTGAGCTTAGAGATTAGTTAGGGTTCAACTAGGATTCAAACCCTTTGATGTTGAATGATAAGGGATACTTATAACAGTTGATGTGGATCAGTGGACGACTAAGATTGTGCTATATATATGTGGGAATCATTCCTAGCCTTAGATCTGATTACTTGGTTTGTCCAAGGATAGCTGGAATAGGGATTGGAACGTATGGCTAATACGTGTGCCTATTGTGATGTTGTACTGGGCGTGTGCTTTACGATGAGAAAGGCAACATGGCTTAGGAGTGGGTGCACTTTTGGTAGACATGCCACAGTAGTAGGTGTATCAAGTTGTGCTTTTAGATATCTATCACACTTTTCTAGGTGGTAAGGCTAGGGAGAAGCCTCTCATGCACAATGATGACCAATTGCTTGTTGTCGAAGATTGCTGAGAGAAAAGACAAACATGGCAAAGGACAAAGCTGAAGGGTACAAGCCAAGCTGATTGTGTGATGACAAGATGTGCTACATGGGGCCTGTTGCATGTGGGATGAGATAGAGTCGGGCCAAAAAATGGTCATTGTTGAGCATGCTTAGTCATATACATTGGTCTTATGTCGTCTTATGCTAGGTCGGGCCAGACTCATGAGTCCAGGTTGACTTATCTATGATGCTTGATTACTTGTTAGATTGGCTAGGATAGAGCTAGGTTGAATATGGGTTCGCATGGACTGGGCTAGGTCTAGGTGTGCTGACCGACTTGGATTTAGGTTAGACTTAGAGCTGTAAGCTGACTTGTGTTTAACGGCTTGAGTTTTGTTGTGCAAATTGACATAGAAAGTGCCAAGCTTTGATGTGCTAGCTAGCATATCTTTTACTCGTGAAAAATTGAGCTATATTCTGCCCCCTAAGCCTGTTTTATGAACAGGGGTAAGCTTGTCAAGTCATAAAGATCTCGCCGCTCAGAATTCATGCCACCACATGTCAACATTCCATTGGTGGAGATGATTCCTTTTCAAAATGAGACTATGGCTATCTAGTTGTGGGGCCCACCGAAATAACATCAGCATTAAATATACCTAGACGCCTGAGGTCTTCTTGTATTTTGAATTCAACGACTATGATTGAGGGAGTAGGTATATAAATACCCCTCTTCTTCTTCCCCATTATTTACTAAAATTCAAAATATATTTACTATTAAAATACCTTCCAAGCACTCAGCTTTCTTCGTTGCAAATAGTAGTCTCCTTCTTCCTCGTTGATGTCCTTTTGTTTTTATATAAATGTGAACTGCTTTCCCATTGAAAAAATTTCCTTTTGTTTTTCTCTTTTTTTGTTTAGTGGTTTTTGAAATTCTTTGATTTGGAGTTGATTCTGTGTCTCTGCATAGCCGAAACTTTTTTTTGGTCATCTTTTGGACGTCAATCGACTATTGTTGCCATGTCAGTGGTGGTTGATCGACGTTGGCGAACTTTCCAGCAATCTACAACTTTGGATAAATGTATTACTATCATAGGTCATGGTTTTTGGCTCAAACTGGTACCCTCGGGCTTTAAGTCAAAAAGGTAGTAGTAGACATAGGTCATAATACCAACCACTTAGCTTAAGAGTATGAATTTTGAGTCTCAAATCAGCCTTCATGGGATGCTCAGCTCGGGTATGCCATGAAGATGGTTGTCCAGGCATACCCTTTGGGTGTTGGTCCCAGGTCTTGCTAGCCGTAGATGGTGAAACATTGTAGTTTAATTAGGTCACTTATGTTTTAGATAGCTACTTCTGGATCGATCTCATACGACACTTTTGATCTTAAAGCATCCGAGATAATGAAGGGGATAGTGAACCTAACCGAGTGCTTAGCCAGGTAGGAATGTAATATTGAGATGGTGAGATATTCCACAACTACTAATTAATCAAATCATCCTCCCCTAGCCACTTTTCTTGGTTTCCAGGCTATTTCAAAGTCGGGGCCTTTCTTTTTATCCATCCCTTGCTTATCTCTGTTCTCAATGCCTTTAGACTTATCCTTGGTTAGCTTACTCCCAACGGCTATTGATTCTTATGTGGGACCTATGTCACTTGTGTTGATCTTAACCTTCTCAAGTTGACCGTCCATCTAATTAATATGCTCCTTCGGCTACAAAGGAAAGTCGAGTGTTCAATTGGTACCTCCTCCACTTCCAAGCCTACAACAAGCCTGCTATCTTTATGGGCATTCTTAGCAAAGCTTCCTTAGGCTAGATGGGGAAGTATTTCTTCGTTCCTTAAGGGATCAATCCCGATCGAAGGAACACTGAGTTTTGAACCCCTAATAGGTCCTTGCTACTCTTTCCTTCATTCTCGTTTTCTTATCTTTCCTCTGACATGGGCCTCTCTTGACTCTATCAATGCCAACTTCGAGACGCTTACAGAATACATTAAATGGCTTCATACAGACCTTGATAACATCTGAAATCTGGAGGTCTTAGTAACAGATGGGAACATTCAACGGGTTAGGATGCTGAGGGAGTATTAAAAAATGGTGGTGGTATGGGCTGCCCCAGCAAAAAAATTAGCCAAGAAGAAATAGGACTAGATAAAGACAAATTTTTGGACCCCAATGCCGGGTCGATTATAGATAAGAACTGAGAATATGATGATGTAAACAAGGGTAAGGGTTGGGAGAATGGAAATAGTTCAATTATGACAAGCTTAATGATGTTGCATCGATGCCTCAATGGTAAAATTTTGACTCATAATAGCTAGTTGACATCTCGTTCCAATAGCATAGGATGCCAACCGTTCCAATAGCATAGGATGGCCAAAGGAATCAGGCATTGGTGGAAATGTAGGTCCCTCCACTAGGCCCCATCCTACCATGATGTCTTGTATCCCAATTACGATTTTGTGCCACTGGGTATGTCTCATATCAAGATGGACCAATCATGCGTAGGCAATTCGGTTTCATTATTCCCGCCATTTGTCAAAAGGCAGGGCCAGGCAACTCCGAATGGTGAACTTGCATTTTACTTCTTTTTTCTTGCACGTGGTTTAATCATGGCTTCGTTTTGTTTCAATCGTAGACGAGATTGCATTTGATGTCTTCGACTTGCCCCTAAGACCACTACTAAAACCCCTTTGCAGGTGACGCCTGTCTTAAGTAAGGGGATTATTGACACGCCCTCCATCCCCATGCATTCAGGCCTCCTCCTACCAGAGCCAAGAAGAGGAAGAGGATCTAGGGAGATGGGTCCTCATTTTTTGAGGCCAGTGTTCCTTATGCTAAGTAATATGAAATTTATGATTTAGAGGGAACTGTTGAGAGGGACAAGGTGGTATGATCGAGTGTTTGACCTTAGAGGTCCCCCATGTCTGACACAATAACGACCTGGACCACTTGTTTAGTGCCTTACAGCTCATGACCATAGAGTTCTTATCATATGCTCACTAGCCCAGGTTTGATTAGAACCGATACCCATTAGAGACCACGGTCAATGTGCACAATCGGGACTCTCTAATAATAAGCTTTCAACCATGAATGTTTTTTTTGCAAACTTGCTTCTTTAATATTTGTTGTTCAGGATGCGCAATGTTCCATTTGCATTTAGGATGAACTCCTGAAAATCCAAGAGGATGCCAAAGCTGAAGAATCTGCCCAGGATGTGACAGAGGAAGCGTTAAAGACGGACAAGGCAGAGGCACGAAGCAAAGGAGGCGATAAATTCTAATATCGAGGATAGGGAGAAGACGAAGAGAGCGGCCGAGGGCCTCAATGAGGGATCGATGAAGGACAGCAAATAGCCCAAAACTCTATTGGGGAGGAGGATAAGTGGAAGAATAGGCTTATAATGACATGTATTTTATGTATCAGAGGATCGTAAATGTTATTTTTAAATTCATAGGAAATCATATGACTCTATAATTTTAGGAAATGCCTATTAGTCACATGTTCTATTTTTAGAATATTTTCGGACGATTTTACCTTAAGAAATTTTAATGACTATAACTTTTGATAGAAGCCAGATTAGCATCCAATACCACTTCCATTGGAAATATGCGATGGTTTTGCTTTCCATAGACCGGTCATAATAGCGATTTGGATTTTTTTCCTAGGAGATATGACTGTTTGAAGATTAGCAGTTTTTGTAGCGGCTTAGTAGTTAATTAGTGACTTTGGCGGTAGGCCCACCGACCTATTTCGAGTTTGGAGGCTATGATAAGCTAAACCATCATCTCCTAACCACTTATACCGCTTCCTAAATAGATCTTAGCCTCCATTAACCCATTCTCCACCCAAAAAATTCCCTTTTCACCACTAAATTATGTCTATATCATAGATTAGAAAGTGAATTAATTAGAGATCTTCAAATTTACTTTTGGGGGGGGGGGGACAGGTCTTTGCTGTTGATTCTCAGATTTTCCTTGTTTGCATGCAAATCTTAACTTTTTGGTTGTTTGGTAAGTGATTTATCATCTCACACCTCATTATGTGTATTCATAAGTTTTAACATGTTTTGGATTCATTTTTAAAGTTAAAACTAAGTTTTAATGTTGTTTTAAAGTCAAATTTGAAGTAAAAAATGAATTTAAAATATTTTAAACTTTTTTAATCATGTTAATTTAATGGTGGTTGCCTTAACGTATGTTATGCTAGGTTAGAGACATATTATTGGGTGATTTGACATGAATTATTGTATGTTTACATATTCAAATATTGTTTGTTGTATGTGTGGTGCTTGTTTGTATGCTTGTATGGTAGAAAACGATCATCAGAGCTAACTAGAGTAGGAACCGTGAAACTAGGCTTTAACGTACAGGCTTAGGGATGTTAAGAGTCATATAGATGCATGCAGAAGGTGCACAGTCAAAGAATGGAGTGTAATGGTGAAATCGATGCGAAAGCGGACATTAGAGTGGGCGGTTCTGTTCGGCACTGAACAAGCTTGGATGTTTGGAATTTAGATAGTGTCGCCTTGGTCCGGTTCTAGCCGGTGAAAGTGGTTCGATGATTGGTTGGTTTGGCTTGGACTTTGGGCTTGGAAGGAGTTGGCTCGAGGTGAATTTGGTCTAGCATTGGAAAAAGTCCGGACAACATTTGCTATCCTGTAGTATCATGGGGACCGGACAACATTCTTCGTCCGGTAGTAGCAAGGAACACTAGAGAACATTTACTGTCAGATGGTATCGTCGGGCACCGGACAATAGTTTTTGTCCTGTGATGCCATGGGAGGCCAAACCGACTTTTCTGTCCGGTGGAGCTATACCTAAGTACCAAACAAGGAAGGGTACTTGGGGTTGGTTCATGGCATGTCGAGGCTTCAAGGCAGGACTTAGGCCACTTGGTAGTCTTTAAGAGTAGGCTTGGAGTAAGGGAGGATGACTCCGGGATTGCTTTGGGACTTCGGTGATGGCAACTCGATGGTGAATGGAATTAAGTTCCAATGATGGTGGCTTGATGTTGAAGTGAGTCATGAGAATGGGTATCTATAAAAAGGCAGGTTCTTAGAAGTGTGACCCACGGATAGAATGTTGAATGGTTTTACGTGGAATGAAGGAATGTGGAATGGTTCCTTGGTGATAATGGAAATTAGATGAAGCAAGGAAAGGGCTTGGATACACATGCTAAGGGATCGTTGATACTCAGAGTGCTTTCTAATGTACTTGAGAGTAGAGGTATTGTGGGGACGCTCGAAGGTACTTTGTTTGGTTACCTTGGATTAGTTGTTTGGGTCTATACACCCTTGACCGGGGGAAAGGGTCGAGTATCAACTTTGGGCTAAAGATGAGTACACTGAAAACCGAAATTTCCATTAGTTCTTGGCATAGGAAAGGTCATATGAGTTCTCATATATCTATGGCACATTAAGTGATAGTAAGCATTATTCGATGGATGTTATGGTTGCTTTGATCGTCTTTTTCTGTAGTCTACACAATAGGGATGTCACTGAAGATAAGTATTGGGGATAGGGATAACTGGACACCCATCATCATATTTAGTTGCAGTATACCTTTATAATATTTGTAGAGTAGCATATTATGTTCCTTACGTGCTAACTCTTTTGTTGTAGGGACAGGTCAAGTATGATTCGTATAACCTTGTTCCTTACTATATCAACTTGTATAGTTTTTTGAGATGATATATCGCTCACACCAAACTATTGTATGACCCATGGTTTTATGCGTTGCTTATTATTATTTTAGATACTCTTAAATGAGTAGATTAGGAATAACAAGTTGGATAGCGCATGGAGCTGTATAGAGTACGAGCAGGAGGCTATGCTTATATATCTATACTTTGGAGCTAGTGCTATGTTAGAACTTGTATTTTGAGAGACAGTTTAGAGTTTATTTTAGAGATTTGGGATGTATAAACTCTTTATTTAATTTTTTGTATAATTTATAAACCTAATGCACTTTGATGTTCTTATTTATTGCTCGTTTGATTTTATCGTTGTCTCGCCTATTTTACATCTATGTTATTATATTATATTTTGTCTATGCACTGTGGGTTGTTCTACTAGTTCCGTGCTTGGTTTTTTATTACTTTACACTATTGGCTATTGTCCTACATCGTCCGGGTGCCTCCATAGCGAATTATACATGTATATTGGGTACTGGAGGTGTAGGGTAGTCATCAGATTGGTATTAGAGCTTAGGTTGTGCAGACTGTAGGTTGTGGAATTATGGATCTTAAGGCTAATTGAACATAGGAGGGGGGCAAATAGTGTTTTTTAATTTTTATGATTCTTTTTAAAGTTCTTTCAAGGTTATTATTATCAATACAAAATGAACAATAACATATTCAAATATAGATAAGACTGAATCCAGTAAATTAAAAAGTAGAAAAATGATCCATCGAATCCTAATCTTAGATGGATCCCAATATTAATTGTTCTTGTTAATAGTACACTCTGGATTGTTGGTTGGTTCGTTTTTGATTAAAGAAGAAATCATCCACCGAATCATATCAAATTCTTGTTGAATATGCTAGTATATTATTTTTGTTTGATGATAATAAACATATATAGTACGTATATATTCATTTAAATGTATCTGTTAATGTACTACTTTATTTTTCACATAAATAAATAAATAAATATTTGCTGAATAAGATAAATAACACAGAATTTAAATTCATACAGATATTTTATTCAAACAAATATTTTAATACAATTTTGAATAGTACAAATTTAAGCTCTCACAATATATATAGTCTTTGATTACAATACAATTTCGATTACATAACAATTTTTACTTTACATAGTTCACCTCACTACATATCACTCATTCACTCGTATTTTATCTTCGACTTTGCTCCAGCCTAAATCTAGCATCTAAGTTATCTAAAAAGTAAACACTGACGCAGTAAAATTGAAAATGAAATATTTTTGCAGTGTAAAATAAAATGTGTTTTTGAAAATGTTGTTTGTTATTTGGGTTGTTCGTCATCATTTATTTTGAATTCATCTACATGAACAACTTGTGACATGCACAGTGTATCACTGTACATGCCATAAGGCCGTGCGCACCAATATACACTTGACAAAACTTCAGGGACAGGTGAACACAATATCAAACCCAACTAAAACCCAGGTTCATCTCAAGTGCAGTACGAATAAAGTCACAACACGAGAACAAGGTCAAACCCGTGGCAAAGCTAGGTTCAACTCAGGTGCAATACAAATACATCACATAATTGTCGAGTACAAGAATCCAAAAACCAACATAAAACAAGCCTCGACCAAAAATTCAATGTGTACACATGAAAAATACTCAACCATTCAAACTCAAGTGAAAACCAGGGATATAGGCATGTGCACCAAACAAATGAACACAACATCAATGTAACATGTTCAATGAACTGGTTAAAGCAATCAGAGGCATGACTGTAACAGTTCAAAATGCAAGCTAACATACACATGTACATGCGGTATCACCAACACATGATCACATAAACTTATATACATATATGCACACATATATATGTATACACATATATGTACATGAATAAACAGAAGCTCAAAAATGAACCAGTTCAAAAAGGCAGAAAGTGGTGCACATCAACTAAAAAATGAAGATCATCAGGGATGCAACTCAACTCAAATCCAGATAACATGAAGTATGAATGCACTGACTAGAGTAACAATCATATCAAGCTGCATCAGAGGCATGCAAAACTACAAGCAAACTACTTGGCTGGAAAGACCAACAGATCAAAGACTAATGAACAGCAAGTGGAATAAGACCACCAAACCAGTCCAAAATTAGAGGTTGACAAGACCAGATTCGAAATCAAGACTCCAGATACTACAAAACCACATGAACAACATGATCTGGGTCGAATCAGTAAATAACATGTATACATATGTAGTGGCAATATGAAGTAGTTCAATATTCAAGCATGAATACAGCTCCAAAGCAGACTACATGATGACTCAAAGCAATGCAAACACAGACTAGAAACAGAAATAGTTCGATTAGGTCAGAGTCAAAACCGACATGTATACATATATGCAGCAGTGAAAACAATAGGGTTGAAATCTACAGAACAATGCATATTGAAGCACATGGCAGTGGACACTGCATAAGCAGACTAGAAGACCAAGTCTTAAACAATAAATGCAGCGACAATATACATGAAATCAAGTGCAACATCAACACGACAGTGGACAATGAACTTAGAAAATTAAGGCATATTTTAAGTAGGAATTTTGAACAAGGATAGAGGTGTTTCAAATATCATCAATAATGCCAAAGTCAATTTTTTTATCTTACAGTAGATAATATAATGAACATGAATCAAACAAAGTCAATGATCATGTCAAAAATCAAAGCCGTGATGAACAAGAAAAAATCGAACAAGCTAAAATCGAAGCCGTGTTAATCAAGCTACAAAAATATACGAACTAAACCAGTAAGAAAACATCACAAGCATCCAAACAAAAATCAGTGGCCAAGGACGAATTCAATAAAATATATACGAATGAAATTATAGGAATTTGAATCCTACATAAACCATTAACATCATCGGCCTATAATCAATCGAGTTCAAGCATATCAACGAAAGAAATAAAGCAAAATCACATAGCAATTCAATTCGAACTCGACTTGTTGAAGGAGCCGTGTGCGAAACAAAGCGACACATTGATTGACGAAGTATGCTGTAGAAAATTCATCATTCAATCAACAACAGAAGTTGACAATTTCAATAAGTTTCTAGAAGCCCTAATTTTGAACAAAGAGGAACGAACGAGCACACTAAGCAGCCATTTTCAAAGAAAAAGATACAGATCATAAAAATAAGAAAAGGGGAAGACCGAAGAATTATAATTTCTCTTTATTTTTATTTGGGCCGGCTTCTATAAGTTTTAATTTGGGCTTTAAATTATTTAATTTAGGTTTTTATTGTTTTAAGTTGTTTTTAATTTGTATTTCTCTTTAAACATTTGTAAATTCTAGTCGTGTGACTATGGGACGAACTACAGTGGTGTAGTTTGAGAATTCGCAACTTAATGGCTGAGTTGTGGCATGGTTTTGAGCGTAGAGTTAGGTTAGTCGATAGCGGATGTCGCGAGTTTATGTGTGCAAGCATATGACTACTAAGGTTTCTAGTAGAAACCTTGGGGGCAACAGGTAAGCAGGGTTTTGCCAAAGCTGGGTAAATCTGTGTTGTTCTATTTCTGTTTTTATTATTCTATTATTATCCGTGCTGCTACTATTCTGCTATAATTTGTGTTGTGATTATTTCATATATACTTCTGCATTGAATATTTATAATTATTAGTGTCACCCTATTCACCCCCCTCTAGGGTGAAATCGATCCTATAATTCTTTTCTTGTTCCTTTATCATCAGCATTTGACTTATTTCTAAGTGTGTTTGATTTCTTAGAATAAAAGAGAGAATATCTTTGAAGGATTGGAGAGTTTGTTCAAGAATTTTACATAATTTTTGATATGGAGAAGACATATTTAAAATAATATGTTTGAGAATGAAAATAGAGTATAGAGTAAAATGATAAATGAGTTTTCTGGAAGAAATAGGGTTATATAAGAGTAGAAGTCATTTGGAATGAATGGATGGATGGTAGTTATTTTTATTTGAAATTTAATTTTTTACTTTCTGGCCATTAAATGTCGACATATCATATATACGTATGTCGACATAAATACCAAGTTTGTCAAAATTAAAGTCTTTGTTATAGTTTTTGTTTTTATCTTATCCTACCACTATTATACATTTATGACTTCCAGATACTAATAAACAATATTGAACAATAATAGATAATTTCATTAGTAAAATTTGAGGGATACCTAGATTTCAAAGATAAATAATGAAAAATAAATAGAAATAACATGGATTTAAACTAAAAACACACAATACAAGGCTAGGCAGCATAAGTAAACAACTTAGAAATGCATAGAAGGATGTAGATGAAGATGATGAAGAGCCACCAAGATTGTGAATGACATTTCCAAAGAATTCATTCATTTTGTTGGGAAGAGAAGTGAACTTTTGACTAAAAGAATTCTTAAGCTTTTTTTGGTATTTAAAAGCTTCTCTTGGTTCCTTAGTATCCCTTTGTTGGTAGGATTGGATGGTTTTTCGAAACTTTCTAAAGAAGAATCCATTTCTTCTTCCTCCTCCTCCTTCTCTTCCACTTCCATTTCATCCCCTTCTTCTTCCTCTTATCGTTGAATTTCTCCCCCTTCTTGTCTTCCAATCTTTGCTCCTTTTCGGGAAGTGTTTCATAAATCGAAAATGGTGAAAAATGCACAAGTGAGATATTTGAAAATCTTTCGAGGAATGGATTTTTCTCCTCTAAAATCCAGACAATAACAACTCGGATTTTTGAGTTAATAAAATAAAATAAAATAAATAATGATTTAAATTAGATAATTTAAATCATTAATTTGGAATTTTGCATTCTTTCGTAAAGAATAAATTGTTGTAGAATGATTTCAAAGGGTTCAAATCATTTTAAAACATTATTGAGATTTTATTTAATTATGGCGAATTCTAAAATTATTGAATATCAGAGAAATTAGAATTTTAGATTTTTATTTAAAGATAATTTGAACTAGAGTTTGGATAAGAATATTTATCTAGTTTGAATCTTTTTTAAATAAAAGAAGAGTTTATGATTAGTAAGATTTATTTATAAAAACATTGTTTATTGCTAAAATAATTTAAGAAGTCATTTTATTCATTTGTCCATTGTTTAAATACTTAGGATTTTGATTTATAAAGCTATTAGTAAGTAATTAAATAAAAGTGGCTATTTAATTCTTTTTGGGTTGCAAATTAAAACTAAAGCCCAAAATAGTGTTCATTTTATTAATTACTTGAGAAATTCTCTTATCTAAATGATGAACTTTGGTCCTAAGCACTTAAGTAATAATCATAGCTTTAGAATTAATAAGAAAAGGGCTTTGTTAAATATATAAAAGAAGATACAAAATTCCATATTTCTCTTGATGGATTTAATTGTAAACCCAAGCCCATTTTAGTATTAGCTAAGGAGAAAATCCTCTTCTTTAGCATATTGTACGTTGATTATAGGAAAGAGAAAACTAATAGAAAGAAGAATCAAATTGCCTTTTGAACTAGAAGCAAAGCAATAAATTAAAATAGGAATAAATTCTAAGAAAATCCAGAAAAATCAAGGTAATGATTTTGTAACCCTAATTCTATTCTTTTGAGCAATTAATTTTAGTTTTGGGTTAAGATTTGAACTATTGTGTTCTTTTTTGTATAAATTGAATTTAAGCATTGCTTTTGAGAAATTAGGAATATTGTAGTTTATTTGCTGTTGAATTGAGGAGGAAAGGTGAGTTAAACCTCCTAAGATCTATCTCTAAGTTTAATCTTAGATGCTTGATGCTTGGTAATATCTGATTTTGATAGCTTTATGTTTGCAACTGCAATGAATGTAAACTACCACTGAAAATCAATTGAGATGTTTGTTGTTAATGAATAAAATCATCTTTAATTGCTTTGAATTGCTTCTATACGATGCTATTGGTTATTACATGCAAGTATATGGTCATTATAAGTCCTACATTATTGCCGGAATCGAGTTAAATAGGTGAAAAATCTACATGCATTGATTGGAAAAAAGGTTTGGAGCTTACAGCTCTAGTTGCTCACAACCAGTCGGCTGAAACAAGGGTTTTAGTCGACTGGTCGAGTCATACCTGGAGCATATAGCCCCAGGTCTAACGTCTAGCTGATTGACTCTAGGTTCAGTTGACTGGTCAAGCTTCCTAGAGATTATACGCTCGAGGTAGATACTCCATTTGCGACCTATTTCTAGATTTACTTGCCTATTGTTGTTTTGATTGGTTGCATATTTGGATCATCCTAATGCTTCCAATAACTCCGAGTTTATGGAATTTGGTTGTTCTCCTTGATTTTATATCTCTTATGTTGTTTTGATATAGGTTTCTTGTGGTTTTCAATATCAGTTTTTGAGATTCAATAATCATGTTTCAATGTTTCTTATTTCATATATATATATATATATATATATATATATATATATATATATATAGTTTTAAAACAAGTTGTGGTTGAAATATAATCGGTTTAGAATTATAAATTTAGTTTTTTCTAGTTTCAATCGGAAGTAAGTGTTAACTCTTTTATGGATTTTTGTATAACCATATATCATTTTGAAAATTTTCTAGGCGACTTGCTTTCTGATTTTCTAAGCTTTGATTCTCCGATAGTTGATTCCTTGATCCCATGATTTTGAAGTTATATATAAATTCATTTAATATATATGGTTTGAATAAAAGTATTTTATAATAGAAAGTTTATTATAATTTACCAATCTCAAACTTATTTCCAAATTAATCAAATTCCTTTAATGAATGCTTTCAATAAGTAATTATATATTAAATATAATTAGTAGAAATATTTTATAATTTAAAAGTATAGATCTGAAATATAAACCTATGTTGTTTCTAAGCAATTGTTTATATATCAATATGGGTTTGGAATATGAGTATTTATATTTTCATAAATAAAATGTACTCATTTATGTGGCTTTTGGAATATTTTTGTAGAACTATATATCTTCTTAAGGAGATTTTGAAACAACTATATATATATATAAATACACGTTATCCATTCATATTTATAGTTTATGTACTCAAGCGATAAATAAATATATCTATTTGAATAACACATGTGTTTAGGGATTTTGAAAGAAGAATTTTGAAAGTAAGTATATAGAGAAAGTATTTTAGAAATCATTTTCTATATGATAAAAGCACATTATTTACTTTCAAAACTATAAATGCAATTGGTTTTTATTTCGCTTAGCCTTTGGCTATTTATCTGTAGTTTTGGCATTTCTTGCATGAGTTTTGAGATTATTGCTTTCTTGCAATTTGTTCTTTCACTTGAATGGGGAATCTAATTAAACGATTTAGCGATACATATGGCATGAAATATATGTACTACTTTATTGGTTAATTATTGGACTTGTTATCCCAGCTTTTGGCAAGGCTGCAATATCGTCAACTTGGCTAGAAACGAATGGTTACCAATCCTTGTAATCAGTTGTATATGATAATATGGACGATGGTCTAGTAGATCCGGGCTGGAACCCAATCGAGGTCCAATCAGTATAGAGTGACAAGCATAGCCTCGTAAAGCTAAATTTCAAATTTCAAGTCATCGAAATTCATTTGCTCGAGTTACAGGCAAGGCAAGGATTTATATGGATCGATTGGGAACGATCCACGAAACAACTCAAATCAATGAAGACCAATCGATATCTCAAAATTCACGATGCCAATTCATTTGAAACCCTCAGGACAACAATATACTGAAGAGTGGAGCCAATAAGAACGATTGCAAGAAAAATTTCATAAAATTGTATTTTTACCCATTGTTTACTACCAATCGTTTGGAACGATCATTAAAAGATTGCTAAGGTACCTATTCAACAAAGATCGATGGACATCTCATAATCTACAATTCAGAATGAATTCATATTTTAGGATCAAGGTTTAGAGGCATGTGGGATCTCCCATAAACGATCGCAAACCAATTGAAGACCAAAAATAATAATCGGCCTAAATATGGTTGATCATTCCAAAATATCGAGTTAGGGCCACCGATCATTATGGTGGTCCCCTATGGATCAAGAGACTCTTCTTGCAAAATTTCGGCCCAATTCATGCATGTCTTTTCCTATAGATACAATGACCATTCTCCACAAAGAGGATCCATTTTTCTACTGCCTAGGCTCTACCATCTTTATTCCCCACTCTTGTACTAATGGATCCCAACTGATCCAAACTTTCTTATAATCATAATCAAGTGCAAGATCAATAAAAATATGAAGTGGACGTAGGCCAAGATTATCGAACCACTATAAAAAATCTGTGTGTTCATTTACTTGCTTTGCTATGTTTTAATTCCATTCATCACTTAATCTTAACGAGATTCAATTGGGTCTTGATGCCCATTTTTGTGTCAACATTTTGGTGCTTTCACTGAGAAATGAATTCTCACCTTAATTGGATCTTATCTTCCACTGGTGGATTTTCATGTTCGTGAGGTAGATCCAGCTTTGACTGATAAGTTGTTGTTTCTACTCAGACTGGAAAGAGATCTAGAAGGAAACTAACTACAATTCCTCCTATAAAGGAGAAGGTCATTACTACCTCTTTGCAAACTGCTTTTGAAGTAGTAGATAACATAGAGACCGGTCTTTTGGAAGATGGAGACAACAGGGATCCATGGATGTATGAGTTTCCTGTGGAGCTCCAAGCTACCAATCGTCCAAAGATGATCATTCCTCCAATAGATAGACCCGCAACATTTCACCTTCCAAAAATTACAATAGCCGATCGTTCTCTACTATGATCCATACGTCGATCATTTCCATACTCTATAGATTTACACCGATCGTTTCCATACAATCCTTTTCGAGCCAATTGTTTCTATACAATTGTTCCTACCAACATGATTTGTACGATCGTTCTTTATACAATTGTTTTCCTAGTCGATCATTTACACCGGTCGTTATTTTCACCAATCGTTATTTCCAACGATCGTTCCAATAGTTCGTTCCCACAATCATTTACACCGATCGTTTATACCCGATCATTCCCACCGATCATTTACACCGATCGTTATTATCACCGATCGTTATTTCCAAAGATCCAATAGATTGTTCCCACCGATCATTTACACCGATCGTTATTTTCACCGATCGTTATTTCCAATAATTGTTCCAGTAGATGGTTTCTAGCTATCATTTTTCCAAAAGCTATTTTTCTCCGCCGATCATTCTAACATCGCTTACACCGACTATTCCAAGATCGCCTCCACCGATCGTTCCAACATCGCTGCCACCGATTGTCCTATCTACTACCGATCGTTCCTACATGATCAATTCCATCCAATCGATCATAAAAGATTGCTCCACCATTCAGCCAATTGTTTTCATTACACCGGCCATTTTTCAAAAAAAAGTGCCGCATAGTGCTCCTGCATTCTGCATTCGAAACTCAAGTTAAAGATGGTGCATTCTATCCACTTCCCTTACGTCCTGTAACTGACCGATGCATATGCTGTCAAGTGGTAGCTTCTAAATTGCAGTTAAGGAACGGGCGAGGAGCGGCTACTCAAAAAGAAGTTCCAAAGGCAGAAGAACCAAGTTGATATGACAAAAACTAGGATTGATTACTGGATCAAACTTCCAAGGTGGATTGTGACTGCCCACGATTGATCAGCGTCCAAATGGCCGAATTGATGGCTATGGTCGTAAAAATGCTCATTCGAAGAAATCACCTATCTGACTCAAAGAAAACCCAAGATACTTTGACCAAGAGACAAACTTGGGAAAACCAAGATTTTCCCTAAGCAAATGCCAATATGACTCCAAGAACCGTTCTTCATTGACCCAACACTTCAAATTTAGCGACTCCAAGAAAATCAGTTGCTAACTCGGAGCAGATAGCAGATTTTCTTGGGTCCAACTCCAAGTAAATTACCACCAATCCATCAACACCGGTACATCTTGCTTTGCTCATAACTCGACATACGGATTCTGAATGACTTGAAACTTGGTTTGCAACCTCAAGAGGCCTTTCTTGCTGTCTTATATTGATCATACCCTATTTGGGTGAAAGTTTGGGGATGATCACCGATCAACATCCCCATCCTAACTGATTCACCAATCGATCGGCATTCTCAACCATTCAAATGTTGGACAACCATGCATTCATCATTCACAAGCATTACAAGCAGCCATAACTTAAAAACAGACTGACGATGATTGGAGCATCTCCCCAGTTGAAACCTATTCATCGAAGCCGTTCAGCATGCATAATGTCCGAGGAGATTCATTGTGCTGACCATGCCAGCGTATTCTGTGAACATGCCTCGACAACATCTCATAAAGTACGATGGACACATGGATCCCACCATAGCAGTGGATGCCAACGAATTCGAATGTTTTCCTATATTCCTCAAAAGAATAACGATTGTTTGGTTTACGCAATTACCACCCAGCTCCAACTCCTCATCCGATTAACTGAATGAGAAGCTTATTGAGAAATTCAGGATGTATGCGACTCACACCAAGGATGTGATGTCACTATCCATGTACCCATTATTTTCCACCATTAAAATCGACAATAATGCACACATGCTGGACTTGAATAGTACAAACTAACAGATTGTAATAAAATTTAGAGCAAATAAAATTAAATCACAGACACAGAACATCAGAATATCTTACAATGGAAAATAAAATACCATAGTAGTTCATGAAGCTACTATCACAAAGTCTCAAAACCCAAATACATAATATCAGTCTGAAAACAGATACAACATAAAATCCCAAATACACATAAGTCCACTAATACAAAGCTGACAACAGAACTGAAATAGAACAATAGAACTAAATATAGATAAACTAGATAAGCTGATAATCTCCAGCGATTCCAGACCTCTAGAGAGTGGAAATCCAAATCTGTGAATACTCAGGCTGGCACGAGCGTAAATAAAACACAAACGCTCGAGTCAGGACATACATACTTATCCAATGTAAACCAACTCAAGTGAACTGTAGTAAAGGACAAGTAACTTAGAAGATGCTTGGGACCGCCCATCATCTAAGGATCCATTAAACTATTTACTATGTAGTAGTATACGCTATTATAATAATGTCTATCGGTAAAATAAACTTACTTTAAAATAGGAACACGGGGTTAACCATATAGCCCCAGTCACGTAATAGTCTCAGTAGTCTATCCAATATCTGCATATCTCCTGATCGGGAGACTACGAGAAGATACGCATGGGCCACGGGAGAAAATCAAACTCGTAGTAAAGGCTCGATATGGTAGGTGACACGGCACAATGAGGCAATGCCAGGGTTGATATACCAATTATGCACACGGGCTGGTGGTAACGCAGCAGCCACATACGCCCACCTTGGAACACATTCCCAAATCGGAGGGTGGTCACCAAAAAATCACAAAGTAATAGAATGGTATCGAAGAAATGTGTCCGACCAGAGGAGCTAACCCTTTTGGCCCGAGATCGCTCCTGTTTTAGCCACCTTAAGCCAACTCATGGGAGTTGGGTCCACGTAACATACCTCAAGAATGTCGCCACCATCCTACTTCATTCTGGAATCACCAGATCGGATATGGACATACTCTCTGTCGATACCGAAAACCACTTTGACAACCAATCGTTATTATAACCCGTGGTGTAAAACTTTTAAAACTAATAATTTATACTTTAAAATATAATACCCTTTCAAATCCAAATCTTTATCAAATAAAGATTAAATCATTTCCAAATCATTTCAATATATCAGAATATCATATCTTTCAAAACTTCCTTTTCAAATCATTATTTAAATTCAAGTCCAAATATTCAATTTAAATACCCTTTTAAATTCAAAGATAACAATCATTTAGACCTTTTAAATTCAAAGATAACATTTATTTATTTAAATTCAAATCACCTTTTAAAATGATTTATTTTCCAATTAAATTTATTCATTTAAATCATTTAAAAGTGAAGTTATTATTCTTCCAAGTCAAGTATTCAATATCCAAAGATTCAAACCATTCTGAGCTCATTTACTAAGTCAAAACCATAAACATTTAAAATGTCAGCCTTTCATAGCATTTAGAAAAACTGTTATAAGTTATACTTGAAAACATTTTAATTCAGCAAAGACAACATTTAAAAACTGCTGTTAAAACTCAGTTTTAGTTGAAATTTTAGTTTAAAACAGCAAAGACAGCATATCCAGAAATGTTGTAATAGCTCAGGTTTCAAGTTTAAGGTTTTTATTAATTTCAGCAAAGACAGCAGACCACTACAACATTTACAGAACTGTTGTAATTGGCCCTTATTAAGTTTTAGCCTTTAAATTTACTACAGCTACCACAGCATTTTAGAACTGCTATAATAGCCTCTTTTATTCAGTTTTAGTTCATTTACAGAAACCATAGCATTTCTCAATGCAATAAAAAGTATTTTCCAGCTTTTAGTATATTTCCAGCAAATAATAAACTTCAATTTAAACCCTTTAATCATTATAAAAATCATATTTTAACATTAAAATGTTCATTTAACATACTTCTAACTTATGATTTTTATAAATAAATTTCTTATAATTAAATCAAATTTTGCAATAATTTCACTTAACAAATTCAAGTGTAACATTTTCTTTTCTTCGCTTTTTAACAAATAAACTTAACACTTCTATTTTTCTTCCATTTTTCAATATAATTAAATTTCCATTTATTTATATAACTTAATTTTCATTTTAAACCAAAATTCCAAATTTTCCAACTTAAGTTATATTTCCATAATTTCACTTTTACCATTTATTTAAATTACATTTTAACCTATAGAAAAATCAAAATTTCTTTATTAAAACATTTAAAACCCAATTTAAATCAAATTTTCATAATTTTACAGTTTTTAAAAATATTCTAGATATTCAAAATACTTTATAAAATTAACCATGGGCCTGTATATATTTTTCAGCCTAAGTCAAGTATATCATTTCAATCCGCAGTTTACAAAGAAAAATACGGGTTCTATCATTTCAAACCCGCAGTCCAAAGTAAAAATAAAATAAATAAAAAATGTTCAGGCCTATCATTTCAGCCCATAACGATTTTTCCCTATTCTAAAGTCTGTTTGGGTATGTATCATTTCAACCCATAGTGGTTCTATTCTATAGGAAACTTGTAGTGTGAGAAACAGATAAAATAAACAGTTTAACAACATATAACAGTAACAGATGAGATGAGATGTAATTTAACAGGTTTACCATCATATATAAATAATCACAGGCAGTTATAACATCATATTTAATTCTACACATTCAATTGTTATTGCTTCACATTTGCATAAGTATATAATGTCATGTGAGATTTACTCACCTCTTTGCGTTGGAGATATGAATACAAATGACACAACGGATTCCAGAACACAATGAAAAGACTACGACTCGAGTGGAGAGCAAGATCCAAGCTATAGACCTTGTGTTACAACCCAAAACAAAATCAAATAAAATTAAAATTCAATATAACATTCAATTTAAATAACTTTGAAATGAAAAACAATTTGAATACAATATCATTTGCCTTGCTTTCTACCTTTGTTTGCACGGCGTAGGGGTTGATTTGGTTAGGTTTTGGTGCAGCTTGGCTTGGGTTTGGACATGAGGGTGCATGCGTACAAGGCTAGAACATGGAGGAGTTCACAACAAAGGAAGGTGAAGGGGTTTTAGGCAAAATAGCATGGTTTTTGGTCAACAAAAAGCTCGGCCATATAGGAAATTGGCTTGGCCAGTGGGTGTAAGGTCTGGTCAGTGGCTGGAGTGGTGAGAGGAGGCCTGTAAAATGTGGTGGTGGCGGCCTATGGTGGTGGTGGTGGTGAACAAGGAAGTGATGAAGCAAGGTGGCTTGGCTATGCTAGTTTTCAAGGCATAGTTGCATTTTTCTTGTGGATTTTTGCATCATAGGAGTCTCGGCTATGCTCAAGACCTGAGGAGTAGGTGGTGATGGTGACAAGGAGGAGATGTAGTAGGTGGTGGTCGTGACAATGAAGAGGAGGCCCGAGCAACAATCATGAGAAAACAAGGCAAAATAACATAGAAAAGAAGAAGAAAAAGAATAAAAACAAGGAGCCATTACCAATAATTTTCTCCAAACCGTGAATGGAGATGAGATGCAAATTTTCGTGTGTGATAAATGAAATGAAACTCATGGCTAATCAAAGTAAAAAGCACGGCCAAAAGAAGTTAATGAAGAGTTATAGAAAATGAAAAGTTTTGGAAATGAAAAGACTTAATTTTGAAAGCTCTTTAAACCTTTCATATTTCCTTTTTCTTTAATTCAAATAAAACAAAATAAAATAAGCAAATGAATTTAAAAACTGAAAAAAGTAAAATAAAATTAAAATAAATAATTAAACTTAAAGAAAATAGAAAAAGAATTAAAGAAATTGCTTAAAAATTCCAAACAGGGTTCAAAAATTACAAATAAATCATCATTATCTTTAGAAAAATATCTACTTCACTTTAAAAATATTGTAAAACAAAATTTTAAGTAAAATAAGTTCTAAACATTTTCAAAGTGAAATAAATTCAAATAAAAATTAATTTCAAAAATATTGGGTTGTTACACTCTCCCCCTCTCAAACCTTTTCGTCCTCGAAAAAACGGAAACAAGGAAATAAGAAAAAACAAGATAGAAAAATAAAATAGTACCTGGAATAAAAAGTTTCGAATTTGAAGCACGAATTCTCTCCTCTGTCTCCTAAGTACAATCACAATCATCAGTACTCCACTGTACTTTGACCAGACTAACAAATTTCCTTCTTAGCTGCTTCGTATCTCTGTCGACAATACGAAGTGGCTTCCTCTCGACAGTCAGATTAGGCTCAATATCCAAGCTGTCAAGAGCAAAAGGCTGAATAAACAGAGATGGGTCATGGAGATACCGACAAAGATGTGAGACGTGGAATACATCATGCACTCCAGAAAGCTTCTCGGGTAACTCTAAACGATAAGCCAAGGAACCAACTCTTTCCATAATGCAGAAAGGGCCAATAAACCTAGGAGAAAGCTTCCCTCTACGACCAAAGCGAAGAACATTCCTTAAAGGAGAGACCATAAGGAAAACCAAATCACCAACAACAAACTCCAAACTCCGCCTATGCCTATCAGCATACTTCTTTTACCTATCCTGAGCAACCCTCAACCTTCTCTTAATCTCCTCAACTCTCTCCGAAGCTTCCAAAATCATATCAGGACCTAGAACCAGACGATTACCGGATTCAATCCAGCAAGATAGAGACCGACAAGGTCGTCCATACAAAGCAGCAAATGGAGTCGTCTTGATACTGGCCTAAATTCAAAGATAGAAAGAGATAGATAAAAGATTAAGATAAGCTTAAAACAAAAGATTAGATTATACCTGATAGCGATTATTGTAGGTGAACTCGACAAGATGAAGATGATCTTCCAAAGATCCACCATAATCAAGCACACAAGCACGAAAAAGATCTTCGAGTATCTGATTCACTCTTTCCGTTTGATCGTCAGTCTGCGGATGGTAAGCAGTGCTCAGACTCAGATGAGTACCCAAAGATTCCTGAAAAGCTTTCCAGAACTGGCTGGTAAAGATAGGATCACGATCACAAACAATAATGAGAGGAACACCATGGAGACGAACAATCTCCCTCATGTAGATCTCTGACAAGCTAGAAGCAGAACGGGTAGACTTGACCGGAATGAAATGAGCAGATTTGGTCAGCCTATCCATAATAACTCAGATACTCTCAGTGCCTTTCCTAGACCTTGGCAATCCATCAATGAAATCCATGGAAACCTGTCCCACTTCCAGTTGGGAATCTCAAGGGGCTGCAACATACCAGGAGTCTACTGATGATATGCTTTGACTTGCTGACAAGTCGCACACCTACTAACAAAGATAGAGACATCCCTCTTCATTCCCTTCCACCAATAAAGCCTCTTCATATCCTGATACATCTTCGACACACCAGGATGGATAGAAAGTCTAGATCGATGATTCTCCTGAAGTAATTCCTGCCTCAAACCATCAACATTTGGTACACAAGTCCTGCCATTAATCCTCAAAATCCCTCTATCATCGATCTAAGCTCCACTACTACCGCAACCACTGCCACCAACTCTGCTCCGAACACTCTCCTTCATCAACCTAAGCATCTCATCCTCATCTTGCTTAGCTATGATGCGCTCTGAAAGAGGAGAAGAAGAAACAACCATCTGACACAACAAAGCCTTCTTCCGATTCAGAGCATTGGCCACAACATTAGCTTTATCGGGAGTACAGCTAATATCGAGGTCATAAGAAGCCAAAAACTCAAGCCAACAAACTTGCCTCTGATTCAAATCCTTCTGGGTGAAGATATATCTCAGAGACTGATGATCGGTGAAAAGCTCAAACTTGGTTCCTAGCAGATGATGCCTCCAAAGCTTCAAGGCAAAGACAACATCAAGCAACTCTAAATCATGGGCAGCATAATTAGCTTTATGCGTTTTCAACTGACGGCTAGCATAGGCAATGACCCTACCATCCTGCATGAGAACATCACCCAATCCCTCACAACTAGCATCTGTATATAGCATCAATCCCTCACTTCCGTTCGGAATGGTAAGGATTGGCATGGAAGTTAGCTTGCTCTTTAACTCGTTGAATGCATCTTCACACTTCTTATCCCAGATAAATTTAACATTCTTACAAGTCAAAGTAGTGAGAGGTGCAGTAATCCGAGAAAAACTCTCAGTGAATCTCCGGTAGTAACCGCCAAGGCCCAGAAAACTACGAATCTCAGAAGGAGTCTTAGGAGTTTCCCAATCCTATAACAGAAATAGGGAAAAAAAGAACCATAGAAGAGATAGAATAATTAAATGATAAAGGAAAAGAGAAAGAAGGAAAGACTTACATTGATCGTAGTGATCTTGACTGGATCAACAGAAACTCTATTACCAGAAACAATGTGCCCAAGGAATCAGACTTCATCCTTCCAGAAATGGCATTTAGAAAATTTAGCCTTCAACTGATGATTTTTGAGAGTCTCTCGAACATACTGCAATGTGACTCATGCTCATTCTCAGACTTAGAGAAGACCAAGATATCATCAACAAAGACTAAAACAAATTTATTAAGCACAGCACGAAAAACACGATTCATAAGATCCACAAAGAAAGCATGAGCATTAGTCAAACCAAAAGGCATGACTAACCATTCATAAAACCCATTCTCAGTCTGGAAAGAAGTCTTGGGAATGCTTTCCTTAGCAACTCTGAGCTGGTGGAAACCTGTGGCAAGATCAAGCCGAGAGAAACAAGTGGCACCATAAAGCTGATCAAACATATCATTGATGCGAGACGTCGGATATCTGTTTTTCATAGTGAGCTTGTTCAGCTCCTTATAATCAACACACATCCTCAAAGAACCATCCGACTTAGCGACAAAGGCCACTGCTGCTCCCGATTCGGAATGTCTAGGTCTGATTAGACCTTTGGAAGACAAGTCCTCAATCTGCTTTCCCAACTCAACCTTCTCACGAGGTGCCATTCTTCTAGGAGGAATAACTATAGGTCGAGCACCAGGATTAAGATCAATCCGAAAATCAATTTCCCTTAAAGAAGCGACTTCACCAAATACATCGGGAAAGAGTTTGACCACACGGGTCTAATGAAGATCACGAGGAGCAGAATCCGGAGAATAAATAAAACTGCCTGCAAAATCCTGAGGCATGCGACACTGAATAACAGAGGAATTATCCAGATTATCCTTAAGATAAACAGACCAGGCTTTACAAGAGATATGGGAATCATGCCTACCAAGCCAATCACTTCCAAGCAACAAATCAAAAGCATCAAAGCCCAAAAGATAGACATCACCACTGAAATGGTGATCAGAATAGAGAAGCTTCACTTGTTTACAAATCCTATTAAGGTTTGCGGGACCCCCAATTGGATTTGAAACACATAAGGATTCAGAAACATACTCAGGAGAAAGGAGATGCTAAAACTTATCACATAAATAAACAGATATAAAACTGTGGGAAGCTCTAGTATCAAATAAAACACGAACAGGATGCCGAAATAAAGAAAAAGAGACCTGAAGAGTACCTTGGTCATCACTAGGAGCTGGAGGAGTTGGAGAAGATGCGGAGGTGACAAAAAATATACAGAAGGCTTACCCTTCTACTAGGTAGGGCAATCCTTCCTGAAATGGCGAGGCTGGAGACAGATGTGGATAAGATCACGCCTAGCTGACTGAGCAGGGGGAGGAATGGCAGTACCAACAATAGTAGGACAACTATTCGCATAGAGTCCCTTCTGGTCACACTTAAAGCAGGTGATGGAAGAAAGGTCAACTGGCTGCCTCTGAGATGGAGCAGATGATGAAGATCCCAAACCTGGATTCTTGAGCCAATTCTTCTTCTGCTGATTGAAACTGAGCTTTCTCTTCTTAGAATTTGCAGAGGAAGTCAGGGATGAAGGAGCACCAATAGAAGCGGGACCCTTGGAAGTAGGGTTCTCATAACGTAGAGCCATATCCATAAGATTGGTAAAAGTGCCATGGACATGAGAAATGAGACAACTATAGTACTCGGGACGAGCACCAGCAATAAACTTCTCATTCTTCTTCAGAGGAGTGTCTATCAGACTAGATCCGAAGTTAGAAAGTTCGTTAAACTTCCTCTCATACTATGAAAAAGACATGTTTCCCTGTTGAGGTCCATGAACTCCCTATAAAGCTAGGATTTCCCGGCTTCAGGCATCCACTTAGCAACGAAAGCCTCCCCGAGAAGAATGATAGATAAGCTTAGAAAAGGCATGAAGAGATAGAAAAACAAAATTCAAAGAAACACAAGGAGATACCTGAACTATTCCCAAGTAAGATCAGCCTCAACGGTGTTAGCCATAACAGACTCCCACCAATCTTGGGCAGCCTCCTGCAACTTCCATGCGGCTAACTACGCTTCTGGGCATCAGTTAGCTTAAGACCAGTAAATATCCTCTCGATACTCCTCAGCCATTATAGAGCCTCGACGATAGACTCAGAACCAGTGAACTTGGTACCACCATGCTGAGTAAATTCTTTGCAAAGAATGGTGAAACGAACAGGAGCTAGGGCTGGAACTGGGGCAGCACCATGACCCTGACCTCTAGTGTTCCTACGATTCATCCTAAAAATTCAAGAATGAATATTAAGACAAAGGTAAAGATAAGATAAAGATAAGACAAGATAAATTCACTTGGATGAACATCCTAATTACAAAAACTTCTAACAAGGTAGATACGAAAGGAAAGAAGTTTTAGAAAAAATTGCTTTTAAAACAAGATAATTTTTATATCAAAATAATCTTTGAAAAATCCATTGAAAATCATTTTAAAATCATTTTATACTTTGAAAATACGTTCTGTCACAAAGAAATGATTCTAAAGTTCATTTCACTCATTCTTGGGTATTTCTACCCCATCTCTAATGAGTTTTTTGCTCCGCAATCTAAGGTTTGCCTAAAAACCAAAGCTCTGATACCAGTTGTAATGACCCATTATTTTCCACCATTCAAATCGACAATAATCCACACATGTCGGACTTGAATAGTACAAAATAACATATTGTAATAAAATTCGAAGCAAATAAAATCAAATCACAGAATCATATACACAGAACATCAGAATATCTCGCAGCGGAAAATAAAATACCATAGTAGTTCATGAAGCTAATATCACAAAGTCTCAAAACCCAAATACATAATATCAGTCTGAAAACAGATACAACATAAAATCCCAAATACACAGAAGTCCACTAATACAAAGTTGACAACAAAACATCAGAACTGAAATAGAACAACAGAGCTGAATATAGATAAACTAGATAAGCTGATAATCTCCGGCGATTCCGGACCTCTAGAGAGTGGAAATCCAAATATGTGAATACTCAGGCTAACCCGAGCGTAAATAAAACACAATAACTCGAGTCAGGACATACATACTTATCTAATGTAAACCAACTCAAGTGAACTGTAGTAAAGGTACAAGTAACTTAGAAGATTCTTGGGACCGCCCATCCTCTAAGGATCCACTAAACTATTTACTATGTAGTAGCATACGCTAGTATAATAATGTCTATTAGTAAAAAAAACTTACTTTAAAATAGCATCACGGGGTAACCCATATAGCCCTAGACGCGTAATAGTCCCAGTAGTCCATCCAATATCTGCATATCTCCTGATCGGGTGACTACGAGAAGATACACATGGGCTACCAGAGAAAACCAAACTCATAGTAAAGGCTCGATATGGTAGATGACACGGCACAACGAGGTAATGCCAGGGTAGATATACCAATTACGCGCACGGGCTGATGGTAACGCAGCAGCCACATACACCCACCTTGGAACACATTCCCAAATCGGAGGGTGGCCACCAAAATATCACAAAGTAATAGAATGGTATCGAAGAAATGCGTCCGACCAGAGGAGCTACACCTTTTGGCCCGAGATCGCTCCTGTTTTAGCCACCTTAAGCGAACTCACGGGAGTTGGGTCCATGTAACATACCTCAAGAACGTCGCCACCATCCTACTTCATTCTGGAATGTCCACCGCGTACACGGTTGTCAAAGTGGTTTTCGGTATCGACAAAGTGTATGTCCATATGCGATCCCGGTCTCTTTGCCAACCAATCGTTATTTTAACCCGTGGTTATAACTTTTAAAACTAATAATTTATACTTCAAAATATAATACCCTTTCAAATCCAAATCTTTATCACATAAAGATTAAATCATTTCCAAATCATTTCAGTATATCAAAATATCATATCTTTCAAAACTTCCTTTTCAAATCATTATTTAAATTCAAGTCCAAATATCCAATTTAAATACCTTTAAAATTCAAAGATAACATTCATTTAACCCTTTTAAATTCAAAGAAAACATTCATTTATTTCAATTCAAATCACCTTTTAAAATGATTTACTTTCCCAACTAAATTTATTCGTTTAAATCATTTAAAAGTGAAGTTATTATTCTTTCAAGTCAAGTATTCAATTTCCAAAGCTTCAAACCATTCTGAGCTCATTTACTAAGTCAAAACCAAAAACATTTAAAGTTTCAGCCTTTCACAGCATTTAAAAACTTTTATAAGTTATACTTGAAAACATTTTAATTCGGCAGAGACAGCATTTAAAAACTGCTGCTAAAACTCAGTTTTTTTAGTTGAAATTTAGTTTAAAATAGCAAAGACAACATATCCAGAAATGCTGTAATAGCTCAGCTTTCAAGTTTTAGGTTTTTATTAATTTCAGCAAAGACAGCAGACCACTATAGCATTTACAGAACTGCGATAATAGGCCTTTATTACGTTTTAGCCTTTAAATTTACTCCAGCAACTATAGCATTTCAAAACTGCTGTAATAGCCTCTTGTATTCAGTTTTAGTTCATTTACAGAAACCATAGCATTTCTGAATGCTATAAAAAGTATTTTTCAGATTTTAGTGTATTTCCAGCAAATAATAAAATTCAATCTAAACTCTTTAAATATTATAAAAATCATAATTTAACACTAAAATATTCATTTAACTTACTTTTAACTTCTGATTTTTATAAATAAATTTCTTATAATTAAATCAAATTTTTCAATAATTTCACTTAACAAATTCAAATGTAACATTTTCTTTTCTTCGCTTTTTAACTAATAAACTTAACGCTTCTATTTTTCTTCCATTTTTCAATATAATTAAATTTCCATTTATTTATATAACTTAAATTTCAGTTTAATCCAAAATTCCAAATTTTCCAACTTAAGTTATATTTCCAAAATTTCACTTTTACCATTTATTTAAATTACATTTTAACTTACAAAAAGAAATCAAAATTTCTTTATTAAAACATTTAAAACCCAATTTAATCAAATTTTCATAATTTTACATGTTTTAAAAATATTTAAAATATTCAAAATACTTTATAAAATTACCATGGGCCTGTATATAGTTTTCTAACCTAGGTCAAGTGATATGGATATATATCATTTCAATTCGCAGTTTACAAAGAAAAATATGGGTTCTATCATTTCAAACCCACGGTCCCAAGTAAAAATAAAATAAATAAAAACCGTTCAGGCCTATCATTTCAGCCCATAACGATTTTTCCCTATTCTAAAGTCCGTTCGGGTATGTATCATTTCAACCCATAGTGATTCTATTCTACAGGGAACTTGCAGTGTGAGAAATAGATAAAATAAATAGTTTAACAACATATAACAGTAACAGATGAGATGACATGTAATTTAACAGGTTTAACATCATATATAAATAATCACAGACAGTTATAACATTATATTTAATTCTACAAATTCAATTGTTATCGCTTCACATTTGCATAAGTATATAATGTCATGTGAGATTTACTCACTTCTTTGCGCTGGAGATATGAATACAAATGACACAAAGGATTGCAGAATACAAATGACACAAAGGATTGCAGAACACAATGACAAGACTACAAACTCGAGTGGAGAGCGAGATCCAAGCTATAGATCTTGTGTTACAACCCAAAACAAAACCAAATAAAATTAAAATTCAATATAACATTGAAATGAAAAACAATTTGAATACAATATCTTTTGCCTTGCTTTCTACCTTTCTTTGAACGGCCTAGGGGTTGATTTAGTCAAGTTTTAGTGTGGCTTGGCTCGGGTTTGGACACAAGGGTGCACGGTTAACAAGGCTAGAACATGGAGGAGTTTACAACATAGGAAGGTGAAGAGGTTTTAGGCAAAATAGCATGGTTTTTTGTCAACAAAAGGCTCGATCATGTAGGCAATTGTCTCGGCAAGTGGGTGTGGGGTCTGGTCAGTGGCTGGAGTGGTGAGACAAGGTCTGGAAAATATGGTGATGGCGGCCTATGATGGTGGTGGTGATGAACAAGGAAGTGATGAAGCAAGGTGGCTCGGCTATGCTAGTGTTCAAGGCATAGTTGCATTTTTTGTGGATTTTTCCATCATAGGAGTCTCGGATATGGTCAAGACCTGAGGGGTAGGTGGTGATGGTGACAAGAAGGAGACGCAGGAGGTGGTGGACGTGACAATGAAGAGGAGGCCAAGTAACAATCATGAGAAAACAAGGCAAAATAACATAGAAAAGAAGAAGAAAAAGAATAAAAACAAGGAGCCATTACTAATAATATTCTCCTAGCCATGAATGGAGATGAGATGCAAATTATTGTGCATGAGAAATAAAATGAAACTCACGGCTAATCAAAGTAAAAAGCACGGCCAAAAGAAGTTAATGAAGAGTTATGGAAAATGAAAAGACTTAAGTTTTGAAAGCTCTTTAAACCTTTCATATTTCCTTTTTCTTTAATTCAAATAAAACAAAATAAAATTAGCAAATGAATTTAAAAGATGAAACAAAGTAAAGTAAAATGAAAATAAATAATTAAACTTAAAGAAAATATAAAAAGAATTAAAGAAATTGCTTAAAAATTTCAAACAGGGTTCAAAAATTACAAATAAATCATCACTATCTTTAGAAAAAATATCTACTTCACTTTAAAAATATTGTAAAACAAAATTTTAAGTAAAATAAGTTCTAAAACATTTTCAAAGTGAAATAAATTCAAACAAAAATTAATTTCAAAAATATTGGGTTGTTACAATCCAATTTATTCCAGACGTCAGGTGAACCGCTCAAAGACTTCCTGTAGAGATTTAACATCTTCATCACTAAAGTGAGCAATCCCAGCGAGAATATCATACGATGGTGTTGTTAAGGGGAATCAACCCCAAAATAAACTTTGGCAACTGATTAGGAGAAAGAATGATGCAGGCTTGTTGGCCGAAGGACTTCAAAGCCAGGGCAACATTGAGGCCGTAGATGAGGACTCATATTCTATGAGACGAGCCAGAATCACAAAATTTGACCCATATACTCCTTCACATGATTCAATCAAAACATCTGCTTGGAGACTCATGACTCAAAATAACATTAGAAACCAGCCTCAAGATAGCCCAACGAAACTAAGGATAAGTCTAGGAAGTATTGCATACTTTATGATACAAATGGTCATACTTGCAATTGCAGACACCTCCGAGATATGGACCAAAAGCTGATCTGGAAAGGAAAGCTTCAACAATATGTGCAAGCGCAATAGAATGGCAGGCAGGGAACAATCGATCAATAAAGAACTTCGATTATCAATAGGACCGCCTACGGTCGACTTTCAACTGAGAAAGTCTGGGGTGAAGTGGAATAGCGAGCATACGACGCTGCTTCACTTATCAATAAGATTTATTTTAATTATGTTGTGAACTATGATCAACTTGAACTAAACTGCTTTCAAATAATGTAAGTGACCAAGTACTTAGAATTGGGCGCCATCCAATATCCATGGACCATGATCGAACCATCTGAGTTTCATCAAGACGAGTGTGATTCAACTACTCATTAAATACTATATGGCCGTGACTTTGAAGCAAGGAATCGAAGTGGAAAGTGGATGTGACTTAACTATCTACTTCCTGCTTTGTGCTTCAATTTTGACAGAACATCTATGCCTTCTTCAGAGCCCGACAAGGTTAGGATCCAGTGAATAAAGGACACAACTGATCATCCACACATCAACTTCCATGCCTGACTTGAAGACCGGAAAAACATTAGGAGTGGATGTAACCTGACCATCCACTCCCAAGCTCATACTTTAAGTTTGCCAAAATACTTATGCCTCTCTCAAAGCTCAGCATGATCGGGGTCTAACTAAAGTGGATATGATTTGACCGTCCACACATTAACTCCTACCCTAGATATAGGAGGCTGTTTGGGGGCTCGACTAAAAGTAGGATCGACTGACTGTCTACCCATCAACCACCGCCCTCGACACGAGGACATGACTGTAGCTTAAGGTGGATGCGGCTTGACTGTCTGCCCAATAACCCTCTACCTCTACTTGTTAGGAAGAGTATGAAGCAAGTTATACGAGACCTGACCATCCAACCCAAGCATAGATATGATCCAACCATTCTTTGCCTACTCCCTTTCGTGACTTGACAAGAAGAGCTACAATCATCAAGAAAATATGAATTGATTGTCTCAATTGCCAAGTTTTGTCCTCAATGTTGGGGAAAATTCCATTCCATGAATGAACGTGATTTGACTGTTCATTCAATAACTCTTACCTCGACTTGACAGGTGGAGAATAAATCAAAAGCAAGTGCGAATGACCTCCCATCATATAACTCTATTTCCCAGAGTGTGGACTGGAGTATAAACACAAGAAGATGGATGCTATTCGATCGTCCATCAATCAACTCAAGTTCCCAGAGTGTGGACTGGAGTATAAGCACAAAAAGATGGACATGGTTCGACCATCCATCGATTAACTTTAGTTCCCAGAGTGTGGACTAGGGTATAAATACAAAAAGATGGAAGTAGTCCTACCATCTATCGACCAACTCTAGTTTCCATAGTGCAGACTGTAGTATAAACACAAAAAGATGGATGTGGTCCGACCGTCCATCTATTAACTTAGTTCCCAAAGTGTGGACTGGAGTATAAAAACAAAAAGATGGATGCATTATGACCGTCCATCGATCAACTCTAGTTCCTAGAGTGCAGACTGGAATATAAACACAAAAAGATGAATGCGATCGACCATCCATGGATCAACTCTAGTTCCTAGGATTCAGACTAGAGTATAAACACAAAACGATGGACATAGTCCGCCGTCCATCAATCAACTCTAGTCCCCAGAGTGCAGACTAGAGTGTAAACACAAAAAGATGGACGAGGTCCGATCGTCCGTCGATCAACTCCATTTTCCAGAGTGTGGACTGGAGTATAAACACACAAAAATGGACACGGTCCAACCGTCCATCGATCAACTCCAGTCTTCAGAGCAAGGTCGAGAGTTTGAATACCATCAAAAAGTGGACGCGGTTCGACCATCTGCTTTCCAACTCTTCCCCCTGACTTGGGAGCAAAGACATAACTCAAAGTGGATGCTGTCCGACCACCTGCTCCCTTACCCGGGCATAGAGTTCACCAAAATACTCATCTCACTCCCAGTTTCGACAGAAGCAAGATCTAAATGAAAGCGGATGCAGTACGACTGTTCATGCATTGACTCCTACCCTGGATGCAAGGGGTAGTTTGAGAGCCCAAGTTTAAATCAGATACGACTTGACTATTCACAAATCAGCTCCTTTCCATGATTCGACCTAAAGAATTCCAAGTAAGAGTGAACGTGATATGACTGTCCACTATTCGACTGATGCCCCACACTTGGGGATAGAAGAAACAACTAAGGAAAATGTGATTCGACCATTTTGTTGAATAACTCTAAGTCCCCAAAGTGTGGACAAGAGTATAAACACAAGTTGCGTGCGATTCGACCACCTACCAACAAACTCTTTCCCCAAAGTGCGGATATGAGTAAAATTAAATAAATGAGTGGGTTCGACCACTCACTATTCCATAAACTCCGACTTGAACTCGACAAGAGGATACAAACTCACTATGGATGAAATTAGACCATCCATGAACTAACTCTGCTGACCCAAGACTGGGGGCACTTGTACAAATTATTGAAAGCTAAATGCGACAGCTCACTATAGCTCCGGCTTGGTGTTCTTTACAACTCAAGGCAATGACTGCAGGGAGACCTTAACACAAAACCAATCAAAACGATATTCGAAGTTAGGGATAACCGACTATATCGTACCATTGGATCGAGGGTCAATACCGATCCACACCAACCACAAATGGATGTGATCCAAATGTCTATCGAATAACTGCGATCACCAGAGCTTGGATAGGAAAAAACCACAAATGAGTGTGACTCTACCATTCATTCTCCATCACCTTCCTTTGATCCATCAGGAGGAGAACAAAACAAGATGAGCATGACTCGACCACTCCTGAGCCAATTCTGTCCCCAGATCTGACAGAATAATATGAATGAAAATGGGTATGACTGACCATATAGCTTTGAAGGAATGTGATGCGCTGTTCATTCATTAGCTCTTACCATGATCTGACTAAAAGATTGATACGAAATGGATGTGACTCGATCGCCCACACACTGATCCTTTCCCTTTGTCCGACAGAGAGAGCATCAATCACTAGTTAGATGTGGCTTTACCATCAGTCCTTTGGCCCTGCCTAGAGTATGGCAATATCTGCACCAAAAGTAGATGTGATTGACCTCCAGTACCCAACTCATGCTTGAAATCAGATAAAGCATCGAAGTCTTCCCTCGGGAAGGAAAAACTAGAATATGCATGACTCGGCTTTCCATCAATAGCTTGATCCCACGATTCAATAGGAAAGGCTATAAAGCTAAAGTGAACATAACTTACCTTCTTACTTATCGACGTATGCCCAGACTTAGGGGCAGAGCGAGAAACAAGATGAACGTGAACTGACCATTCATCGATCAACTTTAAGTCTTCAGAGCTTAGGTGGGAGTATAAACACGACTAGGACGAGACTCGACTATCCATGAAGTACATTTTTCAACCCGAGACCGGGAGTAGAAGTGTGATCATCCAAAGACTACCTACAATAGCTCAATATTATCACTCATACCTAGTGCTTAAAATGACTCGAGGCTATGACCGAAATGATGCCTAGAGATAGAATCATCAAATCGATGCCCATGCTCATTGGCAACTAACCATCACTCCAGCCCGAATGACGAGTAACGGATCATGAGTACATTGAATTAAAAGAACATTACTCGAATGTACAAGCAAATTCAAACTTAAATCAAGAGCCATCTATACAGTTGCACGCAACACGAGGCTGAACCCTACTCGACATTTAATTCAATGTGATTCTAAGCCCGATCTACGTCCATTTGTAGATAATCGCTTAAAGCATTTAGAGCCCTTCACTATCAGACTTAATAACTCATGGCAAGACTCTGGGATTCGACCGGAGTAACTGCCCCAACTGGATTTCACGATGATTTTTACGTGAAGTAATTACGTTTGAACTTAAGGAATCTAAGGCTGCACCCACTGAGCTAACGATCGACATTATGGTCAGCCATGGCTACACATCAAGGGTATTAAAGATCGAATCACATCTCAGTGCAACGATGATAAATGAATTAGAAGGCTTTCTTTGAATGAGTCTTGATGTGTTCGCTTGGACCCATTTTGACATGTGTGTGATCTCACTGACTATCGCGAGCCACACATTAAATATTGGCCCGAGGCATGTCCCGGTGAAACAAAAGTGATGCAGAAAAAGCAACGTGGCATGGATCGATAAAGATTTGCTGCACTTAAAAAGGAGATTGATAAACACAAAAACAATGGGTTTATCCGCGACGCCCTCTACCCGAAATGGGCATCCAATCCAGTTCATGTGAGAAAAGCTGATGGAAACTGGCGGACATACATTGATTACTTTGACTTAAAAATGGCATGCTCGAAAGACAGCTTTCCACTTTCGAGGATCGACCAAATGGTAGACTCAATCTTTGGATATTGACTGCTTTCATTTATGGATGCATACTCTAGATATAACCAGATCCCGATACACGTCCCCCATTAGAAGCACACCCGTTTCATTACCGATCGAAGTCTACATTGTTATGTTATGATTCCATTTGAACTTAAGAACGCTAGTACAACTTACTTAAGGCAGTCATTTGAATGTTCAAAGGCCATATCAGGAAATCAATGGAAGTATATGTGGATGATATGCTCGTGAAATCATGGAAATCAAACAACCACATCAATGACTTGGCAGAGATGTTCAGTTTCTCCAAAAACACGAAATGAAACTCAATCCCCTAAAATGCTCTTTCGGTGATGCGTCAAGGAAATTCTTTGGTTTCATCATTAATTCTCGTGGAATTGAAGCCAATCTCAAGAAGATTCAGACAATTAGATATGTCTTGGTACCGAAGACAATCAAGCAGGTACACAGCCTAAATGGGAAGATCACCGCCGTAAGCCGATTCATTTCCAGAGCTGCTGATAAATGTATTTCTTTCTTTGACCTGATCAAAAGAGGGAAAAGGAACTATGAATTGACATAGGAATGTGAAGATTCATTAAGACTCTAATGAACCACTTAGAGAGGCCTCCTCTCTTATCCAAGCCACTAGATCGTGAAGATTTATACATCTTTTTAGATGTTTCTATGCATGCCATAAGCACTGCACTATTATGTGAACAGAATCGGAACTAGAGGCCAATATATAATGTTAACAAGCGATTGATAGGTGCCGAGAAAAACTTCCCAAAGCTGGAAGGGCTCGCATACTGCCTGTTCATTACGCACGAAAGCTCCGCCTATATTTCCAAGCTCACCCTATCAATGCCTACACCCATCAGCCATTACAATAGGTCCTATAACGCCCTAAGTTGTTTGAAAGGTTGCTTAAATGGAATATTGAGCTTAGCCAATTCGATATCACTTAGCTCCCTCAGAGAGCTAACTAGGGACATACATTGGCAGACTTTATAGCTGAATTCACAACATTAGACAACTCTTCAGAAGTAGTGGAAAACCAACCAATCGATGGAAAATGTACATGGATGGAGCATCCGACGATCGATGTTCTAGTGCCAGAGTTATGTTAATGATTCCTGAGGGAACAGTCGATCTGCTACACCTTGAAACTCGATTTCCTTGTAATAAATAATGAAGCTGACTATGAAGCCTTGATCGTCGAGCTCAAAGTTGCTAGAAAACTAAAAGTGAAAACTTTATAAACCTTTTTTGTTTTTCGGATAGTAGTATGCCATGTCAAGGGAGATTATCAGGCTAGGGGGCAGCGACTTTCTCCTTATCTCAACCGGGTCCAAGAGCTACTGGCTGACTTCGATTATTACACCATTACACACATCCCTAGAGATATAAAATGAGAAAGGCGACTCACTTCCAAGCTGGCCAGTTTCGGGAATGTGCGGTAATAGACTTTGTCTCGATTAAAGTACTAAATACTCCGAGCATCGACATGATGGAGATTAATTGGGTTCTGGAGACAGAGCCAAAAAGGGAGTCATAAATGACTCCTATCTAAGATTATCTACAACTAGGGATCCTTCCCTAAAAGAGGAGTGAAGAATGACAGATCCTCCACAAAGCTTCACGCTACATCATCAAGAAGGAGTCATGTATTGAAAAGCTTTTTCCATGCCTCTGCTCGGTGTATTACCCATAAAGAAATAAAACGAGTCTCGAGTCAAGTCCATGAAGGGGAATGTGACATTCATGCCGGGGGCAAAACCTGATAAAGAAAATACTTAGCCACGGGTATTACTTGCCAACCGTCAAACACGATGCAACTTATCATGCTAGATAATATGATGAGTACTAGATGTTTGCAAAAAATTTCAAGAGCTCCACTGATGGAAGTTACACAAATGGGCATCAATATTATCGGTTCCTTATCAATCCCTAAAGACAGAGCGAAGTATGTTATCATTACGGTGGATTACTTCGCCAAATTGGCCAAAGTTGAACCTTTAGTCACGATCACGAAATAAAGTGATCAACTTCATTCTCCAGATCATCATTTTTCATTTTGGCCTTCCACGAAAACTAATAATGGAACCCAATTCGACAGCGCTTAATTCAAAGACTTCTGCCATCGACATCATATTGAGAAAAGATTCATGGCAGTTGCTCACCCTCAGGTTAATGGACAAGTCGAAGCTGTTGACAAAATCATGATTCTAAAGAAGCATTTGGAAAAGGCTAGAGGCAAGTGGGTGGATAAACTCTCATCAGCACCATGGGCATACCGAACGACCCATAAGTTCACGAATGACCATAATCCATTCGCCCTTGCCTACGGTTCTGAGGCCGTCATCCTTGTAGAACTTGAAGGCCCTTCCCATCGAGTGACTTATTATGACCCTTATTTCACTATATAAAAAAATATAAAGAAGGAATTGCAATACAATTGCAATTGAACTATAAGGAATCGGTGACGACTCGTGAGTGTGCAAATGCCTCTAGGAACCAATGACAAGAACATGTGCTTAAACATGCATGTGAATATTCTAAAAATTGGATTTCTTGAAACTGAAAGAAATTGAATTTTCGCCTGGGGTTATTAGAGAAAAGACTGGATCACATAGTCAAATCTTACAAGCCCGCAGAACTAGGCACATGTAGCAACTGATAGAATGCAATCCTGAATTATACTATTGGAAATCGACCATGCATCTTGACGATCAAATAGAGATACAAAACTTTAGGAAGATAAATCAACGGAAGGGTAACGACCATTCAATAAACTGAATGGAATCCTTTACGACAATTGAAGTTTACAACTTTTTAAAGCACATCATGTTCGAATAAGACATGCTTTGGGGGGAAAATGTTATCCCACCTTTTGGCAAGGCCGCGATATCATTAACTTGCTAGAAATGAATGATTACCAGTCTTGAGAATTATTTATACACGATATTATAGATGATGGTCGAGCACATCCGGATCGAGACCCAATTGAGGTCCAATCAGTATAAAGTGACAAGCATAGCCCTCTGAAGCTAAAGATCAATTTTCAAATCGATCGGAGTTCATGTCCTCGAGTTACGAACAAAGCAAAGATTTATATAGATCGATCGAGAACGATCCATGAAATAGCTCAAATCATTGAAGATTGATCAAAATCTCAAAATCCACAAGGCCAATTCATTTGATACCTTCAGGACATCAGTATATTAAAGAGTAGAGCCCATAAGAACGACTGTAGGAAATAATTCATAAAATTGCAATTTCACCAATCGTTTACTGCCTATTGTTCGAAATGATCGGTATAAGTTGCTAAGGTGCATGTTTGATAAACATTGATGGATATCTCACAATCTACAATTGAGAATGACTTCATATTTTAGCAGCAAGGTCTAGAGGCACGGGGGACCCCCCACAAACGATCGTGCATCAATTGGAGGCCAAAAATAATGATCGGCATAACTATGGCTGATCGTTCCAAAATATTGAGCTAGGGCCACCGATCATTTTGGGGGCTCCTACGGATCTAAAAGACTCTTCTTGCAAAATTTTAGCCCAATCCATGGATGTCTTCTCCTAAAAATACAATGGCCATTTTCGATCGATGATGGGTTTGAGCGATCTAGGTGGTCGGGCTAGGTAGCGATGTTGTCGGCGACTCGTTGAGAGGGTCGGCGATGGCCGGAGCATCGCCATGGGACTGTACACGTACACATGTGCTTCCTCATATCACATGGTAGTAGGGTGGTTTTGGAATCAATGAAGAAGGGGATGGGCTCAAAGTGGACTTGGGAGAAATTGGGTTTGGCTCGGGTTTGTTGTTGTGTTGTTTGCGAGTGTTCTTTAAGTTCAAACTTAAAACAAAAACAAAAAATATGGTGGCTTGGGAATAACTCAAAGGAAGTTGGCACTTGAATCAGGTTTTTTGTTGGTTGAGCTCGGGGAAATATTGTTTGGGCCTCGAGTGTTGGTAATGATAGTTTAAAAATTTAAACGAATTAAATTTTTGAAGTTTATTTGAATAAATAAGTTTTCAAAAGATTGTAAACAAGATTTTCCCATAGTAAGATTATTTTATAAGATCTTAAACATTTTTCAAAGTTTAATTATTAAAATTAAATGTTTTTAAGATAATTTATTTTAAAGGTTTATCAAATATTTAAAAGATAATCAAGTAATTAATTAAAGTAATAATTTATCTTTAAAGGCTTAGGTGATTAAAGTTTGATTAATTAATAATAAAAGGTTGATTAATTTATTATTAAAGGTTAATTTGTTTTAACAAAGGTGACTAATTTAATTACATGATTAATTAAAGGTAAATTAATTATGAAGGTGATTAAGGAATGATAATTAATTAAGGGCTAATTAATTAATGCGATTAATTAAAGATAATTAATTAATTAAGGTAATTAATAAAATATAATTAATTAAGAGTTAATTAATTTATGAAAATTAATTAAGATAAGTACTTAAATTAAAAGTAATTGATTAATGATTAAAGTGGATTAATCAAATGATTAAAGGATAATTAAATAATTAGAGGTTAATTATTAAATGATTAAAGGTTGATTTATTTATTTATTAAGGTTGATTAATTAATAATTAAATATTGGTTAATTTATTAAAGGTTAATTAATAAATGATTAAAGGATAATTAAATTAATATGGTTTGTAATTAATTAATATTAATTAACCAGGATTAGTAGTGTATTCATAAGTAATTAATCTGATTAAAATTAATCAGATAATTAATTAACCTTACTTATCGATGTTTAGATTCCATTGAATGTTGAATTGTTTGACATCCCTGATGTGTGATGCTTTATGATATGAATTATTTTGATTCGAGTTGTGATGAATGTAATTTATTTATCTGTAATGAATGTATATTATTTATCTGTGAATCTGTGAATGGAAGATAAGCATTATAGATTATACCGCGTATTGATATTGATATGTTTGAATCTATGATGATTAATGATGTTGCACTATTGTGTAAAACCCCTGGACTACACCTTACACACACAAATATATATTTTACGAGAAATCGTTTAAGTCACAGATGTTTTGAATTAAAATATTATTTGTTTAAACGTTGAATTTTGAATCCAAATAGTTTTGGAAATGTTATTGGGTTGAATATGGAAAGCTTTTTGAAAGTAATTTTTGAAATTAAAATTTAGTTTGAATATTCTAAGTTTTGAAATTATTTTGGAAACTACAGTTTGTAAGTTTTATACAAGTTATATAATATATGGATTTTAAAGACCATCCTTAAATTAATTTAAATATGTTATTTTGGGAATTTATATTTAACCCAATTTTATACTTTAAAGGCTATAACTTGTGTGTAATTGTTCGGATTTTTCTGAAACAAAAACTCTTTGTTTACAAATGATAACTGCTTTCCTATTAATGAAGGAATTTCCAGTTTTGTTCAAAGGGTTTTCCAAGTTATGAGTGAATCTTTGGTAAGGGTTGAAAGCTATGAATTAAGTCTTTGATTTAAAGATTGGATGAGTTAATCCAATTTGAAAGGGAAATTGTTTTGAAAGCTATGAATGAATCTTTGTGAAAGATTGTTAAGATTTGTTTTGGAATTGAAGAGGATCTTAAAAGGTATCTTTTGTATAAAAGATTAGAGATTGAAATGGAATTGTTTTGAAAGGCTATGAATGAATCTTTGTGAAAGATTGGTGAACTTTGTGAAGTGATTCCTTTTGTTTAAAGATTTGAAAATGGTAATTTGCTTAAACCATTTAAAAGAAAGGTTTTGGTTAAAGTTGTGACTTAACTGAGATCCCATTATCCATATGGTTTTAAAATATTGCGCTTATTATTCGATATAGCCGGAAGAGGACTTTGTGTCATATAACCCATTCCAAATAATGATACGATGAAATGGATAGCATTTGAAGACCGGTGGTGAAGACCGGGTATTTTCAAAAACGAAAGGATTACCCGTCGAATGTCTCTGCACTGAGTCGCGCTAGTATAGAGATCTCCATATGTGATGGGGAGTCCGATTGGGATTGTGAATACCCGGATTGCAAGGGCTTTTTTGTGAAGTGCCTTCGGTTCTGTTCGAACCCAGAATAGACTTGTATGGATGTATTTGACATTACACTTTAAGATGTAAAGCTGGTTTCTATCAAATACATTTCTGTTTGGTGGTAGAGAATTTATTATCTTAGCTTGACACCCTTCTCTGAGACATAGAGCTTAGAGGTTATGTAGTTGATGGTTACTAGTGATACATTCTCAATTTTGTAATGTGGCATACGAAGTGCTGCTGTTCATTTGTTGATCGAAGCATGGATTTTGTGAAAAGCGTAGCTTTGTGGACGAGACTTCGTCAGACCTCACAACTCGGAAATGGTCGAAACAACAAAGATGCGGCAAGGTTATTAGGGGTCGCGCCCCTAGGGTATGTCCATTTCTTCTGGAAAAAGGTGGTATCATGGTATGGAGCCCAGATATTTAAACTATGTGGTTGCTGCAAATTTATTACTTTGTGGTTGTGGCTTTGTGATTGAGGATCCTCGGATAAAGTTCGGTAACGACTGGGGATGGCATACTTGTAGGTGTTACTTCCGACCAAGGGTAACCTAGCCTCGTGTAGGCAGAGATCCATGTAGGTTTTCGGGGCGTCCCTCCAAAGGCGTACCCATGTGGCAATAGGAAGTTCCTTAGCCGGACCATTTGTTGAAAATCCAATCTCCAATACGCACCTTGTACAGTTTTAGTTGTATAAAATTTCATTTACTTATGGTGGTCACCACTGTTTTGATGGTAGCTATAGTAGGTATAGTTCGAAATGTCTATGCTGGCTAAGATTAATATTACACTTTCGAAAGGTTTTCTGCACTATGCACTAATAATAAAAAAAGGATTTTGCGTAGTAAACATGCTTGACTTTCATAAGAAGAAATCTCCTCCAATTGTGCGTTTGCATTGTATGTGTGGCGGGAGGCCTTATGGTAGTTTCATTTTCCAAAATGCATTATGGATTTCATTTTATTTTGTTCAAACCAAATGTTATTGTTTGCTCACACCAGTCCCATGATAGACCTGGAGTTTATTGTTCCCTTTCTAAACTTTGGATTTCCATAATTTTCCACACGGGCAGCCTAGAGTCAGATTAGCCATAGATTTTGAAGCTTAGTAGATTCTGGATCTAGAAGTTAATGGTTTTGGAAGCTTTTGGAAGTCTTTGAAGTTTTTGGAGCTTTTGGTTTGGAGATCTTTTGAAGCCTTTTGGATTTGACGGTCTTTGGAAGTTTTCGAAAGCCTTAGCAACGTTGCAGTATTGGTTTCTCTTGAAGACTTTACTAATGTTGATATATTACCACTGTGGTGTTGTGTTGTATATATTCTCTAATGGTGTTAGGCTCTTGTTATCAAATGAGGTAACTGCCATTGTATCTATGTTGTATATCAATGATATATTCCTTTTCTTCCACTGTGTTGTTGTACTTAACGTGTTATAAGCTCTAGAAAACTAGATTTGACGTTTGAATCTACGACATTCGAATATGAGTGAAGTATGGATGTTGATTTTCAAACGCGAAAATTCGGATCGTGACATTTGGTATCAGAGCTGAAGGTTGAACTTTAGCTCAGGATTATAACACATTAGGTAACTCATTAGAGATAGGGTGAAGTATACCCTAGAATGAGTGTATCTCTAAGATATCCGTCCGTATGCCTTAGTAAATTCTCTTTCTATCCACCGATAGTGAGTATGAGTGCACGAAGAGGACGAGGTAGGGGACAGGGAGTACCAGTGCAAATGGTCAATACCTTGCAATAACAAGGAAACAACTTGTCACGATCTCCTTTGATCTAGTTTTGAATTCTTTGATTGCTTCGTGGCAGCTCTGGGAGGAAGCTTTGGTGTAATGCTGGCCCTGTGAATCGTTATAGAAAATCCTTACTTCGTATCTTCATCGGTTTCTTATCAATCTTCCCGTTTTTAACTTCAATGAATTTGAAATTCTATTTGAAATAAATCGGATAACTATGATATGAAGTTAAATTTGACTGTATCAATGAAACAATTTCTGTTAAAGCCAAATTTGAGAATTTTGTTATGATTTCTTATGTGAATCCAAGTTCGAAGAGGGACAAGCTAGTGTATATTTGGGGATATTCTGACCTGAATTGAGTACCCATTTGTCTATTCTTTGGGGTCCAGACATATTCTATGAATGGTTAGTTATCCTTCGGACTAACCAATGCCCTTGCATATTTCGTAGATCTGGTGACCCGAGTATTTCGTGAAGTGTTGAATGAGTTTGTTTTCGTATCTGTTGGTGATATTCTAATTTGGTAAGCCAAATGAAGAATATCTATTCAGTTTGGTGTGGAAAACTGTTTCTCTATCTTTATGTGTCCATCTGTTCTTTGTCGGTCCCCTTGTCTAGCAAATTTCGAGGACTAAGTTTTCTTAAGGGGGAATCTGTAACAATCCCGACTTTGAGTTTACATTAATTTGGTAATTAATTTAGTTGTTGGAATTTAATTGTGAATTTTTTGGTGAATTGATGAGAAATTTCCAGAATATATGTATATAGATTGATTTTGAATTGCATTTTGAATTTGAAACTCTAAAATAAATATTTTAGAAAATAAATTGAATTTAAAAATACTATGTTTAAAATTTATAAAATTTGTTTTCTAATTTTAACATAATTATTTGGAAATTTTATTTTGAAAACTTATATAATAATTTTCTAAAACTTAAATTAGAATATTTTCAATACCAGTATTATTTATACAAGTTTAAGTATAATAACTTAAGTTTAATTTTAAAGTTCACATAACTAAATCTAATTTGTATATATGTATACATTTAAAGGTATAATAAATTAAGTTTAAAATAGTATTGGTTATAAAGATTAGAAAATTTTCTTTTAAAATTATAGTTTGTAAATATATAAAAGTATAAATATTGTAGTATATATGTAAATAAATATAAAGCTTTAGTATGAATACATCTTTTGGAAGTTTAAGTACAAAAAGGCCTAACAAGTAGTTTGTATATACATAAAGATTTAAAAATACAAACTTATGTAAATATAAGATATAATTCATTAATTTATAAGAAAATTAGAGAAGTTAATTCACAAATTATAAAATGATAAGGTTTAAACCATAATTTATAAATAAAAGTTTAACAAGGGTTTAAAACATAAATTTAAATATGTTAACAAGTGTAAGAAAAATAATAGGACTTTGTACAAGTGTTAACATAATTTAACAAGCGGCAAATTGGTTAAATTTAAAATTTAATATCATGTTAAAGAATGAGAGAAACCTATTCATTCATTTTCAGTTCAATCCTTTTACTCTTCATCTTCAAACAAAATTAAAAGCAACAACTCAAACCTCGAAACAGAAAGAAAATCAAACAAAACAAACCCATGCTTCAGGCAATTCAAACAAAACCCTCAAACTAGAAAATCTTCAGCCTGGAAAAAACAGAAACAAAACAAAACCTGGAAACAAATAAAAATCAAGTTCAACTCAGTTTCAAAATCAAAGCAAAATCCAGATCAAACAGCATCTTCAACCTGAGCATGATTCAAACTATTTCAACATAAATTCAAATCAAATCTGAAGCAACTAAAGTAGGTATTAAGCAGACAACTTCAACAAACTGGAAATCAAAGCCTGGAATCTCAACAACAAGCTATCAAGGTTTAATTTAATTCTAAAACAACAAGCAATAGTTTAGATCAACTTCAACAAGTAGCAAGCTCAGATCAAAATTCAGATTTAAAAACAAAAACCAAAGTTCTAGATTTTATAAAACTATCCTCTGTTCAAAAGAAAATCAGGTGAGCAAACTACCCTCAAACCTTTTTTTTATTGTGTGTGGTAAATACCTGAAGCTATGATGTAAAATATGTTGCATAATTGAGTAAATATGCTTGCATGTCTGGTAATATACATACATACATACATACATATATATATAATGCTATGTATCTGTATACAGATATAAATTCTGTTATATCAACAGGATTAAGAACCACATATTGAAAAAAATCATAACTTTCTTTCTAAAAAATTAAGCTTCAATTTCTAAAAATAAATTGTTTGTAGCATCATGACTTCATTTTTATAAATAATTCCGAAAGTAAATGTTTAAGTGATATTTAGGAAATTGGATTTTACTGTGGTAATGTAATTCAGGTCAAAAATCAATGAATTCAATTTCATGTTTTGACTATACAAATAGATTTGTAATGTGAAATCATGATTTTTAATAATCATTTCAAAAATTTTAAGCTCATATTTAATGAGAAATTGTGAGTTGAACACAAAAGGAATTCTAAGCAATCCATGGCGATCAAGGAAGAGGTTGACCTCGAGATCGAGATTGTTGCTTGGTGGAAGATCGGGGATCATCAGAAAAATGTTCGATGATTTTATAATTCATCGTGGAAAGCAGATGAGGCTGAATTAGGGTTTTGTGAGCTGGATTGAGCTGATGATGTTTCAGAGGCGTTCTCGTCATCGTGGATGGACCGATGGTGATCGAACCAAGGCGAGAGGGTGCGTGGATCTTCGACAAGTTTGTGGACGAAGTTGTGTGGTGGTTGGTGGACGGTGGCATTGGAGTGAAGGGGTTTTCCGTCGGCAGTTTTGGGTTCCAGTTCAATTGAGTTGTTCGATTTCGATTGATGATGGGTTTGAACGATCTGGGTGGTTGGGCTAGGTAGCTATGTCGTCGGCGACTCATTGAGAGGATCGACGATGGCAGGAGCGTCGCCGTGCGACTGTACACGTGCACATATGCTTCCTGATATAAGATGGTAGCAGGGTGGTTTTGGCATCGAAGAAGAAGGGGATGGGCTCGAAGTGGACTTTGGGAGAAATTGGGTTTGGCTTGGGTTTGTTGCTGTGTCGTTTGCGTGTGTTCTTCAAGTTCAAGCTTAAACAAAAACAAAAAAGACGGTGGCTCAGGATAACTCAAAGGAAGTTGGCACTTGACTTAGGATTTTTGTTGGTTGAGCTCGGGGAAATATTGTTTGGGACCCAAGTGTTGGTAATGATAGTTTTAAAAATTTAAACAAATTAAGTTTTTGAAGTTTAGTTGAATAAATAAGTTTTCAAAAGATTGTAAACCAGATTTTCCCAAAGTAAGATTATTTTACAAGATCTTAAACATGTTTCAAAGTTTAATTGTTAAAATTAAATGTTTTTATGATAAATTATTTTAAAGGTTTATCAAATATTTAAAAGATAATCAAATAATTAATTAAAGCAATAGTTTATCTTTAAAGACATAGGTGATTAAAGTTTGATTAATTAATTAATAATAAGAAGTTGATTAATTTATTATTAAAGGTTAATTTGTTTTAATCAAGGTGATTGATTTAATTATCTGATTAATTAAAGGTAAATTAATTATGAAGGTGATTAAGAATGACAATTAATTGAGGGCTAATTAATTAATGCGATTAATTAAGGATAATTAATTAATTAAGGTAATTAATAAAAGATAATTAATTAAGGGTTAATTAATTCATGGAAATTAATTAAAGATAATTACTTAAACTAGAAGTAATTGATTAATGATTACAGTGGATTAATCGAATGGCTAAAGGATAATTAAATAATTAGAGCTTAATTATTAAATGATTAAAGGTTGATTTATTTATTAATTAAGGTTGATTAATTAATAATTAAAGGCTGATTGATTTATTATTAAAGGTTAATTAATAAATGATTAAAGGATAATTAATTAATATGGTTTGTAATTAATTAATATTAATTAACCAGGATTAGTAGTGTATTCATAAGTAATTAATCTGATTAAAATTAATCAGATAATTAATTAATCTTACTTATCAATGTTTAGATTCCATTGAATGTTGAATTGTTTGACATCCCTGATGTGTGAGGCTTTGTGATATGAATTATTTTGATTCGAACTGTGATGAATGTAATTTATTTATCTGTGATGAATGTATATTATTTATCTGTGAATCTGTGAATGGAAGATAAGCATTATAGATTATACCGCTTACCGATATTGATGTTTTTGAATATGTGATGATTAATGATGTTGCACTATTGTGTAAAACCCCTAGACTACACCTTACACGCACAAATATGGATTTCACGGGAAATCGGTTAAGTCGCAGATGTTTTGAATTAAAATATTAATTGTTTAAAAGTTGAATTTTGAATCCAAATGGTTTTGGAAATGTTATTGGGTTGAATATGGAAAGCTTTTTGAAAGGAAATTTTGAAATTAAAATTTAGTTTGAATATTCTAAGTTTTGAAATTATTTTGGAAACTACGGTTTCAAAGTTTTATACACGTTATATAATATATGGATTTTAAAGACCATCCTTAAAGTAATTTAAACGTGTTATTTTGGGAATTTATATTTAACCCAAGTTTATACTTTAAAGGCTATAACTTGTGTATAATTGTTCGGATTTTTCCGAAACAAAAACTCGTTGTTTACAAATGATAACTGCTTTCCTATTAATGAAGGAATTTCCAGTTTTGTTCAAAGGGTTTTCCAAGTTATGAGTGAATCTTTGGTAAGGGTTGAAAGCTATGAATTAAGTCTTTGATTTAAAGATTGGAATATAATCTAATTTGAAAGGGAAATTATTTTGAAAGCTATGAATGAATCTTTGTGAAAGATTATTAAACTTTGTTTTGAAATTGAAGAGGATCTTAAAAGATATCTTTTGTATAAAAGATTTGGGATTGAAATGGAATTGTTTTGAAAGGCTATGAATGAATCTTTATGAAAGATTGGTGAACTTTGTGAAGTGAATTTTTTTTTAAAGATTTGAAAATGGTAATTTGTTTAATCCATTTGAAAGAAAGGTTTTGGCTGAAATTTGTGACTTAATTGAGATCCCATTATCGATATGGTTTTAAAATATTGCGCTCATTATTCGGTTTAGCCGAAAGAGGACTTTGTGTCATATAACCCATTTGGAATAATGATATGACGAAATGGATAGCATTTGAAGGCCGGTGGTGTAGACCGAATATTTTCGAAAATGAAAAGATTGCTCGTCGAATGTCTCTGCACCGAGTCGTGCCGGCATAGAGATCTCCATATGTGATGGGGAGTCCGATCGGGATTGTGAATACCCGGATTGCAGGGGCTTCTTTGTGAAGTGCCTTCGGTTCTGTTCGAACCCGGAAAAGACTTGTATGGATGTTCGTCTGGCATTACACTTTGAGATGTAAAGCTAGTTTCTATCAAATACATTTCTCTTTGGTGGCGGAGAATTTATTCTCTTAGCTTAACACCCTTTTCTGAGACGTACGAGCTCAGAGGTTATGTAGTTAATGGTTACTAGTGATGCATTCCCAATTTGGTAATGTGGCATATCAAGTGATGCTAATCATTTGTTGATCGAAGCATGGCTTTTGTGAAAATCGTATCTTTGTGGACGAGACTTCGTCAGACCTCACAACCTGGAAATGGTCGAAACAGGAAACATACGGCAAGGTTATTAGGGGTCGTACCCTTAGGGTATGTCCATTTCTTCTGGAAAAAGGTGGTATCATGGTATGAAGCCCAGATATTTAACCTATGTGGTTGCTAAAAATTTATTACTTTATGGTTGTTGCTTTGTGGTTATTGCTTTGTGGTTGAGGATCCTCGGATAAAGGTCGGTAACGACCGGGGATGGCATACTTGTAGGTGTTACTTCTGGGCAGGGGTAACCCGACCTTGTGTTTGCAGAGATCCGGGTAGGCCCTTGGGGCATCCCTCTTGAAGCGTACCCATGTGGCAATAGGAAGTTCGTTAGCCTGAATATTTTTTGGAAATACAATCTCCAATACGCACCTTGTACGGTTTTAGTTGTATAACCTGCCATTTACTTATGGTGGTCGCCGCTGTCTAGATGATAGCTATAGTGGGAAAATGTCTATGTTGGCTAAGACTAATATTATACTTTTGAAAGGTTTTCTGCATATGCAATAACAATAATAATAAAAAGGATTTTGCGCAGTAAGCATGTTTGATTATCATAAGGAGAAATCTCCTCCAATTATATGTTTGCATTGTGTGTGGAAGGAGGCCTTATGGTAGTTTCATTTTTCAAAAAGCATTGTGGATTTCATTTTAATTTCTTTTGTACAAACCAAATGTTTTTGTTTACTCACACCAGTCTCATGACTGATTTGGAGTTTATTGTTCCCTTTTTAAACTCCGGTTGCCCACAATTTTCCACACGGGAAGCTTAGAGTCAGGTCAGCCGTAGATTTTGAGGCTTAGTAGAATCTGGATCTAGAAGTTAATGGTTTTGGAAGCTTTTGGAAGTCTTTGAAGTTTTGGAGCTTTTGGTTTGGAGATCTTTTGTAGCCTTTGGATTTGAAGGTCTTTGGAAGTTTTGGAAGACCTTAGCAAAGTTGCAGTATTGGTTTCTCTTGAAGACTTTGCTAATGTTAATATATTTCCGCTGTGGTGTTGTGTTGTATGTATTCTCCGGTGGTGTTGGGTTATTGTTATCAAATGAGGTAACCGTTATTGTATCTATCTTGTATATCAATGATATATTCCTTTTCTTCCGCTGTGTTGTTGTACTTAATGTGTTATAAGCTCCGACGAACCAGATTCGACGTTTGAATCTGCGGCATACGAATACGAGTGAAGTATGGAAGTCGATTTTCGAACATGAAAATCTAGGTCGTCACATTTGGTATTAGAGCTGAAGGTTGAACTTTAGCTCAGGAGTATAACACATTAGGTAACTCATTAGAGATAGGGTGAAGTGTACCCTAGAATGAGTATATCCCTAAGATATCCATCCGTAAGCCTCAGTGAATTCACTTTCTATCCACTGATAGTGAGTATGAGTGCAAGAAGAGGACGAGGTAGGGGAGAGGGGAGTACCAGTATAAATGTTCAATACCCTGTAACAATAAGGTAACAACTTTTCTTGATCTCCTTTGATCCAGTTTCGAATTCTTTGATTGCTTCGTGGCAGCTCCGGGAGGACGCTTTGGTGTAATGCTGGCCCGACAAATCATTGTACAAAATCCTTACTTCGTATCTTCATCGGTTTCTTATCAATTTTCCCGTTTTTAACTTCAATGAATTTGAAATTCTATTTGAAATAAATTGGATAATTAAAATATGAAGTTAAATTTGACTATATCAATGAAACGATTTCGGTTAAAACCAAATTTGAGAATTTTGTTATGATTTCTTGTGTGAATCCAAGTCCAAAGAGGGGCATGCAAGTGTATATTTCGGGATATTCTGACTTGAATTGAGTACCCGTTTGTCTATTCTTTGGGGTCCAGATATATTCTATGAATGGTTAGTTATCCTTCGGACTAACCGATTCCCTTGCATATTTCATAGATCTGGCGACCTGAGTATTTCGTGAAGTGTTGAATGAGTTTGTTCTCGTATCTATTTGTGATATTTTGATTTGGTAAGCCAAATGCAAAATAACTATTCAGTTTGGTCTGGAAAACTATTTCTCTATCTTTGTATGTCCAACTGTTCTTTGTTGGTCTCCCTGTCTAGCAAATTTCGAGGACGAATTTTTTTTAAGAGGGAATTTATAGCGATCTCGGCTTTGATTAACTTTAGTTTGGGAAATAATTTAATTTTTGGAATTAAATTGTGAATTTTTGATGAATTCATAAGGAATTTCCAGAATATATGTATATAGATTGACTTTGAATTGCATTTTGAATTTGAAACTCTAAAATAAATATTTTAAAAAATAAATTGAATTTAAAAATACTATGTTTTAAATTTATAAAATTTGTTTTCTCATTTTAATATAATTATTTGGAAATTTTATTTTGAAAACTTATATAATAATTTTCTAAAAGTTAAATTTGAATATTTTCAATACCAGTATTATTTATATAAATTTAAGTATAATAACTTAAGTTTAGTTTCAAATTTTACATAACTAAATGTAATTTGTATATATGTATATGTATACATTAACAAGTATAATAAATTAAGTTTAAAATAGTATTGGTTACAAAGAATAGAAAATTTTCTTTTAAAATTATAGTTTGTAAATTTATAAAAGTATAAATATAGTAGTATATACGTAAATAAATTTAAAGCTTTAGTATGAATATATCTTTTGAAAGTATAAGTATAAAAAGGCCTAACAAATAGTTTGTATATACATAAAGATTTAAAAATACAAACTTAAGTAAATATAAGACATAATTCATTAATTTATAAGAACATTAGAGATAAGTTAATTCACAAATTATAAAATGATAAGGTTTAAACTATAATTTATAAATAAAAGTTTAACAAGGGTTTAAAACATAAATGTAAATATGTTAACAAGTGTAAGAAAAATAATAGGACTTTGTTCAAGTGTTAACATAATTTAACAAGTGGCAAATTGGTCAAATTTAAAATTTAATATCCTGTTTAAGAATGAGAGAAATCTATTCATTCATTTTCGGTTCAATCCTTTTACTCTTCATCTTCAAAAAAATCAAAAGAAAATGCTCAAACCTAGAAACATAAAGAAAATCAAACAAAACAAACCCAGGCTTGAAGCAATTCAAACAAAACCCTCAAACCAGAAAATCTTCAGCCTGGAAAAAACAGAAACAAAACAAAACCTGGACACAAATAATAATCAAGTTCAATTAAGTTTCAAAATCCAAGCAAAATCTAGATCAAATAGCATCTTCAACCTGAGCATGATTCAAACTGTTTCAACATAAATTCAAATCAAATGTGAAGCAACTAAAGTAGGTATCAATCAGACAACTTCAACAAACTGGAAATCAAAGCCTGGAATCTCAACAACAAGCAATCAAGATTTAATTCAACTCTAAACCAACAAGCAACAGTTTAGATCAACTTCAATAAGTAGCAAGCTCAGATCAAAATTCATATTTAAAAACAAAAACCAAAGTTCCAGATTTTATAAAACTGACCTCTGTTCAAAAGAAAATCAGGTCAGCAAACTACCCCAGAACCTTTTTTTTTATTGTGTGTGGTAAATACATGAAGCTGTGATGTAAAATATGTTGCATAATTGAGCGAATATGCTTGCTTGTCTGGTAATATATGTATATACACACACACACATATAAGATGGTATATATCTATGTACATATACAAATTCTGTTATATCAAAAGGATTAAGAACCACATATTGAAAAAAATCATAACTTTCTTTCTAAACAAAATTAAGCTTCAATTTCTAAGAAGAAATTGTTTGTAGCATCATGACTTTATTTTTGAAAATAATTTCAAAAGTAAATGTTTAAGTGATATTTAGGAAACTGGATTTTACTTTGGTAATCTAATTCTTGTCAAAAATCAATGAATTCAATTTCATGTTTTGACTATACAAATAGATTTTTAATGTGAAATCATGATTTTTAATAATCATTTCAAAAAATTTAAGCTCATATTTAATAAGAAATTGTGAGTTGAACGCAAAAGGAATTCTGGGCAATCTACGACGATCAAGGAAGAGCTGGACCTCGAGATTGAGGTTTCTGCTTAGCCGAAGATCGGGGATCATTAGAAAAATGTTCGATGATTTTATAATTCATCGTGGAAAGCAGATGCGGTCGAATTAGGGTTTTGTGAGCTAGATTGAGCCGATGATGTTCCAAAGGCGTTCTGGTCATCGTGGATGGACCGAAGGTGATCGGACCAAGGCGAGAGGATGCGTGGATCTTCGACGAGTTTGTGGATGAATTTTCATGGTGGGTGGTGGATGGTGGCGTCGGGGTGAAGGGGTTTTCCGTCGACAAGTTTTGGGTTCCAGTTCAATTGAGTTGTTCGATTTCGATCGATGATGGTTTTGAGCGATTTGGGTGGTCGAGCTAGGTAACGATGTCGTCGGCGACTCGTTGAGAGGATCGAGGATGGCCGGAGCATCGCCGTGCGACTGTACACGTACACATGTGCTTCCTGATATCAGATGGTAGAAGGGTGGTTTTGGCGTCGAAGAAGAAGGGGATGGGATCGAAGTAGCCTTCGGGAGAAATTGGGTTTGGCTTGGGTTTGTTGCTGTGTCGTTTGCGAGTGTTCTTCAAGTTCAAACTTAAAACAAAAACGAAAAAGATAGTGGCTCGAGAATAAATCGAAGGAAGTTGGCACTTGACTCGGGTTTTTTGTTGGTTGTGTTCGGGGAAATATTGTTTAGGCCTCGAGTGTTGGTAATGATAGTTTAAAAATTTAAACGAATTAAGTTTTTAAATTTATTTGAATAAATATGTTTTCAAAAGATTGTAGACAAGATTTTCCCAAAGTAAGATTAATTTTTAAGATCTTAAACATGTTTCAAAGTTTAATTGTTAAAATTAAATGTTTTCAAGAAAAATTATTTTATATGTTTGTCAAATATTTAAAAGATAATCAAGTAATTAATTAAAGTAGTAATTTATCTTTAAAGACTTAGGTGATTAAATTTTGATTAATTAATTAATAATAAAAAGTTAATTAATTTATTATTAAAGGTTAATTTGTTTTAATCAAGGTGACTAATTTAATTATATGATTAATTAAAGGTAAATTAATTATGAAGGTGATTAATGAATGATAATTAATTAAGGGCTAATAATTAATGCGATTAATTAAGGATAATTAATTAATTAAGGTAATTAATAAAAGATAATTAATTAAGAGTTGATTAATTTATGGAAATTAATTAAAGATAATTACTTAAATTAAAAGTAATTGATTAATGACTAAAGTGGATTAATCAAATGATTAAAGGATAATTAAATAATTAGAGGTTAATTATTAAATGATTAAAGTTTGATTTATTTATTAATTAAGGTTGATTAATTAATAATTAAAGGTTGATTAATTTATTATTAAAGGTTAATTAATAAATGATTAACGAATAATTAATTAATATGGTTTGTAACTAATTAATATTAATTAACCAGGATTAGTAGTGTATACATAAGTAATTAATCTAATTAAAATTAATCAGATAATTAATTAACCTTACTTATGGATGTTTAGATTCCATTGAATGTTGAATTGTTTGACATCCCGGATGTGCGATGCTATGTGATATGAATTATTTTGATTCGAGCTGTGATGAATGTAATTTCTTTTTCTGTGATGAATGTATATTATTTATATGTGAATCTGTGAATGGAAGATACGCATTATAGATTATACTGCTTATCGATATTGATATGTTTGAATCTGTGATGATTAATGATGTTGCACTATTGTGTAAAACCCTGGACTACACATTACACACACAAATATGGATTTCATGGGAAATCGTTTAAGTCACAGATGTTTTGAATTAAATTGTTATTTGTTTAAAAGTTGAATTTTGAATCCAAATGGTTTTGGAAATGTAATTGGGTTGAATATGGAAAGCTCTTTGAAAGGAAGTTTTGAAATTAAAATTTAGTTTTAATATTCTAAGTTCTCAAATTATTTTGGAAACTATGGTTTGAAAGTTTTATACAAGTTATATAATATATGCATTTTAAAGATCATCCTTAAGGTAATTTAAAGGTGTTATTTTGGGAATTTATATTTAACCCAAGTTTATACTTTAAAGGCTATAACTTGTGTATAATTGTTCGGATTTTTCCGAAACAAAAACTCGTTGTTTACAAATGATAACTGCTTTCCTATTAATGAAGGAATTTCCAGTTTTGTTCAAAGGGTTTTCCAAGTTATGAGTGAATCTTTGGAATGGGTTTGAAAGCTATGAATTAAGTCTTTGATTTAAAGATTGGATGAGTTAATCCAATTTGAAAGGGCAATTGTTTTGAAAGCTACGAATGAATCTTTGTGAAAGATTGTTAAACTTTTTTTTGAAATTGAAGAGGATCTTAAAAGATATCTTTTGTATAAAAGATTTGGGATTGAAATGGAATTGTTTCGAAAGGCTATGAATGAATCTTTGTGAAAGATTGGTGAAATTTGTGAAGTGAATCTTTTTGTTTAAAGATTTGAAAATGGTAATTTGTTTAAACCATCTGAAAGAAAGGTTTTGGGTCTTAACTGAGATCCCATTATCCATATGGTTTTAAACTATTGCACTCATTATTCGGTTTAGCCAGGAGAGGACTTTGTGTCATATAACCCATTCCGATTAATGATACGACAAAATGGATAACATTTGTAGACCGGTGGTGAAGACTGGGTATTTTCGAAAACGAAAGGATTACCCGTCGAATGTCTCTACACTGAGTCGCGCCAGTATAGAGATCTCCATATGTGATGGGGAGTCCGATCAGGATTGTGAATACCTGGATTGCAAGGGCTTCTTTGTGAAGTGCCCACGGTTCTGTTCGAACCCAGAACAGACTTGTATGGATGTATGTCTGACATTACAGTTTGAGATGTAAAGCTAGTTTCTATCAAATACATTTCTGTTTGGTGTCAGAGTATTTATTCTCTTAGCTTAACACCCTTCTCTGAGACGTACGAGCTCAAAGGTTATGTAGTTGATGGTTACTAGTGATATATTCCCAATTTGGTAATGTGGCATACGAAGTGCTGCTGATCATTTATTGATCGAAGCATGGCTTTTGTGAAAAGCGTAGCTTTGTGGACGAGACTTCTTCAAACCACACAACCCGGAAATGGTCGAAACAGGAAAGATGCGGCAAGGTTATTAGGGGTCGCGCCCCTAGGGTATGTCCATTTCTTATGGAAAAAGGTGGTATCATGGTATGGAGCCCAGATATTTAACCTATGTGGTTGTTGCTTTGTGGTTGAGGATCCTTGGATTAAGGTCGGTAACGACCGAGGATGGCATACTTGTAGGTGTTACTTCCAGGCAGGGGTAACCCGGCCTTGTGTAGGCAGAGATCCGGGTAGGTTCTCGGGGCATCCCTCTAGAGGTGTACCCATGTGGCAATAGGAAGTTCCTTAGCCGGACAATTTGTTGGAAATCCAATCTCCAATACGCACCTTGTACGGTTTTAGTTGTATAACCTGCCATTTACTTATGGTGGTCACCACTGTTTAGATGGTAGCTATAGTAGGCATAGTTCGAAATGTCTATGTTGGCTAAGATTAATATTATACTTTTGAAAGGTTTTCTACACTATGCACTAAGAAAAAAAGGATATTGCATAGTAAGCATGTTTGACTATCATAAGGAGAAATCTACTCCAATTGTGCATTTGCATTGTATGTATGGCGGGAAGCCTTATGGTAGTTTCATTTTTCAAAAAGCATTGTGGATTTCATTTTGTTTTCTTTTGTTCAAATGAAATGTTTTTGTTTGCACACACCAGTCCCATGACTGACTTGGAGTTTATTGTTCCCTTTCTAAACTCTGGGTGCCCACAATTTTCCACACGGGCAGCCTAGAGTTTGGTTAGTCGTAGATTTTGAAGCTTAGTAGAATCTGGATCTAGAAGTTAATGGTTTTGAAAGCTTTTGGAAGTCTTTGAAGTTTTTGGAGCTTTTGGTTTGGAGATCTATTGAAGCCTTTTGGATTTGAAGGTCTTTGGAAATTTTGGAAGACCTTAGAAAAGTTGCGGTATTGGTTTCTTTTGAAGACTTTGCTAATGTTGATATATTTCCGCTGTGGTGTTGTGTTGTATATATTCTCTGATGGTGTTGGGTTGTTGTTGTCAAATGAGGTAACTGTCATTTTATCTATGTTGTATAGCAATGATATATTCCTTTTCTTCCGCTGTGTTGTTGTACTTAATGTGTTATAAGCTTCGGCGAACCAGATTCGACGTTTGAATCTACAGCATTTTAATACGAGTGAAGTATGGATATCGATTTTCGAACGTGAAAATCCGGGTCATCACATTTGGTATTAGAGTTGAAGCTTGAACTTTAGCTCAGGAGTATAACACATTAGGTAACTCATTAGAAATAGGGTGAAGTATACCCTAGAATGACTATATCCCCAAGATATCCGTCCGTATGCCTCAGTATATTCTCTGTCTATCCACTGATAGTGAGTGTGAGTGCAAGAAGAGGACGAGGTAGGGGACATGAGAGTACCAGTATAAATGGTCAATACCCTGTAACAACAAGGAAACAACTTTTCTTGATCTCTTTTGATCCAGTTTCGAATTTTTTGGTTGCTTCGTGGCAGCTACGGGAGGAAGTTTTGGTGTAATGCGAGCCCTGTGAATCGTTATAGAAAATCCTTACTTCGTATCTTCATCGGTTTCTTATCAATCTTTACATTTTTAACTTCAATGAATTTAAATTATATTTGAAATAAATTGGATAACTAAAATATGAAGTTAAATCTGATTGTATCAATGAAACGATTTTGGTTAAAACCAAATTTAAGAATTTTGTTATGATTTCTTATATGAATCCAAGTCCGAAGAGGGAAAGTCTAGTGTATATTTGGGATATTCTGACCTGAATTGAGTACCCGTTTGTCTTTTCTTTGGGGTCCAGATATATTCTACGAATGGTTAGTTATCCTTTGGACTAACCAATTCCATTGCATATTTCGTAGATCTGGTGATCCGAGTATTTCGTGAAGTGTTGAATGAGTTTATTCTCGTATCTATTGGTGATATTCTGATTTGGTAAGCCAAATGTAGAACAGCTATTCAGTTTGGTCTGGAAAACTGTTTCTCTATCTTTATGTGCCATCTGTTCTTTGTTGGTCTTCCTGTCTAGCAAATTTCGAGGACGAAATTTTCTTAAGAGGGAATCTATAGCGATCTCGGCTTTGATTAACTTTAGTTTGGTAATTAATTTAATTTTTGGAATTAAATTGTGAATTTTTGGTAAATTGATAATAAATTTCTAGAATATATGTATATAGATTGATTTTGAATTGTATTTTAAATTTGAAACTCTAAAATAAATATTTTAGAAAATAAATTGAACTTAAAAATACTGTGTTTAAAATTTATAAAATTTGTTTTGAAATTTTAATATAATTATTTGGAAATTTTGGTTTCAAAAATTATATTAAATTTTCTTAAAGTTAAATTTGAATACTTTCAATACCAATATTATTTATATAAATTTAAGTATAATAACTTAAGTATAATTTTAAATTTTACATAACTAAATGTAATTTGTATATATGTATATGTATACATTTAAAAGTATAATAAATTAAGCTTAAAATAGTATTGGTTATAATGATTAGAAAATTTTCTTTTAAAATTATTGTTTGTAAATATATAAAAGTATAAATGTAGTAGTATATATGTTAATAAATATAAAGCTTTAGTATGAATATATCTTTTGAATGTATAAGTATAAAAAGGCCTAACAAGTAGTTTGTATATACATAAAGATTTAAAAATACAAACTTATGTAAATATAAGATATAATTCATTAACTTATAAGAACATTAGAGATAAGTTAATTCACAAATTATAAAATGATAAGGTTTAAATCATAATTTATAAATAAAAGTTTAACAAGGGTTTAAAACATAAATTTAAATATGTTAATAAGTGTAAGAAAAATAATAAGACTTTGTACAAGTGTTAACATAATTTAACAAGTGGAAAATTGGTTAAATTTAAAATTTAATACCATGTTTAAGAATGAGAGAAGCCTATTCATTCATTTTCAGTTTGATCCTTTTACTCTTCATCTTCAAACAAAATCTAAAGCAACAGCTCAAACCTAGAAATAGAAAGAAAGTCAAACAAACCAAACCCAGGCTTCAGGTAATTCAAACAAAACCCTCAAACTAGAAAATCTTCAGCCTAGAAAAACAGAAACAAAACAAAACCTAGAAACAAATAAAGATCAAATTCAACTTAGTTTCAAAATCGAAGCAAAATCCAGATCAAGCTGCATCTTCAACCTGAGCATGATTCAAACTATTCCAACATAAATTCAAATCAAATCTAAAGCAACTAAAGTAGGTATCAAGCAGACAACTTCAACAAACTGGAAATCAAAGCCTGGAATCTCAACAACAAGCAATCAAGATTTAGTTCAACTCTAAAACAACAAGCAACAGTTTAGATCAACTTCAACAAGTAGCAAGCTCAGATCAAAATTTAGATTTAAAAACAAAAACCAAAGTTCTCGATTTTATAAAACTGTCCTTTGTTCAAAAGAAAATCAGGTGAGAAAACTACCCTCTAACCTGCTTTTCTTTTTATTGTGTGTGGTAAATACCTGAAGCTGTGATGTAAAATATGTTGCATAATTGAGTAAATATGCTTGCATGTCTGGTAATATATATATATATATATATATATATATATATATATATATATAATGGTATGTATCTGTGTACAGATATAAATTCTGTCATATCAACAAGATTAAGAACCACATATTGAAATAAATCATAACTTTCTTTCTAAACAAAATTAAGCTTCAATTTCCAAAAAGAAATTGTTTGTAGCATCATGACTTCATTTTTAAAAATAATTCCGGAAGTAAGTCTTTAAATGATATTTAGGAAATTGGATTTTATTGTGGTAATCTAATTCAAGTCAAAAATCAGTGAATTCAATTTTATGTTTTGACTATACAAATAGATTTGTAATGTGAAATCATGATTTTTAATAATCATTACAAAAATTTTAAGCTCATATTTAATGAGAAATTGCAAGTTGAACGCAAAAGGAGTTCTGGTTCAATCCACGGCGATCAAGGAAGCGGTTGACCTCGAGATCGAGGTTGTTACTTAGTGGAAGATCGAGGATCATTAAAAAAATGTTCGATGATTTTATAATTTATCATGGAAAGCAGATGAGGTCGAATTAGGGTTTTGTGAGCTGGATTGAGCCGATGATGTTTCAGAGGCGTTCTGGTCATCGTGGATGAACCGAAGGTGATCGGACCAAGGCGATAGGGAGCGTGGATCTTCAACGAGTTTGTGGATGAAGTTGCGTGGTGGTTGGTGGATGGTGGCATCGGGGAGAAGTGGTTTTCCGTTGCCAAGTTTTGGGTTCCAGCTCTATTGAGTTGCTCGATTTCGATCGATGATGGGTTTGAGCGATCTGGGTGGTCGGGCTAGGTAGCGATGTCGTCGGCGACTCGTTGAGAGGATCGACGATGGCCGGAGCATTGCCGTGCGATTGTACACGTGCACATGTGCTTCCTGATATTAGATGGTAACGGGGTGGTTTTAGCATCGAAGAAGAAGGGGACGGGCTCGTAGTGGACTTCGAGAGAAATTGGGTTTGGCTCGGGTTTGTTGCTGTGTCGTTTGCGAGTGTTCTTCAAGTTCAAACTTAAAACTAAAATAAAAAAGATGGTGGCTCAGAAATAACTCGAAGGAAGTTGGCACTTGACTCAGGGTTTTTGTTGGTTGAGCTCAAGGAAATATTGTTTGGCCTCGATTGTTTGTAATGATAGTTTAAAAATTTATACGAATTAAGTTTTTGAAGTTTATTTGAATAAATAAGTTTTCAAAAGATTATAAACAAGATTTTACCAAAGTAAGATTATTTTATAAGATCATAAACATGTTTCATAGTTTAATTGTTAAAATTAAATGTTTTTAAGATAAATTATTTTAAAGGTTCATCAAATATTTCAAAGATAATCAAGTAATTAATTAAAGTAATAGTTTATCTTTAAAGACTTAGGTGATTAAAGTTTGATTAATTAATTAATAATAAAAAGTTGATTAATTTATTATTAAAGGTTAATTTTTTTTAATCAAGGTGATTGATTTAATTATGTGATTAATTAAAAGTAAATTAATTTTGAAGGTGATTAAGGAATGATAACTAATTAAGGGCTAATTAATTAATGCGATTAATTAAGGATATTTAATTAATTAAGGTAATTAATAAAAGATAATTAGTTAAGAGTTAATTAATTAAAGATAATTACTTAAACTAGAAGTAATTGATTAATGATTAAAGTGGATTAATCTAATGATTAAAGGATAATTAAATAATTAGAGGTTATTTATTAAATTATTAAAGGTTGATTTATTTATTAATTAAGGTTGATTAATTAATAATTAAAGGCTGATTGATTTATTATTAAAGGTTAATTAATAAATGATTAAAGGATAATTAATTAATATGGTTTGTAATTAATTAATATTAATTAACCAGGATTAGTAGTGTATTCATAAGTAATTAATCTGATTAAAATTAATCAGATAATTAATTAATCTTACTTATCGATGTTTAGATTCCATTGAATGTTGAATTGTTTGACATCCCTGATGTGTGATGCTTTGTGATATGAATTATTTTGATTCGAGCTGTGATGAATGTAATTTATTTATCTGTGATGAACGTATATTATTTATCTGTGAATTTGTGAATGGAAGATAAGCGTTATAGATTATACCGCTTATCGATATTGATGTGTTTGAATATGTGATGATTAATGATGTTGCACCATTGTGTAAATCCCCTGGGCTACACCTTACACACACAATTATGGATTTCACGGGAAATTGGTTAGGTCACGGATGTTTTGAATTAAAATATTATTTGTTTAAAAGTTGAATTTGGAATCCAAATGGTTTTGGAAATGTAATTGGGTTGAATATGGAAAGCTTTTTGAAAGGAAGTTTTGAAATTAAAATTTAGTTTGAATATTCTAAATTTTGAAATTATTTTGGAAACTATGGTCTGAAAGTTTTATACAAGTTATATAATATATGGATTATAAAGACCATCCTTAAAGTAATTTAAAGGTGTTATTTTGGGAATTTATATTTAACCCAAGTTTATACTTTAAAGGCTATAACTTGTGTATAATTGTTTGGATTTTTCTGAAACAAAAACTATTTGTTTTCAAATGATAATTGCTTTCCTATTAATGAAAGAATTTCTAGTTTTGTTGAAAGGGTTTTCCAAGTTATGAGTGAAACTTTGGAAAGGGTTTTGAAAGCTATGAATTAAGTCTTTGATTTAAAGATTGGATGAGTTAATCCAATTTGAAAGGGAAACTGTTTTGAAAGCTGCGAATGAATCTTTGTGAAAGATTGTTAAATTTTGTTTCGAAATTGAAGAGGATCTTAAAAGGTATTTTTTGTATAAAAGATTTGGGATTGAAATGGAATTGTTTTGATAGGCTATGAATGAATCTTTGTGAAAGATTAGTGAACTTTGTGAAGTGAATCTTTTTGTTTAAAGATTTGAAAATGGTAATTTGTTTAAACCATTTGAAAGAAAGGTTTTGGGTGAAAGTTGTGACTTAACAGAGATCCCATTATCCGTATGGTTTTAAAATATTACGCTCATTATTCGATTTAGCCAAAGGAGGACTTTGTGTCATATAACCCATTCCGAATAATGATATGACGAAATGGATAGCATTTGAAGATCGGTAGTCAAGACGGGATATTTTCGAAAAAAGGATTACCCATCGAATGTCTCTACGCTGAGTCGCGCCAGTATAGAGATCTTCATGTGTGATGGGGAGTCCGATCGAGATTGTGAATACCTTGATTGCAAGGCTTATTTGTGAAGCGCCTTTAGTTCTGTTCGAACTCGGAACGGACTTGTATGGATGTGTGTCTCACATTACACCTTGAGATGTAAAGCTGATTTCTGTCAAATACATTTCTATTTGGTGGCGGAGAATTTATTCTCTTAGCTTAACACCCTTCTTTGAGACGTACGAGCTCAGAGGTTATGTAGTTGATGGTTACTAGTGATACATTCTTTATTTGGTAATGTGGCATACGAAGTGCTTCTGATCATTTGTTGATCGAAGCATGGCTTTTGTGAAAAGCGTAGCTTTATGGACGAGAATTCGTCAGACCTCACAACCCGGAAATGGTCGAAACAGGAAAGATGGGGCAAGGTTATTTAGGGTCGCTCCCCTAGGGTATGTCCATTTCTTCTGGAAAAAGGTGGTATCATGGTATGAGCCCTGATATTTAACCTATGTGGTTGCTACAAATTTATTACTTTGTGGTTGTTGTTTTGTGGTTGAGGATCCTCAGATAAAGGTCGGTAACGACCGGGGATGTCATACTTGTAGTGTTACTTTTGGGTAAGGGTAACCCGGCCTTGTGTTGGAAGAGATCCGGGTAGGTTCTCGGGGCGTCCCTTCAGAGGCGTACCCATGTGTTAATAGGAAGTTCCTTCGCCTGACCATTTATTGGAAATCCAATCTCCAATACGCAACGTGTACGGTTTTAGTTGTATAACGTGCCATTTACTTATAGTGGTCACCATTGTTTAGATGGTAGTTATAGTAGGCATAGTTCGAAATGTCTATGCTGGTGAAGATTAATATTATACTTTCGAAAGGTTTTCTGCACTATGCACTAATAATAATAATAATAATAATAAAAAGGTTCGAAATGTCTATGCCGGTGAAGATTAATATTATACTTTCGAAAGGTTTTCTGCACTATGCACTAATAATAATAATAATAAAAAGGATTTTGCATAGTAAGCATGTTTGACTATCATAAGGAGAAATCTCCTCCAATTGTGTGTTTGCATTGTGTGTGTGGCGGGAGGCCTTATGGTAGTTTCATATTCCAAAAAGAATTGCGGATTTCATTTTAATTTCTTATGTTCAAACAAAATGTTTTTTTTTTTGCTAACACTAGTCCCATGACTGACCTAGAGTTTATTGTTCCCTTTCTAAACTCTGGGTGCCCATGATTTTCCATACTGGCAGCCTAGAGTCAGATTAGCCATAGATTTTGGAGCTTAGTAGAATCTGGATCTAGAAGTTAATGGTTTTGGAAGCTTTTGGAAGTCTTTGAAGTTTTTGGAGATTTTGGTTTGGAGATCTTTTGAAGCCTTTTGGATTTGAAGGTCTGTGGAAGTTTTGGAAGACCTTAGCAAAGTTGTAGTATTGGTTTCTCTTGAAGACGTTGCTAATGTTGATATATATCCGCTGTGGTGTTGTGTTGTATATATTCTCTGATGGTGTTGGGTTGTTTTTATCAAATGAGGTAACTGTCATTGTGTCTATGTTGTATATCAATGTTATATTCCTTTTCTTCCGCTGTGTTGTTGTACTTAATGTGTTATAAGCTCCGGCGAACCAGATTTGACGTTTGAATCTGCGGCATTCGAAAACGAGTGAAGTATGGATGTCGATTTTCGAACGTGAAAATCCGGGTCGTCACAACTGTTATGGTACTTGAACTATTTAGTTTCTTATACTAGTCAAACATCTATACCTTTCATATTATGCATGCATATTAGTATGATCTCACCTTTTGGATATTTAGAGATAGTCTGGCCCGTTTATTTTTCTTATAATGCTTGGGTCAGATCGAGATTTGACAGGTGCAGGGACACAACGACTTTGGATAAAGGCTAGCTAGAGTAGGTATATGCAGGGTTGCCTATATTATAGAGTTTCACTTTGAGATGTTAATTGTATATGTATACTTGTTGTATACTTTGATGTAGTGTCTGCTTAAGTTATTAAGTATACTTTTGGACCTGTTATAGTTTATGCATGGATATATTTGTATATTAGGTCCAGTATTTATTTTTGTAGACTTGTACTTTAAAGAGATAATTGATGTATTATATTTCTATTGAGATTTGTCATTCTGTATTGCATATTATGTGAGATATTGTTTTGAATAATATTAAGTCATCTATTATTGTTTTGTGTCTATATTGTATACGTCGAATCTCTTTCTATAAGAAAAAGAAAAAAATTGTCATATAATTCGACGTATCGATGCTCGCCCAACCAATATTACAGATGATCGCTTCTAACCAGCCTTATTCTCTGTATTACTTGACAATATTACTTACAATATTCTTGAGTAATATGGCATAAAGGTGGGGCGTTACACAAACCCAAATATAAGAAAATTCTAGCAAGATACACACCATGAAATAGTGTGTTCACATGTCAAGAAATGTACATTTGAACAAAGTCATCTAAAATGACTTGTACCCAATTTTTATCGTAGCGACCATAAATAGAGAAAAGTGATTTGAAAACTTTTTGAGTGGGGGTATTATAATTACTCATCCATGGAGTTATGCTTTTTTTTCAAATGGGATTCATAAGTCAAGATTTTGGACGAAGATTTTTGTGTTTAAATTCGAAATCATCATCTTTTTTGAAAATAGTTGTTAAAAAATTTGTTTGAGACCCCGTATGTATAGAGAATAAACAGGCATATCTATTTGCAAAGACTGATGAAAAATAAACATTTCATTTCAAAATTTGAATTTCAATGTAGCGGCATGTCTGTCGACGTATGATCTTCCGACATGGGATAGTGTATTTTGAAAACTTGTTTATTTTAAAATGTTACAAAATTCCTATACTATGTTAAGTAATTTGATAATTTTTAAAATAGTTTAAACAAATTTTATAAACATTTCAACCATTGAAAAACTTTTATAGAATACTTTTAAATATATTTTAAAAATATATTATGGGTTTTTAAAAAATAAAGAATAAGAAAATAAGAAGATAGAGATCAACGATTGTTACTCGGGGATTTAACAATATTATATGACTCTATATACTATACCACAGTCTTGAGATCTTCATATCTTGATCTTTATATTCATGAGTCGTCGTGTCCATTTTTTGAGTCTCTATGCTGTATAGTCTTTGAATTAATACCTATATATATTTTCCTGCATTATATTCTATATAAATTGACAAAAACATTAGTATCCATATTTTATTTGAATGTATTATTGTTGCTAAGGTTGTTATCATCAACATCAATAACTAAGGTATTAATAGTCTTCCACTTTTTGATGATGACAACCATTAATATCTTGTATTATATAAAATATGGTATAATACCTGCTGAGTTAGATAATCTCCCCTGAATATGTGCATAAACATATATTTTATTTTTCTCCCCCTTTGCCATAAAAGGGGTGAAAATTACAAAAAACTTAAGGATAAACTCCCCCTAACTAAAATATATGATGATATATGATTCAAAAACAATAATCTAGGTTAAAAAATGATATGTAAATGGTGCATATGATGATAAATGATATCATTCTATCTTAAACATGATAATATATGGTAAGATAAATTTTATTAATGTAATTTCAAACTTTACAATTTCAATAAATCAAATCATTCGTACAAACAACACAATACCAACAAAATTTAATCCAAATACACACCAAGTCATTCAAACCAAATCCTAAGAGTATTTATATATACTTACATATTAAATCCAAAACTAATAACTGAACGTTTAATGAAACTTCAACCCAACCATCATCCTCAAAGATTCGATTTGCTTTGATGGCATGCTAATCTTCGTCATACTTGCTAGCAGTACACTTTGGATTGTTGGTAGGTTTGTCTTTGACTAAAGAATAAATCATCCACCGAATCGCATCAAAATGCTTCTTTGTTCCTTTATCATCTACATTTGACTTAATTCTAAGTGCCTTTGATTTCTTAGAATAAAAGAGAGCACATCTTTGAAATATTGGAGATTTTGTGCAAGATTTTCACATAATTTTTTACGTGGAGAAGACATGTTTGTGAAAATATGTTTGAGAATGAAAGTAGAATATGAAGTAAAATGATAATTAAGTTTTCTGAAGGCTTATATAAAATTAGAAAAGTATTTGGAATGAATGGATTGATGGTGGTTATTTTTATTTTGAAAATTAAAATTAAAATTTTCTGATCGTTATATGTCAACATATCATATGTATGTATGTCGACATGGATACCAAAATTTTCAAACTTAAATGATTTGTTATAGCTTTTGTTTTCATCCTACACTATTATACATTTATGACTTTCAGAGACTAATAATCAAACTAGAACAATAATAGTTATTTTCATTACTAGAATTTGTGGGATACACGGATTTCAATGATAAATTACGGAAAATATATAGAAATAACATGGATTTAAACTAAAAACACACAATAAACAGTAAGATAACATAAGTAATCAACTTAGACAAGCTTAGAAGGATGTAGACGAAGATGATGAAGAGTCACGAATGATCTTTCCGAAAAAATTATCCATTTGTTTGAAAAGTGAAGTTGAATTTTTACTAAAAGAACGTTTAAGCTTCTTTTGGTCTTTAAGAAGCTTCTTTTGATTCCTTTGTATCTCTTTATTGGTAGGGTTGGATGGTTTTTTGAAACTTTCCAAAGAAGAATCCATTTCCTACTCCTCCTCCTCCTCTTCTTCTACTTCCATTTTATTCCTTTTACTTCCTCTTCTTGTTGAATTTCTTGCTCTTCTTTCCATGCCAATCTTTGCTCCTTTTCGAGAAGAGTTTCATAAGGTTTGAAAAATGGTGGAATATGCTTAAGCGAGTTATTTGCTTTGTCAAAAACCTTTCGAGAATGGATTTTCCTTCTCTCAAATTCACACCAAAATATAAGAAAATTCTAGCAAGGTACACACCTCGAAAAAATGTGTTCTTATGTCTAGAAATGTTCTTTTGAACAAATTCATCTAAAATGACATGTGCCCAATTTCTGTCATAGCAACCATAAATAGCGAAAAATGCTTTGAAAACTTTTTGAGTAGGGTTATTATAATTACCCATCCTCAGAGTTATGCTTTGTTGTAAAATGAGACTTATGAGTCCAAATTTTAGACGAAGGTTTTTATGTTTAAATTCAAATCATCATCATTTTTTAAAATACCATGAAATTCTTAATGGTTTTGAACATTAATTTGAAAAGTTGAGAGATCGATTTCACAAGACTTACAACCAAGAATACGACCCAAAAATTCATGATTTAAAAGTATTTGGGTGTCATCGACACTACTCCAAATTTGACCTTCTTCTCCTTGATAAAATTTTCCATTTAAATTATCATAAAACTGTTTGACCAAATTGAGGCAATAAACAAAATCATTTTGAGATGATTCAATCAATCTAAGAATATTATTTTCAAAATAGATATCATGTAATCCATAAGAATAAAAAATTTCAAATTTAATAAGCATTCGGTAGAAACTTTTTGAAAGTAGTATATTCCATATAGGCTTCTATGGTGTCTTTCTCATTGACGAGATTGCCTTTTGTTTTCTTAGATAGCCTAATGGTTTTTAGGTTTTTACTAGAGGAAGACATTATTGTAAGTTTGAGGAGATAAGAGAGTGAAATGATACTTGAATTTTGAAGGGAATGAAATGATAGGATAGAGATGGAGTGAATAAGTAGAGAATCAAAGGACGAATTCTCTGATGGAAAAAAGCAACTTTTTAGGACATGGGAGTAAGTGAAAAGGGGAGGAAAGTTCAAAATTTGAAATGAAATAACAAACTTCATTTTTCTGAAACATATATCGACATATAAAAGGGGAATATGCCGACATATAGCCATTAAATTTCAAAACTAAACTTTGGATAAATTATTCCTATATACTTATATATCTACATATTCCTAATTATCCTAATATTATTATTAATTTACTATTTCTGTTAATAAAAAGAAACCAAAAATTAAAATTAAAATGTAAAGCATACCAATTTTTATTGATTTTTGTTGATCAATTTTGTTTAGTCCGTCATTGCCATAAAACACATATTCACATTTTCAGTACCAGGTTCATTTTCGCTAGTGAAAGTGTTAGAATCATCCATAGTTGCAGTATAAGCCCTTTTTCTTGTTCTTGATGAATCATTTGCTGGTGAGATTTTTGATTTATTCAGATGTGGGCATTCTCTTCGAAAATGACCGGGTTCATCAGATTTGAAGCATCCAGTTGCAATTCCAGTTCCATTTTCCTTATTTTTAGGTTTCCGAAGCTATTCATTTTTCTATACTTCGAAAATTTTCTAAAATTTCTGGCCATGAAAGCAATTTCTCTATCATTGTCATCGTTAGAATCCCGATCATCATTTATTGCATTGAAAGCAATGGATTTCTTTTCTATTGCTTTGCTTTTCCTTCTACCCTACATTCATGCTTCATAGGACATTAAATTGCCTATTACCTCTTAAATTTTTAGAGTACTAATATTATTATCCTCTTCAATTACAAGTGTCTTTTGATCCCACTTTGAACAGAGTGAATTTAGGAATTTTCTAAATTGGTCGTCTTCATAAAAGGTTTTCCGTAATGAAACTAATGAATTACACTATACTTGAAATCTATAGTACATGTCAAAAATGGACCCATTGGGATTTATTTTGGATAATTGAAACTTATTATTTAACATGGAAATTTTAGTCTGTTTCACTTTACTATAGCCCTACTTTGTAACTTGTAGTCTTCTCCAAATTTCACATACAGACTTACAAATAGACACTCTATTAAATTCACTTTTATCTAATAAACAAAATAGAATATTCTTAGCTTTAGAATTATTCTATGCAAGTGCCTTTTGGTTAACAGTCCATTGTGCAAAAAAAATTTGTGGTTCAATGCAGTCATTTGTATAACATTCCAAATATCTATACCATTATATTGTAAATAGATCTTCATTCTACATTACCAATAAGTGTAATTACTATCACTAAAAAGTAGGGGTCTAGTAGTACATAGTTCTTCGATAAAAGTGTGAACAAATGTACTATCAGTGTTGTTAGCTATTAAAAATTTTCAAAAATCAAATTATGAGTTTTTTAAAATCTAGTGCTCTGATACCAAGTGTGGGTTTGGAATTATGGACCTTAAGACTAATTAAACACTAAAAGGGAAGGAGGTGGATAGTATTTTCTAATTTTTATTAGGCTTTTTATATTTGTTTCAAGATTATTATTAGTTAATATAGAATGAACAATCATAGATGTAAACACAGATAAGTATAAATGCAATAAAGTAAAAAGTTAAGAATTAGAGAAATCACACCAAGGATTTTTATACTGGTTCGAAGTTACCCTATTTCAAGTCCTGTACAATTTCTTGTACAGATTTCATTTCAAACGCCAATCTTCAAACGAGCAGAAGGCAAACCCAGTCTTGATTTCAAGGCTACGAGATACACCCTTCAGATTTTCGAACTTTGGGTATGCTCACTTGAATTGGACAGGATACAAGCAAACCTATTTGGATTTTCAAGACACCAAGCACACACAATTGATTTGAATGGGCTACAATCACACCCATGCGAATAGAACTAGAGTATGATGGTTTTTCAAAAGTCAATTTCTTGATCTTTGGTTACAATTGATCCTATAGCCTTTTAGACAGCACTTTGATCTTTGATTGAGAAATAGATGATTGAAATTAGAGAGTAAATAGAGGAGAATCAATACAATGAAGATTGAATTGATTCTGGATTCAATTTGAGAAGCTTTGAATAAAACTTCACTTGAAATTTTGGCAGAGTAAGAGGAGAGAAGATAATAAAATTCATTTGAAACCTCTTACATATAGAGAATAAACCGACATATCCATTTTCGAAGAATTACGGCAAATAAACACTTCATTTCAAAATTTGAATTTGAATTTAGCGGGATGTCAATTATGATCTACCTATAGGTCGACATAGGCTAGTGTATTTCAAAAACTTGTTTATTTTAAAATGTTCTGAAAATCCTATACTATTTAAAGTAATTTGACACTTTGTAAATAGTTTAAACATAGTTTATAAACATTTTAACCTTTGAAATTTTTTATAAAATATTTTAAAATATATTTTTCTTAAAAAAAAAGAAAAAGAAAGAGAAGATAGAGATCAAAGATCTCTATCGGAGACTTTAACAATATTCTATGACACTATGTGATATACAATAGTCATGAAATCTTCATCTATCGATCTTTATACTTACGAGTCTTCATGTCCATTTCTTGAGTTTCTATGTTGTATAATCTTCAATTTAATACATGTATTATATCCTGCACTATATTCTGTACAACTTGACAAAAACATTAATATCTATATTTTATCCGAATGTATTATTGTTACTAAGGTTGTTATCATCAAAATCAGTGACTGCAATATTAATAAGTATTATATTCCATATAGGCTTTGGCATCTTTCTCATTGAAGAGAAAGTGTTTTGTTTTCTTAAAAAGCCTAATGGTTTTTGGATTTTGACTAGAGGAAGACATTATTGGAAGTTTGAGGAGGTAAGAGAGTGAAATGATATTTGAGTTTTGAAACAAAAAGAATGAAATAATAGGATAGAGATAGAGTGAATAAGTAGAGAATCAAAGGACAAATTATTTAGTCAAAAATCTTTTCAGGACATAATAGTCGGCAAAAAGTGGAGGGAAGTCCAAAATTTGAATTTGAATTGAAATTTCAAAGTTTATTTTTCTAGAACATATGTCGACATATAGGAGGTGGAATATGTCTATATATAGCCATTAAATTTGAAGACTAAACTTTTGATAAATTATTCCTATATACTTATATATCTATATGTTCCTAATTATCCTAATATTATTATTAATTTATTGCTTTCTATCAATTAAAAGCAACCAAAAATTAAAATTAAAATGTAAAGCATATCAATTTTTACTGCTTTTTGTTGATCAGTTTTAACTAGTCTATTGTTGCGATGAAACACATATTCACATTTTTAGTATCAGGTTCATTATCGCTGAAGGAAATGTTTGAATCATCCAGAGTTGCTGTGTAAGCCCTTTTCCTTTTTTTAGATGAATCATTTGCTGGTTTGATCTTTGATTTATTTGGATGTGGGTAATCTCTTTGAAAATGACCAGGTTCATCACATTTGAAGTATCTAGTTGCAATTCCAGTTCCATTTTTCTTGTTTTTAGGTTTCCAAAAGCTGTTCATTCTGTACTTTGGAATTTTTTTTGAAATTTATAGTCATGAAAGCAATTTCTTCGTCACCATCAGAATCTTGATCGTCATTTATTGCATTAAAAGCGATGGATTTCTTTTATGCTGCTTTGCTTTCCCTTTTACCCTGCATTGGTGATTCATAGGATATTAAATTACCTATTAACTCTTTAGTTTTTAGAGCAAAAATATCATTAGCCCCTTAAATTGCATGTGTCTTTTGATCCCATTTTGAATAGAGTGAATTTAGGATTTTTCTAACTTGATCCTCTTCACAAAAAAAATTCCTAATGCAACCAATGAATGCACTTTAACTTGAAATCTACATTACATGTCAAAAATGGACTCATTTGGATTCATATTAAATAACTGAAACTGACTAGTTAAAATGAAAATTTTAGTCTGTTTCACTTTACTAGTGCTCTCATGTGTAACTTGTAATGTTCTCCAAATTTCATATGCAAACTTATAAATAGACACTCTATTAAATTCATTTTTATATAGTAACCAAATAGAATATTAAAGGCTTTAGAATTATTCCGTGCAAGTGCCTTTTGATCATCAGTCCATTGTGCAAAATTTGTTTGTGGTTCAGTGTACTCATTCTGTGTAACATTTTAAATATCTAAAACATTAGAATGTAAATAGATCTTCATTCTACATGACTAATAAGTGTAATTACCATCATTAAAAAGTGAGGGTCTAGTAGCAAATTGTCCTTTGATATAAGTGTTAAAAAATGTACTAACAGTGTTGTTAGCCATTAAAACTTTTCAAACATCAAATTATGAGTTTTGGAAACCTAGTGCTCTGATACCAAGTGTGGTTGATCTTGAGGCTAATTAAACACTAAAGTTGGGTGAATAGTGTTTTCTAATTTTTTTAATCTTTTTTAAAATTATTTCAAGATTATCATTAATCAATGCAAAATAAACAAACACAGATATAAACACAGAAAAGTATAAATGTAGTAAAGTAAAGAGTAGAGAATTAGTCTAACGACCCTGACTCTACCTATGAAAATCGACACCGAATACTTCACCAGTATTCAAATGCCGCATATTCAAACGCCGAATCTGGTTTGCCAGAGCTCATAACGCATTAAGTACAACAACACAGTGGAAGAAAATAAATAATATAATTGATATACAACAGTGAATACAATATCTGATACAATTAAATATCAATATACATCAGAGATACAAGAAATAGCAACGGAAAGAAACAACTCCAATAGAGAAAGTAGTCTTCAGAAGAGAACTCCAATATCAGCAATCTCCATATCAAATGATCCAATCCAAAGCTAGCTCGAACCCCAAATCAAGTTGAAGTGAAGCAACTCAAACCAAATGCGATCGCCAAATCCTAAGGCTGAAAGCTATCGACTCTACACCTACTATTGGATTATCTGAAAACCCAACTCTAGACTGCCCGTGTGGAAAATTATGGGCATCCAGAGTTTAGGAAGGGAACAATAAACTCCGGGTCAGTCATGGGACTGGTATGAGCAAACAAAAATAGTTTTATCTTTAAAACATACAACAAAGAATTTAAAAGTTGAAATCTGCAATGCTTTTTAGAGAATGAAACTGCCATAAGGCCTACCGCCACATACAATGCAAGCGCACACTTGGAGGTGATTTCTCCTTATGACAGTCAAAAATGCTTACTACGCAAAATCTTTTGATATTATTATTAGTGCATTGTGGAAAACATTTCTAAAGTATAATATTAATCTTAGCCAGCATAGGTACCATTATACTATGCCTACTATAGCTACCGCCTGAGGTGGCAGGTAATACAACTGCAATCGTAAAGGGCTCGTATTGGATGATTGGATTTCCAACAAATGGTCAAGCAAAGGAACTTCCTAGGCCACATGGGAACGCCTCTGGAAGGACGCCCCGAGAACCTACCCAGCTTTCTGCCAACACAAAAGCCGGTTTACCCCCTGCCCGGGGGTAAAACCTAAGATATGCTACCCCCGGTCATTTGCGACCTTTATCTGAGAGCTCTCGACCACAACCATCACACAGTAATAGATTTACAGTGTCCAAATGAGTTAAGTATCTAGGCTCCATACCATGATACCAACCTTTTCTAAAAGGAATGGACATACAACCTTGCTGCATCTTTCCTGTTTCGGCCATTTCCGGGGGGTGAGGTCCTGATGCAGTCTCGTCCAAAAAGCTATGCTTTTTCACAAAGCTATGCTTTGATCAACAAATGATGAACAACACTTCGTATGCCACATTACCAAATTAGGAATGTATCACTAGTAACCATCAACTACATAACCTCTGAGCTCGTGCATCTCACAGAAGGGTGTTATGCTAAGAGAATAAATCTTCGCCATCAAACAGAAATGTATTTGATAGAAACCGACTTTACACCTCAAAGTGTAATGTCAGACACACATCCATACAAGTCTGTTCCGGGTTCGAACAGAACCGAAGGCACTTCCAAAGAAGCCCTTGCAATCCGGGAATTCCCAATCCCGATCGCACTCCCCATCACATATGGAGATCTCTATACCGGGTGCTAATCGATGCAGAGTCATTCGACGGGTTATCCTTTCGTTCTCGAGAATACCCGGTCTTCACCACCGGTCTTCAAATGCTATCCATAACGTCGTATCATTATTCGAAATGGGTTATATGACACAAGGTCCTCTCCTGGCTAAACCGAATAATGAGCGCAATATTTAAAAACATATGGATATTGGGATTTCCATTAAGTCACAACTTATTACCCAAATCAAATGGTTTAAACAAATTACCATTTTAAATCTTTTAAACAAAAAGATTCACTTCACAAAGTTCACCAATATTTCACGAAGATTCATTCATAGCTTTTCAAAAAAACTTCCTTTTCAAATTGGATTATCTCATCCAATTATTAACCCAAAGACTCAATTTATAGCTTTGAAAACTATTTCCAAAGATTCATTCATAACTTTCAAAATAATTCCTATTTCAAATCTTTTATATATAAAAGATACACCATTTAAAATCATCTTCGATTTCAAAACGAAGTTTAGCAATCTTTTACGAAGGTTCATTCATAGCTTTTAAAACAATACACAATTTCATTTTAAACTTGAAAATCTTTCGATACAAATTGGAAATCCTTTCTTTAAATGAAAGCTATTATTATTTGAAAACAAATAGTCTTCGTTTCGGAAAAATCCAATTATATTTGCACGAGTTAAAGCCCTTGAGTTAAATTCAAATTCCCAAATAAATACCTTCGAAATGGTTTAATCCATATATAACTTGTATAACATCTTTAAACCATAGTTTCCAAACATAGAATTCAATTTCAAATTATGAATTCAAATTTAAATCAAATTATTTAGGTTCCAATACTTAATCAAGTTATTCAAAATAACTTTTATTTTTGAAACTCCTTTTTTCAAAAGCTTTCAATTCCATTTCCAAAACTATTTTGGATTCAAAAATTTCTCTTTTAAAACCATTTTAAAAATCTGTGACTTAACCAATTTCCTCGTGCAATCCATATTTGTGTGTGTATGGTGTAGTCCAGGGTTTTACCAAATAGTGCAACAACATCAATCATCACAGATTCAATCACAGTAATATTCGATAAGCGGTATAATACTATAACGCTTATCTTCATTCACAGATTCATAGATAAATAATATAAATTTATCACAAATAAATAAATTACATCACAGGTCACACCAAAACAATTCATAACACAAAGCATAATATATCAGGGATATCAGACAATTTAGCATCCAATAAAATTCAAACATCCATAAGTAAGATCAATTAATTATCTGATTATTCTAAATAAGATTAATTACTTGTCATGGTTAATTAACATTAATTAAATTTTTTTTTGCACATTAAGTGGGGTTAAACTGGGACCCTACCAGATTTATTAAAGAAAGAAGAAATTGCAGTTCAAGAGAAAACACACCATGGAAAAGAAAAAAGAAAATGAAAAAACAAAGACCACACAAGAGACACAAACAAACAACGCAAAGGCAAAAGACTAACAAGGAAGGAACTATGGAATCCATGGCTCAAACTGATTATCAAAAAACGTATGCGCACTGACCCTCATCCCCATCAATATTTCATGCCTTAAAACAGATCAAACTACTTCCTTGCTTCTGCAAATTCCATCAAAACATCTCTTGTTTCTTTCCTTCCAAATGACCATCATAAGATTTTTAAAAATGAAGAAAACAATATAGTTTTTTGTCATCCCTCCAACTAGTTGCACTCTCAATAAAATTCCAATGACTGTTAGTGATAGGTGAAGAAACCACCCTCAGTAAACTACCTATCATTTTGCTCCAGATATTCAGAACATAAGGACATTCGAAGAATAAGTGTTGTACACTCTCACTTTGCTGATTACATAGCTCACAAGAGGGAACCACAGACAAACCATATCTAATCAGCTTGTCCCTTGTCATAAGTGCGTTATTAGTCACCTTCCAAAACATAAGGTTGTCACTACTACTTTAGATGGCAGTCCAAGTCACCTTCCTCCACCTACATTTAGGAACTGAGTCCAGTCCCTGTAAGGCCTCATAAACACCGCATATGGTATGAGCCCGACCATTCCACGGAACTGTGTCATGATCATAAAATTCATATGTGCAAGTATCATAAAGGCTTCAAAATGATCTAACAATCTGGTTACTATAAAATGGCGGCACAAGCTTACCGTTAACAATATGATCAACTGCCAAAGCATTGTGCTAGATTGAAACTTCTGCTGGGATGTGAATATTTGCTCAAGTATTATTCCTTTGCTTAACCATGGATCAGCCCAAACTTGCACAAGCTTGCTTCAGATAGTTTAATTTGAACATAAGGCTTGAAAATGAATCTTAACTTTAAAATACTCCTCCAAATCCAACTACAAGACTGAGAAACCTCCATTAGCCAAAAAAATTTAGCCCCAATGTTATACCTGAGAGTCCATCTCACCCATAATGTGTCTTCCTTTTGTAACAAAGCATTGAAATGGTGACTGTAAACAGCTTTGTTCCAGACCCCAATGCTATGCAAGCCCAACCCACCTTTGCTTTTAGGCTTCTTAAAATTAGAGAATGAACATGGAAGCACTTTCTTCGAATGAATTGAAACAAACCAAAAAAATCTCATCATGGCCCTTCTAACCATTTTCAAAAGCTTAATTGGAAGAATGAAAGCCCTAGCCCAATAGACCATTAAGGAGAAGCTGACAGATTGAACAAGAACCAATCTACCAGCTTGAGACAAGAAACTGTTGGCTCAACAGTACATGATAGCAGTTAATTTTTCATACAGTCGAATACAATTGGCATAAGTAATCCTAGAGGAACATAGTGGTAGCCCAAGATAAGACTGTCAAAAGCCATTGACTACATACCAGCAAAGGTGGTAAGGTTTATTTCCTGCAAGCTAGTTATCCCAGAGAACAAAATACTTGATTTATTGAGATTAAGCTTTAGGCCAGTCATCATGTAGAAAATATGAAGGGCTCCTTTAATAGAGTCAATGGATTGCAGATTGGGCTTAGAGAATATCATGATGTCATCATCAAAGAGGAGGGAGGTTATATGAAGGTCATTGCATTTGGGATGGTAATGTGTTTGCTTGTTATGAAACATCGGTCTTAACATACAAGTGATAACTTCCATAATCATGATAAAGATATAGGAAGAGAGAGGGTCCCCCCGCCTAATTCCCTGCTTGGAAACAAAATTGCCAGAGCTTGTACCATTGAATATCAGAAAGAAGGAGGGAGATGAAATACACTCATATATCCAAGTAATAAAAACTTTAGGAAAGCCCATGAGAGAATTTATCCTTACAATGGATTTCCACTGTATAGAATCATATGCCTTCAATAAATCGAGCTTTAACATTGCTCCCGGAGTTGCATTAACACAGCGGTATCCTTTTAAGAGTTCACGGGCTAGCATAATGTTGTCAAGAATATTTCTATTAGGTAAGAAAGCTACTTGGTTGTTGGAAATGATTCTTTGCAATACAGAAACAAGTCTAGTTGCAAATATCTTATAAATGCACTTATAAACAACATTGCAGCAGGAGATAGGCCTGAAGGAGGATACAGAAGAAGCAGGTTTGGACTTAGGGATTAACACCAGATTGGTTGCATTCACAGATTTAAGTAACTTGAATTTATCAAAGAAATTGTGAACAGCCTTGCTAAAATGCCCACCAACAATGTTCCAGCTAGAAGTAAAAAAGACAATGTTGAAGCCATCAGGCCACCAGAGGAGCTTTTATTCATAGCAAATAGGGTATTCTTAATTTCTTCATTAGTCACTTTAGCCACCAGATAATTAGCTTCGTCATGATTAATTTTAGAAAGAGGAATGTTGGATAGAAGATCCAGCTCCGGTTCAAAATTGTTTACATTACAAAAGAGGTCAGAATAATACAGGAGAAAAGCTTTTTCAACATTTTCAGGGGTAGAGTACAGGTTACCTGCTTCATCTAATATGGTAGAGAGGTTATTAATAGAGTGTTTAACCTTAAGAGAGGCATGAAAAAATTTAGTGTTCCTATCGCCATCAGCTGCCTATTTGATTCTTAGTTGTTGCTTCTTCATCTCACATTCATTTGCCAGAGCATGATTGAGGTCAGTGAAAAGGGCAGCTTCCTTTTTAGCCAGCTCAGCATTGTCAGGATGAGCCATCATTAGATCCTGAGCATTCTTTAGCTAGTCCATAAGATAGGTAGATTGAAGATTGCCATTTCCAAACTTTTCTCTTGCCCAAGCCCTTAATTCTTCCTTTGCTGCTATGAGTTTTCTGCAAAAAATATACATTGGATTTCCCAAAAGCTTATATGACCAAGCATTTTTTATAATATTATTATACTCAGGATCATGGACCCAAGCATTGAAGAATTTAAACCCTCTTTTAGTTCCAATTAGCAACTTCCCAGTGGTCAAGATTAGAGAAGAGTGGTCTTAGATGATAGGATTGGGCATTAGAGTGGAGATATTAGGCCAAGTGGTTAGGGCTTTGAAGTTAGAGAAAGCATGATCAATATTGGAAAAGATACGGGCACCATTCCTAGATCTATTATTCCAAGAGTAGAGAGCACCATTTTTGTGCATTGGGTTTAAGGATGAATCATTTATAGCAGTGTTCAAAGGAAGGATATCCCTTAGCATGAGCGAGATGCCCCCATGCTTGTCAAACATGGTTAAACAACAGTTGAAGTCTCTAAGAATTACCCAGGGGTGTGTTTCTTGCCTTAGAGTAGGAATTAGATTGAGAAGAGTTTGCCTACAAGAAGGAGAGTTATAAGCATAGACAAAAGTAATATAAAAGGAAGTGGAAGAGTTGAAGTACTTGGCATGATAGTGCATTAATTGAGGAGTTGCTAGGAGAAGATCAAGGGATAACTGAACAGGATTATGAAGTACCATAATTATCCCATAACTTACTTCTAGAAGATTGTGAGACATAGTCCAAGTTGGATTTTTGTACTTAGCAGCTGATATAGAAAGGGGCAGGTTCAATTTAGTTTCAAGAATTGCAAAAATAGAAAGGTGATGCTTGGAGATTAAATGCTTAACCTGATCAAGCTTGAGGAAATTATGTGATCCTCTGATGTTCCATGCACCAATATTGTGTAACATAATTAAGCTATTGAAATGTGATCACCTTCTTTCATGCTCCTTGTAATGGGAGAATTTATTCTTGAGAAGCTTGGGTTTTGTATCTTTGATTTTTTATACTTCTTACTTTTTTCATTTCTTGTAGCTTGACAGTTGTCATTAGATGGTTCTTTAGGAGGTGTTTTCCATCCAGGAATAGATCCCAGAAAAGCATATGGCTGACATGTAGGAGTATTGATAGGTGGAGGTGGAGATGAGATGGGGGGAGAAACTGGTGAGAAAGAAGGAGAATGCATAGAGTAGATTAAATCAAAAAATTGCCTTTGCAAAGAATTACAGAATGGCTCGTCTTGATTGTATGAGGATGAAATGGTATTTGTATGATATGAGGTTAGTGAATTTTGATTGTTGTTAATAGTTTCTAGACATTGTGCATTCATGTGGATATTTGCATGCAAATGATGGTGAGTTGCATGCACAGATTGGTTATCAAAATCCTCTTCTTGTTTCTGCATGATTTTTGTTTCTTCCGATGATGATGTTAAATGCTGATGAATAGATTGCTTGTCAACCAATCCTCCTGTGTTAGAAACAAGCACTTCTACTAAATCTATTTCCATCTCAACAGAGCGCTCTCCATTGCTTGCAACATTCTCAACAACAACTTCATTATCCATATCATTTAACACTTCAAATTTGTTGTGTGTCAAGACAACGACATAGTAATTTTCTGTTTCACCATCATCCGCATAAATTTCACTTCCTTTAAGTTCAACATTATTTATATTCACCATCTGATGCTGCAATGCTAAATTAGTAACAGCTTTCTCAACATTAACTGCTTTAACATTAAGAACTGGCAATCTCAATGAATTTCCAACCCCAACTTTTGCTTTTTTATTAGCAACTCGCTTTTAGATTTTGTTTGCGCCAAAATTGGCCACAAACACCCGATATCGTGAAAGCACCCGTTTATGAACACAAATTAGCAATAATCAACACAAAACTCAGATCTAAGCAATATCAAACACAGCACTTCACAAACAACAATCACAAACACCGGAATTATAGTGGTTCAGCGATCTTGCCTATGTCCACTCTGAAGCTTATGTCTTTATTGATTCACTTGATTATTTCAATCAATTACAGCGGATTACAATTGATAAATGCTCTGAAATCTGATTACAACAGCGATAATGAAGAGTAAAATTGAATCCGGTAGAGTCTGGACGTCGAATGGCCAAAAGATCCCTTCTCTGTAGGCTTCAGGGTGCTATTTATAGGCGTCGGAGGCTCAGATCTCGCTCAAACTTCGGAAGACTTTTTCTGGCACATGAGTGGGCCCACGCGACCGACCCCACCAAGTTTTGACTCGATCTGAGATCGATACGAAGTGATTTCGTATCCCTAAAAAAATGATCCAATCGGGCTGAAACATGGCAGGAACAATCTTTACCTTGTATGGAAGCTACTGTGAAAATTTCGTCGCATTTGGATCAGTGGTTTGGGAGATATGATCGATACGAGGTTAAAGTTTCGTGTGCACTGCCCTGTTCGAACCCATGGTTTCGTATCCACCCTTTTCGAATCCATCCGAAGCAGGTGCGCATGGTGACGTGGAGTGATGTGGAGCGAGATTCTCGGATCGCTCCACCTTTTATCCCGAGTTGAAAGAGTATTATTCGCATCCATCATCGGAGTTGAATTCGTGTTGACCCTTTCGTACCATTTGCATCGATAGAGACGGCGCCATTCGCATCGATTGTTGTGAAGTACGATCGATACGAACGGTCAGTGCATGAATGCGAACAAAGCCCTCACCATCGATACGAATTATGCATGGACCGGTACAAAGTGGGATACCCCGAGATCGATACGAATAACATGCGTCCGGATGGATACAAACTAATTGTCAAGTATGGTCAGTTCGAAGCATGATGGATACGATTAGTTCCACACTGATCCGTACGAACTTCGATGGTTTCGAACTAGGTGCGGAGATTCTTGATTGGTCCGAGCAGAGCTGAGGTGAGGCCTATCTGATCGCTTTGAAGCTGATCGATTCGAAGACGATCGATTCGAAGTTAATCGATTCGAAGATGATCGATTCGAAGATGATCGGTTCGAAGTTGATCGTTTCGAAATGACCCACTGCTGATGGATTCGAACAGGGAAAAACTTGATGGATTCGAATGGACCATCACCTCGTCCTCTTCATGGATGCGAACAGCATGCTCGTTCTAACTTGTATCGATCATATCTCATTCATACGAACTCCGATTAACCTGAAATTTGGAACGCTGGTTCTCATGACTTTGCTTGCCGTGCTCTATCAATTGTAGCCTGATCCGAGCTCGGACAAAATTCATCGATATCCATGGTGAAGCAAAGTACAACCAATCTTTGAGATGAACCGTCTTTGGTTTTCGACCGATCTTTTGGTATCACGGCTTTGCCAAAAAGCGGGATAACATTGCCCCCCCAAAACATGCCTTGCGGCAGGAAGGTGTGTTTTGCAATGCTTTGGGCGGGATATTCATATCCTGTCAACAACCTGTAAAGAACTTGATAGTTTCATATGACCTCAAATGACGATCGTTTGGGATCGCGTGTTATTTGAGATGAATCGGGACCGTTCGCGGTCGATGCCGTTCGCGGCGAAGGATGGAATGGGACTGTTCGCGGTCGATGCCATTCGCGGCGAATGATGAGATGGGACCGTTCGCGGTCGTATGCCGTTCGCGGCGGATATCGATTGTTCGCGATTGAGCGCCGTTCAAGTCTGATTGTGACCGTTCGAGGTCGGACATAATAAGTGAATCGTGACCGTTCGCGGTCGGGTGCCGTTCGAGGCAAGTTGTGACCGTTCACGATCGTGTGCCATTCGAGGAAAATTGTAATCATTCGCAATCGTGGGCCGTTCGAGGCTAATTGTGATCGTTCGTGATCATGTGCCGTTCGAGGAAAATTATGATCGTTCGCGATCGTGTGCCATTCGAGGCGAATTATGTGTGCCCGGGGGGGGGGGGGGACTTAGTATTACCGGTGCCGGAGTTAATGTTCGGGGGAGTTTCCGAATCAAAGACTTTGGCGGTTCATTGCCATACAGAAGGCGCTCGCGGACCGTTCGCGATTCAACGGGCATGCAAATAAACTCTTTCATAGAATTGTAAATATCAAAGCAACAATTACACGAATCTCACAACAGAAATGTTCAAACAAGCAGAGTCTAAATGTTCAAATCAAAATCAAAGAAAAAAGCAAGATGAAGATGTCGAAGCGTAAACTCTTACTATGACGCGGTTGGTAGTCACTCAGAGCATGCCTATGGATCGTGCACGATCGCTTACATGTGTAAATGATTTAACCATGTTAGTAAGAGGTTTACAACTTGTTCATCATTATTTCAATCGATCAATGGATAATCAAACGGTGCCACGATTCAGGGTCGCCTCTAGCTGATGTAGAGGGGGTCGCTCTGGCTCCACTGTTGGGGTTCGCCTCCTCACATACTGAAGGAGCATACCGTTCCTGATATGCCCTTCCACCTCGTCCTTCAGATGCCTACAATCATTAGTGTTATGACCGTTCAATTCATGAAATGCACAAAACCTATCCGATTTTCTCTCATCAGAAGTCAGATCCCTTCGCATCGGTCTACGATACAGAACTTGCTCTTTGGTATCCTGATAGATTCGTTCCAGACTCTCATTCAGCTCAGAGTAAGTGGTGAATCGTGGCTCCCTCTGTGGCCGCTTTAACCTGTCACCGTTATTCTCAGTCTTCCTTTTTCCTTTACTAGTCTCCGCACCTTTCCAGGTGCATCCCGCCTTTGATTGTGAAAACATCAATTCCCTCTCCTTCCTCTCTTTCGGTGTTCGCATCCTCCAATTGTAAAAACTTTTCTGCCTCGTGGTAGAATTCTCCTAGATCCACAGGTGGATCTTTAGTTAACGAATTTTTGAACTCTGTTCCGTCAGCTATTCCGGATACAGCTGCCATCACAACCATAGATGGATCTGGTCGATCCACCGAAGCTGCCGCCGCATTGAATCGCGTCAGAAAACTCCTCAAAGTCTCCCCAGCTTTCTGTTTTAGAGTTGCCAAAGTCATTACGTTCTTGGGTCTCGCAATGTGAACCCTGAATTGCCTCATGAATCTCTCAGTTAAATCTGCCCATGTCTCTATGGAGCCGCTCTCCAGCTGTCTAAACCACAACGCCGCATATCTACCAAGTACAACGGGAAGCATCGGGCCATAACCTCCTCTTATGCCTCCAGCACCTCCATATGCCTCATGTATTTTGTCAGATGAACTGTAGGGTCTGTCCTTCTATTGTACGTATCCAACGATGGTAACTTAAAGTCTGGTGGGTTCCTAGCTCGTCTGATTGCTGTGGTAAAAGGGCTTCTATTAACATCCTCTAAATCCTTGTTCACTAATCCGCCTCTCGTGGCTCGCCTGACCATCTCTGCCAATCTGTCATTGTCTCCGAGATGCAATCTTCGTTCATCACTTTCAACTTGCCCCCCGAGTTCACGAGGGAACTCTAGGATCTGCCCCCTTGACTGAGCGTTCACTCCTCTGCTACTCCTAGGTTGCGCAGATGCTCCTCTCTCTCTCCGAGATTGGATCAACATTCTCCATGTGCGTGCCTCCTAATCCAGGTGCTACGCCGGATGGTCCTGCTCCGTTTTGAACTCCATCAGCTTCTCTATTCTGTGCTCCAAGTTGCCCTATCTGTTGAAATAAACTCTGGATCAACTCCTCCTGTTTCTTCATCATTGTCTTCATACCGTCCCTAGTGATGAAGATCGATGCTTGATTCGCTCCCGAAGAAGCCTCTTGACTTCCTTGGTGTTCACTTCTCTCTGGCCTTTGTCCCTTACTTGTTTGTCTTGTCATAGCTCTTAAATTTGAATTCTTAAATCTTCAAATCCAACTGCTCCTGAATAAGCTTTTCTCAGTGAACGCACCAAAATTGGCCACAAACACCCGATATCGTGAAAGCACCCGTTTATGAACACAAATTAGCAATAATCAACACAAAACTCAGATCTAAGCAATATCAAACGCAGCAATTCACAAACAACAATCACAAACACCGGATATATAGTGGTTCGGCGATCTTGCCTACGTCTGCTCTGAAGCTTATGTCTTTATTGATTCACTTGATGATTTCAATCAAGTACAGCGGATTACAGTTGATAAATGCTCTGAAATCTGATTACAACAGCGATAATGAAGAGTAAAATTGAACCCGGTAGAGTCTGGACGTCGAATGGCCAAAAGATCCCTTCTCTATAGGCTTCAGGGTGCTATTTATAAGCGTAGGAGGCTCAGATCTCGCTCAAACTTCGGGAGACTTTTTCTGGCACGTGAGTGGGCCTACGCGACCGACCCCACCAAGTTTTGACTCGATCTGAGATCGATACGAAGTGATGTCGTATCCCTTAAAAATTGATCCAATCGGGCTGAATCTTGGCAGGAACAATCTTTACCTTGTATGGAAGCTACTGTGAAAATTTCGTCGCATTTGGATCAATGGTTTGGGAGATATGATCGGTACGAGGTTAGAGTTTCGTGTGCACTGCCCTGTTCGAACCCATGGTTTCGTATCCACCCTTTTCGAATCCATCCGAAGCAGGTGCGCATGGTGATGCGGAGTGATATGGAGCGAGATTCTCGGATCGCTCCACCTTTTATCCCGAGTTGAAAGAGTGTTATTCGCATCCATTATCAGAGTTGAGTTCGTGTTGACCCTTTCGTACCGTTTGCATCGATAGCGACGGCGCCATTCGCATCGATTGTTGTGAAGTATGATCGATACGAACAGTCAGTGCATGGACGTGAACAAAGCCCTCACCATCGATACGAATTATGCATGGACCGGTACGAAGTGGGATACCCCGAGATCGATACGAATAACATGCGTCCGGATGGATACGAACTAATTGTCAAGTATGGTCGGTTCGAAGCATGATGGATACGATTAGTTCCACACTGATCGGTACGAACTTCGATGGATTCGAACTAGGTGCAGAGATTCTTGATTGGTCCGAGCAGAGCTGAGCTGAGGCCTATCTGATCGCTTCGAAGCTGATCGATTCGAAGACGATCGATTCGAAGTTAATCGATTCGAAGACGATCGGTTCGAAGTTGATTGTTTCTAAATGACCCACTCCTGATGGATTCGAACAGGGCAAAACTTGATGGATCCGAAGGGACCATCACCTTGAACTCTTCATGGATACGAACAGCATGCTCGTTCTAACTTGTATCGATCATATCTCATTCATACGAACTCCGATTAACCTAAAATTTGGAACGATGGTTCTCATGACTTTGCTTGCTGTGCTCTATCAATTGTAGCCTGATCCGGGCTCAGACAAAATTCATCGATATCCGTGGTGAAGCAAAGTAAAACCAATCTTTGAGATGAACTGTCTTTGGTTTTCGACCAATCTTTTGGTATCACGGCTTTGCCAAAAAGCGGGATAACAGATTTGCTTACTTTTGCTAAACTGCTTACCATCTCTATGCTCAGAAATATTCCCTTCCTGCATTTTCTTCTTTATTACTATCTCTACCTCGCTCCTATCATTATCACCACCTTCTCTCATGCATATATTATTCAAGTGACCAAATTCTTTGTAGTGAGTACATATTTCAGGTTTCTAGAGGTAGCTAACCTGCACCATTTGAGTTGATCCATCAATAAGTTTCACAGGAAACTCATCAACTAGATCCTGATTTGGTGAGACATCCACCAAGCATTTGTCGTAACCAATCCTTTCCATTTTATCAGTGAAAGAATCCAAACAGAGAAGTCTACCAATTCTTGAAGCAAGCCAGTTAATTCCTAAGTGAGACCAGACATAAAGAGAAATGTTCGATAGTTTTAACCAAACAGGCACTGATTTAATGGTACTGCAACTGTTCCCAATATTTGGATCCCAGGCCTTAATAATGAAAATCATATTCCTAAGAAAAATAGGGTCAGCTTCAACAATTTTCCTTCTATCCTCAGCACAAGAGAGATGGAAAAGGAACAAGGTTCCATCAGATTTAATTGATATTTCACCTTTGAGCTTCCATAGCTTCTTTAAATGGTTGATAATAGTCAAGTATGACAACGGCTTATCAAGGAAGAAGCCCACCAACCAATCACCCCAAATTTCATTACCAGCTTTAATCACATCACTCGGAGGTACCATGGCAAGACCATCAAAAGAAAGAGGAATGTCAACTGGTGAGTAAAGGCCAGCATTGTGAGGTTTGGATTTAAAAAGGGAGGACCAGGTTGTAGAAGAGGAATCAGTATTGTTCAGGGGAATGGGTAAGACAGGGGGAGGAATCGGCGGTGGCAAGGTTTGGGGATAGTTTGGTAAGGGGGTCGAAGTGGAAGCAGGTGGAGGAACAGTTGTAGTTATGGGGAAGACAGTTTGAAAAGATAGGGTATGGGGATGGGGATGGGCGGGAGCAGCCATTGAAAACAAAAAAAGAAAGTTAATGGTTACAAACCATATTAATTAATTATCCTTTAATAATAAATTAATTAACCTTTAATTATTAATTGATTAACCTTTATTAATAATTTAATCATTCTTTAATCATTAAATAATTAGCCTTTAATTATTTAATTATCCTTTAAACAATTTTCCTTAATTAATAGTTTAATTAATCCTTACCATTAAATTTATTATCCCAAATTAATTACAATAAGTTATTAACCTTAAGTTAATTACATAATTAATTAATCCTTAACTAATTACCATTTAATTAATAAAATTACAATAAGAGATTATTCTTAATCACTTAGTCAACTTTAATTATTAAATAATTACTTTTAAATTAAGTAATTATCTCTAATTAATTACCTTAAGTAATATTTAATTTATCACATAAATAGATTAATCACTTTGATTAATTTTTCTCTAATTAATCACGTTAAATAAATCTTTAAGTATTTAAATATTTAATCCCTTGACAAATTAACCTTCACCTTCCATCCTTCATACCATAAGTGATTTCATTTTAACTATATTTGAAAATAATCAAAGATTTAATAAGATAATCAACTTAATACAAAATGATATAAACCAACACTTTTAAAATTTAAACCCATGAAAAACTTGCTTAAAATTTTAACTTTTGAAAACTTAGTTTATATTCCTTAAAACCTTATTTTAAAACTTGTTTAAAGTTTGGAACTTCATTTATTTTCCTTTAGAAACTTATTTAGTTTAAATATGTTTCAAAACTTCGTTAAATTGAAAATTTACTTTGTAACTAAAAAGAACTATTGTATTTTAAAGCCTGAAAACATATTTTTCTTTAAGCTTGAAATCTGATAACAGATTAATCAAACCCGAGCCAGAATTTCGTTTACCCGAGCTTTACTTCGGGTGAAACCCGAGCCAAATTCCAACTTTCCTCGAGTTATCCCCGAGCCACCATTTTATTTATTTATTTTGTTTTAAGTATGAAACTCGCTCGCAAAACAACCACGGCGACACACCCGAACCAAACACAATCTTCCCAGAAGTTGACTTTGAGCCCCACCCCTTTCTTCTTCCTTCAGCCATTACTGATACGCGATGACGCTTATGCATATGCACCAATGAACCATCCATCTCCGACCAACTACGCCACTTCCAGGAAGTCATCGACCACCTTCCCAATCCGTATGACCACCAAACAGTGTCAATATCATCTGAAACCAAAATCGAGCATGACAATGACTTTCTAAAGCTAAACCTGATCGATAAAAATGCTTCGACCGATTGCCACTGACCACCAACAACTTCGCTGTCTTGACTCAAGGTGCCCCGATGACCCATCAATCTTTTCCCCTGAGTCCGATCGCTTGAATCGCCTTGGCTTAGACGCAGTTCCTTCGAGAATCCCATCAACCAAAAACTACCGTCGAACCCTAGATCGACAAATTCCTATCGCCATAGTATTTTATAAATTGAATTCATATTTTTTCCTAAGTCCACCGATGCCCAGCTACCTTCACCAAGAATCACGACCTACAGTTCGCCGTAGATCACCAGAATTTGACTATATTCCCATCTTCGGTCAACATAAGATTCCTCGACGATTAGTGATTTAAAAATCATGAAGTTGATCTTAAAAATCATAACTTTTAATTTCAAAACAGATAATATAAGTGAAACAATAAATCCTTAAAGTCAATTTTTTTGTCATACCTTTGAAATTTTACTGTAATTCATACGTCCAAGTTAAAATTACTTATGAACTATGCTTAACAGTATTTTTAAAACCAAGATCTGGTTAATATAATCACTTTTTATTTGTATCTCGAATTCTAAAAAGGATTAGAAGTAGAGGAATTTAGTCTTAATCTTATCATAAGTCTGTATATCTTTTAACAGAGTGAATATGCCTGTACTAATTCATGCATGTAACGACCCTATAATTTTTAATAATTTTATTGGTTTATTTAATTAGTTGAATTTTTGTGAAATTTTAAATAATAAAATTTCGAAACAGAAATTTAATATTTGGAACACGTCTAGTTAAACATAGCAACCGGTAAGTTTTCATCAGAAAATATGGAAGTTTATTTTTGTGCGTAATTTTATTTTAATTCCAATTAGTTAAATATCAATGGTAATAAAAAAATTTCCAAACCTGAATATTTTTCTATAGAAAAATTGTAAATCATTTTCTGAGCAAGGCGTCAAATTTCGTTTCTTCAAATTTTAACTGTTATTGCTCCGTCGATCTTAATTTCGGTGAAATAGCAACATTTTCGTACGATAACGATTTTTGATCGAATGATCGTACCACTAATGTCTGTATATCGTTTTGATCATCTCGTCGTGCTGATCTCTACGGTATATTCACTCCCGTGTTTTGATGACCAACACGCGGCGGAACCCGCGTAACGGATATTCGCATCGATACCCGTATTGACCTTTTGTTTCTGGTGACCATTCATTATCTACTATATAAAAATCTAATAGCCGTTTGTTATAAATAATTTCAAATATCAAAGTTTTGACTGTTAGTATTCCTAATGTTAATTTATAATTAGTTTGTTCCATTTCCTCTCCGGTTACTTTTCATTCATTTCTTTGATTGTCTATGCCTAGAAGAAAAAAGGAAATACAGTGCTTCCTTCCATTCCTTTTTCCCATTTCTTTTTCCCAAAGCCAGGTTCACACGCAACTCAACTTCCTCCATGCATGAATAGGAGACGCACCCACTTCCTTCCTTTTGGCCTGTACATCCCACACAACTCGCCGACCTCACTCATCCACACGTCCACCGCTCAACGTTTCCACAACAATAGCATCCCCTTCGACCGCCATCCGCACCCAGTTGCACGCAAATCTACTCCTTCATTCGCCGCTACCCCACAAAGCCTCAACGGCCAGCCTGTGCTCCGCCTCCTAGAGCCGAGCATCCTCTGTCGGCCGTGATTTCGTGCAAGCTTCTTCATTCGTGTGTGTGCCCTCTACTGCTTTGGTATGTGTGATATTTATATGTTTAAACATACTTAATGAATATCTAAGCACATCTTCTTGGTGCCGAAACATGCCTGCTCTACTTTATATAATATAGTTACAGCAAATATGATCACCAATCTTACCTGTAAAATAATTATGTTTAATAATAAAACAAGTCTGCTATGTTTTATGTTGCATATATATATAATAATAAGTCTATATAGGTTGCTGTGTTTTCTTATATTACTGACAGTAACGTGTACATATATAAAAGTACTTAAGGAGAAACAAGTTATCAGTTTAAATTTTTGTATGTAAGTACACTTTGATTTTTTTTTTAATTTTTTTTTGATTGAAGGGCACACATATACGTTTCAGTTCAAAATAAGGGTATTTATACTTTATATTAGTTAGTAGTATATACGTGTTTGTTTCGTATATCTATTTATATTTGTGCTTAGATTTTTATATATAAAAAATCTTACCGTGATGTTGATTTATACATCTATATAGGTCATACCGTTTTATTTACAATAATATACATATACATAGTATTCGTCCACATGTCGGTTACAGTAATAGATGTGGGTTAAAATAAATAAATTATTTATATAGACAAGCATCAGACTTCTTTTATAAACAGCTAGTTGTATATATATGTTGTTTTGTAACCGTTGCAATGTAAAGGGTGTATATATAAGGTTATAGTATATATATAGTTAGTTACATATGGATATCTGGAAAATGTATATTCTATTGGTGCTACTGTCTGCAATTAAGTGTAAATTTGAGTATGGATATATTATGTCCAAAAATATAGATGTCCACATATCAATGTTTTATTTTATAGTATAAGTTTAGTAGTATGTTGTTTGTGTGTGTGTGTATATATATATATTATGATTGTTATAATAATTTTAGAAAGGTATGTTATATTTTATTCTATACTATGAAGTGATATTATATATATTTTGTAAAAGTTTATATAGATTATATAGGTATTTTTAGGCCTCTTTTAGATTTCTAAATTTCACATATAAGATGATTTGGATATGTATTATGATATGAAAAAAAGGTAATTTAAATTTAATATTGGTTTTAAGAAAAAATATATAATATAATATGCATCTGGTTTCAAATATATCAAACTGATTCTGATTACTTTTCATCATTTTTCCATTCATCAGCTTGTCCATCGAACTCATGTCCATCATGCTTTGTCATGCTTTTCGAAGTTTGTTCTTATGTCTCGAATTGTCAATTCGAGCTTTAAAAGGTGAGTCTTTCTCACTCTGACATTTATACTTATGAAATTGTGACGCCCCACCTCTATACCCACGCTAGCCAAGAACATTACGGTGATTGCTGTCGACTAGCACGGAGAATAAGGCTGTTGAGGAGCGACCATCCGTGTAATTTCTTTGCGCGAGCACCGATATATCAGATAATATAACATGCATTCTATTTCAAGCGGAAATCCGACATACCGACACAAACTCAAAGCTACTACACGGTGGCTATATAAATCCTTCGGAAAACAAATATAGAAATAAGCGTAACACAAATCAGTCACAGACAATTCATATCACAAAGGCGGAAAATAGATATGAATATTACACTTGGAAGTGTACATCAGAGCAGTGGTCTAAAAAGATCCACAATATCACAAAAGAATAGTTACATGAGCTACACAAAAGAATAAGTATACATTATGGAGTCTATATCTCAAATGTATACAACAAAAAACTACTAATCTAAGTAGTTAACCAAAAGCAAGAGAAATCAATCCTAAGAGAGAAGTCAAGCAAAAGCACCTGTAACATCTCGGTCTGACCCGAGTATTATTTAATAAGAAAATAATAAACGGATCAGTCTAACTATAAATATCAGATAACATGATATAGAATAGGAGATATGACTAAACACATTATGATCACAATGCCAAGCTGTGATATATACATAAGTAATTAAAAATCGTCAAGGGATATATCAATATCACGATAATCTACTCAAGATAAAAAGGGATGTTATACTCCTGATTTCATTCTCCAAGCCACAATAAATGACATATAAGATATGGCAAAGACGTATAATATTCATAATGACATACTACTATAAGTATGTAAATGATAATCAACAAACGATTAATCATTATCAAAGAATCTTCTCAAAGATCCAAAAAGGGTATCATACCCAAAACTTGTATTCACAACAAGTTAATGACACATGAAAACGCCTATGCACAAGAATTGATAAACCATATCAACAGAAATCACAAAGTTGGTGAAACAAAAATTCCAGAAATCAACACAAGAAATCCAGTCAATGACACACGAATTCACCTATGCACAAGAATTGATAAATCATATCAATAGAAATCACAAAAATAGGTGAAGAAGAAAATTCCAGAATTCGACACACGAAATCCAGAAATCACACAAAATAAGGGGGGAGGCCTATCACATGAACGGGAGCATGAAAACTCACCAACAGCTGTAACACATGAACGAGAAGCTATCTCATGGTAGCTAGCCATTAATTTGACACACGAATGGTCCGAAGACCTGACACATGAATGGTCCGAAGACCGTGGGTAGCTACCCCACAAATTTGACACACGAACGGGGTTTAGTCTCCCACGCAGACAAAGAAACATCGCACATTGCTAGTCTAAATCACAAAAATGATCGTCATGATCATCGAGAAGTGTCAATTACACTAAGCTAGTAAATATAAAAGTTTAGCTTCATGTCCCATAACCACTTGCTTAACTTAAACATTTACGAACAAACTGTAAATCTCCACTAGAAAATTGTCACAAGAGGTTCAATCGAACAAGTCCAAGAATTAACCGACAAAGTAAACGTAAGCGTTTCATACCACTTGTTTTACTAAGCCGTTTAATTAGATTTCTCATACGAGTGAGGTAAAGGTTTGTATATACTAGTAGATTGGAAAACGGTTTTATAAACGAATTTGGTATTAAAATAGTATTGAAATCGTTTGAGGAAAGAGTTTTGATATTTACTACTAGTATAGAAAACCTTTATATTTTTAAAGTGACAAATCACGAAGAAGATTGCAAGAACAATCAATCACAAAAATTCACATACGAAGACGTGAATAAAATCCAACGAAATCGATAAAGGATCCATCGAAATGGATATTCAAAAATCCCTAAAAAGAGTCATCAAAGTCATAATAGATGATAACAACAAATAGGATTATCATGCATCAATTTAAATTGGAATTTCAATCCAAAAAGGCAAATTGGACTCAAACAGCAGGTTCAGTCGACTGAACAGAGTTTTCAGTCGACTGACCCTGTACCTGAAAATTTTCCAGGTTCAGGAAACTTTCTGTTTCCAGTTTCAGTCGACTGTGCAGAGTTTTTCAGTCGACTGAATCATGCCTGGAAACTCTCGGGTTTCAGGTTCAGTCGACTGAACAGAGTTTTCAGTCGACTGAATCATGTCTGGGCTGTTTTTCAGCCTTATTCAAATGAAGAGCAAACTCTTCCAAAATGCAACCGGACGAACATTGGCTCTAAGGGTTTATGCCAATCGGCAACCCGGCCCTATATGCTCCTCGATGCATCACCAAAAGCATGATCAAACATCCATAAATGGATTTCACACAAATTTGACTTAAAAACTCAAAATTTGGAGTATTCACAAAACCAATCCAAATCAAGAGCAAATGCATATGAAGAAGTGTTAGGAATTCATACCCAACAACCAAAGATTATTATAGTCATAGATGTGAGGTAAAAATCTCACCTTTTCACAAAATCGAACAAGAAGAAGCTTGAAAGCAAATGGAGAATCAACCTCTCTTCAACATAACCCAATTGAGCTTGAATCTAAGCTCAAAACAAGAACATTCCCGAAATTAGGTTTAGGAATTTCTGAAATTGGTAAGAGAATAAGTTGGAGAAGAAGAAGAGAAGCTTACCAATGGGTTCTTCTTGAGTTTGGAGCTAAGAATTTGATTTGCAAGAGAAACTAGGGTTTTGGAGTTTTAATTTCCAATCTCCTCCACCATTAATGTTATAAAAACTGAAAAGAGAAGAGAATGAGGGTGAGTGGGGGAGAGTGGCTCAGATTTGAGCATAAGTTAACATAGGGCTGAGCCCAAAAACCAAACCCAAAGTAAAAAGTAGCAGAAATCAACTTTCTCCAAACATATCGAAGCTTATACTCAAAAAGGTCGCAAACGGCATTTTAAACTCAATGGGAGTGGTCCCGAGCCCTAATTCGACCGTATGCAAAAAGTAGCTTTTCGGACTAAAATCCGACTAACGATAAAATATTTAAATATAAAATCGATAAATATGCGGGTTGTTACAGACTCCCCTCCTTAAAGAAATTGCATCCTCGCAATATTACAAGAAGAAGATATATAGTAACAACCATAAAAGCATATTCAACACAAAAGAAGTTTGAAATAAGAAGTTCACCTCAAAGAGCACGAGAAAGTAAGTCCGGATGTGTACGCTCGATGTACTCTCTAGATTCCCAAGAACAATCCTTAGGATTTGAAGACCATTGAACTTTAACAAGCGGAACATTTTTATTTCGAAGTTGTTCGACTTCCGAAGCAATGATACGAATAGGATGTTGCTCATAAGTTAAATTAGGCGAAACTTCAATCTCTTCTACAACACCGGGCTCAAGAATAGAATCGGAATCTCGAAGACATTTCCGAAGTTGAGAAACGTGAAACACGTCATGCATAGCAGAAAACTGAGCCGGTAATAAAAGGCGATAAGCCATGGAACCAATACGTTCGGTGATACGAAATGGCCCAATATATCGAGGCGCAAGTTTTCCCGATCGACTGAAACGTACAACACCTTTCATTGGTGAAACACGAATAAACACAAGATCTCCCACAGAAAATTCTAACTTCCTTCTCCGGTTATTGGCATAGGATTTTTGTCTACTCTGGGCTTCTTTCATCCTATGACGAACAAGATCAATCTTTTCTGTAGAATCCCGAATAAAATTTGGACCTAAAACCAGCTTCTCACCGGCCTCAAGCCAACAAGAAGGAGATCGGCATGGCCTTCCGTAGAGTGCCTCGAAAGGTGCCATACCAATACTAGATTGGAAGCTATTATTATAGGAAAATTCAACAAGTGAAATATGATCTTCCCAACCTCCACCAAAATCAAGCACACAAGAATGAAGAAGATCTTCAAGAGTTTGATTCACACGCTCAGTTTGTCCATCGGACTGAGGGTGATAAGCGGTGCTAAAATTGAGCTTCGTTCCTAAAGCTTTTTGAAGACTCTTCCAAAATCCACTAGTAAACAATGGATCACGATCACTAACAATAGAAGTAGGAACACCATGCAATTTAACAATTTCTTTGATAAATATTTTGGCCAAAAGAGGAACGGTTCGGTTAGAACGAACGGGAATAAAATTGGTGGATTTAGTAAGTCTATCAACAATTACCCATAAGCTATCATAACCCGATCGAGAACGGGGAAGGCCATCTATAAAATCCATGGAAATTTGATCCCACTTCCAAACTGGAATTTCTAAAGGTTGCAATAACCCTCCGGGCCTTTGATGTTCGGCCTTAACGAGTTGGCAAGTCATGCAACGTTTAACGAAGTTAGCGATGTCAAGTTTCATTCCCTCCCAATAATAAAGTCGCTTCATATCCGCGTACATTTTACTACTACCGGGATGAATGGTAAATTTAGAGTGATGAGAATCTTCTAAAATATCTTTACGAAGATCCCTAACATTTGGCACGATAAGTCTACCAAATTTTCGAGTGCCGCCACGAGAATCGATATTAAAGTCTTTCAAACCTTCAATATCAATTTTATCCTTAATATTTTGGCCAAGAAGAACCAATTCAGTATCTAGCCTTTGAGCTTCAACAATGCGGTCTAAAAGAGATGGATGAGCCTCAAGGCTACATAAAACAAATGTTGAGCATAAATCGGAAACACGGTCTCGAATTTCGCAAGTGGATAAGATCTCGAGATCGTTCCATTTGGATATCATCATAGAAACAACAGCTTGTTGTTTACGGCTAAGAGCATCGGCGACAAGATTGCCCTTACCGGGAGTATAAAGAATATCAAGATCATATGGTGCAAGAAATTCGAGCCAACGCTGTTGACGCAAATTAAATTCCTTTTGAGAGAATAAATATTTCAAAGACTTATGATCTGTGTAAAGAACAAATTTCTCTCCTAAGAGATAATGACGCCAAATCCGAAGAGCAAAAACAATAGCCGCGAGCTCTAAATCATGAGTGGCATATCTAGTCTCAGTAGGCTTTAATTGCCTAGAAGCATAAGCAATAACGCGTTCCTTTTGCATAAGAACGGCATCCAAACCAATGCGACTAGCATCGGTATAAACAACGAAATCTTGATTCCCATCGGGAATAACAAGAATAGGAGCATCAGAAAGAAGTTCTTTTAATTTCTGAAAAGAAGCTTCACATTTGTCCGACCAAATGTATTTAACACCTTTCTTCGTCAAGCTAGTGAGAGGCACGGAAATCTTAGAAAAGTCTTTGATAAAACGACGGTAATAGCCTGCCAATCCAAGAAAACTACGAATCTCTGTCACACTCTCCGGTCTCTTCCAATCTTGAATCGCTTCAATCTTTGAAGGATCCACGGAAATTCCGGATTCAGAAATAATGTGACCGAGAAACTTCACACGAGATTGCCAAAAGTGGCACTTAGAAAATTTTGCCTTTAATTGATTACTCCTAAGAGTTTCCAACACAATCCGAAGATGTTTTTCATGCTCCTCCTCGGTTTTAGAATAAACAAGAATATCATCAATAAAGATGAGAACAAACCGGTCGAGAAAGTCTTTAAAAACTCGATTCATTAAGTCAACAAAATAAGCCGGGGCATTAGTTAACCCAAATGGCATAACAAGCCATTCATAAGATCCATACCGAGTACGGAACGATGTCAAAGGAATGCTATCCTCTGCAATACGAAGCTGATGAAAACCGGTAGCCAAGTCCAATTGTGAAAAGACTCTAGCACCGCTAAGTTGATCGAATAGATCATCAATCCGAGGTAAAGGATATTTATTTTTGATAGTAAGATCATTAAGCTTGCGGTAGTCAATGCAAAGCCTAAGTGTACCATCGGATTTCTTCACAAAAATAGCTGAAGCTCCCCAAGGCGAGGAACTAGAGCGAATAAATTGCTTCGTTTCCAACTCAGATAATTGTTTACGCATCTCCTCGTTTTCTTTATTGGACATACGATAAGGAGGACGAGTGATAGGTTGAGCTCCCGGAATAAGATTAATTCTGAACTCAATTGCTCGCTTAGGTGGTAATCCTAAAACGGGCTCGAATATGTCGGAAAATTCACAAACGACGTGAATAAGAGAAATAATATCACCCTCATCATCATCATCGTTATCACGAGGATTTAAAGAATATAAAGATGCAACCAAAGCAGAATCTGAATCTTTAAGAATAACAGAAACCTGATTAACAGATTGAGGATGTCGAAGATGAATAGTCCGCTCAGGACATAGGATATGAGCTTCATAATGGTTAAGCCAATCCATTCCCAAAATCATTCCAAAGCCTAAATAACACATGACATGCAAATCGGCTCGGAAAGAAAAATCACACAAAATAATCTCGACATCTTTACACAACGAACTGATTGTTGCGGATCCACCAACCGGATTCGCAATTCTCAAAGAAGTCATTAAACACAAAACATCCAAGGACAAAGTATCAAAAAGTTCTTTTGATATAAAAGAATGGGACGCACCCGTATCAAAAAGAACTCGAATAGGATGATCACGAAATAAAATAATTCCGTCTAGAATAGAATGAGAAATACCTTGGCCACGAGATGTGTTGCCAGGGGCTTGAGCAACATTTAACTTTCCCTCCCTCCTATTTTGAAGTTTGGGACACACATGCATAAAGTGGTCCGGGCTTTTGCAATAGCGACAAGTACGAGGCTTTGAACACTTGTTCGCAAAATGGTCTTTCGAACCACAATTATAGCATTTCCCTTGAGTAGAGGAAAAGGTCTTTTCAGCAGGAGTTGCTTGCCTCCCTTTCTTATTGGGATAAGGGCCTTTAAATTTGTTTGACCTCTTCTTGTTGTTGAAGTTTGGTTTGGAACCCACCACTTCAACATCATTCTCCCTATTCGCCTCTTCAAGACGAAGAGCGATATCAACGAGTTGGTCGAAAGAAACTTCTAATTTTAGGAGTAATGGCTTCTTGAGACTTTTTTTTAAGCCATAAACAAATCTATGATTCTTCTTCAGAGGGGTGTTGATGTATTCAACCCCATATTTGGATAGCGACTCGAAGGAGGCGACGTAATCAGTCACGGAGGACTCACCTTGAACAAGCTCTATAAACCGTCGAGCCAATGTCACTTTCTCTGCTTTCGGTACAAATTTCATCTCGAAGCGTTCTCGGAATTTCTCCCAGGTGAGATCCGCTTCATTAATCTCAGAAATAAGAAGCTCGTACCAATCCAATGCTCTTTCTCGGAGCATACTAGAGGCCACCTGAACTCGTTGAAGGTCAATAAGATTCATGCGCGAAAAGATGCGATCGCATGTTCTTAGCCAAGCCTGTACTTCAATAACAGTTTCGGAACCTTTGAATGGCTCCCCACCCAAATTAGTGTAATCGCTACACAAGCGTGCGAATCCCGACTTTGGGTGAGTAGGTTCCGGGTTAGCTCCAGCTGCTTGAGCATTTGTTACCAAATCAAGAAGCTGTTGAGCAGTCATAAAAACTCCATCTTGGGGTGGAGTGCTAGATGGCACGGCTCTGGGGCGGCCTGGTCTAGACATTTCTCTTCCTTTAGAAAGAAAGAAAAAGAAGAAAAGGTTATTCACCAAATTGAATATCAAGCAATCTTGATAGATAAATAAGGAATCATAAGGAAAATAGGATGAATCGGTACGAAGACTCGAATTAAATCCTAAAGCACGACTCCTAAGAAAGACTTAGGACGATGATCCTTGTTATAATATTCCATATTGTTCTGAAGTTTGGCTTTGATACCAAGCTGTGACGCCCCACCTCTATACCCACGCTAGCCAAGAACATTACGGTGATTGCTGTCGACTAGCATGGAGAATAAGGCTGTTGAGGAGCGACCATCCGTGTAATTTCTTTGCGCGAGCACCGATATGTCAGATGATATAACATGCATTCTATTTCAAGAGGAAATCCGACATACCGACGCAAACTCAAAGCTACTACACGGTGGCTATATAAATCCTTCGGAAAACAAATATAGAAATAAGCATAACACAAATCAACAGACAATTCATATCACAAAGGCGGAAAATAGATATGAATATTACACTTGGAAGTGTACATCAGAGTAGTGGTCTAAAAAGATCCACAATATCACAAAAGAATAGTTACATGAGCTACACAAAAGAATAAGTATACATTATGGAGTCTATATCTCAAATGTATACAACAAAAAACTACTAATCTAAGTAGTTAACCAAAAGCAAGAGAAATCAATCCCAAGAGAGAAGTCAAGCAGAAGCACCTGTAACATCTCGGTCTGACCCGAGTATTATTTAATAAGAAAATAATAAACGGATCAATCTAACTATAAATATCAGATAACATGATATAGAATAGGAGATATGACTAAACACATTATGATCACAATGCCAAGCTGTGATATATACATAAGTAATTAAAAATCGTCAAGGGATATATCAATATCACGATAATCTACTCAAGATAAAAAGGGATGTTATACTCCTGATTTCATTCTCCAAGCCACAATAAATGACATATAAGATATGGCAAAGACGTATAATATTCATAATGACATACTACTATAAGTATGTAAATGATAATCAACAAACGATTAACCAATATCAAAGAATCTTCTCAAAGATCCAAAAAGGGTATCATACCCAAAACTTGTATTCACAACAAGTTAATGACACACGAAATCACCTATGCACAAGAATCGATAAACCATATCAATAGAAATCACAAAGTTGGTGAAACAAAAATTCCAGAAATCAACACAAGAAATCCAGTCAATGACACACGAATTCAACTATGCACAAGAATTGATAAATCATATCAATAGAAATCACAAAAATAGGTGAAGAAGAAAATTCTAGAATTCGACACACGAAATCCAGAAATCACACAAAATAAGGGGGGAGGCCTATCACATGAACGGGAGCATGAAAACTCACCAACAGCTGTAACACATGAACGAGAAGTTATCTCATGGTAGCTAGCCATTAATTTGACACACGAATGGTCCGAAGACCTGACACACGAATGGTCCGAAGACCGTGGGTAGCTACCCCACAAATTTGACACACGAACGGGGTTTAGTCTCCCACGCAGACAAAGAGACATCGCACATTGCTAGTCTAAATCACAAAAATGATCGTCATGATCATCGATAAGTGTCAATTACACTAAGCTAGTAAATATAAAAGTTTAGCTTCATGTCCCATAACCACTTGCTTAACTTAAACATTTACGAACAAACTGTAAATCTCCACTAGAAAATTGTCACAAGAGGTTCAATCGAACAAGTCCAAGAATTAACCGACAAAGTAAACGCAAGCGTTTCATACCACTTGTTTTACTAAGCCGTTTAATTAGATTTCTCATACCAGTGAGGTAAAGGTTTGTATATACTAATAGATTGGAAAACGATTTTATAAACGAATTTGGTATTAAAATAGTATTGAAATCGTTTGAGGAAAGAGTTTTGATATTTACTACTAGTATAGAAAACCTTTATATTTTTAAAGTGACAAATCACGAAGAAGATTGCAAGAAAAATCAATCACAAAAATTCACATACGAAGACGTGAATAAAATCCAACGAAATCGATAAAGGATCCATCGAAATGGATATTCAAAAATCCCTAAAAAGAGTCATCAAAGTCATAATAGATGATAACAACAAATAGGATTATCACGAATCGATTTAAATTGGAATTTCAATCCAAAAAGGCAAATTGGACTCAAACAGCAGGTTCAGTCGACTGAACAGAGTTTTCAGTCGACTGACCCTGTACCTGGAAATTTTCCAGGTTCAGGAAACTTTCTGTTTCCAGTTTCAATCGACTGTGCAGAGTTTTTCAGTCGACTGAATCATGCCTGGAAACTCTCGGGTTTCAGGTTCAGTCGACTGAACAGAGTTTTCAGTCGACTGAATCATGCCTGGGCTGTTTTTCAGCCTTATTCAAATGAAGAGCAAACTCTTCCAAAATGCAACCGGACGAACATTGGCTCTAAGGGTTTATGCCAATCGGCAACCCGGCCCTATATGCTCCTCGATGCATCACCAAAAGCATGATCAAACATCCATAAAAGGATTTCACACAAATTTGACTTAAAAACTCAAAATTTGGAGTATTCACAAAACCAATCCAAATCAAGAGCAAATGCACATGAAGAAGTGTTAGGAATTCATACCCAACAACTAAAGATAATTATAGTCATAGATGTGAGATAAAAATCTCACCTTTTCACAAAATCGAACAAGAAGAAGCTTGAAAGCAAATGGAGAATCAACCTCTCTTCAACACAACCCAATTGAGCTTTAATCTAAGCTCAAAACAAGAACATTCCCGAAATTAGGTTTAGGAATTTCTGAAATTGGTAAGAGAATAAGTTGGAGAAGAAGAAGAGAAGCTTACCAATGGGTTCTTCTTGAGTTTGGAGCTAGGAATTTGATTTGCAAGAGAAACTAGGGTTTTGGAGTTTTAATTTCCAATCTCCTCCACCATTAATGTTATAAAAACTGAAAAGAGAAGAGAATGAGGGTGAGTGGGGGAGAGTGGCTCAGATTTGAGCATAAGTTAACATAGGGCTGAGCCCAAAAACCAAACCCAAAGTAAAAAGTAGCAGAAATCAACTTTCTCCAAACATATCGAAGCTTATACTCAAAAAGGTCGCAAACGGCATTTTAAACTCAATGGGAGTGGTCCCGAGCCCTAATTCGACCGTATGCAAAAAGTAGCTTTTCGGACTAAAATCCGACTAACGATAAAATATTTAAATAAAATATTTAAATATAAAATCGATAAATATGCGGGTTGTTACAGAAATAGTGAATTGATGACAAGTGTTTAGTAATATAAAATGTTATGCAAGTTAATGATGATCATATGATATGCTATGCCATGTTATTACCATGTTAAAACTGTTAATTATCACCCGACATCTGATATATGACATTATATTGTGACATTGACATTGTTTATATTGTTTATGCATATATTCACACTGCAAGTTCCCTGTTAGAATAGAATCACTATGGGTTGAAATGATACATACCCAAACGGACTTTAGATTAGGGAAAAAATCGTTATGGGCTGAAATGATAGGCCTGAGCGATTTTTATTGTATTTTATTTGACTTGGGATTGCGGGTTTGAAATGATAGAACCCGGGTTTTCTTTGTAAACTACGGATTGAAATGATATATATCCGTATCACTTGACCTAGGTTAGAAAATTAGATACTGACCCCGTGGTATAATTTTAAATGATTTTTATTAAAATATGTATTTTTTTTAAAAGTATGAAATTTTGATTTAAAAATATATATTTTATGGTTTTAAGAAAATTAAATGTTAAGTCTTGAAATTGTGAATTTGAGTAAGTAAATTTGAAGTAATTGAGATTTTAGACTTTAAATTTTATTTTAAAATCTAAATAAATAATGGAAATTAAATTTAAAGTTTTGAAATTGTATTTGAAGTAAAATTTTAAGTTTTATTTAATTTATAAGTTAATAAACAATGAATTTTGACTTAATAAATGAATGGAGTTTTTAAATTGAATATTTGATCTAAAAATTTTGTTGTGTTAAATCATATGTTAAAATGATTTTAAATGTGAAATTTTGAAGTCTAGAAATATGATTTTTAAGTTATAATAAAAATTTGGAGTTTTATTATTATTTTTGAAAAGCTAAAATGAAATCTGGAATTTTATAGCATTTTCAAAATGTTGTAGTCTTTAGACAGCATTTTCAAATGCGATTGTTTTGAATCTAACAATGTTTGAAATAACTAAATATCTATTACGAAATTTTATAAATGCCGTTATTCTTGAACTAAACCATTTTTGGAAGCTATTATCTATGATACCACTTTATAAATGCTGTCGTTGCTATAATTTGACAATGTTTGAAATGTTATAGATTTTAACACTGTTTGAGTTATATTTTAAAGTGTTAAATGATTTAACTTTTGAAAATTGATTAATTGTGAAATTTAAGAAGTTTTGAATATATTTTAATATTTAAATTTGAATTTTTAAGGAATTTAAATTTGAATTTGAATTTAAATAGGGTTTACTTGGTTTTGTGTTAAATGGAATGAAATGTAATGAGATAAATGAATTTTTGAATGGAATTTTTAATGTATTCTGTGATGATACTTGAAATAACAAATGAATGACTTATTTAATTTAAAAATGATATTTAAATTTGAGTATTTTAATTTGAATTCAAATAATGATTTGATAATAAGGTTTGGAAATGATTTGATCTTTATTTTGATAAAGAATATGAATTGGAATGATATGTACTTTTGATAAATGAATATTTGAAGTTTATATTGGTATGAAAGGATATTTAGTTTAATTGTAAATTGAGTTTATTTAAATAATATTGGATTTATGAAATGAATATTTCAAAACTATGTAATAATGAAACTAGATTTGAGATATATGAAATTATAAAATTTAGTTTTGAAATGCGGGATATTAAAGCTTTGAAATATATTAAAAATTGAATAGTTAAATTTGTGGATCAAATCTATATTTGAAATTGATATGATTTGAAATGATTATTGTGAAATTTAATTGAAACTGATGGTTTGAATTGAATTAAGTTGGAAATTGAAAATTTGGGATTAATTGAATGAATTGTAAAATGTAAAGAATTAAATGAATATCCCATAATTTCAAATGTATGATTTTGAAAATATTATGATTTTGAAATGAATATATGTTTGAAATGTTTTTGGTTTCGAAGTATAAAATATTTTGATTGAATAAATAGTTTTGAAATAAAAATGGTTTTAGTTTCGAAGTATAAACTATTTTGAAAGAAATATAGTTTGAAATGAAATGATTTGATCTTTTTGAAGTATAAACTATTTTAAAATGACCATGGCGTTATAATAACGTTTGGTTGTTAAAGAGACCGGGATCGAAAATTGTCATGCTCTCTGCCAACTCCGAAAACCACTTTAACAACCGTGCACGCGGTGGAGATTCCAGAATGAAGTAGGATGGTGGCGACGTTCTTGAGGTATATTACGTGGACCCAACTCCCATGAGTTGGCATAAGGTGGCTAAAACAGGAGCGATCTCGGGCCAAAGGAGGTAGCACCTCTGGTCGGACACATTCCTTCGATACTATACTCTTACTGGTGATTGATTAGATGGCCATCCTCCGATTTTGATTCGGAGTGTGTTCCGAGGTGGGCGTATGTGGCTGCTGCGTTACCACCAGCCCGTGTGCGTAATTGGTATATCTACCCTGGCATTGCCTTGTGTGTCGTGTTACCTACCATACCAAGCCTTTACTACGAGTTTGTTTTTCTCCCGTAGCCCGTGTGGTATCCTCTGACAGTCACCCGGAGTGGAGATGACATGATATTGGATGGACTACTGGGACTATTATGTGTGAAGGTTGATATGGGTAGCCCGGAACGCTATTTAAAAGTATGTTTATTTTACTGTAGACATTATTATAATAGCGCAATATTACTACATAGTAAATAGTTTAACGGATCCTTAAAGGATGGGCGATCCCAGGCATTCTTTAAGTTACTGATGCATTTTTGTTACTGTTCACTTGAGTTGATTTACAGTTCATAAGTATTTATGTCCTGACTCGAGTGTTTTGTGTTTTGCTTTACGCTCGAGTCAGATTGAGTGAGTTAGCATTCAAGATTCACCTTCGGAGTTGGAGCTTTCCTTAGAGATCCAACCATCTATTTTGTTTTCTGTATCCAGTGATTTTAGTGATGTATTCTGATTTGTACCTGATGTGTCTTGTTACTCTTCTGTTGTATCTTGTTTAACTCTGATGTATCTTATTTTTATATAGTAGCTTCATGAACTACTATCTCTTTTATTTCCGCTGCATTATTATTTACTATGTGTCTGTGATCTATGATTATGTATTTACTGTATATTCTGAGATTTGCCAAATTTTATTTACAATGCGGTATTTGAGCAATTCAAGTCCGACATGTGCGGATGCGAATGGTTGAAAATATCGGGTTGTTACAGTTGGTATCAAAGCTTTGGTAGCTCTAGGTAAAACTCAGTATATAGGGTAAATGTATTTATAGGATCACTTTCATTCGAGTTTAATTCTCTTCCTTTTTGACTCGATTCCTTTGAATTTTGGAAGATTCCCTGTGGTTCCAAAATCCATTCGTGTCCCTCACTATTTATCTTCTTTTGTTTCTGGAGTATCCCATTACTCCACTTCAAAAGATCTTCATAATGAGTCGGCGGTCTCGCCAACCACAAATTTATTTGTAAAGGGGGAAAACTCCTTTACAACAACATCGATTCACCAGAGATTCTATATCCTCGGTTTAGATGCTAGTATCTCTTATAATTTCGAACTCTACATCTTGAGATCGAATGTTGATTTACCCAAGAAATCCACAACGGTCTTATTCTTTAAGTCACGGTTGACCCGGTTAAGGTTGCCCGTGATTTATATAAGCTTATCCATCTTTCTATTCTGTTATTTAATCATCTCATCTTTGTTTCCAACTTATCTTCAAATCATTCTTGAAGTGTATTTGTAAACTAATATTTAAAATGTTTTATATATTGTGTTGTTTGAGTTGTTGATGTTGATTTGGGTTTCTGATCGATTCATCTGATCAACTTTATCGATAAAATTTCCAAAACACTTTAACAGAGCAAACTAACACAATACGTTTTTCAAATTTAGTAATGAAATAAATTTTGTAACTATATTGTAAATCTTTTTCTAAATTTTATTGAATGGGTTGTTAAGAAATAATATTTGATTTTATATATCATTATCTCTTGTTTTATATATATATATAATTGAACTATAAACATTGTTATAAATTTATTTGAAAATTTTAAATGAATTTAAAACAAGAATTTAAGAATTTAATTTTCGATGGTTTCAAACCTTGTGTTTAAGGTTTTAAAAGGATATACTATTTATTCAAATAGAAATTTGTTTCCAAAGAATTTTAAAGTTTAAAATTAGTGCTCTTGTCTTTGCCGCTGGAAAATAACTTCGGTGATGACTGCAGCATCATCGACATTCATTTTCGAGTTTCGAAGTGAAGAGACCGTTATGTATTCTTGCTATAGTTTTTGATTTGGGAATTTAATTGATTTGAATTTCTAAAATAAGACTGGATTTATAACATATGCTAATATATGATTTAAATTTGAATGGATATATATATATATATAGTATATGTGCATTTATTTATCTCTAAATAGTTTGGAATTTATCGGAAATTTAATTCTTAAATTTTTATCTTGAAGGATAATTTCAAGCATAATTTCAAGATTTGGATAAATATTAAAGCTTGAAATGATTAAATTATAAAATTTTACTTGTATAATACCCAATTTCATTCCAATATAACTTACCTAAATCATTTAGAAGTTGAAAACGTAATTGAATAATTTACAATGTAGAATGATGATTAATAATTTTATAAATAAAAATTGAAATTTATATGGTTTGAACTAATTGTTTTACTTTGTTTTCAATCTATTTTCTTTCTGGCTGTTCTATTCTCCTGCCTCCTTCTTTTCGGGGACGAAAAGTTTTAAGTGGGGGAGAGTGTAACAACCCTATAATTTTTAATAATTTTATTTGTTTATTTAATTAGTTGAACTTTTGTGAAATTTTAAATAATAAAATTTTGAAACAAAAATTTGATATTTGGAACACGTCTAGTTAAACATAGCAACCGGTAAGTTTTCATCAGAAAATATGGAAGTTTATTTTTGTGTGTAATTTTATTTTAATTCCAATCGGTTAAATATCAATGGTAATAAAAAAATTTCCAAACCTGAATATTTTTCTATAGAAAAATTGTAAATCATTTTCTGAGCAAGGTGTCAAATTTCGTTTCTTCAAATTTTAACTGTTATTGCTCCGTCGATCTTAATTTCGGTGAAATAGCAACATTTTCGTACGATATCGATTTTTGATCGAATGATCGTACCACTAATGTCTGTATACCGTTTTGATCGTCTCGTCGTGCTGATCTCTGCGGTATATTCACTCCCGTGTTTTGATGACCGACACGTGGCGGAACCCGCGTAACGGATATTCGCATCAATACCCGTTTTGACCTTTTGTTTCTGGTGACCATTCATTTTCTACTATATAAAAATCTAATAGTCGTTTGTTATAAATAATTTCAAATATCAAAGTTTTGACTGTTAGTATTCCTAATGTCAATTTATAATTGGTTTGTTCCATTTCCTCTCCGGTTACTTTTCATTCATTTCTTTGATTGTCTGTGCCTAGAAGAAAAAAGGAAATACAGTGCTTCCTTCAATTCCTTTTACCCATTTCTTTTTCCCAAAGCCAGGTTCACACGCAACTCAACTTCCTCCATGCATGAATAGGAGACGCACCCTCTTCCTTCCTTTTGGCCTGTACATCCCACACAACTCGACCGACCTCACTCATCCACACGTCCACCGCTCAACGTTTCCACAACAATAGCATCCCCTTCGACTGCCATCCGCACCCAGTTGCATGCAAATCTACTCCTTCATTCGCCGCTACCCCACAAAGCCTCAACGGCCAGCCTGTGCTCCGCCTCCTAGAGCCGAGCATCCTCTGTCAGCCGAGCTTTCGTGCAAGCTTCTTCATGCGTGTGCGTGCCCTCTACTTCTTTGGTATGTGTGATATTTATATGTTTAAACATACTTAATGAATATCTAAGCACATCTTCTTGGTGCCGAAACATGCCTGCTCTACTTTATATAATATAGTTAGAGCAAATATGGTCACCAATCTTACCTGTAAAATATTTATGTTTTATAATAAAACAAGTCTGCTATGTTTCATGTTGTCTATATATATAATAATAAGTCTATATAGGTTGCTGTGTTTTCTTATATTACTGACTGTAACGTGTACATATATAAAAGTACTTAAGGAGAAACAAGTTGTCAGTTTAAATTTTTGTGTGTAAGTACACTTTGATTTTTTTTTTAAATGTTTTTTTTGATTGAAGGGCACACATATACGTTTCAGTTCAAAATAAGGGTATTTTTACTTTATATTAGTTACTAGTATATACGTGTTTGTTTCATATATCTATTTATATTTGTGCTTAGATTTTTATATATAAAAAAATCTTACCGTGATGTTGATTTATACATCTATATAGGTCATACTGTTTTATTTACAATAATATATATATACATAGTATTCGTCCACATGTCGGTTACAGTAATGGATGTTGGTTAAAAAAAATTATTTATATAGACAAGCATCAGACTTCTTTTATAAACAGCTAGTTGTATATATATGTTGTTTTGTAACCGTTGCAATGTAAAGGGTGTATATATAAGGTTATAGTATATATATAGTTAGTTACATATGGATATCTGGAAAATGTATATTCTATTGGTGCTACTGTCTGCAATTAAGTGTAAATTTGAGTATGGATATATTATGTTCAAAAATATAGATGTCCGCATATCAATGTTTTATTTTATAGTATAAGTTTAGTAGTATGTTGTTTGTGTGTGTGTGTATATATATTATGATTGTTATAATAATTTTAGAAAGGTATGTTATATTTTATTCTATACTATGAAATGATATTATATATATTTTGTAAAAGTTTATATAGATTATATAGGTATTTTTAGGCCTTTTTTAGATTTCTAAATTTCACGTATAAGATGATTTGGATATGTATTATGATATGAAAAAAAGGTAATTTAAATTTAATATTGGTTTTAAGAAAAAATATATAATATAATATGCATCTGGTTTCAAATATATCAAACTAATTCTGATTACTTTTCATCATTTTTCCATTCATCAGCTTGTCCATCGAACTCATGTCCATCATGCTTTGTCATGCTTTTCGAAGTTTGTTCTTACGTCTCGAATTGTCAATTCGAGCTTTAAAAGGTGAGTCTTTCTCACTCTGACATTTATACTTATGAAATAGTGAATTGATGACAAGTGTTTAGTAATATAAAATGTTATGTTATGCCATGTTATTACCATGTTAAAACTGTTAATTATCACCTGACATCTGATATATGACATTATATTGTGACATTGACATTGTTTATATTGTTTATGCATATATTCACACTGCAAGTTCCCTGTTAGAATAGAATCACTATGGGTTGAAATGATACATACCCAAACGGACTTTAGATTAGGGAAAAAATCGTTATGGGCTGAAATGATAGGCCTGAGCGATTTTTATTGTATTTTATTTGACTTGGGATTGCGGGTTTGAAATGATAGAACTCGGGTTTTCTTTGTAAACTACGGATTGAAATGATATATATCCGTATCACTTGACCTAGGTTAGAAAATTAGATACAAACCCCGTGGTATAATTTTAAATGATTTTTATTAAAATATGTAATTTTTTTTTAAAAGTATGAAATTTTGATTTAAAAATATATATTTTATGGTTTTAAGAAAATTAAATATTAAGTCTTGAAATTGTGAATTTGAGTACGTAAATTTGAAGTAATTGAGATTTTAGACTTTAAATTTTATTTTAAAATGTAAATAAATAATGGAAATTAAATTTAAAGTTTTGAAATTGTATTTGAAGTAAAATTTTAAGTTTTATTTAATTCATAAGTTAATAAACAGCGAAGTTTGACTTAATAAATGAATGGAGTTTTTAAATTGAATATTTGATCTAAAAATTTTGTTGTGTTAAATCATATGTTAAAATGATTTTAAATGTGAAATTTTGAAGTCTAGAAATATGATTTTTAAGTTATAATAAAAATTTGGAGTTTTATTATTATTTTTGAAAAGCTAAAATGAAATCTGGAATTTTATAGCATTTTCAAAATGTTGTAGTCTTTAGACAACATTTTCAAATGCTATTGTTTTGAATCTAACAATGTTTGAAATAACTAAATATCTATTACGAAATTTATAGATGCAGCTAGTCTTGAACTAAACCATTTTTGGAAGTTATAATCTATGATAGCACTTTATAAATGCTGCCGTTGCTATAATTTGACAATGTTTGAAATGTTATAGATTTTAACACTATTTTGAGTTATATTAGTGTTAAATGATTTAACTTTTGGAAATTGATTAATTGTGAAATTTAAGAAGTTTTGAATATATTTTAATATTTAAATTTGAATTTATAAGGAATTTAAATTTGAATTTGAATTTAAATAGGGTTTACTTGGTTATGTGTTAAATGGAATGAAATGTAATGACATAAATGAATTTTTGAATGGAATTTTTAATGTATTCTGTAATGATACTTGAAATAACAAATGAATGACTTATTTGATTTAAAAATGATATTTAAATTTGTGTATTTGAATTTGAATTCGAATAATGATTTGATAATAAGGTTTGGAAATGATTTGATCTTTATTTTGATAAAGGATATGAATTGGAATGATATGTACTTTTGATAAATGAATATTTGAAGTTTATATTGGTATGAAAGGATATTTAGTTTAATTTTAAATTGAGTTTATTTAAATAATATTGGATTTATGAAATGAATATTTCAAAACTAAGTAATAATGAAACTAGATTTGAGATATATGAAATTATAAAATTTAGTTTTGAAATGCGGGATATTAAAGCTTTGAAATATATTAAAAATTGAATAGTTAAATTTGTGGATCAAATCTATATTTGAAATTGATATGATTTGAAATGGTTATTGAGAAATTCAATTGAAACTGATGGTTTGAATTGAATTAAGTTGGAAATTGAAAATTTGGGATTAATTGAATGAATTGTAAAATGTAAAGAATTAAATGAATATCCCATGATTTCAAATGTATGATTTTGAAAATATTATGAGTTTGAAATGAATATATGTTTGAAATGTTTTTGGTTTCGAAGTATAAAATATTTTGATTGAATAAATAGTTTTGAAATAAAAATGGTTTTGGTTTCGAAGTATAAACTATTTTGAAAGAAATATAGTTTGAAATGAAATGATTTGATCTTTTTGAAGTATAAACTATTTTAAAATGACCACGGCGTTATAATAACGTTTGGTTGTTAAAGAGACCGGGATCGGAAATTGTCATACTCTCTGCCAACTCCGAAAACCACTTTAACAACCGTGTACGCGGTGGAGATTCCAGAATGAAGTAGGATGGTGGCGACGTTCTTGAGGTATATTACGTGGACCCAACTCCCATGAGTTGGCATAAGGTGGCTAAAACTAGAGCGATCTCAGGCCAAAGGAGGTAGCACCTCTGGTCGGACACATTCCTTCGATACTACACTCTTACTGGTGATTGATTAGATGGCCATCCTCCGATTTTGATTGGGAGTGTGTTCCGAGGTGGGCGTATGTGGCTGCTGCGTTACCACCAACCCGTGTGCGTAATTGGTATATCTACCCTGGCATTGCCTTGTGTGCCGTGTTACCTACCATACCGAGCCTTTACTACGAGTTTGTTTTTCTCCCGTAGCCCATGTGGTATCCTTTGACAGTCACCCGGAGTGGAGATGGCATGATATTGGATGGACTACTGGGACTATTATGTGTGAAGGGTGATATGGGTAGCCCGGTACGCTATTTAAAAGTATGTTTATTTTACTGTAGACATTATTATAATAGCGCAACATTACTACATAGCAAATAGTTTAACGGATCCTTAAAGGATGGGTGATCCCAAGCATTCTTTAATTTACTGATGCATTTTTGTTACTGTTCACTTGAGTTGATTTACAGTTCATAAGTATTTATGTCCTGACTCGAGTGTTTTGTGTTTTGCTTTACGCTCGAGTCAGATTGAGTGAGTTAGCATTCAAGATTCACATTCAGAGTTGGAGCTTTCCTTGAAGATCCAACCATCTATCCAATGATTTTAGTGATGTATTCTGATTTGTACCTGATGTATCTTGTTACTCTTCTGTTGTATCTTGTTTAACTCTGATGTATCTTATTTTTATATAGTAGCTTCATGAACTACTATCTCTTTTATTTCAGCTGCATTATTATTTACTCTGTGTCTGTGATCTGTGATTATGTATTTACTATATATTCTGAGATTTGCTAAATTTTATTTACAATGCGGTATTTGAGCAATTCAAGTCCGACATGTGAGGATGCGAATGGTTGAAAATATCGGGTTGTTACAATGCATACCCACATATCTTTGAATACATCAAGCATACGATCAAATTTATATTCATGCAAAACAATTTGACTTCACAGAAATAAAGCATAATCCAGATTCAAGTTTTATACATAGATTTGCTCACCTGTACTTGGAACAGAGAGGAACAGAGAATGATTTTGAGCCTGAAATCTGAATTTGAATGTTTGGAAACAATCTTTGATTTTTGATGTTGAACTGTTTTGATTTGTTATTTGATTTTACTCTTTGAATCTGAACATGATTTCCTTGATCTTTCATTTGCTTTATGTTTTGAATTGATCTGCCATATGCTTTAAATTTTTGTTTCAGGCCTTTGAATCAGGTTGCTTGCTTAAGTTGTAATTATTTGAATTCTTGTTGAAGCTGTTCCGTTGAATTACTTTCTGCTCTTTGCTTTGTTTGATCAGAGTTATAGTTTGATCTTTCATTTCCAGTTTGAAAACTTGAGGTTGTTAGCTTCAAAATTTTTGATCTGGTTAAACTGGAAGCTGATTTCCCTGAGTTTGATCTTGCTTTCAGGCTTTGATTTTGTTTTGGTTTGAGTTTCATTTTCTGGTTTCGGGTTGAAGATGAAGAATTTTGAAGACATGCATTGGCCTGAATTTTCCTCTTATGCATTACGTTACATCTTAAATTTCTAAGAGAAAGAAATTTGCCACTTGTTTGATTATGTTTACACTTGTACCTTTGCATGCTAAAGTAAGATTACATTTGTTTAAACCTTTATTGTTATTATTTTACATTTGTAACCTTTTTCCATGTATAAATGTTTATAAAAATCTATACTATTTACTTTCTAATTTAAACATTTATCTTATTTTTTTATATAACCTTATATTATATTATTATGTTTACAAATGTACAAACTACTTATTACTTTACTTACACCTGTTAATATAAGAAATATTATGTTTAAAACCTTTATTCAATTTAATTTACAATTTATAATTTAAACCTTACTTAATCTAAATTTATGCATTTACAAGCCAATTCTACATATGCATGTTTTCTTATTTATTTCCAAAAGATAAACTTTTTATTCATTCTTGTTTTGATCTTATATGTATACACATTTTTTTCAATTACTTATACTTATATAACTCTCTTTTTTTATAAAATACGAAATGTTTGGAAACATAATTTCTATATTAATTTCAAAATAAATCAATTTGTTTGCAATATATTTCTATTAAATTTCAAATCAAAAATATTCACTTTCAATATACTTATTAAATTTCAAAATCAATCCAAATTATAATCCATTTACATAAATAAGTAAATAAACATTCATCTTATTAATTTGGAACATTCAAATACAATATATATTTTACTCCTAAAATTTTATATTAATTACCAAAATTCCAAAGTTTAATTCCAAAGGTTAAATTAATTATCAAATTAGTTTTAGCTAAAATCCAGAAATGTTACAATTAGAGATATCACAATAGGTATTTTTCACTGGTTCAGAGTTACCCTACATCCAGTCTCGTACAATTGCTTGTATAGATTTCTTTTCAATTTCCAATCTTTAAATGATCAGAAGGCAAACCCAATACAACCTCGATTTTAGGTCTACGAGACACACCCTCTAGATTTTCTGAACTCTGGGTACACTCGCTTGATTTGGATGGGACACGGGCATATCCACTTAGATTTTCGAGACATCAAACACGCCAATTGATTTGAACATGCTATAATCACAGTCATGTAAGTACAACTAGAGTCTAATGGTTTTTGCAAAGTCGATTTCTTGATCTTTGGTTGCAATTGATCATATCGCCTCTTAGACAACACTTTGATCTTTGATCGAGAGGGAGATGATTGAAATCAGAGAGTAAATAGTAGAGAATCAATACAATGAAGATTGAGTTGATTCTGGTTTGAATTTGAGAAGTTTTGAACAAATTTTCACTAGAAATTTTAGCAGAGTAAGAGGAGAGAAGATAATAAGAAAGCAGTAGTTAGAAAAATCATTTGAAATCCCCTACATATAAGAATAAACGGACGTCGATTCATAAGAGTTACGACGGATAGACACTTTATCTCAAAATTTGAATTTCAATTTGAAAACTTGTTTATTTTAAAATGTCTTGAAAATCCTGTACTATGTAAAATAATTTGACACTTTGTAAAGTAGTTTAACCATAGTTTATAAACATTTTAACCTTTGAAAACTTTAAAAAAATGTTTTTAACTATATTTTATTTAAAAAAAATAAAGAATAAGAAAATGAGAAGATAGAGATCAAAGATTGCTATCGGGGACTTTAGCAATATTCTATGACTCTATATACTATACCATAATCTTAAGATCTTCATATCTCGATCTTTATACTCATGAGTCTTCATGTCCATTTCTTGAGTCTTTATACTTTACAGTCTTCGAATTAATACCTGTATAATATCCTGCATTATATTTTATATGGCTTGAAAAAAACATTTGTATCCATATTTTATATGAATGTATTATTGTTACTAAGGTTGTTATCATTAAAATCAATGATTATGGTATTAACATGGATGACCTAAGTTAATACTTAGATCCACTAGAGATAAGAAATGAGCTATCACCATAGAATGGATTGAGTGCCATATGAGAGAGCGTACCTATTATATTTTCATTTTCAAAACAATAATATAAGTATATAAGTCGCATGCACATGAGTATATTGATATAGTTTTCTTATATGAGAGACCGGTCATTCATTTTACAAATCAAGAATGAGTCGGCATACAAGAAACGCTTTGCATCTCTAGAGTTGAGGAAGGACCATGTTTGGGGGTTGCTAACTTTGAATTATAGGCGATGCTCAATGAAATGATGGCGAACATGATGCAAAATGCTCAAGCGGCCGCTCCAAATGTTGCTGTCGGTGGCGGTGCTAAGGTGCAGGCATCGATGGCTGACTTTGCCAAGCTATGTAAGGATTACTCCACCTTAGGAGGCAAACCATTTCATGGAACGGATTCGGTTATTGAAGTGCATGATTGGTTGGACACCTGCAAGCGTATCTTTGGTGACATGGAAGTAGATGATGCCATGGAAAGAAAGCTAGCCTCTAAACAGCTTCAAGTGTAACGACCCATTTTTAATTAATTATCCTTTAATAATGAATAAATTGAGCTCTATTCATAAATTAATCAATCTTAATTAATAAATAAATCAATCCTTAATCATTAAATAATTAACCTTTAATTACTTAAATATTTTTAATTAATTATCCTTAATTAATTAATGAATTAATTAACCCTTAATTAATTACCATTTAATTAATTATCTTTAATTAATTGCAATAAGTGATTACCTAATCATTTTCATTAATTAATTAACTTTTAAATAATTAATCACAATAAATAATCATCCCTAATTAATCACATAAATAAATTAACTTAAATTAATCACATTGATTAATTATTCTTTAAGTAATTAAGCAACAAATCCTTTAATTAATTACATTGAGGGATTATCTTTTTAATTGCTTTTATTATATTTCAAAACACCTGTTAATTAATTTCATTAATTACGAATACATATTTATTCAACACTAAAACAATTTATTAGCTTTAAAATTTCAAACTTTGAAACTCGGTTGGAATCTCGTTTAATAATTTAGTTTTGAACTTGGAAATATTCGTTTGAAACCTTATTCATTTTTTTTCCAAGCTTTAAAACTTGGCTAATACAATTTGTATAAAACCCGAGCCCTAAACAAAAATTCCCAAGTTTCCCCTGAGCTCCCTCCTTTTTATTCCTTTCCTTTCCTTTTTAAACATTATTTTAGTTTTAAAAAAAATTATGTTATTCTGTTTCGACATTTGAACTATCCGATGCAAAGAGTCAAGTTTCAGAATCAAAATCAGATTCAACAAAAATCAAATACAAGTTCAACTCGATTAAATCAAAGCAAACAAATAACTGAATCAAAGACTGCAAAGAAAATTCAACTACTTCAGTTTAAGTGAATCTAGAAATCAACATTAAAAGCTTTAGATCCAAACTCAACAAAGTCCAGGTCAAAGACCAATACAGTTTTCAAACAACAGCTCCAGGTTCTCCGTCTTTCCAAAATTTCAGGTGAGCAATCTTTTTTTTAAATCCTAAACATGTAATCTTGTTAATCTTTGAAATGTGTTTGAATGATTGAGTGCAATTTGGTTTGCATGTTTATGAATATGCAGACATGAAGGTGTGCATGTTTGTATGTGTGTGTGTCTATATATATATCCCTGTTCTTCTTTACAGGTTAGAAAAATGAATCAAAGAAAATCAAAATCCCCCACATCATCCTCTTTTAGGCTTTGATTGCTAAATGAAAAATGTTCATATGAGTGTAACATTTTTTATAAAAATATAATTAAGTAGAAGCGTATTGGTGATTGGATTTCCAACAAATGGTCAGGCTAAGAAACTTCCTATTCCCACATGGGTATGCTTCTGGAGGGACGCCTCGAAAACCTAACCGGATCTCTGGCAACATAAGGTCAGGTTACCTTTGTAACTAGGTAACTACTGACACGAGTATGCCAACCCCCGGTCGTAACCGACCTTTATTCGAGGATTCTCAACACCAACAACTACAAAGTAATAAATTTACAGCATTCACATAGGTTAAATATCTGGGCTCCATACCATGATACCACCTCTTTCCAGAAAGAAATGACATACCCTCAGGGGGTTCTACCCCCAAATAACCTTGCCGCATCCTTCCTGTTTCGACCATTTTCCGAGGTCCGACGAAGTCTTGACCATTTTCCAGAAAGAAATGACATACCCTCTGAGCTCGTACGTCTCAGAGAAGGGTGTTAAGCTAAGAGAATAAATTCTCCGCCACCAACAGAAATGCATTTGATAGAAACCAGCTTTACATCTCAAAGTGTAACGTCAGACACACATCCATACAAGTCCGTTCCGGGATCGAACGGAACCGAAGGCACTTCAAAGAAACCCTTGCAATCCGGATATTCACTAATTACGTCCGGAATCCCTATCACAACGGGTGATAAAATCTCTAAACCGGAGCAACCCGGTGCAGAGACATTCAAAAGATAATCCTTTTGCTTTTGAAAATACCCGGTCTTCGACACCATCTTCAAACAAATAAAAACAAATCAATCGGAATGGGTTTTATGACACAAAGTCCTCTCCCGACTAATCCGAATAATGAGCGCTTATTTTAAAAATAAGTGTTACATTTAGATTTCAAACAAATCAAAACAAATTTCCACTTTGATCTTTTAGACAAAAGATCCATCACAAAGATTCGATGTGGTTTTCGAATATCCATTTGGAATCCGATCCCCGGTCGCATCGAAATTCAAATGCTATTAAAAGGCCAATATTGATAGTCGGTTATTTAACTATCAATAAATATTCATAACAATCACCAAGATTTAAATAATTTCCCCCTCAATTATTTATTTTCAAAATATCTTCGCAAGATATAATTTTAACACTCCAACCATTTGAAAACAAATTTCAAATCAATTTCCACATTTCAATCCTTTGAAAACAAATTTCAAATCATTTTCCTTACGCGGAATATATATCCAAATATTTATTCATTTCCACTGAAAATATGCCGAGTTCAAATACTTTAAAATAATTTAAATTACTTATCCAAACATATATACTTGGAAATATTGAAAATAAAACTATTTTTAAACACTTATTTAAAAATATTAGTTATGAAAATATTATACTAATATTTTATATAAACTTCAAGCCCAAACTACTTTTAAAGATAAAATTATTAAATAGGATATAACTATTTAAATAACCATATCTAAATCAAATATCAATTTAAATCTTTAAATAACCACTTCTATAACTAATTAAACAAATCTTTACTTTAAAGATTTTCAAAACAACTTAAGAAAATAATTTCTCCAAAACATCCTTTTAAAATCAACTTTAGAATTAATTTATATTTTAAAGCTACTTTAAAACATACTCAGCTTTCTAGGGAAAATACACTTCCCATTTCAAAATGGTTCATTCAAGTCAATTTATAAATCTTTCTCGATTTATTTTAATTTACATTCCCAATCTGTAAATTTCTTTCCACACCTTTAAAAATAAATGAATATTTATTTTTAAAACAAACTGCCCTTTCCCTTACAAATCTCCATTGTGGATTTAAATTCCAAATATCCACTGTTATAAAATTTTCCAATTGATGTCCAAATATTCACTTTCAAACACCAAATCAAATCCCAAGTTGATTTCAAATTTTATTTTCCAACATCGAATCAAAATTTTCCAAATTGATTCCCTAAAGATTTATTTTTTTAAATATCAAATCAATTTTCCAAATTGATTTCAAAGATTTATTTCCAACACCAAATCAAATTTTTTTCATATTTATTTCTAAATTTATTTCAAACACCGATTTTCCAAAATCATTTCAAATACCAAATTAAATTCCAAATTTGATTTCTAAATTTGTTTCCTTTTAAAATAAATTTCATTATCTCTTCCAAACTATTTAAAATCCGAATTTTTTAATAAATTCTTCAACTATTAGACAATATTACTTAAAATCCTTTTATTAAAATCTTTTCCCATATTTTTGGAATTAATTCGATAGGATTTCAAAAATCGACTTTTATACTTTTAAATTCCTTTTTTAAATTTATTCAATTCTCAAAAATTTATTTAGTATAAATTTCCTACTTAAATTTCAAAAATCCAAATTTTATTTATTTCTGGTATCCTACGATACCAAAAATATATTTGGCTAAACTATAGCCTTCAACGATTTTAATTACAAATATAATCACACACGGATTTTAAATAAATCAACACACAACATATGAAACAAATTCAAATGTTTGAGGAATCCAGTTGGATCCCTCCAACTTGTTTCCCTGCATCCATAGATGTTAGCACAACAATTAAATACCAATTCCACTTCGAGGTGGAATATCGCGGTATATGGGATTAAATAATATCATCAGCTATTATGCGGTGCATAGGGTCTCATCCATTTTATAATGCGGGAAATCAATCACTCCAAATACATATATAATACAAATTCCACTTCGAGGTGGAATATCGTGGTATATGGGTTTATATAATATCCTCCGCTATTATGCGGCGCATAGGGTCTAATCCAATACAACTGATAAAAATTTATCATCCACACACAATCAACAATTTTAAATTGAACTATTTTTAAAATTAAACCGAAAAATCCGATCGATTGAGTAAGAAAATCTCACCTTTTTATTTACAATCCGTTTCCAATCCTGACTTGACTTCTTCACAGTATTAGACCTTGTATAGACATTTATATAGTTCATTAATATTCGAAATAAATCGAATAATAAATTTCCACTTAATAGAGTTATTTAATTTAAACTGATAATTAAATTCCTTAAACCCATTTCCCTTTAATAAATTTAATTAACTAACAATTTTGATTTTAAACTAATACTTTTAATTTTAAACAAATTCCTTTTTAATAAATTTATTTAGCTAAAAATTAAATTTAAAACTAAATTTACTTTAAGAAATTATTTTTATTAACTAGATAAATTAAATAAGTTAATAAAACAAATTAACCACTTTAATAAATTATTTTCAAAATAAACTAGTAAATTTTAACTTTATTTATATAAGATATTTTCTGTTTTCCAGTAACTTACTTTACTATAATCACCTTTTTTCTGATTAGAAAGAGTTCTCTTCCTCTTATTAAAATCTTGTCTGTATTTATATATATCATTAAATAAATTCAAGATAAGATGAAGCTGATACCTTACATCCACGGCCCAAAACGCCGAGTCCACCGCCGAACACGCGCACCCTACTGTTGCTTCCAACATCTTGCCTAAGCAACTCACACTCCTCCTTGAGCTCGCAAGAACCAGCTACCGCTGCGAAGCCCTTATCTCGAGCTCCCAAAGTCGTGTCGCCGCCGCCTCGTACGATTGCTTCCTGGCCGTCTGAGAGCTTTCATCACGCGTGCATCTTCCACGACATCAACGTCGACCTTCAATCCCAATCGAACGAATCGTGCTTGATTCCCTTCTCGATTTCTAAACCCAAATGCGTCGTCACCGAAGCTCTAGCTCGCGGCCATACCTACCCGTGCGCATGCACAACCTTCTTCGAGACTAAAACACTACCCACGACGAGCACGCTCTCATCCCACCACTGTCGCCCAATACCTTCGAGCCATCGCGATACTACCCTTGCTTGAAGGCGACTCCGTCGACTTCGACTCCTGATTTCAATTGAGGACAGAACTAGATTTTGATTTTGATTATATTTTTTCTATAATTTCAAACTGAAAGACTGGGAGTACGAGGCTTGATTTTCGAATTTAGGGAATAATGTACTTCGGCCATTAATTTCATATGAACGAGCCTTTTGTTTTGAACGGACAAATTTTATATTTTTATTTTTTTCCTTTCTCAAACGCGTGTACAAAAGAGTAGATAGAAGAAGCAAGTGTTTGAAGAGATAAGAATGTGTAACATTTGTCTTATGAAAATATTATATATATATTTTAAACATATATAAGCATTTAATTTAAATTCAAATCGTTTCAATCTACGCAAAAATTTCAATCTCCAATCGAAGCTTGCTGCTAAGCGTTTATAATGTTATACACCTATTCCAAATGCTAAAGAAAAGGTTCTGAGTCCAAATTCGATCATATGGAGAAGATAGCTTTTTGGACCCAATTATTGAATTAAATTTTGATATAATTTTCAGCGCGTTTGCTTATCGTAGCCAAATGATCACTCCAAAGCTGTGGAAATTGAAATCCGATAATAATACAATATTATGGATCCAATGGAACTGGTTTCGTCGAAATCCGAGACTGTGCCTCGGAAGGCTATTTTCAAATATCGATTTAAACGATATAATTTCAAAACTGAACAAATCAGTTCCAAATTAAATATGAAGCTTACATTATCTTCAGTATCATCAATATGAATTTTATAAGCCTTTAAAATATTTTTGATTAGCTTAAAAATCAAGATTTAAAATTTTACCCAACTTCAATAAATTAAATTCAATAATTTAATTGCCAAATTCATAGTTATATTTGAAATTTAACTTTAAAAATAACTTCCAAATATTTAACAATCAATTAAACATTTCAATTTCAAATGTTCAAAATTTTGGATCGTCACATTCTTCCCCCTTAAAAGAATATCCTCCCGAAATTACTAGTTAAGAAGAGTGATCCTCAACCAGTTAATCATTTTTTTCCAATTCAAATAGTTTTCAACAACAACCAAAACAAATCTTTTTATCAAAGACTTATTATCACTTCAATTTATTTTTCAACCTTAACCATAAGTTTCAAAAAATATTGTTTTCGTTAACAATTCAAATTTAAATTCAAACTCAAAATTTAAATTTTTTGATACTCTCAAAATTTTCTAACTCTTTAAATTTTTGAACAATTTTGCCAGCATCTTCTTTGCGCGGCTAGCTCGGTACGACTACAAAATGCCACAACGGTCCCCCAGATTTCAAAAGGAAACAAAAACCCAAGTGGCTAGACCAGAAAATCATCAAATTTCATATAGAAATTTAAATACATGCCTTTTCCGAGCAATTAAAATTTTATTTTCGAAATCAAAATCCCAATTCCCTTTTGCCTTTAACACACCTGTATATCCTGCTTGTCATTTTGCACATTTCTTTACAAAATTTTCAAAATATACTTCTTATACCATTTTTACTTCACGATTGAAGTTATATATCCATTTTCATTCAATCTTGCATTTTCAATTTCATTTGAATTCAATTTACAATTTCAATTTTATTTGGATTCAATTTACCTTCTGAATATTGAATTTTATCAACTATCTTTCATTCACAACTGATTCATATCACTATTTTAAATTAGTTTCATTTACTAATTAATTACAAATTCTAATTCATTTTATCTCAAACTGTTTTTTATTTCTACCTTTATTATCTTTAGGTCACGACGAACTAATTTTACAACTTCATTTTATTTCACATAATTCAAATTGGTTTTTGATATTCAGTTTCAATTCCGGTTTTTTTATATTCTTTTAAAATCAACTTTAAAACTTTTATTTTGTATAGGATTCTAAAGTATTTTCATCTTTTCAAAATCATTTTTGAAATCAATTCAAATTATCTTTTGAATTTCCAGAACAAAACCCAGTTTTGTAAACAACTCCCATTTAAAATAATTTGGCAGCAATTCCTCTTGTGGAAACCCGAAAATGAACACCGATGATGTCGCGATCATCATCGGAATTATTTCCCAACGACCGTAAAGAGTTTAGAGCTTTCATCCCTTCGAAAACATTTTTCCAAACCCTTGAAAATCATTTTCAAACTCAGAGAGGATTTAAACTTTTCCAAATTTCAAAACTTCAAACCCTTTCAAAAACATTTTTAGTATTTCTCTGGAATTCTATTTCAAATTATAAATTACACGTAATATTTACAAATCCCATTTGTATATGGATTTTATTTCTTAACTTCTGAGTTACGATTTCAATTTCCTATTCAACAATCGATGATAATAATTTAATATTATCACTTCCTAACAACCAAGCAACCATATACTATAATAATTAACAAAAATTATTTCCTTTTATATACAAAAATAATTTAGGTAAAATTATTTCATTTACACTATTTCAAAACAATATCATGTCGAATTGTTCTGTACAAGAGTTTAGAGATCCCAATCGATAGAGTTGTACAGACTATACCGAGTAGAATCCATATACCACTCAACAAACCAATCATCACAATATAAAATAATTTTTTTATATTCACTAACAAATACGCGCTCATATCTATTATTACACTCAAACTCATTCTAGAGTACTACTGACTCTATCTCTAATGAGTAATTCTGTAACGACCCGTATTTTTAGCTATTTTAATTAGAAAATTTAAGGTGATTATTGAAGGAAAATGATTATTAATGTAATTTGTTGAATAATTTAATATTTGAAATTATTTGAATAATTGGATAACGGGTTTAATATGATTAAAAATGATTTTTAAAATTCAATTTTATCATAATAAAGTTAGAATGATGTTGTAGAACTTTTAAAATCGAATTAAAAGTAAATTTGTGAAAATTGAATATTTTAATATTTAATTGGCGAGTTAAAATAGCCATTTTTCAAACAGTCTCGGATTTCGACGAAACTTGTTTCATCGGATCCGTAATAGTAAATTATGGTGGTATTTCAATTTTCGTAGCAATTGGACTTGTCGTTTGGCCGTGCGAGCTTGAAACGCGTAGAAATTTAATTTCGAATTTAATTAAAATAATCGACTCCGAAAAGCTATCTTCCAGATATGATCGAATTAGGCCTTGAAACTAGTTCCATTGCGTCCGGAATGGGGGTAAAACCTTATAAACGCCTGGCGGCACGTCTCGATTGGAGTTCGGATGATTTTGGACCTACGTATATAAATACGCACGCAAACCGAGACAGTTTTATTATTATTTTAATCCAGAAACCCTAATTCTAAATCATGGCCGCCACCTATTCCATGGCCAGAAATTGCCGATCTTCTTTCCTTAATATCTCTCAATCCGTTCGACGAAATCGAAAAATTCCAAAAGCAAAAGTGTAAATCTCGACGAGCTCTTCAAATACATACGGTTGATGTATGCTAATTTTTCATGGATTCGTCCAGATCTGACTTGGAAGTGTGTACGTATTTCCTTGGATTGCGTGCAAACGACGGCGAATGACGGGATGAAACTTGGCGCGTAGGTGGCTCTGGTGAAGGGCTTCGTGGTGGCGCTAGCCGATCGTTCTGGAAGTCGACGAGGTGGTCATGAAAATTGCTTGAAGATCGGCGGCTAATGGGTTTGCATACGTGAATTTCACGTTGGAAAGAAGCGCCGGAATCACGGAGATGAGAGCTGCGCTGCAGTGCAGATCCGAAAGTGTTTGGAGCTCATTAAAATTTTATGTTAAATCGAACGTCGTTCGATTTGATTTAAAATCGTAGAATCAAGGTGAGTGTTTTATAACGCTCACAACGTACTGAATATCTTTATGTTAGTTAAATTTGACATTATGCATAGTTATGATTTTTATTTTTTGTTGTTTGATAAAATTTAATTATCATATTGATTGTCATTTGAATTCACCGTTAAAAAAACTAAATTGACAGTTAAATTTAAATTAAAATTGAATTGCGATTAAATTACCTGACATTGATAAATATGAAATTGCCGTGAATTGTATTGCCTATTGGATGATGTATTTCGATGGATGTTATTGGTTGATATTTAAATGTTTGGATGTTTATTTGTTTATATATATCCTGCTATGCATACATATGACACTGTGATTGAGTTAAATGATATATTCATCCCTGACATTTAATTGTAAAAACTAATCACTTGGCCATAGGTTAGAAAATTATATACGGACACCGAGTTGGATAAATTAAATGATTTTAAAAGTTGTTTTGAAATTATTTAAATGAATTGATTTTAAGAATAAAAATCCAATTTATGGAAATTGAATTATTTTGAATTGGAGCTCGAAATGTTAGAATTTAAACTTGGTAAACGAAATTAATAAATAAAATCGAAGTTTAGATTTAAATTAAAAATTGAAATACGGTGTAAATTTTTGAAAGTTGATTTGTTTTAAAAGATTGGACTTTTAATCGAACTCTGAATATTTCTAAGAAAATTGATATGAAATGATATTTCAAGTTTGAGTTTGGAATTGAAAATTTATTTGAAATTTAGATTTAAATTAATTTGGAATTGAATTGAAATTTAAAGAAATTTGTGAATTAAAATCGAAATTTACGTGGAATAGAAATTTATTCAAGTTGAAATTGGAATAAATCGATTAAATCGAAATGGAATTTGGATTTGATTTGGATAGGAAATTTGGGAAGTTGACCGGTTTGACTTTGGAATTATTTATCAAATAATTTTTGATTTTTTCCAAACTATTTTATATATAAACCATTTTATATTCAAATTATTTTCGATTAAACTATTTAAATATTTTCTATTAAACTATTTTGAATTATTTAACTATTTTAAACTATTTAAACTATTTTCTTAAATTCAAACTGGTTAAAGAGACAGAAATGTTTATATTTAAACCTTTGGTTTAAATACGAACTAGGTTAAAGTAGAGATTATAACCTAAATTGAATTCGAATCAAATTTTGAAGTGAAATTGATTTATCGGACAAAATTGATAATTTTGAATATATGATGATTTTGAAATGGATTTGATTTTAAAGCGAATATGATATTTTGTTATCAATCATGAATCAATTTGAAATATAAAAGAGCCATCGGTGTAATAATACGTAGTTATTAAAGAGACCGGGATCGGATATGGACATACTCTCTATCGATACCGAAAACCACTTTAATAACTATTATACGCGGAGTGTTGATCCAGAATGAAGTGGATGGTTTGGTGAATGCGTTGACTGAAGAAAGAGAACGATATTGGATGACCCCTGACATGACTAAAACAGGAGCCGCGCCGGGCCATTGAGGTTCGCCACCTCTAGCGGACACACTTCTTCGATACCATATCTATTACATTTGTGATTTGATTTGGGTGCACCCCATGATTTGGGAGTGTTGTTTCGCGGTGTTGAGGTAGTAGCTGCTATGCTCAACATCACTCTGGATCACGCAACTACTAGTATCCTAGTTGGTATCGCCTCATGTACCTTGTCATACTGATTATCCTATTCGCGACCACTACGTTTTGGTTTGTACCTTGAGTACATGGATTGCCCTCTGGTGACTTCCGGTTTTGGGGAAACTACGGTCTTGTATATTCTTTTGGGAATATAAAATGTGTTAAGGGGGATTATGGTAACGCCTTAACGCTATTTTGATACTTTATATTACTGATAGACATTATCTACTTAGCGTACATTACTACCTAGTAGATAGTTTAACGGATCCTTGAAAGGTGGAAAATCCCATAACATCTCTTAAGTTATAGCACACACGTTGACACTGGATATGAGATGTCAAACCCCGTAAACATCTCTGACGCCGTCACACTCATATTTATTTACGATTGATTTAACTTTCATATGGATATTTTAGTCCTGACTCGAGTGTTTTGTCTTTTCATTACGCTCGGGTCAGTCCTGAGTTTTCAGAATTTTGAAGATCTTTTCTGGAGGACGAAGACGAAGATTTGGTATACTATTACTATTATTATATGTGCATCATGTTGTGTGCTGCATTATTTATTTGTTCTGTTGTATATGTATAACTCTGATAAATGTTGTATAAATAATTGTCTAAGCATAGTAAACAGCTTCATGAACTGTTTATTTGACTATTATATTTTATCGTTCCGCTGCGAGATTCTGTGTTTTTTCATTTCCTTTATTTCTTTTCTTTTCTTAATTACCCCAATAACCATCTACTTTTTTTTAATGGTTTGGAACCGGCATGTGTATTTGATCGTCGGTTTAAACTGTCCAAAAAGGCGGGTCGTTACAGTTGGTATCAGAGCTTTGGTTTAGCGATAAACCTTGGCTCTAGTGGGGAATAACTCATTGAAATAGAGGTAAACTATATGAATGAGTTGAGTGTATATGAGAGAGCGTACTTGTTATTTGATATAAAATGTTTTTATATTGTGTTAATTTGTTCCGTTGAGTATTTATGAATTCTGGTCGATACTTGGGACGCCAAGGCGTCGATAGGAATTTCTAAGCACTCGAATAGGACAAACCAACACAATATCATTTTGGAATATATTTTATATAAAAGAATTATTTGAATATTTATTCATTTTGATTGAATTGATTGTTAGGAGATGATAATATTAGATTATTATCGTTATTGTTTGATCAGTCAATATTTACAACAATTGATTAAATAACAATGGATTTAGGAAAATGAAATCTTGTAAACACAATTGATAATGAATATAAATGAATTTTAACTTGGATTTGGGAATTTAAATTCCGCTGTTTGAGATTGACTTACAAGAATTTGAAAAATATAATATGAGCATTATATGATAGTATAATTGAGTTGAAATTGTTTTCGAAGGATTTTTTTTATGATAAGTGTTATATTCCCTTCTCTTGACGCTAGAAAATGATTTCGATGATGTGTGCACGCATCATTGGCGTTTATTTTCGAGAGTCCGAGTGGGGGAGACCACTTAATAGCTTGTCTAAACCTTGTTTTGACTCAAATTTTATTTTGTTTTGCATTCTCTATAGTATGATTTGATATATAAATTATATAAGTATATATTATTTCAAACCTTGATTTGAAATGAAACCGGGATTGGAATTCTTAAGTTCTTTAATAATTAATGATTTTTTTTTATGATTGAAATGAATTTTGACTTGAATCATTAAGGAACTTCTGAATTGTGAAATGAGAAATGAACCTAAGAGCTAAGTGAAAATATCAATTGAAGTAGAAATCCTTAGAATTAGGAAATTATGAACTTAAAATAAAATTGAAACTGTAAAACTCGCATAGTATTAAATTTCATTCTATAGCTTAGATATAACTTACCAAAATACTTAAGAAGTTCAAAAATGTTATATGAATTGTTAATTGGATAATATACAAGTATAGGTTTGAATAATGAAATATGCATTTAATTAATGGTTTGCAAATATAAATAAAATTGTTAGTAAATAATTGGAATTTAAATTAACATTTAAAGGTGATTCACAATTATGTCAATATAAAATGAAAATACTATATGTGAATGTAAATGTGAAATTAAATTATAGTGAAATTTAAGTAATGACTTAAGAATTGATAAATTGAAAATTCAACTTTAAATGAAAAGAAGTTGTATGTTGTTTAACTACATTCTATTTTCATAACTATAACTTACCAAATACTTAAAGGGTTTAAAATGCTAATAAGGATAAGTAGAGAAATAATATACCAGTGTGAGAGTGAAAAATAAAAATGTAAAGATCTATTGATAGTTGTAAATATAAAAGAAATTTAAGCTGTAAAATGAATGATACATGTATAAGTGAATGAATAAAATTTAAACTTAATGAAATATAAAATTGGTAAATGGAAACTAATTAAATTTGAATATAACTAAATGTCAATAAACTTGGAAGTGTATGAAATTAAAATTGACTTGGAAATGTATAATTGATTTAGTGTAGATTTCGGATGAATGTTAATGTTTGATATGCATTGGTTGTTAGATGGATGATAATTGATTAAGTAGAATTCATTAGTGTTAATGGAATTGAATAAACGGAATAAAATTTTAAATAATTAAATTCAAATTGGGAGCAAATTGACTTGAATTAAAAATGTGAATGAAACAAACTTGAATAAATCGGAAACAAATTGAATGTAAACCTATTGCATGGATGAATAAGAAAATAGATGACTTTGTGTTTATGATTGTTCTTTAGAAAATTTGAAGTTTTGATGTTTTGTACTTTGAAATAATAAAAGCAAATTTTTGGAAAAAAAAAATCCAACATTGTCCAATATATGCTGAAACAAAAACAACCATAACTTTTAAAAGGCTGAACGGAATTCGACGATTTTGGACTTTTCGGAAAGCTTAGAAACTATAGCACAACTTTTGTTTAGATAACTTGAGAAATTCCTTCGTCTGCTTGGTTAAAAACTTGAATGTTACTCGCTGTCTTGTGTAAAAATAAGTAAAATCAGTAGTATACACCCTTAGTATTTTCGCCATATCTTTTGACTGGTTTATCGTATTTTGATGATCTTGCATTTTATGGAAAGCTAAGAACTTAAGCTAAAACTTTTGTTTTAAGTGTTTTGTGTTTTGATATCGTTTAGAAGGTCGAAAACGTGGGTGAACGTCGCTGACCTGCGCAATTCATTGCCCAGGCTGAGGCGTATCCTCTAAGTAAAACGGCTGTAACTTTTGAATGTATGGTCCGAATTCGATGATTTTGGACATTCCGAAAAGCTTGAAATGAGTAAAACAACTTTTGTTTAGATTCTGTTGCCAAATTTTATATTTTAGGTGACCTAAAACTGAGATTTGTTTGCTGTCCTGAAATTGGAATCTCAGTTTTGAAGCTAAATAGGTTATATACATGTTGTGTAGGCTAAATATATCGATCTATCTTTATATGCATGGTTCTAACTTAGTTATTGAGCATTTAGTAGGTAGCAAAGGGGTTGCGCTTCGTTGTAGAGCCCGCTTCTGTGCTAAATACAAAATGTAAGTAAACTGCTAATAAATGCTAAATAAAAGGTACACTTATGGTTTTATATGGTATTGGTGATATATATATGTTGTTTCCCCAGATATGGGATGCCTCATCATTGAGATGAGATGTATATTTGATATATATTGGTTATATTTATGTTATATATTGAATTGTAAAAATTTTCGATCGAGCCGCGCAAAGCAGACCCTGCCGAAATTTTCCGTGAATCCGGGTGTTAGAAAATTTTTCAAGTTTTTAAATTTTAGAACTTGTTTTGATAACTAACTTTTAAATTTAGAAAGCCGTTCGGAGTAACATTGTGGAAGCGTAGTTATGACTTTATAAATGGAATTTCATTGTTTTATAAGTTGGTAACTTTGAATAAAATATATCTAATGTTGAATTCTATACTTAGTTCATTTTCCCTTCTTTTCCTTTTCGGGGACGAAAAGTTTTGAGTGGAGGAGAGTGTAACGACCCGTATTTTTAGCTATTTTAATTAGAAAATTTAAGGTGATTATTGAAGGAAAATGATTATTAATGTAATTTGTTGAATAATTTAATATTTGAAATTATTTGAATAATTGGATAACGGGTTTAATATGATTAAAAATGATTTGTAAAATTCAATTTTATCATACTAAAGTTAGAATGATGTTGTAGAACTTTTAAAATCGAATTAAAAGTAAATCTGTGAAAATTGAATATTTTAATATTTAATTGACGAGTTAAAATAGCCATTTTTCAAACAGTCTCGGATTTCGACGAAATTCTTTCATCGGATCCGTAATAGTAAATTATGGTGGGATTTCAATTTTCGTAGCAATTGGACTTGTCGTTTGGCCGTGCGAGCTTGAAACGCGTAGAAATTTAATTTCGAATTTAATTAAAATAATCGACTCCGAAAAGCTATGTTCCAGATATGATCGAATTAGGCCTTGAAGCTAGTTCCATTGCGTCCGGAATGGGGGTAAAACCTTATAAACGCCTGGCGGCACGTCTCGATTGGAGTTCGGATGATTTTGGACCTACCTATATAAATACGCACGTAAACCGAGATAGTTTTATTATTATTTTAATCCAGAAACCCTAATTCTAAATTATGGCCGCCACCTACTCCATGGCCAGAATTGCCGATCTTCTTTCCTTAATATCTCTCAATCCGTTCGACGAAATCGAAAAATTCCAAAAGCAAAAGTGTAAATCTCGACGAGCTCTTCAAATCCATACGGTTGATGTATGCTAATTTTTCATGGATTCATCCAGATCTGACTTGGAAGTGTGTACGTATTTCCTTGGATTGCGTGCAAACGACGACGAATGACGGGATGAAACTTGGCGCGTAGGTGGCTCTGGTGAAGGGCTTCGTGGTGGCGCTAGCTGATCGTTCTGGAAGTCGACGAGGTGGTCATGAAAATTGCTTGAAGATCGGCGGCTAATGGGTTTGCATACGTGAATTTCACGTTGGGAAAGAAGCGCCGGAATCACGGAGATGAGAGCTGCGCTGCAGTGCAGATCCGAAAGTGTTTGTAGCTCATTAAAATTTTATGTTAAATCGAACGTCGTTCGATTTGATTTAAAATCGTAAAATCAAGGTGAGTGTTTTATAACGCTCACAACGTACTGAATATCTTTATGCTAGTTAAATTTGACATTATGCATAGTTATGATTTTTATTTGTTGTTGTTTGATAAAATTTAATTATCATATTGATTGTCATTTGAATTCACCGTTAAAAAAACTAAATTGACAGTTAAATTTAAATTAAAATTGAATTGCGATTAAATTACCTGACATTGATAAATATGAAATTGCCGTGAATTGTATTGCCTATTGGATGATGTATTTCGATGGATGTTATTGGTTGATATTTAAATGTTTGGATGTTTATTTGTTTATATATATCCTGCTATGCATACATATGACACTGTGATTGATTTAAATGATATATTCATCCCTGACATTTAATTGTAATAACTAATCACTTGGCCATAGGTTAGAAAATTATATACGGACACCGAGTTGGATAAATTAAATGATTTTAAAAGTTGTTTTGAAATTATTTAAATGAATTGATTTTAAGAATAAAATCCAATTTATGGAAATTGAATTATTTTGAATTGGAGCTCGAAATGTTAGAATTTAAACTTGTAAACGAAATTATTAAATAAAATCGAAGTTTAGATTTAAATTGAAAATTTAAATACGGTGTAAATTTTTGAAAGTTGATTTGTTTTAAAAGATTGGACTTTTAATCGAACTCTGAATATTTCTAAGAAAATTGATATGAAATGATATTTCAAGTTTGAGTTTGGAATTGAAAATTCATTTGAAATTTAGATTTAAATTAATTTGGAATTGAATTGAAATTTAAAGAAATTTGTGAATTGAAATCGAAATTTACGTGGAATAGAAATTTATTCAAGTTGAAATTGGAATAAATCGATTAAATCGAAATGGAATTTGGATAGGAAATTTGGGAAGTTGACCGGTTTGACTTTGGAATTATTTATCAAATAATTTTTGATTTTTTCCAAACTATTTTATATATAAACCATTTTATATTCAAATTATTTTCGATTAAACTATTTAAATATTTTCTATTAAACTATTTTGAATTATTTAACTATTTTAAACTATTTAAACTATTTTCTTAAATTCAAACTGGTTAAAGAGACGGAAATGTTTATATTTAAACCTTTGGTTTAAATACGAACTAGGTTAAAGTAGAGATTATAACCTAAATTGAATTCGAATCAAATTTTGAAGTGAAATTGATTTATCGGACAAAATTGATAATTTTGAATATACGATGATTTAGAATTGGATTTGATTTTAAAGCGAATATGATATTTTGTTATCAATCATGAATCAATTTGAAATATAAAAGAGCTATCGGTGTAATAATACGTAGTTATTAAAGAGACCGGGATCGGATAAGGACATACTCTCTGTCGATACCGAAAACCACTTTAATAACTATTATACGCGGAGTGTTGATCCAGAATGAAGTGGATGGTTTGGTGAACGCGTTGACTGAAGAAAGAGAACGATATTGGATGACCCCTGACATGACTAAAACAGGAACCGCGCGCGGGCCATTGAGGTTCGCCACCTCTAGCGGACACACTTCTTCGATACCATATCTATTACATTTGTGATTTGATTTGGGTGCACCCCTTGATTTGGGAGTGTTGTTTCGCGGTGTTGAGGTAGTAGCTGCTATGCTCAACATCAGCCCAGATCACGCAACTACTAGTATCCTAGTTGGTATCGCCTCATGTACCTTGTCATACTGATTATCCTATTCGCGACCACTATGTTTTGGTTTGTACCTTGAGTACATGGATTGCCCTCTGGTGACTTCCGGTTTTGGGGAAACTACGGTCTTGTATATGCTTTTGGGAATATAAAATGTGTTAAGGGGGATTATGGTAACGCCTTAACGCTATTTTGATACTTTATATTACTGATAGACATTATCTACTTAGCGTACATTACTACCTAGTAGATAGTTTAACGGATCCTTGAAAGGTGGAAAATCCCATAACATCTCTTAAGTTATTGCACGCACGTTGACACTGGATATGAGATGTCAAACCCCGTAAACATCTCTGACGCCATCACACTCGTATTTATTTACGATTGATTTAACTTTCATATGGATATTTTAGTCCTGACTCGAGTGTTTTGTCTTTTCATTACGCTCGGGTCAGTCCTGAGTTTTCAGATTTTTGAAGATCTATTCTGGAGGACGAAGACGAAGATTTGGTATACTATTACTATTATTATCTGTGCATCATGTTGTGTGCTGCATTATTTATTTGTTCTGTTGTATATGTATAACTCTGATAAATGTTGTATAAATAATTGTCTAAGTATAGTAAACAGCTTCATGAACTGTTTATTTGACTATTATACTTAATCGTTCCGCTGCGAGATTCTGTGTTGTTTCATTTCCTTTATTTCTTTTCTTTTCTTAATTACCCCGATAACCATCTGCTTTTTTTTAATGGTTTGGAACCGACATGTGTATTTGATCGTCGGTTTAAACTGTCCAAAAAGGTGGGTCGTTACAAATTCCCACCAGAGCCAAGGTTGTCACTTCACCAAATGCTCTGATAGCACAATGTAACGACCCAATTTTTCGACACCCAAATTTCGACATCAATCGTCCACTGTATCAAATGCCGCACAATCGAATGACGGAAAACCGAACCGTTAGGATTAAAGAAGAAGAAGATAGAAGAAGAAATAGAAACAGTAAACAAAATCTCACATTTCGCAGCGGAACAACATATAATAGATAAATGAATATCTTTTAAACAAAGAACCATATCAGTTTTATACAAACATCATCAGAGTTTACAACGACATAACACAACACTGGCAGTTATTATAACTTTCTTACATGAAAATATTTGACTTGCACCAACCAAACGTAACGGACACTACATAGTATAAGTGATATGTCTCGCCATCCAGCTTGAACTCTAGATCTCGATATCATACTTCTTGATTGACTTCGCTCCAGAATAATGATAACCTGACTCTAGGCTGCTCGCGTGGAAAATTATAGGCACCCAGAGTTTAGAAAGGGAGCAATAAACTCCAGGTCAGTCATGCGACTGGTGTGTGATCTTAAAAACAGTTATTTTCACAAAGAAAGGAAAAGAAATCCGCTACGCTTTTGGAAAATGAAACTACCATAAGGCCTCCCGGTACACACACAATGCAATCACACACTTGTGGAAGATTTCTTCTTATGATAGTCAAACATTCTTGATACGCAAAATTCTTTTTAATATTATCATTAGTGCATAGTGGAAAACATTTGCAAGTATAATATTAACCTTATCCAACATGTATACTATTATAGTACGCCTACTATAGCTACCATATTAGATGGTAGGTTCTACAACTAAAACCGTATGAGGCACGTATTGGTGATTGGATTTCCAACAAATGGTCAGGCTAAGGAACTTCCTATTGCCACATGGGTATGCCTCTTGAGGGATGCCTCGAGAACCTAACCGGATCTCTTCCAACACAAGGCCAGGTTACCTCTATAACTAGGTAACTACTGACACGAGTATGCCACCCCCGGTCGTAACCGACATTTATCCGAGGACCCCAACACCAACAACCACAAAGTAATAAATTTGCAGCATTCACATAGGTTAAATATCTAGGCCCCATACCATGATACAACCCCTTTCCAAAAGGAAATGACATACCCTCAGGGGGCGCTACCCCCAAATAATCTTGCCACATCCTTCTTGTTTCGACCATTTTCTGGGGTGTGAGGTTCAAAGAAGTCTTGCCCACAAAGCTACACTTTTCACAAAGCCATGCTTCGATCAACAAATGATCAGCAGCACTTCGTATGCCACATTTCCAATTTGGGAATATATCACTAGTAACCATCAACTACATATCCTCTGAGCTCGTACGTCTTAGATAAGGGTGTTAAGCTAAGAGAATAAATTCTCCGCCACCAACAGAAATGTATTTGACAGAAACCAAATTTACATCTCAAAGTGTTACGTCAGACACACATCCATACAAATCCGTTCCGGGATCGAACGGAACCGAAGGCACTTTAAAGAAGCCCTTGCAATTCGGATATTCACTAATCATGTCCGGAATCCCCATCACAAAGGGTGATAAAATTTCTATACCGGAACAACCCGGTGCAAAGGCATTTGACAGGTAATCTATTCGCTTTGAAAATACCCGGTCTTCGACACCATCTTCAAATGCAATCCTGTAACAGTAACGGATTTTCGTTGCCGAAAAACCGAGATGTTATGGGTTTAAAAAAAAAATTAAGAAAAAGAAAGAAGAGAGAAGAGAAGATAGAAAATTTTGATAGGGAAAAGAAAATAAGAAATTTGAAAACAGAAGATAGAACATTTAAAAATAGAACGGACAGAAAGGAAACAACAGAACAACAACAGAATCTCACAATTCGCAGCGGAACAACATATAATAATAAATGAATAATCTTTAAACAAAGAACTATATCAGTTATTACATTACATACATTTCATTACATCATATCATCAGAGTGTACAACATCAACAACATCAAACAGTGCAGCGGAAAAAAAATACTATATACTAGTAATACGCCATGCCATCCAGCTTGCCTCTAGCAACTCCAGAATATCCAGAATATCCTGATAAACCTAACTCTTAACTGCCCGTGTGGAAATTGGTGGGCACCCAGAGTTTAGGAAGGAAAACAATAAACTCCAAGTCAGTCATGTGACTGGTGTGAGAACTCAAAACAGTTTATTTATCTTTAAAATCAAAATAGAGGAATATTTTTAATCAATTCGCAATGCTTTTAAAAATGAGACTACCATAAGGCCTCCCGCACACACACACATGCAAACGCAGAATCGGAGGAGATTTCTCCTTATGATAGCCAAAGATGCTTGATACGCATTTAAAATAACATTTGATATTATTATTAGTGCATAATGTATAACAAATCATTTCGAAAATAAAGATATAAATCTTAGCCGACATAGACATTTCGAACTATGCCTACTATAGCTACCATCCAAACAGTGGTGACCACCATAAGTGAATAGCAGGTTCTACAACTAATACCGTACAAGTTTCGTATTGGGAATTGGATTTCCAACAAATGGTCAGGCCAAGGAACTTCCCATTGCCACTGAGAATGCCTCTGGATGGACATCCCCGAGAACCAAACCGGATCTCAACCAACACAAGGCCGGGTTACTCCTAACTGAGTAACAACTGACCGAATATGCCATCCCCCGGTCCTTTGGGACCTTTTTCCGAGAGCGCTCTCTAATCAATTCACACAATCATAACAAAGTGTTTTCAACATGAGTAAGTATCTGGGCTCCATACCATGATACCACCCTTTTCCAGAAGGAAATGGACATATCCTAAAGGGTGCTACCCCTCATAACCTTGCTGCTTCTTTCCTGTTTTGACCATTTCCGGGATGTGAGGCTCGACGAATTCACGTCCACAAAAACATACTTTATACAAAAGCCATGCTTTGGGTCAACAAATGATCAACACAATGATCACTAAGATAGACGATCAAATAAATGATCCTATCACAATAATCAACACAATGATCATTTCAGCATCACTCAGCATGTCACATTACCAAAATGGGATATATTGCTGATAACTTCAACTATATAACCTTTGAGCTCGTACGTCTCAAAGAAGGGTGTTAAGCAAAGAATAAATTCTCCGCCACCAACAGAAATATATTTGAATGAAATCGGCTTTATATCTCAAATTGTAATGTCAGGCATACAATCCATACAAGTCTGTTCCGGGATCGAACAGAACCGAAGGCACTTACAAAGAAGTCCTTGCAATCCGGATATTCACAATCCTGATCGGATTTCCCATCACTTAGGGAGTCTCTATACCGTTGCAACTCAGTGCAGAGACAATCGATAGGTCATCCTATCGCTTTCGCAAATACCGGGTCTTCAACACCGATCTTCAATGCAATTCACAACGACGTATCACATATTCGGAATGGGTTATACGACCCCATGGTCCTTTCCCGGTTAACCCGAATAGTGAGCGCTTATTCAAAAATAAGTGTGCATTCAAATTCAATCAATTCACATCAAATACCCATTCAAAAGGAAATACTGATAGTCGGTTATTGAACTATCACTGGATATGCACACATCACCAGATTCCAAATAATTTTCCAAATTATTTATTTTCCCAAAATATCTTTACAAGATATATAATTTCAACACTTCAAAAAAAATCAACATTTATTTTCAAACAAATTCCCTTTTCACTTATAAATTCCATAATGAATTTATATTTCAAAATATTCGTGCATATACGATTTCAACTATCCATTTCCAATTTATCTTCAAAAAGATAAATTCTAAATATTCACTTCATATTTGAAAACATTTCCATACTTATTATTCATAAGTAATTCACAAATCTTTTTATTTTCAACCTTGGAAAATATTCAATATACTTAAATCGAATTAAGTATATAATTCATTCTTTAAGGAAATCATTCTCTTAAACATATTTATTTGGGCCAAAACGAATGTTACGTAAAACATCGTTACGACAACCCAAAATCACTAGTATAGGGATTCGAAATCAAAATAGATATATAAATTCCAATACTATACAAAAACATTTCCTTTCGGAAATCATTTACTATAACAACAGTGTTATAGTCCACATTTCCTTTTATTTCTCGAAAACGTCTATTTCAACAATAAATGTTGAAATCTATGGTTTCGAATCTCAACACATTTTAAAACATCGTTAGATCGTTTTAATTCTATTTGAAACATTCACATTCTAAACAATTTCTTTAACATGCTATTCACTGTTCAAAAACGTGAATAAACTACGTTAACAAACTTCATCATTTCTATTCACTTTAACTTAAAGGATTATTCACTGTCTAAAACGTGAATATAACTCCATTTATAAGTTATAACAATTAACTTATCAAAATAAGTCGTTTGCGGATTTATAAAACAACGTTTATAAATTCCATTTCTCTTTATTTATAAAAACTTCCTTTTTATAAATTCTTTTATTAACCTATTCCAGTTTATAACTAAATTATAAACTAAACGTTCATATTATAAGTTAAATACTTATAAAACGATTATTTTATAAGATCGTTCTTTAAATTTCATAATTATAAATCTTATAACTTATAAGATTCATTTATTTAACCAAATCTATTCTTCAATTAACTTCACAAATTTATAAATCTTACTATTTATAAATTTCATTTATAACTTCACAGTTTATAATTCTACAAATTTCATTCATTTATGAAATTCATTTTCACTTCATTTAAACATTTATAAAGACTCGTTTTATAATGTCAATATTTCGATTTATAAATATCTATTTATAAATCTCTTAATATAAATCAATTTATATTATTCTTTTAAAACGTCTTTAAATTCCTTTATAATTTCATCATTCTGATTTATAAAATAATCAAATTTTATAAATCCTATATTTAAACTTTTATCATATATTCAAAAATCCAATCTAAATTATTTTATAAAATCATTAGTTCATATTTCTCAAAAATCGACTTTTAATCGTATTTCTAAAAATCAGCTTTTTAACTATATTTCACAAAAACCATAATTTTTATAACTTTAAAAATTATAACGTTTATTTATTTATAATGGATCAATTCCAAAAATATAGTATATTTTCAAAATCACTTTAAAAATCATGTTAAAATCCCAAAATCTGGGTCCAATGATGCTACACACCAAATAGTCAATCACGACTAACAACGATATCATATATCGATATGATAATCCATCAAATATCAAAATATCTGAAATTAAATAAATACTGTTGAGGAATCCAGTTGGATCCCTCCAACCTGTTTTCCTGCATTCAAAAACATTAGCACAATACCAATTTCGCTCCAGTACGAAATTATCGCGGTACATGTTCTTATTAAATATTATCCGCTTAATAACGGCGTAATAGGGTCTCATCCGCTAAACAAAAAATGCGGGAAATCAATCAACTGCAATATATACATATGCCAATATATATATATTGATATTATATATAATACCAATTTCACTGTTTATGAAATATTCGCGGTATATGTTTTTATAAATAACATCCGCTTACTAACGGCGCATAATGTCTATTTTAACAATCAATAATTTACAGTCATCATTCAAACATGCATTCAAATATTTTAAATCTAACTATTTAAAATAAAATCGAAATCTATTCGATTGAGTGAGAAATTCTCACCTTGATTTTAATTTCCGTTTTAGCTTTTATTTCGAATAAAATTAAACATGCGTTTAATTATACCCGAAATTTTCGCTAGCTCCAAAAATTCCCAAACCAGCTCCATCGCGAAGAGCTCGTCAATACGATCCCAACGCAAAAAGATTTGCATTTTTTCGACCTCGCATGAGAGAGTTATACATTTTTAAACATTTACTGATTTAATATAAACAATTACAACATATAAACTTTAAAATTTTCACCTAATCTAATCGTGGCCGTGCATTCCATCTTCCCAGATCTTGGCCGCATGTATGTTCTTCCCATCTCACACGCGATTTACCCAGGAACCGAACCCAAAGCCGCTTCGATCCTTTCCAAATCGCGAACACCATGCGACATCGAGAAATTGATCAGCCCCCGCCGTTTGAAGCGCCTACCCTGCCTCGACCTTCGTGCCAAGTATGGGAGCACTCGGTCGCCTCCTCTTCACGCGGTTCGATGATGAACGCGCGCCCCTTGTCTTGAGATTCACGTCAATCCATGGCTCCAAATGCGATCATGACCGTTGATCTTAAAGATCTCATCGAGCTCTTCAATCTTCTAGTTGGAAGTTTTTAATGAAAGCGAGTGGATTTGATGAAATCGAGGAAGGAAGTTGAGAAAATTCTGGCCCTTGAAACCATAGGTGGCGGCTACGTTAGTTTAACCTAGGTTTTTTTTTTTTTATTTCTTTGTGAATTTAACTTCTATTTATAGAAAAAGCAAGCGTAAACACTATTCATCCCGGGAATTCCGAACTCCGATTTAGGCGCCGTAACCAGCGTACCTAGGGTTTATCCCGCGTTCCGGACACAATGGAACAAGTTTCGGAAGCTAATTCGGAAGTATGTGCGAGTTATGGCTGAAAACGTTCAATTTAAATTAAACCGATTTAAATCGATTTCTAGGCGTTTTAATTTGTACAGGACAAACGGTAAATCCAATTGACTTGAAATTTGAAACCTTACAATAATATCACATTACGGATCCGATGAAACTGGTTTCGTCGAAATCCGAGACTTTTTGAAAAATGGCTATTTTGACTCGCCAAATTTAAATTAAAAATAATTCGATGCGTTTCGAGCTGCCACGATCAAACGATAGCTCCAATTGACACGAAAATTGAAATCCGGTAATAACTAACTATTACGGATCCAATGGAACTGGTTTCGTTCAATTCTGAGACTGTTCAAAAATTGGCTATTTTACAGTCGATTATTAAATATTAAAATATTAAATTTTCACAAATTAACTTTTAATTCGATTTTAAAAGTTCTAAAATATTTCTATAACTCCAGTATGATTAAATAAAATTTTCCAAATTATTTACAATCATTTTTAACTCAATTTTCAATTATTTCCATAATTTAACATATTAAATTATTGTTTTAATTATCTAATTAAATCCAAAAAATTCAAATAAAAATTTATTTGACTTAAAAATTCACTTATAAATATTTAAAATTAAATAAATATTCAAATTTTAATTAAATAAAATTCTGGGTCGTTACAATCTTTCCCCCTTAAAAGAATTTCGTCCTCGAAATTACAAGTAAGAAAAGTTACAGAATTTATTAATTTTCCCAAAATTCATAATTAAACTTCTTACAATAACTTTACTAAGTTTTCAAATCATACTTAGTTATCTTTTCAAAAACAAACTATATCATTTAACTTTCAACTTCAAATCAAAGTTAAAGTTTTCAAAACTTTCCAAATTTTCTCAAAATTTTTCTAACGCCTTAAATTTCCGGAAAAATTCGCCATAGTCTCCTTTGCGCGGCTCGATCCGAAAAAAAAATGACAGTATATATATCACAAATATACATCTCATCAAGTAATGAGGCATCCCGAAGGGAAAAAAGTATAAAAGTACGATATTTAATCCGAGATATGTACCTTATATTTTATTAGCAAGCAAATACGGCTAATATAGCGCTAAAGCGAACTCCAAATGCGAAGCAAACGCGATCCGCACCTACTAAACTCAACAAACAACATGAGAATCATGCATATATGTAAATAGTATCAACAGACATCATATAGCAATATAATAACTATATATGTCAACATATCAAATGAAACAAAAGCAATATATATTCAACCATCAACCAACTATCATTCAACAAATTCATAATCAATATATATTCATTTATATTCTCATTAATATTAATGAATTGGTTTTCAATTTAAATCACATTTGATTCATTTACATTGGATTTACTAACATTCATTCTCAATTCAATTAGTTTACATTTACTAATTAAATCTAATTCACATTCAATTCTATTCAACTTATTTACTTTCAATTTGAATTCAATTACATAGCTTTCAATTTCATTAATTCACTTTCATTAATACTTAATGAATTACATACAATCAATCAACAATCATATAACAATCAATGTATATTTATTTCAACCAAATTCTTTTGCTTATATTCATTCAATCTGGTTTAACTCCATCACTTTCAATTGAATTAATTAAATTGATTTTCATTCAATTTATTCAACTTCTAATAACATTAGATTTTAATGAATTAACACTTATATTCATTATTTCATATCAATTCTATTTTCCATTCAATTGATTCACAATTCAATTCATTTATTCAATTCAATTACCAAAGTTGAATTTCATTTATATAACTTAAGTTCACATTTATTTAATCCACTTAATTATTTACTTCGATACCAAAATCAATTCCATTCAACAACACTTAAGTTATACTTCATTTAAACATCATTTGGTTTTATATAACTTAAATTCATACATATATTCATATAGTTTCACTTCTTATATATATAAGTTTATTTCACAATTGTAAATCACTTTAATTATAATTCAACTCTTATAATTCATTTGCTTATACAATTATTCTCTTATTTAGATTATTCAAACAACCTAACAATCAATTTATATACATTTAATAATTCTGAAAAATTATTCCTTTATATATAAAATATAATCAAGGCAAAATCATTTCATTTACCCAATTTTAAAAATCAATATTGTGCCGAATTGTTCTATTCAAGTGTTTAGAAACCCCTTCGGCAAAGTTGTACATACCGTGCTGAGGAAGGTTCATATACCACTCAATAAACCAATCATCACAATATAAAACAATTTTATATTCACTAACAAATACGCTCTCATAGCTATTATTACACTCAAACTCATTCTAGAGTACTGCTGACTCTATCTCTAATGAATAATACCCAACAGAACCATGGTTGTCACTTAACCATCAGCTCTGATACCAAATGTAACAGTAACGGATTTTCGTTGCCGAAAAACCGAGATGTTATGGGTTTAAAAAAAAAAATTAAGAAAAAGAAAGAAGAGAGAAGAGAAGATAGAAAATTTTGATAGGGAAAAGAAAATAAGAAATTTGAAAACAGAAGATAGAACATTTAAAAATAGAACGGACAGAAAGGAAACAACAGAACAACAACAGAATCTCACAATTCGCAGCGGAACAACATATAATAATAAATGAATAATCTTTAAACAAAGAACTATATCAGTTATTACATTACATACATTTCATTACATCATATCATCAGAGTGTACAACATCAACAACATCAAACAGTGCAGCGGAAAAAAAATACTATATACTAGTAATACGCCATGCCATCCAGCTTGCCTCTAGCAACTCCAGAATATCCAGAATATCCTGATAAACCTAACTCTTAACTGCCCGTGTGGAAATTGGTGGGCACCCAGAGTTTAGGAAGGAAAACAATAAACTCCAAGTCAGTCATGTGACTGGTGTGAGAACTCAAAACAGTTTATTTATCTTTAAAATCAAAATAGAGGAATATTTTTAATCAATTCGCAATGCTTTTAAAAATGAGACTACCATAAGGCCTCCCGCACACACACACATGCAAACGCAGAATCGGAGGAGATTTCTCCTTATGATAGCCAAAGATGCTTGATACGCATTTAAAATAACATTTGATATTATTATTAGTGCATAATGTATAACAAATCATTTCGAAAATAAAGATATAAATCTTAGCCGACATAGACATTTCGAACTATGCCTACTATAGCTACCATCCAAACAGTGGTGACCACCATAAGTGAATAGCAGGTTCTACAACTAATACCGTACAAGTTTCGTATTGGGAATTGGATTTCCAACAAATGGTCAGGCCAAGAAACTTCCCATTGCCACTGAGAATGCCTCTGGATGGACATCCCCGAGAACCAAACCGGATCTCAACCAACACAAGGCCGGGTTACTCCTAACTGAGTAACAACTGACCGAATATGCCATCCCCCGGTCCTTTGGGACCTTTTTCCGAGAGCGCTCTCTAATCAATTCACACAATCATAACAAAGTGTTTTCAACATGAGTAAGTATCTGGGCTCCATACCATGATACCACCCTTTTCCAGAAGGAAATGGACATATCCTAAAGGGTGCTACCCCTCATAACCTTGCTGCTTCTTTCCTGTTTTGACCATTTCCGGGATGTGAGGCTCGACGAATTCACGTCCACAAAAACATACTTTATACAAAAGCCATGCTTTGGGTCAACAAATGATCAACACAATGATCACTAAGATAGACGATCAAATAAATGATCCTATCACAATAATCAACACAATGATCATTTCAGCATCACTCAGCATGTCACATTACCAAAATGGGATATATTGCTGATAACTTCAACTATATAACCTTTGAGCTCGTACGTCTCAAAGAAGGGTGTTAAGCAAAGAATAAATTCTCCGCCACCAACAGAAATATATTTGAATGAAATCGGCTTTATATCTCAAATTGTAATGTCAGGCATACAATCCATACAAGTCTGTTCCGGGATCGAACAGAACCGAAGGCACTTACAAAGAAGTCCTTGCAATCCGGATATTCACAATCCTGATCGGATTTCCCATCACTTAGGGAGTCTCTATACCGTTGCAACTCAGTGCAGAGACAATCGATAGGTCATCCTATCGCTTTCGCAAATACCGGGTCTTCAACACCGATCTTCAATGCAATTCACAACGACGTATCACATATTCGGAATGGGTTATACGACCCCATGGTCCTTTCCCGGTTAACCCGAATAGTGAGCGCTTATTCAAAAATAAGTGTGCATTCAAATTCAATCAATTCACATCAAATACCCATTCAAAAGGAAATACTGATAGTCGGTTATTGAACTATCACTGGATATGCACACATCACCAGATTCCAAATAATTTTCCAAATTATTTATTTTCCCAAAATATCTTTACAAGATATATAATTTCAACACTTCAAAAAAAATCAACATTTATTTTCAAACAAATTCCCTTTTCACTTATAAATTCCATAATGAATTTATATTTCAAAATATTCGTGCATATACGATTTCAACTATCCATTTCCAATTTATCTTCAAAAAGATAAATTCTAAATATTCACTTCATATTTGAAAACATTTCCATACTTATTATTCATAAGTAATTCACAAATCTTTTTATTTTCAACCTTGGAAAATATTCAATATACTTAAATCGAATTAAGTATATAATTCATTCTTTAAGGAAATCATTCTCTTAAACATATTTATTTGGGCCAAAACGAATGTTACGTAAAACATCGTTACGACAACCCAAAATCACTAGTATAGGGATTCGAAATTAAAATAGATATATAAATTCCAATACTATACAAAAACATTTCCTTTCGGAAATCATTTACTATAACAACAGTGTTATAGTCCACATTTCCTTTTATTTCTCGAAAACGTCTATTTCAACAATAAATGTTGAAATCTATGGTTTCGAATCTCAACACATTTTAAAACATCGTTAGATCGTTTTAATTCTATTTGAAACATTCACATTCTAAACAATTTCTTTAACGTGCTATTCACTGTTCAAAAACGTGAATAAACTACGTTAACAAACTTCATCATTTCTATTCACTTTAACTTAAAGGATTATTCACTGTCTAAAACGTGAATATAACTCCATTTATAAGTTATAACAATTAACTTATCAAAATAAGTCGTTTGCGGATTTATAAAACAACGTTTATAAATTCCATTTCTCTTTATTTATAAAAACTTCCTTTTTATAAATTCTTTTATTAACCTATTCCAGTTTATAACTAAATTATAAACTAAACGTTCATATTATAAGTTAAATACTTATAAAACGATTATTTTATAAGATCGTTCTTTAAATTTCATAATTATAAATCTTATAACTTATAAGATTCATTTATTTAACCAAATCTATTCTTCAATTAACTTCACAAATTTATAAATCTTACTATTTATAAATTTCATTTATAACTTCACAGTTTATAATTCTACAAATTTCATTCATTTATGAAATTCATTTTCACTTCATTTAAACATTTATAAAGACTCGTTTTATAATGTCAATATTTCGATTTATAAATATCTATTTATAAATCTCTTAATATAAATCAATTTATATTATTCTTTTAAAACGTCTTTAAATTCCTTTATAATTTCATCATTCTGATTTATAAAATAATCAAATTTTATAAATCCTATATTTAAACTTTTATCATATATTCAAAAATCCAATCTAAATTATTTTATAAAATCATTAGTTCATATTTCTCAAAAATCGACTTTTAATCGTATTTCTAAAAATCAGCTTTTTAACTATATTTCACAAAAACCATAATTTTTATAACTTTAAAAATTATAACGTTTATTTATTTATAATGGATCAATTCCAAAAATATAGTATATTTTCAAAATCACTTTAAAAATCATTTTAAAATCCCAAAATCTGGGTCCAATGATGCTACACACCAAATAGTCAATCACGACTAACAACGATATCATATATCGATATGATAATCCATCAAATATCAAAATATCTGAAATTAAATAAATACTGTTGAGGAATCCAGTTGGATCCCTCCAACCTGTTTTCCTGCATTCAAAAACATGAGCACAATACCAATTTCGCTCCAGTACGAAATTATCGCGGTACATGTTCTTATTAAATATTATCCGCTTAATAACGGCGTAATAGGGTCTCATCCGCTAAACAAAAAATGCGGGAAATCAATCAACTGCAATATATACATATGCCAATATATATATATTGATATTATATATAATACCAATTTCACTGTTTATGAAATATTCGCGGTATATGTTTTTATAAATAACATCCGCTTACTAACGGCGCATAATGTCTATTTTAACAATCAATAATTTACAGTCATCATTCAAACATGCATTCAAATATTTTAAATCTAACTATTTAAAATAAAATCGAAATCTATTCGATTGAGTGAGAAATTCTCACCTTGATTTTAATTTCCGTTTTAGCTTTTATTTCGAATAAAATTAAACATGCGTTTAATTATACCCGAAATTTTCGCTAGCTCCAAAAATTCCCAAACCAGCTCCATCGCGAAGAGCTCGTCAATACGATCCCAACGCAAAAAGATTTGCATTTTTTCGACCTCGCATGAGAGAGTTATACATTTTTAAACATTTACTGATTTAATATAAACAATTACAACATATAAACTTTAAAATTTTCACCTAATCTAATCGTGGCCGTGCATTCCATCTTCCCAGATCTTGGCCGCATGTATGTTCTTCCCATCTCACACGCGATTTACCCAGGAACCGAACCCAAAGCCGCTTCGATCCTTTCCAAATCGCGAACACCATGCGACATCGAGAAATTGATCAGCCCCCGCCGTTTGAAGCGCCTACCCTGCCTCGACCTTCGTGCCAAGTATGGGAGCACTCGGTCGCCTCCTCTTCACGCGGTTCGATGATGAACGCGCGCCCCTTGTCTTGAGATTCACGTCAATCCATGGCTCCAAATGCGATCATGACCGTTGATCTTAAAGATCTCATCGAGCTCTTCAATCTTCTAGTTGGAAGTTTTTAATGAAAGCGAGTGGATTTGATGAAATCGAGGAAGGAAGTTGAGAAAATTCTGGCCCTTGAAACCATAGGTGGCGGCTACGTTAGTTTAACCTAGGTTTTTTTTTTTTTTATTTCTTTGTGAATTTAACTTCTATTTATAGAAAAAGCAAGCGTAAACACTATTCATCCCGGGAATTCCGAACTCCGATTTAGGCGCCGTAACCAGCGTACCTAGGGTTTATCCCGCGTTCCGGACACAATGGAACAAGTTTCGGAAGCTAATTCGGAAGTATGTGCGAGTTATGGCTGAAAACGTTCAATTTAAATTAAACCGATTTAAATCGATTTCTAGGCGTTTTAATTTGTACAGGACAAACGGTAAATCCAATTGACTTGAAATTTGAAACCTTACAATAATATCACATTACGGATCCGATGAAACTGGTTTCGTCGAAATCCGAGACTTTTTGAAAAATGGCTATTTTGACTCGCCAAATTTAAATTAAAAATAATTCGATGCGTTTCGAGCTGCCACGATCAAACGATAGCTCCAATTGACACGAAAATTGAAATCCGGTAATAACTAACTATTATGGATCCAATGGAACTGGTTTCGTTCAATTCTGAGACTGTTCAAAAATTGGCTATTTTACAGTCGATTATTAAATATTAAAATATTAAATTTTCACAAATTAACTTTTAATTCGATTTTAAAAGTTCTAAAATATTTCTATAACTCCAGTATGATTAAATAAAATTTTCCAAATTATTTACAATCATTTTTAACTCAATTTTCAATTATTTCCATAATTTAACATATTAAATTATTGTTTTAATTATCTAATTAAATCCAAAAAATTCAAATAAAAATTTATTTGACTTAAAAATTCACTTATAAATATTTAAAATTAAATAAATATTCAAATTTTAATTAAATAAAATTCTGGGTCGTTACAAATCCTATTTCATCGTATCATTATTCGTAATGGGTTTTATGATACAAAGTCCTCTCCCGGCTAATCCGAATAATGAGCGCTTATTTTAAAAATAAGTGTTACATTTAGATTTCAAACAAATCAAAAAAAATTTCCACTTTGATCTTTTAGACAAAAGATCCATCACAGAGATTCGATGTGGTTTTCGAATATCCATTTGGAATCTGATCCCCGGTCGCATCGAAATTCAAATGCTATTAAAAGGCCAATATTGATAGTCGGTTATTTAACTATCAATAAATATTCACAACAATCACCAAGATTTAAATAATTTCCCCCTCAATTATTTATTTTCAAAATATCTTCGCAAGATATAATTTTAACACTCCAACCATTTGAAAACAAATTTCAAATCAATTTCCACATTTCAATCCTTTGAAAACAAATTTCAAATCATTTTCCTTACGTGGAATATATATCCAAATATTTATTCATTTCCACTGAAAATCTGCCGAGTTCAAATACTTTAAAATAATTTAAATTACTTATCCAAATATATATACTTGGAAATATTTAAAATAGAACTATTTTTAAACACTTATTTAAAAATATTAGTTATGAAAATATTATATTAATATTTTATATAAACTTCAAGCCCAAACTAATTTTAAAGTAAAATTACTAAATAGGATATAGCTATTTAAATAACCATTTTCTAAATCAAATATCAATTTAAATCTTTAAATAACCACTTCTATGATTAATTAAACAAATCTTTACTTTAAAGATTTTCAAAACAACTTAAGAAAATAATTTCTCCAAAACATCCTTTTAAAATCAACTTTAGAATTTTTAATTTATATTTGAAAGCTACTTTAAAACATACTCGGCTTTTCAGGGAAAATACACTTCCCATTTCAAAATGGTTCATTCAAATCAATTTATAAATCTTTCTCGATTTATTTTAATTTACATTCCCAATCTGTAAATTTCTTTCCTCACCTTTAAAAATAAACCAATATTTATTTTTAAAAAAAAATTCCCTTTCCCTTATAAATCTCCATTGCGGATTTAAATTCCAAATATCCACTGTTATACAATTTTCTAACTGATTTCCAAATATTCACTTTCAAACACCAAATCAAATCCTAAATTGATTTCAAATTTTATTTTCCAACACCTAATCAAATTTTTCCAAAGCGATTTCCCAAAGATTTATTTTTTAAAAAAATCAAATCAATTTTCCAAATTGATTTCAAAGATTTTTTTCCAGCACCAAATCAAATTTTTTTATATTTATTTCTAAATTTATTCAGACACTGAATCAAATTCCAAATTGATTTTCCAAAATCATTTCAAACGCCAAATTAAATTCCAAATTTGATTTCTAAATTTATTTCCTTTTAAAATAAATTTCTTTATCTCTTTCAAACTACTTAAAATTCGAATTTTTTGATAAATTCTTCAACTATCAGACAATATTACTTAAAATCCTTTTATTAAAATCTTTTCCCATATTTTTGGAATTAATTCGATAGGATTTCAAAAATCAAATTTTATACTTTTAAATTCCTTCTTTTAAATTTATTCAATTTTCAAAAATTTATTTACTATAAATTTCCTATTTAAATTTCAAAAATCCAAATTTTATTTTTTTCTAGTATCCTACGACACCAAAAATATATTCGGCTAAACTATAGTCTTCAACGATTTCAATTACAAATATAATCACACACAGATTGTAAATAAATCAACACACAACATATGAAACAAATTCAAGTGTTTGGGCAATCCAACTGGATCCCTCTGACTTGTTTCCCTACATCCACAGATGTTAGCATAACAATTAAATACCAATTCCACTTCGAGATGGAATATCGCGGTATATGGGATTAAATAATATCATCTGCTAATATGCGGCGCATAGGGTCTCATCTTCTATATAATGCGGGGAATCAGTCACTCCAAATACATATATAATACCAATTCAACTTCGACGTGGAATATCGCGGTATACGGGTTTATATAATATCCTCCGCTATTATGCGGCGCATAGGGTCTAATCCAATAAAACTGATAAAAATTTATCATCTAAGCACACAATCAACAATTTTAAATTTAACTATTTTTAGAATTAAACCGGAAAATCCGATTGAGTGAGAAAGTCTCACCTTTTTATTTGCAATCCGTTCCAATCCCGACTTGACTTCTTCACAGTATTAGACCTTGTATAGACATTTATACAATTGATTTATTCGAAATAAATCAAATAATAAATTTCCATTTAATAGATTTATTTAATTTAAACTGATAATTAAATTCCTTAAACCCATTTCCCTTTAATAAATTTAATTAACTAACAATTTTGATTTTAAACTAATACTTTTAATTTTAAACAAATTCCTTTTTAATAAATTTATTTAGCTAAAAATTAAATTTAAAACTAAATTTACTTTAATAAATTATTTTTATTAACTAGATAAATTAAATAAGTTAATAAAACAAATTAACCACGTTAATAAATTATTTTCAAAATAAACTAGTAAATTTTAACTTTATTTATATAAGGTATTTTATGTTTTCCAGTAACTTACTTTACTGTAATCACCTTTTTCTGATTAGAAAGAGTTATCTTCCTCTTTTTAAAATCTTGTCTGTATTTATATATATCATTAAATAAATTCAAGATAAGATGAAGCTGATACCTTACATCCACGGCCCAGAACGCCGAGTCCATGGCCGAGCATGCGCACCCAACCGTTGCTTCCAACATCTTGCCTGAGCAACTCGTACTCCTCCTTGAGCTCGCAAGAACCAGCTGCCGCTGCAAAGCCCTAATCTCGAGCTCCCAAAGTCGCGTCGTCGTCGGCTCGTACGATTGCCGCCTGCCCGTCTGAGAGCTTCCATTGCGCGTGCATCTTCCATGACATCAACGTCGACCTTCAAGCCCAATCGAACGAATCGTGCTCGATTCCCTTCTCGATTTCTCAACCTAAATGCGTCGTCACTAAAGCCCTAGCTTGCGGCCATACCTACTTGCGTGCACGCACAACCTTCTTCGAGACTCAAACACTACCCACGATGAGCACGCTCTCATCCCACCACCGTTGCCCAATACCCTCGAGCCATCCCAGCCATCGCGATACTACCCTTGCTCAAAGGCGACTCGGTCGACTTCGACTCCTGATTTTAATGGAGAACGAAACTAGATTTTGATTTCGATTATATTTTTTTCTATAATTTCAATTGAAAGACTGGGAGTATGAGGTTTTATTTTCGAATTTGGGAAATAATGTACTTCGGCCATTAATTTTCATATGAACGGGCCTTTTATTTTGAACGAACAGATTTTATATTTTTATTTTTTTCGTTTCTCAAACACGTGTACAAAAGAGCAGATAGAAGAAGCCAGGTGTTCGAAGAGATAAGAATGTGTAACATTTGTCTTATGAAAATATTATATATATATATATATATATATATTAAACATATATAAATATTTAATTCAAATTTAAATCCAAATCGTTTCAATTTACGCGACTCAAAATTTCGATCTCCAATCGAAGCGTGCCGCCAGGCGTTTATAATGTTATACGCCTACTTCGAACGCAACAGGAAAGGTTCCGAGTCCAAATTCGATCATATGGAGAAGATAGCTTTTTGGACCCAGTTATTAAATTAAATTTCGATATAATTTTCAGCGTGTTTGCTTACCGTACGGCCAAACTATCACTCCAAACGCTACGGAAATTGAAATCCGATAATAATACAATATTACGGATCTAATGGAACTAGTTTTGTCGAAACTCGAGGCAGTGCCTCGGAAGGCTATTTTCAAATATCGATTTAAACGATATAATTTCAAAACTGAACAAATCAGTTCCAAATTAAATTCTAAAGCTTCCATTGTCTTTAGTATCATCAATATGAATTTACCAAGCCTTTAAAATATTTTTGATCAGCTTAAAAATCAAGTTTCAACATTTTACCCAACTTCAATAAATTAAATTCAATAATGTAATTGCCAAATTCATAGTTATATTTGAAATTCAAGTTTAAAAATAACTTCCAAATATTTAAAAATCAATTAAATATTTCAATTTTAAATGTTCAAATTCTGGGTCGTCACATCAAGTGTGGGCCATAAACTGGTGGAATGCCATCACTATTGGTACACCCGAGGATTAGTTCACTTGGCACAAGTTCAAGGCTAGGTTTGAGGAGAAGTTCGTTTCGGCTGTGTACAAGTTAATGCTATTCAAGAAATCTACTGATTTAAAGCAAAGAGATATCTTTGTCTTTGAGGACATTGCTGAATTTGACACTTTCGTAGTATGGGATGTCTTTCATCGACACTTTGTTAAGTAAGAACCGGACATTTCTTATAGGTTTGGAGGACTATTCAGCGGAGAATTTATTGAGTCTATCGATGAACCATTTGAAAGACTTGTCGAGAAATCCCTTCACCATGAAATTTTATGCCCCAAGTCCAAATCAGTTGTTTTCATTAAAGAAGAGCCATAACCGCAATAAGGCGGTGGAGGTAAGATGAACTGGAATGGGAAAAGGAAGCAATTTCAAGGAAAGAATGCTCAGAATAAGGTTAAATGGGAACCCGTCTGTTATGTTTGTGGAGATAAGGGTCACCTAATCAGAGACTACAAAGCTAATGGAAAGAAAAAGTGTTACTACTTTGGCAAGTTTGGACACACGCGTAAAAGTTTTCCAGAACCAACACAATAAAAGCAGGTCGTGACATATGCTTTGGATGTCGTCCCAACTTCGTCGTGCGCTCCCTCGATGAAGGACAAAGGGAAGAACAACGTTATTCAAGGTATGCTTTCCATTTTTGATGTTCCCATATGTATTTTATTCGATATCCGGGCTTCAGATTCCATCATATCTGGTGAACTAGTAGATAGATTAGGATTAAGACTTGAAATAGTTGTTAGACCTTTGATTATGATGAACCCAGTTGAGGCTCCACTAGTCTATGCATGGTTTGTCGTGGTTTGATCTTATCGAGTCATGGATGATCTTTTGTTTACGACTGATTTGTTTTGAATTTCGTTTGGTTCAAAATTATCTTGGGATGGATTGGCTAAGGAAGTATGTGGTAGTTATGGATTGTGGGAAGCTGTTGGTGACGATTGGGGCTTTGGGGGGACAAACGGTTGTGATCGAATACCTGGTAGAGGATAGGGTTATGGTTGGCTTTTTATATTCCCTCGATGTTACACAGGATGGATTTTCATCTAGGTCAACCATTAGGGAGTATCGGGATGTGTTTTAGGAGGTGACTAGATTACCATTGTACCAAGAGATTGATTTTCATATAGACTTAGAAAAGTATACTATACCGATAGTTATGCCTTTGAGGCGTATGGCACCCATAGAGCAAAATGAGTTGGAGGTGGAAGTAAATGACCTGTTGAAGAGAGGGTTCATTTAGGTGTATATCTAAGTGGCACACTCCTATAGTATTCACCACTAAGGCGGATGGCTCTCTAAGGTTGTGTGTAGATTACAATGAGCTGAATAAGGTGACAAAGAAGAACAAGTATCCACTCTCATGTATCAATGACTTGTTCAATTAGTTCCATGGTGTGAATATGTTCTCCCAAATGGATTTGGAGATGATATTTTTCCAGTATAGAGTAGCAAAGGAGAGTGTGTCGATCATCGCATTTCATTCGTCATCTGATTTTTATGAGTGGTTGGTTATGCCATTCAGGCTAACCAATGCTCCGACATACTTTGTTGATCTCATGAACTGCATCTTCAGGGATTAGCTAAACAATTCATACTTTTTTCTTAGATGATATTTTAATCTATTCGAGGACAGATGAGGAAAATGACGAGCACTTGAGAATTGTGCTTGAAGTATTGAGGAGACACATGTTGAAAGCAAAGTTTTTGAAATGTCACTTCTAGAGAAGGGAATCAAAGCAGGGCATTGTATTATATCCTGCCAAGGTAGCAGTGGTTTAGGATTGGAGACAACCTAAGAATTCCGTGTATATGAGGATTTACCTAGGATTTGAAGAATATTACGGATATTTTATCAAGGATTTCTCGAAGGTAGCAGCATTGTTGACCAATTTGGCAAAGAAGAATAAGACTTCTTTTTGGACTGTGAAGTGCGAGCATGCATTTGTAAGTCTAAAGGAGAGGTTGACGAGTGCTCTAGTATTGACCATTTTGAGTGGGAATGAGGAGCTGACAATATACACAGATGCATATGGTACTGCATTCAATGCGGCATTGATGTAGAAGGGAAAATTTGTTGTCTACGCTAGCCGGCAGCTGAAGCTGCACAAGAGGAAGTATCCAATTCATGATTTTAAGATGGTAGTGATAGTATTTGCTTTAAAGATTTGGAGGCACTACTTATTAGGAGAAGGTTTGAGTTGGTCATGGACCAAAAATCTTTGAAGGATTTTTTCTCCTACAAGGATCTCAACCTTCGCCAGCAGCGATGGTTGGAATTCTTAGTCTCCTGCAACTTTGACATTTTCTATACGCCCGGAAAAGGAAATGCAGTTGCTAATGCATTGAGTAAGAGACATGTTAGCTTAGGGCGAGGTTCCTATAGTGGAAGCAATTGAGTTTACCGCTAGCTATCATTTTAGATCTCGATGTGAGCAAGAGCCGGAAGTTCTCGCCAGTCTAATAATCAAACCTACCTTGATCGAGCGGATCAGTACTAGCAAGAACCAAGGTGCTAGATTAACTGATATCATGACAAAGAAGGTAGAAGGGGCAGAGTCAAAGGAGATGAAGCAATGCAGGCTCAACCGAGATGGTTGGCTCCATAAGGATGAGAGATTGTTTGTTGCTGATGTCGATGGGTTGAGGGATGAGGTGCTATGCTTGTGCCATTATTTAAGATTGACTATATATCCTAGAGGAAATAAAATTTACCATGATATGAGACATATATTATACCGGGAAGCAATGAATAAGGACATTGGGCATTTATCTTGAAGTGGATGAACCTTCAGTTGGTATAGGTAGTGTAGAAGAAATCGAGTGGTTTGTTGCAACCGCTCGAGATTCTCGAGTGGAAACAGGTTTCGATAGACTTCGTTGATGAATTGCCGAGGACCAAAGGAGGGTACAATAGAATCTAGGTTATTGTAACATCCCGCCTTTTCGCACGCTTCAAATCGACACACATGCCGATTCAAACCACACGGAAGGGCGGATTGTTATGGGGTAAATAAGAAAAACAGAGAAGAAATAAAACAAAATAGAATCTCACAGCGGAAGGATAAATATAATAATAAAATATATAGTTTATAAAACTGTTTACAAAACATTTGATTCTTCTTTATACAATTAAATATCAGAGTTCACATACCAATAATATCATTGCAGCGGAATAAAATGTTGTAGTGGAATTATATACTAGATAATAGTAATACAAATCTTCGTCTTCGTCCTCCAGAGCTAATTCTTCAAATCCTGAAACGCTCGGACTAACCCGAGCGAATTGAAAAGACAAAACACTCGAGTCAGAACTAAAAGATCTTATGTAAGTTAAATTAACAGAAATGAATATAAGTACAGCAACTCAAGAGATGCTCGGGATTTAAATCTCCTAAGGATCCGTTAAACTATTTACTATGTAGTATATTGCGCTATTATAATAGTGTCTAATTGTAAAATAAACTTACTTTTTAATAGCGTTAAGGGGTTACCCATATAGCCCTTAACACAAATAATGCCAATAGTCTATAAAGTACCGTAATACCTCCTGATCGGGAAGCTACCAGAGGATACTCCATAGGTACGACACAAATAGAAACTCGTAGAAGGCTCGGTATGGTAGGTGACACGGCATAACTAGGCAATGCCAGGGTAGATATACCAATTGCTATCCGGACTGATGGAAATGCGTAGCCGCAGCTACCGCCCACCTCGAAACAAACTCCCCCAAAAATCAAAGTAAAAGTGGCCACTGAATCAATCCAAAGTCAAAGTATAATATCGAAGAGGAGTGTCCGATCAGAGGAATGACCTCATTGGCCCGAGAATCGCTCCTGTTTTAGCCACCTTATGCCAACTCACGGGAGTCGGGTCCACGTATTTACCTTGTAGGAAACGCCTCCACCAACCTACTTCATTCTGGAATCTCCACCGCGTAAACGGTTGTTAAAGTGATTTTCGGAGTTGGTAGAGAGTATGAAAACTTCCGATCCCGGTCTCTTCAACAACCAAACGTTATTATAACACCGCGGTCATTAAAATTTATACTTAAAACCAGGATAAAATATCCATTTTAAACCCATATAAATACGATATCATTTATATTTTTAAAACCCCAAAACAATACGATATCATTTAGACCCAAAATCATATAATGTCATTTTTTTTCCAAAATATATTCTTTTCCAAAATCATAGGGTTTTCAAAGTAAAGTATTTAGAAATCAAAGCTCTTGAATTGCGACGACCCTACTTTCTTACCACAGAAAATCGCATCATCTTTAAGAAAGAAAGGGATAGAAAAGAGAAAAGATAGAGAACACACATACTATCATATACATCAGAGATACACAGCTAAAACCATACATACTAGACAGTTATAAACACATGTCTAGTTATACAACTCAATACAATAACTCAGAGAACACACAGCGGAATACTCTATAGCTATACGCAGAAGCCTCCTGCTCCATTGCTCCTTCAGAATTCGTCAAGCCAACTTAAGATCCTAACCTGAATCCCTTGGCTACTTGTAAAAATTTGAGTACCCAAGAGTTTATGAAAAAAAAAATAAACTCCGGGTCAGACATGGGTCTGGTGTGAGTAAACGGGTTAAAGTTGCTTAACTTTAAAAACCTTTGAAAAGAAAAGGTACCACGTAAGACTTCCCATACATAAACATGGAAAAGTTTTTACCTTACGCTAACCAAAACATTTGCTAGGAAATTCTGTGATATTATAATAGTGTCTAGGGTTTTCAAATAAATAAGAAATAGCCAAAATTGTTACATCTATTAAATTCCAGCTACTAGCCACAAAAGTGGGTAATACAATCAAAACCGTTGGCACTTATTGGATTTTGGATTCCATACAATGGCAGGGCTACTGGGGTACCGCCCGTCATAGTACGTGGCCTAGATCACCGTACCGAGGACCACTCCCGATCCCCTACAACACAGAGCCGAACTCATTCCTTACTGAACAGTTCCGAATAAGACAACCCCGACGATTGTAGCTATTCAACCATCCACACAGCCGAAATAAAAGGGACCTCTAGACAGGGGTAAATCATACTCTCAAGTGGGGGCTACCCACGAAGCCTTGCTGCACCTACCCTGTTTTAGCCATTCCCGGTTGATGAGGCATGAGGTTACGATTACCTTTAGTGAACACATCACTTAGAATGCTCATCGTCCACCTGACGATGTGCTGAAAGCATTCAATCCATACAAGTTCGTTCCAGGTTCGAACGAAACCGAAGGCATTATCTCGTTACACTCATTTTGGAATCACCCTCAGAGTTAACGACAATAACCCTTGCACTCTAAATCACCATCTCGAATCTATAAGGTCTATTACGTCAACTCATTACGGAATCACCCATAGAGTTATACTGACGTATAGCCCTTACACCTCGAGTCTTCACAAAGCTCCACTTTGACTCATGACCTAACGTTATTTGAAATCGATGTGGTTTTCGGATATCCAAATATGAAAATCCGATCTCGGTCTCATCGAAATCCAAAGCGTGTCTTTTAGGTTCAAGTTGTTTTAAAGGTTTTAAAATAATCCAATTACAGTATCTATATACACGCAGATAGATAACTCACAGATCAATAATTGATAGTCAACATTATCAAATAACAGGTAATCCACATTATCAATATCATAATAGATAATCCATATATCAACATCCCAATTGATAATCTATGTAATCATCACAATGCAACCAAGCATTCATATCATACAACCATACTTATCTCATTACTGAGATCACAAAGCATTCAATAAATCAATATCATCCATTCATACATAAGCAATGATTTACTCATACCACAATATAATTAATTTAAAATGAATTAAACTAACTATCTCTATCTCTAATTAATTTAAAGTGAATTAAATTTATCACTCATCTATAATTAATTTAAAATAAATTAAATTAATTACTTCATCCAAATATATTGCTTACTTATTCTTCAATTAAACAAATTAATTAATCATCATCCTAATTAGTCAACCATGATTAATTAACTCTAAATCAAGTAATTAATCCTTAATAATTCTCATTATTCATATGAATTAATGAACCTTAATTAATTACTTCATTAATTAATTAACTATATTAATTACATTATCTCATAATTAATTACATTAATTTATCACACTTAAATTAATTACTTAAATAAATCAACTGTAAACAGTAATCAATTATTCTTAATTATTTTATAAATTCTTTGATTTATTAAATCAAGTAATAAACGCTTAATTACTTTAACCAGTAATTACCCATTTAAAATTACTTCCCAATCGGTAATTTACCTAACTCAATTACCTCTGTAATTTATCAATTACTTATCTTAAGTAATTTGCCTTGTCAAACTTATTAAGTAATCATACTTAATCTTTATCAAGTGACTACCATTAATTAATTAACAAATTAATTAACTTACTTGATCATACTTATCTCATTAATTATAATTGAGTAATTCATCCCTTAATTACTCATTAACCAAATTAATCTTCAAATAACAGATTAACTATCATCAACCTTTAATTAATAAACCTTAATTACTAATCAATCATTTAATACAAAGTAATTAATCACTAATTACTTTTATAATTAATTAATTAAACTTCATTAACTAATTAATTAACTCTTAATCATTAATTAATAAACTTAATTATTAATTAACAATATTAATTACAAATTAATTAATCCATAATTATCGATTAATTAATCCTTAATTAAAATTAATTAACCTTAAATAAAAATAGTTAATTAATTTTTAATTAACTAGCATTTATTTTTAATAATCCTTTAATTATTAACTAAGAAAACTCAATTAAGACTTAATAAAACCTTTATTAATTTATTACTATTTTAATTAACCCTTAATTACTTAATTAATAAGTAATTATAATTTAATTAATCATTAGACATTAATTAAATTATCATCTTAATTAATAGTTAATTAAATAAATAATTATACTTAATTAATTACTTAATTAACCCATTTTAAAATAATAACTAAATAAATGAATTAACTTAAAATTCTTTAATTAACTAACTAATTACAAATTATTATTTAAGATAAAACATTATCTTAAATAAATCTGGAAATCTTTATTTAACTTAATTCATTAGTTAAATTAAATTATAAAGAAATCATTAATTACTTTCTTTAATTATTAATTAACAATCCTAATTTTAAGTTAATAAATTATCTTAAACTTTAATTGTTAATTAATAAATCATTCCCACTAATTAATTTAATAAAACATTTACTTAAAATTCTCTTTGTATTCAAAATAAGATTTGGAAACAACATTAACTTAACATTTAAACAAATCATATAAATTTCATTTATACAAACAATTCAATCTAAAAACAAGAATTTAACTAATCTTAAATTTTTAAAGTTTAAACTTACCTTATTTTAAATCGAAAATATATTTAAGTATTTCTATTTGGATTCAACCCAAATACATGAATCCAAGAAAAACAAGTGCATCTTATTTTTAAAACTATCTGCCCTCTTTAAAATTTAAAACTATTTTAATTTAAACTTTAAAAACTGTTAAACAACAGTTTAACACAACAACTCGAAACCCCAGCGACTACACTAGTATTACCCCGAGCCACAAACCAAAATACTCGAGTTTTCCTCGAGCTAAATCCCAGTACCCAAACCCAGAGCAAAACCCAAAACACCCTGACATCAACCACTCCACCGTGCAACCTGCACCAGTGCCGGCTCCACTCCGACCAACGCCGACTTAACCGACACATCATCCATCCTCTCTACTAGCATCCACGATCAACCAATCACTGATTTTTGCCTTAATCCAAAATTGAGCATCCAGGATGAACATAACTAAAACACCATCAGGAAACCCCCCTTGAACATCGCCTCCGATCAACTATAGCTGCCAGAACTCCGTCCATAGCTCGTTGATCCACCCAGGTTCCTTCACCCGAACTTACTTCAAACTCGATGCAGTTTTGAAGATTCAGAATCAATTTATATTAAGCTTCCAAAACTAGGTTTAAAAATGAATCTTTGGCAAAATCAAACTATTCAGTGATTAAAAAATTCATCAATGATTTTTACAACACTCACTAATGCTTCATCTAGCTCCAAGCATAATCTCAAGTCACCCAGTTCACAAATCAACAGAAATGGGCAGAAATCCAATTTGCAGAGAACCCCCAAATTCACATTCAATACTTTACTAAAAATTGTTATTTTGATTTTAAAAATCCTAACTTCTGAAGATGATTTAAGATGTATATTCCAATCAATATGAATTAACATTTAATTTTATCATATTTGAGTTTTACTGTATTGTCTTGGTTCCAGTAAATTTCCAGACTAAAAAAAATACTTGAACTTGTCATTTAAAACTAGATGATGTTTAAGCCAAATTAACTTGTTTAGAATCAAAACTTCTAAGTGATTTGATAAGGAGTGTTGGACTTGGTTCATTTAAAATCTCTATACATAAAAATATCAGAGAGGAACAGTTTAACTAGCATGCATGCTCAACACATTCATATACACAGATAAATCACCAACATATAACATGCAAGCATTAATTATTTCAGAAGTTTATCAAGCAACAGATCAATTATCACTTAAACTTTTTAAGTTGTTGTTTACTCACCTTTCTATAAGGAGATTCAGAGGTGTGAAAAAGAACAGGGAGGCTCAACTGAAATTGCTTCCAGATTGCATTTTGAAAAACTGGCAAAATGATCTTTGAACTTGATGCTATTTAAAATCTGGTGTACTACAGGTTGCTTCTGTTTTCCATCTTAAAATTTGCATGCATTTAAAAAAATTTGAGGCAGACATGGAGGTTGAAAATTTGATGTGATTTTGTTTTAAGAACAACTGCAGGCATTGATCACAGAAATGATTTGAGGTGATTTCAGGTTTTATGATTTGAGCATTTGAGGAGTGTTACAGGTTTTGAATGAGTAAAATTTTGCAAATGCTTCATTTGCATGCACAAGAAAAAAATGATGCAGACAAGGGTAATTGCAGATCTGGGTTGATAGCTTTGCAAAAATACTTGAAAACATGATGCAGATTTGGGTTTAAACTGTGAGGCTTTCAGATTAACAAATTTGTAGAATTTTGTTTTTGAGCATTTTTTTGAGTTGAGGATATTGTTTCAGATTTTTGTTTGAATATTTTCTGGTTTTGGGTGTTTGAATGAAGGTTACATTGATGGTTTTTGTTTTTCTTTTAAGCATGAACAAAAATTTAAAGAAAATGAGGAAGAGTGTTTAAATAGGATAATTTCAGATTTATATAAATTAAAAAGAAAATTAGAAATGAATGGACACATGTCTCTTTACTTACACAAATATTTTTACACTTGTTAACAAGGTGTTTAAGAAATGAACGTTTGTCAATATTGAGTTTATTTTTTATTCTAAAGAAATTTAAAAGCTTTTAAAATTATTTTTCCTAATTACTAATGTGTTTTAAAAGTAAACATGTTTTCTTCATTTAAAAGTTACTCTTTAATTAAATATCTAACAAACAAATACACTTATACATTTATAAATGTATGCTAATTTATATAAAATACAATCTTTTTAAAAAGAAATGAAACCAAATAAAATTTAAATAAAATTATATATAACATTTCAAACTTATTTTAAATACTATTTTAAAAAGCCTTACATTCATTTTATTAAATAAACACAAATAATATTTTCATAAAAGGAAAAATACAAAATCTTATTTTTAATTAAAAAGATTATCTATGTAATTTAAAACCAAACCATATTATTATACTATTTTAAAATGTGAGTATTTCTTTGAATTCAAATTTATATTCATTTCAAAGTCAAATTTAAAAATCAAATCTAAAATAAATTTTAAATAAATATAAACAACTATTTTAAAATAAGCTCATTATTATTTACAAATAATATATCCTATTTTAAAATCAATTTAAAATACACAGATATAAATATATTCATACATACTTATAAATTTTGAAAACAATATACCAATTTAAAATTTATTTATACAAATAAAATAATTAATTTTAATATAAAACCAATTTATAACCAAAATTAAAACATTACTTGGTTAATTATTTTTGAAAATAACAGTTTTATCAATTTCAAATAATTAAATTAAGCGATTATCAACATTTTAAACTCCTGGAAATTCCAGGATATTACATGAATATAATATTTTAAAAATCATACTACCTTGAAAATCATAACTTCGAAACAAATTTCTATCTCTTAAATGGTTAAATATTAAATTACTTTGTAAAACACAATAGCTTCTTTAGATTTCACAAATCAGTTTTCAAATATCGATTTAAACTTCCAAATACATTTCAATTCTTATGTTTCAAAGCTTTAAATATTTCACCATTTCAAAACAAACTCATTTGACAATCCCATATATATTAAATTCAATTGCTTATTATTTAGACTTGAAATATTTACTTAATGAATTCAATATAATTTAAGAAAAACCTTTAACTTCACATAACTGGAAAATCTTTCAATTTATTATATATTCATTTAAATCAACCTGATATTCATTTAGATCACTCTACACAAACATCAAGTTATAAAATCATATCCTTTAAAAAAATTCTAACTTTTTATTAAATTCCAATTCAACTTAATATTCATCTTCCAACCTTATTCTCATTTAAGTCAATGAAACTCCAGAAATTAAATTTTTAATAAATGCTTAATCTTATTTGATCTTAAAATCAAACTTTATTTTAAACTTCAGATCAAATTTATACAAAGCTTAAAACCGGAAATTACTATATATATAATAACCTTTATCAATAACCAAATCAATATCCCATAAACTATATATATAACTTTACAAATTCAAAAAAAAACTATTTCAAAATATATATATATATATACCGCGATGCCTGTATAAAATATACTACCCTATGGTCAAGTGATACGGATGTTTATCATTTCAATCCGCAATTTAAAATAAAAATGTGGTGTATATCATTTCAAACTGCAATCCCGAATGAATGAAATGTTGATCACTTGCAGTTTATACAATATAAAATACAACATCCATTCATCCAAATATCAATCATCAACCATTTATTACAATCATCATCTAATTTAAACAACATCAATATAGAGCATATAAATTATACAGGTAATAAATAACATGTATTAACTAACAGTTTATACTCACTAATAAATTTAACTACTGCTAAACTAGCAGTTTATATGCAAAAATAAATGTAAATTTAACTGGCAGTTAATATGAAATAAAAATAGATATAACTATGACAGGCAGTTAATATGCAAATGAATAAATTCTAACTGTCAAATTATATGTAGTAAATAAAATAAATTAACAGTTAAATTAAATAAATGCGATTTAACTGAGATGACGAATAAAACATGCCAAACAGTCATAAACGAATTTCTACTCAAATCTTAAATCAGTTTAACAAACATAAGAAATTTTTAAAAGTTGTGAGTGGGTTAAAACACTCACCTTTTGAATTTAAATTGAATTTAAATCCAATTTAAACCCAAAAATTTGACTGTCTTCAAATTCGCCCAAACCAGCGTCAAAGTGTCCGGGATCTCAATACAAACCTAGCGGAGAAAACCGCGCGTGAAACGGAGTTCGTATGTATGAGTTATGATTATTAGAACTAATTGAAATCGAGATTTACAAAAATAAATTAAACAAAAATAAAATACCGTGCCACATACACTCTTCCCACGTGAAAAACGCGTATGCTTCTTCTGGATTGCTAGCTTTGTTCCATAACTTTTCTTTTATTTCGATTTACTTTAATTTTCCTCCTTATTATATGAATGTATGTATTTTTAAAAGGGTTGGGAAAAAAAAATTGAAAAAGAAGAATTGAAAAATAAAAGGATTAAAATAAGAACTGAAAATGGAAGAGAAGATCAAGATTTGAAAAGAAAGAAGAAACTTTGAAATAGAAGAAAATTTGAAGAAGAAGAATATTTGAAGAGGAAGAAAAATTAAAATGAGAGATAATAAGGAGATTTGAAGAAGAAAAAAGAAGAAGAAGAAGGAGATTTGAATGGAGGCTAGGGTTTCATTTGCATCATATCGTATTTATAAGGTTAGAGTTAGGTTTAGGGACAAAGAGATTTGAAAGGAGAGGCTGCTATTAATTAGAAATAAAGTAAATATGAACAACTTGGTATTGAAATATAGTGAATATGAACAGCCCTTTTTTTTAAAGTAGCAGGTATTAAAAAGAGGTAATTATTAATTAGAAAGGGAATGAATATGGAGGGACAAAAATAAATGACACATTTCGTTAGTTTGATTCTAAATTAATTAAGTGCTAGATACAGAAAAGTTTGAATACATCATATATATTCTCACTTATTTACAATGACTTAAACAAATCTTTATGTAAATTTAGAGTTGATAAATCTATCAATTGCAGTGCCAAAACTTCTATTTCATTATATTCAAAATTATAAATTAAGTTTCCCAAAATTTCTATTAAGTTAAATAATCAATGATTATTCTATCTATAAATTTTAAGTAGATGGATTCAAATGTTGGGTTCAGAAACTATTATTTTAATATTCTTGAATTTCAATTTAATCTCTATAAACGTAATACTTTAAACGTTAAATTTCATTTATTTCGCAATACTTCAATTAAATTAATAAATATTGCTTTCTATACTTAAATCTATATTAACAAAACATTAGATTTAGATCGATAGAAATCGATTTACCAAAATTTACGTACACATTACGTAAATAAACAACTATATAAATTTGCCACCTATTAGCTCTTAATTTTATTCTTAAGTTTGTTACCTATCAATTTCGATTATACTTCAATCTATAATGCAAATCCAATCTCCTCTAACTGCATAAATCAAGGCAATTTATTGCAACTGATTTCCCATTAAACTTCATAAATTACCAAATTGAAACCAAAATAAAACGTTTATTTATTATAAAAATCTTGTTGTTTAATTGAATTGACCATTCACGGATATACTTTACCTTGATCTCCAATTATTACTTAAATACATCACAAAACATTAAATCTATATTCATTACAATTTGTTACCAAAATTAATTTAACGAAATCAATTACGCCCTTTAAAAATTCTATTCATTCATTAATTGCTAATTGTTATTCAATTTAAACCCATTAATTTGATTTCCCTATTATGCGTCAATTATAAACCCATCATCATAAAGGTGATGTCAACATTTTATACTATAAATTTACCCTTTTATATTCCAATATAAATAAATGCTCACATACAAATTAAGATTCTAAATCCAATTAATTATTCCATTTAATCCATTGATTTATTAACTTTAATTATTGCAATTCATTGTCTAACATAAATTTGAATCTATTTCCAAATTTTCACGTTTAAATTAATTAACACCTTACAATAGTTTACAAATAAAAAGGGGATTGTACTAAATAAATATTTATTGTCCTGCATTACTTTATTACCTCCATTTACATTCAATCTTCATAAATAAATAATTTATTTCATTGATGAATTCAATACTTGCCTTTATTAACTTAATTTAACTTTATATCCAAATGCACAAATTTTCACTATTCCAATTAATTTCCAATTAACGTAAAATGTTATATTCAATTTCCATAAATTTTCAATAGATTCAAATTATCATATTTTATCCAAATGAATAAATAAAGCTTGATTCCCGTTTAAATATTTAACTCATCTAATTTCAATTAACCTTGTTATCATAAATTAAATCCCGATATATTGATACAACTTTATTTCCATTCTTTATTCACAAATCATCATATTTATGAAGAACATTTACGTTATTCTCCATTTATTACCTTAATTTATTTAACGTAAAATTTAATTTATATTTATTGCAATGATTTCCAAATCAATTGAATGAATTAAATATATATGTATCACTCATAATAACTTGTGGTCACAACTCTTGATCACCTTTAATAAGTTTATTATTTACAATCCAATAATCGCCATTTACTATATATATATATATATATATATATATATATATATATATATATATGAATTAATTAGTTCAATATTTCCATTTCGTTTCCCTATACTAAATTTATTACTAAGTGTATTTACACCATTCCAACAAGTTGGAATTCCATTCTTACTATAACAATCATTTCCCTATTCACTTTTATTAATAACCCACCATCATTGCATTTATTGTCTTTTATTGATTTAATCAAATTACCCCATATTCCTTTAAATTCATACTAACGAAATATTCAATTACTATTCAATGCATATTAATTCATCAATCAATTCAATATTTACTTTTCTTTCCTTCTATTTGATGATAAATAACCTAGTATACATTTACATACATTCATTTCATTCCATTCATTTATGGGTATTGCATTGAAATTTAATTTATTAGCTATTACCAACATTATTACCATTAATTACAATTGGATTCCCAATTTTATTCAATACCCTGAATAAATAACATATATATTAATCAAATCCTTACATTTTTTTTCTTTTCTCATATTCCATTTAAAATCAAATCATAACATTTAAATGATTTTATTGAATTGGAATTTCTTTCAAGTCATAATTTATTAACTTGCATTAACATGATTTCTTAATTTATTCCAATTACCGTTTACACTCTTTTATTGCATTAAATCCATTTAATATTTTCATTAATTTCTCATATTAAATTTTATATCCAGGTAAGAATCCTTTTTCTACTTAATTCATTTGGATTCTATTCAATTTCTATAAATAGGTTTTAAGTTACCATTTACATAATTTATTTTAGCCTTCATTTTAACATTTATTTATCCTCTTTATTATTTCTACTAAAATAAATTACAAAAATCCTATTAAATAAACAAATTAAATTGTCGAAATTTACGGGTCGTTACACTCTCCCCCACTCAAAACTTTTCGTCCCCGAAAAGGAAAATAAGGGAAAAGAAGAAATAAGATAAAAATATATCTTTCTTAATTAAATTTATAAACAAATAAGTTTACAAAATAAAATAATTTAACATAAAATATACCAATTTATACCTATTTAAATTCTTTATACATAAATTGTTAAAGTTGGTAAACATTTTTAAATTTTATTCAGAAATAACTGCAACCCTTTCTTAAGTTTACAATTTCTCTTTATTATATTACATCCATTTATTTCCACTTACTACTTACTATCATTCATTTCCATTAACTCTGGTCATGCCATTAACTACTATAACTATTCATTCATTTATTACTGCACGACCTCATTTATTTACACTTTAATTATTTAAGTTTATAATCATCTATTTGTCATACTTACCTTTAATTATGTTTACTTATAGTAAAATTCCAATTATAACTTAAGTTTATAACATTAAATTCTCATTTATAATAGCAAATTCATTGAATACTTCATTACCTACTTTTACTTGTACAAATTTCTATTACATTTCTTATTAAACATTTCAACTTTTTATATTTGGTAAGTTATCTATGCTTTTAAAGAATGTAATTGAAAGTTATACAAGTTTTCTCATCCATTTAATTAATTCATTGTTAAATAAATTTTTACCTTTTATTATAAGTTACAATTTTAACTTCCTTTTTATTTCCTTTATAACTTAGCATTTAAGTCTCTTATTTTATTTAGGGTTTCAATTATTAGTTAAATTCTGTTTCACTACACTAATTGAAACAATTAATTAATGGAAATTAAGGAATTTAATACCCGTTTAAAATTTTAATTTATTTTAAAAATAATAGATAAATATATTCTTACAACTTATATATCTCTAATTATATTTAAAACAATTCAAAATTTATATATTTTCAAAATTGCATCTGTAGTAGAACTACTATAGTGGCCTTTCCCCTTCGAATTATATTAAATATTTATATCAGAAAATACTTATAACCAATATTATTATATTACAAAAATTTTATTCGAGAAAATTTTAAAACCCCGGATTTAAGTTATAAATATCCAAATTTCATTTATTTTATTTTTCAATCTTTTTTTTCTATTATTATTTATACACTTTATTACCTAACAACCAATCTATTGCAGCCAAATATAATATCATTTGAAATTTTTTATTTTATATATAGAAAATATAATAGGCAAAATTATTTCATTCACCTATATAAAACAAATATTATGTCGGTCTGTTCTATTAAGTGTTTAGAAATCCCTATTGATGTCACAGCGTCCCATGCACCAACCAGAACTTATAAATACGAAACCGAACAAATTAACACAATATCAAAACCTTTTTATAACACTAACAAATACGCTCTCTCATATATACACACTCAGCGACTCCCATAGGGTATTATTAACCTATTAATAAAGAGTCAGACCCCACAAAGCTAAGGTTTATCGCTAAACCAAAGCTCTGATACCAGATGTAACATCCCACCTTTTCGCACGCTTCAAATCGACACACATGCTGATTCAAACCATACGGAAGGGCGGATTGTTATGGGGTAAATAAGAAAAACAGAGAAGAAATAAAACAAAATAGAATCTCACAGCGGAAGGATAAAATATAATAATAAAATATACAGTTTATAAAGCTGTTTACAAAACATTTGATTCTTCTTTATACAATTAAATATCAGAGTTCACATACCAATAATATGAATGCAGCGGAATAAAATGTTGTAGTGGAATTATATACTAGATAATAGTAATACAAATCTTCGTCTTTGTCCTCCAGAGCTAATTCTTCAAATCCTAAAATGCCCGGACTGACCCGAGCGAATTGAAAAGACAAAACACTCGAGTCAGAACTAAAAGATCTTATGTAAGTTAAATTAACAGAAATGAATATGAATACAGTAACTCAAGAGATGCTCGGGATTTACATCTCCTAAGGATCCGTTAAACTATTTACTATGTAGTATATTGCGCTATTATAATAGTGTCTAATTGTAAAATAAACTTACTTTTTAATAGCGTTAAGGGGTTACCCATATAGCCCTTAACACAAATAATGCCAATAGTCTATACTGTACCGTAATACCTCCTGATCGGGAAGCTACCAGAGGAAACTCCATAGGTACGACACAAATAGAAACTCGTAGAAGGCTCGGTATGGTAGGTGACATGGCACAACTAGGCAATGCCAGGGTAGATATACCAATTGCTATCCGGGCTGATGGAAACGCGTAGCCGCAGGTACCGCCCACCTCGAAACAAACTCCCCCAAAAATCAAAGTAAAAGTGGCCACTGAATCAATCCAAAGTCAAAGTATAATATCGAAGAGGAGTGTCCGATCAGAGGAGTGACCTCATTGGCCCAAGAATCACTCCTGTTTTAGCCACCTTATGCCAACTCACGGGAGTCGGGTCCACGTATTTACCTTGTACGAAACGCCTCCACCAACCTACTTCATTCTGGAATCTCCACCGCGTACACGGTTGTTAAAGTGGTTTTCGGAGTTGGCAGAGAGTATGACAACTTCCGATCCCGGTCTCTTCAACAACCAAAAGTTATTATAACACCGCGGTCATTAAAATTTATACTTTAAAACCAGAATAAAGTATCCATTTTAAACCCATATAAATACGATATCATTTATATTTTTAAAGCCCCAAAACAATACGATATCATTTAGACCCAAAATCATATAATGTCATTTTATTTTCCAAAATATATTCTTTTCCAAAATCATAGGGTTTTCAAAGTAAAGTATTTAGAAATCAAAGCTCTTGAATATAATATTTTCAAATCATACTACCTTGAAAATCATAACTTAGAAACAAATTTCTATCTCTTAAAAGGTTAAATATTAAATTACTTTATAAAACACAATAGCTTCTTTAGATTTCACAAATCAGTTTTCAAATATCGATTTAAACTTCCAAATACCATTTCAATTCTTATGTTTCAAAGCTTTAAATATTTCACCATTTCAAAACAAACTCATTTGACAATCCCATATATATTAAATTCAATTACTTATTGTTTAGACTTGAAATATTTACTTAATGAATTCAATATAATTTAAGAAAAACCTTTAACTTCACATAACTAGAAAATCTTTCAATTTGTTATATATTCATTTAAATCAACCTGATATTCATTTAGATCACTCTACACAAACATCAAGTTATAAAATCATATCCTTTAAAAAAATTCTAACTTTTTATTAAATTCCAATTCAACTTAATATTCATCTTCCAACCTTATTCTCGTTTAAGTCAATGAAACTCCAGAAATTAAATTTTTAATAAATGCTTAATCTTATTTGATCTTAAAATCAAACTTTATTTTAAACTTCAGATCAAATTTATACAAAGCTTAAAACCGAAAATTACTATATATAATAACCTTTATCAGTAACCAAATCAATATCCCATAAACCATATATATATAACTTTATAAATTCACAAAAAAATATCATTTCAATATATATATATATATATATATATATATATATATATATATACCGTGGTGCCTGTATAAAATTTTCTACCCTATGGTCAAGTGATACGGATGTTTATCATTTCAATCCGCAATTTAAAATAAAACTGCAGTTGTATATCATTTCAAACCGCAATCCCGAATGAATGAAATGCACGATAACTTGCAGTTTATACAATATAAAATACAGCATCCATTCATCCAAATATCAATCATCAACCATTTATTACAATCATCATCCATTTAAACAACATCGATATAGAGCATATAAATTATACAGGTAATAAGTAACATGTATTAACTAACAATTTATACTCACTAATAAATTTAACTACTGCTAAACTAGCAGTTTATATGCAAAAATAAATGTAAATTTAACTGGCAGTTAATATGAAATAAAAATAAATATAACTATGACAGGCAGTTAATATGCAAATGAATAAATTCTAACCGTCAAATTATATGTAGTAAATAAAATAAATTAACAGTTAAATTAAATAAATGCGATTTAACTGAGATGACGAATAAAACATGCCAAACAGTTATAAACAAATTTCTACTCAAATCTTAAATCAGTTTAACAAACATAAGAAATTTTTAGAAGTTGTGAGTGGGTTAAAACACTCACCTTTTGAATTTAAATTGAATTTAAATCCAATTTAAACCCAAAAATTTGACTGTCTCCAAATTTGCCCAAACTAGCGTCAAAGTGTTCGGGATCTCAATACGAACCTAGCGGAGAAAACCGCGCGTAAAACGGAGTTCGTATGTATGAGTTATGATTATTAGAACCAATTGAAATCGAGATTTACAAAAATAAATTAAACAAAAATAAAATACCGTGCCACATACACTCTTCCCACGTGAAAAAGCGTATGCTTCTTCTTGATTGCTAGCTTTGTTCCATAACTTTTCTTTTATTTCGATTTACTTTAATTTTCCTCATTATATGAATGAATGTATTTTTAAAAGGTTTGGAAAAATTTTTTTGAAAAAGAAGAATTGAAAAATAAAAGGATTAAAATAAGAACCAAAAAGGGAAGAGAAGATCTAGATTTGAAAAGAAAGAAGAAACTTTTAAATAGAAGAAAATTTGAAGAAGAAGAATATTCGAAGAGGAAAAAAAATTAAAATGAGAGATAATAAGGAGATTTGAAGAAGAAAAAAAAGAAGAAGAAGGAGATTTGAATGGAGGCTAAGGTTTCATTTGCATCATATCGTATTTATAAGGTTAGAGTTAGGTTTAGGGACAAAGAGATTTGAAAGGAGAGACTGCTATTAATTATAAATAAAGTAAATATGAACAACTTGGTATTGAAATATAGTAAATATGAACAACCCTTTTTTTTTAAAGTAGCAGGTATTAAAAAGAGGTAATTATTAATTAGAAAGGGAATGAATATGGAGGGACAAAAATAAATGACACGTTTTGTTAGTTTGATTCTAAATTAATTAAGTGTTAGATACAGAAAAGTTTAAATACATCATATACATTCTCACTTATTACAATGACTTAAACAAATCTTTATGTAAATTTAGAGTTGATAAATCTATCAATTGCAGTGCCAAAACTTCTATTTCATTATATTCAAAATTATAAATTAAGTTCCTCAAAATTTCTATTAAGTTAAATAATCAATGATTATTCCATCTATAAATTTTAAGTAGATGGATTCAAATGTTGGGTTCAGAAACTATTATTTTAATATTCTTGAATTTCAGTTAAATCTCTATAAACGTAATACTTTAAACGTCAAATTTCATTTATTTTGCAATACTTCAATTAAATTAATAAATATTGCTTTCTATACTTAAATTCATAATAACAAAACGTTAGATTTGGATCGATAGAAATCGATTTACCAAAATTTACGTACACATTACGTAAATAAACAACTATATAAATTTAGCACCTATTAGCTCTTAATTTTATTCTTAAGTTTGTTACCTATCAATTTCGATTATACTTCCATCTATAATGCAAATCCAATCTCCTCTAACTGCATAAATTAGGGCAATTTATTGCAACTGATTTTCCATTAAAATTCATAAATTACCAAATTGAAACCAAAATAAAACGTTTATTTATTATAAAAATCTTGTTGTTTAATTGAATTGACCATTCACGGATATAATTTACCTTGATCTCCAATTATTACTTAAATACATCACAAAACGTTAAATCTATATTCATTACAATTTGTTACCAAAATTAATTTAACAAAATCAATTACGCCCTTTAAAAATTCTATTCATTCATTAATTGCTAATTGTTATTCAATTTAAACCCATTCATTTGATTTCCCTATTATGCATCAATTATAAACCCATCAACATAAAGGTGATGTCAACATTTTATACTATAAATTTACCCTTTTATATTCCAATATAAATAAATGCTCACATACAAATTAAGATTCTAAATCCAATTAATTATTCCAATCCATTGATTTATTAACTTTAATTATTGCAATTCATTATCTAACATAAATTTGAATCTATTTCCAAATTTTCACGTTTAAATTAATTAACACCTTATAATAGTTTACAAATAAAAAGGGGATTGTACTAAATAAATATTTATTGTCCTGCATTACTTTATTACCTCCATTTACATTCAACCTTCATAAATAAATAATTTATTTCATTGATGAATTCAATACTTGCCTTTATTTACTTAATTTAACTTTATATCCAAATGCACAAATTTTCACTATTCCAATTAATTTCCAATTAACGTAAAATGTTATATTAAATTTCCATAAATTTTCAATAGATTCAAATTATCATATTTTATCCAAATGAATAAATAAAGCTTGATTCCCGTTTAAATATTTAACTCATCTAATTGCAATTAACCTTGTTATCATAAATTAAATCCCGATATATTGATACAACTTTATTTCCATTCTTTATTCACAAATCATCATATTTATGAAGAACATTTACGTTATTCTCCATTTATTACCTTAATTTATTTAACGTAACATTTAATTTATATTTATTGCAATGATTTCCAAATCAATTGAATGAATTAAATATATATGTATGACTCATAATAACTTGTGGTCACAACTCTTGATCACCTTTAATAAGTTTATTATTTACAATCCAATAATCGCCCTTTACTTTATATATACGAATTAATTAATTCAATATTTCCATTTCGTTTCCCTATACTAAATTTATTACTAAGTGTATTTACACCATTCCAACAAGTTGGAATTCCATTCTTACTATAACAATCATTTCCCTATTCACTTTTATTAATAACCCACCATCATTGCATTTATTGTCTTTTATTGATTTAATCAAATTACCCAATATTCCTATAAATTCATACTAACGAAATATTCAATTACTATTCAATGCATATTTATTCATCAATCAATTCGGTATTTACTTTTCTTTCCTTCTATTTGATGATAAATAACCTAGTATACATTTACATACATTCATTTCATTCCATTCATTTATGGGTATTGCATTGAAATTTAATTTATTAGCTATTACCAACATTATTACCATTAATTACAATTGGATTCCCAATTTTATTCAATACCCTGAATAAATAACATATATATTAATCAAATCCTTACATTTTTTTTCTTTTCTCATATTCCATTTAAAATCAAATCATAACATTTAAATGATTTTATTGAATTGGAATTTCTTTCAAGTCATAATTTATTAACTTGCATTAACATGATTTCTTAATTTATTCCAATTACCGTTTACACTCTTTTATTGCATTAAATCCATTTAATATTTTCAATAATTTCTCATATTAAATTTTATATCCAGGTAAGAATCCTTTTTCTAATTAATTCATTTGGATTCTATTCAATTTCTATAAATAGGTTTTAAGTTACCATTTACATAATTTATTTTAGCCTTCATTTTAACATTTATTTATCCCCTTTATTGTTTCTACTAAAATAAATTACAAAAATCTTATTAAATAAACAAATTAAATTGTTGAAATTTACGGGTCGTTGCAGTTATTGCCGATAGATCGGCGAAGAGTGCTAGATTTATATCTGTAAAGTCTAGTAGAACGACATCCAAATTGGTCAAGTTGTATGTGAAAATTGGTTATGCGATTCTATCGTGTGTCGATGAGCATTGTGAGCGAACGAGACCCTTTACTCAGTAGTTGGTTTTGGAAGAGCTTACAAGAGGTGCTAGGGATAGAGCTGCGTCTCAGTATAGCTTATCACCCATAAACTGATGGATAGACCAAGAGAGTGAATCGTACCTTGGACGATCTGCTGCTAGCTTGAATTCTCGATTTCGATGGCTCATGGCCGATCGCTTGCACTTAGTAGAGTTCGCATACAACAACACTTATCAGTCCAACATCGGTGTGGCACCATTTAAGGCATTATATATCCAAACTTGCAATGCTCTTTCATGTTGGTGGGAAGCAGGTGCGAAACTGATACTCAGGCCAGATATGATTAAGAGACTTCGGAGAAGATTGAGATCATTTGGTAATGAATGAAAGCTGCTTAGGATAAGCCGAAGAGCTACACTAATAGGAGAAGGCATGATTTAGAGTTCTCCGTGGGTGATATGGTATTTGTCAAGATCTCTCCATTGATGAACGTTGTTCGATTCGGTACTAAAGGAAAGTTGGCGCCGAGATCTGTTGGTTCTTTTTGAATACTTGAGAGAATTGGGAACCTAGCTTATTGAGTCGACTTAACTTAGAGGATGGTAAATATGCATAACGTGTTTTATGTCTCTCACTTGCAAAATTTTGTGCATGGCTTAGGCATGATAGTTGAACAGAATTAGCTGAATGACATCGAGGTTGAACCAGAAGCTTCTAGACCTCGAAAGCTTATTCTTATCATTAGACATGATACAAAGAGGCTTAGGAGGAAGACGGTAGAGTTGGTGAAGCCTCGATGGAGTGAGAGCGAAGACGATTGTACTTGGAAGAATGAGAAGAGCATAAGGATGGCTTATCCAGAGCTCTTTACTCAGTGGGACTTCTGTTTATTGCATTTACTTTCACTTTCGATATCATATTGGGTAGTTTAGTATCTTACATGCTAGGGTAGGCATAGATATTATTACCTTCTTTTATGGGCATGTTTGATATTTAATATGTTTGCTCATGATTGTTAGGCATATGGGTAGCTATGTTGATTTTAACTTGTTTGTGTTAGGGATTTCAAGGACGAAATTCCTAAAGAGGAAAGAGTGTAAAGACCTATGTTTATGTATTAGAGGATCATGAAATGTTATTTTTAAACCCATATGAGGTCATATGACTCTACAACTTTAGAAAATGCGTATTAGTCACATTTCCTATCTTTAGAACTTTTCCAAACTATTTTACCCCTAAAACTTGCCATGGCTATAACTTTTGATAGAAGCCAAACTAACATCCGAGACCACTTATTGGAAAGATATGATAGTTTTTCTTTCCTTAGAGTGGTCATGATAGATATTTTATGTAACGACCCGTAATTTTTCGATGTTTAATTTGTTAATTTTATAAGATTTTGGTAATTAAATTTCGGGGAAATATAATTTGTGACGTATTAGTGAAATAAATAAAATGAAATATAACAAATGATAACTAAAGCTAATTATTGACAATTTGAATCTAATTCCAATAAATGAAAAAATGCAAATGTCATACTTAGCTATAAATGGAATAGATGGAAATAAATGTAAATATCGTATTGATTTAAAGGAATATTAAATTGTTAATGGTTATTGAATGGAATTAGCGTTATGATAAGTCATTGTAACTTTGGTCTGTAAACAATAAACTTATAAATGTAGTTAAAAGTAAACAGTGACAACTATCATGTGTTACCTGTTTATTTAGTCAATAAATTGAAATGAGAAATCAATTTTTAATGAATATAAACAAAAGTTACATTAACGTGAATTGTAATACAATGTTTAGAAGTTGTTAAATTGGAGTATATTAAGGAATGAAAGGTTAACTAGGTTTGTAGAGTAGTAATGGACTTAATAAAAAGATTTGGAATTGAATCAAATTAATTTATTGAAATTCAGTCTATAATAATTGGATTTATTGTAGTAAATGAAATTAAATACTATGTAATTGGAATTAAGATGAAATTTGAAATTATTAATGCACTAAGATACGTACCAATGGAAATTATACCCATAGGATGATAAATTAATTGAACAACAAGATTAAAAATCAAATAAATGAAATTTTGGAGTTCTTATTTTATTTATTAATTTATTGAAATGAGAATCAAACACTGTGAATTTGTGAAATATTCAGAAATGAATTGATGTAGAGATTTATTTAAAGATATTTATAGGTTACTATGTACCCCAAAGTGATAGAAATTGGAAATAATAATGATTGAATTTAAAAGTAATTTAATTAATTTAATATTAATTTATTTAATTAACTAAAATATAGCCATTTTGACCACTGGCTCGGATTTCGACGAAACTAGTTTCATCGGATCCGTAATAGTGAATTATTGTAGGATTTCAAGTTTCGTAACGATCAAACTTGTCATTTGATCGTACGAGCTCGAAATGCCTAAAAATCAATTCAATTGAAATCAATTTGAAATAACATGATTTTAGCATAACTTCTTCGTACTGTAGATTTGCACTTGAAACCTATTGCATTGCGTTTAAAATATTTAAATAAATCTATTTTGATATATGGGTTGACTCATTTTCATTCCGGAGTCAGAACGGGCTTTTCGGGTCATTTGTCGTTTACCTTTCAATCCAAATCAATCCGGTCCATTCTAATTTCAGCTTTGCCTATACATACCTCGTTATAAACCCTGGCCTATTTCTTATGTTCATTATTTTGTACGTACAATTCCAGCTACTCCTCCTTATTCCAATGGCAGACAAAACCAAAATTCTAATTGCAATTTCAACTCCAAATTTTATTCCAAAAATTCAAACTCCTCAATATATATCGAATTATACATCAATTTGAAGCACTCGACGAGCGCATCCCAGATTTGCAATTCATTTTCCAATTTGAACCTTTGTCTGGCCAAAAATTGAAGAACAATTCGTGTTCGTTCGTTGATCGTCTATCAACTTCGCCTGATCGACAAATCGAGGGCACAGTTGTGTAGAGAGTCTAGAGCTTTGATCATAGGTGGTATCGGTTTGGAGGATGGATTGGTGGATTTGCGAAAAAAATTTGAGTAGAGTTTGGCTTCCTAACGGTGGAGGCTGTTGTTTGGGGCATCGGTTTTCGTTTGCAATGTCGTGGATGGATGTAGGGTAGTCGGCGGAGGTCTGGGGTCTCAGGCCGAGCTTGGGGTGGTGGCTCCGTAGCCACGGCGATCGATTTCTGGAGGCACGACATGAGATTTTGGTAGCAGCTTTAGGTATCGTGATGGAACGAGATGTTAGGGTTTCACTGGGAAACCGTGTGTGTAACGTGGACGTCTCGTATAGGTGGGATTGCTTTTATTTTATTCTATTTTTAGCTTGTAAATATAAAATAGTTCAGCTTCTTATATTGATAACTATTACATACGAGGTCCGTTTCACATTAGGTTTTCTCCACTAGGATCGTATGAAAATTTCGAATATTTTTGCACTGGTTTGGATGGATTCTGAGACTGTTCGAATTTTGGGTTTAAATTTGAATTTAAATTCGATTTAAATTCAAAGGTGAGTGTTTTAACCCACTCCCAACTTCTAAATTTTCTTATGTTGTTAATTTAATTCGTGATATGATTAGGAATTATTTATGATTGTTTGGTATATTTTAGTCATCATCTCAGTTAAATTGAATAGGAAATTATTGTCAAGGATAAAATTTCACAGCTTTTTAGCCTCATGGACAGACCTTCAATATTTTATCCTGAAGGACAACTTTCTATAGGTATCAGTTTTTAGTTATTGATAATAGTTTTTAGGTATCAGTTTGTAGTTATCGGTAGCATTTTTAGGTATCAGTTTTAGCTCGGTAGTAGTTTTGTTGTCCTTATGAATAATTTTGGAAAATGTTTGTTCTTATGAATAATTTTTAGAAGATGTTTGTCCTTGTGGTAAATATATTGAGGTCGTGTCCTTGAGGCAAAAAATATAAGAATCTTTGTCCTTCAAATTAATTCCCTTTAAATTGAATTTATTTGAATCGAATTGTTATTTAATTTATGCCAATTAAATACCTATTATTTATTATCAGTTTCTATATTGATATTTATGGACTATTTTGGATGATGATTATGATGGATGTTGATTGTTGATGTTGGTTGAATGGATGTTTAGTTTAGATCGTGATAAACTGCAAATTATAAATTGCAAGTTCGGTTTGGATTTTTCATTTATTTCAGGATCGCGGTTTGAAATGATATACAACCATGAAATATAAAATTGCGGATTGAAATGATAAATATCCATATCACTTAACCATAGGATAGAAAATTTTATATAGACACCGTAGTCTATATATATAAAAAATATTTTCGAAATGATTTCTACGATTTTGTAAAGAAATATATGGTTTTATATAAATATAGATTTTAGATAAAATATAAACGTTATTTTATTCTTGATTTTAAGCTATGTATAAAAAAAATTAATATAGAATAAGCTTAATAAAAAGTTTGATTTTTATTGAAGATAATATGGTTAAGTATTTAAATTATATTTTAATATAGAGGTTATAATGATTTAAATAATTTATGGTTGGAAGATAAATTTGGAATTTATTTGAAACTGAATTTATTTAAGAATTAAACTCGAATAAGTTTGGTGTGAAATTTATTAAATTTGAAATTTTGAATGGTATGATTTTTATAACTTAATTTTGGTTTAAGGTGAATTAAATGAATATTTCAAGTATAAATAAATTGAAGGAAATATTTAGTTATTTGTAATCTGGGTTTTATTTAAATGATAATGGATTAACAAGTAAAATTTCAAAACTAAATAATAGAAAATCAAATTATATACATACACACACACACACACACACACACACACACACACACACACACATATGAAATTACCAAACTTAGTTTCAAAATGGTTGAATACCTAAAGTTTGAAATATATTGAATTTGAAATGGTTTATTCTGTGGATCAAATCTGTTTTGAAATCGATATAATTTGGAATAGTTTATTTGGAAACTGAATTGAACTGAAATTTATGATTTGGGGATTTGGTTAAATTTAAAATTTAGAAATTCGGGTTGTTCTGGACTTGATTTGTGAAATTGATGAAGCAATTTTATTATATAAAGTATTTTAATATTTAAACCATTTAAGCGGTGGAAGTTATGTTTCGAAGTTATGTGTTTCAAAGTATAATGATTTGAAAGTGTTATTATTTCAAGTATTTTGGTTTCGAAGTGTATAACTTTGAAAGTGCTAAGATTTTTGAAAAAGGATATATTTGAAATAAAAATGATATCGTGTTGATTTTTAGCTTTGAAATGGAAATGATATCATATTTATGTGGTTTTGAAATGGCAATGATATTTCGGTTTAAAGTATAAATTATTTTGAAATGACTGCGGTGTAATAATAACGTTTGGTTATTAAAGAGACTGTGATCAGAAGTTGTCATACTCGCTGCCAACTCTGTAAACCACTTTAACAACCGTGTACGCGGTGGAGATTCCATAATGAAGTAGGATGGCGGCGACGTTCCTTTGAGGTATATACGTGGACCCGACTCCTGTGAGTTGGCATAAGGTGGCTAAACAGGAGCGATTGACGGGCCAGTGAGGTAGCTCCTCTTATCGAACACACTCCTTCGATACTATTCTATTGCTTTGTGATTGATTGGGGCCCTATGATTTATTTTGGGGGTATGGCTCGAGGTGGGCGGTAGCTGCGCGCTACGCATCACCACCAGCCCGGAAGCGTAATTGGTATATCTACCCTGGCATTGCCTAGTTGTGCCGTGTCATCTACCCTGGCGAGCCTTGTATGAGTTTGATTTGTGTCGTACCTATGGAGTATCTTCTTGTAGCCTCCCGATCAGGAGGTACGCTGGTGCTGTATAGACTATTGGCACTATTTATGTGTTAAGGGGGTTATGGGTAACTCCTTAACGTTATTTTAAAGTAAGTTTATTTTACTATTAAACATTATTATAATAGCGTATATTACTCCATAGTAGGTAGTTTAACGGATCCTTAGGAGATGTAAATCTCGAACATCTCTTAAGTTACTGCACTCACATTAGACACTGGATAGGAGACGTCAAACCCCATAAACATCTCTGACGTCAAACCCCGTAAACATCTCTGACGTCGTTCCACTCATATTTTACCATTGACTTAACTTACATAAGATCTTTTGGTTCTGACTCGAGCGTTTTGTCTTTTCCATCCGCTCGGGTCAGTCTGAGCATTTCAGGATTTGAAGAACTTATTGCCGGAGGACGAAGACGAAGATTGTATTATTATTCATTATATTTCACTGCATCATGTATTCCGCTGCATTATTTATTATTCTTTGGCATGCGTAACTCTGATATGTGTTGTATAAGTATAATCAAATGTTTAGTAAAACAGCTTCATGAACTGTTATTTGATTATTATATTTTGTCATTCCGCTGTGAGATTCTGTTTTGTTTTATTTCTTTCTCTGTTTTTCTTATTCACTTCAATAACAGTCCGCCCTTTTGTATGGTTTGAGTCTGACGTGTGTGGTTTATCGTCGATTTAAAATGTACAAAAAGGCAGGATGTTACAGTTGGTATCAGAATTTTTGTTTAGCGAAAACCTTAGCTTTGTGGGGTCTGACTCTTTACTAATAGGGTAGTAATACCCTATGATGAGTCATTTAGTGTATATATATGAGAGAACATATTTGTTAGTGTTATAAAAAAAAATTATACTGTGTTATTTTGTTCTGTTTTGTATTTATAAATTCTGGTTGGTGCATAGGACACTATGACATCAATAGGGATTTCTAAACACTTAATAGGATAGACCAGCACAATATTTGTTTTGAATATAGGTGAATGAAATAATTTTGCCTATTATATTTTCTATACATAATTTTTTTTATAAATGATATATATTTAGTTGTAATATAATTGTTGTTAGGTAGTGAAAGTTATGAATATAGGTTGGAAATAAGATTTGAAAAGTAAAATAAATGAGAATAAACTGGAAATTTAGACCTTAGGTTACGAGGTTTTGAAAATTTCTTTCGAATGAATTTGGAATATATAATAATATTATTTAAAAGTATTTTCTGATATTAATATTTCAACATAATTTGAAAGAACCGTTTTAAAGAAATTTTGGAAAGAAATAAGTTCTGTACTCCCCTCTCTGTCATTGGGAAATAATTTCGGTGATGAGTGCACACATCATCGACATTCATTTTCGAGTTTCAAAGTGGGAAGGCCACTGTAGTAGTTTTACTACATATTTATTTTGATAAACAAATATAAATTTCAAATTGTTTTAAATATAATTGGATATATAAATTGTAAGTGTATACATCTATCTATTATTTTAAATGATTTGAAATTTAACCCGATATTTCGTTCTTAAGTTTTCGTTAATTAATAGTTTCAATTATTATAGTGAAATGGAATGTAACTAATTAATAATTGGAACCTCTAATTAAAATAAGAGATTAAATGCTAGGTTATAAATGAAATTACAAGAAAGTTGAAATTAGTAACATATAAAACAAAAGATATGATTATTGAACATTAAATCTATTAAAAGAAATGAGATAAATTTGTATAATTTTCTAGTGCATTCTTAAAAGCATATATATAACTTATCAAATATTAAAAGTTGTAATATTTAATAAGGAAATATAATGGAAATTGTACAAGTAAATTTAGGTAATGAAAGTATTCAATAAAACTCTTTGATAAATAAGAATTTAATGATATAGTTGTTATAAACTTAAGTATAATTGAAGTGCTACAAATTAAATATAATAGAGAGGTAAGCATTATAAGTGTGATATCCTAGAATTTTTGGCAATAAAAATTTAATAATCTGTGTTTAAATTTAAATTGAATTGATAATTTTTGTAGATAAATTTGAATTGATTTAATAATTTTACTTTAATAAGTAATTAATTAGTGAATTTATCTTTTAATAAGCTAATGAATTGTTTTCTATTTATAATATGTATATATATTATTATATATTTTAAATAGACGAATTTAGTTTTAAATTTAATTGATAAAGCAAATTTTCTAATATTCTGAAATTGGGAAATTATGATTTATTTTTGGATTATGCTTTTCAAAGCTATTTAATAAAATAACTAGATGATTTTAAATACATAAGATAAATGTTTTATTTGTTTAAAATATATTTTAACTTAAGTTTGAATATTAAAATAAAGTTATAAAAATGTTTGTTTTATTTCTTTTAAAATATGGATTAATAAATGTGATTTGTAAATTAGATATGAAATTTGAAATAAAATTAATAAATGAAACATTTATTCATTTAAATAACAAATAAGTTACAATCTCTTTTATAAATTTATTTAAATTAATCAAAAATGTTATTTTCAAATAATTGATATATGTATTATTTTTATTTATAATCATACTTGGTTTTGTTTTCTTTAATTATTTATCTATATACATAACTAAGTATTAAAGAACTAGTTAATTTAGTTTAAAACTTTCATTAACACTTTAATTAAAAATACTAATCACTTAAAGGACAAATGTAAGCATCTTAGAACATAATTAACATGTGTAATTTAAACACACAAAGATATTAATAAGTGTTAAAATTCAAGCCAAGTGTCATGTTTAATTTTTATTTTCTTTACTTTTTAAATAAATCATAAATAAGTTATACAAACCTACATTTTCCCATTTCTTTCTTTTTTCTCATCTTCATTCTAAAACAAAGAAAATCTGTAAATCAAAATCTATAGCATTTTCAAGCATTTTAGATTTTAAATCAAATGAAATCTGAAAATCACTCTTCATAATCATACCCTGCAACTCATCTTCAACATGCAAATCATTTCCTGTTCAAATGCATTCTTCAAAACCCTTCCACTTTTAAAACAATCCACAAGATCAAAACCTATAGTTCAGCTTCAAACAAAAATTCTCTGTAATATTTTCAGCATGCAAACCATCTTCAAAAACATGCAAAAATCAAACCCCTGTTCAAATGCATAAGCATAAACCCTGAATTTCATTTCCAAGCCTGCATTCAATTCTTTTTAAAAAATCTGGATACTAGAAATCCTGCATTCCATTTTCAAGCAAGCAACCTGCATTTCTCTCTTCAATCTGGAAATCAAGCTAGAAAATCTACATCTCTTCAAAAATCTAGGAAGTGGCCTCTGCATACAACAATCTTTCAGCAAGCAAGCATTCAAGTTTAAAACTTTTAAAAGCAAATCTGCATGCATGTTAACAACATTCAAACAACTCAAGTCCTAAAGCTGTTTTCAAACAAGTTTGCAAAGGATTCAGAAGCTTTTCAAAAACTGTGCTCTGTCTACATGTTTAAAATCAGGTGAGTAAATCCATTTTATTTTAAGTAGGTAAAAGTTTGAGTTGCATGTTGATTTATCTAAGATGAAGTTTATATTATGTTTATATATCTTTGAAAAAAATTCCTGTGTATGTATGAATGAATAAGTGATTTGTTGTTGATATTGCTTTTGCCTGTTCTTAGTTAAAGTTAGATTCTAAAACAAAAGAATCCAATGTCTTTCGATTTGTTTGCTATTATGATTTAATCTTTGAATGAATTTTTTTATTACAAGATAAAGTAAGTTTTAAAACTTTATATAAGTTAAATAAAATTGTGTATTACCTGGAAATAAAATTAACGGAGCAATAAATTGTATAAGTGAAAAATTCAAATATTACAATTCAATGTTTCAGGATTATGAATCAAAACATCATTCAAAATCATGAATTTTAAACCAAGAATTACAATTTTTAATGATATATTTAAAGAGCAGTTCTTCATTATCATTATTTTGTAATTTGGGGCATCTCTGTTGCCACAAGAGGTTTGAGGTGCCGAGATTGTTTCTGGGCGTGGTGGAATTACCAGAGATGTTGAGAAAATTATTAGATTGGGTTGCTTTTCATTTTTGATGTCGTGATTGGGATTTAAAGATTAGAATCCTAGTTTTCTGGGTTAGGGAAGAAGTGATCAGTTCAGCATGTATAGTTGATCGAGTTCAACTATTTCTAGGGTATTGGTAGATGGTGAGTTGTCGTAGGCTTCGCCGAAGTTTGAGTGGCAACGGTGGACGGAGACGTGAGTACGTGGCGATGACAGGTTGGATTGTTTGGTACTGTTTTGTTTCCAGGTTTGGGAATGTGATCTCGATCTTGAATTCGAGCAAGTGATGTTTGGGTTGTTGTTTGGTTGGTCTGAGTTGTCGATTGTCGACTGTGGGAAGGTCGCGTGGTTGGCCAGAGGTGGCCGGAGGCAGTGTACAGGTGCACGGAGCAATGGTGGACATGTTGGTGATGTTGAGTTACAGGATTTTGGTGCCTCGTTTTAGTCTCGAGGAATTTGGGTTTCAACTCGAAGCAAATAGGTTTCTGACTCGAAGTAATATATGGGGTTGCTCGAGTATATGCATTGTTTTTGGTTTTACAAAATAAACAGAAAACCTGTTACAGTTTTTAAAATTAGAAGTAAAGTTTAAATGTAAACTAAAATTTGAACTAATTAAAACCTGAATTTTAATATTAATTCAAATAGTTTAAATCTTGGTTTTTGAAATAATTTGAATTTTTAAATTTTAGTTTGGTTTTAAATAGAAATAGAAAACCTTTTTCTGTTTTTAAAATTAAAAGAAAAGTATGAAATGCAAATTGAAACTTAAACTGAATTTTTGAAATCTGAAATTGAATATGAATTCAAACTAGTTTAAATCTGAAATTTGAAATAATTTAAGTTTTAAAATTTAATCGAGGTTTTAAACAACTTTAAGTGTAAAAGCATATGTGGTTTTGCATTTGAACTGGAAGTTTAAAATTGTAAATTTAAAATTTAAAATCAGTTTAAATCTGAGTTTTTGAAATCTGGAACTGGGTTTAAACTTCTGTTTCCAAAATAAAATAAGTTCAAATTTAAATTGTTTAATTACATTAAAAAGGTTAAATGATTTGAATTTTTAAAATGAAGATGTAGAATGTAAGTAAAGTTTTTAAAATTTAAGTTAAAAACTGGAATAAGGTTTAAATCTGTATTTCAGTTTTTAAATTAGAATTGAAATTGTTTAATAACTTGGAATATTTAAGTGTGTTTTTAAATTGATTTGAATTTAAATTGAATTGGGATTTAAATTCTTTTAAACTTATTTTATAAAATGAATGTTTCTTTAACATATAAGATAAAAAGTTTAAATTGTTTTAAAACCTTGTTTAGATAAATTGGTTTTCATTTTTTAAATCTTAACTTTAAAATGAAGTTTAAAAATGGAATTTAAATTAAATTTGAAAACAAATTGTTTTTAAATGCTTAATTAAGTAAGAAATTTTTATATTAAAGATAAATAAAATTTGATGAATTGGATTCATTAAATTATTAAGATAATTAAGATGGATAATTAGTTATTTAATTAATTAATAATATGGATGATTAATTAAATAATTAAGAATTTTAAATTGATTAATTAAGATTTAAGATTAATTAATTAGGGTTAATTAATATGTAATTAGGGATTATTAATTAAATTTTAATTAATGATTAAAGAATTAATTAATCAAGTAATTAAGGATTAATTAAAATTATAATTAACACTTAATTAATTAATAATTAGAGATTAATTAAATTGTAATTAAATATTAATTAATTTGTAATTAATAATGGTTAATCAGAGTAATTTCTTAAGAGAAGTAATTAAAGATTGTTAATGAAGGTCATTAAGTTAAGATTATTTAACAATTAATTAATGTGATTAATTTTAATAATTAATTAGATTAATTAATTAATAATAATCATTTATGTAATTGTTTATGTTTAATTACTTAATAAAAGTCATTAATGAATTAATTACTTGATGTAATTAATTGTGTTAAAGTGATTTGTTTACGTTAATTAATTAAGTTTAATTAATTTAAACACTTGATGATTGATGAATAATTACTTAATGTAATTAATGGAATTGTAATTACTTGAGGAAGTAATTAATTGATAATTACTGGATGTAATTAAATATGTTTATGTATGGAAGTAATTTAGATTAAATTACTTTGTAATTAATCAAGGGATTAATTGAGATAATAAATTAAGGAGTAATTTATTAATGAAGTAATTAAGGGTAGTTAATTACTGGATTATTATTAATCAAGGATGATTAATGTATATGTGGTTTAATTGAAGATTAATTATTTAATGTAATTAATTTAAATAGAGAGATTAATTAAAATGTAACTAGAAATCATTAATTAATTAAGGAAGTAAATTTGGAATTAAATAATTAAGGAATAAATGTAGTAATTAATAAAGTATTAATGTAATTAATTTAAATTAATTAATTACTTAAGTAATTAAAAGTTAATTATTGCAAAGAGTTAAGTATAATTAACTTGTGTAATTAATTTAAAGGCTAATTACTTATTTTAATTAGGAAATTGTTAATCAGTAACGATTAATTGAAATAACTAATGAGATGTGATTATTTAATTATTTTATGATCAATTAATGATTAAGTTAAGCAGGATTATAATGATGAAGTAATCAATTTAATTCACTTTAAATTAATTAGAGATGATGTAATTAATTTAATTTATTTTAAATTAATTATAGATGGTGTGATCATTAAATCATTGCTTATGTATGAATGATTGATATTGGTTGCCTTGTATGGTTTGTAATCTCAACTATGAGATGAGTAATGTTATATGATATGGATGCATTGGTTTCATTGTGATGATGAAATGAATTATCTGTTTATAGTGCTGATATGGATTATCTGTTGGTGATAATAATGTTGATTATCCATGTGACGACCGCCCATGACTCCCGCACGGAAACAAGGGAATAGTGCGCTGAAGGTGTGCCAGGCAGCCATGGGTGACCGTCAAGGGTGGAATAAACATCGCAGAATCTATCGTATAACTCACAGCGCAGGGATAAAATTACAATAGAGAAATATATAGTGAAGCTCCATAACAGAAAATCATCATATAGACTTCGTAATAGTTTGATACAAGCATCTGAAAAGGCAATACATCAAGCCTCACTACAAAGCACTCAAAAAAAATACAGCAGCGGAACACACAGTACATATAATAAGAAAATAATATGCAAAAGCCTCCTGCTCATCTTCATCATCATCAGCATGGATCTCCAATAACAGCACCTGTCACCTGCTACCAAGTCTGCCCATCCCAACATGGATGAACAGCCCATGGTAATAAGAGTTGAACATAAAACCTTAAGCCAGACAAAAGTCCTAGTGAGCAGTAAATCAACTATCAAACATACCAAAAGAGCATAAGGGATAAAAAGGAATAGGAACCCAAACCATCCCACTCCACCTCTTTCTACAGTGATAGTCCCCAGACACACACTAAGGAGAAGCAAGCATAGCAAAGCAGATAACTAAAGTAAAGCAATAACCACTCGAGTCAAGGTCGATGTTTTCCAAATACAAACCCCCAAGGCCTAAACCAAGATCAGATGAACACCTAGAAAACACCGCTCTTGAGACCGAATGATGATACAACCAAACATCCATGACTCTGGCTATCACTGTTATCAGTGCTTCGATTTCACCATTAATTGAATGACCGACACATTCTTTCAGCCGTCCGTCAAGGGCTAATGGCAAACCCGGTTCTAGAAATAACTCTGCACGTCGTCGCAGCCCGTGCCTAGGAATTTTCGCAACTACCCAGAGTACTAGCACGTCGTCGCAGCCCGTGCCTGGGAATTTTCGCAACTACCCAACGTACTCTTGCTTTGAGCATGCTAGAACCTTCAACAACGATGAAGTCTCAGCCTCCTAGTCATCCTCCTCGACGACTATTCTCATACTAGCCCAAGCGCCTCTCGAGCCATCCATTATCAACCAACTTGAACCGCATCATCGAGTCATCAACATGCTTGGAATGATCCCGCCTGGATTAGACCAAGACTATCTCACATCATACTTTGCTTCATCGCATCTTAGCAAAGTCCATCTCAACATCATGCTTCGCCTCATCACATCATGGCAAAGTCCATCATCATCATCATACTTTGCTTCCTCTGATCATAGCAAAGTCCTCGAATCCATCCATATGAGCTTCATCATCCGCTTCATATGCCACAAGCAGCTTTCACCATTCAAGAGCCTTTCCACTTAGCTTTTGAACCATCTTCGACCATCTTGTTCCAAATCAACAACTAGCTAACTTGAAACAATCAAATCAATCATCAATAGAAACAATCAAACATTCAAACAAGATCTAACAAGCAATATTAACTATAATGGCAATTTCGCAATTAAAGTGTCCAAATCTAACAAGCATGAATAATAGGCAAATGTCTCTACAATTTGATGAATAAACTTGTATAGGTTAATATGTAGCAAAAAGGGTATTCAATACTTCATAGATGATGGATCTACATGCAGGCTTAAGTAAAATGCAAGAAATCACTATCTTTAACACATAAACAAGCCACCGATCCAATATACTCCTTTGGGTCCGCGTGAGAGATAACTACCACTCACCGAATCACCCGAACACTTCAAAAACTAATCACTTCAGATCTGGACAGCAAGGATTCAAGCTCGATTTGTTGAAATCTCGCTTGAAATGGTGAAATCTAGCTTCGTCGGAAGAAGATCTTCAACTTTGGCTCTTCGATCTTCGATCTTGATCTCGATCTTGGATGGATGTTAGCACTTGATCAAAGCGGAGAAATGAAGTGAAGAAATGTTGTAGTCGAGCTCTAAAAATGGCAGCACTTCGTCGCTTCAAAATCCGGTGCCAAAAAGTGCACAAGTGGTTGCGTATTTATAGACCTAATCGCCCCTTAGGTCGTCCATGCATTTTAACTCGCGCTCGGTCTTAGGTCGTTGCCGACCTAAAAATCTTCCCTGACCTAACTTAGGTCGCTGCCGACCTATCTACCCAACGACCTAACGATTACACACGACCTAACTACAAGCGGCCTAACCTACCGACCTAACACAAAACAGATCAACATGTCGCGACTTAACTAGGTCGTTTACGACCTAACAACCTATGCCTCATAACGACTCACGACTCATCAGGTACCCGACCTAACACTCAGGCCTTCGTACGACTTAGCAGATGTGCCGACCTAAAAGCTTACGACTTAACACATAAGCTCTTCTACGATCTAACGGCTACACACGAGTTACGACCTACGACTCATCTCATCCAACGACCTAAGGACACTGCCGACTTAAAACTCATGCGACATAACATTGCTACGACCTAAAACGTTACGACTTAACTATCAGGCCATAACTTGCCTACGACCTAACTCCTTAAGGTCGCTGCAACATTTTAGGTCGTAACCCATTAACTCGTAACTCGTACACGACCTATCACTTAACACGTTATCTCGTAATACTACTAGGTCGCTACCCCTTAACTCGTGCAACCACCTTAAGTCGGTCAAGCACTATAACTATAGGTCGGTCACTACCTTAACTCGGTCACACGACCCAAGCTTCCCACGACTTAAACACCACACGAGCTAGCTTCCATACGACTTAAGCTATGGATGACATAAACAATACCAACGACCTAATAATTCTACGATATATCGATCCGTAAAAATACTGGTCGTTACATTCTCTCTCCCTTACGAATTTCGCCCCCGAAATTCCAAACAAACAAGAGAAACCAAAACTATTCTGCATGCCTACCATCCATAGCAATCAACAAACCATGCATCCAATTACTAGCCTAGCATGCAGAATTCTAAAATTAGAACAAGCTACAAATTCATGAGATGTCACGACACCTTAGGGCCATACCTCGAAGAGTTCAGGATGAGCTGCCTTCATCCTCTCTTCCTCCTCCCATGTACAGTCGTTAACATCATCACTCCATTGTACCTTGAGCAACGTAATCGTCTTCCTCCTAAGCTGTTTCGTGTCGGTTTCAACAACACGAAGCGGCTTACGAGGTCTTCTAACAACTGGATCAACCTCCAAATCTTCACAGCTATCAGCAGAAACCACTGTATTCGAGTCGTGCACATACTTCCGTAGATAAGATACATGAAAAACATTATGCACACCCGCCATCTTTTTCGGTAACTCCAATCTATAAGCGAGCTTTCCAATTCGCTCGATAATCGGGAATGGTCCAACAAATCTCGGGGTCAACTTCCCTTTCTTCCCGAATCGAATAACATTCTTCAAAGGAGAAATCTTCACAAAAACCATATCACCTACGTCGAATTCCAAATCCTTACGACGCTTATCAGCATAACTTTTCTGACGGTCCTGGGCTGCCTTCATTCGTTGTCGAATGATCTCTATACAATCCGAAGTCTGACGAATCATCTCTGGCCCAAGTATCAGTTTTTCTCCGGTTTCCAACCAACATGTCGGAGAGTTACACGGTCTTCCATACAATGCTTCATATGGTGCCATTCCAATGCTTGACTGGTAACTGTTATTGTACGCAAACTCCACCAAATGAAGATGATCTTCCCACGATCCTCCGAAATCCAAAACACATGCTCTGAGGAGATCTTCCAAAACTCGGTTGACTCTCTCAGTCTGACCATCTGTTTGAGGATGATAAGCTGTACTCAAACACAACTCGGTTCCCAAAACTTCCTGGAATCTCTTCCAAAATCCACTAGTGAACAATGAGTCTCGATCGCTCACTATACTCTTCGGAATACCATGGAATCGAACTATCCACTTAACATACAATTCAGCCAACTTCGATGCAGTCCTAGTTGATCGAACAGGAATGAATCTTGCACTCTTGGTCAATCGATCTACAATGACCCAAATCCCTTCATTTCCCGTTCTGGTTCTAGGTAAACCATCGATAAAATCCATCGATATTTGCTCCCACTTCCACGTAGGAACTTCTAATGGCTGAAGCAATCCACTTGGCTTCTTCTGTTCAGCTTTTACCAACTGACAGTTCAGGCATTTGGAAATAAAATTTCCAATATCCTTCTTCATACCTTCCCAGTAATAGGTTCTCTTCATGTCCCGATACATCTTATTTCCACCTGGATGAATTGTCAACTTCGAGTGATGACTTTCCCTCAGAACTTCATCTCTCAATTCATCTATATCGGGAACAACTAGTCGTCCTTGTTTCTGAAGCCAACCCTCTCGATCGACCTCGAATCCTTTATCCTTCTCTGGGTCCAATCCAGATTCCAAATCACGGATAATCTTGACAAGCTTATCGTCTCGCTTTTGGCTCTTGCCAATTCTTTCCACTAAAGTGGGTCTTATAGATAAGTTTGCCAACATTTCAGGTTCCAATTGACATCTAGGCCTGAAGTCAAATCCAGCCAAATACTCGAGACTCTTCCATTCTGAAAACATGGCTCCCAATCCCGCATGTCTTCGACTCAACGCATCAGCTACTGCATTACCTTTTCCCGGAGTATAGGCTATACCGAAATCATATGATGCTAAAAACTCTAGCCATCGTTGCTGCCGAAGATTCAAATCCTTCTGGGAGAAAAGATACTTCAACGACTTATGATCTGTAAACAACTCGAATCGAACTCCCAATAGATAATGTCTCCACATCTTCAGAGAAAAAACAATCGCCGCTAACTCCAAATCATGAGTCGGGTAATTCCTTTCATGCGGCTTCAGTTGTCGACTTGCATACGCAACAACTTTATCCTTCTGCATTAGCACTGCTCCAAGTCCAGTACCACATGCATCGGTGTAAACCACCATCTCATCATTCCCACTTGGAATAGTCAAAACAGGAGCACTCGTCAGTCGCTCTTTCAGGATTCCGAAAGCTTGCTCACACTTAGCATACCAACTGAACACTTGGTTCTTCTTTGTCAATCCTGTTAACGGTGCAGCTATCTTGGAAAAGTCTTTGATAAATCGACGATAATATCCTGCTAATCCAAGAAAATTTCTCACATCAGATGCATTCTTAGGTCTAATCCAATCCTGGATTGCTTCCACCTTAGCGGGATCAACCGCTATTCCATTTCCAGAAATAACATGGCCTAAGAACCTCACTTCACTCTTCCAGAAGTGACACTTCGAAAACTTAGCCTTCAGCTGATGTTTCAGCAAGATTTCCAAAACAATCCGCAAATGTGTCTTGTGCTCTTCTTCAGTTCTGGAATAAATCAGAATATCATCCACGAACACAAGTACGAACTTATTCAACTGATCTTTGAATACTCTATTCATAAGATCCACAAAATATGCTGGTGCATTAGTCAATCCAAACGGCGTTACCAGCCACTCATAGAAACCGGATGGTGTCCTGAAAGCAGTCTTCGGCACACTATCCTTCGCCACTCTCAACTGGTGAAATCCCATTGCCAAATCCATCTGAGAAAACATCTTAGCTTCGTGAAGCTGATCAAACAAGTCATCTATTCTCGGCAATGGATACTTGTTCTTCTTAGTTACCTTATTCAGCTCACGATAATCCACACACAACCTCAACGACCCATCCGCTTTGGTTACGAACACAACTGGTGCACCCCATTCGGACACACTACGCCGAATGAATCCTTTTCGTAAAAGGTCATCAACTTGCACCTTCAACTCTTATTGTTCCCTAGGCGCCATCCGCCTAAGAGGCATCACAACGGGTCTGGCTCCCTCAACTAGATCAATACGAAACTCGATCTCTCTATGCAGCGGTAACCCTTTAACCTCGTCAAAGACATCCTCGAATCCATTCACGATTGGCACCGATGACAGTCCATCCCGTGGAACAACCAGCGAATACATGAAGCTCATGAAGACGCCTTCTTCATGCTTACATCGTATCACAACCTTTCGCCCCTCCACATTCTCGACTGTCACCTCCAATCTCTCACAATCAACCTTTGCCGCATACTTCCTAAGCCAGTCCATACCCAAAATAATTCCGAACCCCGCAAAGTTCAGAACAAAACAATCACAATCAAAAGAGCAATCATGACTCGATAAAACTAGACCACGGCATAGCATACACAAACAAGACGAACCCCCAACTGGATTAGTCACAACCAATGGTCTATCAACAATGTCCGGTTCCAAACCCAACCGGTCTACCAACTCATTACAAACAAAGGAATGTGACGCCCCAGTATCAAACAACACTCTAACTGGAACACCACAAATGGAAAGAGTACCTTGAACCACCACACTCTTCCCCTTCTCTTCAGTAGTAGGAGCTTTCGAAGATGATGGAACAGCCCCCAAAGCATAAGCTTGCACAATCTGTTTGTCCCTCTGTGGTTTCGGACAATCCTTCCTGAAATGCCCTGGCTTGTTGCAGTTGTGGCACTTCGCCGGCGCCTTCGGATTCTTGCAATCTCTGGAGAGATGGCCCTTCTGCTGACAATTGTAGCAGGTCACTTCGCCCTTCGGTTTCTTCTGGCCATTCTTACCCTTCTGATGTTGCTGCTTCCTCTTCTTGTTTCCACCCTGCTGTGGTTTAGACTCCTCCCTGGTCACAGCAACAACAGATCCTTCCTTAGGAAACAAACTCTCGTGCCTGAGAGCTTTCTCCACAAGCTTCTCAAACGGATCGTCCAGATGATCCACCAACTGCCTCCCAAGATAACTATCCAAGCCTGTCACGAACTTCTCATTCTTCTGATAATAAGATTCAGTATATGACCGAGCATACTTGGACAAAGCTTCAAACTCAGAAACATACTCAAGAACTGATCTTCCACCTTGCTTGAGCTCCACAAACCTCTTGAACAAGACAGACTTCTGAGCCGTAGAAATAAACTTAGCTTCAAATCTAGCTTGGAACTGTACCCAAGTAATTTCTTCCTCCGGAGTATCAATGGTGATAGAGTTCCACCAATCAGAAGCTCTTCCTTGAAGCTGCCTCGATGCAAGCTTCCTCTTAGTTGCATCATCAATTCCCAAGTCACCAAAGATCCTTCTACAAGCATCTATCCATCTTTGGACTTCAATGGTTGACTCTATCCCTAAGAAAACTTTCCCTCCAAGAGCAGTATAGTCCTTACACAACTTAGCAAAATCCACCGGTCTTAGAGCTTGAACTTGAACTCCAACATCCACTGATGGCCCTGGAGCTGGTATCCTTCTCATGATAGAAGTCATCATAGCTTCAAACATAGCTCCATAATCAGTAGCTTCCCCAGTAGCACGGTTTTCTCTAGCAGCTGGTCTCCCTCTTCGACTCATCCTTAATATCTACAAAAAGGAATGATTAGAACACCTTGAGAAACAACTATATAAGGAGTTCAAATCCTTCTAAACTACTATATTATATATAGTAATCATCCATCGAAATACAATTACGTCTCTCTTACGTAGTTACGTCAGCGAGCGTTGGCTAAAATCGATTAACCAAAGCTCCGATACCAAATGTGACGACCGCCCATGACTCCCGCACGGAAACAAGGGAATAGTGCGCTGAAGGTGTGCCAGGCAGCCATGGGTGACCGTCAAGGGTAGAATAAACATCGCAGAATCTATCGTATAACTCACAGCGCAGGGATAAAAATACAATAGAGAAATATATAGTGAAGATCCATAACAGAAAATCATCATATAGACTTCGTAATAGTTTGATACAAGCATCTGAAAAGTCAATACATCAAGCCTCACTACAAAGCACTCAAAGAAAAATACAGCAGCGGAACACCCAGTACATATAATAAGAAAATAATATGCAAAAGCCTCCTGCTCATCTTCATCATCATCAGCATGGATCTCCAATAACAGCACCTGTCACCTGCTACCTAGTCTGCCCATCCCAACATGGATGAACAGCCCATGGTAATAAGAGTTGAACATAAAACCTTGAGTCAGACAAAAGTCCTAGTGAGCAGTAAATCAACTATCAAACATACCAAAAGAGCATAAGGGATAAAAAGGAATAGGAACCCAAACCATCCCACTCCACCTCTTTCTACAGTGATAGTCCCCAGACACACACTAAGGAGAAGCAAGCATAGCAAAGCAGATAACTAAAGTAAAGCAATAACCACTCGAGTCAAGGTTGATGTTTTCCAAATACAAACCCCCAAGGCCTAAACCAAGATCAGATGAACACCCAGAAAACACCGCTCTTGAGACCGAATGATGATACAACCAAACATCCATGACTCTGGCTATCACTGTTATCAGTGCCTCGATTTCACCGTTAATTGAATGACCGGCACATTCTTTCAGCCGTCCGTCAAGGGCTAATGGCAAACCCGGTTCTAGACATAACTTCGCACGTCGTCGCAGCCCGTTCCTAGGAATTTTCGCAACTACCCAGAGTACTAGCACGTCGTCGCAGCCCGTTCCTGGGAATTTTCGCAACTACCCAACGTACTCTTGCTTTTAGCATGCTAGAACCTTCAACAACGATGAAGTCTCAGCCTCCTAGTCATCCTCCTCGACGACTATTCTCATACTAGCCCAAGCACCTCTCGAGCCATCCATTATCAACCAACTCGAACCGCATCATCGAGTCATCAACATGCTTGGAATGATCCCGCCTGGATTAGACCAAGACTATCTCACATCATACTTTGCTTCATCGCATCTTAGCAAAGTCCATCTCAACATCATGCTTCGCCTCATCACATCATGGCAAAGTCCATCATCATCATCATACTTTGCTTCCTCTGATCATAGCAAAGTCCTCGAATCCATCCATATGAGCTTCATCATCCGCTTCATATGCCACAAGCAGCTTTCACCATTCAAGAGCCTTTCCACTTAGCTTTTGAACCATCTTCGACCATCTTATTCCAAATCAACAACTAGCTAACTTGAAACAATCAAATCAATCATCAATAGAAACAATCAAACATTCAAACAAGATCTAACAAGCAATATTAACTATAATGGCAATTTCGCAACTAAAGTGTCCAAATCTAACAAGCATGAATAATAGGCAAATGTCTCTACAATTTGATGAATAAACTTGTATAGGTTAATATGTAGCAAAAAGGGTATTCAATACTTCATAGATGATGGATCTACATGCAGACTTAAGTAAAATGCAAGAAATCACTATCTTTAACACATAAACAAGCCACCGATCCAATATACTCCTTTGGGTCCGCGTGAGAGATAACTACCACTCACCGAATCACCCGAACACTTCAAAACCTAATCACTTCAGATCTGGACAGCAAGGATTCAAGCTCGATTTGTTGAAATCTCGCTTGAAATGGTGAAATCTAGCTTCGTCGGAAGAAGATCTTCAACTTTGGCTCTTCGATCTTGATCTTCGATCTTGGATGGATGTTAGCACTTGATCAAAGCGGAGAAATGAAGTGAAGAAATGTTGTAGTCGAGCTCTAAAAATGGAAGCACTTCGTCGCTTCAAAATCCGGTGCCAAAAAGTGCACAAGTGGTCGCATATTTATAGGCCGAATCGCCCCTTAGGTCGTCCATGCATTTTAACTCGCGCTCGGTCTTAGGTCGTTGCCGACCTAAAAATCTTCCCCGACCTAACTTTGGTCGCTGCCGACCTATCTACCCAACGACCTAATGATTACACGCGACCTAACTACAAGCGGCCTAACCTACCGACCTAACACAAAACAGATCAACATGCCGCGACTTAACTAGGTCGTTTACGACCTAACAACCTATGCCTCATAACGACTCACGACTCATCAGGTACCCGACCAAACACTCAGGCCTTCGTACGACTTAGCAGATGTGCCGACCTAAAAGCTTACGACCTAACACATAAGCTCTTCTACGATCTAACGGCTACACACGAGTTACGACCTACGACTCATCTCATCCAACGACCTAAGGACACTGCCGACTTAAAACTCATGCGACATAACATTGCTATGACCTAAAACGTTACGACTTAACTATCAGGCCATAACTCGCCTACGACCTAACTCCTTAAGGTCGCTGCAACATTTTAGGTCGTAACCCATTAACTCGTAACTCGTACACGACCTATCACTTAACACGTTATCTCGTAATACTACTAGGTCGCTACCCCTTAACTCGTGCAACCACCTTAAGTCGGTCAAGCACTATAACTATAGGTCGGTCACTACCTTAACTCGGTCACACGACCCAAGCTTCTCACGACTTAAACACCACACGAGCTAGCTTCCATACGACTTAAGCTATGGATGACATAAACAATACCAACGACCTAATAATTCTACGATATATCGATCCGTAAAAATACGGGTCGTTACAATCCATTATGAATCTGTGAATTATTTATCTGTGTGTATATAGATAATGAATTGAATTATTTTAAACTCTAAAACAACTTGGTCTTGAAAGACACGTTTTGGATTTCGATGAGACTGGGATCGGGTTTCCATATTTGGATATCCGAAAACCACATCGACCAAAATTAACGTTAGGTCGTGAATCTGAAGTAAAGATGAAGATTCAAAGTGTAAGGGTTATCGTTGTTAACTCTGAGGGTGATTCCAAAATGAGTGTAACGAGATAATGCCTTCGGTTTTGTTGGAACCTGGAACGAACTTGTATGGATTGAATGCTTTCAGAACATCGTCAGGTGGACGATGGGTATTCTAAGTGATATGTCCTATAAAGGCAATCGTAGCCTCAAGCCTCATCAACCGAAATGGCTAAAATAGGGGAGGTGCAGTACGGCTAAGTGGGTCATGCCCAAGTAGGACGAGATTTACCCCTGTCTAGATGTCCCTTTATTTTCGGCTTTGTGGTGCGGTTGCTGATCACAACTGCGGGGTGGTCTTGTTCGGAACTGTTCAGTAAGGAATGGATTCGGTTTTGTGTTGCAGGGGATTGGGAATGATCCTCGGTACGGTGATCTAGGCCACGTACTGTGACGGACGGTACCCTAGTAGCCCTGCCATTGTATGGAATCCAAAATCCTATAAGTGCCCTCGGTTTTGATTGTATTACCCACTTTTGTGGCTAGTAGCTGGAATTTAATGAATGTAACAAATTCGGCTATTTTTTATTTACTTGAAAACCCTAGACCTATTATAATATCACTGGATTTCATATCAAATGTTTTGGTTAGCGTAAGGTAAAAACTTTTCCATGTTTATGTGTGGGAAGTCTTACGTGATACCTTTTCTTTTCAAAGGTTTTTCAAAGTTAAGCAACTTTAACCTGTTACTCACACTAGAACCATGTCTGACCCGGAGTTTATTTCTGTTTTTCTTAAACTCTTGGGTACTCAAATTTTTACGAGTAGCAAGGAATTCAGGTTAGCTTTGACAATTTGTGGAGGAGCAATGGAGTAGGAGGCTTCCGCGTATAGATATTTAGTTTTTCGCTGTGTTGGTATCTCTAAGTGTCTTCTAGTGCATTTTGAGTTGTAATAACTAGACAGGTGTTTATAACTGTCTCGTATGTGTTGTATTGTCTGTGTAACTCTGATAATTGTTGTATACTATGTAATACTTATGTTATTAATATAATTTATTCGTTCTGCTGTTTGAGATTCTAGAGTTGTTTCTTCTTTCTTTTCTTTGTTTTCTCTTTTCTATCCCTTTCTTTTTTAAAGATGATGCGATTTTCTATGGTGAGAAAGTCGGGTCGTCTCAATAAGTAAGTAATTTTAAACTTAAGTAAATGAATTATAGGAAAAGTAATTGAATTGAACATGAATACTATAAATAAAAGAAAGTAAATAAATGAAATTAAGTAATAATGAATGAATGAATATAATGCAACAAAGAAGAAACAGACATGTCATTTATGAATGAACATGAATATTGTAAGTAATAAATGAAAAATAAATGTAATAAACACTGAACGAATGAATGGAAACATAAAAAATTAGTAAGAAGCAAATGTAAAATTAAAGAAAAAAAATCAATGAATGAAAAAAAAGGGATAAACAAAAAATGTTGTGAAAGAAAAATTTACAAGAATAAACTTAAATAATGTTAGAATTTGTTATTTGTTATGGTTTATGGGTTATTTGGGAAAGGATAATTCAAATTGTTTGGATGTATGAATAATCTATTCATCTTTATCTAAGACTGTTGAGTAAATGGTATACCTAATAATTTATTTGTCATTTTATGCAATTTAAAAGTGTCTAAGCCTGAACAAACTACTTGTTTTGGTTGATATGGGTAATTGATTTATATTGATTTTTATATTGATGATTGTATGTTGCGATTGCAAGTAATGGTTGCTATGTTGTATTGATTTGTTTGTTATTGATTGAAATAACTCAAAACATTTCATTTTATATATTTATTTACTCTTTTGGATTATATAAGAGAAATACAGGTTATGGAAGCAATTGCTACTGCTTTTGTTTTTATAATTTAGCATAGTTTGCCCGACAAATAGGTACATTCTCTTATTACGGTTTTCTAGCGGTACTAAATATATTTTCCCGTTGTTGGGATATCTTATTTTGAAATATTATGATATATATTGTTATATTGACATTATATTTTCTCTCGAGCCTCTCCGTACAAAGGGGACTCTGCCGAAAATTTTCGTGAATTTGGACTTAGGAAATTTTATGAAATATTTTCCGAAATTCCGTTACTTGAATATATAAGGATTTAATTATTTATAAATTTATTTATTTTATTCAAATCATTTGATTTGGTAAATTTATTTGCTTAAAAAGTCAATATTTTGAATAAGATATATTGACTATTTAATTTCTTCTTTTCCCTTCTTTTTCCTTTTTGGGGATGAAAAGTTTTGAGTGGGGGAGAGTGTAACAACCCGTAATTTTTCGATGTTTAATTTGTTAATTTAATAAGATTTTGGTAATTAAATTTAGAGGAAATATAAATTTGTGATGTATTTGTGAAATAAATACTAAAATGAAATATAACAAATGATAATTAAAGCTAATTATTGACAATTTGAATGTAATTCCAATAAATGAAATAATGCAAATGTCATACTTGGCTATAAATGGAATAGATAGAAATAAATGTAAATACCGTATTGATTTAAAGGAATAATAAATTGTTAATGGTAATTGAATGGAATTAGCGTTATGATAAGTCATTATAACTTTGGTCTGTAAACAATAAACTTATAAATGTAGTTAAAAGTAAACAGTGACAACTATCGTGTGTTACATGTTTATTTAGTCTATTAAACTGAAATGAGAAATCAATTTTTAATGAATATAAACAAAAGTTACATTAAAGTGAAATGTAATACAATGTTTAGAAGTTGTTAAATTGGAGTATATTAAGGAATGAAAGGCCAAGTAGGTTTGTAGAGTAGTAATGGACTTAATAAAAAGATTTGGAATTGAATCAAATTAATTTATTGAAATTCAGTCTATAATAATTGGATTTATTGTAGTAAATGAAATTAAATGCTACGTAATTGGAATTAAGATGAAATTGGAAATTATTAATGCACTAAGATACGTACCAATGGAAATTATACCCATAGGATGATAAATTTATTGAACAGCAAGATTAAAAATCAAATAAATGAAATTTTGGAGTTCTTATTTTATTTATTGATTTATTGAAATGAATATTAAACACTATGAATTTGTGATATATTCATAAATGAATTGATGTAGAGATTTATTTAAAGAGATTTATAGGTTACTATGTAACCCAAAGTGATAGAAATTAGAAATAATAATGATTGAATTGAAAAGTGATTTAAATAATTTAATATTAATTTATTTAATTAACTGAAATATAGCCATTTTGGCTACTGACTCAGATTTCGACGAAACCAGTTTCATCGGATCTGTAACGGCGAATATCGTAGGATTTCAAGTTTCGTAACGATCAGACTTATCATTTGATCATACGAGCTCAAAACGCCTAAAAATCAATTCAATTGAAATCAATTTGAAATAACTTGATTTTAGCATAACTTCTTCATACGATGGAATTTGGAATTGAAACCTATTCCATTACATTTAAAATATTTAAAAACATCGATTTTGATAAATGGGTTGACTCGTTTTCGTTCAGGAGTCAGAACGGGCTTTTCGAGACATTTGTCGTTTAACTTTCAATCCAAATCAATACGGTCCATTCTAATTTCAACTTTGCCTATATATACCTCGTTATAAATCCTAGCCTATTTCTTATGTTCATATTTTTTACGTACATTCCAGTTGCTCCTTCTCATTCCAATGGCGGACAATACAAAAATTCCAATTGCAATTTCAACTCTAAATTTAATTCCAAAAATTCAAACTCCTCAATTGTAACAACCTGATATTTTGGACCATTCAAATCGATAGTAATCCACACATGTCGGACTTGAATTGCTCAAAATATCAAATTGTTAATTTAAATTTTGGCAAAGCTCAGCATATACAGTAAATAAATCAATCATAGAATCACACACACAGAGTAATATAATACAGCGGAATAGATAAATAGTAGTTCATGAAGCTATTATATAAACATCAGAGTTAGAAATAAAATATAGTAGGATAACTCAACTACACTGAATTCTTGAATACAAACAGATGACATCTTTGAACTAATCAACTGGAAAAATTGAAAGCTGAATCGATAGTTGGATCTCCAAATGAGCTCCAAACTCCAAAGGTGAGTCACAAATGTTGTATCACTCAGTCTGACCCGAGCGTAAAATAAAACCCAAAACACTCGAGTTAGGATTAACATTCTTATATCAATAAATCCAACTCAAGTGAAATATCAACTGAAATATAATTAACTTAAAGGATGTTTGGGATAACCAATCTCTAAGGATCCGTGGAACTATCTACAATGCAGAAAATATACACTATAACACCGTGGTCAATTCAATAAATTTAAACTTCAAAACCAAATTGTCATTTCCATTAAATATATATGTGTGTGTGTATATATATTTCCTCAATTTCACAAATAGATTCCAATCAATTTGAGTTCCAAATTCACATTTAATTCGATTTAGATTTATCCATTTTAATTCAACTTCTAAATAACAAATTCAAATTTTATTGATTTCAAATACAAATCTAGATCAAAAATAAACCATTTAAATTCCAGCATTTCAAAGCTTCAGTATTCGACATTTTCAAAGTTCAATTTAACGGTTTCATATAGATCTCGATTTAACTTATTATTATTTAGTCTAGAAATATCCACTTAATAAATTCAGTATTATTTAAATAACCTTAATTTTCCCTCAAACTAAATATTCCTTTTGATTTGTTTAAACTTGAAATATCCATTTAGTCACTTTAAATCAAAAATCAAACTATAAAATCAATCTTAAACTTCAACTTCAATAGTTCAAATCGATTAAATTTAGGAGAATTCATAATTAAATACAATCTCAATTAATTCAGCTTTATCTTCTCAACCTTAACTTATTCAAATTATTACAACAATCTATTTTGATATATAGATTTAAATAAATACTTAATCATATTATATATATTAAATCAATCTCAATAATATTATTATTAACTCTTTATATAAAATTACCATATATATATATATATATAATATTCTAAGAACCAATATTTATTAAAAACACAATATTTGTTTTCAAAACCATAGAAATTATTTTCAAACATTTATATATGGACCAACGGTGTCTGTATATATTTTCCTATCATATGGTCAAGTGATACAGATATACGGGTAGATATCATTTTGACCCGCAATCCCAAATTCAATTCAATGAAAATCACTTGGGTTTATCATTTCAACCCATAACGATTTTCTCCTATTCTAAAGTCCATTCGGGTATGTATCATTTCAACCCATAGTGGATTCTATACTAATAGGGAACTTGTAGATTGACAACAGATAATATAAATATAAAAACATGCATATATCATCAATAACAATATAATATAAACAACGGGATATGGTGTCATATCCCATATGTGAACTGTTACATATAATAGCATATATAACAATTTAAATAACTACAGTAGCATATTTCAATTGTCGTTTCAATTGAAATCAAATTTAATAAGTATAAGAACATTAATCGTGAGTGATTTCTCACCTTTCGAGGCTAGATAGATTTGACAAAGAGACGAGCTATGAATCCAGGCATGAATTTCGAAGCAAAGCATAATTGAACACAAATTCAATGATCAAAGCTGAAAATGAAAAATCGATGAGAAAATCAATTAGTTTAATATATACAGAAAATATATATATTATTATTATTTTATAAAAATCAATATCTTAATTTCAGAAAAATATTAAAGTAATATGTGTGTGTGTGTGTGTGTATATACACACAATTAAATTACTATCCTTAAAACACATATTTTTAAAATACTATAACTGAAATCTTATATATATATATATATATATATATATTCAAACTATATATAGTACAGTATATATGCAGACCCATATTTTAATAAATATATATGTAGTGCGAATATACATATATGCATAACAAAAGAAGAGAAAGCTTTATATTCAATATACAAATATGCATAGATATTAGAGCTACATACTTTACTGTATCCTAAACATATACTATATGTATATAATATGGGAAAAATCTAAACACATTATATGTAGTAGAAATTAGAAATAAAACAGAAGAATCAAAGCAGCCTAAAATTCACATACTTATGAATATATAAGTTGCTAATATAAATCTTATATACCCTAACACGACGTGTTATATAACTCTTTAATATAAATACTCTAAGCAAATTTTTATTACACTTATTAATAACTCACAGATTTGTGCGTATAGGCTTTTACATAAATGAATAATGAATGACATAAACTTATATAGTATATGCAAACTATATATATAATATATCAATACCAAAATCTGCTATAATACAACCTATCATAAAATGAAAATATTTGAAACACAAATATAGTAAAATTATATACTTTGAAACAGCTTTAGATACATATATGTTGTATATATCCTGAAACCACCTACCAAATATATAACACAAAAATCACAAAAATCTTCAGATCCGACTTAAATAAAAATCAAGTAACTCATTTTATTAAATCTGATATCCATTAACCGATCCAATACAAACTTATAAAATTTATATACTTTAAAACAATAATTTAAAGCATAGATTGAAAAAGAAATATATACAAATAAACCCATTATAATTTTACACATACCTCTATATATATACACATAGAGAAACACAACAAGGACAGATGTGGAGGATGGCACGGCACACAAGGAGATGGATAAGCGGAGAAGGTGGTGGTGGTTGAGGCCGAGCTAAACAAGAGGAAGCAAGGCAAAACAAACGGAAAAATCAGTAGAAAAATAAAGAGAAAAAGTAAAATTGGAGGAAGCATTACCTGTTTTTTTTGTGGCCGTGAGAAATGAGATGGGAAGTAAAAAAAAATTCACGTGAAAAGGTGATATAGGCAGCTAGGGTTAAGGAATGTACGACAAAATTTGTGGAGAAGTTATGGTAGGAAATCAAAAGGGTGGAAAGATATAAAGGCAAGAAATCAAATGTAACGTAATCCTATAATTAAAGCAGGTAACGTATCTTAATTGATGTGTTTCCTGTATATTAAAGAATAATTTATACAAAAAGTTTCACTATACAAATAAATACAATAACATTTAATAAATACATTTTAAAAGATATGCTCTTTATGGCAATAACGTGTATCTATTTGAAATTTCTTTCCAAGAAATAAATAAGGAATCAAAACACTTAACCATTTAATTAACAAATGAATGTCTAAATAGAAAAATAAGGTAGAGGTAGATATTATGAAAAATAAATAAATAGTTTTAGGAATAGTAGAAAATAAATAAAGAAAATACTCTATTTAATGGAAACTAGAATTAAAAATTGTAAATAAAATTCAACTGAGTTTGGAAAATTTCAACAACACTTCTAAACAAATAAAAGTCAAGCAAACAAAATAAATGCTAAACAAAATACAGTGTAAATGAAAATAAAATAAGGTCTTAAGAAAATATAAAAATAAATAAAGAATTACTTTAATTAATTGAAACTAGAAATTAAAAATTATAAACAAAATACGACCGACATTGGAAAATTTCAATTGTACTTTTAAAAATGTTTTTAAACTAAAATATATACATCACATGTCATGTTACACATGTTAACATAAATTAGAACATGACATGACAAACACAAATATTATTTATATAAAAAAAACAAACAATTTTGTTAAATACGACAAATTACATCCAATAGTGTAAAAAGCATAACTTTCACAATATTAATCAGATTTTAACAAAATGAAAAGAAGTATCCTTAGAATTTTATTGACTTTCATGAAATAAAGATAAAATTCAAAATTTCAAAATTTAATTTGTTTTTTAGAATTAAAGTCAAAGTTTGACCATATTAACCAAAATTCAGCTTTTTGGAAAATATTCTCTTTATTCATGTTTGGAATTCTAATTCATATCAAAGTCAAAATTTATATTTAAAATAACAAAATTATCAATTTTAATAAATAAAATAAAGTTTTTAAATCAAAATTTAATTTAAAATAATTAAAATATACAATTAACATAATCACAAAATACAGGGTTGTTACATCAATATATATTGAATTATATATCGATTTAAAGATCTTGACGAGCGCATCCCAGATTTGTAATTCATTTTCCAATTTGAATTTATGTTTGTCCATAAATTGAAGAACATTCATGGTTATTCGTTGAACGTCGATCAACTTCGCCTGATCGACAAATCGGGGACACCGTTGTGCAGAGAGTCGAGAGCGTTGATCATCAGCGGTATTCCTTTGAAGGATTGATGGGTGGATTTGCAGCAAAAATTCGAGTAGGGTTTGGCTTCATAATGGCGATGGCTGTTGTTTGGAGCATCGGTTTTCATTTGCGATGTCGTGGATGGATCTAGGGTAGTCGGTGGAGGTCTGGGGTCTCAGGCCGAGCTTGGGGTGGTGGCGCCGTAGCCACGGCGATCGATTTCTGGAGGCGCGACACGAGATTTTGGTGGCGGCTTCAGGTATCGTGATCGACAAGATGTTAGGGTTTTGTTGGGAAAATGTGTGTGTGACGTGCAAGTCTCGTACATGTGGGATTGTTTTTATTTTATTCTATTTTTAGCTTGTAAATATAAAATTATTTAACTCCTTATATTGATAACTATTACATACGAGGTCTGTTTCACACAAGCTTTTCTCCACTAGGATCGTATGAAAATTAAAAACATTTTGGCATTGGTTTGGACAGATTCTGAGACTGTTCAAATTTTGGATTTAAATTTGAATTTAATTTCGATTTAAATTCAAAGGTGAGTGTTTTAACCTACTCATAACTTCTAAAATTTCTTATGTTGTTAAATTTAATTCATGATGTGATTAGGAATTTATTTATGATTGTTTGGTATATTTCAGTCATCATCTCAGTTAAATTGAATTTATTTGAATTGAATTGTAATTTAATTTATTATTGCATATAAACTGCCAGTTAAATACCTGCTATTTATTATCAATTTCTATATTGATATTTATGGACTATTTTGGATGATGATTGTAATGGATGTTGATTGTTGATATTGGTTTAATGGATGTTTAGTTTATATCGTGATAAACTGCAAATTATAAACTGCAAGTTCGGTTTGGATTTTTCATTTATTTCGGGATTGCGGTTTGAAATGATATACAACCGTAAAATATAAAATTGCGAATTGAAATGTTAAATATCCGTATCACTTGACCATAGCATAGAAAATTCTATATAGACACCGTGGTCTATATATATATAAAATATTTTTGAAATGATTTCTATGGTTTTGTAAAGAAATATATGGTTTTATATAAATATTGATTTTAGATATTATATAGATGTTATTTTATTCTTGATTTTAAGCTATGTATAAATTTGTTTTAATATAGAATAAGCTTAATAATAAGTTTGATTTTTATTGAAGATAATATGGTTAAGTATTTAAATTATATTTTAATATAGAGGTTATGATGATTTAAATAAATTAAGGTTGGAAGATAAATTTGGAATTTATTTGAAATTGAATTTGTTTAAGAATTAAGCTCAAATAAGTTTGGTGTGAAATTTATTAAATTTGAAAATTTAAAATGTATGATTTTTATAACTTGATTTTGGTTAAAGTGAATTAAATGAATATTTCAAGTATAAATAAATTAAAGGAAATATTTAGTTATTTGTAATCTGGGTTTTATTTAAATGATAATGGATTTATTAAGTAAAATATTCCAAAACTAAATAAAAGAAAATTGAATTATATATATATATATATATATATATATATGAAATTACCAAACTTAGTTTTGAAATGGTTGAATACTTAAAATTTGAAATATATTGAATTTGAAATGGTTTATTCTATGGATCAAATCTGTTTTGAAATCGATATAATTTGGAATAGTTTATTTGGAAACTGAATTGAATTGAAGTTTATGATTTGGGGATTTGGTTAAATTTAAAATTTAGAAATTCGAGTTGTTTTGGAATTGATTTGTGAAATTGAAAAAGCTATTTTATTATATAAAGTATTTTAATATTTAAACCATTTAAGTGGTGGAAGTTATGTTTCAAAGTTATGAGTTTCAAAGTATTATAATTTGAAAGTGTTATAATTTCAAGCGTTTTGGTTTCGAAGTGTATAACTTTGAAAGTGCTATGATTTTTGGAGACGGATATATTTGAAATAAAAATGATATCGTATTGATTTTTAGTTTTGAAATGGAAATGATATCATATTTATATGGTTTTGAAATGGCAATGATATTTCGGTTTAAAGTATAAATTATTTCGAAATGACCGCGGTGTAATAATAACGTTTGGTTATTAAAGAGTCTGTGATTGGAAGTTGTCATACTCGCTGCCAACTCTGGAAACCACTTTAACAACCGTGTAGCGGGTGGAGATTCCGTAATGAAGTAGGATGGCGGTGGCATTCCTTTAAGGTATATACATGGACCCGACTCCCGTGAGTTGGCATAAGGTGGCCAAAACAGGAGTGATTGACGGGCCAGTGAGGTAGCTCCTCTTATCGGACAAACTGCTTTGATACCATTCTATTACTTTGTGATTGATTGAGGCCCTTTTATTTTTTTTTGGGTATGGCTCGAGGTGGGCGGTAGCTGCGTGCTACGTGTCACCACCAGCCCGGAAGCATAATTGGTATATCTGTCCTGGCATTTCCTTATTGTGTCATGTCACCTACCCTAGCGAGCCTTGTACGAGTTTGATTTGTGTCATATCTATGGAGTATCTTCTCGTAGCCTCCCGATCAGGAGGTACGCATGTGCTGTATAGACTATTGGCACTATTTATGCGTTAAGGGGATATGTGTAACTCCTTAACGCTATTTTAAATTAAGTTTATTTTACTATTAGACATCATTATAATAGCGTATATTACTACATAGTAGATAGTTTAACGAATTCTTAGGAGATGTAAATCCTGAACATCTCTTAAGTTACTGCACTCACGTTAGGTACTGGATAGAAGATGTCAAACCCCGTAAACATCTCTGACGCCGTTCCACTCATATTTTACAGTTGACTTAACTTACATAAGATCTTTTAGTTTTGACTCAAGCGTTTTGTCTTTTCAATCCGCACGGGTCAGCCTGCGCATTTGAGGATTTGAAGACCTTATTGCTGGACGACAAAGACGAAGATTATATTATTATTATTCATTATATTTCACTGCATCATGTATTCCGCTGCATTATTTATTATTCTCTGGCATGCGTAACTCTGATATGTGTTGTATAAGCATAAAAAAATGTTTTGTAAAACAGCTTCATGAGCTATTATTTGATTATTATATTTTGTCATTCCGCTGTGAGATTCTGTTTTGTTTTATTTCTTTCTTTGCTTTTCTTATTCACCCCAATAACAATCCGCCCTTTTATATGGTTTGAATCTGACGTGTGTGGTTTATCGTCGATTTAAAATGTATAAAAAGGTGGGATGTTATGTTTTGATTTTATGGTTTGGAGATATTGTTGTTTGAATATTGACAGTTTTTGTAGCAGCCTAGTCGGTAATCAGTGAGTTTGGATGGCAAGTACACTAATCCATTTTGTGTTTGGAGGCTATAATAGATCAAAGCCTCCATTCATCCATTCCCCATCTAGAACCTTCTCTTTTCTCCTCTAAATTAAGCCTAAATCATATATTAGGAGCCGATTAGCAAGGGGATTCATTAGGGATCTTCAAATATATTGCCGGGGGGGGGGGGGGGGGGGGTGGAGGGTGGGGGGAGATAGGACTTTGCTGTTGATTCTCGGATTTGCCTAGGTTTGCATGCAAATCTTCACTTTTTGGTTGTTTGATGAGTGATTTATCATCTCACGCCTCACTATATGTGTACCTGTAGGTTTTAACATGTGTTGGATTCATTTTTAAAGTCAAAATTATGATTGTAATGCTGTTTTAAGGTGAAATCTGAAGTAAAAATGAATTTAAAATGTTTTAAATTGCTCTAATCATGTTAATTTGATGTGTATTTACCTTGTTGTGTGTTAGGCTAGGTTAAAGACATATTATAGGATATTTTGGCATGAATTTTTGTATATTTGCATGTTTGGTGTATGTATGGTGTTTGTTTGCATTTTTGTATAGTAAAAAATGCTCATCGAAGCGAACTAGAGTTGAAACCGTGAAACCAAACTTCAACGGATGGGTATGTGGATGTTAGGAGTTGTAAAGATGCATGTGGAAGGCATAAGGGTTCAAGAACGGAGATTAATGGTGAAATAAACGTGAAAGTGGAAGTTGGAGTTTCGCGTCACTTTAATTCGGAAGGTGGCTCTGTTCAGCACCGAACAAATTTGGTTGTTCGACATTTGGAGAGGTGCCGCCTTGGTCCAATTTTAGTTGGCGAAAGTGGTTTGGCTTAGACTTTGGCTTGGAGGAGTTGGCTTGGGATGAGGTTGGTCCGACCTTGGAGAAAGATCAAATAGTGTTTTCTATCCGGGAGCATCATGGGAGATCGAACATCGTTTGTTGTTCATTGATGACGGAGAGGACCAAACAACACTCACTATTTGGTAGTAGCAAGGAAGACCGGACATCATTTGCTGTCTCGTGGTATCATTGGGTACCAGATAACATTTTCTGTCTAATTATTCCTTAGGGGACCAGATAGAATTTTTTTCCGATGGAGCTATAAGTAAGTACCGAACAAGGAATGGTACTTGGGGTCGCATCGTGGTATGTCGAGGCTTAAGGGCAGGACTTGGGCCACTTGGTGGTCTTCGGGAGTAGGCTTGGAGTAAGGGCAGATAACTTCGAGATAGCTTTAGGACTTCAGTGATGGCAACTCGACGGTGAATATATTTAGGTTCCGATGATGGAGGCTTGATGTTGACAGGAGTCATGAGAATGGTTAGCCACAAAAGGGTGGGTTTTAGGGAAGAGTGACTTGTAGATGGAATGTTGAATGGTTCTATTATGTACAGAAGGAATGTGGAATGGTTCCTCGAAGATAATGGAAATTAGATGAAGCAAGGAAAGGGCTTGATTACACGTGCTAAGGGATCATTGATACATGAAGTGTTTTTGATATACTCGAGAGAAGGGGTATTGTGGGGACGCTCATAGGTACTTTGTTTGGTAACTCTAGAATAATCATTTGGGTTCGTATTCCCTAGACCAGGGGATCAGTTTGGGGCTAAAGACAAGTACACTGAAAAACTAGATTTCTGTTAGTCCCCGGCATGGGAAAGGCTGTATGGTTTATCATATATCTAGAGCACGTTGAGTGATAGTGCAGATTGTTTGGTGGATGCTATGGTTGCTTTGATTGCCTTCTTCCATAGTCTATCACTCTAGGGATGTCACTGGGAACAAGTATTGGGAATAGAATTACGTGGACACCCATCATCATACTTGGTTGCGGTATACCTTTTTCATATTTGTAGAGTAGCATATTATGTTCATTACATGCTAATTCTTTCATTGCAGGAACATGACAGGTATGATTCACATACCATTGTTCCTTATTATAACGACTTTATAGTATTTTGAAAGGATGTATCGCTCATACCACATTGTTGTATGATCCATAGTTTTATGCTTTGCTTCTTATTATCTCTGGTACTCTTAAACGAGTAGATTTGGGATAATAGGTATGGATATCTCATGGAGCTATGCGGAGTACGAGAAGGAGGTTGTGCTTCCATATATTTATACTTTGGTGCTGCTATTGCTTATATTTCACTATGTAGTACCGTGGAGTTATGTCAGTACTTTATTTTTTTGGGAGACAATTTTAGAGTTTATTTTGGAGATTTAGGATGTATAAACTCTTTATTTTAGTTTTGTATAGTCCGTGAACTTGATGCACTCTTATTATTTATTTATGATTCATTTAATTATATTACTGTCTCACCTGTTTTACATCTATGTTATTATATATTATTTTATCTGTGCATTGTGATATATTCTACAAGTTATGTGCTTGGATTTTTTTACTTTACACCCTTGGCTACCGTCTTACATTGGCTGGGGACCTGCACCACGCATTATACAAGTATATTGGGCACCAAAGTTATAGAGCTGACATCACGCAACTAAAGTATATGATGAAGGCCCTGTTTCGGGAAAACTATCACCTTCCTATCTCCATAAGCCACTTCAAAGTGGAGGTCCTTGTTAGGACTCGAGCTGAGATGGTGGTTGAGATGGAGGCAGTTGGGTTGGCTGTGGCGAAAAATTTGACACAGGAGCAGATGAACACCTTGGCCCGGTCGGCTAGTGTATCGGCACTGTAATTACTTTCCTTCCATCTTTTATAAGCCCATCAGGGCAGGCTTTATGCCCTTCAATTTTGATATAAATGAACAAAACCATTTATCATCATATGAAACCTATCTAGTACTTTCATATTTGTCTTTTCTTGCTTGTGTATGATTAGTTGGGTAGCATACTATAAGTAGTTAACATAGCCCTGTGTTATCCACACTTAAACATTTTAACAAGATATATATAGAGGGTATGGTAATGAGATGAACGATTACTGCACCATATTCATATGAATGAGATTGTAAGTAAAATTATTTTGATAATAGACCGAGCTGACATGCATGGTTAAATATGAGCACTTGCTAAGCAGCCTGGTCATAGTTAAACACAGAGACAGGCACATGTTGCTAACCTGTTTGTGTTGTTTTACAATGTTGGGTGGTCCCGACATGAACTTGAGCATTGAGGGTCTCGAGGGTTCTTTTATGTGATATGTGGAAAGATTGAGTAATGGGAGGTCTTGGTACACTAAGTGGTTCTAAGATTCTCCTGGTTGATACGCGGCCAATTGATATGTTGCTCAACTTCTTTTTACATGGGTGAATTACGGGTACCTAACTTTGGAATCACTCAGGCATAGGACTTTTTAGACTTCCTTGTGGTCGGGAGAAAGTTCTTCATTCACTAAATAATTAATCAGAAGAGCCATCCAGGTGTCAGTGGACGACGTGTTAACTTCCATTACTATTGCTCCCAGCTCGTAGTAAGAGATGTCTCTGACTTCTAACGAAACCCAAGGGGTAGCTTCTTCTACGTTACTTGCTTTTTTGGCCAGCTAGTGGGCCTTGCCATTTTGATCCCTTGGTATCAGCTCTTGCTTGAACTTTGAGAAGGCGTTAATCATTTTCTCGGCCTCCACAACATATGGGGCTAGTATTTTCCCTTTGATTTGAAAGTGCTCGCTAATTTGATTAATGAATAGAAAAGAGTCTCTAAACACATGGATGGAACCCATGTGCAACTCTTTAGTTATCTTGAGACTGGGCAAGATAGCCTTGAGCTCAGTTTTATTGTTGGTCGCTTTGAAAGTGAGGTGGACAGCGAAACAAAATTCTCTTTCTTCGGTGGAGACTAGGACCATGCCAGTCTCTACCCCCTTCTCATTTGATGTCCCATCCATATACAAGCACCAAGTGCGTTGATTGTCGACAATTATATTTGCAACGACCTATCCCTTGATAGAAATGCAAGTCTAGAAAGAAATGTGATGTTTCCTATACTCGACGAACCACTTTAGCAGTGGGCCTGTTGTGTCTGGTAGACTAAGAATTTGCATCAAAGACTGGTTAGTCAGGAATTTGATGGGATGCGCATGGAAGTATGACCAGAGTTTCTACGCCGCTATCAGTAGGCATAATGCTTCCTTTGCTAACCTTATGTATCTTATTTATGAGTCTGAAAAACCTTTTTCTAATGTAGTAGATCGACCATTGGACCTTCTCTACTTCTTCGACTAATGCAGCGTTGATCGAGTGGTCAGTCATTGTAAGGTATAGGTATGGGTCCTCCCCTCGATAGGCTTGGAAAATACCAAAGCAGTATCCGTATGCTTCTTAAATTCTTTAAATGCCCTTGTTCATTAGTCATTCCAAGTAAACAACTTTCCCTGATGAGGTCAAAGAAGGGGAGACACTTTTCTGTAGCCTTGGACATGAACTGCTTCAAAGCATCAACAACCTCGTATAAGCTTTGTACTGATTCATGGTCCTAGGGGATTGCATGTCTTGGGTGGCTCGGATTTTATTAGGGTTTCAATCCTCTTGGCGCTTACTACATAACCAAAGAATTTTCCTAATAGGACAACAAAAGGGAAATTCTTTGGATTTAGCTTCATGTTGTATTGGCGTGGAATGCTGAAAGTCTCAGCCAAGTTCTATATATTCCTATCAGCCTTTTCTGACTTCACAAGCATGTCATCTATATATACTTTGATGGATCGGCCAATCTGTTTCGATAACACACGGCCAATGAGCCATTAGTAACTAATGCTTACATTTCAAAGTTTGAATGGCATGGCACAATAGCTATATTAGCTGGCATTATTGTTGATGGAAGTTTTCTCTTAGTCCATGCCATGCATAGCAGTTTGGTTATACCCGAAATACGCATCCATGAAGGTGAGAAGATCATATCCTTTGGTCGCATCTACCAACTGGTTAATATAAGGCAGGGGAAAGCTATCATTATGGCATGCTTTTTTGAGGTTGAATAAGTCGATGCAAGTTTTGCAAGACTTATTTAGCTTTCTGACCAGTAATGGATTAGCTACCATGATCGGATATTCTGCCTCCCAGATGAAGCCGTTGGCTAACAACTTCTCTACCTCTTCGTTGAGAGCTCGATTCTATTTTTGGGTTAAGAGGTCTATGCTTTAACGGAAGATGATGTCCATAGGATTGATGTTCAGTGCATGGAAAATGATCCATGAATCGATGCTAGTTATTCAGCATGCTCCCAAGAAAATACATCTTTTCTTTGCTATAATAATTTGACTAGCTCATCTCTAACTTTTGGGCTGACCTTGATGTTGATCTGGACGACTTTGGTTGGGTCGGCACATTTTATAGATATTAACTCAAGGGGAGTAGCCAGCTGCCTTTAATGTTTGAATCTCCCCTACAGGATCGAGTAGGTCATCGTCCAGATCTAGGTCGGTTTCCAAGTCGTGTTGGTCTAACATATTAATCATATGTTATATGACATCCATAGCTAGGACAAACATCCATGCTCAAGTATAGGGGTTGAGGTTACACCCAAAGCTCACAAATGAGTTTTCCAATGTTAAGGGGGCATAAGTTGTTATGTTGGACATCCCAGTTTGCCAATGAGGTGCGACTTGCTCATTAAATGATGTGATTGGCTCTTTTGTTCTTTAGGGATTGGCTAAGGAAATAGGATTCCTGTTATCCCGGTCTATAATGTGGTGAGCGGTCCCATCACGAACTGGAGCATCGAGGGGTTTGATGGTTATCTCAAGTGCTAAGAAGCCAGTTAGTGCACCTTCACTACTTAAGGTGGTCACGTCTTGAACTAGAGAAGTGATAGGCTCGGGCATATCCTTAGGTGATAGACCATCAGTGGCAGTTTCTTCATGGCTAAGGATGGTCCCAACACAAATGGGATCTCTAACTAGCTCAATCATTATTCCAGGTGACCTGTTGCTGACAGTAGTTTTTTCGGAGGGTAGGAAGGTCCCAACATAAGGGTGAGCATTGATCGGCTCGAGCACTCTCCTTGGTGATATGTCGCTGATAACAATGACTTCATCAGGTTGACTATTTTGGCCCTCAGCTTAGACAAAAGTGTTGATGGGTTTGAGGGTCATTGCAGGGGATGCTATTGACATTGATGGCTTTTAATCATAGTTTGGGGTAGTCTTGGAATGAACCAAAAGGCTAACTAGCTCGAGACTCTCACAAGTGACTTACCACCGATTGTTGCGAATTCTTTTTGAACCATCAAGACACCCTTCTTTGCTTGGCTGAGCGAGGTCTCGTAATACTCCTTAACTTTTTGTCAATTGCTTAGGATTTCTCTAACCCTATCTTGGATATGAAATTGCATAATGAGTCGGTTGTATGAGACTATTGTGTCGAGCTCAACTAGAATTGGCCATCCTATTAAGAGGTTATAAGAAGATGAGCAATCAACTACTACAAAGTTTACATGTATCCGTGCAGCAAGCTGTTCTTTGACGAATGTGGTCATGAGAGTAGTTTTCCCTATTAAAACAATGTAACACCCCTAAAGCCGTAAATGGGCATGGCATAGGAGGTGCGGCCAGAGGCATGAAGCTTAAGTGCCTCGAAGACATGTTTGAACATGAAATTAGAGGATCCACCCCCATCCATGAAGGCTTGTTGTACATTCATGTTTTCCATTACAAAAGTGATAACCATGGGATCATGATGATGGTAAGAGATAGCTTCTCTATCCTTGATAGTGTGGTGATGTGCCGATCTCCTTCTTATCAGGGTGCTTGGGATGCTCGGTGTTCAAAAGAATAGATCTGGCCGACTCGACCTACTTCTCTCTGGACTGGGACTAATGCCCCAGCTGCTTCTGGCCATAAGCGAGCCTCCATATATGGAAAAAATATCGATGATAGCTATAACATTGTTGTTGTGTAATCGGGGATGAGCCACCTAATTATTCAAGCCACTCTTTGATCGACCTTTCTAACCCATCCTTCAGCACATAGCGCAGTGACCATTGATTTGATGAAACTTGCAGTAATTGTCGTGGCTATGAGGTTCCTTCCTTCTCTCTGGTCTTGTGAGAGGTGGTCTTTGGAACAGTACCTTGTCCCTACTTATAAGATATATGGATTCCATATCTCGATTGAAGGTGGAATAGTGAGCATACTTGGGATTTGATCGGGTGTAATCTTCCGCATTCCCTTATTTGTTGTTTTGTTGACCATTACCTTGATTGTCGGTTACCTAATTGGGGCTGGCTAGATTTTTTGAATGATGGGCTTCATCTTCGCTATCTGAAAGATCATTGCCTTCCATCCTTGTGATGTTATTCGCTTGTTGATAGAAATCAGTTAGGGACGTGGCCAGTTGATTTTGTAATTGCTTCCATATTATGGACTTGTACCTCACCCTCGAGCAAAGGGACATAACCAGCCTATTTATTTCAACACCCTAGCCTGGGTGGACTCCTTATTGAAGCGATTCACATACTACCGAAAATTCCTGATCGACCCCTACCTGATGTTTCCTAGCTTACTAGCCTTCATGGCATGGGTCTTGAAAGAGAAGAACATAGTCTTGAAATCCATGCAAAGCTGGACCCATGAATGGATGCTACCTGGTTGCAAATGTAGGAACTTGAAGTAGAGGGAAAAATTAAACACTTTGTTAGGTTATAAAGCTAGTTGGCATGGGTGGTGGAGTAAAAGCAATGATATGATTTGATAGGTTAGCGCTCCCATCATATTTGTCAATAAGTGGCAAGGCATAACGCCGATGGATGTACATATTCAAGATTTCCTTCAAGAATGTCTCTCCATTCTTGTCAATGAACAATGTTTCACCCTCAGCATTTCGAGTTTGCATTCTACTGAATTGTTGGTGAAGAAGATTCATTTCCTACTTGAAGCCAACATTTGCATGCTACGGAAGTATTTAGCTCACAACTGATTTTGGGCTCAACCGAAGTCTTTGTGGAGCAGGAGACCAACGACAACGATACGATGGAGAGTGTGGTGATGATGATGACCTAAGGGGATCTCCTCTCCTTATGCAAAATAGGCGACCAAGAATGTCTAGCTTTTCCCTCTTTTAATATAGGCCTGGCTACACCCCTGTGGGATTGGGAATGTGCCAAGGGGACTCGAGCTTCCTACCGATGGCACGAGCACTGCCACTAAGATGCACAAATGTCAAGTCCCAAACCCCGTCTACCACCTGAAGACATTCGAAAGATGATGGTTGTTCCACTGAAGGGGAAGAATGATTCTTTGGTTCCCTATGCATGGCCAACTCAGAGTCAACAATAGTAGCGTGATTTGGCCTAAGAGCAGCATGCATTCTCCCATGGTGAACATGAGCTACCCTAATCAAGGTTTCAAGCACCCCCTTCTCTTAGGCGTGCAATATTAATAAGATTGTAGCTAGTAGGGACAATATGTTGGATTAGGGTTAGTTTAGCCCCTTTGATGTTGGATAGGGGTGGTATTAAAATGTTTGCTTACTAGAAATGAATTTTGATCTAAGGGATTAGCTGAAATTCAACAAGGATTCTTCCTCTTTGATGTTGAATTGCGATGGGTATCTATAGTAGTTGATATACATCAGTGAATGATTAGATGGTGCTGAATATAGGCCAGAATCATTCTTAACATAGATCTAGTCATTTGGTTTGATGAACAACAACTAGAAGATGGTAAGAATATATGGCTGATATGCGTGTCCACCGTGATGCCGTATTAAGCAGTACTTTGTGCTAAGAAAAGAGGCATGGATTAGGAGTGGGCATGCTTTTGGTAGACATGTCAATGTAGTAGTTGTACTAGGTTGTACTCTCTCACGTCTAGCATATGTTTCTAGTAGCAAGGCTGGAGAGAAGCTTCTCATATACAGTAACGATCGGTTGCTTATCGTCGAAGATTGCTGAGAGCAAAGATGAAGATGGCTAAGGACAAAAGCTGAAGTGGATGTGTAGAGCGATTGTGTGATAACAAGTTGGAATGAATGGGATCAATCTTAGGTAGGTTGAGACAGAGCTTTCATCTGCCCATAATCGATTAGCTTGTGGAAGGGACGCCTAGACATGAATTGCTATCATTCATGGATGCATATTCAGGATGCAACCAGATCGTGATTTACGAACCTGATCAAGAAAATACCAGTTTCATTATTGAACTGGGACTATATTGCTACAAAGTTATGCCATTCAGCTTGAAGAATGCTAAGGCGACCTACATCGACTGGTGAACACCATGTTTAAAAATCATATTAGGAAAATAAGGAGGTTTATGTAGACGATATGTTGGTTAAATCGTGCATAGTTGCAAATCACTTGGATAACCTAATCGAAATGTTTGAAATACTATGCAAGTATGGAATGAAGCTCAATCCACTTAAGTGTCATTTCGAGGTAGCCTTTGGAAAATTCTTAATATTCTTCATAAGCGTAAGAGGCATCGAAGAAAATCTCAAACAAATAATCGCTTTATAGGGTGGGGACTCCCCGAGGAACAGGAAAGAGTTACAAAGATTTTATGGAAAGGTTGCACCATTGAGCCAGTTCATCTCAAATGCAAATGAAAATTGTATACCGTTCTTTGACGCGCTAAAGAAGGGAAAGAAGAACTTTAAATGGAATTAAGCTTGTCAAACTACGTTCGAAGAGCATTACGACATATGGAAACCCCGCCAATCTTGTCTAAGCCGGTAGATGGAGATGATTTGTTAATTTACTTAGCAAACTCGCCTCATGCATTGAGTGCCACGCTCGTATGAGAAGAAGTTAAGATCTAGCGACCGGTATGTTACATCAGTAAACGGTTCACTGGAGCAGAAAAGAACTATCCGAAATTGGAAAAACTGGCATATTCCCTCTTGATTGCATCCAGAAAGTTTCGACTGTACTTCTAGGCACATCTGATCAGAGTGCGGACAGATCAACCCCTGAAGCAAGTGTTATACCATACCGAGACCTCTGGACATGGAACAACGAATTAAGTCAATATGAAATCACATACCGTCCTCAAAAGGCAATTAACGGGCCGACACTGATAAATTTTATTACCAAATTTACATTATGAGATAATGAGGAAGAAATGACTGCAGAAGAAGAGACAAGATGGAAGCTATTCATCGATAGTGCATTTGACAAATCTGCTCGGGAGCAGGGGTAGTGGTCGAGACTTTCGAAGGATGATCCGTTTGCTATGCCTAGCCCTTGGGATTCCCTACAACAAATAACGAGGCTGTGATGACCCGTAAATCCGTACTTCTTGAATATACACTAATCTCCATAGATTAACTCAAGATGAACAGAAATACGAATTATCAATGTTTAAGAAAAAGAAGAAGACAGAAGAAGAGAGAAAAGATAGAAAATAGAGAGAAAAGAAAATAGAACGGAACAGAACACAACATAACAATATCAGAATCTCACAATTCGCAGCGGAACAACATATAATAAATAAATGAATAATCTTTAAACAAAGAACTATATCAGTTATTACATTACATTTCATTACATTACATCAGAGTGTACAACAAACAACAACAAACAGCGGAAAAGAAATACTATAGACTAATAATACGCCATGCCATCCAGCTTGCCTCCAGCAACTCCAGAATATCCTGATAAACCTTAACTCTTGACTGCCCGTGTAGAAATTGGTGAGCACCCAGAGTTTAGGAAGGAAAACAATAAACTCCGAGTCAGTCATGTGACTGGTGTGAGAACTCAAAACAGTTTATTTATCTTTGAAAAACAAAATAGAGGAATATTTTTAAAGCCAATTCGCAATTCTTTTAAAAATGAGACTACCATAAGGCCTCCCGCACACACACAATGCAAACGCAGAATCGGAGGAGATTTCTCCTTATGATAGTCAAAGATGCTTGATACACATTAAAAAGAAACATTTTATATTATTACTAGTGCATAGTGTATAAAAAATTCATTTCGAAAATAAAGATATAAATCTTAGCCAGCATAGACATTCCGAACTATGTCTACTATAGCTACCATCCAAACAGTGGGGCGCCACCATAAGTGAATGATAGGTTCTACAACTAATACCATACAAGATCGTATTGTTTCTTTGGATTTCCAACGAATGGTCAGGCCAAGGAACTTCCCATTGCCACATGAGAACGCCTCTGGAAGGACGTCCCCGAGAACCAAACCGGATCTCTGCCAACACAAGGCCGGGTTACCCCTAACTGGGTAACAACTGACACGAGTATGCCATCCCCCGGTCCTTTGGGACCTTTAACCGAGCGCTCGTCATCAACATCACACAATCATAAATAAAGTGTTTTCAACATGAGTAAGTATCTGGGCTCCATACCATGATACCATCCTTTTCCAGAATGAAATGCACATACCATAAAGGGAGCTACCCCTCATAACCTTGCCGCATCTTTCCTGTTATGACCATTCCGGGGTGTGAGGCTCGACGAAGTCACGTCCACAAAAACATACTTTATACAAAAGCCATGCTTTGGGTCAACAAATGATCATAGAAATGATCACCAAGATAAACGATCAAATAAATGATCCTATCACAAATGATCAACAAACGATCATTTCACATCAACACTCAGCATGTCACATTACCAAATTGGGAATATATCGCTGATAACATTCAACTACATAACCTCTGAGCTCGTATGTCTCAGAGAAGGGTATTAAGCTAAAAGAATAAATTCTCCGCCACCAATAGAAAAATATTTGAAAGAAATCTGCTTTATATCTCAATTTGTAACGTCAGACATACAATCCATACAAGTCTATTCCGGGATCGAACAGAACCGAAGGCACTTACAAAGAAGTCCTTGCAATCCGGATATCCACAATCCTGATCGGATTCCCCATCACATATGGAGAACTCTATACCGGAGCAACTCGGTGCAGAGTCAATCGACAAGTCATCCTATCGCTCTCGCAAATACCCGGTCTTCAACACCGATCTTCAAATGCTATTCATAACGTCGTATCACTATTCAGAATGGGTTATACGACCCCAAGGTCCTTTCCCGGATAACCCGAATAGTGAGCACTTATTCAAAAATAAGTGTGGCATTCAAATTCAAACAAATCACAACAAATACCTTTCAAAGGTAAATATTGATAGTCAGTTATTGAACTATCAATGGATATGCACAACATCACCAGATTCCAAATAATTTTCCAAATTTTTTTATTTCCCAAAATTATCTTTACAAGATATATAATTTCAATATCTCAAAAATAAATCAATATTTATTTTTAAACAAATTCCCCCTTTCTTTATAAAATTCCATAGTGAATTTTCATTCCAAAATATCCATGCATATATGATTTCAATTATTCATTTCAATTTATCTTCAAAAAGATAAATTCTCTAAACGTTTTATTTCACATTGGAAAAACATTTCCATACTTATTTATTCATAAGTAATTCACAAATTTTATTTATTTTCAACCTTTGGAAAATATTCAATATACTTAAATCGAAATTAAGTATATATTTCGTTCTTTAAGGAAATCATTCTCTTAAACATATTTATTTGGGCCAAAATAAATGTTGCGTAAAACATCGTTACGACAACCCAAAATCACTAGTATAGGGATTCGAAATTAAAATAGATATATAAATCTCAATACTATACAAAACATTTCCTTTCGGAAATCATTTACTATAACAACAGTGTTATAGTCCACCATTTCCTTTTATTTCTCGAAAACGTCTATTTCAACAATAAATGTTGAAATCTATGGTTTCGAATCTTAACACATTTAAAAACATCGTTAGATCGTTTTAATTCTATTTAAAATATCACTTTCAAAACAATTTCTTTAACATATTATTCACTATTCAAAAACGTGAATATACTACATTAACCAATTTCATCACTTCTATACATTTTATCTTAAAGGATTTTTCACAGTCTAAAACGTGAATATAACTCCATTAATAGGTTTCAACAATTTACTTATCAAAATAAGTCGTTGCGAATTTATAAAACAACGTTTATAAATTTCATTTCTATTTATTTTATAACAACTTCCTTTTATAAATTCCTTTATTAACCTATCTTAATTCATATCTCAATGATATACTAGAAATTCATATTATAAGTCAAATACTTATAATTTATTTGTTTGCCAAAAATCGTCCTTTTAAACTTCCCAATTTATAAATCTTATAACTTATAAGATTCCTTTATTTATCAAAATCTATTCTTTCAATAACTTTATAAATTTTATAAACCTACTGCTTATAAAATTTCATTTATAACTTCACCGTTTATAATTCTATAAATTTCATTCATTTATGAAATTCATTCACAATTCATTCTAACACTTATAAAAACTCGTTTTATAATTCCAATACTTTAATTTATAAATATCAATTTATAAATCCCTTATATAAATCAATTCATATTATTATTTTAAAACATCTTTAATCTCCTTTATAATTTCATCATTTTGATTCATAAATAATTAAATTTTATAAATCCTATTCTTAAACTTTTCACATAAATTCAAAAATTCCGATTTAACTATTTTCTAAAATCATTAGCCTCATATTTTCAAAAATCAACCTTTTACTATATTTCCCAAAAATCATAATTTTTATAACGTTAAAATTTATAACGTTTATTTATTTAAAATGGATCAATTCCAAAAATATTTTATAAACGTTACTTTCAAAAAAAATCACTTTGAAATCCTTTTAAAATTCCAAAATTTGGCCCAATGATGTTACACACCAAATAGTCAATCACGACAGCAACGACATCATATATCGATATGATAGTCCATCAAATATCAAAATATCTGAAATCAAATAAATACTATTGAGGAATCCAGTTGGATCCCTCCAACCTGTTTTCCTGCATCCAAAAATGTTAGCACAATACTAATTCCGTTCCAGTACGAAATTATCGCGGTATATGGGATTTAAAATATTATCCGCTTAGTAGACGGCGCAATAGGGTCTCATCCGCTATACAAATGCGGGAAATCAACAACTGCGATATATACATATGCCAATATATATATATATATATATATATTGCTATTATATATAATACCAATTTCACTGTTTATGAAATATTCGCGGTATATGTTTTTAATAAATAACATCTGCTTACTAACGGCGCATAATGTCTATTTTAACAATCAATAGATAACAATCATCATTCAAACATGCATTCAAGTATTTTAAATATAACTATTTAAATTTAAAATTGAAACCGATTCGATTGAGTGAGAAGTTCTCACCTTGATTTCAATTTCGTTTTAGCGATTTATTTCGAATAAAATTAAACGGACGTTTAATTTTACCCAAAATTCTCACTAACTCCAAACGACTCCAATCCATTTCCATCGCGTAGTGCTCGTCCATACGATTCCAACGCTTCCTGTTTCGCGCGTTTTCGACCTCGTATGAAAAAGATATGCAATTTCAAAGTTACACGAATTTTTATTTATAAATTACAACATATATTCTCTTTTTAAACCTAACTTTCAATCAGGGCCGTTGGATCTTAGCCCCTTGCATCTGAACTGTGCGCACCCCCCCTTCTCCCTCTCGTTCTCTTCTATAGGCAACTTCCTAAAACCGAACCCATCTCTCAAGAAACTAGGGTTAATTTATACTCCATCATCACCAACATATATCTCGATCAGAGAGTTCCATTTGAATGCCTTTGACGAGAGCTACCCACGGCCACCACTACCTGCAACTCGGCCACCCACAGCCCCTAGATTCACGTGCGCAACATTAGGGCGTCGCCCCCCTGTACCTCCCTCCACGTCGCTCCAAACACGATCATCACCGTATGGATTGAAAGCTCTCTTCATGCTCTACAAGTTTCATGTTGAACACTTTCTCTAATTCTTGATGGATTGAGAGTAATTAAGAGGAGAAGAGAAGAAAATTCTGGCCATTGATAATAGGGGGGTGGCGGATGCAGTTTTTGACCTAGGGTTTCTAATTTTTTGCAAATTATGAAGAGGGGAGGGGCTTTTATAGAAAATTCGCGCGACACTATTCATCCCGGATTTTCCGAACTCCAAACGAAGCGTGTCGGTTGGCGTTTCTAAGGTTTACCCCGCGTTCCAAACGCAATGGAACATGTTTCGGAGCTAATTCGGTCATCTGTGCGAGTTATGGCAATAAACGTTCAATTTAAATTAAACCGATTTAAACAATTTTCTAGGCGTTTTAGCTTGCACCATACAAACGGTAAATCCAATTGACATGAAATTTGAAACCATACAATAATATCACATTACGGATCCGATGAAACTGGTTTCGTCAAAATTCGAGACTTTTTGAAAAATGGCTATTTTAACTCACCGAATTAATATTAAAAAACAATTTCGATGCGTTTCGAGCTGTCACGATCAAACGACAACTCCGATTGCTACGAAATTTGAAATCCGGTAATAACAAACTATTACGGATCCAATGGAACTAGTCTCGTCCAATTCTAAGACTATTCAAAAATTGACTATTTTCACTAGTCGATTAAATATTAAAATATTCAATTTTCACAGATAAACTTTTAATTTGATTTTAAAAGTTCTAAAATATCGTTCTAACTTCAACATGATAAAATTAAATTTTACAAATCATTTTCAATCATATTTAACCCAATTTTCAATTATTTCTGTATTTTCACATATTAAATTATCGATTTAATTATTCAATTAAATCCAATTATTCGAATTAAAATTTATTCGACTTATAAATTCACTTATTAATATTTAAATTCAATTAAATATTCAAATTTTAATTAATTAAAATTCTGGGTCGTTACAGAGGCATAATACGAAGCATTAATAGCTGGGCTAAGATTGTGAAGGAAATCAAGATAAAATTCATAAACATAGCGACACTCAGCTAGTTGTCTATTAGGTGAAAGGCAAATACCAAGCTCGGTGGGAGAACCTTGCCCCGTATCTATCTAAAGTGCAGGAATTGCCGAACGACATCGAGCATTACACTATAACTCATATCTCGAGAGAACGGAAAATGAAGGCGGATTATCTAGCAAAACAGGCCAGTTTCGCAGAAGCTTAGTCATTGGGGCTAGTCCTAGTTAAAACCTTGATAACTCCAAGCATAAGCGAAATGGATATTGACTGGATTTTTGAGACTGCCAAAGATCCAGAGACATGGATGAGACCGATCAAGGGCTACCTGCTCATAGGAACTCTCCTCGCTGACAGAAACCAGCGGAAAAAGCTTCTTAGAAAGGCACTTCAATCTGTAATACAGGATGGGATACTTTACCAAAGGGGATTCTCTATCCCCTTGCTCAGATGTATGACCAACAACGAAGCTCGAAGAATTCTAAAAGAAGTTCATAAAGATGACTGGGAGGTCATACTGAGGGGAAAACCCTTGCAAAAATAGTTCTTCGGTATGGGTGTTATTCACCAACAGTGAACCATGATGCAGCGGATTACGATAAATGGTGCAAGCAATGCCAAAGATTCAGCAAGATCAAAAGAACCCCCTTGACAAAGCTAGCACAGATGGTCATCCTGTGGTCGTTCGCAATCAGTGGAATCAATTTGATTGGTGCATTGCCGTTGAATATTTCACCAAATAGGCCGAAGCGGAACCGATGGCCACTATTACCACAAAGAAAGTCATTAACTTTGTTACTAAAAATATCATTTGCAGGTTTGGTGTGCCATAAAAATCATCATGGAGAATGGGACTCAATTCCAAAGCGTTGAGTACAAGGACTTTTACAAACATTTTCGAATCGAGAAAAGCTTTTCTACTATCACATACTCGTAAGCAAATAGGCAAGTGGATGTAGTAAATAAGATCATCAAGTCCACCATCAAAAAGTGGCTAAACAAAGAAAATGGCAATTGGGTTGACGAACTTCCACTCGCACTATGGGCTTAAAGGACAATGTACAAATCTTCAACTGGGCACTCTTCGTTTTCCCTAGCATATGGTTCAGAAGCAATGATCCATGTTGAGCTAGAAGTCCCTTCTCATTGAAGGAAAAACTTCAATCAAAGGAAGAACGAGTAGATCTTACTCGAGTCGCTTGATATGGTCAATGAGAAATGGGAAGAAGCTGAATTACGGACTGCCGCTCATCAAAATAGGGTCATAAGGTACTTCAAATCCAAGTCATAACCGCACCTTCGAAGTGGGAGACCTTGTCCTCAACGGAGTCTACCCTGTACTGGGAGCATTTGGACAAAACTAGGAAGGACTCTATGTGACCGGTCAGAAACTAGGGATGACACATTCAAGCTAACAACTGTCAAATGGATCCCAAATTCCCCATGCATGGAACAGTGAATCGCTGCGTCCTTACTTTAAGGACTATCTTACGTATTTCCTATTTCCATCAAATAAGCCATCTCAGAATACTAGAGGTATTGTAAATAGGCAAAACTTGCCCAACTTTTATTAATAAAATTTCTTTTCTTTCTGAACCAATAAAACTGTGCTCACAAAAGTAATCTGCCGAGTCGACGGGGTCAAACCGACTCAAAACTATCTGATTGCTGCTTGAGATAGTGGAACCATGCTCAAGTATGCCCCATCCACCCTCGGGTCGACGGAAGAAAATCAACTCAAATCGTTCTATCGACGGAAGTCGATCCCTGCCTTCTAAGAACCGGTGTTGCTCTGGCAACACTGGAAAGGCCCTAATAAAAGTTGCGGGCCTCCATAAGTCGTGCATTTATTCTTGAATCGTAGAACCACGCTCTCGAAACATGAACTTCTCAAGTTGCCTGAAGATTAGTAACGTTGAGAGGTTCCAAACTGTTCTGGATCGATGGGTCGTATCGATCCTAAAAGCCACGCATCCCATAAGCTGCGCACACTTTCAAAAGTCGTGGATCACATAAGCCACACATACTCTTAAAAACCGCGTATTTCTTAAGCCATGCAAACTCTTAAGTACCGGCTTGTCTCGATAGTGCCAAGAAACATGCCTTTTGCAAGACTCACAAGAATCAATCCACTCTCACCATCAGGAGTAATCCGCAAAGAATTCTGATTATTAACCGACATAATCTTTGGAATCAAGACACCCTAATCACAGTTCCCGAAGATAGGAATCGCAAAATAGACTCGATTATAGACATCCGAAGAATCACACGGGTCAACCAGTCATTTGTCAAGTGTTTGAAGTAAATGGCCCTATAAACTAGAGGAACACACACCAATACTCAAAAACAAAAACTAAGTCTTCATGGTCCTGTTACTCCAAACAAAGAATTTTGGCAGTAATTACAGGACTAGACAAAGTAGCAGTAAATAAAATTGGCATAAGTGCATGAAACCTAGATAAGTAGACAAATAAAGTTACAATCGAATATCAACATTGTATTAGTTATAGAATTTTCTACACAAAGTTAAAATGTGGGGGTCGTATCCACACAAGATCGGCCTACAAAAAGGAAAATACATTTGCTACAACAGCAAAAGCAATAAGTGCGGACTCTGTACTTATACAAAACATGTATCAAACAAAATAGAATGTCACAAAATCTAGCTGCACAGTTACTCGAGCCTGTCAATATTTCTTTCCACCACTCTCCCTCCCACCTTTGGTCAGAAGTTTCCTCTTATTGTCATAATCACTGCCACGAATTGTGTCGCTGCCTAAAATATCAACTACCTCCTTCATGTTAGCATCTCCTCCTTGTTATTTAAACCTCTCGGAGACTCCTCCTTGGTCCTGTGCTTCCAGGACTTGCAGGAGCTCCTTGAAGACTTTTTCTCCTCGATATTTTCCTTCTTAACTGCCACCATCTGCTGTTCAGTTTTACTTAGCTGGCCAGTTTGGTCTTCCTGCTCTCAAGCTTCAGCAACCGTGAAATCGCCCTTTAAAGATACAGAAGGGTCGTCCAGACCATGCAACAATGCAATCTTCTTGAATCCAGCTCTGGTTATGAGCCAAACATGAGCGCAGCAATCGAAGTGGCTACAGAAACAAGCATTGAGGTAGTTGAAATAGCAGTAGGCCCACAGACCAAAAAGATAGGCAGGTTGGTGGGTAAGGAAGGCGGACCTATAAGATCAAAAATGAAAGCATTCAGTTCGTTTTGTTCTTGCGGCGCGAGCTGAAAATTCTCAAACTTGGGGGAAACAAGAAGGTTAGCTGCATCAGAAGAGTGGCCAAGAATTTCAATCTCATACTGCCTACCTTCTCCTTCTTTGGATGGCTGCATGATCTTTGGATAATTTTCAGTACCACCTAAGGTCTCCGAGATAGCCGTCGAAGGCGCAGACAAGAAGGCGACACTGGCCGAACTCACTTACTGATCGCGAGGCTGTTTTGATGACTCGTTAGGCCTGGGAATGAAAGGCTCTGGAAGTGCTTTGGTAGTTATAGTTGCAGTAGCATCGTCGGTCACTTGTTCTCTCTCATTTTGAATGATCTTGCTATCATCTATTAAAGCCTACTTCGACTCTTCGTCGAGACAGACATCATCCAACTGTTGCTTAGTATACACATCCCCGTTCTCTTGAAAATAGGCTAGAACTTCCTCCCAAACCACAACAAGAGTATGTGGGAATTTGTGGCCTAGATAGCTGAGGCTTCCCGTATGCAGTAAGGAGTTAACATAGAAATTCAGGATGGTGTCATCCATTATCTCCATTTTCCTTTCGAAAGCATTCTGCAACTCCAAGTAGTCCACTGTCACAATGACCTTCTCGACTTCAACCTAGGTCTTCTTAGTGTTAAGCTATGCAAATCTTTCCTAGAGCGAAGAATCATTTGAATCTGATTAGAAACGATCTTGTCACGGGATTCAACCATTCCCGCGCAATCAGCAATTGTCTTTTTATAGGCTTCGACAACTTCATTATGACCAGCGATGGTTTTCTTCCAAGCTTTGATGATCTCATCACGGGCTTCAAGCTCCTCTTTCCGCTTAACCTCATCCATGTAGACCTTCTTGATTTCACCTCGAAACATGATTTCTATTTTTTTGTGGGCCTCTTTTAATTCCTTCAGCAAACTGGCATTGCTTTTACTCTGTTGGAGTGCAGCGTCCCTCTGCTTTGTCAACTGCTCGATTCTGACATTACGCTCTGTTAATGTTCTCTCATAATCTTCCTTCTCCGACTCGAAGGAGAGGATCTCTTGGTAATTGTTACAGTTGGTGTCTGCCAGTTGCTTGCATAACTGCTCCCATCCTTCAACTTAATCCAAATCGCTGGGGCATATAGGAATCTTTGCAGATTGGGCGCAGGTCGCAATCAGATTTAACTCTCTTCAGAAACCATCCAGGGAGCACAACTTTGAGTTTATGGGGATTGGACGAAAGAGTATAAGCTGGCCTTTTATAGGGACGTGAAGAACCAGAAGCAGGCACTACGTGAGTATATGGGGCTTGGGATGAAGGTGAAACTTGACTAGTGAAAGTCGAAACTTCAATTCCAATAGAGACTAAAGCCAGGGAAAATTCTTGGTGCTCAAAGGGATGAGAATTACGATCTACCTTAAACTTCTTGGGCGGCTCTTCTTAGTCGTTAGGAGTTTTTCTCTTCTCATAACCACTTCTGTAAAATCTACCCCATTCTTTGTCGTCCCGACGGTATACTTTAGCTTCCATGTCTTTCCTACTCCTCTAATCTTCCTCGGTTTCGTGGGGCTGATGGTGGCTTAAAGTCCGTCTTGACCAGTGTTGTGAATCAGTAAATTGTTCAAGGTCCTCGTAAAGTCCATGACCTCTCATAGTACCGAATATAAAAAATAAATAAAGAGCTTTAGCAACAGAAAATGAACCTAAATAATTCATATGTAAGTGAATATGATCCTAGTGAAATGTGTAACATGTCATAGGAGGCCTAAAAGGACGTCACAAACCAGATCGGGAAGTCACCATGGTAGAAATCGAGCTGACTCTAGACGCAATATGACTGAGGCGAGGAGACAATACCTCAAGCTCAAAACCTTCTCCCATGAGTTCATCGACATCTTTATAAATGTTGTTCAAACCCCCAAAGTCAATATCGGTCTCCTTAAGCGGGGAATCATGAAGTTTCTTGGTTCTTGTGGGAGCATCTTTAACACAAATCTCTTGAGGAGGAAAATCCGGAAGAAAGGGGTTCACTCTCATAGTTTCATCACATGATTTTAAGTTTCCATCACTGGGACTTGCATCGAATTCATCATCACTAGAGGAGGAATAATAACTGCTACTGCTCTCAATTTCACCCTCCTCCTTTTTTGATGCCACTACAGCTTGTCATCACACTGTTTGAATTCTTCTTCCTCCTTCGGAATTGAGGGCATCCTGGGGGAGCAACTAGCTTCAGTCGTAATACCTCTTCCTTTATGAATTTCTTTGATTGACCCACTAGACGGGCCATCTCCTTCTTGGAGGTCGCCCTCTTCAGAGTATGGAAGACTGGATCAAGTGATGGATCTTTGTTAGGTCTCGGAATGACTGCAAGAAGTAGTCAATCTATCAAAATCCCCTAGCGACATATTAAATTTCAACAAGTATAAGTGAAGGCATAACCGCCATCGTCCAAAGACGATAAATCCCTCAGGATAACTAATGGAAAAATATTGGGTCTTGAATTAGGACAAGTTGCTTTGAAGCTATAGCATGATCTTGCAATTTCTTTGAGCCTCGATGACCACAAGGGATGGACATTAATCTCTCTTCTTGAATGAGATAAAATATCTTAACTTATCAAAACATAAAGCATGATTAAATGTCCGCATGAACAAGACGTGAAGGCAAGTCAAGATCACGTGTCCATTAGGGTGAATCTGAAATGGAGCAATTCCCAAGTGCAGAAGAGTTTCCGTCGAGAAGTGATTGAAGAGAGGCATTGCTCCATTCAAGCATATATACTGGTGGAAAGCGGTATACCCCAAAGGCGGCATATGTGCAAACTCATTCTTCGATGGAAGGCATACGACATCGTCCATAATTCCATATTGTAAAAAAATGTTATGAAGAACTTTAGCAGTGATTGTGGGTAGAACTCTAAAATTTAGAGGAGTTCGATCTTCAACCGGACCAACCGTAACCAATTGACCGTACTCAGCTTGCGGTACTGAAGAAGTAGGCAGTATTGAAACCGTTTGTGAAGGTGCAGTTGATGATGATTTAGCTTCTGAAAGTGTCGGACTTCCTCTACATTATTTACGATGGGATGACGGGTGCTTCATTCTATACAACAGAACTTGTACCTAACGCGGCCAGGAAATTATATTTTTAACTAAATGTCCCTCTACGCTTAACACTTGAACTCCAAAATATATCGATTTATGCCGACACATCGGGTTCCAAGTGTTGGCTAGGGGAAATGCAGTGTGTTATCTATATAGGATGAGCTCGGTGTACTGAATACTACGAACACTCTATCCTATGGTACACTCGTAGTGAAGAAAGAAAAGAGCTTCTCATATCATTCAGTAAAGTTATTTCTCCTATGCTTACCCATTTTCGACCAATGGTCGATAACAGATCCGCTGTTCAAAGTGGCACTGGAAGCTCTTCACATTCGAGGTACACCGATTGTGCAATGACGTGACCAATCTGAAGTGAGAAATTATAGACTGATGGGTTTGAATCGAATAGGGAATTCTCAGCATAAGTTGATTTCAGCTCTCTTGAAGGTGATAACTGCATAAACTACACACAAGACGCAACCGTTAGCTATCATCGTCCCCTAGAAAAACCAAAATCAATTTGCAAGACGTCGTGCTGGATTAACAATGTAACTCAATGCTAGTTAATTCTGATTCTATGGATGAAGATAGCAAAACATGTCAAGCACCAAGGCGAGACCCAAGCTTCGTTTCATGGAGAACTCAAGACTCGATCTATAATCTTTTTCCACAAAATCACAATTAACTCGAAATCTCCACTGTGTCTATTATTAATACAACCTCATGACTAAATCGCTAAAAAAAGGCCAAAAACCCATACCACTCACTTTAAGTTGAATATCAAAAGGAGAATATGTTCAAGTTCAAAGTCGCGCGATCCACGGTAGATAAGTCGGGGGTGATCCAAGATGGATAGGTCGGCAGTGATCCAAATTGACGAAGTTTCAAGAGCTAAGGGTAAGGTCAGAGCAGCGGTGAAGCCCTATAGGGTTAGTGGCAAGGAGCTCCGGTGGCGGAGATTAGCAGCGGTGATGGCAGAAGCGAAGTTAAGGTTTGAATATTTTGGTTCGGGTCGCACAGTAGGTAGCATGGTATGTAAAATAAAATAAGGTTGAGAAGGAAGGATCAGCTCGAACAAGGAGTTAAATAGAAGATCAAATGAAATATTGCTAAGTCCTTGGATCGATAGAGATCCATGGACTATGGATCACTAGTGATCCATCAAATTGCAACCAATCTCTTAGAAATTTGCCAAGCATGATCCACGTGTTATTTGCAAGCATTGTTGTTTACCTAAAAAATGGATCAACACCCTGGATTTAGTATAAAAGCACCAGCCTTGTTTACCAAGGAAAATATAATAGGGACAAGAAATAATAACTTGCAATAAAGTAAAAGGACAAGATATTTTTATAGTGGTTCAGCCGTTAACGAATCATACATCCACTTTATAACTTTTTTATTGACTGACTGCAGTTACAAGTTGAATCTGATTACAATTTGATTGGATTTTGTAGATTAGATCAAGTCGCCAGTGTTAGAGTTCATTGGATCATCACAATGAACCCTTTAGATGACTATTGTATGGAAGGAGAAGAGTAAAGAACAGTTTCTACAGAGTTTCAGCAGGCAGTCTAGAAGATCCTCTTTATGTTGATGGCAGAATTGTATTTATCTATTTATGGGGGATGGAGAGCACTTAGGCTAAAGCCGCTTTGTTAAAGACTTACATTCGAAGGTATGGAGGCGCTCCAGAAATTCTAGAACAAGTTGATCTAATATGATGGATCGCTAGCGATCCATGGGGTTAATTTATTTTTGGCTCATTCATTTTGGTTCATGTTTCCTGCCTTATGTAGATCTCTCCATGTAATTTCATGACTAGATGCTTTGCATTGATAATGATTCATGTACCGACTGCATTGAACTGCTGATGGTTAATCTAATTAGCTTGGAATTCCATCAAATTTAGCAGACAATCCTAGAAAACAAACAAGATCATGGCGCATGAGGATTGGAAGATCCATGAGAGACCCTTATGGATCGCTAGCGATCCATCACCTATGAGGATTTTTAACTTCTTTTTCTTGAGTCTTTCTTGGTTATTTCTTCTAGTCCTTTTGGTTGCTTATAGAGTTGTTCTGACTTCCTTTGAATTCTATTGGGTTAAAAACTCGAATAAAATTTGCCCTTAGAGTATGCTTTCATTGGAAATAAGGCGTTCTTTGGAAGTTACTGCCTTTTGAGTTTCCATTTGGTGAGGTTCGAGTGTTTGTGTTGTGGCCATCATGTGAATTTGGCTCTGGCTATTCAGCCGTCTTTTGAATTCTGATGGGAATCATCATAGCTTATAACAATAAATCAATTTTAATCTCACAACTTTCAAGAGGCTTGTAAAAGGTACTTAGATCATGCTTGGTGAGTTGGGAAAATTTTGGTTGTTATTGTATGGATCGCTAGCGGTCCAAGGACTTAGCATATTTTTCTGGTGCTCTGCCTTATTTATTCCATTTGGGCCGACCTGCTTGCCCACATATCTCCATTCAAAAATTCGAGGTAATTCTCATATGACCCGACCTAAATCCAATCCAAATCCTAACTTCATTCATGCCATCGCTGACCATCCATTGCTGAAGCCTCCTACCGCCGACTTTGCCTCACTTTGTCGCCATCTTAGGCCCGCCTTTTAGCATCCGAAACTTCGTCAATTTGGACCGCCATCAACCTACCCACCTTGGATCACTGCCAACTTAAACCTTTTTCATTCTTACCCCTCAATTTTTGACCCTAGGTGGGTGGTGTAGAATTTGGCATTCGTTTAGCAATTTGGTGATGAGAATGGATTAGTGGTGATCATTATGAAGATGTCGAGTTGACTTTGATTTTATGGAATACGGTAGTAAATCGAGTCTTGAGTTCTTCATGGAATGAAACTCCGGCTTCGCCCCTCTACTTGACATGTTTTTCTATCTTCTTCCACGAAATCAGAATTTACTTGCACTGAGTTACACTGTTAATCCGACATGACATCTCGCGGATTGGTTTTGGTTTTTCTAAGGGGTGATAATAGTTTAGGGTAACATCTCGTATGTAGCTTATGCTATCATCGCCTTCTGAAGAGTTCAGATTAGTCTCGTTATTGCACACTTGGTGTACCTCAAATGGGAAGAGCTTCCCGCTGTCGCTCCTGACAGCGGACCCGTTATTGATCGTTGGTCAATTAAATGTAAGTGTAAGAGAAATAACTTCAATAAATGATATGAGAAGCTATTTTCTTTCTTTACCACGAGTGCATTATTTACGCAGGATAGAGCATTTGTAGTGTTTAGGACATCAAGCCCATCTCACATAGATAACACACTGCACTTGCCCCAGTCTATACTTGAAATTTGATGTGTCGGTATAAATCGATACTTTTTTGGTGTTCAAGTGTCATAGGGGGACTTTTATTTAGAGATAGAATTACTTTACCACATTAGGTGCTAGCTTTGTTATATAGAATGAAGCACATGTCCTCTCGCTGTAAGTCCAGTGGAGGAAGTCCAGCACTTTCAGAAGTTGAATCGTCATCTGTTATGCCTAACTCTTAAGTCAGTGAGCTGAATACGGTTAATTGGTTCCAGTTGGTCTGGTTATAGTCCGACTCCTCCAAATTTCAGAGTTCTACTTAATCTCCCGGGGAGAGCTTCCTTCGCTGGACTTACAACACGGCATTCCAGACAATGATGTGCACCTTCCGTCGAAGAACGAGCTTGCACATATGCCACGTCGGAGTATACTGCTTGCCACCGGGATATGTGCTTGCCACCTATATATGTGCTTAAATGGAGTGGTGCTCCCCTTCAATAACTTCTTGAAAGAAACTCTTCTAAACTTAGGAATTTCTCTATTTCAAATTCATCCTAATGGGTAAGCGATCTTGACATGTCTTTACGTCCTGTTTATATGGACGTTTAATCGTTCCCCGAGCTTTGATGAGTTAAGATACTTTCTCTCAATCAAGAGGAGAGACAAGTGTCTATCCCTTATCGTTATCGAGGCCCAAAGAAACTACAAGATTGTGCAGCAGCTTCAAAGCAATCTTGTCTTAATTCAAGACCCAGTAATTCTCTTTTAGGTGTCCCGAGGGATATAACCCCTTTGGACAATGGGGAGGTTAAGTTATCTCTTTCACTTATTGAGTTTTGATATGTCTCTATGGGATTTCTAATAGATCGAATGCTTCTGATAGTTATTTCGAAGCCAAATAAAGATCCATCATTCGATCCGCTATTCCATACTCCAATGGCCGTAAATGCAAAGAAGAGATTGGTCAAATTTTTGCTAATGGACGAGAATTAGCTTCGGTATGGGCTGTTGCATCCTGGGAGATCCGTCGTGGCCATCGAATTTCCGACTCCTTCCCATTCTAAAAAACGAACATGTTCCACTTCTTCATCACACGGCTCCCAAGAGGACGATCTCCCAGAAAGGAAAGGTCCATTTGGCAAGTCAACCGAAGAAATTCATGAAGGAAGGGGTGTTACGACTGAATCCAGCTGACCGGCTAGAATGCCCCCAATTCTGGAGGAGGGGGAAGAAGAATTCAAGAAGCATGAGGGTAAGACTGCTGTGGCAATAGAAAAGGAGGGTGAAGTTGATGGTAGTAGCAGTTATGATTTCCCCTCTAGCAATGGTAAATTCTATGTAAGTTCCGACGATTGAGATTTAGAATCGTATGATGAGACTCCAGGAGTGAGTCTAGTTCTCTCGGATTCGCTTCCTTAAGAAATTCGAGATAAAGATGCTCCCTTAATAGTCGAGCGCTTTAGGATTCCCCACTTAAAGAAACTGGTATCGACTTTGGAGATTTGAGCAATGTTTACGTAGATATCGATTAACTCATGGGAGGAGATTTTGAATTCGGGGGATTGTCTCCTCGTCCTGGTCATACTGTGTCTGAATTCAGCCTAATTTCTACCATGATGGCTTCCCGATCCGGTTTATGACATCCTTTTAAGCTGCCTAAGACATATTACACATTTCACTAGAGTCACATTCACTTACACATGCATTATTTAGGTCCATTTCTTGCTGCTAAAGCTCTTTATTTATTCTTCAAATAAGGTACCATGAGAGGCCGTGGACTTTGCGTGGATCTTGAACAATTCAATGATTCACAATGTTGGTCAAGACGGTCTTCAAGCCGACGCTAGCCCTATGAAATCGAAGAAGAGTAAAGAAGGCGAAAAGACTTGGAAGCCGAAGCACGTCGCCGCAGCGATAAAGAACGGAGTAGGTTTTATAAGAGTGGCTACGAGAAGAGAAAAACTCCTGATGACCGAGAAGAGCCGCCAAAGAAGCCAAAGGTAGATTGTGGTTCTCATCCCTTCGAGCATCAAACTTTTTCCCTCGTCCCAATCCCTGTCGGACTTCAAGTTTCGGTTTCCACTATCCCAGTTTCACCTTCATTCCAAGCTCCGTCAACCCACGTAGTGTCCACTTTTGGTCCTTCACATTCCCGTAGGAGGCTGGCTTTCCCTTTAGAATTAAAGTTGTGCTCTCAAGGTGGTACTGAAGGGAGTTAAGTTTGATCGGGACCTACGCCTAATCCACAAAGATTCCTATATGCCCCATCTTCAAGCAATTCAAAGTGATTTAGATCAAGCTGAGGGATGCGAAAATTTATGTTAGCAGCCGGCAGACACAAACTGCAATAATTATCATGAGATCCTCTCATTTGAATCAGAGAAAGATGATTAAGAGAGAGCATTAGAGGAACGTGATTCTAGTTACAAGCAATTAATGCAAGAGAAGGATGCTGCACTCTGAGGGAGTAAGAATAGTGCTAACTTCTTAAAGGAACTGAAAGAGGCTCATGCAAAGATAGAGATCGTATTCTAAGACGAAATCAAGAAGGCCCATGCAGACGAGTTAAGCTAAAAAAAGGAGCTTGAAGCCTGTGACGTGATCATTGAAGCTTAGAAGGAAACCATCGCTGATCATAATGAAGTTTTAAACCCTATAAAAAGACGTTTATTGATTACATAGAAACTATGAATCCCATGACAAGACCATTTTTGATCAAGCTTAAATGATTGCTTCACTCTAGGAAAGGGTTGCTCAGCTTAGCACCGAGAAGATTCGAGTTGAAAAGGCTGCTGTAATAGTGGATTACCTAGAGTTGCAAGATACTTTTGAAAAAAGATGGAGATGATGGATGATACTATCTGAAATTTCTATTTTAACTCCTTGTTGCATCAAGGGAGTACTCTTGCCATTGTTTGGGAAGAAATCCTGGCCCATTTTCAAGAGAATAAAGATGTACATACCGAGCAAGAGTGGAAGGATGCCTACCTCAGTGAAGAATCGAAGAAAGCTCTAATAAAGGGTCGAGGGATCATTTCAAATTAAAAGGGAACAGGAGGTTGTTGATGCTACTATGACTGCAAATTCCAAAACATTGCCAAAGCCTTTCATTTTCGGGCCTAGCGAATCATCAAAATAGCCTCGCGATTAGTTAGCAAGTTCGGCCGGCACTGCCCCTCCGAAAGCTGTCTCTGAAACTTTAGGTGGCCCTGGAACTTCTCCGAAGATCATGCAGCTTTCAAAAGAAAGAGAAGGCGGGGAATATGAGATTGAAAAGCTCGGTCATTCCTCTGATGCAGTTAACCTTCTTGTTTCCCCTAAGTTTGAGAATTTTCTGCTCATGTCGCAAGAACAAGATGAACTTAATGCTTTCATTTTTGATCTTATAGTTTCGTCTTCTTTACCCACTGACTTGCCGATTTCTTCGATGCTTGGGCTTGCCTCTATTTCAACCGACTTGACACTTATTTTCGCAGTTGCTTCGATTGCTACACCTGTGTTTAGATCACAACCAGGGCCTAAATCATAGAAGATTGTTGCATTGCACGACCTAGACGACCCTTTCATATCTTCGGAGGGCAATTTCACGACAGCTGAAGCTCGAGAGAAGGGGATCTAAACTGGCCAGCTACATAAATTCGAACAACAAATGGTGTCCATTAAGAAGGAAAAGGTCGAGGAGAGAAAATCTTCAAGGGGCTCCGGCAGATCCTAGAAGCACAAGACCAAGGGAAGTCTTCTGAGAAGGTCGAAGAGCAGGGAGGAGATGCCGGCTTCGAGAAGACAGTTGACATTTTAGGCAGCGACACTACCCCTGGCAGGGATTCTAAGGTGAAGAAGAAACTTCCAACTAAAGGTGGAAAGGGGAGCGGTGAAAAGAAGCATTGACAAGCCTAGGTAACCGTGGAGCCAGTTTTAAGGACATTCTATTTAGTTTGATACATGTTTTGTTCAAGTGCAGCGTCTGCACTTATTGGTTTGATTGTTGTAGCATTTGTATTTTCCTTTTTGTTGGCCGATATTGTGCGGGTATGAACCCCACATTTTGACTTTGTATAGAAAGTGCTATAAGTAATACAATGTTGACATTTTGATTGTAACTTTGTCGGTCTACTTATCTTCGTTTCATGCACTTATGACAATTTTATTTACTGCTATTTTATTTATCTAGCTCTGTGATTACCGCCAAAATTCTTTATTTGGAGTAACAGAACTATGAAGTACTTGGTTTTTGTTTTGTTTTTGAGTATTAGTGTGTGCCCCCAGTTCGCAGGTTGTTTATGTAACACCCTCTATCTTGAGGCCCAAAGCTAAGCACTATAGATGCTGCAGTCATCTATAGTATTAACTTCTGGTGACAAAATACAGTAATGTTAATAATATCCATAATATCAGAAGCACATGAATATGAAAAAAATCACAGATTCCAAAAACAGCAACTTTACTGATTACATTTCAAAAACATGTTCATATTCCATTACATAATCCCAATCATTTCCCAAGTTTTGATCAAATATAATTACGACAAAATACGCCAAGAGCGATATACGAAGATGCCCCCTTGGATGATCAGAGTACTAAATTGACATAACAGTCTTAATACATCACAGTGGAAATAAAAACAACAACTCTGAAATAGCTGTCCATACCTCCTGCACGTCTTTGGAAAATTTATTCGTCCACCTACTAAAACCTGTAAATCCTCAACTCTCAACCTACTCAAATCATATTTTGAGCACCAAAGAGTTTAAGGGGAAGACATAAACTTTGAGTTAGACATAACGCATGGTGTGAATAATACTATACATCTTGATTTACTGATATTAAGTGAGACCATGCCGCTTAGCGGAACGGGTTTTCCCTCACTAGTATCCCTTTTTAAAACATATCTTTCGCAGATCAAAATCCTACAACCATACTGGTTAAAGCAATAATAACCATATCATATATGCATACAAATCAGGTAATAAATGGACTATCTACCCGAAAAATATAGTTCTTTTTGGCTAATACTAATCTTTGGCTGACTCAGGCCTACTAGATAAAATAAACAAATAATCTAACTTTTGTTAGACATACTCTTGGACGGTCTGTCTCTAACTTATTTCTCCCTGGGTCAACCGATCTTAATGGTTTTGCGGGCTCACCAATAAACTATCTTTACTATGCATATTCCTTTCTGTGTGTAACATCATTTTAGTCTTACCTGTGACAAAGCCATACACACTCAAGGGGCTACTAGCTAAAGTATAGGATTTGACCCTATACTGGTTCCATCTGGTATTTTAATATCCGAGTCATTTACTTAGGGTCAACTACCCTCATCACATTTTCCTTGAAAACATTTATTTCAAATTGATTTAACCCTATAGATCATACTTAAACAAGAAAAATATACTCTATGCTTTACTCAGATCACATTGCCATGTTATATATACTTTACACAAAACATTGTTATGAAAACATTTGAAAAGTTTAAAACCGTTAAGCAGTCTCTTTCTTAACCTTCAAAAGTACTCCGTCCGAAACTATTGATAATACCCCTTTCGATACAAGTAAACTACTTTACTTTATATTTTTAGGCCAAAAGGCTAAAACATACCTTTCGAAACCATTTACAACAGACCTTTCGAAAATATTGAAAGTATCTTTTCGAAAGCTTTAAAAAACCTTAGACATCTTCTTTTCAAAACACATTAAATATGACTTTCGAAAACATTAAACCTTCCAATTAAACACTACAGTAAAACTTTCAAAAACATAGGGAACCACCCTTTCGAAACCTTTGTTATATACCTTCCGAAAGAATTAAGTACTTTTCATAAATCAAACCTTTCAAAAGCATTAGGTTCAAGTGAAAACATGTGGAAAAAGCTTTTGAAACCATTTAAAGCCATTCCTTTCGAAACCTTTGGGTTTAAATTTCAAAATCTCAGAAAGGGACTTAAAAGAACTAAGTCGAAAGTAACTCTGTCCAATGCAATTTCCTAAGTAAAAGAAGTGGATGGTGCCGAAACCACCCCTTCGAAAGCATTGGAGAAGCGGCTTTGGGTTTGAAGTGAAAGAAATCTTTCGAAGGCATTACTTCGAAAGGTAGGATGCGGCATCACGGGTTTCGACCCCTTCGAAAGCATTTTCTTAAAACAAATGCAGCAACCTCTTTCGAAAGCTCTTTTCTTTTAAAACACTTGACCAAGTTGAAAGATATCTCATTCGAAAGAATTTTTTACGAAAGCAAAGCAAGCGGCATTTCGTTTTGAAAGCAAAACAAGGTATCGACCCCTTTGAAAGCCCTGTTTCGACTCTATACCTTTCGCCTATCTCCAATCCACTACGTACCAAGTCCTTGATACCCTATGTATTGGTTTCGACTAAGGTAGAGGTAGAAGTATATAGTCGAAAGGTGACTGCCGAAAGTGGCGAGACAGCAAAAACCATATAAAACTGATTTTTAACTTTAAAAGCAATTTATTTTTAACTAACCTGCTTTATTTGTCAACATATGATTGGTTGCCAACACTTTTCGAAAATCTTTCCTAAAAATGCTGCCAAATTTCAAAGATTAATAATTTAAAACATTTACAAATTGCCCCTTCTCCTTTTATAAACATATAAAACATTTAAGTCTCATACCTTAAATAATTTTATATACTTAATAAAACACTTAGGAAAATTCTCCAAAAATTCCCATAAATTAATTTTAATATGTTTTCCAACATATATAAATTTCTGGCCTAATGCCAATATAAAATAATCGTAATTATTTTTAAACTCAATTAACCATTTTCTTCACTAGAAATTCATAATAAATCCACATCAATGCAAAATTTATGAAACTAGAAACCCAACCATAATATAATAATTCTAACCTTATATCAAAATTGCAAGGCATTTGGATGTCATTTTATTGGTTTTTCAAGTTAAACCTTGGCATAAAATCTGCATGAAATAGCATAAATCATCAACAAGCGTATATCTCTATTTAAACAATCTAAACATGGAAAATCATTTGCAAAATAATTTTGCATCACAACAATAACCGAAAATAAGAAAATATAAGATGTGACCTATTATTCACCTTTAGCTTGTGATTAAGGAGTTTGAGTTTTGCTTCTTGAATTAGATTGATTTAGCTTCCTTCCTCTTGATTTTTTTGCTTATCTTTCTCTTGGTTTTTCCTACTGGTAGCCGGCCTCTTCTTGGTTTAGTTTTAGTTTATGAATGTGTAAAATGAAAGAAGTATGAGGGTTTAGGGTATATGAATATATCTTATTCCTATCTTACCCTTATCTATTACCTAACCATTTCATTTTAATTCTCTCTTATTCATTGTTTAATTTCGCAGGCTACCCTTTTATTATTCAAATATAAATTCCCTTGACCATATACATTATTTTATTTTATTTAACTAATTAAATGTCTTAAATAATGCTAATAAAAATTAGGGTCATTACAGTTTACTTCAACCACTAGACAAATGACTGGTTGATCCAAGCGATTTTTAGAAGTCTGTAATCGGAACTATTTCATGGTTCCTGTCTTCGAGAACTTGCGACTTGAACGCCTTGATTTTAGAGGTATTGTCAATCAACAATTAGAATTCTCTTCAGATTCATAGTTATTTGACATTGCTGGATTCAAACATATTACTCTCGATAGTGGGAGTGGATTGATTCTTATTGTTCTTGTAATAGACAAGTTTCCCGCCTTGCCGGGACAATACCGATACTTAAAATTATGCATGGCTTATGAAATGCACGGCTTTTGAGAGTGTGCGCGGCTTATGGGATGCGCGGCTTTTGGAATCGATATGACCTGTCAACCTGGAACTGATTGGAATTTATTGACGTTACCAATCTTCGGATAATGTAAGGAGTTCGTGTTTCAAGAGCGTGGTTCCACGGCTCTAGAAGTAATGCACGGCTTATAGGGGTGTGCAGCTTTGATAGTTGTTCTTTGGTGGATGTGTTTCCACAATCCAAAATGCGCTGCGTAGCTTACGAAATGCACAGCCTTTATTTGGGCCTTCCCGGTCTCGTCATAGCAACATCGGTTCTTATATGGCGAAGATCGGGTTCCGCCGATCCGACGGTTTGAGTCTATTTGCTTCTATCGACCTGCCGGTAAGTGGGGCGTACCTTTTCATGGTTCCACTATCTCAAGCAGCGATCAAATGATTTTGAGTCGATTTGACCCCGCTGACTCGACGGGTTACTTTTTAGAACACAAGTTTTATTGGTTCAGAAAGCAAAGCAATATTTTTAATGAAAGTTAGAAAAGTTTTGCCTATTACAATGCCTTCGGCAATCTAGGATGGCTTATTTGCTGAAAATAGAAAAGCCATAAGATAATCTTAGGTATAATAACGCCACAGCAATTATCTATTCCATGCTCGGGGAATTTGTATTCCATCAACGGTTGTTAGCTTAAATGTGCCATCCCTTAGCTTCTGACTGATCAGAAAGGGTCCTTCCAGTTTGGTCCGAGTGCACCTGGCACAGGGTAGACCCTTTTAAGGACATGGTCTCCCACTTTGAAGGTGTGATTATGAACTTTGGAGTTGAAGTACCGCGTGACTTTTTTTTGGCAAGCAAGAGCTCTTCATTCGGCTTCTTCCCACTTCTCATCGTCCATATCAAGTGACTCTAGTAGGAGTTGTTCATTCTGCCTTTGGTTAAAGTTTCACCTCCGATGAGAAGGATTTATAGCTCAATCGGGATCATTGCTTCTGAACAATATGCTAAGGCAAATGGAGAGTGCCCGGTTGTAGACCTATGCGTTGTCCTGTAGGCCCATAGTGCGAGTGGAGATTCATCAACCCAATTTCATTTTTCTTTAGTTAGCCGTTTTTTGATGGTGGTCCTGATGATCTTATTTACTGCTTCTACTTGCTCGTTTGCCTAGGGATGTGCAAACAGTGGAAAAACTTTTCTCGATTAGAAAGCGTTTGTAAAAGTTCTTGAATTCGGTGCTTTCGAATTGAGTCTTGTTGTCCGTGATGATTTTCTACGGCACCCCAAACCTGCAAATAATATTCCTAATTAAAAGTTAATGACTTTATTTGTGGTTGGCTAGTGGTTCCGCTTCGGCCCAATTGGTGAAATATGTTGAGTCAAGATTTTTATAGAGTTTTGATTTCTGACAAAGGAATAAGCCGTGATCGACAAAAAGAAGTTATTCATTTAAGAAACACAAAGAGCTCCATATATTAGAGGTTGATTATTTGGTATGTTAGTAATTTATGTTAAAATCTATCCTCAAATAATCATATAACTTCAATCTTTCAATATATATACATATGCACATTAACTGTGCAAATTGGACTAAACCGGTCGACCGGTTGAAAATAAGGTGGTCGACCGTTTTTGCCCAGAATGCACAGATAACATGCACACATGCACATAACGTATATATATTTGAATTCCTGTCTACCGGTCCATTTTTGACCTGTCGACCGTTTTTAAACAGAAAGCAACTTTTCCAAAAGACACTTCTCTTCTCCAAAGGTTGCATCTCCTATCTTTCATCAATGATCATAACTCTTAATGGCAACTGTTCACAAAGAGTTACAACTATTTTTCTCTATATATACTCATCTAAATCATTGATTCAAACACAAGTTTTTACACGATCATATATGCTCTCTAATCTAATCTCTAACACTCCTGCATTCTAAAAATTAATTTAGCTTATTGAATCATTGAAATTATTTCATATCTTTTGATTCAATAAGTAAATACCTTCTTTAATCTTTACAAAACATCATTCATATTCTTTGAGGATAAGATTATAGGAAGGGTGTACTACTAGTGACAAATCCGTGTTTTCAAGAACACAAGTTGTCAACAACAATTGTATTTGTTTTTGTTGAAGTCCTCGTGTTGTAAGAGGCAAGTGTTGAAGTCCTCGGTGTTGTAAGAGGCAAGTGTTGAAGTCCTCAGTGTATTAGAGGCGTGAAATCCCGTTCGGCTGTTCGGGTATTGTAAACCTGTTCCTCCGGGTGAAGCGAGGTAGTTAATAGTGAAAATCCAGATAGGAGTCTGGGACTGGACGTAGGACGGTGCTCCGAACCAATATAAAAATCTCTGGTGTGATTTTTCTATTTTTATTTTTGCTTTGCTACTATCATCTATTTTCCGCATTTATATTATAGTCCATATTACACGATCCGTGTGTACTATATTAGTACGTGCATTAGTATACACACCGCACTTTCATTTGGTATCAGAGCACGGTCATCATATAACCGTAACACAGTTATTTGATATATTCTTGTAATATGGCAAATAACGCAAGTACTAGCACTCAAAACACCACTTACACAGAAGGGCAATCGACACAAAGACCTCCATTTTTCAATGGTCTTAACTATAGTTATTGGGCAACACGTATGTCATTCTTTATGCAATCAAGTAGCTATGATGCTTGGAATGCTACTCAAAGAGAAATAGTGAATCCAACAACTGATTATTCAGAATGGACTGTGGCTGAGAAAACGGCAGCAGCCGTAAATGCAAGAGCAATAAATATGTTGTTCTGTGCATTAGACCAAAATGAATATAACCGTGTTAGTATCTGCACTACTGCATATCAAATTTGGCAAACGCTAAAAATCACTCATGAAGGTACTAACAAGGTTAAACAAGCCAAAATAGCCATGCTGAAAAGTCAATTTCAAAATTTCAAAATGAAACCAAATGAAACAATCAATGACATGTATTCACGGTTTCAAACTATTCACCATGCACTTATTGGGTTAGGACAAAAGTATTCTGATTTTGATGTTGTTTCAACAGTCCTACATTCTCTGACTAATGAATGGGAAGGAAAAGTATTAGCAATTGAAGAAGCTAATGACCTTTCCGTCATGAAGCCAGATGAATTGATAGGAAATTTAATGTCCTATGAAGCAAATTTGCAGGCTAGAAAAGAACAGAAAGAAGAAAAGAAAAATGTAGCATTTCATGTTGAGAAAGATGAAAATGAATCAGATTCTGAAGATGAAGATTTGGCGTTCATTGCTAAAGGTTTCAAAAAATTCCTAAAATATCGAAAAGCCAGTCGCTACAATAAAAGGAAACCTGGATCAAATAAACCATCTTCATCTGCTATAGAATGTTTCAACTGCCATAAAAAGGGACACATGTAGAAGGATTGTCCAGAACAAAAGAAAAAGTCAGAAAATGACAAATTCAAATATAAGAAGGACAAATCAAAGAAACGAGCCTTCTCAGTAACATGGGATGATTCAGAGTCATCTTCATTAGAAAGTGAAAGTGATTCGGAGAATGAACAAGCTAATGTTTGTTTTATGGCAACAGAAGATGAGGTACAAATTCCTACATTTGATGAATTACTTGATATTAATGCTGAATTGATAGTCAAATATAAAGACATAAAACGACAATTAAAAGTAGTCAAAGCAGATTTAAGTAGAGCAGAGTTTGAACGAGATATGTTAAAAGATGAGAAGAAAATATTAGAAGAAGAACTTGAAAATATTCAAGAATCATCATCTAATGTTGACTCTCAAATATCTCTTTTGAGTCAAGAAATAGAAGCTCAAAAAGAGAAAAATAATGCTCTCACTACTGAAAATCATGAACTTAAAGCAAAAGTCAAAATTCTAGACCTAGAAAAAGCTAGTTTACAAACAAAGTTTGATGACATTACTCAAAATGTTTCTAACTTTAACAAAGGTCGAGAAAATTTGACTAAAATCATTAAAAGTTCACAATCTATTTCAGATAAACAAGGTTTGGGATATAACAAACATGAAACTAAGAAACATCTTAGAAATAAAAGGAAGAAGAAAGTACAAAAAACTGAAGCTAAGAAAAATCTTAGTTTATTATATTTCAAACCAAAACCAATAGTGAAATTTCAAAAGAAAGATGTCAAGACTATCAAAATATGGGTTCCTAAAACAAATAACAATTTGATTAGGAACAAATACATTCAGCAATTCATGAATACTGTGCATCTTAATAATAATTATATATATAAAGGGGATACCGGACCCATATGGGTTTGGACTCCTAAGACCTAACTCTTAGGACCCTATAAAAAGTGGGTACCATGGACTTAATTCTATTTTTTGCAGGTCCTACTTAAGAAAAGAGGAAAATGGATATTCTGGCTGATATACTCCTATATTATTCCATTATCTATTATTCCTTTTTGTCGATGACAAAGGGGGAGAAAGTGCTAACAATTATTTGCAGGAATATATATATATATAAGACAAAATCTCAGGGGGAGATCACATATTCAGGGGGAGATTCAGAACTTCAGATATATGTTGTCATCAATCAAAAAGGGGGAGAATGTTGAGTCAAGATTTTTATAGAGTTTTGATTTCTGACAAAGGAATAAGCCGTGATCGACAAAAAGAAGTTATTCATTTAAGAAACACAGAGAGCTCCATATATTAGAGGTTGATTATTTGGTATGTTAGTAATTTATGTTAAAATCTATCCTCAAATAATCATATAACTTCAATCTTTCAATATATATACATATGCACATTAACTGTGCAAATTGGACTAAACCGGTCGACCGGTTGAAAATAAGGTGGTCGACCGTTTTTGCCCAGAATGCACAGATAACATGCACACATGCACATAACGTATATATATTTGAATTCCTGTCTACCGGTCCATTTTTGACCTGTCGACCGTTTTTAAACAGAAAGCAACTTTTCCAAAAGACACTTCTCTTCTCCAAAGGTTGCATCTCCTATCTTTCATCAATGATCATAACTCTTAATGGCAACTGTTCACAAAGAGTTACAACTATTTTTCTCTATATATACTCATCTAAATCATTGATTCAAACACAAGTTTTTACACGATCATATATGCTCTCTAATCTAATCTCTAACACTCCTGCATTCTAAAAATTAATTTAGCTTATTGAATCATTGAAATTATTTCATATCTTTTGATTCAATAAGTAAATACCTTCTTTAATCTTTACAAAACATCATTCATATTCTTTGAGGATAAGATTATAGGAAGGGTGTACTACTAGTGACAAATCCGTGTTTTCAAGAACACAAGTTGTCAACAACAATTGTATTTGTTTTTGTTGAAGTCCTCGTGTTGTAAGAGGCAAGTGTTGAAGTCCTCAGTGTTGTAAGAGGCAAGTGTTGAAGTCCTCAGTGTATTAGAGGCGTGAAATCCCGTTCGGCTGTTCGGGTATTGTAAACCTGTTCCTCCGGGTGAAGCGAGGTAGTTAATAGTGAAAATCCAGATAGGAGTCTGGGACTGGACGTAGGACGGTGCTCCGAACCAGTATAAAAATCTCTGGTGTGATTTTTCTATTTTTATTTTTGCTTTGCTACTATCATCTATTTTCCGCATTTATATTATAGTCCATATTACACGATCCGTGTGTACTATATTAGTACGTGCATTAGTATACACACCGCACTTTCAAAATAGTCAACAACGACAATAGCACATTTGGCTCTCCCTTTAGCCACTGATAATGTGACAATCAAATCGATTCCCCAAATTGTGAATGGTCATGGGCTGACCATCTGTGTTAGCTTCGTCGAAGGGTTTTTTTGATCTTGCTGAATCTTTGGCATTAATCGCACCGTCTGGCATAATCTTCAGCATCACGGTTCATTGTTGGCCAAAAGTACCTATAACATAGAACCTTTTTTGCAAGGGTTTGCCGCTTGGTATGATCTTCATAGTCACCTTCATGAACTTCTTTTAGGATCCTTCGAACTTCTTCATTGGTCATGCATCTGAGCAAGGGGGTAGAGAATCCCCTCCGATAGAGTATCCCATCATGCATTACAAATCGCCGACCATTTCGAAGAAGCTTTTTCCTCTGGTTCCTGTCCACGGGGAGAGCTCCTATGAGAAGGTAGCCTTTAATCAGCGTCATCCATGTCTCTGGTTCCTTAGTTGTCCTAAAAATCCAGTCGATTTCCATTTCGTTTATGCTTGGAGTGGTCAGGGTCTCAACTAGAGGTAGCCCCAAACATCGAGCTTCTCTGGAACTGGCTAGTTTGGCCAGATAATCTGCCTTTGTGTTCTGCTCCCTCATGATATGAGTTAGGGTGTAATGCTCAACGTCGTTCATCAGTTCCTGTACTTTTGGTATATATAGGGAAAGGTTCCCTCCCTCGGCCTAGTATTTTCCTTTCACCTCACAGTTGACTAGCTGAGAGTCTCTATAGATGTGTATAGATTTTATGTTGATTTCCCTTACAATTTTAGCCTAGCTATTAATGCTTTGTATTCTGCCTCGTTATTTGTTGTAGGTAATTCCAAGTGCAAGGCATAGCAAACGGACCGTCCTTCGGGAGTCTCGAGCACTACCCCTGATCCCAAGCAGAAGTTGTTAGACGAAATGTCGACGAATAACTTCCAACGTGTCTCCACTTCTAGAGTCATTCCTTCCTCGCTATCTCGTATTGTAAATTCGACAATAAAATCTTCCAATGCCTGCCCGTTGATCGCCTTTCAAAGATGGTATTTGATTTCATACTGATTCAGTTTTGATGTTCCATTTGATAAGCCGTCCAGAGGTCTTAAGGCGGTATAACACTTACTTCAAGGATTGATCTGTCAACACTCTAATAGGGCGTGCTTGGAAGTATGGTCGTAATTTTCTAGAAGCGATCAAGTGGCAATATGCCAGTTTCTCTAATCTAGGATAGTTCTTTTCTGCTTTAGTGAACCGTTTACTGGTAATATACAGGTCGTTGGTCTTGTCTTCTTCTCGTATGAGCGTGGTACTCAATGCATTTGGTTAGACTGCTAAATAGATGTACAAATCTTCTTCTCTACTGACTTAAACAAGACTAGTGGGGTTTCCGTATGTCGCAGCAGCTCTTCGAACCCAGTTTGACAAGCTTGATTCCATATGAAGTTTTCTTTCCCTTCTTTAGCGCATCAAAGAACGGTATACATTTGTTAGTCACTTTTGAGATAAACCGGCTTAGTGTAGCAACCTTTGCATTCAGGCTTTGTAACTCTTTCCTATTCCTCGGAGCCTCGAACTTCCTGCAAAGCGGTTATTTGCTTAGGATTTGCTTCGATGCCTTTGGCGCTCATGATAAATCCCAAGAACTTTCCCGTGGCTACCCCAAAATGACACTTAAGTGGATTGAGCATCATTTCATTTTTGCAGAGTGTTTTGAACATTTCAGCGTGGTTGTCTAAGTGATTTGCAGTTATGCATGATTTAACCAGCATGTCATCTACATAAACTTCCATTGTCTTGACGTTTAAGCATAGCATTTATTAGTCGCTCGTAAGTTGCCTCTGCATTATTTAAGCCAAACGACATTACTTTGTAGCAATATAGTCCCATGTCGGTAATGAAATTGTTATTTTCTTGATCTGGTTCATGCACCATGATTTGGTTGTACCCCGAGGATGCATCCATAAATGATAGTAGTTCATGTCAAGTCGTCCCATCCATAAGCTAACCGATTCTGGGCAAAGGAAAGTTATCCTTTAGGCAAGCTTTGTTTAGATTCGAGTAGTCGATACAGGTTCTCCATTTTCCATTGGACTTCTTGACCAAGACTAGGTAAGGGTATGCATCATGGATAAAGCCATTCGCCATTAGCTTGTCCACTTCTTTCTTAGCGCTTTGGACTACTTAGGCCCTAGGTTGCGCCTTTTTGCTTTACAGGCGTATACTTGGGATTAATGTTAAGTGCGTGGCAGGCTATCTCAAGCGACACCCCACACATATCGGAATGAGTCCAAGCGAATACATCCAGATTGGCGTAAAGAAACTTGATGAGTTCCGATCGCATCCTATTTCGAAGATGTGATCCAATTTTTAGGACCAGTGTTGGGTCATCCATATCAACTCGGACAGACATTGTCCATTCTGCCGGTGCTGCCCGTTTCTTCCCTGAACTCTTCATTCTAGGGTCCAAAGCCTTATAAAATCACCTATGGTCCCCAAGCTAGGAGTTTCTCTATAATTGCTATTCAGTAGGGTCATGAATGTGGAGAGTTCTCTTCACATTCCTCCCCTTTTATTTTCTTTTAGATTCATGATTTTTGTGATTTAATATTTTCTAGATGCACATTGGTCTCCCTTGATCACCCTGACTCCATTTTCCATTTGAAATTTCATAGTTAGACACCATTGAGCTAAACAAATTCTAAAGTCTGCCAAGGCGGATCACCCTAAGAAGGCATTATAAGCATACACCTCGTCAACGATAACAAAGGTTTGGATGAGGGTGACCCTTCGATCGCCTTCTCCGAGTTCTATGGGTAAGTTAAACGTTTTGATGGTTTGTTTAGGTTCACCGGTGAATCCATGAATCTTTTTTTGGCAGGAAGATACATCTTTCATCCTGTTCTTAATCTGATCAAAGGTGTATTGGAAAGGTTATTCATAGAATGTCGTTGTCTACCAATACTCGCCGGACCATGGCAGGTCTGATTCCTACTGTCATGCCAATGGGGTCGAGAGTTGGAGCTTTTATTTCCTTAGCGTCTCGATTTTGGAATACAATGTCATCGTTCAGGATTCTCTGTTGATTAGTGTGGGTTCCACCTTCGATTGCAAAGCATGCATCTTTTGGAGCGTGCTTTACCGAGCTCGCATACCACTCCATTTCTCCTCAACTCTTCTGCATAGGAAAGGGCCCCTAGATATCATTCTAATAATGGATCTATGGTTGGTCCGTCTGGGTCCCTCTTTTTTGGTTCCTGCTTGGTTCCATTTGTCTCTAGGAGTTTAGCGCGCTATAGGTTGGTCGGGATTTAGTGGTTTCCCCACATACTTCTAAAGCTAAAGCTTGTTTTCCCGAATCAACTCCTCAATCAAGTTCTTCAAGTGACGACATTCATTCATGCTGTGACCATGTGACTCGTGAAAGTGGTAGTATTTTCGGAATGCTTATGTTCTTCGGTTGCTTCCTTTTTATGCAGCTTCTTGTATTCTTCCATCCCATGTGTCAAGAGATAGATGTTTTCTGGAGTATCGTTGAGAGGGGTGAATTCTTCAAACCGTAAATCTTTGAGTCGCTTGCCACTTCCATTTTGTTTGTTAACACTCTAATTCTTTCTTTTCTGATTCCCATTTTCCTGTGTTCCCTTTAGCGGCCCAGAGCTTTTTAAATCTTAGGTCATCACCATACCATTCTGCCAACATCTTTCCGTTGAAGGTTAGCAGATTCCCTTTCCAATTCATATGCCTCTTCCAGTCTCAAGTACTAGCTTGCATTTCGGTTGAAGTCCTTCTTAGTGGTTGGTTGTTTCATTTTGATCAATATCCTAACTTCAGTCTCGGGGTGAATTGCGCAGAATAGGGCCATGAAAACTGCATCCTCGTTCGAATTACTTACTTTAGTTACCGTAGTGTAGAACCGACTCATGAAAGACTTCAGAGATTCGTTCCATCCTTGGAATAAGATGAATAAGGACATCACATCTTTGGATTGTGCCGTATGAAGTCTAAATTGATCAAGAAACGATGTTGCTAATTATTAAAGGTGGAGATGGATCATGGAGGAAGCCTGGTGAACCACATGGAAGCAATTCCCTCTAGAAATATCAAGAAATATCTACATCAAACGACATCCGAAGCATTCACTCCGTCCATGTACCAACTGTACTTATATGAGTTGCATTTTGGGTCTCTCGTTCTATCATAAGTTGGCACAGTGAACTATTTGGGGCATCGCTCATTCAAAATCTCCTCGGTGAAAGGAGTCCAACTTGGGGTGGATCCCCATTCATCATCTCTTCTATCCTTACTTTCGTCCACCTTTCGCTTTACCATGTCCACGATATATGCCTCATATGTCCGGTAATCCGGGGTCGGCTGTCAGTAACTACACCGAGTGGCTTTGCAAATGATCTTGGCAAGTAGGCTAAAGCCTGGGCTCTCTTGTCTTCAGGAGAGCCACTCCCTTGGGGTTCCGTTGGCTTACGGTTAGTATGATGGTGGCAATTTGAATCTCCCTAACATTATTGAATGCAGTGGTATTTCCTTCCAACTTATCGCCATCAAGTAGCTTACCATCTTCTTAGCTGGAGAGATCCGTGATTATATCCTCCTGTGGGGTTTTCACCCTAAGATTTAAGTTCATAGCCGGTTGCCTTGTAGTTGGTAAAGTGCTTGCGTTACCTTCGATATTTATTCCCATGGTTCCACCAATCACTCCTTTCTACTGCTGCTTCCCGTTTCTCCTATTTAGACCAAAAACGGAAGAACTTTCTTGATCCATGGCAGACATAGGATCTGTCATGGTTCTTGGAGCAGCATGAGACTACAAGGTCAATAGGCATTTAATTTTTCTATTAAAGCTCTTTGGCTATTTTCCATTTTCTAATTAATTTCGACAACCGTTTTATTTAATTCATCTCTAGTGACAACTTCACGCTTTGTTGGAGGATCCTGGAATCCGATCATCAGAGTTAGCTCCTAACCGTGGATTGTTGGGATTATTAATTTCAATTTGCTGGGGGTTTGTTTCTTCTCTAGTAGTGGTAGATCCTATGGATCTTTCAAAAGTTGCTCTTTTTCTTCCTGGTGCCACTTGTTCTCAACATCAAATCTTCAAAACAGAGATTGATGATCTAACTCTGAACCTATCTGATCCAAAGTAGGTAGCTAGATCTAAGCCTGAACCAAAATATTAACCCAAAAAATGGATCAACACCCTGTATTTATTATGAAAACACCAGCCTTGTTTATCAAGGAAAATAGAATAGAGACAAGAAATAATAACTTTCAGATAAAGTAAAAGGACAAGAGATTTTTATAGTGGTTCGGCTGTTAACGAAGCTTACGTCCGCTTTATAAATTTTATTTATTGACTGGCTATGGTTACAAGTTGAATATGATTACAATTGATTAGATCTTGTAAATTAGATCAAATCGCTTGTGTTAGAGTTCACTAGAGAATAACAGCGAACCCTTTAGATGACTATCATGTGGGACGAGAAGAGTGAAGAATAGTTTCTATAGAGTTTCAATAGCCATTCCAAAAGATCCTCTTTATATTGATCGTAGAATTTTATTTATAGGGGTCGGAGAGCATTTGGACTAAAGCTGCTTTGTCAAAGACTTACATTCGAAGGTATGAAGGCGCTCCAGAAGTTCTGGAACAAGACAACCCAATACGATGGATCGTTAGTGATTTATAAGGCAAGGATCACCAGCGATCCATGGGGTTAATGTATTTTTTGTCGTTCCCTTTGGATCATGTTTCTTGTCTTGTGTAGATGCTCTCTATGTAATTTCATAACTAGATGCTTTGCTTTGATGATGATTCATGTACCGACTGCATTAAACTGTTGATGGAATCAGATGAATGCTCACTTCTTCATCTAACTAGCTTGAAATTCCATCAAACTTAGAGAACATCCCTAGAAAACTTATTAAATCATGGCGCAAGAGGATTGGAGGATCCACAAGCTACCCCTATGGATCGCTAGAAATCCATAGGAGATGGATTTCTAGCGATCGATCACCTTTGAGGATTTTTGACTTTTTTTCTTGAGTCTTTCTTGGTCGTTTCTTTTAGTCCTTTTGGTTGTCTCTTGAGTTGTTCTGACTCATCGTAGATGTTCTCACTTCCTTTGAATTCCATTGGATTAAAAATCAGAATAACAATCATGAAAGTTGTGGGATCGAAATTGATTTATTGTTATGAGCAATGACAATTCATACAATAACTCAACAGATGGTTGAATAACCATAGCCAAATTCACATGATGGCCTCAACACGATCATTTGAACCTCACTAAACGGAAACTCAAAGGTAATTACTTCTAAAGCATGTCTTATTTCCAACGAAAACATAGTCTAAAGAGAAAATGTTATTCTAGGTTTTAACCTAACAGAATTCAATGGAAGTTAGAACATCTACATCAAGTCAAAACGACTCAAGAATCAACTGGAAGAATCAAAAGCAGGAACCAAGATGGATTCAAGAGAAAAAAGCAAAGTATAGCCTAAGGGTATGGATCGCTAGTTATTCATCACCCATGGATCACTAGCGATCCATAAATATTGCTCATGGCTTATCCATTCTTCTTGCATCACGAAGCATTATCTTTTCTAAGCACATCTCATAAGTTTCACGATGTTCCAAGCAAGCTAGATCGAGGAGTGGGCATTCGTCTGATTCCAGTAATAGTTCAATGCAACCTGTATATGAACCATCATCAAAATAAAGCATTTAGTCATGAAATTATATGAAGTGCATCTACAAAAGGCATGGAACATGGTACAATTGAAGCGAGCCAAAAATAAGCTAACAGCATGGATCGCTAGCAATCCATGCCCTATGGATCGCTGGCAATCCATTGTATTAGCTCGGCTCACTATGAAATTTCTTAGGTGCCTTCATATCTTCGTATGTAAGCTTATGGCAATGCAGCCTAGCCTAATAGATCTCCAATCCTTATAAATACTCACCCATCTACAACATAAAGAGATCTTCTGTACTGGCGGTTGAAACTCTATAGAAACTATTATTCACTCTTCTTCTTCCACACAATAGTCATCTAAAGGGTTCACTGTGATTCTCTAGTGAACCCTAATAATAGTTACTTGATCTATCTTAAAAAATCCAATCAAATTGTAATCAAATTCAACTTGTAATAGCAGGCAATCAATAATGGAAAGTTATAATGTGGATGTAGGCTTCACTAACAACAGAACCACTATAAAAATCTCTTGTCTCTTTGCTTTTTCCATAATTTTCTATTGTTTGTTCTACTTTATTTGCCTTGATAAACGGGACTGGTGCTTTCACACTTAATCCAGGATGTTGATCCATTTTTTGGGTTAACAACATCCCTAGCTTAAGGAAAGCTCAACAACTAAAGAGCATGCAAGTAATCTATTAATATATAAATGATAGAGGAAAACTTTATATTAAAGATTTATAATCTTCAATATATTATATCGACTGATATCAACTTATGGAATAATATATTTCTTATAAAATACCCCCATGATTCGAGTCTCGAACACATGAGAATTCACAGTATATGTACATATACGTATGTATTTATTACTTAAGTCTATTTAGGGTTTATTCAATGTTCCACATTTAGTTTATACATTCATATCATATAAGTTTTATTATTATATAACTTTTATATTTCATACTACTTATATAACAGTCTTATATATACTATAATATTAATGAAATCTTATGTAATTAATTTTAATTAATTGTGTAATTAATTTTATATTAGTATTCCAATACTACTTTTAAATTGGCATGTCTACTATAACATTTATAGTATATACCATAACCTTTATAGTAATCCTATATATTAAACACACACACATATATACAAAAATTATAACCTTTATAGCATAACACATATATCTTATATACGTGTATTTTGTTTAATTAAATAATTTAATTAAACAATTTTAATTAAATTATATTAATGTTGAAAATTTTGTTTTATATACATACATATATACTTATGTTATCCTAAACACTTTAAAATAATATAACATACACAAATATATATCATACAAGCATATAAGTATTAGTCAATTAACATATTTAATTAATTCATTTTATTAATCTTATTAGTAAATTTTAAGTTTCGAAATTATTATTAAAATATTTTCAAACATGTCGAAAATATCATTATCTTTTCAAACATTTTGAAATCTTATGTTGTATTATAACTTTTATAATAACATGTTTTTATTTTAAATTTAAAAGTAAATTTAACTTTTAAATTTAAAATATTTTATTTTAATTTTCAATTTTTTTTGAAAATTAGCCTAAGGTTTAATTCAAATTGGGCATTTCTATTAATGATAATGGATAACCTTTAGGCTCACTTCATCTTTCAGGCCAGCCGGTAACCAGGTAGGAAATGGTACTTGATTACCCAACTCCAATGCTAAACATTACCTTTCTAGACACCGTACTAAGTGGGAAAGCTTAATTAGTTAGCCCTAACATGACTAATTTAGGCTGCCTAAACAATTGGACTCAAATACCATTGTTGGAACTGGGCTAGCCCGTAGTGGAGTTAAAGGGTAAATTTCAAAAAAATTGCTTTATTGTATCTTTTGTTAGGCCTATAAAATCTAAATTCATTTAGATCTTATCTAATTTTTTAAATAAAATCTTTATTTTATTTTATTCGCAAATAAATTTTTGTTTTGGTGTTGTGTTTATGTCATATAATATGACCATGTATACCATACACAGACATGTGTGTATGTGCACGTGTAAGTGTACATGGTTTAACATGCCCGTAAATAAATGTTGGGATTTACACCGCAATGGATATATTAGCCCATCCATATACATATGCATTGTCTTACACACATACACATATACATACATACATAAGGTAAACTTGTCTTCTCCTTCTTAAGCCATTTCACACCTTTGTGGAATCAGATTCCAAGCCTCTTCCCACCCATCATGGCCATCCATACACACTCCTATATTGTGTCTCAAAACATTTCAAGTTCATAATATTTTACATTTAAATCAGTTTTAAAAATACATCGATATCATATATTGACAAGTGTGTATACAACTTATACGCATTATTTTTAATATTGATCAACATAAATCAAATAAAATTTTATAATTTATAATTCATAAATATTAATTTATTTAATTAATTAATAATTATTATTAATTAAATCAGGTGGTAGATGAAGGATTCAACTTTGCAATTGCATTGACTATTTAGGTCCAAATTCGGTCAGCGATTAATATCGAACAATTCAAATATTAACATTCACACTTTACCTTAGCTAGTGAATGCGGCATTATGGCCAAATTTATCATTTATAAGGCTTTCATAAAATCTAATTTTACAAATTTAAGCATTACCGAACAGTGATAATAATATACACTAGTTCTCTTTATTATCCGACTTTTTGACCAGGCTATATCTAAACTGATTGGATAAGTTAAACTTAATGATAGACGAGGCAAGCAGCCTAGAGTGGTCATCATGAATCCAAAGATCAAGCATAGACAATATGAAGCAACAATCAAGCGAGACCAAGAGATAGACTCTTTAGAATAATCTAAGTATGGATTAGTGCCTTTCATAGGCAAGGGATCGGTACATATCCCTTCCCCTAGGTAGGGGATCGAACCGTATCACTATGGCAAGGAATAAAACAATCCCAGTAGTTCAACTCAATGTAAGTCGATCAATATCTCTAAAAACATGAAGGAAACTATGCAAACTGTTATGCGGTTGATTGACCCGGTAATGAGAGGTTCACCTGGCAAGCGTAACGCAAGGAAAAATTCCTCGCTTGACACACAAGCCTCGCTTGGCCTACAGGCCTCTCCCAGCATGCAAGCCTCGCTCGGCACAAGCAAGCCTCGCCCGGCATGTACTCACCGCTCGACACAAGCAAGCCTCGCCTGGCATATACTCATCGCTCTGCACAATTACATCTCGCTCGGCCTAACGCCTAACGCCATCGTCGACATCCTTTAGCAGCATCATTTAGCAAAGTCACTAAACAAAGACGTTCGACATACCTGGTTTGGTGCATACGAGGGATGTTAACACGCTATCAAGTCCACGAAAAAATAAGGGCGTTCGACATAGCTTCACTTCGGTTCAACTCACTACTTGCCTCGGTTCTCTTGAGTGATTACTTCGAGTCACTCGATGGTCGACTAGATGGTTCTCGATCGGCATTCCTCGCTCGGCATGGCTCATTCTGCATGCCTAGTTCGGTGCACAGGAGTCATCTATTGTGGGCCGAGATACCTTGTTCCTAGGCCCGTGAGGGAAGTCCAACCCATCTTCGTCTATAAATAGAAGGGAAGGGGCACAGTGAAAGGGACCTTTTTCGAGAACACTAGGAAGACTCTACCACTTTCAAGACTCATTCTTTTTCAGTTATCATTTGCATTCGAGTAGTTGGTGTACGGATTGTATCTGTAATCAATTGTTTAGAAAATTAATAAAGATTAAACTTAAAGTTGACGTAGGCAGTAACATCGAGACACTATAAATCTAGTGTTCTAATTTTTGCAATTAATTCTACATACATTTCTCTATTTTAATTTTCTAACTTCATTAAGCTCTCTACATAAATCTTTCTTTGGGTGTTAGTGACCAATTCTGGTGCTAACATTTTGGTGCTTTCACTGAGAAGCACATTCTCAGGTTATTAGGATCTATTTTATAGCTACTAGATTGAAGAAATCCCCCGAAGGAGATCCAAGTTATTCACAGGAAGACAGTTGATTCTACTTAGAGTTTCTACCAATAACTCTACAATGGGAAGACCTTCAAGTGGCCTGGACCCACCAGGGAGAATGACCTTCAAAGGCCTGTTTAAAGGAACATCTAGCTCCACTACTTGGGGCTCAAATTTGATCTCAACTTTCTTTTTCTTCTCCTCCGCAAGTTGCTCCTTCATGCTCACATTTGAGGTATGTCCGGAGGCGCCTGCAATCTCAACTTCGTAATTTTCTTCGATGGGTGATGAAGTTTCAGACTTGTCCTCGTCAAGCGCCTCAATCACTTGAGTATCAGGACCGGGAGTCTCTCCCGCTTGAATGGCATCACTTGTCTTCTTCTTCTCCATGGCATCATTGCTCCTTGGAGTTGGCTCAGGATCAAAACGACCTACACAAACATATGTTAGAATATATCAACTACTCGCCGAAAACGATGGTCTTTTGAGCTTTAAGGAGAAAAGTTATATACTGGTTTCTGGTTGGCTCTCAACTGTCCAGGGAGTTTCAACCTCTGGAATGGGAGATATAACATGAATATCAATGCCAGGATCTTCTGGGTCGTAGCCAACGTGCTGCTCGAAGGGATCAAGTGCTAGGCGACCAGTCGGTTGGTAGGGGTAGGAGCTGGAGACTCGATTCTGGACGAACCGGCAATGTCGTTAATTTCTTTTGACAAGGAAGGGTCTTTGCTATAAGGCACTTCCAACGCAGACAAGTCCGAAGGCTCATTCCCCCAGAGAAATTTCTTCACTAAGGCTTCTTCATCTACCTCTTCAGTGCCCAATTCAATCTTTTTAATCTTCACCAATCTCCTATGCTTTTCTTAGAGATTCGAGGTAACCCTCGTCGAGGAATGTTAAGTCATGATGCATGAGAACTCAAGCACTTTGCTCGACCATAAGCGGATCACACATGCACTTGAACTCCTTCCTTCCAGCCTCCGTAGCCACCTCAAGGCGTGAAGCAATCTCCATAGATACTATTCTTTTACCCTCTTCACGGGCTTCATCCTTCAGCGTATCAACTTTGGAGAGTTCGTCGTCGAACTTTGTCTTCAGGAGTCGCGTAGCAACAATCTCATCGCAATATCATTGCGACTCCTCCTGAGCAACAGTCTTTTCTTCTTTCTCTTTGAGAAGTAGCTCTTCCAACTCTTTAGATCACTGAGCGTACGCATCCCTCTCCTTCTGAACGGAGACTTTCTCTAAAGCTAGGGCGTCGCAGCGTTGAACCGCTTCGTCGATCTCCTTCTTATGTGTGGCCTCTAGACGATTAACTGCTTCAACTGTGTCTTTAGCATTTTTCTGAGCAGTTTCAAGCTGAGACTTGTATGAGAAAAGCTCTTCATCTTGAGCTTTAATGATGTCTTTATCATGAATAGTTTCGAATTTCAAGCGATCAATTTCATGTTGACATTCGATATAAACTTCTGACACTTTCTCTGCCAAATGAACAAATGCGTCATGCTGAATGTAGACATCATTGTTGCAAGCGATGGCAATTTGCTTAACGTGCCTTAGAATGTGATGAAGCACTGGAAGAAATTTCAGACCATCGAAACATATTTTCGGGAATGTGGCCTTGAGCTCAGTAAGTTTTTCCGCTATCGACGGATTATGTGTTGGAGCGGGAGGAGTTTGCCTAGAGACTACAGATGTTTTGTGAGGTTCCCGGGATTGCCTGGTACTAGATGAACTAGAATGTTTGTCTCGGTGAGCCTCAAGATGGGACCCCTTATGCATAGATTTATCCTTGCCTTGCTCTAATTGAAAAGGAGGATCGCGAGAATAGGAAGACTGGCTATATGCTTTTCTTCGATAAGATGAATCTCGGGGGCGATAGCCTCGATCGCCAGTGTCATCTCTGTCTCGGCATTTGCCGGATGATGAATCCTGGCCAGAATGATGAAAAATAGATGACCCGCGAAGACGGTCGAGTCCGTGAGTATGCCCCATATCACCTGCATAGAATTTTGATGACGACAAGTTAGAAAAAAATAGAGTGATGGCTAAAGTTGAAGTGCAAAGTGAAGTGCACATGTCCGTGTGTGTCCTAGTGTTTCCCCCCGATGGACCAATTTCTTTATCTTTACTTAAAGGAGTTTTTTCTCCTTGATTATAGGCTTGATCACCTTTATCACCTCTCATGGGTGAATGGAACTTAAGGGCTTCTGGATCGTTGAAGCCATAATTGAGTAAATCGTCGGGAATTGTGAGGTCAGATAAGCCTTTCAATGAACCCTCTAAGTGTTGCGAAGAGGATTCTTTTTCCACTAGTGTGATTGTGACCTTTAAGGTTCCATCAACAGTCTTCTTCCTCAGTTTGTATGCCGTTTTCTTTTTTCCCTTCGAAGGGGAGGTGCTACATCGGTGCCATGTGCCTCAACCATCAGTTCCCGAGCAGGACTTACATTCTCACCAGTTGTGTCTGACACCTTAGCCTCTCTAGTCTCGCCTTCCTCGGGTGTGTCAGGGGCATCATGTCTTGAAGGCCCAGCTTGCCTTTTTCCTTCGTCCAAGGCAGAGATGGTTATAGTGACGTCATGAGGAAGACTTATTTAGTGACCCTCCACCAACAACCTCAATTTGAAGAGCGATTCATTAGAAATGATAGATCTGATTTCTCGATCTTCCATGGGAACAGCTCGAATAGCTTCAATGGCCTCGGAGTACCCGGAGCCTTCGGGACGTGAGCTAATACCTATAAAAATAGAGAAAGAGTTTAGAAAGGGTGCATTTTCCGCCACATACAAGTATTGAACCAGAGGAGAAAATCACTTCCTTCTAGCCATCTCCTCGCTTAGCTTGTGGGACACTGTACATAAAACCATTCTTGCTTATACTGGTCAAATTTTCTCCACACTCCCATCAAGATTTGGCACTTGTTATGTGGTTCCAGGAATACGAAAGATGGATTGTCGGACCACCTCTTGAAATGATAAATATAACGGATGTCACTGGGAGTAGGGAGCTTGAATAGAATGCTCATGAAAAGAATACACGTGTCATACACGAACGCGTGACTATTAGGATGTAACTGTGATGGAGCGATCTCAATATACTGTAACAGATCGTGAAGGAAGGAGTTGAAAGATGGCACGCTACTAACCTAACACATAAATTTGTTGTAGGTCGTATACCGGGCTGTGGGAAAGTGAGGACGATCTTGTCCCGATGGGACCAGTACGTCATCAAAAGGAATTTCATGGATTGAGCATATTCGATGAAGAGCGCTTTCATTAATTCTTGAAGCTTAAGAATCAACTGGATTGTCTAGAAAGATTGCTGCATCTAAGGCATCGGGGGCCAGGTCAACGGATGCGATCGTGGGGCTCGGAATATCTTGTACATGAGATGTCGATGGGTTAGAAGTTCCAACCACTTCCTGTTGAGAAGTTGGCTCGGGTTTATCCAAGACTGTGGCAGAACTGGATTTTCTAGACATCTCTAGTGAGTGTTGGATCTGATGAAACACCTTTTTAAACTATATTTGAAAAACAATCAACATTAGACATAGCAACAAAAATACTCCCCACATGTGGTGTGTGAACTAGTGCAATCGTTCGAGTATAAGTGTCAAAGGATTAAAAGTCATTAAGATGATAAAATAAAGTTAAGTATAAGTGTCCTATGATGGTTGTTAGCTTTGAACTTAGACGTTGACACTATATGTCGAAGGCTATTATCTGTTTTTATCGAGTTAAATTCAGATTTATAGTGGTTGGGACAGAGAAATTATCCATCCGGACTAGTTCGATATGCTTGTTTGCTTAAGTCCTTGTCCTTGTATATTGTATACGTTTAGGCATAGGAAGTGAGTCAAGTCGACATGCATTATGTTCGAGTTGGGATGGTTCCGATTGTTGTTGCCTACTTCCCGACTCAATGTCGAGCGACACTCAAAAGACTTGACTAAACAACCACCTAAACTCTCTCACACTCCAAAGGCTCAATACCAAGCCATATCCGCCCGGCAAACTAAACCCGACTCACACTTCTCTCCTATGCTCTCTCTTCACCGTTCGACATGTGAGAGTCATGCCGAGCCGCATTCGTTCGACATATCGGACCAAACCCGTGGTCTTTAACCCGGCCATAACATAACCCTCGAGAGACTAAATCCTACACTCTCCTTCATACCAAACGATACCGAGCCATAGCCAAACGTTCTCCTCCAACTCACTTCTTCGAGTCGCCTAAACACCTTTCTAAGTGGCTAGTCGAACATCACCCCAAATCGTACACCACGCTCAACCAACATTCCCTAATCTCACTAATTCCTACTGAGCCAATCATGCTTCCTCACCCTTCACTTGACAACCCAACAGGAACCTACGTCCTAAAAGCCTCCGACATCCTCTCCCTTCCTCCTCTCTGCCAAACCCTAAGGCATGTTTAAACCTTAGATCCATCTTCTTCATGTAGACGACTTCTACTGTTTGTAATTTGAAAGCAAGTTATTAATTTGAGTCTCATACAAAACCTCTAATCGGCGAAGTCGGACAAGTGAAAAATTAAAACCTAAAGAAGTGGCTCGAAGCTTAGGGAAATACTGGATTTGGAATTAAAACCCGTTTAGGTTCGTTGTTGGGGGAGGTTGAGAGGCAACGCATTGGACTCGGGAAGAAAAAGGAAGGTTGAGGTGTTAGTAGGAGTTTGGAGGAAGACGAGTTCGAAAGTCTTATAGAAGGGAAGTAAAAGAGAAAGGGGAAAAAGGAGAAGTATTGGTTTATATAGGAAAGAGGGGAGGTGAACAGACATCAACCAGTGGAACCGGCTAAGATTTCTCGAGTGGTTTGGCATCCATATGCAACAGCTCGTTGTTTATATGTCAAAGAAGGGAAAGGAATGGACTCAGGACTGCAATGTTTTGACCTTTATTAAACACATTCAAATTTTAGAAGCAAGAATCGGATATTGGCTCAAAGCGTGTCGTGTTGCCACACACTACACACTTTGGGGGCAAGTGTTACCGGTTGATTGACCCGGTAATGAGAGGTTCACCAAGCTAGCGTAACGCAAGGAAAAAGTCCCTGCTCGGAACACAATACCCGCTCGGCCTACAGGTCTCGCCCGGCATGCAAGCCTCGCTTGGCCTACAGGCCTCGCTCGGCACAAGCAAGCTTCGCCCGACATATACTCATCGTTGGGCACAGTTACGTCTCGCTCGATACACAAGCCTCGCTCGGCCTACCGGCTTCGCTCGGCACAAGCGAGCCTTATCCGGCATATACTCTCGCTCGGCACTATTATGTCTCGCTCGACCTAACGCCTAATGCCATCGCTCGGCATCCTTTAGCAGCATCGCTTAGCAAAGTCACTCAACAAGGCCGTTTGGCATCCCTGGCTCAGTGCATACGAGGGATGTTAACAAGCTATCAAGTCCACGACAAAATAAGGGCATTCGGCATAGCTTCACTTCGGTTCAACTCACTACTTGCCTCGGTTCTCTTGAGTGATTACTTCGAGTCACTCGATGGTCGACCAGACGGTTCTCGACTGGCATTCCTCGTTCGGCATGGCTCGTTCGGCATGCCTGATTCGGTGTACAGGAGTCACCTACTATGGGCCGAGATACCTTGTTCCTAGGACCATGAGGGAAGTCTAATACATCTTCGTCTATAAATAGAAGGGCATGGGAACAGTGAAAGGGACCTTTTTCGAGAATACCATGGAGACTCCGCCACTTTCAAGACTCGTTCTTTTTCAGTTAGCATTTGCGTTCGAGTAGTTGGTTTAAGGATTTTATCTGTAATCAATTGTTTAGAAAAGCAATAAAGATTAAACTCAAAGTGGACGTAAATAGTTAGGCCGAACCACAATAAATCTAGTATTCTAGTTTTTGCAATTAATTCTGCATATATTCCTTTATTTTAATTTTCTATCTTATTAATCTCTCTACATAAATCTTTCTTTGTGTGTTAGTGACCAATTCTGGTGCTAAAACAAACTACTTTGGAAACATGAAACTAGCATGAAGAGGGACTCATTAGAGCAATCGTGAGCTGCCATGTAGCCGTACGGACCGATCGATGCTGATCCCCTATCATTAGGAATTGGGCCGTGATATTTTTACGGGATTTCGTCTAAATCATGAAATCCTGCTAGCAAAATTTTAGGAAGATATCAGGTTGTCTAAATATAGAGTACACTGTTCAATTTAGGGATCTTTACGTCGTTGTTTTACTTATACTCCATTGTAATCAAGGGTCAATTCGATCCCCTATGTACTTGGAAGACAAGTGAATAATAAAGCAGTTTCATCAAAGTGGATGTAGGCAATCAACTTTGAACCACTATAAATCTGCATGTTCCTATTTTCTTCTTGTTTCCTTTGTTCTAATTTTTTTCTCATCACTTTATTTCTCTACATTCAATCTATTGGGTGTTTCTGCCAACTTTTGGTGCAAACATTTTTAGTGCTTTCTGAGAAAGAATCCTCGACTTGTTTTAGCACCAAAATTGGTCACTAACACCCTTGAATAAGATTGTGTAGAGAGATTAATGAAGAAAGTAAATTAAAACAGAGAAAAACTCAATTGATTGCAAAAGGAACAACAGAAACTAGAATACCAGATTTATAGTGCTTCGGTGTAATTGCCTAAGTCCACTTTGAATAGAATCTTTATTACTTTCCTAATCACTTGAATACCGATATAATCCATAAACAAACCACTTGAATACAAGTTTGAATCGAAAAGAGGAACTCAGAATAGCTAGTGACGCATCATGAAGCAAAAGACCGCCGATTGCATCACCTTGCTGTAAATCCAAGAATATGCTAACTCTTTTGATATGCACCGACCCAATATGCCGAACCACCTAAGCCGACCCAATTTGGCCGACCCACTAGGGCCGATCCACTAAGAACTGAGCCATATGAAATATTCTTCTGAGGTCGATCCCACTCACACTAAACTACCTAGGCTGACCCAGAACTACCGACCCACGCTCACCGACCCACGAATGCTGATCCAATACACAACCGACCCACCTCAACACCTCCATTTAAGTATCTTGACCGATCCATTGCACAATACCGAACCACTATAAACCATGCACTGACCTGCACCTGGCTTTGATATTGGAATCAGTCCCAAGAATGCCGTACCATAAACATACCAAGCCACCTCTAACATGCCAAATCATAAATATGCTAAACCAATCGAGTTACACCAAACCCTTATACTTCCATAACTATCTTGGATTGAGTCCCGTCTAAGCTCAACCATAACCTCTACAACTGTCACTTTGTAGCCAGGCCAAGTAGATGGTAACATTTGCCCCCTAAAGTATGCAGCTTGCTGCATACATCACGTGCTTTGAATCGAAGCAAGTTAGAGTCACTAGAAAGAAATCCATTGCATTTCCTGAATATTCATTATCCTTCAATTTTATCCTCCCAAAATGTCGTATCCTTCTTTAGTCGTCATGACGCTTGGTCGATTCTCAATAGTATAAATTCAGGAGTGTAGTTCATCAATGGCCATCAATATTCAGTTCTACAGGGCTATTAAGCTTCGGCTATCTGATTCGGTCTTTTCTTAATAAACCTAAGTGAAAATTCAGTTTCTATTTATTTCAAGAAGTTGAATTTTTTCGAATATACACATGCATATTTGGATACATGCTCTTGCCATTGGCTCTCGGATGCATTTTACATGCTCATAAGTCATAACCAATTCCATCTAGTTTAATTACAATTCGATTGCAGTTCCTTGTTTGTATTTTTTGTGAAATAAGGGTTGTAATCAGCCATTCGATGAGAGGGGACTATAAGTCTACGTGGATGACGACCTTAGAGCCATAAGCAAGGGTGAATGGAGTACGGCCAGTCACGGACTCATGGGTAGTTCTATAATCTCATAATGTTGTTGGGAGTTCATCCACCCATTTACCTCTAGTCTTTTCCTAACCTACGGAATAGACTTTATGATTTTGTTCACATCTTCAACCTGTCCATTTTCTTGAAAATAAATCTCTTTTCAATATGATGCTGACGGCAAAAGTCATTTAAATTTTGCGCTTTTGAATTGGGATTCATTACCAGTTATAATGGATCATCGATGGTCATAAGGGCAGATAACATTACAGGTAATGAAGTTGATTATTTTCTTCATTTTAATCATGCTAAAAAGTTCTACATCTGCCCATTTGGTGAAGTAATCAACTCTTATGGTGGCGTATTTCAAACGACCTTTAGTATCGGCGAGAAGACGATGATGTCAATGCCTCAAAACGGTAAACGGCTATGGACTAGCCATTTGAGTAATTTCCATCATTGGGGCTCCCGGTTTTTTTGCAAACATCTTGCACTAGTCGCATTGTCTAACATGATCAACCGCATCTTGATTGATAGTTGGCCAGTAATACCCGTAGCATAGTATTTTCTTTGTCAGGGTTTGCTATCTGATGTAATCGCTACATTCTTCTTCGGAGACTTCACTCAAAACTCATTTGATGTCATCATGTGTGATACACCACAGCATGGAATGGATAAACTCCTTTCTACACATGACTTCTTCTTAGATGATTTGGCATGAATCTTTAAGGAGGATCTATCGTTTCCATTCCTCCATTCGGTAAGAATTCCTCATTGTAGATAGGCTTTGATAGGAGTCAAGCATGACCCCTTTTCTGGCTCTGTCTCCAAGATCTAGTCGATCTCCATCCATTAATGCCTGGAATATTAAATATTTCAACTGAAACAAAGAATATCCGTTGCGCATCCCTGAAATTGGTCAACTTAGCCAGTGACTTAACTCTTTTCATTTCGTTCGCCGAGGATGTGTGTAATGATGTAATACGTGAAGTCGGCTAGTCGCTCTTGGACCCAGCTGAGATAACAAGCAAAACAATGCCCCTGGCAAGATTAACTTCCCTAACTTTGCATACTACGAATCAGGAATCACAAAAAATATGTAAAATTTACCACTCCAAGTTCTTTAGCAAATTTGAGGCTGGCGGTCGAGGCTTTATATTAAGCATCATTGTTTGTTGCAAGGAAATCTAGTTTCAGGGCGTAGCAAATCGATCATTCCTCAGGAGACATTAACACGACTCCTGTGCCATAACACTGATCATTGGATGCTCCATCCACGTACACTTTCAATCTGTTGGTTGGTTCTCCACTACACTTCTAGTAGCCATCTGATGTAGTGAATTCAGATATAAGGTCTGCTAATTTCCATTCTTGGATAGCTCTTCAAGGGAAATAAGTGATATCAAATTGGCTTAGTTTGATATTCTATTTAAGTAGTCTTTTAGACATCTCAGGTTGTTGTATGACCTGTCATAATGGGCTAGGTTTTGTAGTTTCGAGTCGATATTTAATGCATAGCTCGCGATTGTCGGTAAAATCAAACACGCATGTCAAAATGGGTTCAAGGGAACACATCATCATTTATTCAGAGAAATCCAACTAATTCTTTTATCATCATTGCACAGAGTTGTGATCCGATCTTCAGCACCTGTGAAGGATCTCTATGGCTAACTGTAACGTCGACTGTCAGCTTAGAGGGTGCAATCTTGGATTCTTTGAGTCAGATGTAACTATTTTTCGTAACATTCAATGTGAAATATGGTTTGGACAGTCAATGTTGATGGTTACTCCGATCGAATCCTAGAGTCATGTCATGAGTTATTATGTCTGATAGTGAAGGGCTTTGAATGCTCTAATCGATTATCTGCAAATGGCCAAAGATCAAGCTTAGAAACATGTTGAAAAATGTGTCGAGTAGGGGTTGCGTGAAGCTTCAAAACTGGATCTTGCTTTGAGTTTAAATTTTTTTGTATATTCGAGTAACGCGCTTTCCATTCAACGCATTCATGATCCTTTACCCATCCTTCGAGTTGAAGTGATAATCAGTTGCCCACGAGATCAGGCATAGATTTAATGATTCTATCTCTAGGCGTTCTTTCCATCATAGCCTTGAGTAGTGTAAACACTATATATAAGTTTCAATGTTGGACCATTTTTATGCGAAGGCAGCTTAGTCTTGAGGAAGGAGGAGGTGAAGGGGTCTAGGAAGAGAGATATTGAAGGCCCAGGCACCGAGGGAGTACAAAGTAATATGGCGGTGAAACAGTTTGGAGATAGTTTCAAAAAAGTTGAAGTTAATATTCAAAACAAACTAAATGAGCAAAAGACAGGTAGTGGTAGAAACCGCGACCGAAGATGGGATTCTAGGAGACGGAACCCGAGATTTCCATCGTTTCATACATACACGCCATTGAATACGTCGTTGGAGAATATCTATTTATTGACATATAACACTATGCATTGGAAACCGCCTCCGAAGGAACCGACGAAGAAGCAGAAAAAAATGGGGAAGTACTGTAGATTCCATGAAAGTTATGGTCATACCACAAATATGTGTCGCCACCTCCATGATGTCATTGAAATGTTGATTCATGAAAGGAAATTGCAATAGTTCATTAAAGCACCACAGGATGGCGGACAGGGGACATTCGACCCCAATAGGAGACAAGCTTCGCCTAATGTTGAGGAACGTAGATGGATGGGAAGAAGGTTAGTCGTTAATACCAATGCTGGAGGACTACATCTGGCTGACAAAAGCTGGAATGAAATGGAGCATTACGTGTACACTATAATGCATGTTGATGCTGAATGCTACTCGAACGTGGAGGATGGTGCTTCGGCAAAGCAACAGAAGGACTACGACTAAAGACATTATGTTTCAGAGTAGAGATGCAGGCAAGGTGGAGTCCCCTATTATAGACCCGATGGTGATCTCAGCCATGATTGGCCCTGCCTTAGTGAGAAAGATTTTGATGGATTGTGGAATTTCTGTTAATATCATTTTCAAGAAGACATACTACCAGATGTTACTGGAAGCCAAAGATTTGAAATCATGAAAAGCTCATATTCATAGTTTTGATGGTATTGCTATTGAAGCGGTAGGCTATGTCGAACTACCGTGGAATTGGGAGATGGCAACCGTAGGAGAGTGCGGCGCTACCATTTGTTCTGATGGATGTGAAACCTCTATACTATGCTTTTTTGGTCTGACCAGCCCTTGCTAAATTCAGGGCAACTAGCGCTCCTTGGTGTTCAACACTCAAAATTCTAATAGAGAATGGCATGGGAATTATTCATGGAGATCAGGTGACTAGCCGTGCCTATGTTGCGGGGTTGAGGGATGCACAACGAAAGGAAAAAGGAAAGGACGTAGGGACGTCTCTCTACATTAAAACTAACGAAGCTTAGCAATCAGCGTCCGCACCTTGGCTTGGGCACCATAGTCGATTCTATAAAGATATAGACCCAATAGATGAGGAAGAGGGGCCTAAAGAACCCACGGCTGCACCAATTAAGCTAATAAGTGACATCACGATCAGCCACGATGGCCCATCATGGGTCCTAAAGATCGGATCATAGCTCATTACGGTAAGGGTGAAATAATTAGCTAGCTTCCTTCGGGCGAATATTGATGTGTTCGCTTGGACCCATTATGACATGTGCGGGATCTCACTGACCATTGCGATCCATGCATTGAATATTGACCCGAGGTATGTCTTGGTGAAATAGAAACAATGCAGCATGGATCTGAAGAGATCTGCTGCACTTATGTAAAAGGTGGATAAACTAAAAAATAATGGGTTTATCCACGACGTCCTCTACCCGAAACGAGTATTTAAACCTGTACTCGTGAGAAAGGCAAATACAAAGTGGAGAATATGCATTGACTACTCAGACCTAAATAAAGCATGCCCGAAGAACAGCTTTCCACTTCCAAGGATTGACCAATTGGTAGATGCAATTTTTGGACATGAGTTGCTTTCATTTATGGATGCGTACTCTGGTTACAAGCAAATCCCGATGCACATCCCAAACCAGGAACATTCAAGCTTTTTTATCGACCTGGGGTTATACTGCTACATTGTGATGGCTTTTTGATTGAAAAATGCATAAGCAACTTATCAAAGGCTTATAAATCGAATGTTTAAAGACCAAATCAGGCGATCAATGATAGTATGTATATGTGAATGATATGATTGTGAAGTCACGACGATTAAACGACCACATCGATGATTTAACATTGATGTTTAGTGTTCTTCAGAAATATGGAATGAAACCCAACCCCTTGAAATTCTCTTTCGGCGTTGCGTCAAGGAAACTCTTGGGTTCCATCATCGAGTCTCATGGAATCGAAGCCAATCCTAAGAAGATCCAGGCGATAAGAGATATCCAAAAACCGAAAATGATTAAGCAGGTACAAAGACTAAATAGGAAGGTTACCGCACTGAGTCGAATCTCTAGAGCCACTGATAAGTGCATTCCCTTCTCGGCTTGATCAGAAGAAGGAAGAGGAACTTTGCATGGATGCAGGATTTGTTGATGCATTCTAAGCTCTAGTTCACCACTTAAAGAGGCCCCTCATATTATCCAAGCTATTGGATCATGAAGACTTGTATATTTATTTAGCAGTTTTGGTACATGCTGTAGGTGCCGTGCTAAGAGAATCAGATCCAGAGGTCAGTATACTGTGTTAGCAAGCGATTGACAGGTGCTGAAAGACATTATTCAAAATTAGAGAAGCTTGCATACTGCCTGTTGATTGCATCAAGGAAACTCCACCTTTATTTTCAGGCTCACCCCATTAATGTCTTCACTGACCAGCCATTATAAGAGGTCTACAGTGACCTGAGATGTCTGGAAGGTTACTGAAAGAACATCAAATTGAGCCAATTCGATATCACTTATCTCCTATGGAGAGCAATTCAAGGACAAGTATAAGTGTTGGTGGACTTCATAAATGAATTCACTACACAAGATGACTCTCGTGAGAGCGTTAAAGAACCTACCACCTAATGGAAGATGTACATGGATGGAGCATCTAACGATCGATGTTCTGGCGCCAAAGTCATACTAGTCACTCCTAAGGAAGGCTCGATCTACTATGCCCTTAAATTCGACTTTCCTGCAACAAATAACGAAGCTGAATATGAGGCCTTAATCATCGCTCTAAAATTTTCTAAGGATCTAGGAGTATAAGCCTTGTAAATTTTCAGTGATTACCTATTAGTCATGCGTCAAGTCAGGGGAGAATATTAGGCCAAGGGAGCGCGACTTACTCCTTACCTTAATCGGGTCTAAGAGCTACTAATAGATTTTAAGAATTACACTATTACACATATCCCCAAAGAATAGAATGAGAAAGCCGACTCATTGGCCAAATTGGCAAGTTTCGAGAATGCACAGCAGATGGGTCTAGTCCCAGTCGAAGTATTTAATGCTCTAAGTATTGATCAGATGGAGATTGATTAGGTCTTAGCGATGGAGGTTGAGAAAGGTTCATGGATGACTCCAATCAAAGTTTATTTGTAGAAAGGAATCCTTCCGAACAGAGGAATGAGAAATGACAGGTCCTTTATAAAGCTTCACGGTACATCCTTCCAGAAGGAGTCCTATACAGGAAGGGTTTCTCCATTCCCCTACTTTGGTGTATTGCGAACGATGAAGTCAAGCGAGTATTAAGAGAAGTACATGAAGAAGAATGTGGTTATCACACCGAGGGGCAGATCTTGGCAAAGAAGATACTTCGCTATGGTTATTACTGGCCAACCGTCAATCGAGATGCAGCTGATTATGCTAGATGATGTGACAAGTGTCAGATATTTGCAAAGATTCCGAGGGCCCCATGGATAGAGATTAATCAGATGGCCAGTCCATGGCCGTTTGCTATATGAGGGTATTGACATCATCTGCTCCTTACTAATTTCCAAAGGTGGCATAAAGTGCCCCGTCGTAGTTGTCGATTACTTCACTAAACGGGCTAATGCTGAACTGTTGACCCTGGTCACTATAAAGATAGTAATCAACTTTGTTGTTTGAAACATCATCTATCGTTTGTTCTATCCCGAACAATCGTAACTAAAAATGAGACCTAATTTGACAGTGCTGAATTTAAAGATTTTTGCCACCAGCGTTGTAATGAGAAAAGATTTGTGGCAATCACTTACCCTCAAGCTAATGGATAGGTCGAAGGTGTTAATAAAATCATAAAGTCTATTTTGAAGAAGAATTTTGAAAAGGCTAGAGATAAGGGGGTTGATGAACTCTCGTTAGCTTTATGGGCATACAGAACCACCTACAAGTCCATGGCTGGCCACACTCCATTCACCCTTACCTATGGCTCTGAAGCCATGATTCCCGCAGAACTTTAAGTCTCTTCTTATCGAGAGATCTACTATAACCCCAGAACAAATAGAGATCTCTTTTTGGAATCTCTAGACATGGTCGATGAGAAGTGCGAAGAAGCTGACTTGAGATCAACTACACATCGATACCGAATCGTTCGGTACTACAGCATTAAAGTTCAAGCTAGAATCTTCAAAACTGGCAATCTCATCCTAAAACGGATCTTTCCTAGCCCCATCAACATGGGTCCGAGATGGGAAGGACCGTATGTCTTAGATCATAAGCTTGGAGATGGAACTCTCAAGCTAACGACTGTCGATCACATTGCACTTCATAAAGCATGGAATAGTGAGCATCTGCAACACTGTTTCACTTGATTTTGTTTCATTCAAATGTATTTCATTCAGAATTTGCCTTTTCATTTTAAAGCAATGTAATAAGACAAATTTTGTCACTTTCTCTTTTAGTTAGTAATAAAACTTGAAGTTTCTTCTATATTTGTGAATCGTTTGTGCGTAGTATAATGTTGTGATATATAACCGACTTACATCTACTTAAGCCTAATATAGATTAGCGAGTACCCTAAGTCTGGGGATAACCAAGTTCTTGGGTTTGTGGCTGAATTGGTCGGAATGAACGTGACTCAACCGTTCATCCATTAAATCTCTCCTGCGATCCGATGGGCTGAGTATAAAACATAGAACAGATGTGACTCGACCATACGTTAGCTAATTTCTGTCTCGTGATTCAGCAGGAGAAATATAAAGTAGAAGTGAATGTAGTACTAACCACTCTTTGACTTTTTCCATTGACTTGGGGGCGAAGGAATTAACCAAGAATAATTTTGTTCGACCATTTATCAGAATAATTGCAGACCTAGAGCGTGGGATGGAGTATCAACTAACTCTAGCCCTAGAGTGCGAAAAAGAGTATAAACAAATGAATGAGTGCGATTCAACCACTCATTTGCAGACTCTGACCTAAACTCGACAGTGGGAGTACAAACTCATAATGGATGGGATACGACCATCCGTAGATTAACTCCGCTAACCCTAGACTAAACGCAATAATAAAATCACTTAACTATTGAATAAGACAGCATAACATTGTGCCTTACGCCTTATGTTTGATAGCCACAGCCAAATGTTTAACGGCAAATTTTCAATCGGATTAGAGAATCACCAAAAAATTTCAAATTAAAATTTAATCGCAAGTGCATGGCGTACAATTTTAGTATGTGGCGAGTATGGGTCGATCCCCAGAGAATTATTTAGATTTTAAAAAATCAATTCAATCAAATTAGACCAAAGTAACATGAAATTATCAACTACAAAAATGAAGCTAAAACTAGAATTAAAATGTGATTTAAAAACTATTAGTATAGAGAACAATTTAGAGGCAAATCCACTCTCATATTTTTGTAAATCAGCAAACAAATAATTTATGATCTCTAGTTATGATATTAAGTGAAGTAATTGTTGCATTTATTATAAGTATGGTTTATTTATGTTATTAATTAACATAAATCAAAGCAACAAACTATAATACAATAATTATACCACTTATAAATTCTCATGAAAATGAAGCCAAAGAAAAGGCTATTTTATGTATGATCTATATACTATTGTAATTAGTAAGATGGATCATCAAATTTTGTTTTTTACTTTCTTTTCAAAATCAAAAATCAATTAGCAAATGATGATGTAAATTGTATTTATGTTGAATAAGAACAGCTCATTTGCAAAAGCAACATAAGCTATCAAACCCACTTGTATAAACTTACATCAAAATTCACTTTCATGAAGCACAAATAAAGAGATCATAAATCATAGAGAGATTAACTACCAACTACTTACATAAAAAAGAAAAGCTACACTACTTGCATGAATGTAAATTTAATCTACTAACAAATAAAAGTGTATAGAAAACATCGGCATATAAGTAAATGAAAGCAAGTAGAAAAGAGAAGAGACAGTTCCTTAGAAGCCATTTTTATTTCACTGTGATTTGTGTATACCACTTGCTAATATCCGAAGTAAAAATAAGTGAGAGTAGAAGATATTACATATACATAAGAGGGCTATTTATACATGCATAAAACCCTAATTCAATTTTTAGGATGCTTCCTAAAATGTCCTTTAGTAAGTGTGGCCACCAAGTAATCATTAGCCACTAATTAATCCATCATTTATTGTGCATGAAGCTGTAATCTCCACTTAGTTGTCCATTAGTATCTAATTATTGATGTAGGTAAGTGGGTGGGGTCCTTCATGATCACGAACTTGAATTATTTCCTCTTTATTCCTATGTATTTCCTTGTGCATGCATATATCTTCATGAATCCTTTTTCCATGTGCATCAAAATTTCCTATAAAAATCATAAAAATTTCCAAGTAAAAACTCTCAAATTGACACATGCACAAAAATAACATTTTGCCCCTAAATGAAGTTGAACATACGATGATTTGAAAATAATTGAATTTTGGTTTTAATCATGTTAAAATACCCAAATATGATATTTATTTAAATAAAAATAGATAAAATATGGATCAAAATATACGCACATTTATGGGCACATCAAATACCCCCACACTTATCTTTTTATTCGTCCTTGAATAAAGGAAAACTAAGATAAATCTATTTTCATAGGGAGCACGATTGCATTGGGCTTGTGCAAAAAGCCGTTAAATCTCTGGGTGTCCCCAGTAGGACGAGGATTGTCTCGTGAGGGTTTTAGCCGACAAAATCCAAATGCAAAGTGAAAATATTTACAAAATGCAAGATTTATTTACAATGGGATGAATGCAAGTTTTTGAAAATATTTACAATGAAGGATTCACTTTTAAATCAACACAAGTAAGTTAAATACAAGTTTTGGTCATTATCTTGAAAATTTAAGTCATTTGCTCGTCAAAATTTCCAACAAAAATTAAGTTATCATAATGATTAGACAATAGTTTAACTCGTTGTTTCGGTTGATAATATATGTATATATGAAATAGATCCTTAGTTAATTATCAAAGTTTATCAAAGTGGTATTTTCATTTCTTTCCAATAACAAGTCAAATCAAACAAGTTAAAATGATTCTTGGATTTCAATTGCTTACTCTCTCTCTCTCTCTCTCTTATTTGAAAATTTTATTAATATTAATAATATTTACATATGCCTTACTCGGGTAAACTAAGGCCAGATATATTACCCATGCGCTGCCTTGCGGACCGATGTGAGGGGAATACAGAGCATGACGAGTGAACACACAAGTGTGAACACTTATTGAATGTAGGCGTTATTAAAAAGAGTTTTTATATACATACACCTAACTTAGATAAACTGAGGTCAGATATACCGATCATGCACTGCCTTTCAGGCTTATGTGAAATGGGTACAGAGCATGGCGAGTAAACACACGAATGTGAACACATGACTCTAGATGTTAAAAATATATACATATATACAAATGTTTTTTTGAGAAAGATAGAGTTTTGCAAAATCAACTTAGCACCATTTAACTTAGAAGATAAAAATGTTACATCCTTTACTTTAAATTTACCACCAAAACAAAGATTTTCAATTAGAACATACTTCATAATTGACACATATGAACCTTCCTATATATTAGTTAAACCATTATTATTTTAATCAAACTTCATTTTTATTTTTTTAAGACAAATAAATTTTTAAAAATTTCAATTTATTAACCAGAACTTATACATATCTTACAGTGTTTCTTCAAAAATAAATCAAAATGCTAAAAAGAAAATGTTTCTAAGTTTTAGAAATTTTGAGATATATATGTTAAAAGAAAATGAAAATTCAAAAATTCCACGAAAAACTTAAAAAAAAATGAAAATGAGATTCCCCCCACACTTAATTTTTTTGACTGTGTCCCCACAGTCAATGCACTATATAATGAGTGTAATGTGGAAAATATGTATATATTTACAAAAGAGGGTTAACATTCTTATTAGACATAGCATGGATCATGAAGAATCATGAGCTCCTCCTCTTGGTTACTACAAAATTGTAAGAAAGGTTTCAAACGATGACCGTTGACTTTAAAAATTGATCCATCCCTGGGGTTTTCTATTTCTACGGCACCATGTGAAAAAACAATTCGTACCACGAATGGTCTGGTCCATATTGATTTAAGTTTCCCAGGGAATAAATGAAGTCTTAAGTCATATAAAAGAACTTTCTGGTTAGGCGAAAACGTTTTCCTTAGGATTGACTTGTCATGAAAAACTTTGGTACTTTCTTTGTAAATTTTCTTGTTTTCATACGCGTCGTTCCTAAGTTATTCTACTTCATTGAGTTGTATTTTTGGTTTTCGCCAGCTTTCTCAAGATCAAAATTTAAGTTCTTTATTGCCCACGACGCTTTGTGTTTGATTTCAACGAGAAAATGGAAAGCTTTACCGTAAACTAAATGAAATGGGGACATCCCGAGGTTAGTTTTAAAACCAGTACGGTAAGCCCAAAGTACATCGATCAATTTCTGAGACCAATCTTTTCAATTTTTGTTGACAGTTTTCTCCAAGATTTGTTTTATTTGAATATTTGAAATGTAACATCCCGCCTTTTTGCATGCTTTAAATCGACGATAATCCACACACGTCAGACTCAAACCATACAGAAGGGCAGATTGTTATTGGGGTAAATAAGAAAAGCAGAGAAGGGAATAAAACAAAATAGAATCTTGCAACGGAATGACAAAATATAATAATCAAATAAACAGTTCATGAAGCTATTTTACAAAACATTTGATTTTACTTATACAATACATATCAGAGTTACACATACTAGCGAATAATAGATAATGCAGTGGAATACATGATGTAGTGAATTATAATAATAAATAGTAGTAATAAAATCTTCGTCTTTGTCCTCCCAAAATAAGGCCTTCAAATTCTGAAATGCTCAGGCTGACCTGAGCGAATTGAAAAGACAAAACACTCGAGTCAAAACTAAAAGGTCTTATGTAAGTTAAATCAATGGTAAATAAATATGTGTGTAAACGGCGTCGGAGATGTTTACAGGATTTGACATCTCTTATCCAGTGTCTAACGTGAGTGCAGTAACTTAAGAGATGCTTGGGATTCACATCTCCTAAGGATCCGTTAAACGATTTACTATGTAGTAATATACGCTATTATAATGATGTCTATAGTAAAATAAACTTACTTTTAAATAGCGGTAAGGCTTTACATTTCCACCTTAACATGTAATAGTCCCAGTAGTCCATCCAGTATCAACGCATCTCTAGATCGGGAGACTACTCTAAATACTCCATGGGCTATGGGAGAGATCCAAACTCATACAAGGTGCGCTAGGGTAGGTGACACGATACACAAGGCAATGCCAGGGTAGATATACCAATTACTATCCGGACTGGTGGTGACGCATAGCGCACAGCTATCGCCCACCTCGAGCCACACCCCCAAAATCAAAAATCAAAAGTGGCCACCGAATCAATCTCAAAATCAGAATATAATGGAATGGTATCGAAGGAGTGTGTCCGATAAGAGGAGCTACCTCATTGGCCCGGAATCGCTCCTGTTTTAGCCACCTTATGCCAGTTCACGGGAGTCGGGTCCACGCATATACCTCAAAGGAACGCCGCCACCATCCTACTTCATTTTGAAATATCCACCGCGTACACGGCTGTTAAAGTAGTTTCGGAGTTGGTAGAGAGTATGACAACTTCCGATCCCGGTCTCTTTAACAACCAAACGTTATTATAACACCGCGGTCATTTCAAAATAATTTATACTTCAAAAGCGAATATAATATCCATTTCAAAACCATATAAATACGATATCATTTCCGTTTTAAAAACCAAATCAATATGATATCACTTGTATAAAAACTCAAATCTATATAATCACATTTTTATTTGAAATATATCCTTTTTCCAAAATCGTAGCACTTTCAAAGTTATAACACTTCGAAATCAAAACACTTAAAGTATAACACTTCCAAATCACAACTTTGAAACTCATAACTTCAAAACATAACTACACCACTTAAATGGCTTAAATATTAAATAGCTTCTTCAACTTCACCAATAAATTCCAAATACGGATTTAAACCCCCAAATAAACCTTTTCAATTTCCTTATATTTCAAAGCTTTAAATATTCCACCATTTCAATACTAATTCTTTGATAATTCCATACATATCAAATTCAATTACTATTATTTGATTTGAAATGTTTACTTAATAAATCCAATGTCATTTAAGTAAAACTTTTAACTTCAATTAACCGGACTTTCTTTTAATTTATTTAACTTGATATATCCATTGAAATCGACTTGATATTCATTTAAATCACTCTAAACCAAAATCAAGTTATAAAAATCATACCCTTTAAAATCTCAATTTTATTTAAATTTCAAATCAAATTTATTCGAGTATAATTCTTAAATAATTTAATTCAAATCAATTTCATGTTTATCTTCCAACCTTAATTTTTTTAGTCATTATAAACTCTATATACAATATAATTTAAAAAGATACTTAACCATATTATATTAAAACAATCATACTTTATTGTTTAACTTATTTTATATTCCAAAGCCATTTTATACATAGCTAAAAATCAATAATAAATAACATTTATATAACATCTAAAATCAATATTTATATAACCCATATATTTCTTTACAAAACCATATAAATCATTTTAAAATATTTTATATATAGACCGCAGTGTTTGTATATAATTTTCTATCCTATGGTCAAATGATACAGATATTTATCATTCCAATCCGTAATTTAAAATATAAATACGGTTATATATCATTTCAAACCGCAATCCTGATGAAAATAAAAATCCATACAACTTGCAGTTTATAACAATACAAAATATAACATCCATTCATCCAATATCAATCATCATACATTTATCACAATCATCATCCAATTCAAACAATAACATCAATATAGAAAAGATAATAATATCAGGTATTAACTAACAGCTTATATGCCATAATAAATTAAATAATAATTTAATTCAATAGATTCAATTTAAATGAGATGATGATAAAAAATTATGTCAAACAGTCATAAATAAATTTCTAATCACATCATAAATTAATTTAACAAACATAAGAAATTTTAGAAGTTGTGAGTGGGTTAAAACACTCACCTTTGAATTTAAATTGAATTTAAATCCAATTTAAACCAAAAATTAAATAGCCTCGGAATTCGTCCAAACCAGCATCAAAATGTCTAGAATTCCAATAAGAACCTAGCGGAGAAAATCGCGCATGAGAAGGACCTCGTATGCAAATGTTACGTGTATTAGAATGATTGAAATTGAAATAAAAATAAAAATAAAAAAATAAAACACAACATCGGCCATGTCACCTGCGTAATACACGCGCACGGCCACAGCAGGGTTTTGAAATCCTAGCTTTCGCAGCCACCACCATTTAACCCATCAACGCGCTGCCCATCGACCATCATCGCCACATCGAACAACTCCACCGTGACACATGAACCCAGCCACCCCCATGACCTTCGGCCGAGCGCCTCAGGCGCCTCCAATTCGCCAGTGCCTCCGCTCCATTCGCTGGCGATTCTGGTGTATCGGTGCGACCTGGAGGCGAACAAACCAAAGATTCGAGGCCTGCTCAAATCCCTCTTCGTAATGGCGCTGCCCGATCGTCCAATAGTCGTAGATCCGCCGTTGGATCGCCAAAATCCAATACGAACGGCCAGCGTTGATTTGCGATTTCAGGAAAAACGATGATTCAAAACCAAAAATGAATCGTAGAACTGAGATGCGTACATTGAGAGCTTCGAACCCATATAGAGTTTGATATTGTTTGGAGAGTTCGAATTTTTTTAATTTGATTTTGAATTGCAATTGGCTTTAGAATTGGGAGTTTGTTTTTCTTCCATTGAGGAGAAGAGATTGTTGAATTGTACGTATAGAAAAATGAATATAAGAAATAGGCTAGGGTTTATAACGACATATTTATAGGTGGATCCGAAAATAGAAATAATTGGATCAAATCGGTTTGAAAGTTCAACGCTTCACGGCCCGAAAAAGCCCTTTTCGACTCCGGAACGAAAATGGATCAACCCATATATCAAAATAGATGTTTTAAAATAATTTAAAATCAGTGGAACAGGTTTCAAGTCCAAATTCCATCGTACGAAGAAGTATGCTAAAATCAAGCTATTTCAAATTGATTTCAATTTCATTGATTTCTAGGCGTTTCTAGTCCGTACGATCAAACGACAAGTCCGATCGCTACCAAACTTGAAATCCTACAATAATTCACCGTTACGGATCCGATGAAACTGGTTTCATTGAAATCCGAGTCAGTGGACAAAATGGCTATTTTCACATTAATTAAATAAATTAATAATTAATTAATTAAATCAAATTTTCAATTTCAATGCTATGATTGACAAATTTCATCTTTTTTAAATTTCTTAATCATTTATACTAATTTAAACAATTTAGATGTCCATTCAGAGTTAATTAAATTATCGATTTCAGTGCTAACCTCAATTCATTAAATTCAGAAATTATAAATAAAATTCCTAATAATTCCATTTAATCAAATAAATTAATAATTATTCCATTTCTTATTGTCAAATAGATGGATTTAACATTGGATTCAAAACTATTACATTAATATTCTCACATTCCAACTTAATTTCAAATAACGTAATATTTAGATATTTTAATTTCATTTAATTGCAATTAATCCAATTATTATAATTCAAATCCTAATAAATTGATAAATCTTTATTTCCATTCTTTTAATCCACAAATTGTCCTATTATAAATAACATTTCATTGATTAATTCAATATCTACGTTTGTTTTCTGGTATTAAATTTATTACCAAGTATACATTTACCTTTTTTTCAACTAATTGGGATTTCATTCAAGTTCATAATAATTAACTATAAATAACATTGTTGCATTTCACTTTAGTTATTATTTCATTAATTAATTACAAATTTTTTTATATCTTCCAATATTTATTAACAATTCCTAATTAAATTAACATTTTTAATTATTGAAAATTAAGGGTCGTTACGCTCTCCCCCACTCAAAACTTTTCGTCCCCGAAAAGGAAAAAGAAGGGTAAAGAAAGAAATAAGTAGTCAATACATCTTATTCAAAATATAAATTTTATAAACAAATAAATCTACAAAGTTCAATAATTTAAATAAGATATATCTATTTATAACCATTAAATCTTTTTATACTTAAATTAATAAAGTTTGGAAACATTTTTCAAATTTTTCTAAGTCCAAAATTTACGGAAAATTTCGGTAGAGTCACCTTTGTACGGTGGGCTTGGAAGAAAATATAATATCCAATATAACAATATATAACATGATATCTTCCAAAATAATATATCCCAACACGGGAAAATATATATAATAACTCTATAAACTTAATCCGAAGACGTACCTATTTGTCGGGCAATTTACGCTTATTTTATGAAACCAAAAGCAGTAGCAATTGCTTCCATAACCTGTACTTCACTTATATAATCCAAAAGAGGTTAATAATTATATAAAATGAAATATTTAAGATGTTTCAAACACTCACAAAAAAATCAATATAAACAACAATCACTTGCAACCAACATACAGTCATCATATAAAATCAACATAAATCCATTATCCATTCATATCAAACAAAATCAGTAGTTGTTCGGGTTCAAAAAACTTTAAATCATACAGAATGGAGGGTAAACTATAAAGTGCATCATTTACTCAACAGTCTTAGATGAAACTAAATAGATTATTCATACATCCAAACAATTTTAAAGTATCCTTGCCCAACAACCATACACCAAGATGAACAACAATCTCAGGCAATAATTTAAGTCCATTCTTATTAATTTCATCTCATAACATTTATTATTTCATTCCCTTTTTATTTATATGGTGATTCATCCTTTAAATTTTCATTTACTTCTTACAACTTATACTTTTATTCATTGATTCAATGTTTATTTCATTTATCTTCATTTATTACTTACAAATATTCGTTTTCATTTATTAATGTCATGTCAGTTTCTTCTTTACTGCATTATATTCATTCATTCATTATTACATAATTCCATTTATTAACATTCATTTATTTATAGTATTCATGTTTAATTCAATTTCTTTGCATATTAATCCTTTACTTAAGCTTATAATCTTATACTTACAATACTTACTTCCTATTACCTTTATTACAGTAACATTTCAATTATTACCTAAGTTCACAACAATTACAACATCAATTCTTATTTATAAAAGAATTTCATTAAATACTTTCATTACCTCAATTTTATGATTTTTATAATATCCATTACATTTTCTTATTAAACATGAGAACTTTTAATATTTGGTAAGTCACATATATGCTTTTAAGGATGTAATTGAAAGTTACACAAGTTTATTTTATTTCTTTTAAATTAACCTAATGTTCAACAATCATATCCTTTGCTTTTTTATAGATTATGAATTTCAACTTTCTTGTTATTTCATTTATAACTTAGCATTAAATCTATTATTTCATTTAGAGGTTTCAATTATTAGTTAAATTTCATTTCACTAAGGGAATTGAAACTATTAATTAATAGAAAATTTAGAACTAAATACCGGGTTAAATTTCAAATCATTTAAAATAATAGATAAATATATATACTTACAACTTATCTATATCCAATTATATTTAAAACAGTTTAAAATTTATAATTGTTTATCGAAATAAATCTGCAGTAAAACTACTACGGTGGCCTTCCCACTTAGAAACTCGAAAATGGATGTCGATGATGCTTGCACTCATCACCGAAATTATTTTCCAGCGACAGAGAGGGGAGTACGTAACTTATTTCTTTCCAAAGTTCCTTTATACAATTCTTTCAAATTTTATTGAAATATTTATATCAGAAAATACTTACAAACGATATTATTATATTCCAAAGTCCTTTGAAAGAAATTTTTAAAACCCGGAACTTAAGTTCTAAATTTCCCATTTTTCATTTATTTATTTCAATCTTATTTTCAACTAATATCCAAAATTTCACTACCTAACAACCAATATATTACAACCAAATATAGCCTTTATAAAAACTTATTTTAAATATAATAGGCAAAATTATTTCATCCACCTATATTCACAACAATATTGTGTCGGTCTGTCCTATTAAGTGTTTATAAATCCCTATTAATGTCATAGCGTCCTATGCATCAACAAGAATTTATAAATACAAAATTGAAAAAATTAACACAATATTAAAACCTTTTTATACCACTAACAAATATGCTCTCTCATATATATATATATGCTCAACGACTCATCATAGGGTATTACTACCCTATTAATAAATAGTTAGACCCTACAAAGCTAAGGTTTATCGCTAAACCAAAGCTCTGATACCAGATGTAACATCCCGCCGTTTTGCACGCTTTAAATCGACGATAATCCACACACGTCGGACTCAAACCATACAGAAGGGTAGATTGTTATTGGGGTAAATAAGAAAAGCAGAGAAGGGAATAAAAAAAACTAGAATCTTGCAGCGGAATGACAAAATATAATAATCAAATAAACAGTTCATGAAGCTGTTTTACAAAACATTTGATTTTACTTATACAACACATATCAGTGTTACACATACCAACGAATAATAGATAATGCAGCGGAATACATGATGCAGTGAAGTATAATAATAAATAGTAGCAATAAAATCTTTGTCTTCGTCCTCTAGAAATAAGGCCTTAGAATCCTGAAATGCTCAGGCAGACCCGAGCGAATTGAAAAGACAAAACACTCGAGTCAAAACTAAAAGATCTTATGTAAGTTAAATCAACGATAATAAATATGGGTGTAAACGGCGACGGAGATGTTTACGAGATTTGACATTTCTTATCCAGTGCCTAACGTAAGTGCAGTAAATTAAGAGATGCTTGGGATTCACATCTCCTAAGGATAAAATATTTACCATGTAGTAATATACGCTATTATAATAATGTCTATAGTAAAATAAACTTAATTTTAAATAGCGTTAAGGACATTTTCCACCTTAACACCTAATAGTCCCAGTAGTCCATCCAGTATCAACGCATCTCCAGATCGGAAGACTACCCTAAATACTCCACGGGCTACGGGAGAAATCCAAACTCGTAGAAGGCGCGCTAGGGTAGGCGACACGGAACATAAGGCAATGCCAGGGTAGATATACCGATTACTATCTGGACTGGTGGTGACGCATAGCGCGTAGCTACCGCCTACCTCGAGCCACACCCCCAAAATCAAAAATCAAAAGTGGCCACCGAATCAATCTCAAAATCAGAATATAATGGAATGGTATCGAAGGAGTGTGTCCGATAAGAGGGGCTGCCTCACTGGCCTGGAGTCGCTCCTGTTTTAGCCACCTTTTGCCAACTCACGGGAGTCGGGTCCACGTATATACCTCAAAGGAACGCCGCCGCCATCCTACTTCATTCTGGAATCTCCACCGCATACAAAGTTGTTAAAGTGGTTTTCAGAGTTGGCAGAGAGTATGACAACTTCCGATCCTAGTCTCTTTAACAACCAAACGTTATTATAACACCGCAGTCATTTCAAAATAATTTATACTTCAAAACCGAAATATAATATCCATTTCAAAACCATATAAATACGATATCATTTCTGTTTTAAAAACCAAATCAATATGATATCATTTTTATAAAAACCCAAATCAATATAATCTCATTTTTATTTCAAATATATCCTTTTTCCAAAATCATAGCACTATCAAAGTTATAACACTCCGAAATCAAAACACTTAAAGTATAACACTTTCAAATCATAACTTTGAAACTCATAACTTTGAAACATAACTACACTACTTAAATGGCTTAAATATTAAATAGTTCTTCAATTTCACAAATCAATTCCAAATACGGATTTGAACCCCAAAATAAACCATTTCAATTTCCTTATATTTCAAAACTTTAAATATTCCACCATTTCAAAACTAATTCTTTGATAATTCCATATATATCAAATTCAATTACTATTATTTAGATTTGAAATGTTTACTTAATAAATCTAATATCATTTAAGTAAAACTTTTAACTTCAATTAACTGGACCTTCTTTCAATTTATTTAACTTGATATATCCATTGAAATCGACTTGATATTCATTTAAATCACTCTAAACCAAAATCAAGTTACAAAAATCATACCTTTTAAAATCTCAAATTTATTTAAATTTCAAATCAAATTTATTCAAGTATAATTCTTAAATAATTTAATTCAAATAAATTTCATGTTTATCTTCCAACCTTAATTTTTTAGTCATTATAAACTCCATTACAATATAATTTAAACAGATACTTAACCATATTATATAAAAAAATAAAACTTTATTATTTAACTTATTTTATATTTCAAAGCGATTTAATACATAGATAAAGATCAATAATAAATATCATTTATATAACATCTAAAATCAATATTTATATAACTCATATATTTCTTTACAAAGCCATAGAAATCATTTCAAAATATTTTATATATAGACCACGGTGTCTGTATATAATTTTCTATCCTATGGTCAAGTGATACGGATATTTGTCATTTCAATTCGTAATTTAAAATTTAAATACGGTTATATATCATTTCAAACCACAATCCCGACTGAAATAAAAATCTATACAACTTGCAGTTTATAACAATACAGAATACAACATCCATTTATCCAATATCAATCATCAAACATTTATCACAATCATCATCCAATTCAAACAATAACATCAATATAGAATAGATAATAATATCAGGTCTTAACCGACAGTTTATATGCCATAATAAATTAAATAACAATTTAATTCAGTAGATTCAATTTAACTGAGATGACGAAAAAAATATATGCCAAAAAGTCATAAATAGATTTCTAATCACGTCATAAATTAATTTAACAAACATAATAAATTTTAGAACTTGTGAGTGGGTTAAAACACTCACCTTTTGAATTTAAATTAAATTTAAATCAAATTTTAACCCAAAAATTGAACATCCTAGGAATTCGTTCAAACCAGCACCAAAATGTTGGGAATTCCAATAGAAACCTAGCGGAGAAAATCGCGTATGAAACGGACGTCATATGCAAAAGTTACGTGTATTACAATGATTGAAATTGAAATTAAAATAAAATAAAAAAACAAAACACAACTTCGGCCACGTCACCTGCGTAATACACACGCGCGGCCACAGCAGAGTTTCGAAACCCTAGCTTTAATAGCCGCCAACGTTTAACCCATCAACACGCTGCCCATCGACCATCATCGCCACATCGAACAACTCCACCGTGACACACGAACCCAAGCGCCCCATGACCTTCGGCCGAGCGCCTCAGGCGCCTCCAATTCGCCAGTGCCGCCACTCCATTCGTTGGTGATTTCTGGTGAATCGGTGTGACGTGGAGGCAATCGAGCCAAAAATTCGAGGCCTGCTCAACTCCCTCTATGCAATGGCGTTGCCCGATGGTCCAATAGTCGTAGATCCACCGTTGATCGCCAAAATCCAATACGAACGGCCATGGTTGATTTGTGATTTCAAGAAAAATGATGATTCAAAACCAAAAACAAATCACAGATCTGAGATGCATACATCGAGAGCTTCGAACCCATATAAAACTTGATATTGTTTGGAGAGTTTGAATTTTTTTCATTTGATTTTGAATTGCAATTGGCTTTGGAATTGAGAGTTTGTTTGCCTGCCATTGAGGAGAAGAGACGGCTGAATTGCACGTACATAGAAATGAATATAAGAAATAGGCTAGGGTTTATAACGATATATTTATAGGTGGATCAGAAAATAGAGATAATTGGATCGAATCGGTTTGAAAGTTAAACACTACACGGCCCGAAAAAGCCCGTTTCGACTTCGGAACAAAAATGGGTCAACCTATATTTCAAAATAGATGTTTTAAAATATTTTAAAATTAATGGAACAGGTTTCAAGTCCAAATTTCATCGTATGAAGAAGTTATGCTAAAATCGAGCTATTCCAAATTGATTTCAATTTCATTGATTTCTAGGCGTTTCGAGTCCGTACGATCAAACGACAAGTCCGATCGCTACTAAACTTGAAATCCTACAATAATTCATCGTTACGGATCTGATGAAACTGGTTTCGTCGAAATCCGAGTAAGTGGCCAAAATGGCTATTTTCACATTGATTAAATAAATTAATAATTAATTAATTAAATCAAAATTTCAATTTCAATGCTATAATTGACAAATTTTATCGTTTTTTAAATTCCTCAATCATTTATACTAATTTAAACAATTTAGATGCCCATTTAGAGTTAATTAATTTATCAATTTCAGTGTTAACATCAATTCATTAAATTCAGAAATTATAAATAAAATTCCCAATAATTCCATTTAATTAAATAAATTAATAATTATTCCATTATTATTATCAAATAGATGGATTTAACATTGGATTCAAAACTATTACATTAATATTCTCACATTCCATCTTAAATTCAAATAACGTAATATTTTGATATTTTAATTTCATTTAATTGCAATTAATCCAATTATTATAGTTCAAATCCCAATAAATTGATAAATCTTTATTTCCATTCTTTTAAATTCCCCAAATAGTCCTATTATAAATGACATTAACATTATTTCCAAATAATATTATAATTACTATTTATTATTATTAATTCATTGATTAATTCAATATCTACGTTTGTTTTCTAGTATTAAATTTATTACCAAGTATACATTTACCTTTTTTTCAACTAATTGGGATTTCATTCAAGTTCATAATAATTACCTATAAATAACATTGTTGCATTTCACTTTAGTTATTATTTCATTAACTAAATTACAAAAAAATTATATCTACCAATATTTATTAACAATTCCTAGTTAAATTAACATTTTTAATTATCGAAAATTACGGGTCGTTACATGAAACTTCAACTTGCCCACAAGTTTCAGAATGATATGGCGTGGATAACTTGTGGGTTACCGAGTATTTTTTCATTAAAGTTTCAAAAGAATGTTCTACAAAATTGAGTTTCGTTATCACTGATTATTGTGCAAGGTGTGTCGAACCTCAAAAGGATGTTTTCTTTGAGAAAATTGACAACAATTTTATGGTCGTTGGTTTTGCACGGAACGACTTTGATCCATTTTGAGACGTAATCAACAGCAAGAAGGATATACAAATTTCCAAAAGAATTGGAAAAAGGTCCCATAAAGTTGATACCCCAAACATCAAAGATTTCGATCGTAAGAATGGGGTTTAGAGGCATCATATTTCATAAAGAAATTCGTCCAAGCATTTGACATCGATCGCAAGTTTTATAGAATTTGAATGAGTCTTTGGAAAGAGAAGGCCAATAGAAACCACACTGAAGCGCCTTTTCCACAGTTTTTCGAGGACTGAAATGTCCACTACACGCTTGATCGTAGAAAAACGAAAGAACACATCTGATCTCATTATCCGGAATGCAACAACGGATGATTTGGTCAGGACATTGTTTGAATAAGTATTGATCGTCTCGATAGAAATATTTCACTTGGGACATGAATTTGCATTTTTCCTGTTTGGATCAAGATGAGGGAGATTCTACACTGACTAAGTAGTTCACTATATCGGCTACCATGGATTGGTAGAAATTGAAAGAAGTTGTTCATCGGCGAAGTTTCATTGATTGGCAAAGAAGATGGTGCGTTCGAAAGACGAGATTAGTGATCGGCTATGACATTATCGGATCTTTTTCGTCTTTGATTGTAAGGTCGAATTCTTGAAGTAAAAGGATCCAACGAATCAAATTGGATTTTGCATCCTTTTTAGCAAAGAGATATCAAAACGTAGATGGTCCATCTACATAGTAATGTATGAACCTATCAAGTAAGGTCGAAACTTTTCGAACACAAAAACGAAAGCTAGGAGCTCTTTTTCGGTTGTTGTGTAGTTGAGTTGAGCGTCGTTCAAAGTCGTACTCGCGTAGTAAATGGCATGAATGATTTTATTGATGCATTGTCCTAAGACAGCACCAATCGCAAAGTTAAAAATGTTACACATTATTTCGAAAGGAAGATCCCAATCGGTGCGCAAATGATTGGAGCAGAAATGAGTTCGTTTTTGAGACGTTCAAAAGAAGAGATACACTCAGAGTTGAAATCGAATGGAATGTCTTTTCGAAAAGAGTCGTCAAAGGACGAGCGATTTTGCTAAAGTCTTTCACAAAGAATCGATAAAAGCCAGCGTCTTAACAGATTTTGAAAATGGGTAGGTTTGCAATTACGTCGATTTTCGCTTTATCTGCCTCAATGCCTTTATTTGAGATGATATGTCCAAGGACTATGCCTTGTTTGACCATAAAGTGGCATTTTTCCCAATTCAAAGTCGAATTTTTTCTTTACATCGATTTAGAGCCAACTCGAGATGACGTAAACATTGGAAAAAAATCGTCAAAGATAGAGAAATCATCTATAAAAACTTCTAGAAAGTTCAATCATGTAAAAAAAGATGCCAACTATGCATTGTTGGAAAGTTGCAGGAGCATTACAAAGTCCAAATGGCATACGTCGATATGCAAAGGTACCAAATGGATACTTGAACGTCGGCTTCTCTTGATCTTTGGGAGCGATTGGAATTTGGTTGTAGCCGGAATAACCATCAAGGAAGCGGTAGAATTCATGTCCGGCTAAACATTCGAGCATTTGGTCATTGAAAGGAAGAGGGAAGTGATTTTTTTGTGTTGCGATATTTAGTTTTCGATAGTCATTGTAAACACGCCAACCCATTTGAGTACAAGTTGAAATAAGTTCGTTTGAATCGTTCTTGGCAAGGTTAAGCCAAACTTTTTGGGTACAATGTCAATTGGGCTAACCCATGAACTATCAGAGATTGGGTAAATGATTCCGTTGTTGAGAATTTTAAGAATTTCATGATGCACCATATCTTTCATTTTTGAACTAAGCCTTCGTTGTGCGTCATGAACAGGCTTGGCATCGTCGATTAAATGGATGCGATGTTGAACAAAAGCGGGACAAATTCCCTTTATACTGGTAATGGACCACCCAATTGCTTTTCTATTTTTTGGAAGAATAGAAAGTAAGAAGGTTTCCTGATCAAGAGAGAGAGTTGTAGAAATTATGACAGGCAACGTTTCATTATCACCTAATTATGCGTACTTAAGGTGATCGGGAGGTGGTTTGAGGTTTATGTCACGCCCCACCTCTATACCCACGCTAGCCAAGAACACTCCGGAGTAGTGCTGTCAACTAGCACGGAGAATAAGGCTGTTGAGGAGCGACCATCCATGTAATTGCTTATCACACGGTGGCTATAAATAATCTTCGGAAACAAACATAGAAATAATCATATCACAAATCAGTCACAGATATCCATATCACAAAGGCGGAAGAAGATATGAATATATAACTAACACATGAAAGTGTACATCAGAGTAGTGGTCAGTAAGATCCACGATAATACAAAAGAATAGCAACACGTGCTATACAAAAGAATACAACTATGAGTATATATCTCAAGTGTATACAACAAAAACTGCTAATCTAAACAGTTAGCCAAAAGTCAGAGTGATGAATCCCTGGGAAGAAGTCAAGCAGAAGCACCTGTAACAACTCGGTCTGACCCGAGTATTATTTAAGAAAATAATAAACGGGTCAGTCTAGCTATAAATATCAGATGACATGATATAACATAAAAGATATGGCATAAACATAAACATCCATAACGACATACCACTATAAGTATGTAAATAATGATCAACAGAAGATCAATCAATAAGAGATAATCAATATCACAAGAATCTTCTCAAAGATTCGGAAAGGGCATCATACCCCAAACTTGTACTCATAACAAGTCAATGACATAAACTCTAGAAATCAATGCAAGAAGTCCAGAAATCATAGAAAAGAGAAAGAGGCCTATCACATGACGGTCCGAAGACCAAGGGGAGCTACCCCACATGTGTGAATGGAATCACATAGATTAAGGTCCAGACTAACCAAAAAGCAAAAAGGTATGTGTGAGTGGAATCACATAAGTGGTGTCTAGTCTAACCTCGCAACAAGAGACATCGCACAATTGCTAGTCTAAATCATCAGAATGATCGTCATGATCAACGAGAAGTGTCAATTACACTAAGCTAGTAAATATAGAAGTTTAGCTTCATGTCCCATAACCACTTGCTTAACTTAAATATTTACGAACAAACTGTAAATCTTCACTAAATAAATTGTCACAAGAGGTTCAATCGAACAAGTCCAAGAATTAACCGACGAAGTGAACGCAAGCGTTTCATACCACTTGTTTTACTAAGTCGTTTAATTAGATTTCTCATCCGAGTGAGGTAAAGGTTTGTATATACTAATAGATTGGAAAACGGTTTAAGAAAAGAGCTTTGTTATTAAAAATGGAGTTGAAATTGTTTGTTAAAAGAGTTTTGATATTTACTACTAGTATTAAAACCTTTATATTATAAAGTGACAAAACACAGAAGCAATTGTATAAACAATCAGTCACAAAAAATCGCATACGGAGATGTGAATAAAATCCAAGGAAATCAGCTCAATGTTTTTCAGATAAGATCCCCTACGGAGGGGGGGTCCCGGGGGGGGGGGGGGGGGTGGCAACCCCCCAAGGTGGGGGTGCAGGGGCAACGCCACCGCTTACGGGGTTCGACCTGCGACCTAAAAGGGTAAAGGTCATGCGACCTAAAATGGGTTCGCGACCTAACACTCAAACGACCTAAAGAAATTAAGGAGCCGAGCGACCTATAAGAAGCAGCGACCTAAGTAGAAACGTGGCCCAACGACCTAGGGGTTAGGTCATGCGAGTTAAGAAGGTCAGCGACCTAACAATGACACGCGACCTAAGAAAGAAACGCGACCTAAAGGCACGCGACCTAGCGACTTAAGAGGAGAGCGACCTAAGTGTTACGACCTAAGAGTCGAACGACCTAGCGTGGAAGCGGCCTAAAAGCCAAACGACCTAACGACCTAAGGTCATACGACCTAGCGACCTAAAGCCATATGACCTAACGACCTAAGGTCATACGACCTAGCGACCTAAAGCCATACGACCTAACGACCTAAGACGTTAGAAATGGTCAGGACGACCTACGACCTAAGGTCCATACGACCTACGACCTAAGGCTCAACGACCTAATTCCGAGGCTAACGACCTAACGCTGCAGGGGGAATTTAAGGCCAGAAACGACCTACGACCTAAGGGTTAGGTCGCGAGCGACCTAACTCCGAACACACGAAAATGGCCAGAACGACCTAAGTGCAGAAAATTCACCAAAACGCTAAAAATTGGAGTTTTTCGCCAATCCAATCCAAACCAAATGCAAATGTCCATGCAAAAAGGATAGGGAATCATTCCCAACAGTCCAATATAGTTATAGACTAGATTTGAGAGATAAAAATCTCACCTTTGCACCAAATATCAATGAAAATGAAGTTTTAAGCAAGCAAGAATCAATCCTTCTTCTATCTAAGCACAAGAAGCTTGAATCCAATGTCTTCTTCTTGAATTTGGAGTAGAAAGATGGATTGCAATTGAATTTGAGTTTTGGAATTTTAATTTCCCATTCCCTCCACCATTAATGCCAAAGCTTGATTAGTTAGGAAATTTATGAAGAGTGAGGAGAAGAGGGTTGGAACTTGGGCTTAATAGGCTAAACTAACCCAAAGTCCAAAGCGGGAAAAGTTAGTGAAATTTCACTAACTCCAAACCTATCGATGTTTAAACTTAAAAAAGTTGTAAACGGCATTTCGAACTCAACGGAAGTGGTCTCGAGTCCTAATTTGACCGTTTGCAAAAAGTAGCTTTTCGGACCAAAATCCGATTAACGAGTTAATATTTAAATAAAATATTTAAATACAAACTCGATAAATATGCGGGTTGTTACAGTTTAACTTCGGAAGTTTTTCGATCGAAGAATTAGGTTGAGATTCGGACTCAATTAGGAGCGATTCAAAAGCAAGAGTGCAATCAATCTCATTGTGTATTTCGTGAAACAATTTTTTGTACTCGGCCTCGCGTTTGTCGTTAAGGTCAAGTGTCTCCTTTTCGAAGTTTTCGTGAATGGCACTAACTTCGAATGTTTCTTCGCGAGGTTCATTTAATTGGCTTTAAGATTGAAAATGTTTAGATCCAAAGTCATGTTTCCAAAAGAGATTTTCATCGAACCGCTACGACAATTGATTAAGGCATTTGAAGTGGCTAAGAATGGTCGACCTAAAATCAATGGAATTTGAATCACTGGATTTGTCACGGTTTGTGTTTCGAAAATGATAAAGTCAACAGGGAATATGAATTGCCCTACTCGAATGAGCACATCCTCGATTTCTCCCACGGGCTTCTTAATTGAGCGATCGGCTAATTGAAGTGTGATTTTTATGGGTTTGAGCTCACCTAAGCCTAATTGTTCGTACACGGAGTATGGAATCAAGTTGATACCTACGCCTAAGTCTATCAAACATTTGTTAATCGTCTTGTCTCCAATTGTACATGAAATCATAACGCAGCCAGGATCTTTGTATTTGACGGGCATGGATTGGGAGAAGACTTCACTTAAACTGGCGACTAAGAAGACTTTTTTGAGCACTTAAGTGTGTCGCTTTTGGGTGCACAAGTCCTTAAGAAATTCCACGTAAGTGGGGACTTGTTGATTATCGATTTGTTTATTGGAACGTAGAGTTGTGATAGCATTCAATTGGGCGACATCGCTATCTTGAACAACGTGGGCTTGGTTTGAATTTGCGTTTCGATTTCTGGGATTTATAATGGACTGTCTCGGAAATGTTCCTCATTTGCATCCACTTATAGATGTGGCTAATTGATTCATTTGCATTTCAAGTTTTGCAATTGATTTGTTTGTGTTTTGCATATATAAGGTCAATAAATTTTGCAAATTGCTGTTTGATTGAAGACTTTGAGTAGTTGCTTTAGCCAACATTTCCAGAGATTACTCAACTGAACTTAAACATTTATCGTCATGGGGAGGGTGAGCATTATTTAGTTGAAAACTTGATTGTTGCGGTGGATTATGAGACGACCCCGCAAAGTTTGATTGAAAATTGTTGGGCTGATAGAGAGGATTCGAAGCATTATTCGGAAATGCTTGAATATTGGAAGAACCACATTTGTGTTAGGATTGTTTTTGTTCCAAGCAAAATTTGGATGATTTCTCCAACCAGGGTTGTATGTTGGAGAGAATGGGTCTTTTTTGGCTTTATTGAAAGCATTGATTTGTTCGACAGAATTACAACACTGATCGGCTATATGATTAGGATCGTTGCATTTATAACACATTGGTTGGGTAGCTTGGTTCATTTAATTCGATGAGAAAAAGTTATCGAATTTTTTAATCATTGTGTCGATCTCAGCTTCCAAATCAAAATAAGATCCTATCGAATGTGCACTCGATCGTGAGCAAATTGATTTTTCGTTCGAACGTTCCCGTTGGAATTATTTTCCGACGAGGTTTTCAAGAAATTTCCAAGCATCATCGTGATGTTTGGCAAGAAAGTTGCCTTGGCACATTGATTCGAGCATGGTTCATGAGCTGTTTTCGAGTCCATCGTATAAGATTCGGCAAATCGTCCATTTTTCGAAGTTATGGTGTGGACATTTTATCAAAAGCTCTTTGAATCTTTCAAATATTTTTCAAATGGTTATCCCTTGAATTAAGGAAAATTTACAATTTCGTTTCGGATTCTACTCATTTTTTTCAAGCGGTAGAATTTTTTAAGAAAGCTTTTACGAATTCTTCACAAGTTTTAATCGACTTTGATGGTAAGCTGTACAACCATTTTTCAGCGTAATCCGTAAGAGCGAATGGGATTAATCGAAGTTTGACCCTGTCATCGAAAAGTTGTTGGAGTTTAATGGTTGCGTAAAATTGTTCGAATTTAGTCAAGAAGTTGTATGGATCATCGTGCTCGAAATTGCCAAATTTTGGAAGCGTGGCAATATGGTTCGAGTGAATTTTGAAATGGTCACCCGTAGGGCGGGTAACGTGATGCAAGATGGAATAGAAACTCTATCGGAAAAGATTCTATCCTTAAGAGTTCGAGGGAAGTTCTCATTTGCCATTTTGGGAGGGTCGTCTTTTCGAGTTAAATGATTATTTGTTGAATCACGAGTCCAACAATTTGTTGTTATGTCACGAGTCCAAGTACTCATGCACAAACGAAAGTCGAGAAGAGAAAGAAGTTAGAAACGAGTTTAGAGAACGAAAGAAAATTTGAAAAACGAAGTGAAAAAATTTGTTTGTTTTTTTTACAAAGAAAACTATTTACCAAGTGAAATTTATTTTCAAAAGAGAAGTTTGATTTTTGTTTTGTTTTTGTCTTTTCAAATTATTTTTATATGTTTTTCTTTTTGTATTTCTTTTGTTTTTGAATTTTCAAACTTTCAAATATTTACTAAAATGATTTTTGTTTTTTTTGTTTTTAGAAAAAGGGAATATGATTTTTTTTTCAAATGGGAAGTTTTTTTCTTTCTTTTTTTTTTACCTTTTTTTGAATTTTAAATTTTTTCCCTTTTGGAAAATATTTTATATTTTTTTTTCTTTTTAATTGAAAATTTTCAAAGGAAAGGAAAAATGATTTCTTTTTTTTGGTTAAAAACCAAGTAAAGTAAAATTTACAATTTTTTTTAGATTTTAGATTTATACTTTTTTTTTTAAATTTGCATGAACTAATGCAACTAAATGAATGCAAAGGACTTAATTATAGTTTTCTGTCCTTGGTAGCTTCTATCCCAAAATTGTATAATCACACATTGTCTTAAATCAACAAAAATATTTCTCAGCCAGGTAATGGGCCGAAGTTATCGTGCACCACGAATCACCGTAGCAATGCAACGAAGATTTAAGTACCTTTAGAAGAACAACCGGTATAATATTTACGAATCACCATAATATTTATAAATGGTTATCACTCTGTTGTAGCCTAGACACCAATAAATAAAATTGTTCAAAGAAAACAATTGTGAAGATACGGTTAAGCCCTAGATGAGCTCGTGACACCCTTAAGTCGAATGTCTAACCTTTATTATTAGTCAAATTCTACGATGAAATGCGATTTGTGGGCTAAGGAAAGGGTGATGAATCCCTCACCTTATGCGAATTGGGGTATTGCCCTTAGCAATGAAATTAAGATGAGATGAATGCAACGAAAAAATTAAACGTGAATTTACAATGCAACTAAAATGAAGTCGTTTTTATTTTTGGATTTTGAATTTTTTTGTACAAAAAAGCAAATGCAAGCAACCAGCAATGCAATACAAAATAAAACTAGAGACAAAAGCACAATACCAGAGCGTGTAGATTATTTAGCAATATTTTTTTAAAAGCAACAAGGCAATTTTTTTAGCAAGCAAATCCTTCTTTTCTTTGCAATTTTCTGTTTTGACAACCCAAAATTTCAAACAAGATACATACAATTGTTTGTTTTTTGTATATAAGGATGGAACTTACAACAAATTAAAACAAAACATAAAAAATTTCTTTTTAAAGGGTAAAACAAATCAAAACTAAAAGGAAGAAAACCTCCTTTTTTCTTGAGACAAACAAAGAAACACAAAACAAAATTTGTTATAAAATAAAGAGAACAGAAGATATTAAAGGGAGAAGATATTTTATTATTCACATCAGATCTCTTTACAATACAAATGAGCTCTATATTTATAGACTCCAAATCTAAAGAAAATTACAATACTGTCCTTGGCCATTTAACATATTCACACATATTATAAATATATTATAACACTCCCCCTTGAATATGCGTTTGATAATAATAATAGTCTTATTAAAATCTTATGGAATTGTGGGGGTTGATGTTTCTGGATCAATATAATACCTCATTAAAACCTTACTAACAAAAACCCAGTGGGAAAAAATGTTAGTGAAGGAAAAAGAGTACATTATAGCATATATTTGAATGCTCCCCCTGATTTACAACGCATTATTCAGTTAGTTTGTGAATGCATCCGACACATACCAATTTTATACACCATCTTCTGAAACATTGATTTTGGAAGTGGTTTTGTGAATAGATCAGCTGGATTTTCTTGAGACTGGATTTGTTTCACCTCTATTTTACTGTCCTTCTGTAGTTCGTGTGTGAAGAAAATTTTAGGAGAAATGTGTTTCGTCCTATCACCCTTAATGTAACCTGCTTGAATTTGAGCTACACAAGCTGCATTGTCTTCATAAATAATGGTTGACTCTTCTGTTACTGATGGGAGTTGACAGTTTATTCGAATATGCTCAATTAGTGATCTCAGCCAAATACATTCTTTAGTTGCTTCATGTAGTGCTAGTATTTCAGAGTGATTGGATGATGTTGCTACTAATGTTTGTTTTGTAGATCGCCATGAAATTGTTGCATTGCTGTTATTAAACACATATCCAGTTTGTGATCTCGCTTTATGTGGGTCAGAAAGATAACCTGCATCAGCATAGCCAACTAGATTTGGATTATTGTCTGTGTTAGAATAATACAAACCCAAATTTGTCGTTCCACGAAGATATCTCATGATATGTTTTATATCATTCCAGTGTCTTTTTGTTGGTTCTGAACTATACCTTGCTAGAAGATTTACTGAAAATGCAATATCTGGTCTTGTGCATTGGGCCAAATATAATAATGCACCAATGGCACTAAGATATGGTGCTTCTGGACCAAGCACATTTTCATCATCTTCTTTTGGACGGTAAGGGTCCTTTTTAATATCTAAAGATCTGACAACCATAGGCATACTAAGTGGATATGCTTTATCCATTTGAAAACATTTCAGAATTTTCTCAATATAGTTTGACTGATGAATTAGTATGCCATTGGTATTATGCTCGATTTGTAGACCGAGGCAATATTTAGTTTTGCCAAGATCTTTCATTTCAAATTCTTTCTTTAAGTAATTTATTGTTTCATTAATATCTTCTGGAGTTCCAATCAAATTTATATCATCAACATAAACTACTAAGATAGAAAATCCCTTTACCGATTTCTTTATAAAGACACATGGACAAATGAGATTGTTTTCGTATCCTTCTTTTACAAAATATTTACTAAGACGGTTATACCACATCCTTCCAGATTGTTTCAAGCCATATAGTGATCATCTTAGTTTTAATGAGTAAATGGACTTTGATTTTGCTTCTGGCAATTTATATCCATCTGGAATTTCATATAAATATTGGTATCTAATTCACCGTAAAGATAAGTTGTCACAACATACGTTAATCTTATATCTAGTTTTTTAGAAACTACAAGGCTTATTAAATATCGAACTGTTATGACATCCATAACAAGGGAGTAAGTTTCCTTAAAGTCAAAACCGGGTCTCTGCAGGAAACCTTGTGCGACAAGTCGTGCCTTGTATCTTACGACTTCATTTTTATCATTTCGTTTTCAAACGAATACCCATGTATAACCTACTGGTTTAACATTTTCTGGTGTTTTCTCTATTGGTCCAAATACACCATGTTTTTGAAGTAAATCTAATTCCACTTGGGTAGCATCTTTCCATTTTGGCCAATCGTGTATTTTTCGACATTCATTTATGCTATTTGGTTCATTATCGTCATTCTCATTATAGTCATGACTTTCAATTATTTCAGTAACTACTGCGAATGAGAATATATCATCAATTATTATTTTATTTCGATCCCATATTTCTCCACAGTTTGTATAAAATATTGAGATCTCATTATTATTAGGTACCATTTTATTGTTGGAGGCTTCTTTTATCTTTTCTGGGATAATAATTCCTTCCGCACTTCTAGGATAATTGGGATTTTCATTTAAGTGATCCTTTTGATCATTTTTAACCTCTTCAGGAGGTTCCATAATTGATGATTTTTTATTAGACTTTCTTTTCCTAGACGCCAAGTCTTTTGAACCAATTAGTCTTCCACGTTTTTGTCTCGCTTTAGATTCATTTGCTGCTATATTTACTTTTGATCCTTCAGGGACATCAATTTTTGCTGGTGCATTTGCTGCTGGAATGTGAGATTTAGTTATTTTTGCAGTGTCACTAAATGCATCTGGCAGTTGATTTGCAATATTTTGAATATGCAAAATTCTTTGTACCTCATATTGATATTGTTTGGTACGTGGATCCAAATAAGACATAAATGGATTATTCCATGATATTTCATGCCGTTCTACAGGAACAGTCTTTCCTCCCCCTAACGGCGGGAAGATTGTCTCATCAAATTTACAGTCTGAAAATCTTGCAGTGAAGACATCACCTATAAGAGGTTCAAGGTGACGAATTATCGATGGGGAATCAAATCCCACATAAATTCCCAACTGTCGTTGAGGACCCATTTTAGTACGAAGTGGGGGATTAATAGGTATATGCACAGCACAACCAAATTTTCATAAATGTGAAATATTTGGTTGAGCTCCAGTTAAAAGCTGTGATGGTGAAAGCTGATGATAAGCTGTTGGTCTAATTTTAACCAATTTTGATGCATGCAAAATTGCATGTCCCTAAGCTGAAACGGGTAGTTTTGACTACATAAGCAATAGTCTTGCAATAAGTTGCATGCGTTTAATTAATGACTCTGCTAGACCAATTTGAGTATGAACATGAGCTGCTGGATGTTCAATTTCAATTCCCAATGATAGACAATAATCATCAAATACTTGAGAAGTAAATTCTCCAACATTATCTAGTCGAACTGATTTAATTGATGATCAGGGAAGTGTGCTCTCAATTTTATTATTTGAGCAAGCAGCTTGGCGAATGCCAAATTTCTTGTAGAAAGTAAACAGACATGTGACCAACGAGTTGATGCATCAATCAATACCATAAAATATTTAAATGGTCCACCTTCAGGGTGGATTGGGCCACATATATTACCTTGAATTCTTTGTAGAAATGTTGGAGATTCCGAAGTGATTTTACTATATGAAGGTCGAGTGATTAATTTTCCTTGTGCACATGAGGCACATAAGTAATCACTTGGTAAATTCAATTGGTTTGATAAATCATGCCCATTTGAATTTTTAGCGATTTTACGCATCATGGTTGATCCAGGATGACCCAAGCGATCATGCCAAAGAATCAATGTCTTTGTATTTGTGAGCTTCTGGCTCATGTTTATAGAGTGAGATTCAACTATGCCAATTTTTGTAAAACATAAACCAGTTGAAATTGTACCAAATTTTTCTAGGATAAGCTTCCGGCTTTCAATTCTAGAAATAACACAAAGATATTCTTTGTTGTTTTCATTTATAGTTTCAATATGGTATCCATTCATTCTTATATATTTGAAACTTAGCAGATTTCTTTTAGAATTGCTTGAGTATAATGCATTTTGAATGAAGATGTGTGTACCATTTGGTAATACTATATGGGCTCTTCCAGACCCTTCAATTATATTGGCAGATCCAGCTATGTGGAAACTTTAGCTGAAATCTTTTCAGATAATTCAGAGAAAAACTTCTGGTTTTTCAAAATCGTATGAGTAGTTGCACTGTCTAGTAGGCATATATCATCATTCAAGTATTGATGGTCCATACCTTGTCTGCGTGAAAGAAAATAAGACGAGTAGATTTTGGATTTTTTTGTTGTTGTTGTTGTTGAAGAGAAGATGGTTTTCAGTGGATATATATAATACAATTGATTGCTGAGTTATGGCTAGAGAATAGGTTGATTGCTGAGTTATGGCTACAGAATAGGTAATGACTAATTATTAGCTAGAGATAATAGCTGGCCATTTGACCAGGTAAAATAAAATAACCGTGTACCCATTGAAGGTAAATATCTAAAGGTGAACAAAGTTTGAAAAACAAAAACTAACATTTGCAGAGCTTTGGCAACAAGAATAAAGTTTCGAGTATGATAAGTAAAGGAATAAATTTCATACGTAAACGATAAAAACATTTCACATAAAACAAAATTGGTAAAAGGAATAATAATCGAACTTGATAACATAAGAGCATTTCGTGCTGATAACGTGTTATAAAATAAAGAGAACAGAAGATATTAAGGGAGAAGATATTTTATTATTCACATCAGATCTCTTTACAATACAAATGAGCTCTATATTTATAGACTCCAAATCTAAAGAAAATTACAACACTGTCATTGGCCATTTAGCTTATTCACACGTATTATAAATATATTATAACAAAATTTCTTTTTTTAAAACTGATTGTTTTTTTTGGTTAAAGAAAATGGGGAAAAAAATAAAAAAGAAAGAAAGAAAGAAAAATGAAATTAAACAAAACAAGATGACAGGCCCAATAAGAGACCCAGACCCGCTACCCAGATAAACAAAAGGAGCTCCACTAATCCACTTCACTCGTTCAAATGAAATTATGTTTCTTCCAAACCCAGTAATAAAATTTTTACAAACCAATTCGCAGTTTCGAAATTTTGAAATCCAAATTATTGATTTTGTTATAGTTTTGGATTGTGCAGAGATGCGAGATCAATTGGTAGAGAGTGTTGAAATATTAAAATTGATTTGTTAATTTCTAGAAGTTTCTTATTATTAAAGTTTCTAGAATCTTCTTGTAAAGAATTTGGAGAGAGCTCTAGAATTTTATTAGTTGCTAAAAATAAGAATTGTATAAAAGTCATGTTTCTAGAGTTGTCTAAAAAGAAAATTCTAGAATTGTCAAATGAGTCATGCTTCTAGAATATTCTATTTCTAGAATGTTCCATTGAGTCATATAAATAGAGGAGCTCTCCCCTCATTTTGTAATCAAGCAATCAATAAAGCAAGAGATAAGTCATCAATAAAGAAAAGTTTTCTACAACAAAATAAAATAAAAACTCCTCTTTCTTATATTCTCTCCCTCTTTCTCCAAAAAATATTCAACAAAGTGGTATCGGAGCGAGGATCTTTTAGAAGATAGAGATGGAGAATAATGGCGTTCCCCTACAAGTTCCAATGCTTACCAAGAACAATTATGATAATTGGAGTTTAAGGATGATGGCTCTCCTTGGAGCACACGACGTGTGGGAGATAGTTGAAAATGGCTATACCGAACAGGAGAATGAAGATGGTTTATCTCAAATTCAAAGAGACGGTTTGAGAAAATCAAGGACAAGGGACAAGAAGGCTCTTTGTCTAATTTATCAAGCATTGGATGATGACACCTTTGAAAAAATTTCTGAATCAAAGTCGGCCAAAGAAGCGTGGAAGAAGCTTCGAACGTCTTACAAGGGAGCTGATCAAGTCAAAAAGGTACGTCTTCAAACTTTAAGAGGAGAGTTTGAAACTTTGCATATGAAAGAAGGTGAACTTGTTTCTGATTACTTCTCAAGTGTTCTAGTGGTTAGTAATAATCTTAAAAGAAATGGTGAGAAGTTAGATGATGTAAGAATTATGGAGAAGATTCTTAGATCATTAGATCCAAAGTTCGAACATATTGTCGCCATCATTGACGAAACAAAAAACTTGGAGACCATGTCAATAGAGGAACTTCTAGGCTCATTGCAAGCTTATGAAGAAAAGAAAAGGAAGAAGGAAGAGACTGTGGAGCAAGTCCTTAAGACAAGGATTGATTCAAAAAAGGAAGAAAGTAATCGAAGCCAACAAAGATGGGGTGGTGGCCAAGAAAAAGGAAGAGGTCGTGCATATGGATATGGACGAGGTTGGAGGCCCAACTATGAAAACAATAACAACAACAACAAAAGAGGAGAAAGCTCAACAAGAGGTCGTGTAAGAGGAAATTCAAGGCATGACAAGTCACGTGTTAAATGCTACAATTGTGAGAAATTTGGACATTATGCTTCTGAATGTAGAGCTTCAAAGCATAATAAAGTTGAAGAGAAGACCAATTGCGTTGAAGAAAAAAGCCAAAAAGATGGTACTTTATTGCTGGCTTATGAGGAAAAGAAAGAAGAGTTAATCTGCAAAAGGTTATCAAAGATTGTCGAGAATGATTATGAATGGTCGAATGATTTGGAGAACGTGTCGCAAATTGACAAGAAAGCATTTGCAAAATTAGGATGGAATGACCATCGTTCTCATGTTGTGATAAATGAGAACGTTAATGAAGTAGCTTGTGATCATATACTTGAAGAAGATTCCACAAAAGAATCGTTGAATTTATTGAAAAAAGTATATGGAAAGAATGAAGCAAAAATAACAGAAGAAGACAATCTGATTCATGAAAAAGGGAAAACGAAGAATAGTGACAATGAGAAAGATGTTGAAAAATTATTGGAATTTGAGGAGTTAGAGGATGATAAATTGGAAGAAGAAGGGAAACGTGTAGATGACGAAAAAGAAGAAGATGAAGAAAATAAAGAAAGCAAAGATGACACCGATGATGAAAAGTATAAAAGTAAAGGAGATGACAATGAAGAAGGCTTGAATCAAGGAGATAAAATTCAAAAGCATAGAGGAAATTTGATGTATGAGCAAGAATCTAAAGACATGGAAAAGGAGAATGAAGCCAAAGTGGAAAGCGATGAATTTCATCATGAAAATAAGAAAGTGAGCAAAGCTTATATAATTTTGAACAAACCAAATTTTGAAGTAATGTTTTCAGAAATGACGGACGAAAGTGAAATTTGGAAAGCATACATAGAAATTGGATTGATCAAAAACCGTAAGTGCAAAGTTATGAAAGAATTAAAAGATAGAATATACGACTCGATTAAAATTTATGGTACCGAAACAAGGCGGATGTTGGAACGCTTAGTTTATGGAAAATCCTAGTGTAACGAAGAAGGACGATATGAAAGAGATAAAGCAAGAATCTGTGAACTTGTATTGAAGATCTCGGCGTTTGGTAAGAAGGTCGATGCAATGAAGAAAGTTTGGATGATATCTCTATTCCTACCGAAGCATGTGAAATACAAAGATTACAAGTACGGCTTAGAGTCACAAATCAAGTTTAAAAGGGGGGTGTTTAATATTAAACTTGATTTGTTAATTTCTAGAAGTTTCTTATTATTAAAGTTTCTAGAATCTTCTTGTATAGAATTTGGAGAGAGCTCTAGAATTTTATTAGTTGCTAAAAATAAGAATTGAATAAAAGTCATGTTTCTAGAGTTGTCTAAAAAGAAAATTATAGAATTGTCAAATGAGTCATGCTTCTAGAATATTCTATTTCTAGAATGTTCCATTGAGTCATATAAATAGAGGAGCTCTCCCCTCATTTTGTAATCAAGCAATCAATAAAGCAAGAGATAAATCATCAATAAAGAAAAGTTTTCTACAACAAAATAAAATAAAAACTCCTCTTTCTTATATTCTCTCCCTCTTTCTCCAAAAAATATTCAACAGAGAGTTCGATTTGGTTATTTAGCTTGGTCGGTTGTGAAGTGGTCCGGCGTTGTTTTTGGGTTTCGATATCTGGGTTAAGGTTGAAGTCGAGGTGGTTGGTTGTGTTTATTACTCTGAAGCAGGGTTTTGGCTAATTGGAGAGTGGCGATATGTTCTGTAGAGGTGAAGTATGATAGGCTGGTGGTCGCGACATGGTAGCTGGGTCGAAGCGATTGGTTTGATTTGTGTGAGGCGGTGGAGTGGGTGGTGGTGAACGATGATGTCAATGTTTCAGCGGAAGGTGGTAGCTTGATTGGTTGGTGGATCTGAAGTAGATGGTAGGAGAATGTGTAGGCCAGGAAGTAATTTGGGGTTGATGATGCCGTGAGTTGGCTATGAAGTTGCGGAGGTGAATGAGGCCGGAATTGGATCAGTGAGGTTCGGCGGTTCTCTTTTTTTTTCTTTTTTTTTGTGATGAGGAGTGAGTGGTAGTCAATGTAGGCAGTGATACTGGAGTGGATTCGATGATGAATGCGGTTGTCTAGTTGTAGAAAGCAGGGCGGAATTGATATTTGTCGGTGATGTAGAGATGATAGCAGTAGTGTGGTGATATGGTGTTGGCAATATGGTGTTGTCAGAGGAGCTACAAAGTAGGTGGATGATGTATGATGGTATGTAGAGGTGTGACTGTGGTGGAGAAATGATAGAGGTGTGACTTGCTGTTCAAGGCAGAATTGGAAGTGGTTGAGTATTTGGAATGTTGTTGCTGTGAAGAGAATGGGGCAGTTTCATGGTGGTAGGGGTTGCAACGTATTTATTTTGTTTTTGGTGAAGTTGTGGATATTGAAAGATGTGCAAGCAAGTTTGGCCGAGGCCGTGGGCGAAGTGGAATGGATGATGGCACTGGAGCAACGGCAATGGCAGTGGTAGTATTTGTTGAGGAGGTGATGGTTGTTTGCTGTTGTTTGTACTGCAGTTTGAGGTCTGGGTTGTTGAAGCAGGTTGCGAGGAGATGTTGAACTAAGGGGAAGAGTGCAAACCAAATGCAAAATAAATGAAAAACCAACTGTAACAGCAAATGTAGATGTAAAATGGAAATGTAGTGAAGTATGTAATAGAGACTAGTTTGTGAAATGAAATGAAATGTTTTAGAAAATGAGCTGCGGATTTCTTTTAGATCTCATTTCTCTTTCTTTTTTTATATGTAATGCAATGCAAAAAAGAAAAAAGAAAACCCAGTGAACAGAGAAAGGAGAGAACTGAAATGAATAGAAAATGCAAATGCAACAAGGAAACAGAAAATGCAAAGCGTTTTTTTAAGAAGACAGAGAGGTTGAAAGTTTGTAGAGAATGAAAGTGTGTGTATAAGAGTATTGAAATGCATAGAGGTTTGAGATGAAATGCACTAACAGAGCTTAAAAACAAAGCAAAGTAACTCAGAGAAGAGAAGTGAATGTAACACAAATATTTGAAATGAACACTGGAACAACATGCAACAATGAAGAGAAATATTTTTTTCTAAAATTTTTTTAAATGCAAACACACACTGAACTCAAACAAACTAATTCGAAGAAAAGAAAATTAAAATCAAAGCAACCCCCGACAACGGCGCCAATAACCTGTTTAACGGCAAATTTTCTATCGAATTATAAAATTGCCGTAAAATTTCAAATTAAAATTTAACCTTAAGTGCACGGTGTAAAATTTTAGTACGTGACGAGTACGGGTCAATCTGTAGGGAATTGTTTTAGACTTTAAAAAATCATTAAAATCAAATTAGACCAAAGCGAGAGGAAATTATTAACTATAAAAATGAAGGTAAAACTAGAGCTAAAATGTGATTTAAAAACTATTAGACTAGAAAACAATTTAGAGGCAAATCCACTTGCATATTTTTATGATCTCTAGTTATGATATTAAGTGAAATAATCGTTGCATTTATCATAAGTATGGTTTATTTATGTTATTAATTAACATAACTCAAAGCATCAAACCATAATACAACAATTATACCACTTATAAATTCTCGTGAAAATGAAGGCAAAGCAAAAGCTATTTTAAGTATGATCTATTTACTATTGTAATTAGTAAGATCGATAATCAAATTTTGTTTTTACTTTCTTTTCAAAATGAATTAGCAAATGATGATGTAAATTTTATTTATGTTGAATAACAATAGCTCATTTGCAAAATCAACATAAGCTATCAAATCCACTTGTATAAACTTACATCAAAATTCACTTTCATGAAGCACAGATAAAGAGATCATAAATAAAAGAGACGTTGAAATTACATAAAGTTAGAGAGCTTCATTACCCCTAAATTGAAGGGGTTTAGCTACTCATTTGTGTTATCAAATCAACACTTGTAAATTTCAACATTAAAAAGCAAGGAAATGAAACTAAGAAAAGGAAAACAAGAAATTAACTACTAACTACTTGCATAAAAAAGAAAAACTACACTATTTGCATGAATGTAAATTTAATCTACTAACAAAGAAAAGTGCATAGAAAACATCAACATAAAAGTAATAAAAGCAAGTAGAAAAGAGAAGATAAAGTGGCTTGGAAGCCATTTTTATATCACTTTGATTTGTATTTACAACTTGCTAGTTTCCTAAGTAAAAATAAGAGAGTAGAAGATATTTAAATGTACATAAGAGAGCTATTTATACATGCATAAAACCCTAACTCAATTTCTAGGGTGCTTACTAAAATTCCCTTCAGGAAGTGTGGCCACCAAGTAACCATTAGCCACTAATTAATCCATCATTTAATATGCATGAAGCTTTAACCTCCACTTAGTTGTCCTTTAGCTTCTAATTGTAGATTTAGGCAAGCGGATGGGGTCCTCCATGATCATGAACATGAATTATTTCCTCTTCATTCCTATGTATTTCCTTGTGCATGCATATATCTTCATGAATCCCTCTTCAATATGTATCAAAATTTCCTATAAAAATCATAAAAATTTCCAAGTAAAAATTCTCAAATTGACACATGCACAGAAATGACCATTTTGCTCCTAAATGAAGATGAATATATGATGATTTGAAAATAATTGAATTTTGGTTTTAAACATGTAAAAATGCCCAAATATGATATTTATTTAAATAAAAATAGATAAAATATGGATGTAAATATATGCACATTTACGTGCACACCACCGAAAGGAGGCTTTGAGATGAACTTATTGGATCGACGCCCATGGAAATGGGAGACTGAATGAGATTACAATTTAAACGACGAGCGACATATTACAAGTACATTGAATAGAAAACTTAATAACTCGAACACTTAAACAAATTCACAAAAAACTAAACTAAAATGAAAGAAGATTTTACTCACAAGCAAAAAGCTTGGAAAGCTAAGTAAAAGTTTATTTCAAAGACTAGAAACCAAAAGCAGGGTCGTACCCGCTCAATCATGCCTTACAAAAAGAAACTAGTTACCTAGCTATACATAAGCCCAGCTGAGTCGATGGCCATTTCTTGTCCTTAGTGGGCTTCTTCGAGGTAGACTCACTAGAGCTCTCACCCTTGCCTTTCCTCATCGATCGTCCTCTACCCTTGCCACCCTTAAATTGAATACTTTTAGAAAAAGAAACGGAAGTAGTCTCACTTTGGGATACAAAAAGGTCGACCGTTTCAGGGATGATATCGCCGGGTAGTATGACATGGAGAGGAGTGTCATCTACTTCGACACGCTCCCACTTGGCTTCCTTGTCCAGCTCTTCCTTCTCAATGCACTCCTTCAAGTTATGCTTGTTTGTGTGCTTTAGAGGCATGAGTCACCACGACATTAATTTTGTCCTAGCTGTTAATCATTAGTCTTTTCTTTATTCAAAGCCCCACTAACTCTAGTATATAGGCCGGGAGTCTTAGTGGATTGGACGGCTGGAACCATCTGTGTAGTGGTGAGTGCTGTAGACTTCGCGGTCAGTTCATGCTATCCCAAGATGACCTCACAACCGGAGCATGAACAGATGCAGATAAACATGCAAATCCACAAGGTTTAATAGGTAAACCCATGACTTTCGTTATCAAGATGTAAACCTTCTCAAATGTTAGGGAGGTGAGAGATATGCCTTCATCGAATTGGTCTTCGATCGAAGATGGGCTGCCGCATCAAGAATCATAGATAGCCCAAAAGACTTATGTATTTTAGGATGATCAGAATCATAGCCTATCTCCTTTTTAGGGGCATGAGAAGCTAAAGCACCAGTTGCCTAACTTGTGAGAGGGTCTTGAGAGCTGGACCTTGAGGCTTCATCTCCAACCTTCCCTTTTTCGGTGTGGGTCATGGATTAAACTAAGTCAAGAAGCCTTGAGTTCGTCAGGCTCTTCATCGTGCAAGATTTCATGCATAAGCAGCTCTTCATCAACCTCAGCACCACAAAGGGATTTCTTCTTCAGCTCAACAATAGTCCCAGGTTTCGATTAGCGACTTAGGGCACCCGTCTCCAAGGAAGCAAACGTTACAGTTTATCAAGTTGTTTATCATCCTCAATTTTGGTCAGGCGAGCCTCGACGGTTTCCTCAAAATAACGTTGAGACTCCAATCGAGCCTCTAATTTCTCTAATTTTTCCTTCTTAAGCACCTCCTCAAGCCATTGAATATGGATGGCTGGGTTATCATTATCTTTTTTCAGCACATCCTTTTTCTTATGTAAAATGTCCTTCTCAAGGGCTAAAGTGCCACTACAGCGAACAACGGTATCCAGTTCAACTTGGTGCACTTTCATCAAATGTTTCACTGCTTCAGAAGACTCGCTGGCTCTTTTATCAATGTCAACCAGCTTTGTATTCAGCCCCTTAAGTTCTTAATCCAAGTGTTTGATGGTGTCTTTATCAGAATCGCTTCAACAGTTAAGCGATCGATCTCATACTTTCTTTCCATTGACACTTTAGAAATCCTCTCAGCCACATGTTGAATTGTGCCCCGCGGGATGTAGACATCATTGACATAAGATAGCACCGTGTCCTTGGCCTCTGTAGGAATCAGATGCAAAACAGGAGCAAATTTGAACTCAATCAAAACATAACTTAGAAAATGTAGGCTTAAGCTTGACCATCTTTTCTACAACAGTGGCATCGAGAGCGGCTAGAGCTAATACGTACCATTTGCTATGCCTTTGAGAAGATGTATTAAGACTATCTGCACCAGTTTGGCATTTAGAAGATCGTTAGGTATCGGAAGAACTCGAATGTTGCTTCGGTGATGTAGCCAAAGTAGGGACGTAAGGTAATGACTTGCTACTACTAAAGGAGGTGGGGTGTGGATTGGCGCCCTTGTAATGAGAAGACTAGGACTTAACTTATGCCTAGATAATGAATCCTTGGATTGATAACTTATGTCTTAGTCCTACCTTCCGACATGGCCTTCTCTTTCCTATCCATGTTGTTGACTAGAGTTTGTACCTCGATTGGATCTGAAATAAGACGGCTGATAATATGTTAATTTCTTCAAGTGATTATAGTTTTGAGAATATGATATGGAACCTACGAATAAAACAAAGGTGTATATGAATCACCAAAATTAAAGATGGACAGGTGTCGTGCAGTGCAAGTGATCGTGAGCATTCTAATGTCCCCCCGGTAGATATAGCACTGGAGCTTTGCTAGCTGGAGTTGTCTCTCTCATGTTAGTTGGAGGATTGTTAGCATCAATTCAGATAGGAGAGTTGGACCCCCAAAGGTTCATATTAGCAAAATCATAACTCCCAATGTCTTTTAGTAGCAGGATTTTTGACACTCCCTCGAATAAATTTGTTGGAGGCATAGAAGTGGATTGATCAACAACGGTAGTGGCTGGCTTGGGCTGGCTTGGCAGGTTTCCCTTTGCGAAGCTTGTAGACGATCTTATTCCTTTTTCTCTTCTTTAAAGCAAGGAGTTGCATATCTTAAGATGACCCAACTATAGGCTCGTGGTTTGAACCCGTGTCATTGCAACCATGATCATTAGTATGCCCCTTATTTCGCCTTCTTTGGCATCATCCTAAGCCTCCTCGACTAGAGGCATGATAGGATTTGCCACCTCCTTGTTGAGCAGCGCCTCTTCTTTCTCTCACTTCCTCATAAACATTCCATGTTAACCCAGTGCTACAAATTTCTTCTAACAAGCCGAAGACGAAGGGATACTCATCAGTAATATGGGATCTAACATCTCTAACTTTCAAAGGTATATTCCCATGCTTAGCAACTGCCTCTGAAAAACTATCACCAATGAGATATGGATAGCTACCTATAAGGTTTAAAGAACTGCTTAGTTCAAAGTACAACTTGAATAAAGCACTATATTGAGTAAAACGACACTCAAGTCCTTCCATCCATTGTTTCACAAAGCTAGGTGGGCAACGCACATAAAGCCACTAATTCTTGAAAGCACTTAGCTTATTCCAAGCATAGGTCATGACTTGATAATTATTGATTGACTCAAGAAATGTATACAAGAGGCTTCCTTTTTGTCGCTAGAAATTGAAGATGAATATAATGTCCTCTGGAGTTGGTTCACAATATAGGAATTCATGGAATATCATACATGTGCAGTGAAGAAATGCATAGCTGTTCGAATGCAACTGGACTAGAGCTAATCCAAAATGATGCCACATCTTCCGGATGAATGGATTAAATGGCAAGATGCATCCTGCCCAGCACATTTATCTACTACAGGCAGTATATTCTTCCGAAGGTGAGTGAGCTCCATCATTACAAGAAGGAACTCGTAATTCCTCATATGGAATCCTGTGTTTGATGCCAAGTCCACAAAGAGAAACCTTATCGACTCTCTAAGTCACAGAGTCTTCCATATCTTCTAAAAATATAGCACCTTCTAAAGTGTCAGGAGCTGCTGCTTTTGGACTCACATGAATCTCAAGCACTTGTTGAGGACTTTCAGGTTGTTTTGATTGGTTCCCAGAGCTTGCTGAGTAGATACTGTTGTGGAGCTTGACTTATCATCAAAATCGCTTTGCGAAGTAGTCTGTTCAATAGCCATAGCAGCTAAATGTTCCAAGCGTTTGAAACCTACAGCCATCAAACTAGTAGATAGTCATTGTTAGAGAAAGAAACCTGTTCCCCTCATGTAAAGTGTAAACTAGTGCGATGTGGTGTAATGTTGTGCAGTGCAGTAATAAACAATTCAATTAAGTGACTGTTGTAATAAGACTTTGGTATCGACCGAAGTAAACGTTATCGCTGACTGTCCCAACCAGCTTTCACATCGATGGTTATGGGTTTTATCTAAGTTACAGGATTAGTTATCAGCAAGTTGATGTCTAGTATTTGCATTTGAGTACATATGAGCATCCAAATCTATTCAAGGCATATGTTACAATCCAAGTTCACATTCGAGTTCGAAGTCATACGCATGTGTATTCAAGTTCAAGCCCTCGAATTATGTTTAAGTCCCATTCCAAGTTTAAGTGTTTATGTTCAACTCTGAAGTCACATGTGTTCACCCCAAAGTTCGTGTATGTAATTATATGTATGTGTTTAAGTTTAAGTTCAATAGCTAAAAATGGTTAAGTCCTCTAGGCAAAGGGATCGTACCCGTCCTCACCTAGGCAGCACTCACTTATGCCTTTTTTAAATCCAAATGCCCAAGATCCCTTCATTTCAACAAACAACCGATCCCATAATTGTGTGCCACTACATCTCATCTCTCCTCATATCCACGCCAATCGTCTTCCATTACTTCACCTCCATTGCATCGACCAATCCTAATGCTTGTTGCTCCTCCGCTTCATCTCTCTCATAACAAACTGATCTCATCATTTACACTCACTTTATACTACTAAACCCTAAGTCTACATCAACCAACGTACCTACCTTTAGTACGTATATAATAGGGCTAAGTGCACTGGAGATTTAAGGTTGGATATGATTTAGGGCTCGAATTCAACCAGGTTCAAATCAATCAAAAAGGTTGAAGATGTGGTCTAAGATGGAGGCATAGGCATTAAAGAGGATCAAAGAGTGAATCGGTAGTTGAATTCGTGGCGGTTCGTTGGATTTTTCGAATTCAAAGATTCTAATGGTGAAGAAGCAAATGGTTCGATAATAAAGATAATTAAAGTGAAAGAGGGATTGGGTAGATGAACAGGTTATATAGTCAAACATGTGATAGTATATATGGCTCACTTCCTTAAAGCCTGAAATTGGCTAACTACATATAGGTGAAGGGATCGAACTCGATCCCTTACATCAGGGATTTATACAATTCCCTTACCAATAAAAAAAGTGCAACGCAATTGCATTTGAAATACGTAGAATTGGCAACGATCGATAAACCTATGAACGTGTTCAAGATCCATTAACGAAGTGTGTACATGAACGTACACGTGTACATACCTAACATTTGATTTCTTAAATCGAAAAAAATTAAATTCTATCTTGGATTTCTCAAAAAAGAAGTCACTATGGATAGCCGAGGCCTACTAACTTGATCGACAAGCTCAATGGAACCGAGCATAAACAAGATTGAGGATTACACTCTGGATTTATACTGAATAATATCGACTAAGTATCACAACAAACAGAGAAAGATATGACTTTTTGGAAATATAACTCGATAAAAGGATAACGACTGTTCAGGAAGCTGAATGGAATCCTACTCGATGACTCTAACTTGCTTTGATTCAAAGCAAGTCATGTTTGAAATAAGAAATACTTTAGAGGACAAGTGTTATCTGGCCTTTTGACCCAGATAAATCCAAAATGTCTGGACAAGTTAGACTCAATGATAGACGAGGCAAGTAGCACCGAGAGGTGATCATGGAGTCCAGAGATCAAGCACAGACAATAATATGAAGCAATGATCAAGCCAAATTAGGAGATTAGACTCTTCGAAATATTTTAGCGATGGATTAGTGCCTCTTTTAGGCAGGGGATCGGCATTTATCCCTTCCCCTCGGTAGGGTATCTAATCATATCACTACGGCAATAAACAAAACAAACCAGTAGTTCAACTCAGTGGAAATCGATCGATATCTCTAAAAACATGAAGGCAACTATGCAAACAACTTTGAAAACATGAAACTAAAATGGAGGGGAACCCACCAAAGTGGTCGTGAGCTGCCACATGGCCATATAGACCGATCGATGCTGATCCGGTATCGTTGGGAGTTAGGCTGTGAGATCTTTTGGGTGACTTCATCTACATCATGCTGAAGAAACTTCAAGAAGATATTAGGTCGTATACCCCTATAAATACAGAGTTCGTTGTTCATTTTAAGGATCTTTACACTTTTTTTTTACTTATACTCCATTGTAATCAAAGATCAATATAATCGGATCCCCTTGTACTAAGAAAAACAAGTGATTAATAAAGCAATTTCATCAAAGTGGACCTAGGCAATCAACGTCGAACCATTATAATTCTACATGTTCTTGTTTTATGCTTGTTTCCTTATTTTAATTTTAGTTTTCATTTTATTTCTCTACACTAAATGTATTGGGTGTTTGTGCCAACTTTTGGTGCAAACACTCTTCATCGAAACTATATCACTTTGGACTTATGGAATTTGGTAATTGTCAAAATTCCAGTATCATCCATATTCAACTTTATAGTCCAAACATAAAGTCCCTGGTCTAATAATAACAATTATTATTAACTAAAATGCTTCGGCTAGAGACTTTGACTTTAAGTTGACTTTAGTTAACCATGATACTAACCTTACATAATCGAGGAGACGAATTCTCTATTGAATAGTGTTTCATTTTCAATGATTCCACTCTACCCAACTATAATATTTGATGGATGTCGTGCCATGATTTAACTATAATCAAAGTGGAGCTCCCACATTGAAAGATCAACAGTATTCTCACGTTGAGAGAATCATGTAAATTAGTTACATCAATATTTTCTGTTTGACATAGTTATATTTACCAATCGAAAACTATCGAGTGAGTTATTCTATAGTTATCCAATAACTATCAGTACGTAACCCCTTAAGGCCTCCAATAGACATGAGTAATACACTACCTAACATTTAAAGAGCGTTACATACTCTAATCTTAATGGATATATCAATATCGATTTTTGATACACCTTGACTATGAATATTTAAATGGTATATTTATTTTCACTGTGATAAATTACTCACAGTTCCAACACTTTGTAATTATTATCACACAATATGCCATTTACATATTTTCTATTAAATATTCTTTTAATTAAATTAACTAATAAATATAAAACACATTATATCAAGTATATAATAGAAATAAAACACATTTTATTTCAAACAAGATTGGCTATCGAGTTAGATATATGTAACAAATTACGTAATTGCTCCTAGGGCATACCCCTAACTCTATTGATATCAACCCTCTACTATTACTCTCTCTGTCTTTACTTCTACTTCTTACGAACCCTTGTTTATGCAGAAGGCTAGAATGGACCAATGTAATAGATGTTTGACCTTAGGAAGTACAAGAGCGAATCCAAGTAGACGAATGAATAGTACGCAAACTAATGGCAAAGGAATGGAGGCAGTCCCGGAAGTTCATGCTAAAGTCAGCACTCAATGCCTACTCCATCTGAAGGATGAATGGATATGAGTGCTTTGTTCCGCTAATTCACGGTAGAAATGATGAGGCAACAGCTATCAAAGGTTGTTGAGACGAGATAAGTGGTAGCTAAAGGATTGGACATTTCTAAAATGGCACATGATTATAATAATTGCAAAGGAAAGGTATTTTCTAGGAAGAGGTCTACTCTAGAAGTGATGAACTAGTTGAAGGCGTATAGGCACATCTTTGGAGACTTAGGGTATGATAATGCTCAAAAGTGGAGGTTGGCTATTCGTCAGCTACAGGAGGATGCCATTGACCTAGGGAGGCTGTCATTATTGAAGTTCCAAGGGAAAAGATAACTTAGGAAGAGTTTAAGGAGAGGTTTGAACTTAGTTTTTCCCTGAACCATAGAAATGTGCATTTTGTAAGGAGTTCCTTGACTTAAAGCAAAAGAGAGATGACTTTGGAAGAGTACATTCAATGCTTTAATGCTTTGTCGAAATATGGAAGGGAACATATTAATACACCACTAAAGAAGAATGATAATTTCATTAAAATTCCGAGGAAGGGGTTGAATAACAAGGTGATGACACTATCTATTGTCTCCTTTTGATATGGTCGTAGAAATGGCAAGATGATATGATTGCTTGTTTGAGGAAGAGAAGAGAGCTGATGTTAGGCCTAAGGATGGGCATAAGAAAAGATTCAACCTATATTAGAAGGGTAATAAGAATCAAAAATGGAGCATAGACCTAGGGAGGAGGAGCTCAAAGGCCTAATGTGGCAGATGTTACTTGTTTTAACTACGGGTAAAATGGACACTATCCCATTTAGTATACAACCAGAGAACAAGGACGGGCCATATGTTTTATCTATAATAGGCATCGCCATAAGAAGAGGAATGACCAAAAGCAAAGCAAGCAAAGGTTTATGCTTTGGAAGGACATTCATCTGTAATGACTGCTAAGGAGAAACGAAAGAGCATGCTTGGAGGTATGACTTGGATATTCAGTATATCAGTTAGAGTTCTATTTGATACTAGTGCTACTCATTCTTTCATGTTGAAAGATTTGGTTAATAGGTTAGAATTAGACATTACATATTTGACTACATCCTTACATGTGGTAAATCTAATCAGTGGGTATGCCACTCTCAGATTAAGGTGCACTGACCTTAAGTTTGATTTGTGTGGACATTTGTTTGTTTGCAACCATACATTTTGACTTTATAGGGTACGGGATGATATTAGGATGGATTCATTGGTACATAATGACCCTAGGGTTTATTGTGTAGATAGGATTGTTGCCTTGTGGAATCCAAGGGGTGGAGAAAGAATTATGAAAGCATTGGACATAATGAAGGAGAAGTCGGACTTGATGTTATATGCTATTGAAGATGATGATGACTCTAAGGTACGGATGGTTAGTGAATTCGCAAATGTTTTCAAACCCATAATGGTGTTGCCGCCAAAGAAGACGATCAAGTTCTAAATAGACTTGATGTCGGGGGGTACAACCTATTAGTAGACTACCTAGCAGAATGTCGCCCAAGGAGATGGAAGAATTAAAGAAGCATCTTGTGGAACTTGAGGATAAAAGTTTCATTAGGCCGAGTAGTTCATCGTGGGCAATGTCCATAGTATTTGTAAAGAAGTTGGATGGATCTTTACGGATATGCATTAATTATCGGAAGCTGAATGAACTAACAATGAAAAATCATTATCTATTGCCCAAGTTAGATGACTTGTTTGATCAGCAAAGTGGAGCTTGAGTGTTCTAGCAGCTAGATTATATTTTCCATCAACTAAGGGTTGCAAAAGACATCGTTCCATTGACCATGTTTTGAACAAGGTACAATTCATATGAGTGGTTTGCGACATCGTTTGGACTGACCAATGCCACTGTGTTCTTCATTGACCTTATGAACCAAATATTTCACAATTAGTTGGATAGATTTATGTTGATCTTCGTCAATGAATCTTGATATATTTGAGAAAGACTATGAAGTTCGCCTTAGATTGGTGTCGAAGATGTTGAGATAACATAAGTTGAGGATGAAGTTCTTAAATGCCGTTTTTGGAAACGAGAGGCTAAGTTTCATAAGCATGTTGTTTCAGAAAGCAGATTGACCGTGGATCCATTGAATATAGAAACTATTAATGGTTGGAAGAGACAGGAGATGGTCATGAAAATGAGAAGTTTCTTGGGTTCGGCTAGCTATTATGGTATATTCATTAAGGATTTCTCATGTATGCCAGCAACCTTGACTAGGTTGGCCAGAAAGAACGAGAAGTTCGTATGGAACAATAAGCATGAAAGGTCATTTTATTAATTAAAGAAGTAATTAACAAGCACTCTTGTCTTAAGCGTGCTAGAAGGGAATCAAGAGTTTGTGGTGTATACCAGTGGAATGGGGTAGGGGACAGTACTAATGCAAAGAGGGGAGGTTATAGTTTACGCATCAAGGCATTTGAGATTGCATGAAGTTTGATATCTAATTCATGATTTGGAGTTGGCGGCAGTAGTTTTTGCACTAAAAATTTGGAGATATTATCTTTTGGGAGAGCGATTCAAGTTCTATATTGACTAAAAGTTCCTTACGTATCTATTCTCTCAAAAGGAGTTGAATGCGTGGCAGTAGAGATGGTTAGAATTCTTGGTTGTGTATGACTTTGGGTTAAAGTATACATCCGGAAAGGTGAATAAGGTTGCCGATGTTTTTAGTAGAAAGGGACATAATGTATTATTAGGCATGATTAAGGAATGGATGATGTTAGATTCTTCTAGAGTGCACAATAAACTGAATACTAGATCAAATAAAGATCAAGGAATGTTACAAGCTTGGAGGGACATCCAACACTTGTGGATAGAATTGTTTTAAGGTAGAAGGAGGGACCACCGATAGCCAAAAGGATTAGGTGATTAAAGTTAAGAGTGGATATGGAAGACGTGAAAGGATTCGAGGTAGACTCTAAGAATGGCTTAGAAAAAAGGAAGGCTGTGTGTTTTGAATATAGGGGACTTTCGGAAAGTAATCTTGGAAGAAACTCATCGATCTAAGTTTACTATTCATCTCGATGGCTTAAAGATGTATAGTGATATGAAGAGAGTCTTCTTTGGGGAAGAGATAAAGAGAGATATGGGAGAATATGTGAAGAAGTGCTTCCTCTGTCAACAAGAAAAAATCAAGCATCATAAAATCTAGTGGTTTACTTTAACCTTTAGAAGTACCGAAATGGAAGTGGGATTCAATATCAATGAATCTTATTTATGGATTGCCTACTTCAGGACGGAAAATGATAGCATTAAACGTGCCTATTTTATCCTGGTGATGTTGACAAGCATGACAACTAGCTTACCAAGATATACATGATATACACTACTCTACATCATAGTCATCATGGATATATTATACAAGATTGGCACTGATAGAGATCCATTGTTCACCAGTGAGTTTAGGAGAAGTTTGTAATGGACATTGGGTAAGGAGTTGAACCTGAGTACGACTTACTATCTATAGATTAATGGTCAAACTGAGAGGGTGAACCATATGCTTGAGGATTTTCTAAGGGTGTGTTTTTTTGGATCTCAAAGGATTTTAGGAAGTTCATTTACATTTTGTAGAGTTTGTTACAATAACAGTTGCCGGTCGAATATTAGGATGGCACCGTTTGAGGTGACGTATGGTAGACTGTGTAAGTCATGTGTTTGTTGGTTAGACACGGGGGATAGACTCAATCTGGGACCTGATTTAGTAAGAGATGCTACCGAGAAAGTAAAACTGATTCACGATAGAATGATGGAAGTGCAATCTATGTTGAAGAGTTATACCGACAAGAGGAGGAAGGAGCTCGAGTTTACAGTAGGCGATTATGTGTTTGTGAAGGTTTCTCGGATGCAATGAGTTATGCACTTTAAGGAGGTAGGGAAACTGGTGCCAAGATATATATGAGCATTTTCTGTGATTGAGAGGGTTGGTAAACTCACTTATCGAGTCTAGTTACAAAATAGCTTGGTAGGTGTGCATAATGTTTTTATATATCACATTTGATGAGATGCGAGCATGACACTAGTACAGTAGTGAAACCGAGGGTGATATAGGACTTATCTATTGTGATGATCTCCATACATCACCGAAACCCAATATACCTATATAGTGCGCTGCAGCAATGCCCCTTCGATGTACAACGATCGCCAAAGGTTGTAAATAAAGTAAAATACCACAGAACCTGTTGTATATCTCATAGCGCATCGAATAAAATATAATAATAAACATCTCTGATATAAAACAACCGGGACAGTAAATAACTGAATGAATCAAAGAATCATAGTGCATAGAGCCATATAGTGCAAAACATAGGAAATAGAGTTATTTATTAAATAATAACTCATAAATAACTGTCTATAAGTAATAAAGGCACTAGCAATCTCCATAGTGTTGTGTAGCGAAATAACAAATAAGTAAATGTACTGATATGAGAGTATAGCCTCTTGCTCGCCACCTGTCCAGCTCCATGTGCTCACCAGACCTAATATTCCTAATCTTTTGATTTAGGAGTATCTAGAATAATAGGAAGAAAATCATAAAACCCTAGGGCAGATAGCAGTCTATTTTGAGCGTTAGCAAACCTTTAAGTACTAATAAATCACTACAATATGACAAATGTACAAAAAAATCATACATGACCATCCCTGCATCCATAAAGTTAGCATATATACGAGATATATGCTACTCTACATCATAGTCATCATGGATATATTATAAATCAAAGTACTAAGGGGAGTTTAGATATCCACATCAATAATATCAATCTCATGTGACACCTAGGGTGGTAAGCAATGAAATAAACATAACATCCATCATCCATCTGCACATTCGGTCACTCAGTGTATTGGATACGTGATAACTTAAATGGCCAGTCTTGGTCAAAGGCTACTCAACGTATCGGTTCCTCGGTATTTGATTCCATGCCACTCAGTAGGCTAGGAACTAGATCGCCCATCATGGCTGATCCAGGGTAAAGATCATCCGTCATGGAGATCAGATCGCCCGTTATGAAGATCAGGACCCGTCATGGTTCGAATAGGTACCTTATATTACCCTTGCTTTTCGAGTATTCTCCGAACCTTCGAGTATCAATAATCCCTTTACACACATCATCTATAGCAGAGTTCATCATGGAATTGATAATACGACTTCCATCATAATGTCATCGCGGTAGAGATGATTTTGTACAGTCATCATCAATCATGAATACCATAATACGTCCTCTAACCATCATCCAACAGTTCCCTTAGTCTGACTCATAGTTCTCAACTATGCATCTCAAAGTACAGCTATCCATCATCAAAACTATCCCTTCCTATCATCATCATTGAATCATGCATTTCACTATCGGGAATCGCCATCGAACCATATGGTTCAGTACCGATCCCTATAGTTAATCACATTTAGCAAAGTATTTGGCTTGCCATGATCTTGAGCAACTATACACCTAAAACTCGAGTCGAACCCCATCACGTTTCAAAGCAAGCATATGGAAACTCAAAGCAAGCATGTAGAAACTCAAAGCAACACTTCTCGCTACCTCAAACAATCACCATAGATCCATGTCTACCCTGATCCCACACTTCACTCCACCGAGTCATGCTTCACTCTTTGGCCATTTCCCATCGATTGAATGACAATACTGATCGATTCCCATGGATCATTACCAATCTATAGGTACCGAACCCTTACTTAGCAAAAACTCCACTTCCTTGTCTCCAATTCTTTTGCCCCTAACCTATACCTCCAAGCTATCATTCACACACTCCAAATCTCTGGGCCAGCAACACCAATCCATCACATAGAATGATCCATCAATGCAAGCGACCCATCCGTGAAAGCGATCCATCCACCGTGCAAGCGACCGAAACAAACACCTCTGAAGCCCAAAGCATGCCACAAAGCAGTCCAATACCGATCCATACTCCCAAATCACCATTGATCCATCAATATCTTGAGCATATGAACTCCAAATGAATTGAAACTTGGAACATAATCTTATGGGGCCTTCCTTGTTACCTCACATGATCACACTGAGTTTGGAGTCTTATCGATCGATCCATACTGATCCTTAACATATTCCTAAAACTATATCGCCATTCGATCGGCATTTTCAAACAAACAAGCATCATATATACAAGCAATTATCAAATACAATATACAATAACAAGCATACAACCAAACATCTCAATGTGAATCCTAAATCTAAGGGTAGTATACATATGAACAATGAGATCCATAAGAAAACTAACATTCAAATCTTTTCAAAATCATTTGAAATTTATATATGTCATTAACGAAGTTTTAAAATGTATTTTAGAGTTTGAAAATCATTTATAAACATCATTAAATATCTAATACTAGAAAATTAGTGTATAAGGATTTAATCACTCACTAAATCCAAAACAATCCAATCCAAGCTCGAAGATGCATGAATCTCGAGATGAACAACAGCTCCAAGATGATATCCTACCGCAAATCTTCAATTCTAGGGTACTAATCTCACTAATCTCCCTCCAATGGCTCATTTTGATAATTAAAGTAAGGATTATGGTGACTTTTTGGGTTAAAGAATGCCAATGGAAGGTTTCCCTTTATTTTTGGAAAGAGTGAAATGATAGAGGGGAGTCCCATTAGTCGTAATCCCATGCTAATCCCAAAATGGATTTAGGCCTAACCGTTAACTTGCTAATTACCCATTAAGTTATCTAAAATCAAGTGAAACTTTAAATTGACATATTTCCCTAATAGAAAGTCTGTTTTCTTATTCAACCACTCTACGGAAAGAGAAACCACCATCCTGATCTAATGGAAATGATTTAGACCCTAATTCGGCTTCTATCAAAATTTATAGGCCATACAAGTTTTTCGTAGTTAAAATCGTCCGATCTAAGGATGGGAAACACCTCTAGTACTCATTTCCCAAAATCATAGAATCATATGACCTTATATAAAATAATATTTATATACTATGATCCTCCGATACATAGAATATGGGTCGTTATATCCGTAGAGCCAGATTCAACATATGTTAGATGTCAAAGGGGATAATAGATCGTGATACGAAGGATCTAAGTAACAAAGTTATTAAACTTGTGTTCATGTCATGTGGAGTGATGATAAGAATGACTGTTCCTAGGAGGTAGAGGACTGGATTAGGAACATCTGTCCTGAGTTGTTTTAGGCATTCACGTATATAATAGGGTGCTTTGTTTGTCTATTATATATACTAGTAGTGGCACTGGTAAATCCATGTGTGGTATGGTTATGTGTTAATAGTTGAACTAATATATTTTGATTAATGATTCATGATTAACATTAGTAGGGTACTATTGTTGCTTCTTGTATTTGTGTGTATTTATATGATGATGACTTTGCACTTCCAAGGTGTGACGCCCCACCTCTATGCTCACAATAATAAAGAGTATTAAAAGAAATACTGTATGTTATTATGAAGAATAAGGCTGGATAGGAGCGGCCATCCGTAGTTAGGCCTTACACTAGTATTGGTTATCTCGATAGGAGTGGTATATATTTTTATTTTTCATCTCTTATTTATTTACTCCCATCGACATACCCAATTCTAGTATAAAACGAACTACGATGGTTCATAATAGTTTAGGACAATATATAATACTAACACAGATAAAGTAAATGCGGAACACAAATATAACAGAAAGTCTCATATATATATAACTGATGTCAGTTGATATACATGTGATACAATACATATGATACAACTACACTGTCGACTCTGGAAGTTACATATACAAGTACATTATCATGAATAATATACATGAATATACACCATCCTATACAAATTCACTGACTACTAAAATGACAACGACTACTCCAAAAGATATGAAGAGACTTCATAGCTCTAGCAACAATCCAAAGTAAGATATCAACAACCTGTAAATACTCGGTCTGACCAGAGTATTAAATTCAAAAGAAAATAATACACGGGTCAGTCTAATTCAAACTCAGTTATTAGTGCACAGAAGCAATAATAATTAAATAATGAATAGACGACTGTCACAGTAAATTCCGTCTATCCGACCCTTCTAGAAGAGAATCGGATAATAGTAAATATAACACGTAATAGTGTTAAACATCAAATCAGCAGATTCAAAATATCAACAAAGATGAATGAACAGAATATCAATGAAGATATATTTAAAAGAAAACATCAGAATTGCCTAATAGGCAATTAACACAAAATGATTAAATTAAATCAAATCAATTTAATAATTGAAATGTCACTTAACAACATCAAAACCGATTGGCTGCAGTACACGCACGCGTGCACTGCCTCGCCAATACGGCATATAAAATACGCAAAGGATCAATGGATCAAAAGTAATTGAAATATCAATAAAAGCAATACCGTGTGGTTGCAGTTCACGCTTGCGTGCACTGCCTTGCCACTACAGTGATGATGTACCCAATGAATACCGTGTGGCTGCAGTTCACGCTTGCGTGCACTGCCTTGCCACTACAGTATATGATGTCATCGCAACTCCAAAAATTAACAGCCAATCAAGACTGCAAAGCCCAATCAATACAAAATGCAGAGGTCAAGTCAGTGACTCAACGCAACTGCAGCACCAAAGCACAAAGCAGTGGTACGCTACAACATAAAGGAATCAGACCACAAAGGCAAATAAAGTGGTCAGGCAATCCAAATATAAATCAATGCTCAATGCATGGCATAAATATGAATCAAACTTATATATACTGCAATAATACAAGTAGCAGCATGCAAACATAAGGCACTACAGTACAACTGGTCAAGGGTGTATACCAAAATGAATTATACAAGTAGCATTTCAAAATGGCAAACGACAGAGACAAGTGCATCTCTCATAAATGTATATGAATACTTGCAACAATGGTACAAATACAACCTGCAGCTATACACAATGGCATATGACCAGAAGCAATGCAAATGGGACTAAACAAACAAGAATTCATAATGCAAACTAATGCACTAAGCAAAGCACTAGTACCACTACATGAAAAAAATGTGCAGCAGTAACTTATATACATGAACACGAAGGCAAGTCTCAAGTACCACTACATGAAACTGGATAATATGCGGCAGTAACTTCATATTAATGAACATAAAACTAGGTAACTGCATAGGACAGCAATAGCCAAATATTGTGCAACAGGTCAGGAAGCAAGCATATTCAAAAGTGATCATTGAACCCAAAGACTACATGAAATAGGTAGGCAAACTGTCTCAAATGGTCAAGACAGCTGTAATTCTTCAAATGACTCAAGTGATACAAGGAATTACATGATTAACAAGTATGCTAGTGAAGATAACACGTGTGCAAACATTTACACCCAAGAGCTAAGAAACACTACAGGCATGTAGAGGATCAAAGTACGCAAGCTTGACTACAGATGCAAATATGGACAGTAGCAACATTGTTTTAACAAACTGCAACAATGTCTGAGCATTGATACAAAGCACACTGCTATGCACATATCAAAACATATAACCCAGCCAAACGAATAAATTAGTCTAAACAAGTAACAAGACCAATTACAGAAGCAAGTCAAAATTCTTCTACGTGCCTTATGCAATAACAGGTACATATGTCTATATGTCGTGCATATGTATGCAAACTAATTCAGGTTAGAGAAGGATACAGGCAGTTAACACGGAATAGGACAGGGAACCAACATGTACAACATCAAACTCAATGAAACAGACATCACAAAATCAAGTTATTCGATATGATCAAGGAAACCAGACCACCTACTACCAAGAACAAGGCACAGTGCAGTTTCAATTAATGCCAATAAAATGCAAAGGCCGACAGCACGCAAGTCAATGCCAAAGTCGGACTAGCAAATTCGAAACAATGATGAGTAAGGCAATTCAAAGCCGTAAGTATCAAGGAAGCAAACAAAAATAAGAAATCAATACCATGATAACCCAGAAACCATAAAATATACGAATTTGGTTAAGTCAGAAAAATCATCCATATCTAAACAAAATCAAATGATCGAAGTCACCAAAAATCATCTAAGATGATTCAAACCACATTTCATACGAATGAAAATCACAGAGTTCAAAACCCTACAAATCCATGCTTGAACTGGATGTGAGTAATTAAAATTACTCACCTTTTGAAGAGCACAAATCCACTCCAATTCGCAGCCGAAGTCGACAACGGACTTCATCGGATAAATCGCCGCTGAACAAAAAGTCGACGCCGCGAGCAACTCTAGTCGATCGATAAGCAAGGGCCTTCGATCGAGCAAACCAAGGTCGGCATCCTCAATTTTTATACAAGCCCTAATTTGTGAAAGAGGGACGAACGACAGAATCACGAGGCCGCCATTTTCAATTTTTTTTTCCGTTCACTCTGTTTATTTTTTAGGGTTCAAATGAATGAAAAATGAAAAGGGGGGAAACAGGTATACTCGAGATAACATGGCACAAAATTCCCATGGCTCAACATTCAATTTAAAGCCCGCATAATTCCTTTAACCAATTATTTAAAAGAATTATTATTTAAACCGAATTTAAAAACTTCAATTAGCAATCAGTCAACAGATTAATCATTTAACAATGATTATAAATTGGGTAAAAACCCCGGGTTGTTACACAAGGTGTTAGTGTAAGTTTTGTATTCTTCCTTATCTAAATTTTGAGGATGAAATTTTTGTAAGGAGGAAAGACGATAAAACTCCATTATTTTGGAGTGTTATAATATGGAAAATTAAATGAAAATTGGTAATAAGAAGAAATTATTAAAAGAGAAAATAAAATGGTCTAATTACAAGAATTTCCTAAGGGAGATTTAATTAATTTAGTATGGGACACTTTAAAGTTAATTGAATGGAGCAATGATAACTAAAGCAACTAAAGTTGTTATGTTAATGAGAATAAGTAAATAAATTGTTGAATGAGAATGATTTTGTATTAGGGAAATTGTGATCACTACCGCCACCTCTAACACCCAATATAACTAAATTATGCACGGTTGCAGTGCTCGACCGATGTAGGGTGATAGTCAAGGGTGAAAAGAATAGAAACAAGCACACCACCTGTCATATATCTTATAGCGCATCGAATAAAATATAATAATAACACCATAGATATAAAATAGATGAGACAATGATAACTAAATTGAACTAGAATATCAAAGTACACGGGTTCACAAAATTATACAAAATGATAATAAAGTTTATACAAATGATAAAAAACTCGAATTGTTTCTACTATATGTAATAGACGACGCTGTCTAGGCTCCATAGTGTCGCACGACATAATAAGCATAAGTATCCATATATAATACAAGAAAGCTTCCTCTAACTCGTTCTCTACATTGCTACCGCGTACCACCTAGACATGTTATCTAGTCTACTCATTTAATAGCACTTGAGACAATAAGAAGCAAAGAAAAAAACCTCGAGCCAGACAATAGTCTAGTCTAAGTGATAAGAAATATAAAAATACTATATAAGTTGGTATAGTAAGGAACAAGAGCATACGAATCATTCCTGACTATCCCTGTAGCCAAAGAGCTAGCACATAACGAACATGATATGCTACTCTATAAAGATCATAAAGGTGCGTTACATCCTAATTACAACAACGAGTGTCTAGGTATCCACGTCCACAATGCCTACGTCTCATGACATCCCTAGAGTGACAAACTATAGAAGAAACAACCAAAGCAAACATAACATTCATCAAACAATCTTCATTATCGCTCAATGTGCCTCAGATATATGATAAATCATATGACCATTCCACTACTAGGGATTAATGGAGAAATCTAAGCTTTTAGAGACTCGCTCATAGCCTGAACCTGATACTAGGCCTATTCCCCCGGTCTAGGACATGTAGATCCATTCCACCGATCTGGGGTAGCCACTCCAAGTACCCAACGAGTTTCCTTATAGTACCCCGATTTTCGGGTACATCAAAAAATACTTTGAGTAATAATGACCCTTAGCACGTGTATCAAAGCCTTTCCTTGATCCATCTGGTTTCCATTCATCCTCAAGGAATCGTTCAATATCCCTTTCTTTTCACGATAGAATCTTTCAAACATTCTATCCATGGGTCAAGCAACCCTGGTCGAGATTACCTAGAATCTAAAATTTAAAATATGATTTAATTAATTAATTTAGTGAAATTAGGGAATTTGTGAATTATTTTACAAGTTAAAATGGATTTGGAATTTAATAAATTAGGAATAATTTTCTTTTTATCCTATTTAAGTCTTATATTTAATTATGTAAAATAATTTTGCAGAAAATTAATAGATAAATTGTATGAAAATAATTTCATTGTTGAAAAATGATTTCTTAGTTAATGGATCATTATATAAAAATATTAAGAATAACTTTTCATTTCAAAAGTTGTAACTAACTCTGATAAAATATCTCAATATTGATAAAAGCAATATTTTGACGTGTTATTGTATTGTTAAAATTTTAGAAATAAATGTTAGTTAAATTAGAATATTATTTTAATTAAACCAGTGTTTATAAAATGTTAAAATGAAACATAATAAATTAGTAACACTTTGGTTTTTGAAAGAATTAATAACAGTTGGCTAATAGATCCATATTTCTTACGCACTTAGCCTAAAACCAAAGAAATAGAAATGTGAAACATATGTACACTTTTTTCTCATTCCAGTTTCTACCTCCAAACCAGAAAACTTAAATACCATTAAGTACAAGAATCCTAAATCCCCAAATTTGCAAAATAAAGAGTGAGATCAAGGGGCTTTCAATCTATTTTAGTGTGTTTTGACAAAAGGTAATCCTCTGTCTATCTATGTATTAAACTTTTGATTTATTTCAGTTTTGATTTTTGATTTCGATTAATTCCAATCTGGTTTTTGTTCGTAGCCAAGGTTGAATTAGAAAGACTAGGAGATTCTAATCCCTAATCTTCCATCCTGGGTTTGTTTCGATGAGTTTTATCTCACTAATTTTATCCTTACATATATGGTTGTTGCTATTAGATGACTATGCTTGAATTCAAAGTGTGTACGGTCTCAAAATTTTGATCGGTTCTTTGTCTAATTGCATTGTGTTTTCTATTTACTAAAACGCATCATACGAAATCATGAAATTCATCCAATTATACATGTTTGTATGCATGTGTGACTTCCTGTTCTGTACCTTAAGCCGTTAGAGGAGCATCGCAACAAGATTAAACGAAAATGGATTGATGGAAGGTCACCGAAGTCGCCTGGATGTCAGTCCAGGTGAACCAACCAGTGGACCGGTTCGTCAAACTAGTGAACTGGATGTTAGGTTCAGGCTATACCGGTGCACTGTTTATAGCTTGAACTTGACATCCAATCTATGTTATGGTATTTCCCGATTGACCCGTTTATCACTTGTTTATCCTATGGAATTCCAAAGTTGATTGCTGAAATTTAACACTGCATTTCACGTCAATATTGATATTCTCGGGATTCATGATTTACGAATTGTTGAATTCGTTTTGATGTTTTTATTTTATATTTCATATTCCATAGAGATTATTCTATGGATCTTGGGAGAATTATACACTTTTGATACATGTTTTTAACCCGGATTTGCAAATGATTGATTTCTAAATCCAATCATTTTATGCAAGATTATTTATGTACAAATCTAATATATGTATATATATATATATATATATATATATATAATTCATATAAAGAATTTTTAGTAATATACATACATACTATCTATTTCTCACATGCGAGGGTTTTAATAATGTTTTGGAATAATAATTTGAAAAGCATACATTTGTGTGTATGTGTGTATATATTCCACTATAAATAAATAATTTAAAAATGGTTATATAAGAGAATTATTTTCATAAAATCATACGTTATTGATAGAATGAGAAACTGATTTAAATGGTTAAACAAAACGACTGGTTTGGAACACTTACATTTGTTTTACTGATTAACTCCTGGACTTGTTCGACCGAACCATTGTTATACGTGAGTGGAGTTTACTATTGTATAGTAAATGTTTGGGTAAAACCGTATGATATGTGACCCATGGTCATTATCTATTCAATTGCTATGTAAAAGTATTTAATATTTTTCGACATGTTTATAACTCACCTTTAATGTTTATAGGAGTTATTCTTATTTGTTGTTTATAGATTTTGTACCTATCTTGATGTTTATAGGACTTTTCCTATTTGATGTTTATATATTTCGTACCTATCTTGGATTTCATAGGTTTTATACCTATTTCGATGTTTATAGGTCTTGTACCTATCTTGATGTTTATAGACTTATACGTCTATCTTGGAGTTATGTTTATGTAGGTGAATTTTTTTCACCAATCTTGGAGTTTGATGCCCCCCTTACTTATGAGATTTATAGATTTCTATTTGTGAGTTTTCTAGATTTAACGTTGTTGGATTATCACCCAATCATTTCGGAGGTTTTTACTTTAAGAAGGTATTATGGGTTTTTTGCACTTGGTGATTTGAAGTTATCGAGGCATGTTTGATATTTGTCGATATATGTTTATAATTGAGATCCAGATTTCTTTATCTATCATTCACTTTTTCTAACACATTTACCTTATTCTAGACTGACCCGTTTATTATTTTTGTAATACTCGGGTCCGACGGAGATTTTTTAGGTCCTTTAGCTTGAAGCTTTAGAGATGATATCTTACCTGATAGCTAGTACTTCTCTTTTGACATCCTATGTATTTGTTTGACATAACGTAGTATCTTATGTTGAGAAGAGACTCTTTTTGTGTCATACTCGTTTTGAGATGTAGTACTTTGTATATGTGTATTCTACATCATGTATCTATTATTTATCGATTCAGACTTGTATCTATTCTATTCCATCATAACTGATCTGATATTTTGTGATCTGTATATTATTATATGTTGTTTTGAATTTTTATTTTTAGCCATTGTAGTTTTTTTTAAGCCTGAATTGTATATGTCGATTCCACTTGGGAGAAATGTATAGCATAATAATCGATGTGTCAATGCTCGCTTAAGGTAAAATTCATGGATGGCCGCTCCTAACCAGCCTTATTATCTGCACTAGCTGATGATATTACCTTGAAATATTCACTGTTAGTGTGGGTCTAAGGGAAGGGCGTCACAGTCACCCTTCGTAAAACCTGCTTTTATGAATAACCATCATGACTCCATTCAACATCAGGCTATCATCCTCAAGACATAACTACATTCACCTTTGAGTTACCATCATCAAAGTCCCAAAGTTATCATCTTTCATCTTCCTAAAACATTACCATCGAACTCCAAGCAAACAAACAAACACCTTCAGAAAGACTTCAGGGACATTCTCTCCTTTTTGGAAGTTTGGCACTTATAAGCCTTACAAATTCATGTCGGTACCGACCAAAAGAGGTCGTTACCAATATGAATTTCATACGTTTCCAGAATTTGGCTTAGTACTTTTCTCCATGATCTCTCCTCCATTTTCCTATTTAGGACCCTGTTACCCATTCTTTGAACTCCTAAGTCCCCAGCACCAACCTGCTATCGACAAAAGAGGTCGGTACCCACCTGAAGTGGTCGGTGCCAAGTTGTATACTTAGCCAATTTTTGGCTCTTGTCTTCTAGAGTTCTTTCCTTGCCTTGTCCTAAAGCTTGCTTCAAAGTTTCGTCGCCTTTGCCATGGAGAAACTCCTTTTATCGATCAAAACTGCAATTTACAACTCCCCAACTTCATCTTGGTACCGAAATGAGGTCGACGCCCATTCGAACTCTAATCGACCTATGACCTAAAGTACAATGTAACAACCCAAGAATTTTTAATAAATATTTTAATTCATTTTATTTAAAACTTTGCTGTTTAATTATTTAAAAATTGAATTTTAGAAATTTTCCTGAATTGGTTATAAATCATTTGCTCAATTTTATTAAAAATAAACAATTTCTGAAATTTTAGATTTTGGGTCAAACTTTACTTTAATTGAATTTTTTTAACAAAAAAAGAAAAAAAAATTTAAATTCTAACTTCTAATCTTTTATTTAAACTATATATATTTACAACATTTGTTCTCGTTTTATTTCATTCAATTTGGATATATACTTTGTAAATTAAGTAATAAACAATGTCGTAAAAAGCAATTAATTTATACGTTTCTTTTATATGTTTCTACATCCGTTTTCTTATTTATTTCTTTGGTGTTATATAAATGGCATGTTATTTATTGAATTGTTCTTTGGAATGTATTTTATTGAATAAATTGGAAACAAATAAATTTAAGATATGTTACTTTGTTATTAATTTTGGGCATACGTTTCAATTTATTTCTTGCCATTATAATACACACCCCTTTGATTCCATACCTTAGCCATTCAAATCAACAGCCGTGCATTTCAAAAAGCAAAGAATAAAAACCCTAGCCGCCTATTTTCCTTGCAATTCATGTATAATATTTCATCTCATTCCACTTTTCCATTTGCTTCTGTTTATTTAATAGGAATAAAATCCTTAAATTTCTCTAGTCGTTTCAAATATTATTTCCTGCTGTTCTTTCCACTTAATTGACTTGAAACTTCTTTGTTAAGTACAAACCCACATACAAAATACCTTACCACATCTGATTTGATTTTCATCTTCTCGTGTGAAGCTTTCTCCTGTAAGTCATGGCTGCCTATTTTTTTATTTTCCTTTTTCTTCTTTCTTTGTTTTTTCCTTTTATTCTATTGTCTGTTCCACCTAAGTGCTCGACCTATCCACCATCATGACCGACTTACAACTCCTCCACTACCACGTGTACAGCCTCGCCTTGATGTGACCAGATCTGGCCGGGAATTTATGAGCACTTCACTACCACAAACCCCTTAGTACTGCCTTGCCGATCCCCTATATCTCCTCCACCATCAAGTGTAGCCGCAGCTACCACCACCGTAGTCATCTACTCCAGCCTGTGGCACCGCCTCTGACCTTGGCTGCACCCTTGTAGACGATCGTTAGACTGTGACCGAGCCCATGCACCAGGCCGAGCCACCTTATGCTTAGGACCAAACCATAGAACCCAATTACATTCACCACTTTGCCTGTTGCAAATCACAGCCTATATTTCTTCAACTTCCCGTTGCCCTGCCAAGCATTTCTGGCCTGGATCTGGTTATAGCCAAGTTATATGGGATGTTAGTGGAGTCGTGTGGTGAAGGGGCTGAACCACTTGTTGTTCATGTCATCTTATTCAACTTATTCCTCCATTTTGCTTTATTCAAATTGTTGTATTCTTATGTGAATTAGCATATACTTAGATTTGATTTTATTTTTGTTTCAAGATGTGAATCTGGTTTTCACATCCTCTAAAATCTTATCGTGCCTTCTTGTGCTCTTCGGTGTGTGGATATTGTTATTTTGAATCAAATCTCTGGCGTCGAAGAGGTGAGTATTTACGTTTAACATTTGTACATATAGAATTGTAAATTGATAGCAAGTGAAATTGTAGAATTGTTATATCATGTTATACCTGCCTGTGATATGAATTATATGATGTTAAACCCTGTTATAAACTTGTTACATCATCCGCTATGTTATATGCTATTATACGGTTTATTTTATTCTGTTCTCACACTACAAGTTCCCTGTAGAATAGAATCACTATGGGTTGAAATGATACATACCTGAATGGACTTTAGAATAAGGAAAAATCATTATGGGATGAATTGATAGGCCTGAACAATTTTTATTTATTTTATTTAACTTGGGATTGCTGGTTTGAAATGATCGAACCCGGATTTTTCTTTTGAAATTACGGGTTGAAATGATATATTATCCGTATCACTTGACCTAGGTTAGAAAATATTATACACACCCGTGGTTATTGTATATATTTTTTCTGGAAATTTTAAGTATTTTTAAAATTGTGTATTATAATATTTTGATTTAAATTGAATTAAAAATGATTTTTATAAGGGGTCGGTGATTTTCTACAAGTTAAATTTGTTAATAAATGAATGGGTAAGTTGAAATTTGAAGTATAAGTTTATTTTGGAATTTGTGATTTTGTTTAAAAATGGAGTTTGAGCTAAGTAAATAAAATATGATAATTTGATATAAATTTGAATCTCAAGTCAATTAGTAAAGTGTTATTGAGGTTTCTATGAATTAAATGGTTAGATAAATGTATGTTTAAAAGTAAAATTTGAGTTATAACTTGACTTGGAAATGTGAAATTTGGTTTAAAATAAAAGTTAAGTTAAGAAAATAAAATGGAAATGTAGTTTAATTTATGAAACTGTAAATTAAATTAAAGTGTAAGTAAATGCAAAAGAATAGAAAATTTTACATTGACTTTAATAAGTGAAGCATTGAAAAAAAATTGCATTTATTGGTGAAATTTACTCTATAAAAATCATAAGTTAAAGGGTATTTAAATGAACATTTTTTAGTGGAAAAATATGATTTTTATAAGTCAAATTGGTTTAAATTGAAGTTTAATTATTGCTGAAGTTGTATTGAAATCTGAAAATTTAATTAATAGCACTTCAGAAATGCTATCATTTCCGAAGTTAACTTAAAATATGTTGTAAAGGATACTACAACACTTTGTAAGTGTTGTAGTTGATGCAAATGAAATAAAGGCTAAAATTAACTAAGGGCTATCGCAGCACTAGTAAGTGCTGTGTTTGCAGAACTAAACTAAAACCTGAAATAAATGAAAGGGCTGCAGTAGCACTCGTTAAGTGCTGCGTTGGCTGAAATGATATTTTTTTCAAGTATAACTGAACTAGTACAGCAGTTCTAAGTGTTGTTTTTGCTGAAATGAATTGTTTACAAATATAACTTACCACAGCATTTTCTAAATGTTGTGAAAAGCGGAAATTAAAATGTTTTGTAGTTTACAATTGAACTCAAAAAAGGCTAAACTTTTGGGAATTGAATATTTGATTAGTAAGTATAATGACTTCACTTTTAAATAGTTAAAATGAAGTATTTTGGTGAAATATAAACTATTTTTGAAATTTATAACCGCGGGTAATAATAACGTTGGTTGTTAAAGAGACCGGGATCAGATATGGGCATACTCTCTGTCGATACCGAAAACCACTTCGACAACCGTGTACGCGGTGGAGATTCCAGAATGAAGTAGGATGGTGGCGACGTGTCGTTGAGGTATGTACGTGGACCCGACTCCCGTGAGTTGGCATAAGGTGGCTGAAACAGGAGCGATTCTTGGGCTAAGGAGGTAGCGCCTCTTATCGGATGCACTTCTTCGTATGCTATTCTATTACTTTGTGATTGTTTGGTGCGCACCTTTGATTTTAGGAGTGTGCTTTGAGGTGGGCGGTAGTAGCTGCTACGCGCTACCACTGGTCTGGATGCGTAATTGATATATCTACCTTGACATTGCCTAGTTGTGCCGTGTCACCTACCCTAGCGAGCCTTGTACGTGTTTGGTTTTCTCCCGTAGCCTGTGGAGTATCCTCTGGTGGCTTCCCGATCAGGAGGGACTATGATACTGGATGGACAACTGGGACTATTACGTGTTAAGGTGGAAAATGTAAAGCCTTAATGTTATTTTAAAGTAAGTTTATTTTACTATAGACACTATTATAATAGTTAAGTTTATTTTACTATAGACACTATTATAATAGCGAAATATTACTACAGTAAATAGTTTAATGGATCCTTAGAGGATGGGCGGTCCCAAGCATCCTTTAAGTTACTCGTACTTTATACTACAGTTCACTCGAGTTAGTTTACACTGTATAAGTATGTATGTCCTGACTCGAGTGTTTGTTTTTATTTCTTACGCTCGGGTCAGCCTGAGTATCAGTTTGGACTTCATCCTAGAGCTAGGACTGCTGGAGATCATCTTTATCGAGCTGCTACCTATTTCTCTGTTCAGTCTTTTATCTTAGCCTATGTAATTGAGACAAATGAATTTGGGATTTTCTGTGGTTGTTTCAAAATATATTGGTTTTAAGACTATGTAAGTTGTTTTTATTTTATGACTTTGTTTATAGTGGCTTCATGAAACACTATGGTTATTATATTTTTCCGCTGCGAGCATTCTGATGTATTTTCTCTGTCTGTGATTCTGTGATTTGATTTGATTTGCTCCAAATTATATTACAATCTTTTGTTTTGAATTATTCAAGTCAGACATGTGTGGATTTATTGTCGATTTGAATGGTCCAAAATAGTGGGGCGTTACATACAAGCTCCTCCCATCCTCCATAGCCCTACTTCCTAGTTTCATCCCATTTTAAGCAATTTTTATCTCGTGTTGCCCAAATCAACGATCGGTTCCTAGGTATAAAAGCACATACAAATCATATCAAAACATAACATGCAACGACAACCATCATCCGTATACATTCATCAAACATAAGCAATAAATCCAAACATGATAGCATACAAGATAGAGCCTAGACCTAGTTTAGCACTAAGTGACAATATTGATACAGTTAGGTGTATTCCCTTTGGGCAATTGTGTAATTTTTTACATAAATCTAACTCGATAGCCAATCTCATTTAAAAAATAAAAGGTATTTCCTTTCTGTTATATACTTGTTATAAAATGTTATAAATAGTTAATTAGTTAATTTAAATATATATGTCAGAAAGTCCATAATGATTTGTTTTTAATACTGGTTACAAATAGTTGTAACCATGTGTATTACGTCACAATATGATAAGCACATCATTTTAAATATTCATAGTCAAGATATATTAACACTGGACACCGATGCATCCTTTAAGACTAGAGTACGTAATGCTCTTCAAATGTTGGCTAGTGTATTGCTCATGGCTGTTGGGGACACCAAGTGGTTACATATTGATAGTTATTAGATAACTATGGAATGACTCACTTGATAGTTCTCTATTAGTTACTATAACTAAGGTCAAACAGAAAATATCGAAGTGGCTAATTTACATAGTTCTCTTGACTTGAGAATATTGCTGATCTTTAAAATGAATACTTCGCTTTGTTTATAGTTAAATCATAGCACAGGGCCTATCGAACAAATATAGTTGAATCGAGTTGAAGTATTGGAAGTGAAATACTACTCAATAGAGGATTTGTCTTCTCATTTATATAGGGCCAGTATCACGGTCAATAGTCAACACAAATTTGCCTAAAGAAGTTCTGTTAGTAATAATTATTGTTATTGAACCAAGGACTTTATGTTTGGACTATAAAGTTGAATGTGGACGATTTTGGAATTTTGACCATAACTATATTCCATAAGTCCAGATATGATATAGTTTTGACAATGGGAATGGTGTAAATAATCGTTGCTACCAGGTACATACCAGTTATTATAAATAAATTATATTCTACTGAAAGATGTGTAAGTGATAAATTCAGCGAAAATGTCACATCGCTAGCTAAGGTGATATGTGAATGTTGATATTCACATTGTTCAATATTAATTGCCGACTGAATTTACTATACCTTTCAACCGCACAACAAAAATGATGAACACTCTAGAAGAAACACATGATTTAATTAATTTATAATTGTTTTATATTATTTATTATTTATGAAATATTAATTATTAAATTTTGTTTGATTTGTTTAAATACTATTAGTATATAATAAATACGTATATAGAAGTTATAAACGTAGGTATTGATATACGATGTCGTTAGAATATTTAAATTGGATTTAAGTAGAATAAATATTAGGTGTGTTTCTAAATTAGTTAATATCTATGAAATACTGATTATTAAAATATTATTTTTTTCGAATACCATTAGCAGTTATTAAAGTGTGTAAGTAAAAGTAATAAACAAGAGTATCGATATACGATATCGATATATCTTTTAAATTGGATTTAAATGGTAAAAACGCAAAGTGGGCTTGGGATATTTTGAGGCCCATGTAGCATCTATGTTTGGCTAGCCAAATGGAAGGAAAGGGTTCAAATTGGATTTTTAAGGGCAAGGGAGTAATTGAAAGAATGAAAATAATATCTTTCCTTAATAAAAAATGGATTGCCTTCGTTATTCATTAATTCCATTCGCCACTCTCTCTTCCTCTCTCCAAATTGAGTCGTAGTCGAAATTAACATTGAAACATGGCTAAAACATTTCCAAATAAATTAATTTATAAAAGATTGTTTATCCTACTTGATCATTGCAAGATATGAAGGTTGATTTCTAAATCTTAGAGCTCTTGATTCATCATTTAAGGTGTGGTCTTTTGGGATAATCAAGTGGTAATTTTCAATCACTTTTAATTTAGTTTAAAACATGTATGAATAGATTACATCCCCTTCTTATTATGTTATGATCATAGATCATATCTTGTTAATTTAGCTTGGATCTCACATCTTTTACAACAAATTTATAAATCCGATTGTGTAGTATAATTTTGTTTAATACGGTTTTAGAAACTAAAGTTCAGAAAAAACTTTCAAACCTAGATCTAATTTTACTTAATCGAGACATTTTGATATATATATATATATATATATACGTATGTATGTATGTATGTATGTATGTTATGTAGATACAAATGAAACACACGCATATTTGTTTGAAATCATTTTTGGAATTAAGTATAAGTTTCATGTAACATTCCCGTTTTTAAATCAAATTCAAATTGGTAATTGATATAAATTTTTGGATTTAAATTTTGAATTAAATTGAATTTTTCCAAGATAAATAAAGATATGTGTTGTTTATTATATACATGTATATAAATGGATTTTTAATTTGAATTTTGAAATTGAAATTCTAAAATAGATATTTTGAAAAATAAATTGAATTTGAGAAACACTATATTAATAGAAATTTGTTTTTTAATTTTGTATATGTGTACAAGTTTGGAAAATTTTATTTTCGAATTTAGTTTAAATACAATTGGATTGTAAATAAAGAAATTGATTTGAAATCCAATAATAAATATACTATGAATAAATTGAATTTAATACTCTATATTTTAAAAGTTTGTTTTCTAAATTTTAATATATATATATATATATGTATGTATGTATGTAGTTTGAAAATTATGTTTTGAATTTAATATAGAAATTTTCAAAAGCTATTTGAAAAGTTAAATTTTATATTTTAAAAGATTTATATATATAAATAAAGAAAGATGTATATAAATGAATAAATACTTATTTTAAAAATTGTATTGGATTTGAAAACATTATATTTTAAAAATTTGTTATAATGTATATGAAAAATGATTTAGAAGTTATATAAATGATTATAAAAGTAAATGTATATAGATAAATATTTTTATAAAGATAAGATTTGATAAAATGATTTTAAAATGTATTTTCTTTAAAAATGAATAGATATAGTTTGTATAGTTATAAATTTAAAACATAATACATGTGTTAAGTTATAAAACATAAGTAATTAATTTAAAACAAGGGTTTAAAACACAATTTATAAATTAATTTAAAATAAGGATTTAAACATAAAATGTTTACATTTTAACATTTATATGGATGAGATTATATGTGATTACAAGTGTTAGTTAATTCAAACAAGTGTGAGCATAGTTTAATTTGAGATTAACAAGTGGCATATCATATATTCTTTTAATTTAAATTTTAATAATATGTTTTAAGAGTAGAAACCAGGTTATTTTCTATTCTTCTCTTATCTTCAAACTTAAAACTGAAATAAAAATCAAATAAAAATCAAAACAACTCAAACCAAAATCAATCTGAAGCAAACCAATAAAGCAACTCAAACATCTTCAACATGATACAAACCTGAGGAAATGAAGATCAAAGCAAAAAAAATCAAAATCTAGAAAATCTCAGACATCTCAAACCTAATCAAGAATAAGGCGAATTCAACTCAAACTTGAAGCCGTGAATCACCTTAAAGCAATCAGATCAGATTCGAATCAAAAATACATCAGGATCCAGTTCTCTGTTTTCTTCAACAGGTGAGCAAACTTTTTTTTAAATTATTAAACCTGATATATTTGGATGATCTTTGAAGTTATGATCTGAAATGTGCTTGTATGATTGTATGCCTGCAAATTTATGTATAAGTATGTGTGATAGTATCTGTGTACATGTCTGGAACAAGCAAAGCATGCCTCTGTTCAAACATAACAGGTTCTAAAACCTGTTCAAAATTCTAAATCTAACTTCCTAATCCCCTTCAGGCAATTGAATAAAATTTGTTTGAATGATCACAATCTAAATTTTAAAAATATTGTTAAGTGTTATCAACATATAGGATTACCGGAATATAAGAAATTTCAGAGAAAATCAGCTCAAGTCAAAAGTCGAGTGTTAAATTTATAAACTTTGATTATATAATCGAACTCGTAATAGGAAATGATGAATTTTGATATTAAAATCTGGATTTTTAAGTTTGTATTCAGTGAGATAATTGGGGATGATCAGATTTTGTTTCATCGTCAAATTTCGACGATCAGCTCGAAGGTTGTCATCGTGATCATTGTCAATGGGAGCTTGAGAGTGGGCGATCATGAGAAATTGGTGAAGGTATTTATTGTTCGTCATGGTGGCCGTTCGTCATCGAAATTGGGTTTAGACCTAATTTTAGTTAACGTCGGAAAATGAGTTGCTGTAGCATCGTAGGTGGATCGGAACTGATGGGAGGTGGTTGGATCAATGTGTTGTGTTGTAGAGCAGCTCTGGGTGGAGCGATAGGTTCTCAGGTGATCGGAATTGGGTGGCGCCAGGAGGAACAGATGATCGAGTTTTTTTTCCTGATGGGTTGAGTGAGTTCGTTTTGATTTACGGGGAGGCTCGTGGTTTTGGGTGATTGTTTAGGGTGAGGTGATCATTGGAGACTTGGCGGTGGTTGGCAACTTGGTCAGAGGTGACCGGAAGAGGTGTACACGTGCACATGTGCACGTTTTGTTCTTGTTGTTCGAGTTTGGAAAAGAAAAGGAGGAACTCGAAGTTGACCTCGTGAAGTTTCATTGCTGTCTCGAGTGTATACTCGAGTATATTCATGTGTGTTTTATCATGTTTAAGAAGTTGTAAAAATTTGAAACTAAACAAAGTATAAAGAGGAAAGAAGAGAAGAAACTCGGGGTAGATCTTGGGTGAGGATCGGATTGGAGCCGAAGCAAGTTATAAACAGTTTTTAAAAAGGCTTTTATAAAAAGCAAGTTTTAAATTTAAATTGAATCTAGTTGAACTTTTATGTGATAAATGTTTTAAATGATTTGATTGAAGGAAGTTATAATTTGATAACTTTAATTTTTTAAGTTAAACGTTTATTTTATTTTAAAACTTAATTAAATGATTTAATTAAGTAAGTAATTAAGAAAAATGAAATGTTTTCAAATCATTAATTTTTAAAAATCTTGAGTTAATTAATGTTTTAATGATGATTTACTTCAAAAAGTCATGAAAAAGGTTTAAATGATAATTGTTTTCAAAGGTTGATTAATAAGTTTTTTATGACAATTAATTAATTGGAAGCTGACTAATTAATATGATTAATTTAAGGGTTGATTTACGAAAGTAATTAAAGGTTAATTACTTAAAGGTTATTCAGATAATTAATTAAGGATTAATTAATTTATTGTAATAAATTAAGGATAATTATTAAATGATAATTAATTATGATAATTATTAAATAATAATTAATTAAGTATTAATTAATTTATTGTAATTAATTAAGGATAATTATTTAAATGATAATTAATTAAGTATTAATTAATTTATTGTAATTAATTAAAGATAATTATTAAATGATAATCAAATAAGGATTAATTAATGTATTGTAATTAATTAAGGATAATTATTTATACGATAATTAATTAAGGATTAATTAATTTATTATAATTAATTAAGGATAATTATTAAATGATAACTAATTAAGGATTAGTTTATTGTAATTAATTAAGGATAATTATTAAATGGTAATTAATTAAGAGTTGATTAATTTATGTAATTAATTAAGGATAATTAATTAAATAATAATTTAATGATTATGGTTAATTATGTAATAATCAAAGGTTGATCGAATTATTAATTAAGGTTGATTAATTTATTATTAAAGATTAATTGATAAATGATTAAAGGATAATTAATTAAAAAGATTTGTAATTAATAAATGTTAATTAACCAGGATTAATAATAAATCTGGTTTAAATTGATTATAATCAGGGGATTAATTGACCATGCTTATGGTTGTTTGAATTGTATTGAATGCTTTAAATTGTTTGATATCCCTGATGTGTAATGCTGTGTGATATGAATTGTTTTGATTTAAGCTGTGATGAATATAATTTATTTGTCTGTGATGAATTTATATTATATGTGAATATGTGAATGAAGATAAGAGTTACAGGATTATACTGCTTATCGATATTGTTGTGCTTGGATTGTGATGATTGATGATATTGCACTATTATGTAAAACCCTGGACTACACCATGCACACAAAAATATGGATTTCACGGCAAATTGGTTAAGTCACAAATATTTTAAATTTAAATATTATTTTGGTTAAAAGTTGAAATTTGAAACCAAATGTTTTGGAAATGGAATTGAGTTAAATATGGATGGCCTTTGAAAAGGAAGTTTGAAATTAAAGCTTAGTTGAATATAATATATCTTGTTCATGTTTTTAAATTGTTTTGGAATATATGGTTTGAAAGGTTTATATAATACACACACACACACATATATGGATTTAAAACTATTTTAAATAAATTGTTTTGGGGATTTTGAATTTTATTCAAATAGAACTTGCTGATGATATGGCAGTTCATGGATCTTCTGGTTTATACTTTTAAAGGCTATAACTTGTGTATATTTATTTTCTGAAACGAAAGTATTTGTTTTCAAATGATAATAGCTTTCAAATAAAGAAAGGATTTCTTGTTTGTGTTGAAAGGATTTCCGTTTTGAAATGGAACTGTTTTGAAAGCTATTAATGAATCTTTGTGAAAATTTGGTTAACTTTGTGAAGTGAATCTTTTGTTTAAAAGATTAAAAGTGGAAATTTGTTAAACCATTTGAAAGAAAGGTTTTGGGCTAAAGGTTATTACTTAACTAAGATCTCATATGTCCATATGGTTTTAAAATTAAGAGCTCATTATTCGGTTTAGCCGGGAGAAGACTTTATGTCATATAACACATTCCGAATAGTGATACGACAAAATGGATAGCATTTGAAGACCGGGTATTTTCGAGAATGAAAGGATTACCCGTCGAATGCCTCTACACTGAGTCGCGTTGGAATAGAGATCTCCACATGTGATGGAGAGTCTGATCGAGATTGTGAATACCCGAATTGTAAGGGCTTCTTTGAAGTTCCTTCGGTTCTGTTCGAACCCGGAATATACTTGTATGGATGTATGTCTGACATTACACTTTGAGATGTAAAGCTGGATTCTATTAAATACATTTCTATTTGGTAGCGGAGAATTTATTCTCTTAGCTTAATACACTTCTTTGAGACGTATGAGCTCAGAGGTTATGTAGTTGATATTTACTAGTGATACATTCCCAATTTGGTAATGTGGCATACGAAGTGCTGCTGATCATGTGTTGATCGAAGCATGGATTTTGTGAAAAGCGTAGCTTTATGGGACGAGACTTTGTTAGAACCTCACACCTTGGAAATGGTCGAAACAGGAAGAATGCAGCAAGGTTATAAGGGTCGCGCCCTTTAGGGTATGTCCTTTTCCTTCTAGAAAATGGTGGTATCATGGTATGGAGCCTAAATATTTAACCTATGAGGTTACTTCAAATTTGTGCTTTGTGGTTGTTGGTGTTGAGAGCTCTTGCATAAAGGTCGATAACGACCGAGAGATTTCATTACTCGTGTAGTAGTTACCTAGTTACAGAGGTAACCCGGCCTTGTGTTGGCAGAGATCCGGTTAGGTTCTCCGGGTGTCCCTCTAAAGGCGTACCCATGTGGCCCAGGAAGTTCCATAGGCTTACCATTTGTTGGAAATCCAAAGAAACAGTACGCGCCCTATACACTTTTAGTTGTATAACCTGCCTTTTACTTATGGTGGTGACCCACCGTTTAATTGGTAGCTATAGTAGGTATACCATAATGGTGGTATGCTGGCTAAGACTAATATTATACTTACGAAATGTTTTCTGCACTATGCACTAATAATAATATCAAAAGGATTTTGCATATCAAGCATGTTTGACTATCATAAGGAGAAATCTCGTCCAATTGTGCGTTTGCATTGTGTGTGTGGCGGGAGGCCTTATGGTAGTTTCATTTTCCAAAAAGCATCGTGGATTTCAATTTTTAAATATTTTTGTTTGTTTTGTGTAAATAAACTATTTTGGTTTGCTCACACCAGTCCCATGATTGACCTGGAGTTTGTTGTTCCCTTTCTAAACTCTGGGTGCCCACAATTTTTCACACGGACAGCCTAGGGTTGGAATTTTCAGATAATCAAATAGTAGATGTAGATTCGATAGCATCCAGTCTTTGGATTTGGCGATCGCATTGCTGACTGAGTTACCTAGTTTGCTACATTACAACTTGATGCTAGTTCGAGCTTATAGATTGGTGATCTTTGGAGCATTGGATTGGAATGCATTTTTGGATTCTATCTTTCTTTCTATCCTTTAGAAGATCAGATTGGTGATATTATTCCGCTGTTGTTCTTCCGTTGTTGTCTTGTATCTCTGATATATGTTGATATTCATTTGTATCAATGTGTTGAATCAAATGTTGTTTACCAATAAAGTTATTCATTTCCTTCCGTTGTGTTGTTTTACTTATTGTGTTAGAAGCTCCGTCGAATCTCCGGCAAACCAGATTTGACGTTTGAATCTGCCGCATTTGAAAATGGGTGATGTATTTGAGTGTCAATTTTCGAAGATCGAGTCAGGGTCATTAAAAGTGGTATCAGAGCTGAAGGTTAAGTAAAAACTTTAGCTCAAGAGTATAACACATTAGGTGACTCATTAGAGATAGGGTTACAAATGCCCTAGAATGAGTGTATCCCTAGGATATCCGTCTGTATGCCTCAGTAAATTCTCTTACTATTCACTGATAGTAAGTATGAGTGCAAGAAGAGGACGAGGTAAGGGATGGGGAAGTACCACTACAAATGGTCAATGCCCTACAACAACAAGGAAACAATCTTTTCTCTATCAATCTCTTTGATCATCGTTGACTTTCGATTCTTTGATGGCTTACTGGCAGCTACAAGAAAAAGCTTTGGTGTGATGGTGGCCCTGCAAATCGTTGTAGATAAGTTTCTTTTTCGTATTCTCTTCATCAGTTTTTTATCAGCTTTTCATTTTAACTTTAATAAATTTAAAATTTTAATTGGAAAAAATTGGTTAATGAAATAAAAAGTTAAATTGGATTGTATCCGTTCGTCTATCTTTAGGGTCTCGATATATTCTACGAACGGTTAGTTATCCCTTCGGACTAACCGATGCCCTTGCATATTTCATAGATTAGATGACCCGAATGTTTCATAAAGTGTTGAATGAGTTGTTCTCGTATTTGACGATATTCTGATTTGGTAAGCCAAATGCAGAATAGATACTCAGTTTGATCTGGTAAAACATTCTCCATCTATTCTTTGTTGTCTCCCCATCTAGCAAATTTCCGAGACGAAATTTTCTTAAGGGGGAATTTGTAACATTCCCGTTTTTAAATCAACTTCAAATTGGTAATTGATATAAATTTTTGGATTTAAATTTTGAATTAAATTGAATTTTTTCAAGATAAATAAAGATATGTGTTGCTTATTTATATACATGTATATAAATGGATTTTTAATTTGAATTTTGGAATTGAAATTATAAAATAGATATTTTGAAAAATAAATTGAATTTGAGAAACACTATATTAATAGAATTTTTTTTCTAATTTTGTATATGTGTACAAGTTTGGAAAATTTTATTTAGAAATTTAGTTTAAATAGAATTAGATTGTCAATAAAGAAATTGATTTGAAATTCAATAATAAATATATTATGAATAAATTGAATTTAATACTCTATATTTTAAAAGTTTATTTTCTAAATTTTAATATATATATATGTATATGTATATATAGTTTGAAAATTATGTTTTGAATTTAATATAGAAATTTTAAAAAGCAATTTGAAAAGCTAAATTTTATATTTTAAAAGACTTATATATATATAAATATATAAATATATAAATAAAGAAAGATGTATATAAATAAATAAATACTTATCTTAAAAATTGTATTGGATTTAAAAACATTATATTTTAAAAATTTGTGATAATGTATATGTAAAATTATTAGAAGCTATATAAATGATTATAAAAGCAAATGTATATAGATAAATATTTTTAATAAAAATAAGATTTGATAAAAAGATTTAAAATGTATTTTCTTTTTAAATGAACAAATAAAGTTTGTATAGTTATAAATATAAAACATAATACATTTGTTAAGTTATAAAACATAAGTAATTAATTTAAAAAAGGGTTTAAAACACAATTTATAAATTAATTTAAAATAAGGATTTATACATAAAATGTTTACATTTTAACATTTGTAAGGATGTGATTATATGTAATTACAAGTGTTAATTAATTTAAACAAGTGTAAGCATAGTTTAAATCATATATTCTTTTAATTTAAATTTTAATAATATGTTTTAAGAGTAGAAACCAGGTTATTTTCTATTCTTCTCTTATCTTCAAATTTAAAATTTAAATAAAAATCAAATAAAAATCAAAACAACTCAAACCAAAATCAATTTGAAGCAAACCAGTAAAGAAACTCAAACATCTTTAACATGATACAAACCTAAGGAAATGAAGATCAAAACAAAAAATCAAAATCTGGGAAATCTCATACATCTCAAACCTAATCAATAATAAGGCAAATTCAACTCAAACTTGAAGCTGTGGATCACCTCAAAACAATCAGATCAGATTCGAATAAAAAATACATCAGGATCAGGTTCTCTGTTTTCTTCAACAATCTGAGCAAATTTTTTTTAATTATTAAACCTGATATATTTGGATGATCTTTGAAGTTATGATCTGAAATGTGCTTGTATGATTGTATGCCTGTAAATTTATGTATACCTCTGTGTGTTGATATCTGTGTACATGTCTGGAACAAGCAAAGCATGCCTCTGTTCAAACATAACAGGTTCTAAAACCTGTTCAAAATTCTAAATCTAACTTCCTAATCCCCTTCAAGCTTTGATGTTTGAATAAAATGTGTTTGAATGATCACAATCTAAATTTTAAAAATATTATTAAGTATTATCAACATATAGGATTACTGGAATATAAGAAATGTCATAGAAAATCAACTCAAGTCAAAAGTCGAATGTTAAATTTCCATACTTTGATTATATAATCGAATTCGTAATAGGAAATGATGAATTTTGATATTAAAATTTGGATTTTTAAGTTTGTATTCAGTGAGATAATTGGGGATGATCAGATTTTGTTTCATCATCAAATTTCGACGATCAGCTTGAAGGTTGTGATCGTGATCATTGTCGAAGGAAGCTTGAGAGTGGGCGATCACGGGAAAATTGGTGAAGGTATTTTCCGTTCGTCGTGGTGGCCGTTCGTCATCGAAATAGGGTTTAGACCTAATTTTAGTCGACGTTGGAAAATGAGTTGTTGTAGCATTGTGGGTGGATCGGAACTGATGGAAGGTGGTTGGATCGATGCGTTGTGTTGTAGAGCAGCTCTAGGTGGAGCGGTAGGTTCTCCGGTGATCAGAAATGGGTGGCGTCAGAAGGAACAGATGATCAAGTTTTTTGTGCCTGATGGGTTGAGTGAGTTCGATTTTGATTTATGGGGAGGCTCGTGGTTTTGGGTGATTGTTTAGGGTGAGGTGATCATCGGAGACTTGGTGGTGGTCGGTGACTTGGTCGGAAGTGACCGAAAGAGGTGTACACATGCACATGTGCACGTTTTGTTCTGGTTGTTCGAGTTTGGAAAAGAAAAGAAGCGACTTGAAGTCGACCTCGTGAAGTTTCATTGCTGTCTCGAGTGTATACTCGAGTATATTCATGTGTGTATTATCATGTTTAAGCACTTGTAAAAATTTGAAACTAAACAAAGTATAAAGAGGAAAGAAGAGAAGAAACTCGAGGTAGATCTCGGGTGAGGATCGGGTTGGACCTGATGCAAGTTATAAACAATTTTTAAAAGGATTTTATAAAAAGCAAGTTTTAAATTTAAATTGAACCTAGTTGAACTTTTATGTGATAAATGTTTTAAATGATTTGATTGAAGGAAGTTAAAATTTGTTAAGTTAAATGTTTATTTTATTTTAAAACTTAAATTAAATGATTTAATTAAGAAAAATGAAATGTTTTCAAATCATTAATTTAACTTAAAAATCTTGATTTAATTAATGCTTTAATGATGATTTACTTCCAAAAGTCATTAACAAGGTTTAAATGATAATTGTTTTGAAAGGTTAATTAATAAGTTTTTTTATGACAATTAATTAATTAAAAGCTGACTAATTAATGTGATTAATTTAAGGGTTGATTTGTGTAAGTAATTAAAGGTTAATTACTTAAAGGTTATTCAGATAATAAATTAAGGATTAATTAATTCATTGTAATTAATTAAGGATAATTATTAAATGATGATCAATTAAGGATTAATTAATTTATTGTAATTAATTAAGGATAATTATTAAATTATAATTAATTAAGGATTAATTAATTTACTGTAATTAATTAAGGATAATTATTTAAATGATAATTAGTTAAGGATTGATTAATTTATTGTAATTAATTAAGGATAATTATTAAATGATAATTAAATAAGGATTAATTAATTTATTGTTATTAATTAAGGATAATTATTTATACGATAATTAATTAAGGATTAATTAATTTATTGTAATTAATTAAGGATAATTATTAAATGATAATTAATTAAGGATTAATTTATTGTAATTAATTAAGGATAGTTATTAAATGGTAATTATTTAAGGGTTAATTAATTTATGTTATTAATTAAGGATAATTAATTAAAGAATAATTTAATGATTATGGTTGATTATGTAATAATCAAAGGCTGATCGAATTATTAATTAAGGGTTAATTAATTTATGTAATTAATTAAGGATAATTAATTAAAGGATAATTTAATGATTATGGTTATTTATCTAATAATCAAAGGTTGATCGAATTATTTATTTAGGTTGATTAATTTATTATTAAAGATTAATTGATAAATGATTGAAGGATAATTAATTAAAATGATCTGTAATTAATAAATGTTAATTAACCAGGATTAGTAATAAATCTGGTTTAAATTTAATATAATAAGGGGATTAATTGACCTTGCTTATGGTTGTTTGAATTGTATTGAATGCTTTGAATTGTTTGATATCTCTGATATGTGATGCTGTGTGACATGAATTATTTTGATTTAAGCTGTGATGAATTAAATTTATTTATCTGTGATGAATTTATATTTTATGTGAATCTGTGAATGAAGATAAGCGTTATAGGATTATACTACTTATCGATATTGCTGTATTTGGATTGTGATGATTGATGATATTGCACTATTGTGTAAAACCCCTGGACGACACCATACACACACAAATATGGATTTCACGGGAAATTAGTTAAGTCACAAATATTTTAAATTTAAATATTATTTTGGTTAAAAGTTGAAATTTGAAACCAAATGGTTTTGGAAATGGAATTGAGTTAAATATGGAAAGCCTTTGAAAAAGAAGTTTGAAATTAAAGTTTAGTTGAATATAATATATCTTGTTCCAGTTTTTAAATTGTTTTGGAATATATGGTTTGAAAGGTTTATATAATATATATATATATATGGATTTAAAGCTATTTTAAATAAATTGTTTTGGGGAATTTGAATTTATTTCAATAGAACTTACCGATGATATGGCAGTTCGTGGATTTTCTGGTTTATACTTTTAAAGGCTATAACTTGTGTATATTTATTTTTCGAAACAAAAAGTATTTGTTTTCAAATGATAATAGCTTTCAAATAAAGAAAGGATTTTCAATTTTTGTTGAATGGATTTCAGTTTTGAAACGGAATTGTTTTGAAAGCTATTAATGAATCTTTGTGAAAGTTTGGTTAACTTTGTGAAGTGAATCTTTTGTTTAAAAGATTAAAAGTGGAAATTTGTTAAACCATTTGAAAGAAAGGTTTTGGGCTAAAGGTTGTGACTTAGCTAAGATCCCATATGTTCATATGGTTTTAAAATTAAGCGCTCATTATTCGGTTTAGCCGGGAGAGGACTTTATGTCCTATAACCCGTTTCGAATAGTGATACGACGAAATGGATAACATTTGAAGACTGGTGGTGAAGACCAGGTAATTTCGAGAACGAAAGGATTACCTGTCGAATGTCTCTGCACTGAGTCGCATTGGTATGGAGATCTTTATATGTGATGGAGAGTCTAATCGAGATTGTGAATACCCGGATTGCAAGGGCTTGCCTTCGGTTCTATTCAAACCCGAAACAGACTTGTATGGATGTATGTCTGACATTACACTTTGAGATGTAATGCTGGTTTCTATAAAATACATTTCTGTTTGGTGGTAGAGAATTTATTCTCTTAGCTTAACACCCTTCTCTGAGACGTACGGGCTCAGAGGTTATGTAGTTGATATTTACTAGTGATACATTCCCAATTTGGTAATGTGGCATACGAAGTGCTGCTGATCATGTGTTGATCGAAGCATGGCTTTTGTGAAAAGCGTAGCTTTATGGGACGAGACTTCGTCAGAACCTCACACCCTGAAAATGGTCGAAACAGGAAGAATGCAGCAAGGTTATGAGAGTCGCGCCCTTTAGGGTATGTCCATTTCCTTTTGGAAATGGGTGGTATCATGGTATGGAGCCTAGATATTTAACCTATGTGGTTACTGAAAATTTATTCTTTGTGGTTGTTGGTGTTGAGAGCTCTCGAATAATGGTCGGTACTGATCGAAAGATGGCATTACTTGTGGAGTAGTTACCTAGTTACAGAGGTAATCCGGCCTTGTGTTGGCAGAGATCCGGTTAGGTTCTCGAGGCATCCCTCTAGAGGCATACCCATGTGGCCCAGGAAGTTCCTTAGCCTGACCTTTTTTAGGAAATCCAAAGAAACAATACGCACCCTGTATGGTTTTAGTTGTATAACCTACCTTTTACTTATGGTGGTGACCCGCCTTTTAATTGGTTGCTATAGTAGGTGTAACGACCCATAAATTTTGATGAATAATTTGGTTAATTTAATTAAGATTTTGTAATTTAATTTAGAAAGAAATGAAAATCTTATAATTTATATTGGAGCGATTGTTAGGAATTAAATATTGCAACGGTAAATAAAATTAATTCTTGACAATTAGAATGAAATCCCAATAAAGAAATAGTGGAAAACATTCAAATTTTTAATTTAATATGATTGTGTAATTAATATTGAAAGAAATAAAAATTGGAAATAATATTAAAGAAATAATAATTAAAATAGAAAATAAGTAATTAAAATAACCGTTGAATTAACCAATGCAATTATATATTGCTTAATAGTAATTGAACATAAATAAAGGAAATAAGGTCATGGAAAGTGATAAATGTTAACAAATGAAAGGATATAATTAGTGGTGATTGAATGGATTCAAAGTTATATTAACCGATGGAGTAATACGTAATAAATTGAAAATTTATGCAATCATTGTAGATAAGTAATTATAATGTGTGTTGTTGATAATGAACGTACTTAAATAGTAATAAATTGAATATAAGAAAACAAAGGCACTTAGTGAATTATTTAATGAATTCATGAAATAAAAATCAATGTCCTGTAGGTAATTATGATATTGTTTGGAAGTGAAAACTTATAATGTAACGACCCGTGTAAATTTGGTGTTTAAATGAATTAAATTAATAAGATTTTAATTTAAATTTAGAAAGGAATAAAAAAAATGTTATTTGTTTATATGAAAGAAAATGCTGAAATTTGATGTATCAAGGGTAATCAAAATTTACAGATTAAATTATATATTGCAATTAATAGTAATAGTGGAAATTGTTGCATTTGATATAAAGTTTGAATAAGTAAATTAAGGCAAGTATTGAATTTATCAATGGAATAAAATATTGATTTATGGAAATTGAATGTAAACGGAAGTAGTAAAGTAATGCAGGACAATAAACAACGTAATTAGTACAATCCCTTTTATTTGTAAACTATTGTAAGGTGTTAATTAATTGAAATATGAAAATTTGGAAATAGATTCAAAATTTATGTTAGATAAATGAATTGCAATAATTAAAGTTAGTAATTAATTGGGTTAAAGGGAATACCAATTTATTTATAAAGTGAATATAAGTGAATGTAACAAAATAAATAGAAAACGCTAATTATTCATAAGTGATGTTTGAATAAAAACCAATACGATGTAAACAACAAACTTATAAATGTGGGATTTAGAGTTTTTGACAACAATTATTATGAGCTATATGTATATTCAGTCCATTCAATTTAATTGGTAAATCATGAAATAAATGTTACGTTTAAATAAATTTAGGTAATAATGGGGAATAACGTAAATAAATTCTTCATTAAATGATGGTTAGTGTATATAAAGAATGGAGGTAAAACTTTATAAATTGATTCGAATCTGAAATTTAATGAAAGGAGTAATTGGAATTAAATGGATTAAATATTTGAAGTTACGTAAATTTTAATTTAGATCAAAGGGTATGCATTTATGTAATAGAGTATGAATCTACTGTTAAGTTTATTTATAAAATGGCAGTTGGGTAAATGAAAGGGTGCAAAAGTAAGCTTGTTAGTATATTAGAAGTAATATATGATAATAGGTTTAATCGAAATAAATGGAAATTTAACATCTAAATATTACGTTAACAGGGATTTAAGTGTAATTGAAGAATGTTAGGATAATAAATTTGGAATCTAATATTAAATCCATCTATTTGAAACATAGGAATGGAATAACTATTGATTTCTTTGAATTAATATAAATTATTAGAAAGTTAATTTATGATTTGTAAATTTAATGAAATTAAGGATTTATATTGAAATTTAAAATTTACCTTCTTTAATTTGACATCTAAACTCTTTGGGATTTCGTACATGATTAAGAATTTTTAAAAGTGATAAAATGGGAAATTTTAGAATCCAAATATAAAATTTGATTTTATTTATTTATTTTGAATTTATTTAATTAATATAAAAATACCATTTTGGCCACTGACTCGGATTTCGACGAAACAAGTTTCATCGGATCCGTAACGGTAAATTATTGTAGGATTTCAAGTTTCGTATCGATCGGACTTGTCGTTTGATCGTACGGACTCGAAACGCCATGAAATCGATTAATTGAAATCAATTTGAAATCAATTGGAAATTTTGTTTTCAGCATAACTTCTTCATACGAAGGAATTTGGACGTGAAACTTTTTCCATCGCGTTCAGAATATTTTAAAATATCTATTTTGATATATAGGTTTATCCAATTTCGTTCCGAGGTCAGAACGGGCTTTTTAGGCCAACTATCGGCTATCACGTTTATAATTCGTGCCCACCTATTCTATTGCAGTTTGTCTATAAATAGGCTGTTATAAACCCTAGCAGCCTCTATTGCTCATTTCTATACATATAGGAACTTCTGTACTCCTCTTCTTTAATGGAAACAAACAATTCTAGATCCAAATTCAAAATTCAAATCAGATCCAAAGCTAAAAATTAGAAGTCCTTAGAAAATTCTAAAAAAAATATATGTTGTAGATTTCATCGACACGAATCTACGGGTGGAGTTTGTTTGTGCAATTGACGTTCGTTTCAACCAGGAAAATTCGGTCAAAGATCAAATTTCGAAACCCATATGGTCTATTGGGGGTTTTTCGATTTAGGCTTCAATCGAAGAAATTGAAACATGGGTTTGGTGAGGCTCGTCGCGAGGAGGCTAGCGCTGGTGGTCGTTGGTCGTGCAGGGGCCTGAGGCACCGAGAATTTGCGTTTTAGGGTTCGTCAAACCCTAGATTTGGTGGCGGCGAACGGAGGGGGACTGCGGGGTAGAGGGCGTTGTCACGAGGCTAACGGCGGTGACGGCTCGTCGAATAGGGGTCCACGACGTTCGTGATTCCCGGTCAAAGCACGGTCAATGGAGGCGTTTGCGTGCGTGCTGTTCGAATGAGATCCTGTAGAGGAGAACGCGTGTACAAGGAAGAAGACTCGGCTGACGTGTTGAGGGAGAGGTGACTTGTTATTTGTTTATTTTGTTTTTAATTTAAATTTTGGTTTCAATCGAATTTTCGACATAACTTTCTCATACGTTATCCGTTTCACGCGATTTTTTTTTTGCTAGGATCATAATAAATTTCCAGATCTGTTAACGCTAGTTTGGAAAGATTTGAGACCATCAAATTTTTGAGTTTAAATTGTATTTAAATCCAATTTGAATTCAAAAGGTGAGTGTTTTAACCCACTCACAACTTCTAAAATTTCTTATGTTTGTTAATTTGACTTGAGATATGAGTAGAAAGTTATTTATGACTGTTTGGCATGTTTATTCATCACCTCTGTTAAATCGCATTTATTTAGTTTAACTGTTAATTAATTTTATTATTGCATATGAATTTACAGTTAAAAATTTAATTATTTGCATATAAACTGATAGTTAACAGTTAATAAATTTATTATTGAATATAAACTGTTAGTTAATAACTGTTATTCATTTCCTGTTATATTTTATATGCTATATACTGATGTTTGTTTAAATTGGATGATGATTTTAATAAATAGTTAATGATTGATTTTTGGATAAATGGATGCTATATTTTATATTGATGAATTGCAAGTTATTATGCATTTTCATTTCATTCGGCATTGTGGTTTGAAATGATATACAACCGCATTTTATTTTTGATTGCGGATTGAAATGATAAATATCCGTATCACTTGACCATAGGATAGAAAATTATATACAGGCACCGCGGTAGATATATAAAATTATTTTGAAATGATTTTCTATGGTTTTGTAAAGCTATATATATGGTTTGTGGGATATTGATTTGGTTATTGATAAAGGTCATTTATATATAGTAATTTCCGGTTTTAAGCTTTGTATAAAATTTGATTTGAAATATAAAATATAGTTTGATTTTTAAGATCAAATACGATTAAGCATTTATTTAAAATTTAATTTCTGGAAGTTCTATTGACTTAAATGAGAATAAGGTTGGAAGATGAATATTAAGTTAAATTGGAATTAAATAAAAAGTTAGAATTTTTAAAGGATATGATTTTTGTAACTTGATTTTTGTGTAAAGTGATTTGAATGAATATCAGGTTGATTTAAATGAATATATCAAGTTTAATAAATTGAAAGATTTTCCAGTTATGTAAAGTTAAAGGTTTTTCTTAAATTATATTGAATTCATTAAGTAAATATTTCAAGTCTAAATAATAAGTAATTGAATTTAATATATATGGGATTGTCAAATGAGTTTGTTTTGAAATGGTGAAATATTTAAAGCTTTGAAACATAAGAATTGAAATGGTATTTGGAAATTTAAATCGATATTGGAAAATTGATTTGTGAAATCTAAAGAAGCTATTGTGTTTTATAAAGTAATTTAATATTTAACCATTTAAGAGATGGAAATTTATTTCGAACTTATGATTTTCAAGGTAGTATGATTTGAAAATATTATATTCAAGAGTTTTGATTTCTAAATATTTTACTTTGAAAACCCTATGATTTTGGAAAAGAATATATATTGGAAAATAAAATGACATTATATGATTTTGGGTCTAAATGATATCGTATTGATTTGGGGTTTTAAAAATATAAATGATATCGTATTTATATGGGTTTAAATGGATATTTTATTCTGGTTTTAAAGTTTAAATTATTTTAAATGACCGCGGTGTTATAATAACGTTTGGTTGTTAAAGAGACCGGGATCGGAAGTTGTCATACTCTCTGCCAACTCCGAAAACCACTTTAACAACCGTTTATGCGGTGGAGATTCCAGAATGAAGTAGGTTGGTGGCGGCGCTCCCTGTAAAGTAAATACGTGGACGCGACTCCCGTGACTTGGCATAAGGTGGCTAAAACAGGAGCGATCGACGGGCCAATGAGGTCATTCTTCTGATCGAACGCACTCCTTCGATATTATACTATGACTTCTGGATTGATTCGGTGGCCACTTTACTTTTGATTTTGGGGGGGTTGTTCGAGGTGGGCGGCAGCTGTGCGCTGCGCGTTTCCATCAGCCCGGAAGCGTAATTGGTATATCAACCCTGACATTGCCTAGTTGTGCCGTGTCACTACCCTCGCGCGCCTTCTACGAGTTTCTATTTGTGTCGTACCTATGGAGTATCCTCTGGTAGCTTCCCGATCAAGAGGTATTACGGTACTGTATAGTTTATTGGCATTATTTGTGTTAAGGGCTATATGGGTAACTCCTTAAAGTTATTAAAAAGTAAGTTTATTTTACAATTAGACACTATTATAATAGCGAAATATACTACATAGTAAATAGTTTAACGGATCCTTAGGAGATGTAAATCCCGAGCATCTCTTGAGTTACTGCACTCATATCTATTTATGTTAATTTAACTCACATAAGATCTTTTAGTTCTGACTTGAGTGTTTTGTCTTTTCAATTCGCTCGGGTCAGTACGAGCGTTTCAAGATTTGAAGATTTAGCTCTGGAGGACGAAGACGAAGATCCATATTATTATTATTATTTATATTATTGCACTTCACTCATACCGTTCCGCTGCATTGTTATATGGTATGTGCACTCTGATATGTATTTTATAAATATAATCAAAGGTTTTGTAAAACAGCTTCATGAACTGTATATTTTGATTATTATATTTTATTCTTCCGCTGTGAGATTTTGTTTAGTTTGTTTCTTCTCTGTTTTCTTATTTACCCCATAACAACCCGCCCTTGCGTATGGTTTGAATTGACATGTGTGTCGATTTAAAGCGTGTGAAAAGGCGGTACGTTACATGTGGTATCAGAGCTTTGGTTTAGCGATAAACCTTAGCTTTGTGGGGTTTGACTCTTTACTAATAGGGTAGTAATACCCAATGGGAGTCGTTGAGTGTATAGATATGAGAGAGCGTATTTGTTAGTGTTATAAATAGATTTTAATATTGTGTTAATCTGTTCCGTTTTGTATTTATAAATTCTGGTTTGTGCATGGGACGCTTTGACATCAATAGGAATTTCTAAACACTTAATAGGACAGACCGACATAATATTTGTTTTTAATATAGGTGAATGAAATAACTTTGCCTATTATATTTTCTATATATAAATATTTTATAAAGATATATATTTGGTTGCTATAGATTGGGTGTTAGGTAATGAAAATATTAATAATAGTTGAAACTAAGTTGAAAATAAAATAAATGAAAAGTGGAAACTTAGAACTTAAGTTCCGGGGTTTGAAGATTTCTTTCAATTGATTTTGGAATATAATAATAATATTGTTAGAAGCATTTTCTGATATAAATATTTCAATAGAATTTGAAAGAAATGTTTTAAATAAATAAGTTGTACTCCCCTCTCTGTCGCTGGAAAATAATTTCGGTGATGGCGGTCGCATCATCGACATTCATTTTTGAGTTTCAAAGTGGGAAGGCCGCTGTAGTAGTTTTACTACAAAAGTATTTTGATAGACAAATAAATATTTTAAATTGTTTTTAATATAATTGGATATATAATATATAAGGATATATATTATCTAATGATTTTTTTTGAATAAAACCGGTATTTGATTCTTAAGTTTCCATTAATAAATAGTTTCAACTATTGTAGTGAATTGGAACGTGCATAATTAATAAATTAAAACCTCTAAAGGAAATAAGAGATTTAATGCAAAGTTATAAATAGAAATTAAAGGAAATTTGAAATTTGTAACATATGAAACAAAGAGTAATATTGTTGAGCATTAAATTTAATTAAAGGATGAGATAAAACTTGTATAAGTTCATTTGCATTTTCTTTAACATATATAACTTACCAAATATAAAAAGTTGAAGTGTTTAATAGGAAATGTAATGAAAATTGTACGGGTAAAAGTAGGTAATGAAGTATTCAATGAATTTACAATTATAAATGAGAATTTAATGTTATAAACTTAAGTTACAATAGAAATTTTACTATAAGTGAATATAATTAAAGGTAAGTAATTCAAATGGATGAATATCAACTTAAGTAAATAAAATGGAAATGCTAAGAAATTGAATGGGACATGAATACTATTGATAAACAAATGTAAATAAATGAGGGCATGCAATAAATGAATAAATAATTATAATGAAACAAAAAGAACTGGCATGACCTGAGTTGATGGAAAGGAATAATTGTAAGTAATAAGTAAAAACAAATGAAACAAACATTGAATGAGTAAATGAAATTAAAAGTTGTTAGTAATAAATGTAAATTATAAGAGAAAATTTTATGTGGTATGAATAAAAAGAGAAATTAAACAACAAATGTATGAATGAAATTAATAAGGATAAACATAATTGGTTGTTCAAAATTGGTTGTTGTTTGTTTGGGTTTTAGTTGTTTGGGTAAGGATACTTTAAATTTGTATGGATGGATGAATAATCTATTTAGATTTATCTAAGACTGTTGAGTAAATGATGAGCTAGTAGTTTATTCTTCATTCCGTACAATTTAAAAGTTTTAAACCGGAACAACTATTTGTTTGTTGGTTGAATGGTTGCTCTGAATTTGTTGTGTATGTTGTTGTTAAAGTTGATGGTTGTTGTACTGATTTGTGGTTAGTGATTGAAATCCACTTAAATATTTCACTTTATATAAATTGTAACCCTTTGGATTATATAAGAAAATGCAGTATCTTAGAAATATTTTGAAAATGTTTTTCCGAAATTTAATAATTTAAATATAAAGGATTAAATAGTTATAAATTAGGATATCTTATTTAAAGTAATTAATTTCGTAAATTTAATTGTTTATAAGTTAAATATTTTGAATAAGACGTATTGTTATTCTATTCTTCTTTTCCCTTCTTTTCTTTTCGAGGACGAAAAGTTTTGAGTGGGGGAGAGTGTAACGACCCGTGTAAATTCGGTGTTTAAATGAATAAAATTAATAAGATTTTAATTTAAATTTAGAAAGGAATAAAAAAATCTTATTTATTTATATGAAAGAAAATGTTGAAATTTGATGTATCAAGGTAATCAAAATTTACAGATTAAATTATATATTGCAATTAATAGTAATAGTGGAAATTGTTGCATTTGATATAAAGTTTGAATAAGTAAATTAAGGCAAGTATTGAATTTATCGATGGAATAAAATATCGATTTATGGAAATTGAATGTAAATGGAAGTAATAAAGTAATGCAGGACAATAAACAATGTAATTAGTACAATCCCTTTTATTTGTAAACTATTGTAAGGTGTTAATTAATTGAAATATGAAAATTTGGAAATAGATTCAAAATTTATGTTAGATAAATGAATTGCAATAATTAAAGTTAGTAATTAATGGGTTAAAGGGAATACCAATTTATTTATAAAGTGAATATAAGTGAATGTAACAAAATAAATAGGAAACACTAATTATTCATAAGTGATGTTTGAATAAAAACCAATACGATGTAAACAACAAACTTATAAATGTGGGATTTAGAGTTTTTGACAACAATTATTATGAGCTATATGTATATTCAGTCCATTCAATTTAATTGGTAAATCATTTAAATAAATGTTACGTTTAAATAAATTTAAGTAATAATGGGGAATAACGTAAATAAATTCTTCATTAAATGATGGTTAGTGTATATAAAGAATGGAGGTAAAACTTTATATATTGATTTGAATCTGAAATTTAATGAAAAAAGTAATTGGAATTAAATGGATTAAATATTTGAAGTTACGTAAATTTTAATTTAGATCAAAGGGTATGCATTTATGTAATAGAGTATGAATCTATTGTTAAGTTTATTTATAAAATGGCAGTTGGGTAAATGAAAGGGTGCAAAAGTAAGCTTGTCAGTATATTAAAAGTAATATATGATAATAGGTTTAATCGAAATAAATGGAAATTTAACATCTAAATATTACGTTAATAGGGATTTAAGTGTAATTGAAGAATATTAGGATAATAAATTTGGAATCTAATATTAAATCCATCTATTTGAAATATAGGAATGGAATAACTATTGATTTCTTTGATTTAATATAAATTATTAGAAAGTTAATTTATGATTTGTAAATTTAATGAAATTAAGGATTTATATTGAAATTTAAAATTTACCTTCTTTAATTTGACATCTAAACTTGTTGGAATTTTGTAAATGATTAAGAATTTTTAAAAGTGATAAAATGGGAAATTTTAGAATCTAAATATAAAATTTGATTTTATTTATTTTGAATTTATTTAATTAATATAAAAATAGCCATTTTGGCCACTGACTCAGATTTCGACGAAACAAGTTTCATCGGATTCGTAACGGTAAATGATTGTAGGATTCCAAGTTTCGTATCGATCGGACTTGTCGTTTGATCGTATGGACTCGAAACGCCTTGAAATCGATTAATTGAAATCAATTTGAAATCAATTGGAAATTTTGTTTTCAGCATAACTTCTTCATACGAAGGAATTTGGACATGAAACTTTTTCCATCATGTTCAGAATATTTTAAAATACCTATTTTGATATATAGGTTTATCCAATTTCGTTCCGAGGTCAGAACGGGCATTTTGGGCCAACTATCGGCTATCGCGTTTATAATTCGTGCCCACCTATTCTATTGCAGTTTGTCTATAAATAGGCTGTTATAAACCCTAGCAGCCTCTATTGCTCATTTCTATACATATAGGAACTTCGGTACTCCTCTTCTTCAATGGCAACAAACAATTCTAGATCCAAATTCAAAATTCAAATCAGATCCAAAGCTAAAAATTAGAAGTCCTCAGAAAAATTCTAAAAAAAATATATGTTGTAGATTTCATCGACACGAATTTACGGGTGGTATTTGTTTCTGCAATTGACGTTTGTTTCAGCCAGAAAAATTCGGTCAAAGATCAAATTTCGAAACCCATATGGTCTATTTGGGGCTTTTCGATTTAGGCTTCAATTGAAGAAATTGAAACATGGGTTTGGTGAGGCTCGTTGCGAGGAGGCTAGCGCTGGTGGTCGTTGGTCGTGCAAGGGCCTGAGGCACCGGGAATTTGCGTTTTAGGGTTCGGCAAACCATAGATTTGGTGGCGGCGGCCGGTTGATGGAGGCGAACGGAGGGGGACTGCGGGGTAGAGGGCATTGTCACGAGGCTAACGGCGGTGACGGCTCGTCGAATAGGGGTGCAGGGCGTTCGTGATTCCCGGTCAAAGCACGGTCAATGGATGCATTTGCGTGCGTGCTGTTCGAATGAGATCCTGTAGAGGAGAACACGTGTACAGGGAAGAAGACTCGGCTGACGTGTAGAGGGAGAGGTGACTTGTTATTTGTTTATTTTGGTTTTAATTTAAATTTTGGTTTCAATCGAATTTTCGACATAACTTTCTCATACGTTATCCGTTTCCCGCGATTTTTTTTTGCTAGGATCGTAATAAATTTCCAGATCTGTTGACGCTAGTTTGGAAAGATTTGGAGACCGTCGAATTTTTGAGTTTAAATTGGATTTAAATCTAATTTAAATTCAAAAGGTGGGTGTTTTAACCCACTCATAACTTCTAAAATTTCTTATATTTGTTAATTTGACTTAGGATATGAGTAGAAAGTTATTTATGACTGTTTGGCATGTTTATTCATCACCTCTGTTAAATCGCATTTATTTAGTTTAACTGTTAATTTATTTTATTGTTGCATATGAATTTACAGTTAAAAATTTAATTATTTGCATATAAACTGATAGTTAACAGTTAATAAATTTATTATTGAATATAAACTATTAGTTAATAACTGTTATTCATTTCCTGTTATATTTTATATGCTATATACTGATGTTTGTATAAATTGGATGATGATTTTAATAAATGGTTGATGATTGATTTTTGGATGAATGAATGCTATATTTTATATTGGTGAACTGCAAGTTATTATGCATTTTCATTTCATTCGGGATTGTGGTTTGAATGATATACAACCGCATTTTATTTTTAATTGCGGATTGAAATGATAAATATCCGTATCACTTGACCATATGATAGAAAATTATATACAGGCACCACGGTAGATATATAAAATTATTTTGAAATGATTTTCTATGGTTTTGTAAAGCTATATATATGGTTTATGGGATATTGATTTGGTTATTGATAAAGGTCATTTATATATAGTAATTTCCGGTTTTAAGCTTTGTATAAAATTTGATTCGAAATATAAAATAAAGTTTGATTTTTAAGATCAAATAGATTAAGCATTTATTTAAAATTTAATTTCTGGAAGTTCTATTGACTTAAATGAGAATAAGGTTGGAAGATGAATATTAAGTTAAATTGGAATTAAATAAAAAGTTAGAATTTTTTAAAGGATATGATTTTTGTAACTTGATTTTTGTGTAAAGTGATTTGAATGAATATCATGTTGATTTAAATGAATATATCAAGTTAAATAAATTGAAAGATTTTCCAGTTATGTAAAGTTAAAGGTTTTTCTTAAATTATATTGAATTCATTAAGTAAATATTTCAAGTCTAAATAATAAGTAATTGAATTTAATATATATGGGATTGTCAAATGAGTTTGTTTTGAAATGGTGAAATATTTAAAGCTTTGAAACATAAGAATTGAAATGGTATTTGGAAGTTTAAATCGATATTTGAAAATTGATTTGTGAAATCTAAAGAAGCTATTGTGTTTTATAAAGTAATTTAATATTTAACCATTTAAGAGATGGAAATTTATTTCGAAGTTACGATTTTCAAGGTAGTATGATTTGAAAATATTATATTCAAGAGTTTTGATTTCTAAATATTTTACTTTGAAAACCCTATGATTTTGGAAAAGAATATATATTGGAAAATAAAATGACATTATATGATTTTGGGTCTAAATGATATCGTATTGATTTGGGGTTTTAAAAATATAAATGATATCGTATTTATATGGGTTTAAATGGATATTTTATTCTGGTTTTAAAGTTTAAATTATTTTAAATGACCGCGGTGTTATAATAACGTTTGGTTATTAAAGAGACCGGGATTGGAAGTTGTCATACTCTCTGCCAACTCCGAAAACCACTTTAACAACCGTGTACGCGGTGGAGATTCCAGAATGAAGTAGGTTGGTGGCGGCGTTCCCTGTAAGGTAAATACGTGGACCCGACTCCCGTGAGTTGGCATAAGGTGGCTAAAACAGGAGCGATCGACGGGCCAATAAGGTCATTCCTCTGATCGAATGCACTCCTTCGATATTATACTATGACTTTTGGATTGATTCGGTGGCCACTTTACTTTTGATTTTGAGGGGGTTGTTCGACGTGGGCGGCAGCTGCACGCTACGCGTTTCCATCAGCCCGGAAGCATAATTGGTATATCTACCCTGGCATTGCCTAGTTGTCCGTGTCACCTACCCTAGCGCGCCTTCTACGAGTTTCTATTTGTGTCGTACCTATGGAGTATCCTCTGGTAGCTTCCCGATCAGGAGGTATTACGGTACTGTATAGACTATTGGTATTATTTGTGTTAAGGGCTATATGGGTAACCCCTTAACGCTATTAAAAAGTAAGTTTATTTTATAATTAGACACTATTATAGTAGCAAAATATACTACATAGTAAATAGTTTAACGGATCCTTAGGAGATGTAAATCCCGAGCATCTCTTGAGTCACTGCACTCATATCTATTTATGTTAATTTACCTCACATAAGATCTTTTAGTTCTGACTCGAGTGTTTTGTCTTTTCAATTCACTCGGGTCAGTCCGAACGTTTCAGGATTTGAAGATTTAGCTCTGGAGGACGAAGACGAAGATCCGTATTATTATTATTATTATTATTATTATTTATATTATTGCACTTCACTCATACTGTTCCGCTGCATTGTTATATGGTATGTGCACTCTGATATGTATTTTATAAATATAATCAAAGGTTTTGTAAAACAGCTTCATGAACTGTATATTTTGATTATTATATTTTATCCTTCCGATGTGAGATTCTATTTAGTTTTTTTCTTCTCTGTTTTTCTTATTTACCCCCATAAGAATCCGCCCTTGCGTATGGTTTGAATTGACATGTGTGTCGATTTAAAGCGTGCGAAAATGTGGGACGTTACATATAAGTATGAAACCAAGTAAGTAAATTAATTAAGAATATAAATAGTAATTAATGAACATATTTGGAAAATATAATTTAATAGTATGAAATGAAGCATACATTAATGAAATGTAATATAAGTCAATGTTAATTACACCCATAAATGTCGATTTATTTAATAGCAAGATTTTAAATCAAGTGAACAGATTTGTTAAGATTTCAATTGATATTTAAAAGAATTTAGTGTGAAATCAATTGCAGTTATTTGACTAAATTTGTGCAGTTCGGGTGGAGTTGATTAGTCATTGAAGGTTTTTAATTCCATAAGATGTAACCAATGTTATTTATATTTATAATATAACAAGTGGTGGATTTAAGGAGTGAAAATCAAGATTTATTAATTTATTTGAAATTTAAAAATTCAAGAAGTGGATTAATTGCAAATAAGTGGAATTTAATATTAAATTATTACGTTAATGGAAATGTGGATGAAATTTGTGGATAGTAATGCAATAACTACGAACCAATGAAAATTCATCTAATTGATAATAGGATGAGAACGGTGTATGTAATCAATTTCAACACTTGTCCATTAGTGATAACTTATAAGTGTAATTCAACGTTAATGGAGTCTAATAAGTTAAAATGGGTAATCAATTGCAATTAATCTAATTAAAGGTTATATTAGTATAAATTAGGGTAGTAATGGGTAATAATGTATTGCTAATGGTGTATGAATGAATTGATGATTTAAATTAAGGGAAATGATGTTAAAGTTATTTATATTGGACAATTTGTTGAATTATAAGGAATGAAAATAAAGTTTTATTTATATATTGGAATTTAATTTCTGATAATAAGATAATCGCAATTAAATGAAATTGAAATAGCTAAATAATACGTTATTTGAGATTTAGATGGAGTAATTATTAATTTATTTAATTTAGTGGAACCATTGGGAATTTTATTGATAATTTTTGAATATAATGAAATTTAAATTTATGCTTAGATGTATGATTTAATCAACATTTAATTGACCACTGAATTTATCTAAATTACTGTAATTATTTAAGAAAGCAAAACTGGTAAGATTTGTAAATTTTGAAAGTGAAACTGAAAAGTGATTTAACTAAAGAATTTTAATTTATTTAATTAATATAAAAATAGCTATTTTAGCCACTGACTCGGATTTCGACGAAACCAGTTTCATCGGATCCGTAACGGTGAATCATTGTAGGGTTTCAAGTTTCGTAGCGATCGGACTTGTCGTTTGATCGTACGGACTCGAAACGCCTTGAAAATTATGAAATAGAAATCAATTTGAAAAATATTGTTTTTAGCATAACTTCTTCATACGATGGAATTTGGACTTGAAACCTTGTCCATTTCATTTAAAATATTTTAAACATCTATTTGGATATGCGGGTTGACCCAATTTCGGTCCGGAGTCAAAACGGGCTTTTTGGGCCATTTCGTCGTTAGCGCGTATATCCAATCCGATCCATTTATTCTATTTCAGCTTTGCCTATAAATACCCTGTTATAAACCCTAGTAGTCTTTATTCCTCATTTCTATACGTACAGAAACTTCTGTGCTCCTCTTCCTTAATGGTTGCAAACCCTAAATCCAATTACAATTCAAAATCAAAGTCAAAAATTCAAGCTCCTCGAAAAAATTCGAAAAAAATATATATTGATGCTCTCGAAGAGCGTAATCTTCTGGTGTGATTCATTTTTTGTTTTGGTTCATCGTCTGATCAGTAAAAATCGAAGAAGTTTCGGCCGTTCATCGCTCGACGATGAACTTCGTCGGATCGGAAAACCGTTTCTGAGTTTTGTAGAGTGGACGATGGGGAGTTCATCAGTGTGCTTCGTTTGGCGAATCAACAGTCTGATCGACGCCAAAATTCGACTAGGGTTTAAGACTTAAGGCGGCGGCTACTGGATTTTGAGCAACCGTAAGCCACATGTGGGCTGTCGCAAAGCATAGGGGACGTTCGCGGAGGGGCGCAGGCATTTCTGGGACGGCGGTGCGGCATTTAGGCGAGGCGGCGCGTATCGTTTTGCGTGCGTGGGTTTCTATTTGGTGCCAACAGATGGGTTGCGTGTGTGCGTAGTTCTGGGAGAAGAGGCAGAACGCGTTGATGCCTGGAGGAAGAAATCGATGACGTGGCAAGGGTACTAATATGTTCTCTTTTTCTTTTATTTTTTTAATTGATTTCAATCGCATTTATCATCATAACTTTTGCATCGATATCCATTTTACGCGCGGTTTCTTTTATTAGGATTGTATCTGAATTTCGGACTTTATGGTGCTGGCTTGGACGAATTTGGAGACTGTTGGATTTTTGGGTTTAAATTAGATTTGGATTCAATTTAAATTCAAAAGGCGAGTGTTTTAACCCACTCAGAACTTCTAAAAATTTTTATGTTTGTTAAATTGATATATGATGTGTTTAGAAATTTATTTATGACTGTTTGACATACTTTTAATCATCAACTCAGTTAAATTGCATTTATTTAATTTAATCGTTATTTTATTATTCATTGCATATAAAATGCCAGTTAAACAGTTATTTAATTTATTATTGAATATAAACTGCTATTTAATACCTGTTGTTTATTATTTGTTCTATCTTGATGCTATTGTTTGAATTTGATGATGATTGCGATAAATGGTTGATGGTTGATATTGGATGAATGGATGTTGTACTTTATATTGTTATAAGCTGCAAGTTATTATGCATTTTCATCTCATTCGGGATTGCGGTTTGAAATGATATATAACCGTAATTTTTATTTGTAAATTACGGATTGAAATGATAAATATCCGTATCACTTGACCATAGGATAGAAAATTTTATACAGACACCGTGGTCTATATATAAAAATATTTTTAAATGATTTCTATGGTTTTGGAATGGAATATACGGTTTATTAAATATTAATTATATGTTATATAAATATTATTATATATATATATATATATAGTTAAATCCTTGAATTTAAGCTATGTATAAAATTGTTTAATAAAAAATGAGTTTAATAATGGAGTTTGATGGTTTATATTATATGGGTAAGTACCTATTTAAGGTATTATATATATAGAGTTTTAAATGACTTAAATGAAATTTAAGTTGGAAGATAAATATGAAATTGGTTTAAATTGAACTATTTAAGAATTGTACTTGAATAAATTTGATTTGGAATTTAAATATAAGTTGAGATTTTAAAGGGTATGATTCTTATAACTTGATTTGGTTTAAAGTGTTTAAATGAATATAAAGTTGAGATAAATGAATATATCGAGTTAAATAAAATAAAAAAAATATCCAGTTGTTGAAGTTAAAAGTTTTACTTAAATTTTATTGGATTTATTAAGTAAACATTTCAAATCTAAATAATAGTAATTGAATTTGATTTATATGGAATTATCAAAGAATTAGCTTTGAAATGGTGGAACAGTTAAAGCTTTGAAATATATGAATTGAAATGGTTTATTTGGAGGTTTAAATCGGTATTTGGAATTTATTATGAAACTGAAAGAAGCTATTTTATTATATAAAGTAATATAGTATTTAAACCATTAAGTACTAAAAGTTATGTTTCAAATCTTTAGGTTTTAAGATATATAGATTTGAAAATGCTATGATTTTTGGAAAGGATATATTTGAAATAAAAATGATATCATATTGATTTTGGGTCTTTTTAAAAATGGAAATGATATCGTATTTATGGTTTTGAAAAGGGATATTATATTCTGGTTTTAAAGTATAAACTATTTTGAAAAGACCGCGGTGTTATAATAACGATTGGTTGTTGAAGAGACCGGGATCAGAAGTTGTCATACTCTCTGCCAACTCTGAAAACCACTTTAACAACCGTGTATACGGTGGAGATTCCAGAATGAAGTAGGATGGCGGCGGTGTTTTCTTTGAGGTAAATACGTGGACCCGACTCCCGTGAGTTGGCATAAGGTGGCTAAAACAGGAGCGATTCTCGGGCCAATGAGGTCATTCCTCTGATTGGATGCACTCCTTCGATATTATACTCTGACATTTGGATTGATTCGGTGGCTACTTTTGATTTTTGATTTTGGGGGTGTTGTTCGAGGTGGGCGGTAGTAGCTGCTACGTGTTACCACCAGCCCGGATGTGTAATTGATATATCTACCCTGGCATTGCCTAGTTGTGCCATGTCACCTACCCTATCGCGCCTTGTACGAGTTTGGTTTTCTCCCGTATCCCGTGTGGTATCCTCTGGTGGCTTCCCAATCAGGAGGGACTATGATATTGGATGGACTACTGGGACTATTACGTGTTAAGGGGAATATTGGGTCACTCCTTTATGCTATTCAAAAGTATGTTTATTTTACTGTGGACATTACTATAATAGCGAAATATTACTACATAGTAAATAGTTTAACGGATCCTTAGGAGATGTGAATCCCGAGCATCTCTTAAGTTACTGCACTCATATTTATTTCTGTTAATTTAACTCACATAAGATATTTTAGTTCCGACTCGAGTGTTTTGTCTTTTCAATTCGCTTGGGTCAGCCTGAGCATTTCAGGATTCGAAGACTTTAGCTCTGGAGGACGAAGACGAAGATTTATATTACTATTATTTATTATAGTACTCTGCATTGTTATTATCCTTTGGTTTGTGAACTATGATATTTATTGTATAAAGAAAAATCAAATGTTTTGTAAAATAGTTTTTTAAACTGTATATTTTATTATTATATTTTATCGTTCCGCTGCAAGATTCTATTTTGTTTTTTTCCTTTCTCTACGTTTTCTTATTTACCTCATAACAATCCACCCTTTTGTATGATTTGAATCGGCATATGTGTCGATTTAAATCGTGCGGAAAGGCGGGACGTTACATCTGGTATCAGAGTTTTGGTTTAGCGATAAACCTTAGCTTTGTGGGGTTTGACTCTTTATTAATAGGGTAGAAATACCCTATGGGAGTCGTTGAGTGTATATATATGAGAGAGCGTATTTGTAAGTGCTATAAAAAGGTTTTAATATTTTGTTAATCTGTTCCGTTTTGTATAAATTCTGGTTGGTGCATGGGACGCTATGACATCAATAGGGATTTCTAAACACTTAATAGGACAGACCGACATAATATTTAGTTTTAATATAGGTAAATGAAATAATTTTGCCTATTATATTTTCTATATATATAAAAGAAATTTTATAAAGGTTATATTTGGTTGTATTATATTGGTTGTTAGGTAATGAAGTTTTTAAATAATAGTTGAAATAAGATTTAAAATAAAGTATTTGAAAGTTGGAAATTTTAGAACTTAGTTCCGGGATTTTGAAAAATTGTTTTCAAATGATTTTGGAATATAATAATGATATTATTAGAAATATTTTCTGATATAAATATTTCTTGAAAGAATTATTTTAAAGAAATTTTTGGAAAGAAATAAGTTGTACTCCCCTCTCTGTCGCTGGAAAATAATTTCGGTGATGAGTGCACGCGTCATCGACATTCATTTTCGAGTTTCGAAGTGGGAAGGCCACTGTAGTAGTTTGCTACAAATTTATTTTGATAAACAAATATGAAATTTAAATTGTTTTAAATATAATTGGATATATAAGTTGTAAGTATATATTCATTTATTATTTTAGAATGATTTGAAATTAAACTCGGTATTTAATTCTTAAGTTTCCACTAACTAATAGTTTTACTTAGGGTAGTGAAATGGAAGTTAACTAATAATTGGAATTTAAATAAAATAAGAGATTAAATGCCTGGTTATAAATGAAATTAAAAGAAATTTGAAATTGTAATCTATAAAACAAAGGATAGGATTATTGAATGTTAATTTAGTTAAAAGAAATGAGTAAAACTCGTATAAGTTTCAATTACATTCTTAAAAAGCATATATAACTTACCAAATATTAAAAGTTGAAATGTTTAATAAGAAATTGTAATAGATATTATACAAGTAATAAGTTTGAGGTAATGAAAGTAATTAATGGAATTCTTTAATAAATAGGGATTTGGTGTTGTAATTATTATAAACTTAAGTATAATTGAAATAATACTAATTAAATATTATAGAAGACATGTATTGTGAGTAAAAGAAATATATATATATATATATATATATATATATATATATATATATATAGACTTATGTAAAAAAGTTGAAGTAATTCTAAATAAAATTGTAATAAATAAATGTAAATTAAAAGATAAATCATTATATAAATGAAACGGAAATCAAACAACTAATAGTATGAAATGAAATCGATAAAAATGAATGTAATCTATTAGTTGAAATTGTTGTTTGTTTGGTTTATGGTTGTTTGGGCAAACATACTTTAAATTTGTTTGGAGGTATGAATAATCTATTTCGTTTCATCTAAAACTGTTGAGTAAAAGATGCACTTAGTAGTTTGTTCTTCATTCTGTACAATTTAAAGTTTTGAAGCCGAACAACTACCTGTTTTGTTTGATATGGATGGATAGTTGAATTGTGTTGATTATGTATGATGGTTGTATGCTGTTTGTTGCAATTGATTGTTGTTGTATTGATTGTTGTTTGGGGTTAAAATCACCTTAAATATTTCATTTTATATAACTGTTAACCTTTTAGATTATATAAGTGAAATGCAGGTAATGGAAGCAATTGCTACTGCTTTTGGTTTCATAATTAAGCGTAAATTTCCCTACAAATAGGTACATTTTCGGATTACGGTTTATAGCGTTATTATATTTTTCCCGTGTTGGGATTTATATTATTTTGGTAAATATATGTGTATATTGTTATATTTGGTATTATATTTTCTCCGAGCCTCCCCATACAAAGGAGACTCTGTCGAAATTTTCCGTAAATTTCGGGCTTAGAAAAAAAATTTGAAAATATTTTTCCAAACTTTATTACTTTAAGTATAAAAAGATATCATGGTTATAAATTAGTATATTTATTCAAACTAATTTATTTTGTAAATTTATTTGTATACAAAGGTAATATTTTTGAATAAGATGTATTGTTTACTCCATTCTTTCTTTTCCCTTTTTTCCTTTTCGAGGACGAAAAGTTTTGAGTGGGGGAGAGTGTAACGACCCATAAATTTTGATGAATAATTTGGTTAATTTAATTAAGATTTTGTAATTTAATTTAGAAAGAAATGAAAATCTTATAATTTATATTGGAGCTATCGTTAGGAATTAAATGTTGCAACGGTAAATAAAAATTAATTCTTGACAATTGGAATGAAATCCCAATAAATAAATAGTGGAAAACATTTCAATTTGTTAATTTAATATGATTGCGTAATTAATATGAAAGAAATAAAAATTGGAAATAATAATTAAAATAGAAAATGAGTAATTAAAATAACTGTTGAATTAACTAATGCAATGATATATTGCTTAATAGTAACTAAACGTAAATAAAGGAAATAAGGTCATGGCAAGTGATTAATGTTAACAAATGAAATGATATAATTAGTGGTGATTGAATGGATTCAAAGTTATATTAACCGATGGAGTAATATGTAATAAATTGAAAATTTATGCAATAGTTGTAGATAAGTAATTATAATGTGTGTTGTTGATAATGAACGTACTTAAATGGTAATAAATTGAATATAAGAAAACAAAGGCATTTAGTGAATTATTTAATGAATTCGTGAAATAAAAATCAGTGTCCTGTACGTAATTATGATATTGTTTGAAAGTGAAAACTTATAAGTATGAAATCAAGTAAGTAAATTAATTAAGAATATAAATAGTAATTAATGAACATATTTGGAAAATATAATTAAATAGTATGAAACGAAGCATATATTTGAAATGTAACATAAGTCAATGTTAATTACACCCATAAATATCGATTTATTGAATAGCAAGATTTTAAATCAAGTGAACGGATTTGTTAAGATTTCAATTGATAATTAAAAGAATTTAGTGTGAAATCAATTGCAATTATTTGACTAAATTTGTGCAGTTAGGGTGGAGTTGATTTGTCATTGAATTTTTTTAATTCCATAAGATGTAACCAATGTTAATTTTATTTATAATATAACAAGTGGTGGATTTAAGGAGTGAAAACCAAGATTTATTAATTTATTTGAAATTTAAAAATTCAATAAGTGGATTAATTGCAAATAAGTGGAATTTAATATTAAATTATTACGTTAATGGTAATGTGGATGAAATTTGTGGATAGTAATGCAATAACTACGAACCAATGAAAATTCATCTAATTGATAATAGGATGAGAACGGTGCATGTAATCAATTCCAACACTTGTCCATTAGTGATAACTTATAAGTGTAATTCAACGTTAATGGAGTCTAATAAGTTAAAATGGGTAATCAATTGCAATTAATCTAATTAAAGGTTATATTAGTATAAACTAGGGTAATCATGGGTAATAATGTATTGCTAATGGTGTATGAATGAATTAATGATTTAAATTAAAGGAAATGATGTTAAAGTTATTCATATTGGACAATTTGTTGAATTATAAGGAATGGAAATAAAGTTTTATTTATATATTGGAATTTAATTTTTGATAATAAGATAATTGCAATTAAATGAAATTGAAATAGCTGAATAATATGTTATTTGAGATTTAGATAGAATAATTAAATTTATTTAATTTAATGGAACCATTGGGAATTTTATTGACAATTTTTGAATATAATGAAATTTAAATTTATGTTGAAATGTATGATTTAATCAATATTTAATTTACCTCTGAATTTGTCTAAATTACTATAATTATTTAAGAAAGAAAAACTAGTAAGATTTGTAAATATTGGAAGTGAAATTGAAAAGTGATTTAACTAATGAATTTTAATTTATTTAATTAATATAAAAATACCTATTTTGGCCACTGACTCGGATTTTGATGAAACCAGTTTTATCGGATCCATAACGGTGAATTATTGTAGGATTTCAAGTTTCCTAGCGATCGGACTTGTCGTTTGATCGTACGGACTTGAAACACCTTGAAAATTATGAAATTGAAATCAATTAGAAAAATATTGTTTTTAGCATAACTTCTTCATACGATGGAATTTGGACATGAAACCTTTTCCATTGCGTTTAAAATATTTTAAAACATCTATTTGGATATGCGGGTTGACCCAATTTCAGTCCGGAGTCAGAACGGGCTTTTTGGACTATTTAGTCGTTAGCGCGTATATCCAATCCGATCCATCTATTCTATTTCAGCTTTGCCTATAAATACCCTGTTATAAACCCTAGCAGCCTTTATTCCTCATTTCTATACGTACAGAAACTTCTGTGCTACTCTTCCTCAATGGTTGCAAACCCTAAATCCAATTACAATTCAAAATCAAAGTCAAAAATCCGAACTCCTCAGAAAAATTCGAAAAAAATATATATTGAAGCTCTCGAAGAGCGTAATCTTCTGGTGTGATTAGTTTTTCGTTTTGGTTCATCATCTGATCAATAAAAATCGAAGAAGTTTCGGCCGTTCATCGCTCGACAATGAACTTCGTCGGATCGAGAAACCGTTTCTGGGTTTTGTAGAGGGGACGATAGGGAGTTCATCGGTGTGCTTCGTTTGGCGAATCAACGGTCTGATCGACGCCAAAATTCGACTAGGGTTTATGACTTAAGGCGGCGGCTACTGGATTTTGAGCAACCGTAAGCCACGTGTGGGCTTTCGCGAAGCACGGGGGACGTTCGTGGAGGGGCGTAGGCACTTCTGGGGAGGCGGTGCGGCATTCAGGCGAGGCGGCGCGTGTCGTTTTGCATGTGAGGGTTTCTATTTGGTGCGAATAGATGGGTTGCGTGCGTGTGTAGTTCTGGGAGAAGAGGCAGAACGTGTTGATGCCTGGAGGAAGAAATCGATGACGTGGCAAGGGTACTAATGTGTTCTCTTTTTCTTTTATTTTTTTAATTGATTTCAATCGCATTTATCGTTATAACTTTTGCATACGATATCCGTTTTACGCGCGGTTTCTTTTGTTAGAATCGTATCTGAATTTTGGACGTTTTGGCGCTTGTTTGAACGAATTCGGAGACTATTGAATTTTTGGGTTTGAATTGGATTTGAATTCAATTTAAATTCAAAAGGTGAGTGTTTTAACCCACCCACAACTTCTAAAATTTCTTATGTTTGTTAAATTGATTTAAGATGTGTTTAGAAATTTATTTATGACTGTTTGGCATGTTTTTAATCATCATCTCAGTTAAATTGCATTTATTTAATTTAATCGTTATTTTATTATTCATTGCATATAAACTGCCAGTTAAACAGTTATTTAATTTTTTATTGATATAAACTGCTATTTAATACCTGTTGTTTATTATCCGCTCTATCTTGATGCTATTGTTTGAATTTGATGATGATTGCAATAAATGGTTGATGGTTGATATTAGATGAATGGATGCTGTATTTTATATTGTTATAAACTGCAAGTTATTATGCATTTTCATCTCATTCGGGATTGCGGTTTGAAATGATATATAACCGTAATTTTTGTTTTTAAATTACGGATTGAAATGATAAATATCTGTATAACTTGACCATAGGATAGAAAATTTTATACAGACACCGTGGTGTATATATAAAAATATTTTTAAATGATTTCTATGGTTTTGGAAAGGAATATACGGTTTATTAAATATTAATTTTGATGTTATATAAATATTATTTTATATATATAAAGTTAAATTCTTGAATTTAAGCTATGTATAAAATTGTTTAATAAAAAATAAGTTTAATAATGGAGTTTGATGGTTTATATTATATGGGTAAGTACCTATTTAAGGTATTATATATATATATATATTATATATATATATATATATATAGAGTTATAAATGACTCAAATGAAATTTAAGTTGGAAGATAAATACGAAATTGGTTTAAATTGAATTATTTAAGAATTGTATTTGAATAGATTTGATTTGGAATTTAAATATAATTTAAGATTTTAAAGGGTATGATTCTTATAACTTGATTTGGTTTAAAGTGTTTAAATGAATATAAAGTTGAGATAAATGAATATATCAAGTTAAATAAAATAAAAAATATATCCAGTTGTTGAAGTTAAAAGTTTTACTTAAATTTTATTGGATTTATTAAGTAAACATTTCAAATCTAAATAATAGTAAATGAATTTGACATATATGGAATTATCAAAGAATTAGCTTTGAAATGGTGGAACAGTTAAAGCTTTGAAATATATGATTTGAAATGGTTTATTTGGAGGTTTAAATCGATATTTGGAATTTATTGTGAAATTTAAAGAAGCTATTTTATTATATAAAGTAATATAGTATTTAAACCATTAAGTACTAAAAGTTATGTTTCAAAGCTATGGGTTTCAAGATATATAGATTTGAAAATGCTATGATTTTTGGAAAGGATATATTTGAAATAAAAATGATATCATATTGATTTGGGTCATTTTAAAAATGGAAATGATATCGTATTTGTGGTTTTGAAAAGGGATATTATATTCTGATTTTAAAGTATAAATTATTTTGAAAAGACCGCGGTGTTATAATAACGATTGGTTGTTGAAGAGACCAGGATCGAAAGTTGTCATACTCTCTGCCAACTCCGAAAACCACTTTAACAATCGTGTACGCGGTGGAGGTTCCAGAATGAAGTAGGATGGTGGCGGCGTTTCCTTTGAGGTAAATACATGGACCTGACTCCCGTGAGTTGGCATAAGGTGGCTAAAACAGGAGCGATTCTTGGGCCAATGAGGTCATTCCTCTGATCGGACACACTCCTTTGATATTATATTCTGACATTTGGATTGATTCGGTGGCCACTTTTGATTTTTGATTTTGGGGGTGTTGTTCGAGGTGGGCGGTAGTAGCTGCTACGCATTACCACCAGCCCGGATGCGTAATTGGTATATCTACCCTGGCATTGCCTAGTTGTGCCGTGTCACCTAACCTATCGTGCCTTGTACGAGTTTGGTTTTTTTCCGTAGCCCCTGTGGTATCCTCTGGTGGCTTCCCGTTCAGGAGGGACTATGATATTGGATGGACTACTAAGACTATTACGTGTTAAGGGGAATATTGGGTCACTCCTTAATGCTATTTAAAAGTATGTTTATTTTGCTGTAGACATTACTATAATAGCGAAATATTACTACATAGTAAATAGTTTAACGGTTCCTTAGGAGATGTGAGTCCCGAACATCTCTTAAGTTACTGCACTCATATTTATTTCTATTAATTTAACTCACATAAGATATTTTAGTTTTGACTCGAGTGTTTTGTCTTTTCAATTCACTCGGGTCAGCCTGAGCATTTCAGGATTCGAAGACTTTAGCTCTGTAGGACGAAGACGAAGATTTATATGACTATTATTTATTATAGTACTCCACTACATTCAAAATGTTTCTGCTGCATTGTTTTTATCCTTTGGTTTATGAACTCTGATATTTATTGTATGAAGAAAAATCGAATGTTTTGTAAAACAGTTTTATGAACTGTATATTTGATTATTATATTTTATCGTTCTTCTACAAGATTCTATTTTGTTTTTTCCTTTCTCTTCTTTTTCTTATTTACCCCATAACAATCCGCCCTTTTGTATGATTTTAATCGGCATGTGTGTCGATTTAAATCGTACGGAAAAGCGGGACTTACAGTAGGTATCCCATTATGGTGGTATGCTGGCTAAGATTAATATTATACTTTCAAAATGTTTTCTGCACTATGCTCTAATAATAATATCAAAAGGATTTTGCATATCAAACATGTTTGACTATTATAAGGAGAAATCTCCTCCAATTGTGCGTTTGCATTGTGTGTGTGGCGGGAGGCCTTATGGTAGTTTCATTTTCCAAAAAGCATTATGGATTTCAATTTTTAATTCTTTTTGTTTGTTTTGTGTAAATAAACTATTTTTTATCGCTCACACCAGTCTCATGACTGACTTGGAGTTTATTGTTCCCTTTCTAAACTCTGGGTGCCCACAATTTTCCACACGAGTAGCCTAGAGTTGGAATTTTCTGATAATCAAATAGTAGATGTAGATTCGATAGCATCTTGTCTTTGAATTTGGCGATCGCATTGCTGATTGAGTTACCTAGTTTGCTACATTACAACTTGATGGTGGTTCGAGCATATAGCTTGGGGATCTTTGGAGCATTGGATTGAAATGCATTTTTGGATTCTATCTTTCTTTCTATCCTTCGGAAGATCAGATTGGTGATATTATTCCGCTGTTGTCTTGTATCTTTGATATATGTTGATATTCATTTGCATCAATGTGTTGAATCAAATATTGTTTATCAATAAAGTTATTCATTTCCTTCCGCTATGCTGTTGTACTTAATGTGTTATAAGCTCCGGCGAACCATATTCGATGTTTGAGTCTGTGGCATTCGAATACGGGTGATGTATCTGAGTGTCGATTTTCGAAGGTCGAGTTAGGGTCGTTACATTTCATATGCAATCATGTTATTTTAATTGCCATACATTTTATTATTATCTACTTTCTTTCAATGAAATATTATAAAAGTACTTCAAAATTATAGATCAATGTTTTATTCATTCCAAAACTAAAATTAGACTTCTAATTGTTATTGTAAGTGGTAAAACATATAAGATTATAAGTTTCATTTTGTATGTTATTTCAAATTAAATATGGTTTGTTATTATTTACATACGTATATAAACACATACTTACATTACTTTAATTAGAAATCATAGAAGGACTTTAGTGGAAAAATTGCAAATCTAACGTTGAATTCATTGATAAGTCAAAACCATCTTTTAAGGTGTTGATTTTAAAAGGTAAAGATATAAGATTCCATGTTTTACATAAGTATGTTATTTTGAATTTAAAGTATATATGATCATTATTTACATAAGTTTGTTTACGTACATATATATAAACATACCTACACACACACACACACACATATATATATTAGTCAAAACTTAGGAAACAAATGCATATGTGAATTTAGCTAGAGATGACATTAATATATCAATTGACCTAATTGATGAGAGAGAAATAAAAGGTATCTTTCTCTAAATTCATTTACACACATGCACACTTCTTATATATTGCGCTTACACAATACATATTGTTAGTATACTTGGATTCATTCACTTTTCACACCATGTTTAAATTGATCATTAACGACATTTAACAAAATATCAATCTAATCAAAGGGCGAGAAATGAAAGGTTTCTCTCTCTTCAATTAATGATATTTATTTCCTTAATTGATTGCACAAGTATTAGAGAAGGAAACAAAAGGTTTCCTTTTAAAAGTAATTTTAGCAAGTAACTATTACACACGTGGATGTATTTGATACACTCATTCATTTAAATTTAGATCGAATTCCAACTCTTTCAAACTAATCAAATAAAATATAGGATTTTATTTAAAACACTTTTTAGATTGGATCTAAAATCTCTTTGGATTTCATAGGCCCACTAGATCCAAAGATGAACTTTTCTGAAATTAACCCTTTAACTCCGTTGCGGGTTAGCTTAGTTCCAACAATGGTATCCGAGCCCAATGACCTATGTAGTCTAAATTAGTCATGTTAACTCTAACTAATTAAGCATGTCCACTTAGTACATTGTTTAGAAATGTAATATCTAGGCTTGGAACAGGGTAATCAAGTACTATGTCTTACCTGGTTACCAGCTTGGCCTTAAAGGTGAAGTGAGCCCATAGGTCGCCCTAATAGAAAATGCCCAATTTGGATTGGGCCTTAGGATAATTTCCAAAATTATTTTGTAAATTAAAGTAACGATTTTAAACTTAAAAGTTAAATTTTAAATGGAACATGTTTATCATAAAAGTTATAACATGACAAAAGTTATTAAAATGTTTAAAAAATAATGTGTTTGAAAATTTAAACATTAATTGCAACAAAATAATTTATTAATAAGATTACTAAAATGAATTAATTAAATAAGTTAATAATATATATATATATATATATATATATATATATATATATGCATGCATTGCATATATTGATATCTGTTATATTATCTTAAAATGTTTAAGATAATATAAACATACATGTATGTATATATAAAATGACTTTCTAAATTAATTAAATTTAATTAAAAGTGTATAGTTAAATGAATTAATTAAAGGTTAATTAATTATATTAAAGATACACACACACTCACACACACACATATGATATATATGTATTACTTTAATGGTTATAGTATACATGTGCAATATAAAAGGTATATTGGAATAATAATATAAAATTAATTAAAGATTTAATTAATTAAAATTAATTAAGATTTAACTAAAATAATGTTATACACAAAATTATTATATAAGTTAATTAAAATATAAAAGTTACACAATAATGATACTTATATACTATGAATGTATAATTTAAAGGTGGAACAGTAAGAAACCCGATCAGACTTAAGGAATAAATACATACAGTACATATACCATGATTTATAATTTTTAGGCACTTAAATCACGAGGGTATTTCATAATAAATACATTACTCCATGAGTCGATATCACTCAATTAAATATATTGAAGATTATGAATCTTTAATATAAATGTTGTCCTCTACCATTTATATATTGATATATTACTTGAATACTCTTTAATTATAGAGCAAACTCAACGTAGAGATGTTATGTGTAGTATTATTCATATATTGGCTGGATGAGAAAATATAATTATAAGTATTTATAGAGCAAACTCATGGTATATATACTATACTTAAGCCATTGCGAAAAGGTAGGTATGTGTGAATAATTTCTTTCGATCTATTAACCAAACTCAAGGTCAAATTGAGATTAGGATAAGGAACCATGAGTTAAGTGTTGTATATGATACAACCGACTATGTAACGACCCGTAAATTTTTAATAATTTTATTTGTTTTATTTATATATTTAATTGAAATTTGTGTGAATTTTTAAACAATAAAATTTTGAAATATAAATTTGATATTTGAAACGCGTCTAGTTAAACATAGCAACAGGAAAATTTTCGTCCGAAAATATGAAGTTTATTTTCGTGCGTAAATTTATTTCAATTTAATCAGTTAAAAATTGATGAAAATAAAACGTTTTCGAAACCTAAATATTTTTATATAGAAAAATTCTAACCATCTTCTAAGCAAGACGTCATTTTTCGTTTATCTAAATTCGGATTTATTTAGCTCCGTCGATCTTATTTTTCTGCGTTTTTCATACATTTTCCGCTAGTATACAAATTCGAATTTTTATAATTCAATCGAATCACTGATATCTGTATACCATTTTGATCGTCTCATCGTGCTGACCTCTGCAGTATATTCATTTCCGTATTTTGAGTTCGGATGCACGGCGAAATCTGTAAAATGTGGAACCGTATCGGTACCCGTTTTAAAACCTTTTGGGTTTCACTTGTCTCTTTTTTACCTACCTGACCAGTACCATACAGCTGTTGCATTTATATTTTTTAAATTCTCGTGCTTGTTTACTGGTATTCACCGGTTCCAATATTTTAAGTGGTTCATTTTGAGAAAAATAATGAGCATGCACTGTTCAACCTTTTGTAGCCTGCACGTTACTTTTCCCATGCATTGCCTCACTTTCCCATGCTTCATTTTCCCAATATGTTGATCTATTCCACCTCCTTTTTCATACCTGCTCACAAAAAAAATGTTCAACGCCTTCCTCCATTTTCAAATTCACCCTGACCAACGTAAAGCCCAAGTCGAGCCTCTCCACACCCCAGCATATGCAGCTCGCACAATGACCATCAACCTGAAGCTAGCCTTGGCTTCATATGTTTTGGTATCCCTGTTGTATATAGCCGACAACCACCTTCCACCCTTCCCCGAAGCTCCTCCCCAAGCCCAGCGACCCGGACCCATGCCGACCACCTTTCCCAGGCGCAGCCTACCAGCGAGCATCCTCTCCTCCCTACCGCTTCTTCTTTCCATGCGAACACCACATACCGAGCACGGCCTCAACATTCTCCACCTCCTCAGCCGCAGACTTCCACCACCGAAACAATGACCGAGCTCAACCTCCCACCGAGCTTCCACGTGCACACTTCCTCCAATCCACTGACGTCACCATCTCCGTTTCATAGCCGTCCTCCACCTTTAAGCATCAGAACCTCCGCTCGTCTGTCCCCTGACCTGACCATGATCGCATCCACCGCCATCACCTCAACTGCCGTATCACAGCCATGCCGAATGCCTCCCACCGCGCCTCAAACCCAAGTGACACTTCCCACAACTGCTGCTCTCAACTCACCTGTTCCTCCTTCAGGCCTACTCAGCAACTTTGCCTCCGCCATCACCATCCTCCGCACACAACAGCAGACCTAAGCTTGCGTACCTCCTTCTGTTGTTCCTCTCACCTTTTATTTGAATTGGTATAGATTATATATTAGTTATAGTATTCTATAGTATATGCAACGTATTTTGGAAAATTTATATATGAAGTACATGTGTTTACGTGTAGGTTGTGTTCGGTAGTTGTTTATATTTCTGTTTATAAACTTATGGTCTAATTGAATATATGACGTTACTAGTTTTATAAGATAAAAATATAAATTGTGAATATATGGGTTAGTTTTAAAATGTATTAAGTTGCACAATTTACATATACATTTTACTACTATATTTTAGATATTTAAAATCATAGGTAAGAGCATATTTTAGATATTTAAGGTTAAGTATATATTTTACTATTATATATAGGTATGGGCTATAGTTATATATTGGTTTATATATATAATTTTATACGTGTGGGTTGTTTATGGTTCTGCATTTTTCAATTGTACATGCATGTAACTTTTATAAGCTATGAATAGTTGTACACAATCTGTTTTCATAGATATATTAACATTATAGCATGAATGTAATATATAAGTAGGCTACTTTAAACTAGGTGTATATGTGTATCGATTTGAGCTTGCTTGTGAAATGTGACAGAAGGTCAAAATTTGATTCTTCAATCCAGGCTGTATATATGTTATAATGGTTTTATATGTCAGTAGAACATATACATATAGGTACAATGTTGAATAAATGTTTATTTCAAGTTTTATTTTGTATATACGTTTGATTTCAATGAATATATATTTAAAATTAGACTTATTTAGAAATGTATATGTATTTAAATTGAATACTGGTCTTAAGAAAAATAATATAATATATTTTGTCTCATCAATCTAGTTCTGATCTGATTTCGTCAATTCCTATTTATCAGTTTGTCCATCAAATTTGTGCCAATTTAGCTTACTTTGGAAATTCGTGCTTGGATTCGTAACTCAATTACATCATCTATCGCTCTAGCCTCGAAAGGTGAGCAATCACTCATGATTAATATTCTTTTATTTATTAAATTTGATTTCAATTGAAATGACAATTGAAATATGCGGCTGTTTGTTATTTACACTGTTATATATGTTATTACCTGTATCTATTCACCTATGATATCTAACACCCTTGTCTGTTATTTATACAATGATAATCCAGTTTGGTTGATAAATGGTTGATTGGTCGACATTGGATGTTAAATTGTTAATGTAGAAAGTGATAAATAATTGAAATTTATGTAGAATAGTTAGATTTGATATGTGTTAAATTTGATTAGATGACATTTGTATAATATGACCCCTTTTAATGTTTAAATAGGTTGACATGTAGAAATAGGGTTAATTACACCTTGAACCATTTAAAAGTATGTTGTTTAAATCAATGTAGTATAAATCGAATAATAAATAAGTAGAACCGTATAAAATAATACTGTAATAATCTTTAATCTACGTGAAATGATAGTGTAGATTCTAGAAATAATTATATTAATTTGCACAAACAACAATATGAATTAATACGATTATTTTGGGATTATTTGAATGAATTATTGAATTGTTATTCATTGTTGTTATGGCTTGTTTATTCACTTTGACACCATCCCAGTTATCACACTGCAAGTTCCATTTGCTATGCTTTGATTTTTGAATTGAAATGGAATCGGTTTGAAATGATAAATACCCAAATGAATTTGACTTAGGTTAGAGAATTTAATAAACCTGTTTGGTCATTAATTTGATTTAAAATAAAATAAAGATTTTATTTGTATAAATAATAAGGTTTTGAAATAAAGTGGGAATTTGAAATTTTAATGAAGGAAAATGTTAATATTTAATAATCTGAAACAAAATATTAACATAGTAGTTATTGAGAGAACGTTGTTTTAAATAAATTATTTGACAATAAAATTTGGAATTATTCATTGAATTAAGTTTGAATTTATAATTAAGTTTGAAACTATTAAGTTTGAAATTATTTAATTAAGATTTGAAATTATTTAATTATTAAATAAAATTGAATTATTTGATAATTAAATAAAAATTTGAATTCTTTGATAAGAGAAATTGAACTTTTGAATAAGTGAATTTGAACTACGTTAATAAATGAAATTGGGTTTCTTTATTAATTAAGTTTGGAAAATTTAAGTAAGTTAATAAGTTAAATTGAACTTCTTGAATATGTGAAATTTAGTTTCTTTATTAATTGAGTTTTGAAATTTGTAACTAAGTAAAGAAATAAGTGGAATTGAATATCTTTAACAAGAAATAAAATGTGATTTATTGGAATAAATATAAGGCTTGTAATTTAAAGAACTTGATTGAAGAATAAAATTGAATTCAATTTGTAAGTGGATATAATGAAGTTGAACTTAAGAAATTGATTTAATGAATTGGAAATTTAATAGAAATTGTTTTGAATGATAAATTAACTTAACGAATATTTAGTGAAATCGATCAATGAATTTAAATTGATTTGAATGTTAAATTAAATTAATTGAAACGATTTCGGAATGAAAATTATATATGAACTCGAATCAATATTCGAATTGTTTTAAGCAAAAAAATTTGAAATTGAATTATAAGATTTTGAAATAGTAATTTGGAAGTTTTGAAACGTAAATTATGGAAATTGAGATAGAATGAAAAATGAAATGTTGGTTCACAAATTCTAATTGAAATCGAATTTGATTTTTGTTTTGAAATTTATTAAACGACCAATTGGTGTAATAATTACGAAAGTTATTAAAGAAACCAGGATCGGTTATGGACATACTCTTTGTCTAAATCGAAAACCACTTTAATAACTATACGTGAAGTGTGATCCAGAATGAAGTGGTTGGAATGATGTACGTGATGATTGAAGAAAGAGAACGATAATGGATAGCCTTGACACTTGTGTCAAATTGAAAATGACTAAAACAGGAGCCGTGCCGGGCCAAATGGGGTTAGCTACCTCGAGCGAACACACTTCATCATAAACTACTCATTACTTGTTATTGATTGGTGCACCCTCGTAATTTTGGGAGTGTTGTTTCGTGGTGTTGCGATTGTTGCGGCGATGTGTTCTCGCCAGTCCGGATCAGGCAAACGGTAGTTTCACTACCTTGGGTATAGCCTCGTGTGCCTTGTCATACTTGTAACCCTATATACGCGACCACTACGAATTTGTTTTGTGTCATACCTATGGAGTACTTCCTGATATCCCACTAGTTTACGGTGGAGTTTACAGTGTTGTGTAGTCTATGAAACTTATATAAAATGTGTTAAGGGGGATAATGTTAACGCCTTAACACTATTTTTATACTTTATATTACTGATAGACGTATATTACTACATAGTAGATTGTTTAACGAATCCTTAGAGGATGGTTATTCCATCGTCCTTTGAGTTACTGGTATTCAGTTGCTATTTCACTTGAGTTGGATTTATTGATATAAGAATGTTAATCCTGACTCGAGTGTTCTGTGTTTTGCTTTACGCTCGGGTCAGACTGAGTATACCAGTATTCGAGACTCACCTTTGGAGTTGGAGCTTCGCTTGGAGACCAGCTATGTGACGACCTCCCATGACTCCCGCACGGAAACAAGGGAATGGTGCGTTGAAAGTGTGCCAGGCAGCCATGAGTGACCGTCAAGGGTAAAATAAACATCGCAGACTCTATCGTAAAACTCACAGCGCATGGATAAAATACAATAGAGAAATATTATATAGTGAAGCTCTCATAGCATAAAATATCATCATCTAATCATAATAGCTTTATACATGGTCTGAATCATGAATACAAGAAGCCTCACTACATAGCACTCAGAGTAATCAACAATCAGCGGAATATCCAGTACATAGAATATGAAAATAATATGCAAAAGCCTCCTGCTCGTCTTCGTCATCATCAACGTAGATCTTCAAGAACAACACCTGTCACCTTCTACCTAGTCTGCTCATCCCAACATGGATGAACAGCCCAAGGTAATAAGAGGAGACATAAAACCTTGAGTCAGACAAAGTCTTAGTGAGCAGTAAATCAACTATCAAACATACCGAAAGAGCATAAGGAATAAAAGGAATAGGAACCAAACCATCCTACTCCGCCTCTTTCTACAGTGATAGCCCCCAGACACACACTAAAGGGAAGCAAGCATAACATGGAAAACAATTAAAGTAAAGCAATAATCATTCGAGTCAAGGTCGATGTTTCCCAAATACAAACCCCCAAGGCCTAAACCAAGATCAGATAAGCACCCGGAAAACACCGCTCTTGAGACCGAATGATGATACAACCAAACGTCCAAACATCCATGACTCTGGCTATCACTGTTATCATTGCCTTGATTTCAAGGTTAGTTGAATGACCACCTGTCAAGGGCTAATGGTAACCCCGGTTCTAGACATAACTCCGCACGTCGTCGTAGCCCGTGCCTAGGAATTTTCGCAACTACCCAGAGTACTAGCACGTCGTCGCAGCCCGTGCTTGGAACGTCGTCGCAGCCCGTTCCAACGTACTCTTGCTTTGAGCATGCTAGAACCTTCAACAACGATGAGATCTCAGCCTCCTAGTCATCCTCCTCGACGACTATTTTCATACTAGCTCAAGCGCCTCTCAAGCTAACCATTATCAACCAGCTCGCATCGCATCATCGAGTTATCAACATGCTTGGGATGATCCCGTCTGGATTAAACCAAGGCTATCTCACATCATGCTTCGCTTTATCGCATCATAGCAAAGTCTCATCCCAACATCATGGCTTGCCTCATCGCATCATGGAAAAATCCCATCTCAACATCCTCTAATCCATACATATGAGCTTCAACATCCGCTTCATATGCCACAAGCAGCTTTCCTTATTCAAGAGCCTTTCCACTTAGCTTTTGAACCATCATCAACCAACTTGATCAAATCAAGCTATATATCAACTAATCAATCAAATCAAACATTAATCCAAGCAATCAATCATTCAAACAAGATCTAAATAAACAATTACAATGATAATGGCAATTTCGTAAATAAATGAGCATAGATCTAACATACATGAATCATGGGTTTTTGGTATAGATCTAACAAATATAAATCATGGGTTTTGTTTCTATAACTTGATAATTGAACTTGCATAAGTAAACATCTTCATATGTAATGGATCTAGACTTGGATCTAAGGAAAGATGCATAAAGTCACTATCTACAACACTCCAAAAAACCACCAAACCAATATACTCCTTTGGGTCCGCGTGAGAGATAACCACCACTCACTGAATCACCCAAACACTTCAAAAACTAATCACTTCAGATCTGGACAGCAAAGCCTCAAGCTTGATTCGTCAAAATCCCGCTTGAAACGATGAAATCTAGCTTGGTTGGATGAAGATCTTCAACTTTAGCTCTTGGATCTTCAATCTCGATCTTCGATCTTGGATGGACGTTAGCACTCGATCATAGTGGAGAAAAGAAGTGAAGAAATGTTGTAGTCGAGCTCTCAATATGGCAGCACTTCGTCGCTTCGAAATCCGGTGCCAAAGAGTGAAGAAATGGTCGCGTATTTATAGGCTAGTCGCCCCCCTAACTCGGTCAGGTCTTAACTCGCTTGGAGTTAACTCGCTCGGTCTTAGGTCGTTGCCGACCTAAGAATCTTCCCGACCTAACTTACCCCACACAAGGCCTATCCAACGACCTAAACAAAAGCGCGGGTTAACTAAGCCGCCTACACGATCTAACGGTCCCAAAGCTACGCGACTTAACACTAAGTCGCTCAAGCGAATTAACACACTGGGTTATCACGACCTAAAACATAACGAGCTATCTACCCTTCGACCTAACTAAGTCGCTAACGACTTACGACTTAGAAGGACCACTCGATGTAGCTTCCTTAGGTCGCTCCAAAACCCCTCCGACCTAACAACCATACGACCTAACCCCTTAAGTCGTTAACTCCACTATCTCCTAACTCGCTAGCTATGCTAACTCGCTAACAACCTTAACTCGTAACCCGCCCACTTCTTAACCCATTAACTCTTAGGTCGGCCAGGTCCTATGAGTCGTTAACTCGGCAACTATCTTAACTCGGTCAAGCTCTATAGGTCGGTCACTTCCTTATGTCGTCTACGAGTTAGCCTCTACTCGAGTCAACTTCTCCATACAGCCTAACCTCCACACGACTTAGGCTAAGGACGACTTAAACAACACTAACGACCTAGAAATTCTACGATATATCGACTCGTAAAATACGGGTCGTTACATTCTCTCCCCCTTAGGAATTTCGCCCCCGAAATTCCAAGCAAACAACAGCAACCAAAACTATTCCGCATGCCTACCATCCATAGCAATCAACAAACCATGTATCCAATTCTAGCCTAGCATGCAGAATTCTAAGATTAGAACAAGTTACAAATTCATGAGATGTCACGACACCTTAGGGCCATACCTTGAAGAGTTCAGGATGAGCTGCCTTCATCCTCTCTTCCTCCTCCCACGTACAGTCGTTAACATCATCACTCCATTGTATCTTGAGCAACGTAACCGTCTTCCTCCTAAGCTGTTTCGTGTCGGTTCCAACAACACGAAGCGGCTTACGAGGTCTAGTAACCACTGGATCAACCTCTAAATCTTCACAGTTATTTGCAGAAACCACCGTAGTTGGGTCGTGCACATACTTCCGTAGATATGATATATGAAAAACATTGTGCACTCCCGTCACCTTTCCCGGCAACTCCAATCTATAAGCGAGCTTCCCAATTCGCTCGATGATCGGGAATGGTCCAACAAATCTCGGAGTCAATTTCCCTTTCTTTCCAAATCGAATAACATTCTTCAGAGGAGAAATCTTCACAAAAACCATATCTCCTACGTCAAATTCCAAATCCTTACGACGCTTATCAGCATAACTTTTCTGACGATCTTGGGCTGCCTTCATTCGTCTCCGAATGATCTCTATACAATCCGTAGTCTGTCGAATCATTTCTGGCCCAAGTATCAACTTTTCTCCTGTTTCCAACCAACATGTCGGAGAGTTACACGGCCTTCCATACAATGCTTCATACGGTGCCATACCGATACTTGACTGGTAACTGTTATTATATGCAAATTCCACCAAATGAAGGTGATCTTCCCATGATCCTCCGAAATCCAAAACACATGCCCTAAGGAGATCTTCCAAAACTCGGTTGACTCTCTCAGTCTGGCCATCTGTTTGGGGATGATAAGCTGTACTCAAACACAACTCAGTTCCCAAAACTTCCTGGAACCTCTTCCAAAATCCACTAGTGAACAATGGGTCTCGATCGCTCACTATACTCTTCGGAACACCATGGAATCGAACTATCCACTTAACATACAACTCAGCTAACTTCGATGCAGTCCTAGTTGATCGAACAGGAATAAACCTTGCACTCTTAGTCAAACGATCTACGATGACCCAAATCCCTTCATTTCCTGCCCTGGTTCTAGGTAGGCCATCGATAAAATCCATCGACACTTGCTCCCACTTCCATGTAGGAACCTCTAATGGCTGAAGCAATCCACTTGGCTTCTTCTGTTCAGCTTTTACCAACTGACAGTTCATACATTTGGAAATAAAATTTCCAATATCCTTCTTCATACCTTCCCAGTAATAGGTTCTCTTCATGTCCCGATACATCTTATTTCCTCCTCGATGAATTGTCAACTTCGAGTGATGACTTTCCTTCAAAACTTCATCTCTCAACTCATCGATATCGGGAACAACTAGTCGTCCTTGCTTCCGAAGCCAACCCTCTCGATCGACTTCGAATCCTTTATCCTTTTCTGGGTCCAATCCAGATTCCAAATCTCGGATAATCTTGACAAGCTTATCGTCTCGCTTTTGGCTCTCGCCAATTCTCTCCACCAGAGTAGGCCTTAGCGATAAGTTTGCCAACATCTCAGGTTCCAATTCACATCTGGGCCTGAAATCAAATCCAGCCAAATACTCGAGACTCTTCCATTCCGAAAACATGGCTCCCAATCCGGCATGTCTTCGACTCAACGCATCAGCTACTGCGTTACCTTTTCCCGGAGTATAGGCTATACCAAAATCATATGATGCCAAAAACTCTAGCCACCGTTGCTGCCGAAGATTCAAATCCTTTTGGGAGAAAAGATACTTCAACGACTTATGATCCGTAAACAACTCGAATCGAACTCCCAATAGATAATGTCTCCACATCTTCAGAGCAAACACAATTGCCGCCAACTCCAAATCATGAGTCGGGTAATTCCTTTCATGCGGCTTTAGTTGTCGACTTGCATACGCAACAACTCTATCCTTTTGCATTAGCACTGCTCCAAGTCCAGTACCACATGCATCGGTGTAAACCACCATCTCATCATTCCCACTTGGAATAGTCAAAACAGGAGCACTTGTTAGTCGCTCTTTTAGGATTACGAAAGCTTGCTCACACTTATCATCCCATCTGAACACTTGGTTCTTCTTCGTCAATCCTGTTAATGGTGCAGCTATCTTGGAAAAGTCTTTGATAAACCGACGATAATATCCTGCTAATCCAAGAAAGCTTCTTACATCGGATGCATTCTTAGGTCTAACCCAATCCTGGATTGCTGCCACCTTAGCGGGATCAACTGCTATTCCATTTCCAGAAATAACATGGTCTAAGAATCTCACTTCACTCTTCCAGAAGTGACACTTCGAAAACTTAGCCTTCAGCTGATGTTTCTGCAAGATTTCCAAAACTAAACGTAAGTGCGTCTTGTGCTCTTCTTCAGTTCTGGAATAAATTAGAATATCATCTACGAACACAAGTACGAACTTGTTCAACTGATCTCTGAATACTCTATTCATAAGATCCACAAAATATGCTGGTGCATTAGTCAATCCAAAAGGCATTACCAGCCACTCATAAAAACCGGATGGTGTCCTGAATGCTGTCTTCGGCACACTATCCTTCGCCACTCTTAACTGGTGAAATCCCGTTGCCAAATCCATCTGAGAAAACACTTAGCCTCGTGAAGCTGATCAAACAAGTCATCTATTCTCGGCAATGGATACTTGTTCTTCTTAGTCACCTTATTCAGCTCACGATAATCGACACACAACCTCAACGATCCATCCGCTTTGGTTGCGAAAACAACTGGTGCACCCCATTCGGACACACTACGCCGAATGAATCCTTTCCGTAAAAGGTCATCAACTTGCACCTTCAACTCTTGCTGTTCCCTAGGCGCCATCTGCCTAAGAGGCATCACAACGGGTCTGGCCCCCTCAACTAGATCAATACGAAACTCGATCTCTCTATGCGGCGGTAACCCTTTGACCTCGTCAAAGATATCCTCGAATCCATTCACGATTGGCACCGATGACAGCCCATCCCGTGGAACAACCAGCGAATACATGAAGCTCATGAAGACGCCTTCTTCATGCTTACATCGTAACACAACCTTTCGCCCTTCCACATTCCCGACTGTCACCTCCAGCCTCTCACAATCAATCCTTGCCGCATACTTCCTAAGCCAGTCCATACCCAAAATAATCCCGAACCCCGCAAAGTTCAGAACAAAGCAATCACAAACAAACGAGCAATCATGACTCGACACAACTAGACCATGGCATCTCATACACAGACATGACGAACCCCCAACTGGATTTGTCACAACCAATGGCCTATCAACAATATCCGGTTTCAAACCTAACCGGCCTACCAAATCATCACAAACAAAAGAATGCGACGCTCCAGTATCAAACAATACTCTAACTGGAACACCACAAATGGAAAGAGTACCTTGAATCACCACACTCTTCCCTTTCTCTTCAGCAGTAAGAGCTTTTGAAAACGACGGCACAGCTCCCAAAGCATAAGCTTGCACAATCTGCCTGTCCTTCCTCGGTTCTGGACAATCTTTCCTGAAATGCCCTGGTTTGTCACAGTTGTGGCATTTCGCCGGCGCTTTTGGATTCCTACAATCCTTAGAGAGATGGCCCTTCTGCTGGCAATTATAGCAAGTCATTTCGCCCCTCGGCTTCTTCTGGCCATCCTTACCCTTCTGTTGTTGTTGCTTCCTCTTCTTGTTTCCACCCTTCTGTGGCTTAAACCCTTCCTTGGTTGCAGCAACAACAGAACTCACCCTAGGAAACAAACTCTCATGCCCGAGTGCTTTCTCCACAAGCTTCTCAAACGGATCGTCCAGATGATCCACCAACTGTCTTCCAAGATAAGCATCCAAACCGGTCACAAACTTCTCATTCTTCTGATAGGGAGAATCAATATACGATCTGGCATACTTGGACAAAGCTTCAAACTCAGAAACATACTCACGAACCGATCTCCCACCTTGCTTGAGCTCAACAAACTTTTTAAACAAGACAGATTTCTGAGCCGTAGAGATGAACTTAGCTTCAAATCTAACTTGGAATTGCTCCCAAGTAATCTCCTCCTCCGGAGTATCAATGGTGATAGAATTCCACCAATCCGAAGCTCTCCCTTGAAGTTGCCTTGATGCGAGCTTCCTCTTAGGAGCATCCTCAACTCCCAAGTCACCAAAGATCCTTCTACAAGCATCAATCCATCTTTGCACTTCAATGGTTGATTCCGTTCCCAAGAAAACCTTTCCTCCAAGAGAAGTATAGTCCTTGCAAAGCTTAGCAAAATCCACTGGTCTTGGAGCTTGAACTTGAACTCCAACATCTACTGATGGCCCCGAGGCTGGTATCCTTCTCATGATCGAAGTCATCATGGCCTCAAACATAGGAGCATAATCAACAGCTTCCCTAGCATCACGGCCTTCCTTAGCAGCTGGTCTCCCCCTTCGAATCATCCTAAATATCTACAAAAAGGAATGATTTAGAACACCTTGAGAAACAACCGCATAAGGAGTTCAAATCCTTCTAAACTACTATATTATATATAGCAATCATTCATCAAAATACAATTACGTCTCTCATACGTAGTTACGTCAGCGAGCGTTGGCTAAAATCGATTAACCAAAGCTCTGATACCAAATGTGACGACCTCCCATGACTCCCGCACGGAAACAAGGGAATGGTGCGCTGAAAGTGTGCCAGGCAGCCATGAGTGACCGTCAAGGGTAAAATAAACATCGCAGACTCTATCGTAAAACTCACAGCGCATGGATAAAATACAATAGAGAAATATAATATAGTGAAGCTCTCATAGCATAAAATATCATCATCTAATCATAATAGCTTTATACATGGTCTGAATCATGAATACAAGAAGCCTCACTACATAGCACTTAGAGTAATCAACAATCAACGGAATATCCAGTACATAGAATATGAAAATAATATGTAAAAGCCTCCTGCTCGTCTTCGTCATCATCAACGTAGATCTTCAAGAACAACACCTGTCACCTGCTACCTAGTCTGCCCATCCCAGCATGGATGAACAGCCCAAGGTAATAAGAGGAGACATAAAACCTTGAGTCAGACAAAGTCTTAGTGAGCAGTAAATCAACTATCAAACATACCAAAAGAGCATAAGGAATAAAAGGAATAGGAACCAAACCATCCCACTCCGCCTCTTTCTACAGTGATAGCCCCCAGACACACACTAAAGGGAAGCAAGCATAACATGGCAAACAATTAAAATAAAGCAATAATCATTCGAGTCAAGGTCGATGTTTTCCAAATACAAACCCCCAAGGCCTAAACCAAGATCAGATAAGCACCCGAAAAACACCGCTCTTGAGACTGAATGATGATACAACCAAACGTCCAAACATCCATGACTCTGGCTATCACTGTTATCATTGCCTTGATTTCAAGGTTAGTTGAATGACCACCTGTCAAGGGCTAATGGTAACCCCGGTTCTAGACATAACTCCGCACGTCGTCGCAGCCCGTGCCTAGGAATTTTCGCAACTACCCAGAGTACTAGCACGTCGTCGCAGCCCGTGCTTGGAAAGTCGTCGCAGCCCGTTCCAACGTACTCTTGCTTTGAGCATGCTAGAACCTTCAACAACGATGAGATCTCAGCCTCCTAGTCATCCTCCTCGATGACTATTTTCATACTAGCTCAAGCGCCTCTCAAGCTAACCATTATCAACCAGCTCGCATCGCATCATCGAGTTATCAACATGCTTGGGATGATCCCATCTGGATTAAACCAAGGCTATCTCACATCATGCTTCGCTTTATCGCATCATAGCAAAGTCTCATCCCAACATCATGGCTTGCCTCATCGCATCATGGCAAAATCCCATCTCAACATCCTCTAATCCATACATATGAGCTTCAACATCCACTTCATATGCCACAAGCAGCTTTCCTTATTCAAGAGCCTTTCCACTTAGCTTTTGAACCATCATCAACCAACTTAATCAAATCAAGCTATATATCAACTAATCAATCAAATCAAACATTAATCCAAGCAATCAATCAATCAAACAAGATCTAAATAAACAATTACAATGATAATGGCAATTTCGTAAATAAATGAGCATAGATCTAACATACATGAATCATGGGTTTTTGGTATAGATCTAACAAATATAAATCATGGGTTTTGTTTCTATAACTTGATAATTGAACTTGCATAAGTAAACATCTTCATATGTAATGGATCTAGACTTGGATCTAAGGAAAGATGCATAAAGTCACTATCTACAACACTCCAACAAACCACCAAACCAATATACTCCTTTGGGTCGGCGTGAGAGATAACCACCACTCACCGAATCACCCAAACACTTCAAAAACTAATCACTTCAGATCTGGACAGCAAAGACTCAAGCTTGATTCGTCGAAATCCCGCTTGAAACGATGAAATCTAGCTTGGTTGGATGAAGATCTTCAACTTTAGCTCTTGGATCTTCAATCTCGATCTTCGATCTTGGATGGACGTTAGCACTCGATCAAAGTGGAGAAAAGAAGTGAAGAAATGTTGTATTCGAGCTCTCAAAATGGCAGCACTTCGTCGCTTCGAAATCCGGTGCCAAAGAGTGAAGAAATGGTCGCGTATTTATAGGCTAGTCGCCCCCCTAACTCGGTCAGGTCTTAACGCGCTCGTAGTTAACTCGCTCGGTCTTAGGTCGTTGCCGACCTAAGAATCTTCCCGACCTAACTTACCCCACACAAGGCCTATCCAACGACCTAAACAAAAGCGCGGGTTAACTAAGCCGCCTACACGATCTAACGGTCCCAAAGCTACGCGACTTAACACTAAGTCGCTCAAGCGACTTAACACACTGGGTTATCACGACCTAAAACATAACGAGCTATCTACCCTTCGACCTAACTAAGTCGCTAACGACTTACGACTTAGAAGGACCACTCGACCTAGCTTCCTTAGGTCGCTCCAAAACCCCTCCGACCTAACAACCATACGACCTAACCCCTTAGGTCGTTAACTCCACTATCTCCTAACTCGCTAGCTATGCTAACTCGCTAACAACCTTAACTCGTAACCCGCCCACTTCTTAACCCATTAACTCTTAGGTCGGCCAGGTCCTATGAGTCGTTAACTCGGCAACTATCTTAACTCGGTCAAGCTCTATTGGTCGGTCACTTCCTTATGTCGTCTACGAGTTAGCCTCTACTCGAGTCAACTTCTCCATACAGTCTAACCTCCACACGACTTAGGCTAAGGACGACTTAAACAACACCAACGACCTAGAAATTATACGATATATCGACTCGTAAAATACGGGTCATTACAAGCTATCTATCCAGATTTCAGATATTCAGTTGATTCCAGTGATGTATTCTGATTCTTGTATTTAACTATTGTATTCGAGACTTCTGTTGTAACTTATTTAACTCTGTTATATATATAGTAGCTTCATGAACTACTATCTTTTGCTTCCGCTGCATATTATTACTCTGTGCATATGATTCTTTGATTATTTATTTATTGTATATGTTCAGTTTCGCCAAATTTAAATTAACAATTCGGTATTTTGAATTATTCAAGTCCGACATGTGCGGATGCGAATAGTCCAAAATAGCAGGTCGTTACAGTTGGTATCAGAACTTTGGTAGCTCTAGGCAAAACTTAGCATACACGGTAAATGTACTTATATAATCACTTTCATTCGAGTTTGAATCTCTTCTTTTGACTCGATTCCCTGGAATTTCGGAACGTTCCCTCGGTTCCGAAATTCATTATTGTCCCTCACTATTCGTATTCGTTTGGATTCTGGAGTATCCCATAACTCCACTTCGAATGATCTTTATTATGAATCGGCGGGCTCGCCAAACTTTGAATGATTTGTAAAGGGGTGAAACTCCTTTACAGTAAGCACTGATTTACCAGAGATTTCTGTATCCTCGGTTTACGATGCTATCTATCTCCTGCTATACCTGAATTCTATTTCTTCAGATCATATGTCGATTTGCCTCGGAATTCTGCATTGATCTTATTCTTAAAGTCACGGTCGACCCGGTTAAGGTTGCCCGTGAATTAAATAAGCCTATCCATCTCTCGATTGTGTTAATTGAATCATCTTATTTTTCTTTCAAACTTGTATTCGAATCAAAATTTTCTTTGATTTTAGTCCATCAAATTTGAATCTTTATTCTTGTTTTGGAATCCATTCTTGTATCGTCGAGCGAGGAAGTGTATTTGTAAATTAATATTTAAAATGTTTTAATATATATTATGTTGTTTGAGTGTTGATGTTGATTTGGATTTTCGATCGATTCATCTGATCAACGCTATTGATAGGATTTCCAAAACACTTGAACAGAACAAACTGACACGATATTGTTTTCAAACTTGGTAAACAAAATAGTTTTGTATGATAATATTATATATAAATAAAAGTTTTTGAAATTAAATTGATAACGAATTTATTGTCAGAAATAATAAATAAATGAATTTATAAAACTTGGCTATAATTTTGATTTGGAATTTGAAATGTATTTAAATTAAGAATTTGAGAATTTAAATTTTCGGTGATTTCAACTTTGGTTTTTAACTTTTAGAAGGTATATTATTTTCAAATAGAAATCATTTCAAAGAAATTTTAAAGTTTTGAAATCAGTTCTTTTCTCTTTGTCGCTGGAAAATAATTTCGGTAATGACGGTCGCATCATCGACATTCATTTTCGAGTTTCAAAGTGGAGAGACTATTCTGTAGCTTTGCTACGGTTTGTTTTGAAAAATAAATTGATTTGAATTTCTAAACATGACTTGATTTATAATATATATTTAAGATTTTAAATTTAATTCGATATATCATGAATATATATATATATTTATTTTATCTCTAAGTTGTTTGAAGCTAATCGAAAATTAATTCTTAAAATTTGTTAAAGGATGATATTCAATTATAAATGAAACCAATTTTTTTATATATAAATACTTAACTTGAAATAAGCGAATTGTAAAAATTTATTTGGATAATACTCAATTGCATTATACATAACTTACCTAAATTTTCAAAAGTTAATTTTGTAACTGAATATTATATAGTAGAAAATGATATCAAAGGAATTTTTAAAATAAATGTGGGTAGTTATAATGGATGTAAATATACTTAATATATGTGATAAGATATATTAAGTAGAATAAATTTAATAATAATAATTTGGAATAAAGAAGAATTAAATTTGTATATTAAAATATGATTATAATAATGGACAATTTAATTTTTGATTTTAGAAATTGTTAATTTAGGATAATTGGATAATATACAATATAAAATGATTTTATAAATGAAATTTGAGTGGGTATAATAATTGTTATACGCTTAAATTTTAATTATAAAAGGTTAATAGAGATAAATAGAATAATAAGCTGATTGAATAGTAAATCAGATAAACTAAATAAAATTTTATTTGAAAGAAACCTTTTGTATAAAAAAAATCAACTTAATGAAATACCTTGAATTTAAAAATAAATTGTTGAATATGAATGATTTAAAATCGAAATTTATATGGTTTTAATTAATTGTTTTATTTGTAATTCAAGTCTATTTTCTTCTGGTTGTTTCTATTCTCCTACCTCCTTCCAAATCGAGGACGAAAAGTTTTGAGTGGGGGAAAATGTAACGACCCGTAAATTTTTAATAATTTTATTTGTTTTATTTATATATTTAATTGAAATTTGTGTGAAATTTTAAACAATAAAATATTGAAATATAAATTTGATATTTGAAATGCGTCTAGTTAAACATAGCAACTGGAAAATTTTCGTTCGAAAATATGAAATTTATTTTCGTGCGTAAATTTATTTCAATTTAATAAGTTAAAAGTCGATGAAAATAAAACGTTTTCGAAACCTAAATATTTTTATATAGAAAAATTCTAAACCATCTTCTGAGCAAGATGTCATTTTTTGTTTTTCTAAATTCGGATTTATTTAGCTCCATCGATCTTATTTTTCTGTGTTTTTCTTACATTTTCCGCTAGTATAAAAATTCAAATTTTTATAATTCAATCGAATCACTGATATTTGTATATCGTTTTGATCGTCTCATCGTGCCGACCTCTGTGGTATATTCATTTCCGTGTTTTGAGTACGGATGCACGGCGAAATCTGTAAAATGTGGAACCGTATCGGCGCCCGTTTTAAAACCTTTTGGGTTTCACTTGTCCCTTTTTCTACCTACCAAACCAGTACCATACAGCTGTTGCATTTATATTTTTTTAAATTCTCGTGCTTGTGTACTGGTATTCACCGGTTCCAATATTTTAAATGGTTCATTTTGAGAAAAATAATGAGCATGCACTGTTCAACCTTTTGTAGCCTGGATGTTACTTTTCCCATGCATTGCCTCACTTTCCAATGCTTCATTTTCCCAATATGTTGATCTATTCCACCTCCTTTTTCATACCTGCTCACAAAAAAAATTGTTCAACGCCTTCCTCCATTTTCAAATTCACCCCGACCAACGTAAAGCCCAAGCCGAGCCTCTCCACACCCCAGCATATGCAGCTCGCACAATGACCATCAACCTGAAGCTAGCCTTGGCTTCATATATTTTGGTATCCCTGCTGTATATAGCCGACAACCACCTTCCACCCTTCGCCGAAGCTTCTCCCCAAGCCCAGTGACCCGGACCCATGCCGACCACCTTTCCCTGGCGCAGCGTACCAGCGAGCATTGTAACGACCCGTAAATTTCGATGATTTAATTTGGTTAAATTATAAGTTTTTTGGTAATTTAATGTAGAAAGAAATGAAAATCTTATAATTGATAATGAAGTGAATGTTAGAATTTAAAAGAGCAATTGTAAGAAAAATTAACAATAACATAAAACAAAAAGGAAGAAAGGAAATGGCAATTAGTTGAAATAATGTAGCTTGTTATACTTGGTTAAAGTCTAATATAAGAAAGCAAATGGGAAGATTGTATTAACTAATGCAACGATGAAATTAGTGATAATTTAATGAATTCAATGTTATATTAACCGATGAAGTAATACGCAATTAATGGGAAACGTATACAATCAATGTAGGTAAGAAATTTTAAATTAATGTTGTTTCGAAAATAAACGTTACTTGGTGATTTTTGAAATAGTAATGGAAGGGTCAATGTAAAGTAATTTGTGAATATATATTTGGCGATTAAATCAAATCAATCTATCGAAATCAATTTTAAATAAATTGGAAGGAAATATGTAATAATTGCATTTATTTGTAAGTGGATGAAATTTATTTCTATGTTAATTGAATATTGGAATAAGATGATAATTGTTAATGTAATAAGAAGCAGGCCAATAATAATTCTTCCCATAAATGGATAATCGATCCAATAATGAAATATTATCCATAATAGGGCAATTAGATTTATGGTAGAATAGTAAGTCTATTAAGTGGAAATATTGAAAATAAAATTTGTAATTTCAAAATTTTGGAAATTTAAAGAAAGGGTAGAAATTATTGTAATAAATTAAATGGGAGTCAATTAGAACTAATAAACCTTAATGCGTATTAATGAAATGGTGGCAATAGTGCAAAACTTAAATCATTTACCCATTCATTAATGCATTAAATTAGGTCTCAATCAAATAGCAACATTTGGCTGGTTAATTAATAATAGCTTTTAAGTGAAAATAAAACGTTAATGATAACAAGTATTTTTAAGATTAACCATCTATTTAGTATATTAAATTTTAACTGATAATTAATTGCAATAAATAAAAATAATTATTACATTTACGTTAATTGAAGTAACATTTGAAATTTTTGTCAATTCCATTTATTATATAACTATTGGTTGATGTAGCATTGTAAATCAAGATTGATTAATTTAAATGTAAATTTTTGTGATTGGGTTTATTTCAAATAAATGATATTTAAAATTTAGATATTATGGAAATATAAATTTAGATGAAATTTGAAGATATTTACGTAATAAAGTATGAACCCAATGGTAGTCCAATCTATTGGATACTAATAGATTGAAAAATTGAATGAAAGTCAAATAAAAAGAAATTTTTGCAAATTTAATTTATAATTTGCGAATATAATGAAATTAAAATTTAACGCTGAAATGAATAAATTTGTTAACTCTAAATTTACATCTAGATTTGGTTTAAATTGATGTGAAGGATTAAGAAATTAAAAGTGATAAAGATTGTCAATTTCAGAATTTAAATAGGAAATTTGATTTAATTAATTTATTTTAAATTTATTTAATTAATATAAACATAGCCATTTTGGCCACTAACTCGTATTTTAACGAAACCAGTTTCATCAGATCTGTATCGGTAAATTATTGTAGGTTTTCAAGTTTCGTAGCGATCGGACTTGTCGTTTGATCGTACGAACGCAAAACGCCTTGAAATCAATAAATTGAAATCAATTTGAAAATATTGTTTTCAGCATAACTTCTGCATACGATGGAATTTGGACGTGAAACTTTTTCCATCGCGTTCAGAATATTTTAAAACACCTATTTTGATATATGGATATAACCAATTTCGTTCCGGGGTCAGAACGGGCTTTTTGGGCCACGTTAGCGTTAGCACGTACATCTATCAACCCGATCCATATATTTATTTCAATTTATCTATAAATACCTTACTAAACACTAGCCTCCATCTATTCTCATTTGTCTACGTGTAAATTTCATCAGTTCCTCTTCTTCTTCAATGGATGTAAACTCTAGATCCAATTACAATTCAAAATCAAAGTCAGAAATTTAAATTACTCAGAAAAATTCAGAATAAATATATGTCAAAGTTCATAACGAGCGTATTCTTCTGGTACTATTCGTTTTTTGAATCGATCCACCATTTATCCAGAAATCGAGGAACAGTTCCGGCCGTTCGTGCGTTGTGGTGTAGGTTTAACGGTGGACTTAAGCCGTGGAGTCGATCAGAGGGCATGGATGTGGAGTGGGGGTCGAGGCAGGCCGATCCATATGGCCAAGTCATGTCAACGGCACCTGGATTCGCCGTGATTGGCCGAAAAATGTGGTGACGGCATTACCGTTTGGGGTGACCGGAGCTTGCGACGTGGGTACCGGTATGGGCGGCCGGCCGTGGCGAGTTCAATGGTGGGGTCAGATCGTATCGGAGATAATTGTGGTCGCGGCGAAAATTGGCGAATAAGGGACGTTGATGGCGGCTAAGGTTCAAATTTTCTGGAAGCACACGAGCGTTAACGTGGAGAAGCTGATGATGACGTGTGAGATGAGGGTATTGTTTTTCTTCTTTTATTTATTTTATTTAATTTCAAACCGTTATAAATCTTAATAACTTTTACGTACGTGATCCGATTCACGCGCGGTTTTTTTTGTTAGGATCGTATTGAAATTCCGAACTTGATGATGCTGGTTTGGACGGATTCTGAGGCCGTCAAAATTTTTGGTTTAAATTGGATGTAAATTCAATTTAAATCACAAAGGTGAGTGTTTAACCCACTCACAACTTCTAAGATTTCTTATGTTTGTTAAATTGATTTATGATGTGTTTAAAATTTTATTTGTAGCTGTTTGGCATATATTTCATCATTTTCTCAGTTAAATCGCATTCATTTAGTTTACGCGTTATTTACTTTATTATTGCATTTAAAACTGCCAGTTAATTGTTAATTAATTTATTCACTGCATTAAAACTGTTAGTTAAAATTTTAGTAAAAATTATTATTGCATATAACATGCTAGTTAAATTAATTTATTATTGCATATAAAATACAATAAAACAGTTATTTAATTCATTATTGGAAATTTAACTATCAGTAATTAATTATTATTTATTGATGAGATTGTTTGAATTGGATGATAAATTGATGGATGTTTGATGATTGGTATGATGGATGAATGGATGCTGTATTTATATTGTCTAAACTGCAAGTTATTATGCATTTTCATTTCAATTCGGAATTGCGTTTGAAATGATATACAACCGCATTTTTATTTTTAAATTGCGGATTGAAATGATAAATATCTGTATCACTTGACCATAGATAGTAAAATATATACGGGCACCGCGGTATATATATAAATTTATTTTTGAAATGATTTTCTATAGTTTTGGAAAGGAATATACGGATCTTATAAATATTGATTTTTGATGTTATACAAATGTCAAATTTATTTTTGATTCTAACTATATAAAAAAGTTTGCTTTGAAATATGTAATAAGCCCAATATTAAAGTTTGATTTTTTTTTAGTAAAAAGGGTTAATTGGATATTAATTGTTGATATTATATGAATTTTATTTTAGTTAAATTCTTGAATTTAAGCTATGTATAAAAAATTTAATAAAAATAAGCTTAATAAATGAAGTGATGGTTTATAGTATATGGTAAAGTACCTATTTAAGTTATTGTATATATAAAGTTTAATGACTTAAATATAAATTTTAAGTTGGAGAAAAATGTGAAATTGATTTGAACAAAATTATTAAAGAATTACACCCGAATAAAATTGATTTAAAAATTTAATAAAATTTTTTATTTTAAAGGGGTATGATTTTTATAACTTGACTTCGGTTTAGAGGATTAAAATGAATATTATCAAGTTAAATTAAATTGAAGTATATTCTGTTATTGAAGTTTAAGGGTTTTATTTGAATAATATTTTTTTATTAAGTAAACTTTTCAAATTTAAATAATAGAAATTGGATTTGATATATATATATATATATATATATATTAAATTGTCAAAGAATCCATATTGAAATAGTGGGATATTTAAAGATTGAAATATATGAACTATAAAAATTTAAGTTTTGAAATATAGAATATTTAAGCTTTGAAATATATGGGAATCTAAATGGTTTATTCGGAGGTTCAAAATTTATATTGAGAATTTATTTTGAAATTGAAAGAAGTTGTTTATTTTATATAGTAATATAGTATTTGAACCATTAAATATTGAAAGTTATGTTTCAAAGCTATGGTTTCAAGGTATATATATTTGAAAAATATTATGGTTTTGGAAAAGGGATATTTATAAAAAATAAATGATATCATATTGATTTGGGTTTTAAAAATATAAATGATATCGTAATTATATGGTTTCAAAGAGATATTATATTCTGGTTTAAAGATAAATTATTTTGAAATAACCGCGGTGTTATAATAACGTTTGGTTGTTAAAGAGACCGGGATCGGAAGTTGTCGCACTCTCTGCCAACTCCGAAAACCATTTTAACAACCGTGTACGCGGTGGAGATTCCAGAATGAAGTAGTATGGTGGCAGCGTTCCCTTTGAGGTAAATACATGGACCCGACTTCCGTGAGTTGGCATAAGGTGGCTAAAATAGGAGCGATCGACGGGCCAGGGCGGTTAGCGCCCTTTATCGGATACTCCTCTTCGATACTATACTCTGACTTTGGATTGAATCGGTGGCCACTTTTGATTTTGATTTTAGGGGGGAGCATGTCTGAGGTGGGCGGTAGCTGCGGCTACGCGTTACCATCAGCCAGGAAGCGTAATTGGTATATCCACCCTGGCATTGCCTAGTTGTGCCGTGTCACCTACCCTATCGCGCATTGTACGAGTTTGGATTTCTTCCGTAGCCCGTGCGGTATCCTCTGGTGGCTTCCCGATCAGGAGGGACTATGATATTGGATGGACTACTGAGACTATTACGTGTTAAGGTGGAAAATGTAAAGCCTTAGCGCTATTTAAAAGTATGTTTATTTTACTATATACACTATTATAATAGCGAAATATACTACATAGTAAATAGTTTAACGGATCCTCAAGAGATGTAAATCTCGAGAATCTCTTGAGTTACTGCACCCATATTTATTTCTGCTGATTTAACTTACATAAGATCTTTTAGTTCTGATTCGAGTGTTTTCGTCTTTTCAGATTCGCTCGGGTCAGTCCGAGCGTTTCAGGACCGAAGACTTTAGCTCTGGAGGACGAAGACGGAGATTTCTATTATTATTATTTATTATATTCCATTACACTCATATTGTTCTGCTGCATTGTTATTGGTACGTGTAACTCTGATATGGCTTATATAAATAAAATCAAATGTTTTTGTAAATAGATTTATAAACTGTATATTTGATTATTTTATTTTATCCTTCCGCTGTGAGATTTGGTTTTCTTTTTATTTCTTTCTTGTTTTTTTCTTATTTACCCCATAACAATCCGTCCTTCCGTATTGTTTGAATTGGCACGTGTGTTGATTTAAAGCGTGCGAAAAGGCGGGATGTTACAGTTGGTATCAGAGCTTTGGTTTAGCGATAAACATTAGCTTGTGGGGTTTGACTCTTTATTAATAGGGTAGTAATACCCAATGGGAGTCGCTGAGTGTATATATATGAGAGAGCGTATTTGTTAGTGTTATAAAAAGGTTTTGATATTGTGTTAATTTGTTCCGTTTTGTATTTATAAATTCTGGTCGATGCATGGGAAGCTATGACATCAATATGGATTTCTAAACACTTAATAGGACAGACCTACACAATATTTGTTTTTAATATAGGTGAATGAAATAATTTTGCCTATTATATTTTTCTATATATATAAAATAAATTTTTAAAAAAGGATATATATTTGGTTGCTATATATTGGTTGTTAGGTAATGAAATTTATAAATAATAGTTAAAATTAGATTTAAAACAAATAAATGAAATTGGCAATTTAGAACTTAAGTTCCAGGGTTTTGGAATTTCTTTTGAACAATGTTGAAATATAATAATAATAATATAATTAAAAGAAGTATTTTCTTATATAAGTATTTCAATATAATTTGAAAGAAATGTTTTAAAAGAAATTTTGGAAAGATAAAGTTGTACTCCCCTCTCTGTCGCTGGAAAATATTTTCGGTGATGAGTGCACGCCACATCGACATTCATTTTAGAGTTTCGTAGTAGGAAGGCCACTGTAGTAGTTTTACTACAGATTTATTTGGATAAACAGATATAAATTTTAATTATTTTAAATATAATCGAATATATAAATTGTATGTATATATTTATCTATTATTTTAAAATAATTTGAAATTAAACCTGGTATTTAATTCTTAAGCTTCCGCTAACTAACAGTTTTACTTAGGGTAGTAAAATGTAATATAACTAATTTATAATTGGAACCTTTAATTAAAATAAGAGATAAATGCTAAGTTATAAATAGGGTTAAAAGGAAGTAGAAATTGTAATCTTATAAAACGAAAGATAGAATTACTGAGCCATTGATGAATTAAAGGAATTGAGAAAAACTTGTATAACTTTCAGTTACATTCTTAAAGACATATATATAACTTACCAAAAGATATAAAAGTTGAAAATGTTAATAAGAAAATGTAATAGGTATTATACAAGTAATTAATCGGAGGGAATGAAAGAAATTAATGGAATTCTTTAATAAATAAGAATTGATGTTATAAATTTAAGTGTAATTAAAATGTTACTATAATTAAATATAATAGTAATGTAAGCATTGAATAAATGAATGAAATTGAGAAATGCATAAATGTAATGCAATAAAAAGAAACTTACATGACCTGAATTAATGGAAATGAACAATTGTAAGTAATAAATGAAAATAAATGAATGACAATAAACTTAAAGTAAAACGGTTGAAGCTATTTGTAAATAAAAGAAGTAGGAAAATAAATACTATAAATAAGAGAAATTAAGTAAGGAATAAAAGAATGTAACGCAAATAAAGGAAATTGCAGTATATATGGATGAGTGAAAACTGTAAGAAATAAAATGTAAAATAAAGGATAAAACATTATATGAATAAAAAGGGAGAGATCAAACAATAAATGTATGAAATGAAATCAATTAGAATGAACTAAATTTTTGTTTGGATTTGTTGTTGTTTGGTTTATGGTTGTTTGGGTAAGGATACTTTAAAATATTTGGATGTAGGAATAATCTATTTAGTTTCATCTTAAACTGTTGAGTAAATGATGAACTTAGTAGTTTGTTCTTTATTCTGTACAATATAAAGTTTTGAAGCAAAACAACTATTTGTTTTGTTTGATATGAATGAATGGTTGATTTATATTGATTTTGTATGATGTTGGTTGCAATGATTGTTGTTTATATTTATTTGGTTGAAACAAGTTTAAACATTTCATTTATATAAATTTTAACCCTCTTTGGATTATATAAGTGAAATGCAGGTTATGGAAGCAATTGCTAGTGCTTTGGTTCCATAAAATAAGCGTAAATTGCCCGACAAATAGGTGCGTTTTCGGATTACGGTTTATAGCGCTATTTTATATATATTTTCCCGTGTTGGGATATAATATTTTGTTTTATTTGATATTATATTTTCTCCCGAGCCTCTTCGTACAAAGGAGGCTCTGTCAAAAAATTTCGTAAATTTTGGACTTAGAATTTTATTTTTTTTGAAAATGTTTTCCAAACTTCAATAATTTAAGTATAAAAAGATATAATGATTGTAAATTTGTATATTTTACTTTGAAAATCTAATTTTTTATAAATTTAATGTGTTGAATAATAGATATTAATTTTTAAGTTTTTCTTTTCCCTTCTTTTTCCTTTTCGCGGATGAAAAGTTTTGAGTGGGGGAGAGTGTAACGACCCGTAAATTTCGATAATTTAATTTGGTTAAATTATAAGTTTTTTGGTAATTTAATGTAGAAAGAAATGAAAATCTTATAATTGATAATGAAGTGAATGTTAGAATTTAAAAGAGCAATTGTAATAAAAATTAACAATAACATAAAACAAAAAGGAAGAAAGGAAATGACAATTAGTTGAAATAATGTAGCCTGTTATACTTGGTTAAAGTCTAATATAAGAAAGCAAATGGGAAGATTGTATTAACTAATGCAACGATGAAATTAGTGATAATTTAATGAATTCAATGTTATAATAACCGATGAAGTAATACGCAATTAATGGGAAACGTATAAAATCAATGTAGGTAAGAAATTTTAAAATAATGTTGTTTCGAAAATAAACGTTACTTGGTGATTTTTAAAATAGTAACGGAAGGGTCAATGCAAAGTAATTTATGAATATATATTTGGCGATTAAATCAAATCAATCTATAGAAATCAATTTTAAATAAATTGGAAGGAAATATGTAATAATTGCATTTATTTGTAAGTGGATGAAATTTATTTCTATGTTAATTGAATATTGGAATAAGATGATAATTGTTAATGTAATAAGAAGCAGGCTAATAATAATTCTTCCCATAAATGGATAATCGATCCAATAATGAAGTACGAACCATAATAGGGCAATTAGATTTATGGTAGAATAGAAAGTCTATTAAGTGGAAATATTGAAAATAAAATTTGTAATTTCAAAATTTTGGAAATTTAAAGAAAGGGTAGAAATTATTGTAATAAATTAAATGGGAGTCAATTAGAACTAATAAACCTTAATGCACATTAATGAAATTGTGGCAATAGTGCAAAACTTCAATCATTTACCTATTCATTAATGCATTGAATTAGGTCTCAATCAAATAGCAACATTTGGCTTGTTAATTAATAATAGCTATAAGTGAAAATAAAACGTTAATGATAACAAGTATTTTTAAGATTAACCATCTATTTAGTATATTAAATTTTAAATGATAATAAATTGTAATAAATAAAAATAATTATTACATTTACGTTAATTGAAGTAACATTTGAAATTTTTGTCAATTCCATTTATAATATAACTATTGGTTAATGTAGCATTGTAAATCAAGATTGATTAATTTAAATTAAATGTAAATTTTTGTGATTGGGTTTATTTCAAATAAATGAAATTTAATATTTAGATATTATGGAATTATAAATTTAGATGAAATTTGAAGATATTTACGTAATAAAGTATGAACCCAATGGTAGTCTCATCTATTGGATACTAATAGATTGAAAAATTGAATGAAAGTCAAATAAAAAGAAATTTTTGCTAATTTAATTTATAATTTGCGAATATAATGAAATTAAAATTTAACGCTGAAATGAATAAATTTGTTAACTCTAAATTTACATCTAGATTTGGTTTAAATTAATGTGAAGGATTAAGAAAGTAAAAGTGATAAAGATTGTCAATTTCAGAATTTAAATAGGAAATTTGATTTAATTAATTTATTTTAAATTTATTTAATTAATATAAAAATAGCCCCATTTTGGCCACTGACTCGGATTTTGACGAAACCAGTTTCATCGGATCCATATCGGTAAATTATTGTAGGGTTTCAAGTTTCGTAGCGATCGGACTTGTCGTTTGATTGTACGAACGCGAAACGCCTTGAAATCAATAAATTGAAATCAATTTGAAATCAATTTGAAAATATTATTTTCAGCATAACTTCTGCATACGACGGAATTTGGACGTGAAACTTTTTCCATCGCGTTCAGAATATTTTAAAACACCTATTTTGATATATGGATTTAACCAATTTCTTTCCAGGGTCAGAATGGGCTTTTTGGTCCACGTTAGCGTTAGCACGTACATCTATCAACCCGATCCATATATTTATTTCAATTTATCTATAAATACCTTACTAAACCCTAGCCTCTGCCTATTCTCATTTGTCTACGTGTAAATTTCATCAGCTCCTCTTCTTCTTCAATGGATGCAAACTCTAGATCCAATTACAATTCAAAATCAAAGTCAAAAATATAAATTCCTCAGAAAAATTCGAAATAAATATATGTCAAAGTTCTCAACGAGCGTATTCTTCTGGTACTGTTCGTTTTTTGAATCGATCCACCGTTTACCCAGAAATCGAGGAACAGTTCCGGCCGTTCGTGCGTTGTGGTGTAGGTTTAATGGTGGATTCAAGCCGTGGAGTCGATCAGAGGGGATGGATGTGGAGTGGGGGTCAAGGCAGGCCGATCCATATGGCCAAGCCGTGTCAACGGCACCTGGATTCGCCGTGGTTGGCGGAAAAACTTAGCGGCGGCGTTACCGTTTGGGGCGACCGGAGCTTGCGACGTGGGTACAGGTATGGGCAGCCGGCCGTGGCGAGTTCAATGGTGGGGTCAGATCGTATCGAAGATATTTGTGGTCGCGGCGAAAATTGGCAAATAAGGGACGTTGATGGCGGCTAGGATTAAAATTTGCTGGAAGCATGCGAGTGTTAACGTGGAGAAGCTGATGATGACGTGTGAGATGAGGGTATTGTTTTTCTTCTTTTATTTATTTTATTTAATTTCAAACCGTTATAAATCTTAATAACTTTTACGTACGTGATCCGTTTCACGCGCGGTTTTTTTTAGGATCGTATCGAAATTTCGGACTTGATGACTCCGGTTTGGACGGATTCTGAGACCGTCAAAATTTAGGGTTTAAATTAAATTTAAATTCAATTTAAATCCCAAAGGCGAGTGTTTAACCCACTCACAACTTCTAATATTTCTTATGTTGGTTAAATCGATTTATGATGTGTTTAAAATTTCATTTGTAGCTGTTTGGCATATATTTCATCATTTTCTCAGTTAAATTGCATTCATTTAATTTACGTGTTATTTAATTTATTATTGCATTTAAAATTGCCAGTTAATTGTTAATTAATTTATTCACTGCATTAAAACTGTCAGTTAAAATTTTAGTAAAAATTGTTATTGCATATAACATGCTAGTTAAATTTATTTATTATTGCATATAAAATACAGTTAAACAGTTATTTAATTCATTATTGGAAATTTAACTATCAGTAATTAATTATTATTTATTGATGTGATTGTTTGAATTGGATGATAAATTGATGAATGTTTGGTGATTGGTATGATGGATGAATAGATGTTGTATTTATATTTTATAAGCTGCATGTAATTATGCATTTTCATTTCAATTCGGGATTGCAGTTTGAAATGATATACAACCGCATTTTTATTTTTAAATTGCGCATTGAAATGATAAATATCCGTATCACTTGACCATAGGATAGAAAATTATATACAGGCACCGCGGTATATATATATATATATATTTATTTATTTATTTTTGAAATGATTTTCTATGGTTTTGGAAAGGAATATACGGATCTTATAAATATTGATTTTTGATGTTATATAAATGTCCAATTTATTTTTGATTCTAACTATATAAATAAGTATGCTTTGAAATATGAAATAAGCCCAATATTAAAGTTTGATTTTTTTAGATAAAAGGGTTAATTGGATATTAAATGAATTTTATTTTAGTTAAATTCTTGAATTTAAGCTATGTATAAAAATTTTAATAAAAATAAGCTTAATAAATGGAGTGATGGTTTATAATATATGGTAAAGTAACTGTTTAAGTTATTGTATATATAAAGTTTAATGACTTAAATAAAAATTTTAAGTTGGAGAAAAATGTGAAATTGATTTGAACAAAATTATTAAAGAATTACATCCGAATAAAATTGATTTAAAAATTTAATAAAAATCGTTATTTTAAAGGGGTATGATTTTTATAACTTGACTTCGGTTTAGAGGATTAAAATGAATATTATCAAGTTAAATTAAATTGAAGTATATTCTGTTATTGAAGTTTAAGGGTTTTACTTAAATAATATTTGTTTATTAAGTAAACTTTTCAAATTTAAATAATAGAAATTGGATTTGATATATATATATATATATATATATATATATTAAATTATCAAAGAATCCATATTGAAATAGTGGGATATTTAAAGATTGAAATATATGAACTATAAAATTTAAGTTTTGAAATATAGAATATTTAAGCTTTGAAATATATGGGAATCTAAATTTTTTATTCGAAGGTTCAAAATTTATATTGAGAATTTATTTTGAAATTGAAAGAAGCTGTTTATTTTATATAATAATATAGTATTTGAACCATTAAGTATTGAAAGTTATGTTTCAAAGCTATGGTTTCAAGGTATATATATTTGAAAAATATTATGGTTTTGGCAAAGGGATATTTATAAAAAATAAATGATATCATATTGATTTGGGTTTTAAAAATATAAATGATATGGTAATTATATGGTTTCAAAGAGATATTTTATTCTGGTTTAAAGATAAATTATTTTGAAATAACTGCGGTGTTATAATAACGTTTGGTTGTTAAAGAGACCGGGATCAGAAGTTGTCATACTCTCTGCCAACTCCGAAAACCACTTTAACAACCGTGTACGCGGTGGAGATTCCAGAATGAAGTAGGATGGTGGCGGCATTTCCTTTGAGGTAAATACGTGGACCCGACTCCTGTGAGTTGGCATAAGGTGGCTAAAACAGAAGCGATTGACAGGCCAAGGGGGTTAGCGCCCTTTATCGGATACTTCTCTTCGATATTATACTCTGACTTTGGATTGATTCGATGGCCACTTTTGATTTTTATTTTAAGGGGGGTTTGTCCGAGGTGGGCGGTAGCTACGGCTACGCGTTACTATCAGCCCGGAAGCGTAATTGGTATATCTACCCTGGCATTGCCTAGTTGTGCCATGTCACCTACCCTATTGCGCCTTGTACGAGTTTGGATTTCTCCCGTAGCCCGTGTGGTATCCTTTGGTGGCTTCCCAATCAGGAGGGACTATGATATTGGATGGACTACTGGGACTATTACGTGTTAAGGTGGAAAATGTAAAGCCTTAACGCTATTTAAAAGTATGTTTATTTTACTATAGACACTATTATAATAGCGAAATATACTACATACTAATTAGTTTAACGGTTCCTTAAGAGATGTTAATCCCGAGCATCTCTTGAGTTACTACACTCATATATATTTCTTTTGATTTAACTTACATAAGATCTTTTAGTTCTGACTCGAGTGTTTTTGTCTTTTCAAATTCGCTCGGGTCAGTCCGAGCGTTTCATAGCTGTCCTCCACCTTTAAGCATCAACACCTCCACTCGTCTTGCCCCTGACCTGACCATGACTACATCCACCACCATCACCTCAACTGCCGTATCACAGCCATGCCGAACGCCTCCCACCGTGCCTCAAACCTAAGCGACACTTCCCACAACTTCTGCTCTTAACTCACCCCGTTCCTCCTTCAGGCCTACTCAGCAACTTCGCCTCCGCCATCACCATCCTCCGCACGCAACAGCAGACCTAAGCTCGCGTGCCTCCTTCTGTTGTTCCTTTTGCCTCTTATTTGAATTGGTATGGATTATATATTAGTTATAGTATTCTATAGTATATGCAACGTATTTTGGAAAATTTATATATGAAGTATATGTGTTTACATGTAGGGTGTGTTCGGCAGTTCTTTATTTTTCAGTTTATAAACTTATGGTCTGATTGAATATATGACATTGCTAGTTTTATAAGATAAAAATATAAACTGTGAATATATGGGTTAGTTTCAAAATGTATTAAGTTGCGCAGTTCACATATACATTTTACTGCTATATTTTAGATATTTAAAATCATAGGTAAGAGCATATTTTAGATATTTAAGGTGTTAAGTATATATTTTACTACTATATATAGGTATGGGCTATAGTTTTATATTAGTTTATATATATAATTTTATACGCGTGGGTTGTTTATGGTTCTACATTTTCCAGTTGTACATGTATGTAACTTTTATAAGCTATGAATAGTTGTACACAATATGTTTTCATAGATATATTAAGATTATAGCATGAATGTACTATATAAGTTGGCTACTTTAAACTAGGTGTATATGTGTATTGATTTGAGCTTGCTTGTGAAATGTGACAGAAGGTCAAAATTTGATTCTTCAATCCAGGCTGTATATATGTTCTATTGGTTTTATATGTCAGCAGAACATATACATATAGGTACAATGTTGAATAAATGTTTATTTCAAGTTTTATTTTGTATATACATTTGATTTCAATGAATATATATTTAAAATTAGACTTATTTAGAAATGTATATGTATTTAAATTGAATATTGGTCTTAAGAAAAATAATATAATATATTATGTCTCATCAATCTAGTTCTGATCTGATTTCGTCAATTCCTATTTATCAGCTTGTCCGTCGAATTTGTGCCAATCTAGCTTTACTTTAGAAATTAGTGCTTGAATTCGTAACTCAATTTCATCGTCTATCGCTCTTGCCTCGAAAGGTGAGCAATCACTCACGATTCATGTTCTTTTATTTATTAAATTTGATTTCAATTGAAATGACAATTGAAATATGCGGCTGTTAGTTATCTACAGTGTTACATATGCTATTACCTGTATCTGTTCACCTATGATATCTGACACCATTATCTGTTATTTATACAATGATAATCCAGTTTGGTTGATAAATGGTTGATTGGTCGACATTGGATGTTAAATTGTTAACGTTGAAAGTGATAAATAATTGAAATTTACGTAGAATAGTTAGATTTGATATATGTGTTAAATTTGATTAGATGACATTTGTATAATATGACCCCTTTTAATGTTTAAATAGGTTGAAATGTAGAAATAGGGTTAATTACACCTTGAACCATTTAAAAGTATGTTGTTTAAATCGATGTAATATGAAATCGAATAATAAATAAGTAGAACCGTATAAAGCAATAGTGTAATAATCTTTAATCTACATGAAATGATAGTGTAGATTCTAGAAATAGTTATATTAATTTGCACCAACAACAATATGAATTAATACGATTATTTCGGGATTATTTGAATTAATTATTGAATTTTTATTGATTGTTGTTATGACTTGTTTATTTACTTTGACACCATCCCAGTTATCACATTGCAAGTTCCCTTTGCTATGCTTTGATTTTTGAATTGAAATGGAATCGGGTCGAAATGATAAATACGCAAATGAATTTGACTTAGGTTAGAGAATTTAATAAACCCGATTGGTCAATAATTTGATTTAAAACAAAATAAAGATTTTATTTGGAAAAATAATAAGGTTTTGAAATAAAGTGGGAATTTGAAATTTTAATGAAGGAAAATGTTAATATTTAATAATCTGAAACAAAATATTAACATAGTTGTTATTGAGAGAACGTTATTTTAAATAAATTATTTGACAATAAAATTTGGAATTATTCATGGAATTAAGTTTGAAATGATTTAATAATTAAGTTTGAATTTATAATTAAGTTTGAAACTATTAAGTTTGAAATTATTTAATTAAGATTTGAAATTATTTAATAATTAAATACAATTGAATTATTTGATAATTAAATAAAAATTTGAATTCTTTGATAAAAGAAATTGAAATTTTGAATAAGTGAATTTGAACTACGGTAATAAATGAAATTGGGTGTCTTTATTAATTAAGTTTGGAAAATTTAAGTAAGTTAATAAGTGAAATTGAACTTCTTGAATATGTGAAATTTAGTTTCTTCATTAATTGAGTTTTGAAATTTGTAACTAAGTAAAGAAATAAGTGGAATTGAATTTCTTTAACAAGAAATAAAATGTGATTTATTGGAATAAATATAAGGCTTGTAATTTAAAGAACTTGATTGACGAATCAAATTGAATTCAATTTGTAAGTTGATATAATGAAGTTGAACTTAAGAAATTGATTTATTGAATTGGAAATTTAATAGAAATTGTTTTGAATGATAAATTAACTTAACGAATATTTAATGAAATCGATCAATGAATTTAAATTGATTTGAATGTTAAATTAAATTAAATTAAATGATTTCGAAATGAAACTTATATACGAACTTGAATCAATTTTCGAATTGTTTTAAGTGAAAAAATATGAAATTGAAATATAAGATTTTGAAACGTAAATTATGGAAATTGAGATAGAAAGAAATATGAAATGTTGGTTCACAAATTCTAACTGAAATCGAATTTGATATTTGTTTTGAAATTTATTAAACGACCAATCGGTGTAATAATTACGAAAGTTATTAAAGAAACCGGGATCGGTTATGGACATACTCTCTGTTTAAACCGAAAACCACTTTAATAACTTTACGTGTAGTGTGATCCAGAATGAAGTGGTTGGAATGAAGTACGTGATGACTGAAGAAAGAGAACGATATTGGATAGACTTGACACTTGTGTCAAATTGGAAATGACTAAAACAGGAGCCGTGTCGGGCCAAATGGGGTTAGCTACCTCGAGCGAACACACTTCTTCGTAAACTACTCATTCTTGCTATTGATTGGTGCACCCTTGTAATTTTGAGAGTGTTGTTTCGCGGTGTTGCGATCGTTGCGGCGATGCGTTCTCACCAGTCCGGATCAGGCAAACGGTAGTTTCACTACCTTGGGTATAGCCTCATGTGCCTTGTCATACTTGTAACCCTATATACGCGACCACTACGAATTTGTTTCGTGTCATACCTATGGAGTACTCCCTGATATCCCACTAGTTTAAGGTGGAGTTTACAGTGCTGTATAGTCTATGACACTTATAGAAAATGTGTTAATGGGGATAATGGTAACGCCTTAACACTATTTTAATACTTTATATTACTGATAGACATTATCTTTCTATCTAGCGTATATTACTACATAGTAGATAGTTTAACAGATCCTTAGAGGATGGTTATTCCAACGTCCTTTGAGTTACTTGCATTCAGTTGCTATTTCACTTGAGTTGGATTTATTGATATAAGAATGTTAATCCTGACTTGAGTATTCTGCGTTTTGCTTTACGCTCGGGTCAGACTGAGTATACCAGTATTCGAGACTCACCTTTGGAGTTGGAGCTTCGCTTGGAGACCAGCTATCTATCCAACTTCAGATATTCAGTTGATTCCAGTGATGTATTTTGATTCTTGTATTTAACTATTGTATTCGAGACTTCTGTTGTAACTTATTTAACTCTGTTATATATATAGTAGCTTCATGAACTACTATCTTTTGCTTCCGCTGCATATTATTACTCTATGCATGTGATTTTGTGATTATTTATTTATCGTATATGTTCAGTTTTGCCAAATTTAAATTAACAATTTGGCATTTTGAATTATTCAAGTTCGACATGTGTGGATGCGAATAGTCCAAAATAGCGGGTCGTTACAGATAAAGAGTTATTCATCGTTTGTGGAGTTATGACTTGTTGAGAAAACTTAAGGTCAAATTCCTAAGACATGCGAGTCCTAACACCCAATAATCAAGTCGAAAGACTTTTATGTTTTGTCTTAGGGTTTAAGAAACGTAAAAGGCTAGTGGGAGCCTTATTAGAAAAATGAAATGGTAACATTTAACCTTTCTAATATTGTAAGAACATCTACTATGTAAAATAATAATAATAATCTACATTAAAAAATTTGTGCAAACAGTATAATTGATAAAATATCTATCAATCAAAATGTACAAATGAACTGAATTAATACTGGCAAACAGATATATAAAATATACTTACCAATAAGTTGTTTCATGTTGACCAATGCAAGCGCTTAATTATACAATCACTAAATACATTTGTAACTTGGTCGCTTGTGAGTTTATTTTCCTGAGACTGTGTATTGTCTTCAATGAGTTTCGATCTCTGAAAGCAATACAAGAATATGGATACTTAATCTATATATGATTTCATATAAAATTTATATGGTGAACGGTTTTAATTGACAAGGTACGAAACCTCAATGAAATTAGTTCATTGAAATAATCAAGTAAACTATAGTGTGAGATTTTGTATTCAACATGATTAATTACAATAATGATCTTGTGTGTTAAATGTAGCATTATACCATATGCTAGAAGACAGATCTAAGAATTCGACCACTGAAATTTTAGTTTGATCGGTTTACGTAAAGCGCAATTTATTTAATATCCTTAAAAGTTAAGGATGAATAAATGCACTTTTTAAAGAGTTCGTTATGATGTTGTAATAGAATTTCCTTTGAATAATTTAGCCATTTAGAAAGGAAATCGAATGTATAAGAGTGGACGTAACCTAAGGCATGGTTGTGATGAAGAGAGTGAATGGTCTCTTCTGCTTTATAAATAAACATCGCAAACAAGAACTATAATGATACTTAATATTAGAATAAGAAATATGATTTCTATTCCATAATGTATTTCAAATAGAAATTTTTTCTATGATATTTATTTCTTTGATTTTAAATTTTTTTTCTGAAAATTGTCGACTACGGACGTGTTACAGTAAATGAAATAAATAGCCTATATTAAGCAGTAAAATGGAGCTTCTTATTTCATATGCTACTATGTAGTGGTAGAAATAGTGAGAGCATCCCATATAGCACTTACTAGATGCATCACATTACAAAAATTATTTTCGTAAAACATACTGCATAAAATAATATCTGTTCTTCGGTGATGACTGAAGAATAGACATAGTTTTATTTAATGAGAATATTATGAATATTCCGTATGAAATAAAACTATAATGCGGTGTTTGATTTCATAACAAAAGTGATGCATAAAATATCAAAGTTTTTGAAGTTATTTACAATTATATTGGAATTATAGACTAAGCTATAGTTTTGAGAAGTAATTCTTTGATTGTATGATTATGAATCGTATGGAACTAGTGAATTGTAACTCAAAAATTAAAGGCAAAGAACCCATTCTATGGGAGCATCATAAGAGTTGATGAACTCTTAGGATTGAAACGTATAGATGTATGAAATTGCAAGTCTATTAATACCAAAACAGTTCCATGTACTTCACTATATTCAATGATGAGTTATCACCAATATGAACATGTATACATGATACACATATAGTATTTAATGTGAGTTCGTAGAATATGAAATAAAAGTAAACAAAACAACTTGCGATAGAAAATAAAATAATTCAATTTGATCGAATATGTGAGAATATTGGAAAGAGTTCCAAACGTACCTACAAATGAATAAAGATTCAATATCAAAAATTGCACCTATCTAAGGTACAAAATAATGTATCGATAAGGAGTAATCGAACTTTGTTGGACAAAGTACGATTGATAAAGTTGAGTTGACTTCTTTTCATATAGTCATGCACTTAAGAATAGTACACAAGGTTGAATTAATTTCATCTAAATAACAGTTTACAAAATCATACAAGATATAAGAAACCCCAATATATCCCAGACCAAAGATTTGGCAGGTTGTGCGAGTTGAAAGATTGCGCGTAAGAATTGCACATAAGAGATCTTGTATGAATCACCCTAAAAGAATATCGAGAATGATATTTATTGGATGACTAATTTATGTTCTGAACATAAATATTGTGAACCAATACCAAATCAGTTATATATAAGATAATTCATTAATTGTTTATGAGTGCCAATTCCTTTTGTGCTAAGAAACAAATATTGTTTCAAGTAATACCAACTTCACAGCAAAGGAATTTCTTTAAGACATTATTGGTAGTAAAATGGATATGGATACGATCTTAGGTTAAAACTGATTGCAAGGAATGAAATGAAACTAACCAAACCTAAATGAACACAATGCATTGGAATGTCTAACGAGTATTCTTGCACATCAAAGAGAAGCTATGAGTTTCTTCTCAATGTCAAGAATAAGTAATCCTTGGTTGTTTAATTAAACCATTAAGAATGTTGACTCTATCATATGGTATGATGCACAAATCCAAAACAGATTCTAAGTACATTATTGAAATGATATTTTGATAATTGCACCTGAAGAGATATGATCCATCGATCATAAATGTGTCATTGAGAGAAAGATAAATGAGTTGGAATATAGTGAGAAACTTTGATAAGAAACACATTGTGAATTCAATTGTCGAAACTAGCGTAACAAATTAGCTATTCGGCGTTCTCTAGTTGGTTTGGATTTACTCATAAAATTATCACCTAGTGTGACTTTATGTTTTGGTACATATGTATTAAAGCAAAAAATTCTAAATAAAGATTTAGACTAGGTTGTTTGCACATAAAAAACCAAAGTGTCTCGAAGTCAATGGGAGCGATATTGAGTTTGTGCATTTTAGATATGATCTGAGAATCGATACTAAAGTATCATTCAACAAGCATCAAAATTAAAAAATTATTCTGATAGAAATTTCAAATTATTTGATTTCAATTAAAATGCAAAGGAAGCATGTGTCCATAAGAAAGAATGTTTAAGGTACATTGATATTTCTAAACATAAGAACACAATACACTGCTGATTGTTAGCGATGTACTTACAATAAAAATATGCTTTTATTTGTTTTAATTCTCGATGTTAGATTTGCAAATGCTGTGTTTTACAGTGAGTATAAAGGGCATTGGGAATGTCCGAGATAATATGCAAAAACATCTTATTAAAATGTTTAATAAGAAACATGTAAGATGGTTAACTTGTGCGTTAGCAATAGGAATTATCATACATGCTATGTTGTCTATAATATCGTGATATTTTTATGTATTTAATACATAGATAAAATATCAAATCGAAATTAAAGTCACTAAATGGTAGTTTTGAGTGTTCTTGTGTATTTACGAAATACGGGAGAATTGTTTATAAAAATAATCAACTGCTTATGAAGGAGTATTTGGACTCAGACTTCATATCTGATATTGAGTATAGTATGTCAATATAAAATTCATATTCAAAGCTTGGTTGAGAAGCTTTAAGTTGGAAATGTTCCAAATGAGAGAGCGTGGATGACTCAATAAAAGTCCAAGTACATCGTCTTGAAAATTGTCATAATAAAAGCATTGTGTGTGCATAATAGATGCCTAATTTTATAACTGATCCATGGATGATTCTAAATGTTAAGAATCCCATAATATTGTTATATGATATTAATGTCGTGATATAGTTCACAACAAAACTTATAACTCACTGGAGATTGAGAGACATATTCTGAATTATTCCACATGACAAAAGCAGTTTAACGACATCGGAGAGAGTTGATTGACATAGTTGCTAATCAAAATATAATAGTATTCCGGTTCACTGAGGGACTGACCTGATTGGTTTTGAATAAACCGATTAAAGAAGTTGGAAAAAGATTACATAATTGATCACAAGTACAAGTGGGACACTGATAGAGTTAGGGGTATTCCCTAAGGGGAATATGTAATTTATTACATAAATCTAACTAGAAAACCAATCTTGTTCAAAGAATAAAAGGTGTTTCCTTTCTGTTATATACATGTTATAAAATGTCATTAAGAATTAATTATCTAATTTAAGTATATATGTCAAAAAATCCATGAAGGATGCGTTTGTGATAGCAGTTACAAATAGCTGTAACCATGAGTATTACATCACAATATGATAAGCACATCATTTTAAATATTCCTAGTCAAGATATATAGAGATTGAACATCGATGCATCCATCGAGACTAGAGTACGTAATGCTCTCCAAATGTTGGGTAATGTACTACTCATTCCTGCTATGGGAACCAAGGGGTTATGTACTGATAATTATTGGATAACCATGAAATAACTCACTCTATAGTTTTCTATTGGTTAATATAACTAAGTCAAATAGAAAATATAGAAGTGACTAATTTACATAGTTCTCTTGACTTTGAGAATATGGTCGACCTTTATCATGAAAGCTTCGCTTTGATTATATTTAAATAGTGACACTAAATCCATCGAAAAATTATAGTTAGGTCGAGTGGAAGTAATGAAAGTGAAACAATATTCAAGAAAGGATTCTCCTTCTCAGTTATAAGGGATTAGCATCACAGCCAACTAAAGTCAACTCTAAGTTAAAATATTTTTTCCAAAGGAGCCAGTGAGTAATTTTTTTATTAAACCAAGGACTTTGTGTTTGGACTATAAAGTTGAATGTGGACGATATTGGAAAAATGACCATAACCAAATTCCATAAGTCCTAATGTGATATAGTTTTGATGAAGAGAATCAGTGTAAACAATCGTTACACTAATAGCTAAGGTGATGTGTGAACGTTAATATTTGAATTGTTTGATATTAGTTGGTTATTGAATTTACACCTTTGAGCCACACAACTGAAATGATGAGTACTCCGAATGAACCACAAGATTTGATTAATTTATATCCTTATAATTAAATAAATCAACTAATATTTATTAAATATTAACTGATAAATTTTATCTAATTTATTTAAATACCATTAGTACTTAATAATGCTTGTATATAAAGGTTATAAATATACATATCGATATACAATGTAGGTTGGATATTTAAATTAGATATATGTAACATCCCGGAAATTTGTGTGTTTAAATTTGTGATTTATTTGAACTTTTAAATTCAAATTGTGAAATTTCAAGAAAAATAAAATATTGTTAATATTAATATTATAAAGTTATATGGAAGTAAATAATTGTTTGATAGTTTAAGTTTTTTTTTTGAGTGATAAATAAAGTAAAAAAAAAATATATGTATAATAAACAAGAATGTGTGTTAATAGAACTTCAATTTCTTTTAAGTCTAAATTCTTGAATTTATAAAGTATACTTATGAAATTCATTTAATATGTATTTAAATTTGAAATGTTCTCTATTTAATGATATGGGTTAATACAAACAAATTGTATATATATAAATACTAGAGATAATAAAAATAAATACATACATAGATTCAAACAATAGGATAAGTATACAAACAATAAAATGAAGAGTTGTATGCAAACCAAAATAAATCAGACAAGAAGATTGTAACATAAAATATAGACAAGGAAATAAGGCTTATGCAAGAAGATTAACATAGGAAAAAAAATATCTTCAAGAACAAAACAAAAATGTACTTACACAAAAGAAATAGCATATATATGTAAACTAAAATGGGAACAAAGGCATTAAATGCCATCTATTCAAACACAAATAAAATCTTACTTAGCACAAACAAAAATCATATCAGCCGAATTTACATATGGCTTAGTCAACAAGAAAAAATTTTTGGTCAAAGATTGTAGGCAATGGAAAGATATTTGGAAAAAAAAAGGAAGAAGCTAGTTGAACCAGTTTCCACTTACCTGTCCAAACTTCTCTATGTAACTATATGTGCATACTTACTTTATTTTTTTCAAAGGAAAAAAAAAAGCAAAGTCAGAAAAGAAAAAAAAAGAAGTAGTAAAACATTACCTTGCTCTACAAAACCTAAGCTGATCATTCCAGTTTGCAAGCCTGACAATCCATGTTTTTATAAACTAAAGGTAATATCTTTTGAAACAACAAATTGAGTTACATTTTGTTAAATAATCAAGTAAAAACATCAGGGCTTAAGCAAGTTCATACGAATTTGTTGCAGTTAACAGATAAAGAAAAAAAAAATCAAGCTAAGAAGAGAAAGAAAAGACAGTCTAGGTTTTGGTTTTCAAACAAGAATACTGCCACTGCTAGTTATACATGTGAGTAAACCTATGTTTATTCAAATCTTTGTGCTTGAATTCCTGTATAAATGTGATGACTTCAAGTTGGATGGATAATGGGCTTGTGTTTTGTTTTCTTGTAACAAACTGAGTTACAGTATCACACAGGCATGTTTAAAGTCCTGTTATGCAGAGCAAAACCATGTCAAAGAAAACCAAATACTCTCTCCCTCTTTTTGCTTCTAAAATTTTTTTAAACAAGTTAAAAATGTTGTTAACCTGTACCTTGATTTAGTAATAAAAGCAAGCAGGGGAACTTAATTCATTTTTTTTACAGGGAGAGGTAAACACAGTTATACCTCAAGATATCAATAAAATTCGAACCTCATGAATTTGATTTCTAATAATTCCATGTGAATCACTATTAGGAATGATGATTTTAGAGATACAAAGTCGAATTTTTCATCGAGTCCTTGTCGAGATTTTGGGGTTAATCAAAAATTTCATTATTGCCAAACTCTGATGATCCAAGCAATGGCAGGCCTCGAATTCGTGGTGGCAGCAAGATGTGACGATCGTGATTACTGGAAAAATACAAATGTAAATTATAAAACTAAAAATTTTGAACACGAGATCGAACTAGGGTTTAAGAACCCATTTTCGTTCGTGTCAGACAAGGGGGTGCTGCACCACAAATAGGCGATCGGACTTCAAGCCACCAGTGGGGATAGGAGTATCTGATAAACGCGAAGCTTCAGGCGAGTTTTCGTGGCTTCTGATGGCCAGAGGAGGCGGCGCGGGGTTGATTTCTGGTGGTGGGCTGATGGGTTCATATGAACAAGACAGCTCGATTTTGTTTTCGAGCATTAGGTATAGAATCAAGGGTTGTACTCGAGTGTGGTGGGGTTTTGTGATGTGTTGGAGGTCGCGGTGGCAACCGGAGTGGCGCCGCGTTGATGTGCACGTGCACGACGTGTTTCCTCGTGCAGTATCGTGGACTTCGAGTCGTGCTCGGGTGAAAAGGTGGAAAGCTCCGAGTTTTGTTTTGCTGTTGCGTGAGAGTTCCTGATACTAGTTAATTTTGCCTTAATTTGAACTTAAAGAAAAAAAAGAAAGAGAGACAGGAAGAAGAAAGGAAACTGGGACGAGGGAGAAGTGGAGAAACTCGGGGGAGAAGACGAGAGAAACATGAGTTGGCTCGGGGGAAAATAATGGTTTACTCGGGTATTTTATAATGGGTAGGCCCAATCAAAAATTTCAAAGTACAAAGTTAAGTTAATTTTTATATTTATAAGTTTACCACGGTTAAATTATGTGAGTGAAAAACTTACCATAAGTTTGAATTATTTAACAATGTTTTTAAAATTTAAATCAATCCTTAGTTAAATAATTAAATTTAAAATAAGAATTTGAGTTAATTTACATCAAACTTTCAATGTAACAATAAATCAATTTTTACAGTACGAAGCAGATTGTTTTAAATGATAATTTAAGTAAATAATTTGTATTAATAAATGATTTAAAGAAATTAAGAATGATATACAATTAATTGATAAACAATTAAGTGCTCAAATAAATTTGTAAATCAAGAATTGGTTAACCAAATAAATAAAAATCGACAAACCAAATCTAGCGGTTAATTTAAATAACTAATTTTGAAACAATAAAACGAGTTAATCAAGATTTAAATTATTTATTCAAACCGCATTTGAAAATAATTAAATATGGCTGTGCACGATATTGATATTTCTATTCTGTTTGTGATGCTATGTGATATAAATTTGCCATGTGTTGTACTGTGATTGTGGTTTGTTCTGTAGTGATGTGAAAACCCTGTTTGCCGTAAAACGGCAATTTAAATTTCGATGCGACAGGGAGTCGGATTTCAGTTTGTTATCCGAAACCCACATCGAACCCTGAATATGAATCTTTGTGATTGATATATCCACGTGTTTTAAAAATTTAGCGTTCACTATCCGGTTTAGCCGGGAGAGGACCTTTGTGTCATATAACCCATTCCGAATAGTGATACGTCGAAAAGGATAGCATTTGGAGAGCGGTGGTGAAGACCGGGTGTCTTCGAAAATGATAGGATAACCTATCGATTGTATCTGCACTGAGTTGCTCCGGTATAGAGACTTCCTAAGTGATGGGAAGTCCGATCGGGATTGTGGATACGCGGATTTGCAAGGGCTTCTTCCTTTATTGGACGAAGTGCCTTCGGTTCTGTTCGAACCCGGAACAGACTTGTATGGTCGTGTGTCTGACACTACACTTTGAGATATAGAGCCGATTTCTTTCAAATATATATCTGTTGGTGGCGGAGAATTTATTCTCTTAGCTTAACACCCTTCTCTGAGACGTACGAGCTCAGAGGTTATGTAGTTGAAGGTTATCAGCGATATATTCCCAAATTGGTAGTGTGGCATGCTAAGTGTTGCTGTGTGTTGATGATCATTAGTTGATCATTTGTGATCAAAGCAAAGCTTTCGTGTAAAGCATAGCTTTGTGGACGAGACCTCATCGGACCTCACAACCTGGAAATGGTCGAAACAGGAAAGATACGGCAAGGTTATGAGGGTGGTGCCCTTTAGGGTATGTCATTTCCTTCTGGAAAAAGGTAATGTCATGGTATGGAGCCCAGATATTTACTTGTGTGGTGGCTCCAATTTCATTTACTGTGTGGTTGTTGCTTTGTGACAGAGGGCCCTCGGATAAAGGTCCCAAAGGACCGGGGAGTGGCATACTCGAGTAGTAGTTACCTAGTTACAGAGGTAACCCGGCCTTGTGTTGGCAGAGAGCCAGGTAGGTTCTCGGGACGTCCCGCCAGAGGCGTACCCATGTGGCAGTAGGAAGTTCCTTAGCCTGACCATTTATTGGAAATCCAATTCCCAATACGAAACCCTGTACGGTTTTAGCTGTAGAACCTGCCATTTACTTATGGTGGTCACCACTGTTTAGATGGTAGCTATAGTAGGCATACGATAATGGTCGTATGCTGGCTAAGATTAATATTCTATTTTCGAAATGCTTTCTACACTATGCACTAGTAATAATATAAAAAAAGAATTTTCTCGTATCAAGCATATTTGTCTATCATAAGAAGAAATCTCCTCCAATTCTGCGATTGCATTGTGTGTGTGGCGGGAGGTCTTATGGTAGTTTCATTTTCTAGAAAGCATAACGAATTTTTCCTTTATAAATCTAGTTTATTTAAAGCAACTCTTTTTGTTTACTCACACCAGTCCCATGACTGACCCGGAGTTTATTGTTTCTTTTCTAAACTCTGAGTGCCCATAATTTCTACACGGGCAGCCTAGTAGCAGGTTTGCATATTTTGGAGTTAGCAGTATTTTGGAGCTTTTGCTTTAGAGATATTCTAGAAGCTTTTTGGATATCAGGTGGTTAGTGTTTTGGGAGATTGTTACCATTATATTCCTATGAAGACTTTTGGATATATGATCATCGATGTATTATTATGATGTTATTTGGAGTTGTAGTGTATGTATTATATACTCTGATGTATTGTTGGATATTATGATATTGTACCTGTGATGTATGCATGATATTCATTTTTTTTTCCGCTGTTTTATATTCATCTGATGTTGTTATAAGCTCCGACGATACGAATTTGATGTCGTTTATTGGATATCGAGTTCGGGTCGTCACAAGTGGTATCAGAGCTGAAGGTTGAGTGAGAACTTTAGCTACGGAGTATAACACATCAGGTGGCTCATTAGAGATGGCGTGAAGTATACCCTAGAATGAGTATAACCAAGACTGAAACTCTGAATTTATTAGTCTATTTCTTTTTACTGCCAATATTCCTTATGATATTTCGTCCGTTTATCTAAATCGATTTTCTTACTAATTTCAGATAGTAATAATGAGCGGGCGCAGAGGAAGAGTCAGGGGTCAAGGAAGTGCTACAGTACCAAATCAAGTTCCCCCAACAGCAGTAACAGCAGTACCTATTCAGCATCAGCCGGATTTGGCTGATTTATATAAGAAATTCGCAAAGCTTGGTGGTAAGCCGTTCAGCGGCAAGGAATCAATTATTGAGGCTCAAGCATGGATAAGATCATGTGAGAAAATCTTCAAAGGGCTGAAATTGCAAGACGATCAGAAGCGACTCATAGCTTCTTGGCAACTTCAGGATGAAGCCTCAGCTTGGTGGGAGACAATCACGGTAGATAAGCCAGAAGATGAGTTTTCTTGGGAGAAATTCAAAGAAGTGTTTGAGAGGCGATTTTTGCCATCAGCTGGACTTTCTCGGATGTATCAGGAATTTATGGACCTGAAGCAGGGAGGTTTATCATTCGAGGAATATTTGAATAAATTTAATGAGTTATCTCGTTTTGGTCCCGAATTGGTGAATACGCCTTTAAAGAAGAATGAACGATTCATTCGCGGGATGAATAAGAAATTTCATGAACGACGACCCATGTTAAGGAGTCCTTTTCAGATTTAGTTGATATGGGGTACCGATATGCCACATTTGATATGCAAGGAACCCCGGTAGAGAAAGGAAGTTCGGGCAATCCAAATTGGAAGAAACGGAAATTTGGAGGCAAGAAACCATGGCAAAGCAAGGATAAAAAGAAGAGCATTCAGGGTAGTACAGCTGAGAATGTTACTTGTTATAATTGCTTGGAAAAAGGCCACTATTCAAATAGCTGCAAGAAGCCAAAGAGAGACCAATCCGCTCAAGCAAATCCTAGGAAGTGTTATTACTGTCAGAAAGTGGGGCATGAAGTTAAGGACTGTCCAACCATGAAGCAAGCTCAAACAGCAAAAGTGTATGTAGTCAAAGACCAACCTGCATCTTCCAAGGCAGAGAAAGGAAAGCGAGTTCTGGAAGGTAATCTTACCATTTATGATAACATTGTTAGAGTTCTATTTGACACGGGTGCTACACATAGTTTTATCTCTCAGCAAGCTATTAATAAATTAAAATTTTGAACCCGATTTTGTGGATGAGCCCATATGCGTAAAGAATCCAGTTGGAGGTCCCGCGAACCTTTGTCTTCGTTGTAGAGATGTTCATATCTCATACTCTTGTTATCAATTCTGTAACGATCCTGAATTTTGAACAATTTAAAAATGAAGATATTTAATTAATTTTAAATATTTGAGATAATTTTAAATTGAATTCCAATAAAACTATGAAGTTGACGATTAAATTTTTGAATTTAATCTATTTAAAGTTGAATAGAAATTTGAATTTAACTTTGAAGTTTGAAATTGAATATTGAAGTTGTATCTAAAATTCAAACTAATGACTTAGAAGAAAATTAATAAATTTGTAGTTAGTTTCAATAACATTTTTCATTTATTTAAATAAAATAGAATAAGATTTTAAATCAATATAAAATCAATAAATAAAGGAATACGCATAGTTAAAATAAAAAAATTCAAACAACATAATTTTAACAAAACAAAAACAAAGCCAAGAAATAACAAAAAAATTAATTGAATTTAAATTGAAAAAAAAAAAGAGAAAAAGATAAAAAGTAAATAAAATAAATAAATAAATAAATAAAATAATAAGTATACATGACCTTACCTTATCAGCCAAAAACACGCCGTTATATTTGCCATGTTCCACGCCTTCAACCATGCCCCAAATCACGATCTCCTTCCCCTTAAAAACACGAAGCCCCCAATTCATTCAAAACCCTACCCCCTTCAATTCAGAAAAAAATAAAATAAAAATAAACGAAGAATTAATGGCGTCTTCGAGTCTCGTCTCCCTCTTCGATCCATTTAGGGCTTCGGCTTGCTTCGATTCGCGTGCTGCCCCAATTCATTTGAAAAAGGTGAGTGCTTTAGCACTCACATCTAATTCGAACCCTCAGTGATTCTTCTGTTTTTTTTATATATTTTTTTACGTATGATTCGGTTGCTGTGTAATTTGACTTAGGTCTTGATTTCTCTGATGTTATACATCTACTCGGGTTTGAATACTTGATTGACTTTCGGTCTTGAATAGCTAATTGATATTTGTAGCTAGGTTACAGCGCAATTTGAACTGCAAATGATTTTGATTTTCGAAATTACTGCTTGATTTGCATGTAACTTCGGCAGTGACTTTGTACATTCCTCTGTTGATATCGGTCTTCACTATATTGAACTTGGTTTTTGTTGATGTTGGAAATTGATGTTGATATATGAACTCGTACTGCGATTGTGATGTTCGTCACTTTTGCTGTCAACATGAAATTGTTCGACTGTTTCTCGACTTCCTTTTGGCTTCGACCACTGTTTTGCTTAGCGTGAAACTGCTGTCTTCATGAACAGATATACACTAGTTGTATATTTGAGCATTTAGATGCATTGAGCTCATGTTTTTTTCATTCGTGTGCAGTTTGCATTTATATTTCCTCTGACTTTTTTTTCCTTTTGAAATTGTGACTGCATTTCATATATATATGCATGTATGTGTGTATATATGAGGTTGTTGTCACCATGGCACAACCTTCTGTCGACTGGAAAATTTTACGTTGCTTACTGATTCATGACTTGGGCATTTTTCATATCCCCATTTGAAATTGCATTGCCTATGTGTACTGCTGCGTTTCTTGTACTAGCTTGTTTGCAATTGTCTTTGTATTCAGGTGAAGGATTCAGTTTTTATTTTTGGATGAAGTTAGCCTATTTTTATACCTTGTTAGTTGAGATGTTGGCATATAGCCTCGGGTAACTCGAGAATTTACTCATGGATTTAAAGTATTTAGCCCGAAGTTTTCTGTTGCTAGTTATGTGATGCTATGTAGTTCGAACCTGAGCTGTTATTTTTGGAAACTGGAAGCAGAGTGTAAGTCTCATGTCAATGTTAACTAAGTTTAATCCAGGGTTAAAAGTGATTTTAAGTTAGCTTTGAATTTAAATTGAGTTGTTTTAAATAACTCAGAAATGATAAGTAAAAGAAGTGGTTTGTGAATTGAATTTAAATGGAACCTGTAACTGTTGCAGATTTCTAAATTTAAATGTAAAAGTTGAAAGCAAGTTTGGAAAACAGATATTTAAATCAAAGATTTAAGTCACTGTCTCTTGTGAATTTCTCGGTTTTTGACTTGAATTTACTTGAACTGGCATCATTGTAGTAGCTGAACTGCACTCTTCTTTGTATTTAGTTGTGACCTCTGCACATCCACTTGCATGTTGTGTTGGTTCCATCCATTTGTTAAGGCTGTTTTAATTCATTTGTGACTTCGGTTTTTGACTTCCGATAGCACTTGAGCATTTTTGTTGTTCACTGCAACTTTGGTTTTGCATAATTAATATGCAGATACTTGAGCATTATTGTTGTTTCATTTGCAACTTCTGCTTGCATATTTAATATGCAAATCCACTTGTGCACATTGATGTTATATGCAAGTGTAAAATTGTTTCACTGATGCATCACTTGTTGTCGTACTCACTTGTAGTTGTTCCTGTAGCATTGTCTTCATGTTGTGTAGATTTGCTATTACTAGAGCCAGCTACCCACTTCATTCACTGTTGCATTTGAGTATAGTAGCCTTTGTTTCAAATTTTGGGTATACATGAATACCATTTTTTTTTAAAACTACCTGGCCTACCTGCCTGTGCAGTTGCATTCTAGGCATGATAACATTATGCATTCTTTAATGCTGTTTTGATTTGTTAAAGTTTTGCATATGAGATCTTTTTGATACAGTCTTGTGTACTTGTGGTGACTGCATTCTCGTGGCAGGTTGCCCTTGTGTCCTAGTAATGACTGCAGTTCATTTTTATGAAAATTTTAAACTTGTTGAAGTGTGCAGTAACAAGTTGTTTGGAAACTTGCTTTATTTCACAAGTTGTTGTGGCGAGGCAGCGCACGCGTGTGTGCAACTGCAGCCATGTAGTATCGACACTTTGAATCGATATTTGAACCTTCATTGATTTTGGTTCGTTGATTTTTTGAGTACGTCATCACGATAGTGGTGAGGCAGTGCACGCAAGCGTGAACTGCAGCCACGGAATTGAAATTTTAAATGTGGCGAGGCCGTACGCGAGTGCGTGTACTGCAGCCCTACCAAATTTTAATGTTTAAATTGATGTTTTCTTTTTTTGATGAAAATTATTTTATGTTGCCAATTCAATGTATTTTGAATCGATTTTGATGATTTTGTTGTAAATTGCCGTTTAGGCAAATTTTAATTATTTTCTAAATGATCTTCATCAATAATCCCTTCATCTATCTCATTGATAATCTGAATCTACTGAATTGATGTTTAACACTGTTAAGTGTTATATTTACCGTTATCCGATTACTTGTTAAAGGATCGGATAGGTAAATTATATTTGACTGTCATCTAATTGTTGATTATTATTGCCTCTATGCACTAATAACTGTGTTTGAATTAGACTGACCTGTGTATTATTTTCTTTTGAATATAATACTCGGGTCAGACCGAGTATTTTTACAGCTTGAAGATTTTCAGGCCGCGAAGTTAGAGAGAGAGAGAGGGGAAAGCACTTCACTAAAGTTTTTCGAGAAAATTTTCTTTGTACTCTAAAAGATATATATATATATATATATGTATAGATAACTGTTCCGCTGTATTAAAATCTGATTCATTGTATAAAACTCTGATGTATGTAAGAAAAATTCATTTATGAAAAATATTATGATTATTCTGTGATTCTGTGGCTGATTCTGTTTAAACTCTATAAACTGACTAACAATCCATCATTTTGAACGTTTCTAGTTGGTTTAATTACCGACTAGAGGCGGTCAGAGCGGCGGGTCGTTACAAAAGTGGTATCAGAGCTTTGGTTTACTCAAAGCTCAGTTTATGATGTTTAATATGAATAGTTACTAGAACCACTATAAAGAAAGTGCTTTTCAAATTTAAAGAAGTATAAAATTCTTTTCTTTAAAATAAAAGGTATTTTGAAAGTTAGAATTATTTTGAAAATTCTCCTCTTTAAATTTAAGTGCGATAGTTTATATTCGGTGAGGTCTCCTTAGATTCGAGTTTCGATCGTTCGGAAACTCATTATCGAATTATTGGGATTTATGAAAAGTGAACTAATGAATTAATGAATTGTTTAAATTGGTTTAAAATCGAATATTTTGAATATTTCAAGTAATAATTGGGAAATAAAATGATATGTTAATTTGGTTATAACCAAGAGAATTATTGAACTATAACTTGAGAATTTGATTCTGAATTCTTTTGAGAAATTGTTTTCAAATGTGAAGAACGATTTAGTAAATAAATGAATTATAAGTATTTAACTTATAATATGAATTTTTGGGTATATAACTGAGGTATATAAATTGAATTGAATTGAATTAATAAAAGATTTGTAAATTGAAGATTTATAAATAGAAAAGGAATTTATGAAGATTGTTTATAAATTCGAAACCAATTGAATTTGATAAGTAATTTGTTGTAGCTTATTAAAGGAGATATATCCACGATTTTGGACAGTGGGTAATCCTTTAAAAATGAAAATAAGTTGTAGAAATGATGAAATTGGTTGACAAAGCATATTCACGATTTTGGACAGTGAATATATTATTGAATAAAACGGATATGTTTTAGGGAAGTGATATTATGGAAGGAAATTTAATTGTTGATTTAACCGTATGAATCAAACTGAGTTTGATGTAAAGTTTATATTTCAAGTTTAAAACTATTGCCTAAAATAGTTAATGTGGAAATATGAATTTAATGGAACTAAATTGATGAACAATTTACTAAAGAACTAGTTGACTATTTTTGAAATAGAGAGTAAATGTAAAGTTCAAATAGAATTTAAATTTCAAATTTGAAGTTGTCAACATGATAATCCATTATAGGTTTAAATAGACTCAGTGATGAATTTGAATTTAAACGTGCGGAGAATTAAATTAAGTGGAAAACTTAATATTGAAAAGTTGAAATCGGTTTAAAACTGATATTGTGAAAAGTATGAGGAATTCAAACTTTGAATTAAGTTGAAGTTGAAAAAGTTAATAGTTTTAAAGATGTTTTAAAATGCATTAACTATCGAATACATAGATTTCAACATTCAATTGTTGAAATAGACGTTTTCGAGAAAATAAGGAAATGGTGGACTATAACACTGTTGTTATAGTAAAGGGTTTCCGGAAGGAAATGTTGTTTATAGTATTGGGATTTATATATCTATCTTAAATCCGAATCCCTATACTAGTGATTTTGAGTTGTCGTAACGATGTTTTACGCAACATTCGTTTTAACTCAAATAAAAATGTTTAAAAGAATGATTTCCTTGAAGAGTAAAATATATACTTAATTTTGATTCAAGTATATTAAATATTTTTCAAAGTGTTGAAAATAAGAGAATTTGTGAATTACTTATTATTGAATAAGTATGGGAATGTTTTCCAGTATGAAATGAAAGGTTTGAAATTTTATCTTTTAAAGATAAATTGAAAAATGAATATTTGAAATTTGTTTCAAATGGCTAAGTGTGAAAATTATATATCTTGTAAAGATATTATTTTGAGAAATGTGAACAATTAGTTCAACTTGGAAATTTTTCAAAGATTGAATCTTGAGTTAAATTGAGTTTAACTTTGACACCAAAAATAATATAAGTTCAGCTTTGAATTTTGGATAGTCGATTGGGATTGTATGTCTAACATTGTGAATTGATGACATAGCATTTGATCTCTATTAAATATATATCTGTGGTGGCGGAGAATTTATTCTTTTAGCTTAACACCCTTCTCTGAGACGTACGAGCTTAGAGGTTATATATCGATAGACATCAATTATGTGTTGAGAATTGACGATGTAACGTGAAATCCAAATCGAATGTGAAGTCGATAATGAATTGGATTGTGAATGCGAATTAGGTTTGAGATAACCTTAAATTTTCAAATCGATTTAGAGGAAAATTTTAAACGTGATGGAAAATTGGAATCCTCTATTTGTTGTGAATTTGAAATGAGTTTTCGTAACTTATATATGTGAATATAATTGAAAACTATCAGTTTGGAAAGTCATTATTATGAAAATCCTGTGTAAATTTACATAGGTATGATAAGTACGAAATGTGAAATGAAGTACTATATGTATATGACATATGTTTTCTAAAAACTGAGGATATGGAAATGTACCTTCCAATTATTATGTGTGAAGGTGATTGGAACTCGGTGGAGTGTCCACTGTAAATCGTAGCTACGTAGAATTCCATTAGTGGAATGTCCAATGGGACTGATATGATATCCCCCACGATGGATCATCGTGTTTGGGATTATGTGATTGATGCTGGCGTAATTCGTGGGGTGTGATGCCTACAGTTACAAGCGATTCCACTGAGATAGTGGCGCAACCGCCGAGTAAACCGCGATCTGGAAACCGAAGCGAAATTCGAGGGGCGTGATGCCTAAGGCTACGAGCGATTCTACTGAGATAGTAGCGTAACCGCCGTGTGGACCGCGATCTAAGGCGACAACCATGGCGAAATTCAGGAGTGATGAGAAATCTGAGATTACAAGCGATTCTACTGAGATAGTAGCGAAACCGCCGGGTATACTGTGATCCACGGGGGAACGGGCTTTCCATATCCATTTTTAAAAGAATTTTTTAAAAAGTATTTTCACTGGGAGTTGAAGCAAGTATGTTTAGTACTTGGAGATTTTTAGTCTTGCGCCTGGCCAGCGTATGCCTAAAGTCTGTGAGAACGACGATGGACTTGTTAAACTTTGAGTTATCAAGTATTTTCAAAACTTTGAATAGAAAATCAATAATCTGAAATTAGAATTACATAATTCTAACTTAATGAACTAAGGAAGAAGATCTTTTTGAATATCTTGAAAATCCACAGCTTTGGATAAGATATATTATGCAAATATTTAGCATGAAAGATCTAAAGTCTAAAAATCTGAGTTTTGTAAGTCAAAAAAAAAAAAAAAAATTTAGTAAAAGACTTTTGTGTCTTGATTATTGAAATCAATGAACAAAACTAGTGACTGGGTAAAATTGTGTAAGATATAAATTATCGGTGAGGTTTAGCAATTGTTTTTCCTAACTTATAATTTCGGGACGAAATTCTTTTAAGTAGGGGAGATTGTAACGATCCTGAATTTTGAACAATTTAAAAATGAAGATATTTAATTAATTTTAAATATTTGAGATAATTTTAAATTGAATTCCAATAAAACTATGAAGTTGACGATTAAATTTTTGAATTTAATCTATTTAAAGTTGAATAGAAATTTGAATTTAACTTTGAAGTTTGAAATTGAATATTGAAGTTGTATCTAAAATTCAAACTAATGACTTAGAAGAAAATTAATAAATTTGTAGTTAGTTTCAATAACATTTTTCATTTATTTAAATAAAATAGAATAAGATTTTAAATCAATATAAAATCAATAAATAAAGGAATACGCATAGTTAAAATAAAAAAATTCAAACAACATAATTTTAACAAAACAAAAACAAAGCCAAGAAATAACAAAAAAATTAATTGAATTTAAATTGAAAAAAAGAAAAAGAAAAAGATAAAAAGTAAATAAAATAAAAAAATAAATAAATAAAATAATAAGTATACATGACCTTACCTTATCAGCCAAAAACACGCCGTTATATTTGCCATGTTCCACGCCTTCAACCATGCCCCAAATCACGATCTCCTTCCCCTTAAAAACACGAAGCCCCCAATTCATTCAAAACCCTACCCCCTTCAATTCAGAAAAAATAAAATAAAAATAAACGAAGAATTAATGGCGTCTTCGAGTCTCGTCTCCCTCTTCGATCCATTTAGGGCTTCGGCTTGCTTCGATTCGCGTGCTGCCCCAATTCATTTGAAAAAGGTGAGTGCTTTAGCACTCACATCTAATTCGAACCCTCAGTGATTCTTCTGTTTTTTTTTTTTTTTTTTTACGTATGATTCGGTTGCTGTGTAATTTGACTTAGGTCTTGATTTCTCTGATGTTATACATCTACTCGGGTTTGAATACTTGATTGACTTTCGGTCTTGAATAGCTAATTGATATTTGTAGCTAGGTTACAACGCAATTTGAACTGCAAATGATTTTGATTTTCGAAATTACTGCTTGATTTGCATGTAACTTCGGCAGTGACTTTGTACATTCCTCTGTTGATATCGGTCTTCACTATATTGAACTTGGTTTTTGTTGATGTTGGAAATTGATGTTGATATATGAACTCGTACTGCGATTGTGATGTTCGTCACTTTTGCTGTCAACATGAAATTGTTCGACTGTTTCTCGACTTCCTTTTGGCTTCGGCCACTGTTTTGCTTAGCGTGAAACTGCTGTCTTCATGAACAGATATATGCTTGTTGTATATTTGAGCATTTAGATGCATTGAGCTCATGTGTTTTTCATTCATGTGCAGTTTGCATTTATATTTCCTCTGACTTTTTTTTCCTTTTGAAATTGTGACTGCATTTCATATATATATGCATTTATGTGTGTATATATGAGGTTGTTGTCACCATGGCACAACCTTCTGTCGACTGGAAAATTTTACGTTGCTTACTGATTCATGACTTGGGCATTTTTCATATCCCCATTTGAAATTGCATTGCCTATGTGTACTGCTGCGTTTCTTGTACTAGCTTGTTTGCAGTTGCCTTTGTATTCAGGTGAAGGATTCAGTTTTTATTTTTGGATGAAGTTTTCCTATTTTTATACCTTGTTAGTTGAGATGTTGGCATATAGCCTCGGGTAACTCGAGAATTTACTCATGGATTTAAAGTATTTAGCCCGAAGTTTTCTGTTGCTAGTTATGTGATGCTATGTAGTTCGAACCTGAGCTGTTATTTTTGGAAACTGGAAGCAGAGTGTAAGTCTCATGTCAATGTTAACTAAGTTTAATCCAGGGTTAAAAGTGATTTCAAGTTAGCTTTGAATTTAAATTGAGTTGTTTTAAATAACTCAGAAATGATAAGTAAAAGAAGTGGTTTGTGAATTGAATTTAAATGGAACCTGTAACTGTTGCACATTTCTAAATTTAAATGTAAAAGTTGAAAGCAAGTTTGGAAAACAGATATTTAAATCAAAGATTTAAGTCACTGTCTCTTGTGAATTTCTCGGTTTTTGACTTGAATTTACTTGAACTGGCATCATTGTAGTAGCTGAACTGCACTCTTCTTTGTATTTAGTTGTGACCTCTGCACATCCACTTGCATTTTGTGTTGGTTTCATCCATTTGTTAAGGCTGTTTTAATTCATTTGTGACTTCGGTTTTTGACTTCTGATAGCACTTGAGCATTTTTGTTGTTCACTGCAACTTTGGTTTTGCATAATTAATATGCAGATACTTGAGCATTATTGTTGTTTCATTTGCAACTTCTGCTTGCATATTTAATATGCAAATCCACTTGTGCACATTGATGTTATATGCAAGTGTAAAATTGTTTCACTGATGCATCACTTGTTGTCGTACTCACTTGTAGTTGTTCCTGTAGCATTGTCTTCATGTTGTGTAGATTTGCTATTACTAGAGCCAGCTACCCACTTCATTCACTGTCGCATTTGAGTATAGTAGCCTTTGTTTCAAATTTTGGGTATACATGAATACCATTTTTTTTAAAACTACCTGGCCTACCTGCCTGTGCAGTTACATTCTAGGCATGATAACATTATGCTTTCTTTAATGCTATTTTGATTTGTTAAAGTTTTGCATATGAGATCTTTTTGATGCAGTCTTGTGTACTTGTGGTGACTGCATTCTCGTGGCAGGTTGCCCTTGTGTCCTAGTAATGACTGCAGTTCATTTTTATGAAAATTTTAAACTTGTTGAAGTGTGCAGTAAGAAGTTGTTTGGAAACTTGCTTTATTTCACAAGTTGTTGTGGCGAGGCAGCGCACGCGTGTGTGCAACTGCAGCCACGTAGTATCGACACTTTGAATCGATATTTGAACCTTCATTGATTTTGGTTCGTTGATTTTTTGAGTACGTCATCACGATAGTGGCGAGGCAGTGCACGCAAGCGTGAACTGCAGCCACGGAATTGAAATTTTAAATGTGGCGAGGCCGTACGCGAGTGCGTGTACTGCAGCCCTACCAAATTTTAATGTTTAAATTGATGTTTTCTTTTTTTGATGAAAATTATTTTATGTTGCCAATTCAATGTATTTTGAATCGATTTTGATGATTTTGTTGTAAATTGCCGTTTAGGCAAATTTTAATTATTTTCTAAATGATCTTCATCAATAATCCCTTCATCTATCTCATTGATAATCTGAATCTACTAAATCGATGTTTAACACTGTTAAGTGTTATATTTACCGTTATCCGATTACTTGTTAAAGGATCGGATAGGTAAATTATATTTGACTGTCATCTAATTGTTGATTATTATTGCCTCTATGCACTAATAACTGAGTTTGAATTAGACTGACCTGTGTATTATTTTCTTTTGAATATAATACTCGGGTCAGACCGAGTATTTTTACAGCTTGAAGATTTTCAGGCCGCGAAGTTAGAGAGAGAGAGGGGAAAGCACTTCACTAAAGTTTTTCGAGAAAATTTTCTTTGTACTCTAAAAGATATATATATATATATATATATAGATAACTGTTCCGCCGTATTAAAATCTGATTCATTGTATAAAACTCTGATGTATGTAAGAAAAATTCGTTTATGAAAAATATTATGATTATTCTGTGATTCTGTGGCTGATTCTGTTTAAACTCTATAAACTGACTAACAATCCGTCATTTTGAACGTTTCTAGTTGGTTTAATTACCGACTAGAGGCGGTCAGAGCGGCGGGTCGTTACAAATTCCCTACTTGTCTCTTCGTTCTTGATTTTAACGAGTTTGAAGTCCTACTCGGAATGGATTGGCTAGCGAAATACGAAGCCATATTGGATTGCAATAATCGATGGATTTCGATTAAAACTGAATTTGGAGATTTCATCGAAATTGCTTGTGAGGACCCTAGTCCTAAAAGAGAAGGGTTGATGTATAATTTGGGTTATCCCGAACCCAGTTTAGAGTCCATACCCATTGTTAGAGATTTTCCGGACGTGTTCGGAGAAGTGAAATCTCTACCCCCACATCGAGAAATAGAATTCAGAATTGACCTTGTACCTAATGCTCGTCCTGTAGTTCACGCAAGTCACAGGATGGGGCCCAGGAAAAAGGTTGAGTTAGTCGAGCAGACCAGGGATCTACAAGCAAAAGGATTGATTCGACCCAGTGTTTCTGAATGGGGCTCAGCCGTTGTGTTCGTCGCTAAATCGGATGGGTCTTTGAGGTTGTGTGTAGATTACCGCGATCTCAATAAGCAGACTCTCAAGAATAAATTTCCACTACCTAGAATTGATGATCTATTTGATCAATTATGCGGCGCTCATTTCTTTTCGAAGATGGATCTAGCCCAGGGATTCCATCAACTACGAATCGCCGAAGATTGTGTACATTTAACTGCTTTTAGGGGTCCCAATATATTCTACGAATGGTTAGTCATGCCTTTTGGGCTAACCAATGCTCCAGCATACTTCGTAGATCTTATGACTCGGGTGTTTCGGGAAGTTTTGAATAAATTTGTGCTCGTATTTATTGATGATATCTTGATCTATTCTAAGACAGAAGAAGAGCATGCCGAACACCTTAGAATTGTTTTGGAAATATTGAGGAGAAATATCCTATATGCAAAATTTTCCAAATGCCACTTCTGGGTCAGAGAAGTCAAATTTCTCGGCCATATTGTTAATGAAGAAGGGATTTCGGTTAATCCTAGCAAAATTTCTGCCATTCTTGATTGGAGAAAGCCCACTACACCAAAGGAAGTTCGAAGCTTTTTGGGTTTAGCAGGCTATTACCGGAAATTCGTTCATGACTTTTCGAAGATAGCTAGTCCTTTGACGAAGCTAACAATGAAAGATGTAAAATTCAATTGGACTTCGAAATGGGATGAAGCTTTTCAGGAGTTGAAAAAGAAATTGACCACTGCTCCTATTCTCGCTATTATAAACGGGAATCAAGGTTTATTTGTCTATACCGATGCTTACGGTGATGGTTTGGGTGCAGTATTAATGCAGAATGGGAAGGTGATTGCCTACGCGAGTAGACAATTACGTCCTCATGAAAGAAATTACCCCATCCATGATTTGGAACTCTTAGCTGTTATCTTCGCTTTGAAGATATGGCGACATTATCTTCTGGGTAAGAATCTTTTCAGCTTTCTTAATAATTTACGAAATTAACTTAACTTAAACAATATACTTAATGAACCCTCTTTTTCTAGGTGAAAAATTCGAATTATTCACCGACCATAAATCCTTGAAATATCTCTTTACACAGAAGGATCTGAATCTGCGACAACAACGTTGGCTGGAATTTCTGGCATCATATGACCTAGATATTCTGTATATGCCGGGAAAGGCCAATGTAGTTGCAGACGCCTTAAGTAGAAAGCACGCTATTCTTGCTCATCTTGTTATCACACCTAATCTTCTTAAGAGGATCGCCACCAAGCAAACTGGAGACAAGTTTCTTCGAGAAATGCGGAGAAGAATAGGTCGTGGTGAAGATACTAGTTTTGAGGTAGATGGCAGAGGGGTTATAAGGATGAAAGGAAGAATTTGTGTCCCTGACATTCCAGAGCTGAAACGTGAAGTTTTAGACGAATGCCACAAATCAAAACTCAGTATCCATCCTGGAGTCAATAAAATGTATCGAGATATCAAAAGAACTTTCTGGTGGAAGACAATGAAAAGAGATATCTCTATTTATGTGAGTCGCTGTGCTACTTGTCAGCAAATCAAAAGCGATCAAAAGAAAGTGGCGGGATTACTTCAGCCTTTAGAGGTACCCAAGTGGAAATGGGACCAAGTATCGATGGATTTCATCGATGGTTTGCCTCGTACTCGAAAGGGCAATGAAGCAATTTGGGTTATTGTAGACCGTTTGACTAAGACAGCCCACTTTTTGTCAGTGAAAGCTACCCGCACGGCTGCAAGTCTAGCTAATTTATATATAAAAGAAATTGTTCGTCTCCACGGTATTCCTAGCAGCATAGTGAGTGATCGTGATCCGATCTTCACTAGTAGATTCTGGGAGGCATTCCAAGCCGCTTTGGGAACCAAATTGAATCTCAGCACTGCTTATCACCCACAATCTGATGGGCAGATAGTAATCGAATTTTAGAAGACCTATTGCGTGCTTGTATTCTTGACTTCGGTGGTTCTTGGGAGGACTTTTTGCATCTGGTCGAATTTTCCTATAACAACAGCTATCAGGCTAGTATCGAAATGGCTCCTTTCGAAGCTTTATGTGGTCGTCCGTGTCGATCACCTTCATGTTGGATCGAATCAGGTGATAGACTCGTCCTTGGTCCAGACATGATTAAAGAAGCCACTGAAAAGGTTGATTTTATACGGAAGAAGTTATTTGCTGCTCAGAGCAGTCAAAAGAGCTATTATGACCGCCGAAGAAGAGATTTAGAATTTCAAGTTGGAGATTCTGTATTTCTGAAAGTGTCTCCAATGCGGGGTGTATTGAGATTCGAGAAAACTGGAAAGCTAGCACCGCGTTATATTGGTCCTTTTCCTATTCTGGAAAGGATCGGTCTTCTAGCATATCGAGTACATATACCCAGCTGGTTGTCTGGTGTGCATAATGTGTTCCACATTTCTAGTCTTCGGAAGTATGTGCACGACCCAGATGATATTATTGAAGAAGCTGCTCAGCAGGACCTTGAGATCACTCCCAACTTGGCTGTAAGAAGGGAACCAATTAAGATTATTGATCGTGACGAAAAGCGATTGCGAAACAAAGTTGTGAAATTGGTCAAAGTTCAATGGAGTGGTGATCCAAAGGACTGTACTTGGGAAACTGAGGATAACGTGAAGAAATCATATCCCAACTGCAGAATAGACATCTCGGCTTAAACTGTAAGTTATTTCCTTATTTTTTTTCTGAATTCGTATATTCTTTGTTTACTTTTCTCTCTCTTTCAATTTCGAGGAAGAAATTTTCTTAAGGAAGGGATATTGTAACATCCCGGAAATTTGTGTGTTTAAATTTGTGATTTATTTGAACTTTTAAATTCAAATTGTGAAATTTCAAGAAAAATAAAATATTGTTAATATTAATATTATAAAGTTATATGGAAGTAAATAAATTTTTGATAGTTTAAGTTTTTTTTTTGAGTGATAAATAAAGTAAAAAAATATATATATGTATAATAAACAAGAATATGTGTTAATAGAACTTCAATTTCTTTTAAGTCTAAATTCTTGAATTTATAAAGTATACTTATGAAATTAATTTAATATGTATTTAAATTTGAAATGTTCTCTATTTAATGATATGGGTTAATACAAACAAATTGTATATATATAAATACTAGAGATAATAAAAATAAATACATACATAGATTCAAACAATAGGATAAGTATACAAACAATAAAATGAAGAGTTGTATGCAAACCAAAATAAATTAGACAAGAAGATTGTAACCTAAAATATAGACAAGGAAATAAGGCTTATGCAAGAAGATTAACATAGGGAAAAAAAATATCTTCAAGAACAAAACAAAAATATACTTACACAAAAGAAATAGCATATATATGTAAACTAAAATGGGAACAAAGGCATTAAATGCCATCTATTCAAACACAAATAAAATCTTACTTAGCACAAACAAAAATCATATCAGCCGAATTTACATATGGCTTAGTCAACAAGAAAAATTGTTTGGTCAAAGATTGTAGGCAAGGGAAAGATATCTGGAAAAAAAAAGGAAGAAGCTAGTTGAACCAGTTTCCACTTACCTGTCCAAACTTCTCTATATAACTATATGTGCATACTAGCATTATTTTGTTTAAAGAAAAAAAAAGCAAAGTCAGAAAAGAAAAAAAAAGAAGAAGTAAAACATTACCTTGCTCTACAAAACCTAAGCTGATCATTCCAGTTTGCAAGCCTGATAATCCATGTTTTTATAAACTAAAGGTAATATCTTTTGAAACAACAAATTGAGTTACGTTTTGTTAAATAATCAAGTAAAAACATCAGGGCTTAAGTAAGTTCATACGAATTTGTTGCAGTTAACAGATAAAGAAAAAAAAATTATCAAGCTAAGAAGAGAAAGAAAAGACAGTCCAGGTTTTTGTTTTCAAACAAGAAAACTGCCACTGCTAGTTATACATGTGAGTAAACCTATGTTTATTCAAATCTTTGTGCTTGAATTCCTGTATAAATGTGATGACTTCAAGTTGGATGGATAATGGGCTTGTGTTTTGTTTTCTTGTAACAAACTGAGTTACAGTATCACACAGGCATGTTTAAAGTCCTGTTTTGCAGAGCAAAACCATGTCAAAGAAAACCAAATACTCTCTCCCTCTTTTTGCTTCTGAAATTTTTTAAACAAGTTAAAAATGTTGTTAACCTGTACCTTGATTTAGTAATAAAAGCAAGCAGGGGAACTTAATTCATTTTTTTTTACAGGGAGAGGTAAAAACAGTTATACCTCAAGATATCAATAAAATTCGAACCTCATGAATTTGATTTCTATTAATGCCATGTGAATCACTATTAGGAATGATGATTTTAGAGATACAAAGTCGAATTTTTCATCGAGTCCTTATCGAGATTTTGGGGTTGATCAAAAATTTCATTATTGCCAAACTCTGATGATCCAAGCAATGGCAGGCCTCGAATTCGTGGTGGCAGCAAGATGTGACGATCGTGATTACTGGAAAAATACAAATGTAAATTATAAAACTAAAATTTTTGAACACGAGATCGAACTAGGGTTTAAGAACCCATTTTCGTTCGTGTCAGACAAGGGGGTGCTGCGCCACAAATAGGCGATCGGACTTCGAGCCACCGGTGGGGATAGGAGTATCTGATCAACGCGAAGCTTCAGGCGAGTTTTCGTGGCTTCTAATGGCCAGAGGAGGCGGCGCGGGGTTGATTTCTGGTGGTGGGCTGATGGGTTCATATGAACAAGACAGCTCGATTTTGTTTTCGAGCTTTAGGTATAGAATCAAGGGTTGTACTCGAGTGCGGTGGGGTTTTGTGACGTGTTGGAGGTCGCGGTGGCAACCGGAGTGGCGCCGCGTTGACGTGCACGTGCACGACGTGTTTCCTCGTGCAGTATCGTGGACTTCGAGTCGTGCTCGGGTGAAAAGCTGGAAAGCTCCGAGTTTTGTTTTGCTGTTGCGTGAGAGTTCCTGATACTAATTAATTTTGCCTTAATTTGAACTTAAAGAAAAAAAAGAAAGAGAGACAGGAAGAAGATAGGAAACAAGGAAGAGGGAGAAGTGGAGAAACTCGGGGGAGAAGACGAGAGAAACATGAGTTGGCTCGGGGGAAAATAATGGTTTACTCGGGTATTTTATAATGGGTAGGCCCAATCAAAAATTTCAAAGTACAAAGTTAAATTAATATTTATATTTATAAGTTTACCGCTGTTAAATTATGTGAGTGAAAAACTTACCATAAGTTTGAATTATTTAACAATGTTTTTAAAATTTAAATCAACCCTTTAGTTAAATAATTAAATTTAAAATAAGAATTTGAGTTAATTTACATCAAACTTTCAATGTAACAATAAATCAATTTTTACAGTATGAAGCAAATTGTTTTAAATGATAATTTAAGTAAATAATTTGTATTAATAAATGATTTAAAGAAATTAAGAATGATATACAATTAATTGATTAACAATTAAGTGCTCAAATAAATTTGTAAATCAAGAATTGGTTAACCAAATAAATAAAAATCGACAAACCAGATCTAGCGGTTAATTTAAATAACTAATTTTGAAACAATAAAACGAGTTAATCAAGATTTAAATTATTTATTCAAACCGCATTTGAAAATAAATTAAATATGGCTGTGCACGATATTGATATTTCTATTCTGTTTGTGATGCTATGTGATATAAATTTGCCATGTGCTGTACTGTGATTGTGGTTTGTTCTGTAGTGATGTGAAAACCCTGTTTGCCGTAAAACGGGAATTTAAATTTCGATGCGACAGGGAGACGGATTTCAGTTTGTTATCCGAAACCCACATCGAACCCTGAATATGAATCTTTGTGATTGATATATCCACGTGTTTTAAAAATTTAGCATTCACTATCCGGTTTAGCCGGGAGAGGACCTTTGTGTCATATAACCCATTCCGAATAGTGATACGTCGAAAAGGATAGCATTTGAAGACCGGTGGTGAAGACCGGGTGTCTTCGAAAACGATAGGATAACCTATCGATTGTCTCTGCACTGAGTTGCTCCGGTATAGAGATTTCCTAAGTGATGGGAAGTCCGATCGGGATTGTGGATACCCGGATTTGCAAGGGCTTCTTCCTTTATTGGACGAAGTGCCTTCGGTTCTGTTCGAACCCGGAACAGACTTGTATGGTCGTGTGTCTGACACTACACTTTGAGATATAGAGCCGATTTCTTTCAAATATATATCTGTTGGTGGCGGAGAATTTATTCTCTTAGCTTAACACCCTTCTCTGAGACGTACGAGCTCAGAGGTTATGTAGTTGAAGGTTATCAGCGATATATTCCCAAATTGGTAGTGTGGCATGCTAAGTGCTGCTGTGTGTTGATGATCATTAGTTGATCATTTGTGATCAAAGCAAAGCTTTCGTGTAAAGCATAGCTTTGTGGACGAGACCTCATCGGACCTCACAACCCGGAAATGGTCGAAACAGGAAAGATGCGGCAAGGTTATGAGGGTCGCGCCCTTTAGGGTATGTCATTTCCTTCTGGAAAAAGGTAATGTCATGGTATGGAGCCCAGATATTTACCTGTGTGGTGGCTCCAATCTCATTTACTGTGTGGTTGTTGCTTTGTGACAGAGGGCCCTCAGATAAAGGTCCCAAAGGACCAGGGAGTGGCATACTCGAGTAGTAGTTACCTAGTTACAGAGGTAACCCGGCCTTGTGTTGGCAGAGAGCCGAGTAGGTTCTCGAGACGTCCCGCCGGAGGTGTACCCATGTGGCAGTAGGAAGTTCCTTTGCCTGACCATTTATTGGAAATCCAATTCCCAATACGAAACCCTGTACGGTTTTAGCTGTAGAACCTGCCATTTACTTATGGTGGTCACCACTGTTTAGATGGTAGCTATAGTAGGCTTATGATAATGGTCGTATGCTGGCTAAGATTAATATTCTATTTTCGAAATGCTTTCTACACTATGCACTAGTAATAATATAAAAAAAAGAATTTTCTCGTATCAAGCATATTTGACTATCATAAGAAGAAATCTCCTCCAATTCTGCGATTGCATTGTGTGTGTGGCGGGAGGTCTTATGGTAGTTTCATTTTCCAAAAAGCATAAAGAATTTTTCCTTTATAAATCTAGTTTATTTAAAGCAACTGTTTTTGTTTACTCACACCAGTCCCATGACTGACCCGGAGTTTATTGTTTCTTTTCTAAACTCTGGGTGCCCATAATTTCTACACGGGCAGCCTAGTAGCAGGTTTGCATATTTTGGAGTTAGCAGTATTTTGGAGCTTTTGCTTTGGAGATATTCTAGAAACTTTTTGGATATCAGGTGGTTAGTGTTTTGGGAGATTGTTACCATTATATTCCTATGAAGACTTTTGGATATATGATCATCGATGTATTATTATGATGTTATTTGGAGTTGTGGTGTGTGTATTATATACTCTGATGTATTGTCAGATATTATGATATTGTACCTGTGATGTATGCATGATATTCATTTTTATTCCGCCGTTTTATATTCATCTGATGTTGTTATAAGCTCCGGCGATACGAATTTGATGTCGTTTATTGGATATCGAGTTCGGGTCGTAACAATATAAGTAGAATAAATACTAAGTGTACTATGAAATTAATTTAATTAATTAATATTTATTAAATTTTACTTAAATTGAATAAATACTAAGTGTGTTTTAAAATTAATTTAGTTAATTAATATTTACGAAATACAAGTTATTAAAATTTTATTTGATTTGAATACCATTAGTGCGACGATCCCAATTTTTAAGCCAAATTAATTTAGTAATTAATTCGATTTTTGGATTAAAATAAGAATTAATTTGGTAATTAATATGAAATTTTGAATTTAATTATGAATTTAATTATTAAACTGAAATTGTGGGAATATATATATATATATTTAAATAAAGAATTTGATTTGGAAATCTAAATATTTTATAAATAATTAAATTTGGAATTTAAATTTGAAATTCAAACACATATATGTTGAAAATAAATATTTGAAAAAGAAATAGTTTGTGAATGGAATAAAATATATAATTATAAAGAAGATATTTGTTTATTCGTTTATAAATACAAATTGATTGTATATTAATTTTTGAATTTGAAATTTAAAAATAAATATTTTGAATAACATATTGGATTTGAAAACTCCATGTTTTAAAATTAATTTTCTTTCTAATATTATAATGTATGTAGGTATATATATATTGATTTATGATTTAAAAGTAAATGTTTTATAAATTGAAGTTATAAATCTTTTAATATAATTTGTAATTTGTGTATAATTACATTTTTTATCATTTCTCTAAAAAGTTGTATAAAAATAAAATAATGGGAAATGTATATGTGAATAAATAAAAATAAAACAAGGTTTAAAACAAAATTTTAAATAAATTCAAGGAAAGGTCTAAAACATAAAAGCTCATTATTTGACATTTGTAAAATATTAGCAATATGAATTAACAAGTGTAGGCATATTATTATTTGTAATTACATGTGTAAGTTTAATATGATTTGAGTTTAACAAGTGGCGAAATAAAACTTTCTTTTGATTTGAATTGTAAACATGCATAAGAGAAAAAAATGCAGGCTATTTTTATTCGTCTCAAAACCTGAAACTACAAAACCAAAAGAAAAATCAAAAACCAAGAAATGAAATTCAAAGCAAAAACAAAGCCAGTAAAACAAATCTTCATAATATCCCAAATTTGAAAAGTAAATCAAAATATGCAAACCTGAAACTAAAGCCTGTGAAGAATAATGCAAAGCAATTCAAGCAATTCAAACTAAAAGCAGATGCAACATCAAACAAAAGTAAGGAATAGAAAAGAAGATCAGACACCTGAAATCAAAGAAGAAAAAAAGGGAAAGAAAAAGAAAAACTCCAACCTGATTCAGATTGCACAACTTCAGTTGCAAATCTGTAAACTAAAAGCAAAAGGCTTCACACAAATCTGCTCAAGCTCAAAAGATCAAAGAAAATTCAAGATTTTCAAGCAATCATACTACAACCTGAAGCATAGCAGTTCAACTAGTTAATTTCTCAGTCTGTGCATGTCTGTTTAAAAGCATATATAGGTCTCTGTCCTAAATATACAGGTTTCATACCTTTTTAAAAATCAATATCACCTCCTATAAATCTTTTTAGGCTATAATTTGTGAATGAAAAATGAGTGTAATTAAGTAAAATTAATTTAAAATTAATTCCAAGCGTAAATAATTATGGAATATTTGTAAATTTGAGAATGACAGTGATAATCCAACTCAAGTTGAAAATCGATGATTACAATTTCTTGTTTGGATCTTATGAAGCAAGTCGTAATAGAAAATTATGATTTATGAATCTAGTTTCAAGATTTTTTGGTTCGAATTTGAAGAGAATTCATGAAATGAATAGAAATGGGTCTTTTATCGATTTCCATCGATCAAGACAGTGATGGTAGTCGGGCTTGTAACCAGAGGTGGCCGGAGGCTTGGTGTTTATAGGAAAAATAAGGGAGGATTTTTCTGATGATCATGGTGGCGTAGCGACGGTAAACTAGGGTTTAGTGCTTAGTTTGATGGAGATGGTTGTCGGAGCAACTGCACCAACGTGGGCAAGTTTGAGGCGATCGCATATGAGGGGATCGAGGCTAGAGGTCATGATGGAGCTTTGGTCATGTTCGCGTGCATTCCGGTGACTGGAATCGTTGGCACGAGGCAATCTTCATTGATGAAGTTTGGGTTCCATCTTGTCTTGATTTGTTCAAATTTGTTTCCAGGCGAATTGATGAAATCTGGTTGGTCGAAAGGTTAGGGGAGGTCATCGGTGACCTGCAGGCATCGATAAAGTTGGTCAGAATGGTCGCGAATTCATGTGCACGTGTACATGTGCATCAATGTGTTAAAAATTGTTTTGGTTGAGGAAGACGAAGTTGTACTCGGGTTTGGTTGCGTGAATTCGAACATTTTCCTCGAAGGAAATCGTGGTACACGGGTTCATTTTAGTGGTTACCAGTATAAAAAGTTTTTAGAAACCTAAAGCAAAATTAAAAAAAAATCAGAAGAAAAAAAATAATGTAACTCGAAGGAGGTCTCGGGAAAACTGGGTTGTAGCTCGGGTCGGTATAAAGCAGTTTTAAATTATTAATAAATTTAAATTTAAACATGTTTAACTCAATTCATTTTAAATGAACTATATTTTGTTTTAAATTTGGGATTAGTAAAGGGTTTTGAAAATAAATCATTTTAAAATTGTTAAGTTTAAAATGTTTTAGAATGTTTTAAAATGTTTTAAAATATATATAACCTTTGTCTTAAAAAGTTTATTTTAAATAAACTTGATAATGAAATTAAGAAATTACTCAAATATTTTAAAAATGTTAGCTTAAAAGTAACGTTAATTTATGTTGATTAATGATGATTAAATACAAGGTTTATTAGTTAAAGATTTAATGATAATAGTTAAAGACTATAATTGCTTGGTAATTAAAGAGAAATAAACTTAAGAATAATTAATTTATGGGACTAATAATTAAGGTTAATTAATTAAGGGATTAAAGGATAATTACTAAATGAAATTAATTATATGATTTATTAATATTAGTGATTAGGTTAACCACTTATTGTAATTAATTAAGGATAATTAATTGAAGGTTATTAATTAGTAATTAAGGTTCATTTATATTTAAAAGATAATTTATTCATTAATTAAGATTTATTAATGTTAGCAATTAAAAGTAATTAATTAATAATTAATTTTTTTATCAAGTGATAAAACGATAATTACTCAATGTAATTAATTTGTGATTTATTTATATAAGTGATAGGATAATCACTTATTGTAATTAATTAAGAATAAGTAATTAATATTAATTAATTAAGGATTAATTAATTATGTAATTAACTTAAAGGTTAATTTAATTAAAGAGATTAATTGAGGACTAATTAATTAATTAATTAAAGGTAGTTAATATGGATAATTAAGGATTAATTTATTAATTTGTAATTAATGAATCAGGATTAAGTAATTAATTCATGAGTAATTAATTCATGAGTAATTAATTAAATTGAATTAATTTAGGATTAAACAATTAATTAATACTGTTTATAAATGATTATTGAATGCTTGGATTACTTATGAATGTTTGGATTGTATGAAATGCCTTGAATTGATTGTTATCTCTGGACTGTAATGTCTATTCTGCTAATTGAGCCGTGTGTAATTTATTTATTTATTTATTTATCTGTGATGCATTTACATTTCTATCTGTGAATCTATGAATGATGATAAGCGTTATAGGATTATACCCTTATCAAATATTATCGTGCTCGAATCTGTGATGATTGATGATGTTGCACTATTGTGTAAAACCTCTGGACTATACTATACACACAAATATGGATTACACGAGGAAATTGGTTAAGTCACAGATTTTTGAAATAGTTTTAAAATTGAATTTTAAATTCAAAATAGTTTGGAAATGGAATTGGATTAAATATGAAAAGCTTTTGAAAAGGGAGTTTTAAAAATAAAAGTTATTTTGAATAACTTGATAAATTTTTGAAATTTAAATAACTTGATTTAAATTTGAATTCAAGATTTGTAATTGAATTCTATGTTTGGAAATTTATGATTTAAAAATGTTATACAAGTTATAAATGTGTTTTTATGGGTTTAAACCATTTTAAAGGTATTGTTTTGGGAATTTGAATTTAACCCAAGGACTTTAACTTGTGTAAATGAAATCGGATTTTTCCGAAACGAAAACTAATTATTTTCAAATAATAAAAACTTTTATATAAGGAAAGAATTTCCTATTTGTGTTGAAAGATTTCAAGTTTGAAATGCAATTGAAATAGTTTTGAAAGCTATGAATTGAATCTTTGATTTAAAGATGGGAAGAGTTAATCCAATTTGAAATGGAATTGTTTTGAAAGGCTATGAATGAATCTTTGTGAAAGATTAGTGAATTTTGTGAAGTAAATCTTTTTGTTTAAAAGATTTAAAATGGTAATTTGTTTAAACAATTTGAAAAGAAAAGTTTTGGGTTATAAGTTGTGACTTAACTGAAATCCCAATATCCATATATTTTTAAATATTGCGCTCATTATTCTGTTTAGCCGAGAGAGGACCTTGTGTCATATAACCCACTTCGAATAATAATACGACGTTATGGATAGCATTTGAAGACCGGTGGTGAAGACGGGATATTTTCGAAAGCGAAAGGATAACTCATCGAATGTCTCTGCACCGAATGGCCCCGGTATAGATATCTCCATATGTGATGGGAAGTCCGGACGTGATTAGGGATTATCTGGATTTGCAAGGGCTTCTTTGTGAAGTGCCTTTGGTTCTGTTTGAACCCGAAACAGACTTGTATGGATGTGTGTCTGACATTACACTTTAAGATGTAAAGCCAGTTTCTATCAAATACATTTCTCCTTGGTGGCGGAGAATTTATTCTCTTAGCTCAACAGCCTTCTTTGAGACGTACGAGCTCAGAGCTTATGTAGTTGATGGTTACTAGCGATACATTCCCAATTAGGTAATGTGGCATATGAAGTGCTACTGATCATTTGTTGATCCAAGCATGGCTTTGTGAAAAGCGTAGCTTTGTGGACGAGACTTCGTCGAGCCTCACAACCCGGTAATGGTCGAAACAGGAATTTTGCGGCAAGGTTGCAGGGGTCGCACCCCTAGGGTATGTCCATCTCTTCTGGATAAACGGTGGTATCATGGTATGGAGCCCATATAGTTACCTAGTGGTCGCTGCATACTTATTGCTGTGTGGTTGTTGGTGTCGAGCGCTTGGATAATGGTTGGTTACGACCGGGGGTGGCATATCTTAGATATTACTCCCAGGAAGGGAGTACATCGGCCTTGTGTCGATAGGGAACCATTTTGGTTCCTGGGGGCATCCCTCCAGAGGCATTCCATTTTAAAGGAAGTTCCTTAGCCTGACCATTTGTTGGAAATCCAATCATCCAATACGCGCCCTGTATGGTTTTAGTTATAGAACCTGCCATCTAACATGGTAGCTATAGTAGGCATACTATAATGGTACGTATGCTGGCTAAGATTAATATTATACTCTCGAAAGGTTTTCTGCACTATGCACTAATAATAATATGAAATGGTTTTCGAGTATCAAGCATTTTTTACTGTCATAAGGAGAAATCTCCTCCAAGTGTGCGCTTGCATTGTGTGTGTGGCGGAAGGCCTTATGGCGGTTTCATTTTTCAAAAAGAATTGCGGATTTCAATGTTTAAAAATCTTTTGTTGTTTGTTTTAAAGTTAAAACTGTTTTTATTTGCTCATACCAGTCCCATGACTGACCCGGAGTTTATTGTTCCCTTCCTAAACTCTGGGTGCCTACAATTTTCCACACGGACAGTCTAGAGTTGGGTTTTTCAGATAATCAAATAGTAAGTATAGATTCGATAGCATTCGAAGCCTTTGGATTTGTGGATCGCATTTGCTACACTTCAGCATTCACGGCCGGCCTTGCTTAGTACAACTTAATTGGGAGTTCGAGCTATTTCTGGATTGGTGCTTTGGAGATGGAGGTTGCTGATATTGGAGTTCCTTCTTTGGAGTTTCAAGCTTGTGTTATTTCTGTTGTTTCCTGTATCTTTGATTGTATTTTATATTTGATTGTATCATTATTCTATCAGATATTGTACCTGTTGTATATCAATGATATTATTCATTTTTTTTCCGCTATGTTGTTGTACTTAATGTGTTATAAGCTCCGGTACGAGTCGGATTTCTTCGTTTGAATCTGCGGCATTCGAGTACAAGCGAAGTACGGATGTCAATTTTTGAACGCTGAAATTTGGATCGTGACATTTTGGTATCAGAGCTGAAGGTTGAAACTTTAGCTCAGGAGTATAACACATTAGGTAACTCACTAGAGAAATGGTTACAAATACCCTAGAATGAGTATATCCCTAAGATATCCATCCGAATGCCTCAGTAAATTCTCTTACTATCCATTGATAGTGAGTATGAGTGTAAGAAGTGGACGAGATAGGGGACAGGGGAGTACCACTACAAATGGTCAATACCCTGCAACAACAAGGAAACAGTCTTTTCTCTACCAATCTTATTTTGATCTTCATCTGATTTCAATTCTTTGATCGCTTCGTGGCAGCTCGAGGGAGAAGCTTTGGTGTGGTGGTCCTGCGAATCATGTAGACAAGTTTCTATCTCGTATTCTCTTCATCAAATTTCTATTAGTTTTTCGTTTTTAACTTTAACGAAATTGAAATTTTATTGAAATAAATTGATTAATAAAATATAAAGTTAAAAATTGATTTGTATCGATAAAATAATTCCGTTTAAAACCGAAATTTGAAATTCTATTGTGATTTCTTATGAAGATCAAAGTCTGAATAGGGACAAGATAATGTAAACTTTGGGATTGAGCATCCATTATCTATTTTTGGGGTCCAGATATATTCTATGAGTGGTTAGTTATCCTTCGGACTAACCGATGCCCTTGCAACTTTTATAGACTGGATGACCCGAGTATCCTGTGTAATATTGAATGAGTTTGTTCTCATAATTATTGGTGATGTTATGATTTGGTAAGCCAAATGCAGAATAAATATTCAGTTTAATCTGATAAAACAATTTCCATCTATTCTTGTCTCCTTGGCAAATTTCGAGGACAAAATTTTCTTAAGGGGAGGAATCTGTAACGGTCCCAATTTTAAAGCCAAATTAATTTAGTAATTAATTTGATTTTTGGATTAAAATAAGAATTAATTTGGTAATTAATATGAAGTTTCGAATTAAATTGTGAATTTAATTATTAAATTGAAATTGTGGGAATATATATATATATATATAAGTTTTTAAATAAAGAATTTGATTTGGAAATCTAAATATTTTATAAATAAATTATAATTTGGAATTTGAATTTGAAATTCAAATACATATATGTTGAAAATAAATATTTGAAAAAGAAATAGTTTGTGATTGGAATAAATTATATAATTATAAAAAAGATATTTGTTTATAAATACAAATTGATTGTATATTAATTTTTGAATTTGAAATTTAAAAATAAATGTTTTGAATAACATATTGGATTTGAAAACACCTTATTTTAAATTTAATTTGCTTTCTAATATTATAATGTATATATAGGTATATATATTGATTTATGATTTAAAAGTAAATGTTTTATAAATTGAAGTTAAAAATCTTTATATTTTAAAGAACTAATAAATATGTATAATATAATTTGTAATTTGTGTATAATTACATTTTTAATCATTTCTCTAAAAAGTTGTATAAAAATAAGATAATGGGAAATGTATATGTGAATAAATAAAACTAAAACAAGGTTTAAAACAAAATTTTAAATAAATTTAAGGGTAGGTATAAAACATAAAAGTTCATTATTTTGACATTTGTAAAATATTAGCAATATGAATTAACAAGTGTAGGCATATTATTATTTTTAATTACATGCGTAAGTTTAATATGATTTGAGTTTAACAAGTGGCAAAATAAAACTTTTCTTTTGATTTGAATTTGTAAACATGCATAAGAGAAAAAAAATACTAGGCTATTTTTATTTGTCTCAAAACCTGAAACTACAAAACCAAAAGAAAAATAAAAAACCAGGAAATGAAATTCAAAGAAAAACAAAGCCAGTAAAACAAATCTTAATAACATCCCAAATCTGAAAAGTAAATCCAAATATGCAAACCTAGAAACTAAAGTAAATCCAAATATGCAAACCTAGAAACTAAAGCTGGTGAAGAATAATTTAAAGCAATTCAAACTGAAAGCAGATCCTACATCAAACAAAAGTAAGGAAAAGAAAAAGAAGATCTGAAACCTAAAATCAAAGAAGAAAAAAGGGGAAGAAAAAGAAAAACTCCAACCTAATTCAGATTGCACAACTTCAGTTGCAAATATGTAAACTAAAAGCAAAAGGCTTCACATGTTGGGTGCATTTCCACCACCGTATCGAGAATAAGGACGACAATGCCGGTCCAAGCTCCTTCTCCTCGTACCATGGAACCAACTCCTTTACCGTCCACTGCCTCTGCCGAACCAAGTCCTACCGGACCACGTGCTGCCGAACCAAACTACATGAGACACACTACCTCTACCGGACCAACTCCACACCGAACCGACAATGCTGAACCAACCTACCAGACCACCTCCACTCCAACAAATACCGGACCAACCAAACCACCGAGCCACCTCCTAGCCGAACCAGCATGGCTCCCAACTACTACCGGTCCAAGCCTCTCCCCTCTCACCACCGAACCAGCGCTCTCCTAACCATCTCCATCTTCCACTACCGAACCAACCTAAAGAAGGCATTCCGGATCAACTTTACCGGGCCATATTGCAGCAGTCCAGGCCCGTCAGCGGCTATATACATCCAAGACCCCTGCCCCCAGCCTCACTCTATATATAGAGGGGCAGGGGCACAACAATGGCGGACAATTTTGAGAGCTCAAGCACGAAAGGAACTTTCAAACAACTTTCATATACTTGTATGCAAAGCTTTGTACTTGTAATCTGAAAGAATAAGGAGAATAACATATAAAGTGGACGTAGGCACGTTATGGCCGAACCACTATAAATCTGTGTGTCTTTTACAGTTTAGTCCATCTATTTCGTATATTTGCATAAATCACCCAAACCATCCAGATCAACATATAATCAACTAAATCATACGACTAGGAGGTGTTTGCCCAATTTTTGTGCAAACATTTTTAGTGCTTTCACTGAGAACGAAGGGAGCTCGAAGCTTCAGCTTCTCCCACTCAACCCTTTTCCTATCAACATCGTTCATTGCTTGGAATATATGGCTCCCGGATGGAAGAAAGATGCTAACAAAGGAAAGGACGTCGCAACTGGCAGTATCCCAGATCCAATGATCAGGGACCAACACAATCGTCCAGTTCCAACAGCAAATTTAAATCAGGCAAATCCGACAGCCCCTGCTACGGAACAACCAATTACAAGGACGGATCTGGACAGGATTGTGGCTGAAGTAACTAACCGCTTCGCATCTCAACAAGAAGCCTTGGTGGACCAACTCATGTCACGCTTAAGGGATGCTGAATAATCCAACCGTAACACTGAATCATGGGGTGAGTTCCGGTCTAGAGGATCTGGGAGACGACAAAGGTCTTTCTTCTTCGAAGAGGCTAATGACAGAAACAACAATGGTAGGAGCCATGCCCAGGCTCAGCCCAAATTCCGACCCGAGGAAACTCTTGGAGCCGAACCCAACAGGGGAGGCACCAGACAGGGGTCGGATGTAGTTGAGCCTGTCATGCTACCTAACCATGGAAACACCAGTAGACGGGGCCGAGCTGTAGTCCAGCCCGAAGTTGGACCCGAGGAAGTGTTAAGAACAGAACCCAACAGGGGAAGATCAAGGCAAGGGACAACTGTGGCTGACCCCAGCATGCCCCCGGAAGACCAGAGGCAGCCATTGGAGAATGTCAGGAGTGATAAACGATACCATCCTTACAGGTCATCTGGACGGAGTCAATCCTGCAGGGAAGAACCAAACTCATTTTTATCCACTCCAAGTTCTGATGAAAGAATGGCGCGATTGTTCAGGGAGTGCATCCAACGGGAGCAAATGGATCGAAGGATAGGTGCCAGGGTAACCAGCCCCTTCACCCGCAAGATTGAAACTGCCATCACCCCTCGGGAAAGGTAAATGCCAACAATGGAACCTTACAAGGGAACCTCTGACCCCATCGTACACTTACAGAGATACACCCAGCATATGCTCATGAGCGGAGCAACGGAGGGAGTATTGTGTAAATGCTTCCCACACTTCTTGGCAGACTTAGCTACCTCCTGGTTCTGCTACCTACCACAAGGGTCCATCAGCTCATGGAAATGTTGAAAGAAAAATTCATCAGCCAGTTCCGCATTCATGTGGAACAACCCAAGGACGCTTATTCCTTATCTAATATCAAACAGAAGCTCGGAGAGACAGTGCAACAATATCTAACCCGATTTAACGCCGCAGCGGCCACAGTCCAAGATGCCGACGAGAAACTTATCCTAATGGCCCTCTGCAGTGGTGTATATCCGGATACTAAATTCGCTAGAAGACTAACCAAGGAAAAACCAGCTACTTTACCTGATTTCTTCCATGAAGCTGGAAAGTATATGAGACTTGAAGACGCTGCCACTGAGAGGCAATCAGGGCAACAGGCTAAGACGGCTATAGACAGGGTCCCCGCTGCAGCAAAGGATATTCGAAGAAATGACTCTAGAGACAATGCCGGGGGCAAAAAGGGAGAAAAGTGCTTATATCGACCAGGACCAAGATTTGACTCTTACACTCCTTTGAATGAAACAATCGAAAACATCTTCCTAGCCACTCAAGACGAAGTTAGATACAAGCGCCCCCCACATAAGAAGGAGTCGGATAACGCAATCAAGTCTGGAAAGTTCTGCCGCTTCCATGAATCCCATGGACATGACACCAATGAATGCCACCATCTCCGAGACTTTATTGAAGAACACATTAGAAGGAAGAGACTGGAACGCTATGTGAAAAGCCAGAACAGGACTTCAACTCCTGCCAATGAGAATCCTAGACTACCCCCCTAAGAAGCAGGTAGAGGAAATCACAACACCAGCGGCTCTAGTCAAGAGAAGATAGTGGTCCATACCATATCAGGAGGACCACACATCGCCGACAGAAGCTGGGCAGAGATGGAAAGATACAGTAAGTCACTCAGAAACGCTGAAGGCTACGTTAATTCTGTTGTGGAAGAACGCCACCCGAAACGGAAAGAGAGTGGCGACATCACTTCAGTAGGCGTGATCTAGAGGGAAGACAGTACCCACACATAGATCCTATGGTCATCTCTGCTTGGTTCGGTCCAGCCAAAGTTTTTTGAATTTTAATAGACACGGGAAGCTCAGTGAATATCCTATTCAAGCGTGCATTCGACAAGATGAAGCTGTCAATGAAGGATGTGTCTCCCTGCAACAAACCACCACATGGTTTCACTGGAGATGCGAAAGTGCCCCTCGGGCAACTGGACCTTTTTGTTGAAATAGGAAGTCATCCCCACTCCGCTGTGCGAAAACAAACATTTATACTAATAGAGAACCATTCGGCCTACAACGCGTTTTTGGGAAGACCAGCCTTGTCTGACTTCCAAATTGTCCTAGCCCCTTGGTGCCTGAAGATGAAATTCCCAACAGATAACGGAGTAGGAGAAATAGAGGGAGATCAATACGCCACTCGAGATTGCTACGTAACTGAGCTTCGCAATAACCGCAGGAAGGGTGAAGGAAAGGATGCGTAGATTTCTCTCTGCAACAAAAGCCTGGAAGCATAGCAATTAAAGAAAGCCCCTCCTCTTCGATATAACAACGATCCTTTCAACGAATTAGACCCCAGGGACAAAGAGGAGGAGGCCACCACCGAGCCTGCAGAGGCTATGGAATTTGTAGCTGTAGACAAACATGACCCAAGTAGACTGCTGAGAGTCGGGTCTCAGTTAAGAGCGGAGTTGAAAGATCAACTCGTCGATTTTCTTCGCCACAACATGGATGTATTTGCATGGACGCACGCCGACATGACAGGAATCTCTCCAAACGTAGCATGCCACATATTGAACATCGACCCCACCAAGGTGCCAGTGAAGCAGAAAAAGAGGAGCATGGGGGCAGAACGATCAGCAGCTCTCGAGGAAGAAGTGAAGAGCTTACTTGCCAATGACTTCATACGAGAAGCCATCTACCCAGAATGGATCGCCAACCCGGTACTGGTAAAGAAAGCTAATGGGAAGTGGCGAACATGCATCGATTTCTCCAACTTAAATGACGCTTTCCCGAAAGACTGCTTCCCACTCCCCCGAATCGACCAACTCATGGACAGCACAGCCGGACACGAACTTTTATACTTCATGGATGCATACTCAGGATACAATCAGATCCCTATGCACGCCCCCGATCAAGACCACACCAGTTTCATCACTGACCGGGGATTGTACTGCTACAAAGTAATGCCTTTTGGACTTAAAAACGCCGGAGCTACTTATCAGCACCTTGTCAACAAGATGTTTGCAAAATTAATAGGGCAAACTATGGAAGTTTATGTGGATGACATGCTGGTAAAATCAAGGAAAGCCAACGATCATATAAACCACCTGAACGAGATGTTTCAAGTACTTCGCCAATATGGAATGAAACTGAATCCTCTAAAGTGCTCCTTCGGAGTATCGTCGGGAAAGTTCCTGGGATTCATCGTCCATACCAGGGGGATTGAAGCGAACCCCGAACAAGTCCGGGCCTTGCAAGATATCAAGATACCATCAACTCGAAGAGAGATGCAAAGCCTAAACGGGAAGGTGGCTGCCCTAAGCAGGTTCATCTCTAAAGCAACCGACAAATGCATCCCTTTCTTCGAAGCTCTTAAGAAAGACAAAGGAAAGTTCGAATGGACTGACGAATGCTCGACAGCCTTCCTTAACTTGATCGAACACCTCCAAAGACCACCGGTACTCTCAACTCCAAATGAAGGCGAGGAACTATACCTATACCTAGCTGTATCGTCCCATGCTTTAAGCGCCGCTTTGGTGAGGGAGGACAACCACACACAGCGACCCGTATACTTTGTAAGCAAGAGATTCACAAGGGCAGAAGCCAGATACCCTAAACTTGAAAAGCTAGCATACTGTTTGCTTATCGCGTCATGGAAACTGCGACACTACTTCCAATCTCATTCCATCAGAGTTTTAACCGATCAACCGCTAAGGCAAGTACTCCATCGCCCCGACACTTCCGGGCGGCTACTTAAGTGGTGCATTGAACTGAGTCAATATGATATCACCTACCATCCTCGCATTGCTATCAAGGGACAAGCCATAGCTGATTTCATTGCCGAATCCACTACTAAAGAAGGTAAGGAGCAATCTGAAATAGCAGAAGATATCAAGTGGAATCTCGTCGTAGATGGAGCATCAAATGAACAAGGCTCGAGGGCAGGTGTTGTGATAATCACCCCCAGGGGAAGGAAGCTGCACTACATTCTAAGGTTGGAGTTCGCTGCCACTAATAATGACGCAGAATACGAAGCAGTGATAGCCGGATTAGAACTTGCCCTGGAAATTGGAGTCGGTTCTTTATGTCTCCATAGTGATTCTCAACTTATTGTGAATCAAATACTGGAAGAATTCCAGACTCGAGGAGAACGACTCGCAGCATATCTAAAGAAGACCAAGGTGCTGCTCAATCAGTTGGATCACTATTTAATCAAACACATTCCTCGAGAAGAGAATCAGGAGGCCGACGAACTGGCAAAGCAAGCTAGCATAAAGGACGGCGCCGCTTCCCGAACAATAACCACCTCACAGCTACTAGCCCCAAGTTACGAAATAATGAACATAATAGCTGCAATCGAGGAGGAACTTGGATGACTCCTATCCGAAAATATTTACAAGATGGCATACTGCTCGACGGGCGTAACGAAGTCAAGAAAATCTTAAGGAAAGCTTCCCGCTACACGATACAAGAAGGCATCCTCTATTGACACGACTTCTCTAATCGCTTATTAAGATGCGTCGCTGGAAGGGAAGCCAAGGAGATCTTATCCAACATACATCGAGGAAGTTGCGGAGATCACACTGGTGGGCAGACTCTGGCAAAGAAGATACTCCGATATGGATATTATTGGCCCACCTTAAACAAATATGCCCTAGACTTCGTCAAAAGATGTGACAGATGTCAGAAATTTGCTAAAATTCCTCGATTACCAACAAATGAGATTACTCAAATGACCAGCCCTTGGCCCTTTGCAATATGGGGGATTGACTTGATTGGCGAACTGCCAGCGGGACTAGGCGGAGCCAAATATGCCATAGTAGCAGTTGACTATTTCACCAAATGGGTGGAAGCGGAGCCTCTAAATAAAATATCTTCGGCAAAAGTTATTAACTTCTTGATCAAAAATGTTTTATGCAGGTACGGGGTTCCACTCAAAATCATACCGGACAATGGACTTCAATTTGGCAGCGAGGAATTCGCCGACTGGTGCCAAGAGCACGGAATTCACAAAAGCTTCTCATCTGTAGCTTACCCCCAGGCAAACGGACAAGTCGAAGCTGTCAACAAAATCCTCAAAACCATAATCAAGAAGAAACTTGAGAAGTCGAAAGGCGCTTGGGTGGATGAACTTCCTACTGCACTTTGGGCCTACCGCACATCTTACAGAACATCAACAGGGCATACTCCTTTCTCTTTGGCATACGGATCGGAGGCCATGCTCCCAGTTGAAACTATAGTGCCTTCCCACCGTAGGATCCACTACAACCCAGAAGAGAATGAAGAACTCCTACACATGTCTTTGGATCTAATTGAAAAAAGAAGAAATGATGCAGCACTTAAAGCGGCAGCTCACAAGCAAAAAGTAGCAGCACAATACAACTCTAAAGTCAAGCACTGTAGCTTTCAGGAAGGTGATCTTGTCCTCAAGCGGATCTTCCCGCGCCCCGGAGCGTTAGATCCAATCTGGGACGGACCCTATGTAATTCATAAAGATCTCCACAACGGAGCTTATATTTTGTCAACAGTGGACGGAGAGGTGTTCCAGAGGGCATGGAACATACAACACCTCCGTCGATACTTTTCTTAACTTGTACTGCCCATATGAAGTGAATTAACAAAGAGAATCAGTGGATGTAGGCATTTTCGTGCCGAACCACTTTAAAAAATCTTGTCTCTTTTTAACTTGTTCCTTTATATCTTGGCTGCTTGTTAAGTTTTATCCTTTTCTGTTGAACAAAATCATGTATAACGACATTTCCATACTGGAACTTCATGGCGCAACCTCACCTGGACAAGACTCAACAGGTACTATGCGATTTTATGCACTCGCCAATGAGACACTTTTGCTCCAGCATCCCTCTGCTGCGGGTTAACTCATTGCTCGCGACTGCCCTCAAAGCCAACTGTAATGAGTCGATTATAAGCCATCAAGAAGGCCGACTATAGCCGATGGCAGCTCATTACGGCGTTCGGCTCCCACGCTAGCCGGCCACAGTAAATCGAATAATACCCATGATTACGGGCCATAATGGCTCGGGTAGTTACTGTGCGCGATCTCGGCTCCGATATGTCTTAAGTGCGGCTGTGGTAAAAAGGATAAACTCCCCACGGAGGCGTAAGATGGGTGACAAATGTCTCCAAGACCCACAGCTAGGGAAAGTGACTACAAAACCCGTTTGCCACGAACTTAAGCATATCGACGGCCTTCCGTGACTGGAAGTTTTACTTTTTCTATATTTCCATTCCATTTAAATATTGTTCTTGTATCCTGCATAACGATCCCCAAAGTACAGGACACTAAGTAGGAGGTATTCGCTCACGAGAATCTGAGCCCGCACACTGGGTGACAAGGCACTCAGCCGCATCCATGGTTAATTACACAAGATGTCCAAAGCTACCCCCTGCAACCAGAACATGAAGGGCGACACTCTTTTCTCGTGTACATAATCATGTAGCTATGACTTATTCATACCATTGAAAAACATGAGATTATATTTCAAGCAAAAGCTTAACATCGAACACAATCAAATCACAGGCATATGCATAACTATGTTTTTTATACAACACTTCAAAATAATAACAGCATTCAGAATATAACAGAATCAGCTTACATAGAGACGTTCAATAGCATAATTACAACTTGAGAGTACATTAATGTTTTGAACTAGCATGTACAGGAATGAAAAGCAGGCTAAGTGAAATAACCAACTGCACCAGTGCTCCACCCTCGTCCTACCAGCTCTTCGAATCTACTTGACTGCAGGATCGGAGCTCCCAGCATGTTGACCAGAGGCCCCACCTGTCCAATTCAGGAGAAGAGTCCATTAAACCAACAACGAACGATCAAGTTATGAAAAGCTAAAAAGGGAAAACTCACCAACACCCGCTTCTTGGTCCTCATCCCCCGACTGCACACCGGCTTCCTCCGCAGCAAGTAGCCGCATCCCCTCCTTCACCGCTACCTTCTCCTCCTTTGAGAACTGTGCGGTAACCACGTCCATTCTGAAGGCCGTGCCACCCTCCTTATCCGCATCGGCCTTGTCCTCCTCCAAAGCCCGGAGATATATCCTGGCCATGACCCGGGGATGGTCATCCATCCATGATAGATTACCCTGCTTCCAAGTACGGAAGTACATATCCGGCAACATTTCGTCCATCATCCCCTCATTCTCCTCAAACTCCCTCACCCGGGCCTCGGAGCACAGCAACTTAGCGATGGCAACATCCCTCTCCGATCGATATCTCAAGCGGTCAGCCTGGAGAGACCTCCTCATTTCCTCCATCTCTTCCTTTAGCCTGGCCTGAGCAAGCTCTGCGACCCCAAGCCTCCCAGATAACTCCTCTACCTGCTAGAGATCCGCCCTCCGAACCTCATCCACCGTAGCAATGGCTATGTCAATCCGCTCCTTGCAGGCGGCCTCCATCTTTCGTAGTTCTGCCCTACTAGCCTCTTCCATAGTCTCCTTCAACCGCCTGGAGTCTGCCTCGTGCTGAGAAATCTGAATGGCTTGATCGGCAAGCTGTTTGGCCTGATCAGCAACCTTTAGCCGCAACCGAATATTAGCACTCCCAATCTCCTCTCCAGCCTTGACCAGACGGGCATGATGCCCCATCAACTTCCTGGTCCCCTCCGTGACCCGATCAATATTAGCTTTGGCTTCGTCCCCCATGGTAACTACCCGAGTAGTAAGCAAATCGAGATCTAAGGACTTAGCCTCATCGAGCACCCGTACCATGGGATTGCGGGGGAGAAGATGCTCACTCGTGGCCTCGTCAAAAGAGATATCCTGAAAATTCGGGTCCAGATCCGGATGGCCAGCAAATGGGTTGCGAACCAAACTAGGATGGTCTATGGGGGTTACGGTTGGATTTTCGGACGGATGTGGGGAAGGCATAAGCTCAGTATCCTCTTCAGTAATATCATGGATAGGCTGGGCTGGAGGCTGAGGGCCAGGTAGAGGTTCAAACGAAGATCGGCCCCTCTTTCTCTTTTGCATATCTTCTTCAATAACTCCGAGAAGAGGGCGATATCTAACCGCATCTCCAGGACGGCTAGCTGATGGCTTTGGTTTGGTGGAAGCTTTGAGTAACTTATACTGCTTAAGACGGTGCCGAATATCTGATGTCTTGGCCGCCTTACCCATTCCTGGAATGAAAACAAAGTGTTACAAACATACAATGATCCATAATTCAAGAAATACATTAACTTAAAAAGAGTAAGAAGGCACATCTATTTACAAACCCTGTGGAGGAGTAGGATACTGCAATAAGTCCTGAATCTCATTCCAGGACGGGAGCGAACCATAAGATATTCCTAAGTCCCTATCGTAAATGGAATCTGCAGAAGGAGTTAAGAATTTACGTTGAACCGCTGGAGTTGCCTTAGCTGAGATACTCTCAGAAGATAGGCTGGCACCGGACCCGGCCTTACCAGACCTCTTCGATTTCTCCACCAAGGCCGATCCTTCCTCCAATCCCTCAAAAGCCTGGCGGAAGGCATTATCCGTCCACTCTTGAATCTCGCCTGCTTTCCCAGGAGGCAAAGCCCCGGCACCATCACCACCACCGTCACCTTTTCTGTCGTCTCCGCTCCCTGCCTCTCCACCTACATCGCCTCCTTCACCTTCACCTCTATCCTCTTCTACGTCTTCCTCCCCCGGAGTCATTGGGCAAGTGCAAGGAGAGGGACCATCAAACTTCTTAAGCTTATTACCTCCGACAATGGGAGGCTTTGTAAAAGGTTCCCTCTTTCCACTTTTCACCGTGGCCCCTTCCTTGGCTTTGGCAGCCTTCTCCTCAGCCGTATCCCTCTACTTAACCACTGATTGATGTGGCAGGATCAGGTTGTGCTCCAGGAGAGTAGCATTCCTGATCAGGAAAGAACTCGACCTGTCCCGTCCCGAAATGGCCTTAATTTCCGCAGCCATCTGAACCAAGGAATCACTCTCCACGACCGCAAAGCCACCTGTCGCTAGCAAAAAATAAAAGCATATAAGAAGAAGCATTGTAGTCGGAACAAGAAAACTATAAATAAAGTTCAACTTACAGCCATAAGTGAAGAGGCGGAAGGAGACAGAGTCATCCTTGATAAAAAAACCATTCTTTCTTAAACATGTTGAGCTTCGAATACAGGTCCAGGACCGGTTTGAAGGGAACGGCCGCTTCCAAGCTAATGTACGGAGACCCCTTCTTATAACCTCTCAAGTTATATAAATACCGAATCTCCCTGTTGGAAGGGGGTCGCCCGTACTTTCTCTGGAAAATAACGTATAGGCACACCAAGATGGCGTAGGAGTTGGGCTGAAGCTGGAAGGGAGCCACCTTCAAGTAAGTGATGAATCTGATTATCCAGGCATTGATAGGAGGAATGGCCCCACACATACAGTGGTATCTGCTGTAAGCGAAATATCCCTCAGGAGTGTCATATGGCATAACTCCTTCCCCCGGCAATAGCATGCGCGCTCTGTCAATCCCGAAGGAACGAGAAATGACATCAAGCTGCTCCTCTCTGAGGGAGCTAGGAAAACAGTTGGGCGGAGAGTTCAGAAGCTCCTGGGGGCCATACCCCTCTACTAGCGACCTCGGGGCAGGTGCATGGCGTCCCGTTCTTGGCTGGGCTGGGGGCACGGAGGAGGACTCTCCTTCGCCCCTAGACTTTCGTTTATCTGATCGAGTTTCTGCTTTGCGAGACATTATCTGCAAATGCCGGAAGAACAAATTAGAACAAGGAATATGGAAATACAAGCAAACAAGTTCAAAACACAAAGGTTGAGATTAAAGCCCATTCGGCATTGAAAGCCTTTAAGTTCATTCGGTAAAGCAAGGCGAGAGTTCGTTCGGCGCTACACTCCCCGAGCTCATCCAGTGATAATTCCATTCGGTATTCGAACACCTTATCTCATTCGGCATTCCAACCCTCAGGCTCGTTCGGTTCATTCGGTAAAGTAAATAATAAGTCTTCATTCGGTACACGAGGCCCCGAGCTCATTCGGTAATACAATATAGAAGTTCATTCGGCGGCAAAGGGTGTCACCTAGTTCGGCTAACACTTTGATTCGGCAAAAATGAGAGTTTGATTCAGCAAAAGGTTTGGCTCGTTCGGTAAGGAATAACGAAGGCACGTGGCCCCTATTTATAAGCAAACATCAAGGACCGAACCAATTGATTCGGCGTTAATGACCGAATGAAAACACCAAAGTTAAAACAAAGCACGCCATGAGCATGCACATGCCCTTCTTTGGGGGGCAAGTGTTGGGTGCATTTCCACCACCGTATCGAGAATAAGGACGTTAATGCCGGTCCAAGCTCCTTCTCCTCGTACCATGGAACCAACTCCTTTACCGTCCACTGCCTCTGTCGAACCAAGTCCTACCGGACCACGTGCTGCCGAACCAAACTACTTGAGACACACTGCCTCTACCGGACCAACTCCACACCGAACCGACAATGCCGAACCAACCTACCAGACCACCTCCACTCCAACAAATACCGGACCAACCAAACCACCGAGCCACCTCCTAGCAGAACCAGCATGGCTCCCAACTACTACCGGTCCAAGCCTCTCCCCTCTCACCACCGAACCAGTGCTCTCCTGACCATCTCCATCTTCCACTACCGAACCAACCTGAAGAAGGCATTTCGGATCAACTTTACCGGGCCAGATTGCAGCAGTCCAGGCCCGTTAGCGGCTATATACATCCAAGACCCCCGCCCCCAGCCTCACTCTATATATAGAGGGGCAGGGGTACAACAATGGCGGACAATTTTGAGAGCTCAAGCACGAAAGGAACTTTCAAACAACTTTCATATACTTGTATGCAAAGCTTTGTACTTGTAATCTGAAAGAATAAGGAGAATAACATATAAAGTGGACGTAGGCACGTTCTGGCCGAACCACTATAAATCTGTGTGTCTTTTACAGTTTAGTCCATCTATTTCGTATATTTGCATAATCACCCAAACCATCCAGATCAACATATAATCAACTAAATCATACGACTAGGAGGTGTTTGCCCAATTTTTGTGCAAACATCACACAAATCTACTCAAGCTCAAAAGATCAAAGAAAATTCAAGATTTTCAAGCAATCATACAACAACCTAAAGCAGAGCAGTTCAACTAGTTACTTTCTCAATTTCAAGTACAAAACAAATTTTGCAGTTCCTGTCCTCTGTCTCCATCTCTCAGGTAAGCAGACTAACCATTAAAACCTGAATTATATATATATATATATATATATATATATATATATATATTAGTGATTGCTTGAAATTGGTTGAAAAATGTTAAATAGATTTAAATATATCTACATTTCAATATATATATATATATATATGAAAACAGTCTGTGCATGTCTGTTTAAAAGCAGATATAGGTCTCTGTCCTAAATATACAGGTTTCATACCTTTTTAAAAATCAATATCTCCTCCTTTAAATCTTTTTAAGTTATAATTTGTGAATGAAAAATAAGTGTAATTAAGTAACATTAACTTTAAAAATAATTCCAAGCGTAAATAATTATGGAATATTTATAAATTTGAGAATGACAGTGATAATCTAACTCAAGTTGAAAATCGATGATTATGATTTCTTATTTGGATCTAATGAAGCAATTCGTAATAGAAAATTATGATTTTAGAGTCTAGTTTCAAGATTTTTTGGTTTGAATTTGAAGAGAATTCACGAAATGAACATAATTGGGTCTTTTATTAATTTCCGTCGATCATAACGATGATGGTAGTTGGGCTTGTAACCAGAGGTGGCTGGAGGCTTGGTGTTTCTAGGAAAAATAAGGGAGGATTTTTCTGATGATCATGGTGGCGTAGCAGCGGTAAACAAGGGTTTAGTTCTTAGTTTTGATGGAGATGGTTGTCGGAGCAACTGCGCCAACGTGGGCAAGTTTGAGACGATCGCATATGGGGGGATTGAGGCTGGAGGTAGTGTTAAAGCTCTGGTCATGTTCGCATGAATTCCGATGACTGGAATCGTTGGCACAAGGCAATCTTTGTTGATGAAGTTTGGGTTCCATCTTGTCTTGATTTGTTCGAATTTGTTTCCAGGCGAATCGATGAAATCTGGTTGGTCGAAAGGTTAGGGGAGGTCATTGGTGACCTGTAAGCGTCGGAAAAGTTGGTCAAAATGGTGGCGAATTCATGTGCACGTGTACATGTGCATCAATGTGTCAGAAATTGTTTTGGTTGAGGAAGACGAAGTTGTTTCGGAATTCTACTCGGGTTTGGTTGCGTGAATTCGAACATTTGCCTCAAAGGAAATCGTGGTACTCGAGTTCATTTTAGTGGTTACTAGTGTAAAAAGGTTTCAGAAACCTAAAGCAAAATTTAAAAAAATAAAATAAAAGAAAAAAATTAATGTAACTCGAAGGAGGCCTCGGGAAAACTCAGTTGTAGCTCGGGTCAGTATAAAGCAGTTTTAAATTTTGAATAAATTTAAATTTAAACATGTTTAACTCAATTCATTTTAAATGAACTATATTTTGTTTTAATTTGAGATTAGTAAAGGGTTTTGAAAAGAAATTATTTTAAATTTTTTAAGTTTAATACGTTTTAGAATGTTTTAAAATGTTTTAAAATATATATAACCTTTGTCTTAAAAAGTTTATTTTAAATAAACGTGATAATGAAATTAAGAAGTTACTCAAATGTTTTAAAAATGTTAGCTTAAAAATAAAGTTAATTTATGTTGATTAATGATGATTAAATACAAGGTTTATTAAAGATTTAATGATAATGATTAAAGATTATAGTTACTTCATAATTAAAGAGAAATAAACTTAAGAATAATTAATTTATGGGATTAAAAATTAAGGTTAATTAATTAAGGGATTAAAGGATAATTATTAAATGAAATTAATTATATGATTTACTAATATAACTGATTAGGTTAATCACTTATTGTAATTAGTTAAGGATAATTAATTAAAGGTTACTAATTAATAATTAAGGATTATTAATTTATATTTAAAAGATAATTTATTCATTAATTAAGATTTATTAATGTAGGCAATTAAAAGTAATTAATTAATAATTAAAATTGTTTATCAAGTGATAAAAAGATAATTGCTCAATGTGATTAATTTGTGATTAATATATATAACTGATTAGGATAATCACTTATTGTAATTAATTAAGAATAAGTAATTAATAATAATTAACTAAGGGTTAATTAATTATGTAATTAACTTAAAGGTTAATTTAATTAATGAGATTAATTGAGGACTAATTAATTAATTAATTAAAGGTAGTTAATATGGATAATTAAGGATTAATTTATTAATTTGTAATTAATGAATCAGGATTAAGTAATTAATTCATAAGTAATTAATTAAATTGAATTAATTTTGGATTAAACAATTAATTAATCCTGTTTATAAATGATTATTGAATGCTTGGATTGCTTATGAATGTTTGCACTGTATGAAATGCCTTGAGTTGATTGTTATCTCTGGACTGTAATATCTATTCTGTTAATTGAGCTGTGTGTAATTTATTTATTTATTTATCTTTGATGCATTTAGATATCTATGTGTGAATCTATGAATGATGATAAGCGTTATAGCATTATACCGCATATCAAATATTATTGTGCTTGAATCTATGATGATTGATGATGTTGCACTATTGTGTAAAACCTCTGGACTACACTATACACACACAAATATGGATTGCACGAGGAAATTGGTTAAGCCACAGATTTTTGAAATAGTTTTAAAATTGAATTTTAAATTCAAAATAGTTTTGGAAATGGAATTGGATTAAATATGAAAAGATTTTGAAAAGGGAGTTTTAAAAATAAAAGTTATTTTGAATAACTTGATAAAGTTTTGAAATTTAAATAATTTGATTTAAATTTCAATTCAAGATTTGTAATTGAATTCTATGTTTGGAAATTTATGATTTAAAAATGTTATACAAGTTATAAATGTGTTTTTATGGGTTTAAACCATTTTAAAGGTATTGTTTTGGGAATTTGAATTTAACCCAAGGACTTTAACTTGTAATAAATGAAATCGGATTTTTTCGAAACGAAAACTAAGTATTTTCAAATATTAAAAACTTTTATATAAGGAAAGAATTTCCTATTTGTGTTGAAAGATTTCAAATTTGAAATGGAATTGAAATATTTTTTAAAGCTATGAATTGAATCTTTGATTTAAAGATTGGAAGAGTTAATCCAGTTTGAAATGGAATTGTTTTTTGAAAGGCTATGAATGAATCTTTGTGAAAGATTAGTGAACTTTGTGAAGTAAATCTTTTTGTTTAAAGGATTTAAAATGGTAATTTGTTTAAACCATTTGAGAAGAAAACTTTTGGGTTATAAGCTGTGACCTAACTGAAATCCCAATATCCATATATTTTTAAATATTGCGCTTATTATTCAGTTTAGCCAGGAGAGGACCTTGTGTCGTATAACCCATTTCGAGTAATGATACGATGTTATGGATAGCATTTGAAGATCGTGGTGAAGACCGGATATTTTCGAAAGCGAAAGGATAAGTCGTCGAATGTCTCTGCGTCGAATAGCCCCGGTATAGAGATCTCCATATGTGATGAGAAGTCCAGACGCGATTAGGGTGTGACGACCCAAACTCGATGTCCGACAAACGACATCAAATTCGTATCGCTGGAGCTTATAACAACATCAGATGAATATAAAACAGCGGAACAAAATGAATATCATGGTCACATCACAGATACAACATCAGAATATCCAATAATACATCAGAGTATTTAATACATATATCACAACTCAAAATACATCATAATAATACATCGATGATCATATATCCAAAAGTCTTCAATGAAAGATAAAGGACTCCTAAAGCTAAACACCTGAGATCTCCAAAAAGCTCCTAAGATATCTCCAAAGCAAGAGTTCCAAAATGCTGCTAACTCTTGGGGAAATTAAGGGCACCTAGAGTTTAGAAACGAAACAATAAACTCCGGGTCAGTCATGGGACTGGTATGAGTAAACAAATATAGTTTCTTTTAAATAAAAACAGATTTATAAAAAAAAGTCGATATGCTTTTGAAAAATGAGACTACCATAAGACCTCCCGCCACACACACAATGCAAACGCAAAATTGGAGTAGATTTCTTCTTATGATAGTAAAATATGCTTGATACGAGAAAAATTCTTTGATATTATTATTAGTGCATAGCGTAGGAAGCATTTCGAAAATAGAATATTAATCTTAGCCAGCATACAACCATTATTGTATGCCTACTATAACTACCATGTTTTGTGGCAGGTTACCGCCACGCTGCATGGCAGGTTATACAACTAAAACCGTACAGGGCTCGAATTGTTTCTTTGGATTTCCAACAAATGGTCAGGCTAAGGAACTTCCTACTACCATATGGGTACGCCTCTGGCGGGACATCCCGAGAACCTACCCGGCTCTCTGCCAACACAAGGCCGGGTTACCTTTGTAACTAGGTAACCACTACTCGAGTATGCCACTCCCCGGTCCTTTGGGACCTTTATCCGAGGACCCTCTATCACAAAGCAACAACCACACAGTAAATGAGATTATAGCTACCACACAGGTAAATATCTGGGCTCCATACCATGACATCACCTTTTTCCAGAAGGAAATGACATACCCTAAAGGGCGCGACCCTCGTAACCTTGCGGCATCTTTCCTGTTTTGACCATTTTCGGGTTGTGAGGTCCGGTGAGGTCTCGTCCACAAAGCTATGCTTTACACGAAAGCCTTGCTTTGATCACAATTGATCAACAAATGATCATCAAAACACAATAGTACTTATCATGCCACACTACCAAATTGGGAGTATATCGCTGCTAACCTTCAATTACATAACCTCTAAGCTCGTACGTCTCAGAGAATGGTGTTAAGCTAAGAGAATAAATTCTTCGCCACCACAGATATGTATTTGAAAGAAATCGGCTTTATACCTCAAAGTGTAGTGTCAGACACACAACCATACAAGTCTGTTCCTGGTTCGAACAGAACCGAAGGCACTTCGTCCAATATAGGAAGAAGCCCTTGCAAATCCCGGTATCCACTATCCCGATCGGACTTCCTATCACTTAGGGAATCTCTATACCGGAGCAACTCAGTGCAGAGACAATCGATAGGTTATCCTATCATTCTCGAAGACACCCGGTCTTCACCACCGATCTTCAAATGCTATCCATAACGTCGTATCACTCATTCGGAATGGTTTATATGAAACAAAGGTCCTCTACCGGCTAAACCGAATAGTGAGCATCAATTATTTTTTTATACGTGGATATATCAATCACAAAGATTCCTATTCCGGGTTCGATGTGGGTTTCAGATAACTAACTGGAATCCGACTCCCTGTCGCATCGAAGTTTAAATGCCGTTTGACGGGCAAAAAAAGGTTTTCACATCAATACAGAAACAAATCACAGTCACAGTGCATCACACAGTATCACAGTCACAATAGAAATATCAATCTAGTGCATAGCAATAGTTAATTATTTACCAATCCAAGTGAATGTGATTTAATAAATTAACCAAATAATTATTTTTATTGATTACTTTAAATCAATGATTTATTATTCTTAATGATAAATCAATTAATCTTAATCAACTTGATAAATTGATTATCCCTTAATTTATTATTTTAATTAACTGCCAATTATAAATTGATTAACTTGAATTATCAAATTAACAATTCTTAATTTATAAATTAATCAGATACTTAATTGTTAATTAACCAATCTTCAATTACGACATAAATCCTTAATTACTTAGTTAATTACAATTATAACTTAATCATCCTTGATTGCTTTCCAAAACAATTTGTTATTTATCTAAATTAACATTTAGAAATCTTCTTATTTCGAAACTAATTTATAACTACTACAAAAAGCTTAAATGTTAATTAACTTAAATGTTTATCTTAAATTAATTATTTATTTAAAGTATTAATTAGATTTTTAAAACGATGTTAAATATTTGTTAAATTAATTAAACTTGAAAATAAGTTCTTAACTCAAAACAGTTAATTGTTAATACTAATTCACCATCTTAAAAAAAATTAGGTTTTAAATTAACACTTAAACATTTGATTTACATTTAAACGTTTTATTAAGTTAGTTTTAAAATTAACTCCCAAGGTTTCAAGATAGCACCATGCCAAGCGAAAAACCCCAGGTACCTCGGGTTTGACCCCGTGCATTTCCTCAATTTCCCCGAGCTTGTTCCCTTTCTTCCCCGCGTCCCTGTACTTCTTATTTTTTTTAGTTAAAGCTTATAAATCAAAACTGGAATAAGATCTTCTCCACATACTCGAGTTCGACCCCGAGTTCCAACCCCATATGCCCGAAAACAACACCGAGTACCCAGACCCATCCTCCCACTGACACAGAGGCCAAGTCGAGCACGTGCACCGTGTCTAGGCGTCACTACGGCGAACTCCACCACCACTAGCAAATCACTTTTGACCCACTTTCGCTACCTAAATACAAAAAAACACGAATGAAGCTGGAAACAAAATCGAGGTGTTTCGATCAACATGGGTACACCAGTCATCATCGAAGAATCGCCTCGCATGACCCATGCCGATCACCAGAATCTTCGAGTTCCCCACCACGCCTTCATCAACCACTTAGTCACCATCTGCCCAAAGCGCGTGCGACTCGACGTACGTATGAAATCACGGTGATCAAATCCCCGACCACCTTCAAAACTAGGTTAAAAAATAAAAACTTCTCGCCGTTGTCGCCAAAGTAACCTGGACCAATTCCGGCTATTTTTCCCATCATCGCCGTAGCCTCCTCCCTCGATTGAGCCTCCGATCGCCTGAACTTGGTCAAAACGTGATTTTCGATCAACCTGGAACTTCTCTCCAACCAGACTTCTAAAAATTACCAAACACATCTTAAAATTCATGACTTTAAGCAAGGATTCAAACTATATATTTGAATCAACTTTTTATTTAATTCAAAATTTTCAAATTTTAAAGAATCCTCTATAAATCGTTTATTTTTCAACCTGTATATATCTATACTTCATGCAATTATTTTTTGATCGTAGATCTTACTTAAATGTACATCTTTACTTTAGACATTGAAGCTTGAAAATGATTAGAATAGGAGAAATCGAATTGTTTGTCTATGTTGGTTTCATCCTAAACTAAGAACAGAGAAGCAAAACCTGTCTCTGTATTGTCAAACAATTTCCATATTCACAGTGTTTAAAGAAGATATCCAAACCATATTAACATAAATCATTCACAGATCATAATCTAACATGAAATTTAATATTATGTTTACTCACACTATAATTTGGTTGATCAGAGACTATATTGGTTTTAAAACTGCAGTTGATCCTCCCCTGTTCTTCTTTCTTAAATAAATTACTTTCCAAATTTGAATATATAGAGATGATCTTATTTTCTTTTTCTTTTTTTTCTGTTCTTTGTTATTTTCTGATCTTTGCAAAGTTGTTGAATGAATTAAAGGTTCATATATGTGTACATATATATGAAAGGTTGTGTACAGGCTGAGGTTACTAAAGCAAGACTTTTTTTTTATTGGTACTTTGTTCAGACATTTATATTTTTTCTTCCTTTATTTATTGACTAAACCTTGCCTTAATTTCGGCTGATAGGATCTCATTCATGAAAAGGAGTAAATAGCATTAAATGACTTTGCTTCCTTCTTTGTTAACAGCGATATGTTGGATTGATTTTCCTCCTTTTTTTTCTTTTAATGGTGGCTGTTATAATTTTTATGGAGGCTAGCATTAATTGCATCGTCCTCTTTTGCAAACCCATACTTATCATTCATTTTTTACTGTGAACGAATGGTGATGTTTGCTTTACTTTTACAGTTTATATTTTTCCCTTCTTTAGTTGTATCATTTTTTTGGTTTTGTAGACTTTTCTTTGCATACACTTTTTCTTTTGTTATCTTGTTGTTTACAGCCATATGTTAGATTATAGTTATGTGATTTTACTTTATAATTTTATCATAACTTACATTCACAATTTCTTTTTTTTAGTTCTATTCAAAGGTTTAACTAAAACAATTTATTTTGTACATATTTCATTTTATTGTTTTAAATAATTTTCTTGTTTTATAATTCACATGCACTTATGTGTATGTCATTTTACAATTATATAAATTTTATTTCAATCGTACAATTTCTTAAATTTTATTTAAATTTAGATTTTTAGCGATTAACATGTAATTTATCACATATTTTATTTTATTCCATACACCCTTATAATATTAATATTAACAATATTTTATTTTTCTTGAAATTTCAAAATTTAAATTTAAAAGTTCAAATAATTTACTAAATTAAATTTAACAAAATTCCGGGATGTTACGATATCCCCTCCTTAAGAAAATTTCGTCCTCGAAATTGAAAGAGAGAGAAGCACAAACAAAGAATTTACGAATTCAGAAAAATAAAGAAATGACTTGCAATTTAAGCCGAGATGTCTACTCTGCAATTGGGATATGATTTCTTCATATTATCTTCAGTTTCCCAAGTACAGTCCTTTGGATCGTCACTCCATTGAACTTTGACCAGTTTCACCACTTTGTTCCTCAATCGCTTCTCATCATGATCTACAATTTTTATCGGCTTTCTTTTAACTGCCAAGTTAGGAGTGATTTCTAGATCCTACTGAGCAACTTCTTGAATAATATCATCCGGATCGTGCACATACTTCCAAAGACTAGAAACGTGGAATACATTATGCATACCCGACAACCAGCTGGGTAGTTGCACGCGATATGCTAGAGGACCAATCCTTTCCAGGATAGGAAAAGGATCAATATAACGCGGTGCTAGCTTTCCAGTTTTTCTGAATCTCAATACACCCCGCATCGGAGACACTTTCAGAAACGCAGAATCTCCAACTTGAAATTCCAAATCTCTTATTCAGTGGTCATAATAGTTCTTCTGACGGCTTTGGGCAGTTAATAACTTCTTTCGGATAAAATCTACCTTCTCCGTGGCTTCTTTAATCATGTCTGGTCCAAGGACGAGTCTATCACCTGATTCGATCCAACATGCAGGTGATCGACATGGACGACCATATAAAGCTTCGAAAGGAGCCATTTCTATACTGGCCCGATAGCTGTTATTATATGAAAATTCAACCAGATGCAAATGGTCCTCCCAAGAACCACCAAAATCGAGAATGCAAGCCCGCAAAAGGTCTTCTAGAATTCGATTAACCCTCTCAGTCTGCCCATCAGATTGTGGGTGATAAGTAGTGCTGAGATTCAATTTTGTTCCCAAAGCGGCTTGGAATGCCTCCCAAAATCTACTAGTGAAGATCGGGTCACGATCACTCACTATACTACTAGGAATACCATGGAGACGAACAATTTCCTTTATATAGAGCCCTGTTAAGCTTGCTGCAGTCCGAGTGGATTTCACTGGAATAAAGTGAGCAGTTTTGGTTAGACGGTCCACTATAACCCAAATTGCTTCATTTCCCTTCTTGGTTCGTGGCAATCCGTCGATGAAATCCATCGATACCCGATCCCATTTCCATTTTGGTACTTCCAAAGGCTGAAGTAAACCGGCCACTTTCTTTTGATCGCTTTTGACTTATTGACAAGTAGCACAGCGACTCACGTAAATAGATATGTCTCTTTTCATTGTCTTCCACCAGAAAGTTATTTTTATATCTCTATACATTTTATTAATTCCTCGAGGGATACTGAGTTTTGATTTGTGACATTCATCTAAAACTTTGCGTTTCAGCTCCGAAATGTCAGGGACACAAATTCTTCCTTTCAATCTTATAACTCCATGATCATCAATTGCAAAACTAGAATCTTCACCTTGACATATTCTTCTACGAACTTCCCGAAGAAACTTGTCTTCAGTTTGCTTGCTGGCGATCTTCTCTAGGAGAGCAGGAGTGACAACAAGATATGCAAGAACAGCATGTCTCCTACTTAAGGCATCGACAACTACATTGGCTTTTCCCGGCGTATATTGGATATCTAGGTCATAAGATGCCAGAAATTCCAACCAATGTTGTTGTCGCAGATTCAGATCCTTCTGGGTAAAGAGATATTTCAAGGATTTATGGTCGGTGAATAATTCAAAATTTTCACCTAGGGAAAGAAGAGTTCATTAAGTATATTGTATAAGTTAAATTAATTTCGTAAATTGTTAAGAAATCTGAAAAGGTTCGTACCCAGAAGATAATGTTGCCAGATTTTTAAGGCGAAAACAACAGCCAAAAGCTCCAAATCATGTGCTGGGTAGTTTTTCTCGTGCGGACGTAATTGCCTACTCACGTAGGCAACTACCTTTCCACTCTGCATTAATACTGCACCTACCCCATCACCACACGCGTCAGTATAAACAGATAAGCCTTCTTTCCCGTTGATAATAGCGAGAACAGGAGCGGTGGTTAATCTCTTCTTTAACTCTTGAAAAGCTTCATCGCATTTCGGAGTCCAATTGAATTTTACATCCTTCATTGTTAGCTTAGTCAATGGACTAGCTATCTTAGAAAAATCTTGAACGAATTTCCAGTAATAGCCTGCTAAACCCAAAAAGCTTCGAACTTCTTTTGGGGTAGTGGGTCTTCTCCAATCAAGAAAAGCGGAAATTTTGCTAGGATCAACCGATATTCCTTCTTCATTAACAATTTGGCCAAGGAATTTGACTTCTTTGACCCAAAAGTGGCATTTGAATTTTTTTGCAAATAAGATGTTCCTTATCAAAATTTCCAAAACAATTCTGAGATGTTCAGCATGTTCCTCCTCGGTTTTGGAGTAGATTAGGATATCATCAATAAATACAAGAACAAATTTATTTAGTACCTCCCGAAACACACGGGTCATCAAATCTACGAAGTACGCTGGAGCATTGGTTAGCCCAAAAGGCATGACCAACCATTCGTAGAACATATTGGGACCCCTGAAAGCAGTTAAATGTGCACAATCTTCGGCGATTCGTAGTTGATGAAATCCTTGGGCTAGATCCATCCTTGAAAAGAAACGAGCGCCGTGCAATTGATCAAATAAATCATCGATCCTGGATAAAGGAAACTTATTCTAGAGGGTCATTTTATTGACATCGCGGTAATCTACACACAATTTCAAAGATCCGTCCGATTTAGCGACGAACACAACGGTTGAACCCCATTCAGAAACACTGGGTCGAATTAATCCTTTTGCTAGTAGATCATCGATTTGTTGAACTAATTCAATCTTTTCCCTGGGTGCCATCCTGCGACTTGCGTGAACAACAGGACGAGCATTGGGTACGAGGTCAATTCTAAATTCTATTTCTCGATGTGGAGGTAAAGATTTTACTTCTCCGAATACATCCGGAAAATTTCTAACAATGGGTATAGACTCCAAACTGGGTTCTGGATAACCCAAATTATACATCAATCCTTCTCTTTTAGGACTAAGGTCCTCATAAGAAATTTCGATGAAATCTCCAAATTCGGTTTTAATCGAAATCAATCGATTAATGTAATCCAATTTGGCTTCGTATTTCGCAAGCCAATCCATTCCGAGTAAGATTTCAAACTCGTTAAAATCAAGAACGAAGAGACCATTAGGGAATTGATAATGAGAATATGAGATAGGAACGTCTCTACATCGAAGACAAAGATTCGCGGGACCTCCAACCAGATTCCTTACGCATATAGGCTCATTAACAAAATCAGGTTCAAGATTTAATTCATTAATGGCTTGCTGAGAGATAAAACTATGTGTAGCACCCGTGTCAAATAAAACTCTAACAATTCTATCATAAATGATAAGATTATCATCCAGAACTCCTTTTCCTTTTTCCGCTTTGGAAGATGCAAGCTGGTCTTTGACTGTGTACACCTTTGTTGTTTGAGCTTGCTTCATGGTTGGACAGTCTTTAACTTCATGTCCCACTTTTTGACAATAATAGCATTTCCTAGGCTTTGCTTGAGCGGATTGGTCTCTCTTTGGCTTCTTGCATCTGTTTGCATAGTGGCCCTTTTCCAAGCAATTATAGCAAGCGACATTCTCTGCCACTCTTCCCTGAAGGCTCTTCTTTTTCTCCTTGCTTTGTCATGGTTTCTTACCTCCAAATTTCCTTTTCTTCCAATTTTGATTGCCTGAATTTCCTTTCTCCACCGGGGCTTCTTGCATATCAAGTGTGGCATATCTGTACCCTATATCAACTAAATCTGAAAAAGATTCGTTAACGTTGCCCGTCATTCTTTCGTGGGATTTCTTATTCATCCCACGAATGAATCTTTCATTCATCTTTAAAGGCGTATTCACCAATTCAGGACCAAAATGGGACAATTCATTAAATTTGTTCAGATACTCCTCGAATAATAAACTTCCCTGCTTCAGGTCCATAAATTCCCGGTACATTCGAGAAATTCCGACTGATGGCAAATATTGCTTCTCAAACACTTTTTTGAATTTCTCCCAAGAAAACTCGTCTTTTGGCTTATCTACCGTGATTGTCTCCCACCAGGCCGAGGCTTCATGTTGAAGTTGCCAAGAAGCCATGAGTCGCTTCTGATCGTCTTCCAGTTTTAGCCCTCTGAAGATTTTCTCACATGATCTTATCCAGGCTTGAGCCTCAACAATTGACTCCTTGCCGTTGAATGGATTACCACCAAGTCTTGAGAAATTTTTATGTAAGTCAGCCAGATTCGGCTGTTGCTTAACTGCTGCTACTACTGTTGGGGGATCTTGATTAGGTGCCGTGGCACTTCCTTGACCCCTAACTCTTCCCCTTCGTCCGCTCATTCTTACTATCTGTAATTAGTAAGTAAGAAAATTGATTTAGATATACGGACGAAATATCTTAAGGAATATTAGCAGTAAAAGAAAATAGACTAATAAAATTTAGAGTTCCAGTCTTGGTTATACTCATTCTAGGGTATATTTCACCCTATCTCTAATGAGCCATCTGATGTGTTATACTCCGTAGCTAAATTTCTTACTCAACCTTCAGCTTTGATACCACTTGTGACAATCCAAACTCGATGTCTGAAAAACGACATCAAATTCGTATCGCCGGAGCTTATAACAACCTTAAATGAATATAAAACAGCGGAACAAAATGAATACCATGCTCATATCACAGATACAACATTAGAATATCCAATAATACATCAGAGTATTTAATACATATATCACAACTCAAAATACATCATAATAATACATCGATGATCATATATCCAAAAGTCTTCAATGAAAGAAGTGATAACGGACTTCTAAAAGCTAAACACTTGAGATCTCCAAAAAGATCCTAAGATATCTCCAAAGCAAGAGTTCCAAAATGCTGCTAACTCCAAAATACGGAAACCTGCTACTAGGCTGCCCGTGTGGAAATTAAGGGCACCCAGAGTTTAGAAACGAAACAATAAACTCCGGGACAGTCATGGGACTGGTATGAGTAAACAAAAATAGTTTCTTTTAAATAAAAACAGATTTATAAAAAAAAGTCGATATGATTTTTAAAAAGAGACTACCATACGACCTCCCGCCACACACACAACGCAAACGCAGAATTGGAGGAGATTTCTTCTTATGATAGTCAAATATGCTTGATACGAGAAAAATTCTTTGATATTATTATTAGTGCATAGTGTAGGAAGCATTTCGAAAATAGAATATTAACCTTAGCCAGCATACAACCATTATTGTATGCCTACTATAGCTACCATGTTTTGTGGCAGGTTACCGCCACGCTGCATGGCAGGTTATACAACTAAAACCATACAGGGCTCGTATTGTTTTTTTGGATTTCCAATAAATGGTCAGGCTAAGGAACTTCCTACTTCCACATGGGTACGCCTCTGGCAAGATGTCCCGAGAACCTACCCGGCTCTCTGCCAACACAAGGCCGGGTTACCTTTGTAACTAGGTAACTACTACTCGAGTATGCCACTCCCCGGTCCTTTGGGACCTTTATCCGAGGGCCCTCTATCACAAAGCAACAACCACACAGTAAATGAGATTGGAGCTACCACACAGGTAAATATCTGGGCTCCATACCATGACATCACCTTTTTCCAGAAGGAAATGACATACCCTAAAGGGCGTGACCCTCGTAACCTTGCCGCATCTTTCCTGTTTTGACCATTTCCGGGTTGTGAGGTCCGATGAGGTCTCGTCCACAAAGCTATGCTTTACACGAAAGCCTTGCTTTGATCAGAATTGATCAACAAATGATCATCAAAACACAGCAGCACTTAGCATGCCACACTACCAAATTGGGAGTACATCGCTGATAACCTTCAATTACATAATCTCTAAGCTCATACGTTTCAGAGAAGGGTGTTAAGCTAAGAGAATAAATTCTCCGCCAACACAGATATGTATTTGAAAGAAACCTGCTTTATATCTCAAAGTGTAGTGTCAGACACACAACCATGCAAGTCTATTCTGGGTTCGAACAAAACTGAAGGCACTTCGTCCAATAAAGGAAGAAGCCCTTGCAAATTCGGGTATCCACAATCCCGATCGGACTTCCCATCACTTAGGGAATCTCTATACCGGAGCAACTCAGTAAAGAGACAATCGATAGGTTATCCTATCGTTCTCGAAGACACCCGGTCTTCTCCACCGGTCTTCAAATGCTATCCATAATGACGTATCAATCATTCGGAATGGTTTATATGACACAAATGTCCTCTACCGGCTAAACCGAATAGCGAGCGTCAATTATTATTTTTATACGTGGATATATCAATCACAAAGATTCTTATTCCGGGTTCGATGTGGGTTTCGAATAACTAACTGAAATCCGACTCCCTGTCACATCGAAGTTTAAATGCTGTTTTACGGGCAAAAAAGGGTTTTCACATCAATACAGAAACAAATCACAGTCACAGTGCATCACACAGTATCACAGTCACAACAGAAATATCAATCTAGTGCATAGCAATAGTTAATTATTTACCAATCCAAGTGAACGTGATTTAATAAATTAACCAAATAATTATTTTTATTGATTATTTTAAATCAACGATTTATTATTCTTAATGATAAATCAATTAATCTTAATCAACTTGATAAATTGATTATCCCTTAATTTATTATTTTAATTAACTGCCAATTATAAATTGATTAACTTGAATTATCAAATTAACAATTCTTAATTTATAAATTAATCAGATACTTAATTGTTAATTAACCAATCTTCAATTACGACATAAATCCTTAATTACTTAGTTAATTATAATTATTAGTTTAATCATCCTTCATTGCTCTCCAAAACAAGTTGTTATTTATCTAAATTAACATTTAGAAATCTTCTTATTTCGAAACTAATTTATTACTACTACAAAAAGCTTAAATGTTAATTAACTTAAATTTTTATCTTAAATTATTTATTTATTTAAAGTATTAATTAGATTTTTAAAACGTTGTTAAATATTTGTTAAATTAATTAAACTTGAAAATAAGTTCTTAACTCAAAACAGTTAATTGTTAATACTAATACACCATCTTAAACAAATTTAGGTTTTAAATTAACACTTAAACATTTGATTTACATTTAAACGTTTTATTAAGTTAGTTTTAAAATTAACTCCAAAGGTTTCAAGATAGCACCATACCGAGCAAAAACCCTAGGTACCTTGGGTTTGACCCCGTGCATTTCCTCAATTTCCCCGAGCTTCTTCCCTTTCTTCCCCGCGTCCCTGTACTTCTTCTTCTTCTTTTTTAGTTAAAGCTTATAAATAAAAATTGGAATAAGATCTTCTCCACATACTCGAGTTCGACCCCGAGTTCCAACCCCACAAGCCCGAAAACATCACTGAGTACTTAGACCTATCCTCCCACCGACATAGAGGCCAAGTCGTGCACGTCCACCGTGTCTAGGCGTCACTCCGGCAAACTCCACCACCACTAGCAAATCACTTTTGACCCACACTCGCTACCCAAATACAAAAAAACACGAATGAAGCTCGAAAACAAAATCGAGGTGTTTCGATCAACATGGGTACACCAACCATCATCGAAGAATCGCCTCGCACGACCCATGCCGATCACCAGAAGCTTCGAGTTCCCCACCATGCCTTCATCAACCACTTAGTCACCATCTTCCCAAAGCGCATGCGACTCGACGCACGTATGAAATCACGGTGATCAAATCCCCGACCACCTCAAAAACTAGGTTAAAAAATAAAAACTTCTCGCCGTTGTCGCCACAGTAACCTGGACCAATTTCGGCTATTTTTCCCATCATCGCCGTAGCCTCCTCTACCTCCACACGAAACCCCAGCCTCGATTGAGCCTCCGATCGCCTGAACTTGTTCAAAACGTGATTTTCGATCAACCTGGAACTACTCCCCAACCAGACTTCTAAAAATTACCAAACACATCTTAAAACTCATGACTTTAAGCAAGGATTCAAACTATGTATTTGAATCAACGTTTTATTTAATTCGAAAATTTCAAATTTTAAAGAATCCTCTATAAAACATTTTTTTTTCAACCTGTATATATCTATACTTCATGCAATTATTTTTTGATCGTAGATCTTACTTAAATGTACATCTTTACTTTAGACATTGAAGCTTGAAAATGATTAGAATAGGAGAAATCGAATTGTTTGTCTATGTTGGTTTCATCCTAAACTAAGAACAGAGAAGCAAAACCTGTCTCTGTATTGTCAAACAAATTCCATATTCATAGTGTTTAAAGAAGATATCCAAACCATATTAACATAAATCATTCACAGATCTTAATCTAACTTGAAATTTGATATTATATTTACTCACATTATAATTTGGTTGATCAAAGACTATATTGGTTTTAAAACTGCAGTTGATCCTCCCCTGTTCTTCTTTCTTAAATAAATTACTTTCCAAATTTGAATATAAAGAGATGATCTTCTTTTTTTTTCTTTTTTTTTCTGTTCTTTGTTATTTTCTGATCTTTGCTAAGTTGTTGAATGAATTAAAGGTTCATGTATGTGTACATATATATGAAAAATTGTGTACAGGCTGAGGTTACTGAAGCAAGACTTTTTATTTATTTATTTATTGGTACTTTGTTCAGACATTTATATTTTTTCTTCTTTTATTTATTGACTAAACCTTGCCTTAATTTCAGCTGATAGGATCTTGTACATGCAAAGGAGTAAATAGCATTAAATGACTTTGCTTCCTTCTTTGTTAACAGCAATATGTTGGATTGATTTTCGTCCTTTTTTTTCTTTTAATAGTGGCTGTTATAATTTTTATGGAGGCTAGCATTAATTGCATCGTCCTCTTTTGCAAAACCATACTTATCATTCTTTTTTTTTACTGTGAACGAATGGTGATGTTTGCTTTACTTTTACAGTTTATATTTTTCCTTTCTTTAGTTGTATCATTTTTTGGTTTTGTAGACTTTTCTTTGCATACACTTTTGCTTTTGTTATCTTGTTGTTTACAGCCATATGTTAGATTATAGTTATGTGATTTTACTTTATAATTTATCATAACTTACATTCACAATTTCTTTTTTTAGTTCTATTCAAAGGTTTAACTAAAACAATTTAATTTGTACATATTTCATTTTATTGTTTTAAATAATTTTCTTGTTTTATAATTCACATGCACTTATGTGTATGTCATTTTACAATTATATAAATTTTATTTCAATCGTACATTTTCTTAAATTTTATTTTGATTTAAAGTTTTAGCCATTAACATGTAATTTATCACATATTTTATTTTATTCCATACATCCTTATAATATTAATATTAACAATATTTTATTTTTCTTGAAATTTCAAAATTTAAATTTAAAAGTTCAAATAATTTACTAAATTAAATTTAACAAAATTCTGGGATGTTACATAGTGATTATCCGGAATTGCAAGGGCTTCTTTGTGAAGTGCCTTTGGTTTTGTTCGAACCTGGAACAGACTTGTCTGGATGTGTGTCTGACATTACACTTTGAGATGTAAAACCAGTTTCTATCAAATACATCTCTGTTTGGTGGCGGAGAATTTATTCCCTTCGCTTAACACCTTCTCTGAGACGTACTAGCTCGGAGATTATGTAGTTGATGGTTACTAGTGATACATTCCCAATTTGGTAATATGGCATATGAAGTGCTGTTGATCATTTGTTGATCAAAGCATGGCTTTGTGAAAAGCGTAGCTTTGTGGACGAGACTTCGTCGAGCCTCACAACCCGGTAATGGTCGAAACAGGAATTTTGTTGCAATGTTGCACGGGTCGCACCCTTAGGGTATGTCCATCTCTTCTGGATAAAAGGTGGTATCATGTATGGAGCCCAGATATTGACCTAGTGGTTGCTGCATACCTATTGTTGTGTGGTTGTTGGTGTCGAGCGCTCGGATAAACTTGGTTACGATCGGGGGTGGCATATCTTAGGTGCTACTCTCGGGAAGGGAGTACACCGGCCTTGTGTCGATAGGGAACCATTTTGGTTCCTTGGGGCATCCCTCCAGAGGCATTCCATTTTTAAGGAAGTTCCTTAGCCTGGCCATTTGTTGGAAATTTAATCATCCAATACGCGCCGTGAACGGTTTTAGTTGTAGAACCTGCCATCCAACATGGTAGCTATAGTAGGCATACTATAATGGCACGTATGCTGGCTATGATTAATATTATACTTTCGAAAGGTTTTCTGCATTATGTACTAATAATAATATCAATCGGTTTTCGCGTATCAAGCATTTTTGACTGTCATCAGAAGAAATCTCCTCCAAGTGTGCACTTGCACTGTGTGTGTGGCGGGACGCCATATGGCAGTTTCGTTTTCCAAAAAGCATTGCGGATTTCAATGTTTAAAAATCTTTTGTTGTTCGTTTTAAAGATAAAACTATTTTTATTTGCTCATACCAGTGCCGTGACTGGCCCGGAGTTTATTGTTCCCTTTCTAAACTCTGGGTGTCCATAATTTTCCACACAGGCAGTTTAGAGTTGGGTTTTTCAGATAATCAAATAGTAGGTATAGATTCGATAGCCTTCGAAGCCTTAGGATTTATGGATCACATTTGCTACACTTCAGCATTCATGGTCAGCTTTTCTTAGTTCAACTTGATTGGGAGTTCGAGCTATTTCTGGATTGGTGCTTTGGAGATGGAGATTGCTGATATTGGAGTTCCTTCTTTGGAGTTTCAAGCTTGTGTTATTTCTGCTGTTTCCTGTATCTCTGATTATATTTGATATTCGATTGTATCATTATTCTATCAGATATTGTATCTATTGTATATCAATGATATTATTCATTTTTCTTCGGCTTTGTTGTTGTACTTAATGTGTTATAAGCTTCGGCACGAGTCGGATCTCGACGTTCGAATCTGCGCCTTTCGAGTACAAGCGAAGTACGGATGTCGATTTCGAATGCTGAAATTTGGACCGTGACAATTAGCATTTAATAAAGTGCATAAACAAAATTTATAAACGCGTGTATCGACATACGATATCTATAGATTGTTTAAATTGGATTTAAATGGCACAAATGCTAAGTGGGTTTAAATTGGATTTAAACGGTACAAATGCTGAGTGGGTTTGGGGTCTTTTGACGCTCATGCGAATTCTATGTTTGGCTAGCCAAATGAAGGGAAATGAAAGGTTCATATTGGATTTGTAAGGGCAAGCGAGCAAATGAAGGAAAGAAAATAATATTTACCCTTAATTAAAAATGGATTTCCTTCATTATTCATTAATTCCATTTTCCATTCTCTCTTCCTCTCTCGGAATAAGTCATGGTCGAAATTAACAAGGAAATATGGCTAAAAAATTTCCAAAACGAATAAATTTATAAAAGGTGGTTTATCCCCCTTAATCTTTGAAAAATCTGGAGGTTGGTTTATGAATCTCAGAGCTCTTGATTCATCATTGAAGGTGTGGTCTTTTGCATCATCAAATGGTAATTTGCAATCACTTCTAATTTATATTACAACATGTTTGAATAGGTTACATCACATTCTTTTTTTATTATAATCATATATCATATCTTGTTAATTTAGTTTGGATCTCACATCTTTAACAAAAAATTTATGTATATGTTTATGTTGTCCAATTTGGTTTAATATTGTTTCGGAAACTAAAGTTCAAAAAAAACTTTAAAACTAAATCTAATTTTATTTAATTTAAACATATATACTATATAGATATAAGTGAGACACCCACGTATTTGTTTGAAATCATTTATGAAATTGAGTATAGGTTTCATGTGCAATCTTGTTATTTTGATTACCATATGTTTTGTTGTTATCTACTTTGTTTTGATAAAAAATTATAAAAGGACATAAAAATTATAGATTAATTCTCTATTCATTCCAAAACTAAAATTAAACTATCAGTTTTTATTTTAAGTCGTAAAACATATAAGATTATAAGTTTAATGTTGTATGTTATTTCAAATTACATATGGTTTGTTACTATTACATATGTATATAAGCACATACTAACATTATTTTAATTACAATCATAGAAGTACTTTAGTGGAAAAATTACAAGTCTATTGTTGAATTCTTTTATAAGTCAAAACCATCTTTCAAGCTATTGATTTTAAATGGTAAACATATAAGATTCCATGTTTTACATATGTACATTATTTTGAATTTAAAGTATATTTGATCATTATTTACATATGCTTATGTGTACATACATACAAACATATGTGTGTGTCTATATATATATATATATTTGATTCCTAGGTCTCTCTTGCTACCTAGCCTGGAATCTACTTATTATATTCAAAAGTTGATGTTTTTGATTTGATTTTAGAATGTTTAATGGAGGTTAGGGTTTGTATAGGAAATGTTAGAAAATGATCTTAGGTGATTGGAAAATCTAATCATGGTTGTTAACCCTGAAATAGGTAATGGGCATTTATTTATTGCCATTAATAATTTCCGGTTGCGGATAGAATTATAAAATAGTCATAATCTTCAAATGGTTAGGCCAAATTGCAATTATGACTAAAATGGAATTACATGGTCTTGCACTTGAAACGAAAATGGGCTCTTATTTCGTCTCTGATCAAAAGTGTGGGTGAAAATGGTTGATTTCTCAAAATTTACACAACTTGGAAATTCAAAAATGTTAAAATTTACAGTTCAACCATTTTTTACTCAAAATTCATTTGGATATGTAATTATATTTTCTTTGCATATTGTCTCTAAAAACACGAGTTGTTACATTCTACGGTCCCTCCCCTTTGGAGATTTCATCCATATGATTCCATTATATGGGTAAATGTACACGGTTAAACATCTAAACAACCAATTATACATGCAAAAATAGGCAAAGCATGAATAGACACATCTAACACCTTATCATATCAATTCAACAAAATACAAGCAACCCCTAACTAAAGTAGAGTAACCATACCAAGAAATGGTCCAAAGATGGAACAGAATACTCCACTTCGTCTCCTAAGTATAGTCATTCCTCACTATTCCGTTGAACCTTTACCAATTTTAGCATTCTTTCTTCAGAGTTGCTTCATGTCATTCCCACTATATGAAAAATCCTCTTATTCTAGAGACTCTTTTGAATCCTCAAAATTATTTAGGTTGCTTTCTAAGCCGTGCACGCACTTCCTAAGATGTGAGATGTGAAAGGCATTTTGCACATATGCTATCTTTTAGGTAAGTCGACTATGTACGTTAAATTTCCAGTACTCTTAATCAAAATATCTTATATATCTCAATGTCAATTTCCTTTTCTACCAAATCCAACCACATTACTTAATGGAGATACTTGACAAACAATAAATCCACAACTACAAACTCCATCTCTCATTATATCTTACTTGTACAATCTTTTGTCTCTCTTGGTCTACCTTCCTTTGTGTTTGAACAATCACTATGCTCTCATAAGTCTGTTTTATCATATCCAGCTCAAGCATTTGTCATCCCCCTGTTTCCCACCAATAAGAAAGTGTATTACATGGGCGCTCTATAAATCCTCAAATGTTGCCTTTCCAATTTTTAACTAATAAATGTTATTGTATGTGAATTCTACTAAATGAAAATGGTCTTTCTAAGAACCCAAAAGTAATAAATATAAGCAAATACTCGGTTTACCCTCACTTTTAATCCATCTGTTCATTGATGACAGGCTCTGCTCAAGTTCAACTTTTTTGCTAATTCTATTCGCAAATTTATCAAAAATTTGAACATGAGTAATAGGTCCATGTAACATACAATGTTCTTTGGTGCTCTATGAATCTAACGATCCAACGTACATGCACTCCGTCAGTTTCATCTCCATTCTCGAGGATTTTAAGTGTATAAAATGAGCTCCCATCAGCCGATCAACTATAACCCATATGCTATCATTCCCTTGCCTCATGCTTGGTAGTTTGTCTATGAAATCTATTGATAAATGCACCCATTTCCGTGGTGGAATTTCAAGAGGTTGGTACAAACTGCTTAGTTTTTTTGTTTACCCTTCACTTTTTGATAATTCATGCACCTTGTAGTAAACTTTCAAGTGTCAATCATCATCCCTTTCAAAAGAATATTCTTCTCATGTCTCTATACATTTTATTCCCTCCACGATGAATAGCAAATCTTAAACGATGGTCCTCTCTCAATACCTCTTTCCTAAGACCATCCACATTTGAACATATAATATACCTCCTTACGATGATGACCATCCTGATCCAATCCCGTAAAAATCCACCATATTTGCTTCTTTAATTTAATGCTCTAACAATATTCAAACCACGAAAGCCAAAAGTGATGAATAGTTGGGTTATAATATTAAAACAAAGTAATGCTCTAACCGTATATTTTAGAACTCACAACGTAAGAAACTATATATAGTACCAATTATCCATATATTCGAACCAAACCATAGTAATAAGTTGTGTATACAAACCAAACCAATAAGTCACACACTATTTTGTATGATATCAGATGTTTTAAATACAATACATATACATAATAACGTCTTCATCATCCATACCTTCAAATGTTATCTGCACCAGCACATTCCCATACTCGATCAATGTAACCCATGTTCCATCAATGTAACATCCTTGATTCTGAAACCGAAAGATTGAACTCCAATGTGCTGCGGTCATCTTGGATTTATCTTTCGATGATAGTGATGAAATCGGTTATATTATATAATTTTCAATAAATAGAGCATATATTCACTAGATGTAAGAAACACATCATAGGATACTATGTTTTACAATTTAGTTCATAATATTCATGCACATATAAGAGTAAAAAATATAATATAACATAAATAAGAATGTTATCCCCAACATATGAAGATGTTGACATGAACACTTAGTACAGTGGAATCAACATAACATATATAACGCCCAAGCCTCCTGCTTCGTCTTCGGCTTACCTTATTCATCCTTCCTAAACTGCAACCTTCCTAAGCCCACAAACTCAGCCAACTTTCATGAGTACCAATGAGTTTATAAGGAAAATAATAATAAAACATGGGTCAGACATAAAATCTAGTATGAACAATATATTATCCTAAACATAGAATATAGTGACACCACACAGTTAAAGCATGAAACAAACTTTCCCCTCACTATAGCACAACATTCATTTAATTAGCTTAAAGTTTGAGCATACACAACCTTAAGGGTATTACATATGTCGTAATGCCATATATGAAACCAAACCATTCGAAATACTAAACCATAATCATTTCTGAAACTAACTCTAACCAAGATACCTTAATCTCGGCTGCCACCAAGGCCTTACACCCTATATTAAATATATATGGTTAAAGTTCTAACCTTCGGCTACCAGATAAGTTTTACCCCTACATAGTATATTAAATCCCTATAAATGCCCTAGTGGCCTCAGTTGCCAGTTAAGCCTTATACCATCACTATCGCACTTCGGCTACTGCTCCTGCCTAATGGCTACTTCATTATTGTATTTTGGTTGCTACTTCATGCCTTACACCTACTTCATTCTTGGTTTCAAGACAGTCACAACCAACCTCATGTCTTCTACCATTCCCTTGGTCACCACCCTATGCTTTATACCAATTGATTTCATGTTTGGATGGTTGCCACTTTAGGCCTTACAACATGCTTTTGGTTTTGATTGTCACACTAGGTATTTCACCTACGCTTTAGTGTTTTGGCTTACACACCTGACCTCGTTCAACCTTTGTTCTTGGTGGCCACACAGGCCTTACAAACATTCAGTCTCCTGAAAACCACTCAGGCCTTATGTCTTCAACTGAACATACTACCTAACCATTCACTATTAGGATTTTCAAACAAGTTGATCATTAGCTAACATAAGTCCTACTTCAATTCTGTTAACATTTACTGCTTACCATATTATATTTAATGTTTACATACTATTTTCAACTAACTTAAGCCTTAGCCTATACCTCTGCCTTCAGAAATTACTAGTTCAGGTTTACATACTTTTCTGATAGCTAAACAGCCCTCGACAATCGCTATCTTTTGTCTCGCTTAGGGAATCCCATCTTAGTTTAGTTTTGGTGATTGGTGTTAGTTAATCTTTAGTCTTTCTAAAATCACCTCCTTTATACATAATTTCTCCTTAATTGTTGATCGACTTCAACCCTAGATTAATACCTTTAGTTTATTAACCCTAGCTTTACACTTACCATTCTTACTTAATGTAACGACCCAGAATTTTTAACAATTTAATTTGAGAATATTTAATCTGTTTTAAATATTTGAATGTTGGTTTGAATTGAATTTCAAATTATCAGAATGAATTTAGCGATTAAATTATAGAATTTAATCTATTGAAAGTTGAATAATAATTTGATTCTTCAATTTTAAGCTGATAAAAAATATTTCAAAGGGTTGTAAAATTCATATTGATAATACTGAAGATAATAGAAGCTTCAGAATTTAATTTGAAAGTGAATTGTTCAGTTTTGAAAATAAATTGTTTGAATCGATATTTAAATAGCCGTCCGAGGCACAGTCTCGGAATTCGACGAAACCAGTTCCATTGGGTCCGTAATATTGATATATTCTCGGATTTCAAATTTCGTATTTTTTGGAGTTTATATGTGAGCACACGACGTGTAAACGCATTGAATTTTTATCGAGATTCAACTTAAATTTAAAATTTAAAATGGTCAACGCACACCACTTTCGTCCTAAAATCATGCCTAGTATCACGTAGATGATCATGGAGGCAAGCACGTTCTCCCTGAAGCATCACGTTCTCTTGTCTCCCCTTCGTCTCTTTTATCACGCAATAGTTTCAAACCAGAAAGAAAAAAAAAGATCAAAACAAAAATCTCGAAGGAAATAAAAATGGCCTCAGCCTTCATATTTAAAAAAACAATCTTCCTCTCTTTCAAATTCATTCACGAATTCCTTTCCTTCTTCAATCAAAATCGAAACGCAGTTCTTTAAAAAAAAAAGGCCGAAGCCCTAGATTGAAATCAACGAAGACAATCGCGACCTGGAGGCGACGTGGTGTTCGTGCGCAGTCAAGCAATGGAGTTGATCGCGGCCGCGATAGGCGCACGTGTAGGCGATGATGAAGGCGGCGATTTGGGTTCGCGTTCACGACAGTGGCGATCGAGCGGCGTGCAATCGATAGAGGGCGAAGTGGATTGGGCCGCGTGCTCGAGTAAGTCAGTGGGTTCTTGCGTAGGGGTTGTGACGTGATGGCGAAGGCGACGTCAGTGCGACAGCGGCGAAGTGTTCTGGGGTTCATCGCGACCTGGGGCAGTTTGGGGTCTGGGTTTCTTGCTTTGCAGTGAGGTATAAAAATTTTATTTTGTTTTTAATTTAATCCAAATATAAAAATATGGGATTTTAAATAACAGTAAGATAGTTTTGAATTTTGTTTTGTTTTCAAAATTTTTATTAAAGACAGTAAAGAAAAAAAATATATAAATTGTTATTGAATAAAAAATAAAATAAAATGAAACAGTTTGTTAATTTATTTAAAATTAGGAATAAATTTAATAAATATATAAGATTTTAAAAACTATAAGGATTTATAAATATATATGTTTATATATAAGTATAGAAAAATACAGACAGTAAGTTTAAACAATTTAAACTCTTTAATTATTTAGAAATCACTATTTAAATTTATATAGTAAAATATTGAAGTTTTGAAAGTTAATTTTTAGTTAATATTTTATTTTAAGGAATTAGAAAATTAGGTTATATAAACAGTTGTATAAAAGAAGAATTAGTTGTTAAAAGAAAAATATTAGTTCAGATCATTTTATTCAGAATAAATTTTTAGGTAAAACAAAATTTGTTGAATGAAAAATAAATATTCATACAAATCGATTTGATAATTGTTGAAGTTAAAATTTTAAAGACAGGAATATTATTTGTTTTATAATATGAAAAGTTTATATAAAAGGAGAATTAGTTAAAATATAATTTTTGGTAAGAAGAAAGGAAATAAAATAATTAGTTAAAATAAATTTATTAAAGGAGAAAAATTGGGTTAAAACGAAACTATGAGTTAATTTAACTATTAAAAGAAAATCACCAATGAATCAAAATTATCAAATGAAAATTAATTATTCGATTTGTTCGAATATTAACAAATTGTATATAATATTTATACAAGGTATAAATCAAGAAAATCGAGTCAAGAAGGGAAATGGATTGCTAATAAAAGAAAAGGTGAGAACTTCTCACTCAAATAAATTTATAAGTTGGATTTGCAGTTATTATTGATTGCTATATTGGTTGTGATATTAGATATAGTAGGATATATTATATATATGCCAATATATATATATATTGGCATATGTATATATTGCAGTTGATTGATTTCCCGCCTTGTATAGCGGATGAGACCCTATTGCGCCGCCTATTAAGCGGATAATATTTTATAAAATCCCATATACCGCGATATTCCACCTCGAAGTGGAATGGGTATTGTGCTAATGTCTGTGGATGCAGGGAAACAGGTTGGAGGGATCCAACTGAATTCCTCACAAATATTTATTTGATTTTAGATATTGTGATGTTTGATTGATTATCATATCGATATATGATATTGGAAAGTCGTGATTGACTATTAGATGTGTTGCATCATCGGATCCAATTTTGGAGTTTAAAAATAACGATTTTGATTTTTAAGGGATTTCTAAAGTGATTTTTGAAAGTATACATTTATAAAATATTTTTGGAATTGATTTATCTTAAATAAATAAACGTTATAATTTTAATATTATAAAAATTATGATTTTTGAGAAATTCAATTAAAAGTTGATTTTTGAAAATATGAGATTAATGATTTTATAAAATAGTTTAAACTGGGATTTCTGAATTTATTATAAAAAGTTTTAAAATAGGATTTATGAAATTTGATTATTTTATAAATCAAAATGATGAATTATAAAGGAGTTCAAGGACGTTTTAAAAGAATAATATAAATTGATCCGTATAAAAGATTTATAAATTGATATTTATAAATTAAAAATATCTGGAATTATAAAACAAGCTTTTATAAGTGTTAGAATGAATTGTGAATGAATTTCGTAAATGAAGGAAATCTATAGGATTATAACGGTGAAGTTATAAATAGAATTTTATAAATAAAATTTATAAAGTTATTTAGGGAATAGATGTGGATAAATAAATGAATCTTATAAGTTAGAAGATTTATAATTATGGAGTTTAAAGGAACGATTTTGTAAACAAATAAATTATAAGCATTTAACTTATAATATGGACTTTCGGTATATAATTGAATTACAAATTGAATAGGTTAATAAAGGAAATTTATTAAAGAAAGTTGTTACAAAATAAATAGAAATGGAATTTATAAACATGGTTTTATAAATCCGCAATGACTTATTTTGATAAGTAAATTGTTGTAATTTATTAATGGAATTATATTCAGGTTTTAGACATTGAATAATCCTTTGAAATAAAATGATTAAAAATGATGAAATTAGTTAACAAGTATATTCACGTTTTTAAATAGTGAATAATGTGTTAAAGAAATGGTTGAATTTGATGTTTTAAATAGAATTAAAACAATCTAAAGATGTTTTAAAAGGTATTAAGATTCGAAATCATAGATTTCAACATTCATTGTTGAAATAGACGTTTTCGAGAAATAGAAGGAAATAGTAGATTATAACACTGTTGTTATAATAGATGATTTCCGAAAGGAAATGTTTTGTATAGTATTAGGATTTATATATCTATTTTAATTTCGAATCCCTATACTAGTGATTTTGGGTTGTCGTAACGATGTTTTACGCAACATTCGTTTTGGCCCAAATAAATATGTTTAAGAGAATGATTTCCTTAAAGAATGAAATATATACTTAATTTCGATTAAAGTATATTGAATATTTTCCAAGTATAGAAAATAAAAAGACTTGTGAATTACTTATAAATAAATAAGTATGGAAATGTTTTTCCAATATTAAGTGAATATTTGGAATTTATCTTTTTGAAGATAAATTGAAAATGAATATTAGAAATCGAATGGAAATCGTATATTCACAAATATTTTGGAAATGTAAATTCAATATGGAATTTATAAATGAAATTCGGAAAATGGGTTTAAAAATAAATATTGATTTATTTTTGAAGTATTAAAAATATATATCTTGTAAAGATATTTTTGGAAAATAAATAATTTGGAAATTTATTTGGAATCTGGTGATGTTGGCATATCTATTGATAGTTCAATAACCGACTATCAATATTTACCTTTAAATAGGTATTTGTTGTGATTTGCTTGAATTTGAATGCCACACTTATTTTTTTAAAATAAGCGCTCACTATTCGGGTTAACCGGGAAAGGACCTTGGGGTCGTATAACCCATCCGAATATGTGATACGTCGTTATGAATTGCATTTGAAGATCGGCGTTGAAGACCGGATATTTTCAAAAGCGAAAGGGTTTCTTGTTGATTGTCTCTGCACTGGCTGATCCCCGGTATAGAGATCTCCATATGTGATGGGAAATTCGGGCGTGATTAGAGATTATCCGGATTGCAAGGACTTCTTTGTAAGTGCCTTTGGTTCTGTTCAAGCCCGGAACAGACTTGTATGGATTGTATGTCTGACATTACAAATTGATATATAAAGCCGATTTCTTTCAAATATATTTCTGTTGGTGGCGGAGAATTTATTCTCTTAGCTTAACACCCTTCTCTGAGACGTACGAGCTCAGAGGTTATGTAGTTGAAGGTTATCAGCGATATACTCCCAATTTGGTAATGTGACATACTGATTGTTGCTGTGAAATGATCATTGTGTTGATTATTTGAGATAGGATCATTTGTTTGATCGTCTATCTTGGTGATCATCTCTATGATCATTTGTTGACCCAAAGCATGACTTTGTATAAAGCGTGTTTTTGTGGACGAAACTTCGTCGAGCCTCACACCCCGGAATGGTCAAAACAGGAAAGATGCAGCAAGGTTATGAGGGGTAGCTCCCTTTAGGGTATGTGCATTTCCTTCTGGAAAAGGGTGGTATCATGGTATGGAGCCCAGATACTTACTCATGTTGAAAACACTTTGTTATGATTGTGTGATGATGGTGACGAGCGCTCGGTTAAAGGTCCCAAAGGACCGGGGGATGGCATACTCGTGTCATTTGTTACCCAGTTAGGGGTTACCCAGCCTTGTGTTGGTAGAGATCCGGTTTGGTTCTCGGGGACGTCCATCCAGAGGCGTTCTCATGTGGCAATGGGAAGTTCCTTGGCCTGACCATTTGTTGGAAATCCAAAGAAACAATACGATCATGTATGGTTTTAATTGTAGAACATTCTTCCTCAGGAAGTAGCTATAGTAGGCATAATATAATGGTACCTATGCTGGCTAAGATTTATATTCTACTTTCGAAATATCTTCTACACTATGCACTAATAATAATATCAAAATTGATTTGATTTTAATGCGTATCAAGCATCTTTGACTAACATAAGAAGAAATCTCTTCCAAGTCTGCGTTTGCATTGTGTGTGTGGCGGGAGGTCTTATGGTAGTCTCATTTTTAAAAGCATTGCGAATTGAATTTTAAAAATATTCCTCTATTATGATTTTAAAGAAAAATAAACTGTTTTGAGTTCCCACACCAGTCACATGACTGACTCAGAGTTTATTTTTTTCCTTCCTAAACTCTGGGTGCCCACCAATTTCCACACGGGCAGTCAAGAGTTAAGGTTTATCAGGATATTCTGGAATTCAGGAGTTGCTGGAGGCAAGTTGGATGGCATGGCGTATTACTAGTATCTAGTGTTACTTTTTCCGCTGTTTGTTTGATGGTGTACACTCTGATGATATGATGTAATGAACTGTAATGTAATAACTGATATAATTCCTTGTTTAAAGATTATTCATTTATCTATTATATGTTGTTCCGCTGCGAATTGTGAGATTCTGATATTTTCTGTTTTCTGTTCCGTTCTATTTTCTGTTTTCGTTTCTCTCTATTTTCTACCTTTTCTCTCTTCTTCTACCTCTTTTTTTTTTCTTAAAACCCATAACATTTCGGTTTTTCGGCAACGAAAAATCGATATCGTTACACTTAAGTTCTTTATACTTAAGGTTATGATTTATATTTACCTTCAATTCATCTCTACCTCCTTCGACGCTGCCCTTTGGTATATGTTAGGAATCGTTTCTGCATATCTTATTTCAACTTTACAAGGTTCAACCTTTGATTTGTTAGACTTAGTCCTCCCTGACCGTTATTAAGTACCTTACTGACACGTTCAACACAAATAGTGGATATATCTCTTGACCAATCAAATAACACTTAATTAACTTACATTACCTATTGGTCATAAATATTTGACTCCGGCTCCCTATTATAACTCTTTGGCCAAGCTTGGTTTCTTTCAAAAAATAACAATTTATTTCTAGAAATTCATAGAAAACATTAATCGTGTATTTGTTACTAATTACATTTTTTGGAGCTTCTTATTTCTAACCATTTATATATTATACGACACCCATTTAATTTATAACAATTTATTTACTTATAGGAAAATTCAATATATAAAAATCCGTCTTTAATAACATATTTCTAACATCATATTAAATTCTTAGAACTTAAAGGTTATGAGAAGAAGGAGAATTAAGCTTAATAAATACGTCTGTACGAGATTTAGGAAAGAAAGAGGGATTAGAGAATATATTACTCACCTATATTTTTTAATTAATGAAGCCTCTAGTTCTTTTAGCTTTGATCTTCTTCTTTTCATCTTTTCTTAATTAATTCATGGCCACCATTAAAGAGCATAAGCTTTTCTTTTCAGTTTGAGTGAGTAATGAATTGTACAGGGCCGACGAAAAGATTTTTATTAACCATTCCTATGGGTCGCCAACCCACCATTCCCTTTCTTTGTTTAATTCAGTCAACCTAATTTTTCATTAAACATTTCCCTTGACAAGAAAAGTACACCCAAATATTTATCACATTATATTATTTAATTTCAAAATTTAACCATCTAAATATTTGGTGAAGTTGAAGGTGTAGCAAAGCCTAGGCAACAATTTGCAAGTTATGGGAAGCATTAAAGGTAAGTTAATCACTCATATATCTATTTATAAAATCTTTTTTGCTAAACATAATTGTTTGAACGATTGTTGAATGGATTGTCTGCAATATGGTCGAAAACTTAGGTGATTGTTCTGTTACGTTTGTTGGAAATTTAGTGCGAAAATTACTGCAGTAAAACATCGATATCATAGTCCACATTTATCCAAAATAGCTCAATCGTATTGCAGTAGAAATTACGTTTAGATAACTACAAATTCTCTTTTAATCCCTTTATGAAATTCTGTTGTTTAGGAGGATGAAATTGAGTTTGAAACTGATGGTATAGCTCTGCTTTATGCAATATTCTTAGTTGAAACCTGATGTTAAAATCCCCATAACTTTTGATTGTAGATCGAAATTTAGTGAGGTTTATTTCATTTGAAAGCTACTTTTATAAGGAACAATTTTTATGTTTAGTACTTTTGTGAATCTGCAGTTTACTAAGTGAAATTTGGGTTTGAAGAAAAGATAACCTCTATGTTCTGTGTTTTTAAATTTTTCTTCGAAACATAGAAATTGTTTTAATCATAACTTTTTCATTACTAATCGAAATTCGATAATACTCGAAGATCTAGAAAGCATGGACTCTGTGCTATAACTTTTGTGTTTAACAAGTTTTGAAGTTTAAATGGTTAAAAAATCGTTTCTAGTCGTTGGCCTGTCAATGAAAAACAATGTTAATAAACTTAAATCTAAAAAAAAAAAACTGACCATAACTTTTTCATTACTTATCGAAATTCAATGATTCCTAATGTTCTAGAAAACTTAGAATTTTATTTACAATTTTCAAGTTTTAAGTTTTGTAAAATTGTGAGATTTATATGGTCGAAATTGCAGACCTTTAGACCCTATATTTGAGTTAAAGGAAATAAGTTGATAAGCTTCGTATACAAGTAATTTTAGGAAAGATAATTATTTATATTTATAATCTTAGAATTGTTTCTAAATTAAGCTAATAAAACTAAAATTGATTTTTAGTAAGTTATTTTATATATTAATCTTGGTTATTAAAACATTCATGGATTTGGAGATACGACTTTGGAATACAAATCTAATCTATTTTTCCGTAAAAGTGATTACGAATATGGAAAATAAGTATTATGGTTTTATTAAATAAATAATATAGGATACATGGAATTTGGAAATTTGATTTTGAAAGGTATAGGCTTGGTTTATTTCAAAATAAATGGTTATATTTTAATATGGATTTAGAAGAGTAATTAAATATGGTTTTAAAAATATATTATTGTGAATGATAAAACTATATGGAAATTTGAGACAACTTTGTGTATATAGGTGAAATCTTGGAAAAATTTGGGTTTATGGAATATTTTTTTCAACTAAGTGAACATTTATTTTAAGCTAAATAATAAATGGACTTATGAAAATTTACAACAAGTGTTTTAAATAATAAACTCAAATGAGAAAAATGTTTTGAGAACTTTAATTCTATAATTTGAGGAGCACTAATAATCGACTTAGTTTCATTGATTGGTTTAAATGCTTTTGAATAACGCTTCGCTGAATATGATATAACTCATTAAATAGAATGTTTGAGTGGAACTTACTTGCCCATTAGCGAATGCTCGAATTTCATCGGGTAGTATGTGATGCCTTGGTTAAATTCGCATGATTGCTATTAAAAAGTATTTTACACTTTAGAGTTGTATTCTCTTCTCGTGTGCGACAAGTGGTTGCCAAATCCTTAAGATAATGCAGTTTAGGTTTTTCTAGTGGTACCCATAATAAGTGATATTTACTATTTTTTAGTAAATACTTTCATCATATGGTATGGGATGTATTGGTTAAGTTCTAGTGATTACTAAAGGTGATAGTATTTGGCACTTTTGTGGTTACTCTCTTTTGGTGTGTGGCATGTGGCTGCTAGATCCTTAAGAAGTTTATTACTAGATTTCTTTTCAAACATAATAATATAATAATATTAAATAAATGTAGAGTTATCGACTTATGGTTTTTATGATGGACTCTCCTTGAGATCATTCTGTGATTCTATGCTCTTGGTCTAAGTACGATCCTTACTACTAGATTGGTTCGAGTGATACCAATTTGTTTGTTTATTTGCCACTGTTTTGAGTACAATCATTGCGATTGTTTTGCATGACCATTACGATTGTTTCAGATTAAGATCTCTTGGATTCTGAAAATTAGGATTCTGTAACTATTTTATGTTGATGAAATATATACACACACAAATATATATATATATATACATACATATATACTTCTATCTTGTGATGGATTCTAAATTAATTTATTGATATTTGTGTGCTTAAAGATGTTATGCTTTGTTCTGGGAATTCAATGTTTAATGCCTAATTTGTGTTCGTGACCTAAATGTATAAACATGTATCTTGTGATGAGTGATACCAATTTGTTTTTTTTTGCCATGGGTATTGAGTACAATCATTGCGATTGTTTTGGACGATCATTACGATCGGTTTGGATTAAGATCTCTTGGATTTGGGAAATTAGAATTATGTAACTATTATGTGTTAGTGAAATGAATATATATATATATATATATATATTATTGTGTCTTGTGGTGCATTCTAAATTAAATTATTGATATTTATGTGCTAAAGATGTTGTGCTTTGTTCTAGAAATTCATTGTTTAGTGCCTAATTTGTGTTCGTGACCTAATTGAATAAATATGTATCTTGTGATGAGTTCTATGTTAAATCCCGTGACTTATTATTTATTGAAAATTTGTATTACCTATATATATATATTATTTGTTCTTGTGTTATATATTGTTCTCACCCTATTGGATACTTAGAGATAGTCTGACCTAGGTGTTATTTTGCTCGGATTAGGCTGACACTTTTCAGGTTATAGGACAAATTGACCTTTGAATGTTTGGGCTAGCAAGGAGACAAACACTTTTGACATTTTAGTTTATCTCATTTAGGAAATTTGTAAACATGTTTATAAGATGTACAATTGAGATTAGAGAATTGTAAAACTTGCATAACAATCGAGTTTAGTATTTCATTTTGTAAACTCAAAATCTATTTACACATAAGTTGAGGTTTATTCCACTGTGATTTGTGATTGTTATTTATATGATATATTGTTCTGATTCAGAGAAATTGGTGTGCCTATTACTTTGTATTAATACCGTACTCATCAAATTCAGTTCAGATATTAAGTGAAAAATGTATAAATGACATGTCAGTGTTAGTATAAAGATATATTCACATTCGATCGCTCTTAGATAGTCGTATTCTTCGGATTAGCAGACGACGTTACTTGTAATATTCTTTGCTAATCTGGGTATAGCGGTGGGGCTGTTAAATAAATTCAATGATTCAAGTCATAATTTCCCTTTTGAATATACTAGCATCTGAAGCTCTTTCAGGTGTTCATCCACGTCTCGAAGGTGTCGAGTTTTCAAGAGCCGTCGCTGCCATCCGCGCTACTTTGGTTGTGGATTGGGATATTAAACTCCTCGTGGTCGATGAATTAATATCTTTATTTGGCCTGTTCGAAGATGGTTGTAGAATCTGACTCCTTGGAAGCAAGGCAGTTCCAAAGATCATTGTCGAACGAAGAGAGGAAGCAATCAACCCCATTGGGCCCCCTGCTGAGGGGACTCGGGAAGATACAAAGGAGGGTGAAATCAAAGATTCTCAAGCTGACAGGTCGGTAGATGATGATGCAGACCTTGGAAAAGCGTCGATGGTTGAACCGTTACAGGTCGGGCAATCACAAACACCTCCAAATAAAAAGAAGAAGTTGGTGTATCGACATGCAAAAAAAAACTACATCAGACCCTGATTTCTTTATTACTCCTGTCGAAGAGGATTCATCTTCTCAGCATTTGGAAAGCTCGTTAAAAGGACTCTCCAATATCCAAATTCTAGATGACATTATGTCCTATGACTTTCCAAATATAAACTTCGAAAGACTTAACTTCCCTATGAGAAGTGGTAAAGGCACCCAACCTTCTAGTAGAGGGGAGAGCACACCCATGAGTAAAGCTACCGTTACCGGTCCGTTGGGGGGAACACTCACAATCACTTACACTTCACTTTAAAATTGTCATTGATCTCTCATGCAAAAACTTCTAATACATTCTTATTTGGTTTTTACAGGTGCAATGTCTCAGTCACGTGCCTTCGATCATCTCCAAGATTCTTCTTCTTATCACCGCCCAAGCAGGGACTTTTAGTTCGCACGACGTAGAGAGAAAGATGAATGACGTGAAAAAGATTATTATTTGAGGAAGTCTTCTTACTCCTCTAAGCGGAAGTCCCATTTTCACGCCTCTTGTCATAACGAATATTCCAAACTTCCTGCTTATAATGGAGAAAATCTTCTTATTGCGGCGGCCATGCCATCGCGCCTCACGAGCAACATTTTGGCACTTCTACTTCAAGGCAGTCATGTGAGTGCCAATCTGGCAAGCATCCACTAGCCACTTCTAATCTATAGGATTGATTTCACCCTAGAGGGGCAGGGGGTGAAAAGGGTGATACTAATAATTATGAAAATTAAATGTGGAAATATATAAAATAATTGTTGCACGGATAAAAGCAGAATAATAAAAGCATAAATAGAACAACACAGATTTACCCAGCTTCCACAAAACCCTACCTACGTACTGCCGTCAAGGTTTCTACTAGAAATTAAGTAGTCAGATGCTTACACACTTAAATTCACGACACCCGCTATTGACTAACCTAACTCTATGCTCGAAACCCTGCCACAACTCAGCCAGTGAGTTGCGAATTCTCGAACTTCACCAACGTAGTTCGTCCCTAGTCACATGACTAGAAAGTTACACAATTTAAAAGAAAATTACAAAATAAAAACAAGTAAAATAAATAAAACCCTATATATAAATTAGGCCCAATAAAAAAAGAGGAACCGACTCACTTTAAAATATAACTCAACAAAAAAAGATATGCGTTCTCCCTTTTTCTATTTACTTCCGCCTCTTTTCTTCAATCAGAAATTAAGGCTTTATTGAATCCCTTGAAGCGGCAACTAAAAGTCCAATTTTTTTATCTTTTGTTCCTCAATTCGTTTTTCTTGCTTTTGGCTGCTTCAAGGTCGAGTTTGAGCCTGTGAAATTGGTATGTGATTTTTTCTATTTTATTTCCTCTGTTGATTGCTTTGGTTCGAACTTGATTCGAGTTGTTGATTTTGGATTTAAATTGAAACTTGGCTCTGTGATTTTTCTTAAATTCGAATACACTTAAACGCCCATAATGGCTCGGGTTTTTATAGGGATAAATTCCCCTAATTATCGTTCGTATAATGTTGTTTGAATTCTTCAATGAATTTGCCTAGCCATAGATTTTCGATTTAATGCTAGTGATTACTTTGACTTGTTCATCATTGACTTGCTTGAATATAATTTATTCAGTTTCGTTTATTTCACTATAACTTCGGTCATTTGAAAATTGTGATAATCTTGGACTTGTTCGATTCTCTTGACTTTGTTACCATTTTTGCTGGCTTTGACTTGTTCATTGTTTCCTTGGTCATCACGGCTTTAATTCTTTGGCATTTAAACTTGACTTAGTTTGAAAAACCGCTACCTTGATTTGAAACTGCTACGTGATTTTTGTTCTGCTACCTAGATTTGAAACTACTACCAGATTTCTATAAAACTGTAAATTACTTCATTGATTTTTGTTCGAACTGTATTACTTGATCATTTGATTGATTTTTATCTGTAAGCTCTGCTTCATGTTTTAACATTTGTATATCATCATTTACTATTTTCCTGGATTGAATCTGGTTTCCACTCTGTGTGTGTTTGTGTGTGTGTATATACATGTGTGTTTGTGCATGTATATATGTATGCTTGCTTACACTGTGTCTTGGTTGAAGTGTTGCATTCACTTGTTTTCATGTGCACTAATCTGGTGTGGCGCACTTATGTCATCACTACTTGATTTTGATCTGGTTCATCTTGAAGTCTATATGTCAGTATTGCTTCAAGTTGAACTGCTTGCAGGCTTCAATATGCATTGTTCTGGTCTTATGTAGATTTGAGCCTTCATATTTTCACCGTTGCATATATGTATGGTGCATCAATATTGCTCTGTCCATATGACCATAGACATTGCTATATTCATTGACCATATGCATATGTTTTGTTGTACTAGGCACTTGATTCTTCACTTGTATACTTGATTGCCTCCATGCCTTCACTTGTTCCTCTTGGAGTCTTCACTTGGTTGTTGTATACCTTTTGTTGTTTTCTTTTCTTCATGTATACTTGAATCTTGTTGTAGCCCTTTGTACATGTTGCACTGCCCTGGTTCCATTGACATTTGAGTTCATCTGAGTCTTCATTGTTGAGGCTATACTTATACATGGTTGTTTATTAACTTGTTGTTGCCTTTGATACAAGTTAAATTTGTTGTTTCTTTGTTTTCCTTGACCATCATACATATTTGTTTTCATATTGCTTCTGGTTTGCTTGCCTTTGAGCTTCTGATTATTCATGCTGGTGCTTTTGTATTCTTTGAACTCATATATGTACATATATGTATATATGTTTATGTGGTATTTGTGTACATTATGTTGGGAGCAGTTGACAGGTTAGGTTGCTTTGACCAATTCATTGAATTTATGTTGAAAGGTTCATTTGTGTTCTGGTTATGTTCATTTGCTTTGATCTCTTGAATCTGAACACTTAAACTGTTTGCATTGAGTTGTTGACCTTCTGTTTCACTGTTGGTCTTCACATACACCCATGTTCACAATTGTTATGCTCTGTCCACTGTTTCATAACTATCACTGTCTGGACTTGTGACTGCACCTGATGTACATGTGTGTCACCACTATTGCACTGCCATTGATATTTGAGTCTGGTTGCTTTCTGAACTATATACATGTATACATATATATGTATATATGTATACATGTGTATATGAAACTGTATATATGTATGTGCATCACTGTTCATTTTGAAGTCTACACAGAAATTCTATGCACTGCATATTTATTTATTGCTCCATTGTCTTGTACTTGACTATTTGTATCTGGTCTATATGCTGTTTCATTTAAACTGTACTGTTGAAGCTGGTTGTTCAAGTCTGAGTTTGGATGGTTTAGTTGTTTTCATGTGTACACATTGAATTTTTGGTCGAGACTTGTTTTATGCTGGTTTTGGATTCTTGTTGCATAAGAACTTGTACTCGACAATTTTGTGATGTATTTGTATTGCACCTGAGTTGAATCCAGTCTCGGCTCGAGTTTGACCTTGTGCTCACCTGTCCCTGCAATTTTATCAAGTGCATATCCGTATGCACGGCCTTATGGCATGTACAATGATACACTGTGCACATCACAAGCTGTTAGTGTGTGATGAATTCAAAATAAATATGATGACGAACAACCCAAATAACTGAGGCAAATAATATTTTCAAAAACATTTATTTTATTTTACATTGCAAAAATATTTCTTTTTCAATTTTACAACGTCAGTGTTTATTTTACAGATAACTCAGATGCTGGAATCGAGCTGGAGCAAAGTCGAAAATAAAATACGAGTGAATGAGTGATATGTAGTGAGGTAAACAATGTATGTAACATTATATAGTGAAGAATCGTGTTGTAATTTGAAATTGTATTGTAATTGAAATTTTGATTATATATAGTGAGAGATCAACTTTAGTACTATTCAAAATTGTAATAAAATATTTGTTTGAATAAAATATCTGTTTGAATTTAAATTCTGTGTTATCTATTTTGTTCGGCAAATATTTATTTAATTATGTGAAAAATAAAATAGTACAATAACAAGTACATTTAAATGAATATATATATATATATATATTATCATCAAACAAAAATCATATACTAGCATATTCAACATGATCCACTTTCACTGGCTAAACTCCACTACAGCTGCAAAGTTGGCTGAACTTAAAGTCGCTTTTCCAAAGATTTGCTTTGATGGACTCAAATTACTTCCCTTTATACATGTTATTCCTGGACATGCCAAAGAGAGCTCATTAGCATGCATGAACGACATATTCATTTAGCACGAATCATTTATTCATTTAGTCCAGAAAGTTTCCAACATCTTCATAGAGTGTGAGCATGGAATCGATCGTCTCAAGTTGGAGGTTATTCACAACAAAGATATTAGCAAGCATTAGGATGCTAAGTTGCTTGAATATAAGACCCAAACTACAGAAGCCGAAAAGAACGCGAAGGAGATATCAGGGGCAGTAAGTCACCTAAGGACTTCTCACAAGAAGGAACTTGACGCGGTGCTTCAATGCAGCGCCACACTTGCTTTAGAAAAGGACTCCTTGCAAAAGGAGAAAGACGCTATAGCTCGCCACATTGATAAGCTCGAAGAATTGTTAAAGAAAGAGAGGGAGGAGAAACTTAAGGCCCAAGAGGAGTCGTAGAAATACTGCGAAGAAGTAGTCGAGGAAAGGAGCTTGAAAACCAAACTCGACGAACAGTTTGCAAAAATCAAAGCTTTAAAGGAAGAAGCCCGAGAAGAGGGCAGAAGATAAGTGCTCGAATAAGCCAACTCTCAGATGGAGGCTGTCATCGAGTCCGGCAGGAACGAAATTAAGGACCTGTTCGATCCATTAATTATCGAATATAATGCGAGGGTCATGCTCCATCGTGACTTAAGCTTTCTTGGAAAGGGTTACCTCGAATCACTTGCCGAACCCTTGGAATACATCGTCAAGATAAAGATGGAAGAGTTGGAAGAAGCTGAATTCAACGAAGAAGAACTAGTGGGAGAAGTTCTTCGAGGAAGCAAGCCCCCAGATCTGGCTGCCGCTAAACATCAATTTTTTAAAGCTCCTACACCTACTAAGGATGGAGAGGATATCGTTGAGTCTTCTGGAATAGATCCAAAATGTTCCTCTCCTACTCAAGTAGTCAGTCCATCATCTTCTAATGATACGAAGCAAAATCTCAGCTATGATTCGTACAAGCCTGTCTTCGGACCACAAATGATGTATCCCATCTTCGAAGGAAGCACTCCGGCGATGACAGAAAGTCTACTTGATGTAAGTATCACACTAAACTTCTTCATATTTGAATAATTCTTGTTCTTCATGCGTAATGTCCTTTAGCTAATGTCCATGTTTTGATAAACTTTGCAGGTCTTCCGGGCCTGATCAGACTCCCAAAAGTGGTATTGCTGCAGAATAGCATAAGAGAGCACCCGAGGACCTGATTGTTGTTCAAGTTCCAGGGCCCGATGCCTAAATCATCGGTGCTCTTGATGAGGACAAAACTGAAGATCCACTCATGGGCGATGACCCTGATGATGTGATAATTACTGGCAATTCATAGCAAACTGCTGAAGCCAGCATGAAGGAGAGGATTAAGGAGGAGGAAAATTTGAATGGAGATATTAAAGGAGAGCCCATAGAGGTGGAAGTAGAAGATCTTGATATCGTACCATTTCAAATTATTCCATTGGGCGAGTCAATCCCTAGTGAAATCTCTCCTTCTTCCATAAGCACTCCGGCCAAGGGCGGCAAAGGATCCCAGAAGAGAAGCTTGTGTGGCTCCACCCGTGAAAAATCCAAAAGGGATAGAAAGTGGAAGAAGAAACCGTTACTTCAAATCATTGTATATAATTTGAATAATTATTTCTTTCCCTAGTCGTAGGTGTATGGGTTTGAATCTCTTTTTCTGGAAAAACATGTACTGGAATTTTGATACTTGTAAATAAAAGTTTTTCGTTTTCAATTAGACATCATGTGAATTGTTATTTTGATAGTTAAATGATTACTTCCCTTTCAGAGTACTTTTAATTTGTTGATTGCAAATTTTGTTAAGAATTCACTATCTTCATCTCAAGGCCTCCTTGCGATCGTTTCCTTAAGTCTTAACATTAAGCCGGAGCTGTAGTGAGTTGTCGTATTCATCTTTTAGTAGCGTGTACTCCTCCAGTCGATTTTAGTTTGTAATTTGTGGAATAAAGAACGGTCAAAATCCACCCATCTATTCAATTGTGTTTCTACTCCAGTCCGCACTTTGGGGACTTAGAGTTGTTTGGCGAGTGGTGGGTTCACTCTCCAGTCCGTGCTCCGAGGACTTAGAGGTATCTTATGGGCTGTTAGATCACACTCGATCATGTTTATACTCTAGTCTGTGGTCCGGGGACATAGAGTAGTCTCATGGGTGGTAGGATCACACCTGAATCATGTTTATACTCCGGTCCACACTCCGGTCCACACTCCGGGATTTAGAGTTGTCCCGTGGGCAGTCGGATCACACCTAATCATGTTTATACCGCAGTTCGTGCTTCGGCGACTCAGAGTCGTCAATGAGGGATCAGTCACACCTGAATTGTGTCTATACTCTAGTCTACGCTCTGGGGACTTAGTCAGTCACACCCGAATTGTGTTTATACTCCATTCCACGCTCCAGGGACTTAGAGGTTTCGATGGGCGGTTGGATCACACCTAAATCATGTTTATACTCTTGTCCGCTCGAGGGACTTAGAGTTGTCGATGGGCAGTTGGATCACACTCGAATCATGTTTGTACTCCAATCCGTGCTCAAGGGACTTAGAGTTATCTCGTGGGCAGTTGGATTACGCTTGTTTGATGTTTACACTTCTTCCGGTGGCCTTGATTTCATTTTAGTCCTACAGTCCGGGCAGGAAATTCTCTAATCTTCGGATTGCCAGCGACATTTGTTACTTATTACGTGTCCCATCCTTTGATTCATCTACGGGAACTATTGATTGAGCAGATTAATGGAGCTTTTCTTGTTTGATCCTATCAGGAAATAGTACGATTAATCGATTTTGAACTCGGAAAACCTGTTCACACAAATCGATATCAATCAATTTTGTTATGTACTTAGCAAATAATGCAACAGCAATCATTCATGCAAAGGAGGTTTGAGACTTTATTCACCAAATGGAAAGGAATAAACTAATATGTCTTATTACATACTTGAAAATCAAATGCTAAAGAAAATACTAAAAGCAAACAGAACTGAAATGCAAAGGAAATGTTCTAAGTGAAATAGCATCGTAAATGCTCGCTATTCCATGCTCTTAGGAGTGTGATGCCATCAACAGTTGCTAGCTTGAAAGTTCATTCTCCAAGCCTTTATTAAATGATACACGGTTCTTCCGATGTCGGATTCAAGTATGATTGGGATGGATAAACCCATTCCAGGACGAGATCGCCAACTTCGAAGGATCTTGATCATAATTTAGTATTGTAATACCAGGCGACTCGATGTCGGTGTGCAGCTACCCTTAAATCGGCTTCTTCGCACTTTAGTGTCATAATATCTTGATCGTACTTTAGTTGTGATCGTGGCTAACAGTTCCGCCACGGCCCATTTGGTGAAGTAATCAACCGCGACAATAGCGTACTTCGTACCACCCTTAGAGATCGGTAAAGAGCCTATGGTATCAATACCCACATAGCGAATGGCCATGGACTGACCATTTGCGCGATCTCTATTAGCAGAGCTCTTGGGACTTTCATATATATTTAGCACTCGTCACATTGTCTCACATAATCAGCAGAGTCTCGGTTTATAGTTGGTCTATAATATCTACAACGGAGTACCTTCTTTCCCAGATTTTGACCCTAGTGTGATCGCTACGTTCTCCCTCATGAACTTCTTTCGGAACATGCTTTATCTCATCATGAGCGATACACCGGAGTATAGGAATGGTAAAACCTATTTTGTACATAGTTTCTTTTTTCATAATATATCGCAAAGATTTTCAAAGGACTTGTCGCTTTTCATCCCTCCTTTCAGACAAGATTCTACGTAATAAATAATCTTTTAATGGACATATCCACGATTCCCTCTCGTATTCCGCTTCCAGTACTTGATCAATTTCCATCATATTTATACTTGGAGTGTGTACTATCTCGACTGGAACCAAGCACATATGTTGCGCATCGCCCGTAATAGCGAACTTTGCCAATGAATCAGCTTCTCCGTTTTGCTCGCATGGGATATGTTAAATGTTATGGCATTTAAATTCTGCCAACAACTCTTGAACTCGGGTAAGATACGGGGCAGGTCATTGTCCCTTAGCTCGATAGTGTCCTCTAACTAGATACACAACCAGCTACGAAACGCAAAACATTTGAAGAAACTTTACCCCTAACTTCTCTAGCAAGTTTACATCCATCAATCAACGCTTCATACTCAACCTTATTGTTCGTAGCATGAAAATGAAGCTTCAAAGCATAGCAAAATCAAACCGTTCTCGGGGGTTACAAGTACAATCACAGCTCCCAAACAGTGATCATTAGATGCTCCATCAGTGTACAACTTCCATCACACTGTAGGGATTCCGCTGCCTTCTGGAAGATCTTCTTGCACGGTAAATTCTGCTATAAAGTTTGCCAACGCTTGACTCTAGATTTCTCTTTGAGATAGATATGCAATGTCAAACTAGCTGAGCTCGATGTTCCATTTATGCAATGTCCCACACGTCTCAGGTCACTGTAGGACCTGTCGTAATGTCTAGTCGGTTATATGTTAATCGGATGTGCCTAGAAGTATGGAAGTAGTTTCCATGATGTGATTAGCAAGCAGTACGCGAACTTCTCTATCTTTGAATAGTTCCTTTCTGCTCTAGTCAATCGCTTACTGACATAATACACCATCCTTTAAATCTGGTTCTCCTCATGAATCAAGGCGGCACTTATGGTGTGAAGACCCGCAAATCCGTACTCCTTGAATATACACTAATCTCCATAGATTAACTCAAGATGAACAGAAATACGAATTCTCAATGTTTAAGAAAAAGAAAGAAAAAGAAAAAGGATAGAAGAAGAGAGAAAAGATAGAAAATAGAACGGAAAGGAAACAACAGAACAATATCAGAATCTCTCAATCGCAGCGGAACAACATATAATAGATAAATGAATAATCTTTAAACAAAGAACTATATCAGTTATTACATTACATTTCATTTCATTACATCGTATCATCAGAGTGTACAACAGCAAACAACATCAAACAGCGGAAAAGAAATACTATATACTAGTAATACGCCATGCCATCCAGCTTGCCTCCAGCAACTCTTGAATTCCAGAATATCCTGATAAACCTTAACTCTTGACTGCCCGTGTGGAAATTGGTGGGCACCCAGAGTTTAGAAAGGAAAACAATAAACTCCAAGTCAGTCATGTGACTGGTGTGAGAACTCAAAACAGTTTATTTATCTTTAAAATCAAATTAGAGGAATATTTTTAACGTAGATTCGCAATGTTTTTGAAAATGTAACTACCATAAGACCTCCCACCACACACACAATGCAAACGCAAACTTGGAGGAGATTTCTTCTTATGATAGTCAAAGATGCTTGATACGCATTAAAAAGAAACATTTGATATTATTACTAGTGCATAGTGTAGGAAACATTTCGAACGTAGAATATAAATCTTAGCTAGCATAGGTACCATTATAGTATGCTTACTATAGCTACCATATTAAATGGCAGGTTCTACAACTAAAACCATACAAGATCGTATTGTTTCTTTGGATTTCCAACAAATGGTCAGGCCAAGGAACTTCCCATTGCCACATGAGAACGCCTCTGGAAGGACGTCCCCGAGAACCAAACCGGATCTCTGCCAACACAAGGCCAGGTTACCCCTAACTGGGTAACTACTGACACGAGTATGCCATCCCCCGGTCCTTTGGGACCTTTAACCGAGCGCTCGTAACCAACATCACACAATCATAAATAAAGTGTTTCAACATGAGTAAGTATCTGGGCTCCATACCATGATACCACCCTTTTCCAGAAGGAAATGCACATACCCTAAAGGGAGCTACCCCTCATAGCCTTGCTGCATCTTTCCTGTTTTGACCATTCCGGGGTGTGAGGCTCGACGAAGTCTCGTCCACAAAGCCACGCTTTATACAAAAGCTATGCTTTTGGTCAACAAATGATCATAGAAATGATCACAAAGATAAACGATCAAACAAATGATCATATCACAAATGATCAACACAATGATCATTTCACAGCAACACTCAGCATGTCACATTACCAAATTGGGAATATATTGCTGATAACCTTCAACTACATAACCTTTGAGCTTGTACGTCTCAGAGAAGGGTGTTAAGCTAAGAGAATAAATTCTCCGCCTCCAACAGAAGTATATTTGAAATAAATCAGCTTTATATCTCAATTTGTAATGTCAGACATACAATCCATACAAGTCTGTTCCGGGCTCGAACAGAACCGAAGGCACTTACAAAGAAGTCCTTGCAATCCGGATATCCACAATCCTAATCGGATTCCCCATCACATATGGAGAACTCTATAGTGGAGCAACTCGGTGCAGAGTCAATCGATAGGTTATCCTATCGCTCTCGCAAATACCTGGTCTTCAACACCGGTCTTCAAATGCTATCCATAACGTCGAATCACATATTCGAAATGGGTTATACGACCCTAAGGTCCTTTCCCGGCTAACCCGAATAGTGAGCGCTTATTCAAAAATAAGTGTGGCATTCAAATTCAAACAAATCACAACAAATACCTTTCAAAGGTAAATATTGATAGTCGGTTATTGAACTATCAATGGATATGCAAAACATCACCAGATTCCAAATAATTTTTCAAATTATTTATTTCCCAAAATTCATATCTTTACAAGATATATAATTTCAATACCTCAAAAATAAATCAATATTTGTTTTTAAACAAATTCCCCTTTTCTTTTATAAATTCCATAGTGAATTTACATTCCAAAATATCTACGAATATACGACTTCAATTATTCATTTTCAATTTATCTTCAGAAAGATAAATTCTCAAAATATTCACTTTATATTGGAAAACATTTCCATACTTAGTTATTAAGTAATTCACAAATCCATTTATTTTCAACACTTGGAAAATATTCAATATACTTAAATCGAGATTAAGTATATATTTCGTTCTTTAAGGAAATCATTCTCTTAAACATATTTATTTGGGCCAAAACGAATGTTGCGTAAAACATCGTTACGACAACCCAAAATCACTAGTATAGGGATTCGAAATTAAAATAGATATATAAATCCCAATACTATACAAAACATTTCCTTTCGGAAATCATTTACTATAACAATAGTGTTATAGACCCCATTTCCTTCTATTTCTCGAAAACGTCTATTTCAACAATGAATGTTGAAATCTATGATTTCGAATCTTAACACATTTTAAAAACATCGTTAGATCGTTTTAATTCTATTTAAAATATCACATCCAAAACATTTTCTTTAACATATTATTCACTATTCAGAAACGTGAATATACTTCGTTAACCAATTTCATCCTTTCTATACACTTTATTTTAAAAGATTATTCACTGTCTAAAATGTGAATATAACTCCATAAATAAGTTATAAAAATTAACTTATCAAAATAAGTCGTTGCGAATTTATAAAACAATGTTTATAAATTCCATTTCTGTTTATTTTATAACTACTTCCTTTATAAATCTCCTTTATTAACCTATTCAATTTATAAATCAATTTATAAACCAAAAGTCTATAATTTAAGTTAAACACTTATAACTTATAAGATTCCCAAATTTATAAATATCAATTTATAAACCAAAAGTCCTATTCAAAAATCGTTCTTTGAAACTTCCCAAATTATAAATCTTATAACTTATAAGATTCATTCATTTACCCATATCTATTCTTCAAATAACTTTACAAATTTTATAAACCTACTGCTTATAAAATTCCATTTATAACTTCACCGTTTATAATTCTATAAATTTCATTCGTTTATGAAATTCATTTACAATTCATTCTAACACTTATAAAAACTCCTTTTATAATTCAAACATTTTAATTTATAAATATCAATTTATAAATCCTTTATATAAATCAATTTATACTATTATTTCAAATCGTCTTTAAAGTCCTTTATAATTTCATCATTTTGTTTTATAAAATAATTAAATTTTATAAATCCTATTTTTAAACTTTTCACAATAAATTCAAAAATCGCAATTCAAACTACTTTATAAAATCATTTACCTCATGTTTTCAAAAATCAACTTTTAACTATATTTCTCAAAAATCATAGTTTTATAACATTAAAAATTATAACGTTTATTTATCTAAAATGAATCAATTCCAAAATTATTTTATAAACGTATTCTTCAAAAATCACTTTAAAAATCCTTTTAAAATTCCAAAATTTGGCTCAATGATGCTACATACCAAATAGTCAATCACGACAACAACGATATCATATATCGATATGATAATTAACAAATATCAAAATATCCATAATCAAATAAATACTGTTGAGGAATCCAGTTGGATCCCTCCAACCTGTTTTCCTGCATCCAAAGATGTTAGCACAATACCAATTCCGTTCCAGTATGAAATTATCGCGGTATATGGGATTTAAAATATTATCCGCTTAATAGACGGAGCAATAGGGTCTCATCCGCTATATACTGTGGGAAATCAACTCCAAGTACATAAATAATGCCAATTTCACTGTTTATGAAATATTCGCGGTATATGTTTTTAATAAATAACATCCGCTTACTAACTACGCATAATGTCTATTTTAACAATCAATAGATAACAATCATCCTTCAAACATGCATTCAAGAATTTTAAATCTAACTATTTAAAATAAAATCGAAACCGTTTCGATTGAGTGAGAAGTTCTCACCTTGATTTCAATTTCGTTTTAGCGATTTATTTCGAATAAAATTAAACGCACGTTTAAATTTACCCGAAATTCTCACTAACTCCAAACGACTCCAATCCAATTCCATAATGTAGTGCTCGTCCATACAATTCCAATGCAACTGGTTTTGACCTCGTATGAAAAAGATATGCATTTATGAAGTTACGCGAATTTTAATATAAACAAATTACAACAATTTATTTTAATTTTATAACCTAAACGAAATCATAGCCGCATGACCTCTCCTCTGCAAATCTCCACCATCACCTTCCATCTCCCTTTCTTCTTCGTTCACGCGCCCAGGTAATTAACGTGAAATCGAACCCAACTTTGATCGAAACCCTAAACTAACGCCACCACCTCAAGCAAGATACAGATGATCGGCGACCTCCATTTGGATGGCCATCACGTGGGCCCCCTTCGGCCAGAGCCAGGTGCCGCTCGGCCTTGCCTACGCGTGGAGAAACGCGTCGAAACGTTCGACGTTCAACTGCAAATCGCCGTCGATCGGCAGCTCCATATTTGATCGCCACCGTTGATATTAAAGATCTCTCTGAGATCTACCATTTTGTAGTTGAGACTTGGTGCTAATTCTTCATGGATCAAAAGATATTGAGGGAAGAAGGATATTGATTTCTGGCCATTAACGTTTATGAAGGTGGCGGCTGCAGAAAATTAGGTTAGGGTTTTAGTTTTTGTGAAAATAATGAAAATAGGAGGGCTTTTATAGAAAATTCGTGCGACACTATTCATCCCGGATTTTCCGAACTCCAAACGAAGCGTGCCAGTTGGCGTTTCTAAGGTTTACCCCACGTTTCGAACACAATGGAACATGTTTCGGGAGATAATTCGGTCATCTGTGCGAGTTATGGCAATAAACGTTCAATTTTAAATTAAACCGATTAAACGATTTTCTAGGCGTTTTAGCTTGCATCGGACAAACGATAAATCCAATTGACACGAAATTTGAAACCATACAATAATATCACATTACGGATCCGATGAAACTGGTTTCATCAAAATCCGAGACTGTTTGAAAAATGGCTATTTTAACTCGTCAAATTAATATTAAAAACAACTTTGATGCGTTTCGAGCTGCCACGGTCAAACGATAACTCCGATTGCTACGAAAATTGAAATCCGATAATAACAAACTATTACGGATCCAATGGAACTAGTTTCGTCCAATTCTGAAACTGTTCAAAAATTGGCTATTTTCACTAGTCGATTAAATATTAAAATATTCAATTTTCACAATTAAACTCTTAATTCGATTTTAAAAGTTCTGAAACATCATTCTAACTTCAATATGATAAAATAAAATTTTACAAATCATTTTCAATCATATTTTACCAAATTTTCAATTATTTCCGTATTTTCACATATTAAATTAACGATTTAATTATCCAATTAAATCCAATTATTCGAAATAAAATTTATTCGACTAATAAATTTCACTTATTAATATTTAAAATTAATTAAATATTCAAATTTTAATTAATAAAAATCCTGGGTCGTTACATATGGCATGTGCTGTAGCAAAATAAATGCACAACTCCTCATGATCTATTAGCTTTAATAAGACATGGGGTCTCTCCAAATGGTTCACCCAAGCTCGAAGCGCGTCCTCATAATCCCACGCCCATTCAAATTTTCTTTTTCCCTTCCTAATAAAATCAAAGAGAAGAATGCTCTATCAGTTGCTCTGGAGATACATCGACTTAAAGCAGCAACCATCCCATTCAAACTTTGCACTTGCTTAATGGTTTTTGGCTCTTAAATATCTCGGATAGACTGAATCTTCTCTGGATTAACTTCAATTTTTCGAGCATTGACAATAAGGCCCAATAATTTTCCTGACACAACACCAAATGAAAATTTCAAAGGATTGATTTTCATGTTATAAAATCGAAGGATGTCGAACATCTCTGCCAAGTCTCGAATGTGGTTGTTTGATCGTCGTGACATCACGAGCATATCATCCACAAAGACTTCCATTGTCCTCCCAACCTAATCTTTAAACATCCGTTTAACTAAGCGCTGATAAGTTGCTCCAGCGTTCTTCAATCCAAACGGCATCACCACATAACAGTATAATCCAAGATCCATCACAAAGCCGATGTGTTCCCGATCGAGGACATGCACCGGTATTATGTTATATTTTGAGTATGCAACCATAAAAGACAACAATTCATGCCCTATAGTCGAATCAACTAGCTGGTCAATCCTTGGAAGGGGAAACTATCTTTAAGGCATGCCTTGTTCAAGTGTGAATAGTTGATGCACGTTCTCTATTTCCCATTCGCCTTCTTTACCGACATAGGGTTAGATATCCATTCAGGATAGAGGGCATCAGGAATAAACCCATTGACTTACAGTTTATCTGCCTCCTCTTTAAGAGTGATGGATCTCTCTGGATCCATGCCTTGCCTTTTCTATTTTACCGAAACATACTTCGGATCAATGTTTAATGCATGGCTCGCAATGGCAGGCAAGATCCCACACATGTCAGAACGATTCCAAGCAAATACATCCAGGTTTGCTCTGAGAAAATCAGCAAGTTCTCTCATCATTGAAGGGCTAAGCTACAATCTGATCTTCAAGATCCTAAGGGGTCGTCGTGCGTGACTGTTATATCAATCGTCAACTCAGTCGGCACAACCTTGGTCTCCTTGAGCTTCTTTTCATCATACCTTGGATCTATATCTCTATAGAACAAACTATGGCGCCCAAGCCAAGGCTCAGGCGCCATTTGTCAATCTTTGGTAACTTGGATACAGATAGATTTGTCCATACCCTTTCCTTTCTCCTTACGCCGAGCTTCTCTCAACTCGGCTACATAATAGGCACGTCCAGTCACCTGATCGCCATGCACCATTCATATTCCATTATCAATTGGAAATTTTAAAGTTAAACACCACGGGGTAAGAGATATCTGAAACTCAACCAAGTAAGAAGTTGGTTGGCATTTAGTCCATATCCAGCATCCAAGCTTCCAGAAACAGCTCCTGCTTGATTCCTCAACTATTGCATGGGAATCCCTCCTCTAGTGTATGGATTGGTACCGATGCTGTGGGAGGGATCGACACTGATCCGTCTTGGCAGACCATATTGGTCTACGAAGCGATGCCTCGATGATTCAGCTTGATTTCCTTCAATCCTCTAATGCCTACGCCATTGATATTCATCTGATGAGCTGGAACTCTCTGACACCAAGTAAGAAGTGGGATCCCTTCTGGTGTTCTCACACTATTATTGAGCAATCCGGCTCATTAGGGTAGCATTAGTTTGAATTTGCTCATTCAGTTGTCTACGGTTTTCCAACTCCCACATTATGTTATTAAACTTAGTTCTGGTTATGGGATCAAAGGGGTTCTGGACTTCAACATGTTCAACATTCAGATTGGAAGGTTATGTAACATCCCGTATTTGGAGGTCCAAAGCTAAGCACTACAGATGCTGCAGTCATTCATAGCACTAACTTCCGGTGACCAAACACGGTAATGTTAATGGTATCCATAATATCAGAAGCATTTGAATATGAAATAAAATCATCAAACATTAAAACGTTTTTCTAATTACATTTCATAACAATATTTCATATCCAAGTTATATAATCCAGACATTTCCTAGGTTTAGATCAATTATAATTATTACATAGATACGCCAAGAGCTACATATGAAGCTGCCCCTATGGATGACTAGAGTACTAAATAGTCATAACAGACTAAATACAACACAACAAAAATAAAACAAAACAACTCCTAAATATAGCTAGCATCAGCCGCCTACTCATCTCCAGAAGGTTTATTCCTCCATCTACTAAAACCTGAAAATCCTCAACCCTCAGCCTACTCAAATCAATTTTGAGGACCCGAGAGTTTAAGGGGAAAACATAAACTTCGAGTCAGACATAAAGCCTGGTGTGAATAATACTATACATCTCGGTTATTTGATATTAAGTGAGGCCAGGACGCTTAGCGGAACAGGTTTCCCCTCACTAATATCCTTCTAAAACATATATTTTGCAAATCTCAATCCTGCAACCAAAACTAATTAAAAGAATAAAGCAATATCATGTATGCATACAAATCAGGTAACAAATGGACTATCTGTCCGAACGCTATAGTTTTATTTGGCTAACTACTAACCTCTGGCTAATTTGGGAATACCATACAAAATAAAAAATAATTTAAATTCTATTAGATACTCCTCTTCTGGACGGTCTGTCCCTAACTTACCTAGGGTTAACTGATGCTAATGGTTTTACAGACTCACCAATAACCTACCTCTTCTCTATAAATTCCTTTTTGTGTGTAACATCATTTTAGTCTTACTTGTGACAATGCCCTACACACTGGAATATTGTACTTATATTAGCTAGGGGTTACTAGCTAAAGTATAGGGCACGACCCCATACCAGTCCCATCTGGTATTCTAATATGTGAGCCATTTTACTTAGGATCTTCTACCCATAAAATTTTCCTTGAAAACGTTTTCTTTCAAATTGATTTAAACCTTTAAAATGTATGTTAAACAAGGAAAATATACTCTATACTTTACTCAAATCACCTTTCCATGTTATATATATTTACATAAAACCTTGTTGATGCAAAAATTTAAACCCTTGTAAGTACCCCTTTCGAAACCATTGAAAGTACCCTTTTCGAAACCAAGTAACTACTTTGCTTTATAACCTTAGGTCGAAAGTCCAAAGCATACCTTTCGAAACCATTCTTAATAAACCTTTCAAAAACATTAAAAAAACTTTCTTTCGAAAGCTTTAAAACCTTAGACATCCTCTTATCAAAATAATATAAACATTGCCTTTCAAAAACATTGGAACCTTCCATTTAAAATCTTTCGAAACAATTGGCCCCAACCATTCAAAACCTTTATCTTAGATCTTTCGAAAGCACTAAATTTTTTCATAAAATCAAACCTTTCGAAAGCATTTGGGTTCAAGTAAAACATATGCGATAACCTTTCGAAATCATTAGAAACCATTCCTTTCATAACCTTTTGGGTTTAACTTTCAATTGAACAAAAGGTCATAAAACAACTAAGTCAAAAGCATTCTTCCAAAAGCTATTTCCTAAGTAAAGAAGTGATGGTGTCAAAACCAACCCTTCAAAAGCATTGGAGAAGTGGCTAAGTTTTAAAAACAAAGTAACCCTTTCGAAATCTTTTACTTCAAAATGTGGAAAGTGGCAGCAAGGGGTATCGATCCCTTCGAAAGCATTTACTTAAAACAAAAAGGTGCAACCTCTTTTAAATCGATCCCTTTAAAAACAATTTGACCCTGTTGAAAGCTAACCAAGTCGAAAGCATTCCTTTCGAAAGCAAAGCATGCGCATTTTCATTTAGAAACAAAGTATGGCTTCGACCCCTTCGAAACCTCTAGTTTTGACCTAGTACATTTCGCCTATGTCCAATTCACTACGTATCAAATCCTTGATACCCTTTGCTTTGGTTTCAATGGACATGGAGGCATGAGTATGGTGTCGAAGGCTAGGTGCTGAAAGTGGAAAAACATGTAAAAAGCATGTATAAATTGATTTTTAACAATTTAAAACAATTCTTTTCAACTAGCCTACTTTGTTTGTTAAAACATGATTGGTTGCTAATTTCTTTTCTAAAAATACTGCCAAAATTTCTGAAATGAACAAATTAAATTACTTACAAAATGCCCCTTCTCCTTTGTAAATATATATAAAAAATTAAATTCAATACTTTTAATAATTTTATGTACTTATTAAAACACTTAGGAAAAATCTATAAAAATTCTCATTAATCATTTTTAATATGTTTTCTAACATATATTAATTTCTGACCCAAAACATACATATCTTAGCCTTAATTAGTTTTAAACCCAATTAACCATTTTCTTCACTAGAAAACTAATATTAAATCCACTTTAATTAAGAAAATGATGAAATTTGAAACCCATCACTAAAATATCATTTTTGACCTTATTCTAATATTGCAAGGCATTTGGATGTCATTTAATAGGGTTTTCACATAAAAACATACCATAAAATTCATATGAATTAGCATAAATCATCAACAAGCATATATATCCATTTTAACAATAAAAAACATGAAAAACCTTGCAAAATAGTTAGAATTTAAACTAAAACCAAAAAAATCAAAAACATGAGATGTAGTCAATATTCACCTTAGCTTTGTGATTAAGGAGTTGAGAGTTGAGAATGGTTTTAATTGATAAAGCTTCCTTCCTTTGATTGCTTTATCTTCTTCTTGTTCTTTTTTAATAGTGATCGTCCTCTTATGTTTAACTTTTTGTAAATGAACATGTAGAGTGAATGGTCAAAGGATTTAGGGTATAAGAATATACTTATTCCTGTTTTACCCCTTATATATTTGCTTTACCTATTTTATTTTAATTCCCCTTTAGTTCATTTGTTATATGGCACGACTACCTTCCTATTACAACAATTATCAATCCTCTAATCATCACATTATTTTATTTAATTTAACTAATTAAATATCCCAAATATTGTTACTAAAAATTAGGGTCGCTATAAACTCCTCTCCTTAAAGAATTTCGTCCTCGAAATTACGATATAGTACTCAACAAATCAACCATAAAGGTAAAACATATCACAAAAAAATCAGGATAAGCATCTCTAATCGTGGCTTCAGTTTCCTAAGTACAGTCTCTCTCATCGTCGCTCCATTGGACCTTAACTAATATGATTGTCTTGTTCCTTAGCCTCTTCTCATCTCTGGCGACTATACGAGCTGGTTTCCTAACTATAGTCAAATTTGGCTCTACTACAAAGTCATCTAACACAGTCGGTGCTATAGTAGTCTCCGGATCTCGAATACACTTTCTTAGATGATAAAAATGAGAAACATTATGGACTCCTGCCAAAATGGTTGGTAACTCTACTCTATATGCAAGTTTCCTAATCCTTTCTATAATAGGAAATGGTCCTACAAATCTCAGTGCCAATTTCCCTGATTTTCCAAATCAAATTACACCTTTTGTCGGTGATACCTTGATGAAAACATGATCTCCCACTAGGAACTCTAAGTCCTTCCTTCTTCTATCAGTATAACTCTTCTGGCTGGACCGAGCTTCCTTCATTCTAGCTCGAATCAACTTAATCTTCTCTGTAGATTCTCTAACTAAATCTGGAACAAGAACCAATCTATCCCTGGTCTCTAAACAATAAACGGGAGAGTTGCATGGCCTTATGTACAAAGCTTCAAATGGTGCCATCCCTATACTAGCCCGATAACTGTTGTTATATGAAAACTCGACTAAGTGTAGTTGGTCTTCCCATGATCCCCCAAACTCTTGCATACAAGCTCCTAAAAAATTTTCCAAGACTTTGTAAACACTTTTCGTTTGCCCATCAACTTGTGGATGGTAAGCGGTACTCATCTAGAGCTTGGTTCCTAAAATTTCCTGTAGACTTCTAAAGGACTCACTAGCGATTAATGAATCTCTATCACTTACTGTACTACTAGGAATCTCATGCAGTCTAACTACATTCTTCACAAATAACTTAGCCAAAACATGTGTCATCCTAGTTGACTTAACTGGAATGAAATGGGCACTCTTGGTTAACCTGTCCATTACGACCCATATACTTTCATTTCCTCAATTAGATCTTGGCAACCTATCCATAAAATCCATAGAAATTGATTCTCACTTCCATACTACGATATAATGGCTGAAGTTTCCCACTTGGTTTCTGATGTTCGGCTTTTTCCTGTTCACAGTTTAGACACTACTTCGCCTATAAGTCTACATCTCTCTTCATACCTTCCCAAAAGAAACTCCTCTTCATATCCTGATACATCTTAGTTCCTTCCATATGAATAGTGAACTTCGAACGATGGCATTCCTCCAAAGCTTCCTTCCTAATGTCTCCCGCATTCGAGACACACAATTTACCTTTCTTTCTCAACCACTCATTTTGGTCAAGGCTGAAATCCTTTAGGCCATCGCTCTTGGTTCCATCCTTTAACTTCCTAATCCATTTAAATAATATTGTATCCTCCATCTATTTTGAAGCAATCTTTTCGATCATTGTCGGTCGAACTTTTAAACATGATAACACTACATTTTCTCCACTAGATCCAGCTTCATATATCCACTGTACTCTACATGTCATCAATTCTTCCAAATCTTTCCACTTGGCTATCATCACCAACACTACATTCTGATGTTTTCTGCTTAGTGCATCTACAACCTTATTGCCTTTTCCTGGTGTGTACTCAATTCCAAAGTCATAAGCAGCTATAAATTCCAACCATCTCTACTGTATCATATTTAGCTCCTTCTAAGAGAATAGATGCTTCAATGACCTATGATCCATATATAACTCAAATTGTTCCCCCAAAAATTAATGCCTGCACACCTTCAGTGCAAAAATCACCGAAGCTAATTCCAAATCATTCGTCAGGTATCTCACCTTGTGTGGTCTAAGCTGTCGAGAATAAGCAATCACTTTACCTCTTTGTGTTAACACAACTCCCAACCCAGTTCCACAAGCATCTGTATATATACTACTAAGTCCTGATTCCCTTCCAAAACAACTAACACAGGTGCATTAGTCAATAGGTGCTTCAAGCTCTGGAATGCTTCCTCACACTTATCGGTCCAAACAAACTTCACATCTTTTCACGTTAGCTTTGTCATCGGTGCTGCTATTAGTGACAAATCCTTTATGAAGATAGTACCCAGTTAATCCATGAAAACTCCTTATCTCGGTCACTGTCTCAGGTCTCTTCCAATTATTCACCGCTTCAATCTTAGTTGGATCTACAGACAACTCTTTCTCTAAGACTACATGACCAAAAAACTTCACTTCCTTCTTCCAGAAATGACACTTCAAAAACTTCGCCTTTAGTTGATGCTACCTCAACGTTTCCAATACTACTCTAAGATGAACTTCATGCTCCCTTTTATCGTTAGAGTATATCAAAATATAATTTATAAATACCAACACAAACCTATCCAAATGCTCTTGGAAAAGTCAGTTCACCAAATCTACAAAGAATGCTGGCGCATTAGTTAGTCCGAACGACATCACTAACCATTCTTACAATCCATATCCAGTTCTAAAAGCCATCAAAGGAATACTGTCCTCTTCTACTTTAAGCTGATGGGAACCCGTTGCTAAATCCAATTGAGAAAATACCTTGGATCCACTCAACTGATCGAACAAATCGTCAATTCTTAGCAATAGATATCGATTCTTTATCGTCTTCTCATTCCACTTATGATAATCGATACATAACCTTAAAGATCCGTCCGACTTCTTAGCAAACATTATGGCTGCTCCCCAAGGTGAAGGCTTAATAAAATTCTTGCCTTCCAAATCCACCAACTGCACCTTCAGCTCCCTCATCTCGGTAGGTGTCATTCTGCTTGGCGGTTTACTCACTGGTTCTGATCTAGCTACTAAATCTATTTGAAAATCAATGGCTCGTTTCGATGGCAGTCCTACTATAGGTTCAAAGACATCTGCGAATTCTCTGACAACGAAAACGCGATGCAACTCGTCTTCTACCTTGACAACACCCAAAAAAGCATTCACCTCATAGCTAGGGCTTTCTATGGTATTAACAATCTGATCACTACAGTTAGGGTGTATAAGCGGTATTTTTCTATCATGGCAAGATATCCTAGCATCGTACTTACTTAACCAATCCCTACCCAGAATAATTTCAAACCTTACGAAATCAAACATGTGCAAACTACAAACAAAGTTATGAACTAACAAATCAAACTCTAGGTGGCCACACTTCATCCCAAGTGTCACATACCCTCCTATCGGTTTTTCAACCCTAAAGGAAGTAACTAAGTATCAGAGTTCTAGGTTAAGCTTATCTACCAAACAACGAGATATAAAAGAATGTGGTGCATTAGTATCAAATAGAACGCTAACTGACATACCATGAATCAGAAGAATACCTCCCAACACAACTTTTCCTTTTTCCTCTGTTGTTGGCCTCAAGGTAGCTGGCTCCAATGCGTATACTTTTCCCTTCCTGTCCTTAGTGGGCTCCTTGCATTGGTTCTTGTAAATCGCAATTGAAGCACCTAATAATCTTCTTCCCAATCACCTTCTTTCCTTCTCCAGAACAAGATTCATTAGCAAAATGTACTTTCTTATCACACTTAAGCAGACAACCTCCAACTTCCCCTTCTTTGTAGCTCCACCCTTCTAAGCTCCTTTCTTAAGAAAGAACTTTATTTTCTGACTCAGCCCTACCTGGACTTCCTTTACCTTATTTCTATCCAAAAAAGTAAGAATCTCCTCATGTCTTAAAGCTATGTCTACTACAATATCACAATGATCCCTGATATGAGGTAATGTAGCCCTAAACATTTCAGGCTTCAACCCCCTAATGAACTTCTCATTTTTCTTAATCACAGTATCAACGGTAACTTACCCATACGTCTCCAACTCCTCAAACCTTGTAGCATACTCCAGCACAGTCATCTTTTCTTGCTCCAACTCAGCACACTTTCTGAGTAATGTGAACTTCGCAATCTCATACATAACTCCTCAAACCTACTCTTAAACTCAGCCTATGTCATCGTCTCTTCATTTATTCCAATTGTCACACTATTCCACCAATACAATGCTGCTCTCTGAAGCTGTCTAGAAGCAAGCCTTCTCTTCTACTTATTATTGAGCCCCGAATCTGCAAAGATTCTCTCATAATGCAGTAGCCTGTTCTCTACTTCAATGGCGTCTTCAGTTCCGATGGATAGATTTCCTCCCAATTGAGCGTAACCCCCCTACTCAAAACAACATAATTGTTGACTACTGGAGCTCCTTGAACTCCTCCAGCATTTCCTCCAACTACTCTAGCAGCGACACCAGCCTGCATCATGTTGACAAACAATTGATACATTGCCCCCATGTCAACTTGTGGGATTCCCACACCCATATTTCCAGCTTGTGCCTGACCAAGGTTCCTTCTCATATTTGGTCTGGCATTCCCATTTGTAGTGGTGCTTCCGTCTCCAAGGTTAACTCTTCCACTTTTAGCATCCATGTCTGTATTCAAGCATCATAAGATACAGAAGAATAGTCTAAGAGAGATAGGAGAATAGAGATATAACGTATACTCATATACAAAAAATATTGTATATTACTATAGCGTTATCCCATACCCCTATCTTATCTCAATTCCTTAGGATTAAGTTTCAAAAATCATTTTAGTTTAAAGTTTTTCATAAACCTATGCTCTGATACCAAGTTGTAACATCCCTTATATGGAGGCTCGAAGCTAAGCGCTATAGATGTTGCAGTATTCCATAGTATTAACTTTCAGTGACTAAATACGCTAATGTTAATAGTATCTATAATATCAAAAGCACTTGAATATAAAATAAAATCAACATAGAGTAAAACACTTTTCTGATTACATTTTAAAACAACTTTTCATTTCCAATTTACATAATCCAAAATGTTTTCCAAGTTTAGATCAAATATAATTATTACATAAATACGCCAAGAGCGACATACAAAGACGCCCCCTTGGATGACCAGAGTACTAAATAGCCATAACAGACTTAATACAACACAACGTAAATAAAACAAAACAACTCCTAAATATCTCTAGCATCGGCCTCCTACTCGTCTCTGAAAGATTTATTCGTCTAGCTACTAAAACCTGAAAATCCTCAACCCTCAACCTACTCAAATCAATTTTGAGCATCCGAGAGTTTATAGGGAAAACATAAACTTCGAGATAGACATAAAGTCTGGTATGAATAATACTATACATTTTGGTTCTTTGATATTGAGTGAGACCAAGCCGCTTAGTGGAATGGGATTTTCCTCACTAATATCCTTTTAAAATATAACTTTTGCAAATCTTAATCCTGCAGCCAAAACTGGTTAAAGCAATAAAGTAATATCATGTATGCATATAAATCAGGTAACAAATGGACAATCTGTTCGAACACTATAGTTTTTTCTAGCAAACAACTAACCTTTGGCAAACTAGGGCCTACCAGATAAAATAAACAAATAATATAACTTCTGTTAGATACTCCTCTTCTTGATGGTCTGTCCCTAACTTATTGTCCTAGGGTCAACTGATCCAAATGGTTTTGCAGGATCACCAATAACCTATCTCTCCTCTATAGATTCCTTTCTGTATGTAACATCATTTTAGTATTACCTGTGACAAAGCTCTACACACTGGAATTTTGGACTTATATTAGCTAGGTGCTACTAACTAAAGTATAGGGCGCAACCCCATACCAGTCCCATCTGATATTCTAATATCTTATTCATTTTACTTAGGGTTGTCTACCTAAATTTTTCCTTAAAAGCATTTTCTCTCAATTGATTTAAACCTTTAAATCATACTTTAAACAAGAAAAATATACTCTATAATTTACTCATATCATCTTGCCATGTTATATATACTTAACATAAAAATTTGTTGATGAAAACATTTAAACCTCTGAAAGTACCCTTTCGAATCCATTGAAAGTACCCCTTTCGAAACCAAATAACTACTTTTCTTTATAACCTTGCACCGAAAGGCCAAAACATACCTTTCGAAATGATTCTTAATAAACATTCAAAAAACATTCAAAAGAAACCTTTTTTGAAAGCTTTAAAATCTTAGATATCCTCGAAAACCTTTCGAAACAATTAGAAACTATTCCTTTCAAAACCGTTAAGGTTCAATTTTCAATATAACAAATGGGTCATAAAAAAATAAGTCGAAAGCATTCTTCCAAAAGCTATTTTCTAAGTAAAGAAGTGATGGTATCGAAATCAACACTTCAAAAGCATTGAAGGAGTGGCTAAGTTTCAAAAACAATGTAACCCTTTCGAAACCTTTGGTTCGAAAGGTGGAAAGCGGAAGCAAGGGGTGTCGACACCTTCGAAAGCAATTATGTAATAAAAAAGGTGAAACCTCTTTTGAAACCATTCCTATAAAAACAATTTGACCCAATCGAAGGCTAACCAAGCCGAAAGCAATAATTTCAAAAGAAAAGAAAGCGCATTTTCATTTAAAAGCAAAGTAAGGCATCAACCCCTTCGGAACCCCTTGTTTCGACCCAGTACCTTTCGCCTATGTCCTATTGACTACGTAACAAATCCTTGATACCATGTGCTTTGGTTTCGATGTAGATGGAGGCGGAAGTAAGTTGTCGAAGGCTAGGTATCGAAAGTGGCGAAATATGCAAAAAAGCATGTATAAACTGATTTTTAACCTTTTAAGGCAATTCTTTTCAAATGACCTGCCTTGTTTTTCAAAATATGATTGGTTGCTAATTTCTTTCTAAAAATACTGCCGAAATTTCTGAAATGAACAAACAAAATTATTTACAAAATTCCCCTTCTCTTTTTTATAAATATATAATACATTTAAGTCCCATACCTTAAGTAATTTTATATACTTAACTTAGGAAAAATCTATAAAAATTCCCATAAATCATTTCTAATATATTTTCTAACATATATTAATTTCTAACCCAAAACATACGTATATTAGCCGTTGTTTTCCTGCCTTTTGGCAAGGCCGTGACACCAAGAACTTGACTAGAAAACAAGGACAATCTATCCCTAAGATCGGTCATACACAGGTAAACTATGGATACTAGTAAATTTTTTCCGAGTTTGGATCGAGCTACAGTTGATATGACATGACAAGCAAAGCTATGAAAATCGACATTCCAAATTTTAAGTCAATCGAAGTTCGTATGCTCAAGATATTGATCGATCAAGGCCAAGAAAGACCAGCACTGTTTGTATCCCTCATGCCCATTCTACTTCGTATCCATGATGATCGCTTCACTTCATATCCATCAATCAGCCACGTTACATATCAATCTCATCCATACGTACTTCGTATCGGTTACCTCATCAACTTTGTTCCTATCGATTGGCCAACGATCGATACGAAGCATGTCAATCAGGTTGCTTTGTATCCATAAAAAATTATCATTTTGTATCGATCCACCCATGCACATTATTCATATCAATCGACCAGTGATTGATGTGAATGATAGGTGATGGATCGCTCTGAATGGCATCCTTATTGATCGATACGAAGTAGCACTTGGGAATATCGATATGAAGCCAGCTAACTAGACGATCGATATGAAGCAACTGCATGAGAACGATATAAAGGAAACACGTAAAAGTGGAAGACTCGGTCACTCAGTATGAAAAGTGGATCGATCCCAGAATATAGTGCCGCATCATCTGGAATACACGTGCAAGCCATCGATACGAAGACATCGATACGAATCCTATCGATACATATTGATACGAGCTCGGCAGCATACTACAAATCCAAACTTGCATCGATCATATCTCAAGATCTACAAGTCCAAATGCCACCAAATTTTCACAGGAGCTTCCATACCACCTCAAGAATGCTCATGATCAATCTCAGCCCAAAAGGAGATGTTTTGCATCAATGCGAATCGTGAACGTATCTATCATGGATCAACTCCAAATGGTCAGGAATCGATCACGTGGGCCCACCCACGTGAGATAAGAGGTTTCTCAGGATCTTTGCGAGATATTTGTAGCCTACACCTATAAATAGCAGTCCTGGGACTTCAAAAAATGGACTTTTGACTCTGGGACGATGATACTCTACTAAAATCATCATTTTACCTTAAGTTCTTTGTTATAAGCAGTTGTAATCAACGAGAATTATCGATAAACATCAAACTTTCTATAGGGGACGTAGATTAAAACGCCGAACCACTCTAAATCTCTGTGTTTTCATACTTCTTTTTGTTTGTTTTTGGTGTGTTTGTTAGATCTACCTCATTTTCCAATTATATTCTTTACTTTAATCTTTTCAAACATGACCGAAGGGTGTTGTGCCCAATTTTGGTACAAACACTTTGGTGCTTTCACTAAAAAAAACAGCTTTTCTCTTGCTTTTTAGATCTACTACCGTTGTTGGGTTGCAAGAATCTAAACAGAAGATCCAGATCTCACATTCAGTAGTTCTTCCATCCTATTCAAATTGCATCATAACTATGAGAGAGCTACATCATTAACATGGTTACTATAAGGACTGCCTCAACCACTACAGATCGAGAAGGAAGAGAAAGACAGAACCTTGCGCAGCTACCCGCCATAGGCCAAAACTCAGTCGGACCTTCAGATCCATAAGGCCTTGTCACCGGGGAGAAGTTTTAGATGTTGATGCAACAACTGACCCAAAGACGCCAGCAGCTTAACCAAAAGATCCATGCCAACATGGTGTTAACCAACCAACTGAATTAGGAAAGATGAAGGAGATCCAGGAAGGATCAAACTTCCTACTCATCCACTGAGAGCTTAGCCTCCTCTGATTACCATTACAGATCCACACGTCCACGACTGGATGGAAGCTACACACAAGCTCTAGGGCATCAGCATACTCTAATTTTGGACAAGAGGGACCTAGTCCATCTGCTAGTCACAGGCAGGATTGTCCTCCCAGGCAGGGCCAATTCCTTATCATAGTAGTGATAGTCATGCTGCTGCCGCCGCCGTCGACTTGGAAGCTGACATTCGAGACCAATAGATTTGAACCTTCGTCAACGCGATCGTACCGCTAAACCCTATGTGTCGAAGACCTAGATCCAAGGAGGCGAGGTACGAACTGTCGACTGCGCTTGGGTCATCCTCACATTATGGAACCTGACCACACCTTGGCCCAACATGCTCAAAATGTCTAGATGCCAGACATCCTGACAATGATACATCAAATGATTCGTGAAAGTCAAGGCCTCTCCAATGATGATTGGGGAATCTCCCAAAGTCATAAACCCTTCACTAATGACATCCTTTATGCTGAATCGCTCGCCGATTCAGAATGCCAACTTTACCTGTTTATGAAGGGAGTTTAGAACCTAACCATCACATTTTGAAGTGTGAATGGCTTATGAATGCCGCACGAGCTTACGATGTGGTCAAATGTAGAAGTTTTCCTATCTCCCTCAAGGGTATTGCAACCATGTGGTTTACTTGCCTACCACCCCGATCCGTTTCATGCTGTGATCAGACAACTACGAAATATGTCAAACGGTTTTGTATGCACGTCATAAGACCTAAGGATGTTAACAACTTATCCAGCGTCACTCAAACTTCTTGAGAGATGCTCAGACGTTATTTAGAAAGATTCCATGCCACTTGTGTGGAGATTGGTAACCCTAATGATAATTCCATACTGATGGCACTAACCAAAGGAATCGATCCTGATTTCGAATTTGACAACTGGTTGGCTGGGAAATCCCCCAGCGTTGCTGGACTATTTCTACTCTAAAGTAGCCTAGTTCTTAAGGAAAGAAGATATAAACAATTCAGGAAAAAGGATGATGCGGGGACCAGTGTGGAAGGCATTCAAAGTAACGTCGCTGTAAAGCAAACCGGTGGGAGTTTGGGTAAAGTGCAGTTAAACATACGGAATAAGCAGGATCAGCAGAATGGCGATGGAAGTCAGGGTAAGAAGTGGGATCAAAACCATGGGCCGCAAAGCAAAGCTCCCATGTTTGACACCTATAGTCCTTTGAATACATCCTTGGAGAATGTGTACTTGCAGACCTACAATACCAGCCAATATAAGAAGTTAGCTCCGAAGCAGTAATCCGAAAAGCAGGTTCGATCTAGAAAATTCTCTAGATTCCATGATTTCTACGATCATAATACTAATGAATTTCACCATTTATTGAACAATATTGAAAAGTTGATCCGTGAAAGGAAGTTGGAACAATTCGTCCGGGTAACGCAGGCTGGAGGTGCAGGCCCATCGAATCAGAATCAAGCATCGAATCAGGCTAGAATGGAGGAACCTGCACGTACTAGCAAGAGGTTAGTTATTTTCACAGTAAGTGCTGGTCCTCATCAAGCAGATCGGAGCTGGAGGGAAATGGCGTTGTATGCCAGTTCGATTAGGCATGCGGACTTCGAGTGTTGCAGTAATCTTGACGATGGGGATTCGGCTAAACAAAAAATGATGACAGACGACATCGTTTTCCAAGACAGGAATGCCAATAGAGTTGAACCCCTACCATAGATCCACTAGTCATATCATCTCAAATAGGTCCTGCTTAGATGAAGAGGATCTTAGTGGACAATGGAAACTCTGTGAATATTCTTTTCAACCAAGCATATGATCAAGTGAAAATGGAAGCGAAGGATTTGAAGCCATGTCAGTCTCGTATTCATGGTTTCAATGGAAGTGCAACTATACCCACTGGGATGGTGGATATACCAGTGGAATTGGGAATTGGAGATCGTCGGAGAGTCCAGATGTTACAGTTTATTATGTTCGATATAAATTCATCGTATAATGCTTTCATAGGCCGATCGGCCCTAGCTGAATTCAGTGAAGCTATTGCCCCTTGGTGTTTAACAATGAAATTCCACACTAACAATGGGTTGGAGTTGTTTAAGGAGATCAAGCCGCCGGACGTGACTGTTATGTTGCTGAGCTATGATAGGCGCATCGGAAAGAGAAAAGCAAGGACGTAGAGGAATCTCTCTGCGTCCGTTTTACCGACAATTGACGAACACCTGGGCGTAGGCCCGGGCGTCACAACCAGTCCCTAAAGGATCTTGATCCATGAGATGATGATAGAGAAGAGGAAGTCAAGGATAGACAGGCTTCCCCAGTAGAGTTGATAATAGATGTTCCGATCGATGATGACGACGATTCCAGAATGATAAAGATTGGGTCTCAGCTATGCCAACAGATGAAAAAGGAATTTTTAACAATATCAATTTAAGGGGGAAGGATTGTAAAATCCCTGAATTCTTTTAAGGGGGACGAAATTCTTTTGGAAGGGGAAAGGATTGTAATATCTTGGAATTTTTAACAATATCAATTTAATAATCTGTAGTTAAAATTAAATTGATATTGATGTTCTGTTAATAATTATTCAGATAAATTTAATAATCTTCTTCAATAATTATTTAAATTGGTTATTTTATCTTTTGAAAATAATATAAATTGATTTCTATTTACAAAATAAATATTTGGTTTATATTTAAAATAGATTTGCTTTGTTTTAATTTTAACAAGTAAAGCATATTTTCTAGTTTTAATAATTTGGAAAATTTGTTTTATTTAATATTCAAAGTTTTCAAAGTTAAATAAATGATTTTGGTTTAAATTTAATGATTGAATCATGTTTTAAAATTCTAATATATACATTGTAAATTGGAAAATTTTGATTTTAATTAGTATTGAGTTTTAATATCTATTTCATAAATAAAAATATGATTTTAAAAAAAATAATAAGAAAAATATTAAATGTTTAAATTAAATTAGCTTGAGTTTTAAATTTAGAATATATTCAACAAATGGTTTCATGACTTAATAAAATGGATTATTTAGTTAATAAAAATATAATCTCTTGTAAAATGATTTTAATTTAATAATAAGAGAGTTATAAAAATAATATTGATATTGTAATGACTTTTAAAATAAGCTTTGAATAAGAATTTGTAATTTTCATTTCAAATTGAATTTTTATGTATAACTTGATTTGAAATTATTTGATTTTGAATTTAGTTTGAATTTAAGTTCAAAAGTATAAATTTTAAATTGTTAAATTGTCTTAATCTTTAATATGTATAAGTTTCATTTATTAACATGATTTGTTTTTATTTCCATTTGTAAATTTATACACATGTTTAAATATAAACTAACATATTAACTTAGGATTACACATATTCAAATTTAAATTAACAAATTGAAACTAAGCTAATACATGCATTAACTTGTAAATAAATACAAATTACCTTTTAAAGATAACATGTGTTGCATTCATAAGCATTGGTTTAAACAAGTGTTCAAAAATTAATATACAAATTGACAAGTGTAAGATTTAGTTTTTATTTTTCTTTCCTTTTAATTAAAATCTGAAAATACATTTGTATAGTTTGCATCTTCATTTCATATTGCATTTTCCATTCTTCCTTAATCAAAAGAAAATCTTCAAACTTCTTGAATCAAAATCAACTAAATCGGCATTTCCTAAAAGAATCCACAAATCTGCATTCATAAATTCATTAAAATCCTAAAATCTGCATATTCTAAAATTCAAACCTGCATACTCCACCCCTCATCAAAGATCAAATCTGCATACCTCAAATTCAAGACAACCTGCATATCTCACTTCTTATACAAAATCAACCCCTGTTTATCAAAATTCTGCATTTCCTCAAAATCAAATGAAGCCTGCACTGTTGTTTTTCTGCATTCTGTTTTTAAAATCTGGGATGTTGAGCATCTGCCTATATGTGAAGATCTAGCAACTAAATCTGCAGCTGCATAGAGTAAGAAGCATGAGCATTTCATCAAAAATTCAAACTCAGATTTCAACAGTGGAAGTCAAGCCTGCATTTGTTTTCTGCAAATTCAAATGATCAGTGGTCTGCATCATTAAAAAGTGAGTAACATTTATGACCTTAAACTATATTAGGTTGCTTGATTAAGTGTTTGAGATAAAAATTATGTTTGTGTGGTTATAAAATGTCTGTTGTAATTATAATTATTTATGCATGTTGATTGTGTTGTGTGGTGTTCCCAGATTCACACACTGTTTAGAAGAATCTTTACAAATTGATTTAATTTGAGATTTATATTTGTGTTTTAGAATAATAAAAAGAAGTTTGTTTATCAGAGATTAGAATTCAGTTTATAAAGTAATGTGTTTTAACTTCTTAGGTTAAGATTTAAATTTTTAGGTGAGTTAATACAGGGTGTTATCTCTGTAAACACATGCAATCCCATTATATGTTGATCTTGATCAAAAATCAATCCTATTAATATTTAAATCCAGATTCATAAACTTAATACATTGACAAAAACTTGATTTTTAAATCAAGTATTAATATTTTTAAGTGTATGCTTCATTTACAGTTTGGTCTGGAACAAAAATATGAATTTGTGCAAATTCTTACAATCTGTGATTTGTGGAAACTCAAATTTCTTTTGAGTTATTAAGTGAGGATCATAGATCCTTGGAAAAATCAGAGAAGTAATTAAAATTTACTAGATAGGGTGCAGTTGGGAAATAATTGTATAAACCCTAGTTTTGGATAGGGGTTAAAGATTGGGTCTGTGTGAAGTGATGGATGGATCGAGTGATTTGGATTTTGGTGTGTGGGTAGTTGGTGTGTAGAGTAGTTCATGGCCGGAGGGGTCGATCGTCAAGTGATCGGAGTGGCGTACAATGGCCGTTGACAGGTTTTGAGTTGAAACCTGTAAAAAATTTCCAGGTTTTGGAATTTAGGGGTTTCAGAGCTTAAATTTTGAATGCTTTGATTTCGTTCGATTTGGTGATGATGTTAGTGGGTTGAGGGGTTTCTGGTTATGGCTTGATCACCTGAGATGATCGGCAGAGGTGGCGGCGATGAGTTCTCTGGTGAACTATTGGTTTGGGGATGTTTCAAGGGAAGGTTGAGTTGCTCGGAGTAAATGGGAGAATGACTCGAAGCAGGTAAGTAGGAAACTCGGAGTGGAGAGGCATTTAACTCGAAGTAAAATTTGGTTTCTCGGGTAAACTGCATAATTCCAGGTTTCACAGTAAAACTGTGTTGTTTTTAAAAATATGGGTTTTAAAACTTTTTAAATCTGTAGTTTAGGTTTAAACTAAGGTTTAGGTTTAAAATCAAATGCAAGTTTGAACTTCTGAATTAAATTCAAATCCCAGTTTTTAAATTAAATAAAAGTTTCAAAATTTGACTTAACTATTTCATTTTGGAAATAGTTGAAGCTTTTAATAATATGATTTTAAAAAATATGAATGGATTTGAAGTTTATTTAAAAATCTGGAAATCTAAGTTTAAAAATGAAGTTCAGTTTAAATTTAAAAGAAGATTTAAATTTGAAAGTTTTAAACTAAGAATGAATTGAATTTCTTAAATTTTAAAATTAGTTTAATTTCAAATTTTTATGATTTCATTTTGAAGACAAACTTTTGTTTTGTTTTGAAATTTAAATAAGTTTAAAAAATTTCAAACTTTGATAAGTTTAATTTACTTTTAATTTAAACTTGTATTCAAAAATGGAAATTTAAAAGTAGTTCAAAAAGCTCTTTGTTTCAATTAAATTGTTCTAACATAATTAAGTTATGTTTTTGAAAATTTGATTAAGATTTATGTTTTAGAATTTAATTAACAAGGTAATTAAGATCAGTTAATTAATTTAATTAAATAAATTGACTTTTGGAATTAATAATTGATTAATTTATAATTATGATCATATATTAGATTGTTAATGATTGATGAATGAATATTGTTAATTATGTAATTAAGTTTAATCAAGGTTAATTAATTTAATAATTAATTTTAATTAATGAATGATTAAAGATAATTTAAATGGTAATTAATTTAAGTTAATTACCTTATAAAATAATTTAAGAATGGTTAATGAAGGTCATTAACCATGATTATTTAACAATTAATTAATGAAGTTAATTTTTATAATTAATTAGATTAATTAATTTAATAATAATTCATTTATAAATGGTTAGATAGTAATTACTTGATAAAGTAATTAAGAAATTAATTACTTAATGTAATTAATTTAGTTTAGTGTGATTGTTTATTTTAATTAATTAAGTTTAATTAAATTTAAACACTTTAGTTAAGGATAATTACTTTATGTAATTAATGATTTGGAAATTACTTAGTTAAGTAATTGTTTAATAATTACAGTTGTAATTAAATGTAGATGTTTAAGTATGAGGTAATTTGGATTAATTATTTAATAATTAATCAAGGGATTAATTAAGTAATTTATTAAAGGATAATTAATTTATTTAATATAGTAATTAAGTTAGTTTATTACTAAATGTAATTAATCTGGGATGATTAATAATTATAAGTTAATTACTTAAGGTAACTAATTATTAAGGATCATTAATTATTTAATTAATGATGTAATTAAAGTTGATTAATTATGATTAATTAATCAATAATAGGTAATTAGAGGTAATTAATTAATTAATTAAGGATTAATGTAATTAATTATGATTAATTAATTAGTTGAGTAATTAAAGGTTAATTACTATTTTGTATGAGGATAATTAATTTGTAAAATTTATTTAGGATAATTACATAAGTGTAATTAAGGATAATTATTCAAGAGTGATTAATTTAGGTAATTAATAATAAATGATTAATTGATTGAAATCAATTAAATGATTGAGTAAGCAAGATTTGTATTGATGAAGTAATTAATTTAATTTATTTTAAATTAATTAAAGATAGAGTAATTAATTTAATTCATTTTAAATTAATTAGGGTTAGAGATAGTTAATTTAATTCATTTTAAATTAATTATATGATGAGTAAATCATTTTCTTATGTATGAATGGATGTCATTGATTGACTTGGATGCTTTGTGATCTCAGTAATGAGATAAGTAATATTGTGTAGTATGGATGTTTGGTTGTATTGAGATGATAACATAGGTTATCTATTGTGATGATGATATATGGAATATCTATTTGATATTGATAATGTGGGTTACCTGTTATGAGATAATGTTGATTATCAGTTATGATTTATGAATTATCTATCTGTGTGTATATAGATATTGTATTGAATTGTTTTTAAACCTTTAAAACAACTTGGACCTTAAAAGACACGCTTTGGTTTTCGATGGGACCGGGATCGGGTTTCCATATTTGGATATCCGAAAACCACATCGATTCCAAATAACGTTAGGTCGTGAATTCAAAGTGGAGCTTTGTGAAGACTCGAGGTATAAGGACTATGAGTCAGTATAACTCTGTGGGTGATTCCGTATTGAGTTAACAGAATTAGTTCTTATAGATTCGAGGTGGTGGTTTAGAGTGTAAGGGTTATTGTCGTTAACTCTGAGGGTGATTCCAAAATGAGTGTAACTAGATAATGCCTTCGGTTTCGTTCGAACCCGGAACGAACTTGTATAGATCGAATGCTTTCAGAACATCGTCAGATGGACGATGAGCATCCTAAGTGATGTGTCCTATAAAGGTAATCGTAGCCTCAAGCCTCATCAACCGGGAATGGCTAAAACATGGGAGGTGCAGCAAGGCTTCATGGGTCGCGCCCACTGGAGAGCAAGATTGATCCCTGTCTAGAAGTCCCTTTATATTCGGCTGTGTGGGTGGTTGCTAGCTACAACCACGGGGTTGTCTTGTTCGAAACTGTTCAGTAAGGAATGGGTCCGGCTTTGTGTTGCGATGGTCGGGAGTGATCCTCGGTACGTTGATCTAGGCCACGTACTGTGACGGGCGGTACCCCAGTAGCTCTGCCATTGTATGGAATCCAAAATCCAATAAGTGCCAACGGTTTTGATTGTATACCTATGTAGCTGGAATTTAATAAATGTAACAATTTCGGCTATTTCTTATTTATTTGAAAACCCTAGACACTATTATAATATCATCGGATTTCCTATCAAATGTTTTGGTTAGCGTAAGGTAAAAACTTTTCCATGTTTATGTGTGGGAAGTCTTACGTGATACCTTTCTTTTCAAAAGGTTTTTAAAAGTTAAGCAACTTTAACCTGTTACTCACACCAGACCCATGTCTGTCCCGGAGTTTATTTTTGTTTTTCATAAACTCTTGGGTACTCAAATTTTTATAAGTAGCCAAGGGAATTCAGGTCAGCTTTGACGAATTATGGAGGAGCAAATGGAGCAGGAGGCTTCTGCGAGTAGATATATATAGTTTTCCGCTGTGTGTTCTCTGAGTTGTAGTTCTCTTGTGTTATATTGAGTTGTATAACTAGACAGTTGTTTATAACTGTCTAGTATGTGTTGTATATCTGTGTACTCTGATAATGGTTGTAAACTATGTAATATTTATGTTATTAATATAATTTATTCGTTCCGCTGTGTAGATTCTGATGTTGTTTCTTTCTTCTCTTCTTTCTATTCTCTTTTCTATCCCTTTCTTTCTTAAAGATGATGCGATTTTCCGGGAGTGGAAAGTCGGGTCGTCTCAACTGGTATCAGAGCATTAGGTTGAGTGAATACCTAGGCTCTGTAGTGGTGTCTTTCTTGAGAGAGCGTATTTGTAATTTATATATATATATATATATATATATATATTTCTACCTATCTGTTGGGTTACATGTTCAGGTTTTCCCCAATATAAGTTATAAAGGTAGATGGGGTAGTAATGTGTGTAACACGACAACCATTGGTTGAAGTTTGAATGTTTAAGGTTGGAGGTGTTTTGTCGAGACTATAGACCTAATACCGTCTCGAGTGAGTTCTGTAGTGATGAAGAACTTCATTGATCTCTGAAGGAAACTTGTAAAGGTTCGGAGCTCATTTCTGAAGTTGGATGAGTAGTGTTTGGATTTGTTGGTGGCAGAAGCGAGTAATGGTATTTTGATACCTTAAGGAATAGTAGCTGCGTGATGAGATGCAGTGACTATGGATGTTCCCAAAGATGTTTTCTTTGGAACAAGTTAAGGAGGCGAGTCTGCTTAGGTGTTGTGGCTGTGTTCAGCTGGTGTTTCTGTTTGCTTTGAGGTCCGAGTTTCTCGGAGAGCTTTGTTTTGGAATTCTTTGGCATCTGTGGCAGCAGTGCGGCTTGGAGTGTTCTCGGTGTTGGCAAGAGATCTTTTGGCTTAGAAGTTTTTCTGAAGAGAAGTTCAGAAGCAGTTGAGTGAACCCGTTTCTTCGAGGGTTGGCTGGTTAAGTGTAAGCTGTTCTATTTGGTAAAGGGAGAATAGTTTTCCTTGGATTTGGTTTAGTGGTTCGCAAAAGTGACTTGCGATCGTTTGAGTTTTCTTGGGTTATCTGAGTTTTTCTGGATGTCTTCAGGAAGTCATAGTTTGGTTCGCATCTGGAGATTGAGTTTTCTTATCGACGGGAATTCCAAGAGTGGTACCAGTGGTTCAGCTTAATAGTAGAATGGTTCCAGGAGATTGAGTTGGTGTAGCAGCTCGGAGTTTTGGAAGAACTTCTGAATTTTTCTTATGGATTTGTAGAATCATATCTCTCGGGTGTGTTGTCCTGTTTGTGCATGCGTTCTTCTTCAGCATTCTCTTCTACTTTGGATCAGAGTTGAGCAGCGGAAGCAGCTTGGAAGTGTATCTGCTTTTCTTTTCCCGGACAGGAGAAGTGAGTTGTTGTCTTCTGATGTTGAGGAGTTGAGTTTGAGTTCTTGATCTTTGTTGATCTTGGGGAGATCATTTTGTTGAAGTTGATTGGTCTAGTTTGTTTCTAGAAGCATCAGCGAAGGTTAAGATGATCAGTAAGGTTGTGTACAGCCCAGGATCATCTGAAGAGTTTTGTGGATTCGAGACGATGGAATTTGGATTTTGGAGTCGGAGATAATTTTGGATAAGTTTTCTCCGATCAAAAGTGAGCTATAAGATTTGGCAAGTCTGAGAAGTTAGCTCTGTAGTGTTTTAGATCATTTCTGTATCTAGGAGAATAAGTGATTGATCTACAGGATTGGATTGCCAGTTTGGATAACTGGGATTCGATGAGTTTCACGTATCTCTGAGGGACTAAGTGTATGATCTATCTCTGGTTGTGGAACCAGCAGTTCTGGAGTTTTGGTTGTTGAGTCAGACTCGTTTATAGTCTTATATCTTGTCTAGTGTTATAGATATAGTTGTATAGGAGTTTTGTAGCTTTATAATATTGTTTGTTTTGATTCTCTAGAGCGAGTATCCCGGTATGTATTTATATATACACCTGGGGAAACTCGATGAAAATTTTATCCAGAATTTGTCTGGATAATTAGATTTGTTTGATTGGTTGAATTGGTTGTTTGGTTGTTAGCATATGTTTGATGTATGCTTGTTTTTTTAAATTAAAATTTAATAAGATTATTAAATTACCTTTGTTTTAAATTTCGAGGACGAAAATCTTTTAAGGGGGAAGGATTGTAATATCGCGGAATTTTTAACAATATCAATTTAATAATCTGTAGTTAAAATTAAATTGATATTGATGTTCCGTTAATAATTATTCAGATAAATTTAATAATCTTCTTCAATAATTATTTAAATTGGTTATTTTATCTTTTGAAAATAATATAAATTGATTTCTATTTACAAAATAAATATTTGGTTTATGTTTTAAGTAGATTTGCTTTTTTTTAATTTTAATAAGTAAAGCATATTTTCTAGTTTTAGTAATTTGGAAAATTTGTTTTATTTAATATTCAAACCTTTTCAAAGTTAAATAAATGATTTTGGTTTAAATTTAGTGATTGAATCATGTTTTAAAATTCTAATATATACATTGTAAATTGGAAAATTTTGATTTTAATTAGTATTGAGTTTTAATATCTATTTCATAAATAAAATATGATTTAAAAAAAAATAAGAAAAATATTAGATGTTTAAATTAAATTAGCTTAAGTTTTAAATTTAGAATATATTCAACAAATGGTTTCATGACTTAATAAAATGGATTATTTATTTAATAAAAATATAATCTCTTGTAAAATGATTTTAATTTAATAATAAGAGAGTTATAAAAATAATATTGATATTGTAATGACTTTTAAAATAAGCTTTGAATAAGAATTTGTAATTTTTATTTCAAATTGAATTTTTATGTATAACTTGATTTGAAATTATTTGATTTTGAATTTAGTTTGAATTTAAGTTCAAAAGTATAAATTTTAAATTGTTAGATTGTCTTAATCTTTAATATGTATAAGTTTCAGTTATTAACATGATTTGTTTTTATTTCCAATTGTAAATTTATACACATGTTTAAATATAAACTAACATATTAACTTAGGATTACACATATTCAAATTTAAATTAACAAATTGAAACTAAGCTAATACATGCATTAACTTGTAAATAAATACAAATTACCTTTTAAAGATAACATGTGTTGCATTCATAAGCATTGGTTTAAACAAGTGTTCAAAAATTAATATACAAATTGACAAGTGTAAGATTTAGTTTTTATTTTTCTTTTCTTTTGATTAAAATCTAAAAATACATTTGTATAGTTTGCATCTTCATTTCATATTGCATTTTCCATTCTTCCTTAAACAAAAGAAAATCTTCAAACTTCTTGAATCAAAATCAACTAAATCTGCATTTCCTAAAAGAATCCACAAATCTGCATTCATAAATTCATTAAAATCCTAAAATCTACATATTCTAAAATTCAAACCTGCATACTCCACCCCTCGTCAAAGATCAAATCTGCATACTTCAAATTCAAGCCAACCTGCATATCTCACTTCTTATACAAAATCAACACCTGTTTATCAAAATTCTGCATTTCCTCAAAATCAAATGAAGCCTACACTGTTTTTTTCTGCATTCTGTTTTTAAAATCTGGGATGTTGAGCATCTGCCTGCATGTGAAGATCTAGCAACTAAATCTACAGTTGCATAGAGTAAGAAGCATGAGCATTTCATCAAAAATTCAAACTCAGATTTCAACAGTGGAAGTCAAGCCTGCATTTGTTTTCTGCAAATTCAAATGATCAGTGGTCTGCATCATTAAAAAGTGAGTAACATTTAAAACCTTAAACTATATTAGGTTGCTTGATTAAGTGTTTGAGATAAAAATTATGTTTGTGTGCTTATAAAATATCTGTTGTAATTATAATTGTTTATGCATGTTGATTGTGTTGTGTAGTGTTCCCAGATTCACACACTGTTTAGAAGAATCTTTACAAATTGATTTAATTTGAGATTTATATCTGTGTTTTAGAATAATAAAAAGAAGTTTGTTTATCAGAGATTAGAATTCAGTTTATAAAGTAATGTGTTTTAACTTCTTAGGCTAATATTTAAATTTTTAGGTGAGTTAATACAGGGTGTTATCTCTGTAAACACATGCAATCCCATTATATGTTGATCTTGATCAAAAATCAATCCTATTAATATTTAAATCCAGATTCATAAACTTAATACATTGACAAAAACTTGATTTTTAAGTCAAGTATTAATATTTTTAAGTGTATGCTTCATTTACAGTTTGGTCTGGAACAAAAATATGAATTTGTGCAAATTCTTACAATCTGTGATTTGTGGAAACTCAATTTCTTTTGAGTTATTAAGTAAGGATAATAGATCCTTGGAAAAATCAGAGAAGTAATTAAAATTTACTAGATAGGGTGCAGTTGGGAAATCATTGTATAAAATCTAGTTTTGGATAGGGGTTAAAGATTGGGTCTGTGAGAAGTGATGGATGGATCGAGTGATTTGGATTTTGGTGTGTGTGTAGTTGGTGTGTAGAGTAGTTCATGGCCGGAGGGGTCGATCGTCAAGTGATCGGAGTGGCGTACAATGGCCGTTGACTGGTTTTGAGTTGAAACCTGTAAATTTTTTCCAGGTTTTGGAATTTAGGGGTTTCAGAGCTTAAATTTTGAATGCTTTGATTTCGTTCGATTTGGTGATGATGTTAGTGGGTTGAGGGGTTTCTGGTTGTGGCTTGATCACCTGAGATGATCGGCAGAGGTGGCGCCGATGAGTTCTCTGGTGAACTGTTGGTTTGGGGATGTTTCAGGGGAAGGTTGAGTGGCTCGGAGTAAATGGGAGAATGACTCGAAGCAGGTAAGTAGGAAACTTGGAGTGGAGAGGCATTTAACTCGAAGTAAAATTTGGTTTCTCGGGTAAACTGCATAATTCCAGGTTTCACAGTAAAACTGTGTTGTTTTTAAAAATATGGGTTTTAAAACTTTTTAAATCTGTAGTTTAGGTTTAAACTAAGGTTTAGGTTTAAAATCAAATGCAAGTTTGAATTTCTGAATTAAATTCAAATCCCAGTTTTTAAATTAAATAATAGTTTCAAAATTTGACTTAATTAACTATTTCATTTTGGAAATAGTTGAAGATTTTAATAATATGATTTTAAAAAATATGAATGGATTTGAAGTTTATTTAAAAATCTGGAAATCTAAGTTTAAAAATGAAGTTCAGTTTAAATTTAAAAGAAGATTTAAATTTGAAAGTTTTAAACTAAGAATGAATTGAATTTCTTAAATTTTAAAATTAATTTAATTTCAAATTTTTATGATTTCATTTTGAAGACAAACTTTTGTTTTGTTTTGAAATTTAAATAAGTTTAAAAAATTTCAAACTTTGATAAGTTTAAATTACTTTTAATTTAAACTTGTATTTAAAAATGGAAATTTAAAAGTAGTTCAAAAAGCTCTTTGTTTCAATTAAATTGTTCTAAACTAATTAAGTTATGTTTTTGAAAATTTGATTAAGATTTATGTTTTAGAATTTAATTAACAAGGTAATTAAGATTAATTAATTAATTTAATTAAATAAATTGAATTTGGAATTGATAATTGATTAATGATTATTCAATTTATAATTATGATCATTAATTAGATTATTAATGATTGATGAATGAATATTGTTAATTATGTAATTAAGTTTAATCAAGGTTAATTAATTTAATAATTAATTTTAATTAATAAATGATTAAAGATAATTTAAATGGTAATTAATTTAAGTTAATTACCTTATAAAATTATTTAAGAATGGTTAATGAAGGTCATTAACCATGATTATTTAACAATTAATTAATGTAGTTAATTTTTATAATTAATTAGATTAATTAATTTAATAACAATTCATTTATAAATGGTTCGATAGTAACTACTTGATAAAGTAATTGAGAAATTAATTACTTAATGTAATTAATTTAGTTTAGTGTGATTGTTTATTTATAGTAAATTAAGTTTAATTAAATTTAAACACTTGAGTTAAGGATAATTACTTTATGTAATTAATGCTTTGGAAATTACTTAGTTAAGTAATTGTTTAATAATTATAGTTGTAATTAAATGGAGATGTTTAAGTATGAGGTAATTTGGATTAATTATTTAATAATTAATCAAGGGATTAATTAAGTAATTTATTAAAGGATAATTAATTTATTTAATATAGTAATTAAGTTAGTTTATTGCTAAATGTAATTAATCTGGGATGATTAATAACTATAAGTTAATTACTTAAGGTAACTAATAATTAAGGATCGTTAATTATTTATTAATGATGTAATTAAAGTTGATTAATTATGATTAATTAATCAATAATAGGTAATTAGAGGTAATTAATTAATTAATTAAGGATTAATTATGATTAATTAATTAGTTGAGTAATTAAAGGTTAATTACTATTTTGTTTGAGGATAATTAATTTGTAAAATTTATTTAGGATAATTACATAAGTATAATTAAGGATAATTATTCAAGAGTGATTAATTTAGGTAATTAATAATAAATGATTAATTGATTGAAATCAATTAAATGATTGAGTAAGCAAGATTTGTATTGATGAAGTAATTAATTTAATTTATTTTAAATTAATTAAAGATAGAGTAATTAATTATACGTGGATATATGAAACAAAGGTCCTCTACCGGCTAAACCGAATAGTGAGCATCAATTATTTTTTTATACGTGGATATATCAATCACAAAGATTCCTATTCCGGGTTCGATGTGGGTTTCGGATAACTAACTGAAATCCGACTCCCTGTCGCATCGAAGTTTAAACGCCGTTTGACGGGCAAAAAAAGGTTTTCACATCAATACAGAAACAAATCACAGTCACAGTGCATCACACAGTATCACAGTCACAATAGAAATATCAATCTAGTGCATAACAATAGTTAATGATTTACCAATACAAGTGAATGTGATTTAATAAATTAACCAAATAATTATTTTTATTGATTATTTTAAATCAATGATTTATTATTCTTAATGATAAATCAATTAATCTTAATCAACTTGATAAACTGATTATCCCTTAATTTATTATTTTAATTAACTGCCAGTTATAAATTGATTAACTTGAATTATCAAATTAACAATTCTTAATTTATAAATTAATCAGATACTTAATTGTTAATTAACCAATCTTCAATTACGACATAAATCCTTAATTACTTAGTTAATTACAATTATAATTTAATCATCCTTGATTGCTTTCCAAAACAATTTGTTATTTATCTAAATTAACATTTAGAAATCTTCTTATTTCGAAACTAATTTATAACTACTACAAAAAGCTTAAATGTTAATTAACTTAAATGTTTACCTTAAATTAATTATTTATTTAAAGTATTAAATAGAATTTTAAAATGCTGTTAAATATTTGTTAAATTAATTAAACTTGAAAATAAGTTCTTAACTCAAAACAGTTAATTGTTAATACTAATTCACCATCTTAAAAAAAATTAGGTTTTAAATTAACACTTAAACATTTGATTTACATTTAAACGTTTTATTAAGTTATTTTTAAAATTAACTCCAAAGGTTTCAAGATAGCACCATGCCGAGCGAAAAACCCCAGGTACCTCGGGTTTGACCCCGTGCATTTCCTCAATTTCCCCGAGCTTCTTCCCTTTCTTCCCCGCGTCCCTGTACTTCTTATTTTTTTTAGTTAAAGCTTATAAATCAAAACTGGAATAAGATCTTCTCCACATACTCGAGTTCGACCCCGAGTTCCAACCCCATATGCCCGAAAACAACACCGAGTACCCAGACCCATCCTCCCACTGACACAGAGGCCAAGTCGTGCACGTGCACCGTGTCTAGGCGTCACTCCGGCGAACTCCACCACCACTAGCAAATCACTTTTGACCCACTCTCGCTACCCAAATACAAAAAAACACGAATGAAGCTCGAAACAAAATCGAGGTGTTTCGATCAACATGGGTACACCAGTCATCATCGAAGAATCGCCTCGCATGACCCATGCCGATCACCAGAATCTTCGAGTTCCCCACCACGCCTACATCAACCACTTAGTCACCATCTGCCCAAAGCGCGTGCGACTCGACGCACGTATGAAATCACGGTGATCAAATCCCTGACCACCTTAAAAACTAGGTTAAAAAATAAAAACTTCTCGCTGTTGTCGCCAAAGTAACCTGGACCAATTCCGGCTATTTTTCCCATCATCGTCGTAGCCGCCTCCCTCGATTGAGCCTCCGATCGCCTGAACTTGGTCAAAACGTGATTTTCGATCAACCTGGAACTGCTTTCCAACCAGACTTCTAAAAATTACCAAACACATCTTAAAAATCATGACTTTAAGCAAGGATTCAAACTATATATTTGAATCAACTTTTTATTTAATTCGAAAATTTCAAAATTTAAAGAATCCTCTATAAATCGTTTATTTTTCAACCTGTATATATCTATACTTCATGCAATTATTTTTTGATCGTAGATCTTACTTAAATGTACATCTTTACTTTAGACATTGAAGCTTGAAAATGATTAGAATAGGAGAAATCGAATTTTTTGTCTATGTTGGTTTCATCCTAAACTAAGAACAGAGAAGCAAAACCTGTCTCTGTATTGTCAAACAATTTCCATATTCACAGTGTTTAAAGAAGATATCCAAACCATATTAACATAAATCATTCACAGATCATAATCTAACATGAAATTTAATATTATGTTTACTCACACTATAATTTGGTTGATCAGAGACTATATTGGTTTTAAAACTGCAGTTGATCCTCCCCTGTTCTTCTTTCTTAAATAAATTACTTTCCAAATTTGAATATAAAGAGATGATCTTATTTTCTTTTCTTTTTTTCTGTTCTTTGTTATTTTCTGATCTTTGCAAAGTTGTTGAATGAATTAAAGGTTCATGTATGTGTACGTATATATGAAAGGTTGTGTACAGGCTGAGGTTACTGAAGCAAGACTTTTTTTTATTGGTACTTTGTTCGGACATTTATATTTTTTCTTCCTTTATTTATTGACTAAACCTTGCCTTAATTTCGGCTGATAGGATCTTATACATGAAAAGGAGTAAATAGCATTAAATGACTTTGCTTCCTTCTTTGTAAACAGCAATATGTTGGATTGATTTTCCTCCTTTTTTTTCTTTTAATGGTGGCTGTTATAATTTTTATGGAGGCGAGCATTAATTGCATCGTCCTCTTTTGCAAACCCATACTTATCATTCATTTTTTTACTGTAAACGAATGGTGATGTTTGCTTTACTTATACAGTTTATATTTTTCCTTTCTTTAGTTGTATCATTGTTTGGTTTTGTAGACTTTTCTTTGCATACACTTTTTCTTTTGTTATCTTGTTGTTTACAGCCATATGTTAGATTATAGTTATGTGATTTTACTTTATAATTTTATCATAACTTACATTCACAATTTCTTTTTTTTAGTTCTATTCAAAGGTTTAGCTAAAACAATTTATTTTGTACATATTTCATTTTATTGTTTTAAATAATTTTCTTGTTTTATAATTCACATGCACTTATGTGTATGTCATTTTACAATTATATAAATTTTATTTCAATCGTACAATTTCTTAAATTTTATTTTAATTTAGATTTTTAGCCATTAACATGTAATTTATCACATATTTTATTTTATTCCATACACCCTTATAATATTAATATTAACAATATTTTATTTTTCTTGAAATTTAAAAATTTAAATTTAAAAGTTCAAATAATTTACTAAATTAAATTTAACAAAATTCCGGGATGTTACAATATCCCCTCCTTAAGAAAATTTCGTCCTCGAAATTGAAAGAGAGAGAAGCACAAATAAAGAATTTACGAATTCAGAAAAATAAAGAAATTACTTGCAATTTAAGCCGAGATGTCTACTCTGCAGTTGGGATATGATTTCTTCATATTATCTTCAGTTTCCCAAGTACAGTCCTTTGGATCGCCACTCCATTGAACTTTGACCAGTTTCACCACTTTGTTCCTCAATCGCTTCTCATCACGATCTACAATTTTTATCGGCTTTCTTTTAACTGCCAAGTTAGGAGTGATTTCTAGATCCTGCTGAGCAGCTTCTTGAATAATATCATCCGGATCGTGCACATACTTCCAAAGACTAGAAACGTGGAATACATTACGCACACCCGACAACCAGCTGGGTAGTTGCACGCGATATGCTAGAGGACCGATCCTTTCCAGGATAGGAAAAGGATCAATATAACGCGGTGCTAGCTTTCCAGTTTTTCTGAATCTCAATACACCCCGCATCGAAGACACTTTCAGAAACACAGAATCTCCAACTTGAAATTCCAAATCTTTTCTTCAGTGGTCATAATAGTTCTTCTGACGGCTTTGGGCAGTTAATAACTTCTTTCGGATAAAATCTACCTTCTCCGTGGCTTCTTTAATCATGTCTGGTCCAAGGACTAGTCTATCACCTGATACGATCCAACATGCAGGTGATCGACATGGACGACCATATAAAGCTTCGAAAGGAGCCATTTCTATACTGGCCTGATAGCTGTTATTATATGAAAATTCAACCAGATGCAAATGGTCCTCCCAAGAACCACCAAAATCGAGAATGCAAGCCCGCAAAAGATCTTCTAGAATTCGATTAACCCTCTCAGTCTGCCCATCAGATTGTGGGTGATAAGTAGTGCTGAGATTCAATTTTGTTCCCAAAGCGGCTTGGAATGCCTCCCAAAATCTACTAGTGAAGATCGAGTCACGATCACTCACTATGCTGTTGGGAATACCATGGAGACGAACAATTTCCTTTATATAGAGCCCTGTTAAGCTTGCTGCAGTCCGAGTGGATTTCACTGGAATAAAGTGAGCAGTTTTGGTTAGACGGTCCACTATAACCCAAATTGCTTCATTTCCCTTCTTGGTTCGTGGCAATCCGTCGATGAAATCCATCGATACCTGATCCCATTTCCATTTTGGTACTTCCAAAGACTGAAGTAAACCGGCCACTTTCTTTTGATCGCTTTTGACTTGTTGACAAGTAGCACAGCGACTCACGTAAATAGATATGTCTCTTTTCACTGTCTTCCACCAGAAAGTTATTTTTATATCTCTATACATTTTATTAATTCCTCGAGGGATACTGAGTTTTGATTTGTGACATTCATCTAAAACTTTGCGTTTCAGCTCCGGAATGTCAGGGACACAAATTCTTCCTTTCAATCTTATAACACCATGATCATCAATTGCAAAACTAGAATCTTCACCTTGACATATTCTTCTACGAACTTCCCGAAGAAACTTGTCTTCAGTTTGCTTGCTGGCGATCTTCTCTAGGAGAGCAGGAGTGACAACAAGATATGCAAGAACAACATGTCTCCTACTTAAGGCATCGACAACTACATTGGCTTTTCCCGGCGTATATTGGATATCTAGGTCATAAGATGCAAGAAATTCCAACCAACGTTGTTGTCGCAGATTCAGATCCTTCTGGGTAAAGAGATATTTCAAGGATTTATGGTCGGTGAATAATTCAAAATTTTCACCTAGGGAAAGAAGAGTTCATTAAGTATATTGTTTAAGTTAAATTAATTTCGTAAATTGTTAAGAAAGCTGAAAAGGTTCTTACCCAGAAGATAATGTCGCCAGATTTTTAAGGCGAAAACAACAGCCAAAAGCTCCAAATCATGTGTTGGGTAGTTTTTCTCGTGCGGACGTAATTGCCTACTCGCGTAGGAAACTATCTTTCCATTTTGCATTAATACTGCACCTACCCCATCACCACACGCGTCAGTATAAACAGATAAGCCTTGGTTCCCGTTGATAATAGCGAGAACAGGAGCGGTGGTTAATCTCTTCTTTAACTCTTGAAAAGCTTCATCGCATTTCGGAGTCCAATTGAATTTTACATCCTTCATTGTTAGCTTAGTCAATGGACTAGCTATCTTCGAAAAATCTTGAACGAATTTCCGGTAATAGCCTGCTAAACCCAAAAAGCTTCGAACTTCTTTTGGTGTGGTGGGTCTTCTCCAATCAAGAATAGCGGAAATTTTGCTAGGATCAACCGATATTCCTTCTTCATTAACAATTTGGCCAAGGAATTTGACTTCTTTGACCCAAAAGTGGCATTTGAATTTTTTTGCAAATAAGATGTTCCTTATCAAAATTTCCAAAACAATTCTGAGATGTTCAGCATGTTCCTCCTCGATTTTGGAGTAGATTAGGATATCATCAATAAATACAAGAACAAATTTATTTAGCACCTCCCGAAACACACTAGTCATCAAATCTACGAAGTACGCTGGAGCATTGGTTAGCCCAAAAGGCATGACCAACCATTTGTAGAACATATTGGGACCCCTGAAAGCAGTTAAATGCGCACAATCTTCGGCGATTCGTAGTTGATGAAATCCTTGGGCTAGATCCATCTTCGAAAAGAAACGAGCGCCGTGCAATTGATCAAATAAATCATCGATCCTGGGTAAAGGAAACTTATTCTAGAGGGTCATTTTATTGACATCGCGGTAACCTACACACAATTTCAAAGATCCGTCCGATTTAGCGACGAACACAACGGTTGAACCCCATTCAGAAACACTGGGTCAAATTAATCCTTTTGCTAGTAGATCATCGGTTTGTTGAACTAATTCAATCTTTTCCCTGGGTGCCATCCTGCGACTTGCGTGAACAACAGGACGAGCATTGGGTACGAGGTCAATTCTAAATTCTATTTCTCGATGTGGAGGTAAAGATATTCTTCTCCGTATACATCCGGAAAATTTCTAACAATGGGTATAGACTCCAAAATGGGTTCTGGATAACCCAAATTATACATCAATCCTTCTCTTTTAGGACTAAGGTCCTCACAAGAAATTTCGATGAAATCCCCAAATTCGGTTTTAATCAAAATCAATCGATTAATGCAATCCAATTTGGCTTCGTATTTCGCTAGCCAATCCATTCCGAGTAAGATTTCAAACTCGTTAAAATCAAGAACGAAGAGACCAATAGGGAATTGATAATGAGAATATGAGATAGGAACGTCTCTACATAGAAGACAAAGATTCGCGGGACCTCCAACCAGATTCCTTACACATATAGGCTCATCAACAAAATCAGGTTCAAGATTTAATTCATTAATGGCTTGCTGAGAGATAAAACTATGTGTAGCGCCCGTGTCAAATAGAAATCTAACAATTCTATCATAAATGATAAGATTATCTTCCAGAACTCCTTTTCCTTTTTCCGCTTTGGAAGATGCAGGCTGGTCTTTGACTGTGTACACCTTTGCTGTTTGAGCTTGCTTCATCGTCGGACAGTCTTTAACTTCATGTCCCACTTTTTGATAATAATAGCATTTCCTAGGCTTTGCTTGAGCGGATTGGTCTCTCTTTGGCTTCTTGCATCTGTTTGCGTAGTGGCCCTTTTCCAAGCAATTATAGCAAGCGACATTCTCTGCCACTCTTCCCTGAAGGCTCTTCTTTTTCTCATTGCTTTGTCATGGTTTCTTACCTCCAAATTTCCTTTTCTTTCAATTTTGATTGCCCGAATTTCCTTTCTCCACCGGGGCTTCTTGCATATCAAGTGTGGCATATCTGTACCCTATATCAACTAAATCTGAAAAAGATTCCTTAACGTGGCCCGTCATTCTTTCGTGGGATTTCTTATTCATCCCACGAATGAATCTTTCATTCATCTTTAAAGGCGTATTCACCAATTCAGGACCAAAATAGGACAATTCATTAAATTTGTTCAGATACTCCTCGAATAATAAACTTCCCTGCTTCAGGTCCATAAATTCCCGGTACATTCGAGAAATTCCGACTGATGGAAAATATTGCTTCTCAAACACTTTTTTGAATTTCTCCCAAGAAAACTCGACTTCTGGCTTATCTACCGTGATTGTCTCCCACCAGGCCGAGGCTTCATCTTGAAGTTGCCAAGAAGCTATGAGTCGCTTCTGATCGTCTTCCAGTTTTAGCCCTCTGAAGATTTTCTCACATGATCTTATCCAGGCTTGAGCCTCGACAATTGACTCCTTGCCATTGAATAGCTTACCACCAAGTCTTGAGAAATTTTTATGTAAGTCAGCCAGATTCGGCTGTTGCTTAACTGCTGCTACTACTGTTGGGGGATCTTGATTAGGTGCCGTGGCACTTCCTTGACCCCTAACTCTTCCCCTTGGTCCGCTCATTCTTACTATCTGTAATTAGTAAGTAAGAAAATTGATTTAGATATACGGACGAAATATCTTAAGGAATATCAGCAGTAAAAGAAAATAGACTAATAAAATTTGGAGTTCCAGTCTTGGTTATACTCATTCTAGGGTATATTTCACCCTATCTCTAATGAGCCATCTGTGTTATACTCCGTAGCTAAATTTCTTACTCAACCTTCAGCTTTGATACCACTTGTGACGACCCAAACTCGATGTCCGACAAACGACATCAAATTCGTATCGCCGGAGCTTATAACAACCTCAGATGAATATAAAACAGCGGAACAAAATGAATATCATGCTCATATCACAGATACAACATTAGAATATCCAATAATACATCAGAGTATTTAATACATATATCACAACTCAAAATACATCATAATAATACATCGATGATCATATATCCAAAAGTCTTCAATGAAAGAAGTGATAACGGACTTCTAAAAGCTAAACACTTGAGATCTCCAAAAAGCTCCTAAGATATCTCCAAAGCAAGAGTTCCAAAATGCTGCTAACTCCAAAATACGGAAACCTGCTACTAGGCTGCCCGTGTGGAAATTAAGGGCACCCAGAGTTTAGGAACGAAACAATAAACTCCGGGTCAGTCATGGGACTGGTATGAGTAAACAAAAATAGTTGCTTTTAAATAAAAACAGATTTATAAAAAAAAGTAGATATGCTTTTGAAAAATGAGACTACTATACGACCTCCCGCCACACACACAATGCAAACGCAGAATTGGAGGAGATTTCTTCTTATGATAGTCAAATATGCTTGATACGAGAAAAATTCTTTGATATTATTATTAGTGCATAGTGTAGGAAGCATTTCGAAAATAGAATATTAATCTTAGCCAGCATACAACCATTATTGTATGCCTACTATAGCTACCATGTTTTGTGGCAGGTTACCGCCACGCTGCATGGCAGGTTATACAACTAAAACCATACAGGGCTCGTATTGTTTTTTTGGATTTCCAATAAATGGTCAGGCTAAGGAACTTCCTACTTCCACATGGGTACGCCTCTTGCAAGATGTCCCGAGAACCTAGCCGGCACTCTGCCAACACAAGGCCGGGTTACCGTTGTAACTAGGTAACTAATACTCAAGTACGCCACTCCCCGGTCCTTTGGGACCTTTATCCAAGGGTCCTCTATCACAAAGCAACAACCACACAGTAAATGAGATTGGAGCTACCACACAGGTAAATATCTGGGCTCCATACCATGACATCACCTTTTTCCAGAAGGAAATGACATACCCTAAAGGGCGTGACCCTCGTAACCTTGCCGCATCTTTCCTGTTTTGACCATTTCCGGGTTGTGAGGTCCGATGAGGTCTCATCCACAAAGCTATGCTTTACACGAAAGCCTTGCTTTAATCAGAATTGATCAACAAATGATCATCAAAACACAGCAGCACTTAGCATGCCACACTACCAAATTGGGAGTACATCGCTGATAACCTTCAATTACATAACCTCTGAGCTCATACTTTTCAGAGAAGGGTGTTAAGCAAATAGAATAAATTCTCCGCCAACACGGATATGTATTTGAAAGAAACCTGCTTTATATCTCAAAGTGTAGTGTCAGACACACAACCATACAAGTCTATTCTGGGTTCGAACAGAACCGAAGGCACTTCGTCCAATAAAGGAAGAAGCCCTTGCAAATTTGGGTATCCACAATCCCGGTCGGACTTCCCATCACTTAGGGAATCTCTATACCAGAGCAACTCAGTAAAGAGACAATCGATAGGTTATCCTATCGTTCTCGAAGACACCCGGTCTTCTCCACCGGTCTTCAAATGCTATCCATAACGACGTATCACTCATTCAGAATGGTTTATATGACACAAATGTCCTCTACCGGCTAAACCGAATAGTGAGCGTCAATTATTATTTTATACGTGGATATATCAATCACAAAGATTCTTATTCCGGGTTCGATGTGGGTTTCGGATAACTAACTGAAATCCGACTCCCTGTCGCATCGAAGTTTAAATGCAGTTTTACGGGCAAAAAAGGGTTTTCACATCAATACAGAAACAAATCACAGTCACAGTGCATCACACAGTATCACAGTCACAACATAAATATCAATCTAGTGCATAGCAATAGTTAATTATTTACCAATCCAAGTGAATGTTATTTAATAAATTAACCAAATAATTATTTTTATTGATTATTTTAAATCAATGATTTATTATTCTTAATGATAAATCAATTAATCTTAATCAACTTGATAAATTGATTATCCCTTAATTTATTATTTTAATTAACTGCCAATTATAAATTGATTAACTTGAATTATCAAATTAACAATTCTTAATTTATAAATTAATCAGATACTTAATTGTTAATTAACCAATCTTCAATTACGACATAAATCCTTAACTACTTAGTTAATTATAATTATTAGTTTAATCATCCTTGATTGCTTTCCAAAACAATTTGTTATTTATCTAAATTAACATTTAGAAATCTTCTTATTTCGAAACCAATTTATTACTACTACAAAAAGCTTAAATGTTAATTAACTTAAATTTTTATCTTAAATTATTTATTTATTTAAAGTATTAATTAGATTTTTAAAACGTTGTTAAATATTTGTTAAATTAATTAAACTTGAAAATAAGTTCTTAACTCAAAACAGTTAATTGTTAATACTAATACACCATCTTAAACAAATTTAGGTTTTAAATTAACATGTAAACATTTGATTTACATTTAAACGTTTTATTAAGTTAGTTTTAAAATTAACTCCAAAGGTTTCAAGATAGCACCATACCGAGCAAAAACCCCAGGTACCTCGGGTTTGACCCCGTGCATTTCCTCAATTTCCCCGAGCTTCTTCCCTTTCTTCCCCGCGTCCCTGTACTTCTTCTTCTTCTTTTTTAGTTAAATCTTATAAATAAAAATTGGAATAAGATCTTCTCCACATACTCAAGTTCGACCCCGAGTTCCAACCCCACATGCCTGAAAACATCACCGAGTTCCTAGACCTATCCTCCCACTAACATAGAGGCCAAGTCGTGCACGTCCACCGTGTCTAGGCGTCACTCCGGCAAACTCCACCACCACTAGCAAATCACTTTTGACCCATTCTCGCTACCCAAATACAAAAAAACACGAATGAAGCTCGAAAACAAAATCGAGGTGTTTCGATCAACATGGGTACACCAACCATCATCGAAGAATCGCCTCGTACGACCCATGCCGATCACCAGAAGCTTCGAGTTCCCCACCATGCCTTCATCAACCACTTAGTCACCATCTTCCCAAAGCGCATGCGACTCGACACACGTATGAAATCACGGTGATCAAATCCCCGACCACCTCAAAAACTAGGTTAAAAAATAAAAACTTCTCGCCGTTGTCGCCACAGTAATCTGGATCAATTCCGGCTATTTTTCCCATCATCGCCGTAGCCTCCTCTACCTCCATGTGAAACCCCAGCCTCGACTGAGCCTCCGATCGCCTGAACTTGTTCAAAACGTGATTTTCGATCAACTTGGAACTGCTCTCCAACCAGACTTCTAAAAATTACCAAACACATCTTAAAACTCATGACTTTAAGCAAGGATTCAAACTATATATTTGAATCAACGTTTTATATAATTCGAAAATTTCAAATTTTAAAGAATCCTCTATAAAACATTTATTTTTCAACCTGTATATATCTATACTTCATGCAATTATTTTTTGATCGTAGATCTTACTTAAATGTACATCTTTACTTTAGACATTGAAGGTTGAAAATGATTAGAATAGGAGAAATCGAATTGTTTGTCTATGTTGGTTTCATCCTAAACTAAGAACAGAGAAGCAAAACCTGTCTCTGTATTGTCAAATAATTTCCATATTCATAGTGTTTAAAGAAGATATCCAAACCATATTAACATAAATCATTCACAGATCTTAATCTAACTTGAAATTTAATATTATATTTACTCACATTATAATTTGGTTGATCAAAGACTATATTGGTTTTAAAACTGCAGTTGATCCTCCCCTGTTCTTCTTTCTTAAATAAATTACTTTCCAAATTTGAATATAAAGAGATGATCTTCTTTTTTTTCTTTTTCTTTTCTGTTCTTTGTTATTTTCTGATCTTTGCTAAGTTGTTGAATGAATTAAAGGTTCATGTATGTGTACATATATATGAAAAGTTGTGTACAGGCTGAGGTTACTGAAGCAAGACTTTTTATTTATTTATTTATTGGTACTTTGTTCAGACATTTATATTTTTTCTTCTTTTATTTATTGACCTAACCTTGCCTTAATTTCGGCTGATAAGATCTTGTACATGCAAAGGAGTAAATAGCATTAAATGACTTTGCTTCCTTCTTTGTTAACAGCAATATGTTGGATTGATTTTCCTCCTTTTTTTTCTTTTAATGGTGGCTGTTATAATTTTTATGGAGGCTAGCATTAATTGCATCGTCCACTTTTGCAAACCCATACTTATCATTCTTTTTTTTTACTGTGAACGAATGGTGATGTTTGCTTTACTTTTACAGTTTATATTTTTCCTTTCTTTAGTTGTATCATTTTTTGGTTTTGTAGACTTTTCTTTGCATACACTATGCTTTTGTTATCTTGTTGTTTACAGCCATATGTTAGATTATAGTTATGTGATTTTACTTTATAATTTATCATAACTTACATTCACAATTTCTTTTTTTTAGTTCTATTCAAAGTTTTAACTAAAAAAATTTAATTTGTACATATTTCATTTTATTGTTTTAAACAATTTTCTCCTTTTATAATTCACATGCACTTATGTGTATGTCATTTTACAATTATATAAATTTTATTTCAATCGTACATTTTCTTAAATTTTATTTTGATTTAAAGTTTTAGCCATTAACTTGTAATTTATCACATATTTTATTTTATTCCATACATCCTTATAATATTAATATTAACAATATTTTATTTTTGTTGAAATTTCACAATTTAAATTTAAAAGTTAAAATAATTTACTAAATTAAATTTAACAAAATTCTGGGATGTTACATAGGGATTATCCGGATTTGCAAGGGCTTCTTTGTGAAGTGCCTTCGGTTTTGTTCGAACCTGGAACAGACTTTTCTGGATGTGTGTCTGACATTACACTTTGAGATGTAAAACTAGTTTCTATCAAATACATCTCTGTTTGGTGGCGGAGAATTTATTCTCTTCGCTTAACACCTTCTCTAAGACGTACTAGCTCGGAGATTATGTAGTTGATGGTTACTAGTGATACATTCCCAATTTGGTAATGTGGCATACGAAGTGCTGTTGATCATTTGTTGATCAAAGCATGGCTTTGTGAAAAGCGTAGCTTTGTGGACGAGACTTCGTCGAGCCTCACAACCCGGTAATGGTCGAAACAGGAATTTTGTTGCAATGTTGCACGGGTCGCACCCCTAGGGTATGTCCATCTCTTTTGGATAAAAGATGGTATCATGTATGGAGCCCATATATTGACCTAGTGGTTGCTGCATACCTATTGCTGTGTGGTTGTTGGTGTCGAGCGCTCGGATAAACTTGGTTACGACCTGGGGTGGCATATCTTAGGGGCTACTCTCGGGAAGGGAGTACACCGGCCTTGTGTCGGTAGGGAACCATTTTGGTTCCTGGAGGCATCCCTCCAGAGGCATTCCATTTTTAAGGAAGTTCCTTAGCCTGGCCATTTGTTGGAAATCCAATCATCCAATACGCGCCGTGAACGGTTTTAGTTGTAGAACCTGCCATCTAACATGGTAGCTATAGTAGGCATACTATAATGGTACGTATGCTGGCTATGATTAATATTATACTTTCGAAAGGTTTTCTGCACTATGTACTAATAATAATATCAATCGGTTTTCGCGTATCAAGCATTTTTGACTGTCATCAGAAGAAATCTCCTCCAAGTGTGCACTTGCACTGTGTGTGTGGCGGGACGCCATATGGCAGTTTCATTTTCCAAAAAGCATTGCGGATTTCAATGTTTAAAAATCTTTTGTTGTTCGTTTTAAAGATAAAACTGTTTTTGTTTGCTCATACCAGTGCCGTGACTGGCCCGGAGTTTATTGTTCCCTTTCTAAACTCTGGGTGTCCCTAATTTTCCACACAGGCAGTTTAGAGTTGGGTTTTTCAGATAATCAAATAGTAGGTATAGATTCGATAGCCTTCGAAGCCTTAGGATTTATGGATCACATTTGCTACACTTCAGCATTCACGGTCGGCCTTTCTTAGTTCAACTTGATTGGGAGTTCGAGCTATTTCTGGATTGGTGCTTTGGAGATGGAGATTGCTGATATTGGAGTTCCTTCTTTGGAGTTTCAAGCTTGTGTTATTTCTGCTGTTACCTGTATCTCTGATTATATTTGATATTCGATTGTATCATTATTCTATCAGATATTGTATCTATTGTATATCAATGATATTATTCATTTTTCTTCCGCTTTGTTGTTGTACTTAATGTGTTATAAGCTTCGGCACGAGTCGGATCTCGACGTTCGAATCTGCGCCTTTCGAGTACCAGCGAAGTACGGATGTCGATTTCGAATGCTGAAATTTGGACCGTGACAATTAGCATTTAATAAAGTGCATAAACAAAATTTATAAACGCGTGTATCGACATACGATATCTATAGATTGTTTAAATTGGATTTAAATGGCACAAATGCTAAGTGGGTTTAAATTGGATTTAAACGGTACAAATGCTGAGTGGGTTTGGGATCTTCTGACGCTCATGCGAAATCTATGTTTGGCTAGCCAAATGAAGGGAAATGAAAGGTTCATATTGGATTTGTAAGGGCAAGCGAGCAAATGAAGGAAAGAAAATAATATTTACCCTTAATTAAAAATGGATTTCCTTCATTATTCATTAATTCCATTTTCCATTCTCTCTTCCTCTCTCGGAATAAGTCATGGTCGAAATTAACAAGGAAATATGGCTAAAAAATTTCCAAAACGAATAAATTTATAAAAGGTGGTTTATCCCCCTTAATCTTTGAAAAATCTGGAGGTTGGTTTATGAATCTCAGAGCTCTTGATTCATCATTGAAGGTGTGGTCTTTTGCATCATCAAATGGTAATTTGCAATCACTTCTAATTTATATTACAACATGTTTGAATAGGTTACATCACATTCTTATTTTATTATGATCATATATCATATCTTGTTAATTTAGTTTGGATCTCACATCTTTAACAACAAATTTATGTATATGTTTGTGTTGTCCAATTTGGTTTAATATTGTTTCAGAAACTAAAGTTCAAAAAAAACTTTAAAACTAAATCTAATTTTATTTAATTTAAACATATATATTATATAGATATAAGTGAGACACCCACGTATTTGTTTGAAATCGTTTATGAAATTGAGAATAGGTTTCATGTGCAATCTTGTTATTTTGATTACCATATATTTTGTTGTTATCTACTTTGTTTTAATAAAAAATTATAAAAGGACATAAAAATTATAGATTAATTCTCTATTCATTCCAAAACTAAAATTAAACTTTCAGTTGTTATTTTAAGTCGTAAAACATATAAGATTATAAGTTTAATTTTGTATGTTATTTCAAATTACATATGGTTTGTTACTATTACATATGTATATAAGCACATACTAACATTATTTTAATTACAATCATAGAAGTACATTAGTGGAAAAATTACAAGTCTATTGTTGAATTCTTTTATAAGTCAAAAACCATCTTTTAAGCTATTGATTTTAAATGGTAAACATATAAGATTCCATGTTTTACATATGTACATTATTTTGAATTTAAAGTATATTTGATCATTATTTACATATGCTTATATGTACATACATACAAACATATGTGTGTGTCTATATATATATTTGATTCCTAGGTCTCTCTTGCTACCTAGCCTGGAATCTACTTATTATTTTCAAAAGTTGATGTTTTTGATTTGATTTTAGAATGTTTAATGGAGGCTAGTGTTTGTAGAAGTTTAGGAAATGTTAGAAAATGATCTTAGGTGATTGGAGAATCTAATCATGGTTGTTAACCCTGAAATAGGTAATGGGCATTTATTTATTGCCATTAATAATTTCCGGTTGCGGATAGAATTATAAAATAGTCATAATCTTCAAATGGTTAGGCCAAATTGCAATTATGACCAAAATGGAATTATATGGTCTTGCACTTGAAACGAAAATGGGCTCTTATTTCGTCTCTGATCAAAAGTGTGGGTGAAAATGGTTGATTTCTCAAAATTTACACAACTTGGAAATTCGAAAATGTTAAAATTTACAGTTCAACCATTTTTTACTCAAAAGTCATTTGGATATGTAATTATATTTTCTTTGCATATTGTCTCTAAAAACGCAAGTTGTTACATTCTACGGTCCCTCCCCTTTGGAGATTTCATCCATATGATTCCATTATATGGGTAAATGTACACGGTTAAACATCTAAACAACCAATTATACATGCAAAAATAGGCAAAGCATGAATAGACACATCTAACACCTTATCATATCAATTCAAAAAAATACAAGCAACCCCTAACTAAAGTAGAGTAACCATACCAAGAAATGGTCCAAAGATGGAACAGAATACTCCACTTCGTCTCCTAAGTATAGTCATTCCTCACTATTCCGTTGAACCTTTACCAATTTTAGCATTCTTTCTTCAGAGTTGCTTCATGTCATTCCCACTATATGAACAATCCTCTTGTTCTAGAGACTCTTTTGAATCCTCAAAATTATTTAGGTTGCTTTCTAAGCCGTGCACGCACTTCCTAAGATGTGAGATGTGAAAGGCATTTTGCACATATGCTATCTTTTAGGTAAGTCGACTATGTACGTTAAATTTCCAGTACTCTTAATCAAAAATATCTTATATATCTCAATGTCAATTTCCTTTTCTACCAAATCCAACCACATTACTTAATGGAGATACTTGACAAACAATAAATCCACAACTACAAACTCCGTCTCTCATTATATCTTACTTGTACAATCTTTTGTCTCTCTTGGTCTACCTTCCTTTGTGTTTGAACAATCACTATGCTCTCATAAGTCTGTTTTATCATATCCAGCTCAAGCATTTGTCATCCCCCTGTTTCCCACCAATATGAAAGTGTATTACATGGGCGCTCTATAAATCCTCAAATGTTGCCTTTCCAATTTTTAACTAATAAATGTTATTGTATGTGAATTCTACTAAATGAAAATGGTCTTTCTAAGAACCCAAAAGTAATAAATATAAACAAATACTCGGTTTACCCTAACTTTTAATCCATCTGTTCATTGATGACAGGCTCTGCTCAAGTTCAACTTTTTTGCTAATTCTATTCGCAAATTTATCAAAAATTTGAACATGAGTAATAGGCCCATGTAACATACAACGTTCTTTGGTGCTCTATGAATCTAACGATCCAACGTACATGCACTCAGTCAGTTTCATCTCCATTCTCGAGGATTTTAAGTGTATAAAATAAGCTCCCATCAGCCGATCAACTATAACCCATATGCTATCATTCCCTTGCCTCATGCTTGGTAGTTTGTCTATGAAATCTATTGATAACTGCACTCATTTCCGTGGTGGAACTTCAAGAGGTTGGTACAAACTGCTTAGTTTTTTTTGTTTACCCTTCACTTTTTGATAATTCATGCACCTTGTAATAAACTTTCAAGTGTCAATCATCATCCCTTTCAAAAGAATATTCTTCTCATGTCTCTATACATTTTATTCCCTCCACGATGAATAGCAAATCTTAAACGAAGGTCCTCTCTCAATACCTCTTTCCTAAGACCATCGACATTTGAACATATAATCTACCTCCTTACGATGATGACCATCCCGATCCAATCCCGTAAAAATCCACCATATTTGCTTCTTTAATTTAATGCTCTAACAATATTCAAACCACGAAAGCCAAAAGTGATGAATAGTTGGGTTATAATATTAAAACAGAGTAATGCTCTAACCGTATATTTTAGAACTCACAACGTAAGAAATTATATATAGTACCAATTATCCATATGTTCGAACCAAACCATAGTAATAAGTTGTGTATACAAACCAAACCAATAAGTCACACACTATTTTGTATGATATCAGATGTTTTGAATACAATACATATACATAATAACATCTTCATCATCCATACCTTCAAATGTTATCTGCACCAGCACATTCCCATACTCGACCAATGTAACCCACACTCCATCAATGTAACATCCTTGATTCTGAAACTGAAAGATTGAACTCCAATGTGCTACGGTCATCTTGGATTTATCTTTCGATGATAGTGATGAAATCAGTTATATTATATAATTTTCAATAAATAAAGCATATATTCACTAGATGTAAGAAACACATCATAGGATACTATGTTTTACAATTTAGTTCATAATATTCATGCACATATAAGGGTAAAAAATATAATATAACATAAATAAGAATGTTATCCCCAACATATGAAGATGTTGACATAAACACTTAGTACAGTGGAATCAACATAACATATATAACACCCAAGCCTCCTGCTTCGTCTTCGGCTTACCTTATTCATCCTTCCTAAAATGCAACCTTCCTAAGCCCACAAACTCAGCCAACTTTCATGAGTACCAATGAGTTCATAAGGAAAATAATAATAAAACATGGGTCAGACATAAAATCTAGTATGAACAATATATTATCCTAAACATAGAATATAGTGACACCACACAGTTAAAGCATGAAACAAACTTTCCCCTCACTATAGAACAACATTCATTTAATTAGCTTAAAGTTTGAGCATACACAACCTTAAGGGTATTACATATGTCGTAATGCCATATATGAAACCAAACTATTCGAAATACTAAACCATAATCATTTCTGAAACTAACTCTAACCAAGATACCTTAATCTCGGCTGCCACCAAGGCCTTACACCCTATATTAAATATATATGGTTAAAGTTCTAACCTTCGGCTACCAGATAAGTTTTACCCCTACATAGTATATTAAATCCCTATAAATACCCTAGTGGCCTCAGTTGCCAGTTAGGCCTTATACCATCACTATCGCACTTCGGCTACTGCTCCTGCCTAATGGCTACTTCATTATTGTATTTTGGTTGCTACTTCATGCCTTACACCTACTTCATTCTTTGTTTCAAGACAGTCACAACTAGCCTCATGTCTTCTACCATTCCCTTGGTCACCACCCTATGCTTTATACCAATTGATTTCATGTTTGGATGGTTGCCACTTTAGGCCTTACAACATGTTTTTGGTTTTGATTGTCACACTAGGTATTACACCTACGCTTTAGTGTTTTGGCTTACACACCTGACCTCGTTCAACCTTTGTTCTTGGTGGCCACACAGGCCTTACAGTTACACATTCAGTCTCCTGACAACCACTCAGGCCTTATGTCTTCAACTGAACATACTACCTAACCACTCACTATTAGGCTTTTCAAACAAGTTGATCATTAGCTAACATAAGTCCTACTTCAATTCTGTTAACATTTACTGCTTACCATATTATATTTAATGTTTACATACTATTTTCAACTAACTTAAGCCTTAGCCTATACCTCTGCCTTCAAAAATTACTAGTTCAGGTTTACATACTTTTCTGATAGCTAAACAGCCCTCGACAATCGCTAACTTTTGTCTCGCTTAGGGAATCCCATCTTAGTTTAGTTTTGGTGATTGGTGTTAGTTAATCTTTAGTCTTTCTAAAATCACCTCCTTTACACATAATTTCTCCTTAATTGTTGATCGACTTCAACCCTAGATTAATACCTTTAGTTTATTAACCCTAGCTTTACACTTACCATTCTTACTTAAGTTCTTTATACTTAAGGTTATGATTTATATTTACCTTCAATTCAGCTCTACCTCCTTCGACGCTGCCCTTTGGTATATGTTAGGAATCGTTTCTGCATTTCTTATTTCAACTTTACAAGGGTCAACCTTTGATTTGTTAGACTTAGTCCTCCCTGACCGTTATTAAGTACCTTACTGACACGTTCAACACAAATAGTGGATATATCTCTTGACCAATCAAATAACACTTAATTAACTTACATTACCTATTGGTCATAAATATTTGACTCCGGCTCCCTATTATAACTCTTTGGCCAAGCTTAGTTTCTTTCAAAAAATAACAATTTATTTCTAGAAATTCATAGAAAACATTAATCGTGTATTTGTTACTAATTACAATTTTTGGAGCTTCTTATTTCTAACCATTTATATATTATACGACACCCATTTAATTTATAACAATTTATTTACTTATAGGAAAATTCAATATATAAAAACCCGTCTTTAATAATATATTTCTAACATCATATTAAATTCTTAGAACTTAAAGGTTATGAGAAGAAGGAGAATTAAGCTTAATAAATACGTCCGTACGAGATTTAGGAAAGAAAGAGGGATTAGAGAATATATTACTCACCTATATTTTTTAATTAATGAAGCCTCTAGTTCTTTTAGCTTTGATCTTCTTCTTTTCATCTTTTCTTAATTAATTCATGGCCACCATTAAAGAGCCTAAGCTTTTCTTTTCAGTTTGAGTGAGTAATGAATTGTACAGGGCCGACGAAAAGATTTTTATTAACCATTCCTATGGGTCGCCAACCCTCCATTCCCTTTCTTTGTTTAATTCAGTCAACCTAATTTTTCATTAAACATTTCCCTTGACAAGACAAGTACACCCAAATATTTATCACATTATATTATTTAATTTCAAAATTTAACAATTTAAATATTTGGTGAAGTTGAAGGTGTAGCAAAGCCTAGGCAACAATTTGCAAGTTATAGGAAGCATTAAAGGTAAGTTAATCACTCATATATCTATTTATAAAATCTTTTTTGCTAAACATAATTGTTTGAATGATTGTTGAATGGATTGTCTGCAATATGGTTGAAAACTTAGGTGATTGTTCTGATATGTTTGTTGGAAATTTAGTGCGAAAATTACTGCAGTAAAACATCGATATCATAGTCCACATTTATCCAAAATAGCTCAATCTTTTTGCAGTAGAAATTTCGTTTAGATAACTACAAATTCTCTTTTAATCACTTTATGAAATTCTGCTGTTTAGGAGGACGAAATTGAGTTTGAAACTGATGGTATAGCTCTGCTTTATGCAATATTCTTAGTTGAAACCTGATGTTAAAATCCCCATAACTTTTGATTGTAGATCGAAATTTAGTGAGGTTTCTTTCATTTGAAAGCTACTTTTATAAGGAACAATTTTTATGTTTAGTACTTTTGTGAATCTGCAGTTTACAAAGTGAAATTTGGGTTTGAAGAAAAGATAACCTCTATGTTCTGTGTTTTTAAATTTTTCTTTGAAACAAAGAAATTATTTTAATCGTAACTTTTTCATTGCTAATCGAAATTCGATAATACTCGAAGATCTAGAAAGCATGGACTCTATGTTATAACTTTTGTGTTTAACAAGTTTTGAAGTTTAAATGGTTAAAAAATCGTTTCTAGTCATTGGCCTGTCAATGAAAAACAATGTTAATAAACTTAAATCTAAAAAAAATGACCATAACTTTTTCATTACTTATCGAAATTCAATGATTCCTAATGTTCTAGAAAACTTAGAATTTTATTTACAATTTTCAAGTTTTAAGTTTTGTAAAATTATGAGATTTATATGGTCGAAATTGCAGACCTTTAGACCCTAAATTTGAGTTAAAGGAAATAAGTTGATAAGCTTCGTATACAAGTAATTTTAGGAAAGATAATTATTTATATTTATAATCTTAGAATTGTTTCTAAATTAAGCTAATAAAACTAAAATTGATTTTTAGTAAGTTATTTTATATATTAATCTTGGTTATTAAAACATTCATGGATTTGGAGATACGACTTTGGAATACAAATCTAATCTATTTTTACGTAAAAGTGATTACGAATATGGAAAATAAGTATTATGGTTTTATTAAATAAATAATATAGGATTCATGGAATTTGGAAATTTGATTTTGAAAGGTATAGGCTTGGTTTATTTCAAAATAAATGGTTATATTTTAATATGGATTTAGAAGAGTAATTAAATATGGTTTTAAAAATATATATTGTGAATGATAAAACTATATGGAAATTTGAGACAACTTTGTGTATATAGGTGAAATCTTGGAAAAATTTGGGTTTATGGAATATTTTTTTCAACTAAGTGAACATTTATTTTAAGCTAAATAATAAATGGACTTATGAAAATTTACAACAAGTGTTTTAAATAATAAACTCAAATGAGAAAAATGTTTTGAGAACTTTAATTCTATAGTTTGAGGAGCACTAATAATCGACTTAGTTTCATTGATTGGTTTAAATGCTTTTGAATAACGCTTCTCCGAATATGATATAACTCATTAAATAGAATGTTTGAGTGGAACTTACTTGCCCATTAGCGAATGCTCGAATTTCATCGGGTAGTATGTGACGCCTTGGTTAAATTCGCATGATTGCTATTAAAAAGTATTTTACACTTTAGAGTTGTATTCTCTTCTCGTGCGCGACAAGTGGTTGCCAAATCCTTAAGATAATGCAGTTTAGGTTTTTCTAGTGGTATCCATAATAAGTGATATTTACTATTTTTTAGTAAATACTTGGATTTCATCATATGGTATGGGATGTATTGGTTAAGTTCTAGTGATTATTAAAGGTGATAGTATTTGGCACTTTAGTGGTTACTCTCTTTGGGTGTGTGGCATGTGGCTGCTAGATCCTTAAGAAGTTTATTACTAGATTTCTTTTCAAACATAATACTATAATAATATTAAATAAATGTAGAGTTATCGACTTATGGTTTTTATGATGGACTCTCCTTGAGATCATTCTGTGATTCTGTGCTCTCGGTCTAAGTACGATCCTTACTACTAGATTGGTTCGAGTGATACCAATTTGTTTGTTTATTTGCAACTGTTTTGAGTACAATCATTGCGATTGTTTTGGACGATCATTACGATTGTTTCAGAATAAGATCTCTTGGATTCTGAAAATTAGGATTCTGTAACTATTTTATGTTGATGAAATATATATATATATATATATATATATATATATATATATATATATTCTTCTATCTTGTGATGGATTCTAAATTAATTTATTGATATTTGTGTGCTTAAAGATGTTATGCTTTGTTCTGGGAATTCAATGTTTAATGCCTAATTTGTGTTCGTGACCTAAATGTATAAACATATATCTTGTGATGAGTTCTAAGTTAAATCCCATGACTTGTTATTTCTTGGACATTTGCATTAGCTATATATATTATTTTTTCTTATGTTATATCTTGTTCTCACACTATTGGATATTTAAAGATAGCCTGACTCGTGTGTTATTTTGCTCGGGTCAGGCTGAGACTTTTTAGGTTACAGGACAAGTTGATCTTTGGATGTTTGGGCTAACAAGGAGATTAACACTTTTGACTTTTTAGTTTATCTCATTTAGAAAATTTGTGAGAATGTTTATAAGATGTACAATTAAGATTAGAGAATTGTAAAACTTGTATAACAATCGAGTTTAGAATTTCATTTTGTAAACTCAAAATTTTTATACGTATAAGTTGAGAATTATTCCACTATGATCTGTGACTGTTATTTATATGATATATTATTCTGATTCTGTGAAATCGGTGTGCTTATTACTCTGTATTAATACTGTACACGTCCAATTCAGTTTAGATATTAAGTGAAAAAGGTATAAACGATGTGTCAGTGTTAGTATAAAGATATATTCACATTTGATCGTCTTTAACAAGCCATATTCTTCGGATTAGCAGGCGATGTTACTTGTAATGTTCTTTTCTAAACTAGGTATAACGGTGGGGTTGTTACAGCTGGTATCAGAGCTATGTCAGAACACTATAACATATAATATTATGGATCCAAGACCTAGATAACTTTGAGTCCTGTCCAATAGAGTGTGTGGTAGATAGTTATATTAATTATCTAATTAGGGATAGGAATATTAAATGATTATCGGGATAATCATTTGGGAGCATAAATTGAAAAAAATTAATTAAATTAATAAATTGAAATTTATGAGATAAAAATCTTTGGAAAATAATAAGTAAACTCTTTTAGAGTTAAGAAAGTTTTGAAATTAAATAGGAACGAATTAAATTACAGTGAGCAGTTTTCTTTTAATAGAAGATTCAGGAAATTTAAGTAAATAATTTCAATATTTAAATGATCTAGGAATAATCAAAGTTGTGTAGTTAAATTTCAGACATTGAATTGTCTTGTAAGTGATTATGTCTGTTTTGGTTGATTGGTTGCTAGGAATTGATTTCTTAGTCGCATTTATTTAAAACTGGATGCGTAGATGTTAGTGGTAATAAAATAAATGTATCTAAACTTGTGATTATCTTTTGTGTTAAATTATCCTGACATTGTTTAAGGATTTTGATCGATATATGGGATGCCATGTTATTGATAGGAGTTCCTATACATCGAACGTGACATTTTGACTTAAGTATTAATTAAAACTTGGAAATTTAACTATGAATTTATTTGATTATGAATTATTACGATGTCAATCTAATTAAAGTGTAATCATGAATTGTTTGTATCTCCTATATGATATGAATTTGATATTAAATACTAATATGAATTTTTGAGATAGGTGCAGATATTTGAAGTTAAATAGATATCGTTTAAAAGATTATAAATTGTTTGCTTAAGGAGTATTAATGGACTCACTAATATTTTAAATATAAGTTACGTATCTCGGATTACATATCGCATTTTTGTACTTTTCCTATGGGACGCCTCGTTCTTGAGATGAGATGTATATTATGTAATTATATTCATATTGTAGATTTTTGAAGTGCTAGCCACGCAAAGGAGACGCTGGCGAAATTTTCCATAAATTTGAGGCGTTGGAATATTTTTGAGAATTTTGAGAAATTTTGATAACCAAAAGTTTGATTTTTAGCATTATAATTTGGAGTGGAATTAATTGAATGCTTTAGAAATAAAATTAGAAACCAGTTACAATATAATTTTTTTAAGAGGAAATTTATATTATGGATTTCTTTTGTTAATAAAATTGCGAGGATGCAATTTTCTTAAAGGGGATGTTCGTAACAACCATGTTGTTAATTTCCTAATTAATCAAGTTTAATTGTGGATAATTAATTTATGATTGAGATTTTTAAACTAAACTAAGTTTTGTGAATAATTGAATTAACTTAATTAAGAAATGAGTTTCACTTCTTCAAAGAGAATTTCAAACTATATTTGAAATATAATTAAATCAATTGTTTGTATTTGGTATTAAAGATTATTTAAATTTAGATTTTCGGAATTATATTCCAACTTTCGTAAAAATGACAATATTTTGTATATCCATAGAGTTGAATTTAATCTATGAAAAAAAATTAATATTGCTTTAAGATGATAATTTTTAGCATATCATTAATTTCTAAACTTTGCGAAATTATATTGTAAATTGTAGAATTTTTTAAAAGTCTAATGGTATGTTTTAAGCGATAACGAAGCCAAATTAATTTGCAACGCTTCTTTTATAAAAGAATTTGCAACACTTGTTACTGGGTTTAGAACCGTAACCACTTGACCCATGAAATTAGAATAAGGTGAGAAACATAATATGTACACTATCATTCTCCTTCTCCTCAAACCAAAAATTAAAATTCTATCGTCTCCAAAACCCAAGAATCTAAATCAACCAAAATCTAATCTAAATCAAAGGGCTTTTGTTCTATAATGAAAAGTAAGTATTCTAAACTCTATATCTATATTATAGAAACATAAAGGAGTGATTTTGATCTCGTTTTAATTAGAATTGTTTGCTGATTGGTTTTTGTTTTTGGGTTTTTAAACAACTTTGGTGAAGTTGAAGGTGTAACAAAGCCTAGGCAACGATTTGCAAGCTATATGAAGCATTGAAGGTGAGTTAATCACTTACAAATCTATTTCTAAAATCTTTGTTTGCTGCACAAAATTGTTTGAAAGATTGTTGAATGAATTGTTTGCGATACGGTTGAAAACTTGGGTGATTGTTGTGTTATTGTTTGCCAGAAATTTAGTGTGAAATCAATGCAGTAAATAATGATATCGTAGCTCATAGCTCAATAATCTTGCAATAGATTGTTCTTTTAGATAAGTACAAATTCTCTTTTAATCACTTTATGAAATTCTACTGTTTAGGGGGTTGAAATTGAGTTTGAAACTGATGGTATAACTCTGCTATGTGCAATTTTCTTAGTTGAAACCTGATGTTAAAATCACCATAACTTTTGATTGGTATATCAAAATTGAGTGAGGTTTTTTCATTTAAAAGCTAACATTATAAGGAAACAACTTTTGTGTTTAATAAATTTTTTGAATCTGTAGTTTACTTAGAGAAAATTGGGTTTGAAGAAGAGATCAACTCTATGTCCTGTGTTTTTAAAATTTGTTTTCAAACACAGAAATTGTTTTGATCATAACTTTTTCGTTACTAATGGTAATTCGATAGTTCCTAAAGTTCTAGAAAGCATGAACTCTATGTTATAGCCTTTATGCTTCGCATTTTATAAAATTTTGAAGTTTATATGGTCAAAAAAATCGTTTCTTATCGCTAGTCGGTCAATGAAAACAATGTTAATAAACTTAAATCTGAGAAATTGCTTTGACCATAAATTTTTCATTACTTTTCAGAATTCAATGATTCTAGAAAATATATGTTTTGAAAAACATAGACTTTTATTTACAACTTTTATGTTTTAAGTTTTGTAAAATTATGAGATTTAAGTTGTTGAAATTGTAGATCTTTAGACGCAAATTTGAGTTAAAGGAAATAAGTTGATAAGATTCATATACAACTAATTTTAGGAATGATAATTATTTATATTTATAAATCTTACTATAGTTTCTAAATTAAGTTAATAGGTTTGAAAATTATTTTTAGCAAGTTATTTTATATATTAAGCTTAGTTATTAAAATATTCATGAATTTGGAAATACAACTTTGGAATACAAATCTAATCTATTTTACATAAAAGTGATTACGGATTTGGAAAATAAGTATTATGGTTTCATTAAATAAATAATATAGGATTCATGGAATTTGGAAATGTGATTTTGAAAAGTATGAACTTGGTTTATATCTAAATAAAATGGTTATATTTTAATACGGATTTTGAAGAGTAATTAAATATGGTTTTAAAAATATAGTGTTGTGAATGATAAAACTATATGGAAATTTGAGACAACCTTATGTATATAAGTGAAATCTTAGAAAAATTTGGGTTTATGGAATATTTTTTTTAAGTAAGTGAACATTTATTTTAAGCTAAATAATAAATGGACGCATGGAAATTTATAATAAGTGTTTTGAATAATAAACTTAAAAAGAAAAATGTTTTAAGAACCTTAATTCTATAATTGAGAAGTACTAATAATCGACTTAGTGCCATCGATTGGTTTAAATGCTTTCGAATAACGCTTCACCGAATTTGGTATAGCTCATTGAATAGAATGTTTGAGTGGAACTTACAAGCCCATTAGCGAATACTCGAATTCATCGGGTAGTATAGGATGCCTTGATTAAATTCGTATGATTGATATTAGGAAGTATTTTACACTTTAGAGTTGTATTCTCTTCTAGTATGCGACAAGGGGTTGCTTGATCCTTAAGAGAATGCAGTTTAGGATTTTTCGGTGGTATCCATAATAAGTTACATTTATGAGTTCTTAGTAAATATTTGGATTTCTTCATACGGTATGAGACGTATTGGTTAATTTCTAGTGATTACTAATGGTTATAGTATTTGGCACTTTAGAGTTTACTCTCTTTTGGTGTGCGGAAAGTGGCTGCTAGATCCTTAAGAAGTTTATTTCTGGATTTTTTTCGACCATAATAATATAATAATACTAAATAAATGTAGAGTTATCGAATCATGGTTTTTACGATCATCTTGATCGGTATGGACTATCCTTGAGATCATTCTGTGATTCTGTGTTCCCGGTTTGAGTACGATCCTTAGTATTGGATTGGTTCAAGTGATACCAATTTGTTTTTTTGCCATGGGTATTGAGTACAATCATTGCGATTGTTTTGGACGATCATTACGATCGGTTTGGATTAAGATCTCTTGGATTTGGGAAATTAGAATAATGTAACTGTTATGTGTTAGTGAAATGAATATATATATATATATATATATATATATATATATATATTTGTGTCTTGTGGTGCATTCTAAATTAAATTATTGATATTTATGTGCTAAAGATGTTGTGCTTTGTTCTAGAAATTCATTGTTTAGTGCCTAATTTGTGTTCGTGACCTAATTGAACAAATATGTATCTTGTGATGAGTTCTATGTTAAATCCCATGACTTATTATTTATTGAAAATTTGTATTACCTATATATACATTATTTGTTCTTGTGTTATATCTTGTTCTCACCCTATTGGATATTTAGAGATAGTCTGGCCTAGGTGTTATTTTGCTCGGATTAGGCTGAAACTTTTCAGGTTATAGGACAAATTGACCTTTGAATGTTTGGGCTAGCAAGGATACAAACACTTTTGACATTTTAGTTTATCTCATTTAGGAAATTTGTAAATATGTTTATAAGATGTACAATTGAGATTAGAGAATTGTAAAATTTGCATAACAATCGAGTTTAGTATTTCATTTTGTAAACTCAAAATCTATATACACATAAGTTGAGGTTTATTCCACTGTGATTTGTGATTGTTATTTATATGATATATTGTTCTGATTCAGAGAAATTGGTGTGCCTATTACTTTGTATTAATACCGTACTCATCAAATTCAGTTCAGATATTAAGTGAAAAATGTATAAATGACATGTCAGTGTTAGTATAAAGATATATTCACATTCGATCGCTCTTAGATAGTCGTATTCTTCGGATTAGCAGACGACGTTACTTGTAATATTCTTTGCTAATCTGGGTATAGCGGTGGGCTGTTAAATAAATTCAATGATTCAAGTCATAATTTCCCTTTTGAATATACTAGCAACTGAAGCTCTTTCAGGTGTTCATCCACGTCTCGAAGGTGTCGAGTTTTCTAGAGTCGTCGCTGCCATCCGCGCTACTTTGGTTGTGGATTGGGATATTAAACTCCTCATGGTCGATGAACTAATATCTTATTTGGCCTGTTCGAAGATGGTTGCAGAATCTGACTCCTTGGAAGCAAGGCAGTTCCAAAGATCATTGTCGAACGAAGAGAGGAAGCAATCAAACCCATTGGGCCCTTGCTGAGGGGACTCGGGAAGATACAAAGGAGGGTGAAATCAAAGATTCTCAAGCTGACAGTTTGGGAGATGATGATGCAGACCTTGGAAAAGCGTCGATGGTTGAACCGTCACAGGTCGGGCAATCACAAACACCTCCAAATAAAAAGAAGAAGTTGGTGTATCGACATGCAAAAAAAAAACTACATCAGACCCGGATTTCTTTATTACTCCTGTTGAAGAGGATTCATCGTCTCAGCATTTGGAAAGCTCGTTAAAAGGACTCTCCAATATCCAAATTCTAGATGACATTATGTCCTATGACTTTCCAAATATAAACTTCGAAAGACTTAACTTCCCTACGAGAAGTGGTAAAGGCACCCAACCTTCTAGTAGAGGGGAGAGCACACCCATGAGTAAAGCTACCGTTACCGGTTTGTTAGGGGGAACACTCATAATCACTTACACTTCACTTTAAAATTGTCATTGATCTCTCATGTAAAAACTTCTAATACATTTATTTGGTTTTTACAGGTGCAATGTCTCAGTCACGTGCCTTCTATCGTCTCCGAGATTCTTCTTCTTATCACCGCCCAAGCAGGGACTTTTAGTTCGCACGACGTATAGAGAAAGATGAATGACGTGAAGAAGATTATTATTTGAAGAAGTCTTCTTACTCCTCTAAGAGGAAGTCCCATTTTCACGCCTCTTGTCATAATGAACATTCTAACCTTCCTGCTTACAATGGAGAAAAATCTTCTTATTGCGGCGGCCATGCCATCGCGCCCCTCGAGCAACATTTTGGCACTTCTACTTCAAGGCAGTCATGTGAGTGCCAATCTGGCAAGCATCCACTAGCCACTTCTAATCTGTAGGATTGATTTCACCCTAGAGGGGCAGCGGGTGAAAAGGGTGATACTAATAATTATGAAAATTAAATGTGGAAATATATAAAATAATTGTAGCACGGATAAAAGCAGAATAATAAAAGCAGAAATAGAACAACACAGATTTACCCAGCTTCCACAAAACCCTGCCCACGTGCTGCCGTCAAGGTTTCTACTAGAAATTAAGTAGTCAGACGCTTACACACTTAAATTCACGACACCCGCTATTGACTAACCTAACTCTATGCTCGAAACCCTGCCACAACTCAGCCACTGAGTTGCGAATTCTCGAACTTCACCAACGTAGTTCGTCCCTAGTCACATGACTAGAAAGTTACACAATTTAAAAGAAACTTACAAAATAAAAACAAGTAAAATAAATAAAACCCTATATATAAATTAGGCCCGATAAAAAAAGAGGAACCGACTCACTTTAAAATATAACTCAACAAAAAAAGATATGCGTTCTCCCTTTTTCTATTTACTTCCGCCTCTTTTCTTCAATCAGAAATTAAGGCTTTATTGAATCCCTTGAAGCTGCAACTAAAAGTCCAAATTTTTTATCTTTTGTTCTTCAATTCGTTTTGCTTGCTTTTGGCTGCTTCAAGGTCGAGTTTGAGCCTGTGAAATTGGTATGTGATTTTTTCTGTTTTATTTCCTCTGTTGATTGCTTTGGTTCGAACTTGATTCGAGTTGTTGATTTTGGATTTAAATTGAAACTTGGCTCTATGATTTTTCTTAAATTCGAATACACTTAAACGCCCATAATGACTCGGGTTTTTATAGGGATAAATTCCCCTAATTATCGTTCGTATAATGTTGTTTGAATTCTTCAATGAATTTGCCTAGCCATAGATTTTCGATTTAATGCTGGTGATTACTTTGACTTGTTCATCATTGACTTGCTTGAATATAATTTAGTCAGTTCCGTTTATTTCACCTATAACTTTGGTCATTTGAAAATTGTGATAATCTTGGGCTTGTTCGATTCTCTTGACTTTGTTACCATTTTTGCTGGCTTTGACTTGTTCATTGTTTCCTTGGTCATTACGGCTTTGATTCTTTGGCATTTAAACTTGACTTAGTTTGAAAAACTGCTACCTTGATTTGAAACTGCTACGTGATTTTTGTTCTGCTACCTAGATTTGAAACTACTACCAGATTTCTATAAAACTGTAAATTACTTCATTGATTTTTGTTCAAACTGTATTACTTGATCATCTGATTGATTTTTATCTGTAAGCTCTGCTTCATGTTTTAACATTTGTATATCGTCATTTACTATTTTCTTGGATTGAATCTAGTTTCCACTCTGTGTGTGTTTGTGTATGTGTATATACATGTGTGTTTGTGCATGCATATATGTATGCTTGCTTACACTGTGTCTTGGTTGAAGTGTTGCATTCACTTGTTTTCATGTGCACTAATCTGGTATGGCGCACTTATGTCATCACTACTTGATTTTGATCTGGTTCATCTTGAAGTCTTCATGTCAGTATTGCTTCAAGTTGAACTGCTTGCAGGCTTCAATATGCATTGTTCTGGTCTTATGTAGATTTGAGCCTTCATATTTTCACCGTTGCATATATGTATGGTGCATCAATATTGCTCTGTCCATATGACCATATACATTGCTATATTCATTGACCATATGCATATGTTTTGTTGTACTAGGCACTTGATTCTTCGCTTGTATACTTGATTGGCTCCATGCCTTCACTTGTCCCTCTTGTATTCTTCACTTGGTTGTTGTATACCTTTTGTTGTTTTCTTTTCTTCATGTATACTTGAATCTTGTTGTAGCCATTTGTACATGTTGCACTGCCCTGGTGCCATTGCATTTGAGTTCATCTGAGTCTTCATTGTTGAGGCTATACTTATACATGGTTGTTTATTAACTTGTTGTTGCCTTTGATACAAGTTAAATTTGTTGTTTCTTTGTTTTCCTTGACCACCATACATATTTGTTTTCATATTGCTTCTGGTTTGCTTGCCTTTGAGCTTCTGATTATTCATGCTGGTGCTTTTGTATTCTTTGAACTCATATATGTACATATATGTATATATGTTTATGTGGTATTTGTGTACATTCTGTTGGGAGGAGTTGGTAGGTTAGGTTGCTTTGACCAATTCATTGAATTTATGTTGAAAGGTTCATTTGTGTTCCGGTTATGTTCATTTGCTTTGATCTCTTGAATCTGAACACTTAAACTGTTTGCATTGAGTTGTTGACCTTCTATTTCACTGTTGGTCTTCACATTCACCCATGTTCATAATTGTTATGCTCTGTCCACTGTTTCATAATTATCACTGTCTGGAGTTGTGACTGCACCTGATGTACATGTGTGTCACCACTATTGCACTGCCATTGATATTTGAGTCTGGTTGCTTTCTGAACTATATACATGTATACATATATATGTATATATGTATACATGTGTATATGACACTGTATATATGTATGTGCACCACTGTTCTTTTTGCAGTCTACACAGAAATTCTATGCACTGCATATTTATTTATTGCTCCATTGTCTTGCACTTGACTATTTGTATCTGGTCTATATGCTGTTTCATTTAAACTGTACTGTTGAAGCTGGTTGTTCAAGTCTGAGTTTGGATGGTTTAGATGTTTCATGTGTACACATTGAATTTTTGGTCGAGACTTGTTTTATGCTGGTTTTGGATTCTTGTTGCATGAGAACTTGTACTCGACAATTTTGTGATGTATTTGTATTGCACCTGAGTTGAATCCAGTCTCGGCTCGAGTTTGACCTTGTGCTCACCTGTCCCTGCAATTTTATCAAGTGCATATCCGTATGCACGGCCTTATGGCATGTACAATGATACACTGTGCACGTCACAAGCTGTTAGTGTATGATGAATTCAAAATAAATATGATGACGAACAACCCAAATAACTGAGGCAAATAATATTTTCAAAAACATATATTTTATTTTACATTGCAAAAATATTTCTTTTTCAATTTTACAACGTCAGTGTTTATTTTACAGATAACTCAGATGCTGGAATCGAGCTGGAGCAAAGTCGAAAATAAAATACAAGTGAATGAGTGATATGTAGTGAGGTAAACAATGTATGTAACATTATATAGTGAAGAATCGTGTTGTAATTTGATATTGTATTGTAATTGAAATTTTGATTATATATAGTGAGAGCTCAACTTTAGTACTATTCAAAATTGTAATAAAATATTTGTCTGAATAAAATATCTGTTTGAATTTAAATTCCGTGTTATCTATTTTGTTCGGCAAATATTTATTTAATTATGTGAAAAATAAAATAGTACAATAACAAGTACATTTAAATGAATATATATATATATATATATATATATATTATCATCAAACAAAAATCATATACTAGCATATTCAACATGATCCACTTTCACTGGCTAATGCTCTCGACTCCACTACAGCTGCAAAGTTGGCTGAACTTAAAGTCGCTTTTCCAAAGATTTGCTTTGATGGACTCAAATTCCTTCCCTTTATACATGTTATTCCTGGACATGCCAAAGAGAGCTCATTAGCATGCATGAACGACATATTCATTTAGCACGAATCATTTATTCATTTAGTCCAGAAAGTTTCCAACATCTTCATAGAGTGTGAGCACGGAATCGATCGTCTCAAGTTGGAGGTTATTCACAACAAAGATATTAGCAAGCATTAGGATGCTAAGTTGCTTGAATATAAGACCCAAACTACAGAAGCCGAAAAGAACGCGAAGGAGACATCAGGGGCAGTAAGTCACCTGAGGACTTCTCACAAGAAGGAACTTGACGCGGTGCTTCAATGCAGCGCCACACTTGCTTTAGAAAAGGACTCCTTGCAAAAGGAGAAAGACGCTATAGCTCGCAACATTGATAAGCTTGAAGAATTGTTAAAGAAAGAGAGGGAGGAGAAAATTAAGGTCCAAGAGGAGTCGTAGAAATACTGCGAAGAAGTAGTCGAGGAAAGGAGCTTGAAAACCAAACTCGACGAACAGTTTGCAAAAATCAAAGATTTAAAGGAAGAAGCCCGAGAAGAGGGCAGAAGATAAGTGCTCGAACAAGCCAACTCTCAGATGGAGGCTGCCATCGAGTCCGGCAGGAACGAAATTAAGGACTTGTTCAATCCATTAATTATCGAATATAATGCGAGGGTCATGCTCCATCGTGACTTAAGCTTTCTTGGCAAGGGTTAGCTCGAATCACTTGCCGAACCCTTGGAATACATCGTCAAGATAAAGATGGAAGAGTTAGAAGAAGCTGAATTCAACGAAGAAGAACTAGTGGGAGAAGTTCTTCGAGGAAGCAAGCCCCCGGATCTGGCTGCCGCTAAACATCAATTTTTTAAAGCTCCTACACCTACTAAGGATGGAGAGGATATCGTTGAGTCTTCTGGAATAGATCCAAAGGGTTCCTCTCCTACTCAAGTAGTCAGTCCATCATCTTCTAATGATACGAAGCAAAATCTCAGCTATGATTCGTACAAGCCTGGCTTCGGACCACAAATGACGTATCCCATCTTCGAAGGAAGCACTCCGGCGATGACAGAAAGTCTACTTGATGTAGGTATCACACTAAACTTCTTCATATTCGAATAATTCTTGTTCTTCATGCGCAATGGCCTTTAGCTAATGTCTATGTTTTGATAAACTTTGCAGGTCTTCCGGGCCTGATCAGACTCCCAAAAGTGGTGTTGCTGCAGAATAGCATAAGAGAGCACCCGAGGACCTGATTGTTGTTCAAGTTCCAGGGCCCGATGCCTAAATCATCGGTGCTCTTGATGAGGACAAAACTGAAGATCCACTCCTGGCCGATGACCCTGTTGATGTGATAATTACTGGCAATTCAGAGCAAACTGCTGAAGCCAGCATGAAGGAGAGGATTAAGGAGGAGGAAAATTTGAAGCGAGATATTAAAGGAGAGCCCATCGAGGTGGAAGTAGAAGATCTTGATATCGTACCATTTCAAATTATTCCATTGGGCGAGTCAATCCCTAGTGAAATCTCTCCTTCTTCCATAAGCGCTCTGGCCAAGGGCGGCAAAGGATCCCGGAAGAGAAGCTTGTGTGGCTCCACCCGTGAAAAATCCAAAAGGGATAGAAAGTGGAAGAAGAAACCGTTACTTCAAATCATTTTATATAATTTGAATAATTATTTCTTTCCCTAGTCGTAGGTGTATGGGATTGAATCTCGTTTTCTGGAAAAACATATACTGGAATTTTGATACTTGTAAATAAAAGTTTTTCATTTTCAATTAGACATCATGTGAATTGTTATTTTGATAGTTAAATGATTACTTCCCTTTTAGAGTACTTTTAATTTATTGATTGCAAATTTTGTTAAGAATTCACTATCTTCATCTCAAGGCCTCCTTGCGATCGTTTCCTTAAGTCTTAACATTAAGCCGGAGCTGTAGTGAGTAGTCGTATTCATCTTTTAGTAGCGTGTACTCCTCCAGTCGATTTTAGTTTGTAATTTGTGGAATAAAGAACGGTCAAAATCCACCCATCTATTCAATTGTGTTTCTACTTCATTCCGCACTTTGGGGACTTAGAGTTGTTTGGCGAGTGGTGGGTTCACTCTCCAGTCCGTGCTCCGAGGACTTAGAGGTATCTTATGGGCTGTTAGATCACACTCGATCATGTTTATACTCTAGTCTGTGGTCCGGGGACTTAGAGTTGTCTCATGGGTGGTCGGATCACACCTGAATCATGTTTATACTCCGGTCCACACTCCGGGATTTAGAGTTGTCCCGTGGGCAGTCGGATCACACCTAATCATGTTTATACTGCAGTTCGTGATTCGGGGACTCAGAGTCGTCAATGAGGGATCAGTCACACCTGAATTGTGTCTATACTCTAGTCTACGCTCTGGGGACTTAGAATTTTCGATGGGCAGTCAGTCACACCCGAATTGTGTTTATACTCCATTCCACGCTCCAGGGATTTAGAGGTTTCGATGGGCGGTTGGATCACACCTAAATCATGTTTATACTCTTGTCCGCTCGAGGGACTTAGAGTTGTCGATGGGCGGTTGGATCACACTCGAATCATGTTTGTACTCCAATCCGTGCTCAAGGGACTTAGAGTTATCTCGTGGGCAATTGGATTACGCTTGTTTGATGTTTACACTTCTTCCGGTGGCCTTGATTTCATTTTAGTCCTACAGTCCGGGCAGGAAATTCTCTAATCTTCGGATTGCCAGCGACATTTGTTACTTATTACGTGTCCCATCCTTTGATTCATCTACGGAAACTATTGATTGAGCAGATTAATGGAGCTTTTCTTGTTTGATCCTATCAGGAAAAAGTACGATCAATCGATTTTGAACTCGGAAAACCTGTTCACACAAATCGATATCAATCAATTTTGTTATGTACTTAGCAAATAATGCAACAGCAACCATTCATGCAAAGGAGGTTTGAGACTTTATTCACCAAATGGAAAGGAATAAACTAATATGTCTTATTATATACTTGAAAATTAAATGCTAAAGAAAATACTAAAAGCAAACAGAACTGAAATGCAAAGGAAATGTTCTAAGTGAAATAGCATCGTAAATGCTCGCTATTCCATGCTCTTAGGAGTGTGATGCCATCAACAGTTGCTAGCTTGAAAGTTCATTCTCCAAGCCTTTATTAAATGATACACGGTTCTTCCGATGTCAGATTCAAGTATGATTGGGATGGATAAACCCATTCCAGGACGAGATCGCCAACTTCGAAGGATCTTGATCATAATTTAGTATTGTAATACCAGGCGACTCGATGTCGGTGTGCAGCTACCCTTAAATCGGCTTCTTCGCACTTTAGTGTCATAATATCTTGATCGCACTTTAGTTGTGATCGTGGCTAACAGTTCCGCCTCGGCCCATTTGGTGAAGTAATCAACCGCGACAATAGCGTACTTCGTACCACCCTTAGAGATCGGTAAAGAGCCTATGGTATCAATACCCACATAGCGAATGGCCATGGACTGACCATTTGCGCGATCTCTATTAGTAGAGCTCTTGGGACTTTCACATATATTTGGCACTCGTCACATTGTCTCACATAATCAGCAGCGTCTCGGTTTATAGTTGGTCTATAATATCCACAACGGAGTACCTTCTTTCCCAGATTTTGACCCTAGTGTGATCGCTACATTCCCCCTCGTGAACTTCTTTCATAACATGCTTTATCTCATCATGAGCGATACACCGGAGTATAGGAATGGGAAAACCTATTTTGTACATAGTTTCTTTTTTCATAATATATCGCAAAGATTTTCAAAGGACTTGTCGCTTTTCATCCCTCCTTTCAGACAAGATTCTACGTAATAAATAATCTTTTAATGGACTTATCCACGATTCCCTCTCGGATTCCGCTTCCAGTACTTGATCAATTTCCATCATATTTATACTTGGAGTGTGTACTATCTCGACTGGAACCAAGCGCATATGTTGCGCATCGCCCGTAATAGCGAACTTTGCCAATGAATCAGCTTCTCCGTTTTGCTCGCATGGGATATGTTAAATGTTATGGCATTTAAATTCTGCCAACAACTCTTGAAATCGGGTAAGATACGGGGCAGGTCATTGTCCCTTAGCTCGATAGTGTCCTCTAACTAGATACACCACCAGCTACGAAACGCAAAACATTTCAAGAAACTTTACCCCTAACTTCTCTAGCAATTTTACATCCATCAATCAACGCTTCATACTCAACCTTATTGTTCGTAGCATGAAAATGAAGCTTCAAAGCATAGCAAAATCAAACTATTCTCGGGGGTTACAAGTACAATCACAGCTCCCAAACAGTGATCATTAGATGCTCCATTAGTGTACAACTTCCATCGCAATGTAGGGATTCCGCTACCTTCTGGAAGATCTTCTTGCACGGTAAATTCTGCTATAAAGTTTGCCAACGCTTGACTCTAGATTTCTCTTTGAGGTAGATATGCAATGTCAAACTAGCCGAGCTCGATGTTCCATTTATGAAACGTCCCAGACGTCTCAGGTCGCTGTAGGACCTGTCGTAATGTCTAGTCGGTTATATGTTAATCGGATGTGCCTAGAAGTATGGAAGGAGTTTCCGTGATGTGATTAGCAAGCAGTACGCGAACTTCTCTATCTTTGAATAGTTCCTTTCTACTCTAGTCAATCGCTTACTGACATAATACACCTGCCTTTAAATCTGGTTCTCCTCATGAATCAAGGCGGCACTTATGGTGTGAAGACCCGCAAATCCGTACTCCTTGAATATACACTAATCTCCATAGATTAACTCAAGATGAACAGAAATACGAATTCTCAATGTTTAAGAAAAAGAAAGAAAAAGAAAAAGGATAGAAGAAGAGAGAAAAGATAGAAAATAGAACGGAAAGGAAACAACAGAACAATATCAGAATCTCTCAATCGCAGCGGAACAACATATAATAGATAAATGAATAATCTTTAAACAAAGAACTATATCAGTTATTACATTACATTTCATTACATCATATCATCAGAGTGTACAACAACAAACAACATCAAACAGAGGAAAAGAAATACTATATACTAGTAATACGCCATGCCATCCAGCTTGCCTCCAGCAACTCCTGAATTCCAGAATATCCTGATAAACCTTAACTCTTGACTGCCCGTGTGGAAATTGGTGGGCACCCAGAGTTTAGGAAGAAAAACAATAAACTCCGAGTCAGTCATGTGACCGGTGTGAGAACTCAAAACAGTTTATTTATCTTTAAAATCATATTAGAGGAATATTTTTAAAGTAGATTCGCAATGTTTTTGAAAATGTAACTACCATAAGACCTCCCACCACACACACAATGCAAACGCAGACATGGAGGAGATTTCTTCTTATGATAGTCAAAGATGCTTGATACGCATTAAAAAGAAACATTTGATATTATTACTAGTGCATAGTGTAGGAAACATTTCGAAAGTAGAATATAAATCTTAGCCAGCATAGGTACCATTATAGTATGCTTACTATAGCTACCATATTAAATGGCAGGTTCTACAACTAAAACCGTACAAGAACATATTGTTTCTTTGGGTTTCCAACAAATGGTCAGGCCAAGGAACTTCCCATTGCCACATGAGAACGCCTCTGGAAGGACGTCCCCGAGAACCAAACCGGATCTCTGCCAACACAAGGCCGGGTTACCCCTAATTGGGTAACTACTGACACAAGTATGCCATCCCCCGGTCCTTTGGGACCTTTAGCCGAGCGCTCGTAACCAACATCACACAATCATAAATAAAGTGTTTCAACATGAGTAAGTATCTGGGCTCCATACCATGATACCACCTTTTTCCAGAAGGAAATGCACATACCCTAAAGGGAGCTACCCCTCATAACCTTGCTGCATCTTTCCTGTTTTGACCATTCCGGGGTGTGAGGCTCGACGAAGTCTCGTCCACAAAGCCATGCTTTATACAAAAGCTGTGCTTTTGGTCAACAAATGATCATAGAAATGATCACAAAGATAAACGATCAAACAAATGATCATATCACAAATGATCAACACAATGATCATTTCACAGCAACACTCAGCATGTCACATTACCAAATTGGGAATATATCGCTGATAACCTTCAACTACATAACCTCTGAGTTCGTACGTCTCAGAGAAGGGTGTTAAGCTAAGAAAATAAATTCTCCGCCTCCAACAGAAGTATATTTGAAAGAAATCAGCTTTATAACTCAATTTGTAATGTCAGACATACAATCCATACAAGTCTGTTCCGGGCTCGAACAGAACCGAAGGCACTTACAAAGAAGTCCTTGCAATCCGGATATCCACAATCCTGATCGGATTCCCCATCACATATGGAGAACTCTATACCGAAGCCACTCGGTGCAGAGTCAATCGACAGGTCATCCTATCGCTCTCGCAAATACCTGGTCTTCAACACCGGTCTTCAAATGCTATCCATAACGTCGAATCACATATTCGAAATGGGTTATACGACCCCAAGGTCCTTTCCCGGCTAACCCGAATAGTGAGCGCTTATTCAAAAATAAGTGTGGCATTCAAATTCAAACAAATCACAACAAATACCTTTCAAAGGTAAATATTGATAGTCGGTTATTGAACTATCAATGGATATGCACAACATCACCAGATTCCAAATAATTTTCCAAATTATTTATTTCCCAAAATTCATATCTTTACAAGATATATAATTTCAATACCTCAAAAATAAATCAATATTTATTTTTAAACAAATTCCCCTTTTCTTTTATAAATTCCATAGTGAATTACATTCCAAAATATCTACGAATATATGACTTCAATTATTCATTTTCAATTTATCTTCAAAAAGATAAATTCTCAAAATATTCACTTTATATTGGAAAACATTTCCATACTTACTTATTAAGTAATTCACAAATCCATTTATTTTCAACACTTGGAAAATATTAAATATACTTAAATCGAGATTAAGTATATATTTCATTCTTTAAGGAAATCATTCTCTTAAACATATTTATTTGGGCTAAAACGAATGTTGCGTAAAACATCGTTACGACAACCCAAAATCACTAGTATAGGGATTCGAAATTAAAATAGATATATAAATCCCAATACTATACAAAACATTTCCTTTCGGAAATCATTTACTATAACAACAGTGTTATAGTCCACCATTTCCTTCTATTTCTCGAAAACGTCTATTTCAATAATGAATGTTGAAATCTATGATTCGAATCTTAACACATTTAAAAACATCGTTAGATCGTTTTAATTCTATTTAAAATATCACATCCAAAACATTTTCTTTAACATATTATTCACTATTCAGAAACGTGAATATACTTCGTTAACCAATTTCATCCTTTCTATACACTTTATTTTAAAAGATTATTCACTGTCTAAAACGTGAATATAACTCCATAAATAAGTTATAAAAATTAACTTATCAAAATAAGTCGTTGCGAATTTATAAAACAATGTTTATAAATTCCATTTCTATTTATTTTATAACTACTTCCTTTATAAATCTCCTTTATTAACCTATTCAATTTATAAATCAATTTATAAACCAAAAGTCTATAATTTAAGCTAAACACTTATAACTTATAAGATTCCCAAATTTATAAATATCAATTTATAAACCAAAAGTCCTATTCAAAAATCGTTCTTTGAAACTTCCCAAATTATAAATCTTATAACTTATAAGATTCATTTATTTACCCATATCTATTCTTCAAATAACTTTACAAATTTTATAAACCTACTGCTTATAAAATTCCATTTATAACTTCACCGTTTATAATTCTATAAATTTCATTCATTTGTGAAATTCATTTACAATTCATTCTAACACTTATAAAAACTCCTTTTATAATTCAAACATTTTAATTTATAAATATCAATTTATAAATCCTTTATATAAATCAATTTATACTATTATTTCAAATCGTCTTTAAAGTCCTTTATAATTTCATCATTTTGTTTTATAAAATAATTAAATTTTATAAATCCTATTTTTAAACTTTTCACAATAAATACAAAAATCGCAATTCAAACTACTTTATAAAATCATTTACCTCATATTTTCAAAAATCAACTTTTAACTATATTTCTCAAAAATCATAATTTTTATAACATTAAAAATTATAACGTTTATTTATCTAAAATGAATCAATTCCAAAATTATTTTATAAACGTACTCTTCAAAAATCACTTTAAAAATCCTTTTAAAATTTCAAATTTTGGCCCAATGATGCTACATACCAAATAGTCAATCACGACAACGATATCATATATCGATATGATAATCAACGAATATCAAAATATCCATAATCAAATAAATACTGTTGAGGAATCCAGTTGGATCCCTCCAACCTGTTTTCCTGCATCCAAAGATGTTAGCACAATACCAATTCCGTTCCAGAACGAAATTATCGCGGTATATAGGATTTAAAATATTATCCGCTTAATAGACGGCGCAGTAGGGTCTCATCCGCTATATACTGCGGGAAATCAACTCCAAGTACATAAATAATGCCAATTTAACTGTTTATGAAATATTCGCGGTATATGTTTTTCATAAATAACATCCGCTTACTAACGGCGCATAATGTCTATTTTAACAATCAATAGATAACAATCATCCTTCAAACATGCATTCAAGAATTTTAAATCTAACTATTTAAAATAAAATCGAAACCGATTCGATTGAGTGAGAAGTTCTCACCTTGATTTCAATTTCGTTTTAGCGATTTATTTCGAATAAAATTAAACGCGCGTTTAAATTTACCCGAAATTCTCACTAACTCCAAACGACTCCAATCCAATTCCATAACGTAGTGCTCGTCTATACGATTCCAACGCAACTGGTTTCGAACTCCAAACGAATTTTCCGAACTCCAAACGAAGCGTGCCAGTTGGCATTTCTAAGGTTTACCCTACGTTTCGAACACAATGGAACATGTTTCGGGAGATAATTCGGTCATCTGTTCGAGTTATGGCAATAAACGTTCAATTTTAAATTAAACCGATTAAACGATTTTCTAGGCGTTTTAGCTTGCATCGGACAAACGATAAATCCAATTGACACGAAATTTGAAACCATACAATAATATCACATTACGGATCCGATGAAACTGGTTTCGTCAAAATCCGAGACTGTTTGAAAAATGGCTATTTTAACTCGTCAAATTAATATTAAAAACAACTTCGATGCGTTTCGAGCTGCCACGGTCAAACAATAACCCCGATTGCTACGAAAATTGAAATCCGATAATAACAAACTATTACGGATCCTATGGAACTAGTTTCGTCCAATTCTGAAACTGTTCAAAAATTGGCTATTTTCACTAGTCGATTAAATATTAAAATATTCAATTTTCACAATTAAACTCTTAATTCGATTTTAAAAGTTCTAAAACATCATTCTAACTTCAATATGATAAAATAAAATTTTACAAATCATTTTCAATCATATTTTACCAAATTTTCAATTATTTCCGTATTTTCACATATTAAATTATCAATTTAATTATCCAATTAAATCCAATTATTCGAAATAAAATTTATTCGACTAATAAATTTCACTTATTAATATTTAAAATTAATTAAATATTCAAATTTTAATTAATAAAAATCCTGGGTCGTTACATATGGCATGTGCTGTAGCAAAATAAATGCACAACTCCTCGTGATCTATTAGCTTTAATAAGACATGGGGTCTCTCCAAATGGTTCACCCAAGCTCGAAACGCGTCCTCATAATCCCACGTCCATTCAAATTTTCTTTTTCCCTTCCTAATCAAATCAAAGAAAAGAATGCTCTATCAGTTGCTCTGGAGATACATCGACTTAAAGCAGCAACCATCCCATTCAAACTTTGCACTTGCTTAATGGTTTTTGGCTCTTAAATATCTCCGTTTAACTAAGCGCTGATAAGTTGCTCCAGCGTTCTTCAATCCAAACGGCATCACCACATAACAGTATAATCCAAGATCCATCACAAAGCCGATGTGTTCCCGATCGAGGACATGCATCGGTATTTTGTTATACTTTGAGTATGCAACCATAAAAGACAACAATTCATGCCCTATAGTCGAATCAACTAGCTGGTCAATTCTTGGAAGGGGAAACTATCTTTAAGGCATGCCTTATTCAAGTGTGAATAGTTGATGCACGTTCTCTATTTCCCATTCGCCTTCTTTACCGACATAGGGTTAGATATCCATTCAGGGTAGAGGGCATCAGGAATAAACCCATTGACTTACAGTTTATCTGCCTCCTCTTTAAGAGTGATGGATCTCTCTGGATCCATGCCTTGCCTTTTCTATTTTACCGAAACATACTTCGGATCAATGTTTAATGCATGGCTCGCAATGGCAGGCAAGATCCCACACATGTCAGAACGATTCCAAGCAAATACATCCAGGTTTGCTCTGAGAAAATCAGCAAGTTCTCTCATCATTGAAGGGCTAAGCTACGATCTGATCTTCAAGACCCTAAGGGGTCGTCGTGCGTGACTGTTATATCAATCGTCAACTCAGTCGGCACAACCTTGGTCTCCTTGAGCTTCTCTTCATCATACCTTGGATCTATATCTCTATAGAACAAACTATGGCGCCCAAGCCAAGGCTCAGGCGCCATTTGTCAATCTTTGGTAACTTGGATACAGATAGATTTGTCCACACCCTTTCCTTTCTCCTTACGTTGAGCTTCTCTCAACTCGGCTACATAATAGACACGTCCAGTCACCTGATCGCCATGCACCATTCATATTCCATTATCGATTGGAAATTTTAAAGTTAAACACCACGGGGTAAGAGATATCTGAAACTCAACCAAGTAAGAAGTTGGTCGGCATTTAGTCCATATCCAGCATCCAAGCTTCCAGAAACAGCTCCTGCTTGATTCCCCAAGTATTGCGTGGGAATCCCTCCTCTAGTGTAGGGATTGGTACCGTTGCCGTGGGAGGGATCGACACTGATCCGTCTTGGCAGACCATATTGGTCTACCAAGCGATGCCTCGATGATTCAGCTTGATTTCCTTTAATCCTCTGATGCCTACGCCATTGATATTCATCTGATGAGCTGGAACTCTCTGACACCAAGTAAGAAGTTGGATCCCTTCTGGTGTTCTCACACTATTATTGAGCAATCCGGCTCATTAGGGTAGCATTAGTTTGAATTTGCTCATTCAGTTGTCTACGGTTTTCCAACTCCCACATTATGTTATTAAACTTAGTTCTGGTTATGGAATCAAAGGGGTTCTGGACTTCAACAGGTTCAACATTCAGATTGGCAGGTTATGTAACATCCCGTATTTGGAGGTCCAAACCTAAGCACTACAGATGCTGCAGTCATTCATAGCATTAACTTCCGATGACCAAACACGGTAATGTTAATGGTATCCATAATATCAGAAGCATTTGAATATGAAATAAAATCATCAAAGATTAAAACGTTTTTCTAATTACATTTCATAACAATATTTCATATCCAAGTTATATAATCCCAAACATTTCCTAGGTTTAGATCAATTATAATTATTACATAGATACGCCAAGAGCTACATATGAAGCTGCCCCCATGGATGACTAGAGTACTAAATAGTCATAACAGACTTAATAAAACACAACAAAAGTAAAACAAAACAACTCCTAAATATAGCTAGCATCAGCCGCCTACTCATCTCCAGAAGGTTTATTCCTCCATCTACTAAAACCTGAAAATCCTCAACCCTCAGCCTACTCAAATCAATTTTGAGGACCCGAGAGTTTAAGGGGAAAACATAAACTTCGAGTCAGACATAAAGCCTGGTGTGAATAATACTATACATCTCGGTTATTTGATATTAAGTGAGGCCAGGCCGCTTAGCGGAACAGGTTTCCCCTCACTAATATCCTTTTAAAACATATATTTTGCAAATCTTAATCCTGCAACCAAAACTAATTAAAAGAATAAAGCAATATCATGTATGCATACAAATCAGGTAACAAATGGACTATCTGTCCGAACGCTATAGTTTTATTTGGCTAACTACTAACCTCTGGCTAACTTGGGCCTACCATACAAAATAAAAAATAATTTAAATTCTATTAGATACTCCTCTTCTGGACGGTCTGTCCCTAACTTACCTAGGGTCAACTGATCCTAATGGTTTTACAGACTCACCAATAACCTACCTCTTCTCTATAGATTCCTTTTTGTGCGTAACATCATTTTAGTCTTACTTGTGACAATGCCCTACACACTGGAATATTGTACTTATATTAGCTAGGGGTTACTAGCTAAAGTATAGGGCACGACCCCATACCAGTCCCATCTGGTATTCTAATATGTGATCCAATTTACTTAGGATCTTCTACCCATAAAATTTTCCTTGAAAACATTTTCTCTCAAATTGATTTAAACCTTTAAAATGTATGTTAAACAAGGAAAATATACTCTATACTTTACTCAAATCACCTTTCCATGTTATATATATTTACATAAAACCTTGTCGATGCAAAAATTTAAACCCTTGTAAGTACCCCTTTCGAAACCATTGAAAGTACCCTTTTCGAAACCAAGTAACTACTTTGCTTTATAACCTTAGGTCGAAAGTCCAAAGCATACCTTTCGAAACCATTCTTAATAAACCTTTCAAAAACATTAAAGAAACTTTCTTTCGAAAGCTTTAAAACCTTAGACATCCTCTTATCAAAATAATATAAACATTGCCTTTCAAAAACATTGGAACCTTCCATTTAAAATCTTTCGAAACAATTGGCCCCAACCATTCAAAACCTTTATCTTAAATCTTTCGAAAGCACTAAATCTTTTCATAAAATCAAACCTTCCGAAAGCATTTGGGTTCAAGTAAAACATATGCAATAACCTTTCGAAACCATTAGAAACCATTCCTTTCATAACCTTTTGGGTTTAACTTTCAATTGAACAAAAGGTCATAAAACAACTAAGTCAAAAGCATTCTTCCAAAAGCTATTTCCTAAGTAAAGAAGTGATGGTGTCAAAACCAACCCTTCAAAAGCATTGGAAAGTGGCTAAGTTTTAAAAACAAAGTAACCCTTTCGAAACCTTTTACTTCGAAAAGTGGAAAGTGGCAGCAAGGGGTATCGATCCCTTCAAAAGCATTTACTTAAAACAAAAAGGCGCAACCTCTTTCAAATCCATCCCTTTAAAAACAATATGACCCTGTTGAAAGCTAACCAAGTCGAAAGCATTCCTTTCGAAAGCAAAGCATGCGCATTTTCATTTAGAAACAAAGTATGGCTTCAACCCCTTCGAAACCTCTAGTTTTGACCTAGTACATTTCGCCTATGTCCAATTCACTACGTACCAAATCCTTGATACCCTTTGCTTTGGTTTCAATGGACATGGCGGCATGAGTATGGTGTCAAAGGCTAGGTGCTGAAAGTGGAAAAACATGTAAAAAGCATGTATAAATTGATTTTTAACATTTTAAAACAATTCTTTTCAACTAGCCTACTTTGTTTGTTAAAACATGATTGGTTGCTAATTTCTTTTCTAAAAATACTGCCAAAATTTCTGAAATGAACAAATTAAATTAGTTACAAAATGCCCCTTCTCCTTTGTAAATATATATATAAAAAATTAAATTCAATACTTTTAATAATTTTATGTACTCATTAAAACACTTAGGAAAAATCTATAAAAATTCTCATTAATCATTTTTAATATGTTTTCTAACATATATTAATTTCTGACCCAAAACATACATATCTTAGCCTTAATTAGTTTTAAATCCAATTAACCATTTTCTTCACTAGAAAACTAATACTAAATCCACTTTAATTAAGAAAATAATGAAATTTGAAACCCATCACTAAAATATCATTTTTGACCTTATTCTAATATTGCAAGGCATTTGGTTGTCATTTAATAGGGTTTTCACATAAAAACATACCATAAAATTCATATGAATTAGCATAAATCATCCACAAGCATATATATCCATTTTAACAATAAAAAACATGAAAAACCTTGCAAAATAGTTCGAATTTAAACTAAAACCAAAAAAAATCAAAAACATGAGATGCAGTCATTATTCACCTTAGCTTTGTGATTAAGGAGTTGAGAGTTGAGAATGGTTTTAATTGATAAAGCTTCCTTCCTTTGATTGCTTTATCTTCTTCTTGTTCTTTTTTAATAGTGATCGTCCTTTTATGTTTAACTTTTTGTAAATGAACATGTAGAGTGAATGGTCAAAGGATTTAGGGTATAAGAATATACTTATTCATGATTTACCCCTTATATATTTGCTTTACCTATTTTATTTTAATTCCCCTTTAGTTCATTTGTTATATGGCATGACTACCTTCCTATTACAACAATTATCAATCCTCTAATCATCACATTATTTTATTTAATTTAGCTAATTAAATAACCCAAATATTGTTACTAAAAATTAGGGTCTCTATAAACTCCTCTCCTTAAAGAATTTCGTCCTCGAAATTACGATATAGTACTCAACAAATCAACCATAAAGGTAAAACATATCATAAAAAATCAGGATAAGCATCTCTAATCGTGCCCTCAGTTTCCTAAGTAGAGTCTCTCTCATCGTCGCTCCATTGGACCTTAACTAATTTGACTGTCTTGTTCCTTAGCCTCTTCTCATCTCTGGCGACTATACGAGCTGGTTTCCTAACTATAGTAAAATTTGGCTCTACTACGAAGTCATCTAACACAGTCGGTGCTATAGTAGTCTCCGGATCTCGAATACACTTTCTTAGATTAAAATATGAGAAACATTATGGACTCCTGCCAAAATGTTTGGTAACTCTACTCTATATGCAAGTTTCCTAATCCTTTCTATAATAGGAAATGGTCCTACAAATCTCAGTGCCAATTTCCCTGATTTTCCAAATCAAATTACACCTTTTGTCGGTGATACCTTGATGAAAACATGATCTCCTACTAGGAACTCTAAGTCCTTCCTTCTTCTATCACTATAACTCTTCTGGCTGGACCGAGCTTCCTTCATTCTAGCTCGAATCAACTTAATCTTCTCTGTAGATTCTCTAACTAAATCTGGACCAAGAACTAATCTATCCCTGGTCTCTAAACAATAAACGGGAGAGTTGCATGGCCTTATGTACAAAGCTTCAATTGGTGCCATCCCTATACTAGCCCAATAACTGTTGTTATATGAAAACTCGACTAAGTGTAGTTGGTCTTCCCATGATCCCCCAAACTCTTGCACACAAGCTCCTAACAAATTTTCCAAGACTTTATAAACACTTTTCGTTTGCCCATCAGCTTGTGGATGGTAAGCGGTACTCATCTAGAGCTTGGTTCCTAAAATTTCCTGTAGACTTCTAAAGGACTCACTAGCGATTAATGAATCTCTATCACTTACTATACTACTAGGAATCTCATGCATTCTAACTACATTCTTCATAAATAACTTAGCCAAAACATGTGTCGTCCTAGTTGACTTAACTGGAATGAAATGGGCACTCTTGGTTAACCTATCCATTACGACCCATATACTTTCATTTCCTCAATTAGATCTTGGCAACCTGTCCATAAAATCCATAGAAATTGATTCTCACTTCCATACTACGATATAATGGCTGAAGTTACCCACTTGGTTTCTGATGTTCGGCTTTTTCCTGTTCACAGTTCAGACACTACTTCGCCTATAAGTCTACATCTCTCTTCATACCTTCCTAAAAGAAACTCCTCTTCATATCCTAATACATCTTAGTTCCTTCCATATGAATAGTGAACTTTGAACGATGGCATTCCCCCAAAGCTTCCTTCCTAATGTCTCCCGCATTCGAGACACACAATTTACCTTTCTTTCTCAACCACTCATTTTGGTCAAGGCTGAAATCCTTTAGGCCATCGCTCTTGGTTCCATCCTTTAACTTCCTAATCCATTTAACTAATATTGGATCCTCCATCTATTTTGAAGCAATCTTTTCGATCATTGTCGGTCGAACTTTTAAACATGATAACACTACATTTTCTCCACTAGATCCAGCTTCATATATCCACTATACTCTACATGTCATCAATGCTTCCAAATCTTTCCACTTGGCTATCATCACCAACACTACATTCTGATGTTTTCTGCTTAGTGCATTTACAACCTTATTGCTTTTTCCTGGTGTGTGCTCAATTCCAAAGTCATAAGCAGCTATAAATTCCAACCATCTCTACTGTATCATATTTAGCTCCTTCTAAGAGAATAGATGCTTCAATGACCTATGATCCATATATAACTCAAATTGTTCCCCCAAAAATTAATGCCTGCACACCTTCAGTGCAAAAATCACCGAAGCTAATTCCAAATCATTCGTCGGGTATCTCACCTTGTGTGGTCTAAGCTGTCGAGAATAAGCAATCACTTTACCTCTTTGTGTTAACACGGCTCCCAACCCAGTTCCACAAGCATCTGTATATACTACTAAGTCCTGATTCCCTTCCAAAACAACTAACACAGGCGCATTAGTCAATAGGTGCTTCAAGCTCTGGAATGCTTCCTCACACTTATCGGTCCAAACAAACTTCACACCTTTTCACGTTAGCTTTGTCATCGGTGCTGCTATTCGTGAGAAATCCTTTATGAAGATAGTACCCAGTTAATCCATGAAAACTCCTTATCTCGGTCACTGTCTCAGGTCTTTTCCAATTATTCACCGCTTCAATCTTAGTTGGATCTACAGACAACTCTTTCTCTAAGACTACATGACCAAAAAACTTCACTTCCTTCTTCCAGAAATGACACTTCAAAAACTTCGCCTTTAGTTGATGCTACCTCAACGTTTCCAATACTACTCTAAGATGAACTTCATGCTCCCTTTTATCGTTAGAGTATATCAAAATATAATTTATAAATACCAACACAAACCTATCCAAATGCTCTTGGAAAACTCAGTTCACCAAATCTACAAAGAATGCTGGCGCATTAGTTAGTCCGAACGACATCACTAACCATTCTTACAATCCATATCCAGTTCTAAAAGCCATCAAAGGAATACTGTCCTCTTCTACTTTAAGCTGATGGGAACCCGTTGCTAAATCCAATTGAGAAAATACCTTGGATCCACTCAACTGATCGAACAAATCGTCAATTCTTAGCAATAGATATCGATTCTTTATCGTCTTCTCATTCCACTTATGATAATCGATACATAACCTTAAAGATCCGTCCGACTTCTTAGCAAACATTATGGCTGCTCCCCAAGGTGAAGGCTTAATAAAATTCTTGCCTTCCAAATCCACCAACTGCACCTTCAGCTCCCTCATCTCGGTAGGTGTCATTCTGCTTGGCGGTTTACTCACTGGTTCTGATCTAGCTACTAAATCTATTTGAAAATCAATGGCTCGTTTCGATGGCAGTCCTACTATAGGTTCAAAGACATCTGCGAATTCTCTGACAACGAAAACGCGATGCAACTCGTCTTCTACCTTGACAACACCCAAAAAAGCATTCACCTCATAGCTAGGGCTTTCTATGGTATTAACAATCTGATCACTACAGTTAGGGTGTATAAGCGGTATTTTCCTATCATGGCAAGATATCCTAGCATCGTACTTACTTAACCAATCCCTACCCAGAATAATTTCAAACCTTACGAAATCAAACATGTGCAAACTACAAACAAAGTTATGACCTAACAAATCAAACTCTAGGTGGCCACACTTCATCCCAAGTGTCACATACCCTCCTATCGGTTTTTCAACCCTTAAGGAAGTAACTAAGTATCAGGGTTCTAGGTTAAGCTTATCTACCAAACAACGAGATATAAAAGAATGTGGTGCATTAGTATCAAATAGAACGCTAACTGACATACCATGAATCAGAAGAATACCTCCCAACACAACTTTTCCTTTTTCCTCTGTTGTTGGCCTCAAGGTGGCTGGCTCCAATGCGTATACTTTTCCCTTCCTGTCCTTAGTGGGCTCCTTGCATTGGTTCTTGTAAATCGCAATTGAAGCACCTAATAATCTTCTTCCCAATCACCTTCTTTCCCTCTCCAGAACAAGATTCATTAGCAAAATGTACTTTCTTATCACACTTAAGCAGACAACCTCCAACTTCCCCTTCTTTGTAGCTCCACCCGTCTAAGCTCCTTTCTTAAGAAAGAACTTTATTTTTTGACTCAGCCCCACATGGACTTCCTTTACCTTATTTCTATCCAAAAAAGTAAGAATCTCCTCATGTCTTAAAGCTATGTCTACTACAATATCACAATGATCCCTAATATGAGGTATTGTAGCCCTAAACATTTCAGGCTCCAACCCCCTAATGAACTACTCATTTTTCTTAATCACAGTATCAACGGTAGCTTACCCATACCTCGCCAACTCCTCAAACCTTGTAGCATACTCCAGCACAGTCATCTTTTCTTGCTCCAACTCAGCAAACTTTCTGAGTAATGTGAACTTCGCAACCTCATACATAACTCCTCAAACCTACTCTTAAACTCAGCCTATGTCATCGTCTCTTCATTTATTCCAATTGTCACACTATTCCACCAATACAATGCTGCTCTCTGAAGCTGTCTAGAAGCAAGCCTTCTCTTCTACTTATTATTGATCCCCAAATCTGCAAAGATTCTCTCATAATGCAATAGCCAGTTCTCTACTTCAATGGCGTCTTCAGTTCCGATGGATGGATTTCCTCCCAATTGAGCGTAATCCCCCTACTCAAAACAACATAATTATTGACTACTGGAGCTCCTTGAACTCCTCCAGCCTTTCCTCCAACTACTCTAGCAGCGACACCAGCCTGCATCATGTTGACAAATAATTGATACATTGCCCCCATGTCAACTTGCGGGATTCCCACACCCATATTTCCAACTTGTGCCTGACCAAGGTTCCTTCTCATATTTGGTTTGGCATTCCCATTTGTACTGGTGCTTCCATCTCCAAGGTTAACTCTTCCACTTTTAGCATCCATGTCTGTATTCAAGCCTCATAAGTTACAGAAGAATAGTCTAACAGAGATAGGAGAATAGAGATATAACGTATACTCATATACAAAAAATATTGTACATTACTATAGCGTTATCCCATACCCCTATCTTATCTCAATTCCTTAGGATTATGTTTCAAAAATCATTTTAGTTTAAAGTTTTTCATAAACCTATGCTCTGATACCAAGTTGTAACATCCCTTATATGGAGGCTCGAAGCTAAGCGCTATAGATGTTGCAGTATTCCATAGTATTAACTTTCAGTGACTAAATACGGTAATGTTAATAGTATCTATAATATCAAAAGCACTTGAATATAAAATAAAATCAACATAGAGTAAAACACTTTTCTGATTACATTTTAAAACAACTTTTCATATCCAATTTACATAATCCAAAATGTTTTCCAAGTTTAGATCAAATATAATTATTACATAAATACGCCAAGAGCGACATACAAAGACGCCCCCTTGGATGACTAGAGTACTAAATAGCCATAACAGACTTAATACAACACAACGGAAATAAAACAAAACAATTCCTAAATATAGCTAGCATCGGCCTCCTGCTCGTCTCTGAAAGATTTATTCGTCTAGCTACTAAAACCTGAAAATCCTCAACCCTCAACCTACTCAAATCAATTTTGAGCATCCGAGAGTTTATAGGGAAAACATAAACTTCGAGACAGACATAAAGTCTGGTATGAATAATACTATACATTTCGGTTCTTTGATATTGAGTGAGACCAAGCCGCTTAGTGGAATGGGATTTTCCTCACTAATATCCTTTTAAAATATAACTTTTGCAAATCTTAATCCTGCAACCAAAACTGGTTAAAGCAATAAAGTAATATCATGTATGCATATAAATCAGGTAACAAATGGACTATCTGCCCGAACACTATAGTTTTGTTTAGCAAACAACTAACCTTTGGCAAACTAGGGCCTACCAGATAAAATAAACAAATAATATAACTTCTGTTAGATACTCCTCTTCTTGATGGTCTGTCCCTAACTTATTGTCCTAGGGTCAACTGATCCAAATGGTTTTGCAGGATCACCAATAACCTGTCTCTCCTCTATAGATTCCTTTCTGTATGTAACATCATTTTAGTCTTACCTGTGACAAAGCTCTACACACTGGAATTTTGGACTTATATTAGCTAGGCGCTATTAACTAAAGTATAGGGTGCAACCCCATACCAGTCCCATCTGATATTCTAATATCTTATTCATTTTACTTAGGGTTGTCTACCTAAATTTTTCCTTAAAAGCATTTTCTCTCAATTGATTTAAACCTTTAAATCATACTTTAAACAAGAAAAATATACTCTATAATTTACTCAAATTATCTTGCCATGTTATATATACTTAACATAAAAATTTGTTGATGAAATCATTTAAACCTCTGAAAGTACCCTTTCGAATCCATTGAAAGTACCCCTTTCGAAACCAAGTAACTACTTTTCTTTATAAACTTGCACCGAAAGGCCCAAACATACCTTTCGGAACGATTCTTAATAAACATTGAAAAAACATTCAAAAAACCCTTTTTTGAAAGCTTTAAAATCTTAGATATCCTCGAAAACCTTTCGAAACAATTAGAAACTATTCCTTTCAAAACCGTTAAGGTTCAATTTTCAACATAACAAATGGGTCATAAAAAAATAAGTCGAAAGCATTCTTCCAAAAGCTATTTTCTAAGTAAAGAAGTTATGGTATCGAAATCAACCCTTCAAAAGCATTGGAGGAGTGGCTAAGTTTCAAAAGCAATGTAACCCTTTCGAAACCTTTGGTTCGAAAGGTGGAAAGCAGAAGCAAGGGGTGTCGACACCTTCGAAAGCAATTATTTTAAAAAAAAAAAGGTGAAACCTCTTTTGAAACCATTCCTATAAAAACAATTTGACCCAATCGAAGGCTAACCAAGCCAAAAGCAATAATTTCAAAAAAAAAGAAAGCGCATTTTCATTTAAAAGCAAAGTAAGGCATCAACCCCTTCGGAACCCCTTGTTTCGACCCAGTACCTTTCTCCTATGTCCTATTGACTACGTAATAAATCCTTGATACCATGTGCTTTGGTTTCGATGTAGATGGAGGCGGAAGTAAGTTGTTGAAGGCTAGGTACCGAAAGTGGCGAAATATGTAAAAAAGCATGTATAAACTGATTTTTAACCTTTTAAAGCAATTCTTTTCAATTGACCTGCCTTGTTTTTCAAAATATGATTGGTTGCTAATTTCGTTTCTAAAAATACTGCCGAAATTTCTGAAATGAACAAACTAAATTATTTACAAAATTCCCCTTCTCTTTTTATAAATATATAATACATTTAAGTCCCATACCTTTAGTAATTTTATATACTTAACTTAGGAAAAATCTATAAAAATTTCCATAAATCATTTTTAATATATTTTCTAACATATATTAATTTCTAACCCAAAACATACATATATTAGCCGTTGTTTTCCTGCCTTTTGGCAAGGCCGTGACACCAAGAACTTGACTAGAAACCAAGGACAATCTATCCCTAAGATCGGTCATACACAGGTAAACTATGGATACTGGTAAATTTTTTCCGAGTTTGGATCGAGCTACAGTTGATATGACATGACAAGCAAAGCTATGAGAATCGACATTCCAAATTTTAAGTCAGTCGAAGTTCGTATACTCAAGATATTGATCGATCAAGGCCAAGAAAGACCAGCACTGTTTGTATCCCTCATGCCCATTCTACTTCGTATCCATGATGATCGCTTCACTTTGTATCCATCAACCAGCCACGTTTCATATCAATTTCATCCATACATACTTCGTATCGGTTACCTCATCAACTTTGTTCCTATCGATTGGCCAACGATCGATACGAAGCATGTCAATCAGGTTGCTTTGTATCCATAAAAAATTATCATTTTGTATCGATCCACCCATGCACATTATTCGTATCAATCGACCAGTGATTGATGTGAATGATAGGTGATGGATCGCTCTGAATGGCATCCTTATTGATCGATACGAAGTAGCACTTGGGAATATCGATATGAAGCCAGCTAACTAGACGATCGATATGAAGCAACTGCATGAGAACGATATAAAGGAAACACGTAAAAGTGGAACACTCGGTCACTCAGTATGAAAAGTGGATCGATCCCAGAATATAGTGCCGCATCATCTGGAATACACGTGCAAGCCATCGATACGAAGACATCGATATGAATCCTATCGATACATATTGATACGAGCTCGGGAGCATACTACAAATCCAAACTTGGATCGATCATATCTCAAGATCTACAAGTCCAAATGCCACCAAATTTTCACAGGAGCTTCCATACCACCTCAAGAATGCTCATGATCAATCTCAGCCCAAAAGGAGATGTTTTGCATCAATGCGAATTGTGAACGTATCTATCATGGATCAACTCCAAATGTTCAGGAATCGATCACGTGGGCCCACCCACGTGAGATAAGAGGTTTCTCAGGATCTTTGCGAGATATTTGTAGCCTACACCTATAAATAGCAGTCTTGGGACTTCATAAAATGGACTTTTGACTCTGGGACGATGATACTCTACCAAAATCATCATTTTACCTTAAGTTCTTTGTTATAAGCAGTTGTAATCAACGAGAATTATCGATAAACATCAAACTTTCTATAGTGGACGTAGACTAAAACGCCGAACCACTCTAAATCTCTGTGTTTTCATACTTCTTTTTGTTTGTTTTTGGTGTGTTTGTTAGATCTACCTCATTTTCCAATTATATTCTTTACTTTAATCTTTTCAAACATGACCGAAGGGTGTTGTGCCCAATTTTGGTACAAACACTTTGGTGCTTTCACTAAAAAAACAGCTTTTCTCCTGCTTTTTAGATCTACTACCGTTGTTGGGTTGCAAGAATCTAAACAGAAGATCCATATCTCACATTCAGTAGTTCTTCCATCTTATTCAAATTGCATCATAACTAGGAGAGAGATACATCATTAACATGGTTACTATAAGGACTGCCTCAACCACTACAGATCGAGAAGGAAGAGATAGACAGAACCTTGCGCAGCTACCCGCCATAGGCCAAAACTCAGTCGGACCTTCAGATCCATAAGGCCTTGTCACCGGGGAGGAGTTTTAGATGTTGATGCAACAACTGACCCAAAGCCACCAGCAGCTTAACCAACAGATCCATGCCAACATGGTGTTAACCAACCGACTGAATTAGGAAAGATGAAGGAGATCTAGGAGGGATCAAACTTCCTACTCATCCACTGAGAGCTCAGCCTCCTCTGATTACCATTACAGATCCACACGTCCACGACTGGATGGAAGCTACACACAAGCTCTCGGGCATCAGCATACTCTAAGTTTGGACAAGAGGGACCTAGTCCATCTGCTAGTCACAGGCAGGATTGTCCTCCCAGGCAGGGCCAATTCCTTATCACAGTAGTGATAGTCATGCTGCTGCCGCCGCCGTCGACTTGGAAGCTGACATTCGAGACCAATAGATTTGAACTTTCGTCAACGGATTGTATCGCTAAATCCTATGTGTCGAAGACCTAGATCCAAGGAGGCGAGGTACGAACTGTCGACTTCGCTTGGGTCATCCTCACATTATGGAACCTGACCACACCTTGGCCCAACATGCTCAGAATGTCTAGATGCCAGACATCCTGACAATGATACATCAAACGATTCGTGAAAGTCAAGGCCTCTCCAATGATGGTTGGGGAATCTCCCAAAGTCATAAACCCTTCACTAATGACATCCTTTATGCTGAATCGCTCGCCGATTCAGAATGCCAACTTTACCTGTTTATGAAGGGAGTTTAGAACCTAACTGTCACATTTTGAAGTGTGAATGGCTTATGAATGCCGCACGAGCTTACGATGTGGTCAAATGTAGAAGTTTTCCTATCTCCCTCAAGGGTATTGCAACCATATGGTTTACTTGCCTACCACCCCGATCCGTTTCATGCTTTGATCAGTTAGCTACGAAATACGTCAAACGGTTTTGTATGCACGTCATAAGACCTAAGGATGTTAACAACTTATCCAGCGTCACTCAAACTTCTTGAGAGATGCTCAGACGTTATTTAGAAAGATTCCATGCCGCTTGTGTGGAGATTGGTAACCCTAATGATAATTCCATATTGATGGCACTAACCAAAGGAATCCATCCTGATTTCGAATTTGACAACTGGTTGGCTGGGAAATCCCCCAGCGTTGCTGGACCATTTCTACTCTAAAGTAGCCCAGTTCTTAAGGAAATAAGATATTAAACAATTCCGGAAAAAGGATGATGCGGGGACCAGTGTGGAAGGCATTCAAAGTAACGTCGCTGTAAAGCAAACCGGTGGGAGTTCGGGTAAAGTGCAGTTAAACATACGGAATAAGCAGAATCAGCAGAATGGCGATGGAAGTCAGGGTAAGAAGTGGGATCAAAACCATGGGCCGCAACTCAAACCTCCCATGTTTGACACATATAGTCCTTTGAATACATCCTTGGAGAATGTGTACTTGCAGACCTACAATACAGCCAATATAAGAAGTTCGCTCCGAAGCAGTACTCCGAAAAGCAGGTTCGATCTAGAAAATTCTCTAGATTCCATGATTGCTATGGTCATAATACTAATGAATTTCACCATTTATTGAACAATATTGAAAAGTTGATCTGTGAAAGGAAGTTGGAACAATTCGTCCGGGTGCCGCAGGCTGGAGGTGCAGGCCCATCGAATCAGAATCAAGCATCGAATCAGGCTAGAATGGAGGAACCTGCACGTACTGGCAAGAGGTTAGTTATTTTCACAGTAAGTGCTGGTCCTCATCAAGAAGATCGGAGCTGGAGGGAAATGGCGTTGTATGCCAGTTCGATTAGGCATGCGGACTTCGAGTGTTGCAGTAATCTTGACGATGGGGATTCGGCTAAACAAAAAATGATGACAGACGACATCGTTTTCCAAGACAGGAATGCCAATAGAGTTGAAGCCCCAACCATAGATCCACTAGTCATATCATCTCAAATAGGTCCTGCTTAGATGAAGAGGATCTTAGTGGACAGTGGAAGCTTTGTGAATATTCTTTTCAACCGAGCATATGATCAAGTGAAAATGGAGGCGAAGGATTTGAAGCCATGTCAGTCTCGTATTCATGGTTTCAATGGAAGTGCAAATATACCCATTGGGGTGGTGGATATACCAGTGGAATTGGGAATTGGAGATCGTCGGAGAGTCCAGATGTTACAGTTTATTATGTTCGATATAAATTCATCGTATAATGCTTTCTTGGGCCGATCGGCCCTAGCTGAATTCAGTGCAGCTATTGCCCCTTGGTGTTTAACAATGAAATTCCACACTAACAATGGGTTGGAGTTGTTTAGGGAGATCAAGCCGCTGGACGTGCCTGTTATGTTGCTGAGCTGTGATAGGCGCATCAAAAAGAGAAAAGCAAGGACGTAGAGGAATCTCTCTGCGTCCGTTTTATCGACAATTGACGAACACCTGGGCGTAGGCCCGGGCGTCCCAACCAGTCCCTAAAGGATCTTGATCCATGAGATGATGATAGAGAAGAGGAAGTCAAGGATAGTCAGGCTTCCTCGGTAGAGTTGAAAATAGATGTTCCGATCGATGACGACGACGATTCCAGAATGATAAAGATCGAGTCTCAGCTATGCCAACAGATGAAAAGGGAATTTTTAACAATATCAATTTAAGGGGGAAGAATTGTAATATCCCGGAATTCTTTTAAGGGGGACGAAATTCTTTTGGCAGGGGGAAGGATTGTAATATCCTGGAATTTTTAACAATATCAATTTAATAATCTGTAGTTTAAATTAAATTGATATTGATGTTCTGTTAATAATTATTCAGATAAATTTAATAATCTTCTTCAATAATTATTTAAATTGGTTATTTTATCTTTTGAAAATAATATAAATTGATTTCTATTTACAAAATAAATATTTGGTTTATATTTTAAATAGATTTGCTTTGTTTTAATTTTAATAAGTAAAGCATATTTTCTAGTTTTAATAATTTGGAAAATTTGTTTTATTTAATATTCAAAGCTTTTCAAAGTTAAATAAATGATTTTGGTTTAAATTTAGTGATTGAATCATGTTTTAAATTCTAATATATACATTGTAAATTGGAAAATTTTGATTTTAATTAGTATTGAGTTTTAATATCTATTTCATAAATAAAAATATGATTTTAAAAAAAATAAGAAAAATATTAAATGTTTAAATTAAATTAGCTTGAGTTTTAAATTTAGAATATATTCAACAAATGGTTTCATGACTTAATAAAATAGATTATTTATTTAATAAAAATATAATCTCTTGTAAAATGATTTTAATTAATAATAAGAGAGTTATAAAAATAATATTGATATTGTAATGACTTTTAAAATAAGCTTTGAATAAGAATTTGTAATTTTTATTTCAAATTGAATTTTTATGTATAACATGATTTGAAATTATTTGATTTTGAATTTAGTTTGAATTTAAGTTCAAAAGTATAAATTTTAAATTGTTAAATTGTCTTAATCTTTAATATGTATAAGTTTCATTTATTAACATGATTTATTTTTATTTCCATTTGTAAATTTATACACATGTCTAAATATAAACTAACATATTAACTTAGGATTACACATATTCAAATTTAAATTAACAAATTGAAACTAAGCTAATACATGCATTAACTTGTAAATAAATACAAATTACCTTTTAAAAATAACATGCGTTGCATTCATAAGCATTGGTTTAAACAAGTGCTCAAAAATTAATATACAAATTGAAAAGTGTAAGATTTAGTTTTTATTTTTCTTTCCTTTTAATTAAAATCTGAAAATACATTTGTATAGTTTGCATCTTCATTTCATATTGCATTTTCCATTCTTCCTTAATCAAAAGAAAATCTTCAAACTTCTTGAATCAAAATCAACTAAATCTGCATTTCCTAAAAGAATCCACAAATCTGCATTCATAAATTCATTAAAATCCTAAAAGCTGCATATTCTAAAATTCAAACCTGCATACTCCACCCCTCATCAAAGATCAAATCTGCATACCTCAAATTCAGGACAACCTGCATATCTCACTTCTTATACAAAATCAACCCCTGTTTATCAAAATTCTGCATTTCCTCAAAATCAAATGAAGCCTGCATTGTTGTTTTTCTGCATTCTGTTTTTAAAATCTGGGATGTTGAGCATCTGCCTACATGTGAAGATCTAGCAACTAAATCTGCAGCTGTATAGAGTGAGAAGCATGAGCATTTCATCAAAAATTCAAACTCAGATTTCAACAGTGGAAGTCAAGCCTGCATTTGTTTTCTGCAAATTCAAATGATCAGTGGTCTGCATCATTAAAAAGTGAGCAACATTTAAAACCTTAAACTATATTAGGTTGCTTGATTAAGTGTTTGAGATAAAAATTATGTTTGTGTGCTTATAAAATGTCTGTTGTAATTATAATTGTTTATGCATGTTGATTGTGTTGTGTTCCCAGATTCACACACTGTTTAGAAGAATCTTTACAAATTGATTTAATTTGAGATTTATATCTGTGTTTTAGAATAATAAAAAGAAGTTTGTTTATCAGAGATTAGAATTCAGTTTATAAAGTAATGTGTTTTAACTTCTTAGGTTAAGATTTAAATTTTTAGGTGAGTTAATACAGGGTGTTATCTCTGTAAACACATGCAATCCCATTATATGTTGATCTTGATCAAAAATCAATCCTATTAATATTTAAATCCAGATTCATAAACTTAATACATTGACAAAAACTTGATTTTTAAATCAAGTATTAATATTTTTAAGTGTATGCTTCATTTACAGTTTGGTCTGGAACAAAAATATGAATTTATGCAAATTCTTACAATCTGTGATTTGTGGAAACTCAAATTTCTTTTGAGTTATTAAGTAAGGATCATAGATCCTTGGAAAAATCAGAGAAGTAATTAAAATTTACTAGATAGGGTGCAGTTGGGAAATCATTGTATAAACCCTAGTTTTGGATAGGGGTTAAAGATTGGGTCTGTGAGAAGTGATGGATGGATCGAGTGATTTGGATTTTGGTGTGTGGGTAGTTGGTGTGTAGAGTAGTTCATGGCCCGAGGGATCGATCGTCAAGTGATCGGAGTGGCGTACAATGGCCGTTGACAGGTTTTGAGTTGAAACTTGTAAAAAAATTCCAGGTTTTGGAATTTAAGGGTTTCAGAGCTTAAATTTTGAATGCTTTGATTTCGTTCGATTTGGTGATGATGTTAGTGGGATGAGGGGTTTCTGGTTGTGGCTTGATCACTTGAGATGATCGGCAGAGGTGGCGGCGATGAGTTCTCTGGTGAACTATTGGTTTGGGGATGTTTCAGGGGAAGGTTGAGTAGCTCGGAGTAAATGGGAGAATGACTCGAAGCAGGTAAGTAGGAAACTCGGAGTGGAGAGGCATTTAACTCGAAGTAAAATTTGGTTTCTCGAGTAAACTGCATAATTCCAGGTTTCACAGTAAAACTGTGTTGTTTTTAAAAATATGGGTTTTAAAACTTTTTAAATCTGTAGTTTAGGTTTAAACTAAGGTTTAGGTTTAAAATCAAATGCAAGTTTGAATTTCTGAATTAAATTCAAATCCCAGTTTTTAAATTAAATAAAAGTTTCAAAATTTGACTTAATTAACTATTTCATTTTGGAAATAGTTGAAGCTTTTAATAATATGATTTTAAAAAATATGAGTGGATTTGAAGTTTATTTAAAAATCTAGAAATTAAGTTTAAAAATGAAGTTCAGTTTAAATTTAAAAGAAGATTTAAATTTGAAAGTTTTAAACTAAGAATGAATTGAATTTCTTAAATTTTAAAATGAATTTAATTTCAAATTTTTATGATTTCATTTTAAAGACAAACTTTTGTTTTGTTTTGAAATTTAAATAAGTTTAAAAATTTTCAAACTTTGATAAGTTTAAATTACTTTTAATTTGAACTTGTATTTAAAAATGGAAATTTAAAAGTAGTTCAAAAAGCTCTTTGTTTCAATTAAATTGTTCTAACATAATTAAGTTATGTTTTTGAAAATTTGATTAAGATTTATGTTTTAGAATTTAATTAACAAGGTAATTAAGATTAATTAATTAATTTAATTAAATAAACTGAATTTGGAATTAATAATTGGTTAATGATTAATCAATTTATAATTATGGTCATTAATTAGATTATTAATGATTGATGAATGAATATTGTTAATTATGTAATTAAGTTTAATCAAGGTTAATTAATTTAATAATTAATTTTAATTAATGAATGATTAAAGATAATTTAAATGGTAATTAATTTAAGTTAATTACCTTATAAAATAATTTAAGAATAGTTAATGAAGGTCATTAACCATGATTATTTAACAATTAATTAATGTAGTTAATTTTTATAATTAATTAGATTAATTAATTTAATAATAATTCATTTATAAATGGTTAGATAGTAATTACTTGATAAAGTAATTAGGAAATTAATTACTTAATGTAATTAATTTAGTTTAGTGTGATTGTTTATTTTAATTAATTAAGTTTAATTAAATTTAAACACTTGAGTTAAGGATAATTACTTTGTGTAATTAATGATTTGGAAATTACTTAGTTAAGTAATTGTTTAATAATTACAGTTGTAATTAAATGGAGATGTTTAAGTATGAGGTAATTTGGATTAATTATTTAATAATTAATCAAGGGATTAATTAAGTAATTTATTAAAGGATAATTAATTTATTTAATATAGTAATTAAGTTAGTTTATTACTAAATGTAATTAATCTGGGATGATTAATAATTATAAGTTAATTACTTAAGGTAACTAATAATTAAGGATCATTAATTATTTAATTAATGATGTAATTAAAGTTGATTAATTATGATTAATTAATCAATATAGGTAATTAGAGGTAATTAATTAATTAATTAAGGATTAATGTAATTAATTAGGATTAATGTAATTAATTAGGATTAATTAATTAGTTGAGTAATTAAAGGTTAATTACTATTTTGTTTGAGGATAATTAATTTGTAAAATTTATTTAGGATAATTACATAAGTGTAATTAAGGATAATTATTCAAGAGTGATTAATTTAGGTAATTAATAATAAATGATTAATTGATTGAAATCAATTAAATGATTGAGTAAGCAAGATTTGTATTGATGAAGTAATTAATTTAATTTATTTTAAATTAATTAAAGATAGAGTAATTAATTTAATTCAGTTTAAATTAATTAGGGTTAGAGATAGTTAATTTAATTCATTTTAAATTAGTTATATGATGAGTAAATCATTTTCTTATGTATGAATGGATGTCATTGATTGACTTGGATGCTTTGTGATCTCAGTAATGAGATAAGTAATATTGTGTAGTATGGATGTTTGGTTGTATTGAGATGATAACATAGATTATCTATTGTGATGATGACATATGGAATATCTATTTGATATTGATAATGTGGGTTACCTATTATGAGATAATGTTGATTATCAGTTATGATTTATGAATTATCTATCTGTGTGTATATAGATATTGTATTGAATTGTTTTTAAACCTTTAAAACAACTTGAACCTTAAAAGACACGTTTTGGTTTTCGATGGGACCGGGATCGAGTTTCCATATTTGGATATCTGAAAACCACATCGATTCCAAATAACGTTAGGTCGTGAATTCAAAGTGGAGCTTTGTGAAGACTCGAGGTATAAGGACTATGAGTCAGTATAACTCTATGGGTGATTCCGTAATGAGTTGACGGAATTAGTTCTTATAGATTCGAGATGGTGGTTTAGAGTGCAAGGGTTATTGTCGTTAACTCTGAGGGTGATTCCAAAATGAGTGTAACGAGATAATGCCTTCGGTTTCGTTCGAACCCGGAACGAACTTGTATGGATCGAATTCTTTCAGAACATCGTCAGATGGACGATGAGCATTCTAAGTGATGTGTCCTATAAAGGTAATCGTAGCCTCAAGCCTCATCAACCGGGAATGGCTAAAACATGGGAGGTGCAACAAGGCTTCGTGGGTCGCGCCCACTGGAGAGCAAGATTGATCCCTGCCTAGAAGTCCCTTTATATTCGGCTGTGTGGGTGGTTGCTAGCTACAACCACGGGGTTGTCTTGTTCGGAACTGTTCAGTAAGGAATGGGTCCGGCTTTGTGTTGCGGGGGTCGAGAGTGATCCTCGGTACGTTGATCTAGGCCACGTACTGTGACGGGCGGTACCCCAGTAGCTCTGCCATTGTATGGAATCCAAAATCCAATAAGTGCCAACGGTATTGATTGTATACCTATGTAGCTAGAATTTAATAAATGTAACCATTTCGGCTATTTCTTATTTATTTGAAAACCCTAGAAACTATTTTAATATCATCGTATTTCCTATCAAATGTTTTGGTTAGCGTAAGGCAAAAACTTTTCCATGTTTATGTGTGGGAAGTCTTACGTGATACCTTTCTTTTCAAAAGGTTTCTAAAAGTTAAGCAACTTTAACCTGTTACTCACACCAGACCCTTGTCTGACCCGAAGTTTATTTTTGTTTTTCATAAACTCTTAGGTACTCAAATTTTTATGAGTAGCCAAGGGAATTCAGGTTAGGATTCAGGTTAGCTTTGACGAATTATGGAGGAGCAAATGGAGCAGGAGGCTTCTACGATTAGATATATATAGTTTTCCGCTGTGTGTTCTCTGAGTTGTAGTTCTCTTGTGTTATATTGAGTTGTATAACTAGACAGGTGTTTATAACTGTCTAGTATGTGTTGTATATCTGTGTACTCTGATAATGGTTGTAAACTATGTAATATTTATGTTATTAATATAATTTATTTGTTCCGCTGTGTAGATTCTGATGTTGTTTCTTTCTTCTCTTCTTTCTATTCTCTTTTCTATCCCTTTCTTTCTTAAAGATGATGCGATTTTCCGGGAGTGGAAAGTCGGGTCGTCTCAGCTGGTATCATAGCATTAGGTTGAGTGAATACCTAGGCTCTGTAGTGGTGTCTTTCTTGAGAGAGCGTATTTGTAATTTATATATATATATATATAAATATATATATATATATTTCTACCTATCTGTTGGGTTACCTGTTCAGGTTTTCCCCAATATAAGTTATAAAGGTAGATGGGGTAGTAGTGTGTGTAACACGACTACTATTGGTTGAAGTTTGAATGTTTAAGGTTGGAGGTGTTTTGTCGAGACTGTAGACCTAATACCGTCTCGAGTGAGTTCTGTAGTGATGAAGAACTTCATTGATCTCTGAAGGAAACCTGTAAAGGTTCGGAGTTCATTTCTGAAGTTGGATGAGTAGTGTTTGGATTTGTTGGTGGCAGAAGCGAGTAATGGTATTTTGATACCTTAAGGAATAGTAGCTGCGTGATGAGATGCAGTGACTATGGATGTTCCCGAAGATGTTTTCTTTGGAACAAGTTAAGGAGGCGAGTCTGCTTAGGTGTTGTGGCTGTGTTCAGCTGGTGTTTCTGTTTTCTTTGAGGTCCAAGTTTCTCGGAGAGATTTGTTTTGGAATTCTTTGGCATCTGTGGTAGCAGTGCGGCTTGGAGTGTTCTCGGTGTTGGCAAGAGATCTTTTGGCTTAGAAGTTTTTCTGAAGAGAAGTTCAGAAGCAGTTGAGTGAACCCGTTTCTTCGAGGGTTGGCTGGTTAAGTGTAAGCTGTTCTGTTTGGTAAAGGGAGAACTGTTTTCCTTGGATTTGGTTTGGTGGTTCGCAAAAGTGACTTGCGATCGTTTGAGTTTTCTTGGGTTATCTGAGTTTTTATGGATGTCTTCAGGAAGTCAGAGTTTGGTTCGCATCTGGAGATTGAGTTTTCTTATCGACGGGAATTCCAGGAGTGGTACCAGTGGTTCAGCTTAATAGTAGAATGGTTCCAGGAGATTGAGTTGGTGTAGCAGCTCGGAATTTTGGAAGAACTTCTGAATTTTTCTTATGGATTTGTTGAATCATATCTCTGGGGTGTGTTGTCCTGTTTGTGCTTGCGTTCTTCTTCAGCATTCTCTTCTACTTTGGATCAGAGTTGAGCAGCGGAAGCAGCTTGGAAGTGTATCTGCTTTTCTTTTCCCGGACAGGAGAAGTGAGTTGTTATCTTCTGATGTTGAGGAGTTGAGTTTGAGTTCTTGATCTTGGTTGATCTTGGGGAGATCATTTTGTTGAAGTTGATTGGTCTAGTTTGTTTCTAGAAGCATCAGTGAAGGTTAAGCTGATCAGTAAGGTTGTGTACAGCCTAGGATCATCTGAAGAGTTTTGTGGATTCGAGACGATGGAATTTGGATTTTGGAGTTAGAGATAATTTTGGATAAGTTTTCTCCGATCAAAAGTGAGCTATAAGATTTGGTAAGTCTGAGAAGTTAGCTCTGTAGTGCTTTGGATCTTTTCTGTATCTAGGAGAATAAGTGATTGATCTACAGGATTGGATTGCCAGTTTGGATAACTGGGATTCGATGAGTTTCACGTATCTCTGAGGGAGTACGTGTATGATCTATCTCTGGTTATGGAACCAGCAGTTCTGGAGTTTTAGTAGTTGAGTCAGATTCGTTTGTAGTCTTATATCTTGTGTAGTGTTATAGATATAGTTGTATAGGAGTTTTGTAGCTTTATAATATTGTTTGTTTTGATTCTCTAGAGCGAGTATCCCGGTATATATATATATACACCTGGGGAAACTCGACGAAAATTTTATCCAGAATTTGTCTGGATAATTAGATTTGTTTGATTGGTTGAATTGGTTGTTTGATTGTTAGCATATGTTTGATATATGCTTGTTTTTTTAAATTAAAATTTAATAAGATTATTAAATTACCTTTGTTTTAAAATTCGGGGACGAAATTCTTTTAAGGGGGAAGGATTGTAATATCCCGGAATTTTTAACAATATCAATTTAATAATATGTAGTTAAAATTAAATTGATATTGATGTTCTGTTAATAATTATTCAGATAAATTTAATAATCTTCTTCAATAATTATTTAAATTGGTTATTTTATCTTTTGAAAATAATATAAATTGATTTCTATTTACAAAATAAATATTTGGTTTATATTTTAAATAGATTTGCTTTGTTTTAATTTTAATAAGTAAAGCATATTTTCTAGTTTTAATAATTTGGAAAATTTGTTTTATTTAATATTCAAAGCTTTTCAAAGTTAAATAAATGATTTTGGTTTAAATTTAGTGATTGAATCATGTTTTAAAATTCTAATATATACATTGTAAGTTGGAAAATTTTGATTTTAATTAGTATTGAGTTTTAATATCTATTTCATAAATAAAAATATGATTTTAAAAAAAATAATAAGAAAAATATTAAATGTTTAAATTAAATTAGCTTGAGTTTTAAATTTAGAATATATTCAACAAATGGTTTCATGACTTAATAAAATAGATTATTTATTTAATAAAAATATAATCTCTTGTAAAATGATTTTAATTTAATAATAAGAGAGTTATAAAAATAATATTGATATTGTAATGACTTTTAAAATAAGATTTGAATAAGAATTCGTAATTTTTATTTCAAATTGGATTTTTATGTATAACTTGATTTGAAATTATTTGATTTTGAATTTAGTTTGAATTTAAGTTCAAAAGTATAAATTTTAAATTGTTAAATTGTCTTAATCTTTAATATGTATAAGTTTCATTTATTAACATGATTTGTTTTTATTTCCATTTGTAAATTTATACACATGTTTAAATATAAACTAACATATTAACTTAGGATTACACATATTCAAATTTAAATTAACAAATTGAAACTAAGCTAATACATGCATTAACTTGTAAATAAATACAAATTACCTTTTAAAGATAACATGTGTTGCATTCATAAGCATTGGTTTAAACAAGTGTTCAAAAATTAATATACAAATTGACAAGTGTAAGATTTAGTTTTTATTTTTCTTTTCTTTTAATTAAAATCTGAAAATACATTTGTATAGTTTGCATCTTCATTTCATATTGCATTTTCCATTCTTCCTTAATCAAAAGAAAATCTCCAAACTTCTTGAATCAAAATCAACTAAATCTGCATTTCCTAAAAGAATCCACAAATCTGCATTCATAAATTCATTAAAATCCTAAAATCTGCATATTCTAAAATTCAAACCTGCATACACCACCCCTCATCAAAGATCAAATCTGCATACCTCAAATTCAAGCCAACTCATATCTCACTTCTTATACCAAATCAACCCCTGTTTATCAAAATTCTCCATTTCCTCAAAATCAAATGAAGCCTACACTGTTGTTTTTCTGCATTCTGTTTTTAAAACCTGGGATGTTGTAACGACCCGCTATTTTGGACTATTCGCATCCGCACATGTCGGACTTGAATAATTCAAAATACCGAATTGTTAATTTAAATTTGGCAAAACTCAAATATACGGTAAATAAATAATCACATAATCACAGACACAGAGTAATAATATGCAGCGGAAGTAAAAGAGATAGTAGTTCATGAAGCTACTATATAAATATATAAGATACATCAAAGTTTACAATAGAAGAAAAATATGATTCATCAAGTACAAATCAGAATGCATCACTGGAATCGTCGAATACTGAAAGCAGAATAGATGGCTAGATCTTCAAGCAAAGCTCCAACTTCAAAGATGAGCCTCGAAAGCTGGTACTCTCAGTCTGACCCGAGCGTAGAGCAAAACACAAAACACTCGAGTGAGGATTAATATTCTCATATCAATAAATCCAACTCAAGTGAAATAGCAATCAAAATACAAGTAACTCAAAGGATGTTGGAATCACCATCCTCTAAGGATCCGCTAAACTATCTACTATGTAGTAGTGTACGCTAAATAGATAATGTCTATCAGTAATATAAAGTATCAAAATAGCATTAAGGCGTTACCATTATCCCCCTTAACACATTTTATAAGCATCATAGTCTATACAGCACTGTAAACTCCACCGTAAACTGGTGGGATATCAGGGAGTACTCCATAGGTATAACACAAAACAAAGTCGTAGTGGTCGCGTATATAGGGATACAAGTATGACAAGGCACATGAGGCAATACCCAAGGTAGTGAAACTACCGTTCGCCTGATCCGGACTGGTGAGAACGCATCGCCGCAGCGATCGCAACACCGCGAAACAACACTCCTGAAATTCCGAGGGTGTACCAATCAATCACAAGTAATGAGTAGTAGTTACGAAGAAGTGTGTTCGCTTGAGGTGGCTAACCCCATTTGGCCCGGCACGGCTCCTGATTTTAGTCATTTCCAATTTGACACAAGTGTCAAGGTTATCCATTATCGTTCTCTTTCTTCAGTCAACACGGACATCATTCCAACCACTTCATTCTGGATCATCACTCCGCGTATAGTCATTAAAGTAGTTTTCGGTTTAGATAGAGAGTATATCCATAACCGATTCCGGTCTCTTTAATAACTTCCGTAATTATTACACTGATTGGTCGTTTAATATATTTCAAAACAAATCAAATTCAATTTCAATTTCAATTCGTAATCCAACATTTCATTTGTCTTTCTAAATCAATTTCCATAATTTACGTTCAACTTCCAAATTACTATTTCAAAATCTTATAATTCAATTAAATTTTTTTATTTAAAACAATCCAAATATTGATTCAAGTTCGTATATCAGTTTCATTCCGAAATCATTTAAATTAATTTAATTTAACATTCAAATCAATTTAAATTCGCTTATCGATTTCATTCAATATTCGTTAAGTTACTTTGTCATTCAAACGATTTCTAACAAATTTCCAATTCATTAATCAATTTCTTATGTTCAACTTCATTATATCAACTTACAAATTTAATTAAATTAGATTCGTCAAATCAAATTCTTTAAATTCCAAGTCTTACGTTAATTTCAATAAATCACATTTTATTCCTTGCTACGAAATTCAATTTCACTTATTTCTTTACTCAGTTTTCAAAAATTTCAAAACTCAATTAATAAAGAAACTAAATTTCACATATTCAAACAGTTCAATTTCACTTATTAAGTTACTTAAATAATTTTCCAAAACTTAATAAATAGGAAACCCAATTTCGTTTATTAACAAAGTTCAGATTTCACTTATTCAAAAGTTCAATTTCCCTTATCAAAGAATTTAATTTTTATTCAATTATCAATTAATTCCATCTTACTCAATTATTAAATAATTTCAATCTTAATTATTAATAATTTCAAAACTTAAAAATTTCAAACTTGATTTTAGATTCAAACTTAATTATTAAATTCAAACTTAATTATTAAATCATTTCCACTTAATTATGAATTCAAACTTAATCATCAAATCATTTCAACTTAATTATAAATTCAACTTAATAATTTCGAGCTTAATTATAATTTCAAACTTAATTATTAAATGATTTTAAACTTAATAATTTCAAAACTCAATTATTAATAATTCCAAATAATTTACTAATAATTCCAAATTCAATTATTAAATAATTAAATTCAAATAACGTTCTTTCATCAATTACTACGTTCGTATTGGTTTCAGATTTCAATATCTACATTTTCCTTTCATAAAGATACAAATTCTAACCTTATTTCAAAACTTATTCTTTATTCGAATAAAATCATTATTTTATTTTTAAATCAAATTATTGACCAATCGGATTTATTAAATTCTCTATCCTAAGTCAAGTTCAATTTACATATTTATCATTTCAACCCGATTCCAATTCCAATTCAAAAGTCAAACATAACAAAGGGAACTTGCAGTGTGATAACTGGGATGGTGTCAAAGTAAATAAACAAGCAATAACAACAAACAAACACAATCCAATAATCAATTTAAATAATCCCAAAATAATCGTATTAATTCACATTGTTGTTTGTGCGAATTAATATAATTATTCCTAGAATCTACACTATCATTTCATGTAGATTAAAGATTATTACATTCCGGTTTTTCCACTTGTCGTTCAATTTCAATTTAATACTACAACAGTAAATCCAATATATGTTCACAGGTTCAAAGTCTAATTTATCACTTTTTACGTGTCAATTAACTTAACAAATAAAAGGGGTCATATTATTCAAATTAACTAATCAAATTCAACACATATGTCGATTCACATTTTAAACTATCCTACGTCAAATTCAATTTCATAATATTTATCACTTTATACATTTCAATTTAACATCCAATATAAATAACAAACAACAAACAATTATCAACCAAACTGGATTTATTATTGCATACATAACAAATAACGGTGTCGGATGTCAAAGGTGAACTGATACATAAATAACAGTGCAATACATAACAGCAGCATATTTCAATTTTTCGTTTTAATTGAAATCAAATTTAATAAATAAAAGAATATTAATCATGAGTGATTGCTCACCTTTCGAGGCTAGAGAAAACAGAAGATGACACGGATACGCACACCGATACGGACACTGAAATTTGAACTATGAACTGAAGGAAAGCAAAATCGGCACGTATTCAATCAATCAAGCTGATAATAAGAATAGATGGAACAAATCAGAAAAGGTCGATGAAGATAATTGGTATAAGAGAACCTATATAATCATATATAACTATATATAAAAATCATATTCTAAATTTAATGCGAATAATTTATTTATTTATTTATTTATTTATTGTTTAAATCAAACACATAAAAATAAAAATAAAAATTGATTTTAAAGTCAATATGTTATTGAAATCAGTATATACTAATTATAAAAGAAAATTACTACAAACTTTATAACTAATATAAATATAACAAGCTGGAACCCATATGTACAGAATCGACAAATATATCATGTTAATATACTTAAACCCAATAGAATGAACTTAAAGAATAATACGTGTAGGTAGATATAAAATACCAGTACATACAACTTTATGCAAAACAACTTTAAAACTTTATAAGTTAACAGAGGACACATTGTATAACAAAGCAAGTATGTAAAATATACACAGGTTAACCAAAATCCAACATACTCTTATACTCAACTGTTCAAATGATATACAATACCATACATATAATACAGGTAAATTTATACAAGAGTAGTTATAAGATAAATTATACAACTTATATACAACCAATTTATATAACTGATAGATAACCCAACTTTAAAACCCAAAGCCTGCATCATATTCGAACCAAACTATCATAGCTTACACAGTAATACAGCCTTAATATCAATACATAATGCTACTAAAATAAAATATACGGTAAGTATAGATATTTTTCTCTGATAACAAATATGCTGTTGAAAAATATTTGTAAAATACTTCTTATATAATATGAATGGTTGGCACACATACATACAGCAATATACGAGCTTCCCTGCAACCGCCTACATATTCAATATTCATTAATGCCGAAGCATTGTATAGGGGAGGCTTGGTTTATTCTTTAGCTATTATACAAAACTTTTTTTTTATTAATACGTACATATTAGTAATCCAAATATTTTTAGTAACCCAAATATGTAGCCTAAACTTTTTATATACAGCAAACTTTATACTTCATATAAATATATATAACTTTACACTTTACATATATACTTCAATGCTTATCCTGAAAACTAGAATGTATTCCACCTATATTCAATTCTTATATATCTATATAAGTACAGTTTTTTTTTTCTTTATACATTATATTACTTCAAACATATAATATATAGTACATTCACTTCCTTAACCATACAAAAGAAGTTCCAGAAACATAAATATTGTAAACTTCTTTTCTATGTTAGAACAGCAAATATAAATGCATATAATATAAAAAGACTAACCTACATAATAGAGTACAAGAGTCTACGGCCGTGTTCGAGAAAAGACAGGCGGCCAGAAGATTTGCCACGATCGAGTTTGACTTGCTGGCGGAGGTGAGGAAGTGGCGGTCAGAGGGGCTCGGGTGGGCGAAGATAGGGGAGGTGCGGAAGGAGGTGGGGTTGGCGCGGCGGAGATAAGGATCTGGTGATGATCGCTATGGCCGAGCTTTACAAGGATGGCTCGGTGTTCAATACGTGGAGACTAGGCAAGGGAGTAGCCGAGGCTGGTGGTGCTCGCTTCGTGTGGCTGCTCTGGCGAGGTCGGCCACTGAATGGCTGGAGGGTGGAGGATGCGGAGTGTGTTCTTTCTCAAGCAAATGCAAGCAGGTTCTTTTTTTTTAAACGAAAATATTACATCATACTAGCTTCACTTTGAAAAGAAAGAACAGAGAAGGAAGAAGGTGAAGATGGCTTACTCAAATTGAAGGGAAAAAGAATATGAACAAGAGTTTCAACCAAAAGAAAGACAGTTGTCAGCAATTTGAATAATAATAATAATAATATACACCTTTTATGAACAGAGAACGTATCCCAATGAAATAAAAAAAACAATGGGAATGGTAATAGTCAGGCGAAAGGTTTTGGAAATAAATATAAGACAGTGGGAATAACCAAAAGTCATGACTATTGATTTTCAACCGAGGGAAAGATTTGAATGGTCATTGCAAATCAAAACATTTACCGATGCGGTTAACCATTTTATGGTTTCGCCACGTACCAAAATTCCGACACACAGAAGTGAATATACCGTTGAGATCAGCACGACGAGACGATCAAAACGGTATACAGATATCAGCGGTACAATTGAATTATAAAAATTCGAATTTTTTTAATAGCGGAAAATGCATGAAAAACGTAGAAAAATAAGGTCGATGGAGTCAAAATGTTCGAATTTGGAAAAACGACAAACTGACATCTTGTTCAGAAGATGATTTAGAATTTTTCTATGTAAAAATATTTTGGTTTTGAAAACGTTTTATTTTCATCGTTTTATAACTAATTAAATTGAAGTAAATTTACGCACGAAATAAACTTTCATATTTTCGGACGAAAATTTACCGGTTGCTATGTTTAACTGAGCGCACTCCAAATATCAAATTTAAATTTCAAAATTTTATCGTTTAAATTCGCACAAAATTTTAATTAAATACGTTACTACAACCGTTAAAATTTACGGGTCGTTACAGATGTTGAGCATCTGCCTACATGTGAAGATCTAGCAACTAAATCTACAGCTGCATAGAGTAAGAAGCATGAGCATTTCATCAAAAATTCAAACTCAGATTTCAACAGTGGAAGTCAAGCCTGCATTTGTTTTCTGCAAATTCAAATGATCAGTGGTCTGCATCATTAAAAAGTGAGTAACATTTAAAACCTTAAACTATATTAGGTTGCTTGATTAAGTGTTTGAGATAAAAATTATGTTTGTGTGCTTATAAAATGTCCGTTGTAATTATAATTGTTTATGCATGTTGATTGTGTTGTGTAATGTTCCCAGATTCACACACTGTATAGAAGAACCTTTACAAATTGATTTAATTTGAGATTTATATCTGTGTTTTAGAATAATAAAAAGAAGTTTGTTTATCAGAGATTAGAATTCAGTTTATAAAGTAATGTGTTTTAACTTCTTAGGTTAAGGTTTAAATTTTTAGGTGAGTTAATATAGGGTGTTATCTCTGTAAACACATGCAATCCCATTATATGTTGATCTTAATCAAAAATCAATCCTATTAATATTTAAATCCAGATTGATAAACTTAATACATTGACAAAAACTTGATTTTTAAATCAAGTATTAATATTTTTAAGTGTATGCTTCATTTACAGTTTGGTCTGTAACAAAAATATGAATTTGTGCAAATTCTTACAATCTGTGATTTATGGAAACTCAAATTTCTTTTGAGTTATTAAGTAACGATCATAGATCCTTGGAAAAATCAGAGAAGTAATTAAAATTTACTAGATAGGGTGCAGTTGGGAAATCATTGTATAAACCCTAGTTTTGGATAGGGGTTAAAGATTGGGTCTGTGAGAAGTGATGGATGGATCGAGTGATTTGGATTTTGGTGTGTGGGTAGTTGGTGTGTAGAGTAGTTCATGGCCGGAGGGGTCGATCGTCAAGTGATCGGAGTGGCGTACAATGGCCGTTGACAGGTTTTGAGTTGAAACCTGTAAAAAATTTCCAGGTTTTGGAATTTAGGGGTTTCAGAGCTTAAATTTTGAATGCTTTGATTTCGTTCGATTTGGTGATGATGTTAGTGGGTTGAGGGGTTTCTGGTTGTGGCTTGATCACCTGAGATGACCGGCAGAGGTGGCGGCGATGAGTTCTCTGGTGAACTATTGGTTTGGGGAAGTTTCAGGGGAAGGTTGAGTTGCTCGGAGTAAATGGGAGAATGACTTGAAGCAGGTAAGTAGGAAACTCGGAGTGGAGAGGCATTTAACTCGAAGTAAAATTTGGTTTCTCGGGTAAACTGCATAATTCTAGGTTTCACAGTAAAACTGTGTTATTTTTAAAAATATGGGTTTTAAAACTTTTTAAATCTGTAGTTTAGGTTTAAACTAAGGTTTAGGTTTAAAATCAAATGCAAGTTTGAATTTCTGAATTAAATTCAAATCCCAGTTTTCAAATTAAATAAAAGTTTCAAAATTTGACTTAATTAACTATTTCATTTTGGAAATAGTTGAAGCTTTTAATAATATGATTTTAAAAAATATGAATGGATTTGAAGTTTATTTAAAAATCTGGAAATCTAAGTTTAAAAATGAAGTTCAGTTTAAATTTAAAAGAAGATTTAAATTTGAAAGTTTTAAACTAAGAATGAATTGAATTTCTTAAATTTTAAAATGAATTTAATTTCAATTTTTTATGATTTCATTTTGAAGACAAACTTTTGTTTTGTTTTGAAATTTAAATAAGTTTAAAAATTTTCAAACTTTGATAAGTTTAAATTACTTTGAATTTAAACTTATATTTAGAAATTGAAATTTAAAAGTAGTTCAAAAAGCTCTTTGTTTCAATTAAATTGTTCTAACATAATTAAGTTATGTTTTTGAAAATTTGATTAAGATTTATGTTTTAGAATTTAATTAACAAGGTAATTAAGATTAATTAATTAATTTAATTAAATAAATTGAATTTGGAATTAATAATTGATTAATGATTAATCAATTTATAATTAAGATCATTAATTAGATTATTAATGATTGATGAATGAATATTGTTAATTATGTAATTAAGTTTAATTAAGGTTAATTAATTTAATAATTAATTTTAATTAATGAATGATTAAAGATAATTTAAATGGTAATTAATTTAAGTTAATTACCTTATAAAATAATTTAAGAATGGTTAATGAAGGTCATTAACCATGATTATTTAACAATTAATTAATGTAGTTAATTTTTATAATTAATTTAATAATAATTCATTTATAAACGGTTAGAGAGTTATTACTTGATAAAGTAATTAAGAAATTAATTACTTAATGTAATTAATTTAGTTTAGTGTGAATGTCTATTTTAATTAATTAAGTTTAATTAAATTTAAACACTTGAGTTAAGGATAATTACTTTATGTAATTAATGATTTGGAAATTACTTTGTTAAGTAATTGTTTAATAATTACAGTTGTAATTAAATGGAGATTTTTAAGTATGAGGTAATTTGGATTAATTATTTAATAATTAATCAAGGGATTAATTAAGTAATTTACTAAAGGATAATTAATTTATTTAGTATAGTAATTAAGTTAGTTAATTACTAAATGTAATTAATCTGGGATGATTAATAATTATAAGTTAATTACTTAAGGTAACTAATAATTAAGGATCATTAATTATTTAATTAATGATGTAATTAAAGTTGATTAATTATGATTAATTAATCAATAATAGGTAATTAGAGGTAATTAATTAATTAATTAAGGATTAATGTAATTAATTATGATTAATTAATTAGTTCAGTAATTAAAGGTTAATTACTATTTTGTTTGAGGATAATTAATTTGTAAAATTTATTTAGGATAATTACATAAGTGTAATTAAGGATAATTATTCAAGAGTGATTAATTTAGGTAATTAATAATAAATGATTAATTGATTGAAATCAATTAAATGATTGAGTAAGCAAGATTTGTATTGATGAAGTAATTAATTTAATTTATTTTAAATTAATTAAAGATAGAGTAATTAATTTAATTCATTTTAAATTAATTAGGGTTAGAGATAGTTAATTTAATTCATTTTAAATTAATTATATGATGAGTAAATCATTTTCTTATGTATGAATGGATGTCATTGATTGACTTGGATGCTTTGTGATCTCAGTAATGAGATAAGTAATATTGTGTGGTATGGATGTTTGGTTGTATTGAGATGATAACATAGGTTATCTATTGTGATGATGATATATGGAATATCTATTTGATATTGTTAATGTGGGTTACCTGTTATGAGATAATGTTGATTATCAGTTATGATTTATGAATTATCTATCTGTGTGTATATAGATATTGTATTGAATTGTTTTTAAACCTTTAAAACAACTTAGACCTTAAAAGACACACTTTTGTTTTCGATGAGACCAGGATCGGGTTTCCATATTTGGATATCCGAAAACCACATCGATTCCAAATAACGTTAGGTCGTGAATTCAAAGTGGAGCTTTGTTAAGATTCAAGGTATAAGGACTATGAGTCAGTATAACTCTGTGGGTGATTCCGCAATAAGTTGACGGAATTAGTTCTTATAGATTCGAGATGGTGGTTTAGGGTGCAAGGGTTATTGTCGTTAACTCTGAGGGTGATTCCAAAATGAGTGTAACGAGATAATGCCTTCGGTTTCGTTCGAACCCGGAACGAACTTGTATGGATCGAATGCTTTCAGAACATCGTCAAATGGACGATGAGCATTCTAAGTGATGTGTCCTATAAAGGTAATGGTAGCCTCAAGCCTCATCAACCGGGAATGGCTAAAACAGGGGAGGTGCAGCAAGGCTTCGTGGGTCGCGCCCACTGGAGAGCAAGATTGATCCCTGTCTAGAAGTCCCTTTATATTCGGCTGTGTGGGTGGTTGCTAGCTACAACCACGGGGTTGTCTTGTTCGGAACTGTTCAGTGAGGAATGGGTCCGGCTTTGTGTTGCAGGGGGTCGGGAGTGATCCTCGATACGTTGATCTAGGCCATGTACTGTGACCGGCGGTACCCCAGTAGCCCTGCCATTGTATGGAATCCAAAATCCAATAAGTGCCAACGGTTTTGATTGTATACCTATGTAGCTGGAATTTAATAAATGTAACAATTTCGGCTATTTCTTATTTATTTGAAAACCCTAGACACTATTATAATATCATCGGATTTCCTATCAAATGTTTTGGTTAGCGTAAGGTAAAAACTTTTCCATGTTTATGTGTGGGAAGTCTTACGTGATACCTTCCTTTTCAAAAGGTTTTTAAAAGTTAAGCAACTTTAACCTGTTACTCACACCAGACCCATGTCTGACCCGGAGTTTATTTTTGTTTTTCATAAACTCTTGGGTACTCAAATTTTTATGAGTAGCCAAGGGAATTCAGGTTAGGATTCATGTTAGCTTTGACAAATTATGGAGGAGCAAATGGAGCAGGAGGCTTCTGCGAGTAGATATATATAGTTTTCCGCTGTGTGTTCTTTGAGTTGTAGTTCTCTTGTGTTATATTGAGTTGTATAACTAGACATGTGTTTATAACTGTCTAGTATGTGTTGTATATCTGTGTACTCTGATAATGGTTGTAAACTATGTAATATTTATGTTATTAATATAATTTATTCGTTCCGCTGTGTAGATTTTGATGTTGTTTCTTTCTTCTCTTCTTTCTATTCTCTTTTCTATCCCTTTCTTTCTTAAAGATGATGCGATTTTCCGGGAGTGGAAAAGTCGGGTCGTCTCAATACCTTCCTCAGGTTGGCTCGTGGTTGGAGCCAGGACTCTATCAAAAATGTGCTCATGAGCCAGAGACAATTGCGGTGGATAGGGATCGTAAGCAGGAACGAGTGGAGGATCGACTGTAGGGTTAGATTCATGCTAGGTTGGCATATAGATTTCAGAAGTTGTGACATGATGCTTAGCACCAGAACCTCTCCCACCTCCAAATGCTGAGTGATGAGTTTCTTTCTTTCGAATGTAACAACGGCCTCATGGAGAACCCTCCTCTCATCTTCAATCAATACCCAGTTCTCCAGTTCTAACTCATCAATAGATGTAGTGTGATGTTCAGCCTACTCATCATCCACCAAGCGGCGCCAGGCATTATGCAAATGGGTGGATAATCGTCGAGCTAGCTCAGACCATAGTATTTCAGGACATTGGCATTATAAGTGATCAGAAGGTCCTCCATATTGCCTTCTAGCCTGGTTTCCACCACTCAGACTCCAACTTCAATTCTAGCCTCAGCTTCTTGAACCTTTAGAACTGCTACATCCTCCTCTCCCTTAAGTTCGACAGTCCGATCGCATGTGTTCATCTACGGAAATTCTATCGTTTTATAAAACCGTCGAATGAATTTAAATTAAAAATAACTGCAAGCGCACGGTGTACGAATGTAGCACGCGGCGAATACAGGTCGATCCGTAGGGAATTGATGATTTTAAAATTCTATTCAATCAAATTAACCAAAGTTGAAAGAGTGATTAACTAAAAAAATGACAAAAGAAAATAGATAAAAATATGAGAGTGTTAAGACAATTTAGAGGCAATTTCCACTCTCTAGATCACATAAATCAACAAAATGAAGTTATGATCTCTCTTTTCTTGTCATTAGTGAATTAATTAATGTGTTTATCATAAGTATGGTAAATTTGTGCTATTAATTAGCTCGATATAAACCATCAAACTATAACACAACCACTAATACACTTTTAAATCTCATGACAACAAAGTTGAAAGCAAAATTTATTTTAAGCATGGCCTATTAACTATTAATTAGAAATATAAGCCATCAAATTTTAATTTCAACAATCACTTCTTTGCCATAATCATATGTAGATGAAGAGGCAATTTGTGTTTTTTTGTTTAAGCATAGCCTATTTGTTATGAACAACATAGACTATCTAATTCAAAGCTAAACAACATCATTAAACCACTTCAATCATTCTCATTAAGCATAAAAAGAGAGCATAAACATCAAATTAAGTTGAAGCTACACGATTAGAGAGCTTCGTTACCTCTAAATTGAAGGGATTTAGCCTCTCATATTTGTTATCATATGAGCAAATGTAGCTTGCAACATGAGAGAAAAAGAAAAGGAAAAGAGAGCAAAGTGAAATGGAAAACTATTCTAATTGCATAAAGGAAAATCTACACTACTTGCATAAAAGGAAATGAACATGTAATTAAAAAGAAACAATAATTAACATTGCATAAAAGAAAAGAATTGCATAAGAGAAGAAATGGCTAAGTAGCCATGGAAAGAAAGAGAGATTTGACTTATTTTCTAAACTAAAACTAACTAACTAAGAGGAAGACGGCTACATGAAACATAAGGGGTATTTGTTCAAGTTAGAAACCCTAATGCATATTTTTGGGGAGTATCAAAAATGCCCTTGGAGGAAGTGTGGTGGCCAAGTTATCATTAGCTTTAATAATCCCCCACTTAAATGTACATGAAGCTTTAAATGTCTTTTAGCATGTGCATTAGCCTTTAATTTGTACATTAGGTAGTGGGTAGGTGGGGTCCTCCATGTTCTTCACTTTGAATTATTTCCATCTTCATTCCTTTGTATTCATTTTGTGCATGCATATTCCTTCATGAACCCACTTGTAATTGAGTGTAATTTCCTACAAAATAATATAAAAAATTCCAATTAAATGTTCTCAAATTAATATATGCACAAAAATGACCATTTTGCCCTTGGATGAAGATGAATATGTGACAATTTCAAATAATATGAATTTTGGTTTAAACAAGTTAAAATACCCAATATGATCATTTATTTAATTTAAAAAGAATAAATATGGTGGTTAAAATATGCACATTTACATGCACATCAAATACCCCCACACTTATCTTTTTATTCGTCCTCGAATAAACTAAAACTAAGGTAAATCCGTTTTCGTAGGGAGCACGATTGGATTGAGCGTATGCAATAAGCCGTTAAACCTCTGGGTGTCCCCAGTAGGACGAGTGTTGTCTCGTGAGGGTTTTCAGCGGATACTACCCACAAAATCCAAATGCATGATGAAAATATTTACAAAATGCAAGATTTATTTACAAAGAGATGAATGCAAATTTTTGAAAATATTTACAAATGAAGGATTTATTTTTAAATTGACACAAATAAGTTAAATATAGGTTTTGGTTAATATCTTGAAAATTTATGTCATTTACTCGTCAAAATTTTCAACAAAAATCAAGTTATCATAACAAATAGACAATAGTTTAATTTGTTGTTTCGGTTGATAACAAAGTGTAATTATAAAATGGATCCTTAGTTGATTATCAAAGTTTATCAAAGTGGTATTTTCATTTCTTTTTAATAACAAATCAAATCAAATAAGTAAAAATAGTGCTAGGATTTCAATTACTTGCTCTCTCATTATTTGCAAGAAAAATTACACACCTAGCTCAGGTAAACTGAGGCTAGATATACCACCCATGCACTGCCTTTCGGGCTTATGTGAGGGGAGCACAGAGCATGGCGAGCGCACACACTTTCATGCTTACACTATCGACCGTAGGTGGTTTTTATTAAGTCTTTTTTTTACATGTGTTCCATACATCATAACCGTGAGGACTTTTAAATGAGTATGAAAGCACATAATCAAACATTCCAAGTGATTCACCCATGCATAACCTTGAGGAATTTTAAATGAGAGTGAATACTTTGGATGTATTTTTTTTTAAGAGAGAGAGAGTTTTGCAAAATCATCTTAACACCATTTAACTTAGAAGACAAAAAAAATGTTATATCCTTTACTTTAAGTTCACCACTTTTAAAACAAAGATTTTCAATTAGGATGTATTTCATAATTAACACGTATGAATCTTCCTATATACTAGTTAAACCATTGTTATTTATAATCAAACTTCATTTTTATTTTTGCTAAGACAAATAAATTTTCAATAATTTCAATTTAACAAACCAAAACCATATATTTATCCTATAGTGTTTCTTTAAAAATAAATCAAAAACACTAAAAATAAATTCTTCTTTTGTTTTTGGATTTTTTTTGTTGAGTTTTTGGAAGAAAAATAAAAAATTAATCCTGAAAAATCAAGAAGAAGATGAGTCTCCCTTCACACTTGATTTTGACTGTGTCCCCACAGTCAACCTAAGTGGAAGGAGAAAAATAAAATAAAAATCCAATATTTACATGAAAGATTATTATTTACAAGGGATGAGAAAGTATATAGTCAAAAAGTAAATGAAACGGTCTTCTAAAGACCGATTCATTTGTCTCGTCAAATGTGTGAGACACAGTTTAAGCACGAAAAACAAAATCATAAAAGATTTCGGAGTTGAGTTTGGATTTGGAAAAACAAAAGTCGTTTTATTGAAAATCGTATGAGTTGTTTTATTTTCTATGACTTTTGGGGTTGATAAAACAATTGATTGACATTCAAGTTTATTTTCACCAAATTGAAGTTCAAACTTATCAATGAAAACTTCTTCAAAATTATCGATTTCAAAATCAAAACGGTGATTGAAATTTTCCCCTTTAGAATTCAACAACTCATTTTCAACAAGTCCATAAAACTCATGTCGTTAAATTCGACTTCCTTTGTTGGATTATTAACAACTTCATCGTGTAAATGGAGTTTAAAGTTCAAAGTTGTCGTATTCAAGTTTTCAGAAAAAGGAAGATCGAAGTTTAAATCGAATTTCGCACCCTCAAAAGAATTGAAATCCAACTTAATTACCGTATTTTCAACAACTTGATTAAGATCGTCATTATCAATTTCAAAAGTTGTTATTTGAAAATCCTCGATTTGGGTAAAAGATGGATTATCGTTTGACTCGTCACACATTGAAATTTGATTTTGTTTCTCACGAAAATTTTCCAATGTTTTAATCAACAAATTTGTGTGATCATCATAAATTTCATTCATTTGCTCAACAAAGTCAAATTTGTAATTATTAACATGAAATTTTTCGATTTGGACTTGTTGAGAACAAGAATTGTCAATTTCGATAAACGGTAGATGATTATTTGATTCTTCGCAAGTTGAGATTTGATTATGATTTTCACGAATTTTTTTGTATTTTTCAAGTAATAAATCCCAGTTATCTTTTTCCATTTGGTCAACAAAATCAAATTCATGATTATTAATTTAAAAACTTTCATTTTGAATTTGTTGATAACCAAAGTTTTCGATCATATCATTATTGAAACTATTCCCATTGCCAAAATTATTTGAAAATTGGATTAAATTTTCGTCTTGATTTTGAAATTCATCTTGAAACTCGAAATTGATTTGGCATGGGTTACACTAGAAATCATTTGAATTTTGAAGTGAATTCAAATTTTGATTATTTTGAAAATCTTGATTCGAGTTATAGCAAAAATATGAATTGCATAAATCATTTATGTCTTGATTTTGTCGTGTAGAAAGTTCGAGTAAAGATGAAATCATTTCAATGCTTTTTTCAAGAGTCGAACGTTGGTCATCGTTTTGAAAATTTTGTTTTTCGAAATTTGAATTATTTACAAAATAGTTGTTGTTAAAATATCCATACGAATTTGGACTGAAATCATATGGATTATATTGATTTTCACAACTATTGTAAAATTCAAGTGGATATGGATCAAGAATGTTTTTTTTTTATAAACGAAAAATATTTACAAAGAAAATTTATTTTTGAAAAGGGAAATCGATTTTTGTTTTGTTTTTATTTTCAATTTTTTTTCGAATTTTGGTTTTCCTATTTTTTTTTTTGATTTTTTTGAAATTTCAAAGAAAAGGACTTAAAAATTTCAAAAGAAAAGGAATATTTACAATTTTTTTAGTTTTGAATTTTGTATTGTTTTTTTTTTAAATATGCATGAACTAATGTAACTAAATGAATGCAGGGGTCTAATTACAAATGATTTATCCTAAGTTAACCCAAAATTGTATGATCACAAATTGTCTTAGATAAACAAGATAGTTCTCGGCCAGGTAACGGGCAGGATTTATCGGTGCACCACGAATCACCGTAGCAATGCAGCCGAAGGTTTAAGTACCTTCAGAGAAACAACCACTATAATATTTACGAATAACCGTAATATTTATAAATGGTTATTACTCTGCCGTAGCCTAGACACCAAGAAATTAAATTGTTCAAAGAAGACAAATTGTCAATATACAATTAAGTGTTATTGATGTCTAACCGTTATTATCAACACATTCTAGTATGAAATGCAAAATAGAAATTAAATGTGCATTAACAATGCAACTATGGATGGAATATTTTTTTTTAAATGCAAGGAAACTACAATGCAAGACAAATAAAAACAATGGATAGAGGTTAAAAGCAGCAGAATTATTTTTTTTATGAACAAGCAGGCATTTTATTTTTGGCAAGCCCAAGCGGAGCAAGAGACTCTTCCAATCTGCTTTGACAATCTGAAAACAAATTAAACACAAATTATATAAAGTTTTTTATATATAAAAATATCAAAAAATATCAAAGGAGTAGCTAAAACAAAGCAAAACAAAACAATTTTTTTTAAGACAGAACCTAAGCAAAGACAAACAAATTAAACTAAAAGAAAATTTTACAAAGACCTAAAAAAAGAAAAAAAAATTCCCAATCCCACAAGCAATCCCCGGCCCAGTTAAAAGAGGCAAATTTTCACAATCAAGTTTCACTCAAACAAAACAAATTTAATCAACCAAAAACAATTTGTCTGAAACAACTTTTCACTCAAACTTAATGAAATATCTCATTTGAAAACATCTTTCCAAAATCTCGCTCAAACAAAATAAGTAAACTTTGCGGAGCTCCCAAATTTGCGATTCGGCAGTAGTTATGATTTGGGATCGAAGGCAGTATTTGGCAGTTGGGTGAAGTGAATGGATTTGTGGTGAGGTGGCGGGTTGCTGAGGTAATTCGTAGTTGCGATTGCAGTGGTTACTGGGTTCGATTATTGTTGACAGAAGTGATGAGGCAGTCGATTGTTGGCTGATTGTAGTGGAGTGGAGTATCGGGGGAATTAGGAGGCGATACTTGGGGAACTGTTGGCTTGTAGAAGGAAGTGTCTTGGTATGAAGGTCGTAGCTTGTTTGGGTGGTGGATCTGAATGTTGCAGCGGTATAGGGAGTTGAACTGTCAGTGGTTGAAGGTGAATGTTGTTGGCTGTGGGGAAGTTAAGGCAGTGAACATAAAGAGTTAAATGGCTGAAGTGTTGGTTTTTGAAGAATGCAACAGTGCAGTTTGATGGGTTGTAGCCCCTGGATGAACATGAATATGTGACAATTTCAAATAATATGAATTTTGGTTTAAACAAGTTAAAATACCCAATATGATCATTTATTTAATTTAAAAAGAATAAATATGGTGGTTAAAATATGCACATTTACATGCACATCAGCATGCCTCCCGAGCAGCCTTATTTGCATCGTCCCTTTCTTTAGTGACCTTAGTGTACTTAGCTTTAAGCTCATTAAGCACTTTGAGCCCATTATCTCTTTCGGCTGTGATGATGGCATTTCTGTGGCCCATATTGTCGACCAATTTCAAGTGCTCTTGCCTCATTTGCTCCATTTTCTTGGTGGCCTCATCGACTTTTTGCCAAGGCCTCTGTCTCTGAGTTCCTTAGGGTGTCTTTTTCAACCGTAAGCACTTGAACTATGTAGTATTTTTGAACAAAGTTTATTCCAGCTATTCAATTTCCTTTGCTTGATTGAATGTCGCAGTCAAGGCTTTCTCTATAGTTTTCTTCCATTCCTGATATTTTTCGTAGACATAGTAAACATAGTCATGCATAGTTTTCTCTATGCCTTTTGGGATCAACTGCAAATTTGGAGGGAAGTGAAAGCCGTCAAAGAAAATGTTAGGGAATTCCTTCTGTATCTGAGCAATTCGAGCAGCTCCCTCCGCTGTGAGCTCTGTAGCCATTGATGTGGTAACAATAAGAGCGTCTATCCTAGTTTTGTGGCGTTACTCGCTAGGCCTTGAAGTTTGTGGAGGCACTGGATGGCATGGGGTTTCAGCAATGTGTGTTCCAGAACCGGAGGGTCGCAAGGGAACTCGAGGTGGAGGAGAGCACGATCGGGAGCGGCGCCTATCTCGCCACTTTCTTTCTCTCTCTCTCTTTCTCTGTATCTCCCCCTGTCTTGGTCCCTATCATAACGATCCCTGTCCCGACTAGAGTAGCGGCGATCATAATCGGATTCATGCTTGCAAGACTCTCAGTATGAACTAGAAGATTGGCATGTGGCACAAAGGCTACTGACCATGGATCCTTTCTTTGACATTGTATATGTAAATTGAAAGAAGAAACAGAATTAGTTATCTCTGGAGATTGAACAGCTCGTGAATATTAGGTGCACGGTGCCATAAAGTGTGTGCATGCATGTGTAAACTCCCCAACCAACCGGATGTTGCAACCGTACTCGAAAGGATTGGCTCTCCTAAATCTAAGGCACTTTGAATCCCCTCTAATCTGGTATCCTAATGAAGAGACACATCATCTGAAATGGGAGTATCTAAAATCCCTTCAAAAGGACTCTTCATTTGTGAAGAGGGGGCCTATAAAATTACAACAGACGCTGCCAGCAGTGACATTACGACAGACTTGCGTCTCGAAGCTTTGTGCTGCCCTTGCCTTTCCTTATCCTCTCTGAATGTCGATGACTTTGTGATGGCTTGGGTGTGGGCTCATCTCCAACGGGGATATTTCCGTCGTCACCTTGCTCGATGATCACGATTTCAGGAACTCTCCTTCTGACTTGCCTCACAGGTGCCATTCTGGGAAATCCTTCAAGGCCGATGCTTTGATCTCTATTAATTAGCCCAACGGCCCTCAGGTTTTCATCAGTGAGGACCTCATCGATCTCTCTGTGCTAGGTAGGCACCTCTTGAAGAGCACTAATCTAATCCTTAAACTGAGCTCCTTCGGGTCGCGAAATCGAAGCTGTGAAAGAATAGAAGTGTTAAACTCTGAAAACGAGTACTGGATCGACGTAGAAGTTAAAGCACTTACATCTAGATAGCCACCGTCTAGTAAAATCCGATGGGCACCGAACATAAAACCATTCAGTCTTGTAATAACTCAGCTTGGTCTAGACTCCAATCACTACTTTACAATTCCTGACTTCCTTGAAAAAATATCCAACTTCCTCTGGAGTTGGGGGTCGTAGGAGGTGCTCCATGAAGATGATGAATAAGCTATTCAGCAAGGCAAACCCGTTCGGGAGCAGCTGCGATGGGGCAATCTTCAAATAGGATAACACTTCCCGGATGTATTGGTTAAATAGAGGAAGTGTCCCAGTTACACATGAAAATATGCTGCAAGCCGTATACCCTTCCGGGGGAGTACGGGCTCTATCTTCTGCTCCCCCTCAACAATCCAAGCCTTGTACAAATTCTTCCCAGCATGTCTTCAGAGATATTGGATGGAACCAAATCTTGCAGATGCGCAATAAAGACTACTCTTGATAGCTCATCCAGAGCAGGACTAACAACTTCGGCTGCGATAGCCGACATCTCGATTATAGGAAGAGGTGGACTCTGAGCTTCCTACTGCTGCGAACTTCTGGATTCCATAGCTAATCAACTAAGCAAAAATCATTGCTTGATGACAATAAACCCGTGTTTACCCCAGTGTGAAGTGCATGAATGTGTTGTACAGTGCAGTGCTAATTGTTACTTAAGAGATTCTATAAGATTTAAAAAAATTGTTTGAACAACAAGGCTTCGAAATCCAACCGGAATAACCATCATCGCTGACCGTCACAACCGTGCCATCCCGACTTTGAAGATCGACCCGCGTTAAAGTTCATTAAATTTCATCAAGTTACAGTTCCATCGACGAGCTTCGAAAGGCAGTCATATATGCAGTAAAACGGTTAAGTCCAATTATGCAAAGCAGAAGCTTATCGGAGTAAAATGTTCGATTGTGTAAAAATTTCGTATCCATCAAGATGCAAATTCGGATCGATCCCTAGGAGTCTAGTTCGTTTTCGAACATAGAGGAAAATACTTCGTATCGATTACCATAAGGCTAGTCCATACAGATCTGAATCCTGCGTCTTCGTATCCATTGGTAGAGACGATGCTTCATATAGATCGTGCAATAGATTTCCGTATCAATCGAGCTGAATCGATACGTACCCCAACCATCACCCATCGATGCGAAGCCACTGCTTCCCATGATAGGAAATTCTATCAATATCCATCGATGCGAACTTCAATTATTTTGAGAACAATACGAAGCACACTTCCTCAGTCGATATAAATGATCCCTCTTTATCCATCTACCCTCCTTCTTCTCCAAACAACATTGAAGCCATTCCAACCCTCCTCGACCTTGTTCCGACCCATCTCCGGCCTCCTCATCACCAGAATCAGCTATGAATATGAATGGATTAGAAATTAAACTCAAGTCTCCTCATTTCTACTGTGAAGTTATCAATCAATTACCGAATTTAAAGATTTGGTCGAGGGATTAAAGAGTTTTGTTAATTTGGGGATGAAGATAGTTTTCTTTCCTCGGTTCTTCAATTGATACGAAAGCAAAAGAAAAATGAGAGCAAGTTAAAAAAATTCTATGTCCAAAATGCATTTATATGGATTCAAACTCCAGGAAAAAAGACGATTTATCTCCCAGTAGAATTGATCGGTCAGAACGGTCAAAGCCAGAATGATACAAAAGGCCTTCCACCTATCCATCCATGGTCAATCTAGGATAAAGTTCTTCATATCCATCAAGCCATCAACACGAAGAACCTACGCATATCCATCAATCTAAAGCGGCCTAAAGTTTAATTGGTTGTATCCATCGACCCTTCGATATGAGTGAGATAACAAAAGCCTTTCTGACCCATCAAAGATTCATCGATACGAAGAATCAACTTCATATTCGTCACTTTGAAGCCCACAGAGATTCGTATCCATCGATACGAAGAAATTTCAAAGAACGAACTATTATGTATGGATAGCCATCAATACGAAGTACCTATCCTGACTTCTAAAATTAGTCTAAGAGAGGATCGATACGAAGGGATACTCAAAAATGACCATCAAGCGTTGTTATAGTTCAATTTCACGTCGGTCCAAAAGAGGATCGATATAAAACTCGTTAAAAAAAATTTGACAATGACTCATGGATGTGCAGACATTAACGAGAGTTAGGTTAATATACATTCATGTATGACGAAGTAACATTCAATTTTTAAAATTTACAGGAATTGAATGCTCACCTGTTGATAATTACAACAGTGACAACAAATGGCTAACACTCAACACTTAGTTACAATAATGCACTGCATAATCAATGGCAGTCAGTAATTCAACATTTAAATTACTGAAAATCAATCAAAGGTTACATCTTTTGACGAAAAGACAACTATTCAATGAATCAGGTAGAACTTTTTGGACCAAAGTTTGTAGTTTGTCAAAGCACATCATGTTCACACAAGACATAATTTTGGGAGAAAATGTTATCCCGCATTTTGGCAAGGCCATGAAACCAAGAACTTGACTAAAAACCAAAGACAATCTGTACCGAAGATCGGTATACACAGGTTCACTATGAATATTGGTAAAATTTCGTAAGTCTAGATCGAGCTACAATTGATATGACATGACAAGCAAAGCCATGAGAGCCAATGTTCCAAATTTCAAGTCAATCGGAGTTCGTGTGCTCAAGATATTGATCGATCAAGGCCAAGAAAAACCAGCACTGTTTGTATCATCATGCTCATTCTACTTCGTATCCATCATGATCACTTCACTTCGTATCCATCAACAAGCAATGCTTCGTATTGATCTCGTCCATACATACTTCGTATTGGTCCCCTCATCAACTTATTCGTATCGATCCTCCAACGATCGATACGAAGCATGTCAATCAGGCTACTTCATATTCCTAAAAAATTATCATTTCGTATCGGTCCACCCATGCACATTATTCGTACCGATCAACCAATGATCGGCGTGAATGATACGTGATGGATCAGTACGAACAACATCCTCGTTGATCGATACGAAGTAGCACCTGGTAATACTGATACGAAGCTAGCCAACTAAATGATCGATGCGAAGTAACTGCATGAGAATGATACGAAGGGAACACGTAAAAGTGGAAAACTGGTCACTCGGTAAGAAAAGTGGATTGATCCTAGAATATAGCGCCACATCATCTAGATAACACGTTCAAGCCATCAATACGAAGACATCGATACGAATTGTATCGATACGAGCTCGGCAGCACACTACAAATCCAAACTTGCATTGATCATATCTCAAGATCTACAAGTCTAAATGCCATCAAATTTTCACAGGAGCTTGCGTACCACCTCAAGATTGCTCATGATCGATCTCATCCCAAAAGGAGGTGTTTTGGATCGATATGAATTGTGTACGTATCGATCATGGATCGACTCCAAATGGTTAGGGATTGATCACGTGGGCTCACCCACATGAGAGAAGAGGTCTTACGGGATCTGAGTATGATATTTGCAGCCTACACCTAAAAATAGCAGTCTTATGCCTTTAGAAAATGGACTTTTGACTTTGAGAAGCTGATACTCAGCCGAAATCATCATTGTACCTCAAGTGTTCTATTTTAAACAGTTGTAATCAACGAGAGTTATCAATAAACAATAAATTATCTATAGTGGACATAGGCTACAATGCCGAACCACTCTAAATCTCTGTGTTTTCATACTTCTATTTGTTTGGTTTGGGTGTGTTTGTTAAATCTACCTCATTTTTCATTTATATTTTTCACTTTAATCTCTTCAAATATGCCCAAAGAGTGTTGTGCTCAATTTTGGTACAAACATCCATAATTAATTTTAAACCCACATATCCATTTTCTTCACTAGAAAATTAATGTTATATCCACATTAATTCAGAAAATTATGAAAATCGAAACCCATCTCTAAAATGTCATTTTCGACCTTATTCTAAATTCGCAAAGCATTTGGATGTCATTTAATAGGGTTTCCACATTAAAACATATCATAAAATTTATATGATTAGCATACATCAGCAAGCGCATATATATATATATATATATATATATATATATATATATATATATATATATATATATATATATATATATATTAACAATAAAAAAACATGGCAAAACCTTGCAGAATAGTTCCGATTTAATCTAAAACTGAAAACAATCAAAAACATGAGATGTAGTCACTATTTACCTTAGTTTTATGATTAAGGAGTTGAGATTTGAGAATGGTTTTGAATGAATTAAGCTTCCTTCCTTTGATTGCTTTATCTTCTTCTTGTTCTTCCTTAATGGTAACCGGCCTCTTATGTTTAATTTTTATAGATGAACATGTAGAATGAATGGCCTAAGTGTTTAGGGTATAAGAATATACTTATTCCAAGTTTACCCCGTATCTATTTTCCTTACCGATTTTATTTTAGTTCCTCTTTAGTTCATTCGTTATATGGCACGACTACCTTTCTATTAACACAAATCTCAATCCCCTAACCACTACATTATTTCCTTTAATTTAACCGATTAAATATCTCAAATAATGTTACTAAAAATTAGGGTCGTTACAGGTTGGTTGCTCGGAGCACCCTGTTGAGTGCTGGCAGTTTTATTCCCATCACACTCTGAGAAGTTGATTTGGTATGCCTCACCATTATCGATTTCCTTATATAGATCCAAGAAAATATAAGTAGTATCTACATGTTTTTGAAGATAATCATGGATCTCCTTTGGGGGTTTTGCTCAATCTAATAACAACAACGGGGATCCTAAGCATTGAGAATCAGGCTCTCAATGAAAACACAAAAATGTTTGCAATCAAATTGGCCACAAACACCCGAGAGCAGGTTTTTGGAGCGAAGTAAATGAAGAAATTAATGAAAACAGGGGAATGTATCAAAATAATAAGCAAATCACAACAGAAAACAAGAACAACAAGATTTATAGTGCTTCGGTGTTGATTGGCTAGACCACTTTGAATATTCTCATTATTGATTCACTTTTATCTTGATTACTATAAGAAACAGCAAGAGATAAGAAAATAATGGAGGAAGTTGATTACCGTAAAAGTGTTATGTAACCGGCAGCCAAAAAGATCCCTAGAATGACCCCATATGTCAGTCTTTATAGGTGAAGGCGACCACCAATCTGTCTGGAACTTCAGCAACAAGACCTCTCCATGCATATGGCCCACCACAAGGGGCGCTAGGCCCAAATCCCAATGGATAGGGATCGGTACCAATCCTACCATTTGTCGATTTTGGGGCAGCACTTATGGTAGCTCCTATATGCTTAGGTGTGATGGCTCTCCAAATTTCATGTTGATTGGATGAACGGAGCTCGAGTTTTTGCTTAATCGTTGGTTCGAATTCACTTTAGAGTTATCTCCGCTGACCCCTCCATATCAGTTCATGTCGATCCCTCCATTTGCTCATATTCTTTTAATCCTATTATGTAATGCCGATCCCCCGTATTTAGCTTCTTGCTTTGCTTGTTGATTGTTTATCGTCTAATTTTCTATCGGTTTAGAAAATAGTCAAAAAATTTCAAATTAAATTTATTGTGAGCACATGGTGTACGAATGTAGCACGTAGCGAGTACGGGTCGATCCATTGATAATTTTTAAGATTTGAAAATCTATTCAATTAAATTAGACCAAATGGAGGAGAGATTGTTAACTAGAAACAAAATGAAGCTAAAACTAGAACTAAAATGAGATTAAAACTATAAGATTAGAAAATAATTTAGAGGCGAACAAACTTTCATATTTTTGTAAATCAACAAACAAATAATTCATGATCTCTAATTTTGATATTAAGTGAGATAATTATTGCATTTTATTGCATTTATTATAAGTATGGTTTGCTTATGTTATTAATTAACATAAATCAAACCATCAAACTATAATACAACAATTATACCACTTCTAATTCTCATGAAAATAAAGCTAGAGCAAAAGTTATTTTAAGAATGATCTATTTACTATTGTAACTAGTAATATAGATCATCCAATTTCATTTTTACTTTCCTTTCATAATCAAAAATTAATTACCAAATGATGATGCAAATTGTGTTTATGTTGAATAAGAATAGCTCATTTGCATAAGTAACAAAGCAATCAAATCCACTTGTATAAAATTGCATCAAAATTCACTTAATCAAGCACAAATCAAATGAGGTCATAAACCATAGAAATGTTGAAATTACATAATATTTTAGAGCTTCATTACCCCTAAATTGAAGGGGTTTAACTACTTATTTGTGTTATCAAATCAACACATGTAAGTTTCAACATTAAAAAGCAAAGAAATTAAAACTAAGAAAAGGAAGAAAAAGAGATTAACTACTAATTATTTGCATAAAATTTAAAGCTACACTACTTGCATAAATGTAAATATAAGCTATGAACATTAAAAGAAAGAAAGCATAGAAATAAACATTAACATAAAAGCAAAGAAAAGCATGTAGAAAAGAGAGGAGAATGAGGCTTGGAAGCCATTTTTATTTCATTCAACATAAAGCTTACAACTTACTTTCTTAATTTCCTAACATATATGAAAGAGTAGAATATGGTCTCATGTACAAAAGAGGGTTATTTATACATGCATAAAACCCTAATTCCTTTTTTAGGGAGCTTCCCAAAGTACCCTTGAGGTAGTATGGCCACCAACTAATGATTAACATCCACTAATTCTCCACTTAAATGTACTTGAAGCTTTGATGACTTTTTAGCATGTGCTTAGCTCCTAATTGAAAATCAAGGTAAATGGGTGAGGTCCTCCATGATTTTGAACTTGAATTATTTCCTCTTCATTCCTTTGTAGTTCCTTGTGCATGCATATATCATATTGAATCCCTCTTCCATATACATCAAAATATCCTATAAAATCATAAAAATTGTCCAAGTAAAAATTCTTACATTGACACATGCACAAAAATGACCGTTTTACCCTTGAATGAAGACGAAAATATGATGGTTTGAAAATAGTTGAATTTTAGTTTTAAACATGTTAAAATGCCGAAATATGATGTTTATTTAAATAAAAAGAGATAAAATATGGATGTAAATATATGCATATTTACGTGCACATCAAATACCCCCACACATCTTTTTATTCATCCTCGAATAAAGGAAAATTAAGATAAATCCGTTTTCATAGGGAGCACGATTGCATCGAGCATATGCAACAAGCCGTTAAACCTTTGGGTGTCCCTAGTAGGACGAGTGTTGTCTCGTAAGGGTTTTCAGCGGATACTACCCACAAAATCCAAGTACAAATTGAAAATATTTACAAAATGCAAGATTTATTTACAAAGAGATGAATGCAAGTTTTAGGAAATATTTACAAATGAATGGTTTACTTTTAAAATAGACACAAACAAGTTAAATACAAGTTTTGGTCATTGTCTTGAAAATTTAACTCATTTACTAGTTAAAATTTCCAATAAAAATCAAGTTGTCATAACCGAAAAACCATAGTTTGGCTAGTTGTTTCGGTTGATAACATAATGTAATTATGAAATGGATCCTTAGTTAATTATTAAAGTTTATTAAAGTGGTATTTTCATTTCTTTTCAATAACAAGTAAAATCAAACAGGTTAAAATGGTGCTTAGATTTCAATTTCTTATTCTCTCTTATTTGAAAATTATATTGATATTAACAATATTTACATATGCCTAACTTTGGTAAATTGAGGCCAGACATATTACCCATGCACTGTCTTTTGGGATTATGTGAGCGGAATACAGAGCGTAGCGAGTGAACACACGAATATGAACACCTATAGACTATAGGCATTATTAATAAAAGAATTTATATATACATACACCTAGATCAGATAAACTGAGGCCAGATATACCGATAATGAACTGCCTTTCGGGCTTACGTGAGAAAGGTACAGAGCATGGCGAGTGTACATACAAGTGTGTACACCTATCGACCTTAGGTGTTAATAGAAAATATTTACATATATACAAATGTTATTATTTTTTAAGAGAAGAGAAAAAGAGAATTTTGCAAAATCATCTTAGTGCCATTTAACTTAGAAGATAAAAAAGTTATATTCTTTACTTTAAATTTAACACTTTTTTAAATAAAGATTTTCAATTAGAACATACTTCATAATTAGCACATATGAACCATCCTATATACTAGTTAAACCATTGTTATTTGTAACCAGACTTCATTTTTATTTTTGTTAAGACAAATAAATTTTCAAAAATTTCAATTTATTAACCAAAACTTATACTTATCCTATAGCGTTTCTTCAAAAATAAATCAAATGCTGAAAAGAAAATGTTTTTGAGATTTAGGAATTTTGAGATTTTTTTTAGTTAGAAAATGAAAATTCAAAAATGCCATGAAAAATTAAAAAAAATGATAATGAGACTCCCCCCACACTTAATTTTGTCTGTGACACTACAGTCAATGCATGATATAATGAGTGTAACAGAGAAAACTATGTACATATTTACAAAAGAGGGTTAACATTCTTACGAGACGTAGCTTGGATCATGAAAGATCATGAGCTCCTCCTCTTGGTTATTTGGCAATTCCAAGAAAGGTTTCAAACGATGACCATTGACTTTGAAAATCGATCCATCCCTAGGGTTTTCTATTACTATAGCACCATGTGAAAAAACAGTTTGTACCACAAATGGTCCTGTCCATCTCGATTTAAGTTTCCTATGGAATAAATGAAGTCTTGAGTCATATAAATGAACTTTCTGGTTAGGTGAAAACATTTTTCTTAGGATTGACTTGTCATGAAAAACTTTGGTTTTTTCTTTGTAAATTTTCTCATTTTCATACGCGTCGTTCCTAAGTTCTTCTAGTTCGTTAAGTCGTAGTTTTCGGTTTTTGCCAGCATTCTCAAGATCAAAGTTTAAGTTCTTAATTGCCCACAACGTTTTGTGTTCGATTTCAACAGGTAAATGGCAAGCTTACTGTAAACTACGGAATATGGACATCCCAAGGTTAGTTTTAAAAGTAGTACGGTAATCCCAAACCGCGTCGGTCAATTTTTGAGATCAATCTTTTCGATTTTTGTTAACAGTTTTCTCCAAGATTTGTTTTATTTGTTGATTTGAAACTTCAACTTGGTCACAAGTCTGAGGATGATATGGAGTGGATAACTTTTGGGTTATCGAGTATTTTTTCATTAAAGTTTCAAAAGAACGGTTGTAAAAAGGGTCCCGTTATTATTGATTATTGTTCAGGTGTGCCGAACCTCGAAAAGATGTTTTCTTTGAGAAATTTCACAACAATTTTATGGTCTTTGGTTTTGCAAGGAAGGACTTCGACCCATTTTGAGACGTAATCGACGGCGAGAAGGATATACAAGTTTCCAAAAGAATTGGGAAAAGGTCCCATGAAGTCGATTACCCAAACATCAAAGATTTCGATCGTAAGAATGGGGTTGAGAGGCATCATATTTCGTCAAGAAATTCGTTCAAGCATTTGACATCAATCGCAAGTTTTATAAAATTCAAATGAGTCTTTGAAGAGAGAAGGCCAATAAAAACCACACTAAAGCACCTTTTCCATAGTTTTTCGAGGACCGAAATGTCCACCACATGCTTGATCGTGGCAAAATGAAAGAACACTCCTGATCTCATTATCTAGAACGCAACGTCGGATGATTTGGTCGGGGCAATATTCGAACATGTATGGATCGTCCCAATAGAAATACTTCACTTGGGACATGAATGTGTATTTGTCCTGTTTGGACCAAGATGAGGAAGTTTCTTTAGTGACTAAGTAGTTCACTATAACAGCGTACCATGGATCAATATAAATCGAAAGAAGTTGTTTATCGGGGAAGTTTTCACCGATTAGCAAATAAGATAGGGCATTCGAAAGACAAGACAAGTGATCAGCTATGTCGTTATCGGATCCTTTTTTGTCTTTTATTGTAAGGTCAAATTCTTAAAGTAAAAGGATCCAACGAATCAAACGAGATTTAGCATCCTTTTTAGCGAAGAGATATCGAAGAGAGGAGTGGTCTGCGTACACAGTAATGTTTGAACCTATCAAGTAAGGTTGAAACTTTTCGAGTGCAAAAACGACAGCTAGAAGCCCTTTGTGTAGTTGAGTTGAGCATCGTTCAAAGTCATACTCGCATAGTAAATGACGTGAAGGATCTTGTTGATGCGTTGTCCTAAGACAGCACCAACTGCAAAGTTAGAAGCATCGCACATTATTTTGAAAGGAAGATACCAATTAGGTGCGCAAATGATTGGAGCAAAAATAAGTTCGTTCTTAAGACGTTCAAAAGAAGAGATACAATCAGAGTTAAAATCGAAAAGAATGTCTTTTCCAAAAAGAGTCGTCAAAGGACGAGTGATTTTGCTAAAGACTTTCACAGAGCATCGATAAAAGCCAGCGTGTCCTAGAAATGATCGAATGTCCTTAACAGATTTGGGAATGGGTAGATTTGAAATTACGTGGATTTTCGCTTTATCTACCTCAATGCCTTTATTTGAGATGATATATGCAAGGACTATGCCTTGTTTGACGATAAAGTGGCATTTTTCCCAATTCAAAGTCAAATGTTTTTCTTTACATCGATTTGGAACCAACTCGAGATGATGTAAATATTGAGAAAAAGAATCGCCAAAGATTGAGAAATCGCCCATAAAAACCTCTTGAAAGCGTTCAATCATGTCGAAAATATTCTAACCATGCATCATTGGAAAGTCGCAGGAGCGTTACAAAGTCCAAATGGCATACGTCGATAAGCAAAGGTATCGAATGGACACGTGATAGTCGTTTTCTCTTGATCTTTCAGAGCGATTGAAATTTGGTTATAGCCGGAATAACCATCAAGGAAGCAGTAGAATTCATCGCCGGCTAAAAGTTCGAGAATTTAGTCGATGAAAGGAAGTAGGAAGTGATCCTTACGTGTTGTGGAATTTTGTATTTGATAGTCAATGCAAACTCACCAACCCATTTGAGTACGAGTTGGAATAAGTTCGTTTGAATCATTCTTGACAACGGTTAGCCCAAACTTTTTCGATACAACGTGAATTGGGCTAACCCATGAACTATCAGAGATTGGGTAAATGATTACGTTGTCGAGAAGTTTAAGAATTTCATCACGCACTGCATCTTTCATTTTTGGATTAAGCCTTCGTTGCGCGTCACAAATAGGCTTGGCATCGTCGATTAAATGGATAAGATGTTGAACAAGAGCAGGACTAATTCCCTTTATATCGGAAATTGACCATCCAATAGCTTCCTTGTTTTTCGAATGAATAGAGAGAAGAGAAGCTTCTTCGTCAAGAGAAAGATTGTTAGAAATGATGACGGGACAGGTTTCGTTTTCACCTAAGTATGCGTACTTAAGGTGATCGAGAAGTGGTTTGAGGTCCAACTTTGGGAGTTTTTCAATCGAAGAATTGGGTTGAGATTCGCACTCAACTGGAAGCTATTCAAAAAGAAGAGTGTCTTCAATTTCGTTAGGAGTTTCATGAAACATTTTTTCGTACTCAGCTTCGAGTTCATTGTGAAGGTCAAGTGTCTTGTTTTTGAAGTTTTCATGAATGGCACTAACTTCCAAAGTTTTGTCGCGAGTTTCATTTGATTGGCTTTCAAGATTGAAAATTTTAAGATCCAAAGTCATGTTTCCAAAAAAGGATTTTCATCGATCTGTTACAACAATTGATTAAGGCATTTGAGGTGGCTATGAATGATCGGCCTGAAATCAATGGAATTTGACTCGAGGGATTTGTCACGGGTTGTGCTTAGAGAACAATAAAGTCAACAGGGAATATTAATTGCCCTACTCGAATGTGCACATCCTCGATTACTCCCAAGGGCTTCTTAATCGAACGATCGATGAATTGAAGCGTAACTTTTATGGGTTTGAGCTCACCTGAGCCTAATTGTTTGTACACGGCGTATGGAATCAAGTTGACACTCACACCTAAGTCTATCTAACATTTGTTAATCGTCTTGTGTCTAATTGTACACGAAATCATAGGGCAGCCAGGATCCTTTAACAGGCAAGATTAGGACAAGATTTCACTCAAACTGGTGGCTAAGAAGACTTTTTTGGTCACTTGATTGTGTCGCTTTTGGGTGCATAAGTCTTTAAGAAATTTTGCGTACATGGGGACTTGCTGAACGATGCCAAGAAGCGGAATGTTAACTTTGACTTGATTAAAAATATCCAACATCTTTTCCATTTGGTCCGAGTGTTTCTTAGGTCGAAGACGATGTAGAAATGGAACACGAAACTCGGTAGGCAGGTCTACTCGAGTAAAAGAGGAAGAGTTTTGATTGGCATTCGATTCAATGTTTGGCTCCACGTTCTGTTCAGATTCGTTGGTTGTTTTAGAAGCGTCGAGAGAGGTTTTCGGTAAATCGTTTGGATTAACGACTTGATTATCAATCTGTTTACCGGAATAGAGAGTTGTGATAGCATTCAATTGGGTGACATTGCTACCTTGAACAAGATGGGCTTGATTTGAATTTGCGTCTTGATTTCTAGGATTTGGAAGTGGACGGCTTAGGAATGTTCCATGTTTGAGTTTACTTACAGCAGTGGCTAATTGAATCATTTGCATTTCGAGTTTTGCAATCGATTGATTTGTGTTTTGCATATATGAAGTCAATAAATTTTGCATATTGCTGTTTGTTTGAAGGCTTTGAGTAGTTGATTTAGCCAACGTTTCAAGAGTTTTCTCAAGTGAAGTTAAATGTTTATCGTCTTGAGGAGGATGAGCAGAATTTGGTTGAAAATTTGATTATTGCGGTTGATTATGAGACGGACCCGCAAAGTTTGGCTGAAAATTATTAGGCTGAAAGGGAGGATTCGAGCATTATTTGGAAATAGTTGAAAATTGGGACGAAGTGTATTCGTATTGGGATTATTTTGGTTCCGTGCAAAATTCGGATGATTTCTCCAACCAGGGTTGTATATTGGAGAAAACGGGTCGTTTTTGGCTTTATTGAAAGCATTGATTTGTTTGACAGAATTGAGACACTGATCGGCTATATGATTAGGATCCTTGCATTTATAACACATCGGTTAGGAAGCATGGTTCATTTGATTCGATGAGAAAACATTATCAAATTTTTTAATCATTGCATTGATCTTAGCTTGCAAAGTAAAAGAAGATCCATTCAAGTTTGCACTCGATCATGAGTAAATTGATTTTTGGTTCGAACATTCCCATTGGGACGGCTTTTCAGCGAGGTTTTCAATAAATTACCAAGCATCGTCTTGATGTTGGGCAAGAAAGTTGCCTTGCCACATTTATTCGAGCATGGTTCATGAGCTATTTTCGAGTCCATCGTATAAGATTTGGCGAATCGTAAATTTTTCGAAGTTATGGTATGGACATTTTATCAAAAGCTCTTTGAATCTTTTAAAATATTTTCAGAATGGTTCTCCCTTGAATTGATCAAAATTTACAATTTCATTTCGAATTCTACTCGTTTTTTCCAAAGGATAGAACTTTTTTAAGAAAGCTTTTACGAATTCTTCTCAAGTTTTAACCGAGTTCGACGGTAAGCTATACAACCATTTTTCAACGTAATCCATAAGAGCGAATGGGATTAATCGAATTTTGATTCCATCATCAAAAAGTTGTTAGAGTTTAATGGTTGCACAAACTTGTTCGAATTTAGTCAAAAAGATGTATGGATCATCGTGCTCAAAATTACCAAATTTCGGAAGTTTGGCAATATGGTTCGAGTGAATTTCAAAATGGTTACCCGTAGGGGCGGGTAACGTTATGCAAGATGGAATAGAAACTCTATCAGGAAAGATTCCATCCATAAGATTTAGAGGGGCATTCTCGTTCGCCATTTCAGGAGGATCGTCTATTCGAGTTAAACAGTTAGTTGTTGAGTTGAGAGTCTAACGATTTGTTGTTGTGTCACGAGTCCAAGTGCTCATGCACAAATGAAATTCGAAAAGAGAAAGGAGTTAGATTCGAGTTTAGAGAATAAAAGAAGATTTTAAAACTTGCTTTTGTTTTTGTTTTTTGAATTTTTTTTTACAAGGAAGAAAACTATTTACCAAGTGAGATTTATTTTCAAAAGAAAAGTTTTATTTTTGTTTTGTTTTTGGTTTTTCAAATTTTTTATAAGTTTTTTTTTTGTATTTTTCTTTTGAATTTTCAAATATTTACCAAAAGGAATTTTTGTTTTTTAGAAAATGGAAATTGATTTTTGTTTTTGTTTTTGAATTTTCAATTTTATTCTTTTTGAAAAGATTTTATATTTTTTTGGACTTTTTTTTGATTGAAATTTTTCAAAGGAAAGGAATTTTTTGGATTAAAAACTAAGTTAAGTAAAATTTACAATTTTTTGAATTTTTGATTTTTTTTTTAAATATGTATGAACTAATGCAACTAAATGAATGTAAAGGAATTAATTACAATTTTCTGTCCTTAGTTGCTCCTAACCCAAAATTGTATAATCACACTTGTCTTAAATCAACAAAAATATTTCTTAGCAGGCAACGGACAGGAGTTATCGGTGCACTACGAATCACCGTAGCAATGCAGCTGAAGGTTTAAGTACCTACAAAGGAACAACCAGTATAATATTTATGAACCACCATAATTTTTATAACTGGCTATTGCTCTACTGCAGCCTAGACACCAATAAATAAAATTGTTCATAGAAAACAACTTCGAAGATACAATTAAGCCCTAAGTGAGCTCGTGACACCCTTAGGTCTAATGTCTAACCTTTATTATTAGTCAAATTCTACGATGAAATGCATTTGTGGGCTAAGGAAAGTGTGATGAAATCCCTCACCTAATGTGAATTGGGGTATTTCCCTTAGAAAAGAAAATAAGATGAGATGAATGCAAAACAGAAATTAAACGTGAATTTACAACGCAATTAAGATGAAATTTGTTTTTGTTTTTGGATTTTGAATTTTTTTGTATATAAATGCAAATGCAAGCAACCAACAATGCAGTTCAAATAAAAACAAGGGATAGGAGCATGATACCAGAGCGTGCAGATTATTAGCAATTTATTTTTAAAGTGGCAATTTTTTTTTGAGCGCAATTAGCAAGCAGAGCAAAGTAATTATTAAGCAAGCAGTTCCTCCTTTTTGATTTTCTACTTTGGCAACCTGAAAATAAAAACAAGATATATTTATAGTTTTTTTTAAACAAGGATGAAACTAAAAACAAACTAAACATAGCAAGTTAAACAAAAGAAAAGAAATTAAAAGAATTTTTTTCTTTAGATATTAAAAGCAAAAGGCAAGTTTTTAAAAAAGAAGAAGGATGGAATGGATGTTTAAACAAAAGAAATCTTTTTTTTAATCAAACAAGAGTTGAAAACGAACAACAAACTAAAACTAATCCAAACTTTTGAATTAAACCCAATTATTTAAATGGAACAAAACCCTTCAATCTCTTTCGCTGAATAAAGGGAAAAAATGAAACAAAATAAAGGAAGAACCCAAAGTAACTAAACTCTTTTTTTTAAACAAGGTGAAGCAAATTTAAACAAAACTAACAAAACCAAACTAACCAAAAAAATAAATTGCTCAGGCCTTCAAGCTCGTCCTAAACAAGTTTCTTTTTCAAAATTCAAATCCTCATTTCATTTAAACACTTCCATTGAGTAAACAACTCCTCTTTTAAATCAAGTAAAACAACTTTTCACTTCCAAAATTTCAAAATCGAAAATTAAACACTTTGGATTTCAGAAATTGATGTCAATTTTGTGAAGGCGGTTCAGTTTTGTGGGTTCGCCATTTGTGTGGAGTCGCGCTCTTGAACTTGGGCGTGTATATGGGTAGTGGAATGTTCGAGTGATTTGGGTAACTACAGTTGTTGGATTTTGGAGATTTCAGTTGCGGCTTTTGGTTCAAATTGGAATAGGTTGGTTGGTAGTAACTGTCGACTTAGGGAGACGTGGAAATTATGCAGCAATATGGTGGTTAGGTCAGTATATTATGGAGATGGTTGTGATGTAGTTTGTTGTTGTCGCAGCAAATTAGTGGGTTGTTGAGTGGTTAGGTTGTGATAGAAGAAGCTATTTGCGGTGGCTTTGGGTATAGGAGATGTGTGAGTGTATTTTTTTTGGAGACAGCAGAGAGGGGTTGCACTGTTGTGGTCTATGTTCGGTGATGTTAGGGGCAGTTGGAATGTTGAGAGGGTGATGGTTTTGAAGGGGGAATACTGCAGTCGTGGAAGTGATGACTACACTGTGTCAATGCAGTGGTGGAGGAGGTAGGCGGTTGTAGCAGTATGATATGGTGCGGATTAAGATGCAATGGAGAAGTTTGTATGGTGATGGAAGGTGATAGAGTTGGATTGAATTCGTTTGTAGTGTTTGGTTTTGTGAAATGGTTTTGACGTAGAGTTGAACCGTGGGTTGCTGTGGATTATAGTTTGGTGATGTAGTGTTGTTAGTAGGTGGTGAGTTCAGTTAGGAGAAGTATTGAAGTGGTGATGGAAATCAGTGCAGATGAAGAAATGGATGAAGTTAAGTAAGCAGTTGATTGATGAATGTGAAATGAGTGGCTTTGATTGATGAATGTGGTTGTATAAGGGATTATAGAGATGTGGGGTCAATAGTGGTGATCAACAGTGCAGGTTGATGTGGTGGTCAGTTTGAAGAGGAGTTTGCAATTTTGAGATGTCTTGTGCACTGTTGTGCACTGTGATGAGCACTGTGAGGAGCATGGGAAGCACAGTCGGATGTTTTTGGGTATGGCTACAGTAATGGAGTCTGGTATGTGATTGGCAATGGTAGAATATGCAGAGAGTTAATCTGGTATTGGTGGAGTTCGGGATGTTGATGGTGGGTGGTTGAAGTTATAGGAGATGTGGAGATGACAGAGCACTGTTCTGTTGGTGATGTTTGGTAAGCAGAAGGTAGAAGTGGCAAAGTTTGGCTGGGGGTGTAATTTTATAATGAACTGAATGTTTGTGGAGGTAGTGGGAGAGGCTGGAACAGTAAGAGGCAGAAGGATGAAATGCAGGCAGTGTTCAATAGTAATGTAGTATTAAGTAGTGTTTGATGATGGCACTTGTTACCTGGAGGTTTGACCAGGTAACTGGAGGCACGACATTTGTGCACCGTTTGGCATCCATCGCTATTCGGCACAGCATTCTCGTCTGGCAATATGCCTCGTTCGGCATTTCTTCCTCGTTTGGCATTCAGCCTCGATCGGCATTCAGCCTCGTTCGGCACAACTGGGTCGCATGGCATTCAGCCTCGATCGGCATTCAGCCTTATTCGGCACAACTGGGTCGCTCGGCATTCAGCCCCGATCGGCATTCAGCCTTGTTCGACATTCAGGTCTCGTTCGGCATTCCAGCCTCATTCGGCATTTCAGCCTCGTTCGGCATTCATGCCTTGTTCTGCATTCCGGCCTCGTTCGGCATTCAGCCTCGACCGACATTCCAGCCTCGTTCGGCGTTCTCCCCTCGATCGGCATCATATCTCGTTCGGCCTACACTGTTCACTCAACAAACCGCCTCGTTTGGTTTAGAGACATGGCTCGGCATATGCCGCTTGGCATGTGTGGCTCGGTACAAAGAAGTCATTCATTTTGGGCGAGATATCTTGCTACTAGGACAATCAGGGAAGTCCAACCCATCTTTATCTATAAATAGAGAGGCATGGGCATAGTGAAAGGGACCTTTTTTTGGAGAACACCGGGGAGACTCTGCCGCATTCAAGACTTATTTAAGATTTAATCTTTTTACTTAGCAATTGTATTCAAGTGATTGGTGTATGGATTGTATCTGTAATTAATTGTTGAGTGAAGTAATAAAGATTAACCTCAAAGTGGACGTAGGCAGTTATGTTGAACCACTATAAATCTAGTGTTCTTGTTTTCTGCGTTTAATTAAGCATATTGTTCTCTATTTATACTTACTTTCTTCATTAATCTCTCTACACAATCTCTCTTAAGGGTGTTAGTGACCAATTCTGGTGCTAACATTTTGGTGCTTTCACTGAGAGTCAAATTCTCAGTCCGATAGGATCTACTTTATAGCTACTGGATTGAAAAATCCACCGAAGGAGATCCGACTTATTCATAGGATGCCCGTTGAATCTATTCAGAGTTCCGACCGATGACTCTACTATTGGAAGAACACGTACTCGATCGGCCTCTCATAATGTGGACGTCCACGAGACTGCTAGTGCGCAGCAAGTTGGACCTAGCAACCAACAAGTAATTCAAGGCGCAGGACCCTCCACCCAAAATCAAACGGAAGTCCTTACCCGGACAGAGTTCAATGACTTGATGAGAGAAATTAGGGAAAGTGGAAGGCAACTTGCTGAGCAGATTCAAGCCAACGCTAATCTCATGACTTAGCTTACTCAGCAACAGCATCAGAATGCTAGAGGAAGCCCTGCTCCTTATTCTTCATCAGATAGTTCTACCTCAACCGATGAACCTCCTAGGCGTAGACGCCGTAAGACTAAAGCTGCACAGGCAGGTGCCACTGATCGATCCACTAGGGATCAGGCATGTGAGGAGATCGGACGCCCAGCTCACCAAGACCTTAATGAAGCTGGCCTTCAAGATGAACATTTAGCCGAGCGCCGGCAAGGGGGACATCAAACTGCACGGTCCCGTGGAATGGAACCCAACCTTCCATCCTCCATACAAACTTCAGACTTATCAGTCATGGTCAGATAGTTAATGAGAGAGAACCAAGGTTTGACCAATGAAGATTGGGGAGTGTCCAAGAGTCATACTCCCTTCATGATACTATCCTACTGGATGAGTATCCCCGGAAGTTTAGTATGCCGACTATCCCAGCCTACGAAGGGAAGATTGACCCTAGGAAAAACGTGATGAGGTACGAATGGATGATGGATTCTGCAAGGGCGAATGATGCGACCAAGTGTAGATGCTTCCCAATCACTTTGTCCGGAATCGCCACCATATGGTTTACTCGACTTCCTCCACGGTCTATATCCAGCTTCGACGAGTTGGCAATGAAATTTGTTGAAAAATTCAGGATACATGCTACTTGTCCAAAGGATGTGATGTCCTTATCAAGCGTAATCCAGGCTCTGGGAGAATCCTTGAAAGCGTACTTGCAGAGGTTTCATGTTGCCGCCACTGAAGTTAGCAACCCTAACGACCATGCAATTCTGATGGCAGTAATGCGAGGTGTAGATCCAGACTCAGAGTTTGGAGAATGGTTGGCGGGAAAGCCCCCAACTACGTTGGAGCGTTTCTATTCGAAAGCTCATCAATTCATTAGGAGGGAAGAAGCTCGATAGACAAGACGAGATAAGGCATCAGGGCTTGTTCAGGAGACTGTGAAAAGTAACATCGTCGTGAAGCAATCCGGTGACAGCTCGGGAAAAGTTCAAGTCAACGTCCAGAACAAACCTAGGCAATCTAAAGGATCTGGAGGTGGAAATCTCGAAAAGAAAAGAGAGACAGGGAAATGGAAGTCGAGGATTCCAACCTACAATGAATAAACCCCCCTGAATACGTCTCTTGAAAATATTTACCTATCTACCTGTAACACCTTACAATACAAAAAGCCGCGCCCAAAAGAGTCCACAGAGGAACAGAAGCGGACGGGGAAGTACTGTCACTTCCATGAGACCCACGGGTACAATACTGAGGAGTGTAGACACCTCCATGACGCCATAGAAAGGTTAATCAGGTAGAAAAAGCTGCATGAGTTTGTTAAGAACCCACCAAAGGGTAGGCAAGGAACGTTAGACCCCGGACGCGGGCCGGCTCCATGCCATCCAGAGGAACCTGCCCGGACCGTGGGTAGGTTGATCATAAACACTATAGTTTGAGGACCGCATCCTATAGTTTGAGGACCGCATCCATGCCATCCTTAAGGCACGCGAATTATGAATGTTGTTCTAATGTGGAAGATGGAACCCCCGTAAAACAACAACGCATGATGACAGACGATATAGTGTTTAGGAGTCGAGATGCAGACAAGTTGGAGGCTCCTACTATTGACCCAATGGTCATATCTGCGACGAATGGGCCAGCTTACGTTAAAAGGATTTTGATTGATTGTGGAAGCTCTGTCAACATCATCTTCAAGAAGACTTATGACCAAATGAAGATGGAGACAAAAGATTTAAAACCATGCAAAACCCGTATCCATGGCTTTAATGGTGCCGCAGCTGACGCAATAGGGTATATTGAGTTATAGTTGAACTGGGAGAAGGTGAACGTAGGAGAGTGCGAATCCTACTGTTCATAGTAATGATGTTGACTCTCCATATAATGTATTTCTGCATTGTCCGACTCTGGCAGAGTTTAGGGCAGCTTTGGCCCCATGGTGTTTGACATTAAAATTTCGGACAGACAAAGGAGTCGGCGTAGTATATGGCGATCAGGCAACTGGTCGCGCATGTTATGTGGCAGAGCTGAGAGAAGCTCAGCGGAGAGAAAAGGGGAAGGCCGCGGACAGCTCCATCTACATCAAAAACATTGACAATTGACAAATAGTTCCCAAGCCCTGGCTCGGGCAACTTTCTCGGATCTACAGAGACAAAGATCTGAAAGATGATGTTGGGGACCCAGAGAAGTGAATGCAGCACCAGCTGAGCTGACGATTGACACTCCAGTCAGCCGAAATGACCCGTCACGAGTACTTAAGATTGGATTGCAACTCGACCCGCCATTGGCCGAGGATCTTGCTGATTTCCTCCAAACGAATCTAGATGTTTTCGCTTGGACAGATTCTGATATATGCGGGATTTCTCCTTCCATTGCAAGTCATAGGTTGAACATAGACTCGAAGTACGTCCCAGTAAAAAAGAAACGGAGAGGCATGGATCCGTAGTGGTCCGCCGCTCTCAGAGAGGAGGTGGACAAACTCAAAGCCAATGGGTTCGTCCGCGACGCCCTCTAACCTGAATGGGTATCTAACCCTATGCTGGTAAGAAAGGAGAATGGGAAGTAGAGAACTTGCGTTGATTATTCTGATTTAAACAATGCTGCCCGAAGGATAGTTTCCCCTTACCTAGGATCGACCAGCTGGTGGATTCAACGGCTGGACATGAGCTACTGTCATTTATGGATGCGTACTCGGGATACAATCAAATCCCGATGCATATTCTAGACCAAGAACACACCAATTTAGTCATAGACGTTGGGTTGTATTGCTATGTAGTGATACCCTTCGGATTGAAAAATGCTAGAGCGACTTATCAGCGTTTGGTGAACTGAATGTTCAAATATCAGATCGGCAGAACAATGGAAGTTTATGTGGATGACTTGCTCATGAAGTCACGACAGTCAAATGACCACATACGGGACTTAGCAGAGATGTTTGATATACTCAAGCATTATGGGATGAAGATCAACCCTTTGAAGTGTTCTTTCGGCATTGCATCAGGGAAGTTCCTGGGTTTCATTGTGAATGCACATGGAATTGAAACTAACCAGGAAAAAATTCAGGCTATTCGGGACATACAAGTGCCCAGAACTATAAAGCAAGTACAAAGCCTGAACGGAAAGGTGGTCGCGCTGAGTCGATTCATATCTAGAGCTATAGATAAGTGCATTCCCTTCTTTAATGTGATAAAGAAAGGAAAGAGGAATTTCGAGTGGACGTCTGACTGTGAGGAAGCATTCCGAGCTTTGGTTGGACATCTAGAAAGTCCCCCGGTGCTATCAAAACCAATTGGCCATGAAATGTTGTATGTATACCTGGCTATATCCCAGCATGCTATTAGTATGGCTCTGGTTCACGAGGAGGACCGAGTTCAAAAGCCAGTGTATTATGTCAGTAAACGTTTGACGGGGGCGGAAAGAAATTATCCCAGGATTGAGAAACTAGCTTACTGCTTGGTGATTGCATCACGCAAGCTTCGCCTATACTTCCAGGCACACTCGATTAGTGTTCACACTGATCAACCCTTGCGACAGGTGCTCCAACGACCGAAAACTTCTGGAAGGATTTTAAAATGGAATATCGAGTTGAGTCAGTTCGATATTACCTACCTGCCACGAAGGGCAATACGGGGTCAAGCGTTAGCAGACTTTATTGTTGAATTCACCACGACAGACGAATCAAATAACCACAATGTCATAACCCCGTTCGATGAAAGATGTACACCAATGGGGCATCTAACGACCGTTGTTCTAGGGCTGGCATAGTTCTTGTGACTCTTGAAAACCAATCAGTTTGCTACGCTTTGAAGCTCGATTTCACAGCAATGAATAACGAAGCCGAGTATGAAGCATTGATTGCTGGCTTGAGACTTATCAGAGAATTGGGGGTAAGATCGGTTGAAATCTTTTGTCACTCATAACTGGTGGTGTACCAAGTCCGAGGGGGACTAACAAGAAAAGAGGCAGAGACTTGCCCCATACCTGGCCCGGGTTCAAGAGCAGCTAGCGAATCTCGAGTATTATGATATTTCACATGTCCCGCGTGGGAAAAATAGAGCAGTCGATTCTTTGGCAAAATTTGCAAGCACTGGCGATGCGCAGCAGATGGGATTGTTTCCCGTTGAAACCTTATATGTTTCGAGTATAAATATGATGGAGGTAGATTTCATATTAGAAACGGAAGTCGAGAAGGAATCGTGGATGACCCTATTCAAGCAGTACTTATAACATAGGGTCATGCCCGAAAGAAGGGGCTAAAGACGACAAGTCATTCGTAAGGCTTCGCGTTATGTAATGCAAGATGGGGTGATATATCGGAGGGGATTCTCAACCCCCTTACTCCGGTGCATTGCCCATAGTGAGATAAAACAAGTCCTGAAGGAAGTCCATGAACGCGAATGTGGTGACTATATTGGAGGGCATACGTTAGCGAAGAAAATCCTCTACTGTGGATACTAGTGGCCAACTGTAAATCTGGACGCCGCAGACTACGTGAGAAGATGTGACAAATGTCAGAAATATGCGAAAATCTCGAGAGCTCCGCTAACGAAACTCACACATATGGTTAGTCCCTAGCTATTTACAATGTGGGGGATCGATATAGTCAGTTCCTTACCCATATCCAAAGGTGGTGCGAAATACGCGATAGTTGCAGTCGATTACTTTACCAAGTGGGCAGAAGCAGAGCCTTTGGCCACTATCACCACCAAAAAGGTTATTAATTTTGTTGTACGAAATATTATATGCCGTTTTGGCCTTCAACGAACCATCATTACAGAGAACAGAATTCAATTCGAAAGCAAAGAGTTCAAAGAGTTTTGCCAAAAATATGGTATTGAGAAAAGGTTTGCAGCAGTTGCTCATCCAAAGGCCAATGGACAAGTGGAATCCGTGAACAAAATAATCAAATCCATATTGAAAAAGCGTTTGGAAAAGGCTAGAAGCAAGTGGGTGGATGAGCTTCCAACAGCGCTTTGGGCTTATAGAACCACCGACAAGTCTGTGAATGGCCACACTCCATTCGTATTAGCATATGGCATAGAAGCTGTTATACCCGTAGAACTTGAAGTTCCATCACATCGAGCAACTTATTATGACTCTGAGTCGAATCAAAATCTTTTTCTAGAATCGTTGGACTTCATTGATGAAAAGCGCGAAGAAGCTAATTTAAGAGCGGCCACATACAGACACCGAGTCGCTCGATATTATAATGGAAAGGTACGACCGAGAATCTTTGGTGTGGGTGACCTCGTTTTGAAACGAGTTTCCCCAGTTCCATCACATATGAGCCCCGCATGGAAAGGTCCATACGTCATTGAACGGAAGCTTGGAGAAGGAACTTTCAAGCTAGCGACCGTTGATGGTGCGACACTCCCCCGAGCCTGGAATAGCAAGCATTTGCGGCATTATTACACTTAGTTCATTTCTTTCATATTCTAGTTGCAATTATTTCCAACAAGTTTTTATTCCTAGTTTACAGCATGTAATAAGATAATTTAGCTTATTTGCATTAATAAAGGCTTGAAGCCATTTTTTCAATGAATTGTCGATGTTTCTGTGTATGATAACCCTGTGACGAATAACTAAGAGATACATTATTCTGTTAGATGTACGAATGCGCACGAGAAATCAAAATCTTCAAGTCTCCAGAGTGCGGACGGGAGTACTCTGAGTCCCCAGAGTGCGGACTAGAGTATAAACGAATCAAAATCTCTAAGTCCCCATAGTGCAAACTGGAGTACTCTAAGTCCCCAGAGTGCGGACAGAGTATAAATGACTTAAAATCTTCAAGTCCGCAGAGTGCGGACTGGAGTACTCTGAGTCCCTAGAGTGCGGACCAGAGTATAAACGGCTCAAAATCTTTGAGTCCCCAGAGTGCGGACTGGAGTACTCTGAGTCCCTAGAGTACGGACCAGAATATAAACGACTCAAAATCTCTAAGTCCCCAGAGTGCGGACTGGAGTACTCTGAGTCTACTCTGAGTCCCCAGAGTGCGGACTAGAGTATAAACGACTCAAAATTTTCGAGTCCCCAGAGTGCAGACTGGAGTACTCTGAGTTCCCAGAGTGCGGACTAGAGTATAAACGAACCAAAATCTCCGAGTCCACAGAGTGCGGACTGGAGTACTCTGAGTCCCCAGAATGCGGACTTGAGTATAAACGACTCAAAATCTCCAAGTCCCCAGAGTGCGGACTGGAATACTCTGAGTCCCCAGTGTGTGGACTAGAGTATAAACGACTCAAAATCTCCAAGTCCCCGGAGTGCGGACTGGAGTACTCTGAGTCCCCAAAGTGCGGACTAGAGTGTAAACGACTCAAAATCTCTAAGTCCCTAGAGTGGGAATTGATTAATCTGAGTCTCCAAAGTGCGGACTGGAGTATAAACAACTAAAAATCTATAGGTCCCCGGAGTGCGGATCGTGACACGAATGACTTGAAGTCATCAAGTCCCCGACGTACGGATCAAAAAGTATTCTAAGTGTTTGAAGCATGGAATACATGATGAACAACTCCAATGAATTTTAGAGTTATATGAAGATAAAGTGAGAAGTTCATGTAACTCACAACAACTTGGGTTTCGACCACAATCATACAGAAAGTTGAATGATAAAAGTCTTTCGAAACACAAAAGAATTAGGCTTTATTTATTCAAAAATGAGTTTCTACTACAACTCCTCCAGAATTCAGAGTCAAAAATTTATTTACATGGACTACGAGAATAAGTAAAAATCATTACTTAATCTAAACTAACTCTCGTTGAACGAGAGCAACGATTACTTCTTCGACTTCTTCGACTTCTTCCCAGACGACTCCTTTCCCGTGAATTTGCCCTTGGTGATTTTCTTTGTTGGGGAGGTAACAACTGAAGAAGTACGGGGAACTTCCATTGGCCTGGACCCGCCAGGGAGGATGACCTTCAACGACTTATTCAGTGGATCGTCCAAGTCCACAACTTGAGGCTCGACTTTGATCTCGATCGTCTTTTTCTTCTCCTTCTCAAGCTGATCCTTCATGCTCAGTTTAGATGTATGTTTAGAGGCGCCTGTAATTTCGATTTCATAACTCCCATCGATGGGAGAGGAAGTCGCGGACTTATCCTCATCAAGCACTCCGATCACCTGAGCATGTGGACCGGGAGCCTCCCTGCATGTGTAGCCTCACTTGTCTTTTCCTTCACCTCCTTGGCGACGTCGCTCCTTGCAGTGGGCTTGGGATCAGAACGGCCTACACAAAATCATGAAAAACAAGCATTAGAATACAATAGCCCCTCGTGAAAAATGACGACTTTTGGAATGTTAAAGTGAAGGGTTATCTACCAGGTTCCGGCTGGCTCTCAGCCGTCTGAGGGGTATAACCCTCTGGAATGGGAGACAGAATGTGAACGCCGAGGTCGGGGTCCTTCAGGTCGTAACCGATATGCTGCTCAAATGAATCAAGTATCGGCCGATCGGCCGACTGTGTAGGCGCATGAGCTTTAGACTCGATCCCGGATGGACCGGAAATAACATCTTTCCCTTTCTTTGAGGGGGAGCCTTTGCAGTAAAGAGCTTTCGCCGCAGACAGGTCTGAGAGCTCGTTTCCCTTAAGAAATTCTTTTATCAAAGCATCTTCATCGACCTCCGCGATGCCAAGTTCGAACTTCCTGATTTTTATTAAAGTCTCTCATGCCTCAGCTAAGGATTCAAGGTAGCCCTCATCCAAAAAAATTAAGTCTCAATGCATGAGGACGCGGGCATTGAATTCTGCAATCAATGGGTCGAACATGCTTTTGACCTCCTCCCAACCAGCTTCTTTGGTCGCCTCAAGGCGGGAGTCAACCTCCACAGATTCTATTTTCTTGCCCTCTTTACGAGATTCATCTTCTAGCATCCTAACTTTAGAAAGTTCATCATCAAGCTTCGCCTTCAGAAGTCGTGTGGCTACGATCTCGTTGCAATATCGTTGCGACTCTCTTGGGCAGCGGTCTTCTCCTCTTTTTCTTTGCGGAGTTGCTCCTCCAGCTCCTTAACTCAGAGAGCAAAGGCATCCCTCTCCTTCTGCACTAAGTCCTTCTCCAAAGTTAGGGCCCCACAGCGTTGGACCACCTTGTCGGTTTCTTTTTTATGGGTTGACTCCAGATGAGTAACGGCATCGGCAGTGTCTTTAGCGCTCTACTGGGTGGCTTCAATCTGAGACTTATAAGAAGCAAGCTCTTCGTCCTGAGCTTTAATAATATCTTTATCATGGATAGCCTCAAGCTTCAGGCGATCTATCTCATGCTGACGCTCTATCGAAACTTTTAAACTTTCTCGGCTAAGTGCACGAATGCATTGTGTTGAACGTAGACATCATTAGTGTAGGCGATAGCACTTTGCTTAACATGCCCTGGATCTGATGAATCACTAGAAGAAACTTTGAACCGTCGAAGGATATCTTCGGGAATGAAGCTTTAAGCTCAGCGAGTCGCTCAGCGAGTCGCTCAGCGACCGATGGATTAGTTACATGAGCGAGATGAGTCTGCTTGGAGACTGCGGGTGTTCTGTAGGGGTCTCGAGATTGCCTGGTACTTGATGAACCGGAGTGTTGATCCCGATGTGCCTCAGGCTGAGACCCCTTATGTCCAAATTTCTCTTTGCTGTGCTCCGGTAGAGAAGGAGGATCGCGAGGGTATGAGGGCCGGTTATAAGTTTTTCTTCGATGTGATGACTCTTGGCGGTGGTAGTCTCGATCGTCGGATTCATCTCTATCTCGACGCTTGCCGGAGCCTGAATCCCGGCCAGATTGGTAAAAAATCGATGAGCCGCAAAGGCGGTCAAGTCCATGTGTGTGCCCCATGTTACCTACACAAAATTTAAAAAGCGTTGAGTTAGCAAATAGTAGAGTGATGACAGAAAGTTAAGTGCGGGGTGAAGTGCATGTGTTAGTGTGTATCCTAGCGTTTCCCCCCGACGAGCCGGTTTCTTTACTAATAGGAGTTTTTTCTCCTTGGTTTGGGGCTTGAGTACTTGTATCGCCTCTAGCGGGAGAATGAAGCTTAAGGGCCTCTGGATCGTCGAAATCATAATTGAGCAGATCTTTAGGTATGGAGAGGTTCGACAAGCCTTTCGGAGAACTTTCCAAATGCTGCGGGGAAGCTTCTTTCTCCGCAAAAACGAGAGTAACTTTAGAAGTTCCGCCGACTATTTTCTTCCTCAACTTGTATGTCAGATTCTTTTTCCCCATCGAAGGGAAAGACATCGTTTCAATGTCGTGAACTTCGACTTTTGGGTCCCCAGATGGACTAACATTTTCACCCTGTACTTCGGGCGCTTTGGTTTCTTCAATCTCCCCCTCCTCTGGCGTCTCAGGGGCTTCATGTGCTGAGGACTCGGCCTTCTTCTTTCCTTTGCCCGCAGCATGCTTGGGTATGGAAACACCTTTGGGGAGGCTTATCCAGCGACCTTGCGCCAGTAACCCAAATTTTGTAAGTGACCCATTCGAATTAAAAGTTCTGATGTCCCAGTCCTCAGCGGGAATGGCTCGGATAGTCTCGACAGCTTTGGAATATCCATGGCCTTCGGGACGTGGGTTAATACCTGAAAAGATGGAAAGAGAATTAGAAAGAGTGCATCTTCGACCAAACATGAGTATTGGTCCAGGAAAAAGACTTACATCCTTCCACCAATCTTCTCGCAAAGACGGAGGGGCAGCGCACATAGAACCACTCTTGTTTGTACTGGGTAAACTTGCTCCATGCCCCAGTTAAGATTTGACATTTGCTGTGTGGCTCGAGAAACATGAAAGATGGGCTATCCGTCCATCTCGTAATGCGATAGATGTATCGGATATCACCCGGAGTTGAAATCCTGAAGAGGACACTCATAAAGAGGATGCAAGTGTCGTATATGAATGTGTGGCTGTTCGGATGCAGTTGTGAGGGGGCAACCTCGATATACTTCAATACGTCTCGGAGAAAAGCATTGAATGGCAGCACGCTGCCAACCCAGCACGTAAATCTGTTACAAGCTGTGAATCCGAGGCAAGTGTGGACGATCATTCCCCGTTGGAACTAACACATCGTCGAGGGGGATACCATGGACAGAGCATATCCGACGAAGTGTACTTCCATTAAACTTTGAGGCCCGTGAATCGATTGGGTCATCTAAGAAAATTGCTGCCTCCAAAGCGTCGGGAGCCAAGTCGACAGATGTAGTCGCAGGGCTCGGCAAGTCTTGAGCAGGGGTAGTTGATGGATTTGAAGTTCCTACAACTTCTTGTCGAAAGGATGGCCCAGGTCTATCGGAGATCGTAGCAGATCTTGATTTCCTGGGCATCTCTAATGAAGATTGAATCTGACAAGGCACCTGTTTGAACTATACTTGAAAAACAATCGACATTAAACTTAACGACATAAATATTCCCCCCGTGTGGTGTGTGAACTAATGCGATCATTCAAATGTAAGTGTCGGGCAGTGAAAAGACACTGGATTGATTAAATAAGTCTAAGCTTTGAATCGTTGTCTTCGAAGACCGTCATCGCTGACCGTCTACGAAAGCTTGTCATAAGACGGTTTATGTTTTGAACTCGACATCGGCACTGCATTTGAAAGGTTATTAACTGTTAAACAAGTTAAAGTCCAATTTATCAGTTGTTCAAACACGGGATTTATCAATCCGAATTGTCCGGTATGCTTTGCTGTTTGAGTCTGTCCTTGTTCATTATCCTATGTGCAGGCGTAAAACATGTATTGAGACAATTATGCATTAGGTTCAACTGGTGATGCTGTTGTACACAACCTTCATAACTAATCACTTCATCGTTCGTCATTCAACTAGTCATGCCGAACCATAATTATGCCGAGCCACCTCGCTCGACATTCTATCCTCAACAGCACTCATCTACCATTCATCATCACCGTTCGGCATGAGGCAAAACATGCCAAGCCGCAAACATGCCGAACCATGCCGTTCGACGTGCCACTGTCCCAACTATCCTCTTCATCGTTCGGCATAAAGGAGTCATGCCGAATCACATAAACGTCGAGCCGCATCGCTTGGCATTCTACACAGCTCCTACTTCTCCTCTTCTTTCCCCTACCTCGTTCGGCATGAGGTAATCATGTGAGCCATGACCATGCCGCATCGCTCGGTACATTAAAAACTTAAACTTCACTATGGTACAACCGCTCCTCGCTCGGCATAAGCAAGCCTTACCGAGCCACACCAACACTCCTTCCACCAACACTCTCCTTTGAACAACTTTAACGCCTCTTTCCTCCCATCACTCCTCCTATCCCTGAAACGTATTTGACCTTCAATTCATTGTCCTTTATCCACGCGGCTCCTATCATCCTTAATCTCATAGAGGTCCACGAATTTGAACCTCGTGCTATGCTTTTCATTCGGGAATAAGGTGTTTAAAGGAGAAGCCATTACCTAAGAAATGAGTCGAACCTTTGGGATGTTCTGAGGGTAGGAGGCGCAACTCTATTCAGGTTCGATTGACTGGAGAAGGAAGTGAGGTGGCGTGTAGTGTTCGAAAGGGGAAGAGTAGTTAATTCTCTAAATATGGTTAAGAAGCAAAGTTCGTAAGTACGGGGAAGCGGATGTAAAAGTAAAAGGGGGGAGAAGAAAGAGCATGAGCTTATATAGAGAGAAGAGAAGACGAAGGGACAGCGGCCAGTAGAACCGGTCAAAACACCTCCCTCGTTCACTATTAAGGTCGTTCGGCATTTGTGTGTCGTTCGGCATCTGTAGGCCGTTCGGCATTTGTAGGTCGTTCGGCATCTGTAGGTCGTTCGGCTTTTGTATGTCGTTCGGCATTTATGTGTGTCGCTCGAAATTTGTATGGCGTTCGGCATGCATTGACTCGATCGACATCCAGAATAAGTGTGATATCCCGGAAATTTTAGCAATATCAATTTAATAATCTGTATTTAAAATTAAATTGATTTGATAAAATTTTAATAAAAATTTATTTGATTTAATAATCCAATTAAATAAATGTTTAATTGGTAAATCTTATCTTTTAAAAACTAATAAATTGTTTTCCTATCTATAATGTATGTATGTATATTTATATATATATTGTGAATGGATAAGTTTGGTTTGAAATTAAATGAAAAAAATAAAATATGGTTTTTAAAATTCCAATATTCATCTGATAATTTGAAGATTTTTATTTTTATTTAATAAGATGACTAATTGGTTTCAAATACTTAAAGTAATTATTTTAGATTGTATAATTGTATTTTTATAAGATAAATAAAGGTTTACTTTATTTCTTTTTAAATATAGCTTAATTAAAAATTGGAATTGTTTGAAATTTAAAATACCATTTAAACATTAAACATTAATGTATATAATTAAGATAAATAAGATATGTAATTTATGATTTCTTTTATAAATGATTCAAAGTTAATAAATATGTTAATATAAACTAGTTTTAAATTGGATTTTAAATGTATAAATAGCATTTGAATTTGAATTCATTTTGAAATTCAAATGAATAAACATATATGAATAACCATATTTAAATTTTGTAAGTAAGTTTTCATGTTTATAAATTGTTTTAGTTCATTAAAAAGAAATACATATTCATTAATTTGTGTAAAACTACTTATATGTATATTTAATAAAGTAAAGAGGATTTTTATTTATCTTTAAATTAAAAATTTGTAAGTAATATATGTATTAAACAAGTGTTGATATTCTAAGTAATTAGTTAGACAAGTGTGCAAAGTTTATTTACTTAATTTGACAAGTGTCTTCTATTTTTATTTTTCTTTTATATTTTTTAAATAAATCATTCATACTTGTATAAAAACATATTTTCTTCATTCCCATTTTTTCTAATCTTCATTTCCAAAGAAAAGGTTTCAGCTGAAACCAAAACTCTCTAAAACAAGAATTTAAATCATGTTCAAACCAAGATTTTTCATATACAATGCAACCTTCTCTAAAAATCAAATCTGGTAATTCCATTTCCAATGCAAAAGCATCTGCCTGCATGTTAGCCTGCTATCCTTTGTACAAATTTTCCTCAGCAACCGAAATCCACTTCTAAAAGCCTGCATCTGAAATTCCTTTCCTCTGTAAAACCATTTTCAAAAGCATAATAAAAATCTACATGCTAGCAACTCAAGTTTCATCAGAAAATTCAAAGAAGTAAAAGCAATGCAAGTTTTAACAGCAACATTCAAATATCTTCAACCTGCATGCAAATTTATGTGCAAAGCAACAGCAAATTTAAAGGCCTCTGCATTTTTTTGAATCTGGGAATCTAGTGTTGTCTGCATGTAAGATAATTCAAGCAACAGCAAGTCCATGTCTCAAAAAGCAAGCATGCAAGTTTAAAAGCAAAGCAATTCAAGTTTTGTCTAAAACAATTCAGGAGATTTGTGCTCTGCTTACAGAACAGTTTTCAAAACTTAGGTGAGTAACTCTTTTTGAAAATTTAAATATAAACTGTTGCTTTAAATAGGTATGTTTGTGTATGATTATTTGAATTGAATGTTGATGTGTTTGCTGTGCATATGATTTTTAAATTGCTGAATATATATGCATATAAATTATTGCATGTATGTGACTGTGCTCTTATTATTCTAGTTCCTGATTCTTATACACATAAATTAAGACAAAATCCTTTTGTTCTTGATAAATTTTGTTAAGGATTAAATCTTGTAGCAACTGTGATGATTTAACCATAGTTTAGCTTGGAAACATATTTAAGTAAAAATCAAACTGGGAAATGTCTCTGTAGATTGAAAAACTTCAGTGAATATTAAATCATGTGCAAACTCAAACATTATAAAGTATAAGTTCAGTGTTATAATTTGAAAACTTAAACAAAATAATGATTTTTAGAGCTATAATCAAATTGTTTAGACAGAGATTGAAACTACAGTTTCCATTTGAACTGAATTGGGGTTTTGGTAAATCTCTGATGACCAAGCTAATTTGAATGTTTGGGATTCTTGGTGATGGTAGTGGGATGATCAGGGGATGTGGGAAAAATGCCAGAGGAATGAATAGGTCATGGCAGAGGTGATAGGAAGTGGATGAAGTCTGTAAACCTAGTTTTAGGCACTGCATTGTTTTTGATCGGCATGAAAGCCTCAAGAGATCGAGTGCAACAATATTCAAGGAGATCGTAGCTTGGGTATTGAAGAGGAGATGGCCGGAGTCCCAGAGCCTCCGATGGCCGGAGGAGAGAGGTTGGGGAATTTCTTCCAGGTTGGTGGTGATGTTTCCATTGCTGTTGCCAGGTTTGTAGTTGAAAGGAGGAGCTCGATTTCGATTTTGAAGGGAAAGTTGGTTTATGATGGTCGTGATGGGTTTTAGGGATGAACTACGACATGCTCGAAGTTTTAGTGGTGGTCGGAGGTGGCTACAGCCACCGTGCATATGCACGGTGAATAGAAGTGTGTCAGGTGTTGTTGGGTTGCAGTGTCTTCTGTTGTCTCGGGTTAATACTCGGGTAAATCAAGTTTTTACTCGAAGCAGTTCATGATATTACCCGAAGCAGATAAAAGGGGAACTCGGGTATATTGGGAGGCTACAGGTTTCTTTAGAAACCTGAATGTTGTTAAAACAAAAATTAAAGTAAATCTGAATCAACTTTTAGAATAAACTTTAAAACTTAAATCTTGAGTATGGATTCAAACTAAGTTTGAATTCCAGTTTTTAGAATGTAATTTAAATTTTATAAATTCAAATGTTTAAACATTTTTAAAAAGGGGTTTAAATGGTTTCAGTTTAAAGTAAAGTTTTAAATAAAAGTAAAGATTTAATTTAAGTTTAAATCTAGATTCAAATTCAGGTTTGAATCATTGTTTAGAAATAAAGGAAGTTTCTAAAATTTAAATTGTTTAAATACAACTTTGAATGTTAAAGCTAATTTGAATATGTTTTGTTTTTAAAATGAAATATGGATTTAAATTTCTTTTAACTTCTTTTTAAAATAAGGAATTCCTTAGTATAGTTTTAAAAGGATTTTAAAATGTTTTTTAAACTTTGTTTAAATTAAATTTGTTTCATTTTAAATTTTAAATTTAAAATGTGATTTGAAAACAATTTTGAGTTAAATTGTTTTAAATTACTTTATTAATAATAAAGTAATCATGAATAAGAAATGTTTTAGTTTTAAAAGTAAATTTAAGATTTAATGATTTTTATTTCATTAAATTAGTAAGGTAATTTAAATAATTTAATTAATTAATTTGTTTAATTAATTAAAGGTTTAAAATTAATTAAGGTTAATTAATTTAAGTTAATTACTTAGGAAAGGTAATTAAGAATTTGTTAATAAGTTAATGATGGTCATTAACTTGTGATTATTTATTAATTAATTAATGTAATTAAATTTTGATAATTAATTGGATTAATTAATTTAAATAATCAATTAGAAACTTAATTAATTTTGATTACTTTATGGAAACAATTAAAGATATTAATTACTCTTTGTAATTAATTTATTAATTGGATTAGTTTAAATTAATTAATTAACTTTAATTAATTTAGAGAAATCATTAAGTAAGTTGATAAGTAATCATTGAGAAAGAATTACTTAGAGAAGTAATTAAGATAAATAAATTACAGGAAGTAATTAATTGAAGTATGGTACTGTGAGATTAATTACTTTGTGAAATAAATGTGAAGATAATTTCTTTATGAAGTGATTAATAATTAATTACTTAATGTAATTAATTTAAGCATTAATGGATTAAGTCATTTAAAAATGATTAAGTAATGTAATTAATTAAGAGTAATTAATTACTGATGAGATTAATCAAGAATTATTAATCAAAATAATTAATGACTGAATGTAATTAATTTAGAAGTAATTAATTCAATTTTGATTAAGGATCATTAATTAATTAATTAATGATGTAATTTAGGATTAATTAATTAGGATTAATTAATCTAATGGCAAGTGATTAAGGAAGTAATTAATTAATGTAATTAATTAATAAATGAAGTAATTAAAGGTTAATTACTGATTGTGGTTAAGGATAATTAATTTGTGGAATTAATTAAAGATAATTACTTGAATGTAATTAAGGGATAATTAATCAAGGTGATTAATTAAAGTGATTAATTTGAGGATAATTATTTAATTGATTGATAATCAATTAAGGGTTAAGTAAGCAAGTTTTAAATGGTGAAGTAATTAATTTAATTCATTTTAAATTAATTAAAGATAGGTAATTAATTTAATTCATTTTAAATTAATTAGAGATAGAAGTAATTAATTTAATTCATTTTAAATTAATTATGGATGATGTGATTATGGACCTTTGCTTATGAATGGATGATTTGGTTTGACTTGAATGGTTTGAATCTCAGATATGAGATTTGTATTGTGTAATATGGATGCATTGGTTGCATTGTGATTGTATGAGTTATCTATTGATGATGATAATATAGATTATCAATTTGTGATGATTACCTGTTTATGATAATATTGTTGATTATCTGTTATGATGATGTGAAGTATCTATCTGTGTGTATATTGATGGTTTAAATTGAATTGTTTTAAACTTAAAACAACTTGGACCTAAAAGACACGCATTGGATTTCGATGAGACCGGGATCGGGTTTCCATATTTGGGATCCGAAAACCACATCGTTTCCAATTAACGTTAGGTCGTGAATCTAAGTGGAGCAAGTGAAGACTCGAGGTGTAAGGGCTATACGTCAGTATAACTCTGTGGGTGATTCCGTAATGAGTTTGACGGAATAGTGCTTATAGATTCGAGATGGTGAATCAGAGTGCAAGGGCTATGGTCGTTGACTCTGAGGGTGATTCCAATAATGAGTGCAACGAGATAGTGCCTTCGGTTTCGTTCGAACCCGGAACGAACTTGTATGGATTGAATGCTTTCAGCACATCGTCAGGTGGACGATGAGCATTCTAAGATTTGATGTCCTATAAAGGTAATCGTAACCTCAAGCCTTATCAACCGGGAATGGCTAAAACAGGGGAGGTGCAACAAGGCTTCGTGGGTAGCCCCCACTGGAGAGCAAGATTGATCCCTGTCTAGAGGTCCCTTTTATTTCGGCTGTGTGGGGCGGTTGAATCGCGACAACTGCCGGGGTTGTCTTGTTCGGAACTGTTCAGTAAGGAATGGGTCCGGCCTTGTGTTGCAGGGGATGAAGGGAGTAATCCTCGGTACGGTGATCTAGGCCACGTACTGTGACGGGCGGTACCCCAGTAGCCCTGCCATTGTATGGAATCCAAAATCCAATAAGTGCCAACGGTTTTGATTGTATTACCCACTTTTGTGGCTAGTAGCTGGAATTTAATCATGTAACAATTTCGGCTATTTCATATTTATTTGAAAACCCTAGACACTATTATAATATCATCGGATTTCCTATCAAATGTTTTGGTTAGCGTAAGGTAAAAACTTTTCCATGTTTATGTGTGGGAAGTCTTACGTGATACCTTTCTTTTCAAAGGTTTTTTTCAAAGTTAAGCAACTTTAACCTGTTACTCACACCAGACCCATGTCTGACCCGGAGTTTATTTTTGTTTTTCATAAACTCTTGGGTACTCAAATTTTTACGAGTAGCCAAGGAATTCAGGTTAGGATTCAGGATTAGCTTTGACGAATAATGGAGGAGCAATGGAGCAGGAGGCTTCCGCGTTGTAGATATTTAGTCCGCTGTGTTTTGTATCTCTGAGTTAATTGTGATGTTGTATTGAGTTGTAAATACTAGACAGGTGTTTATAACTGTCTAGTATATGTGATGTGTATGCTGTGTATCTCTGATAGATACTGTATATTGTGTAAATACTTTTGATTATTAATATAATTTATTCGTTCCGCTGTTTAGATTCTGATGTGTTGTTTCTTCTTTCTTCTCTTTCTTTCTATTCTCTATCCCTTTCTTTCTTCTTAACGATGCGACTTCCTGGAGTTAGGGAGTTGGGTCGTTACAGTGGTATCAGAGCGTTTGGTTGAGTGAATACCTAGGCTCTGTAGTGGTGTCTTTCTTGAGAGAGCGTATTTGTAGTTTTGATATATATCTATATATATTTATTATTTCTACCTATCTGTTGGGTTACCTGTTCAGGTATTCCAATATAAGTTATAAAGGTAGATAAGGTAGTGGTGTGTGTAACACGATGACTACCATTGGTTGGAGTTTGAATGTTTGAGGTTGGAAGTGTATTTGTTGAGACTGTAGACCTAATACCGTCTCAAGTGAGTTATGCAGTGTGTAGAGATTTCATCGATCCCTGAAGGTAACCTGTTAAGGTTCAGAGTTCATCTTTGAAGATGGATGAGTAGAGTTTGGATCGATTGGTTGGCAGAAGTGTGTGATGGTATTTTGATAACTCAGGAAGTGGTAGCTGCGTGATGAGATGCAGTGACATTGGATTGTATCCGAAGATGTTTTCTTTGGAACAAGTTAAGAAGGTGTGTCTGCTTTGGTGTTGTGGCTGAGTTCAGCTAGTTGTTTGTGTTTGGCTTTGAGGCCTGAGTTTCTTGAAGAACTTTGGATCAGGAAGTTGACTGGCTGAGTAGTTTCTGAAGCTGGAGTTCAGAGGCAGTAGAGTGGATCTGTTTCTGCGATGGATTGACTAGTTAAGAGTGAGCTGTTCTGTTTGGTAAAGAGAGAACAGTTTTCTTTGGAATTGGTCTAGATTGATCGCAAAAGTGACTTGCGATAGGTTGAGTGTTCTTTTGAGGCATTGAAGGATTTCTTGTGATAGTGTTTGGTGAATCAACTCAGGATAGATCAGAGTTGTGCAGCGGAAGCAGTTTGAGAATGTTTCTGTTTGTCTTTTCCTAGAAGAAGTGAGTTTGTTCTTCTGATGTTTGAAGAGTAGAGTTGGTGATCTTAGTCTTGTTTGATCTTGAGGAGATCGTTATGTTGGATTGTTTTTAGTCCTGCCTGTTTCTTTTGGGGTATCAGCAAGAGTTAAACCGATCAATTTGGATGTAGGTAGCCCAGGATCGTTAGAAGATTTTGTGGTTAAGAGACGAAGGAATTTGGATTCCGGAGTCGGAGATTTGATTTGGTTAAGTTTTCTCCGATCCAGGGAGCTATAAGTTTTGGGTGAGTCTGAGAAGCTAGCTCCAAAGTGTTTTGGGATCTCTTTTGTGATTTGGTTGGATTGGTGTTTAGATTTCAGGAATTGAATTGCCCGTTTGGATAATTGGATTTGGTGAGATTCACGTATCTCTGAGGGAGTACGTGTATGAGTTAGCTCTGGTTGTGGAACCAGCTGTTCAGGAAGGTTTGGTGGTTGAGTCAGACTCGTTTGTAGTCTGATATCTTGTCTAGTTCTGTAGATTTAGATGAGTAGAAGTTCTATAGCTTCGTAGTTTTGATTGTTTAGATTCTGTAGGGCGAGTATCCCGGTATATATATACTTGGGGAAACTCGAGAAATTTTTATCCAGAATTTTATCTGGATAATTAAATTTGTTTGATTAGATAAATTGGTTGCTATGGTTGTTAACATATGATTGATGTATGCTTGTAATTTAAAATCTATAATTTTAAATGGGTTATTAAATTACCTTTGCTTTTAAATTTCGGGGACGAAATTCTTTTAAGGGGGGAAGGAATGTGATATCCCGGAAATTTTAGCAATATCAATTTAATAATCTGTATTTAAAATTAAATTGATTTGATAAAATTTTAATAAAAATTTATTTGATTTAATAATCCAATTAAATAAATGTTTAATTGGTAAATCTTATCTTTTAAAAACTAATAAATTGTTTTCCTATCTATAATGTATGTATGTATATTTATATATATATTGTGAATGGATAAGTTTGGTTTGAAATTAAATGAAAAAAATAAAATATGGTTTTTAAAATTCCAATATTCATCTGATAATTTGAAGATTTTTATTTTTATTTAATAAGATGACTAATTGGTTTCAAATACTTAAAGTAATTATTTTAGATTGTATAATTGTATTTTTATAAGATAAATAAAGGTTTACTTTATTTCTTTTTAAATATAGCTTAATTAAAAATTGGAATTGTTTGAAATTTAAAATACCATTTAAACATTAAACATTAATGTATATAATTAAGATAAATAAGATATGTAATTTATGATTTCTTTTATAAATGATTCAAAGTTAATAAATATGTTAATATAAACTAGTTTTAAATTGGATTTTAAATGTATAAATAGCATTTGAATTTGAATTCATTTTGAAATTCAAATGAATAAACATATATGAATAACCATATTTAAATTTTGTAAGTAAGTTTTCATGTTTATAAATTGTTTTAGTTCATTAAAAAGAAATACATATTCATTAATTTGTGTAAAACTACTTATATGTATATTTAATAAAGTAAAGAGGATTTTTATTTATCTTTAAATTAAAAATTTGTAAGTAATATATGTATTAAACAAGTGTTGATATTCTAAGTAATTAGTTAGACAAGTGTGCAAAGTTTATTTACTTAATTTGACAAGTGTCTTCTATTTTTATTTTTCTTTTATATTTTTTAAATAAATCATTCATACTTGTATAAAAACATATTTTCTTCATTCCCATTTTTTCTAATCTTCATTTCCAAAGAAAAGGTTTCAGCTGAAACCAAAACTCTCTAAAACAAGAATTTAAATCATGTTCAAACCAAGATTTTTCATATACAATGCAACCTTCTCTAAAAATCAAATCTGGTAATTCCATTTCCAATGCAAAAGCATCTGCCTGCATGTTAGCCTGCTATCCTTTGTACAAATTTTCCTCAGCAACCGAAATCCACTTCTAAAAGCCTGCATCTGAAATTCCTTTCCTCTGTAAAACCATTTTCAAAAGCATAATAAAAATCTACATGCTAGCAACTCAAGTTTCATCAGAAAATTCAAAGAAGTAAAAGCAATGCAAGTTTTAACAGCAACATTCAAATATCTTCAACCTGCATGCAAATTTATGTGCAAAGCAACAACAAATTTAAAGGCCTCTGCATTTTTTTGAATCTGGGAATCTAGTGTTGTCTGCATGTAAGATAATTCAAGCAACAGCAAGTCCATGTCTCAAAAAGCAAGCATGCAAGTTTAAAAGCAAAGCAATTCAAGTTTTGTCTAAAACAATTCAGGAGATTTGTGCTCTGCTTACAGAACAGTTTTCAAAACTTAGGTGAGTAACTCTTTTTGAAAATTTAAATATAAACTGTTGCTTTAAATAGGTATGTTTGTGTATGATTATTTGAATTGAATGTTGATGTGTTTGCTGTGCATATGATTTTTAAATTGCTGAATATATATGCATATAAATTATTGCATGTATGTGACTGTGCTCTTATTATTCTAGTTCCTGATTCTTATACACATAAATTAAGACAAAATCCTTTTGTTCTTGATAAATTTTGTTAAGGATTAAATCTTGTAGCAACTGTGATGATTTAACCATAGTTTAGCTTGGAAACATATTTAAGTAAAAATCAAACTGGGAAATGTCTCTGTAGATTGAAAAACTTCAGTGAATATTAAATCATGTGCAAACTCAAACATTATAAAGTATAAGTTCAGTGTTATAATTTGAAAACTTAAACAAAATAATGATTTTTAGAGCTATAATCAAATTGTTTAGACAGAGATTGAAACTACAGTTTCCATTTGAACTGAATTGGGGTTTTGGTAAATCTCTGATGACCAAGCTAATTTGAATGTTTGGGATTCTTGGTGATGGTAGTGGGATGATCAGGGGATGTGGGAAAAATGCCAGAGGAATGAATAGGTCATGGCAGAGGTGATAGGAAGTGGATGAAGTCTGTAAACCTAGTTTTAGGCACTGCATTGTTTTTGATCGGCATGAAAGCCTCAAGAGATCGAGTGCAACAATATTCAAGGAGATCGTAGCTTGGGTATTGAAGAGGAGATGGCCGGAGTCCCAGAGCCTCCGATGGCCGGAGGAGAGAGGTTGGGGAATTTCTTCCAGGTTGGTGGTGATGTTTCCATTGCTGTTGCCAGGTTTGTAGTTGAAAGGAGGAGCTCGATTTCGATTTTGAAGGGAAAGTTGGTTTATGATGGTCGTGATGGGTTTTAGGGATGAACTACGACATGCTCGAAGTTTTAGTGGTGGTCGGAGGTGGCTACAGCCACCGTGCATATGCACGGTGAATAGAAGTGTGTCAGGTGTTGTTGGGTTGCAGTGTCTTCTGTTGTCTCGGGTTAATACTCGGGTAAATCAAGTTTTTACTCGAAGCAGTTCATGATATTACCCGAAGCAGATAAAAGGGGAACTCGGGTATATTGGGAGGCTACAGGTTTCTTTAGAAACCTGAATGTTGTTAAAACAAAAATTAAAGTAAATCTGAATCAACTTTTAGAATAAACTTTAAAACTTAAATCTTGAGTATGGATTCAAACTAAGTTTGAATTCCAGTTTTTAGAATGTAATTTAAATTTTATAAATTCAAATGTTTAAACATTTTTAAAAAGGGGTTTAAATGGTTTCAGTTTAAAGTAAAGTTTTAAATAAAAGTAAAGATTTAATTTAAGTTTAAATCTAGATTCAAATTCAGGTTTGAATCATTGTTTAGAAATAAAGGAAGTTTCTAAAATTTAAATTGTTTAAATACAACTTTGAATGTTAAAGCTAATTTGAATATGTTTTGTTTTTAAAATGAAATATGGATTTAAATTTCTTTTAACTTCTTTTTAAAATAAGGAATTCCTTAGTATAGTTTTAAAAGGATTTTAAAATGTTTTTTAAACTTTGTTTAAATTAAATTTGTTTCATTTTAAATTTTAAATTTAAAATGTGATTTGAAAACAATTTTGAGTTAAATTGTTTTAAATTACTTTATTAATAATAAAGTAATCATGAATAAGAAATGTTTTAGTTTTAAAAGTAAATTTAAGATTTAATGATTTTTATTTCATTAAATTAGTAAGGTAATTTAAATAATTTAATTAATTAATTTGTTTAATTAATTAAAGGTTTAAAATTAATTAAGGTTAATTAATTTAAGTTAATTACTTAGGAAAGGTAATTAAGAATTTGTTAATAAGTTAATGATGGTCATTAACTTGTGATTATTTATTAATTAATTAATGTAATTAAATTTTGATAATTAATTGGATTAATTAATTTAAATAATCAATTAGAAACTTAATTAATTTTGATTACTTTATGGAAACAATTAAAGATATTAATTACTCTTTGTAATTAATTTATTAATTGGATTAGTTTAAATTAATTAATTAACTTTAATTAATTTAGAGAAATCATTAAGTAAGTTGATAAGTAATCATTGAGAAAGAATTACTTAGAGAAGTAATTAAGATAAATAAATTACAGGAAGTAATTAATTGAAGTATGGTACTGTGAGATTAATTACTTTGTGAAATAAATGTGAAGATAATTTCTTTATGAAGTGATTAATAATTAATTACTTAATGTAATTAATTTAAGCATTAATGGATTAAGTCATTTAAAAATGATTAAGTAATGTAATTAATTAAGAGTAATTAATTACTGATGAGATTAATCAAGAATTATTAATCAAAATAATTAATGACTGAATGTAATTAATTTAGAAGTAATTAATTCAATTTTGATTAAGGATCATTAATTAATTAATTAATGATGTAATTTAGGATTAATTAATTAGGATTAATTAATCTAATGGCAAGTGATTAAGGAAGTAATTAATTAATGTAATTAATTAATAAATGAAGTAATTAAAGGTTAATTACTGATTGTGGTTAAGGATAATTAATTTGTGGAATTAATTAAAGATAATTACTTGAATGTAATTAAGGGATAATTAATCAAGGTGATTAATTAAAGTGATTAATTTGAGGATAATTATTTAATTGATTGATAATCAATTAAGGGTTAAGTAAGCAAGTTTTAAATGGTGAAGTAATTAATTTAATTCATTTTAAATTAATTAAAGATAGGTAATTAATTTAATTCATTTTAAATTAATTAGAGATAGAAGTAATTAATTTAATTCATTTTAAATTAATTATGGATGATGTGATTATGGACCTTTGCTTATGAATGGATGATTTGGTTTGACTTGAATGGTTTGAATCTCAGATATGAGATTTGTATTGTGTAATATGGATGCATTGGTTGCATTGTGATTGTATGAGTTATCTATTGATGATGATAATATAGATTATCAATTTGTGATGATTACCTGTTTATGATAATATTGTTGATTATCTGTTATGATGATGTGAAGTATCTATCTGTGTGTATATTGATGGTTTAAATTGAATTGTTTTAAACTTAAAACAACTTGGACCTAAAAGACACGCATTGGATTTCGATGAGACCGGGATCGGGTTTCCATATTTGGGATCCGAAAACCACATCGTTTCCAATTAACGTTAGGTCGTGAATCTAAGTGGAGCAAGTGAAGACTCGAGGTGTAAGGGCTATACGTCAGTATAACTCTGTGGGTGATTCCGTAATGAGTTTGACGGAATAGTGCTTATAGATTCGAGATGGTGAATCAGAGTGCAAGGGCTATGGTCGTTGACTCTGAGGGTGATTCCAATAATGAGTGCAACGAGATAGTGCCTTCGGTTTCGTTCGAACCCGGAACGAACTTGTATGGATTGAATGCTTTCAGCACATCGTCAGGTGGACGATGAGCATTCTAAGATTTGATGTCCTATAAAGGTAATCGTAACCTCAAGCCTCATCAACCGGGAATGGCTAAAACAGGGGAGGTGCAGCAAGGCTTCGTGGGTAGCCCCCACTGGAGAGCAAGATTGATCCCTGTCTAGAGGTCCCTTTTATTTCGGCTGTGTGGGGCGGTTGAATCGCGACAACTGCCGGGGTTGTCTTGTTCGGAACTGTTCAGTAAGGAATGGGTCCGGCCTTGTGTTGCAGGGGATGAAGGGAGTAATCCTCGGTACGGTGATCTAGGCCACGTACTGTGACGGGCGGTACCCCAGTAGCCCTGCCATTGTATGGAATCCAAAATCCAATAAGTGCCAACGGTTTTGATTGTATTACCCACTTTTGTGGCTAGTAGCTGGAATTTAATCATGTAACAATTTCGGCTATTTCATATTTATTTGAAAACCCTAGACACTATTATAATATCATCGGATTTCCTATCAAATGTTTTGGTTAGCGTAAGGTAAAAACTTTTCCATGTTTATGTGTGGGAAGTCTTACGTGATACCTTTCTTTTCAAAGGTTTTTTTCAAAGTTAAGCAACTTTAACCTGTTACTCACACCAGACCCATGTCTGACCCGGAGTTTATTTTTGTTTTTCATAAACTCTTGGGTACTCAAATTTTTACGAGTAGCCAAGGAATTCAGGTTAGGATTCAGGATTAGCTTTGACGAATAATGGAGGAGCAATGGAGCAGGAGGCTTCCGCGTTGTAGATATTTAGTCCGCTGTGTTTTGTATCTCTGAGTTAATTGTGATGTTGTATTGAGTTGTAAATACTAGACAGGTGTTTATAACTGTCTAGTATATGTGATGTGTATGCTGTGTATCTCTGATAGATACTGTATATTGTGTAAATACTTTTGATTATTAATATAATTTATTCGTTCCGCTGTTTAGATTCTGATGTGTTGTTTCTTCTTTCTTCTCTTTCTTTCTATTCTCTATCCCTTTCTTTCTTCTTAACGATGCGACTTCCTGGAGTTAGGGAGTTGGGTCGTTACAATAAGGGATCGAAGAAAAATAGGGAGAACCCGTGATTCAAAGCACATCATGTTCGAGCACATGATGCACTTTGGGGGGCAAGTGCTACTTGGAGGTTTGACCAAGTAACTAGAGACATGGCATTTGTGCATCGTTCGGCATCCAACGCCGTTCGGCACGGCATTCTCATCCGACATTATGCCTCTTTTGGCAGTTCAGCCTCTTCAACATTCAGCCTCGTTCGGCACAACTGGGTCGCTCGGCATTCAACCCCAATTGGCATTCAGCCTCGTTCGGCATTCAGTTACCGTTCGGCACTCAGCCTCGTTTGCCATTTCAGCCTCATTCGGCATTCAAGCTTCGTTCGGCATTCCAGCCTCGTTCGGCATCCTTTCCTCGATCGGCATCATATCTCGTTCGGCCTACACGATTCACTCAACATACCGCCTCGTTCGATTTAGAGACATGGCTCGGCATATGCCGCTCGGCATTTGTGGCTCGGCATACAGAAGTCATTCATTTTGAGCCGAGATATCTTGCTACTAGGCCCATTAGGGAAGTCCAACCAATCTTCGTCTATAAATAGAGACGTAGGGGCACAGTGAAAGGGACCTTTTTTTTAGAGAACACTGGGGAGACTCTGCCGCATTCAAGACTCATTCAAGACTTAATCTTTTTACTTAACAATTGTATTCACGTGATTGGTGTACGGATTGTATCTGTAATCAACTGTTGAGTAAAGTAATAAAGATTAACCTCAAAGTGGACGTACGTAGTCATGCCGAACCACTATAAATCTGGTGTTCTTGTTTTCTGCGTTTAATTTAGCATATTATTCTCTGTTTAAACTTACTTTCTTCATTAATCTCTCTACACAATCTCTCTTAAGGATGTTAGTGACCAATTCTGGTGCTAACGGCACTGTGGTGTGATGAATTGATGGAGCTATTGTGAATGTGCACAGACTTGTATGGAAAGGTATGTAGCAATTTGAGGATGACATCAAGCTGTTTGGAGGAGAAAATGAATGGAAAGTGATGGAAGTTTGGGTTGATGAGCTGCTGTTGATAGGAAGGAAAGTAGATTGTATGTAGATGATTGTTGTGGTCCGATGAAGTATAGCTGCAAGGTGATGAATGGGTCAAGTTGGTTTGTATTTGCAGTGGTACATGAGAGGCAGATGCACAGAGGAACAGAAAGATGATTGTCTGGTTTTGTAAAAAATACAGTAAAGAAAAGAAAATGAGCAATAAAAAAATTGTTTTGAAATTGTGAATGTTTTTTTTATATATAATATGCAAATGTAAAATGAAACTAGAAACAAGAAATTGCACACAATCACAATGCAATCAAAAATCACACAAACAATTTTTTTAAGTTTTAAAATGAAAAACACAGACAAAACAAACACACAATAAAATCAAACGAAAAAATAAGTCGAAGAATAGAGATTAAAATTAAAACCATTTTCCCGACAATGGCTCTAAAAACTTATTTATCAACTAATTTTCTATCGGTTTAGAAAATAGTCGAAAATTTTCAAATTAAATTTACCGCAAGCGCATGGTGTATGAATGTAGCACATAGCGAGCACAAGTCGATCCAAAGGGAATTTTTAAGATTTAAAAATCTATTCAACCAAATTAGACCAAATGGAAGAGAGACTATTAACTACAAACAAAATGAAGCTAAAACTAGAATTAAAATGAGATTAAAACTATGAGATTAGAAAACAATTTAGAGGCAAATCCACTCTCAAGTTTTTGTAAATCAACAAACAAATAATTTATGATGCCTAACTTTGATATTAAGTAAAATAATCATTGCATTTATCATAAGTATGGTTTGTTTATGTTATTAATTAACATAACTCAAACCATCAAAGTATATTACAGCAATTATACCACTTTTAATTCTCATGAAATTGAAGCCAAAGCAAAAGCTATTTTAAGAATGATCTATTTACTATACTAGTAATATAGATCATCAAATTTCATTTTTACTTTCCTTTCAAAATCAAAAATTAATTAGCAAATGATGATGCAAATTGTGTTTATGTTGAATAATAATGGCTCATTTGCAAAAGCAATATAAGCTATCAAACCCACTTGTATAAACTTGCATCAACATTCACTTCATGAAGCACAAATCAATTGAGATCATAAACCATAGAAATGTTGAAATTACATAATATTTCAGAGCTTCATTACCCCTACATTGAAGGGGTTTATCTACTCATTTGTGTTATCAAATTAACACATATAAGTTTCAACATTAAAAAGAAAAGAAATTAAAAACTAAGCAAAAGAAGAAAGATAGATTAACTACTAATTATTTGCATAAAAATTAAATCTACACTACTTGCATAAATGTAAATCTAAGCTATGAACATTAAAAGAAACAGAGCATAGAAATAAGCATTAACATAAAAGCAAAGAAAAGCATGTAGAAAAGAGAGGAGAAAGAGGCTTGGAAGCCATTTTTATTTCATTCAACATAAAGCTTGCAACTTACTTTCTTAATTTCCTAACAAATATGAAAGAAAAGAATATGGTCTCATGTACATAAGAGGGTTAGTTATACATGCATAAAACCCTAATTCCTTTTTTAGGGAGCTTCCCAAAGTACCCTTGAGGTAGTGTGGGTAATCACTAACATCCACTAATCCACCACTTAAATGTACGTGAAGCTTTAATGACCTTTTAACATGTGCATAGCTCTTAATTGAAAATCATGGTAAGTGGGTGGGGTCCTCCATGATCTTGAACTTGAATTATTTCCTCTTCATTACTTTGTAGTTTCTTGTGCATGCATATATCATATTGAATCCCTCTTCCATATGCATCAAAATATTCCACAAAAATCATAAAAATTATCCAAGTAAAAATTCTTATATTGACACATGCACAAGAATGACCATTTTGCCCCTGAATGAAGCTGAAAATACGATGGTTAGAAAATAATTGAATTTTAGTTTTAAACATGTTAAAATGCCGAAATATGATGTTTATTTAAATAAAAAGAGATAAAATATGGATGTAAATATATGCACATTTGCATGCACATCACTGATACATTTGATGACCCATCGTGTCAATCCCTCTAATAACTTAACACATTGAGCCAAGCACCGTCAATAATGCCGACCCTCTCGTCTACGTAACTATGTCGATTCTTACTCATTCGCGTATATCCCTTGGTCTACATCATAACATGCCGATCCGTCCTCTGGCTCAACACTACGTTGATCCATCTACTTCAACCAGATTATGCCGACCCCTCTCATCCTCTAGAATATTATACCGATCCCTCGAGTGCAGATGAGTCATATTAAACTAGGCCTCATTACCTATGCTGACCCCTCTAATATTCCATCCATGTTAACTATCCATCTAAATAATTATGCCGACTCCTTGCTATCCAAGCTATTTTCTATATTTTTAGCATCCTGCATCGTCCATCTACCAACTCCATTCAATCCGGGCTTCGTGTAACTGTCTGAAGTCTATTTCTGGGTCTTATAACCATTGCTTCATGGTCATCCTTCTTAATGAAAGTCGAATCTATCTTGCATGATCAGTCCAATATAGCCGGGTCATGGTATCGGGTAATAAAAGTGAACTAACCTTTTGGAGTAACAGCCTAAAGAGAGTTCCACCAATTCATCGCTCATCCTTGGAGTTGCCTAGAGGAAAACCTCCTTTTTATTGCATCATCCAATTCCATGTCATCAAAAATCCTTTTGCATATGTCCAACTAATCCTACACTTCCATACCTTATTTCGTGCCAAGAAGTGGTTTGCCACCAAGACCAAAGTAGCCCTTGCTCGGCTTGGGAAAGTTAGCATTGGGCAACTATATCAGAGAAACACCATTAATAGTAACATTCAGAGAACCCACTTGGGCATTTTATAGCATGTTCCCCATTATCGTGTTGGGTTAGTCACCTTTGAGCCCGCTCCCTTTTCTACTCAAGAGACGAACTTGCTACATTCCTTGTTTGCTGGTCATTCTAATATGTAATAAGAATGATTGGTTTCTCAAAAAGGAAAGCTACATTAATGATACTCCTATATGCAATGCAACTCATACTACATATGTTATTATATAGTTTTTAAAAATAAGTTATATAACAAGTATGCTCTCTCATATAATGCTCGACCCATTCTAGAGTGATTACTTTTTCTCCATCTTTTATGGATCGCATATCAACTTAGGTTAACTACACAACCTAAGCCATGATACCAAATGTGACAACCATCCTACACCTCCAATGCCTAATATAACCTATAGAGTGCATTGCAGTGGTACCCGATCAATGTACGACAATTGTTAAGGTGATAAAATAGTAAACTACAAAGCAAACCGGTTGTATTTCTCACAATGCATAGGGTAACATATAATAATCAAGTAGAAATAAAATAGGAAAGATGGTAGTATAACTAAATGAATCAAAATTTAATCGATGTGCGAAGGATTCATCACAATTATATAAGTAGATAATAGAGTTTGTATATCAAATAATAACCTCGAAATAATATGTCTATAAATAATATAGCGTAGCACCAATGAAGCTCCACAGTGTCGCATAGCGGAAAGCGGATAAGCTTCAAAATTGATGTGCGGAATGTGTAGCGTCCTGCTTGTTCTATGAACAGGTCCATGAATTGTCTCATTCCTGCTATCTACTCTACTCATTTAGAAGTGCCCGAGAAAATAAAAATAAATGCATAAATATTGAGTCAGACAATGGTCTAGTATGAGCGATCTACAATCTCAAAATACTATAAAAGTCAATATGGTAAAATATGACATAGGGCATGGGGAATCATGCCTAACTTGTCCCTTCATCCAAAGAGTTAGCACATTATAGTATATGCTAATCTACTATCATTATGTGGGTGTATTATAGGTCAATTATAGTGTGGGGGTGTCTAGGCATCTAATTCAAAAACACCTACATCATGCGACATATGTAGCAAACGTAGCAATCATTAATTATCTTTGCATTGCTCACTTAAGTGCATTGGATATATGATAGCTCATATAGTTGCATCAATAGTTAGAGACTACTTAATCTCGGTTCCTAATGTCTGACTCCATCCCACTTCGAGGCCATGAAACTAGACTCAAAGTCAAAAACTCTAGGGTGCAATATACCACATCAACAATATGTGATCAACATCAGATATCCATATGAGCATCCTCACATAGCTCTTCTTTATGAGTATAGATCAAAACCTTCAAGTATCAGTAATCCCTCAGCATATGTCCCTATAGTAGAATACATCAATGTTCTTCTTCACAAGTTTACATCAACGAACTTGTCCTTATGGATAATCATCACAACTCTCATCATCGAGACTCCCATCATTGAGTCGCCTAATTCTAGAACATCTCCACACATCAAAGTTAATTTGTAGAGTCTTCACCACTAAGTGATGAAGTCGTCTCATGAAATCCTAAGGCAAATCTTGTAGTCATCCCTTTGACTTCCTAGTAAGTCCCATAGCAGTCATGCAAATCTCTTAGATAGAGCCCTAAGTCACCATCCTTTACAAAACTATTCAGTCATCAGCCATCGACCCACCATTCCTTGCTCAAATCCGTTAAGGCAGGCTCCTTTAGCCATCATGATCACACACCAATGATTCCAGCTCTATTTGAAAACTTACGATTGTTTGGTACCAAACGATTATAATTGTTCGGTGCCAAATGATTTTGACCAGCATTTAGCCAAAATGGCAAAGTGTTTTGGCCTCCACTTTCCCATGAAGCGTCCCCTTTAACCTTAATAAAACAAGATGGTTCAGTGTTGATCGATATGGATCGACACCGATCCCTTTGGTTTGTACTTAGTCAAATGGTTATGTATCATATCTTCAAGCTGCATGCTTATCGGAAGTCTACTTCATCCAAGCCTGAAGCAGCTCCCCCACTACCTTGAAACATTCTCTAAGTGTCACTTGCAGTTTCCTTCAATTTGAAACTATTTGGTATCGACTAATGGCAGTTGGTACCGACTGATTTTACTAAATTTCCTGAGTTTACAACATCTAACCAACTCCTTTCCATTCCAACACTCTTCAGTATGCTTATTACAATTTTTGAAAGAAAGTAAACAATTACTTTCCTAAACAATTAAGGTATTGCGGGATAAAAAAATCTCACCACCCTTTTTAGAGCTAGAATGAGGCCTGCACCTTCATTCCCCTTTTTTAGTCTCCAATAAATTTGCCTAACCATCATTCCCTAATCTCCAATAAGCTCTACCAACATTTCCTCTACCAACCATAAACCTCACCAATTTTTCTGCTCCCTTCACTCAAAAATAGTCGTTCAAAATTTCCAAAGACCAAGCAAAGGCGAATGCCTCCTTTAAAACCCCAATTGATCCAGTCCTAATCATGAATTAGACCTTCATTAAACTAGGGAACCAATAGGAAAAGAGCCAAAGAAGATGAAGGCCCAAAATATTGTCTTCGTGCAAAATAATCCCCTACCATCATAGCTGTAACATCCCCCACTTGGAGCCTAAAACTAATGGATGCTGCAGTCATCCATGGTTATTAATCCTTGGCGACCAAATGCGGCAATGTTAGATACACTGATTCAACAGAAACACATGGATATGAAAAAAACCGTTAAACAAATTTCTCATTCCATTTCAACCATATTTCCAATTCATTACATAATACCAAATTCTAGAACCACGTTTAGAGAAAATATAATTATTGCAAACTACACCAAGAGCGACATAGGAAGATGCCCCATTGGATGATCAGAGTATATATATAGGCAATTAAGCAATTTTGCCTTTACATCAAAATACAGCGGAATCAAATAGAAAAGAACTCCTTATTAGCTAACTTGCCTCATGCACATCTTCGGAAGCTTATTCATCCAAAGAGAACCTAAAAATCCTTAACTCTCAAACTACTCAAAATTAATTGAGCACCCGAGAGTTTAAGCGGAAAATATAAACTTCAAGTCAGAAATAAAGCCTGGTACAAATAATAACCTACCATCTCGAACCATTTAGATATCTAGTGAGACCAGCCACTTAGCAGAATGGTTTCCCCCTCACTAGTATCTTACCCAAAAAATTATAATAACCATATACTATGCTCTTACATCTACAAAGGTTAAAAAGAAAGAAATTTAAAATATGATGATGATATGCAAACAAGCAAAACATCCTGGATTTCCCATCCCCATTCATTTGACTATCTGTCTCAGTTATTGTTTCTAGGGTCACTATTAACTTTTCAGTTTTCATGGGCTGACTAACAACATGTTTAAGGACTATCTTCCTGGTTTCATAGTTTTCATGGGATCATTAAGAACCTCTTGGCCCCTGCCAATAACTTCATTCAATTATTTCATGGGTTCTCCCTGAACCTATTGGTATCCCCAATAACTTCTTTTATATCGTAGTTTTCATGGGTTGACTATGAACCTATTGACTTCTATCAATAACTTTATCCAAACATAGTTTTCATGGGTTTACTATGAACCTGTCTAATCTGACAACTCTTTAATCAGTCCTTGGGATCCTATGTTCTGGTCTGCCTGACCTCCTTGATGCTATTTTACTCATGCAGGAGTTAGCTCTTTATATTCACTGCCGGGTCAACCCAATTGGTTATTCTGCCCTTACTCCCCTAAAATACATTTATGGGTCCATAATATAGTGAATATGTATATAGAAGAAGCACATACAATATCTGATTATAATATAATTATACCAACATTTATGATACAATATCCTTGAAGTCGTTTTTATATGAAACATGGTTAATTCCTTTAATCCATTATTTTATCAAGGAAAGCTTCTTCAAAAAATCCAAATTTAAAAACCATTTCAAAGCACTTCTATATTACCATGGGTTTTCCTTTTAAAAATGAGGTGAGTTCTTTGTTTCGAAAACTAAGGCTTTTGAAACCTTAGACTTTACTTTTAAAACCATTAAAACATATCTTTCGAAAGCATTCAAACATTTTTTTCAATACATTCAAACATATGCCTTTCGAAACACTTTTTGAAAGCATCGAAACCTTCCTTTCGAAACAATCAAAACATTCCTTTCGAAGGTATTAAAGCATATCTTTCAAATTTATAGAAGCATAGCTTCGAAACCATTTGAAAGTACCTCTTTCGGAACCATTGGGTTTAATCTTTAAATATAACTTTTGGGTCAAAGTGAGCATAAACGAAAGTAACACTTAAAAAACCATTAACCTTCGAGTAAAAGAGTTTGGGGAAAACAAATGGTTTCAGAACCATCCTTTCGAGAGCTTTAATCTTTTAGTAAAACAATTGGAAGATAGCTTCGGAACACCTTTTGAAGCCATTGCCTCCGAAACCCTTATTTCTAACGGCAACTGGAACCCTTTCGAAAGCATTGGGAAGCGGCTGGTTATATTTATTAAACAAAAGCTTGCCTTTAGAACTCACTGAAAACTTCAACCTATTCAGAAGGCATGAAGATGGCAGCAAGGTTTCGACTTGGTTCAAAACTATCATTTCAAAAGCTTCTCTACCCTTTCAAAACAAGAAGGCCGCAACCCCTTTGAATGCTATATTAAAGTAATTCAACCCTTTCGAAAGCATTCTTTTAACAATGAGGCAAGTGACATCTCTTTTGAAAGCAAAACAAAGACCTTCAAAAGCTATTTAAAATGTCCTCGACCCCTTTGAAAGCATGGTTTCGACTCTATACCTGCTGCCTTTCTCCAATCCACTACATACCAAAGCATTGATACCTTGTACATTGATTTCGACTAGGTTACGGGTGGAAGTATAGGGTCTAAAGGTTGCTAATGGAAGTGGCGAAATAATAAATCTATATGAAACTGTTTTCTTGCCTTTTTAAGTAAAGCTTTTCAATTAACTTACCTATTTGTAAAAATATAATTTGTTGCAACAAACTTTACCAAAATCTTTTATAAAGACTGTCGAATTCATCAAGAGTTAATTTAAAATAGTTAAGAAAGAAGCCATTCCCTTTAACAAAACAATTAAACATTTAAGTCTTCCAACTTTATTAATTTAATTTTCCATAGTATACTTAGGATAAATCCCCAAAAATAATCATAATTCACTATTTATTATGTTATCTAACATATGTAAATTTCGTACCCAAAATCCTTTATACAATAGCCGAAAAAAATTAGACCCAATTAATTATTTCTTCCTTCAAAAATTGATAATAAATTATCCATAGCTTGGATAATTATGAAAATTTGTAACCATCTCCAAAATAATGTTTTTCATAAAATATTAAATCCTTATGGCCTTCTAAACCAAATATATACGGTTTTAGCCTTAAATCGAATCAAATATTTATCAAGCATACTTGTTTGAATCAAACATATCATGTAATCTAAGCATATCGTCATTAAGATCATCCTAAAGGTTTTAAACTTAAAACCCAAAATCAAATGCTCTTTAAAAAATAAATAAGATAGTTTTGATTATTATTCATCTTCCTACGGATAAGGAACTTGAGATTTTATCTTGCTTAATTCTCCTTGCTTGATTCCTTAGCTTTTAATTGATTTTTCTCCTCTTTTCCCCTACGTTATGGCCGACTTGAGCTCTTTGGTTTATGTTTAAATTTTTAACTTGTGAAATGAAAATGGATATAAGCATTTTGGGGTTAAGGGTTATGGTGGATAGCTATTCCCCATAATACCCTTGCCTTATTCTCTTATTAGTTAACTTACAAAGCCATTTCCATAAATTCATTCTTTTAAATTTGTATTTAGTTAAGCACGACCTCTAATAAGTTTTCAAATCCCAATCCCCTTATTACACTAATCTTTACATTATTCTACTTAATCTATCTAATTAAATCTTATGAATAATGTTACTTAAAAATAGAGGTGGTACATACTCCCCTCCTCAAATAATTTCGTCGTCGAAATTCAATAAGGACTAAATACTAAGCACAACACTCATCCGAACATCTCCTAACTACCATAATAGCCTACCCGACTAGCAACGACCTATATAAAACAAGTATAGAATATACCCTCATAGCATATTAGGATAAGTATCTCTAATTGTAACGACCCTGACTCGACCTTCGAAAATCGACACCCAAATACATCCCCGTATTCGAATGCCACGGATTCAAACGTTGAGTCTAGTTCGTCGGAGCTTATAACAACATTAGATGATACAACACAGCGGAAACAAAATGAATAATTTTATTTGATACACAACATTTGATACAACAATGATACAAATAAAATGATCAACATTATCAAAGATACACAATAGCGGAAGACACAACAGAAAACACCAGCAATAACAGCGGAAAGCAACATCTTCAATGCCAAAGCTCCAAACCAAAAGCTCGAACCACCATCATGCTGAACTTGAGAAAACTCCATGCACAATGCAATCTCCAAACCAAAGACTTCGAAGATTTCCAAAATCTACATCTACTAGCTGATTATCTAATAACCTAACTCTAGGCTGCCTATGTCGAAAATTGTGGGCACCCAAAGTTTAGAAAGGGAGCAATAAACTCCAGGTCAGTCATGAGACTGGTGTGCGCAAACAAAAACAGTTTATTTGGTACAAAAAAAAAAGGAATAAAAGAAACCGCTATGCTTTTTGGAAAATGAAACTACCATAAGACCTCCCGCCACACACACAATGCAATCACACAATTGAAAAACATGCTTGATACGCAAAAATGCTTGATACGAAAAATCCAGGATAGTCAAACATGCTTGATACGCAAAATCCTTTTGATATTATAATTAGTGCATAGTGTAGAAAACATTTCAAGTATAATATTAATCTTAGCCAGCATAGGTATCATTATATTATGCCTGCTATAGCTACCACCTAAGGTGGCAGGTTATACAACTGCAATCGTAAATGGCTCGTATTGTTTTGTTTGGATTTCCAACAAATGGTCAAGGCTAAGGAACTTCCTTCACCGAATGGTACGCCTCTGGAGGGACGCCCCGAGAACCTAACCGGCTCTCTGCCAACACAAAGTCGGGTTACCTTTGTAACTAGGTAACTACTGACACAAGTATGCCATCCTCCGGTCATCACCGACCTTCATCCGAGGCCTCAACACCAACAAATTCCAACAACCACATAAGTTGAATATATGGGCTCCATGCCATGATATCACTTTTTATCCAGAAGGAAATGCACATACCCTAAAGGGCGCGACCCTCATAATCTTATTTCATCCTTCATGTTTCGACCATTTCGGGTTGTGAGGTTCGACGAAGACTCGTCCACAAAGATACGCTTTTCACAAAAGTCATGCTTCGATCAACAAATGATCAACATCCAGCATGTCACATTACCAAATTGGGAATGTATCACTGGTAAATATCAACAACATAACCTCTAACCTCGTACGTCTCAGAGAAGGGTGTTAAGCTAAGAGAATAAATTCTCCGCCACCAACAGAAATGTATTTGATAGAAACCAGCTTTACATCTCAAAGTGTAACGTCAGATATACATCCATACATCCCTACAATTCCATCATAGGTCTGAATGGAACCGAAACCACTTCAAAAGAAGCCCTTGCAAATCCGGGTATTCACGATCCTGACCGGACTCCGCATCACATATGGAGATCTCTATATTGGAGCAACTCATTGCAGAGTCATTCGATAGGTTATCCTTTCGTTCTCGAAAATTCCCGGTCTTCACCACTGTCTTCAAATGCTATCCATTTCGTCATATCATTATTCGGAATGGGTTTTATGACATAAAGTCTTCTTCCGACTAAATCGAATAATGAGCGTTTATTTTAAAAAAGCATACGGATATATTGGGATCTTAGTTAAGTCACAACTTTCAACACTTGTTTTCCAAAACCTTTCGTTTTGAATGGTTAAAATTTTTTCCCACCTTTAATCTTTTAAACAAAAGATTCACCCTTTAAAATCCTATTCAATTTGAAACAATGTTCACCAAATCTTTAACAAAGATTATTCAAAGTTTTCAAAACTACTTTCAATTTGATTCACCTATAAATTGAAAACCATTGAAGAAAATAAATCCTTTCTTTATATGAAAGCCATTATCATTTGAAAACAAATGCTTTTCATTTCGGAAAAATCATATTAAATATGCTTAAGTTATAGCCTTTTAAAGTATACATTGAAAAATCAGCGAACTGTCGTATTCTCGGCAAATTCTATTTGAATTAAATTCAAATTTCCAAAATAATTTATTTAAAATACCTTTGAAATGGTTTAAAATCCATTATTAACCTGTATAACCCTTAACTATAGTTTTCAAATATATATGTTTATAGAATTCAACTTCAAAATCTTGAATTCAATTTCAAAATAAATTATTTTAATTTCAAAACCTTAACAAGCCAAAAATATTTTTAACTTCCAAACTCCTTTCATATTAAACCCAATTTCACTTCCAAACCATTTTGGATTCAAAATTCAACTTTGAAATTCTTTTACCATTTTGAATAAAATAATACTAAATTCAAAACTCATGACTTAACCAATTTGCCATGAAATCCATATTTGTGTATGTGGTGTAGTCCAAGGGCATAGCAAACAACCATACAATATCACAACCATCATCAATTCAAGCACAACAATATCGATAAGCGGTATAATCCTGTAACGCTTATCTTTCATTCACAGATAAATAAGTAAATTTATTACAGATAAATAAATCATAGTTCATAGCTCAATCCACACGATTTATATCACAGAACATCACACATCAAAGATATCAAATAGTTTAAAGCATTCAATAGAATCCAATCATCCATGAGCAAATTAATTAATTAATCACCTGATTATAATTAATTTCAACCAGATTAATTACTTATGAATAAATTACTAATCCTGGTTAATTAACATTAATTAATTACAAACCATTTGATATTAATTAATGAAATTAATTAATAAACCTTAATTATTCATCTTAATTAATTATCCTTAATTAATTTATTAATTATCCTTAATTAATCACATAAATTAACTAACCATAAGCTAATTACATTAATTTATTTAACCCTTACTTAATTAAATTAAGTAATTGTCTTTCAATCATAAATTAATTAACCTTTAATCATTAATTAATTCTCCTTTTTAATCTTTAACTAATTAAATTTTAATTATTTAATTATCCTTTAACTATTAAATAATTAAGTTTCAATTATTAAGTAATTAACCCTTTAATTACTAATTGATTAACCTTTAATCACCAATTATCTTTTAATAACTTACTTTAAGTAATTAATCTTTAAGTAATTAATTATCCCCTAATTAATTACATTAATTAAATTTAAATAACTATTAACCTTCAATTGATCTCGTTGAGCAATCATCCTTTAATTACTCCCATTAATTAATCATCCTTTAATCTGGCAAGGCCAGCCGGTTTTATAGTGGACCGTCCACTTTTTATTACCAACGTAATAAAACTTGAAATACAGGAGTAAGGTAGAGACACCTTAACTATTAAAAAAAAGGAAAATAGAGCACAGGAGTGTGACAGACATGTCACAGCTACAATAAAATCACCAAGACTATGACTCCTCCGAAGAGGAAGAAGCTCCATCATCATCAACCACCTGGTAAGAATCCAAAGAGACGTTCCCTACAAGACCAACAAAGGGGCGGAATAGGATAACAAGTGAAGGATCATAAATCACATCATCAGAAGAGTAATAAACGATCGATACCAGGAAGAATCAGCAAGCATGACAGAATTTAACCCAGCGTACGAACCGTCCAAGTCAAGAACTAAGGAATAGCCAGAAGGTCAGTAATAAAGACATCTAAGGTCCAGCTGATCATCGGAAACAAATCTAAAATAGGAATCATTCAAGGGGTTAAATCGCATATCAGATTGGTGATCAACCCAACATAGCTCCGACTCAACCCAAACAACAGGCAAATGCGGCGGAACAAGATCCAGAACAGCAAAGGGAGCCGTTCTATTACGTTGGTAATAAAAAGTGGACGGTCCACTATAACTGTATTTTGAAAACTATCCTCATTAACTATCGAATATTTTCCTTTTTCTAAGTAGTTAAGGTGTCTCTACCTTACTCCTATATTTCAAGTTTTATTACGTTGGTAATAAAAAGTGGACGGTCCACTATAAAACCAGCTGGCCTTGCCAAATTAAAGGATGATTAAGTAATTAACTATCCTCACTTGCCAAACTAATCATCCTTTAATTTAATTACATTAAGTAATTATCTATTAATTAATCACCTCAATTTAATGATATTAAGTAATTAACTATCCTTTAATTACTTCTATTAATCAATCAATCCTTTAATTACCCAAGACTTTAAAGATAAATCATTACCATAATCAATTACTTAATCATCATTCAAATCTTTAATAAACCCTTGAAATGATTTATCATTAACAAATGAATTAACTTAAGACTTTTAAATTAGTTAACAAATTCAAAAACATTATTTAATTAAATGTTTAACATTAATTCAATATAAAATTACTTGAGAAAGTTTTGGTTAATCACTTCTTGATTTTGTCATTTCATTTCATTTCATTTCATTTCAGTTGGAAAAACTTGGAATTTTTTTATATCATCTTGATAAAATTATTAAAAAACCATATCAACAAATAAAAGAAAAACATTTAATCTTTTATAAATAAATATTGAAACTTGTTTAAATTTTTTTAAATAAATCTATTTTGAAAACTTGATTTATATTCCTTTGAAAAACTTATTCAATTTAATTATCTTTGAAACTCGGTTAATATTTGTTTAAAAAATCTATTGAATCATCAAGTTTAATAAAAACCGAGCCAAAGATACAAAATCCCGAGCCCAACTTCGAGCAACTCTTCCATCCTTCTCTGCTTCGAGATAACTCACAGAATACTTCGAGTAAATCCCGATAAAACTTCATCTTCCTCAAACACCTAATACATTCAAACATCGTACATACACGCGTGCACTACAGGCGTTTTGATCATCTCTGGCCCTCGTCGATACCCTCAACAAGTCATCGACGACCTCACCACCCAACCTGACCACCCAGCTTCGATAATTTTGTCAACAAACAAAATCGAGCAAATCGATTTCTTCCTGGAACATATTCGATCATCAAGAATCGTCTCGCCCCATCCATCTCGACCACCTGAGCTCATGCCACCACGTCCACAGCTTCGCCATACGATAACGCATCAATCCCCTTGGGTCTGATCAACTTCGGTACCCTATCGACGATGAACAAGCCCTGAAAATACCATTGACCAAAACTAGCGATCGAACCCTAGTTCATCGTCGCCGAGCCGCCTCGACCACTTATAAAACCAATCACCATATTTCCCTTGATCTCCCTTCTTCAAGCTACCACCAGCCTCAGGCCCGACGAGCAACTCATCGATGATCGTCGAAATTCGACGAAAAACATGATTCCATTCAGCTACAAATTTCACATCCAATACCAAACTAAAAATCTTGATTTCATTATCTAAATTCATCATTTTCGAATACAATTCTAGTTATATAATCAAATCGAGAAAATTTGATAACCGAATTTTGGGATGTTTTTGAGTTTTTACTGTATTTTCAGATTTTCTAGAAAAAACTCAAACTAAATTACTAAAAATATAATTAAAACTTAGATCGTGTAAATTCAATCATATCTTGTTTAAGCATTAAGGCTTGAGAAGGATTTGGGAAAGAGAAATAAATTTTTTTGAACAATTTTGAACCCTTTAAAATTTTGAACAGAGCCTGGTGTATATATATATACAGACGTGCACACCATAAATTATATACATACAAGCATATTTACATCCTTATTCAAACAGAATTCATCCATGCAAATGTATTTTCATTATCACTACATAGAGTAAGTTTTAATTTGGAAGTTTGCTCACCTGAATTGAAGAACAGAGGACCTGGAAGTTTGATTTGCACCGAAACTTGATTTTGAACTTGAAACTTGATAATTGTTGAAGTTGATCTTTGCATTGTTATTTGATTTTACTTGAGCTGATCTTGTTCAGATTTGAAGCTTCAGGTTTTGAGATGCTTCAGGTTGAAACTGAATTTTGATTTCATTTTCGATTTTCTTTTTTTCTTTTGTTTTTGTTTTGGTTTTGAAATATGAAAGAAAGGTTTGAGAAATGCATTAGCCTGGCTTCTCCTAAACATTAATTATTTATAATTTTAATTTAAAAGAAAATAAGGCTTGACACTTGTTTAAACTAAGCTTACACTTGTTTAAGCATGAATTCTCAAATTTACAAATGTTAATTTCATGCATTTATGTTTTACAAATGTCCCATCTAAATGTTTTTATGCTTAAACCCTTATGTTATTAAGTACCTTTGTTTTTATAATTTTGTGTTATATTTTTCAATTTAGTTTAATATATATGTATGTTTTTATTATCTTAAGCATTATGGTTTCAAATGTTTGTATATATATAAATTATACTTACATAATGTCTGTCTTATAAATTTTCAAAAGATATATATAAAATAAAGCTTTGTATTTATTCTTTTTTAAATTTTAAATTCAAGTTATTATTCTTTTAAATGATTGAATGTTTAAATTTATACATCTTCTATTATTTATACTTATATAGCTTTTTAAAAAAAACTTAATTATACACTAATATAGTCACATATACATATATTAGTTTCTTGAAATATAAAGATTTTAAATCCAATTTGTTTTTAAGATATTTATTATTGAATTTCCAAATCAAATTCTATTTACAATATATATATATATATATATATATTAACAAACACATCTTTCATTTGTTGTTGGAAAAATTCGAATTAATTCATAAATTAACCCAAAAATTTATATTAATTTCCAATTTAAATTTGGCTTAAAACCGGGATCGTTACACTAATCCTATCTTTTGTCTCCCAAGTACAGTCCTTCTTGTTGTCGCTTCACTGAACATTCACCAACTTGACTGTCTTTTTCCTTAACCTCTTCTCATCTCTCCCCACAACCCGAACTGGTTGTCTACAAAATTCAAATTGGTTGTACAATCAACTTTTCCAACTATATCAGAGGAATAGTAATCTTTGGATCATGCACACACTTACGAAGATGACATACACGAAACACATTATGGACTGCCATACTGCTCAGCTGTATGTGAGCTTCCCGATCCTCTCTATAATTAGGAATGGATCAACATATCTCGGTGCCAGTTTCCCTGACTTTCCGAATCATACCACACCCTTCATTAGTGATACATTAATGAAAACTCTATTTCCAACTGAAAATTCTAGATCTTTACGCCTGTTATCTACGTAACTCTTCTGTCTAGACTGAGCTTCCTTCTTCCTTTCTCGAATCAACTCAATCTTCTTTGTCGCCTCTCTAACCAGATGTGGACCCAAGACTAATTTTCCTCTAATCGCCAACCGACATGCTAGTGATTTGCATGGCCTTCCATACAAAGCTTCAAAAGGCGCCTTCATATACTAGTCTGATAACTATTATTAGAGGAAAACTTAACCAAGAGTAGGTGATCGTCCCAAGATCCACCAAAGCTCAACACAAGCTCTTAACAAATCCTCGAGTACCTTATTGACTCTTTCTATCTGACCATCCGTCTGAGGGTGATACGCAGTACACATCTTGAGCTTGGTACCCAACATATCATGTAGACTCTTCCAGAATTCGCTAGTAAACAAGGCATCTCTATCACTGACTATACTACTAAGAATTCCATGCAGTCTAACTATGTTCTTCATGAACAACTTGGCTAATACATGTGCTGTCCTGGTTGAATTAACTATAATGAAATAGGCAATCTTGGTCAACCTATCCACTATGACCCATATAAATTCATTTCCTCTATTCGACCTTGGCAACCCATCTATAAAATCCATGGATATCGAATCCATTTCCAAACTTGTATCTCCAAAAGTTGAAGCAATTCATTCGACTTTTGATATTCGACCTTCACTTATTGACAGTTCGCACACTACCTAATCCATATGCCAACATCCTTCTTCATGCCTTCTCAATAGAAGCTCATCTTCATATCCCGATACAACTTGGTTTCTCTGGGATGAATTGTAAATTTGGATCGATGACATTCCCTAAGAACTTCTCTTCTCAAGTTCTCAACATTTGGAACACACAACCGTCCCTTCTTTCTTAACAATCCCTTCCGGTCAAGACTAAAATCCTTTAGATCAACGATCTCCATCCCAACCTCAAGCCTTCTAATCTTCTCAGCCAATAATTGGTCCTCCTTTTGCTTTGAAGTGATCCTTTTTATCAACACTGGTCGAACTTCTAAACAGGACAACATGGCGGTGCTCTGACAACTAGCAGTCGATCTTATCTGCACATTACAAGTAGTCAAAGCTCCTAAATCTTTCCATTCTGCCAACATAGCCAACACCGCATTCTGATATTTTCTATAAAGAGCATCGCTACTTTATTTTCTTTTCCAGGTGTATACTCTATACCAAAATCATAAGCTGCTAAAAACTCTAACCGTCTCTGCTGTCTCATATTCAACTCCTTTTGAGAGAATTAATATCTTAAGGATTATATATAGCTCAAATCTCTCCTCTAAGAGATAATGTCTCTATATCTTCAATGCAAAGATCACCGTAGCCAACTCCAAATAATGAGCAGGATATCTCACCTCATGCGGTCTAAGCTGTCGTGAAGCATAGGCAATGACTTTACCCTTCAGCATCCACACAGCTCCTAGTCTAGTTCTGCGTGCATCGATATACACCACCAACCCTCGGTTTCCGTCTGGAACTGCTAACATAAGCGCATCGGTCAACAAATGCTTCCTCACATTTGTTAAACCAAATAATCTTCACATCCTTCCTAGTTAGCTTAGTCAACGGCGTTGCTATCCGCGAGAAATCCTTAATGAATCTCCAGTAATAGCCAACAAGTCCAAGAAAACTTCTAATCTCAGTCATCATCTCTGGTCTCTTCCAGTTATTAACAGCTTCGATCTTATCTGGATTGACTAACAAACCCTTCTTTGAAACCATGTGACCAAGACACTTAACCTCTTTCTTCCAGATGTAACGCTTGAAAAACTTCGCTAACGGTTGGTGCTGCCACAACATCTCAAGCACTATTCTAAGATGATCTTTATGCTCTATTTCATCGTTATAGTATATTAAATGTCATCTATAAACACTAATATGAACCTATCCAAATACTCTTGGAAAACTCAATACATCAAATCTACAAAGAAAGCTAGTGCATTGGTTAACCCGAATGCATTACTAACCAATCGTACGAACTATACCTAGTCCGAAACACTGTTAATGGAATACTGTCCTCTGCTACCCTTTACTGATGGAACCCCATTGCCAAATCCAATTGGGAAAATACTCTGGCTCTAACCAATTAATCAAATATATCATCAATTCTTGGCAAATGATACTTATTCTTGATCGTTTTCTCGAATCTCCTCTGAAATTCCACCCAAGTCAACTCTTCCTCGGGAACTCCGGTAGTGACGCTATTCCACCAATGAAGCATTGTTCCCTGAAATTGACAAGACACCAATGAAGCGTTGTTTCCTACGACGGCCAAGAGGCTAATCTCCTCTTCTACTCATTATTCTATCCCAAGTTAGCGAAGATTCTCTCACCATGAAAAAGCCAATTCTCAACTTCTATATCATCCTCCGATCCTAAAAACGACTTCCTACCAAGCTAGTATAATCTATGCTAAACTTAGCATAGTTGTTTCTAATATGAGCCATGGGATTAGCTCCTCCAACATTCCCAACTACTCTAGTAGCTGCTTCTGCTTGTGCCAGATTGACAAAAAACTAATACATCATCCCCATATCTACGGACGGACTTCCAACACCTACGTTAGCATCTGCATTTTAATTTGCATTTGTTTGTCGACCCGAGTTCTCCTAATATTAGGTCGAGCATTTCCATTAGTTGTAATGCTTCGTCTACCAAGATTTCCTCTTCCGTTGCATGACTCCATATCTTCCTTTCTCGTAAATCTGCATATGAGCTATAGTAAGATACAGAAACATGGTCTAATAGAGGGGAAGATGTACTAATATATATACCAAATACAAGTATGTTTAGCGTTAACCAAAACCCTGGTCTTATTTTCTAATTATTGGATTATGTTTTGGAAAATAATTTTAAATTTGAAATTTCTTTTATGTTTTCATAAACCAATATTTTGATACCAACTTGTAACATCCCCACTTGGAGGTCCAAAACTAACGACTACGGATGTTGCAGTCATTCAAAGTTATTAATCTTCGATGACCAAATGTGATAACATTAGATAAATTGATACAACAGAAACACATGGATATGAAAAAAAATTAAAACCATAAAACAAATTTCTTATTCCATTTCAACCATATTTCTAATTCATTACATAATCCCAAATTCGAGAACCACGTTCAGAGAAAATATCATTATTACAAACTACGCCAAGAGCGACATATGAAGATGCCTCCTTAGATGATCAGAGTATATATATAGGCAATTAATTTTTTTCCTTTACATCAAAACATAGAAAAATCAAATAGAAAAGAACTCTTATTAGTTAGCTTGCCTCCTGCACGCCTTTGAAAGCTTATTCGTCTAAAGAGAACCTAAAATCCTCAACTCTCAAACTAATCAAAATTAATTGAGCATCCGAGATATTAAAGGAAAAACATAAACTTCGAGTCAGACGTAAAGCCTGGTATGAATAACAACCTACCATCTCGAACCATTTAGATATCTAGTGAGACCACACCGCTTAGCGAAACAGGTTTCCCTTCACTAGTATCTTACCCAAAAATTTATAATAACCATAAACTGCGCTCCTGCCTCCACAATGGTTTACAAAATAGAAATTTAAAATATCATGATAATATGAAAATAAGCAAAATATCCTGGATTTCCCATCCCATTCATTTGATTATCTATCTTAGTTATAGTTTCTAGGATCACTATTAACCTATTAGTTTTCATGGGCTGACTAATAACATGTTTAAAGCTTAGGGACTACCTATGACCGGTTTCATATTTTTCACGGGATCACTACGAACCTATTGGCCCCTGCCAATAACTTCATTCAATTATTTCATGGTTCTCCCTGAACCTATTGGTATCCCTAGTAACTTTTTTATATCATAGTTTTCATGGGTTGACTATGAACCAATTGAGTTCTGTTAATAACTTTATCTAAACATAGTTTTCATCGGTTTACTATGAACCCCTCTAATTTGACAACTTCTTTGATCAGTCTTTAGGCATCCTATATTCTGGTTTGCCTGACCTCCTGGATGCAATTCTAATCATACAGTAGTTAGCTCAATTTATATTCACTACTGGGTCAACCTAGCTGGTTATTCTACCCTTACTTCCCCAAAGTACAGTTATGGGTCTATTATATTGTGAATATGTATACAGAAGAAGCACATACATTATCTGATCATAACATAATAATACAACATTTATGTTTCAATATCCTTTAAATCATTTTTACATGAAACATGGTTAATCCCTTTAACCCATTATTTTATCAAGGAAAGATTCTTTAAAAATTCTAAAATTTAAATACCATTTCAAAGTTCTTTTATATTGCCATGGATTTTCCTTTAAAAGATGAGATCGGGTTCTTTGTTTTGAAACTAAGGCTTTCGAAACCGTAGACCATTACTTTCGAAACCATTAAAACATATCCTTGGAAAGCATTCAAACCTTCTTTTCAACACACTAAAACATATGCCTTTCAAAACACTTCCTTTCGAAAGCGTCAAAACCTTCACTTCGAAACAAAAAAACATTCCTCTCAAAGGTATTAAAGCATATCTTTCTAACATATAGAAGCACAGCTTCAAAATCATTTGAAAGTACCTCTTTCGAAACCATTGGGTTTAATCTTTAAATATATATTTTGGGTCAAATTAAACATAAATGATAGTAACCCGTTCGAAACAATCAACCTTCGAGTAAAAGAGTTTGAGGAAAATAGATGGTTTTGGAACCTTCCTTTTGAAAGCTTTTATCTTTTAGCAAAACAATTGGAAGGATGACTTTGAAACACTTTTCGAAGCCATTGCCTTTGAAACCCTTATTTCAAATGGCTACTAGAGCCCTTTCGATATCATTGGGAAGTGGCTAGTTATATTTATAAAACAAAAGCATGCCTTTCAAACTCATTGAAAACTTCAACCTATTCGAAAGGTATGAAGACGACATAGAGGTTTTGACTAGGTTCAAAGCTAACCTTTCGAAAGCTTCTCTTTAAAACATAAAACGCTGCAACTTATTTGAAAGCTACCCTTTCAAAACAATAAGGCGGCAACCTCTTCGAAAGTTATATTAAAGTAATTCAACCCTTTCGAAAGCATTCTTTTTAAACAAGGCAAGTGGCATCTCTTCTGAAAGGAAAAAAAAGGCCTTCAAAAGCTATTTAAAATGGCATCAACCCCTTCGAAAGCATGGCTTTGATTCTATACCTACCGCTTTTCTTCAATCCACTACATACCAAAGTATTGATATCTTGTTTATTGTTCGACTGGGTCAGGGGCAGAAGTGTAGGGTCAAAAGGTTGCTACTAGAAGTGGCAAAACAATAAATCTATGTGAAACTATTTTTTTTTCTTTTTAAGTAAATGCTTTTCAACTAACTTGCCTATTTGTAGAAATATAATTGGTTGCCATAAAATTTACCAAAATCTTTTCTAAAGACTGCCGAATTCATCCAAAGTTAATTTAAAATAATTAAAAAAGAAGCCCTTCCCTTTAAAAATCAATTAAAATATTTAAGTCCACCAACTTTATTAATTTAATTTCCATAGGAAAAATCACCAAATGTCATCACAATTCACTTTTTATTATGTTATCTAACATATATAAATTTTAGAGCCAAATCCTTCATTTAGTAGCCGAAACAAATTTTTAGACCCAAATAATTATTTCTTTCTTCAAAAATTGATAATAAATTATCCATAGCCTTGATAATTATGAAAATTTGAATTCATCTCCAAAAAAAATTAATAACATATTAAACCCTCATGGCATTCTAAACCATATATATACAGTTTTAGCCTTAAATTTAATAAAACATTTATAAACATACTTGTTTGAATCAAACATATCATGTAACCCAAGCATATCATCATTAAAATCATCCTTAAAGTTTTAAACTTAAAATCCCGAAATCAAATTCTCTTAAAAAATGAAAATAAAACGGTTTTGATTATTTCACCTTGCTTTGGATAAGGAACTTGAGATTTGATAATGTTTAATTCTCCTTGCTTGATTTCTTAGCTTTTAATTGATTTTTCTCCTCTTTTCCCCCCAGGTTATGGCCGGCTTGAGCTCCTTGGCTTATGTTTTGGAATTTTGAAATTATGAAACGAAAATAGGAATAAGGATTTAGGGGTTAAGGGTTATGATGAATGACTATTCCACATAATACCCTTGCCTTATTCTCTTATTAGTTAACTTATAAAACCATGTCCATAAATCCATTCTTTTAAATTTTTATTTAATTAAACATGGCCTCTAATAAATTTTCAAATCTCAATCCCCTTATCACACTAATATTTACATTATTCTATTTCATTTACCTAATTAAATCTCCTAAATAACGTTATTTAAAATTAGGGGTGTTACAATAGCTCACCACCTCCATTTACCAATCATACTAACAATTTACCTTCAATTCAACTCTACCTCCTTCAACACTGCACTTTGGTATATGTTAGGAATCGTTTTTGCATATCTGATTTCAACTTTACAACTACCAACCTTTGATTTGTCAGACTTAGTTACCCCTGACCTTTATTAAGTATCTTACTGACACGTTCAACACAAATAGTGAGCATATCTCTTGACCAATCAATTAACACTTAATTAACTTACATTACCTATTGGTCATAAATATTTGCCTTTCGACTCCCTATTATAACCCTTTAGCCAAGCTTAGTTTCTTTCAAAAATTTCATAACTTATTTCGCAAAAATCATAGAAAACATTAATCATGTATGTGTTACTAATTACAATTTTTAGAACTTCTTATTTCTAACCATTCATATATTATACGACACGTAATTAATTTATAACAATTTATTTACTTATTGGAAAATTCAATATATCAAAAGCCATCTTTAATAATATATTTCTAACAACATATTAAATTCTCAGAACTTGAAGGTTATGAAAAGTAGGAGAATTACGCTTAATAAATACGTCCGTACGAGATTTAGGAAAGAAAGAGGGATTAGAGAATATATTACTCACCTATATTTTGTAATTAATAAAGCCTCTAGTTCTTTTAGCTTTGTTCATCTTCTTTTCCTCTTTTCTTAATTATGTCATAGCCACCATTAAAGAGCCTAAGCTTTTCTTTTCAGTTTGAGTAGTAATGAATTGTACAGGGCTGACGAAAAGATTTGTATTAACCACTCCTATGGGTCGCCAACCCACCATTCCCCTTCTTTGTTTAATTCATTCAACTTAAGTTTTTATTAAACATTTCCCTTGAAAAGAAAGTACACCCAAATATTTATCGCATTATATTATTTAATTTCATAATTTAACCGTTTAAATATTTGGTGAAGTTGAAGGTGTAGGAAAGACTAGGAAACGATTTGCAAGCTATAGGAAGCATTTATAGGTGAGTTAATTACTCACATATCTATGTCTAAAATCTTTTTTGCTACACATAATTTTTTGAATGGTTGTTGAATGGATTATTTGAAATATGGTTGAAAACTTAGGTGGTTGTTGTGTTATGTTTATATAACGACCCTAACTTGACCTTCGAAAATCGGCACCGAATATGACACTCGTATTCAAATGCCGCAGATCCAAACATTGAATCTGGTTCGTCGGAGCTTATAACATATTAAGTATAACAACACAGCGGAAGAAAAATGAATATCATATACAACTCTAACGAATACAGTATTCAAATATGATACAACAATGATACAATATGATACAAGAATATCAAAGACCATAAACAGCAGCGGAAAACAAATAACCAAGAGATAACTCCAATCCAATGCTCCAAAGCTAAAACTCCAAACCACAAGCTCGAACCACCATCAAGTTGCACAAAGCTAAGCAAGGTTAGTCGTCCTAACCAAAGACTGAAGAAGATCCGAAAGACTGAAAGCTACCAATCCAAAGACTTCGAAGGCTATCGAATCTATACCTATTATTTGATTTTCTGAAAACCCAACTCTAGACTGCCCGTGTGGAAAATAGTGGGCACCCAGAGTTTAGGGAAGGAACAATAAACCCCGGGTCAGTCATGGGACTGGTATGAGCAAACAAAAACATAGTTTTATCTTTTAAAACAAATAAAGAATTTAAATTTGAAATCCGCAATGCTTTTTAGAAAATGAAACTAACAATAAGGCCTCTCGCCACACACACCATACAAACGCAGAATTGGAGGGGATTTCTCCTTATGATAGTCAAAAATGCTTGATACACAAAAACCATTTTGATATTATTATTAGTGCATAGTGTAGAAAACCTTTCGAAATTATAATATTAATCCTAACCAGCATACAACATTTCGTCGTATGCCTACTATAGCTATCATGTTCAATAGCAGGTTACCGCCGCATTCCATGGAAGGTTATACAACTAAAACCGTATGTTTTGATTGGATTTTCCAACAAATGGTCAGGCTAAGGAACTTCCTATTGCCACATTTAAACGCCTCTGGCGGGACGCCCCGAGAACCTATCCGGCTCTCTGCTGATACATGGTCGGCTACCCCCTTCCCGGGAAGTAAAACCTAAGATATACCACCCCCGGTCCTTGGGACCTTTATCCGAGGGCCCTCTAACAACATCACACAGTCATAATCATACTACAGTGTCCACATGAGTAAGTATCTGGGCTCCATACCATGATACCACCCTTTTCCAGAAGGAATGGTCATACTCTAGGGGAGCTACCCCTGAAACCTTGTCGCATCTTTCCTGTTTCGACCATTACTGGTTTGTGAGGCTCGATGAGGTCTCGTCCACAAAGCTACGCTTTTCACAAAAGCCATGCTTCGATCAACAAATGATCTGCAGCACTTTGTATGCCACATTACCAAATTGGGAATGTGTCACTAGTAACCATCAACTACATAACCTCTGAGCTCGTACGTCTCAGAGAAGGGTGTTAAGCTAAGAGAATAAATCTCCGCCACCAAACAGAAATGTATTTGATAGAAACCAGCTTTACATCTCAAAGTGTAACGTCAGACACACATCCATACAAGTCTTTCTCGGGTTTGAACAGAACCGAAGGCACTTTCGAAGAAGCCCTTGCAATCCGGGTATTCACAATCCCGATCGGACTTTCCATCACTTAGGGAATCTCTATACCATAGCTACTCAGTGCGGAGACAATCGATAGGTCATCCTATCATTCTCGCGAATACTCGGTCTTCACCACCGGTCTTCAAATGCTATCCATAACAACGTATCATTATTCAGAATGGGTTATATGACACAAGGTCCTCTCCCGGCTAAACCGAATAACGAGCGCAATATTTAAAAACATATGGATATGGGATCTCAGTTAAATCACAGCTTAAAGCCCAAAACCTTTCATTCAAATGGTTAAAACAAATTACCATTCCCAACCTTTTAAACAAAAAGATTCATTTCACAAACCTTCAATGGTTTGAACAATTTCCACACTTAAATCTTTTAAAAAAAAGATCCACTTTTAAGACCCCTTTCAATTTAACACAAGGTTCACCATTCTTTGACAAAGATTCATTCATAGCCTTTCAAAACAATTCCTTTTCAAATTGGATTAACTCATCCGGTCTTTAAATCAAAGGCTCATTTCATAGCTTTTGAAACAATTTTCAAAGATTCATTCAAACTTTCAAAACAATTCCCATTTTGATCTTTTATTAATAAAAGATACACTATTTAAAATCCTCTTCAATTTCAAAATAGGGTTCAACTATCTTTCACAAAGATTCAATTATAGCCTTCAAAACCATTCCATTTCAAATTTTAAATCTTTTCATCATAGTTTGGAAATTCTTTCCTTATATAAATGCTATTATTATTTGAAACCACTTGTTTCCGTTTCGGAAAACCCGATTATAATTGCACGAGTTAAGGCCTTTCAAATATATACTTGGGTTAAATTCAAATTCTTAAAATCATACTTTTAAAATGGTTTAAAAACCCATACAAACACATTTATAGCTTGTATAACCTTTTTACATCATAAATTCTCAATATAGAATTCAATTTCAAATTTTGAATTCAAATTTTAATCAAACTATTTTAAATTTCAAAACTTTATCAAGTTATTCAAAATAACTTTTATCTTTAAAAATCCTTTTCAAAAGCTTTTTCACTTTTTTTAATTCATTTCTAAAACCGTTTGGATTTAAAATTCAACTTTTAAAACTATTTTGAATTAAATATTTGTGACTTAATCGATTTCCTCGTGAAATCCATATTTGTGTGTGTATAGCGTAGTCCATGGGTTTTACACACAATAGTGGAACAACAATCATCACGTCACAGATTAAAGCGCATCAATATCGATAAGCAGTATAAACTATAACGCTTATCTTCATTCACAGATTCATAGATAAAGTAAATTTATCAATAACAAAGATTCATCGTTACGATTCGATGTGGGTTTCGAAAAATCAACTGAAATCCGACTCCCTGTCGCATCGAATTTCGAATGTCGTTTTACGGCCAAGGGGTTTTCATATCCATACAGAAACAATCACAAATATTATAATTCAGTACAAAGAAATTCATATCTCATAGCATTACAATTACATATCAGAGATATCAATCCAATACACAACATTCAGTAACAATCAAACATCTTTAATTAAGATGAATAAATCGCGTGGTTCAATTTAATTAACCACATAATTATAAATTATCTTTAATCAATGATTAATTATTATTAACTACAATTGATTAAGTCTTAACTACCTTCATTAATAAATCATTTCTTTAATTAGTTATCTTAATTAATTAACCCATAATTGTAATTAATTGAATCTTAACTGCTTTTATTAATTAATTATTCCTTAATTAATTACTTTAATAAATAAACCCTTAATTATTAATTAAATCTTAATTATAATTAATTATCCTTGATTGATTAATCTTAATTTAATTACCCTTATTAATTAACCACATTAATTAATTATGCTTAAAGGTAATTAACCCTTAATATTTGATTAATCAATCTTTAATCTTAAATCATCTATTCTTAACTACTTTCACTAAGTAATTATTATTTTTATATAAATCTTTCATTAATTACTTGGTTAATTAACTTGAATTTTGAATTAATTACTTTAATTAATAAATCCTAAATTTTTAATTAATTAAATCTTAATTATAACTAATTATTCTTTAATTGATCAATCATCCTTATTGATTACCTTAATTAATAAATCACATAATTTATTATCCTTTAAAAAATTAAGTAAATAAACTTTTAAATAATTACATTAACAAATTTATTAATACCTTTTGATTAAAACTTAATACACTAATCTCAATTTATAAATAAATCAATCTTCAAATAAAATAATATTTAAATTCCAAAACCATTCTTAATTAAGGTTTTTTATATACTTATTTCAAACACTTGTTTAATTCAAGTATTATCAAACCCCATTTAAAATACTTAGAAATATATTCATATAAATTTTTCCTCAAAATTAATTTATTTCCAAAGAAGTTTTTAAATGTTTAACCTTGACCTTTTTCCTTTGAAAACTTGTTCATATTTTTAGTTTAAACCTTAGTACACTATTCGTTTTATAAATTTAAAACCTGGTACAGATTGTATTTCAAAATTTTGAAACCTGTACATATTTTAATTCTTTAAATTTTAAAACCTGCTGTCTATCAAACAGACCCTAGCTAATTTGAGTATAACCTGAGCCTTGCTTCGGGTCGTTACCCTACTCCTTTTGCTTCGAATTACATCACCATTTCCCCGAGCTATTTCCCGAGGCTATTCCTTCTTCCTCGATCGACACCATTCCCAGATGCACCCAATCTCAATATGTACGTGCACAGTCGCACGGTGACGCTCCTGTCGCTGACGAACCCTCCAGCACTTCACTTATCAACTACGCAACCAATCTAAACATCAAAACCCCATCACTTGCCTCGAATCAGAATCGAGCTACTCGATCGAACTAGAACCCAAACCCAAATCAGAAAAACCCATCGCCCCGATCATCTCGTCCACCAGACACCACGTCACCACGTCCACGGCTCCACCACACAACGACAGAACAACCCCCCCCCGGTCTGATGCCCCTGAATTCACTATCGATGCCGCAGTAATCACCTAAACTTAACTAACCCCAAAAGCGAATCGAACCCTACTTCGATGTTCACCCACCGCCACGGCAATAAAAAAAAATTACTGACTATTTTTCCAGTGATCTACGACACACCAACTAGCTACGGGCCCAACCTCAACAACCATTATCACGCCATTCATCGGAATTTACCCAAAACTCGGTTGCCGTTCAACTCAAAATTGCTCAAAATATATTAGCTAAATAGTTTAAAAACTTTTATTTATATCAAAATATATTTTGGGTAAAATTATTTCATTTACCCACATTTAAAACAATATCGTGTCAATTGTTCTATTCAAGTGTTTAGAAACCCCTTCGATACAGTTGCGCAGACTGTGTCGACGAAGGTTCATATGCCACTCAATAAATCAACCAACACAATATTAAAACAATTTATATTCACTAACAAATACGCGCTCATATCTATTAATACGCTCACACTCATTATAGAGTACTATGGACTCTGATTTATGAGTAATTCCCACCAGAGCCAAGGTTATCACCAACCTAAGCTCTGATACCAACTGTAACAGCCCGCAAATCCGTACCCCTTGAGTCAACACTATTCTACAACAATCAACTCAAGTTGCACAGAAATACGAACCATTTAGGTTTAAGAAGAAGAGGTAGAAGAAGAGAAAACAAAGTCAACATCAGAATCTAACCATCGCAGCAGAATAAAATATAATAGAGAATAAATCATCTTTACTCAAAATCAAATATATCAGTTTACATATATTACATCATCAGAGTACATCAGTCACAGCTCACATCAATAACATACAATGGGTACACAACAACTCAACACAGCGGAAATATATATATACAAGTACGAGAATACGTATCGTCATCCAGCTCGTCTCCTGAGCTCCACAGCATCATATCCTGAATTCTATAATACTCGGTCTGACCCAAGCATTACAGTTAAATAACACCCGAGTCAGTCTGGATTACTAGCGTGAGAAAATCACACCCAATTGATTATTAAAGTTTCAAAAATCCTTTGAAAACAAAAGCATCTCGTAAGACCACGCCAAAAATAAACATGTCGGGTTTTTACCTTACGATAGCTAAAACAATTTTTATAGAAATCCTCCGATATTATAATAGGGTCTATATACAAATACTTATAAAATAGCCGAAATTGTTACATGATTAAATTCCAGCTACTAGCCACAGAGTGGGTAATACAAACAAAACTCGTAAAAGGCTCGTAGGGAGAATGGATTTCCAACAACGACTAGGCACTAGGGTACCACCTGTCACAGTACGGGGCCTAGATCACCGTACCGAGGATTACTCCCTTCATCCCCTGCAACACAAGGCCGGAACCATTCCTTACTGAACAGTCCCGAACAAGATAAACCCCGTGGTTGGCGCGACCAACCACCCACTGAGCCGAAATATATAAGGGACATCTAGACAGGGGAATTATCTTGTCCTGCTTGGTCATGACCCACCTAACCTTGCTGCATATCCCCTGATTTTCAGTCATTCCCGGTTGATGAGGCTTGAGGCTAAGCGTTACCTTTAGAACGTTTTCACTTAGAATGCCCATCGTCCACCTGACGATGTTTCGCAAGCATTCGTCCATACAAGTCCGTCCCGGGTTCGAACGGAACCGAAGGTTCTAATCCTACTACATCCATTTTGGAAATATGCTCAGGATTAGTAGCGACTAGCCCTTGCACTTCAATGCTCCATCTTCGAATCCAAATCGTTTTTCGCACGAAACGTACAAATCGGATCGAAGTGGTTTTCGAGAAATAAATCTCGATCCCGGTCTCTTCGAAACGATCAACGCATTTGTCCAATATTGATAGTCGGTGATTTAACTATCAATTAGTATTCACAAACAACCATCAACCAATAAATAATTTTCCAAATTATTTATTACCTTCAAAATATCTTTATAAGATATATTTCTATTTTCCATCCCTTTGAAAACAGTTTCAAAACCATTCTTCTTTCCAGTATAAACTTTCCCCAAATATTTTCTATCTCCCCTGAAATCACCAAGTACAAAACTAGATTTAAAAATAATTTAAAACACTTTACTTAAAAATATATACTTTTAAAACATTTAAATTAAACTACTTTAATAATTTGTAAAAATACATCTTATATGAATATTTGAAATTAAAGTTACTTTATAAAATATAAAACTAGATTTTCACCTTTGAAACAAAATATTAAGTCACTTTTTAAAATAATTACTACTATAATAGATTTGAGAAAATACTTACTTTAGAATTTAAATACTAGGAATAATAAATTTTCCAAAACATACCTTGTTAAAAAAAATTTAAAACTATTAACTTATATTTAAAATTTACTTGAAAGCATACTTAGTGATCCAGGAAGAATTCCAGCTTTAAACATTTAAATCAATTTTCCAAATTGATTTTCAATTTATTCCATTTGAAATAAGTTTCTTAAATTACTCAATTCATTTCAAATTTCATTTAATTATGCACTTAATTATTATTGTTATTCTTTTCCATTTGATTTTAAATCTTTTAACTGAAATATACAAATTTCAGCTTTTCCCAACTTCTTCTTTACTAATATTATTTTTTTCAAAAATTTAGATCTTACATTTTAAATAAAAGTTTTATTCTTTAATTAATATCGTTGAAGATTGTAATTCAATAACTTCCTGTTTATTCAAATTTCCTTTCTATACGTCCCAATTTATTTATTAGAAATTTGAAGTCACATTATTTCTTCTCCAATTCATTCTTAAATTTATTCAAACTTTCTATAATTATTTCGCTTACAAATTTACTTCCGTTTAATTTCTTTTCAACAATCCAATTCATATATTTTGGTAATTCATTATAACCGAATATCCAATCAAACCACAACATTCAATATTCCAAGGTAACTCATCATAGGATATCAAATAATCACAACAGAGAATATTGAATAATTTAAACATATGTGAGGGGTCCAGTTGGATCCCTCCAACCTGTTTTCCCTGCATCCAAAGATGTTAGCACAACATAATACACCAATTCCAAAATATCATACTATATCACATCAATCAATTCAACCATACAATCAATTATTAAATTTAATCATTTAAATTTAAATTTAAACTGAGTGAGATTAACTCACCTTTGATTTTATTTTGCAATCTATTGCCATTCATTTCCCATTCCAGCTTGTTTCTCGGTTTTAGACCTTTATAACATTATATGATATCATTAATATTCGAAATAATCGAACAAATAAATTCTTATTTATGATTTCAATTACCAATGAATTTAATTTCAAACCAATAATTAAATATCTTTAAACTCATGCACTTATAGAAATTTATTTATATAGATTTAAAATTTAAGTTGTTATAAATTCATTCCAATAATTTAAAATTCTTATTTAAAATAATCTAGTAGATTACAATCTATATATGTATATTTATATACTTATAAATAATCAGATTTAAAAATCTGATTTTATATAAACCCAAACATTTTAAAGTTCCTATATATTTCTTTCAAAACCTTATATACCTATATTAAATTCTAAAAATACAATTCTTTTCAAACCTCTATATTAACTGAAAACAGAGTTGTTTTATATACAGCTTACTGTAAAATATTTAGTTATTATATTTCTTTTTTCTCTGAAATTAACAAAAATAGTAGTCTGTTTTACTGATAAAACACCTTCTTCTTTACTATACATATTTGTAAAAAAAAAATCCAGTTGTATAATCCCTTCTTTCCTGTATTTGTATATGTTTAGAGTTTAAACTGGAATTAATTAACAAAACAGCACACATACCATTCCCCTCGTCACTGACATCACCACCAGCTGTTGCCTACCATCCAAAGTCGAACCCCAACATCTTAAGCACGCGGCTACCTCCAAGCTCGTCGAACTCCACACACTCTCTTCTCTGCAATCCCACTGCATCATACTCGAACCCCTTTAGTCCATCGATGCGCCTCCCAACACTGCGTCGCCGTCAGGAACCTCGCCCGAAGACCACGTGTTCGAAAACCCTAGGCGAGCCCCACACCTAATCGCGACACTCCCCTTCCCTCGGTCGCGATTACGCCTTCACTCTCCTCCACACATCGCGCTTGCTTTGCTCGAATCGAAGAAGCCCTCTCAAAAATCGGCCGCGACTTCGTTCACTCGTCCCTTTTTTTTTTGAGAATTTGATTTGCGAATTAAAGAATAGAAGAGGAAAGGGAAGCTCGAGTTTAATAAGAACATCGAATTCATTGAGAACCCATTACTTTGCTCTGCCCCCTTTTATTAATTACTGGCTTCGATTTTAGGAGGGGTTCGGTTTGATTTTAACGAAGGAGATGCCATTATTATTATTTTATGAATGGATTTCGAAAGAAGAGTGAAGCTCGGTTTTGATTTATTAAAGATGGAAGCGTGTGGGAGAAAACTCGCTACAGTATTTTGAAAAATGATAGAAATCGCGGCTGATAGGAAAGGAAGCGGCTGAAAGTGACCAGATATAAAAATATATATATTTAAGTTAAATTTTCAGTATAAACCACAACGTGTTTATAAATGGTACGCTCACATAACAACTCCGATTAATACGAAATTTGAAACCCGATAATAACTCAATATTACAGATCCAATGGAACTGATTTCGTCGAATTCCGAGACTGTGCCTCGGAAGGCTATTTTTAAATTCAATTTAAACGATATAAATTTCAACACTTAACAAACCACTGTTAATTTTAATTTTACAACTTCTATTATCCTCAGTACTATTAATATAAATTGTTTTCAAGCCTTCAAATTATTTTTAATAGGCTTAAAACTCCAGATTCAACATTTGAACCAACTTCAACTTATTTAATTCAGTAATTTAATTATCAAATAATTAATGATATTCTTAATTCAAGTTAAAATTACTTTATTGATATTTAAAATCAATTAAATATTCCGAATTTAAGTGCTCGAAAATTACGGGTCGTCACATTCCTCCCCCCTTAAAAGAATTTCGTCCCCGAAATTACAAGTTAGGAAGAATGATCCAATACCACTTGCTATTTTCCAAAACCAAACAGGTTTTAACAACAACCCAACAACCTTTATTAAAGACACACTATCCATCTTACTAACTTCCCAACTCTTCCATTAGGTTTTTACCAATATCATTGACCCAACCCATTCAAATGTAAATTTTAAACCCAATGTAAATTTTCAAAAATTTCTCAAAAATTTTCTAAATCTCTAAATTTTCAAAAAATTTCGCCAGCGTCTCCTTTGCGCGGCTAGCTCGGTACTACTACAAAAATGGCTCTACGGCCTCCCAAATCCAAAAAGAAAACAAAACGCCAAGTGGCTCAATCCAAATCCAAATCCCAATCAAATTTCATACCAAATTTAAATACATACCTTTTTGTCGAGCATTTCAAATTTATCTCTTGAAACCAAATCAAAATTTCTTTTCCCTTTTATATACCTGCATATCCTGTTTAGCACCAGTATCCAATCACAATATTTCCAAAACATTTTATCGACTCTCTTACCAAATGTCAATATCTATTCATTTCAATATTATCTTAGATTATGTTTGTAATATCAATTTCCAATCTAGAATTTACCATTCCTTTCTTAAGTTAGTATAAACATTTTATACGTTTCTTATCTTTATTTCTCTTTACCTCTTTTAGTTTATACTTATTTCCATTCAAATCGATTTCCACATTACATATGTATTTCATTTATTTTCAACTTTGAATTTTTAAATTTTATCCTTCATTTACAACTAATTCATGTCATTATTTTAGTTAGTTTTATTGACTAACTAATTTTAGTATCCAATTCTAAATAGTTTTGTCATTGAAAACATTTTCCAAAAATTTCAAAAATTTTCTAACTCTCAAAATTTCTGAAAAATTTTTGGCAGAGTCCCCTTTGTACGAAGGAGCTTTTGCAATTTGACAAAAGAGATAAATACATATACATCGACCCACACGGTCAGAAAAACCAAAAACAGTTCATATTTCCTACTTTAATTGCGTAGGCGTACCTTATTTAGCATTTAAAGCAAGCGGCTTATTATTTTTAGCAAATAGCCCAACCCAAATCCAGCCATACGGCTTCCAAGTACCTGTACTTACTCAATTTAAACATGTAAGTGCCAAATATATGCAGTTTAACTATATTTCACTTATTTACAATAGTTAAAACATATGAAGTCTAAAAGAATCTCATACCAAACATTTTTCTGTAAGCAATTTATATTGTTCCCATGCTAATTCAACTGTTCCAATTTATTTATAAACCATTCTCATCCAATGTGAATGTTTTTCAATCCATTTGTATATAACTTCATTAATTTGAATGGTTTAAAACTCAATTGCTTACATTTAATTTCTTAATCCAACTAGTTCCATTATTCGAACAAGTTCCATTCAAAACCATTAACAATTTAGGTCCATCTTATTTACCAATTAAACTTCCCTTTTATTTTAATCCATTCACAATTATTTATTTAGCTCGACACATTCCATTTAAATTTTATTTACAATTCATTTATTTACATTTCATTCCATATTTGTTTATTCCAACTATTTTATTTGGCTCAAAAACAATCCAAGATATTTCATTCAATAACCATTTCTCAACTTATTTAAACCACATTTCATTTGATACTTATTTATTCCATCATTTATTTATTCGATATAATTAGTTCATCCACATTCACTTAAACCATTATAACAAACTTGAAACGTTATATTTTCCTTATTGTCTTAAGTTATTTCAATCCTTTAATAATTTTAAATGGTTTACAATTATTTATTCTGGAATTTCATTCCATTAATATTATTCATAACTCACCGAATTTTATTTTGATTAAAAATTTATTTTCACTTGATTTAAAACCATTCCAATATTATTAAATTTGGTTAAGTTCAATTCAATTCAACTCTCTTTCATTCATTAAACTTCAGTCAACTTCCTTCAATTTATTCAAATTTTAAACTTTAGCTCATTTTCATTTTGCAATCAAGTTCTCTTTCTAATTTAACTTGATTTTATTTCAATCCAATCTCATTTTAAATTTGCAATTTCATTTGATTGGTTATTATCGAATTTAACTTCCCAGATTCAACTTATTCAATTTATTACCTGGCTATTTTCCAGGTTATCTTCACTTATTTGGATTTTATTTGCACATTCAAACCATTGCTATTTTAATCCATTTACATTTTTATTTGATACATTCCCAATTATATTTAATTTGTTAACACTTCAAGTTAAATTTTAATTAATAACTCAAGTTCTGATTCTTGTATTCACTTTTAATTTGCCAACCAATTTATTAACTCACAATTCAACCTCATTCTCAATTATTTTCACTTCATCAACAATTTGAATCAATTTTAATTTATAACTTGAGTTTATTTCCAATTTCATCATAAACTTATAATTCAATTCCATTAACTAATTTATTATCCAATTAGTTCTCCCCTTATTCATAATCCAACACTTGAAATTTTATTCAAAATATTACTCCATTTAATTTTCTTAAGTTCAATATTTATTTTATACTTCAAGTTTGGATCCTCATTTCATTTTTCAATTTATCAAAATATTGACTTTAGGCATTGTATTCCATTTTCAATTTAATAAGTCACAACTTATTATTTTACACAATTTCATTCATCATAAGCTGGAATATATTCATCTTTTATTTTTTTAACTCAAGCCTTCTATTTGTTTATAGCCCAAGCATATTTTATTTTCATGGATCTTTAATTCTTTTATAAGTTATTCTGGTTTATTTATTTCAATTCTCATTTCTTATCCAATTTACTTCCCATTTATTCAGGTAAGAATTTAATCTCATTAATTAATTCAATTGAATTCTCATCCCAACTCAATTTTTACTTTAACTCGGATTTATTTAACTCAATTCGATACAACTGGATATTCTTTCAGCTTAGTCAATTAATTTCAATCCAGTCAAATTTTTATTTTCAAATCCAAGTTAATTTCAATTTCAACTTTTCTCTTTAAATTTTAATTCCAACATCCAAAGCCTATATTTTCTTTCTGATTTTAAACTCAACTCAATTTTATAAGCTTACAATTTATTTCATCAGGATTTTTCAACACCCAGTTATTGTTTTCAAACATTTTGAACCCTCTAACCTCTCAAAATCAAATTTCTCAAAAATTAAACCGTCCCTGTTTTTATTTCCAACAAATTTGTTTTGAAATTTCAAAAACAAACAGATTTTCCCTAACAAATAATTTGGCAGCAATTCATCACTGAGAAACTCGAAAATGCACATCGATGATGCTGCAGTCATCACCGAAGTTATTTTCCAATGACTGAAGTGAATTCAATGCTATCTCACTTCCAAAATCCATTTTAAAACAGATTTCCATTCAGGATTATTTCCAAAACAATAATGCTATCATTTATCATTAAAACACTTCGATAAACATTTCCAAATCTCCGGGATTTTTAAATTGACATATTTAATTTAATTGACATTTTAACTATAATTCATTTGTATAGTTTATGCTCATACAAATTTTCATTTGATTATATTTCAATTTATAATTTACATTTATAATTCACATTTATGAATTTCATTTCATAATTGAATTTATCTTCTCAAACTTTGGTTATTTTTTTTTTCAATTTCTAGTTAAATTTTCATTTAACAATGATAATACTTTAATATTATCATTTCTAACGTCCAAGCAACCATATATTAGCTAAATAGTTTACACAACTTTTATTTATATCAAAATATATTTTGGGTAAAATTATTTCATTTACCCACATTTAAAACAATACCGTGTCAATTGTTCTATTCAAGTGTTTAGAAACCCCTTCGATACAGTTGCGCAGACTGTGTCGACGAAGGTTCATATGCCACTCAATAAATCAACCAACACATTATTAAAACAATTTATATTCACTAACAAATACGCGCTCATATCTATTAATACGCTCACACTCATTATAGAGTACTATGGACTCTGATTTATGAGTAATTCCCACCAGAGCCAAGGTTATCACCAACCTAAGCTCTGATACCAACTGTAACAGCCCGCAAATCCGTACCCCTTGAGTCAACACTATTCTACAACAATCAACTCAAGTTGCACAGAAATACGAACCATTTAGGTTTAAGAAGAAGAGGTAGAAGAAGAGAAAACAAAGTCAACATCAGAATCTAACCATCGCAGCAGAATAAAATATAATAGAGAATAAATCATCTTTACTCAAAATCAAATATATCAGTTTACATATATTACATCATCAGAGTACATCAGTCACAGCTCACATCAATAACATACAATGGGTACACAACAACTCAACACAGCGGAAATATATATATACAAGTACGAGAATACGTATCGTCATCCAGCTCGTCTCTTGAGCTCCACAGCATCATATCCTGAATTCTATAATACTCGGTCTGACCCGAGCATTACAGTTAAATAACACCCGAGTCAGTCTGGATTACCAGCGTGAGAAAATCACACCCAATTGATTATTAAAGTTTCAAAAATCCTTTGAAAACAAAAGCATCTCGTAAGACCATGCCACAAATAAACATGTCGGGTTTTTACCTTACGATAGCTAAATTTTTTTTATAGAAATCCTCTGATATTATAATAGGGTCTATATACAAATACTTATAAAATAGCCGAAATTGTTACATGATTAAATTCCAGCTACTAGCCACAGAGTGGGTAATACAAACAAAACTCGTAAAAGGCTCGTAGGGAGAATGGATTTCCAACAATGACTAGGCACTAGGGTACCACCTGTCACAGTACGGGGCCTAGATCACCGTACCGAGGATTACTCCCTTCATCCCCTACAACACAAGGCCGGAACCATTCCTTACTGAACAGTCCCGAACAAGATAAACCCCGTGGTTGGCGCGACCAACCACCCACTAAGCCGAAATATATAAGGGACATCTAGACAGGGGAATTATCTTGTCCTGCTTGGGCATGACCCACCTAACCTTGCTGCATATCCCCTGATTTTTAGTCATTCCCGGTTGATGAGGCTTGAGGCTAAGCATTACCTTTAGAACGTTTTCACTTAGAATGCCCATCGTCCACCTGACGATGTTTCGCAAGCATTCGTCCATACAAGTCCGTCCCGGGTTCGAACTGAACCGAAGGTACTAATCCTACTACATCCATTTTGGAAATATCCTCAGGATTAGTAGCGACTAGCCCTTGCACTTCAATGCTCCATCTTCGAATCCAAATCGTTTTTCGCACGAAACGTACAAATCGGATCGAAGTGGTTTTCGAGAAATAAATCTCGATCCCGGTCTCTTCGAAACGATCAACGCATTTGTCCAATATTGATAGTCGGTGATTTAACTATCAATTAATATTCACAAACAACCATCAACCAATAAATAATTTTCCAAATTATTTATTACCTTCAAAATATCTTTATAAGATATATTTCTATTTTCCATCCCTTTGAAAACAGTTTCAAAACCATTCTTCTTTCCAGTATAAACTTTCCCCAAATATTTTCTATCTCCCCTGAAATCACCAAGTACAAAACTAGATTTAAAAATAATTTAAAACACTTTACTTAAAAATATATACTTTTAAAACATTTAAATTAAACTACTTTAATAATTTGTAAAAATACATCTTATATGAATATTTGAAATTAAAGTTACTTTATAAAATATAAAACTAGATTTTCACCTTTGAAACAAAATATTAAGTCACTTTTTAAAATAATTACTACTATAATAGATATGAGAAAATACTTACTTTAGAATTTAAATACTAGGAATAATAAATTTTCCAAAACATACCTTGTTAAAACAATTTTAAAACTATTAACTTATATTTAAAATTTACTTGAAAGCATACTTAGTGATCCAGGAAGAATTCCAGCTTTAAACATTTAAATCAATTTTCCAAATTGATTTTCAATTTATTCCATTTGAAATAAGTTTCTTAAATTACTCAATTCATTTCAAATTTCATTTAATTATGCACTTAATTATTATTGTTATTCTTTTCCATTTGATTTTAAATCTTTTAACTGAAATATACAAATTTCAGCTTTTCCCAACTTCTTCTTTACTAATATTATTTTTTTCAAAAATTTAAATCTTACATTTTAAATAAAAGTTTTATTCTTTAATTAATATCGTTGAAGATTGTAATTCAATAACTTCCTGTTTATTCAAATTTCCTTTCTATACGTCCCAATTTATTTATTAGAAATTTAAAGTCACATTATTTCTTCTCCAATTCATTCTTAAATTTATTCAAACTTTCTATAATTATTTCGCTTACAAATTTACTTCCGTTTAATTTCTTTTCAACAATCCAATTCATATATTTTGGTAATTCATTATAACCGAATATCCAATCAAACCACAACATTCAATATTCCAAGGTAACTCATCATAGGATATCAAATAATCACAACAGAGAATATTGAATAATTTAAACATATGTGAGGGGTCCAGTTGGATCCCTCCAACCTGTTTTCCCTGCATCCAAAGATGTTAGCACAACATAATACACCAATTCCAAAATATCATACTATATCACATCAATCAATTCAACCATACAATCAATTATTAAATTTAATCATTTAAATTTAAATTTAAACTGAGTGAGATTAACTCACCTTTGATTTTATTTTGCAATCTATTGCCATTCATTTCCCATTCCAGCTTGTTTCTCGGTTTTAGACCTTTATAACATTATATGATATCATTAATATTCGAAATAATCGAACAAATAAATTCTTATTTATGATTTCAATTACCAATGAATTTAATTTCAAACCAATAATTAAATATCTTTAAACTCATGCACTTATAGAAATTTATTTATATAGATTTAAAATTTAAGTTGTTATAAATTCATTCCAATAATTTAAAATTCTTATTTAAAATAATCTAGTAGATTACAATCTATATATGTATATTTATATACTTATAAATAATCAGATTTAAAAATCTGATTTTATATAAACCCAAACATTTTAAAGTTCCTATATATTTCTTTCAAAACCTTATATACTTATATTAAATTCTAAAAATACAATTCTTTTCAAACCTCTATATTAACTGAAAACAGAGTTGTTTTATATACAGCTTACTGTAAAATATTTAGTTATTATATTTCTTTTTTCTCTGAAATTAACAAAAATAGTAGTCTGTTTTACTGATAAAACACCTTCTTCTTTACTATACATATTTGTAAAAAAAAAATCCAGTTGTATAATCCCTTCTTTCCTGTATTTGTATATGTTTAGAGTTTAAACTGGAATTAATTAACAAAACAGCACACATACCATTCCCCTCGTCACTGACATCACCACCAGCTGTTGCCTACCATCCAAAGTCGAACCCCAACATCTTAAGCACGCGGCTACCTCCAAGCTCGTCGAACTCCACACACTCTCTTCTCTGCAATCCCACTGCATCATACTCGAACCCCTTTAGTCCATCGATGCGCCTCCCAACACTGCGTCGCCGTCAGGAACCTCGCCCGAAGACCACGTGTTCGAAAACCCTAGGCGAGCCCCACACCTAATCGCGACACTCCCCTTCCCTCGGTCGCGATAACGCCTTCACTCTCCTCCACACATCGCGCTTGCTTTGCTCGAATCGAAGAAGCCCTCTCAAAAATCGGCCGCGACTTCGTTCACTCATCCCCTTTTTTTTCCTGAGAATTTGATTTGCGAATTAAAGAACATAAGAGGAAAGGGAAGCTCGAGTTTAATAAGAATATCGAATTCATTGAGAACCCATTACTTCGCTCTGCCCCCTTTTATTAATTACTGGCTTCGATTTTAGGAGGGGTTCGGTTTGATTTTTACGAAGGAGATGCCATTATTATTATTTTATGAATGGATTTCGAAAGAAGAGTGAAGCTCGGTTTTGATTTATTAAAGATGGAAGCGTGTGGGAGAAAACTCGCTACAGTATTTTGAAAAATGATAGAAATCGCGGCTGATAGGAAAGGAAGCGGCTGAAAGTGACCAGATATAAAAATATATATATTTAAGTTAAATTTTTGGTATAAACCACAATGTGTTTATAAATGGTACGCTTACATAACAACTCCGATTAATACGAAATTTGAAACCCGATAATAACTCAATATTACGGATCCAATGGAACTGATTTCGTCGAATTCCGAGACTGTGCCTCGGTAGGCTATTTTTAAATTCAATTTAAACGATATAAATTTCAACACTTAACAAACCACTGTTAATTTTAATTTTACAACTTCTATTATCCTCAGTACTATTAATATAAATTGTTTTCAAGCCTTCAAATTATTTTTAATAGGCTTAAAACTCCAGATTCAACATTTGAACCAACTTCAACTTATTTAATTCAGTAATTTAATTATCAAATAATTAATGATATTCGTAATTCAAGCTAAAATTACTTTATTGATATTTAAAATCAATTAAATATTCCGAATTTAAGTGCTCGAAAATTACGGGTCGTCACACAGAGGCATGGTTTATTTTTATTTTTTCTACCTGCACACCATTATACACATAGTCTTTCATATATATGTATATATATATATAAAAGCATGCAAACACAACATATTTCACAGTACATTTTCATTTTATCAACATTAGCATGCAACCATATTTTATATTTTAAGTTCTAAAAGTTACTCACAGGCAATAACACAGAAATAAATTTCTGGGTAGGAAGTTTTCTCACCTTATGTTTGCAAACAAAGAAGAACAGAGAAGCCAAGCCTGGGTTTGTTCCTTGATTTGATCTGGAAATGTTGATTTTATTTTTGAATTGAATCTGCACTTGATCCTGATTTGTACTTTGCTGAGTTGATCTGTGTAACTTGATTTAGTTGCATGCTAGCACTTCTGATCTGTATTTGATTTGCACTGCAATTGAAGTTTGAACTTGAATCTGGCTTTTGTTTTCAGGTTTGAAATTTTGTTGAATGCATTTGAATTTGAACTGCTTCTTGTTGTATCAGGTTCTTTACTTTTACTTTTCTTTCATTTTCCAGGTTTGAATATAAATCTGAACCTGATTTTGAAATGTGAGAAAACATGCATTGTTTTCTTCTTTTGTCTTCTTTTCTAATTTTACTTTACAGGTTTGTGTTTTGAGGAAACTTTTTTTTGAAGATGAAAAGGGTATTGAACAAAAATGACAACTAGGTTTTTCTTTATTTTTATCATATGCCACTTGTTTAATTTTTTTTGAACACTTGTTAAATTCAAGACTTAATTGTTATACACTTGTTAATATTAAGTTTTATTAATCTAACACTTGTATTAATGCTTGACAAAAATGTTTAAAAATGTAAATTTTTATTGTAAAAATGCTTACATATGTAAATTTTTTGTATATTTATGTTTAAGTCCTTTAGTTCAATTAATTTTAAAATTTAGTTTTAAACCCTTACTTTAAATTAATTTATACATTTTGTTTTTAAACCTTATTTTATTATTATTATTATTTATTTACAAATCATGTTTTCATGTTCTCTTATTTATTTTCAAAAGATAATTTCAATTACTTATACTTATATATCTTTCTCATCAAAATGCACATTTACAAAAATTAAGAAACATGATTTTATTAGTTCCAAATATATAGAAATTTTAAATTTATGTTTAGTCCTTCTTTTTAATTTATTGTTTAAACCCTTCTCATTTTTAAATTTGTAGATTAACTTATCTCTTACGTTTGAAGGTTTACATATATAGAGTCCTTATTTTTAAATACTTTTAAACCCTTAATTTTTTATATTTTATAACCTCTATAACTTTTAAATAGCAATTCAAAAATTATTTTATTTAATTTCAAAATATAACTTCTCATTCAAAATATCTATTTAATATAATTTGGAAAAAAAATCTTTATTAATTGAAAATATAATGTTTTCAAACCCAATATATTTATAAGATTTTTAATTTTGAATTTCAATTTCAAGATTTAATTTAAACTAAATTTATAAATATAAATAAATAACAAAACATATCTTTTATTAATCTTAAAACTTTCAAATTCTATTTATTTAAATCTAATTTATATACATATTCATTCCCAAATATTCAAATTAATTCTCTATTAATTCATAATTTAACCAAATTTTTACGTAAATTACCAAATTAATTTAGCTTAATAATCAGGAATGTTACAAATTCCCCACTTAGAAAATTTCATCCTCGAAATTTGAAAGTATGGAGACAACAAAGAATGGGTACACAAAGACAGAGAGACAGTTACCAAATCAAACTGGGTATCTATTCTGCATTTGGCTTACCAAATCAGAATATCAATAATGGATACAAGAACAAATCAAGATATTCAGGTCACCAGATCTACGAATATACAGGGGTAGTGATTAGTTCAAAAGATAACTAACCGCTCGTAGAATATATCGAGACCCAAAAGTACAAACAGATATATGGATACAATCCCAAAACCATTAGTTCAAACAACCAAAATATACCTATCAACCAAAGCAACCAAAGCAAACAATTCATACAAACAAACAATTCTGACCCATCTAGAGTTTATGTCCCATGCAAATATATCAACTTCTTCCTGGAGCTGCCAAGAATCATCAAAGAATTGAAATGACGAATCAAAGGAGATTGATAGAGAAAGCCGTTTCTGTTGTTGTTACGGGGCATTGACCATATGAAGTGGTACTTCCCCGTCCCCTATCTCGTCCTCTCCTTACACTCATACTCACTATCAGTGGATAGTAACAGAATTTACTGAGGCATTCAGATGGATATCTTAGGGATTATTCTAGGGTATACTTCACCCTATCTCTAAATAGTAACTTAATGTGTTATACTCCTAAGCTAAAGTTTTAACCTTCAGCTCCGATACCAATTATAACAACCCTGACTCGACCTTCGAAAATCAGCACCGAATATGACACTCGTATTCAAATGCCGCCGATCCAAACGTCGAATCTGGTTCGCCGAAGCTTATAACATATTAAGTATAACAACACAGCGGAAGAAAAATGAATATCATGTACAACTCTAATGAATACAGTATTCAAATATGATACAACACTGATACAATATGATACAAGAATATTAGAGACCATAAACAGCAGCGAAAAACAAATAGCCACGAGATAACTCCAATCCAATGCTCCAAAGCTAAAACTCCAAACCACAAGCTCGAACCACCATCAAGTTGCACAAAGCTAAGCAAGGTCAGTTGTCCTAACCAAAGACTGAAGAAGATCCCAAAGACTGAAAGCTACCAATCCAAAGACGTTCGAAGGCTATCGAATCTATACCTATTACTTGATTTTCTGAAAACCCAACACTAGACTGCCCGTGTGGAAAATAGTGGGCACCCAGAGTTTAGGGAAGGAACAATAAACTCCGGGTCAGTCATACGACTGGTATGAGCAAACAAAAACATAGTTTTATCTTTTAAAACAAACAAAGAATTTAAATTTGAAATCCGCAATGTTTTTAGAAAATGAAACTACCATAAGGCCTCCCGCCACACACACCATGCAAACGCAGAATTAGAGGAGATTTCTCCTTATGATAGTCAAAAATGCTTGATACGCGAAAACCATTTTGATATTATTATTAGTGTATAGTGTAGAAAACCTTTCGAAAGTATAATATTAATCCTAGCCAACATACAACATTTCGTCGTGTAACGACCTATGAATTTCATTAATTAAATTTGTCATATTAATAAGATTTTGGAATTAAATTTATAAATAAATATAATTGTTATAATTTGTAATGAAGTAAATGTTAAAACGTTAACCTATGAAATATTATATTGATTAAAATAGACTTAATTAAAAAGGTTGAATTGCATAAATCCTATTTATTGGAACCTAATTTAATGGTATGCAAATTTATAATAAATGAGTAATCGCAAGAAATAGAAATTTGAATAGAATTCTATTGAATGAAAGTAGTGAAAAGATTTTTCCCGGACGTAATTGTATATGAGAAATAAAGGAAAGTATTAAATTGATTAATGTAAAAAAACATTGTTAACGGTATTTGATTATAAATTAAGGAAAACGTGTTAATGCAAGTTGATATTTAATGAACTTGAATGAATGTTACAATTTAATTAAAATTCAAATATTATGACTTAGCTATAAATGGAATATAATAAAAGCAAATACAATCAATGTTAGAAACGAAATTTTAATGTTCGTGCGGATAATAAACCTTACTTTAATGATTATTAGTATAGTAACGGAAGTGTGAATGTAAATTAATAGAAACATAAGTTTATTTTAAGGTAGTAATTGATAAATTGGGTAAAATAAGTTCAAATTATGTTAATTCAGAAATTAATACGTAAAGTGTTGTAAAGTAATTAATAGAATGTAAAGTATTTATAAACCTAAATTAATGTGTTCAATTTGATAGAAGCGCACATTTAAAAACGTAATATTCATTCAAATTTAAAATGTAAATAGGCGTATATTAATGCAATGAAATAAAATTAGCGTTATATATTGAATTATGCTAGTTATTACACAATTAGTGGAAATAAAATAGTTAATACGAATAAAGGTGAAACGGAAAGTATCAGGGTAATGAAACGCAACCAAATGTTAAATATGTTTATAGGGTAATGATTTGTTTGAATAATGAGAACGGTAATCAAGATTTGTTTATTTATTTGAATAAATTAGGGTAATAAATTGAATATAAGAAAACAGAAAACAAAGTAAATAAATTATTAAGGACATTTAATAGTAATTAACGTATATATATCTGGCAATTAAATCAAATCAAGATATAGAAATCAATTTTAAATTTATTTGGAAAGAAATGTATAATAAATGAATTTATTTGTAAGTGAATGAAATTTATTTCTATATAAATTGGAAATTGGAATAAGATGGTAATTGTTAATGTAATAAGAGTAAGCTAATAATAATTCTTCCCATAAATTGATAATTGATTCAATAGTATAAGATTATCCACAATAGGGCAATTTGATTGAATAATAGAATGGAAAGTCTATTTAATGGGATTATTGAAAATAAAATTGGTAGTTTCTAAATTTTTGTAATTTGAAGTAAGGATAGTAATTATTGTAAGTAATTATAAATAACTGGATTTATTAAATTGAAAATAAATGAAATTAAACATCTAAATATTACGATAATAGAGATTTAAATGAAATCTAAAAATATTAAAATAATAGATTTTGAATCCAATATTAAATCCATCTATTTGAAATTATGGACGGAATAATCACTGATTTATTTAATTTAATAGAATTTTTGGAAATTTAATTTATAATTTTGAATATAATGAAATTGAAGATTTGACACTACAATTGATAGATTAATCAACTTTAAATTGACATCTATACTTGTAAAAAAAATTATATTGATTAAGAATTATAAGGTGATAAAGATTGTCAATTTCAGAATTTAAATGGGAATTTGATTTAATTAATTTATTTAAATTTATTTAATTAATATAAAAATAGCCATTTTGGCCACTGAGTCGAATTTCGACGAAACTAATTTCATCGGATCCATAACGGTGAATTATTGTAGGATTTCAAATTTCGTATCGATCGGACTTGTCATTTGATCGTATGGGCTTGAAATGCCTTGGAATCGATAAATTGAAATCAATTTGAAAATATTGATTTTAGCATAAATTCTCTATACGATGCAATTTTAACCTGAAACCTTTTCCACCATGTTTAAAATATTTTAAAACACCTATTTTGATATATGGGTTGACCCAATTTTGTTCCGGAGTCAAAACAGGCTTTTTGGGCCACTTTGTCGTTAGCGCGTATATTCAACCCAATCCATCTATTCTATTCTAGTTTGCCTATATATATCCCGGTTATAAACCCTAACCCTCTATTTCTTATTTGTCTGTACATATATCTTCTTCTTAACTCCTCTTCCAATGGCTGCAAACCCTAAATTTCCAAATTACAATTCCAATTCAAAAATCAGTGAAAATCCAAACTCCTAAAAAAATTCAAAAAAAATATATGTTGAAGCTCTCGAAAAGTGTAATCCTCTGGTGTTATTAGTTTTCCGTTTTGGTTCATCGTCTGATCAGTAAAAATCAAAGAATTTTCGACCGTTAATGATAGGGTTCGTCGTTCAACGGTGGATCTTCGTTTCTGGGACGATCAAGGGGCGCTGGAGCGTAGAGCTCGACGTATGGAGCCGATCCATACGGTTACTTCGGTCAGAAGGTGATCGATTTCACCAGAAATCGATGGGAAATGGCCGAAGTTTCACCTCGGCTAGGAGCCGTTCGCCGGCGTCGCGACCACTGTGGGTGGGGGGCGTGTAGGAGGCGAGGCATGGGGGTCAGGGAGGCATGGTTGATTTTGGTCGACGATGCCTAAGGACGGCGACGGCTTCGAGTTATCTTTGCGACCCGTAGAGTTTTAGGGTTTGGTTCCTGTAGCGTGCGTTTGTTTGCTGTAGCTTGCGATAGGAAGATGTGACGTGGCCAGTTTGGTATGTGTTCTGTTTTTTTTTTATTTTTAAAATTAAAATTCAATCACAATAATTGTTATAACTTTTACGTACGATGTCAGATTGACGTGCGGTTTTCTCCGCTAGGTTCATATCTGAATTCCAGACTTGATGACGCTGGTTTGGATGAATTCTGAGATGGTCAAATTTTTGGGTTTAAATTGAATTTAAATTCAATTTAAATTCAAAAGGAGAGTGTTTTAACCCACTCACAACTTCTAAGATTTCTTATGTTTGTTAAATTCATCTATGATGTGATTTGAAATTTATTTGTAGCTGTTTGGCATATATTTCATCATTATCTCAGTAAATTTGCATTTATTTAATTAACTGTTATTTAATTCATTATTGCATATTAACTGCCAGTTAAGTTGTTATTTATTTTTATTGCATATTAACTGCTAGTTAAATTGTTATTTATTTTATTGCATATAAACTGCCAGTTAAACAGTTATAATTTATTTTTGAATATAAACTGATAGTTGATACCTGTTATTACCACCTGTTATATATTGATGTATTGTTTAAACTTGGATGATGATTGTGATAAATGATTGATGGTTGATATTGGATGAATGGATGATGTACTTATATTGTTATAATCTGCAAGTTATTATGCATTTTCATTTCATTCGGGATTGCGGTTTGAAATGATATATAACCGTAATTTTTATTTTTAAATTATGGATTGAAATGATAAATATCTGTATCACTTGACCATAGGATAGAAAATTCTATACAGGCACCGCGGTATATATATAATTTATTTTTGAAATGATTTTCTATAGGTTTGGAAAAGATATGATTTAATGAATATGGATTTTTGATATTTTTAAATATTATTTTATATATAGTTAAACGCTTGAATTTAAGCTATGCATAAATTTGGTTCAAAGAATAAAAGAAGTTTAAAAATAAAAGTTAAATTTTATTTAGATATAATACGGTTAAGTATTTATTTAAATTTATTGATGGAGTTTATAATGTCTTAAATAAAATAAATGTTGAAAGATAAATATGAATTTGCTTTGAATTAAGGTATTTAGGAATTATCCTCGAATAAAATTTATTTGAAATATAAATTAATTTGGGGTTTCAAAAAGGTATGATCTTTATAACTTGATTTTTGTTTTAGAGGACTTAAATGAATATCAAGTCGATTTAAATGAATATTATCAAGTTAATTTAATTGAGAGAATATCCTATTTTTTGAAGTTTAAAGGTTTTACTTAAATGATATTTGATTTATTAATTAAACATTTCAAATATAAATAATAGTAATTGAATTTGATATATATGAAATTTTCAAGGAATAAGTTTTGAAATGGTGGAATAATTTAAGCTTTGAAATATATGGAAATTGAAATGGTTTATTTGGGAATTTAAACCTATATTTGGAATTTATTTGTGGAATTTAAAAAAACTATTTTGTCATGCAAAGCGGTTTAATACTTAAACCATTTAAGTATTAGAAATTTGTTTCAAAACTATGGGGTTTTAGATATATATATTTGAAAATATTATAATTTTGGGAAAAGGGATATTTATAAATAAAAATGATATCATATTGATTTGAAGTTTAAAAATATAAATGATATCGTATTTACATGGTTTTGAAAGGGATATTATATTTTGGTTTTAAAGTATAAATTATTTTGAAATAACCGCGGTGTTATAATAACGATTGGTTGTTGAAGAGACCGGGATCGGAAGTTGTCATACTCTCTGCCAACTCTGAAAACCACTTTAACAACCGTGTACGCGGTAGAGATTCCAGAATGAAGTAGGATGGTAGCGGCGTTTCCTTTGAGGTAAATACATGGAACCAACTCCCGTAAGTTGGCATAAGGTGGCTAAAACATGAGCCATTGACTGGTTAAGAATGTAGCACCTTTTATCGGACACATCCCTTCGCTATTCGACTCTGGCTTTGGATTTTTCGGTGGCCACTTTTGATTTTTGATTTTGGGGGTGTTGTTCGAGGTGGGCGGTAGTAGCTGCTACGCGTTACCACCGACCCGGAAGCGTAATTGGTATATCTACCCTGGCATTGCCTTGTTGTGCCGTGTCACCTACCCTAGCGCGCCTTATACGATTTTGTTTGTACCATACCTATGGAGTGCCCTCTGACGACGTCCAGTACGGGGGAGATTACGGTACTGTATAGACTATGGGAATATATTATGTGTTAAGGGCCATATAGGTTACCCCTTAACGCTATTTTAAAGTAGGTTTATTTTACTAATAGACACTATTATAATAGTGAGATATTACTACATAGTAAATAGTTTAACGGATCCTTAGGAGACGTAAATCCCGAGCATCTCTTGAGTTACTGCACTCATATTTAATTCTGTTCATTTAACCTACATAAGATCTTTTAGTTCTGACTCGAGTGTTTGTCTTTTCAATTCGCTCGGGTCAGTCCGAGCATTTCAGGATCGAAGACTTTATTTCTGGAGGACGAAGACGAAGATTTCATTATTATTATTATATATTATATGGTTCCACTACACACTGTATTCCGCTGCCTTGATACTTACTGGTATGTGAACTCTGATATTTATTGTATAAAGAAGGATCAAATGTTTTGTAAACAGTTTTATGAACTGTATATTGATTACTATATTTTATCCTTCCGCTGTGAGATTCTGTTTTGTTTTTTTCTTCTCTGTTTTTCTTATTTACCCCATAACAATCTGCCCTTCCATATGGTTTGAATTGGCACGTGTGTCAATTTAAAGCGTATGAAAAGGTGGGACGTTACAATGTGGTATCAGAGCTTTGGTTTAGCGATAAACCTTAGCTTTGTGGGGTTTGACTCTTTAATAATAGGGTAGTAATTCCCTATGGGTGTCGCTGAGCGTATATATATGAAAGAGCATATTTCTTACTGTTGTAAAAAGTTTTGATATTGTGTTAATTTGTTCCGTTTTGTATTTATAAATTCTGGTTGGTGCATGGGACGCTATGACATCAATAGGGATTTCTAAACACTAAATAGGACAGACCGGCATAATATTTGGTTTTAATATAGGTGAATGAAATAATTTTGCCTATTATATTTTCTATATATATAAAATTTTATAAATGATAATATATATTTGGTTGTATTATATTGGTTGTTAGGTAATGAAATTTATAAATAATAGTTGAAGTAAGATTGAAGATAAAATAAGTCAAATTGGAAACTTAGAACTTAAGTCCGGGGTTTTGGAAAAAGTTTTCGAATGATTTTGGAATATAATAGTGATATTTTTTAGAAGTATTTTATGATATAAATATTTCAATATAAATGAAAAGGACTGTTTTCAAGAATTGGGAAAAGAAATAAGTTATGTACTCCCCTCTCTGTCGCTGGAAAATAATTTTGGTGATGAGTGCACGCATCATCAACATTCATTTTCGAGTTTCGAAGTAGGAAGGCCACTGTAGTAGTTTACTACAGAGTTTTTTGATAAACAAACATAAATTTTAAATTGTTTTAAATATAATTTGTTATATATAAATTTGTAAGAGTATATTTATCTGTTATTTTTAAATGATTTGAATAAAACCCTGTGTTTAATTCTTAAGTTTCCATTGATTAATAATTTCAGTTATTGTAGTGAAATTGAATGTAACTAATTTAAAATTTGAACCTTCAATTAAAATAAGAAATTTAATGCTAAGTTATGAATGAAATTAAAAGAAATCTGAAATGTCTAACCTATAATACAAAGGATATAATTATTGAACATTGAATAAATTTTAAAAGAAATAAGATAAACTTGTATGATCTTCAATTACATTCTTAAAGGCATATATATAACTTATCAAATATTAAAAGTTTAAATGTTTAATAAGAAAATGAAATAGAAATTATACAAGTAATAAATTTGAGGTAATGAAAGTAAATAATGAAATTCCTTAATAAATAATTGATGTTGTAATATTATAATCTTAAGTGTAATTGGAAAAGACTACTAATTGAAATAGAAAGGTAAGTATTATAAATGAAATTTAGAATAAATGAAATTTAGAATAAATGAAAGTAAATAAATGAAATTAAGTAGTATAAATGAAAGATAATGAACTTAAGTACATGATTTAAGCTATTATTAATAAAATAAGCAGGAAGATGAATACTGCAAATAAATGAAGAAAAAAAGGGATAAACCATTATATGTATAAAAAGGAAGTCAAACAATAATAGTATGAAATGAAGTTGACAAGAATAAACTTAGTTTATTGTTTGGATTTGTTGTTTGTTTGATTTATGGTTGTTTGGGTAAGGATACTTTAAAATTGTTTGGATGAATGAATAATCTATTTAGTTTCACCTAAGATTGTTGAGTGAAGGGTACACTTAGTAGTTATTTTTCATTCTGTATAATTTAAAGTTTTGAACCCGAACAACTATTTGTTTGTTTGATATGAATGAATGATTGATATGTGTTGATTCTATGTGATGGTTGTATGCCTGGTTGCAAGTGATTGATGTTTGCATTTATTTTTGTTATGGTTGAAACAACTTCAATATTTCATTTTATATAAGTATTAACTCTTTTAGATTATATAAGTGAAATGCATGTTATGGAAGCAATTGCTACTGCTTTTGGTTCCATAAAAATAAGCGTTAATTGGTCGACAAATAGGTACGTTTTCGGATTACGGTTTGTAGCGTTATTATATTATTTTCCCGGGTTGGGATATATATTACTTTGGTAAATATATGTGTACATTGTTATATTTGATAGTATATTTTCTCCCGAGCCTCCTGGTACAAAGGGGACTGCCGAAATTTTCCGTAAATTTTGGACTTAGAAAATTTTTGAATTTTTTTTCCAATCTTTATTGATTTTAGTATAAAAAGATATAATGATTGTAAATTTGTATATTTTATTTAAAGTAACTAATTGTTTAAATTTAATTGCTTATAAAATTAATATTTTAAATAAAATATATTGATTTCTTAATTCTTCTTTTTCCTTTTCGGAGATGAAAAGTTTTGAGGGGGGGAGAGTGTAACGACCCGTGAATCTAGTTAATTAAATTTGTCATATTAATATGATTTTGAAATTAAATTTATGAAGAAATATAATTGTTATAATTTGTAATGAAGTAAATGTTAAAAAATTAACCTATGAAATATTATATTGATTAAAATAGACTTAATTAAAAAGGTTGAACTGAATAAATCCTATTTATTGGAACCTAATTTAATGGTATGAATATTTATAATAAATGAGTAATTGCAATAAATAGAAATTTGAATAGAATTCTAATGAATGAAAGTAGTGAAAAGATTTTTCCATGATGTAATTGTATATGAGAAATAAAGGAAAGTATTAAATTGATTAATGTAATAAAACATTGTTAATGGTATTTGATTATAAACTAAGGAAAACATGTTAATGCAAGTTAATATTTAATGAACTTGAATGAACGTTACAATTTAATTAAAATTCAAATATTATGACGTAGCTATAAATATAATATAATAAAACAAATGCAATCAATGTTAAAAACGAAATTTTAATGTTCGTGTGGATAATAAACCTTACTTTAATGATTATTAGTATAGTAATGGAAGTGTGAATGTAAATTAATAGAAACATAAGTTTATTTTAAGGTAGTAATTGATAAATTGGGGAAAATAAGTTCAAATTATGTTAATTGAGAAATTAATACGTAAAGTATTGTAAAGTAATTAATAGAATGTAAATTTAATGCTGTAAATTTAATAGAATGTAAAGTATTTAACAACCTAAATTAATGTGTTCAATTTAATAGAAGCACACATTTAAAAACGTAATATTCATTCAAATTTAAAATGTAAATAGGCGTATATTAATGCAATGAAATAAAATTAGCGTTATATATTGAATTATGGTAGTTATTACACAATTAGTGGAAATAAAATAGTTAATATGAATAAAGGTGAAATGGAAAGTATCAGGGTAATGAAACGCAACCAAATGTTAAATATGTTTATAGGGTAATGATTTGTTTGAATAATAAGAACGGTAATCAAGATTTGTTTATTTATTTGAATAAATTAGGGTAATAATTAATATAAGAAAACCGAAAATAAAGTAAATAAATTACTGAGAACATTTAATAGTAATTAACGTATATATATATATCTGGCAATTAAATCAAATCAAGGTATAGAAATCAATTTTAAATTTATTTGGATGGAAATGTATAATAAATGAATTTATTTGTAAGTGAATGAAATTTATTTCTATATTAATTGGAAATTGGAATAAGATGTTAATTGTTAATGTAATAAGAGTAAGCTAATAATAATTCTTTCCATGAATTGATAATTGATTCAATAGTGTAATACTATCCACAATAGGGCAATTTGATTGAATAATAGAATGGAAAGTCTATTTAATGGGATTATTGAAAATAAAATTGGTAGTTTCTGAATTTTTGTAATTTGAAGTAAGGATAGTAATTATTGTAAGTAATTGTAAATAACTGGATTTATTAAATTGAAAATAAATGAAATTAAACATCTAAATATTACGATAATAGAGATTTAAATGAAATCTAAGAATATTAAAATAATAGATTTTGAATCCAATATTTAATCCATCTATTTGAAATTATGGATAGAATAATCATTGATTTATTTAATTTAATAGAATTTTTGGAAATTTAATTTATAATTTTGAATATAATGAAATTGAAGATTTGACACTGCAATTGATAGATTAATCAACTTTAAATTGACATCTAAACTTGTAAAAAAGAAAAAATTTATATTGATTAAGAATTATAAGGTGATAAAGATTGTCAATTTCAGAATTTAAATGGGAATTTGATTTAATTAATTTATTTAAATTTATTTAATTAATATAAAAATAGCCATTTTGGTCACTGACTCGGATTTCGACGAAACCATCTTCATCGGATCCGTAACGTTGAATTATTTTAGGATTTCAAGTTTCGTATCTATCGGACTTGTCGTTTGATCGTATGGGCTTGAAACGCCTTGGAATCGATAACTTGAAATCAATTGAAATCAATTTGAAAATATTGATTTTAGCATAACTTCTCCATACGATGAAATTTGAGCCTGAAACCTTTACCATCGTGTTTGAAATATTTTAAAACACCTATTTTGATATATGGGTTGACCCAATTTCGTTACGGAGTCAAAATGGGCTTTTTGTGCCACTTTGTCGTTAGCGCGTATATTCAACCCAATCCATCTATTCTATTCCAATTTTCCTGTATATAACCCGGTTATAAACCCTAACCCTTTATTTCTTATTTTTCTGTACATATATCTTCTTCTCAACTCCTCTTCCAATGGCTGCAAACCCTAAACTCCCAAATTACAATTCCAATTCAAAAATCAGTGAAAATCCAAACTCCTCAGAAAAATTCAAAAAAAAATATGTTGAAGCTCTCGAAGAGTGTAATCCTCTGGTGTGATTTGTTTTCCGTTTTGGTTCATCGTCTGATCAGTAAAAATCAAAGAATTTTCGGCCGTTAATGGTAGGGTTCGTCGTTCAACGGTGGATCTTCGTTTCTGGGACGATCAGGGGGCGTTGGAGCATAGAGCTCGAGGTATGGAGCCAATCCATACGGTTACTTCGGTCAGAAGGTGATCGATTTCACCAGAAATCGATGGGAAATGGCCGAAGTGTCACCTCGGGTAGGAGGCGTTAGCCGGCGTCGCGACCACTGGGGATGGGGGGCGTGTTGGCGGCGAGGCATGGGGGTCAGGGAGGCATGCTTGATTTTGGTCGATGATGCCTAAGGACGGTAGGGGCTTCGAGTTATCTTTGCGACCTGTAGAGTATTAGGGTTCGGTTCCTGTAGCGTGCGTTTGTTTGATGTAGCTTGCGATAGGAAGACGTGAAGTGGCGAGTTAGGTATGTGTTCTGTTTTTTTTTTAAAATTAAAATTCAATCACAATAATTGTCATAACTTTTACGTACGATGTCAGATTGACGCGTGTTTTTCTTCGCTAGGTTCGTATCTGAATTCCGGACTTGATGACGCTGGTTTGGACGAATTCTGAGACGGTCAAATTTTTGGGTTTAAATTGAATTTAAATTCAAAAGGTGAGTGTTTTAACCCACTCACAACTTCTAAGATTTCTTATGTTTGTTAAATTCATTTATGATGTGATTTGAAATTTATTTGTAGCTGTTTGGCATATATTTCATCATTATCTCAGTTAATTTGCATTTATTTAATTAACTGTTGTTTAATTCATTATTGCATACTAACTGCCAGTTAAATTGTTATTTATTTTATTGCATATTAACTGCCGGTTAAATTGTTATTTATTTTATTGCATATAAACTGCAAGTTAAACAATTATAATTTATTTTTGAATATAAACTGATAGTTGATACCTGTTATTACCGCCTGTTATATATTGATGTATTGTTTGAATTTGGATGATGATTGTGATAAATGGTTGATGGTTGATATTGGATAAATGGATGATGTACTTATATTGTTATAAACTGCAAGTTATTATGCATTTTCATTTCATTCGAGATTGTGGTTTGAAATGATATATAACCGTAATTTTTATTTTTAAATTACGGACTGAAATGATAAATATATGTATCACTTGACCATATGATTGAAATTTTATACAGGCACCGCGGTATATATATATAATTTATTTTGGAAATGATTTTCTATGGGTTTGGAAAGGATATGGTTTAATGAATATGGATTTTTGATAATTTTAAATATTATTTTTATATATAGTTAAATGCTTGAATTTAAGCTATGTATAAATTTGGTTCAAAGAATAAAATAAGTTTAAAAATAAAAGTTAAATTAGCTTTGAATTAAGGTATTTAAGAATTATCCTCGAATAAAATTTATTTGAAATATAAATTAATTTGGGGTTTTAAAAAGGTATGATCTTTATAACTTGATTTTTGGTTTAGAGGACTTAAATGAATATCAAGTCGATTTAAATGAATATTATCAAGTTAATTTAAATGAGAGAATATCCTGTTATTTGAAGTCTAAAAGTTTTACTTAAATGATATTTGATTTATTAAGTAAACATTTCAAATCTAAATAATAGCAATTGAATTTGATATATATGAAATTTTCAAGGAATAAGCTTTGAAATGGTGGAATAATTTAAGCTTTTAAATATATGGAAATTGAAATGGTTTATTTGGGAATTTAAACCTATATTTGGAATTTATTTGTGAAATTTAAAAAAAGCTATTTTGTTATGCAAAGCGGTTTAATAATTAAACCATTTAAGTATTAGAAATTTTGTTTCAAAACTATGGGGTTTTAGATATATATATATATATATATATATATATATATTTGAAAATATTATAATTTTGGGAAAAGGGATATTTATAAATAAAAATGATATCATATTGATTTGGGGTTCAAAAATATAAATGATATCGTGTTTATATGGTTTTGAAAGAGATATTATATTCTGGTTTTAAAGTATAAATTGTTTTGAAATAACCGCGGTTTTATAATAACGATTGGTTGTTGAAGTGACCGGGATCGGAAGTTGTCATACTCTCTACCAACTCCGACCACTTTAACAACCGTGTACGCAGTGGAGATTCCAGAATGAAGTAGGATGGTGGCGGCGTTTCCTTTGAGGTAAATACGTGGACTGTAACAACCCGCATATTTATCGATTGTATATTTAAATATTTTACTTAAATATTTCATCGTTCGTCGGATTTTAGTCCGAAAAGCTACTTTTTGCAAACAGTCGAATTGGGACTCGAGACCCCTTCCATTGAGTTCAAAATGCCGTTTGCAACCTTTTTTAGTATAAACTTCGTTATGTTTGTTACTAGCTAAAAATTTGACCTTTTTCACCTAGGGTTTGGGTTTGGGTTCAGCCCACTAGCCATAATAATACCCCAAACTGAATCATCCGTCCCCATTCACTCTCACTTCCTCCTCTTTTCAGTTCTAAAGCAAAAATGGTGGAAGAGAATGGGAAATAGAAATCCAAAACCCTAGTTCATTTGCAAAATCCAAGATCTAGCTCCAAATTCTAAGAGAACCCATTGGTAAGCATCATCTTCATCTTCTCCAACTCTTTCTCCATTCCATTTCAGAAATTCCTAAACCTAACATAGGAAATATTTTACTTGTAAGCTTAGATTGAAGATTCTTGAGTTGTTATTGAAGAGGAATTGATCTTAGCTTGTTTTAAAAGCTTCTCCTTCATTGATTTGGGTTCAAAGGTGAGATTTTTATCTCACATCTTTGTCTATAATTATCTTCGATTGTTAGGTATGAATTCCTAACGCTTATTCTTGTGCAATTGATTTTGGTTTGGATTGATTTGGTGTATATTCCAATTTTTGGTGTTTTGAAATCAAAATCTATGAAAATCCTTTTATGGATATTTGGACATTGATATTTGAGGTGTATCGAAGAGACGTTAAGGTTGGGTTGTCGCTTGGCGTAAATCCTTAGTCGTTGTCGCTTGATCGATCGCTTTGGGTATCCGTTTGGCCATTTTTCTGGCCTAGGTTCAGGGAATACCCTGAACCCCAGATTCAGACGTCTGAAACGTAATATTCAGACGTCTGAATATTGTTCTGGGAAGATTTCTATTCCCAGATTCAGACGTCTGAATATATGATTTCAGACGTCTGAATTAGTTCATTTGGAACCAAAAAGGAAATAGGCTAAAAAGTGCCTATTTCAGACGTATGAAATCAAAGATTCAGACGTCTGAATTCTGTTTTGGAAAATAATTTATTTTCCAAATTCAGACGTCTGAATCCTTGATTTCAAACGTCTGAATTTGCACTCTTTTTGCCTGTTTGCCTATTTGCTTGAGAATTCCAACGTTAATCGATTCGTGTTGATTCCCTTTTGTTATTATCACTTATTATCGACTTTGATGACATTTCCTTCGTGATTTTTGGGAATATCCATTTTGATGGATTCAGTATCGATTTCTTTGGATTTTATTCACGTCTTCGAATGTGAATTTTAGTGATTGATTGTTCTTACAATCTTCTTTGTGATTTGTCACTTTAAAAATATAAAGGTTTTCTATACTAGTAGTAAATATCAAAACTCTTTCTTCAAATGATTTCAACACTATTTTATTACAAAGCTCGTTTTCTCAAACCGATTTCTAATCTATTAGTATATACAAACATTTACCTCACTCGTATGAGAAATCTAATTAAACGGCTTAGTAAAACAAGTGGTATGAAACGCTTGCGTTTACTTCGTCGGTTAATTCTTGGACTTGTTCGATTGAAACTCTTGTGACAATTTTCTAGTGGAAATCTACAATTTGTTCGTAAATATTTAAGTTAAGCTAGTGGTTATGGGACATGAAGCTAAGCTCATATATTTACTAGCTTACTGTAATTGACACTTCTTGATGATCGATAGTGATCATTTTATGGTTTAGACTAGCAATGTGCGATGTCTCTTTGTTTATGTGGAGGACTGCACTTCATTTTTATTGAGCTTCGTCTCATTTCTCGCATGGGTCGTACCTATTTAGGTGCGTCGATGTTTATTTATGCATGGGGCGTATCTATTTAGGTGCGTCGATGTTTGTTTACTTCGTGGAGCAATCGGCTCAATAAGTTGGGGAATGGGGCGTATCTTTCTAGGTGCGTCGGTGTTCGTCTATGCATGGGACGTATCTTTCTAGATACGTCGATGTTCGACTTTGGATGGGGTGTATATTTCTAGGTGCATCGATGTTAGACATTACATGGGACATATCTTTCTAGATACGTCGATGTTGATTTATGCATAGGGCGTATCTTTCTAGGTACGTCGATGCTTATTTATGCATGGGGTGTATCTTTCTAGGTGCATCGATGTTAGACATTACATGGGACGTATCTTTCTACATACGTCAATGTTGATTTATGCATGAGGCATATCTTTCTAGGTACGTCGATGCTTATTTATGCATGGGGTGTAACTTTCTACGTGCATCGATGTTAGACATTACATGGGGCGTATCTATTTAGGTGCGTCGATGTTTGCCTTTGCATGGGTCGTACCTTTTTAGGTGCGACGATGTTTGACTGTGCATGGGGCGTATCTATTTAGGTGCGTCGATGCCCAGTTTATGGAATAGCGTTCTGTTTGGGATTGGCCATTCTTTTCTTTTGATTTCTGGATTTCGTGTGTTGAATTCTGGAATTTAAGTTTCACCAACTTTTACGATTGGCATTGAAATGTATGTCATTTATTATGGCTTGGTGAATGAAATTAGGAGTATGACATTCCTTTTGATCTTTGAGAAGATCTTTGCGATATTGATTAATCTCTTGTTGATTTTTCAATTACTTATTTATCACAGCTTGGCATTGTGATTATTATACGTTTAGTCATATCTCTTGTTCTGTATCATTTCATTTGATATTTATAGCTAGACTGATCCATTTATTATTTTCTTCTTAAATAATACTCGGGTCAGACCGAAATGTTACAGGTGCTTCTGTTTGACTCCTCTTTAGGGATTTGCTACTCTGACTTTTGGCTAACCACATAGATTAGCAGTTTTTGTTGCATACACTTGAGATATAGACTCATAGTGGTATTCTTTTATATAGCACGTGTTGCTATTCTCTTGTATTATTGTGGATCTTTTTGATCACTACTTTGATATACACTTTCATGTGTTAGTTATATATTCATATCTTCTTCCGCCTTTGTGATATGAATTATCTATGACTGATTTGTGTTATGTTTATTTTTATATTTGTTTCCGAAGATTATTATAGCCACTGTGAGTAGCTTTGTTTTTGTATCGGTGTGTCGGATTTTCTCTTGAAATAAAATGTTATACTATCTGACATATCGGTGCTCGCTTAAAGCAATTACACGGATGGTCGCTCCTCAACAGCCTTATTGTCCGTGTTAGTTGACAGCATTACACCGTAGTGTTCTTGGCTAGCGTGGGTATAGAGGTGGGGCGTCACAGCTTGGTATCAAAGCCAAACTTCGGAACAATGTAGAATAATTTAACAAGGATCGTCGTCCTAAGTCCATCTTAGGAGTCGTGCTTTAGGATTTTATTCGGGTCTTCGTACCGTCCTATCCTATTTTCCTTTGTGATTCCTTGTTTTATCTATCAAGATTGCTTGATATTTATTTTGAGAATAACTTTTCTCCTTCTTTCTTTCTTAAAGAAGAGAAATGGTTAGACCTGGTCGTCCCAGCGTCGGTCAATCTAGTGCTACTCCCCAAGATGGATTTTTTATATCTGCCCAGCAACTTCTTGATCTAGTAAAGAACACTCAAGCAGCCGGTCCCAATCTAGAGCCTACACATCCTAGACCCGGTTTTGTACGCTTGTGCAGAGACTATACCGATTTGGGTGGAAGGCCATTCCGGGGATCCGAGAGTGTTATAGAAATTCAAGCTTGGCTCAAATCATGCGATCGCATCTTTTCTTGCATGAACCTTATTGATCTACATCGAGTCTAAGTGGATTCTAGCATGCTCCAAGAAAGAGCATTAGTTTGGTATGAGCTTTTAATTTCTGAAATCGTTGAAGCGGATCTCACTTGGGAGCAATTCCGAGAAAGATTCAAATTGAAATTTGTGCCGGAGGCTAAAAAAGTAACTTTAGCACGGCGTTTTATTGACCTTGTTCAAGGTGGATCTTCTATGACAGACTATGTCGCATCTTTCGAATCTCTTTCCAAATACGGGGTTGAATATATTAACACCCCATTGACGAAAAATCAGAGATTTGTCTATGGCTTGAATAAGAATCTTAAGAAGCCATTACTCCTGAAACTTGAGGTTTCATTTGATCAGCTTATTGATATCGCTCTTCGTCTTGAATAGGCCGATAATGAAGGTGATGTTGAAGTTGTGCGTGCCCAACAAAACTTCGACAACATGAAGAGGTCTATTAAATTCAAAGGCCCCATTCCCAACAAGAAATGGAGGAAAGAAACCCCGGTAGCAAAAGCCCCTACCTCTAGTCGTGGACAATGCTACAATTGTGGTTCCACGGACCACTATGCAAGGGAGTGTCCGAAACCTCTTTATTGTCGCTATTGCAAAAATTCGGGTCACCATATAACTGCATGTCCCATACTTCAAAGTAGGAAGGAGGGAAAGCTCAATGTAGTGCAAGCTCCTGGTGACACTTCTCGTGGTCAAGGTATTTCTCATTTAATCCTTGATTTCATTTGTTTTATGATCATCCTTTGGAGTTTTGGTTGATATGGGTTTATTTTCATATCAAAAGAACTAGTTGATTCCTTTTCTTTAAACATTTTGGGCTTGATGACTTCTTTGAGGATTTCGAATCCGGATGGCGGATCCGCAACACTCAATTTGCTTTTTATTGATGTTGAAACTATTTTATGTGATTTTTCTTTCCGAGCCGATATTTTTACTTAGGCTTCGGAATTGATTTTTGTAAGGATTGGCTTAATCGTTGTGAAGCCCATATGCTATTTTCCGTGTGGACTATTCATCTTCGACATTCTATCTGTTAAGCGGATTTTTTTTCTTCTTTTGATTCCGATTTCAAATTTTTGGTGGCATCATTTTATTCTTTAAGCCTTCATGATAAGGAAAGTGTTGTTTCTCTTATCTAAATAGTTTGTGAAACTTTCCGGTATTTTTGAGTTTGTCTTAGGATTATCACCTAAGAAATCTTTTGTGTGGTGTTAAGGTCTTTCTAGTTCGACCTTGCCACCGATTTTCATTTGGCTACGAGTTGCGGGAGTTAGCATTCCACTTACCGCATTCCGCGCTCATTATGATTCTTATGAATGACTTATTTTGTCATTCGGTTTATCCATCTTATTTCATTCATTTTATAAGCCGAGTATTCTATGAGTATTTCGATGAGACCATTTTTGTGTTTATTGATTTTGGATGAAACTAGCAATTTAAAATTTTTGCAAATCTTTTTCATAAGATTTAATTATAAGTATAAATAGGATTTCTGCTTTTAGAACGAACAAAGAGAATTTTCAAAAGTTTTTAGAAACATGTTTATCCTATAAAAGATGATTTTGTGATTGTATTGCCCATTTAGTGTTTTAAGAATTCTGGACGATGCGCCTGATCAACGTTATCGATAGGAATTTCTTAAACGCTTAGATGTTACAGTCAGACACAATAAATTGACTTATGTAAATTTTTCTAGAAAGATTATTACATAAAGATAAATGTAATTTTGAAAGTTTTAACTTTTCAGGAAAGAAGATTATTTAAAAGAAATTTTTTTCTTTTCGATACTCTTATTCTTGTGATTCCCGTTGGGAACCAAGACTTTATCTTTTGTACCAATGCTAATCGTATTGGTTTGGATGTCGTTCTCTTGCAAAAGAGAACGTTCTACCACTTGTGCTTCTAAATCATTAAAAGCCGATCAAGACTAGGTGTGCCACTCATGATATAGTGCTCGCGGCTGTTGTTTTCGCTTTTAGAGTATGGCATCATCATTTTTGGGGGGAGAAATTTGTTCTCCACCTCAATCATAAATCTTTGGAATATTTATTTTCTCATAAGGAACTTCATGTCGACTCGAGTTCCTGGCATCTTATGATCTTGATATTCTGCAAATCGTGTTGCCAACGCGCTTTGTCGTAGGCAACAAGTTGTTGATTCTTTGATGTTGTCTGAATGGAATTATCCTTTTATCAAGTTCATCGGACGTTTTGAAATACTTCGTTTTATTGAGCTTCATCTCATTTCTTTTATGGACCAGCGTCCGATGTTCATTTATGGTGTTCGGTTCATCGGATGTACTGTTATTATACTACATCGATGTTCCGTCTTATCTGGATCAATGGATGTACCATTATTATACTACATCATTGTTCCGGTTTATCTGTTCATTAGACGTACCGTTTTTGTTCTACGTCGGTGTTCCAAATTATTCGAGTTTCTAGTTTCTCGGGCGTACCATTTTTGTACTACGTCGTTGCACCGGCTCAATTTCCTGTTATTCATGATGTTTTCTCACGTCTTTCTACTACGAAAATGCCTTAGGGATTCCATTTTTATTCTTGAGGCCGGTATTATTAAAGGAAGTGAAATTTCACCAGATTTGACTTAGGAGTTATATTCAATTCGCATCATTGCTTCGGAGGTTGAGTGCCTTCGGAATAAAGATGTTCTTCTTGTGAAAGTTCAATAGTTCTCAGATCCTAAGGATTGCTCTTGGGAATCGTGAGAATTCATCGAGCGAACCCGTTTGGGCTTTCTCTTTGGTGCCCTTTATGGTGGACTTCTTGATTCAAATTTTCTTTTGTGTTGATATGCTTCTATGGTTGTTACTTCTTATTTTCTTCTTAAGTATTGCAAGGACGCAATTTCTTTAAGGAGGGGAGTCTGTAACAACCCGCATATTTATCAATTGTATATTTAAATATTTTATTTAAATATTTCATCGTTCGGATTTTAGTCCGAAAAGCTACTTTTTGCAAACAGTCGAATTGGGACTCGAGACCCCTTCCATTGAGTTCAAAATGCCGTTTGCAACCTTTTTGAGTATAAACTTCGATATGTTTGGAGCTAGCTAAAAATTTGACCTTTTTCACTTAGGGTTTGGGTTTGGGTTCAGCCCACTAGCCATAATAATACCCCAAACTGAATCATCCCTCCCCATTCACTCTCACTTCGTCCTCTTTTCAGTTCTAAAGCAAAAATGGTGGAAGAGAATGGGAAATAGAAATCCAAAACCCTAGTTCATTTGCAAAATCCAAGATCTAGCTCCAAATTCTAAGAGAACCCATTGGTAAGCATCCTCTTCATCTTCTCCAACTGTTTCTCCATTCCATTTCAGAAATTCCTAAACCTAACATAGGAAATATTTTACTTGTAAGCTTAGATTGAAGCTTCTTGAGTTGTTATTGAAGAGGAATTAATCGTAGCTTGTTTTAAAAGCTTCTCCTTCATTGATTTGGGTTCAAAGGTGAGATTTTTATCTCACATCTTTGTCTATAATTATCTTCGATTGTTAGGTATGAATTCCTAACGCTTATTCTTGTGCAATTGATTTTGGTTTGGATTGATTTGGTGTATATTCCAATTTTTGGTGTTTTGAAATCAAAATCTATGAAAATCCTTTTATGGATATTTGGACATTGATATTTGAGGTGTATCGAAGAGCCGTTAAGGCTGGGTTGTCGCTTGGCGTAAATCCTTAGTCGTTGTCGCTCGATCGATCGCTTCCGGTATCCGTTTGGCCATTTTTTTGGCCTAGGTTCAGGGAATGCCCTGAACCCCAGATTCAGACGTCTGAAACGTAATATTCAGACGTCTGAATATTGTTCTGGGAAGATTTCTATTCCTAGATTCAGACGTCTGAATACATAATTTCAGACGTCTAAATTGGTTCATTTGGAACCAGAAAGGAAATATGCTAAAATGTGCCTATTTCAGACGTTTGAAATCAAAGATTCAGACGTCTGAATTCTGTTTTGGAAAATAATTTATTTTCCAAATTCAGACGTCTGAATCCTTGATTTCAGACGTCTGAATTTGCACTCTTTTTGCCTGTTTGCATATTTGCTTGAGAATTCCAACGTTAATCGATTCGTGTTGATTCCCTTTTGTTATTATCACTTATTATCAACTTTGATGACATTTCCTTCATGATTTTTGGTAATATCCATTTTGATGGATTCGGTATCGATTTCTTTGGATTTTATTCACGTCTTCGAATGTGAATTTTAGTGATTGATTGTTCTTATAATCTTCTTTGTGATTTGTCACTTTAAAAATATAAAGGTTTTCTATACTAGTAGTAAATATCAAAACTCTTTCTTCAAATGATTTCAACACTATTTTATTACAAAGCTTGTTTTCTCAAACCGATTTCTAATCTATTAGTATATACAAACCTTTACCTCACTCGTATGAGAAATCTAATTAAACGGCTTAGTAAAACAAGTGGTATGAAACGCTTGCGTTTACTTCGTCGGTTAATTCTTGGACTTGTTCGATTGAAACTCTTGTGACAATTTTCTAGTGGAAATCTACAATTTGTTCGTAAATATTTAAGTTAAGCTAGTGGTTATGGGACATAAAGCTAAGCTCATATATTTACTAGCTTACTGTAATTGACACTTCTTGATGATCGATGATGATCATTTTATGGTTTAGACTAGCAATGTGCGATGTCTCTTTGTTTATTTGGAGGACTGTACTTCATTTTTATTGAGCTTCGTCTCATTTCTCGCATGGGTCGTACCTATTTAGGTGCGTCGATGTTTATTTATGCATGGGGCGTATCTATTTAGGTGCGTCGATGTTTGTTTACTTCGTGGAGCAATCGGCTCAATAAGTTGGGGCAAGGGGCGTATCTTTCTAGGTGCGTCGGTGTTCGTCTATGCATAGGACGTATCTTTCTAGATACGTCGATGTTCGACTTTGCATGGGGTGTATCTTTCTAGGTGCATCGATGTTAGACATTACATGGGACGTACCTTTCTAGATACATCGATGTTGATTTATGCATGGGGCGTATCTTTCTAGGTATGTCGATGCTTATTTATGCATGGGGTGTATCTTTCTAGGTGCATCGATGTTAGACATTACATGGGACGTATCTATCTAGATATGTCGATGTTGATTTATGCATGGGGCATATCTTTCTAGGCACGTCGATGCTTATTTATGCATGGGGTGTAACTTTCTAGGTGCATCGATGTTAGACATTACATGGGGCGTATCTATTTAGGTGTGTCGATGTTTGCCTTTGCATGGGTCGTACCTTTTTAGGTGCGACGATGTTTGACTATGCATGGGGCGTATCTATTTAGGTGCATCGATGCCCCGTTTATGGAATAGCGTTCCGTTTGGGATTGGCCATCCTTTCCTTTTGATTTCTGGATTTCATGTGTTGAATTCTGGAATTTAAGTTTCACCAACTTTTACGATTGGCATTGAAATGTATGTCATTTATTGTGGCTTGGTGAATGAAATTCGGAGTATGACATTCCTTTTTATCTTTGAGAAGATCTTTGTGATATTGATTAATCTCTTGTTGATTTTTCAATTACTTATTTATCACAGCTTGGCATTGTGATTATTATACGTTTAGTCATATCTCTTATTCTATATCATTTCATCTGATATTTATAGCTTGACTGATCCGTTTATTATTTTCTTCTTAAATAATACTCGGGTCAGACCGAGATGTTACAAGTGCTTCTGTTTGACTCCTCTTTAGGGATTTGCTACTCTGACTTTTGGCTAACCACATAGATTAGCAGTTTTTGTTGTATACACTTGATATATAGACTCATAGTAGTATTCTTTTGTATAGCACGTGTTGCTATTCTCTTGTATTATTGTGGATCTTTTTGACAACTACTCTGATATACACTTTCATGTGTTAGTTATATATTCATATCTTCTTCCGCCTTTATGATATGAATTATCTGTGACTGATTTGTGTTATGTTTATTTCTATATTTGTTTCCGAAGATTATTATAGCCACTGTGTAGTAGCTTTGTGTTTGTATCGGTATGTCGTATTTCCTCTTGAAATAAAATGCATGTTATACTATCTGACATATCGGTGCTCGCGCAAAGCAATTACATGGATGGTCATTCCTCAACAGCCTTATTCTCCGTGCTAGTTGACAGCATTACAACGTTATGTTCTTGGCTAGCGTGGGTATAGAGGTGGGGCGTCACATGGACCCAACTCCCGTGAGTTGGCATAAGGTGGCTAAAACAGGAGCGATTGAGGTAGCACCTGTTATCGGACACATCCCTTCGCTATTCTACTCTGACTTTGGATTTTTCGGTGGCCACTTTTGATTTTTGATTTTGGGGGTGTTGTTCGAGGTGGGCGGTAGTAGCTTCTACGCATTACCACCGACCCGGAAGCGTAATTGGTATATCTACCATGGCATTGCCTAGTTGTGCCATGTCACCTACCCTAGCGCGCCTTATACGATTTTGTTTTGTACCATACCTATGGAATGCCATCTGACGACGCCCAATACGGGGGAGATTACGGTACTGTATAGACTATGGGAATATATTATGTGTTAAGGGCTATATGGGTAACCCCTTAACGCTATTTTAAAGTAAGTTTATTTTACTAATAGACACTATTATAATAGTGAAATATTACTACATAGTAAATAGTTTAACGGATCCTTAGGAGACGTAAATCCCGAGCATCTCTTGAGTTACTGCACTCATATTTAATTCTGTTCATTTAACCTACATAAGATCTTTTAGTTCTGACTCGAGTGTTTGTCTTTTCAATTCGCTCGGGTCAGTCCGAGCATTTCAGGATCGAAGACTTTATTTCTGGAGGAGGAAGACGAAAATTTCATTATTATTATTATATATTATATGGTTCCACTACACACTGTATTCCGCTGCCTTGATACTTACTGGTATGTGAACTCTGATATTTATTGTATAAAGAAGGATCAAATGTTTTGTAAACAGTTTTATGAACTGCATATTGATTATTATATTTTATCCTTCCACTGTGAGATTCTGTTTTGTTTTTTTCTTCTCTGTTTTTCTTATTTGCCCCATAACAATCCACCCTTCCATATGGTTTGAATTGGCACGTGTGTCGATTTAAAGCGTACAAAAAGGTGGGACGTTACACGTCGTATGCCTACTATAGCTACCATGTTCAATAGCAGGTTACCACCACATTCCGTGGCAGTTTATACAACTAAAACCTTACAGGGCGCGTATTGTTTTGATTGGATTTTCCAACAAATGGTCAGGCTAAGGAACTTCCTATTGCCACATGGAAACGCTTGTGGCGGGATCCCCCGAGAACCTACCCGGCTCTCTGCTGACAAAAGGCTGGCTACCCCTTCTCGAGAAGTAAAACCTAAGATACACCACCCTCGGTCCTTTGGGACCTTTATCCGAGGGCCCTCCAACAACATCACACAGTAATAATCATACTACAGTGTCCACATGAGTAAGTATCTGGGCTCCATACCATGATACTACCCTTTTCCAGAAGGAATGGTCATACCCTAGGGGAGCTACCCCTGAAACCTTGCCGCATCTTTCCTGTTTCGACCATTTCCGGTTTGTGAAGCTCGATGAGGTCTCGTCCACAAAGCTACGCTTTTCACAAAAGCCATGCTTCGATCAACAAATGATCTGCAGCACTTCGTATGACACATTACCAAATTGGGAATGTATCACTAGTAACCATCAACTAAATAACCTCTAAGCTCGTACGTCTCAGAGAAGGTGTTAAGATAAGAGAATAAATCTCCGCCACCAAACAGAAATGTATTTGATAAAAACTAGCTTTACATCTCAAAGTGTAACGTCATACACACATCCATACAAGTCTGTCCCGGGTTTGAACAGAACCGAAGGCACTTCCGAAGAAGCCCTTGCAATCTGGGTATTCACAATCCCGATCGGACTTCCCATCACTTAGGGAATCTCTATACCGTAGCTACTCATTGCAGAGACAATCGATAGGTCATCCTATCGTTCTCGCGAATACCCGGTCTTCACCACCAGTCTTCAAATGCTATCCATAACGATGTATCATTATTCGGAATGGGTTATATGACACAAGGTCCTCTCCCGGCTAAACCGAATAATGAGCACAATATTTAAAAACATATGGATATGGGATCTCAGTTAAATCACAGCTTAAAGCCCAAAACCTTTCATTCAAATGGTTAAAACAAATTACCATTCCTAATCTTTTAAATAAAAAGATTCATTTCAAAAACCTCCAATGGCTTGAACAATTTCCACACTTAAATCTTTTAAACAAAAGATCCACTTTTAAGACCCCTTTCAATTTAAAACAAGGTTCACCAATCTTTGATAAAGATTCATTCATAGCCTTTCAAAACAATTCCTTTTCAAATTGGATTAACTCATCCGGTCTTTAAATCAAAGACTCATTTCATAACTTTCAAAACAATTTTCAAAGATACATTCATAACTTTCAAAACAATTCTCGTTTCGATCTTTTATATATAAAAGATACACTATTTAAAATCCTCTTCAATTTCAAAATAGGGTTCAACTATCTTTCACAAAGATTCAATTATAGCTTTCAAAACCATTCCATTTCAAATTTGAAATCTTTTCATCATAATTTGGAAATTCTTTCCTTATATAAAAGTTATTATTATTTGAAACCACTTGTTTCCGTTTCAGAAAACCCGATTATAATTGCACGGGTTAAGGCCTTTCAAATATAAACTTGGGTTAAATTCAAATTCTCAAAATCATACTTTTAAAATGGTTTAAAAACCCATATAAACACATTTATAGCTTGTATAACCTTTTTACATCATTAATTCTCAACATAGAATTCAATTTCAAAATTTGAATTCAAATTTAAATCAAACTATTTTAAATTTCAAAACTTTATCAAGTTATTCATAAAAACTTTTATCTTTAAAACTCCTTTTCAAAAGCTTTTTCACTTCTTTTAACCCAATTTCATTTCTAAAATCATTTGGATTTAAAATTCAACTTTTAAAACTATTTTGAATTAAATATCTGTGACTTAACCGATTTCCTCGTGAAATCCATATTTGTGTGTATATAGTGTAGTCCAGGGGTTTTACACATAATAGTGCAACAACAATCATCACATCACATATTAAAGCGCATCAATATCGATAAGCGGTATAAACTATAACGCTTATCTTCATTCACAGATTCATAGATAAAGTAAATTTATCAATAACAAAGATTCATCGTTACGATTCGATGTGGATTTCGGATAACCAACTGTAATCCGACTCCTATCGCATCGAATTTCAAATGCCGTTTTACGGCCAAGGGGTTTTCATATCCACATAGAAACAATCACAAATATTACAATTTAGTACAAAGCAATTCATATCTCATAGCATAACAATTACATATCAGAGATATCAATCCAATACACAACATTCAGTAACAATCAAACATCTTCAATTAAGATGAATAAATCGTGTGGTTCAATTTAATTAACCACATAATTATTAATTATCTTTAATCATTGATTAATTATTATTAACTACAATTGATTAAGTCTTAACCACCTTCATTAATAAATCGTTTCTTTAATTAATTAACCCTTAATTGTAATTAATTGAATCTTAATTTATTTTATTAATTAATTATTCCTTAATTAATTACTTTAATAAATAAAACCCTTAATTATTAATTAAATATTAATTATAATCAATTATCCTTAATTGATTAATCTTAATTTGATTACCCTGATTAATTAACCACATTAGTTAATTATGCTTAAAGGTAATTAACCCTTAATATTTGATTAATCAATCTTTAATCTTTAATCATCTATTCTTAACTACTTTCACTAAGTAATTATTATTTTTATTTAAATCTTTCATTAATTACTTGGTTAATTGACTTGAATTTTTAATTAATTACTTTAATTAATAAATCCTAAATTTTTAATTAATTAAATCTTAATTATAACTAATTATTCTTTAATCGATCAATCATCCTTATTGATTACCTTTATTATTAAATCACATAATTTATTATCCTTTAAAAAATGAAGTAAATAAACTTTTAAATAATTACATTAAGAAATTTATTAATACCTTTTGATTAAAACTTAATACACTAATCTCAATTCATAAATAAATCAATCTTTAAATAAAATAAAATTTAAATTCCAAACCATTCCTAATTAAGGTTTCTTATATACTTATTGCAAACACTTGTTTAATTCAAGTATTATCAAACCCCTTTTAAAATACTTAGAAATATATTCATATAAATTTTTCCTCAAAATCAATTTATTTCCAAAACAATTTTTAAATGTTTAACCTTGACATTTTTCCTTTGAAAACTTGTTCGTATTTTTAGTTTAAAACCTTGGTAAACTATTCGTTTTATATATTTAAAACCTGGTACAGATTGTATTTCAAAATTTTGAAACCTGTACATATTTTCATCCTTTAAATTTTAAAACCTGTTGTCTATCAAACAGACCCGATCTAATTTGAGTTTAACCCGAGCCTTGCTTCCGGTCGTTACCCTACTCCTTTTGCTTCGAGTTATATCACCATTTCCTCAAGCTATTTCTTGAGGCTATTCCATCTTCCTCGATCGACACCATGTACGTACACAGTCGCACGGCGGCGCTCCGGTCGCTGACGAACCCTCCAGCACTTCGCTTAGCAACTACGCAACCCAATCCAAACATCAAAACCCCATCACTTGCCTCGAATCAGAATCGAGCTACTCGATCACACTAGAACCCAAACCCAAATCAGAAAAACCCACCGCCCCGATCATCTCGTCCACCAAACACCACGTCACCGCGTCAACGGCTCCACCACACAACGACAGTATGAACCCCCAAGGTCCGATGCCCCTGAATTCACTATCGATGCCGCGGTAATCACCTAAACTCAACCAACCCCAAAAGTGAATCGAACCCTACTTCGATGTTCACCCACCGCTATGGCAATAATAAAATTACTGACTCTTTTTCCAGTGATCTACGACACACCAACTAGCTACAGGCCCAAACTCAACAACCATTATCACGACATTCATCGGAATTTGCCGAAAACTCGGTTGTCGTTCAACTCAAAATTTCTCAACACCTACTTGCTTAAAAATCATGAAAATAGCTTTAAAAATCACCATTCCTAACCACGAATCTATTCCAATAATCAAAACGTGAAATTATCCTGATCAATTTTCTGACTTATTTTGATTTTAACTGTAAATTTCTTATCTTGAAATAATTATCTCAAATAAACACATGCAACTATTTTTAAAAATAATATCATCCATATATGTACATGTTCATTTGAAGTTTCTAACCTAAAAGGTTCAAGGCAAGGGATTTTTGAATTTTTTTGTTTATACAGGTTGAAACCTGAAGCATAAGAACAGAGGCATGGTTTATTTTTATTTTTTTCTGCCTGTACACCATTATACACATAGTCTTTCATATATATGTGTGTGTGTGTATATATATATATATATATATATATATATATATATATATAAAAGCATGCAAAAACAACATACTTCACAGTACATATTCATTTTATCAACATTAGCATGCAACCATATTTTATATTTTAAGTTCTAAAAGTTATTCATAGGCATTAACACAGAAATAAATTTCTGGGTAGAAAGTTTGCTCAGCTTATATTTGCAAACAAAGAAGAATAGAGAAGCCAAGCCTGGGTTTGTTCCTTGAATTGATCTGGAAATGTTGATTTTATTTTTGAATTGAATCTGCACTTGCTCTTGATTTGTACTTTGCTGAGTTGATCTGTGTAACTTGATTTAGTTGCATGCTAGCACTTCTGATCTGTATTTGATTTGCATTGCAATTTAAGTTTGAACTTGAATCTGGCTTTTGTTTTCAGGTTTGAAATTTTGTTGAATGCATTTGAATTTGAACTGCTTCTTGTTGTATCAGGTTCTTTACTTTTACTTTTCTTTGATTTTCCAGGTTTGAATATAAATTTGAACCTGATTTTGAAATGTGAGAAAACATGCATTGTTTTCTTCTTTTCTAATTTTACTTTACAGGTTTGTGTTTTGAGAAAACTTTGTTTTGAAGATGAAAAGGGTTTTGAACAAAAATGACAACCAGGTTTTTTTTATCATTTTCCACTTGTTTAATTTTTTTTTGAACACTTGTTAAATTCAAGACTTAATTGTTATACACTTGTTAATACTAAGTTTTATTAATCTAACACTTGTATTAATGCTTGACAAAAATGTTTACAAATGTAAATTTTTATTGTAAAAATGCTTACACATGTAAATTTTTTGTATATTTATGTTTAAGTCCTTTAGTTCAATTAATTTTAAAATTTAGTTTTAAACCCTTACTTTAAATTAATTTATACATTTTGTTTTTAAACCTTATTTTATTATTATTATTATTATTATTTACAAATCATGTTTTCATGTTCTCTTATTTATTTTTAAAAGATAATTTCAATTACTTATACTAATATATCTTTCTCATCAAAATGCATGTTTACAAAAATTAAGAAACAAGATTTTATTAGTTCCAAATATATAGAAATTTTAAATTTATGTTTAGTCCTTCTTTTTAATTTATTGTTTAAACCCTTCTCATTTTTAAAATTTATAAATTAACTTATCTCTTATGTTTTGAAGGTTTACATATATGTAGTCCTTATTTTTGAATACTTTTACACCCTTAATTTTTTATATTTTATAACCTCTATTACTTTTAAATAGCAATTCAAAAATTATTTTATTTAATTTCAAAATATAACTTCTCATTCAAAATATCTATTTAATATAATTTGGAAAACAAATCTTTATTAATTGAAAATATAATGTTTTCAAACCCAATATATTTATAAGATTTTTAATTTTGAATTTCAGTTTCAAGTTTTAATTTAAACTAAATTTATAAATATAAATAAATAACAGAACATATCTTTTATTAATCTTAAAACTTTCAAATTCTATTTATTTAAATCTAATTTATATACATATTCATTCCCAAATATTCAAATTAATTCTCTATTAATTCATAACTTAACCAAATTTTTACATAAATTACCAAATTAATTTAGCTTAAAAATAAGGAATGTTACAGTTTACTGGAAATTTAGTGTGAAAACCATTGCAATAAAACAAGGATATCAGAGTGCAAATTTGTCTAAAATAGCTCAATATTTTTGAAGTAGAAATTTCTTTTAGATACCTACAAATTCTCATTCAATCACTTTATGAAATTATTTTGTTTAGGAGGACAAAATTGAGTTTGAAACTGATGGTATAGTTCTACTTTGTGCAATTTTCTAAGTCGAAACCTGATGTTAAAATCACCATAACTTTTGATTGGTATATTGAAATTGACTGAGCTTTCTTTCATTTGAAAGCTACTTTTATATGGAACAATTTTTATGTTTAATGCTTTTTTGTGAATCTGCAGTTTACTAGGTGAAATTTGGGTTTGAATAAAAGATAACCTCTATGTCCTATGTTTTTAAATTTTGCTTAGAAACACAGAAATTGTTTTGATCATAACTTTTTCGTTACTAATCGGAATTCAATAATACTTGAAGATCTAGTAATCATGGACTTTGTGCTATAACTCTATTGTGTGTTTAACAAAATTTTAAAGTTTAAATGGTCAAAAATTCGTTTCTTGTCGTTGGCCTATCAATGAAAAACAATGTTAATAAACTTGAATCTGAGAATTTTTTTTGACCATAACTTTTTTGTTACTTAGCGGAATTTGATGACTCTTGATGTTCTAGAAAAGTTAGAATTTTATTTACAACTTTCATGTTTTGAGTTTTGTAAAATTATGAGATTTCAGTGGTCGAAATGGCAGACCTTTAGACCCTAAATTTGAGTTAAAGGAAACAAGTTGATAAGCTTCGTATACAAGTAATCTTAGTAAAGATAATTATTTATATTTATAAATCTTAGAATTGTTTCTAAATTAAGCTAATAAATTTCAAAATGATTTTCAATGAGTTATTTTATACATTAAGCTTGGTTATTAAAATACTCATGGATTTGGAAATACGACTTTGTAATACAAATCTAATCTATTTTTACATAAAAGTGATTACGAATTTGGAAAATAAGTATTATGGTTTTATTAAATAAATAATATAGAATTCATGGAATTTGGAATTGTGATTTTGAAAAGTATAAACATGGTTTATTTCTAAATAAAATGGTTATATTTTAATATGGATTTTGAAGAGTAACTAAATATGTTTTTAAAAATATAGCATTGTGAATGACAACACTATATGGAAATTTGAGACAACCTTGTGTATATAAGTGAAATCTTGGAAAAATTCGGGTTTATGGAATATTTTATTCAAATAAATGAACATTTATTTTAAGCTAAATAATAAATGGACTTATGAAAATTTATAACAAGTGTTTTAAATAATAAACTCAAAAGAGAAAAATGTTTTGAGAACTTTAATTCCATAATTTGAGAAGTACTATAATCAACTTAGTTTCATTAATAGGTTTAAATGCTTTCAAATAATGCTTCGTCGAATATGATATAACTTATTGAATAGAATATTTGAGTGGAACTTACTAGCCCACTAGCGAATACTCGAATTTTACCGGGTAGTATGGGATGCCTTGGTTAAATTCGTATGATTGCTGTTAGGAAGTATTTTACACTTTAGAGTTGTATTCTCTTCTGGTATGTGACAAGTGGTTGCTAGATCCTTAAGAGAATGCAGTTCAAGTTTTTATGGTGGTATCCGCAATAAGTGATATTTACTAGCTTTTAGTATATACTTAGATTTCACCATACGGTATGGGATGTATTGGTTAAGTTCTAGTGATTACTAAAGGTGATAGTACTTGGCACTTTAGTGTTTACTCTCTTTTGGTGTGCGGCAAGTGGCTGCTAGATCCTTAAGAAGTTTATTCCAGTATTTCTTTTCGAACATAATAATATAATAATATTAAATAACTGTAGAGTTATTGAGTTATCATTTTTACGATCACCTTTATCGGTATGGACTATCCTTGAATTCATTCTGTGATTTTGTGTTCCCAGTCTGAGTGCGATCCTTGGTATCAGATTGGTTCGAGTGATACCAATTTGTTTGTTTATTAACCAAGGGTTTTGAGTACAATCATTGCGATTGTTTTGGACGATCATTACGATCTGTCTGGATTAAGATCTCATGGATTTTAGAAATTAGGATTATGTAACTATTATGTGTTAGTGAAATAAATATATATATATATTCTTCTATCTTGTGATGGATTGTAAATTAAATTATTGATATTTGTGTACTTAGAGATGTTGTGCTTTGTTATGGGAATTCAGCATTTAGTGCCTAATTTTTGTTTGTGTCCTAAATGTATAAATATGCTTCTTGTGTTGAGTTCTAACTTAAATCCCGTGACTTGTTATTTTTTGGAAATTTGTATTGCCTTTATATATTATTTGTTCTTGTGTTTTATCTTGTTCACACCCAATTGGATACTTAGAGATAGTCTGACCTGGGTGTTATTTTGCTCGGGTCAGGCTGAGACGTTTTAGGTTACAGGACAAGTTGACCTTTGGATGTTTGGGCTAGCAAGGAGATAAACCTTTTTAACTTTTTAGTTTATCTCATTTAGGAAATTTGTGAATATGTTTATAAGATGTACAATTGAGATTAGAGAATTGTAAAACTTGTATAACAACCGAGTTTAGTATTTCATTTTGTAAACTCAAAATATGTATACGTATAAGTTGAGATTTATTCCGCTGTGATCTGTTACTGTTATTTATATGATATATTACTCTGGTTCTTTGAAATCGGTGTGCCTGTTACTTTGTATTAATACCGTACACATCAAATTCACTTTAGATATTAAGTGAAAAGGGTATAAACGACGTGTCAGTGTTAGTATAAAGATATATTCACATTTGATCGCCCTTAACAAGCCGCATTCTTCGAATTAGCAGATGATGTTACTTGTAATATTCTTTGCTAAACTTGGTATAGTGGTGGGGTTGTAACAGTTGGTATCAGAGCTATGTCAGAACATGATTACATATAATATTACGGATCCGAGACCTAGATAACTTAGAGTCCTGTCCCATAGAGTGTGTGGTAGATAGTTATATTAATTATCTAATTAGGGATAGGAATATTAAATGATTATCGAAATAATCATCTAGAGCATAAATTGATAAAAAAATTAATTAATGAAATTAATCAATTGAAATTTACGAGATTAAAATATTTCGAAAATAATAAATAAACTCTTTTAGAGTTCAGAAAATTTTGGAATTAAATTGGAACGAATTAAATTAGAGTGAGCTATTTTCTTTTAATAGAAGATTCGGGAAGTATAAGTAAATAAGTTTAATATTTAAATAATCTAGGAATAATCAGAGTTGTATAGCGAAATTTCAGACATTGAATTGTCCCGCTGTAATAAAATAAATGCATCTAAACTTCTAATTATCTTTTGTGTTAACTTATCCAGATGTTGTTTAAGGATTTTGATCGATATATAGGACACCATGTTATCGATAGGAGTTCCTAAACATCGAATGTGACATTTTGACAAAGTAATAATTAAAACTTGGAAAATTAAATGCGAATTTATTTGATTATGAATTATTATGATGTCAATCTAATTAATGTGTAATCGTGAATTGTTAATATCTCCTATATGATATGAATTTGATATTAAATACTAATATCAATTTTTGAGATATGTGCAAATATTTGAAGTTAAATAGATATCATTTAAAAGATTATAAATTGTTTGTTTATGGAATATTAACAGACTCACTAATATTTTAAATATAAGGTACATATCTCGGATTACATATCGCATTTTTGTGTTTTCCCTACGGGATGCCTCATCCTTGAGATGAGATGTATATTATGTAACTATATTCATATTGTAAATTTTTGAAATGCTAGTCGTGCAAAGGAGACGCTGATGAAATTTTCCGCAAATTTGAGGCGTTGGAATATTTTTGAGAATTTTGAGAAATTTTGATAACCAAAAATTTGATTTTTAGCATTATAATTTTGAGTGGTATTAATCGAATGCTTTGGAAATGAAATTAGGAACCAGTTTTCATACAATTGTTTTAAGAGGAAATTTATAATATGGCTTCCTTTCGTTAAGGAAATTGCGGGGACGTAATTTTCTTAAGGGGGGAGTTTGTAACAACCCAGTTGTTAATTGCTAATTAATTAAGTTTAATTGTGGATAATTAATTTATGATTGAGGTTTTTTAAACTAAACTAAGTTTTGTGAATAATTAAATTAATTTAATTAAGAAATGATTTTCACTTCTTAAAAGAGAATTTCAAATTATATTTTAAAAATAATTAAACCAATTGTTTATATTTGGTATTTAAGATTATTTAAATTTTAGATTTTCAGAATTTTATAATCCAACTTTCGTTAAAATGACAATAATTTGTATTTCGTTAGAGTTGAATTGAATTTATGCAAAAAAAATTAATATTGATTTAAGATGATAATTTTTGGCATATCATTATTTGCTGAAGTTGGCAAAATTATATTGTAAATTGTAGAATTTTTTTAAAAAGTTAAATAGTATGTTTTAAGTGATAACAAAGCCAAAATAATTTAAAACACTTTTTTTATAAAAGAATTTGCAACACTTGTTACCGGGTTTAGAACCATACCCACTTGGCCCATGAAAATTAGAATAAGGTGAGAAACATTATACATACACTCTTATTCTCCTTCTCCTCGAACCGAAAATTAAAATTCTATCTTCTCCAAAATCCTAGAATCTAAATCAACAAAAATCTAATGCAAATCAAAGGGCTTTTGTTCTATAACGAAAAGTAAGTATTCTAAACCCTATCTCTATCTTTTAGGAACATAAAAGAGTGATTTTGATCTCGTTTTCATTAGAACTATTTTCTGGTTGGTTTTGGTTTTTTGGGTTTTTAGACAATTTTGGCGAAGTTGAAGGTGTAGCAAAGTCTAGGCAACGATTTGCAAGCTACAGAAAGCGCTAAAGGTGAGTTAATTGCTTACATATCTATTTCTAAAATATTTGTTTGCTACACATAATTGTTTGAAAGATTGTTGAATGAATTGTTTGCAATATGGTTAAAAACTTGGGTGACTGTTGTCTTATTGTTTGCCTAGAAATTCAGTGCGAAATTGCTGTAGAAAAAAAATGATATGTTAGCGCAAAATTATCCAAAAAAGCTCAATCATTTTGCAATAGAATTTTTTTAGATAGTTACAAATTCTCTTTTAATCACTTTATGAAATTATGTCGTTTAGGGGGTCGAAATTGAGTTTGAAACCGATGGTATAGCTCTGCTCCATGCAATTTTCTTAGTTGAAACCTGATGTTGAAATCACCATAGCTTTAATTGGTACATAGAAATGCAGTGAGGTTTTTTTTCAGTTAAAAGCTACTTTTATAAGGAACAACTTTTATGTTTAATACATTTTGTGAATCTGCAATTCACTAAGAGAAATTTGGGTTTGAGGAAGAGATAATTTCTATGTCGTGTGTTTTAAAAATTTTCTTTGGAACATAGAAATTGTTTTGATCATAACTTTTTTGTTACTAATCAAAATTTGATATTTCTTGGAGTTCTAGAAAGCATGGACTCTTTGTTATAATTTTTATGTTTTGTGTTTTACAAAATTTTGAAGTTTATGTGGTCAAAAAAGTCGTTTCTTATCGCTGGCCTGTCGATGAAAACAATGTTAATAAACTTAAATATGTGAAAATTTTTTGACAATAAATTTTTTGTTACTTATCGAAATTTAATGATTCTGGAAAACATATTTTTTGAAAACATATAATTTTACTTACAGCTTTCATGTTTTGAGTTTTGTATAATTATCAGATTTAAGTGGTCAAAACTGCAGATCTTTAGACCCAAATTTGAGTTAAAGGAAATAAGTTGATAAGCTTCATATACACGTAATTTTAGGAATGATAATTATTTATATGTATAAATATTAGAATTGTTAGTAAATTAAGTTAATAGATTTAAAAATTATTTTTAGCAAGTTATTTTATATATTAAGCTTGGTTATTGAAATATTCATGGATTTGGAAATATGACTTTGGAATACAAATCTAATCTATTTTTACATAAAAGTGGTTACAGGTTTGGAAAATAAGTATTAAGGTTTTATTAAATAAATAATACTGGATTCATGGAATTTGGAAATATGATTTTGAAAAAGTATTAACCTGGTTTATTTCTAAATGAAATGGGTATATTTTAATATGGATTTAGAAGAGTAGTTAAATATGGTTTTAAAAATATAGTATTGTGAATGATAAAACTATATGGAAAATTGAGACAACCTTGTGTATATAAGTGAAATCTTGGAAAAATTCGAGTTTATGAAATATTTTTTTCAATTAAGTGAACACTTATTTTAAGCTAAATACTAAATGGACTTATGGAAATTTATAACAAGTGTTTTAAATAATAAACTCAAAAGAGAAAAATGTTTTGAGAACCTTAATTCTATAATTTAAGGAGTACTAATAATCAACTTAGTGTCATCAATTGGTTTAAATGCTTTCGAATAATGCTTCGTCGAATATGGTATAACTCATTGAATTGAATGTTTGAGTGTAACTTACTAGCCCATTAGCGAATACTCGAATTTCATCGGGTAGTATAGGATGCCTTGGTTAAATTCATGTGATTGCTATTAGGAAGTATTTTACACTTTATAGTTGTAATCTCTTCTAGTGTACGACAAGTGGCTGCTAGATCCTTAAGAAAATGCAGTTTTGGATTTTCCGATGGCATCCGTAATAAGTTATATTTATGAGTTTATTGTAAATACTTGGATTTCATCATACTGTATGGGACGTATTAGGGTAGTATACGGTTGGACCGTCGTAGGTCGGGCAATTGCAAGCACCTCCAAATAAAAAGAAGGGGTTAGTGTACCGGGTATGCAGAAAAAAACTACATCAGAACCGGATTTCGTTATTACTCCTCTCGAAGAGGAATTATCTTCTCAGCATTTGGGAAGCTCATTAAAAGGACCCTTCAATCTCCAAATTCCAGACCACATTATGTCCTATGACTTTCCAAATATAAACTTTGAAAGACTTAACTTTCCTACGAGAAGTGGTGAAGGCACCTAACCTTGTAATAGAGGGGAGAGCACACCCATGAGTAAAGCTACCGTTACCGGTCCGTTAGGGGAACACTCACAATCACTTGCACTCCACTATACACTTGTCATTAATCTCTTATACAAAAACTTCTAATACATTCTTATTTGGTTTTTAAAGGAGCAATGACTTAGTCACGTGCCTTCGATCATCTTCGAGGCTCTTCTTCTTATCACCGCCTAAGCAGGGACTCTGAGTCCGCACGATGTAAAGAGAAAGGTGAAGGACGTGACAAAGATTATTATTTGAGGGAGTCTTCTCTTCCTCTAAGCGGAAATCCCAATTTCACGCATCTCGTCATAACGAACATTCTAACCTTCCTTCTCATAGTGGAGAAAAATCTTCCTATCACAGCACTCATGCCACCGCGCCTCATGAGCAACATTCTGGCCCTTCTACTTCAAGGCAGTCATGTGAGTGCCAATCCGACAAACATCCACTTGCCACTTTTGATCCACTATCGCTGGCTACTGCTCTCGACTCCTTTACAGCTGCAAAGTTGGCTGAACTTAAAGTCGCTTTTTCGAAGATTTGCTTTGATGGACTCATATTCCTTCCCTCTATACATGTTATTCCTGGACATGCCAAAGAGAGCTCATTAGCATGCGTGAACGACATATTTGTTTAGCATGTATCATTTATTCATTTGGTCTAGAAAGTTTCCAAAGTCTCCACATAGTGTCAGCATGGAATCGATCATCTCAAGTTGGAGGTTATTCACGACAAAGATATAAGCAAGCATTAGGATGCTGAGTTGCTTGAATACAAAACCCAACCTGCAGAAGCTGAAAAGAACACGAAGGAGACATCAAAGGCAGTAAGTCACCTGGAGACTTCTCATAAGAAGGAACTTGACGCTGCGCTTCAACACATCGGCACACTAGCTTTAGAAAAGGACTCCCTTTAAAAGGAGAAAGACGCTATAGCTCGCCGCATTAAGGAGCTCGAAGAATTGTTAAAGAAGTAGAGGGAGGAGAAATTTGAGGCCCATGAGGAGTCATAGAAATACTGCGAAGAAGTAGTCGATGCAAGGATCTTGAAAAAAAAACTCGACGAACAATTTGCAACAATCGAAGCTCTAAAGGAAGAAGCCCGAGAAGAGGGCAGAAGAGAAGTGCTTGAACAAGCCAACTCCCAGGTGGAGACTGCCATCGAACGAAATTAAGGACTTGTTTGATCCATAATTATCGAATATAACACGAAGGTCCTTCGTACCACCCTTAGAGATCGGTAAAGAACCTATGGTATCAATACCCCACATAGCGAATGGCCATGGACTGACCATTTGCATGATCTCTATTGACAGAGCTCTTGGGACTTTCACACATATTTGCACTTATCACATCGTCTCACATAATCATCAGCATCTTGGTTTATAGTTGGTAAATAATATCCGTAACGGAATACCTTCTTCGCCAGATTTTGCCTATAGTGTGATCACTACATTCTCCCTCATGAACTTCTTGCAGAACACGCTTTATCTCGTCACGAGTGATACACCGAAGTAGAGGAACGGGAAAACCTTTTCTGTACATAGTTTCTTCTTTCATAATATACCACAAAGATTTGCAATGGACTTGTCGCTTTTCATTCCTCCTTTTAGACAGGATTCCACGCAATAAATAATCTTTTAATGAAGTCGTCCACAATTCCCTCTCCGATTCTGCTTTCAGTACTTGGTCAATTTCCATCATATTTATACTTGGAATGTGTACTATCTCGACCAGAACTAAGCACTTATGTTACGCATCAACCATAGTAGCGAACTTTGCCAATAAATCAGCTTCTCCGTTTTGATCGCGTGGGATATGTGAAGTGTAATAGTATTCAAATTCTTCCAACAACTCCTGAACTCGGGTAAGATAGGGGGCAAGTCATTGTCCCTTAGCCCGATAGTGTCCTCTAACTTGATACACAACCAGCTGCGAATCGCAAAAGATTTCAAGAGACTTCACCCCAAGTTCTCTAGCAAGTTTAAGTCCAACAATCAACGCTTCATACTCAGCCTCTTTGTTCGTAGTAGGAAAATGAAGCTTCAAAGCATAGCAAATTAAACGGTTCTCCGAGGGTTACAAATGCAATCCTAGCTTTGAAACAGTGATCATTAGATGCTCCATCAGTGTACAACTTCCATCGTACGGTAGGGATTCCGCTACCTTCTGGAAGCTCATCTTGCACGGTAAATTCTGCTATAAAGTCTGCTAATGCTTAACCCTGGATAGCTCCTCAAGGTAGACATGTAATGTCAAACTGGCAAAGCTTGATGTTCCATTTAAACAATGTCCTAGATGTCTCAGTTCGCTGTAGAACATGTCGTAATGACTGGTCGGTTAAATGTTAATCAAATGTGCCTAGAAGTATGGATGGAGTTTCTATGATGCGATTAGCAAGCAGTATGCCAACTTCTCTATCTTTGGATAGTTCCTTTCCGCTCTAATCAATCGCTTACTGACATAATACACCAGTCTATGAATCCGGTTCTCCTCATGAATCAAGGCGGCACTTATGGCATGTGTCGATATAGCAAAATAAATGTACAACTCCTTGTGATCTACCAGCTTTGATAAGGTGGGGGTCTCTCCAATTGGTTTACTAGAGCTTGAAACGCATCTTCACAATCCTGCGTCTATTCAAAGTTTCTTTTTCCCTTCCTAATCAATTTAAAGAAAGGAATGCTCTATCAGTTGCTTTGGAGATAAATCGACTTAAAGCGGCAACCTTCCCATTCTAACTTTGCACTTGCTTAATGGATTTTGGCTCTTAAATATCTCAGATGGACTGAAACTTCTCTGGATTAACTTCAATTCTTTGACCATTGACAATAAAGCCCAAGAACTTTCCTGATGCAACACCAAAGGAACATTTCAAAGGATTGATTTTCATGTTATAAAATCAAAGGTTGTCGAACATCTTTGTCAAGTCTCGAATGTGGTCGTTTGATCGTCGTGAATTCATGAGCATATCATCCATATAGACTTCCATTGTCCTCCCAATTTGGTCTTTAAACATCCAATTAACTAAGCGTTGATAGGTTGCTCCAGGTTTCTTCAATCCAAACAGCATCACCACATAACAATATAATCCAACATCCGTCACAAAGCTAGTGTGTTCCTAATCGGGGACATTAATCGGGATTTTGTTATACCCCGAGTATGCATCCATAAAAGACAACAATTCATGCCCTACGGTCGAGTCAACCAGCTGGTCAATCCTTGGAAGGGGAAAATTATCTTTTGGACATGCCTTGTTCAAGTCTGAATAGTCGATGCACGTTCACTATTTCCCATTCGCCTTCTTCACCAGCATGGGGTTAGATATCCATTCAGGATAGAGGGCATCTGGAATAAACCTATTGACTTTCAGTTTATCCACCTCCTCTTTAAGAGCGACGGATCTCTCCGGATCCTTGCCTCGCCTTTTTTACCGGAACATACTTTGGATCAATGTTCAGTGCATGGCTCGCAATGGCAGATGAGATCCCACACATATCGGAATGAGTCCAAGTAAATACATCTAGATTCTCTATGAGAAAATCAGCAAGTTCTCTCATCATTGAAGGGCTAAGCTGCGATCCGATCTTCAAGACCTTGAGGGGTTGTCATGCCTGACTGTTATATCAGTCGTCAGCTCAGCCGGCACAACTTGGTCTCCTTGGGCTCCTCTTCATGATCCCTTGGATTTATATCTCTATAGAATTAACTATGGCGCCCAAGCCAAGGCTCAGGTGCCATTTGTCAATCTTCGGTAACTTAGATACAAATAGATTTGTCCACACCCTTTCCCTTCTCCTTACGTTGAGCTTCTGTCAACATAGCCACATAATATATATGTCCAATCACTTGATCACCATGCACCACTCCCACTCCATTATAGGTTGGAAATTTCAAAGTTAAACACCATGCGGAAAGAGATATCTGAAACTCAGCCAGGGTCGGTCGTCCCAGAAAAACGTATAGTGAGTCAAGATCCAAAACAATAAGCAGTAGGATCCGCACTCTCCTACGTTCACCTTCCCCAAATCCAACTGGTAACCCCACATAACCAACAGCCTCAGTCGCCATACCATTGAAACCATGCATACGAGCTTTAGATGGTATCAAATCTTTAGCATCCATTCTCATTTGATCATAAGCCTTCTTGAAAATAATATTTATCGAACTTCCAAAGTCAATTAAAATCTTTCTCACCATGGCAGGGCCAATCATGGTAGAAATGACCATCAGGTCAATTGTATGAGCCTCTACTAATCTGCATCTCTCCTTTTGAACACTATATCATCAGTCATCGTATGTCGTTGCTTGGCTGGAGCTCCGTCCTCCGTATTTGAACAATACTCAAAATCCACATGCCTTATCGCGCTAGCATAACACTCCATTTCCTTCCAACTCCTATCTGTAGGATGCAGTCCTCTAACTATTGAGTTTATCACTAATCTTCCTCCGGTCCACGCAGGCTCCTCATCCCTATACGGAGCTTGTCCTCTATTAGGGTCAGATGTTCCCTATCCACCATCTTAGGGAGTTTTCACAAACCGATGTAACTTCTTTTCCCAAATTAACTTCTCGATAGCATCCTAGAGATGCCTGCACTGTAACACTCATGAAACCGGTCAATACTTTTTGGTCCGTTTATGTGTCTCTGTTGACTTCTTTGCATGCGGCTTCTTATATTGAAATGTATTACAGGTGAATAGGTAAATATTCTCCAGGGGTGCGTTTAAGGGAGTATAGTTGTCATATATAGAAATCCTAGGCCTTGACCTAGAGGTCTCCCTCTTTCGGTCTCGATTCCTATCTCCATTCCTCTTCTACTGATTCAGCTTGTTCTGAACATTAACTTGAACTTTCTCGAAGCTCTTATTAGATTTATTTATTGCAATGTTGCTTTATACTGCTTCTCTCAATCCCATGGCATTGCTTTTCCAAGAGGAACTGGCTTCCTCATTTCTCAGAAACTGAGCTGCCTTTGAATAGAAGCTCTCCAACTCGACCGGCAGTTTTTCAGCTAGCCAATCACCAAACTCGATTCCATATCAATCCCTCTCATCACATCCATAAGTATAGCATGGTTATTTGGGTTTTTGACTTCTGTAGAGACAACATGAAATCTTTCCAAACAGTCCTTCAGTGATTCCCTTGGAGCACGGATTACGCTGGAATGTGACATCATATCTCTAAGAAGAGTAGCGTGGATCCGGAATTGCTCCACAAACATAGTTGCCAATTCATCAAATCTGATATCGATCTCGGGGGAAATCTTGTAAACCACATCGTCGTGATCCTAAATAGGGTTATAAGAAAGCATCTACATTTGTTGCGTCATTAGCTCTTGCTGAATCCATTAACCATTCGTACCTCATGATGTACTACCTGGAGTCGATTTTTCCCTCATAGGCAGGCATAGAAGGCATGTTGAACCTTCTCGGTTATTCCGCATGTTAAACACTGTCAGTAAATGAAGTATGACTTCTCGAAATTCCCAAGTCATCATTTGTCAAAACTTGGTTCTCTCTCACCAACTGTTCGACCATTGCTGACAAATCCGGTGTTTGGATGGGTGGTGCCAAGTGGTGGTCACGATCTACCTCACGTGAATGGTCTCGACGTCTACGGGCTGTTTCATGCCCTCTTGGTCCACCATCCTCTTGATGTGCACCTAAGGCATTCAACTCATCGTCATTCCGGTAGTGTAGTTGGTCAGCATTTAGTCAATATCCAACTTCCAAGCTTCCGAAAACAGCTCCTGCTTGATTCCCCAAGTATTGTGGGGAATCCCTCCTCCAGTGGAGGGATCAGTACCGATCCCTTAGGAAGGATTGGTATCGATCCCTTGAAAGGGATCAACACCGATCCATCTTGGCAGACCATATTGGTCGACCAAGCGATGCCCCGATGTTTCAGCTTGATTTCCTTCAACCCTACGATGCCTGTGCCTATGGTATTCATCTGATGAGCTGGAACTCTATGATGCCAAGTAAGAAGTGGGATCCCTTATGGTGTTCTCACACTGTTGTTGAGCAATCTGGTTCATTAGGGTAGCATTAGTTTGAATTTTCTCATTCAGCTGTCTACGGCTTTTCAACTCCCTTATTAGGTTATTAAACTTAGTTTTGGTTATGTAATCAAAGGGGTTTTGGACTTCAACAGGTTCAACATTCAGATTGGCAGTTTATGTAACAACCCCTATCTGGAGGTCCGAAGCTAAGCACTACAGATGTTGCAGTCATCCATAGCATTAACTTCCCGTGACCAAACACGGTAATGTTAATGGTATCGTAATATTAGAAGCATTTAAATATGAAATAAAATCATCAAAGATTAAAACGCTTTTCTAATTACATTTTAAAACAACATTTCATATCCAAGTTATATAATCCCAAACGTTTCCCAGATTCAGATCAACTATAATTATTACATAAAGACGCCAAGAGCGACATATGAAGCTGACCCCATGGATGACTAGAGTACTAAATAGTCAAAATAGACGTAATACAACACAATAGAAATAAAACAAAACAACTCCTAGATATAGCTAGCATCGACCACCTGCTCATCTCCAGAAGCTTTATTCGTCCACCTACTAAAACCTGAAAATCCTCAACCCTCAGCCTACCCAAATAAATTTTGAGGACCCGAGAGTTTAAGGGGAAAACATAAACTTTGAGTTAGACATAAAGCCTGGTGTGAATAATACTATACATCTCGGTTATTTGATATTAAGTGAGGCCAGGCCATTTAGCGGAATAGGTTTCCCTCATTAATATCCTTTTAAAACATATCTTTTGCAAATCTTAACCCTGCAACCAAAACTGGTTAAAAGAATAAAGCAATATCATGTACGCATACAAATCAGTTAACAAATGGACTATCTGTCCGAACATTATAGTCTTATTGGGCTAACTACTAACCTTTGGCTTACTCGAACCTACCGTACAAAATAAACAAATAATCTAACTTCTGTCAGATACTCCTCTTATGGACGGTCTATCCCCAACTTATCTAGGGTAAACTAATCCTAATGGTTTTGCAGGCTCACCAATAACTTACCTCTCCTCTATAAATTCCTTTCTGTGTGTAACATCATTTTAGTCTTACCTATGACAAAGCCCCACACACTGGAATTTTGGACCTATATTAGCTAGGGGCTGCTGGCCAAAGTATAGGGCGCGACCCTATACCAGCACCATCTGGTATTCTAATATGAGTGTCATTTTACTTAGGGTCGTCTACCCATAAAATTTTCCTTCAAAATTTTTTCTCTCAAATTGATTTAAACCTTTAAATCATACTTTAAACAAGGAAATATACTCTATACTTTACTCAAATCACCTTTCCATGTTATATATACTTTACATAAAACCTTGTTGATGAAAACATTTAAACCCTTGAAAGTACCCTTTTCGACACCATTGAAAGTACCCCTTTTGAAACCAAGCAACTACTTTGCTTTATAACCTTAGGCTGAAAGGCCAAAACATACCTTTCAAAACCATTCGTAATATACCTTTCAAAAAACAATGAAAAACCTTTCTTTCGAAAGCTTTAAAACCTTAGACATCCTCTTACCAAAACACTATAAACATTGCCTTTCGAAAACATTGGAACCTTCCATTTAAAACCTTTCGAAACCATTAGGGAACCACCCCTTCAAAACCTTTATCTTAAACCTTTCGTAAGCAATAAATCCATTCCATAAAATCAAACCTTTCGAAAGCATTTGGATTCAAGTAAAATATATCGAATAACCTTTTGAAACCATTAGAAACCATTCCTTTCAAAACCTTTTAGGTTTAACTTTCAATAGAACAAAAGGGTCATAAAACAACTAAGTCGAAAGCATTCTTTCGAAAGCTGTTCCCTAAGTAAAGAAGTGATGATGTCGAAACCAACCCTTCGAAAGCATTGGAGAAGTTGAGAAGTTTTGAAAAAAACAACCCTTTCGAAACCATTTGCTTCGAAAGGTGGAAAGCGCCAGCAAATGGTGTCGGCCCCTTCGAAAGCATTTACTTAAAACAAAAAGGTGCAACCTCTTTCAAAACTATTCCTTTAAAAACAATTTGACCAATTTGAAAGCTAACCAAGTCGAAAGCATTCCTTTTAAAAGAAAAGCATGCGCATTTTCATTTAGAAACAAAGTAAGGCTTCGACCCCTTCAGAACCCCTAGTTTCAACCCAGTACTTTCTCCTATGTCCAATTCACTGCATACTAAATCCTTGATACCCTGTGCTTTGGTTTCGATGGAGATGGAGGCGCAAGTAAGGTGTTGAAGGCTAGATGCCGAAAGTGGCAAAACATGTAAAAAGCATGTATAAATTGATTTTTAACATTTTAAAGCAATTCTTTTCAACTAGCCTACCTTGTTTGTCAAAACATGAATGGTTTCTAATTTCTTTTCTAAAATATTTACCGAAATTTCTGAAATGAACAAATTAAATTATTTACAAAATGCCCCTTCTTTTATAAATATATAAAAACTTTAAATCCCATACCTTAAATAATTTTATATACTTATTAAAACACGTAGGAAAAATCTATAAAGATTCTCATAAATCAATTTCAATATGTTTTCTAGCATATATTAATTTCTCACCCAAAACATACATATATTAGCCGTAATTAGTTTTAAACCCAAATAACCATTTTCTTCACTAGAAAATTAATATTAAATCAACTTTAGTTAAGAAAATGATGAAAATTGAATCTAGTCACAAAAATATCATTTCTGACCTTATTCTAAAATTGTAAAGCATTTGGATGTCATTTAATAGGGTTTTCACATTAAAAACGTACCATAAAATTCATACGAATTAGCATATATCATTAACAAGCATATATATCCATTTTAACGATAACAAACATGGAAAAATCTTGCAAAATAGTTTGGATTTAATCTAAAACTGAAAATAAAAAAAAACATGAGATGTAGTCATTATTCACCTTAGCTTTGTGATTAAGGAGTTGAGATTTGAGAATGGTTTCGAATTGATAAAGATTCCTTCCTATAATTGCTTTATCTTCTTCTTGTTCTTTTTTAATGGTGATCGGCCTCTTATGTTTGACTTTTTGTAAATGAACGTGTAAAATGAATGGCCTAAGGATTTAGGGTACAAGAATATACTTATTTCTGTTTTACCCCTTATCTATTTGCCTTGCCTATTTTGTTTTAGTTTCCCTTTAGTTCATTTGTTATATGGCGTGGCTACCTTCCTATTAACACAATTATCAATCCCCTAATCATCACATTATTTTATTAATTTAACTAATTAAATATCCCAAATAATGTTATTAAAAATTAGGGTTTTTATAGACTCCCCTCCTTAAAGAATTTCGTCCTCGAAATTAAGATAAGGTACTCAACAAATCAAACATAAAGGTAAAACATATCAAAAAACAAATCAGGATAAGCATCTCTAATCCTGCTCTTAGTTTCTCAAGTACAGTCTCTCTCATTATCACTCCACTTGATCTCAACTAATCTGACTATCTTATTCCTTAGCCTCTTCTCATCTCTTGAGACTATACGAACTGGCTTCATAACTATAGTCAAATTCGGCTCTACTACTAAGTCATCTAACATAGTCGGTGCTATAGCAGTCTCCGGATCTCTAATACACTTTCTTAGATGACAAATATGAAAAACATCATGGACTCCTACCAAACTGTTCGATAACTCTGCTCTATATGTGAGTTTCCCAATCCTTGCTATAATAGGAAATGGTCCTGCAAATTTTGGTGCCAATTTCCCTAATTTCCTAAATCGAATTACACCTTTCGTTGGTGATACCTTAACGAAAAAATGATCTCCTACTGAGAACTCTTAGTCCTTCCATCTTCTATCAGCATAACTCTTCTGGCTCAACTGAGCTTCCTTCATTCTAGCTCGAACCAACTTAATCTTCTCTGCAGCTTCTCTAACTAAATTCGGACCAAGAACCAACCTATCCTCGGTCTCTAACCAACAAAAGGGATAGTTGCATGGTCTTCTATACAAAGCTTCAAATAGTGTCATCCCTATATTAGCCTGATAACTGTTGTTATATGAAAACTTGACAAAGTGTAGATGTTCTTCCCATTATCCCCCAAACTCTAGCACACAAACTCCTAACAAATCTTCCAAGACTTTGTTAACACTTTCTGTTTGCCCGTCAGCTTATGGATGATACGCGGTACTCCTCTTGAGCTTGGTTCCTAAAATTTCCTGTAGACTTCTCCATGACTCATTAATGAATAATGAATATCTATCACTTACTATACTACAAGGAATCCCATGCAGTCTAACTACATTCTTCATAAATAAATTAGCCAAAATAGGTGTCATCCTAGTTGAGTTAACTGGAATGAAATGGACACTCTTTGTTAACCTGTCCACTATGACCCATATACTTTCATTTCCTCTATTAGATCTTGGCAACCCGTCCATAAAATCCATAGAAATAGATTCTCACTTCCATACTAAATATCTAATGGATGAAGTAACCCACTTGGTTTCTGATGTTTGGCTTTTACCTGTTGACAGTTCAGACATTGCTTCACCTATAAGTCTACATCTCTCTTCATACCTTCCCAAAAGAAACTCCTCTTCATATCCTGATACATCTGAGTTCCTCACGGATAAATAATGAACTTCGAACGATGGGTATTTTTATCACCATATTTAATTTATTTAAATTGAATAAATGATCATATTGGGTATTTTAACTTGTTTAAACCAAAATTCAGTTATTTTCAAATTGTCACATATCCATCTTCATATATGGGCAAAACGGTCATTTGTGTGCATATATTTCTTTGAGGAAAATTAATTGGAAATTTCTATATTATTTTGTAGGAATTTAAACTCGATTACAAGTGGTTTCATGAAGGAATATGCATGCACAAAAAGATACAAAAGAATAAAGATGGAAATAATTCAAAGTGAAGAACATGGAGAACCCCACCTACCCACCACCTTAATGTACAAATTAGAGGCTAATGCACATGCTTATGAAATTAATGGCTTCGTGCACACTTAAATGATGATTAGTAGAAGCTAATGATTACTTGGCCTTCACACTTTCTCAAGGGTATTCTGGGCATTCCCTAAGAATATGAATTACGGTTTAGCACATGTATATATACCCCTTATGTTTCACGTAACTCTCTCTTGCTTAGTCTCTTCTGTAGGTTCTCTTTACTTTAGTTTTGGCTCATAAAACAAAAAAGCTCTCTTTCTCTTTTCGTGGCTACTTAGCCATTTTTATTTTATGTAATTTTCTTTTCTTTTTATGCAATATTAATTATTGTTTTTTTAATTACATGTTCATTTCCTTTTATGCAACTAGTGTAGATTTTCCTTTATGCAATTAGATTAGTTGTCTTTTTCATTAGCTTTCATTTTCATTTTTTTTTGTTCAACTTTGCATGCAACATTTGTTAATCAAATGACAAATATGAGAGGCTAAAGCCCATCAATTTAGGGGTAATGAAGCTCTCTAATTATTTAGCTTCAACTATTTGTCAATTCATGCTCTCTTTTTGTGCTTAATGATGATGATAGAAGTGGTTTACTAGTAGTTTTTTCTTTGAGTTTGATAGCATATATTATTGGCACCAAATAGGCTATGCTTAAACAATCACTAACACTAATTTCTTTTTCATCAAAATATGACTATGGAAAAAGAAAGTGTTTTGAAAATACAATTTAATGGTCTATATTTTTAATCAATGGTTAATATGCCATACTTAAAATAGATTTCCTTTTCATTTTCTTTGTCAAGTTTCATGAAAGTTAGTAAGTGCTTTAAGGGATGTGTTATAATTTGATGGCTTATGTTGGCTAATCAATAGCACAAATATGTCATACTTATGATAAGCGTATCAATTAAAGCACTAATGACCATAAAAGATATATCATGATTTCATATATGTTGAACTATGTGATCTAGAGAGTGGATTTATTCTCTAAATTGTCATTTGACTCTTATATTTGCATTTCTTTTCTTTTAATTAGTTAGCTAATTTTCCAATTCTCTAGCTTAACTGTCACTCGACTTTAGTATAATTTGGTTGAATAGAATTTTTAAAATCATCAATTCCCTGCGGATCGACCTGTATTCGCCACGTACTACGATAGTACGCCTTGCGCTTGCGGTTATTTAAATTTGAATTTTTTCGGCAAATTTCTAAAGTGGAAATTAGCCACAAGGGCCTCTTTAGCAAGTCCAATTAGTTTTCAGGACACACAACTGAAATAATTACTTTTAAGGACAAAATGCAAAATAATTAGTTTCTAAGTGTAACGACCCGTAAATTTCGACAATTTAATTTGTTAATTTAATAGGATTTTGTAATTTAAATTTTACTAGAAATAATAAAGGTGAAAAATTAATATTGGAATGAACGCTAAATTTAAAATATAGCAATGGTAATTAAAACCTATTTGTAGTAATTTGAATAAATTCAAATGTAGGACTTAGTTTGTGAAAACCCGACTTCCTAACTCCAGGAAATCGCATCATCTTGAAGAAAGAAAGGGATAGAAGAAGAAAAGAAGAGAAAGAAGAAACATAACAATATCAGAGAACTCACAGCGGAACGAATGAAATATAATATATCACATAAAATATTACATAGTATTATATTACATCAGAGTACACAAGTTATACAACACATATTAGACAGTTATAATCATCTGTCTAACTATACAACTCAAGTACACAAGATACAAATATCAAACAAACACAGCGGAACCAATATATAACTACACATGTAAGCCTCCTACTCCATGTCTTCTCTAAAGTTCGTCAAGCAAACCTGAATCACTTGACTACCCATACATAATATGAGTACCCAAGAGTTTAATAAAACAGAAAATAAACACTCGGTCAGACAGGGGTCTGGTGTGAGTAAACGGGTTAAAGTTGCTTAACTTTAGAAAAAACTTTGAAAAGAAAAGGTATCACGTAAGACTTCCCACACATAAACATGGAAAAGTTTTTACCTTACGCTAACCAAAACATTTGATAGAAAATCCAGTGATATTATAATAGTGTCTAGGGTTTTCAAGTAAATAAGAAATAGCCGAAATTGTTACATTTATTAAATTCCAGCTACTAGCCACAAAAGTGGGTAATACAAACAAAACTGTAGGGTCTCGTAGGAAGAATGGGTTTCCATCAATGGCAGGGCTACTGGGGTACCACCCGTCACAGTACGTGGCCTAGATCAACGTACAGAGGAGTATGCCCACTCCCCTGCAATCACAAGGCCGGAACCATTCCTTACTGAACAGTCCCGAACAAGACAACCCCGCAATTGGCCACGGCCCAACTGCCCATACAGCCGAATAAAAAGGGACTTCTAGACAGGGGAAAATCTTGCTCTCCGGTGGGAGCTACCTACGAAGCCTTGCTTCACCTCCCCTGTTTTAGCCATTCCCGGTTGATGAGGCTTGGGGCTGCGATTACCTTTATAGAACACATCTATCTTAGAATGCTCATCGTCCACCTAACGATGTTCTAAAAGCATTCAATCCATACAAGTTCGTTCCGGGTTCGAACGAAACCGAAGGCATTATCTCGTTGCACTCATTTCGGTATCACCCTCAGAGTCAACGACCATAGCCTTTGCACTCTAAATCACCATTTCGAATCTATAAGTACAATTCCATCAACTCATTATGGAATCACCCACAGAGTAATGTTGACGTATAGTCCTTGCACCTCGAGTCTTCACAAAGCTCCACTTGGATTCACGACCTAACGTTTAATTGGAATCGATGTGGTTTTCGGATTATCCAAATATGGAAACCCGATCCCAGTCTCACCGAAACCAAACGCTATTTTAATGTCAAGTTGTACTTAAGGGTTTTAAACAATTTAAACTCATATTCAGGATGATATATAAACAGATAGATGAATCACATTATCACAATAGATAATTCATAACAACATTCATCTTCACAAAGCAGCATAACACATAACAGAGGTATCAAAATCATCCAGTATCAACCAATACCAATCACCCGATATCAACCATCCAATATCAATCAATCATCCAACATCGATCAATCAATAATAATCAATCATCCATCAACAGAATTGATCAACTCTAAGTCAATTGGATTAACCTTAAATCCTTCTTCATTTATTTATTTCAAATAAATTAATCATCTCTAAATGATTTTCTTCAATTAATCTTCCTTGATTAATTATCTTTAATTGCATCCAAGTAATTATTCTTAACCATAAACAGTAATTAGCCTTTAATTACTATCATTAATTACAATAATTAATGATCCATCATTTAATTACATTAATTAATTAATTATAATTAATTACATTAAACCTTAATTAATTACCATTAATTAATTAATCACAATTTTAATTAATTACTTTTATAAATCTACCTTGTTTAATATCATTAATTACATTAATTAATTAATGATCCTTATTAACTAATTATTCTCTTTAATTAAATAATTAACTTGAAATAAATCAACTCATTAATCATAATCAGTAATTATCAACATGTAATTACTTATCTTAATTAATTAAATTCTTATTTAATTAAGTTAACCCTTGATTAATTAATCTAATTAATTAATCTTTAATTACTTCATTAAGTAATTATTAATCAATTTAAATTAACAAATAATCTTTAATTAATTACTTTATTCATTGATTATATTTTAATTAATTACACTTAGTTAATTAATATTAAATTAATCTCATTAATTAATTAATTAATCACATTAATTAATTAACTAAATTAATTTAGTAATTAACTCTTAATTACTTAACAAGTAATTATCTTCTAATTACTTCATTAATAAATCTTGATTACAATCTTAATTAATTACTTAACAAATAATTAATTCCATCATTAAACAATCCTAAATTCTTTAATTAAGTAATTACTCCATAATTAATTAACTTTAAAACAATTATATTAATCAATCCTTAATTTAAAAACAACTAGTGATTACCCAATAATCACTTCAACTTAAATTACTTCCATGAGTAATTCCGTATAATTACTTCCATAAGTAATTACTTCCATATGTAATTGCCTGCTTAATTACATTCAATTATTAACCATTAATTACTTCATTAAGTAATCACACTTAATTAATCCATAATTAAGTTATTATTAAATTAACAATTAACTAATTATTTAAAATAAATTAAATAATTAATTAACTAACTTCTTATATTTTTAAAATATTTAATTAATTTAGAAAATCATTAATCTTGATTAAATCTTACTAATTAACAAATCATATTAAATTAAGTATTCTTAAGTTAATTATCCAAATAATTTAACCTTATTTATTTCATAAATAAATTATTTGAATTAAACAAATTTTAACAACTTAAACAAATTATTCATTTAGATTTCAAAATCATAATAATAACCTTATTTGAAAATAAGGAATTTAGGAATCAAATTAAAATACTTTAGTTATCCAATTTAAACTTATCTATTTTAAACTAATTTGAAAACTTTATTATCAAAAACATGACTTCAAAATTTAACTTAAAACTTTGATTTAATAATTAAATTCAAATCACTCTTTTAAATTTGAATTTTAGAACTTAATTAAGATAATTATTTTCAAACAAACATCTTAAAACATATTTAAATTTGAAATATAAATTCAGTTTTCACTTTTAAATGTTTGGTTTACTTCCACTTTATAACAACAAGTTTAACTTTATAGTTCACTTCCTTTATAAACTTGTTTTTATAATTTTTAACTTAATTTTTACTTATTTTATACAACAAGTAAAATCTACAACTAGCACTACAGAACCAAGCAAGAAATCTCGGGTAAATACGCAATCCACTCGTGCCTTCCCCGAAGCAAACCCATGCCCAACATCTCCGAGTTGCCCCCGAAACACACGCGAGCCTCCCTTCGAGTTTCAAACGTCTTCCCAAACGAAACCCCCCCAGTGCATAGATCCTAACACGGTGCACGTTGCACAACACCTCCAGCCACTGGCGATCTGCGCGACGACCAACTACGGTCACAAAATCACTCGCGAGTGCCACCATAAACCCAGATCGAAGAATAAGCAAGCGAATCAAATTTCGATCATTCGAACCAAATCTGCAGGAAACAATTCAAACCCAAAATCCAATCACCACCGCAATCTTGACGCCGCTACACCTCGTCGTCCTCACCATAGAACCGCCACAACACGAGCCTCATTTCTGCACCATCGCGATCAGTTCCGGTCATAGGTTTAAGTCGCAATGATCACGGCAACCAAGCCCAGCCGAAACCACAAGCAAAACCCTACTTCGATCTAAATCCATCACCATAGCCTATGGAAAAAATCTTGAACATTTTCCCCCTCTTCCATGATTCACAAGCATGCTTCGACCCAAGTTTCAAACCAAATTACAGCGTGGGTAATCGGCAAATTACAAAAACCCAAATTTCAAACAAACCCCAAATTCACCTTAAATACACAGTTAAAAATTATGACACGAGCTCTAAAAATCGTAACTTTCCAATTGTAATTCAATTATAAATTCAAAACTAGAATTTGAAATCATAAAATTTTGCCCAAATTTGATTTTTCACTGTAATTTGAAAATTATGAGTAACCCATTCATTTTAAAACCTTATAACTATTTTTAGATGATGAATCACTTGATTGCAAACAACTTTCATTTATAAATCACAGTCCAATCGTGTTCAAAATCAAGTGTAACGACCCGCTATTTTGGACTATTCGCATCCGCACATGTCGGACTTGAATAATTCAAAATACCGAATTGTTAATTTAAAATTTGGCAAAACTCAGATATACAGTAAATAAATAATCACAGAATCACAGACACAGAGTAATAATATGCAGCGGAAGTAAAAGAGATAGTAGTTCATGAAGCTACTATATAAATATATAAGATACATCAGAGTTTACATCAGAAGAGTTAACACGATACATCAGATACAAATCAGAATGCATCACTGGAATCGTCGAATACTGAAAGCAGAATAGATGGCTGGATCTTCAAGCAAACTTCCAACTCCAAAGGTGAGTCTCGAATACTGGTACACTCAGTCTGACCCGAGCGTAAAGCAAAACACAAAACACTCAAGTCAGGATTAATATTCTCATATCAATAAATCCAACTCAAATGAAATAGCAATCGAAATACAAATAACTCAAAGGATGTTGGAATCACCATCCTTTAAGGATCCGTTAAACTATCTACTAGGTAGTAATGTACGCTAAATAGATAATGTCTATCAGTAATATAAAATATCAAAATAGTGTTAAGGCGTTACCATTATCCCCGTTAACACATTTTATATAAGGGTTATAGTCTATACAGCACTGTAAACTCCACCATAAACTAGTGGGATATCAGGGAGTACTCTATAGGTATAACACAAAAAAAATTCGTAATGGTTACGTATATAGAGATACAAGTACGACAAGGCACATGAGGCAATACCCAAGGTAGTGAAACTACCGTTGGCCTGATCCGGACTGGTGAGAACGCATCGCCGCAGCGATCGCAACACCGCGAAACAACACTTCTGAAATTCCGAGGGTGCACCAATCGATAACAAGTAATGAGTAGTAGTTACGAAGAAGTGTGTTCGCTCGAGGTGGCTAACCCTATTTGGCCTGGCACGGCTCCTGATTTTAGTCATTTCCAATTTGACACAAGTGTCAAGGCTATCCATTATCGTTCTCTTTCTTCAGTCATCACGTACATCATTCCAACCACTTCATTCTGGATCATCACTCCGCGTATAGTTATTAAAGTGGTTATCGGTTTAGATAGAGAGTATATCCATAACTGATTCCGGTCTCTTTAACAACTTTCGTAATTATCACACCGATTGGTCGTTTAATATATTTCAAACCAATTCAATTTCAATTTCGATTAAAATTTATCAACCAACATTTCATTTGTCTTTCACTATCAATTTCCAAAATTTATGTTTCAAAACTTCCAAATAACCATTTCAAAGTCTTACAATTCAATTTCAATTTTCATTTAAACAATTCAAATAGTGATTCAAGTTCGTATACATAAATTTCATTCCGAAATTATTTAAATAAATTTAATTTAACATTCAAACCAATTTAAAATCATTTATCGATTTCATTCAATATTCGTTACATTAATTTATCGATCAAACAATTAACACTAAATCTCCAATTCATTAAATCAATTACTTAAGTCCATATCCATTATATCAAAACTTACGAATTTAATTTAATTAAATTCGTCAAATCAAATTCTTTAAATTACAAGCCTTACCTTTGTTTCAATAAAACGCAATTATCTCTTGTTAAAGAAATTCGGTTACATTTATTTGTTTACTTAGTTACAAATCCCAAAAACTCAATTAAGAAAGAACTAAATTTCACATATTCAAGAAGTTCAATTTCACTTATTAACATACTTAAATAATTTTCCAAATTTTAATAAATAAAGAAACTCAATTCATTTATTAACGAAGTTTAAATCCACTTATTCAAAAGTTCAATTCCTCTTATCAAAGAATTCAAATTTTTATTCGATTATCAAATAATTCAATCTGATTCAATTATTAAATAATTTCAATCTTAATTATTAATAATTTCAAAAATTAATGATTACAACTTGATTATCAATTCAAACTTAATTATTTAATCATTTCCACTTAATTATGAATTCAAACTTAATCTTCCAATCATTTCAACTTAATTATAAATTCAACTTAATAATTTCAATCTTAATTATAATTCCAACTTAATTATAATTTCAAATTTAATTATTAAATGATTTCAAACTTAATTATTTCAAAACTCAATTATTACTAATTCCAAATTATTTGTTAATAATTCCAAATTTAATTTTTAGATAATAAAATTTCAAACAACGTTCATTCATCAATTACTACGTTAATATTTTTCCAGATTTCAATCTTTATATTTTCCTTCATAAAAATTCAAATTCCAACTTCATTTCAAAACTTATTCTTTGCTCGAATAAACTCATTTTATTTATTTTAAATCAAATTATTGACCAATCGGATTTTATTTAATTCTCTATCACAGGTCAATTCATTTGGGTATATATCATTTCAACCCGATTCCAATTTCAATTCAAGATCAAGCATAATAAAGGGAACTTGCTGTGTGATAACTGGGATGGTATCAAAGTAAATAAACAAGTAATAACAACCACAATAACAATTCAATAATTCATTCAAATAATCCCCAAATAATCGTATTAATTCACATTGTTGTTTGTGTAAATCAATATAATTATCTCTAGAATCTACCCTATCATTTCATGTAGATTAAAGATTGTTGCATTAATATTAAATACGGTTCTTCACTTGTCATCTATTTACAATTCCATACATCAACAATTTAAACAACATACATTCAATGGTTCAAGGTGTAGTTAACACTATTTTTCTACGTGTCACATAATTAAACATTTAAGGGGTCATACTATACAAATTTAACTAATCAAATTCAACACACATGTCGATTCAAATTTTTAACTATCCTAAGTCAAACTTAATTGCATAATATTTATCACCTTATATGCTAGAATTTAACATCCAATATAAACCACAAACAATCAAACAATTGTCAATCATCAGGATTATCATCGTGTCAACAACAGATAATGGTGTCAGATGTCAAAGGTGAACTGATACATAAATAATAGTGCAATAAATAACAGTAACATATTTCAATTGTCGTTTTAATTGAAATCAAATTTAATAAATAAAATAATATTAATCGTGAGTGATTTCTCACCATCCAAGGCTAGAAAATTTGACAACAGAGCAAGCTACGAATTCCAAAGCAAAATCAAATGGGCACGAATTTGATGAAGAAAGCGGACATGACGAAAAAAAGCTGATAAATAGGGATCGATAAGAATTAAATATCACATATATGTAAATTTCAAAATCAATTCGAACATATATTTAAAATAAGTTATACAGATTTCAAATCAAGTTAAAATTTTAAAACGCATGCATAAAAAACGAATATCTACATATGTATATATATACACGCCCAACATTCGATTTAAACCCATATTAAAATAAGATAACCCTTTCCTTACTCTTAAAAGTCAAATAGATACAACGAAATCCTTCCATTATATTTGGAACAATCAACACAAAAATTAAAACTCAGATTTCCATACAGTAATTTAAAATTTCGCATTTTTTATATATTACACCTATCTTCCACACTACGAACAGACATGTTCTGATATAACCGGAATGGCCTTTAATGTATATACTTATCAAAATAACCTTATCGACTCAACTGATAAAGTAAAATACTAAAAATACATTTCGCCTATATCTATATACACACATCAGTATACACACGCTGCAGATCCTATAGTTTAGTCTACTCATATATACGTACGGCAAAACAACTGAAATCCAACTATTATACTTAAACACATATTCGTCATATATGTAAAACCACACAGTCATCACAAAATATATACATCCACTTACATACGCTAACTTTAAAATCCTGTGCATTAAACCAACAGTTCCTAGATATACACTATATACGCATAGATCCTATGATAAAAAAATAAAAAAAATAAAAGAATGCTTGCAGACCAAACTCTAACACACATACACAACATATATACATAATTTCGTACAACCATATATATAAAATAGTCAGATACTATAAATATTAGAAATGCAAGCAAACCTGTTAAAAGACTTGCAACCAAAATAGTAAAATTGAGCTAAAGCAAGGAAATAGGAGGTCGGAGGCTAGGCAAAGTCGCGGCTATGCCAAGAAAAGAAAACGAATGGAAATGGTGAAGGGTTGGTTAGCTGAGCTTGCGTGCCTGGAGAGGTCAGACGAGATGAAACTAAGGTAGTGCGAGTGAAGGCTGGCATTCGAGCGGAAGGGCTGGAGGAAGGAAAGGCGGTGTTTGGTGCATTATTGTGAGCTAGGAGGGTTATTGCTGCCATGGAAGAAGTGGGCGAGCTATGTAGGCTTCGGGTATGGTCGGAGAATGGTGGTGGTTGAGTGGAAAAAGGAAGGTGAGGGCAAAGGGTTTAGAGATGGTCGCCCGGGTCTTTGAGATGGTGGGCGAACGAGGGAAGATGTGAGAGGCTCGGCTAGGAATGGAAGGCCAGGCGTGGTTAATTGAGAGCGACCGATGGTCCGAGAAGGCACGCTGAAGGGAGAGATGCACAAGACAGGCCGATGTATATATACATCATCAATTTTTTTGGTTATGCACTGTCCCCTTTTTGCTTTCAAAATTTTTTTTTAGAAGAAGAGACGTGATTTTGGAAGGAGAAGAGAATAAACAGAAGAAAAAAAATGAGCAGGAAAATGTTTTGGGAAGAAGCAAGAATGAATAAAAAATGTGTACAGGTTGTTATTAAATGTAAAAGCAACTTTGCATCCTTTGTATTCAATTGAATGGGCGGATAGCCTTTCTAAATATCAAGAAAAATAAAAGCTAAGGACCATTAGTTTGCACGGTGGAAATTTGAATAGTCACAAGAACCCAAAAGGCACGAAACGTGAACCGATACAAAAGGCGTTTCGTAAAGTGCAACGTACACCAGACTTCGAATTTGACAATCGAATATACCGTAGAGATCAGTACGACGAGACAATCAAAACGGTATACAGATATCAGTGGTACGATTGAACTATAAGAATTTGAATTTTTTCTACTGGCGGAAAATGCATGAAAAACACAAAAAATAAGATCGACGGAGCCAAAGATGTCCGAATTTGAAAAAACGACAAACTGACATCTTGTTCAGAAGATGATTTAGAATTTTTCAATGTCAAACTATTTTGGTTTTGAAAACGTTTTATTTTCATCGCTTTTTAACTGATTAAATTGAAGTAAATCTACGCACGAAATAAACTTTCATATTTTCGGACGAAAATTTACCAACTACTATATTTAATTAGACGCATTTCAAATATCAAATTTATATTTCAAAATTTTATCGTTTAAAACTTCACAAAATTTCAGTTAATAACGTTCTAGAACCGGTTAAATTTACGGGTCGTTACATTCTCCCCCACTCAAAACTTTACGGGTCGTTACATTCTCCCCCACTCAAAACTTTTCGTCCCCGAAAAGGAAGGAAGTAGGAGAATAGAAACAACCATAAAGAAAAATAGATTGAACGACAAAATAAACAATTAGTTCAAACCATATAAATTTCAATTTAAATAAATTTATATTCAACAATTTGTTTTTAAATTCAAGGTTTCCATTAAATTGATTTAATTTCATATTTATTAATGTTAGATACAAAAAGGTTTTCTTTTGAAACAAAATTCAATTTAAATTCAACTAATTCAAGATACTACCTTAAGTTGATTTAATTCAATTTATTAACTTTCAAAACAAAAACAAAAACAAAAAAAATTCTTCTATTAATCACACTTATTATTTGTTTAACTTATTATTCTATTTATCTCCATAAACAATTTAAAATTTAAATTTAAATGAATAACATTTATTATACGCACTCACATTTTATTTATGAAGACAATTTATATTATATATTATCCAATTTTCTTAAATTAACAATTTCAAAGATCATAAATTTAAATAGTCATTTATTATAATCATATTTTATTTGACAATTTTAATTCTTCTTTATTCCAAATTGTTATTAAACTTATTTTACTTAATATATCTTATCACCACATATTAAGTATATTTACTATTACTACAACAATTCAAATTATTTGTAAATTCCATTGATATCATTCTATATTGTATAATATTAAATTTCATAGTTAACTTTTGAAAATTTAGGTAAGTTATATATAATGCAATTGAGTATTATCCAAATAAAATTCCTAATTCAATTCTCTCATGTTTAAATACTAATCCAAAATTTGGTTTCATTTACAATTGAAATTATCTTTTACCCAAATCTTAAGAATTAAATTTCCGATTAACTTCAAACGATTTAGAAATATATATATATATATATATATATATATATTTTAAATCATGTTGTACTTTAAAAATTTCAAATCAAATTCATTTCAAAACAAGAGTGTAGCAAGCTACTGATAGTCTCTCCACTTCGAAACTCGAAAATAAATGTCGATGATGCGGCCGCCATCACCGAAATTATTTTCCAGCGACAAAGAGAAGAGCACTGATTTAAGCATTAAAATTTTCTTTTGGAACAATTTCTATTCGAAAATATTTTAAATAATATACATTAGAAACTTTAAAACCGTAGTTCGAAATTATCGGAAATTAAATTCTCAAATTCTAATTTAAATTCACTTCAAATTCCAAATCAAATTATAACTAAGTTTTATAAATTCATTTTTATTATTTATGAAGTAGTCAATGATTTATAAACAATAAATGAAAATCAAATTTTTACATTTCGGACAACAGATTCATTAACATTTTAATTTCAGAAAATTTATACTTAATATAATCATTCAAAATTATTTCATTATCTAAATTCGAAAATACTATTGTGTCAGTTTGCTCTGTTCAAGTGTTTTGGAAATTCTATCGATAGCGTTGATCAAACGAATCTATCGAAAAACCAAATCAACATCAACAACTTAAACAACACAATATATATTAAAACATTTTGAACATTATCTTAAAAATACACCTTCTCACTCGACGATACAATAATGGATTTCAAAGCAAGGATAGAGATTCAAACTTGATGGACTCAAATTAAAGAGAATTCTGATTCGATTACAAGTTCGAAAGAAAAGATAAGATGATTCAATTAACAGAATCGGGAGATGGATATGCTTATTTAATTTACGGACAACCTTAACCGGGTCGACCGTAACTTCAAGAATAAGATCGATGTAGAATTCCAAAGTAAATCAACATTCTATCTTAAGAATAAAATTCAAGCATAGCAGGAGATAGATAGCATCGTAAACCGAGGATACAGAAATCTATGGTAAATCAATGCCTATTGTAAAGGGGTGTCAACCCTTTACAAATTATTTGAAATTCGGCGAGACCGCCGATTCATTATAAGGATCGTTCGAAGTGGAGTTATGAGATACTCCAGAATTGAAAGAAGACGAATAGTGAGGGACACGGATGAATTTTATAATCGAGGGAACGTTCCAAAATTCAAAGGAATTAAGTTAAAAGAAAAAGATTGAAACTCGAGTAGGAGTGATTCTATAAATACATTTACCATATGTGCTAAGTTTTGCCTAGAGCTACCAAAAGCTCTGATACCAACTGTAACGACCCGCTATTTTGGACTATTCGCATCCGCACATGTCGGACTTGAATAATTCAAAATACCGAATTGTTAATTTAAAATTTGGCAAAACTCAGATATACAGTAAATAAATAATCACAGAATCACAGACACAGAGTAATAATATGCAGCGGAAGTAAAAGAGATAGTAGTTCATGAAGCTACTATATAAATATATAAGATACATCAGAGTTTACAACAGAAGAGTTAACACAATACATCAGATACAAATCAGAATACATCACTGGAATCGTCGAATACTGAAAGCAGAATAGATGGCTGGATCTTCAAGCAAAGCTCCAACTCCAAAGGTGAGTCTCGAATACTGGTACACTCAGTCTGACCAGAGCGTAAAGCAAAACACAAAACACTCGAGTCAGGATTAATATTCTCATATCAATAAATCCAACTCAAATGAAATAGCAATCGTAATACAAGTAACTCAAAGGATGTTGGAATCACCATCCTTTAAGGATCCGTTAAACTATCTACTAGGTAGTAATGTATGCTAAATAGATAATGTCTATCAGTAATATAAAATATCAAAATAGTATTAAGGCGTTACCATTATCCCCCTTAACACATTTTATATAAGGGTTATAGTCTATACAACACTGTAAACTCCACCGTAAACTATTGGGATATCAGGGAGTACTCTATAGGTATAACACAAAACAAATTCGTAGTGGTCGCGTATATAGAGATACAAGTATGACATGGCACATGAGGCAATACCCAAGGTAGTGAAACTACCGTTTGCCTGGTCCGGACTGGTGAGAACGCATCACCGCAGCGATCGCAAAACCGCGAAACAACACTCTTGAAATTCCGAGGGTGCACCAATCGATAACAAGTAATGAGTAGTAGTTACGAAGAAGTGTGTTCGCTCGAGGTGGCTAACCCCATTTGGCCCGGCATGGCTCCTGATTTTAGTCATTTCCAATTTGACACAAGTGTCAAAGCTATCCATTATCGTTCTCTTTCTTCAGTCATCACGTACATCATTCCAACCACTTCATTCTGGATCATCACTCCGCGTAAAGTTATTAAAGTGGTTTTCGGTTTAGATAGAGAGTATATCCATAACTGATTCCGGTCTCTTTAATAACTTTCGTAATTATCACACCGATTGGTCGTTTAATATATTTCAAACCAATTCAATTTCAATTTCGATTAAAATTTATCAATCAACATTTCATTTGTCTTTCACTATCAATTTCCAAAATTTATGTTTCAAAACTTCCAAATAACCATTTCAAAGTCTTACAATTCAATTTCAATTTTCATTTAAACAATTCAAATAGTGATTCAAGTTCGTATATATAAATTTCATTCCGAAATTATTTAAATTAATTTAATTTAACATTCAAACCAATACAAAATCATTTATCGATTTCATTCAATATTCGTTACATTAATTTATCAATCAAACAATTAACATTAAATCTCCAATTCATTAAATCAATTACTTAAGTCCATATCCATTATATCAAAACTTACGAATTTAATTAAATTAAATTCGTCAAATCAAATTCTTTAAATGACAAGCCTTACCTTTGTTTCAATAAAACGCAATTATCTCTTGTTAAAGAAATTCGATTACATTTATTTGTTTACTTAGTTACAAATCCCAAAAACTCAATTAACAAAGAACTAAATTTCACATATTCAAGAAGTTTAATTTCACTTATTAACATACTTAAATAATTTTCCAAATTTTAATAAATAAAGAAACTCAATTCATTTATTAACGAAGTTTAAATCCACTTATTCAAAAGTTCAATTCCTCTTATCAAAGAATTCAAATTTTTATTCGATTATCAAATAATTCAATCTGATTCAATTATTAAATAATTTCAATTTTAATTATAAATAATTTCAAAAATTAATGATTACAACTTGATTATCAATCCAAGCTTAATTATTTAATCATTTCCACTTAATTATGAATTCAAACTTAATCATCAAATCATTTCAACTTAATTATAAATTCAACTTAATAATTTCAATCAGAATTATAATTCCAACTTAATTATAATTTCAAATTTAATTATTAAATGATTTCAAACTTAATAATTTCAAAACTCAATTATTACTAATTCCAAATTATTTATTAATAATTCCAAATTTAATTATTAGATAATTAAATTTCAAACAACGTTCATTCATCAATTACTACGTTAATATTTTTCCAGATTTCAATCTTTATATTTTCCTTCATAAAAATTCAAATTCCAACTTCATTTCAAAACTTTTTCTTTGCTCGAATAAACTCATTTTATTTATTTTAAATCAAATTATTGACCAATCGGATTTTATTTAATTCTCTACCCTAGGTCAAATTCATTTGGGTATATATCATTTCAACCCGATTCCAATTTCAATTCAAGATCAAGCATAATAAAGGGAACTTGCAGTGTGATAACTGGGATGGTATCAAAGTAAATAAACAAGCAATAACAACCACAATAACAATTCAGTAATTCATTCAAATAATCCCGAAATAATCGTATTAATTCACATTGTTGTTTGTGTAAATTAATATAATTATCTCTAGAATCTACCCTATCATTTCGTGTGGATTAAAGATTGTTGCGTTAATATTAAATACGGTTCTTCACTTGTCATCTATTTACAATTCCATACATCAACAATTTAAACAACATACATTCAATGGTTCAAGGTGTAGTTAACACTATTTTTCTACGTGTCACATAATTAAACATTTAAGGGGTCATACTATACAAATTTAACTAATCAAATTCAACACACATGTCGATTCAAATTTTTAACTATCCTACGTCAAACTTAATTGCATAATATTTATCACCTTATATGTTAGAATTTAACATCCAATATAAACAACAAACAATCAAACAATTATCAATCATCAGGATTATCATCGTGTCAACAACAGATAATGGTGTCAGATGTCAAAGGTGAACTGATACATAAATAATAGTGCAATAAATAACAGTAACATATTTCAATTGTCGTTTTAATTGAAATCAAATTTAATAAATAAAAGAATATTAATCGTGAGTGATTGCTCACCTTCCGAGGCTAGAAAATTTGACAACAGAGCAAGCTACGAATTCCAAAGCAAAATGAGATGGGCACGAATTTGATGAAGAAAGCGGGAACGACGAACAAAAGCTGATAAATAGGGATCGATAAGAATTAAATATCACATATATGTAAATTTCAAAATCAATTTAAACATATATTTAAAATAAGCTATACAAATTTCAAATCAAGATAAAATTTTAAAACGCATGCATAAAAAACGAATATCTACATATGTATATATATACACGCCCAACATTCGATTTAAACCCATATTAAAATAAGGTAACCCTTTCCTTACTCTTAAAAGTCAAATAGATACAACGAAATCCTTCCATTATATTTGGAACAATCAACACAAAATTTAAAACCCAGATTTCCATACAGTAATTTAAACTTTCGCATTTTTTTATATATTACACCAGTCTTCCACACTACGAACAGACATGTTCTGATATAACCGGAATGGCCTTTAATGTATATACTTATCAAATAACCTTATCGACTCAGCTGATAAAGTAAAATACTTAAAATACATTTCGCCTATATCTATATACACACATCAGTATACACACGCTGCACGTCCTATAGTTTAGTCTACTCATATATACGTACGGCAAAACAACTGAAATCCAACTATTATACTTAAACACATATTCGTCATATATGTAAAACCACATAGTCGTCACAAAATATATACATCCACTTACATACACTAACTTTAAAATCCTATTCATTAAACCAATAGTTCCTAGATATACACTATAAACGCATAGATCCTATGATAAAACAAATTAAAAAAAATAAAAGAATGCTTGCAGACCAAACTCTAACACACATATACAACATATATACATAATTTCGTACAACCATATATATAAAATAGTCAGATACTATAAATATTTGAAATGCAAACAAACCTGTTAAAAGACTTGCAACCAAAATAGTAAAATCGAGCTAAAGCAAGGAAATGGGAGGTCGGAGGCTAGGCAAATTCGCGGCTATGCCAAGAAAAGAAAACGAATGGAAATGGTGAAGGGTTGGTTAGCTGAGCTTGCATGCCTGGAGAGGTCAGGCGAGATGAAACTAAGGTAGTGCGAGTGAAGGCTGGCGTTCGAGCGGAAGGGCTGAAGGAAGGAAAGGCGGTGTTTGGTGCATTATTGTGAGCTAGGAGGGTTATTGCTGCCATGGAAGAAGTAGGCGAGCTATGTAGGCTTCGGGTATGGTCGGAGAATGGTGGTGGTTGAGTGGGAAAAGGAAGGTGAGGGCAAAGGGTTTAGAGATGGTCGCCCGGGTCTTTGAGATGGTGGGCAAACGAGGGAAGATGTGAGAGGCTCGGCTAGGAATTATGAAAGGCCAGGCGTGGTTAATTGAGAGCGGCCGATGGTCCGAGAAGGCACGCTGAAGGGAGAGATGCACAAGACAGGCTGAAGGGAAAGATGCACAAGACAGGCCGATGTATATATACATCATCAATTTTTTTGGTTATGCACTGTCCCCATTTTGCTTTCAAAATTTTTTTTTTTAGAAGAAGAGACATGATTATGGAAGGAGAAGAGAATAAACAGAAGAAGAAAAATGAGCAGGCAAATGTTTTGGGAAGAAGCAAGAATAAATAAAAAATGTGTACAGGTTGTTATTAAATGTAAAAGCAACTTTGTATCCTTTGTATTCAATTGAATGAGCGGATAGCCTTTCGAAATATCAAGAAAAATAAAAGCTAAGGACCGTTAGTTTACACGGTGGAAATTTGAATAGTCACAAGAACCCAAAAGGCACGAAACGTGAACCGATACAAAAGGCGTTTCGCAAAGTGCAACGTACACCGGACTTCGAATTTGACAATCGAATATACCGTAGAGATCAGTACGACGAGACGATCAAAACGGTATACAGATATCAGTGGTATGATTGAATTATAAGAATTCGAATTTTTTCTACTGGTGAAAAATGCATGAAAAACATAGAAAAATAAGATCGACGGAGCCAAAGATTTCCGAATTTGAGAAAACGACAAACTGACATCTTGCTCAGAAGATGGTTTATAATTTTTCTATGTAAAAATATTTTGGTTTTGAAAACGTTTTATTTTCATCGTTTTTAACTGATTAAATTGAAGTATATCTACGCACGAAATAAACTTTCATATTTTCGGACGAAAATTTACAAGCTACTTTATATAATTAGACGCATTTCAGATATCAAATTTATATTTCAAAATTTTATCGTTTAAAAATTCACAAAATTTCAGTTAATAATGTTCTAGAACCGGTTAAATTTACGGGTCGTTACATTCCCCCCACTCAAAACTTTACGGGTCGCTACATCAAGTTACTAAGATTATTAAAGGATTTGAAACCTGTTTTTAATAAACACAGTAACCATCCTTAAATTTAACAGGCAATACAATATACTTAATTCAACATGCATTCCAATTTAAAACAAAATTTTCATATAACATCATGATATCATCATAAAATCAAGATGAAATCTAAAATCAAACTGTTTTTAAAAATAGTTTACTCATAGTTTATTTGCAGAGCTGATTTTTTTTTCCTTTACAGGCTTGAACATTTATCTGGAAAACTTTGATTGCATGCTTCAATTGATTGTTAAAAATGTTGAAACTAATTTGAACTTGCTGCAGCCCTTCATTTGGAATGCAGTTTTGAAGAAATGCAGATTTGAGGTTGAAGAAAAGAATCCATGCATGTTGAAATTGTAGTTTAAATTTGAATTACAGGTTGAACACCCATTAGCATTTGCAGGTTGATATTTCAGCAGATTTTTAATTTGCAGGTTTGATAAAAATTCTCTGGTTTTGCCATTAATTTTTGAAAGAAAGCAGGGAGAGAAGAAAAGAATTTGAGCTGAGGGAAAAAAATGAAAGTGTTTGAGAAAATTAGTTTCTTCTAAAAATTTTTGTTCAAAATTAAAAATAAAATAGTGCCACATGTCACAAATACTTACATTTGTCATTTAATTCTCTTAATTACTTTACATGTGTTATTAAGGGTGTTTATTATGTTTACACATGTCTTAAGTGTTTTTAAATTAATTTTTATTGAATTCAAATGTAAATATAAACTTACATATTTAAATCCCTAAATTAATAAATGTTTCATATGTATTTATAAATTTACTTTTAAGAGAAAATATTCTAAAACTAATTAAAATGCAAATAATTCTTATACATATATTTAAAATCTAAAACATTTATATTTATCATTTATAACCATTTTATATTAAGTACTTTAAAGAAAACAAAATGTTTAAATCTTTTCAACTATCATATTTTAAATACTTTAAAAAAGAAGACAAAACAAAACTTTGTTTAAAACCTTTTTAAACTATCTTATTTAAAATAACAATTATCTTATACTTTGAAAACAATTGAATAAATGTTAAATTTACTTTTTGAAAAATATTTATTTTGAAACAAAGCTTTTAAATTACAATTATAAATCATTAATAGATTAAATAAATTTCAAAACAACTTAAATTATAATATATACACATATATATATTACAATTTGAAAATTCATCTTTTATTTTAAACAAAAGATATTCTATTCACAATATATATCAAATATATATTATAAACAGAATAAAATTTTATTAACTTTTGAAAAACAATTCTAACCGATTTTAAATTGTTAAAAAGATACTGATCAAAATTACCAGATTAAATATTTGTTATCAATTAAAAGATTAATTTTACCAATTTAAATTAAAATTATAATGAAAATTATAAAACCAATTAAATTATTAATGCAGATTATTAAATTGATATTGTCCAAAATTGCAGGTTGTTACAATCCTCCCCCCTTAAAAGAATTTCGTCTCCGAAATTTAAAAGCAAAGGTAATTTAATAACCATCAAAGATTCAATTTCAAACAGCAAAGCATTCCTATCAACCAGTAACTAACAACCATAGCAATCAATCAAATAAACAAACAAACTAACTAATTATCCTAATACAAACCAGAATAAATCTTACTAACACTATCTCGAGTTTCCCAAATATATATCACCGGGAGACTCTCTCTATAGAAGCTAAACAAACTACACCACTAAAATCCAGAGCTCCTCTCATCTCCAGATCCATCAATCTGAACAGAACATCATACTATACTCAAGTCCAGCTCAACTTCCAAATCTAACTGAACCACAGATTCAACAACCAATCGATGAATCATACACGTACTCCCTTAGAGATACGTGAAATACAATGAATTCCAGCTATCCAAACCGGCAATTCAATCTTATCCTATCAAACACATATAAGAAATCTTCAAATGCCACAGCACTAAACATCCAATCTTATCCAATTACTGCTCTCTTAACCAGAGAAATCTCAACAACAATGAAGTTTCCAACTTCGAATTCCAAACTCCTTATCTCATATCAGCATAACTCAACAGACAATCTTGGGCTGCCAATCTTCTTCCTGATCAGCTCAACCTATGCTGATACTTTCAAAAACAACTAGACCAAAGCAAACCAGCTTCTGCATCCTATTCAACAGAAAAGTCTTCCAAAATCCGTTGAAATCCAGAACACAAGCTCTACTTCCCAAGCAATAGCAAACTGAGTTTACTTCCTTCCTTACTCAGCTGCTACCTCGCTTCCACTGCACAACTCTGATTCTGAAATAGATGAGAATACTGTTGATGAACACGAATACAAACTTATCCAATATATCCGGGAAACTTTGTTCATCAAATCCATAAAATCTCAGTGACCCATTTGACTCGGTCACACAACCTTATAACAGAAATCCAACTCAAAAACTAGATCTGACCAATCCAAATTCCAAAGATTCTGAGCAGCTACACCAACTCTTCCTTCTCCAAGAACCATCCTACTACCAGGCTAACTACCAAAATCGCTTCTGGAACCAAAACAAAATGGAACTCAACTCCAGATGCAGACAAACTTTTGATTACTTCAATAGCTCCTACTTCTACATGAGAACCCTCAGTCTCAAACAAAAGATTGCCCAAGAAAAATTCCCACACAAATCGCAAGTCACTTTTGCGATCTTACCTAGTTCGGATTCCAAAGAAACTGTCCTCTCTTTACCAATTAGAACAGCTTTAAGCTTCTCCAAACAAGGTTAACCCTTCAAAAACATACACCAACTACCAGGCTGTTGAAAGAGAACCACTAAGATTCCTGAACCACCGGAGAAACAACCACACTGCTGCATTCAAACTTTACCTCGATGATACTGTAGAGCTAAAAGACCTTCTTGTCAGCACACCGAACACTTCGAGTTGAACTGCTACCACAGCTAACCAAAAATTTCTAATCCAAAGGCTTCTCGAAAACCAAAACCATCAACAAACCACTCAACGAACCTCGAGATGGCAGACAATCTCTCAAGAAATTTGGCTCCAAACCAAGCATCCACATCTCGCCCTCCTTAAGGAATGACAATGAGACCATGCCGAAACGAAACAACTCATAGACCTTAGTCTCATATTCCAGAATAGCCAACCTCCTAGCTAAAGATCCAGATAACTTCTACACAGACGAATCTTCCCTACGGCAGGTAAAAACTGCTCCTCATCCACTTCTAAAATTGCTTCAAGAGGAAACATCTTCTGAAAATATCCATGGATACTGCGTCTCATCACGCAGTTATGAAGATGTCATCACTTACTTCTGCACCAACAGATCCAAACTCAAGAATAATTCGCTTACCCGAGCGAAATCCAAACTTACACTTCAAAGATAAACTCCGAATCTTTAAAAGATTTCCTTCGGATATCAGAGAAATCCTTAGTCCAAACTACAAATCTCACTTGAGACGGTATTAGTTCTACAGTCTCGACAAATATACCTCAATCCTCAAACAAATGGACCTCTTCCATTAGTGGTAGTCGTGTTACACACACACCACTACTCCATCCACGTCTAAAACTTATGTTGGAAAATCCGAACAGATAACCCAACAAATTTAGGCAGATATATATATATATATATATATATATATATATATATATATATAAATTACAAGTACACTCTTTCAAGGAAGACACCACTCCAGAGCCTAGGTATTCACCCAACCTAATGCTCTGATACCAAATGTGAAAACCCGACTTCCTAACTCCAGAAAATCGCATCATCTTGAAGAAAGAAAGGGATAGAAGAAGAAAAGAAAGAGAAAGAAGAAACACAACAACATCAGAGAACCCATAGTGGAACGAATGAAATATAATATATCACATAAAATATTACATAGTATTATATTACTCAGAGTACACAGCTTATACAACACATATTAGCAAGTTATAATCATCTGTCTAACTGTACAACTCATGTACACAAGATACAAATATCAAACAAACACAGCGGAACCAATATATAACTACACGTGGAAGCCTCCTGCTCCATATCTCCTCCAAAGTTTGTCAAGCAAAGCTGAATCACTTGACTACTCATACATAATATGAGTACCCAAGAGTTTAATAAAACAGAAAATAAACATTCGGGTCAGACAGGGGTCTGGTGTGAGTAAACGGGTTAAAGTTGCTTAACTTTAGAAAATCCTTTGAAAAGAAAAGGTATCACGTAAGACTTCCCACACATAAACGTGGAAAAGTTTTTACCTTACGCTAACCAAAACATTTGATAGGAAATCCAGTAATATTATAATAGTGTCTAGGGTTTTCAAGTAAATAAGAAATAGCCGAAATTGTTACATTTATTAAATTCCAGCTACTAGCCACAAAAGTGGGTAATACAAACAAAACCGTAGGGCTCGTAGGAAGAATGGGTTTCCATCAATGGCAGGGCTACTGAGGTACCGCCCATCACATTACGTGGCCTAGATCAACGTACCGAGGAGTACGCCCGCTCCCCTGCAATCACAAGGCCGGAACCATTCCTTACTGAACAGTCCCGAATAAGACAACCCTGCAGTTGGCTGCGACCCAACTGCCCACACAGCCGAATAAAAAGGAACTTCTAGACAAGGAAAAATCTTGCTCTCCAGTGGGAGCTACTCACGAAGCCTTGCTGCACCTCCCTTGTTTAACCCACTCCCGGTTGATGAGGCTTGAGTCTGCGATTACCTTTATAGAACACATCTATCTCAGAATGCTCATCGTCCACCTGACGATGTTCCGAAAGCATTCAATGCATACAAGTTCGTTCCGGGTTCGAACGAAACCGAAGGCATTATCTCGTTGCACTCATTTCGGAATCACCCTCAGAGTCAACGACCATAGCCCTTGCACTCTAAATCACCATCTCGAATCTATAAGTACTATTCCGTAAACTCATTATGGAATCACCTATAGAGTTATACTGACGTATAGTTCTTACACCTCGAGTCTTCACAAAGCTCCACTTGGATTCACGACCTAACGTTTAATTGGAATCGATGTGTTTTTCGAATTATCCAAATATGGAAACCCGATCCCGGTCTCATCGAAACTAAACGCCATTTTAATGTCCAAATTGTACTTAAGGGTTTTAAACAATTTAAACTCATATTCAGGATGATATATAAATAGATAGATGAATCACATTATCACAATAGATAATTCATAACAACATTCATCTTCACAAAGCAGCATAACACATAACAGAGATATCAAAATCATCCAGTATCAACCAATATCAATCACCCGATATCAACCACCCAATATCAACCATCCAATATCAATCAATCATCCAACATCGATCAATCAATAACAATCAATCATCCATCAACAGAATTGATCAACTCTAAATCATCTGGATTAACCTTAAATCCTTCTTCATTTATTTATTTCAAATAAATTAATCATCTCTAAACGATTTTCTTCAATTAATCTTCCTTGATTAATTATCTTCAATTACATCCAAGTAATTATCCTTAACCATAAACAGTAATTAGCCTTTAATTAATATCATTAATTACAAGAATTAATGATCTTTTGTTTAATTACATTAATTAATTAATTATAATTAATTACATTAAACCTTAATTAATTACCATTAATTAATTAATCACATTTTAATTAATTACTTTTATAAATCAACCTTGATTAATATCATTAATTACATTAATTAATTAATGATCTTTATTAACTAATAATTCTCTTTAATTAAATAATTAACTTGAAATAAATCAACTCATTAATCATAATCAGTAATTAACAACTTGTAACTACTTATCTTAATTAATTAAATTCTTATTTAATTAAGTTAACCCTTGATTAATTAATCTAATTAATTAATCTTTAATTACTTCATTAAGTAATTATTAATCAATTTAAATTAACAAATAATCTTTAATTAATTACTTTATTCATTGATTGTATTTTAATTAATTACACTTAGTTAATTAATATTAAATTAATCTCTTTCATTAATTAATTAATCACATTAATTAATTAACTAAATTAATTTAGTAATTAACTCTTAATTACTTAACAAGTAATTATCTTCTAATTACTTCATTAATAAATCTTGATTACTATCTTAATTAATTACTTAACAAATAATTAATTCCATCATTAAACAATCCTAATAATTAAGTAATTACTCCATAATTAATTAACTTTAAAAAAACTATATTAATCAATCCCTAATTTAATAACAACTAGTGATTACCCAATAATCACTTCAACTTAAATTACTTTCATGAGTAATTCCCTATAATTACTTCCATAAGTAATTACTTCCATATGTAATTGCCTTATTAATTACATTCAATTATTAACCATTAATTACTTCATTAAGTAATCACACTTAATTAATCCATAACTAACTGATTATTAAATAAACAATTAACTAATTATTTAAAATAAAATAAATAATTAATTAACTAACTTCTTATACTTTTAAATCTTTAATTAATTTAGAAAATCATTAATCTTAATTAAATCTTACTAATTAACAAATCATATTAAATTAAGTATTCTTAAGTTAATTATCCAAAAAATTTAACCTTATTTATTTCATAAATAAATTATTTGAATTAATCAAATTTTGACAACTTAAACAAATTATTCAATTTAGATTTCAAAATCATAATAATAAACTTATTTGAAAACAAGGAATTTAGGAATCAAATTAAAATACTTTAACTATCCAATTTAAACTTATCTATTTTAAAATAATTTGAAAACTTTGTTATTAAAAACATTACTTCAAAATTTAACTTAAAACTTTGAATTAATAATTAAATTCAAATCACTCTTTTAAATTTGAATTTTAGAACTTAATTAAGATAATTGTTTTCTAACAAACATCTTAAAACATATTTAAATTTGAAATATAAATTCAATTTTCACCTTTAAATGTTTGGTTTACTTCCACTTTATAACAACAAGTTTAACTTTATAGTTCACTTCCTTTATAAACTTGTTTTTATAATTTTTAACTTAATTTTTACTTATTTTATACAACAATTAAAATCTACAATTAGCACTACATAACCAAGCTAAGAAATCTCGGGTAAATCACGCAGTCCACCCGTGCCTTCCCCGAAGCAAACCCACGCCCAACATCTCCGAGTTGCCCCCGAAACACACGTGAGCCTCCCTTCGAGTTTCAAACGTATTCCCAAATGAAACTCCCCCCAATGCACAGATCCAAACACGGTGCACGTTGCACAACACCTCCGGCCACTGGCGATCTGCGCGACGACCAACTACGGTCACAAAATCACTCGTGAGTACCACCATAAACCCAGATCGAAGAATAAGCAAGCGAATCAAATTTCGATCATTCGAACCAAATCTGCAGGAAACAACTCGAACCCAAAATCCAATCACCACCACAATCTTGACGCCGCTACACCTCGCCGTCCTCACCATAGAACCGCCACAAAACGAGCCTCATTTCTGCACCATCGCGATCACTTCCGGTCATAGGTTTAAGTCGCAATGATCATGGCAACCAATCCCAGCTGAAACCACAAGCAAAACCTACTTCGATCTAAATCCATCACCACGGCCTATGGAAAAAATCTTGAACACTTTTCCCCTCTTCCATGATTCACAAGCATGCTTCGACACAAGTTTCAAACCAAATTACAGCGTGGGTAATCGGCAAATTACAAAAACCAAAATTTCAAAAAAACCCCAAATTCACCTTAAATACACAGTTAAAAATTATGATACGAGCTCTAAAAATCATAACTTTCCAATTGTAATTCAATTATAAATTCAAAACTAGAATTTGAAATCATAAAATTTTGCCCAAATTTGATTTTTTTCACTGTAATTTGAAAATTATGAGTAACCCATTCATTTTAAAACCCTATAACTATTTTTAGATGATGAATCTTTTGATTGCAAACAACTTTCATTTATAAATCACAGTCCAATTCGTGTTCAAAATCAAGTTACTGAGATTATTAAAGGATTTGAAACCTGTTTTTAATAAACACGGTAACCATCCTTAAATTTAACAGGCAATACAATATACCTAATTCAACATGCATTCCAATTTAAAACAAATTTTTCATATAACATCATGATATCATCATAAAATCAAGATGAAATCTAAAATCAAACTGTTTTTAAAAATAGTTTACTCACAGTTTATTTGCAGAGTAGATTTTTTTTTCCTTTCCAGGCTTGAACATTTATCTGGAAAACTTTGATTGCATGCTTCAGTTGATTGTTAAAAATGTTGAAACTAATCTGAACTTGCTGCAGCCCTTCATTTGGAATGCAGTTTTGAAGAAATGCAGATTTGAGGTTGAAGAAAAGAATCCATGCATGTTGAAAATGCAGTTTAAATTTGAATATAGGTTGAACACCCATTAGCATTTGCAGGTTGATATTTCAGCAAATTTTTAATTTGCAGGTTTGATAAAAATTCTCTGGTTTTGCCATTAATTTTTGAAAGAAAGCAAGGAGAGAAGAAAAGAATTTGAGCGGAGGAAAAAAAATGATAGTGTTTGAGAAAATTAGTTTCTTCTAAAAAATTTTACTAAAAATAAAAATAAAATAGTCCCACATGTCACAAATACTTACATTTGTCATTTAATTCTCTTAATTGCTTTACATGTGTTATTAAGTGTGTTTATTATGTTTACACATGTCTTAAGTGTTTTTAAATTAATTTTTATTGAATTCAAATGTAAATATAAACTTACATATTTAAATCCCTAAATTAAGAAATGTTTCATATGTATTTATAAATTTACTTTTAAGAGAAAATATTCTAAAACTAATTAAAATGCAAATAATTCTTATACATATATTTAAAATCTAAAACATTTATATTTATCATTTATAACCATTTTATATTAAGTACTTTAAAGAAAACAAAACAAAATGTTTAAATCTTTTAAAATATCATATTTTAAATACTTTAAAAAAAAGACAAAACAAAACTTTGTTTAAAACCTTTTTAAACTATCTTTTTTAAAATAACAATTATCTTATACTATGAAAACAATTGAATAAATCTTAAATTTACTTTTTGAAAAATATTTATTTTGAAACAAAGCTTTTAAATTACAATTATAAATCATCAATAGATTAAACAAATTTCAAAACAACTTATATTATAATATATACACATATACATATTACAATTTGAAAATTCATCTTTTATTTTAAATAAAAGATATTCTATTCACAATATATATCAAATATATATATTATAAACAGAATAAAATTTTATTAACTTTTGAAAAACATTTCTAACCGATTTTAAATTGTTAAAAAGATACTGATCACAATTACCATATTAAATATTTGTTATCAATTAAAAGATTAATTTTACCAATTTAGATTAAAATTATAAAGAAAATTATCAAGCCAATTAAATTATTAATGCAGATTATTAAATTGATATTACCCAAAATTCCAGGTCGTTACATAGTTATAAGGGTAAACTTATGGGTATGATAACAAATTTGTATAAATTACCTAATTAATTGGTCAATTAATTTATTAGAAATCAAACTCAGTTAAATGGTAAGTAATTATAATATGTTATTGATATAAACGTTACTTTAATGATTATTAATAAAGTAACAGAAGTGTGAATGAAAACTTAATAAAAACATAAATTTATTTTAAGGAAACACGAGATATATTGTACAACTTGATGAATTAGTATAAATTTAATGATAATTGGAATAAATTAAGGAAATATGTTGATATAAGTTAATAATTAATAACTTGAAAAGAATTTCAACCAATTCAAGCTAAATGTTACACTTGGTTATAAATTGAATAAAAGAGAACTAATAAATATTGAATAAATTTTTGAAATAGTTTGAAATAAATAGTAATTGAGTAAAACCAGTGTTATGTAAGTAATTATAATATTGGTTTGTAAATAATGAACCTATAAAAGTGTAATTAAGAGTAATAACAATAATTATTGTACGTTACTTATTTTCTTAGTTTGATAAGTTTAATTTGAATTCAATTTTAAATTAATTCACTAAATTATTGCAGTTAATGTGGAATAAATTGGTAAGTGAAGAATGTTGAATTCAATAAGATGTAACCAAGGTAAAATTTCATTTATAATATGATAATTAATGTAATAAAAAGAATGAAACCAAGATGAAATAATTAATTGAGATTTTTAAATTTTAATTAATGAGTAAAATTTACAAAATTCCAATATAATTGAAATACAGTAATTAATGCAAATTAAAGATGAAGATTGGAAAATATTAATCTAATGAAATATAAAACAATGTTAATTATGTTAGTTGAGTAATAATTGATTGAATATTAAGTTGTAATCGAATAAAATCAAATTTATTGGAATTAATTTGCAACTAATTGGATTAATTGCAGTTGACATTTGAGCACTGTATTTACTGGAATAATTGACACTAAATTGATATGTGAATTTGATTTTAGTTATTGTAAATATCTAAGGGATTAAAAATGACAAAAATCTACTAGTTTATAAATTTGTGCAGTTATGGTAGATGTGATTGGTCATTTGAAATGATTAATTCTATAAGATGTAATAAATGTTAATTTTAAATTATAAAATGAAAATTGGTTGACTTACGGAGTGAAAACCAAGCTTTGTTAATTTGTTTGAAATATAAAATTTAATAAGACTCGAATAACAAGGGTAAGATTTTAAAAAGTGGAATTTAATATTAAAATACTACGTTAATGAAAATTAAGAAGGAAATTTGAGAATATTAATACAATATATACAAACCAGTGTAAATTGCATCCTTTTGATAATAGTAGAATGAAAAGTAATGAAAATGAAATTTTTGAAGATTTAATTTACAATTTCTAATTTTAATGAATTTGAGATAAACACTGAAATTGTTAAATTCATCAACTTTAAATTGACTTTTAATTTGTTTAAAACATTGCAATTTGATTGAGAAATATAAAGTGATAAAATTTGATAAATTTTAAGATTGAAATTTAAAAACTGGATTTTTCTAATTTATTATTAAATTATGTAATTAGTGGAAAAATAGCCATTTTGGCCACTGACTTGGATTTCGACGAAACTAGTTTCATCAGATCCGAAACGGTGAATTATTGTAGGATTTCAAGTTTCGTATTGATCGGATTTGTCGTTTGATCGTATGGGCTTGAAACGCATTGAAATCGATTTAATTGAAATCAATTGAAATCAATTTGAAAATATTGATTTCAGCATAACTTCTTCATACGATGGAATTTGGATGTGAAACTTTTTCCATCACGCTCAGAATATTTTAAAACATCTATTTTGATATATGGTTTGACACCAATTTCGTTCCGAAGTTAGAACGGGCTTTTTGGGCCAATTATCGTCTAACACGTTATAATTCGGATCCATCTGTCTATTCCATCTTTATCTATAAATACCCTGCTAAACCCTAGCCTCTACCTATTCTGATTTGCCTGCGTGTAAAATTTCATCAGCTCCTTCTCCTCCTCAATGGCAGAGAAAAATTTTAGATGCAGATTCATTTCAAAATCAAAGTCAAAATTTCAATGTCCCTAGAAAAATTCCGAAAATTTATATGTTGAAGCTCTCGACTAGCGAAATCTCTTGGTACTGTTCGATTTTCGATTGGGGTTTCGGTTCGTTTAGAAATCATTGTTTTCTTCTCAGCCATCCGTATGTGTATGTGGTTTCAATGGTAGATCGTCGATCTCGCAACGATCGGGGTGTACTGCAGAGAAGAGGGGGTCATGGGCTTCAGATCCATACGGCCAATCGTCGCAAACATCACCACGATTCACCGAAAACGGCCCATATTAGTGGCGGCGGCATGAATGGCGTAGGCGACCAGAGATGGCCGCGCTTGGCCTACAGGGGCGGCACGAGGTGGAGGAGTGGGCGGCGCGTTCTGATCATAGCCCAGAGTCACGTGGTAGCAGCAAAAATTGGTGAAAGTTGGACGTTGATGCGGCTAGGGTTTCGGCTTGGAAAGTTTTCGTGTGCGCAAGTCTTGGTGGGAAGGAGATGATGTGGAAAAGTTGTGAGTGGTCTTTGTTTTCTATTTATTTACTTTAATTTTCAAATTTTCAAGTCGTTAACGATGACAACTTTCACATACGGACTCAGTTTCACGCGCGGTTTTTTTTGTTAGGATCATAATAAAATTCCGGATCTGTTGACGCTGGTTTGGACAAATTTGGAGACTGTCCAATTTTTGGGTTTAAATTGGAATTGAATTCAATTTAAATCCCAAAGGTGAGTGTTTTGACCCACTCACAACTTCTATGATTTCTTATGTTGGTTAAATTGATTTATGATGTGTTTAAAAATTTATTTATAGCTGTTTGGCATATATTTCATCATTTTTCTCAGTTAAATTGCATTCATTTAATTTACGCGTTATTTAATTCATTATTGCATTTAAAACTGTCAGTTTATTTTAATTAATTTATTCATTGCATTTAAAACTGCCAGTTAATTGTTAATTAATTTATTTATTGCATTTAAAACTGCCAGTTAATTGTTACTTAATTTATTCATTGCATTTAAAACTGCCAGTTAAAATTTTAGTTAAAATTTATTTTTGCATATAACTTGCTAGTTAAATTTATTTATTTTTGCATATAAACTACAGTTAAACAGTTATTTAATTCATTTTTGAAAAATTAACTGTCAGTAATTAATTATTATTTATTGATGTGATTGTTTGAATTGGATGATAAATTGATGAAAGTTTGATAATTGATATGATGGATGAATGGATGTTGTATTTATATTGTATAAACTGCAAGTTATTATGCATTTTCATTTCATTCGGGATTGTGGTTTGAAATGATATAAAACCGCATTTTATTTTCAAATTGCGGATTGAAATGATAAATATCCATATCACTTGAACATAGGATAGAAAATTTTATACAGGCACCGCGGTCTATATGTAAAATTATTTTAAAATGATTTATGTGGTTTTGTAAAGAAATATATAAGTATATAGATATTGATTTTAAATATTTTTATAAATGCTATCTTATTATTGAATTTAGCTATGTATAAATTTGTTTTGAATTGTAAAATAAGCTAAATAATGAAGTTTGATTTCTTTTATAAAATATGGTTAAGTATCTGTTTAAAATTTTTATTGTATATAGAGTTTATAATAACTCAAATAAAAGTAAGGTTGAAGATAAATGTGAATATGATTTGAATTAAAGTATTTAAGAATTATCTTCGAAATTTTTTTTTTGAAATGTAAATAGATTAAGATTTAAAGGGTAAAATTTTATAACTTGATTTTGATTTGAGAATTTAAATGAATATCAAATTGATTTAAAGAATATTATCAAGTTAATTTAATTAAAAGAATATCTTGTTATTGAAGTTTAAGGGTTTTACTTAAATAATATTTGTTTTATTAAGTAAACATTTCAAATTTAAATAATAAGTATTGGATATTGATATATATATATATTAAATTATCAAAGAATCCGTTTTGAAATATGGAGTATTTAAGCATTGAAATATATGGGAATTAAAATGGTTTATTTGGAGGTTCAAATTGGTATTGGGAATTTATTGCGAAATTTAAAGAACTATTTTATTATATAAAGCAATATAGTATTTAAACCATTAAGTATTAAAGTTATGTTTCAAAGCTATGGTTTTAAGGTATAGAGATTTGAAATGCTATGATTTCTTGGAAAATATATATTTGAAATAAAAATGATATCATATTGATTTGGGGTTTTTAAAAATTATAAATGATATCGTATTTATATGGTTTTGAAAGGGATTTTATATTAGGATTTTAAAGTATAAATTATTTTGAAATAACCGCGGTGTTATAATAACGTTTGGTTGTTGAAGAGACCGGGATCGGAAGTTGTCATACTCTCTGCCAACTCCGAAAACCACTTTAACAACCGTGTACGCGGTGGAGATTCCAGAATGAAGTAGGATGGTGGCAGCGCTTTCCTTTGAGGTAAATACGTGGACCCAACTCCCGTGAGTTGACATAAGGTGGCTAAAACAGGAGCGATCGACGGGTTAATTGAGGTAGCACATTTGATCGGACACATCCCTTCGATATTCTACTCTGACATTGGTTTTATTCGGTGGCCACTTTTGATTTCTTTGATTTGGGGCTGTGGCTCGAGGTGGGCGGTAGCTGCGGCTACGCGTTACCACTGACCCGGAAGCGTAATTGGTATATCTACCCTGGCATTGCCTAGTTGTGCTGTGTCACCTACCCTATCGCGCCTTATACGAGTTTCTATTTGTGTCGTACCTATGGAGTATCCTCTGGTAGCCTCCCAATCAGGAGGTATTACGGTACTGTATTGACTATTGGCATTATTTGTGTTAAGGGCTATATGGGTAACCCCTTAGCGCTATTTAAAAGTAAGTTTATTTTACAATTAGACACTATTATAATAGCGAAGTATACTACATAGTAAATAGTTTAACGGATCCTTAGGAGATGTAAATCCCGAGCATCTCTTGAGTTACTGCACTCATATTTACTTCTGTTGATTTAACTTACATAAGATCTTTTAGTTCCGACTCGAGTGTTTTGTCTTTTCAATTCGCTCGGGTTAGTCCGAGCATTTCAGGATTTCGAAGACTTTAGCTCTGGAGGACGAAGACGGAGATTTCTATTATTATCATTTATTATATTCCACTACACTCGTATTGTTCTGCTGCATTGTTATATGGTATGTGTAACTCTGATGTATGTTATAAGTATAATCGAATATTTTAAACAGCTTTATAAACTATATATTTGATTATTATATTTTATCCTTCCGTTGTGAGATTCTGTTTTGTTTTATTTCTTTCTCGTTTTTCTTATTTACCCCATAACAATCCGCCCTTCCGAACGGTTTGAATTGGCACGTGTGTCGATTTAAAGCGTGCGAAAAGGCGGGATGTTATACTAAGGCCTAAAGACCTATGAAATTATGTCCTTGAAAATAATTGGACTGTTGACTTTGCCCTTAGAAGTAATTATTTTGCGGACTTTGGCCTTGAAATTAATTTCTATGGACGTGTGTCCTAGAAACTAATTGGATTACAAAGTTTGTCCTTCTAGTGAAATGCCTTATTTCTAAGCCGATAGAAATTTTGTCGATTAACAAGTTTTTGAAAATAAATTATGGATTATATTGATTTTCACAACCATTGTAAAATTCAAGTGAGTATGGTAATTTTCAAGAATGTTTTTGGGTTTTTTTACAAAGGAAAAATATTTATAGATAGAATTTATTTTTCAAAGTGGAAAATCGATTTTTGTTTGTTTCTGATTTTTCTAATTTTTTTGTTTTTTGAAAGGATTTTATATTTTTTTTGGAATTTTGATTTTCTAAAAAAAAACTAAGTAATTTTTTTTTTGGATTTTCGGAATTTTGATTTGAGAGTTTTCAAAGGAAAAGGAAAAAACTAAATTAAGAAATATTTACAATTTTTTTAGTTTTGGATTTGAATTTTTTGTTTTTTTATAAATATGCATGAATTAATGCAAAAAAATGAATGCAAGGGTCTAATTACAAAATATTTATCTTAAGTTAACCCAAAATTGTATAATCACAAATTGTCTTAAATCAATAAGATAGTTCTCAACTAGGTAATTGACATGATTTATCGGTGCACCACAATTCACCTAGCAATGCAGCCAAAGGTTTAAGTACCTTCAGAGGAACAACTCAGTATAATATTTACAAATCACCGTAATATTTATAACTGATTATTGCTCTGCCGTAGCCTAGACACCAAGAATGTAAATTGTTCAAAGAAGACAAATTGTTAATGTAAAATTAAGTGTTATCTAACCGTTATTAAAAAAAATTCTAGGATGAACTGCAAAGCAGAAATTTAACGTGTATTAACAATGCAACTAGAATGGATTTTTTTTTTGTTTTTGAATTTTTTTTTCAAATGCAAGCGCTCAACAATGCAATTCAAATGAAAGTGGAGATGAAAGAAACAATTTTTTTTTATAAGCAAGGCATCAATTATTTTTGGCAAGTAGAGCGGTGCAAGCAACTCTTCTTTTTAATCTGCTTTGGCAACCTGAAAATAAAAATAAGATACATACAAGTTTTTTTATATCGAAGAAAGAAAGAGAAATTAAACCAAAACAAAACAAAACAAACTAAAAACACTTGAAAACAAAAAATTTTATTTGTTTTACTATACATGGGTGGAACTTATAACAATTTAAGCACTAACTAAATCCCGCCACTTAACTTATAACAATTTGAAACAAAAATTGAACTCTACTTACAAGCCCTGCCCGACCCACTAAAACTAGAGAATCACGCCACTTAAAAAGAAAAATCAGAGAACTCACACGGCTGCAAGTACGAATTCATATGTTTTCAAACCAAATTCATTAATCCAAGTTCGCAAATCCCTGACCAAATATAAATTCACGAATTTCAGATACTCAAAACAAAATCAAAATCCACGTGGGTGTTGAGGCGATTGCAGTTCGATTGGGGAATCGCGACTTGCTGGGGTTCACGAATTAAATTAAGGGTTTCTGGTGATTGTAGATTGTTCGCGGTTGAGTTCGAGTTTGGCTTGTTCGATTTTGGTTTAAGGCGGTGGCTCGATGTAAAGGGCAGGGGATACTGCAGTATGTATGCTAGGTGCTTATTTCGGCGAAGTGGAAGGCAGAGGAGAGATTTGGTTTCTGATGGTCAAAAGTTTAGGTTTCGAAGTGTTCGAGGCGATTATCGAATCGATTTGGTTGAAAGGAGTTGTCGCGATTGAGTTGAAATTGAACGTCACGGTGATGTTTGGGTGGCAACGGTGGTTGCGTGAAGTCGCGGTTAAATTGGGGACGAGGCAGCGATTGGATGACAGGGAGGTTCAGTTGTAGGTTGCGTGGTTTGATGGATGGGTTGCGTAATTTGATGGGTGCATATTAGGTTGCTGAAAGTAGAGGGTGATTTGGGATGGACAAGTTGTTTGAGGCAGCGGCAAGATGTAGTGGGTGTGAGGCAGATGTAGAGATGAACTGGAATTGTATTGGAGGACTGTGTTTGTGGTTGCGATGTCGATGAAGGCTAAAGCTTATTCGAAATTGATGGAGTTGCGATAGTGGTTCGGGGCAGTGGAGTTGCTCGATGGTGTTGGTGGCTGGTGTTCGATTGCTGAGTTGTAGCGGGATGTCTGGTTTTGAATGGCAGGTGCAATGATGTTGAAGTGTTCTGTGATGACTGGTGATGCGCTGGCGTGTAGAAGAGGGAATGGACTTGGCAGAAAGAATGTGGTGGTCGTTGTTTGCAAGTTGTATTGGAGGTTGTGGTTTTGGGCAGAAGTAGTTGCAGTATCTCTGGTGATGTTTGTAGTTTTAAGGGAGCAAAAGAGGGGCAGAGGGGGAATGAAACAGTAATGAGCAGTTCTAATGGTTTGTAGATGGTTCGGAGGTGAAAGAATGGTGATGGAAGTATGAAAATGTAGGTGGTAGTTTTGGAAGTTTTTTTTTTTGAGGAGGAGCAGTGGGAATGGCTTTGGTGATGGATGGTGAAGTTGTTCAGAGAGGGGGAGATAAGCAGATCAACGTTTGAAGTGGTGGTGATATGGCAAGTTTGTAGTTTGTACAGGGAAGTGAGGCTAGAAAATGGCTACGATATTTGCAGTAGATGGTGTAGTGATGAATGACAGTAGATGGTGAATGGCAGTGATGAGATGATGGATGAATGACAGTGGAGTTTCAAATATGTAGATTAGAAATAGAGATGTAGAGACAGTGGAAGTAACAGTGTTAGATGGGGAGTGTTTGTAGAGGAGGGAAGTAGGCTGGTTTAAGATTGGAAGTGGGTAGAAGTAGAGAGAAGACAGTAGTATGTTTTATTTGTGGATGGAAATGTGAACGCTTGTGGTATGTAGGCAAGGAACTGTGGTGGTGTGCACGGTATTGGATGGTGACACCGGAGATGGTCAGGTCAGTGGGAAAGTGTAGTTAGTGTGGTTGTAGAAGTGGGAAGATGGAGTATAGATAGTAAGGAGTTTATGTACAGTGAAGTGCACAGTTTTATACACAGTGCAAAGTTTTGCTGCACTGTGTATGCTTTTTTTTTGAAATGTAAAAAGAAGGAAAAAATTGTAAATGCAATAAAATATTTTTGTTTGTTTTTTGAGTTTTTGATTTTTTTTTGGAATAGAAATGCAATGCAAATGGAGAAAGAAACTAGAACAATAAACACATAAACAAATGCACGTAAAAATCAAACAAACACATGATTTTTTTTATTAAATGCAAACACACACAAAATAAAAACATACAAAATAATCCAAAGAATAGAAAATCAAAGTCAAAGCAATTCTCCGGCAACGGCGCCAAAAACTTGTTAATCGACAAAATTTCTATCAGTTTCGAAATTTGCCGAAAAATTTCAAATTAAAATAACTGCAAGCGCATGGCGTACTATCGTAGTACGTGGCGAATACGGGTCGATCCGTAGGGAATTGATGATTTTAAAAATTCTATTCGATCAAATTATACCCAAGTCGAGTGAAAGTTAAGCTAGAGAATTAGAAAATTAGCTAACTAACTAAAAGAAAAGAGATGCAAATATAAGAGTTAAATGACAATTTAGAGAATAAATCCACTCTCTAGATCACATAGTTCAACATATATGAAATCATGATCTCTCTTTTATGACCATTAGTGCTTTAATTGATGTGCTTATCTTAAGTATGACATATTTGTGCTATTGATTAGCCAACATAAGCCATCAAACTATAACACATCCCTTAAAGCACTTGCTAACTTTCATGAAACTTGACAAATAAAATGAAAACAAAATCTATTTTAAGTATGGCCTATTAACTATTGATTAGAAATATAGACGATAAAATTTTAATTTTAAATCACTTTCTTTTGTCATAATCATATTTTGATTAAGAGGCAATTAGTTAGTGATTGTTTAAGCATAGCCTATTTGGTGTTGACAATATAGGCTATCAAATTCGAAGCAAAAACAACTAGTAAACCACTTCTATCATCATCATTGAGCACAAAAAGAGAGCATGAATTGACAAATAGTTGAAGCTACATAATTAGATAGCTTCATTACCCCTAAATTGAAAGGGTTTAGCCTCTCATATTTGTCATCTGATTAACAAATGTAGCATGCAACGTTGAACAAAAAGAAAGGAAAATGAAAGCTAATGAAAAAGACAACTAATCCAATTGCATAAAGGAAAATCTACACTACATGCATAAAAGGAAATGAACATGTAATTAAAAAGAAACAATAATTAACATTGCATAAAAAGAAAAGGAAATTACATAAAATAAAAATGGCTAAGTAGCAATAAAAAGAGAAAAATAATTTTCTTTTATTTATGAGTCAAAACTAAAGAGAAGAGAACTTAAAGAAGAGACCAAGCAAGAGAGGGTTACATGAAACATAAGGGGTATATATATACATGTTCTAAACCCTAATTCATATTTTTGGGGAATGCCCAAAGTACCCTTGAGAAAGTGTGGAGGCCAAGTAATCATTATCTTCTACTAACCATTATTTAAGTGTACATGAAGCCATTGATTCCATAAGCATGTGCATTAGTCTCTAATTTGTACATTAAGGTGGTGGGTAGGTGGGGTCCTCCATATTCTTCACTTTGAATTATTTCCATCTTCATTTTTTTGTATCTTCTTTGTGCATGCATCATACTTCATGAAACCACTTGTAATTGAGTTTAAATTCCTACAAAATAATATAGAAATTTTCAATTAATTTTTCTCAAAGAAATATATGCACACAGATGACCGTTTTGCCCCTATATGAAGATGGGTATGTCACAATTTGAAAATAATTTAAAGTTTGGTTTAAACAAGTTAAAATACCCAATATGATCATTTATTCAATTTAAATAGATTAAATATGGTGGTAAAAATGTACACATTTACGTGCACATCAAAAGGCGAACGCCTCCTTTGAAACCCCAATTGATCTAGTCCTAACCATGAATCAGACCTTCATTGAACCAGGAAACCAACATGAAAAAGAACTGAAGGAGATGATGGCCCAAAATACTGCCCTCAAGCAAAGTAATCCTTACCATCCGTAGTTGTATCATCCCCCACTTAGAGGCCCAAAACTAACGGCTATAGATGTTGTAGTCATCCAAGTTATTAATCCTTGGTAACCAAATGCAGCAATGTTAGAAACATTTATACAAAAAAAACACACGGATATGAATTTTTTTTAAATATTTAACAAATTTCTCATTCCATTTCAACCATATTTCCAATTCATTAAATAATACCAAATTCGAGAACCACGTTTAGAGAAAATATAATTATTACAAACTACACCAAGAGCGACATATGAAGATGCCCACTTGGATGATCAGAGTATATATATAGGCAATTAAACAATTTTTCCTTTACATCAAAATACAGCGGAATCAAATAGAAAAGAACTCCTTATTAGCTAACTTGCCTCCTGCACATCTCCGAAAGCTATTCGTCTATAGAGAACCTAAAAATCCTTAACTCTCAAACTACTCGAAATTAATTGAGCACTTGAGAGTTTAAGGGAAAAACATAAATTTCAAGTCAGTCATTAAGCCTAGTACGAACAATATAACCTACCATCTCGAACCATTTTGATATCTAGTGAGACCATGCCACTTAGCGGAACGGGTTTTGCCCTCATTAGTATCTTACCTAAAAATTTATAATAACCATAATCTGTGCTCCTACATCCACAATTGTTAAAAACATAGTAATTTAAAATATCATGATGATATGTAAACAAGCAAAATATCTTGGATTTCCTATCCCCATTCATTTGACTATCTGTCTCAGTTATAGTTTCTAGAGTCACTATTAACCTATTAGTTTTCATGGGCTAACTAATAACATGTTTAAAGCTTAGGGACTATCTTCTTGGTTTCATAGTTTTCATGGGATCACTAAAAATCTCTTGGCCACGCCAATAATTTCATTCAATTATTTCATGGGTTCTCCCTGAACCTATTAGTATCCCCAATAACTTCTTTTATATCATAGTTTTCATGGCTTGACTATGAATATATTGACTTCTATCAATAACTTTATCCAAACATAGTTTTCATCGGTTTGCTATGAACCTGTCTAATCTGACAACTTCTTTGATCAGTCTTTGGGCATCCATTGTTCTGGTCTGCCTGACCTCCTGGATGCAATTCTACTCATACATAAGTTAGCACTTTATATTCACTACTGGATCAACCCAGCTGGTTATTCTACCCTTACTCTCCTAAAATAAATTTATGGGTCCATTATATGATGAATATGTATGCATATACAATATCTGATCATAATATAATTATACCAACATTTATGTTTCAATGTCCTTGAAGTCATTTTTACATGAAATATGGTTAATTCCTTTGATCCATTATTTTATAAAAGAAAGCTTCTTCAAAAACTCCAAAATTTAAAAAATATTTCAAAGCACTTTTATATTGCCATGGGTTTTCCTTTAAAAAATGTGATGGGTTCTTTGTTTTGAAAACTAAGGCTTTCAAAACCTTATACCTTTACTTTTAAAGACATTAAAACATATCTTTTGAAAGCATTCAAACCTTCTTTTCAATGCACTAAACATATGCCTTTCGAAACACTTTCTTTCGAAAGCATCAAAACCTTCCTTTCGAAACAATCAAAACATTCCTTTCGAAAGTATTGAAGCATATCTTTCAAACTTATAGATGCATAGCTTCGAAACCATTTGAAAGTACCTTTTTCGAAACCATTGGGTTTAATCTTTAAATATAAATTTTGGGTCAAAGTGAACATAAACGAAAGTAACCCTTTCGAAACCATTAAATTTCGAGTAAAAGAGTTTGGGGAAAACAAATGGTTTTGGAACCATCCTTTCGAAAGCTTTAATCTTCTAGTGGAACAATTGGAAGATAGCTTCGAAACACCTTTTGAAGCTATTGCCTTCGAAACCCTTATTTCAAATGGCAACTAGAGCCCTTTCAAAAGCATTAGGAAGCGGTCGGTTATATTTATAAAACAAAATCTTGCTTTCGAAGTCATTGAAAACTTCATCCTATTCGAAAAGGTATGAAGATGGGAGCAAGGTTTCGATTTGGTTCAAAACTACCCTTTCGAAAGCATCTCTTTAAAACATAAAATGCGGCAACTCATTCGAAAGCTACCCTTTCAAACCAAGAAGGCGGCAACCCCTTCGAAAGCTATATTAAAGTAGTTCAACCCTTTCGAAAGCATTCTTTTAAAAATAAGGCAAGTGGCATCTCTATTGAAAGCAAAACAAAGGCCTTTGAAAGCTATTTAAAATGGCCTTAACCACTTCGAAAGCATGGTTTCGACTCTATACCTACCGCCTTTCTCCAATCCAATACCTATCAAAGCATTGATACCATGTGTATTGGTTTTGAATGGGTTAGGAGTAGAAGTATAGGGTCTAAATGTTGCTACTGGAAGTAGTGAAATAATAAATCTTTTCGAAATTCTTTTGTTGCCTTTTTAAGTAAATGCTTTTCAACTAACTTGCCTATTTGTAAAAGTATAATTGGTTGCCATAAACTTTACCAAAATCTTTTCTAAAGATTGTCGAATTCATCCAAAGTTAATTTTGAATAATTAACAAAGAAGCCCTTCCTTTTAATAAAACAATTAAACATTTAAGTCCTCCAACTTTATTAATTTAATTTCCATAGTAATTTACTTAGGAAAAATCCCCAAAAATACCATAATTCACATTTTATTATGTTATCTAACGCATATAAATTTCATACCCAAAATCCTTTATATAATAGCCAAAATATATTTTTAGACCCAATTAATTATTTCTTCCTTCAAAAATTCATAATAAATTATCCATAGCTTGGATAACTATAAAAATTTGAACCCATCTCCAAAATAATGTTTTACATAACATATTAAATACTTATGGTGTTCTAAACCTAAAATATACAGTTTTAGCCTTAAATCAAATAAAACATTTATCAAGCATATTTGTTTGAATCAAACATATCATGTAATCTAAGCGTATCATCAATAAGATCATCATAAAGGTTTTAAACTTAGAACCCAAAATCAAATGCTCTTTAAAAATGAAAATAAGATGGTTTTGATTATTATTCACCTTGCTTTGGATATGGAACTTAAGATTTGATCTTGCTTTATTTCTTAGCTTTTAATTGATTTTTCTCCTCTTTTCCCCTACGTTATGGCCGACTTGAGCTCTTTGGTTTATGTTTTAGAATTTTGAACTTGTGAAATAAAAATGGATATAAGGATTAAGGGGTTAAGGGTTATGGTGGACGGCTATTCCCCATAATGCCCTTGCCCTATTCTCTTACTACTTAACTTACAAAACCATTTCCATAAATTCATTCTTTTAAATATGTATTTAGTTAAGCACGACCTCTAATAAATTTTCAAATCTCAATCCTCTTATCACACTAATCTTTACATTATTCTATTTAATTTATCTAATTAAATCTCTTGAATAATGTTACTTGAAAATAAGGTGTTACAGACTCCCCTCCTTAAATAATTTCGTCCTTGAAATTCAGTAAGGACTGAATACTAAGCACAACAATCATCTGTAACATCTTCTAACTACCATACTAGCCTACCCGACTAGCAATGGCCTATATAAAGCAAATATAGAACTTACCCTCATACCAGATCAGGATAAGTATCTCTAATCCTGTCTTTTGTCTCCCAGGTAAAGTCATTCTCGTTGTCGCTCCACTGAACTTTCACCAACTTGGCTGTCTTGTTTCTTAACCTCTTTTCATCTCTTCCCACAACCCGGACTGGTTGTCTAAAAAATTCAAATTCAGTTCTATTCTCAAATCTTCCAACTCTATCGGAGGAATAGTTGTCTCTGGTACATGCACATACTTACGCAAATGAGATACACGAAACACATTATGGACTTCCATACTGTTCTGCAACTCTACTCTATAATGGAGCTTCCCGGTCCCCTCTACAATTAGGAACAGACTAGCATATCTCGGTGCCAGTTTTTCTGACTTTTCGAATCATACCACACCCTTCATTAGTGATACTTTAATGAAGACTCTATCTCCAACTTAAAATTCTAGATCTTATATGCCTCTTATCTACGTAAATCTTCTGTCTAGATTGAGCTTCCTTCATCCTTTCTCGAATCAACTTAATCTTCTTTGTTGCCTATCTAACCAGATCGAAACCCAAGACTAATTTGTCTCTAGTCTCAAACCAACATGTTGGTGATTTGCATGGCCTTCCATACAAAGCTTAAAAAGGTGCCATTCATATACTAATTTGCTAACTATTATTATAGGAAAACTCAGCCAAGTGTAGGCGATCTTTCCAAGATCCACCAAAGTCCAACACACAAGCTCTTAACAAATCCTCGAGTACCTTATTGACTCTCTCTATTTGTCCATCCGTATGAGGACGATACTTAGTACTCATTTTAAGCTTGGTACCCAACACATCCTATAGACTCTTCCATAATTCACTAATAAACAAAGCATCTTTGTCACTAACTATACTACTAGGAATTCCATGCAGTCTAACTATGTTTTTCACGAACAACTTAGCTAATACATGTGCCGTCCTGGTTGACTCAACTAGAATGAAATGGACAATCTTGGTCAACCTATCCACTATGACCCATATAATTTCATTTTCTCTATTCGACCTTGGCAACCCGTCTATAAAATCCATGGACATCAAATCCCATTTCCAAATCGGTATCTTTAAAAGTTGAAGAAATCCACCCGGCTTTTGATATTCGGCCTTCACTTGTTGCCAGTTCGCACACTACCTAACCCATATGCCAACATCCTTCTTCATGTCTTTCCAGTAGAAGCTTCTCTTCATATCCTGATACATCTTGGTTCCTCCGAGATGAATCGTAAATTTGGATAAATGACATTCCCTAAGAACTTCTCTTCTCAAATTCTCAGCATTTGGAATACACAACCGTCCCTTCTTATTTATCAATCCCCTTAGGTCAAGACTAAAATCCTTTAAATCAACGATCTCCAACCCAACCTCAAGCCTTCTAATCTTCTCGGCCAATAATGGGTCCTCTTTTTGCTTAGAAGCGATCCTTTCGATTAACACTGATCGAACTTCTAAACAGGACAATATGGCGGTGCTCTAACTACAACTAGCAGTCGATCTTAACTGCACACTACAAGTAGTCAAAGCTTCTAAATATTTCCGTTCTTCCAACATAGCCAACACCACATTCTGATGTTTTCTACAAAGAGCATCACTACTTTATTTCCTTTCTCAGGTGTATACTCTATACCAAAATCATAAGCTGCTAAAAACTCCAGTCACCTCTGCTGTCTCATATTCAACTCCTTCTGAGAGAATAAATATCTTAAGGACTGTATATAGCTCAAATCTCTCCTCTAAGAGATAATGTCTCCGTATCTTCAATGCAAAGATCACTACAGCCAACTCCAAATCATGAGTAGGATATCTCACCACATGCGGTCTAAGCTGTTGTGAACCGTAGGCAATGACCTTACCCTTCTGCATAAACATAGCTCCTAATCTAGTTCTGCATGCATTGGTATACACCACCAACCCTTGCTTTCCATCTGGAACTACTAACATAAGCGCGTTGGTCAACAAATGCTTTAACTTAAGGAATGCTTCCCCACATTTGTTAGACCAAATAAACTTCACACCCTTCCTGGTTAGCTTAGTCAAAGGCGCTGATATACGCGAGAAATCCTTAATGAATCTATGGTAATAGCCAACAAGTCCAAGGAAATTTCTAATCTCAATCACCGTATCTGGTCTCTTCCAGTTATTAACAGCTTTGAACTTATCTGGATTGACTGATAAACCCTTCTCTGAAAGCATGTGATCAAGAAACTTAACCTCTTTCTTCTAGAAATGACGCTTGAAAAACTTCGCTTTCAGCTGATGCTGCCACAGCATCTCAAGCACTACTCTAAGATAATCTTCATGCTCTCTTTAATACTTAGAGTATATTAAATGTCATCTATAAACACCAATACCAACCTCTCCAAGTACTCTCGAAAAACTAGGTTCATTAAATCTACAAAGAAAGCCGATGCATTGGTTAACCCGAATGACATTAATAACCACTCGTACGAACCATACCTAGTCTGAAACACTGTCAATGGAATATTGTCCTTTGCCACCCTTAACTAATGGAACCCCATCGCCAAATCCAATTAGGAAAATACTCTGGCTCTACCCAACTAATCAAATAGATCATCAGTTCTCGGCAAAGGATACTTATTCTTGATCGTCTTCTCGAATCTCCTTCGAAATTCCATCCAAGTCAACTCTTCCTTGGGAACTCCGGTAGTGATGTTATTCCACCAATGAAGTGCTGTTCCCTGCAACTACCAAGAGGCTAGTCTCCTCTTCTACTCATTATTCAATCCCAAGTCAGCGAAGATTCTCTCACCATGCAAAAACCAATTCTCAACTTCTATATCATCCTTCGATCCCAAAAACGACTTCCCACCAAGGCTTGTATAATCTATGCTAAATTTAGCATAGTTATGGGTCAACCTAGCTGGTTATTGTGCCCTTACTCCCCCAAATACAGTTATGGGTCCATTATGTAGTGAACATATATACAGAAGAAGCACATACAATATCTGATCATAACATAATAATACTAACATTTATGGTTCAATATCCTTGAAATCGTTTTTACATGAAACATGGTTAATCCCTTTAACCCATTATATTATCAAGGAAGGCTTCTTCAAAAACTCCAAAATTTAAATACCCTTTCAAAGTTCTTTTATATTGCCATAGGTTTTCCTTTAAAAAATGAGATTAGGCTCTATGTTTTGAAACTAAGGCTTTTGAAACCTTAGACCTTTACTTTCGAAACCATTAAAACATATATTTCGAAAGCATTCAAACCTTCTATTCAATACACTTGAACATATGCCTTTCGAAACACTTTCTTTCAAAAGCATCAAAACCTTCATTTTGAAACCACAAAATCATTCCTTCCAAAACTATTAAAGCATATCTTTCTAACATATAGAAGCATAGCTTCGAAACCATTTGACAGTACCTCTTTCGAAACCATTGGGTTTAATCTTTAAATATAACTTTTGGGTCAAAGTGAACATAAACGAAATTCACCCTTTCGAAACCATCAACCTTTGAGTAAAAGATTTGGGGAAAACAGATGGTTTCGGAACCATCCTTTCAAAAGCTTTAATCTTTTAGAAAAACAATTGGAAGGATAGCTTTATAACACCTTTTGAAGCCATTGCCTTCGAACCCTTATTTCAAATGGCTTTCGAAGCCTTTCAAAAGCATTGGGAAGCTGCTGGTTATATTTATAAAACAAAAGCTTGCCTTTCAAACTCATTGAAAACTTCAGCCTATTTGAAAGTATGAAGGCGGCATCAAGGTTTTGACTTGGTTCAAAGCTAACTTTTAAAAGCTTCTCTTTAAAACATAAAACGCGACAACTCATTCGAAAGCTACCCTTTCAAAACAAAAAGACGACAACCCTTTTGAAAGCTATATTAAAGTAATTCAACCCTTCCAAAAGCATTCTTTTAGAAACAAGGCAAGTGATATCTCTTTTGAAAGCAAAACCAAGGTCTTCAAAAGCTATGTAAATGGCCTCGACCCCTTCGAAAGCATGGTTTTGACTCTATACCTGCCGCTTTTCTCTAATCCACTACGTACCAAAGCCACGTGTATTAGTTTCGGTTGGGTTAGGGGTGGAAGTATAGGGTCGAAAGGTTGCTACTAGAAGTGGCGAAACAATAATCTATGCGAAATTGTTTTTGTTGCCTTTTTAAGTAAATGTTTTTCAACTAACTTGCCTATTTATAGAAATATAATTGGTTGCCATAAACATTACCAAAATATTTTCTAAAGACCGCTGAATTCATCCAAAGTTAATTTAAAATAATTAACAAAAAAGACCTTCCCTTTAGCTAAACAATTAAAAAATTTAAGTCCTCCAACTTTATTAATTTAATTTCTGTAGTAATTTACGTAGGAAAAATCCCCAAAAGTCATCGTAATACACTTTTTATTATGTTATCTAACATATATAAATTTCGGACCCAAATCCTTTATTTAATAGCCAAAACAAATTTTTAGACCTAATTAATTATTTCTTCCTTCAAAAATTCATAATAAATTATCCATAGCCTTGATAATTACGAAAATTTAAACCCATCTCCAAAATAATGTTTTCATAACATATTAACTCCTCATGGCATTCTAAACCTAATATATATAGTTTTAGCCATAAATAAAATAAAACATTTATCAAACATACTTGTTTGAATCAAACATATCGTGTAATCCAAGCATATCATAATTAAAATCATCTTAAAGGTTTTAAACTTAAAAGCCCGGAATCAAATGCTCTTTAAAAATGAAAATAAAATGGTTTTGATTATTATTCACCTTTCTCGGATAAGAAACTTGAGATTTGATCTTGTTTAATTCTCCTTGCTTGATTTCTTAGCTTTTAATTCATTTTTATCCTCTTTATCCCTAGGTTATGGCCGGCTTGAGCACTTTGATTTATGTTTTAGAATTTTGAACTTATGAAGGTGAACGGCTATTCCCCATAAAACCCTTGCCTTATTCTTTTATTAGTTAACTTATAAAACCATTTCCATAAATACATTCTTTTAAATTTGTATTTAGTTAAGCAGGCCTCTAATAAATTTTCAAATCTCAATCCCCTTATCACACTAATATTTACATTATTCTATTTCATTTATTTAAATAAATCTCTTGAATAATGTTATTTAAAATTAGAGGTGTTACAATAGCTCGCCGCCTCCATTTACCAGCCATACTGCCTATGCAACAGGTTACCGGTAACGACTTTCTGGGAAATGAGAACGGTGAAGCTAGCCCACAAATTAAATCAACCCATTTGACAATAGCCCACTACTACTTGATAGAAGGACTAAACCTACGGTGTTGCATGGAGCCAAGTTGAAGGTCTATTACCACTCGGTTCTCATCTTCTATTATCAATTAATGATTGCAAGTTAGATGAAAGCAAATGAGTATTTATTGATTTGGATAGCAGTTCCAATGATTGTAAGATACAGAAAGCTGGAATCCAAGAATCCCCATTACTATGCCAAGGTGATTTGAATAAAAACCGTCTTGCTGCAATTATTTTGATAAGGACGTTTGCACATTCTTCTCAGAAATCAGGTATTCAACTACCATGCCTTTCAATAATGATCGATTTTCGAGCCAAACAGCAAAGCCGAAATAATTGAGATGCACACTGAACTGGAAGATTTGCTACCACCCTTAGCTGGAATCAATCTCAACTGGTAATGCCTGTGTTATTGATGCTTCTCTCCCTCCCTAGAAGAAATACATATATCAGAGATATAACCATGATCGGAGATCGATGGAATTAAAATCCGGGGGATGAACTAAAGTTAGGCATCAACTATAGCTGCAAAAAAGTGATCAATACTGCATTAGGTATCCCAAACCTCATTCCAAGCAATCTACATCAGTTATGTAATAAACACTGTAATTATTATGAGAAGTAGTAATACAATAAACTGGACGTAGGTATATTAGATAGCCAAACCAATATAAAAATCTCTTTGTGTTAATCTCTTTGATATGGAGACTAGACGTAGGGATATTAGATTGCACGAACCAGTTTTCAAAATAGGGTTTCTTATAAAGTAACTTGACTTCTTTAGCCATCTAACTAAACATAGGGATATTGGACGGTCTGAAATAGTATAAACACCCCTTTATGTTAGTTTTGCTAACATAGCACACTGGACGTACAAATACTAGATAGTGGGAACTAGTATAAAAATCCATATGCGTGATTTAAAAGGTTGTAAATACGCGACTTTACTTCACGGTCAAAATTAGGTCCTTTCCTAAAATGGCGGGGAAGAACGTGCTAAGCGCACGAATATGACACAACACCCCAAACAAGGAGGCAGATACCAGATATGCGGCAAAGCATGTAGACTAAAAACTAGGTTTATGAAGCAAAAAATACATGAGAAATTAATTTAAAAAATGATAAGGAAAAACGATGCATGAAATGTACCGCAGCTCACAGATCAGGTGCAATTCCAGATATTAAAGCTAGCTAGGTAAACATCAGAAACTAAGATTTACTCATGGTCGCTTAATTCTATTTTGACGTACTAAAATTTTTGTGTGTAATCCAATATGTCTATGCACACTTCACAAGTGAAAAATAAGTAAAAACAATCACAATATGAGGGACATTAAATTCACAGAGCTACGCCTCATAGCAAAATAAAAACAATGCTAGGAATCCGACTCAAGCTCAAAAGAAAAGCTAGATACGATCATTTGACAATAGAATGCTCTGTGGGAATGCAATATCGGACATGGAGGAGAATTGCCAGTCAGTTGGCGTTAGCGCCAAAATTGGTCGGTAACACCCAAATCAAGATGAAAGCACCAAATCATAGTCGCATATCGCAGACAGATTGTATGTAGAGAGTATAAATATGAAGAACGGTAAAAATTAGAAAGAGAGCAATAATAACAGAAGATTTATAGTGGTTCGGCTAACTCTGGCATATGTCCACTCTAAAAATGTTCTTTTTATTGATGTTAGAATCAATTACAGCCACAATCCAAGTTTTTAGAATAACAATGGTAGAGCAGCCTTAGTGTAGAAGACGAAGGGAAACAGAATGAAGAAGATCCCTTTTCTGAAGCCCTACATGCTGTATTTATATGCAAAACCTGAGATACCGGGCTTCCTGAGTAGTCCAAGCCCATCAAGACCATAGCCAAGACAACATCCTTCATCACGACCGACCCACTACGGCCGAACCATGCATGGCCGACCCACTATTGTCGAACCACATATGGCAGATCCACATGCTCCAATCCTCTTGAGGCCAGAACTATTCATGCTGAACCACTCCAATGCCGACCCACTCTATGTCGAGCCCTAGCCTTCCTAACGACCCACTTCAACATGATCGACCCACACCATCAATGCCAAACCGGCCTCAACACTATGACCGAGCCAAGAAAGACGAGCCACCAAAACCGATCCCATATAGGCCGAACCACCACATGACCTGATCCCTTCGAAGCGAATCCCTTCCAAACCGAACCACCACAACCGAACCCATCGAGGCCGAACGACCACATCCTGACCGAACCATGCCTCCTAGACCGAATGACCCCATCTTGACCAAACCATGCCTCACCGCCCTATCTTGGCCGACCCACCTAGGCCGAACCGGGAAAGACCTTTCATCCTTGGCCGAGCGGTACCTGCCGAACCACCTAGGCCGACCCACATACACGGAACCATCCAAGACTGACCGTTTATCCATCTGGCTAGCTCAACCCATCGTATTACAGTCTCGACAAATGAGTAGTCGATTTAGTTAAATCTGCCTGTCCACGGCCTTGCCAAAAGACGGGTTAACATTTGCCCCCCAAAACATGCCTTGCTATTGGAAGGTGTGTTTTGAATAGCCTCAAACCCGATATTCGAAGTCCGTATGTTATCCATAGCCATACCTTCCGATTCATAATCCAATCCATTTTATCCAACCTCCGTTGCCGTATTCTAATCCAAATTTACAACTGCTCCGAGTCGATATGTGATTCTGAATCTAATGACCAAACCCTGAGCCAATTCCATAGCCATCCGAATCTGTCAACCGAGTTTTAATCCATCCATAACCAATAGCAAATCTATGACCTTTCTAGGTCGATATCCAAATTCGGGACCTCTCCGAGCCCTTTGCCAAATTCAGGACCTCACTGGGTGCAACTTCAAATCCGTAGACCTTGTCAGGTCGCGTTATCCTGTTCCTGCCTTGACTCTTCGGTCAATGGCTTGTATGTTCTCAGGCCTCGGCTCTCCGGCCGAGGAATTTTATATTCTCCGGCCTCGGCACTTTGACCGAGGGCTTTTATATTCTCCGGCCTTAGCTCTCCGGTGGAGGACTTTTTATATAGTGTTCGAGCCCATTCCATCGCTCTCCAGCGAAAGGACTCATAATCTGTGATCACTGCCCCGTCTCTCTGGTCCGGACCGTGATCGCGAGACCTTTTTTATTTATTACATTAATGCAAATACAATCATTTAAAAGTTTTTATAGCCAGGGAAAGCTATATAAATGTTTGTACATCCAAGGTAGAAATCAAAGTTTTCAAGGAAATGAAAAGAAAAACAAGATTTCATAGACTCGAGCGACACGGTTTGTCATCATCTCAGAGCATGCCTAGGGATCATTTTCGATCCCGTACATGTGTAAGTGACTTAGCCATATCACTTCGGGTTCTATTACTTATTCAAATCCATAAATCTATTCAGTTGATAATAAGCTAATGCTGCCTAGGTCCAGTGTCATCTTCGTTCGAGGTGGGCGGTGACCGCTCCTGTTCCACTGCCACAGCTCGATTCCTTACATACTGCCTAAATGACCATTCGTTACGTGCTCCTCAAAGATATCTTTCAAATGCCTACAGTCATTTGTGTTGCGCCTATCCAGCTCATGGAATAGGCAATGCTTTTCCGATGCCCATTCGTATTCAGAAGGTTTCCTCCTTTTCGGCCTTCGATACTAGAGGCGCCGTCGAGTATCCAAGAAAATTCTTTCTAGAGTCTCGGTTAAATTTGTGTAAGAAGAAAACTTTAACTCCCTCCGAGGCCTTTTCAAAGTGCTACCGTTGTCATTCATTTCCCTTTTTCCTTTATCATCTTTATTTGGATCCTCCCTAGGAGGAACTCCTCCTCTTACTTCATAAGCTTCAACCTCTCTCCCTTCTTTTTCATCCTGTGCTTCTTCCTACCTCAAGAACCTTTCCGCCTCATGGTAGAACTCCCTGAGATCCCACGGTGGGTCCCATTCCAATGATATCTTGAAATCCGAATTATCTGCAATTCCTGAAACTGCTGCCATCAAAACCATCGATGAATCGGGCCAATCACCGAAGCCACCGCCGCATTGAATCTGTTAAAAAATCTCTGAGCGACTCTCCTTTCCATTGTTTCATCGATGTTAAAGTCATCATGTTCTTGGGTCTGACTATGTGGACCAGAAACTTTCTCATAAATCTTTCAATCAGCTCCGTCCATGTGTCGATAGAGCCACTTTCCAGCTGTTTGAACCATAGTACTGCAATATCTTTCAAATACAAAGGGAAGCATCTTGCCATGACCTCTTTCGATTCCCCCCAACACTTCAATATGCCTCATGTACCTCATCAAGTGAACAGTGGGATCCGTTCTCCTGTCATACATCTCTAGTGTTGGTAGTTTGAAATCTGGTGAGTTTCTAGCTTGCCTGATCGCAGGAGAAAAGGGACACCTATTCCCATTCTCCAAGTCTCTATTTAGCAATTTACCTCTCAAGGCCTGCCTAACCATCTCCCCAACCTATCACTATTACCAAGCTGTAGTCCTTGTCCATTGTCTCCAACCTGCCCCCCGAGTCCACGATGGAATCTTGGAACCTGCCCTTCTGGTTGAGCATCCACTTCCCTATTAACGCCAAATTGCCCAGCATCGCCTGGTATCCTTACTGAAATGGAGCCTACATGATTAAGGGGCATGCCCCCTAGTTCAGGGGCCATTCCCGATGGTCCAACTCTATCCCGTACTTTGGTCTCTTCATGGCGTTGGTCCCGATTCTGAGCTGCCTCTATTCCTATCGCTCTAGCTTCATGATCCTCATTTCCAGCATCACCTGCTACTCCATTCCTTTAGTTTTGCACTCCAATTTGTCTAACCTGTTGGAGTAGATTCTATGTTATTTCCTCATACCTTTTCATTATCCCTTCCTGCATAGCATCCATCATCATTTCCATCTCATCTCTGGTGATGAAAACTAAGGTCTGATTAGCTCCTGGGACGCCTCCTGACTTCCTTCATGCTAACTTCTTTCCACTCTTTGTCTCCTTGTTGATTGCTTTGCCATAGCTTCCCAAGAATCAGAGTTCCTAAGCCTTTAAATCCAAATCCCAAGCTTTAGAATCCCTGAGTGCTAGCTTTCTCAGTAAAAGCACCAAAATGTTAGCGCCAAAATTGGTCACTAACACCCAAATCCAGATGAAAACACCAAATCACAGTCACAAATCGTTGATAGAATGTATGTGGAGCTATATATATGAAGAACGGTATAAATTAGAAAGAAAGTAGTATTAACAGAAGATTTATAGTGGTTCAGCTAACTCCGGCCTATGTTTAGTCCATAAATTTCCTTTTTATTTATGTTAGAATCAATTACAGTTAGAATCAATTACAGTTACAATCCAGAGTTTTTAGAATAACAATGGCAGAGCAGCCTTAGTGTAGAAGACGAAGGGAAACATAATGAAGAAGATCCCTTTTCTGAAGCCCCACATGCTGTTTTTATAGGCAAAACCTGAGTTACTGGGTGTCCTGAGTAGTCCAGGCCCATCAAGACCATAGCCAAGCCAGTATCCTTCATCACAACCGACCCACTACGGCCGAACCATGCATGGCGACCCACTATTATCGGACCACATATGGCCGATCTATTTGCTCCAATCCTCTTGAGGCCAAAACCATTCATGCTGAACCACTCTAATGCCGACCTACTCTATGCCGAGCCCTAGCCTTCCTACCAACCCACTTCAAGATGACCGACCCATACCATTAAGGCCGAACCGGCCTCAACACTACGACCGAACCAGGCAAGCCGAGCCACCAAGACCGATCCCATAGAGGCTGAACCACCACAGGCCGAACCACATGATCTGATCCCTCCCAAGCCAATCCCATCCAAACCGAACTGCCACAGTCGATCCCATCGAGGCCGAATGACCCTATCCTGACCGAACCATGCCTCCTAGACCGAACGACCCCATCATGACCGAACCATGCCTCACTGCCCTATCTTGACTAACCCACCTAGACTGAATCGGGCTTGACCTTTCATCCTTAGCCGAGAGGCACCTATCGAACCACCTAAGTCAAGCCATATACACCGAGCCATCCAGGACTGACCGTCTTTCCATCCGGCTGGCTCAAACCCATCGTATTCTAGTCTCAACAATCGAGCAGTCGATTTAGTTAAATCTGCTTGTCCATGACCTTGCCAAAAGGCGGGTTAATAGTTGGAGAATAGGAGGTGGAACATCCAATTTAGTAATAATAATTGATGAATGAACGGGAACATTACAACATTAACAAGTGCTGTTGTATGTCGTACAAAGGTCATAATTGGCGCCAGCACAAGTATCATCATAATCTTGCAGGCCATACTCATAATTCTCGCAATTATATAAAAAAGATAGGTCAAGTCCAAGCAAAAAACATTTGAAAACATAGATCACACGCCTCTTGCCGATTTCTGTTGTTACCATCTTTACCTTCTCATCGCGAAGTTGCTCTAATAAGGAGACACATCTATCCTACCTCGAGAAACATCAATGT